>OY288203.1:10002500-12611964 GCA_958449745.1 Ochropleura leucogaster | reverse complement strand
ATCGTCTACATTTGTGAAGTTGTTTGTTCTGGCAAACGTTTTGGCAACTTCTACAGGATCCCTCGGAATCGTTAATGCTGCAAGGTTTCCACCACTTTCAGGTATGACTCTGTGGAACAATCCTTCAGCTGACTTTGAAAGCATTAACAAATCGACTGATACCGATCCTGCACTGTAACCTGCAATAGTGACATCATCAGGGTTACCGCCGAAACTGGCGATGTTCTTTTGTACCCAACGCAGCAACGCCACCTGGTCCTTCATGCCAGCATTGCCTGGTGCGTCCTCGGTACCGAGACAGAGGAACCCGTGAATACTGACACGATAATTGAACGTAACGATGATGATATCTTTTGTTCTCATGAACTGAGTATATTTAAACATA
The DNA here is from genome assembly GCA_958449745.1 of Ochropleura leucogaster. NCBI lineage: Eukaryota > Metazoa > Arthropoda > Insecta > Lepidoptera > Noctuidae > Ochropleura > Ochropleura leucogaster. The sequence goes on along the minus strand of OY288203.1, from coordinate 12,611,579 downwards.
TCACCGTAGCCAACTATAAAAGCTCCTCCGTGGACATACACTACGACCGAAAGGTTCTTCTTATCGGTATTTGGGACATAAACATTGGCAATCAGACAATTTTCTTGTTGCAAGAAAGTTTCTGGCAAGACCATAAGAGAAATCGGAGGTTGTGGACATATTACTTGCTTGTCGATAGCATCGTACGGTTCCAGCCATACAGGCGGCGGAAGAGGTGCCTGGGAAAGAAATGTAAAAAATTAACTTCACGTCATAGTAGCTTACGGTGTAGGTTTATGGCTTCCTTAGCTATAACCAAACATTTAAAGTCTATCTATGCTATGCGACTTGAAATACTTCTCATTACAGGAACAGTAATTCAATCTGATTTAAGACACGAATTTCAGCAATATATCGACTAGGTTATTACATAAACTACAACAAGTGTAAGATCGTCAAGCAGAAGATCGCTTTACGTCGGGCGATTCAGGTCCCTCGAACAAGCCGTGACGAGGAAGAGACAAGGATTTGTCCTCGTTAATCCGATTACTCAATAGATACTTAAATTATCTCTTATTACTCAATAAAAACATGTAGCACTCATCGAAATGAACAAATCTAACTAACGGTCGATCCGTTAGTTAGATTTGTTCATTTTGATGAGTCCTACTTTTAAAATATTTAGTGATTCGAGCCACGAAACGCTTAAAAATACGGGCGTCTCTGCTTAGCTAACATCTGTTTAAAGCGCGCGTGGAACTGTACACCAATATGATGAAATCTTGGAAGTAATAATAAAAGTGTCATATGTCGGGTATGCCACCGACCGAGAGAATCAATACGACACATTATCTCCGGTTGTTCGCGTCTAGCTAACGGAGAATACTTGCATAGACACAACCTTGTAGCTAGGATCATCCATCAGCAACTTGCTCTAAAATACAACCTTGTGGAATCCGAAGTGCCTTACTACAGGTATGAGCCCAACCCAGTTCTTGAACATGGCAATATCACATTGTACTGGGATCGCTCCATCATCACTGACAGGACTATTGTTGCCAACAAGCCTGATATAGTGGTGGTGGATCGATCAGAGCGGCGCGCAATGATTGTTGACATAACAGTCCCGCATGATGGGAACCTCGTGAAAGCCGAGAAAGATAAGCAAATCAAGTATATTGACTTGGCTCGCTAGGTTGTCGACATGTGGGATGTCGACTCAGCGATCATTGTGCCGATAGTCGTATCTACCAATGGCTTAATTGCCAAAAGCCTTGACCAATATCTGAGGAGGCTTTCGTTAGGCAGCTGGATCAAGGGTTTGATACAGAAAGCGGTACTCCTGGACACGGCTCGTATTGTTAGGAGGTTCCTTTCTCTGGAGCCCTGACCGCCGGTAGCTTGGACCCTGTTCCCGATACCGGTGGGCTAAAAATATATCTATGTAACAGTGTGGGGTATCTATCGATAGCTCTTGGAAAATGGTATAATAGAGGTGTAAACAGATTTTTCTTTCTTTTCTTCAAAGTTATGCTCTCCGCCCTCTTCAAGTTTTAAAGTAATAGAGGAAGATTCTAAACAATGACGATCGTGAAATGTAAAAAATACATTTAATCAAAAGTTTTAATAAAATTTGTTAATATTTTTTGAGATATGGGAGTTTTACGTCAAACCGTGTCAGTAACTTTATGAAAAAAGTTTAAGTATCAATTGATCAGCGACAATGAATATTTAAAACAATAGTATTTGGTGTTACGGAACTCTGTGTGGGCACAGATTTGTACGAGATGACGTATACGGACAGGGAGAGGTTTTTTACTCAAGGTGAAGAAAAAAACAAAACAAAATCATTATTGAATAATAGTCGTAATGACCGCGAGGTTTTATCTTATAAGATATAATAATTGTATGTTAAGTCATGCTCTTATTATTTCAACAAGGCCGGAACACTTTTAGTAAAGGGTTGAAGCCTTTAAAAATAATAAAAAGTGAAAAAAAAGTAGTAGGATGAAACCTATTGGAAAAGCAGGACAATATTATAAAAATGAAAGAAAAAAATATTTACGGGCAATCTGAGGTCGAGAAGGGGAAGGGGGAAAACTCACCCAAGTATACTCTGTAAGTTAGGGTGCAGAAAATGACGTATTCAAGTCAGGTTTATGAAAGACAGAGAGCAAGAGAGAGTGAGTGACAGAGACAGAATTTGTATAACTATAAACTATGAGTACAGAAGAGTGGGAAAAAGTTGCGAGGGCCCAGGGTCACTTTTCTGACCTGAGTGCAACCCACTTTAAAACTCACTCCCTTCCTCTTCCCTTCCCGAGAATTGTGTCAATTCACTTTAAAAAAAACTTTTGGAATCTGCATAGCATGGTAAATACTATCTTTATTTTAATTTTCTGTAGTTTTTTTTCACCATTCGATAGAAGAGATTACAACGAATGGAAAGAGCACCAACTGTTTTGAAAAATACTGATATTTTGACGGGTGAATTTTCGATTGAAAATTAGGGTAGTTTTTAGATATTTATTCCAAATAAAAGTAGTTCAAATCAATTAAATTATAGTAAGTACTAAAAGGTAAGTTTTCAGCAAATTTCGTGAAAAAAAAGTAGTTTTGCAGGAAATCAAGAAAAACCGTTTTTCTCGATTTCCGAAAATCCCCTTACCCTTCACGACCTAAGATCGCCGGTAAATTTATTTTTCCTTTTTTTATTTTATAATATTCTCCTCCTTTTCCGATGAGTTTCATCCTACTATTTTTTTTTTTGGTTGGTAATTTTTAAAAAATTATCGACTTTGGTCTATATGGAAAATCCGAATCTACAAGAGGTACATGTATTTCATTTTTGGAAATCGTATGTTAAAACCTAAAAAAGCCACTATGTACAGACGCCTGCAGGTCAAGCTACCCGAAACTGACAATTTTTCGAAATGAACCTTGAACCTTAAAACTTTAGAAATAAAGGCGAAAATCTATCAAAGAAATCTGACAGAGTTGTAGTAGCTTGATGTGCAGGCGTCTGTACATATACGATTAAAATAGACAGATAGAAACAAATAGCCATATGCAAGATACCTTATTTGTACCTATAATTACCTTAAATTTATCTACACCCGTGGGGGCTGTGGCGTAGGGTATGTTAAAGAAGGTATAAACATCTTCGATGGGGTGCTTACGCCCTCGCATTGGCCCTTGCGCAGTTTTCACTTCCCGCCATTCATCGTCAGCCAGAACAGCCGTCACGCACAAAAGTACCACACACGTGTTCCACTCCATCGCTACGTTTGCGAACTAACTTGCAATCGGAAGGCATACTATCCTTGTAGTTAGCGACAGGTATTTATTTCAATCTGCTTAGTACGCATGATAATGAGTTTGCATGAAATATTATCTCGGCCGACAACAACAAATTATAACAACGTAATGTTATTATAAATATTATTGGTAATACTCAACTTACATTATGCAATGCAGGTTAAAGATCAGGCCAGGATCGCGGATCAGGATCCTGACAATGTACCTTTTGCTACCGAACTCTGTTGGTGTCTAACATTAGTTAGAGATTAAAGATGAATATGTACTGAAAGAGTCTGCCAGAAGAAATGTTCTAGAACATATAATGTTAAATGTGACGATTACATCTCAAGATCAATTAATGACATAGAAAATTGCCAAGTATGAAAAGTTACACCGACTTCTAAGGACAGCAACTCGAGGCTCTTTTTTATAATGGGAAATCATCCAATGACTTCTCCTGCTCTGAGTGGACCAGAAGGGAGCGCCAGACTTGTACTGACTAAAACCCACCCATGTTTCTTCTTTTGCCCTTTAAGTTCCGGGGCCGCGGTATCTCTTTCGAAAAACCCGCAGCCCTGGCAGGCGGTGGCCTTGGTAGTCCCTTCTGCTTTGCTGACATATCTTTGAGGCGCACACTAACGCGCCGTCAACAAGGCCTATCGTCACTGGATGGCTACCCATTGCTCATCGTCCACAGGCCCGCATTAACTTGGCCGGGAGTCAACTCGCGGCGCCCGGCGCCCGGTGCGTCTCCCGCGGCGGCTGGGTTGGTTTGAGGTTCTCTGCCTCAAACGCCCGGCCTCCTCCTTCGCTAGCATAACTGCTTCGCAGAAGGAGGTGACCGCTTCCCATTCCCTCTCGCTCCGGACCATGGACTGAACCAGGGCCGGACGCGAGAGTTTGCCGCCGCCGATCGCCTCTACGAAGGCATGGCGGTGCTCCGCCCAAGCTGGGCAGACCGCCACTGTGTACTCCACCGTATCCTCCGTGCTACTGAAAATCCTCACCACAACATACGTTAGGTAGATGATGAAATATACAGAACACAAACAATATTCTTTCCCTAAAAATCCGAGTACACAGGCACTCAATTTAAAACAGAACCAAAATCAATTTAATCTGATATGTTGTTGATTTTGTCGACACACGATGACAGCATTTATTTTAAATACCATATACTTAATAACGCCATAATCTTGATCGATCATTCCCATTTATACAACCAATTTAAATTGATGCTACAATTTGTGTTGAATATGGATGAGTGGCTTTTGTTAATTTCTTTATCAAAATAGTTAATATTTCATCAAAATAGCTATCTCTTTTAACCTAATCAAGCAAATAATCTCACCAGGATACAGATTACATTAATATAATGTTGTAACGTTGACAAGGAATAATTTGCAACCCCTTTTTTTGGGGGGTGGGAAATCATCAAATAACTTTCCCGGCTCTGGGCGAAGCGGGGAGGCGTGGCAGACTTGTGCTGACTAATACCCACCCATGTTCCTTCTATTGCCCTTTACGTTCCGGGGCTGCGGTATCTCTTTCAAACAACCCGCAGCCCCGGCAGGCAGAGGTCCTGGCAGGACCCTCTACACCTATATCTGTCCTCACAACCCCCAAGAAAATCTTAGAAAAAATTATTAATATCAGATTGAAAATATCTTAACAAACTCAAAATCCTGGCCACCAATCAATTCAGCTTCCATGCTGGAAAATCCACGGAACATGCTACCTTGGAACAGTTAAATACAGTTGTTGAATATCTCAATAGCAAGGAAAAACCCGTTGCGGTTTTCCTGGACTTATCTAAGGCGTTCGATACCGTCTCCGTCCCCAAATTAATTGAAAAGTTGGAAGTAACTGGCATCCCTGGCAATACTCTTGACATTTTTCGAAGTTATCTGACGGATCGAAAACAAATCGTGAAAGTCGAAACTTTTATAAGTGGGCCTGAAAACGTGATTTTTGGTGTTCCCAAGGGTAGCGTACTAGGACCAACCCTTCTTCTTATTTATGTGAATGATCTGTGTCAGCTATCTCTCCCATATACAAAGACTAGCTTTTTCCCGCGGCTTCGCTCGCGTAACACAGTTCCCCTTGCGCCTTATTGATTTGTAATAGCAACGCTAAGTTTTCCCTTTTCTTCCCTCTTTCTCCCTCACATCCCACTTTTATCAAAAAAATATTAGCCTATGTCCGTCTCCTGGTTCCCAACTATCTCTGTACCAAAATTCATCAAAATCGGTGTAGCCATTAAAGCGTGAAGAGGTAACAAACAAACAAACAAACTCACTTTCGCTTTTATAATATTACTAGCTTTCGCCCGCGACTTCGCCCGCGTTAAATTTGGGGTAACACAGTTCCCCTTGCGCCTTATTGATTTGTAATAGTAACGCTAAGTTTTCCCTTTTCTTCCCTCTTTCTCCCTCACATCCCACTTTTTTCAAAAAAATATTAGCCTATGTCCGTCTCCTGGTTCCCAACTATCTTTGTACCAAAATTCATCAAAATCGGTTTAGCCATTAAAGCGTGAAGAGGTAACAAACAAACAAACAAATAAACAAACAAACTCACTTTCGCTTTTATAATATTAGTAAGGATTATAACATATGCGGATGACACAGCTCTTATAACATTTGGTAAGGACTGGCCTGAAATTCGTGAGAGGAAGTGGCCCTTAAGTTGGTCATGGAATGGCTAACCTTAAACCTCCTTACACTCAATATTCCAAAGATTATTTCCTTTACCCCGGGAATCCGTAGCCAACCATCAACATCATTTGAGTTCTCACACAATGCCTACTGTATTTTGTAACTGTGCACAAATAGAACGATCTTCTAACGTGGAAAAACCGGGTTGACTCCACCGTGACCCGAGTGAGAAGGCTGATTTATCTATTCAAAAAACTAAGGACGGCCGCGGACTTTCGATACCTAATAATGATTTACTGTGCTCTTTTTCAGTCAGTTCTCGGTTACTGCATATCAGTGTGGGGGGGGGTACTCACAAGACAACCCTATTACGGCTGGAGAGAGCTCACAAAGCAGTGCTGTGCAGTGATTTCCCATCCAAAAACAAATTTGTATCACTACATAATTTTACTACTGACAACGGTTTTATCAACAATAACGGTAGATAAATATAATCGGCGTATAACAATTATATCTATTGTGTTCTTAGGACTTCGAATTTGCACTTTACACAGTCATATCAAACACTTTACATGGTATTTGAATGAAATTTTTGGCCTACACTAACTGATATTATTGACAATGTGGCGATTTATTACAGTTTTATGTGTAGTAGTGTTGAGTAAGTGCGATGACAGTGATTGGCGACAAGTGCGCATTCAACAAGGAGAAGTGCGTGGGCGCTTGGATCCTGCCGGGGGACTGTACGGGTTCTACAATATACCGTATGCCACAGTACCCACAGGCACCAACAGGTTTAAGGTAATGTTAGAGTTCTTAAATAAAATTTGACGTGTATATAACTTCTCGGAAGTCATTTAAAGGAAAATCTAAAATTACGCTGATGCTACTTCATTGTTATTTCCAGGCACCTGGACCAGCACCAGTGTGGTTAGAACCACTAGAAGCAGTTGACAAAGGCATCATATGTATACAGGATGTTTCACCATTCATAGATATGACTTCTAAAACAATGCAAGAAGACTGTCTCATCGCAAATGTATATGTCCCGGACACTGAGGATAAAAACTTACCTGTTATAGTATACGTTCATGGCGGAGCCTTTGAAATGGGATTTGGAAATCTTTTCACTTTCAAGAACTTAGTCAAGACCAAGAAAGTAATCGTAGTCAACTTCAATTACCGACTTGGAGTACACGGCTTTCTGTGTCTGGGTTCGGAGTACGCTCCGGGTAACGCCGGACTGAAGGACCAGGTGGCACTACTCCGTTGGGTGAAGAACAACATCGCTAACTTCGGAGGCAACCCTGATGACGTTACTATTGCAGGTTACAGTGCTGGTTCAGTGTCAGTGGATTTGTTGATGCTCTCAAAATCTGCGGAAGGACTCTTTAATAAAGTGATTCCAGAAAGTGGGGTATCTGTTGCCTCAGTTGCTGTTCAGGTAGATCCCCTTGAAAACGCTAAAACATTCGCTAGAATGTTAAATTTCACTGATGTAGATGACTTTCACGCTTTACAAGAGTTTTACATAAATACTCCACTATCGACACTACAAAAGAACACATTCTTGAGCAGAACAGATGCGACCGTGCTATTTTCGCCATGTGTTGAACGTAAAGATGGTGTCGAAGCTTTTCTCGATGATTCACCGGTTAACATAATAAAGAATGGTAAATATAAAAAAGTTCCGCTTTTGATCGGCACTGCGGAAATGGAAGGATCTTTAATGATAGGTATTTTTGAAAAATTTAAAGATGGGATGAATGTGAATTTTGCCGATTTCTTACCCGCTGACTTGCAATTCCAAAGTGAAGAAGAGAAGGAAATGATTGGGAAACAAGTGAAACAATTTTATTTTGATGACCAGCCAGTTGGAGAAAATACAATCCTAAAGTACCTTGACTACTACGGAGATATAGCTTTCGGATATCCTACGCTGAGATCTGTTAGGCTACACGTAGAATCTGGACATGACCAAGTATATTTGTATGAATATACTTTTGTGGATGACAGCACTCCTGTGATTCCGTTCACTGATGTTCGACGGCCTGTGCATTGTGCTCAGTCGATGGCAGTATCCGACATGAATGAAGACAACTTGTCAGAAGAATACAAACAAATGAAAGCAACTATTAGAGAAATGTGGTTTAACTTCGCTATTCTCGGGTGAGTTACGTTCTAAATAATCTTACTAGCTTTGGTCGGGAATTATCACGCGAATACGTTTAAATATAGTCTCGGTAACGTACTACATGACACAGTCAAAACTGTTAATCAGTCAAAATTTCAGATGACCGGTTAAAACTACAAACATTTAGTAAAAAAAACGTATTAGAGATGTTGGGTTTTTCGTGACATAAAAACCTGACGAGGAACATTTTGGTTGGTTGTCATTACCACAGTAGTAGAACATTTTGTGAGACGTTTTATTAATATTATTATTTTAAACAAAACGCTTTTGAACTTAATAGTAGTAGTTTTGACCGATTTACCTAGTTTTAACGATTACATAATATGTATAAACATACTGTCCTGTCCTGTTCTCCAGTCTTCCACTTTATAGACAACCTACAAAAGTGTGTTCTAGTACAATTTGTAGTTAATAAATGCAATATATTTTATAGACAATTATATTAAACAATCAAGTTTCTTCCACATCATAACATTATGCCTTTTTTTGGGGTTGGCAATCATGTGGGGAGCGTCAGACTTGTACTGACTAAAACCCACCCATGTTCTTTCTATTGCCCTTTATATCTCTTTTGAACAACTCGCAACCCCAAGCAAGCAGGCGTAATGTTAATACATGAGGCTCAAAACGAGAGAGTCTATTGCCATCTACTGGGTACAAATCCAGACACCGTGTATGCTTCTGTGAAATCCTTGAAAAACCCCAATAAAATTTCGCCCGACCCGAGAATGGAACTAAGTTCCTCGTGTTCAGGAGTCACGCTTCCGACGTCTCGATAATTAATTCAAAAACTTTTTTTTTTCAGAAAACCAGTACCAGAGGGGTCGTCCCTACCCGCCTGGCCAGCGGTAGGTGCAGATGGCAGTCCATTTCTGTCCTTGGGAAAACACGTGAAACTGGACGGAGTATTCCTTGGGGAACGAGGAGCATTTTGGGATGGTCTTTATGAGAAATACTACCGAGAGCCAGTGGCACCACCTCAGCCACCACTGGAACGCAGTGAACTATAATCATGTTGATCTGTCAAGCAATCCTACAATACGCCTTTTTCATGGAAGAGCTCCATAGTTGTAACTGTTGTGTTCTTGACGAAACGAGTAAATTTTATTTACACATACATTTGATTTCGTATTTAATTTTTTATGGGTATCTACCACCAGCTTTTTTATGGGTGCCTAGACGTTTTTGTTTGCGTTTGGGTGGCGAACGGGGTGGTTTAGATTCACAATTCTGCCAAAGAAAAAGACAGGATAACGTCTGGGATCCGCTAGTATAATTATAAGTTTGTAGTTTATATATTTTCTTTGTATTTGTTTGTATGTAAATATATTCTCATAATGTATTTTGTGTTTTGAAGGGCTTTCATTTTTTCTGTTTCATCACGGATAACAATAAACAACTACTCACGTCTCTACGGCTGATAGTGTTTTTTTTTTTAATAAGACGGCGCTTGCTTTTATGGCCTTCATATTAATGAAAAAAAAGTGTTTATCAACAGAATATCACTAATAAACATGATCATGTACAAAATAATTTGTTTATAACAACAAATTGTCATTTATTTGAGTTCTTATTTAAAAAATACCTATATATATATTTCCTATTTTTTATATTAGGCTGTTTATTAATGTCTTTCCATTGTTTCTCATTCTGTATTACAAATTAAATCATACTTTAATATTGATTAATAATAAAAGTACTTTTTGTTTTGTTATTTCATTTTTGCGATATATATTGAAACACATCGTTTAATTATCGTGAGAACTTGACACTGCTGAAGAGTTACCATGACATCTTATAGCAGTTCTTATTCCACTGAGGGAAAGAGATGGTGCTAGACACCCTGTATAGCTCTGTCTCTTTCCCTCAGTGGAATAAGGTCTGCTTTAAGACGTCATGGTAGGGTAGTCGATCTCGGTTCTGTTTTGTACACCTTTGCCTTTCGGCTTGTGCATTAAATCCGCCTCGGTTCCAATTGTTCCTCAAACAACGTTTTCTCAATTGAATAAATATGTAGGTACCTTCTATTCCATTTCACTCTCCTTGCCTTTAAGTTAGTCTGAATTATAAAGGAATGCAAGAAAATGGTTTTTATTCAAACATCTGACGCAACTGACCTAAGTTGTGTGTTGTGTAGGACAGGTATACGAATATTAAAAAAAAAAAAAAACAAAAAATATTCAACAACAACAGTTTATTTTCTAGTATATTCGTACGGAATCTCTGTCAATGATGTATCAGAGTGATACCGATTCCAGGCAAGATAGGACTACAATCAAGGGAGCCAATGTTTACGACCATAGAAATATACAGTATTAAAATAAAATCAATTTTCAGAAAGGGATTTCGTCATTTATGTATAAAAATCCTGTGTTAAATGTAAAAAAGGTGGCGCCCTTAATGTCTTACATCAAGGAATTGAACCAAAGAACTCATTCATGCCAGCAGTTGCACTTACCAACACTAGATTGGAAAAGCTACAGGGGGATATAACTTGTTCACTCAATTGAAATTAATTGAATATGATGCTACGTGTTAACCCTAATACATTGGTGTGTATATGAAACTGTGCTCACTACAACTCTACGTGTCTTTGAGGAGGCTGTGGCGGCGGCACCGGCGCCCTGTAATATCTCTCGTAGATGTCGTCCCAGAACCGCACTCGTGTCTCCAGATACGTTCCTTCCAACTTCACTGCTGGTCCCAGAGACATATATGGACTCCCATCTGCGCCTGCTGCAGGCCAAGCGGGTAGAGACGATCCTTCCGGTACAGGTTTACTGAAATATTTAATTGAAGTTTTTTAATACGACGGTAATACAATAAAAGGCATATCGCACTATGCTTATTTCTTAAGCTAAAAGGGTTGCTTTGTTTTTCGTCATACAAAATTCTTTGATGTTCACAACCGGAATATCTATAAGAAATTAAAAAAATAACTGTCATCACCGATCTTATCGTTAACAGTAATTTCCAGGATATCAGCTGTTCATAAAATAATTTAGTTAAATTATACCATTGCATAGGTTTTTTTTTCAACTCACCCTTGTACTACGAAGTTATACCACATTTCCCTGATTGTAGATTTCATTTTTTTATACTCCTCCGATAGGCCACTTTCATCGGTGGTCACGAAAGGAATCCCATCATATATGGCAGCCGTTTGAGCACAATGTGTAGCGCCGCGCACGTTCGTGTGAGGGACAACGGGAGTATCGTCGTCCACGAAAGAATATTCGTACAAAAATATTTGATCGTGTCCAGCTTCCACGTCTAGCTTAACAGATCTAAAAGTTGGATATCCAAAGACAACATCACCAAAGTATTCAACATACTGTAGCGCTGTTTTTTCCCCTACTGGCTGATCACCGAAATAGAAATCTTTAACTGTTTTACCGAGTTCTTCCTTTTCTTCTTCATTTTCAAATTGCAAATCGCCTGGTAGAAAGTCGGAAAACTTCGTGTTCATTTTGTTTTTCCATGTTTCTAAATTTGGTATTTGAACTAATCCTTCCATGTTACTAGTACCTAACAAAACAGGTACTTTTTTGTATTTCCCGTTCTTAATGATGTTTAGAGGTGAGTCATCAAGAATTCTTTCTTCACCTGTTTTGCGTTCTACACACGGAGAAAACAGTAAAGAAGCATCTTTTCTATCTATAAATGTGCTCTTAATTAGTGAGTTTAATGGAGTATTTTTATAAAAGGCTTCTAATGCGTAGAAGTCATCAACATCGGTAAAGTTTAACAATTTTGCGTAGATTTTAGCGTTTTCAAGTGGATTATTTTGTACTGAAATCGAACCTACGTTAACTCCACTCTCTGGAATAACTTTAGTAAAAAGTCCTTGTGCGGCTTTCGACAGCATTAGCAAATGCACAGAAATGGAGCCAGCACTCCCTCCTGTAATAGTGACGTCATCAGGGTTGCCTCCGAAGTTGGCGATATTCTTCTTCACCCAGCGAAGGAGTGCTAACTGGTCCTTCAGGCCAGCGTTGCCGGGAGCGTCCTCTGAGCCCAGACACAGGAACCCGTGCACTCCGAGTCGGTAATTGAAGTTCACTACAATTACTTTCTTGCTCTTTACCAAATGTCTAGGTTTCATCATGTCTCCATATCCAATTTCGAAACCTCCACCGTGTACGTTTACTATAACTGGAAGGTCTTTGTCCTTAGTGTCGGGAACATAAATGTTCGCAATCAGACAGTTTTCCTTCATTGTTTTCGATGAAATATCTATGAATGGTGTAGAACTCTGTAAACATATGATGCCTTCGTCAACTGCTTCCAGCGGTTGTAACCATGCCGGAGGTGGCAGAGGCGCCTGTAATTAAAAACAAAGTAGCATTAGCGTCATTTTAGATAGTCTTATCAAAAAAATATGTCGAGTGCCTCGCCTAGTAGATATCATATTATTACATTCTATAGCACTACACAAAAAAGCACCTTTTTGCGGATTGGAATTCATTAAATAACTTCCCCCGCTCCGTGCGAAGCGGGGGGAGTATCAGCGTTGTACTGACTAAAACCCACCTATGATCCTTCTATTACCCTTTATGTTTCGGGGCCGTGGTATCTCTTTTGAACAAAACTCAACACCGCAAAGAAAAACGTACCTTAAATCTGTCAGTTCCTAGAGGCACGCTGGCGTACGGTATATTGTAGAAGGCGTATACTCCACCTTCAGGATCCATGCGCCCGCGCACATCCCCCTGTGCGGTACGCACTTGTCGCCACTCACTGTCATCACAGTTACTCAGTGCTACCGACACTAAAACTGTTAGTATCCACAACATTGCTAAAGTTATCTAAGCTAAATAAGAAATAAAATTATTCCGGTTTTTTTTACAAACTTAACGCGACTCACTACTGTCAGACATCGTCCGCTTACTAACTTGAAATCTTTGAATGTCGATGACCGCTTCCCCCCTTCGCCGCTTACGTCCCACACTCGTCCTTTAGCAAAGCCCTCATTGGCCGCCATGATACGTGTCGTCATGACTCCACTAATTAGGCTCTACCTGACTGGCGCTTCATAACGTGATCAGCTGTTATTTTCACATTATTAATTTACGTGTTGTCATGATATTAATCAAAATATCGGCCATCTTAAAATGTTACGTGGCGTTTCCTGAAGTCTCGATTTACGCCAGACCTTTTAATTTTCAAGGGTCTAATGATAATACATGCGATTCGACCTTGATCGGAACGCGAAATGTCCCGTTTTTTCAACAACTTCCCCTTCCTAGTTACCAAAAAAGTGGACTTGTTTTCTTACAAATTCTCAACCAATCTTGGCCATTTACGATTACTTATATTTGAGTATGTTCCTTTAATCTCGGTTAGTAGTTCCGATAATAAATCTGTGATAAAGATAACAGAATTAAAAGAAAACAATGTGTGAAAACGGGTGTTACTGCTATTATTTACTTCTTAGAGAGAGAGAACTTTATTTTACCTATACCTGAGTTATTACTTAAATATTATTCAACATTTTAATAATCAATGCTGCGGAGTCCATAGGAGTGAAGGAGGAAAATGACGTGATTATGTAGTACTCTTTGTGATAATTATTGGCAATTATGCTAGATAGGTAGTAAAAAACAATCAATATTTTCTTTCCTTTTTAATAAATAAAAGAATGCTAAATCAGATGCAGTTTATCACGAATTTTATAATTTTAAACGAAATAAGACAACAACACTTATAAAATAATCCTTCATATAGTACATTATTAAATTCGTACATCATATTCGCGGACATCATCATCTACTTGTTTTTTTCCCCACTATTTTCGAGTCGGCTTCCAGTGTAGTATTTTACATGGAGCAGCTGCTTATCCCATCTCCAAAACTTATTTATTTATTTATCAATTTGTACACACATTAAACAAAGAAAAAGTACTGAGAAATAGATACACAGGCTTATTAAAAAGAAAAACGGAAATAAAAAAAATATTCAAAATATAACAAACAATATTAGAATACACTAACATACATGTTCAAGACAATTTTTGACACAAATATACAATATAAAGGGTGGCGCCGAAAATAAGACTGTAAATTAAATACCAAATATCTTATGACCTTCCTAGATTACATACAAAAAATAAATGGTTATCTAGTAATTAAGTTACAGGACCAATATTGGTTGGGAGTTAGTAGTAGTGCCGTATGTATAATAAATATCTATGCAATTATACCAAAATAGTCTCTCGAAAACTGCAACAGTTTGGCAGTCTCTAATGTCACCTGGAAATGAATTCCACAATCGCACTGTCTAGGATGGGCTGAATGATATTTTGAGCAAGGAAGATTCTGTTGTTGAAAGGCTGTCAGTACTGGAAGCATTTTAAGGAATGGATCGTGCAGTGCATTTTGCAAATAACTAGCAAAATGGGCAGTCCATGTTAAGTAGGATTCCAAAATGACCCCCAGGTTTAAAACCTAATTTGCGTTTTTAATCTGAACTCCATTCAGACAGAATGGAGACAGCGACGCAATATCGAGCCTATTACGTATATACCTTAAGATTTCTTAGGATTGATTTGCAGGTCAATGGACCGCCTCTAATTACTAATCAAATCCAGAACCTTGTTCATGACATATACGAACGCATCTTCCCTTATAAACGAAAGCTAAGCTGAAAGTCATCAGCATACAGATGGAAAAGTAAGAGATATGGGAGATAAGGGATACACTGGCAACAGAGTTAATGAAAATAAAGTAAATAAATGGTGAGAGAACGCCACCCTGATGAACAGCTGCACTTAAAAATCAGAAAAACGCCGAGAGCGGCATTTAAGATAGAAGTCGAACAAACCAATGGTGGATGAAGAAAAGTTGAAAGATTTAAGAATCCTAAGAAAGATTTTGAAATCGACACAGTTTAATGTAATGGCTAAAAGTGCAATAACGGTAAGGCCTATAGTCCAGAGCCCAACGAATACTGTAACTTTGTAAAAAGCCTTTACAGTGCCGGCCAGGATGATGGTTTTCATCCTGGCCGGCACTGTAAAGGCTTTTTAAATGATTCAAATTTACTAAAAAGCTCATTTTTTTGAAAGAATTTGGAATTTGCCGGAGTGGAATTTGCTATTTGCTAAAAAAATAGATCTAAATATGTTGTAGCTGGGAAAACACGGAGGGCTCTCGAAATAAAATGAATAGCCAACCATATACAGACCTACCTTAGCAAGTTTAGCTTAACCTTCGATCAACCCGTATTAAGCCTTAGTCCCATCTTTGATTACAGACGAATGTCTAATTAATCAGAATTCATTCAATAAATTACCTCCCAACTTCACTCAAACAATGGAACAACTGGAGTAAAGGAACAGAAAAACAACTAAAAATATAACATTAGAGATCATTAATGAGGCGGCCACCCCAGACCCAACTGGGGGATTATTAGTGGGAACTATAACTATAGACGGATAAGTGGTCCATCTTGTAGTAGTCGTAACATCAGTAGTGGTATTAGTCGTGGTAGTATTAGTCGTAGTAGTAAGGGGAGTAGTCGAAGTAGAATTGGAGGAAGCCGTCGTCCGATACGTAGTGAACGGTATGGAAGTTATCGGTTTATAAGTAGTCCGAGTAGTCTGAATGAGTGAAGGGCGCTTTGTAGTACGCCTTTTACTTAAGTACCCCTCAGTAGGGGAGAAGTGGTTCTCATAGATTTCGTCCCAAAAGGTTTCTCTGCCATCTAAAACACTATCATGCTTCAACTCTATAACTGGACCCAACGACATGCGAGGATATCTTTTAGCGCCAGCAGGTTGCCACGTCGGCAGATCTGAGTCACTAGACGACGGCACACTGAAAAAGAAATATATAGAAAATTTACAATCACGTTTTTACCACAAATAATATGAGTATATCGCAACTGACGACGATAAATGACATAATAATTCAAGCGTCATCATCATTATCTTTTGTGATACAATGAAAGAGTTTCTCATAAGGAACTTTCAGGACTAAATCTTAAAATCTGAGAAAGTGGGAAGGGTGATTGAACGCCAACATTATTTTTCAAATGATTCATATTTATAGAAGCCTGGGTTGATGGTGCACATTAAAAATTCAAGATGTTAAGCGACGGTAGAGCTTATATTTAAGTTATCTCTTGATATTAGTAAAATCAACGTCCTCTTACCCATTCAATATAAAACTATGCCAGAATTCCCTCAGTGTTTGTTTCATTTTCTTATATTTTTCAGATTTGTCAGTTACATCTTCATCCATGACAGCTTTAAATTGTTGGCAATAACCCGCTCCTTGTAAGTTGGTGTTTGGAAAAACTTCTGTTTGTTCATCCACAAACGAGTATTCAGATAGGTAAATTGTGTCACCGTGAGCCTCCACCCGAGTTGATAGAGACCTCAACATAGGGTATCTATATAAAAGATCGGTGAAGTATGTTATATAGTCCTGAATATTATCCTCACTCACGGGCTTGTCTCCAAAATACAAATGATTAACCCTCTGTGCCACCTCCTCTTTCACAGCTTCGCTATCAAAATGCAATTCAGCTGGTAAAAATTCCGAGAATTTTGAATTCATTTTAAGGGTCCAGGTGTCGATAGAACGTAGCATCATAGCACCATCCATGTTATTAAATCCATACAATAAAGGTATCTTGGTATAATTACCTTGTTGTAAAATACTAAAAGGAGCATTCACAACTACTCTTTCTTGGCCATTATCATTCTCCACACAGGGACCAAATAGAATGGCAACGTTCTGATTATTTGTAATTGCATCTTGACGTGATAATAGTTGTTGAAATGTAGCAGATTTGTAGAAGTCTTCCAAACTGCTCAGATTATCTCCATTGTAACCTAGTAGCTTAGCATAAGTTTTAGCATTTTTGATTGGATCAATTTGTACACCAACAGCACCAGTACTAACTCCGCTCTCCATTATTGCTTGTTTAAACAGCCCTTTTGTAACGGTAGAAAGCGTTAGAAGATCTACTGATCCAGACCCGGTACCACAGGCTGCTAATGTTACATCATCAGGGTTGCCTCCAAAGCTACGGATGTTGATGTTCACCCAACGAAGTAACGCTACCTGATCTTTTAATCCTGCATTCCCAGGAGCTACTTCAGTGCCAAGACATAGGAAACCATGCACGCCTAGTCTGTAGTTAAATGTGACTACAATGATTTTCTTTGTCCTTGCTAATTCTCTAAAATTCTCTTGTTCTCCATATCCGTATTGGTACGCTCCTCCGTGGACGATAACTAAGACAGGTGTTCTGGAATCTACTGTTGTTGTATCTGGGACGAACACATTGGCTACCAGACAGTCTTCTCGCATATTCATCATTCCACCGGCTTGCGGACATATGATACTCCCATCTACAGCATCAAACGGTGTCTCAAATACGGGTGGAGGGAGGGGAGCCTGGATTAAACAAAAAAAAGGTGATTAAAAACTGTTGATAAACAAAGAGTAGATAAGACAACTTTATCAATTCTCAATTCCCCACATCGTAATAATAGTTAAGTATGTTTAGCTAGGTATGTTTGAATAAGGATTGATATTTTTTAAATAAATTATTATTATTTTTTCCTTTATTTACATCGCATCTGACAATTACATTTTTAAATATTTCTTAGAAAATAAAAAATAAATAAAAAACATTTAAAAATATAAATTATTATTTATATTATTATTTCTTTATTACGACTTATAAGCTATGACATCACGTCGTTAGATAGCCTATCTAACAACTTGTCGTAACGATGAACCCTGGAAATTAGAACCAGCAGAGCCATTAGTGAAACTAAAATACTGAAAAAAGATAAAAGATCTGAGAAGAGTTATTTACCTTATACTTGTTAGGCCCTGTAGGTGCTGTGGCGTACGGAATATTATAGAACACGTAGAGACCGCCATCAGGGTCCAAGTATCCTCGCACAGTACCCTGAGCTATTTCCACATCCCGCCAAACAACTCCACTTTGCACTACTATCACAAAAATACACAATATTATCACAAAACACTTCAGCATTTCGGTTGAACAGCAAGTATAGATACGAGTGACGACGTATAAGACTCTATGTTATATATCCTGTTTACCTATCGCTAATCATGAACGATAAGCCAACAGGTATCATTTTGGGTACCCCACGTGGACGTTCATTGCCGTGACGCAACCTCTGCGTGCTTAGAGATACTCATCATCTGCCTAGCCTTTTCCGAACAATGTTGGGGTCGGCTTCCAGTCTTACCGGATGCAGCTGAATACCAGTATTTTACATAAAGCGACTGCTATCTGACCTCCATAACTCAGTTAGTACTGGGTAATACGATACCCCTTGGTAAGACTGGTTGTCACACTTTCGGGACACTGACTATCTCTAACGACTGTCAAATGATCTACTAATGACAGCCGGGACCAACAGCTTAACGTGCTTTTCGAGGCACGGAAGAAACTCGGGAAGTAACGGATGGTCACCCATCCACAGACCAATCTAGGCAAGCGCGGCGTAACCTAAAGATCGACCTGAGCGGCTGTTATTATTTAGCCACGAGCTTGTCCTTAGAGATCCTTCATGCTTAGAGATACTACTCACCTAAATTTAACGGGTAGGTGATGATTTTTTTCGCGATCATAATGTTGGTCGAGGAATTCAAGGCTAATCAATAATATCGCATGGGTCAATCTTTAGGTAAAGCCGCGCTTGCCTAAGTTTTTCCGACTTTTTCCGTGGGTGAATAACCCATTACATACCGAGGTACCTCCGTGCCTTGGAAGCCAAAGTTGTTTATCGTGCCAGTCCCAGCTGTTAGTGACAGTGGCTGTCGATCCTTGGTAGTCGTTATAGGTAGTCAGTGGCCCGTAAGTCTGACTACTAGTCTTACCCTTTCTTTGGTGTCATAATACCCAAGGGTAACTGGATTGTGGAGATCAGATAGGTAGTCGTTCCATGTTAAATACTGGTATTCATCTGTATCCTGTTATACTAAAATCCGACCCGTCTAGATAATACATATTATCGCTGTATGACTAATTAACATTGCGAAAATTGTCTGAAAACATCCTAGATTAGTCATTTATGAACTTACTAGCTTTTGCCTGCGGCTTCGCTCGCGTTAGATTTGGAGTAACACAGTTCCCGTTGCGCCTTATTGATTTGTTATAGCAACGCTAAGTTTTCCCTTTTCTTCCCTCTTTCTCCCTCACATCCCACTTTTTTATGTCCGTCTCCTGGTTCCCAACTATCTCTGTACCAAAATTCATCAAAATCGGTTTAGCCATTAAAGCGTGAAGAGGTAACAAACAAACAAACTCACTTTCGCTTATATAATATTAGTAGGTAAGGATAGTAAGGATGATACGCCAAAAACATATTCAACAACAACAGTTACACAAAGCTTGCTTCTCGATAGAATATCATAAGTTAACGCAAAAGAAGCTTAATTCCGACCCTGGGTGCAGTTTTAGAGTGTTCCGTGTGCTTTGTCTTAGTCATGAAATTAAAGCCAAGATTTACAAACTTAATTAAGCTCAAACTGTTGGCTGCGGGTTGGTTTGAAAGGGACATCGCAGCCAGTGCAGCCACGGAACACAAAAGGCAAAAGCAGGAACATGGATGGGTTTTAGTCAGTACAAGTCTGACAGTCCCTATCGCAACGCCCAGGTCCAGCATGTCCTGACATGGCCACCACCGCAGGTTGAACAGCTCACGCTAAAAGTCTATGTATTTCTAAACGCGCGATCTGGCAGGTCTAAGTTAGTCCTTAGTAATTAAAAAAGTTTACTTTTATTGTGTGAAGTGAGAGATAGAAGATAGAAGTGAGAGTAGTGGGAGCAATAGTATTCGGAACTAGCACCTACTCGAAATAGAACTAGCCGCAGTGGTAATAGTAGTAAGTAAGGCATCACAGGACCCCCGTATCACACACCCACATAGATCACGGGTCTAAAATGCCGCTTTAGCAGAAATATGAATTACGTACAATTCATAATGTTAACTGCGTCTGTGATCTAAAAATGTAACCTAACTTATATTATTGTCCTATTATGATATAGCTAAAGCAGCCATTTTCGACCCCCAACTACCATACCATGACTTAAAACAGTAAGTACTTATTCCAGTAAGAGAAAGAGACAGAGCTATACAGTATCTCTAGCGTCATCTCTTTCTCAACCTGGAATAAGTAATGCTTCAACACATCATGGTGACGGTGGTGCTGATCGTTTCCCCTAAAGTTGCTCTGTTCTGACGAATATTGTTCTTTAGCTATTTGATTGAATGCAAACACATGTGAGGAGTTCATTGCGGGTTTAAACCGCTAGGCGTTGAAGAGTTTATAAAAATCATCAGTAAAAAGCCGTGTTGCACTAATATGTCGCATTGGGTACCTCAGGCAATATATGATATAATATCGGGAACTGAAAATAATTGAAAATCCGACGCGCGTTCGCGCCTTTTGTATAAATGAATTAACACAACAAATTGAGCTGCTCTAGCAATTTCAAAGGCGCTCTACGAGCATTGCCATCAGCGCCTTGGTGTTGCTGACGATCTCGCGAAGAGTACCTGGGTTACCGAAGTACTTTGCCCTGTATATGGCAACCTCTGGGCTGTGTAGAAGCATGTGGGCTGCTGTCTCGTCTATGTCCATTTAGGCTCGGCACAGTGTCTGTGACTCTTATGACAAAGAGGTGTTTACTAAAAGAGCCATGTCCAGTAATGGCGGCTGTATTGTGCGCAGCTGTGGTTTGCATATTGAAATGCAGTATCTGTTTCACATTGTAAGTTGGAAATACGTTCCACACAATAGTGTTTAATCAAATTATTTACAATCTACAATATAAAGCCTCGCTAGAAACTTTGGAGCCATTTTCCAAAATTTTAAAGTTTCCCAATAAAAATGGTTTCTGGGATGTTTGGTTTTGGATTCTGGGCTGTTAAAACCCGTTCTCAATGAGCTATACTAACCATACCATATACCAAGCAGAGATTTTTTTTAATCTGGTTTGAAATCCTGAAATTTAATCTCAAAAGACTATCGCCAACTGAAACTACTGGTGACCCAATATTGGTGGTGGGCCTCATTATTATTGGCCTTATTTTATGATATGGGAGTATCCCAGGTTGAGTAACATTGATTGACCGTAAACAACTTCCACACACGAACCAACTCAACTTCTGACAACATGCTCATTATTTTCTAATAAGTGGTGCCCGCAGCTTCGCCTGCGTGTTATCGGAAAAAGTATCCTATGTGTTATTCCAGACTAACCTACCGCGCTGTGCCAAATTTATTCATATCCATAATAAGTTATTTCGTCAGATCCGTTCAGCCGTTTTGACGTGAAAGAGTAACAAACATCCATACATCCATCCATCCTCACAAACATTCACATTTAAGTTATTAGTAGGAAGGATTTATAATATTAGCAGGACATCAAATACTGCATGGTAATTTACCACTCGACAAATGATAATCATTTTAATTTAAAAAAACTGTTTCAATAAAAACAATGTACCCAACAATCGACTGTCATTGGGCTGTGCCGTGATATATTATCATCATTATTATTTTTTGTTTTACTTTGTGTTTGAGGTACAAGCATCATGTTTTCTTCTAACATTATAGATAATGTAAGAAGAAAACATAGTGTAAAAAGAAAGGGGTAGACCCCTTTCTAGCATATCATGTTTCACACACTTCATCAATCTCCTTAAAATATTCTGGAGATTATTTGCTACAACGCCATCTTTTGTATGTTCGAACTCTCAGCATCATAGAGGAGGTAGCTAGACAATTTTTCATCACCGATTATATGATTTTGAACAAAGAATTAAAAAAACAAACTCATAAACAATCTCGAAAATATAATTTTAATTACATATCAACAATCAATTAATCTTCTACACGCGTTGTGATTAAATCCAAATACGTAATTTAACGCGAACTGTGATGTCCAGTGCAAATTGCTTAATATTTTTGTTATCGATTAATGTAAAGTATAATAAAATGACAAAGGGGCAACAACAAACATAAAATGTGAGATGGTTAGTGACATGGCGCCGCTAGGATCAGGATCAGCAGTCGTATCGGGCATCACAGGACCTCGGTAGTGCTCCTCATAGATACTGTCCCAGAAAACCGCTCTGCCATTCATAATACTGTCAACTTTTAATTGTATGTCTGGACCCAACGACATATGAGGGGATTTTGTAGCGCTAGCAGGTGGCCATTGCGGTAGACTCGAATTACTGGACACCGGTGCTCTAAAAAAAAACTTTATATATTTACTGCATTCGAAAACGTGTCTAAAACACATTTTTTTTATTAAAAAAAAACCTTGCCCCACACTAGGAATTTCTTCTTTATCATACACAAACAGCCAGACGCGGAACGACTATCTGTAGGTCATACACAAGTTATTGTTCCGGGTGGGGATCGAACCCGCAATACGTAGCGCAGCAGTCAAACGCATAGCCACTGCGCCAAGCGTATCGTCAAAGTAAAACACTAAATCTATTTCTGCGCCTCACATAAAATATATCGCAACCAATAACGAAATAGAAACCCATTTAACAAAATAAATATTTGTGAAATAGCTTCGGCCGTGTTGCTCCTTTTAACTTCAATATCAAATTGTTTTTTTTTTAGTTACTAGTATATTGGTGTTTTCAACCAATATACTAGTAGACTTCTCTTAAGGAGCACTGTTATTTGTAATTGCTAATTAGAACCAATTAAAGACACCTGCAACTGTGGTAAGGAAAAAATCCTCTTACCCATTCAGAATAAAACTGTGCCAGTATTCTCTAAGAGTTTGTTTCATTCTCTTGTATGCGTCCGTTTTGTCAGTTACATCTTCATCCATGACCGCTATAAATTGTTCGCAGTGGTTAGCACCTTTTATATTGGTGCCTGGGAAAGCTTCCGTTTGTTCATCCACAAACGAGTATTCAAATAAGTATATAGTATCGCCGAGAGCTTCCACCCGAGTTGAAAGAGACCTCAACATTGGGTATCTAAATAAAACATCGGTAAAGTATGTTATATATTCCTGAATATTATCTTCACTCACGGGATTATCGCCGAAATAGAAATGTTTAACCCTCTGTGCAACCTCCTCTTTCATAGTTTCGCTATCAAAATGCAATTCAGCTGGTAAAAAGTCTGAAAATTTCGCATTCATTTGAACTGTCCAGTCACTCATGAAAGGGAGTCTCATGGCACCATCCATATTGGTAAATCCATACATTAAAGGTACCTTGGTATAATTACCTTGTTGTTTAATACTAAATGGAGCATTCACAACTACTCTTTCTTGGCCAATATCATTCTCCACACAGGGACCAAATAGAATGGCAACGTTCTGATTATTTGTAATTACATCCTGGCGTGATAATAGTTGTTGAAATGTAGCAGATTTGTAGAAATCTTCCAAACTGCTCAGAGTATCTCCATTGTAACCTAATAGCTTAGCATAACTTTTAGCATTTTCGATTGGATCAATTTGTACACCGACAGCGCCAGTACTAACTCCGCTCTCCATTATAGCTTTTTTAAACAGTCCTTTCGTAATAGAAGCAAGTGTTAGAAAATCTACTGATCCAGACCCTGCACTACAGGCAGCTAATGTTACATCATCAGGGTTACCTCCAAAGCTCCGGATGTTGGTGTTCACCCAACGAAGTAACGCTACCTGATCTTTTAATCCTGCATTCCCAGGAGCTACTTCAGTGCCAAGGCAAAGGAAACCATGTACGCCTAATCTGTAGTTAAATGTGACTACAATGATTTTCTTTGTCCTTGCTAATTCTCTAAATTTCTCATGTTCTCCGTATCCGAACTGGTAAGCTCCTCCGTGGACAACGACTAGGACACTCATTCTGGGATTTCCTTCCCCTGTATTAGGGACAAACACGTTGGCTACCAGACAGTCTTCTCGTATACTCAACATTCCGCCAGGTTGTGGACATATGATACCTCTGTCTACTGCGTAAAACGGTGTCAGATTTACCGGTGGAGGTAGAGGAGCCTGAACCAAAATAGGAAAAAGAATTAATAAAATGTATTAGTGTAATTAATTCCTAAACCCACCAGCGTAATAACGGTGTATGCAGTAAATTACTTATTAACAGAAACTGCAGTGTTTATGAAATTATTATGTTATAAAATTAGCATTGATAGGACTTGAAATAATACAATAAAATCTGTGTTTGTATATTCCGTGAAACCAAGAAGAGTTATTTACCTTAAACCTGTTTGGCCCAGTTGGTGCAGTAGCATATGGAATGTTATAGAACTCAAAAAGTTCACCACTTGGATCTGTGTGCCCATGCACAACACCTTGAGCTAATTTCACAGCTAGCCATTGATCTTCGCTTCGCACCAGTGTCACAAAAGCACACGAAATAAATATCGCACACTTAAACATTTTCTCGACTGAACAGCTAAGTATAATAAATGAAATGATTAAAATAATACATAACTATGTCAGGTTTGTATTATGTCTATCGCTAATCAAGAAAGATAATGTCGAAAAGTATTGATCGTTGTTGTTTTGGATATCCACTCGCACAATCATGGATGTTTGTCGAATATGCAGAAACTTTATGCAGCGCCTGCATGACATCAAACAAAACTGGTTGACTAGGGTTCATCAGAGTTTTGTGAAAATAATATGTGGCAATTAGCCCACATACTCACTGTATGCTATCTTATGCTTTTTTACACCCTACCATGACGTCTAAAAGCAGAAATTATTCCACTGAGGGAGAAACAGCTATACAACCCTGTATAGCTGTTTCTCCCTCAGTGGAATAATTTCTGTCTAGCACCATCTCTTTCTCACACAGGAATAAGAACTTGGTAACCCTACAGGTTAAACAAATTGATTGTTGTGAAATTACATTGCATTCTGTACGTTCTTTCTCTTGAAGTCAAGTTAGATTGGGCTTAAATTATATTAAAATAACAGCCAAAACCACTAAAATTATCTTAAATTAATTACTTTTATTTTCATCACAGTAATTTTAAAGCTATCATAACATTCACAAAAGATTAGTATGTACAATAATGTATACGATAAGACGACATATTAATCATACAGATTTATGACACTACTAAAATGCATATTATAAACCTATTATTTACTTAATATATCGAAATGCATTTTTTTATCCTTAGTTGTCGCGCATGACTTCTTATTACTTTAAATAAAACAGTGATAGAACGATCATGAGTAAAGCATTTGAGATTGTGAATGAGGCAGCGCCGCCAGGTGCAGGAGTGACGGTAGTCGGTCCATCAGTAGTCGGAGCAGGAGTAGAAGTAGTAGTAACAGATGGCACTATAGGACCCCCGTAGTATTCCTCATATATAGTGTCCCAGAAAGCCGCTCTGTTTTCAAGTATATCATTCTTCAGCTCTATTTCTGGACCCAAAGACATGTAAGGAGACCTTTGTGCATTTGCAGGCGGCCATTGCAGCAAATCCGAACTACTTGGCGTTGGAGAGCTGGAAACAAAAGAAAGATGCAAATAATACAAAAAAAAACACTTGTTTGATAAAATATTTATATTTAAAAACTATCTTACCCAGTGAAAATAAAATTGAGAGTAAATTGTCTCAAGATTTCTACCATTCGCTTGTACTCGTCAGTTTTACCAGAAAGATCTTGATCCTCCACTGCTCTTGATTGAAAGCAGTGCTGGGCTCCACGAACATCCGTATGCGGGAAACTTGCAGTATGTTCATCCACAAATGAATACTCAAATAAATGGATCGTGTCTCCGAGTGCTTCCACTCGAGTTGATAGAGATCTTAGCATCGGATATGCGAATAAAACATCAGTAAAATATAGTAAGTATGATACCATATTGGCTTCACTAACAGGTTCATTACCAAAGTAAAAACTTTTGACCCTCTGTGCTACTTCCTCTTTGATGGCTTCACTATCAAAACGCAGTTCAGCCGGTAAGAAGTCTGAAAACTTCTCATTCATCTTGACTTTCCAGGTATCGAAGTACTTCAGTCTCATCGCACCTTCCATATTAGTGAATCCATATATCAAAGGAACTTTTGTGTAATTACCATACTTCATAACATTCATAGGCGTATCCATTATGACTCTTTCTTGACCAATATCTTTCTCCACACATGGAGCAAACCGTAGCATCACATCTTCCTGATCTACGATTGAGTAAAGGGATGAAGTTAATATTTCAAACGGAGCGGTTTTGTAAAATTCTTCTAATTTGTCCAAATCATCGACATCATTAAAATTGAGTGCCTTTGCAATTTTTTTAGCATTTTCGATTGGATCAATCTGTACTCCCGTAGCGCCAAGACTGATACCACTTTCCATTATAGCCTTATTAAACAGACCTTGTGTGGCGCTAGATAAAGTTAAGACGTCTACTGAACCTGACCCAGCGCTGCATGCTATGAGTGTCACGTCTTCAGGATTACCTCCAAAACTGGCGATATTTAGCTTAACCCAGCGAAGGAATGCTACCTGATCTTTTATTCCAGCATTTCCAGGAGCACCTTCAGTGCCAAGACAAAGGAAACCATGCGCGCCTAGTCTGTAGTTAAAGGACACGGCAATTAATTTCTTTGTACGAACTAATTCTTTATATTGTCTAGATAATCCATGACCATACTGGAACGCTCCGCCGTGGACAACCACTAAGACAGGTAGATTAGTCTCTGTTGTATCAGGGGCAAAGATGTTAGCTACTAGACAGTCCTCTCGCATGTTTGAGTCTATAGGCCCTTGGGGACATCGGATGTCCCTATTGACAGCATCAAATGGTGACATCCATACTGGCGGTGGAAGGGGAGCCTGAATAAAATAAAAAAATGAAAAATTACAAAGATATTAGAATTATCTACAGCAACAAACAAAAGAGATCTATGAACTTAGGTGGAAGAGCGTGCGATGCGAAATCGTCATTTATGTTATGTGTTTTCGGTTAGGTATGTACACAAAAAAGTAATAAATCTGAAGGCAAGAGTATTAACTAAGACTCAACTATTTAGAATACAAAATAAAAACAATAAAAACATTTAACATTTCGCCAGTTACGTTAAATACCTACGTATTAGATAGGGTCGAGCCTATTACTGGGAAATTCTAGATGGGAAACCCTAATAGCAGCTTTACCCGATCCGGGAATCCACGACCTCATGCGACCGCTGCGTTAGTAACTAGATTAACAAGGCAGTCCAGGATTCAGTAGATATATACAGCGTGGAAAGGACACCGACACGGAAACGGTTAACACGTATTCAGTACATCATTCTGAACCCCCCCCCCCCACATAAGCATTTTCGTTGGTTATAAACAAATAGCTGCTTCCTACAAATTGCCAACACCTACGTGAATACGTGCGTTTTCGAGTCCTGCGTCCTATATATGTGTGATGTTTAACTAAAACCTGTTATTTAGTTTCAAACAACTGTACCTTAAATCGGTCAGTCCCAGTAGGAGCAGTGGCATATGGAATGTTGTAGAACACGTGGAGCCCGCCATCAGGGTCCAAGCGCCCGCGCACGGGGCCCTGAGCTATATTCACGAGCCGCCAGTCTTCTTGGCCCTCCTGGCCCTGCACCAGAAACACGAGGGCATAAACTATTAAAGCTACACACTTCCACATTCTGACCTAGGTTCCTATAAATGCAAATATACAGAATTTATTGCTTTTTATATATTGCATTGACATAGTCATTCATTAATCTGGGAAAGATAGTGCGTGTTATTGAAGTTGTAAAGATATAATACATGAATTGCTTTAATTTGGAGATCTGTGGCAAAAATCCTTTAATTGTGACCAGGGACTTTAGAAAGGCAAAGAAGAAATAAACAAAATCACCCCTGACATAACTTATAGGAGTCAAAAAAGCATTAATATAAGGAACACATCAGATAGAAAATAAAACAAAAAGTACTTGAATTGTATAAGAAAGAACCCTAGAAAATAAATAATTATACACACATCCCATCAAAATATAAACAAATAGTATGCATGCAGGCCAAAGGAAATAAACGTAATTGCGATTCGAAAATCACACCATGTATTCGTTTCGGATACGTGCGTGTCTTTTGACTCGAACTGCGCGCGCGCCTCCTTCCTTCCTTAAAGCTATTTTTTTATGATTCACGCAGTTTGAATCTCTTCATCTTGCCATTTATATAACCGTCATCCCGTCGATTTCTATCATACCCATCATAAACAGACTCCAGACATCGCTCCTTGGCGAGTCTGTGGAATCTGAAGGAGATTTCAGCAAAGCAGAGGGGTCTGCCAGGGCCGCTGCCTGCCGGAGTTGCGGGTTGTTTGGAAGAAATACTGCGGCCCCGGCACTCCAATGGCTAAAGAAGGAAGATGGCCACAGGCCGGGAATCGTCTCGCGGTGCTCGACGCCCAGCAAAAAGGCGGCAGCTGGGATGCTTTCAGTTCTTTCCCTCAAACGTCCGGCCGCCTACTTCGCTAAGTGATCGCTTCCGATTCCCTGGTACTTTGGAATATGGATTGAACCAGGGGGTCTACTCTCTTTCTCCGAAACGTAACTTCGTTAACGAACGAAAGTAAAAAGTAATTACGTTTGTAACCCTACTCTATATCATTTTGCGTGAATTAGAGTAGGTTTAGAAAATTTTAATGTCAAATAAACTTCGGACGTCCAAAAATTTCGAAATGAATGAAATAAAATGAAACCATGGTAGAAAACGTTCGAAGTTTCGGCCGCAATTTCGTTTTACGTAGAATTAGAGTAGACCCCCAGGGCCGGACGTCAACGCCGCCGATCGCCTTTACGAGGACGCAGCAGTGTTGCGCCCAGGCGGGCGATCGTGACGCCTGCGTGTACTAGCCTAGATGATCTGCTCAAGTAAAACAATACCGAAAAACCAAGACCTTCGACGCATTAAAACAAGCCGAAGATGGTCATCAATGGTGGGAAATCGTCAAAAAGCTTAGTCGGGCATATGACACAGTTGATCTGACTACCGCAACGCATCTACTGGTGAATCCCTTTGGAGCTCGTGGCTAAATCATTATAAAGGGCTTAATAATACTCAATCTTCAGGTTAAACCGTGCTTGCCGAGGTTGATCGGTAGATGGGTGACCATGACCATACTTCATACAGAGTTTCTTGCGTGCCTCGGAACTCATAAGTCGTTTGCATCTGCTCTCATTTGTAGATCTTTGACAGTTTTACCTAGGCGTATCCCGGTTTCATATTACCCAGTAATAAGTTGATATTGAGTTCAGATAGGCAGTTGTTCATGTAACACCTGTTGGTTGTCTTGTTCTCTCTAGATAGATAGATAAATCATTTATTTGTAAAGACACAATACAGAAAATGTCAAAATGACAAAAAAAAATAGATTTAAAAAAAGAAGCAAAGTAGCAGTTAGATTGACCCATAGACATTTAGACACATCACATACATTTTAACGGTCCCCACTACAGTAGGCCTACAATGACATCTTAAAGCAGAACTTATTCCACTGAGTGAAAGAGATGGTGCTAGACACCCTGTATAGCTCTGTCCCTTTCCCTCAGCGGAATAAGTTCTGCTTTAACACGTCATGGTAGGGTAGCTGGGCGGTGTTTGTCTCAAGATTGCATTAAAAAAGACTCCAGCTCAGCATAGTGCCAGGTAGACTATCTGACGCTGGTATTCTGCTGAATCCTGCTAGTGACACACGGATGTTGAGAAAAAGCAATGATCCAGAAAAATGTCTAAGGTACTAATTAATTATGATTACAGTAAAATCCATAAACCAGTTGGGACCGACCACTTAACGTACTTTCCGAGGCACAGAGGACTCTCCGTATCTGATGAATGAAGAACCTTCTACGGTCAGACCGCAGTAAGCGTAGTTTAACCTAAGATCGAAACCTGCGTCCTATAATATACAAACATGCAGAACACACAAAATCAATATTTCTATCGAAATAACTACGGGGGGTATTTAATATTTTACAAGCGTGATATTATTGCTGTCTAATAAGTAATACACACGTCCGAATATTTATTGTCACCAATTCATAAAGACTAATATTTATGACATATTAGTCCTGTCTTTACATTGCAGTAAAGATATCGTTATCTGTTACAACTTTTATTTTTAAAATCAACAGTCACGTAAGCTGTTTTCGTTCTTTCATTTTCTTAAATAATTTTCACATTGTTTCGAAAATTAACATTAAAAATAACACAACACAGTTCTTAAGTTTTACAATTTCTCTATATAAAAAAAAACATAAATAAAAAATTCCATTAATAAAAATAACGCAACTTGGCTCTTAAGTTATAAAATTCCAGTCCATTATAAATATTAAAAAAAAAAACAAGTTAGTTATACAATTCCAATCAAGAACAATAGCACAAACACCACTGTAAAACAAAATAGAAAAAACAAGTCAATAAATCGTAATCGTCACAACTAATCATTTCAATAACAATAAATAGGCAATCAATAAAAGTATAATGTTATCATGTCACCAAAATTTTAGTCAATTGTCAAGTCATGTAGGCTAGAAAGTAACATCACTGAGAAATAACATACATAGTAGTATATCAAGAGTATCAAAACACTTTTCTCTCAAAAAAGACGTTAGACGCCATATAGTTCCTTTTTAGAAATTAAATTTATCTAAAAAAATTGTTATTGAGTCTAAAAAAAGTATTTCTGCAAAAAAATACAATTATTAAATACTTTACAATCTGACACTAAAAGCCCTAAAATATACTGATAACGATAAATACACCAATAAGGAATCTTAGCGATTGTAAAATTTAATGCATAAATTCTAAAAGCCCTGACATCTTCTCTGGTATAGGGAAATCTTGACATTGCAGTCTTTAGCACAAAAATCAGATTTATGGCGAAAAATGACATAGAAAGCATCTCAAAAGCACTCGTGATGGCACCTCGCCCGGTAAGAAATTCCGCAATAAACCCACCGAGAAAATCCCCCCAAAGTTTATTCAGTGATAAAATCTTGAAACGCTGTAACTACATGAATTGTGCAATGATCTGAAAAATTACTTTCAAATACTTTGCGATCTTAAATTTGGCTGCCGAAAGCTCCTTGACTTGTCTTGAACTGCTTTTGAAAGTGATTGAACGAAGAACTTTCATAAATACTTGTTTTTTATTATGAACTCATGTCATAAGATGATGAATATGAATGTTGATGGATAGAAAGGGCGAGGAAGACCAAAGAAAAGATGAAGGGATTGTGTGAGGAATGATACGAAAGAAATAGGAGTAAATGATTGACAGAGGAGAATGGATGGTGCAAGGAACTCTTACTATTGTTGTAGAAATTAGTCTCATCAGAACAAAGTTAATTTTACGTTGAACTTAGACTTCTACTATAATAATATTTAATAATAAACTTTTATTTGCAGACCTTAGTCCATAGTGTTAGTAATATATGAAATAGACTTACTTAACTAATGTTAGTATCACACATAATCAACAACAACAATACAAATATAATAACAATACAATGACAGATAATAACACGACACAAAGTAGGAATGGACATAAAACCACCTGTGTGCAGTCTCATCCATCGACCAAACATAGGGCAGTCCCACCGGTCACTCAATGCCCTCAACATGCTGTTGGAGCTGTCATCAGTTCTGCGCCGGAGAGAAGCGCATCGCTAGCGAATGATGGCATAAAAATCATCTATCCGCGCATCGGCAAACATACCCGATGCGCTACAAAAACGCAGCAGCATTCTGAAGGCATTATTATAATTAACACGCAGTGTATGCTTTCTGCGTAAACTTGACCCACAGGCTGCAGGTGTAAAAAGTCTGACAATAGGCTCTAAAGAGCGTCATTTTTACCTTACAAGAACACCATGTTTACCTTACTATGATGTAAGTCGAAGTCTAAGTTATTTTTTTAGGACAACGAAGATCGTCTGTGTTCTTAAGTTCATATAGCCCAGATATGCTTATTTTGGGTGACCACCAGGCAATCTATTTTGAAAGGCAATCCATCTACCATTACGGTAAAACCAAAAACAACTAAAACTTTAAATCAACGCCATAGAGTTGGGCCATCTTACCTAATGGATCGTGAACCGTCTGGCTCACTGCATGCGTATCTATTCGGTATACATCCCTTTCAATTTGAGGCTCAAAGTTAATCGTGTATACAGAGCAACTCCCTATTAGGATGCCACGTTTTATTGCGGAAGCAAGGGGTTAAATGCTACTTCGGTTTTCCGATTGAACTACAAGAGTATATTTGTTTGGCTCGTTTTAATTGGATAAGAAGTAAAGATCGTTTGTATGCTATAGTTATTTATTTGTAATAAATAAAAGGCGATGACCTGGAATAATTATATAATCATTGGAAAGAAAATTTTAAATGTTGTCTCTTTTATTCTTATTCTAATTTGAAACTTATTGTTTTTTTTTCTTTACAACGTGCCAGAGTTGAATGTCTTCACAGTACCTAAGTAATGATAAGCTAATAATTGTCGTGTTTCCAAGTTCGAGTTCGAATCTTCAAAATTCAAATTGACTGGAAAGATCACCCAGAAGATAATTTAAAAATACATTATGAGTATTTCTTTGTACTATTGTAGCCAGGCTAGCTAAAGAGTGAATAATAAAAAGATATTCAAATGAGATCGTTCGAATCTAATAAAAATGCTTTGAAAATGAAACTAAATTAATTTCACAGAACAATCCGGCTTTAGCAAGTAATTTCACTAAATAATGTCTAAGGGAAATTGAAACCGCCGTGGGAGACGCTCCGGGCGTCGCGTCGGGCGCTGCGAGAAGACTCCCGGCCACCGTAGATGTGGGTCTGTCCGTCCCTCTAGTGACAAGAGGCCGTGTCGCCGGCGGGTTCATGTTCCACGCGCGCCTCAACGAGATGTCAGCAAAGCAGATGGGCCTGCCGCGGTCACCGCTTGCCGGAGTTGCTGGTTGTTCAAAAGAGATACCGTGGCCCCGGAACATAAAGGGCAAAATAAGGAAAATTGGTGGGTTTTAGTCAGTACAAGTCGGAGCGTGGGAAGTTGTTGGAAAAAAAAGGAAATACAATGAGAAAACAAATCACCAAAAAATAAGTCCTTTTTAATAGTTAAAATTAAATATTTACCTTTTACACAGAAACAAAAGATATACTAGTAAATTCCTGAATGAGAGAAAGTTGTGACAAAGTTTTGTGAACGCTACCGCAAGTTTAGAGCTGAATGATAGGACTATCGATAGTTCGAGTTTCTACGGAACGAGACGACTTCGTTTACCGTAAACCTTTTCGAGCGTAGAACTTAGTGTTTGGATCCGAGGATTACCAGAACGGGGAAACTTAGATCAGATCCTGTGATGTATGGGATAACTAGAATCGACGGGATCTGCTGGAATACTACGAATTACGATTGTAGAAGTCCTGATACCAAATGTTTGTAAAAAAACTACCTAGAAAAGTATTCGCTTATTTTTAGCCAGTTTTGCTTTCTCATATTGAAATAGTTTACTTTAAATAAAAAGACGTTGCAATTCAAACACAGTTACTTACTGGATAAGGATTATTTTAGCTTATAGTAAGCGCATAAAATCACAAGACCCTGTTGGGCACTAATAAATCTATATCTATACTATATACTATACTATATAATATATAATTATAATATTATAATCTATACTATATAGTATAATATTATAAAGCTGAAGAGTTTGTTTGTCTGAACGCGCTAATCTCAGGGACTACTGGTTGGAATTGGAAAATTCTTTTAGTGTTGGATAGCCCATTTCTTGAGGAAGGCTATAGGCTAAATAACATCACGCTACGACCAACAGGTGCTGAGCAGCGTGGGTGAAACCGAGGGGAACAGCTAGTATCAACATAAAATGTTGCTTAATAAATTCAACATAAAATGTTGCCTAATAAATATCAACATAAAATGTTGCCTTATAAATTTCAACATAAAATGTTGTTTTCTTTAAGTGTATTAATGCGATTATCCCTAGGAATGTGTCAAGCACCGAGACTGCTGATAAAACCACTAATACTCGCCATCTTTAATTTGATTCCGAAACCACCTATTGATTTCGTTGAGTTATTAAGCTCATTCATCAATTATGTTACCCTTGCGATAGTGATTAAGTAGATAATAATATAATTAATTAAATATCTGCATAATGTACCTGCTAGAGTTCCTAAATTCAAATATTTAGACGTTAACAAACAAACAAACTCACTTTTGCTTTTATAATATTAAGTAAGAATTTAAAATTCGAATGTCTTCATACAAAAAAGGCTTGTAGGTATCTGGGCCAGTAATAGAACATAACTATAAAATAATGCATACCATTAAAATCAATGGGGGAAAAAATTTATATTTTATATAGGTATATTTTATCTCTCTACAAGTCTTTTCATTATGTTAATTAACCCTTCCTCCATTTTCCGATGAGAAAAGGCGGTAGGACTACCTTCAAATCCATATAAACAAAACAGCCATAACCATATTATAATTCATTTATTTTTAGTATTTTATAAAGACTTACTGACTAGAAACATCATAGTGATATATTGTGTTCCAAAACGCGTACTCGCCGAGTCCATTACATGGCCGCGCCGCCCGCAGCGCCCTCTGCCAGTGACCGCTTTTCCAATTTTCCGCGTGTCTGGTGCATTGATCACGCGTTTCAACGATGGACCAATAAGGGATAGGCGTTATTAACGAGCTATAAAACAATGCCCGTTGTTTACGACACAGAAAAGTGTTTTTTCTGTCGCTATTCGTTTCGATAACGCAATAGTAGTGTTTTATTTTGGTTTGCGCGTTTTCTCTATGTCATATGAGTCGTGGATACTTTCGTTCCGTACTTTCTTGCGACATAAACGACCATATCTTTTGACTACGTAGACTTAGAGGGTTGATTTTTTCACAGCATAGAGGGAGTTTAGTATATGCTTTTATTTTTAATTCGATACCTCTACGCGTTCCCGATATAAAGGGTCAGGGTTCCGTTGTTTTCCTTTTTGGGATTCCGTACCTCAATGTACAGGTTTGGCACAATTTGTAGAGCCTGTAGTCAAGCTACCAACGGGATGTCTGACATAGCCTATCTCGAAGACCCTAAAATAACCGATTGCGAAGCTAGGTAAACCACTGCCGATAGAACTGTGTCCAAACATAATCCAATGAAACCAGGTAAGCCTATAGTGTCCCAACACAAACCATGGCCCACCTCCAGTCTTGCTCTAAATGTAATTCCGCCTGTACTCCGAGAACCTTTCCGAAGTCACCAAAAACGTCGTCGAGGTAAAAGAATTCTCGTCAAAACTCATTTGTGTCTAATAAAGGAAATCTGTTGCGACGAAAAAGAATATGACAGAAATACTTATAAATTAAATAATTTTCATAAGCAATGGGGCCTTTGTCCAGCGAAGATAAAATGCAATCAAAAATGACAATAAGACCAATGACGATTACCTTCTGATAGGTATAACTGACGTTGGTTATATCTTTAATATCAGCAAAATAGCAATTGATTAATAAACTAATTAGGTTATTATTTTGAACAATTTATTTCCAATAACAATAGATAAAGTAATAGTTTCGAAAAAAAAAATTCATTGTAAACAAGAATTTTAGAGAATTTTAACCGACTTTAAAAATAGGAGGTTGTCTCGATTCGACCATTTTTTTTATATATGTTGGACTAATTTGAGTTCTTCATTTGTATCATAGATGGCGCTGTAATACTTTTTTAATAAAAGTCTCTATGCTTACCAAGCTCTCTAAACAATAAGCTAAGAACCACGTTCAAGCGTATTTTGCGGGAACAAGAAACGTCCACAAGGTTCAGAGGAAAATGATCAGCCTACCCATACAATTTCAATGGCAAAAGAATTCAAATTTGAATGCTTTAACATAAGTAATTGGTACGATTAAGGGCCTATGCACACCACGTTGTTTAAACGCACCGTCGACGCGCGTTTTAGGAACGCGCGTCGCCGGCGCGTTTTTATCCTGCAGAGCAGTTTGTTGTCGTTTGTATCGATACAAACGCGCGGCACCGGCGCGTCTGTATCGATTCAAACGTGCGACACCGATACGAGGGCTAGCGCGCGCGCCTTCCCTACGGACGGGGTTTCCCCCGCAACGAGGGAAAGGGAAGTGTGAATCTACGCTAGTAGCAATCGAGCGATTTGATGCACCGTACGTCTTTTGAACAAAAAAATGGAGCCTTTCGCTACACAGGCGCGTTTGCATCTCGTCTGTATCGCTACACACGCGCGTCTGTATCGCTACACACGCGCGTCTGTATCGCGTCTGTATAGCTACACAAGCGCGTCAGGTGTGCAAAGGTCTACAGGCTGCGTCTGACTTGCATGCGTATCGCGTCTGTATCGCTACAAACGCGCGTCGACGGCGCGTTAAAAAAACGTGGTGTGCATAGGCCCTAAGATTACGCGGCCGATGTGTCTACCGTTTTGTCCCACGATATTTATTTATTTATTTTAAATATTGGCCAGTGTAGCCAAACAATTGCATGTGTCATCGTGTTGTTGATAGGTATTCAGATGATGGTGATATTCCATAATTATCATTAAACACCACTTTCAGCAGATACCCAAGTTTTTACATTCATAGGTACCTACTAATCGTAATCAAAGTAATTAGCAATCAATAAATTAAAAACCGCATATGTGCGAGTTGGACTCGCGCACCGAGGGTTCCGTACGTAACTTGCTACATAAACGGTCATTATCATTTGACTGCGTAGACTTAAAGGGTCGATCTTTTCACAGCACTTGAATCTCGATACCTCCACGCGTTCCTAAGATAAAGGGACAGACAGACAGACGGAACATAAAGTGATCCAATAAGGGTTCCGTTTTTTTCTTTTTAAGGTACGGAACCCTAAAAATTAAAGCTATCAATTATAATAATTACCTTCACATGATACAGAAGAGCCATCGTTAAAGTGCACTCAATTAAGAACGATACAGATAAAGATATCAATTTCAAAATAAAACAAATAGGTACTTACCTTTGCAAAATCATCGTGAATCGACAAATAGATAACAATTAAAAAATAACTTTATAATTGTTATCTATTTGTTTAAATGTTTGTAAACGCACCCACGATACAGGAGAAATTCCTAGTGTGCGGCAACGTTTTTCTAAAAAAAAGAAAAGACATTGAGAAAATGATAAAAAAAAAATTAAAGTGGGCGGGTTCATGCCCTAGACTGGATGGAAGATGGGCGAGGAAAATAAAAAAATATTGTCAGTTATAATCACTCAAAGTTTCCTTTGAGTTCCTCTCCCGAAAATATTCAGCGCCCACTTGATGTATGGTTAGTACAGTTAATACGTATAAGCAAAGCGAATGCACGCCGTACTCGCGATAAAAAGTGGCGTTTTTCGTTCCATTTTCCATTTATTTGCTTGTGTCAGCTGTATGCGTCTGTAGGTTGGAACAAAAGCTAAGCACATTCGGTGTGAATGGTTTCGGGTCCGGCGAGCCAACGTAAAAAGCGCACGAATTCTCTGATACCACCATCTGTCCGATATTGCAATTTCGACTTTCGACAGACGGTTTTTTTATCGCTTTAACAGCGGAATATCGAGTAAACATTCCGATCACGTAGGTTCTAGAATAGAAAACTATGTCTGAGCGTATAGGTCCTACATTTTAAGATTACCCAGCCATTTTTTTACGTATGTGAAATCATCAAATCGTTAATTATTGTAATTGGTGTTACACCTTTTTAATTAACTATAAATAAACTAGCTGTTCTCCGCGGTTTCACCCACGCTGCTCAGCACCTGTTGGTCGTAGCGTGATGTTATATAGCCTATAGCCTTCCTCAAGAAATGGACTATCCAACACTAAAAAAAGAATTATCGAATTCCAACCAGTAGTCCCTGAGATTAGCGCGTTCAAACAAACAAACAAACAAACTCTTCAGCTTTATAATATTAGTATAGATAAGAAATCAAATAACTTCCTCCGCTCTATGCAGAGTCAGAGGGAGTCTCAGACTTGTACTGACTAAAACACACCCATTTTCCTTCTTTTGCCTCTGTCAAACAACCCGCAACCCTACAGTACAGTGGCCCTGGTAAGCTATTCTGCTTTGCTGATATCACTTTGAGGCGCACGTGGAACACGAACGCGCTGACGACACGGCCAGTAGGCCTACTATGACATCTTAAAGCAGAACTTATTCCACTGAGTGAAAGAGATGGCGCTAGACACCCTGTATAGCTCTGTCCCTTTCCCTCAGCGGAATAAGTTCTGCTTTTACACGTCATGGTAGGGTAGCTGTCGTCACTAGAAGGACGGACGGTGAGCTAGACTACCTATCTACCTATTGCTCACCGTCCACAGATCGGTGTCTACGGTGGCCGGGAGTCGTCTCGCGGCGCCGGCGCTGGTTTGTTTTTACTTCTTGATCATGCAATTAACGTTTTACTTTCACGTTTAAAGATCACACAACTGGGCAAACTTACATCTTTCCTTTCTACAGAGTACATCAGTTAAAGCAGAGCTGTAAAGTTACGAACTCAATCGCCAATTATCATAGGAACACGTTTTTACGTTTTAGACGAAATAGATACTGAGAGACTATAAATCCGTCTTGTTCGTCCGTATGTCTCAGCCATTTTCCATTGACCCCTGTCATTTCGCACGGTAGGTATTATTTTCTTCTTTTTTTTTATTCCTAATTTATAACCAAAGGTAGTCCTGGGCAGTACCAGCGTGGATTACATTGCAAATTTTATCGAGGAGCCATTGATCTACCAGAGAGGCTACATCCTACATAATATTTTGCAGTGTGATCGAAGCTAACTTTTAGAATCAAGTTGAAAGTTATAGTTTTTGTTCCATTGAACCATTGTACCATTGAAAATCGATCCATTGGCCAGTTATCCATTGTGGCGACCATCGGTGGGTTGATAAGGTTCACACAAAAACTTACGCTCAAATGGTAGTGGGCTGGTTTGGACACGCGGGACCCAATTTTGTGCGGGGTTCGAAGCAATTGGTGGTCTTGGTACATGAATAATTCGACACTGTTCCTGGGTCGAGTAGAAACGTTTATTAACTAACCAAATAAGCTCATATAATTATGTGCATTATCTGTACACCATAGACTAAAACGGAGAATCTTCAAGATTTTGACCCAAAGCCCACCAAAATGATATAGTACCATACATTGCGCAATACGTTCACCTTATTCAACATTTTCCGTTCATTATCCCGATTAACAATGGTGACCCTCTCGCTAGTGAATTTTCCCGGCATTATCACGATATCCTATATCATTGTTTACTTTAAATCGACTTTCCAACAATGGCTTAGCAATGTTGATCGTGGAAGTGGGTTTTCTGCATGAAATATGAACAGTATTGTTAGATAAGGGCCGTTGGCATAATATGTTCGACGTAATAAAAGCTCTTTGAGAGGTTAAAATTCTTTGTCTTGGCTCGTAATATATAATATTAATAGCCCGTATCCAGCAGTCGTAAAAGTGAACGAGTGTCTCTAGATGCGGTATACGAGTTTGCATAATTTTAGCTCGTCGAACGCATGTTTCGTGATGATTTCGTTGTTCCTTTATAACCGTTTCAGAAACTAAAGTGTAGCATTTTATAGTTGAAATGTTTACTGAAATATTTTTGCAATGTAGTAGTACTGCTTCGACATTTTTCTGGGTTCTGTGCCCAAAGGGTAAAATGGGACCCTATTACAGACTCCGCTGTCCGTCCGTCTATCCGTCTGTCAGTCGGTCCATTTGTCATTTGAGGTGTTACATTCAATGCCGACTCGCACTTGGCCTGTTTTTTTTACATAAGTATTTCTCATGGTTGCATTTGTGCTATGCAGACAACCAAACGTAGCATAAAAATGGTAAATATTTTGAAGAGGCCCTCACTTTGATAAAAAATAAGTACCTAGTGTATTTTCTAATCCGCCCTTTTCGATTTTCATTTCAGCCTTAATATCACTATCTGCATTCTTAAAAACCGCAAAAATAACAACTTCTCCATCATGTATGGGATGCGATACATAATAGGATAGGATACAGGTAGCAGGTACCTTCAAATCATTAAAGGGGAACAGTTTGAAGGGAGCTATATGACCCGACACACCCGCTACCATCAGCGAGACATTTAAGTGAGCATGACACTATCAACCACCAGGGCTTCGTCAGGTCAATGATAATACACAGCACTCACATATGGGCTTAATAATTATACAATACTAGAGAATTGATTCTATACATTGCAAAGATAGTTTAACCTTCTTTAGTTTGATCTTCTGCAGCTTCAACAATAAGTTCAGATGCTAATTATGAGTTAACCCCTATGGTTGTGGATCAGAAATAGCATTGAGCTATCAGGCACGTTGTGTAGCCAAGCTGGGTGTGTAACGATTGACATAATAACAAAATATCTAACGTTCACTTGATGTAATTTTAGTTAACATAATTCTGTTTAACATAACGATCAGTTGACATAATGAATTGTTGATATAATTTCATTTTACCTAATTTCATATGACATAATGAACATTTGCCTATAATGCACATTTCATATAATTTATTCATTTCGCATATTATTCATAATTTCATAGTTAATATTCATAGTTTAAACAATCAATAACATTTTCTATCTTATTGCTTAATTGCTAAGAGCCTCGACCAACACCTGAGAAGGCTCTCGCTAGGCAGCTGGATCAAGGGCTTGATACAGA
Source organism: Ochropleura leucogaster (assembly GCA_958449745.1). Taxonomy (NCBI): domain Eukaryota; kingdom Metazoa; phylum Arthropoda; class Insecta; order Lepidoptera; family Noctuidae; genus Ochropleura; species Ochropleura leucogaster. The sequence goes on along the minus strand of OY288203.1, from coordinate 12,570,689 downwards.
AAGCGGTACTCCTGGACACGGCTCGTATAGTTAAATAAATAAATAAATAAATATCTTGGGACAACTCACACACGGCTATCTGATCCCAAGCTAAGCAGAGCTTGTGTTATGGTAACCAGACAACTGATATATAAAGTTAGGAGGTTCCTTGCTCTGGAGCCCTGACCGCCGGTAGCTTGGATCCTGTTCCCGATACCGGTGGGCTACTATTTTTAATGTTTTCTTAAAAAAATGAAATAGGTACACTGAAATATATTTAATAGATAAATATTGTATTAAGTGTTTATTTATTTTTTCACTTTATACTCTATACACCTGCCACCCTCAACTATTGTTACTAGGAGAAACTGGATGCAATCTGGACTTTAGGGCAACCCGACTCGGATAGGTTAGGTTAGAAGGTTATTTCTTCCTTCGTGGTTATTTTTTATAAACCACCCAGAAGCAGGAGCCCCGCGAAGCGGGGCTCCGTCAACCAAACCTCCCCTCGACCATGCATAGAATATTTTAAGGTTTGGTTAAGTGTCATTTGAGTTACGATAGAACTGTGGCCATTTAACATGAATTTTAGGTCAAATGAACGTTAAGTATATTAAAAGAATATTACCTATACATATTGAAAATTATATTAAATGAACGTTATACTAAATGTTATTATGTTAAATGAATATTATAATGAAACATTAGATCATATGAATTTATGTCATTTGGTATTATGTCTAATATATAAAATTCTCGTGTCAAAGATTTCGTTCCCATACTCCTCCGAAACGGCTGGACCGATTTAAACGAAATTTTGTCGGGTATCGGTATCGGGTAGGTCTGAGAATCGGCCAACATCTATTTTTCACACCTCTAGCAGCGGGTGAAACCGCTGGGCACAGCTAGTCTAATATATAAAATTCTCGTGTCACAGTTTTCGTTCCCATACTCCTCCGAAACGGCTTGATCTTGATCCAGCAGTCAGAATAATTATTTATTGTTTTTGTAGATAGTTCTCAAATAAAGTTCGTGAACATTAGCAGGTGACGTCACGGTTGCTAATTACTAGTCAATTAAATTTAATAACTTTTTTGACTAGTAATTAAATAAAACAATAAATGTTGGCATTCATATTTATTCTTGCTTTCTTATCACAATGTTATAATAAATAAACAGACACACTTGTTCTTATAATTTGTATATTATACATACATTATAATTAATACAATTATTACAGATTAGAAAATGTTAGTATTATGGGTCCGCACGAATAACTGTTAATGAACCATAATCTTTTTGAAGTGCTATAGGATGGAAATTTATAAAAGAACAACCTGCACCCTAGGGAGGTCTAGACAAATAGGTAGGTAATGAATCATAATCTCTTTGAGCTACCGTCCACAGACCCGCATCTAGTCTAGACACCCTGAAATTATGATTGATTACCTACTTTAGTGTGCAGTTATAAAGTATGTTTTCGAAGATGGGCCTATACCTTTACTGTTTAGGTAATGTCTTTCCACTGAAGCTCATTGGCTTTAAGAAATATTTAAAATCGTTTGAAAACAGTCACCAATTTTAAAATATGTAAGTACTTAAATAACATTATTGAAGACCCATTAAGAAATTAAAAACGATTCTTCAGAGCACCGACTAATTTGTCGCAGGTCAAAAAAAATGATTTTACTACTTTCAAAGCGCGCATCATGTGATTCGTCGTATTAGCGTATAAATTGACATGATTGACCCACTTTTGTGTTTTGTATGAATTGTATGTTAGGCTTTAATATTATTTACATTATTTTTTTAGTGCGCTCCATAATCGGCATCATACAATAATTTCGGCTAGTAAATAAATATTCTTACATGGTACGGTTTTTTTTAAACGAACAACAGTAAATATTCCTACAGCTGAATATACACCGAAGAAGTGGCAGATAAAAACAGTGTAGGTATAATCGACCTAAATTGCTTGATAACTTTATGATAGTAATTCCCAGTTATTTGAAATTTCACTAAGGTTGAATTTGTATCACTGACACAAAGATAAAATATACCTACTTTGTTGTTTATGAAAAGAAAGGGATTTTTAACCATAAAGCAATTACTAGGTCAATAAATGATAATTTTTTTTAGTTAATATTGGTCGGTGTCACACTACCACGTCGAAAAATAACGTTTACATACCATGCCATAAGGCTCATTTTCGCACGATAAATACCAATCAGCATAGACACAATATGAATAGTCTGAAGTTCATACATTATAATGTTCATTCAAAAATAAAACGATACCCATTTATAATTTAATTGCATTTTAAACATTAACGTTTATTTTGAAAATTACCGTAATATAAAGTGGGATTTAAATTAATAAACCATTATATTAATTTGTCTATTTAATATTTTTCATCCGAATATTCAACGAAACTGCGTAGTTTGTTGTTTTTTGAGCGATTTTATATAAAGACTGCCCTAATACTGGACGGCAGTATTATTGTCTAATGGGAAAATGTCAGCATTAAACCACTTGCATATTATCATAGACAATTATTAAACTATACAATTGCACGAGCGTTTCTGTGTGCACCTTGGATGCTGCTTCGCGTAGTTTTGTTGCCCAAATGCAATCTTGGATATGTCCTAACCAAAGTGATCGTTGAGTTAACACGCCACCGTCAAGATCTCTTTGATGGAGGTACTGAAACACCCCATGGTGCTCACGCCAACCCCACCGTCGCTGTCGTCAGCCATCTTTTATCGTTATTTTGTATTTACCACACATAATATGACAAAATGGCATGGCAAAAGGCTGATACTCGTTGCTAAATAATAGCAGCCGCTCGGGTCGATCTTAAGGTTAAGCCGCGCTTGCCAACCTATGGTCTGTAAATGGGTGACCACCCGCTACATACCGAGTTTCCTCCGTGCCTCGGAAAGCACGTTTAACTGTTCGTTATAGATAGTCAGTGTCCCAAATATCTGACAAACAGTCTTACCAAGAGGTATCGTAATACCTAGTACTAACTGGATTGTGGAGGTCAAATAGGCAGTCGCTCCATCCAAATACTGGTATTCAGCTGCATCTGGTTAGACTGGAAACCGACCCCAACATAATTGGGAAAACGCTAGGCAGATGTCATAATATGTTAAAATATTGTATATTGGTATTTCAAAAGAAGTTACAGTCAAATAGTTTTATGCAAAAAATACAATTTCTACAAAGATTTTCAGATTGACAACCGACCCGACGATATGAACGCGATGACCTTGTATGCAAAGATGATCGTTTCGGTTAGAACTCAGTGTTACATCATACCAAACATCATAGAGACTTTTCTATACCACATTGAAAGATTAGTTCAAAGCAGCGAATACTGGCTTAGTACTCTAAATTTATTACAATCTTTGACAACGAGACAATAAGCGACATTGTTTATCAATCATCCAATATAATATATTAGTACCATTACAAATAACACAACAAAACACATTTTGTAAAGAGATCATAATTTTGCATCAGATACATGGTAATATACTCAAAGGGAATGTGTAAATCAGGTGTATGGCAACACCACCAAACACTTTAAGTGTTACCATAGCAAAAAATTGTCTTTGAGACCTAATATTTTTAGACATACAAATAGTACTTTACACATTGTTCTTTAGGAAATCTGTAAGTTATAAAAGACTAGTGTTTACATTGTTTACTAAAATAGTAATATTTTTGTAGATTTTACCTATTTTTATGAATATTTCTAGGCTATGGAAACAGTGAGACCATTACAATTCACTATAAATTAATTTATCAGAGCATCCAGAATGTTCTACCAATTGCATTTAAACTCCATATTTACATTTAGTATCATACACAATTCTCGTGTCACAGTTTTGGATGCCATACTCCTCCGAAATGGGTTTTTTCGATTTTTATACGTATATTCTGTAGATATGAGAATCGGTTGTAATCTATTTTTCATACCCCTTAGTGATAAGGGTTACCCTCCTCAGAAGCGGACCTGAGCAGTGGGCGAAACCGCTGGGCACTGCTAGTTTTAAAATAATATTCGAAATCACAATTGTGCACGATATATTGTTTGCAGATGGCGCTTAAACAGTTAAAATGGTACTTAAAAACATCTATGCGCTTCACATAGACCACAAAAGCAAATCTACTTATATATATGTACGCTACATAATATATGGAGTTTTTCTCAATCACAATGTAATACTATACAGTGATAAGTTAGTCATGATATAGACATATATTCGTTAATGTACTGTTAAGACTCGCACACTAATCAAAGAAAAATCCACATTTAACCAGAGCCCCGGCGGCACAAGAACGTGCCAGTAAACAAGTATTACCGTTGAGCCCCGCTGGCATGAATTTGTGCCACCAAACCCCGACAGATTTAAAACTGTATTTGTAGTAAAGATAAGTCTTAAAATCAGATTACGTTTACGATAAGAGCCCGCCCGGCGGTGCTTGACGGACAGTTGACGTAAATAATGGCGGCCCTTGAGAGGTTAAGCGAATATATATTTAAGTCTACAAGTGATTGCTTACAATTCGCCCTTTCGTAAGAATGAAAAAAAAGAATCTTTTGTACTTGTATTCATATAGCCCGGAGCTATTCAAGTCGTCAGATAATAGGGGGGCTAGTTCCATCGTCTATTATCGTTTTTTGGACCAGATAGAGAGGTTCATCAAATATAAAAGCCATGCAAGTGCGTGTCGGACTCGCACACCGAGGGATCCGTACAAACTTGCGACATAACTAGCCATGTCTTTTGACTGCGTAGACTTAGAGATATGATTTTGCCACAACTCCAAGGGATCGGTATGTAGTTTTGAAACTAAAACCATATATCATTCCCTTTTGATTCGATACCTTTACACGGTCCGAGATAAAGAGTCTTGACAGACAGATTGACGAACAACAAGGTGAGCCTATAAGGACACTAAAAAGAGGTCGAATTGTAAGCAATCACTTGAAGGGTTAAATGTAAAGCTAAGGCTCTTTTTCCACTAAAAGCTTTAGTAAATCAACTTGTAATTTATGATGGAAGTAGGTTCCTGCAAATTTTAACTATACTCTGAAGGAAATAAAGACTAATTCTTGTAATTCATCATACACTGAGGTATCTCGAATATGTCAGCTTAACAATGAGAGCTAATGCAGATACAATTAGTGTAATAGAATTATTGACCTTGAAGGTGATTTAGAAAGTAGTTTTTGTCTTGAATTTTTTTAATTTTAGCTTAGTTTTAAATATACATATTTGTGCCGCTGTCACTTTAAATTACGCCAAAAATATTTAAAATAGAATATACATCTGCGAGTCACAACAGCCATCAAGATATAAGATTCAGTATTTAAAAATATAGTTCTCATTCACACTAGACAGTCTCAGATATAAGTCTTAAGCAATATTCATCGTAGCACTCCATCCATTCTGCCATGCATCAAGGTCGAGGTCCTATTTACAGCCAGTTGATCCCGATTCATCCAAGTCTATTGTTACAGTAGGGATTGTTCCACCATTATTTTTTCGAACCCTGTCGGAGGTGGGTAGAGGAAATTTTCGAAGATTACATCCAAGATGGCGCCATCATCAACTGTGAATAGAATTGTTGTTTGGTTATAATCGTGTAACTTCAATAGGCATTTGTATAATGAAAAAAAATCAAAATCATTTATTTCAAGTAGGCCAGTTACAGGCACTTTTGAACTGTCGAAACATTGACAACAATAAAAATTAAGCTACAGTCCCAGTCACAAGGCATAATAACTATGAAAGTACTGCAGTTGCCCATTCCAAAGCGTAGATCTCTATGGAGAAGAATGGGCAAGAAACTCCATGGACACTCTTTTAAATATTGTTACAGAACCTTGGTTACATCATTCGTGTTATATGGTAAAATTATGTGAGAACGATGTAGCAAGATGTGCACATTAAAAGTCAATATATCAAATATCATTACGCGTATGATACACAAAAGGGTAGTCAGAAGAGTACCTAAAATATACCCACAATATGCCTAATATTAACTTTTAAAGCTGGGAATTTAATAGTAGTCTAAGATCCTGACTAATGCCGAACTTCATTCATTAGTTTACCGAATTAAAAATATTTCTTGGCGATACGCATCACGAATACGTTGCTTGGTAAAATTAATTCCAGGCTACTTAAAGCGCGACAACTTTGAGTCTTGACCGATTTTACTTCACAACTTAATTTAAAAATCGGCTGTATGTGTTAGCAATAAATATAATCTGTATTTTAATAAGAAAACTGACCTATTGATAACCGACAAATTAACAGTTTCTTTTTTTTGTGCTTTGTACTTTGTACGTTTGCGGCCTTGATATTTGTGTTTTTATATTTAACTAGCTTTTGCCCGCTTATTTGCTCGTGTTACATTTGGGGTAACACAGTTCCCCTTTCCTGATTTGCAAGTACCTGCTACCTATAGTTTTTGCCTTTGCGCCTTATTTATTGTTATAGCAATGCTATATTTTCCGTTTTGTTCCCTCTTTCTCCCTCACATCTCAATATTTTTTTTAAATAGCCTATATCTGTTTCCAGGGTCCCAACTATCTCTGTACCAAAATTCATCAAAATCGGTTTAGCCATTTAAGCGTGAATACGTAATGAACAAACATACTCACTTTTGCTTTTATAATATTAGTAAGGAACGTTTGTTTTTTTTTTTAAGTTTGCCCAGGTCTTGTGTGTAGGTTCAATACAACTCAGAAATATGGCGTAGATTGTTATCTTATGATCAAGGACTAGGTACTTTTAATTTAATTTAAGGCGACCAGCTAATATAAAAGTATGGAAGAAGAAGCCATGCTGTGACTACCCCAAATAAAATAGGATAAGGGAACAATGTGAATCTGAAATTCAAAACTCACCATAAAGCGCAGGATACACCGTCCCTCTAATATTACTAACAGGAATCTCCATAGTCTTTCCATTCAAGAAAAAGTTCAGGTCTACATGGTCATAGGCCACGCCAATGGTGTCGCCCTCTACAGGCATTATGGCGGCCGTGTTTACGTCCTTATCGCTCTCTGGCTTTTCATTTTCATGGGTTGGTGAATCCGTTGATACGAGTAGATCGGCCGTGGGTGACTCTCTAGGGGCGTGCGCAAGATGGTATAGTTCGATATTTGAATGGCGCACTGTTCCATCGCTGTTGAGACACCATGACTCTTTGTCCATACCACCTGGAAATGTTTGAGTACTAATTATTTACATTGTTATTATGGATATCCACTCTCTGATCTTTTTTGGGCTGGTTTTTTTTTTTATTGGGCATCAAAAACAATGGGATAACAGGCAATCACTTTTAAATCTTGTGAAAGACTGGAACTCTTAAAAGAATCTGAGAAATCTTGAGAACTCCTCTAGTTTTGAGTATAAGCTGAAAATGCTGTTCTAATTACTTGCTTTCTAAAAGTAGGTCAAGCAAAGTTTCCTTTGCGATTAGCGCAGTGCCTGAGCAATTGGCTATGGCGCTGCCGGTTGCGGTTTCAATCCCCACTCGGGACAAACATTATATTTTATAAACAAAATTGTTCCGGGTCTTGCTGTGTGTGTATGTGATTTTAAACGTTACTAAACACACCCACGATACAGGAGAAATCTGTACTTAAAAAAATTGCTAATCAATAAAGAACACCTTTGTTTCGGATGGGAATCCATAAAGTAACTTCTCCCACTCTGAGCGGAAGAAAGTGTCAGAGTTTTACTGACTAAAACCCATCCATAACCTTTTGCCTTTTGTGTATCCGGGGCCGCAATATCTCTTTCGAAAAACCCGCAACCCCGGATTAAAGAGCACTTTTAGTAACAAGTTACAATGACCTAAATATTAATTTTGGCAACAGAAATACAAAGTCTGCATAGCAATATATTGAAGGACACATTACACCAGCAGCTATCCAAACTTGGACTTGGAAACTATGCAGTGAATACCAAGTCAGTAAATCCATAAGAATAATAGTCATTATTCTTATGGATTTACTGACTTGGTACAAAACATTTTAAAATATCCTAAGATTATTTCAACCTTCATTCTGGTCAATGAATTGGTTTTCGTAGAAAATTTAACAATATATTTTTGTCAAAATGCTGTCAATTACTTAACAAAGCTGAAATTTACGTTACTTTCTGTGTAACATATATTTCTGATGAATGTAAACAGTCTATAGATATTTTTTTTAAACTTGTTTCTGTTTTTGTATAATTCTGAAGGTGTGAAATTAGTTAGTGCTAACATTATGCAACAATATGCAAATTAAGTTTCTTGATAATATTGCTGTGTTACTTGCTACGTGTTTCACATCTTGTGCAAAAACCAACATATATTATTTGCACTCGATAATTTTTACAGGTGACCTGCCTTTATGCCATCACAGTAAGGGCGATTTTCGTGGAACAAGCACTGTGAGGCAGAGCTTAGTTAGCTATGTTTATTTTGATAGGGGTATCATAAGCATAATGGAAAACCCCAATAACACCTTTTGCCCCACCCGGGAATTGAACTGACTGTTAAGCACAGGGTCCTGCCCTGTACTTATCAGTCCCGCTTGCGACCGAGAGACCAACAGAGCAGTCATATACAAACAATTACTACTAAAACAGTAAGAATTGGTGAATGGCAGACATTTAGGGGACTGACCCCCAAATACTGAAACGTCACTCAAAATGTGAGGGCTGCTTAACATTTGAGCAGCTCTTAAACTTTAGATTTTGTATGGTCAAACGTCACTTCTGAGTCTCTGTTAAACTTAAGTGGGACTTAAATTTTGAGTGACGTTTCAGTATTCGGGGGTTAATCTTGTTAACTTTAACATTCAAAAAGTACTGATTAGAATAAGCCTAATTGTAATAGGTACTTTTGATCAACATACAATCGACAGGGTTCGCGCAGTGGCTAAGCATTTGACTGCTGCTCTACGTGTCACGGATTCGATCCCCGAACGGAACAATTATTTGTACAGATAGTTGTCCTGGGTCTGGCTGTTTGTATGTGTTTTTTTTTAATGTTTGTAAACGCACATACAATAACGGACTTAGATAGATAGATAGAATATTCTTTATTATGTACACCATACAAATTACAAGAATAACATTAAACAACTTATAAATAGGGTGACACAATGGGCAGTCTTATTGCTAAAAGCAATCTTTTCAAGACAATTTTTGGATGGATTTTTAAATCCAATATACATACACATACAGTATATATACATACATACAGAACTGTAGGTAGTCTTTGGCATAACATTTATAATAACGGACTAATTCCTAATATGAAACATATTTTTTTTTAAAGAAAATAAAATTGCAAATGTACTTACCATGAACTCTATTAAGATCTGTTTCCCTGGTAGCCACTCCGACTGCCCAGACTCCTCCCTGCTGCAGCTTTACTTCAAAGTATGATTTGTTCTGCACTAGGGGAGCGTTCCCCAGCGCACAGCCTGACCCACACACTCGCTGACCACCTTTTATTATCACCATTTCATGGCCTGCAATAAAAAGTGGTGTTATTTAAAATTATTATAAAACTAGCTTTCGCCCGCGGCTTATAAGACAGTTCCCGTTTCCTGATTTGGCAACCGATTTACCTGTAGTTTTTGCCCTAGCGCCTTATTTATCGTAACAGCAATGCGAAGTTTTGCCTTTTTTCCTCTTTTTCTACCTCATTTTTAACTATTTAAAAAAAAAGCCTATGTCCGTCTCTAGGGTCTCCCCTATCTCTGTACCAAAATTCATCTAAATCGGTTAAGCCATTTAGGCGTGAACATATAACAAACAAACTCACTTTCGCTTTTATAATATTAGTAATTATTATAAAATGTGGGTGCATTATTTATCAGTGTAAATACTGCCGTGTTGGTCTAGTGGTCATGGATTTGATTTCCCTGTCATACAATGTGTTATTGGGTTTTTCCATCAAGAATTTTTCAAAAGCGAGTTTATTTTTGGGGCCAGTTGATTGCTTGCTCCTAACATGGGATTCAAATATAACTGGCAAAATGTGTGTTTACTATTGGGTACTCCTCGTCTTAACACTTTAGTTATAACAGATGTGAGTGATGTTATGTAGTTTAAAGTCTCCAACATTTACCATTTACCCTAGCCTAGGTTTTTTCAAACGATGAAGTAAGCTTCCACTCCCATTGATTATAGGTGAATACCAGTTTTTTTACTGCCGCAATCCAGTTACCGGGTTATTAAGCGAATGAACACCATTGTCACTTATATGTGACAAACAAGCACGAGCTTTGGACACCAAAGAGGCAAATATGTGACTTTAGGTTAAATGAGCTGCTTGGAGTGGAGCACATGTGTTTAATCTTTGACATTCAAAAGGTTCATAGAATACCCCTGTGTAGGACTGATTATTACACAAAAGACTAAGTCTTTTAGTAATATTTATCATCCAATTTGTTTTTTGGCCCCATCCAAAGTTTGATGGGTTTTGTCCTTGCACAACTTACACGGTAGGAAAATATTAAAATGTCCTGACTTTTATGTCTCTTTGGCAGAGGTTACAATTTCAAATTAATAACCTTTACTTGTAGAGAAAAATTTTCACTTTGACCATTTGGTGCATTTCCAGGAAAAACTTTTAGTGTGCTCCATGTGATGTGTTTCAACATTGCTTTGAGGAATCCCCAATATTTTACCTATAAACCTATTTGGGTCAAGTAGGCAATATTTGTTGCAATATTCTTTTATTTTATTTAGTGTTGTCAAAACAGAACTGTTTTTATTGAATCATATTTACCAATTACTTATTGCTGGTTGCAACTCAACATAAAATTCACTATGATCTGATAAACAGTAATAAACCCATTAAGTAGGTGTTTTATTGCAATGTTATCTTAGTTTTCAAACACTTTATAATGTAATAGGCATAAATTTATTATTGGCTAGTTATTTTTTATAGATGGATACATAGCCTTGAGATAACTAAGTGTTGTAGCTTGTTTCAGGGATTTAGAAAACGCAACAAGATTCCATTTACAATATTTTATGAAAAAGAAATGTTGATTGTTGCCTTGTTCAAAACAAAGGGTTGAGGTCTGACATTGCTGTTCAATCTATTGCGATAGGTAAAGCAGTTTACGAGTGTATAAGCAATCAACTATAGAGATTGTTCAGCAAACAAGCTCTATACTCTATCATTAATCAAGGAGCAACGAACAACCCACGCAAAATCGATGCGCGCTCCAATGTTCGCAACCACCAAGATTCAAGCAAATTCAGCCAAGTACAGATACTTCTTCACAACTGTTTATTTAGTAAACATTGTTTGTATTCTTCTGTTCAACAGGATGCAATTAAAAATCAAGTATACAAACCCATGTGTAATGTATCCAACTGAACTGGGTTTTCTTTAATTCGTATTGGTACACTGGGTGTGAGCGTGAACCCATTCATACAACTTTTCAAACAGCAAAACATGTTTAACTTATTCACTATAACCTTTTATAATAATCAATACACGATTTTATTAGATTATAATTATTTTTGTTGTACTACAATTTACGTCATTTTCTTTTGACACTTATCTGACAGTTGCCCTGTTGCTGGTTTGGTGCATGACATATCATCATTCTGTCATGTTTGAGACCCATTCCCACGAAACATTATTGGAAACTTATACGGTTTTCCAAAGTAACGGTTTTCTCACCTCTGTGCTCAGAATATGAATTCTGCTCTATTTCAAAATGTGTTACTGGTGATTTTCCATACTTTTTGTTCTATAGCGCATAATTTAGATTAAGGCTAGACCATTCACGATGGAAATAACTAAAAGTAACTTGATTAGATACTGGAGTTCCCAGTCAAGTTACTTTTAAAAGTACACAACCGTGATTTCCAACGTGTTTCCGCAAATCCCACATCATTAATCTCACTCGTGTATTACCTTCAACAGTATTTACCTAGTCCAAATAAATTACAAAAATAATGATCTTGAGTAAATCGGTCACGCGTTCTCGCTAAATCTAGGCCAAAAGACAATCAGAGATGATTTATTTTTCTCCCAATTAAATGCAAATATTGATTCTCGCTAAGAGTTCAAACAAGTAATATTTGTATTGATTCATCCAATATTGATCGATATAATTATGATATTATGCAAGATCAATTCACCTTGAAATTGGGATCGGTTTAAATGAAATAATGCTTTCAATAGGTAGGTATATAAACTATTCACAATTAACTGATCTTCTAATTACAATGCTGATTTAAATTTACATAAAGAAAAATCTTTTTTTTATAAAAATGTACACTGTTTAACCTGGTATTATAGTAATGTGGTTGTAGTAGTAGGTTTATGTGTTTAATGAAAATAAAATAACTTATAACATAACTCGGCTTTCCTAAAAATTAAAATATTTCTTCTTTTACGAAACTACTAACTTGTGAAAGTTTGTCTTCGGGGCACATTAACGGCGTGTTTTACACCATAACCTGGCTCAAGAAAGCTGGAAATTACGGGATGATGTCATACCATGACGGAGCTAACACAAATCGGTGCCCTCTTCGCCTTATCTGGCACATGTCTGGCACTTCATCCTCATCTTTATGGACCTACACGGATGTTGCTTCTAAACTTTTAATGGCACCTGTATCGATAAAGCAGGATCCTATCCAGACAAAAGATTGTTTCTTTACACAACGCATTTATTTCACAGCGCGTGTAAGTCCACCGCAGTACTTATTTGGAAATTGCATATGTAACTATAGATATTTGAGTTAGTAAGTCTCTTCTTGTATGATAGAGTAGACTTTAATCTACCACGAAACCCCAGCGCAATTTAGCGAACATTTAGTTTCATCACGATGTTTCTACCTATTCACCATTTTGAAAGTAATGGTGATGGTTATACTTAGGTGATATGGATGGTAAATTGGATAGTTTAACAATTTTGAACCCATGACCTAGGTGGACCGTCATACTCTGATCACAATCAATGCTGTTACAGCTGCACCTGCACATCTTAATACCCTATGTATAAGTAGGTATGTAGGTATAAGGTGTAACAAGTGGTGTGCTGTCGCGTGGTGTCTCAGACCATATCAGTGAACAACTTTGTGTTACGAATTCTTAAAATTGGCAAACAAAAGACTTTCTGAGGGAGTATACACGATCAGCTGATGAACATGAATGGTAAAACTAAACCAAAATAAGTACCTACCTACTTCCAAAAATCACAAAATAAAATCGGTTCTTATTTTTGGTCTTAAGTCACCGCACAAGAGATCTTGCTTGTATTGTGTTCCACCTTGTCATCATGGATGACGTGTCATTTTCTTAAGGCATATGCCCTACGTTGAACCTACTCGGTTATTGGTATTGAGCGCACGGTCAGAGCCAAAGCTGTATGAACCCTGGCAATAGGCCAGGTGTTAGAAATGATTTCATACATTACGTAATACAGGACATTTGTCCGCAAAATAGTCCTCAGTCAAGTGTCAATAAGCCATAGGTGTACAGCTTGTTTATCTTTTCATCATCAGCGACGCCGTCACTGCTGGACAGCATAACAAAAATAATCAAAAAATAAATAAAAAATCTCTTTATTCCTTAATTACTTATACCGTAAATAAACACAAGCACATATGACATACCGCCCACTACGTTTAGGGTTTCTATGAAGTCATTCTTACCATGATGTGACAGGTGTAAAATTGTGTAATGTTGTAACATTTTTGGATAACCCGGAACCCTGGCAGGCTGTAGCACTGACAGGCCCCTCTGTTTACGTATGTGCCTAAGGTAACGCTTTCGATTAGGCCTAACGTTGACATGTTTTGAGTATTTGAACGTTGTGTAATATTTGTCCACTTTTGAATGTTTAGGTAAAGTTCGTTAGGATGATTTGTTTAGCCTCATAGATTGAGCATTCCAAGAGATTACAATGGAGATACGGTTAAGGAGAATTCTCCAACGCTTCCTTTTCTATTGAACTAAAAGATAACAAAATTCCTTAGAGACACGGGATTCTTTTGTTGAAAGATAATAAACAAAATCTTGGTTTTTTAAAACACACCGTTTTTAATCGTTAAATGTATTGGCAGTTTTTCACGTTACCCATTTGATAATTATTAATGTTATGGAAAGAATCATAGACAGTTGTTTTTTTTTAATCTCCGAGACGCGTTGAGCATCTGATCTCGGCGTTTTGAAGTAGTCGCTGGCCGCTAATGATTCTGGTCCTCTGGAGTTGAAGAGTGACGGGATTGTTCAAATTGAGAAAGGTTCAGCTAGGACCTCCTAGTCTGCTCATCATAACAGAAGTTAGCGGTGATCGAAGGGAATATTGCTTAATTAGGATGGCTGGGTAGGAAATGAAATAGGAGGAGGTCGTGGCTAAATTATAACTGTCGCTCAGCTCCACTCACCCATTACATACCCAGTTTCCTCCGTGCCTCTGAAAGCACGTTAAATTGGCTGTTACTTATTAATCTTTGCAGATGTGATTGGAAAGTCTGACTTGAACCAGTCTTACCAAGGAGTACCGTATTACCAAGTTATTAACTGATTTGTAGATGTCTGGTAGGCAGTCGTTCCATGTAAAATTCTGATTAGCTGAATCTGGTAAGACTGGAAGCCGACCCAAAAAGATTAGGTAGATGATGATGACAGCAGTAGGTAGGTACCTAATTGCAATCCAAAACATCTGAGCATCTCCCAAATTGCAAAAAAATTGCCTATTCATCTCCATATAACCGTACCATTTTTACATTATAATCTTAGTATTTATTTATTTTTAGTAATCCGACAGTGGTCATCAAACCTAACTGTATTCAAATCTTTAACATTAAACCAAAACCTAGTTGGACTTCAGAGACAATATAAAACTTGTCCAACTTATAATAGGCTGTCATTATGTGGAAATTCCACATAACATTCTACAGGGCACCTACCTAAAAGAACAAGTTCTGATTTTAATTCAATGAATATTTGTTTAGTACTTATCTCCAAATCGGGACCGGTTATAAAAAAATAGATCCTGTTAGAAATGATGAGCGATGAGCTAAAGATATTTAGGTAAATCTCGACCAGTCTATTAATATAAATATTCTCGCCCTTTCTTTTTCCCGATGTTAAATCATCAAATGACATCTCCCTTGGTGTCAGACGTGTACTGACTAAAACTTATACATATTCCTTCTTTTATGTTCTGGAGTCACGGTACCTATCTCTTTTGAACAACCCGCAACCTCGGGACAACCGGCAACCCCACCCCTGCGAGAACGAGTTGAGACGGCGTACATTCTTAGGATATTACCAAATCTCACGTGAGCAAGGCAAGGCACCTCTTTAGTAGTAGTTATGAACAGCTACTCTAATATAATTGACAACACGGTTTGCGCAGTGGATGAGCGATCGACTGCTGCGTGTCGCTGGTTCGATTCCCACACGGAACTTGTACTTTTATCCTACAGATTGTTGTTGTTTTCCTGTGTTGGGAACGGCTTCCCGCTAAACCAAAGACAGAGAATACCAATTTTCGAAATCCAGATTCCCACTTGCCACCAAACAATTGTCAGGGCTTTTTTTCCAGATGGAAAATCATCAAATAACTTCCCCTGCTCTGGGCGGAACGTCGAACAGTGGCCGACTATTACTGACTAACCCCACCTATGTTCCTTCTTTTGCCCTTTGTGTTCCGGGTCTGCGGTACCTCTAACAATCGAACAACCCGCAACCCTGGCAGAGTTGGAGTTGCAGGCTTAGAACGTATTTTCTAGGAAAAACAGAACGAAAATTTTGAAAATAATGAGTCAAACTACCCTCTTCGGATTTGATGGTCACCTATACGACTGACTAAAGTCCTTTGAGCCTTGATTACCAAAGATGACATACCCTCATCAAAACGCCCAAAAACCTGAAATTTTGTAAAAACAATGTAGGTATTTTACAAACTGCGACATTGCGAGTTTGCAAGTAAAAGCTTTGTTTTGTTATGCTCATCATTTAATGAGTGTCTTACTCACTGTTGATATTTCCCATAGGTTATTCCCGGGATTTAGATAATATTTATTAATTAATTAATTCACATTCTACACGCGATTGTGTCACCTATAGATTTGATGTCTATAGTCTCATCTCACTCTTTTCAATACTTCCTATCCGTCGACGAAATTACAGACAGCGATTCCGATAATCTAATCACCATCAGTAATTTGATTCTAATCTTCTGTCGGATAGTTAGAAATATGTATCTGTTATCCACCTATTGTTATATATATTGGTGATGCTAAGTTTCCAAGTGGATCATCTCCTAGGCTGGACCTGCCTGTCTTAAGTTTAGCTCTTTCTTCTCTTATTGAAATTCAACTTATTTGGTAATAGGGTCAGTCTTCCTGATCCTCACTCTACATACTTAAACATTTTTTTACTTTTCTTCGGTGTCAGTTTGTTGACTACGTACTGCTAATCTTATGTAGTTTGGCAGTAGTCTGGTCAAGGAGCCCCCAGGAGCCCTTCTATTGACGCTTTACTTTAAATGGTCATTCTCAGTTCCCTAAATATTTGCCTCTCGAAAACGGCATTTTTAGGCCTCCAAATTTACCCATCCTCAGAGAATGCTCAATTAATTTGATAAAACACGGAGCTTAAGTGAAAACGTAACCAGTTTAATCAAAAAACATTGTTTACATCATAATACCCAATATCGTTTAAAAATTACTCGTATTTCAGTCATATTGACAGTTTTTATCCGCTAATTAATCAAAGTTCAATCATCAAGTGGTTTCAAGCCTACGACAAGCCATAAATACTTTCTTTTTGATACCGTGCCGACCACCACGTAAATGTCAAGTTATACATTATGTTAATGTATAGTGCCAGTGAATACTGTGTGTACATACATACATATAGTACTTTATGTGTGGCCACGATGCCGTCCTATTATTTCGCGATACTATACTGGGAGCATAGCGAAAATGTATCTATGGTCAACCACACACTAAAATGATATTACCTAAAATGGGTCACCAGTTTCTTTCATAAAAATCATTCTTATTTTGAACAAACGATTGTGTCTGAACCTGAGCTGATTTATTGCAAAAATTAAATTTTGCTGTTGTACTACAAATACCTAAGTATTAAGAAATTATGAAGTAAGACCTAATTATTAGACATGTACCTACATGGGTCTTCCATTTACATGCCTAATAATCTTTGGCTAGTGCATGCGAATATGTGATATATTATTTATTCCTTTCCTTTACTTTTCCCAAGCTACAAAAACCTGATTAAGTAGAGTTAAAACGAGTAAACCTGATTAAATGGACTCTCGCGTGGTATTGTTTCACAAACGCACCACGTTAAACTCAGGCCTCACTCAATTTAGATAGACTATTAGTTTAGCTAACCCTACTTGAACTGCTCCTTTTCGCATCTTGTTCCTTTCTTTGCTAGGGAGTGAAGGTAAAATGAATTCAGAAAAGTAAATAACCTATCATTTTAAGACCCTGAGAATTCTGAGGCAGTTGATCCATAAAAAAACTGGAATTCAGCTGTATGCGGTTAAACTGGAAGTCAATTCCATCATCGCGGCATCGTAAAGAAAACGCTTGGCAAGTGTTTACTAAAGTACTAAAAATTACGAAAGCAACTTTAAAAGCGCTGATAATTATGTTTCAGCAGACTTTGCTGTCATGCTTTGTCTCGGGGAAACTGTCTGATACCAGAATAGAAGAATTTAGTCATGTGACCCAGGTGACATTATGACACCACCCCGTGGCAAGGGTGCGCGTGCGTCAGATCATCCGCGCGCCTGCGCTGACTTCCTCCATATAAAACGATCGCTCGCGGTAACCGCATCAGTTTGTGACGACCCCTCAGACACACACTACACACGGTGAGTCGATTTTTTTATTATTCAATTTTCCCCCCAATTAGTCAGTGCTTTGTCGAGAATTTCAGTTAAAGATTTTTAATTAAAAAAAACAGTGAAAAATTGTGTGAAAAAATATCCTTAACAGTTTAAAGAAAAATTATGTATGTGAATTTCGTGACGCACAATATTTATATTAACATTTTAAACATTTAGTTCAAAAATAAATAATGTGATTTAATTTAATTAACCACCATAATATTATCATAATTTGTTTCGCAAGATGCGGCAAGCTTCACACAAATCAACGCAATAGAGCCATCTCGAGTAGGAATCGATTAATTTGTTGGAATTTTGTAATGATAGGCTTAAACGGCCTCGGGATGTGTCGAGTGGAATGAACTTCTTTTTGTTCCGGGCAAGGTCGCTTTCTAACATAGGACCGGTCTGTAATCCCGGAATCTTGCGTAATCATCCCTAGATTGTGTTTGTAAACAATTCCTCGTCAATGCTGAGAAGACAGTAGATACTTATTTGTGTCCCTGCTCATAAATAGTTCGAGGGTATTTTCTAAGTTGAAAACATTATTAAGCAAGCAGCTTTAGCCTTTATAATTAGTTTTATTGACGTGCTTAAGTGCACACTTAAGTTAATGTAACGTCTATTCGTAAGTAAAAGTTTAAAGAAAATGTTCAACGACTCGAACGTGACCAAGTTACAAATAATTGCTTAGTGTTACAGATTATTTTTGGAAATCCTAAATATTTGCGTCTTAAAAGATTTTTGGTGTTCTCTTAAATTCTCAATTTCCCTTAGGAAGGTCGTTAATAGCTGCGAATAATCTGACTATTATTATAGAAGATAAATAACAAAAAAGAGATAGGACAAAATTTCAGGATTTATTGCCTACCTTGTACAGTACTGTTTTCTAGGTCTCATAGAAATTCCTTTACATTAACTGTTGATTTCAGGGAAGTTAACCAAATCCCAGTTCTTGTCTGGCCACGAAAAATAATATCCATACGACACCTGACAGTTATGAATTTGGGTTTTGCCATGAGAAATTTCTCAGTGGAAGCCATGATATCTGGTTTTGTGCCCGATTGATAGGACCCCAAAAAAATATACAGTCGAATTGAGAACCTCCATTTTTTAAGTCGCTTAAAAAACATAACTTTGAAATGCGGGTGTACCGTTCGAGTATTACAGGCATGAAGTTTTGTATCAATTGCTTTTTCTTCTATCACGTCTTTGCATCAAGCAAAAAATATGAGAATAGCTCATGCCATTGTGAAAATATGAACTACTAGCTTTTGCCCGCGACTTCGCTCGCGTTGAATTTGGGGTAACACAGTTCCCCTTGCGCCTTATTGATTTGTAATAGCAACGCTAAGTTTTCCCTTCACTCCCCTCTTTCTCCCTCACATCCCACTTTTTTTTAAAAAATAATTAGCCTATGTCCGTCTTCTGGTTCCAAACTATCTCTCCACCAAAATTCATCAAAATCGGTTAAGCCATTAAAGCGTTAAGAAGTAACAAACAAACAAACAAACTCACTTTCGCTTTTATAACATTAGTAAGGATTTACTGACTAAACAACTCCAAGAGCAAGGATCATGGTAGCCAGTCAGACTGCCCGGGACCGCACGTTCTTAATTTGAAAAAGTTTGCCACAACCATAGACTATTGTATTATGTAGTTCCCACTTCAAATATTATGATTGAACCTTGACCGTCATTTACTCGAAAATTTATTTTAAGAAAGTTCCGGGTTTTTTTACGTAGTTTTGTTACATAAATCCGAAGGTCCGTGACCTTTCTAGCTATACTCGGAATCGTGTTATTATTCATTTAATATTGTAGCTTACTGTAGATATAACAATAAAAAACTTGTTTTTCGACAAAAAACTGACTAATACACAGTTAGAACAGCATTTTTGTACCTAGAGATAACAGGATGTCTTTCGTCTACATTACAAAAATCCTTTTTTTAAATTGGGAATTAAATGTTTTTCCTAAAGGGGATTTTTTTTTAAAGAAATGAAGCGGCTTTATTGTGCCTTGTACTAAACATCTTCTTATCTTAGTTAAATTTATGCACTATTAGGAGTTTGCACTTTCATAATATTGCGTGTTAAGTTAATTTAATGGTCTAACACTTTTAACGACTGCGTAAACTGTGATGATTGTGTGTTAACAAATACTTATTCAAAAATAACTGGTAAACCGCAAAAGTTTTATTTATTCAAACGTAACGGTATTTTGCGGCCTATGAATATACAAAGGAAGGAAGCTTGGTGTCCTCTGTTATCAAATATTATATGTAGTAGTAGAGTTTTATAGTTTACGTTTTATATTAACTTAGAACAGAATATGTACCTTATGTAGATAGGTAGGTAGGTACCTTTTTTTTCGAACGGGAAATCGTCAAATAACTTGTCCCGCTCTGGGCAGAGCAGGAAGGAGTCTCAGACTTTAACTGACTAAAACCCATCTATGTTTCTTCTTTTGCCCTTTGAGTTCTGGGGACGCAGTATCTCTTTCGAAAACCCGCAACCCTAGTATGCTGCTATTGTCATTTTATTTTCTGAAGAAAAAAGCACTAATCATGTATCTCTTTGTTGCAGAAAATGAAACAGGTGGTGTTCTTAGCCCTTTTCGCGGCGGTAGCGCACGCGCAGTTCCAAAATGGCCGCATCTTGGAACCCCCTGTACCCTCGCTATGTGTGCAGAGAACCATCCACGAGAGATACGCAGACAGTAAGTGTTTTGAAGTTATTTACGGCTGTGTATTTTGAGAGTAGTGAGGAGAGGAGCTCTTGGCTAGATAATACTAACAGCCGTACCCTACGGGTTGATCTGTGAGGTTAAGCCGTGTATGTTATGTCGGTCTGTGGTTGGGAGACCATACATACCCAGTTTCTCCCGTGCCTCGAAAAGTGTGTTAAACCGCTAGTCACGATGGTCATATGAAGATATTTGATTGTCGTTGCAGGTAGTCAGTAACCCGAATGTCTGACATCTAGTCTTGCCAGGGTACCGTATTACCCAGCTACAAAATAAAATATGTGAATGATACGTGGACTTTTGGTTAAGGACCTCTTAACGATTATTGTCTCCGACTTTGGAAAGAGGAACTTACATATTATTGGCATATTTAATACCAGAAAAGTAGTGAATGCAACTGTATAATTTCACGTGGATAATGAATTATGGAGTTCGTAATTAACGACCAAGAAGATTCCAGAAAATCATGTACCTACGTTATTATTATTTTAATGAAGATTTTTTTACGTGTTTATTTATTTTTAATGAAATCCGGCAAGAGGAAATTCCGAAATTGAATTCACATCTTGGGTATATATGTTTTTTATTCAACGGCTATGTGAATGATTTGCTTATAATCTTTACATAGATTAAAATGAACTCGCTTTCGCTGTCTGTTCTGCTTAGAACTTGTAAACTACTCAACGGATTTGAATGCAGTTTTCAGCAATAGATAGTTACTCAATAGGAAGATTTATATGTAGGTATACCAATCTACGTGGGTAAAACTGCGGTATGTAGCTTATATACTTATATATCCTGGAAATTAATACTCGACAAGAATTTGGGTGAAGAGTTTTTTTTTCCAGTAGTGTCAATAGTTTCTACTATTGACACTACTGAAAAAAAAAACTATTTAAATTATTGACATTTTATTACCAGTATAAAGTAGAGGAGACACATAATTTAATTTAAGTGCTTGGTGAGTGATGGGGTATTTATGTTCTTAATTAACAAGCAAGAAGATTCCGGAAAACTACATAAACGTTAATATTATTTTAATGAAGGATTTTTTTGTATTTATTTATTGATGAACAGAGTGATTAAAATAACTCGTCTTTAAGAATTTGTACAGTGACCGGGCCTTTTTCCGTGCAGTTTTTCACTCCTTTGTCACTCCATTGAGGGCCATCGGGTTTCAGTTATGAGTTAAATAAAATGCTAGCTATACCTAACTAGCTAAATAGTACTAGATTTTTGATTGAACTTTTTGTCAACTGTTTTTTTGTTTTTAAATAAAACCGTTAAATAATATCATCTGAACTGCTTTACCATAGATAAGAACGATTAAATGAGAAGTATCTTGGTATACTTCCCAGCGTACCTATATAAATCTGGTTTGAAATAGGTGCTAACTGAGATACTGACGTTTAAATTTTTAACTAACAGCTGGCTTTCAAACAAAACAAACTCATACGTTTTAAGCAATCGCTTAAAAACAACAAAATCTGTCTGTGGCAAACCACCCAAGATAATCATTAGAAAGCTGTGACTACTATCATAGGACCTCATCAAAAAGGCACAAGTTGTTCTCTTATCTCAGTGAGATAAGGGAAAACCGGTCCGCCATGCCAGCATACGCCCGCGCAACGAGAAATACATGAAATTCTTATGATATCAGTAAACACGGGGGACTTCCGCGTGCAAATAAGCAGATGTATATGTCACAAGTTTTCAACAAGTTTCGTTACATTTTTAGAATGCAGTACAGTTGTGGTTTATGCAGATTTTGAGAATCAATTTGCATTGGTAGCTATTTATTTTTGGCGCGTAGATGCATAGATATTTCCTGCTCTGAAAACAGGTCTGGGTACAATATATTCGTTTGTTTTCACACATTCTATTGGTCTTAAAATCTTCATTTGCGGTTTAAATCATGACTATTTCTCATGACTTACAACTAATGGGAATAATAGCGATGATCATGGGATCTCTCGTTAATCTAGTACCAGTACCTACCCTTATAGTTTTCTAGTACTTAGTTCTATTCATACTTAGATTAACTTAGGACAGGTAACTGTCATAATCAACGTTCGGCCAATAAATTACTAAGTACTTAGTAATTTAATAAAAAAAAAAGTAAAGTTAATTAGTTGTTGACAATGACAGAAGTTGGTTTGTACTTCATTATTGTAGTCTATTACTACATTTGTCCTTTTTCTAAAAGCTCTAAGCACAATCGTAGCAACTGCCGCTATAAAGTAAAAATATAGGGACTGTCCATTCATTATTTTTTCGCCTACAATGACCATTACTAAGTTCTTAAAGTATATTGAACTAGCTTTTGCCCGCGGTTTCGCTCGCGTTAAATTCGGGGAAACACAGTTCCCCTTGCGCCTTATTGATTTGTAATAGCAACGCTAAGTTTTCCCTTTTCTTCCCTCTTTCTCCCTCACATCCCACTTTTTTCAAAAAAATATTAGCCTATGGCCGTCTCCTGATTCCCAACTATCTCTATACCAAAATAATTCAAAATCGGTTCAGCCATTAAAGCGTGAAGAGGTAACAAACAAACAAACTCACTTTCGCTTTTATAATATTATTAGTACTAATTAATGGTAATTTATCACCACTAACGTTGACGCTCGTGTATCTTCTAATATCTTCTAAACTAAACGCCAAAGAAACGATATTTACCTGCGTTCCTTCCATCAGAACATCGAAAGCAAACAATTTCTATCCACGGTTAGTTCTCACGAGACTGTCTAGTAATATCGCAAAGTATTTCTGCATTGTTATGGTGCGGAAGAGATTTAGAATCCAATCGTATGACGCGGTAGGGCTTCGCCTTTTATGCCTTCCGGACAATTTGTCATACTTACCTACCTAGGTCAAAATACCGAATAGAAGACGTGGAAACGATGGATTTAGTTCTGCCCGGAAATAATTTTTGAAAGTATCTCTACCAATGCAAGACACTAAAACGGGAATTGGTGTTATGGGCAATAAGCATGCTAATTCGAAATAGGATTAAATGGCCTTCACTAAGAAGTATTTAATTGATTAAGATAGGTTGGCCAAATGAGCCACGCAATGGGTGCCAGAAGATGTGCATCGTCCCTTCCATCAAGTAAAGGGGGTAAAGGATAAAATGGCGTGATGATTTATAAGCGTTTATGGGAGATTGTTCCGGGAAAGGCAACGCTTCGGAAGACGTAGACGTAGGAAAGAGTTGAACTTAGAAGATATGTCTTCTGACCGTCTTATGTAGAACATTTGCTTTATGTCGAAATTACAGAAAAACTCATATATCGTTGAGTCACGATTGCCAATACTCGGTGAAACTTTGTTTTTCGTGAGCAATGCTATTGTTTCGATTTCCTTTTCTATGCTAAGTCACTTAACTTTCCAAACATTTTATCTTACGAAATCGAACGCATCCTGCCTGACTTTATGTTATGAGGTATCGCTTAAACATTTTTAGATGGGTAACTACACAAGTTTCGTGATCTCGAAAGGTACCGATAGACGTGATTACTGTTAGAAACGGTCAGTAGTCTAATAAACATCGTTATATAAAGTAAACACTATTACATCTGCAGGACAACTTGTTTCTTCGAAAGCGAGTTCAAGGGTTGCGTTGTATAACCTTTTACATACCCTCAATAGTACTAAGATACACACAGGCGTTGAATTATATTATATATGACACAGGCAAGTTACAAGCCGCATTATAGTAAAGCATAGTCCTCCTGACCTTTTTGCGGCCACGGTGGCTAATCTCAGCGGAGATTAAAAACATCGGCGCGGGAGATATTGTAGTGCGCAAGAGTTGGCGCAGGCACAGGGGCACTGTCTGTTCTCGTACTCTCATAATGCATTAGGAAGGCACTCCGACACAATCAAAAAGATCAGGGTAGGACCAACGGCCTCATACTCATTATAATCTCTCGTATATGCCTAAATGAATGTTGGTTAGTTTCTCGATGTTTCTGTGATCTACCATAGTTTGCATCGTGGCCCTACATGGTAGTACTTTATCCACAAAATGCTCATAAATATGGTCTTTCCAGATAAAGGATACTTCTTCTCATGGAGAGACCCTGCGCTCCGTGGAGTTGAGGAGGACTGGCTGAGTGCCAGGAACTACTGCCGCCAGCGCTGCATGGACCTCGTGTCTCTGGAGACCAGTGACGAAAATGAGTGGGTCAAGGCGCGCATAGTGCAGGACAAGGTATGAAAATAACATGGTTAAATGATAGCCTTTTTCTTAACGCCACAACTACAAAAAAAGAAGTAGCACTAGAGTAAGCTATCAGCAAAACCGACCCTTATCCCAACTTCACTGGGATCTGCTTTCAGTCTTAGGGTTGACAATGAATACGAGTATTTTACATGGAGCGACTGCTTGCGACCTTCACAACCCAGTTAGTACTGGGTCATGATGGGGCTGCGCCTTATTGAGACTGGTTGTTCGACTTTCGGGCCACTGACAACCAGTAACAGATTAGGATCTTCAACTGCTTAAATAACAGCCGGGACCAACAGCTTAACGTGCTTTCCGAGGCACGGGGCCCTATTATTTAGTCTTCTGTAACATAAAAATCAATGACTTTCACGACGATTAGTCGATTACGATCACGAATTTATGAAGAACTCAATCTGCGGTTACAAATTATTTGAGAAACATTAATTTAGTGTTAATTTAGCTTTAACAAAACTGGCTACAAAATCGTAAAATTTTTGCACAATAAATGTTTATCTATCTGTGATTAAATGACGTCTTAAACTGTGATGTAAGGCGGCAGTAAAACATAATCAAGTTCCCATTTCCTTTGCTCGAAGTTCATTAACGACTCTGATGTAACATTCAAGTTTTGAATTACTTAGCCTTCGACTGAGGATTTCAAATGCAAAAGAAAATACGCCTAAAGTAAAGATGATTCTAGAACAGTCCTTGCTTTGGGACGTCCTTACCTATTCCTTATGTAAAGCAAATGACTTCACGATGGTTGCCAAAGACTGTAGCAAATGTCCACACGTGTTACGAGTTCGAAACATAAGGAAAACGGTCGTGACCGTGACGCGAAAACATATCACTTTTTCAAAGCTGAATAGAAAGTGAAGTTTTCGTATTCAACACGGAAACTTTAAAAGAATTCATATTGTTAAGTAGGTACCTACCTCTTTTCGTAATGCTTTAAGTCTTCAACACTTCTATCTGTTGCGTGAAAGAGTTATTTAACTAATAGGCAGCGTTACTTTACGTTAACTTGTCTTCTTAGTTCGAAAGAATGAAAAATAATCGTTACCTACAGGAACGCAACAATGGCGTCGTCGATTTTCCTAAACGAGTTTCACTATTGCTACGGAATGTGTTTCGCACTTCGTGAGAAATACAATGTTTTGTTGTATTGTCTGTTCCTCCCGAGAATATCGACTCGGGAATAATTAGCACTTGTTTTTTAACACGTAGAAATCTGCTAGTAGAATTTTTATAGACGGAAGATGAGTTCTCGTTGGGCTTGAACTATGACCTGTCAGTGAAACTCGTATTGGCAGAACCTTAGCCTAGGTTATGCTTAGATAAAACCAAGTCCGCAACTTTCGATTGCCATTGTTTACGACGCTGTTGAATGATATTTGTTCAACTCGAATATTAATGCTAAATTATACGATTGTCCCGTTGCCAAACTGGCCATTGCCCTGTTGACATCGTATTGTTATGGTAATTGAGTGACGCGTTTATTATGTTCTTACATTCTGACACCGAGTGCACAACGATAATTGTGACAAATCGACGTATTCATTGTTTTATCTCCACGGTATTGTTAAGAATCATCAAATTGTTTCGCCTTATTCGCTTATCTAATAGACTTCTTTTTTAATGGATGTTTTGCCATTGTTATTTTTTTATTCGTACCGCAAAGATAAAATCAAGTAGCAAGGCAGACGAACAGGTAATTGTTCGTCTGATGTGTTCATACAAATACTCAGAGGTTTTGTGTCAAGGTACCTACCTACATCCATAATGAAACGACAAACTCATCACACGTAGTTGTAGAAAATGACTATTCTAATGTAAATGTGTTTCCTGCAGCAAAAATACATTTGGACATCGGGTCGCCTCTGCGACTTCAAAGGATGCAACCGTCCTGACCTGATCCCCAACGAGATCAACGGCTGGTTCTGGACCGCTGAACTGCAGAAGTTGGCTCCCACCACGAACCGTCAGCAGAACGACTGGTCCGAGGGTGGCGGCATCGGCAAACCTCAACCTGACAACAGGGTAAGTTATGCACTCATTTCCTCGTCGAGAAAATGGTTACCAAATTAAGGAATCATTCCGCGGTGTATACAATGGGTGTGTAAGAAAGCATGACATTACGAAATCGGTCATACTCATGACGCAACGTAAGGAGCCAATTCCGCGAACAGTTGAGTAACGTTTGTCATACGCGCCCGCCGAACCCGTTAATGCATCCGTACAGCGGATATAACGCAATGAAAACGAAAGCGACACGTGAATATTTATGGGCCTGCGAAATATTCGCCGAAGGGCGTACCCGCATGTCGCGGCCACTTTCTACAAACAGCGACCGCAAGCTATACGACAAAAGCTCATCGTTATTCGGTGCGCGTCGTCGCGTTGTTTGCGCGCCACTTTCCCCGCGAGACGCGCGTACCCGCGGCTGCGCTCGCGCCTACGCTGCGGAACAAACAATACGTAACCCTCTGCGGTCGCACGCGCATCCTCCGCATCCGTCGTCGTTTGGCGTTCAAGGCCTCGTGCATTATGCGGTTATTGTACACAACCGACCGCTTGATGTAATGGCTTTAATCTTAAACAAAACTTCGCCATGTAGGTAATATTCATTCATTCCTAATGATGTTCTTCCCAGATTGTTAGCGCCGCATTTGGGAGTTTAGTCTGTAGCTAAAGTGCTCTTGCTTAGTCAGGGTCAGACTCAATTTGCAGGCAGTTGTTTATATTCTTCGTTTATGTTTGTAAATTATTAAGACAATGCCTTCTGCAGCTACCTGAGCTATGGGACATTTTGATCGTTATAAGCACTGTGCATTAACTAGCTGATACCCAACGTCCAGGGATGCAGTCTTTAAGAATATGAAACTGTTAAGTTTACTTAATTACACTATCTGTCTTAACAGGAACTGATCCAAGGCGGCGCTGCTGAGCACTGTGTGGCCATCCTGAACAACTTCTACAACGACGGCGTCCATTGGCACGACGTGGCCTGTCATCACCGCAAGCCTTTCGTCTGCGAGGAAAACGATGCTCTCCTGAAATACGTGCGATACACTAACCCCAACCTGAGAGTTTGATCCGATTCCTTCACGCTGTCACAACACTAAAATTAGAAATTAAAAAAATATTTTATAAGCAGTAAGCATGGACTTCGACTCAACGAATTATTTATATTGTATAACGAATCACTTCTCCAACTTAATGTTCATGCTTACATTTATTAAATCATGAGGTAGTAACCATACAACCAAATATTATCGTAAAAATCGCAAAAAACACGATTTATAACTTTCGATATCCAAAATGAACGATCCGGTTCTAGCTTTAAATACCTCATTACATAAATATTTATTACAGTATTGTACATTACTTTAGTCATGTAACGAAGCAGTCCATTTTAATAATAAATATTTAAGATCTGTCAATAAAGACTGTTTTAATTTTTTGTGTCGTTTTTTACTTTCTCCTAATCGCCGTGAGAGCTGTGATTCAAAAAGTGTCAATTCCTATGCAAGGATTACGGTCTTATCAAATGCAATGGAAAAATTGTGCACGAATAAGATAGTGACATCATGCTATGGTCGTATAAACACAACACAATGGCGCTTACAACAGTGCCGAAATAACGGGAACTCAATATAAATGGTTTTCAAGTACCGATGGCAAAAACTGTAACTTTTAATGGCTTCCATCTCGGAAATAATACTTTTTTTCACATACAATGTAATTAATTCACTTTGGGTCTTCACAAATATAAACAAATCAAGGAAACATAAGAAAGGCGGAGTTTGAGTAAAGGGGAAGGATTACTTATCCTGTCAAAAATAACTTGGCTTAAAGATATTGTGTCTGAACTTGCCTTTTTTTGGGGATGGGAAATCTTCTAATAACTTCCCCCAATCTGGGCAGAGCGGGAGGGAGTGTCAGACTGTACTGACAAAAACCCACCCATGTTCCTTCTATTGCCCCTTATGATCCGGGGCCGCGATATTTCTTTCGAACAACCCGGAAACCCGGCAGGCGATGGCACTGGCAACCCCCTCTGCTTTGCTGACATTTCTTTGAAACGCGCGTGGAACATGAACGCGCCATCGACACGGGCGTCTGAACACACAATTATAGAATTCCAAAAGAAATCAAGCACTCGTATATTTTTTGAAAAATTAAAAATCTAAACCGTTCTATGACAAAAAAGGAAGTTATCATAGTGTAAGACTTTGACATTAACATCCTTAAACAATCTGCAATATGTGAACACTATCCGAGATTACAGCAAAATAACAATTTTAATATGCAAATAAATTAACCGACAAGAGGAGAATCTAACCACCACCAACCAAACCTAATTGCTGTAGGCAAAGTCATTCCTACAGGCGTATCAGACCACGACACATGTCAGAACATTTTCCCAAGCGTAAACAAAAAAATAACCCCTATACAAATCAAAATCAAATCAAATCATTTCTTTCAATTAGACCATTACAGGCACTTTTGAATTTCAAGAAACAAATACTGCAATCGTATAATATTTTTAGGGTTCCATACCTCAAAAGAAAAAGGAACCCTTATTAGATCACTTTGTTGTACGTTTGTCTGTCTGTCAAGACCCTTTATCTCGGGAATGCGTAGAGATACCGATTTGAAAGTAAAACCATATACTGAACTCCGTGGTCCCATCCCATGAACCCTCTAAGTCAACGCAGTCAAAGCAATGGCTGATTATATCGCAAGTTTGTACAGAACTCTTGGTGCCGACTGACTCGTTCTTGACCATTTTTTTTTATAATAAGATTTCTTGGGCAGAGGTATGTGATCAATCTGACTTACACAATGCCTTTCAAACATTGCACGATACCTTCACACTGTTCTTCTATCAGTTTTCTAGTAAAAAAAAAAGAAAGAATCTTGGATAGCCAAAGGCTTTAGATTGGCTTTCCGTGTTTAAAGGAAGCTCAGGTATCTGTACAGTTGAATTTGACTGCACAGTTGGCGCAGTAGTTAAGCGATTGGCTACTGCGCTACTAAAATGTATGAATCTAGCACAGAAACTCAACAATGATCGATTAGTGATGAACTGACAAACAGTCAGCAATAAATATACTAGCTGTGCCGGGATGCGTTGCATTGCAATTTTCTACCTTTCTACCTCCCCACGCCACCTACCCTACCTGCCCCACCTACCTTACCCACCCTACCTAGGTATCCTATCTTTTAAGTGGGATCAAACTTCACATGGTGGGCAAATTTAATTTAAAATTAGTTAAGTAGTTTAGGAGTCCATCGCGGACAAACAACGTGACACGTGATTTATATAGGTATAGTTAATAAAGATTTATGTAGCCCTTATCATGAACACAAAATCGGTAGGATATGACAACTTACCCACTCAAATCAAATCTTAAAACAAACTGCACATTTCTTAGCACCAGTACTGTCGTTGTTGTTGATCATGTGATATTTAGCTCCGAAAAGCTTATGCATACGGTATTCACGATGTAGCATAGCATATAAATGGTTACGAAGTTACCTCACAAATAGCCAACATTATGTAGAAAACATTACTTTTAGTAACAAGGCTATAGAATCCTTACTAATATTATAAAAGCGAAAGTGAGTTTGTTTGTTTGTTACCTCTTCACGCTTTAATGGCTAAGCCGATTTTGATGAATTTTGGTACAGAGATAGTTGGGAACCAGGAGTCGGACAAAGTGGGATAAGAGGGAGAACGAGGGAAGAAACGGGAAAACTTAGCGTTGCTATTGCAAAACAATAAGGCGTTACCGAATTTAACGCGAGCGAAGCCGCGGGCAAAAGCTAGTTCGCTTATAAATCCAAACTGGCTTAGAACAGTCGGAGTCCCACAAGGTAGTATATTAGGCCCGCTTCTATTTCTACTCTAAATTAATGAAGCATAACGTGACAAATCATCACTGTATCCTCCTTGCAGATGATATATCTCTAGTAATTACACAAAAACGCAATACTGGATTAGATAAAGCTTTTCCTAGCATTATCAGACGGCTAGAGTGCATAACCGTGTTCTTCAATGTCTCTGTCACCGCACTAACTTCGTTCATCGATTATTCTTCGTGAAGTAATTTTCTTTATTGAATGCGATTCTCCAGCTAAAAAACAGCAGCTCAAAAGCCTATCATACCTTTGGTGACTACTGTTATTTTAATACCCATTATCCCATTAGTTTTCGCTTGCCAAATATAAAAACCAATCTGTTTAGAAGGAATTGTTCGGGGTAACAATTCCAGCCAATTAAATTATTTAACAAATTACCCAGTATCTTAAAAAACCTACCAATTACTTTATTCGGAAAAAATAATGTTCGCCTGGTTAGTTAATAAATGTTTTAAATAACCCGGGAATACCTTAATTAGAAGAATAGGAAATTATTGTAACAACTACATAAGTATGTTTCTTATTAGAACAGTTAAATTACTATGTAATTTAATTTTATATAATTACATAATAAAAGAACATCTCTACCTATGTACCTCCCCATTTCAAATGAAATGATGAATATGAGAATCTTTGCTGTTATAGTATATAATGTATTATTGTATATGTATGTATTATTCGTGATATCATCTATCTCTCATATTACGCGTTTATTTTTTTAAGATCTTTGAGTTTTATGTTTTGGGAGTTTTAAAGTAAAAAAAGACAAGTCAATTCTATGAATTATTTTATTACGGTTTACATTTTACATGCCCTGTAAAAACTGCCATAGCAAAAAATAAATAGGGTTATAGATGATAGCCCTCTCAACTTCAATTATTACCCTTTACTCTCAATTAAAAAAAACCACTTTAAATGTACTGCGAAAATAATTCATTAAATACCAGAACTGATAGTTTTTATGAAAGCAAAAAAAACCTTTGCTATTACTGCTAATTTATGTTATGACAGTTTTTGAGTACATGCAATTTGTAATATTACAGCAACCAAATTAGAAAAACACATAAATCGAGACAACATAAATGCATTTACTTACAAATTATGAAAATTTACCTTATGACATTTTAATGCAATACTTTTAAACATTACAGATTTAGAAAAATTAGGTTCAATTTTAGATCATAATTTAGGAGACGTAAAATTTTATTAGAAAATAGTAGTAGTACATTACATTGTCATAAGGTAGGCAAAGCTACTTTAAACCTGTATCTGAGAGAAGACTTGGGCGATGGTTTCTTGGTCATTATGAACCAAAGGCAGATATTGCAGAAATAGACAAGAGTCAGGAGCATTGTGACATGCATTAAACGACACAGGCGGAGGAAGCTTATTTTTAAACCAAAACTGGAAATAATGCAAAAGGATTACTGTTACATTACAAAATCATTGCAAATGAGATGAAATATATGTAGTCCATAAATTAGTTTCAAGAGGTATAAATGATGACATACTTTTATGTATAATGATTTCATCATTATAAGAATCCAATAGGAAATGTGCATTTTACACTAACAAGTACATGAAGATGTGGCATAATTATACTACATTGGTGCCTGATCATTTTATGAAACAGTGTAATTAGTTAGCTCTAGTTATATATTGATGCACATCCAGTATTGGCTATAAAGCCTATAGTCGTACAACAAAAACTTGCATAACTTTGTGTTACTTACTCTCTATGAGCAAAGTCCTCCATATTCATATCTATAGAGTCATTGGACCTCTGATATTCAGGTAGCATAGAGTAATCCTTGTCAAATTGATCCTGAAGGCAGCAAATCCTTTCCATAATAAATAGCAGAAGTATCGCCCAGAAATATTCAAATTCAAAAACCATGTCTGTCATTTTTTGCCTTCGACCATTATGATATGATAACCAAACTTCGTTTTTATGGGGGGGTCGGTGTACACGGGACTAGCGACTGTAGATATGGGCAACGCGAATGCCGCATCCTGGAAAGGGCCCACCATTGAACCACGTATCTGCCAGCCAAGGTCCCCGCCGTTCCGTGCTTTGTCTTCACTATATGCGGCTGCTACATCCGGAAATTTTTGACCGGCTTTTAATTTCTCCAACGCCTCCAAACATTTTGACTGTTTCTCACATAAAATATGACGTACTTTGACAGCAGACCCGCCTTTTTTCTCTTTTGATGCAGATTCTAAATTTAAAACAAAAGAGGATGTTTGAAGATTTGTCGATATTTCCAGGTTATTCAATGCGAAAAACTCACACAACACAAAACGTAAACAAACCTTTCGCGTCGCCGCCAGATTTTGCCCCACCGGCTTTAGCTCCTCCTCCACCTTTACCCTTTTCAGGTTGCTTTTTAGGCGGCATGTTCTTTTCTTCAGTAATGTAGTTATTATTTTATGACTTATTTTCGTAGAAAAACGTAAACAACGCGAAATGGTATCAGCTGTTCAGGAAAATTGAGGTTATTAAAAGTTGCCAGACTAAAGAAATAATACAATGACGTTTTGTATTATTCTAATATCACATACGCGAATGCGGTTTCTAAAATTATTTTCTTAAATTATAAAAATTTATAACCAACAAAACCAGAATGTTTGTTTTTTTGTGTCGCAAATACTGAACTGTCCTGGCAACAGTAGAGTGAAAACCGTAAACTTTCGTTTCAGCCGAACGTCATAAAATCGACTAATTGCAATCTTTGTTATCTGTTTCAACATAAATATTTCATTCAAATCATTCATTGAACCGTTCCAAAAATTTCTCATTCAAGAAATGGTTTTTGTTTAGCTCAAAATAAATAATTGTTTTCTTTTCTACATGAATTTATAAATACGTTTCTTTTGTCTATTTGGTTCCCTGAGAGCCTATAATCTTGTGTATTTTGTGTAGTTTGTAGGGACATAATAAGTGTAATCGGTTTTATACGAAAAATATGAGATTGCCGTCGTGTACAATACCCTTGTATATTTATTAGTGGAGTTGCGAAATAGATTTAATACACCCTTTAACTATGGGTATAATGTATGAGAAGCGTCCTCTGAAGAGGCCGCGGCTGGGTCCTCCAGATGTGTACCCTCAGGAGCCACGGCAGAAAGAGGATGAACTAACATCGACGAACGTGAAACATGGCTTTTCAACAACACCACAATCCAGCGATGAGTTTGGTACCGCAAGGAATTTCAATTATTCAGCATCCAAGGTAAGCAAAACAGTGCTCCATATACAATCATGTATATATCTCCTTGATCCTACATTAGTATGCAATATGCTACCTTTGTAAATAGGTCAACTGGCCTTGTATGTTTAACACTATAGAAAAACAACCTGAGAAGGAATTCCCTTTCACAATAACAATTTCATTACATGCCCCTAAGGCTACCCACTGACCCATTTAACACTTCCTTCCAATTAATGTATGAGTAACTTAAACAAAATGTTTTTCTAAAAGCAATTAAAAAACATCAACACTAGAACTGTTTCACAACATATTGATTATCTCTTTTCAGATAGGACAGTTCTTTTCTAGTATACTTTCAAAGAAAGAAGAGTTGAACACTCTTCCTGATTGTGGAAGGAAGAGACAACAAGTGAATCCTAAGGATAACTTTTGGCCAGCTACTGCCCGCACTAAAGCACAGATTGAAGCTTGGTTTAAGGATTTGGCAGGTAATCACTAACTCCCTTAGCTGTTGAAGTAGTTATTATAAACTAAAGGCACCCTGCTTACCTTACCAACCAATTGATACTTGTCTTATTGGGAGATGATTTCTATAAGGTATTTTATAAGTAAGATGATTTCTATAAGGTAAGAGGAAAATATCACATATAGCTGCAAGCTATCCACAATTAATGAAATTACCTTTGGATATTGTTTTAATAGTAGTCTCTAATAAAAAATATCAGTGTGGTTGTGAATTTTATTGACTTCCTGCAAAAACAATCTTCACAAATTGAAATTGAAAACCACAAATTAGTACTAACTAGTTTTAATTATAAGAACTTGTTGTGTAAGTAAGTGATGCTTACGTAAGTGATGACCCTAAGTGAAGATTTCCTTTTTTTAATTGAAATTTGTAAATCGCACATAATAATGCACACTCTATCTATCTATTTATCTTCATTGATTGAAAAAGTAAAAATAACTATCATTCACAGGAAGCAAACCTTTGTCCCAACTGTCAAAGAAAGCGCCAAACTTCAACAAAAAGGAAGAGATATTTATAACACTGACTGAGTACCAAGTGTCTATGCCCAGAGCTGCCTGGTTCATCAAACTGAGCTCTGCTTACACTGTCGCTGTATCTGAGGCTAAGATCAAGAAGAGACAGTTGCCAGATCCTACCACTGGTAAGTTTGAGTCTTATATGAAAGGGGATTTGTAATAATAATTTTTATTTCCTGTGCCCAAAGGGATAGGTAGATATGTACTTACAGTGTACCCAAGAAACTTATTAATAATGCACAGTTGGGTGCAGCGGCTGAGCAATTAACTGCTGTGCTGCATGTCATGGGTTCAATCCCTGCATGGAACAAATATTTGTATGACTTACAGATAGTAGGTCTGGGTGTTTCTGTTTGTGTATATAAATTTAAATGTTTGTAAACACACGCACGATTCAGGACAAATTCCTAGTGTGGGACAATGTATTTAAAAATATATATAAAAAATTATTAATAAAAAACCTATGACATCTTTTCCCTGAATGTGATAATTACTCATCTTGTTTAAAGTATATTTTCGTAAGAGATGACTGCAGTACTTGTATAGTTCAGGATGTTTATGTTCTTTGTTTGAATTTTCTTGTTAATATCTGTTGAACAACTCGGTTGAAACCACAAGAAGTGACAATCTGCGATTCACAAAAAAAATTTTTTTTCTTACAGAATGGACAACAACATTGATCAAGTTTCTCAAGGATCAGATACCTAAGTTGGCGGAACATTACCAGAGTGCTGTTCCTGGCAATGTTTCTGATAAGACACCTCCATCACAATCTGGCCAGGGTACCCCTAGCCACAATTCATCTGGCAACCCACCGGGAAGTTCCACACCTAACTCTACTGTGCCTAACTCTATGCATTCTCCAGGGAACTCTAGTAGTAAGTATAATTATTTCATAACCCAAAACAAAGGAACTTCCCATCTGCAAAAAAGAGACATAAATATAGGATTCTAAACACAATATCTCTCCATCAGCCTGGTGGAAAGAGTGGTAGATCCTAGTTTAGTTTAGTATATAATACCTACTATGAAGAACAGTGTAAAATCCCTCATCCTCCTTTGCTAATAATTGATGGCCATACAAATGGTGTATCTGGTGGACTTCTGCCTGTCATTGCTGTGTGGGTTGTTGAACTCATTGTTACATACTCAAAACATTGTGCCGACGGATGCGATGAATAGTACTATAATAGGGGGGTCATCTCAATATCTCTGTAACTAAAAGGTCCCTAGGTATGGCTTAGAACAAATAAAAATTACAATGACAGTGAAATCGGGCACGTTTCGGTATCATTAAGGATACTTTTACACCCTTTAAATGAGTATATATAGTCTAATTAAGCTGAAAACTTACATCAGGTGTTGCATAATTCTTATGTGGCTGTATAAATAATGCCACAGGATAGAAGCATCTAGGTACTGACCTGGCCCTGCTTCGTATCCTCAAGCTGTTATCAGTACTAAAATACAAGGGGAGCCCGGAACGCCTGCAAATAGATCCTCTTAGCTCCCATATCAAATAAAAATATAAGTATAACCTGGTGTTGTCTTGCCCAGCTCTGGGCTCCATGACTCCTGGAGGAAGCGACAGCACAGACTGGCGACAAGCGCTCAAGCTCTGGAATTACTGCTGCCGCCTCGCCAAGTACCTGCTGGACGAAGGCCTGCTCGATAGACACGACTTCCTGACCTGGATCATTGAACTGCTGGATAAGAGGGCCCCTGATGATGGACTGTTAAGGTATTTCGTGATCTTAAAATGTGTATTCATTAAGTTTTAATTACTTTCAACAAAGTCGAAAACTATAGGAGGTCGTATTGAGCGACGCTCAAAGTGATCAAGCTCCACGTTTAAAGATAGCAATAGTGCATAGTTTTGTAAAATTAAGAGAATGGAATATACTATTGCTCACCATAAGTTGAAACATTCAATTCCATGGTTATAATGGCGCTGTTATCGCTAATAGCGAAGCTTTTGGTTGAAGACTACTTTATTGTCGATGTACTCAAACGTATCACAAACGCGTCTTTGGGTTTCACTCTTAGTTTAGTTAGTCGACTTTTATGACACATCAAAAATGCAACCCTAGAAAATCATCAAATACAGTTGCGGTGGGTAATTTCAGGAACACACGTCAATCAGCACCATTTATAGGCCTCCACAGTTGCGATTTAACTGGTGAACTGTGTGTGTACTATATGTACAACACTTGGGAATTTACGCTTGATGTTTTACTTAAGAAATATACATCTTCAAAATGCTACAACTCCTGAGTGTACTCTTCCCTCGCCTGCAGATCTTTAACCGTATTCCAATGAACATAAGAGCCACATGATGCTTGTGATTTACAAGAATATAAATACTACCTCTTTCCCTTTTTAGGTTATTCCTCCCGCTAGCCTTACAGCACATGTCTGAGTTCATCTGCTGCGAGAGCCTCTCTCGAAGACTGGCAACCTCCTGTGCTAAGAAGGCAGCAGCCATTTGTTCCGTACTGTCAGATACTACGCTGAGAACTCTCAACCAGCCCGCAGTGTTTACGAAAGCTGTTGATAGGAATGCAGGTGAGAATTGAAGCTATAGGTTTGGTATTTATTTCACTGTATGTTTGTGGTTGTGATTTTTTGAGACAGCTACGAAACTACTTGAAACTGACGCTAATTTTACTGTCGACGCAGAATTAGCTTGAGTTGAATCTTGTGCATGCACGCACTTAAAACTATTTCTGATTGGTTCGACTAAATTCTCTGTACGTGATTCTTAACTCGCCAATAATATTAGTAGTAGTAGTTTTAGTATTGTAAAAAAATTAACATGAATCATTTATTCCAGAATCGAATGTCGCCCCAATGTCACCAGCACCCGAAACAAACGTAGACGTCAAGCCAAACATATCCCAAATAAAACGAGAACCGACTCCTGTGGAAAGTCAGGGGACGCCAAATCCCAACCATTCGTTAGGCACGCCAAACCCCACCCATTCCCTTGGGACGCCGAACCCTAATCATTCGCTAGGCACCCCGAACCCTCAACAGCCGATGGATGTGCAAGTGAAGGAGGAAAGGGCTTCCCCTGCCAGAGAGACGAAGCCTACGCTAGCCACCGTGGTTGCTGCAGCCATGAATCCAGTACAAGTTGGATTCGGAGAGATACTCAACTGTAACTACCATAGAGATGTCATTATACAGCTAGCTACAGTACTGCAGGTTAGAAATAATTGTTTATGTTTGCCCTTTATGTTCCGGGGCGGTGTTATCTCTTTCGAACAACCCGCAACTCCGGCAGGCGTTGGCCCTGGCAGGCCCCTCTGCTTTGCTGACATCTCTTTGAGGCGCGCGTGGAACACTAAGGCGCCGTCGACACTGTCGTTAATAGACAGACGGACGGTGAGCTACCCATTGCTCACGTCGTATTGGCGCGGGTGCTTTGTCAGGGT
This sequence comes from Ochropleura leucogaster, assembly GCA_958449745.1. Taxonomy (NCBI): domain Eukaryota; kingdom Metazoa; phylum Arthropoda; class Insecta; order Lepidoptera; family Noctuidae; genus Ochropleura; species Ochropleura leucogaster. Next base: position 12,532,182 of record OY288203.1, on the reverse strand, counting down.
TTTTATGTTATAAGCCACAGAGTTCACGCATCTTAGTACATAAAGCAGTATTCTTTTTTAGGGTTCCGTACCTTAAAAAAAATAACGGAACACTTATTGGATCACTTTGTTGTAAAGGCCCCCTTTTTCGGTAACGCGTGCAGGGGCCTAAGTCTGCTATTACAATAGTGTCAGAATGGTCGATCACTGATCGCATAATGGTTAATTTTGACAAGTTTAGTATGTAGTAGATTACCAAAATTATCAAAATCAACCATTATGCGATCAGTGATTGACCATTCTGACACTATTGTAATAGCAGACTAAGGTCCCTGGTAACAAGTTAAAATTAAAACCATACACTCAAGTCTGTGGTCCCTGTGTGCTGTGAAAAAATCAACCCTCTAAGCCTACGCAGTAAAAAAATATCGGTGCACGAGTCCGACTCGCCCTTGGCTTTTTTTTCATTTCTTCAAGAGGCGGTTTTGTTTTTCAAATCAGTGCGATTTAAAAAACAAAACCGGCCAAGAGCGTGTCGGGCCACGCTCAGTGTAGGGTTCCGTAGTTTTCCGTCCGTCACAATAAGTGTTCCCAGTTATGAGGCCAACCGAACAATTCGGTAATACCCGATCCAATGTAATAAGTACCTACAGCGCCATCTCTCGAGGAATTGGGTTACTTACTACAAAGACGTGCAATTTCGGTGGTAATTTTGGATTGCGAGAACCGATTTCAATAATTCTTTTTTGTTTGAAAAAAGATACGTTCAGGATTATAAAATATGTAAACAAAGTTACAAAAAATGCTTGCATATACGATCATACAAACTTAGTCCAGAAATTATTTTGTACAACTTTTTGTCTTTTTTGTACAAAAACTGTTGTGTCAATCAAGTTCAAAATAATTTTCATAGAAAGTCCTTATAAGGTATTACTTTTCAGTTTTTTTTCATATTTTCTAAACTTATGGTTCAAAAGTTAGAGGGGGGGGGACACATTGTTTTTTACTTTTCGAGCGATTATTTCCGAAATTATTGACATTATCAAAAAATGATCTTAGTAAACCCCTATTTATTTTTAAATACCTTTCCAACAATATATCACACGTTACGGTTGAAATTAAAAAAAAAATCACTTCCCACTTTACATATAGGGTGGCTACCCTAATAAAACATATTTTTCCAATTTTTATTTTACCACTTTGTCGGCGTGATTGATATACATATTGGTACCAAATTTCAGCTTTCTAGTGCTAACGGTCACAGAGATTAAGCGAGGACGGACGGACGGACGGACGGACGGACAGACAGACATGGCGAAACTATAAGGGTTCCTAGTTGACTACGGAACCCTAAAAACTGCCTTTTTATCTACAGACACTACATACAGAACTTATTTTGTCTACAGATAATTTGCATCGAGTGTCCAACAGCTATGGTGTGGTCGGGTTGCGGTTCTTCTCTGCAAGGGTCACCGCTAGATCTTCTGCCGATACCGCCATCTGCGTTGCCTATGCCTCACATGGACACCGACATAACAGAGGGGCATCGGAAATTGGTACGTATGATTACCGATTGGCGCAAAATATCTATGTTTTGTTTTATTATTAGGGCCAATTTTTCAATCGCCAGTTAAATTTTATCCGACGAATAAGTCTGTCATTTTGTCAATTTTTGTATGGACACTCTGTCAAAACGTTACATTTACTCTTTAGATAAAAGTTATCTAATGCTTGAAAAATTGGTCCTTAGCCTACATTATCTTTATTTGATATGCCATAATGTGTACTTAGGTTGTAGTTTTTATAATATTGTGATCATTATGGACCCATTGTGCCACTGCAGCATCGCCACAACCCAGTACTAACTGGGTTGCGGAGGTCAGATAGTCGCTCCCTGTAAAATACTGGTATTCAGCTGCATCCGGTTAGACTGGAAGCCGACCACAACATAGTTGGGAAACGGCTTGTTGATTGTGCCACTGCAGGGCAAAAGTCTGTCTAACCTCCTTCCAGTTCCAATGATGTAGTTGTTTGAAGAAGAGTGCAGGTCATCCCGATATCCACCTGGGCCCGCTGCGATGTCGTTTCTGGCCATTTGGTATCCACTGAGTTTCGTTCATTGCTCCTCTGAAATGCGGCAGATGTGACCAGCCCAGTTTCATTGCAAACTGTAACGCCAGCGTCAGCTATTAAGGTTTTGAAGGGAAGGCTCTAATTAATCCCTTGATTGGTTCTTGGGTTGTGACTGTTGTAGCATATTTATCTTGGCTATTTAAAAAAGTTATTCTAGAATATAAAATAGATTTAATGCTTTTTGTGATAGGTGTACGAAGCTGAACAAGAAATCTCTGCTAGGAGTAAAAAGGCTGAAAGTAAATGGTGCACGGATAAGTGGCAGACCAGCTCTCAAGGTATATACTACTACTACTACTATATAAGGTATTATATATTAGGGTTACGCACCTCAAAAGAATAAAAAACTAATCTTTTATACGATCACTTTGTTGTCCACCCGTGTTTCTATCTGTCAAGACTCTTTACCTCAAGAACGCGTGGAATTGTCGAATCTTAATTTAAATCATGATATATAAGTCTGTGGTCCCTTGGAGCTGTGAATAAATTAACCCTTGTCGTTTAAGCAGTCAAAAGATATGGCCGTTTATGTCGCAACCTTGTTCGGAACCCTCGGTGCGCGTACCGACTCGCACTTGACCAGTTTTTTAGTTTGTAAAAAAAGTGAACATTAAACATTTTAGGTATTTTTAGAAAGACACGTTTTGGAGATTTAATCGGCTAAACCCACCCAAAGATTGTTAATGTATTCAAACGAAGCCCGTATAACGTAAACCCATTTTCCAGCGCGAGTACTAGCAGTGCTAGAAGCACTAGACAGGCACTGCTTTGACCGGGTGGATCCTAACAATAATTTGGACACGTTGTACAAGGAAGTGTTCGCGAACTGTCCGCCACCTTCGAAGGATAATAGTGATGCCAAAGATCCGGTGAGTGACAATACACCTTATTAGTACTGCGTATAGTTTAATTTGATTCCTCCCTCTACTTCCCTACTCCCGCCTTCTAATTATTTCATCTGCTGCAATCACTCGGCAATATTTTTTGTATAAGATTCCAATGTATACTGCCATCAAATTCTGAGCTCTCCGCTGTGACAAAATAAGGATGATTTTCAACATTTGTGCTAATCTAATTTAAACTTAAAAACATAACATAGCATATAACCCTCGCAGATATAGGTAGAGGTGTACCTAATACTACCATTCACATTTCTCCAGTTATGTTTTTAAGTCCCACGTAATAGGGGGCGATTTTAAAAACTAATCTTTAAAATTGACATTTGTGTGTCTCTGCCCCAGTCTAACCAACAATGTTCGTTATCCAGGAATGGGCGTGTCCGTATTCCGTAGTGCGCGTGATCTGCGAGTGGGCCGTGTGTGGTGCACGCTGGGGAGAACACAGAGCACAGGCGGCGGCGGCGCTGCTGGACCGGCGCCAGCACCACACCACGCACCACCACCACGATCATCACACCACAGGTAACCTATATACCTGACGTATCTATACCTACAGTACTTCCCTCGTTGTAAAGATTGACCCATTGATCTAAAGCTCAGATTCCAACAAAACAGTGTGAAGAGGTGCAAAAACGACTAACCTCATTGGTAGAAATCTACATCTTGTGTCTCCTGTAATTGCTCGGATGTTGCACGTGTTCGCATCGCTCTCACCGTCTCTGCTAAAGATTGTCACATATTACAAGTGCCTATGCTAGTCTCTTTTGTGGTGGAGTTGTAGTTACAACTGCTGCGCAAATTGTAGTTGTCCACTTAAACACACCACAAACTGACGACACGGTTGGCGCAGTGGCTGAACTATCGACTGCTGCGCAGCGTGTTGCGGGTTCGATCCCCGCACGGAACAAATATTTGCATTGCCTACAGATTGTTGTTCCGGGTCTGGCTGTTTGTGTATTTGAGTTTAAATGTTTGTAAACGCACCCACGATACAGGAGAAATTCCTAGTGGGGGGCAACGTTTCTTTTTTCTTAAATCAAACCTTATTTTTGGTATGTTTGTTTTTCGTCTGTGTGTGTCTATTTCGATATAAATATAAGATATAAATTGTTTATCGAGACATTTTTTTATGAATTTCGTTTTCTCGTTAATTGAGTTTGATTTAAAATACATAACTTATTATTTGATGATATCACAGGATCAGATGACAAAGAATCTATTAGCTCCGGCGCAGGTCTTTACAACGGGCCACCCATATTCCAGAACCTTCTTCTACGCTTCCTTGACAGTGACGCCCCGGTTCTAGGTAAGTTGCTAAAACACGGGAACTGGAACTAAAATATAATGTTAAAATCAAAGAAACGGATGTTTGACATAAATTACTGGTGGAAAGGAATTTACGCTGTAATAATCGGACTGTACAAAATCATAAGTCTCGAATCGCTTCTGATTTTTCAGATTCATGTGCGTATTGTATCTAAAGATTTTGATTTTATCACTTGTTTTGGTAAAGGAAAACAACGTGAAGAAACCAGCATGCCTAACATATGTTTTTCGACTGCATGTTAAACCTTGTCAGAGGTCAGAGACATGACTATATGTAGCATAAAAACTCTTAATATTAAGTTAAGCACTAACCGCACAATAATGAAAAATTTATGACACGGTTGGCGCAGTGGCTAAGCGTTTGACTGCTTCGCTGCGTGTTGCGGGTTCGATCCCCGCACGGAAGAAGATAGATAGACAGATAGAATATTCTTTATTATGTACACCATACAAGTAACAAGAATAACACTAGACAAACTTATAAATAGGGTGACACAATGGGCGGTCTTATCGCTAAAAGCGATCTTTTCCAGACAACCTTTGGATGGATTTAAAAAGAGGAGAAACAGTACTGTAGGTAGTCTGTGGCGTAACATTAAATATTTGTATGACTTACAGGTGATTGTTGCAGGTCTGACTGTAAGTGTATGTGAGTTTAAATGTTTGTAAATTCACCCACGATACAGGAGAAATACCTAGTGTAAACGTTGCCCGTTTAAAAAAAAATGATCAGATGGGTTGGATCAGCCTATAGTTTCTCTACTGGTGGGACACAAATCTCCTATCTGGTAGAGGAAGTGGAAGTGGCTCATTTGTTACTAAATAATAACAAAACTGTCTCAATACCATGATAATGGTCTCTTGTCTCAAAACACCACTCTCTTACAGACGAGAGCCCTAACTCACCGCCGGGCAACAGACAGCAGTTCGCGAATCTGGTGCACTTATTCGGCGAACTGATCCGACGCGACGTGTTCTCGCACGACGCTTACATGTGCACGCTTATTTCTAGAGGTACGTACATTTGTGGACTAAACAGTATTTATTTTTATTTGTTGGCTAGCTGTGCCTATGCGTTGCAATGCAATTTTTCTACCTATCTACCCTACCCTACCTACCCTACTATTTTGTCATAAGAACCCTCTTCTGTCATTAGCCAACACAACAAAAAAAGAATTAGGTAAATCGGTTCAGTTGTTCTCGAGATTTGCGGTTAGCAACAAATTCAGAGATTTCATTTTTATATTATTAGATTCATTTTTGTATTATTAGAAGAAGAGGAATAATAGGAGTACCAACAGCTGTTACAATTGTTTATCTATCTAAGATAAACAATTGTTTAGTAACAGAGAGGCAATCACAGGCACTTCCTAATAAAAAGAAAGTGGTAAAAATTTTAGGATCACTAATAAGCAAACTAAATAAGGTGCAATAAGCACTACGCGCTTTTAAAAAAGTCTGCGTTCAGCCGAGTCCGTACAGAAAAGATTTTCGTGGTAAATGTGTCAAATGAGAACTCTTTACAAAGAATATTAAACTCCTTATTCGCTCGCACGAAATATGAGTTAGTAGTTGAGGATATAATAATATTTTGATTTATTATTTGCACATTTCGGTATGCTAAAGTAAGTAGCCAAAACCTTTATCATCATATCAGCTTAAGGACGCCCAACACACAAGCGCAAAAAAAAAAACAAAATATTTTGTCCCGTTATACCGTGCAGGAAAACCAGGTTAATAACTCGAAATGAAAAACTTGAAGATTTGACACTCATCGACTCGTGTTTTAGGTCCGAATTTATTACCCCATAAGGACATGAAATTCCATTTTGGGAAAGTATTTCCTTATTTTCTTGATCTTTAACATAAAATTGTCTCCAAAAATAATTTACCTTTTCATTAAAAATCAGGTGATTTAATATCTCCGACTGAGCCTACATCGACGGGTGGTAGCAGTGGGCACACGGTGGCGCCACCTGCCAACAGCACAGGTACTAACCACAACATGGATGATGACATCTTTGCTGGCATCGATCTCAAGCCAAAGATGGAGGTGAGGATTATTATGTTAAGAATATATATAGAAAACTAGCTTATGCCCGTGGCTTCGCTCGTGTTAAATTCGGCGTAACTCAGGTCCCCTTTCCTAATTTGTAGGTACCCGCTACCTGTAGTTTTTGCCCTTGCGCCTTATTTATTGTATTAGCAAAGCTAAGTTTTCCCTTTTCTTGCCTCTTTCTCCCTATTTTTTTTTAAATTAGCCTTTGTCCGTACCTAAGAACCCTAAGAGCAACTACCGTCAAACAACGTCAAAGTAAAATTATTCTTTTAGAGCCCATTCCTAAGCGAATACGAAAGCGTTGCTTATCAAACCTTAATGTATCGATAATCTTGCACCATCACAACCTCTAAGCTCATCGTGCTGCGCTGGCGCTACCGTTGCGGCTGCGGAGAACATTAAGCTTCGAAAATATAGTAACCCTAGCGGCAACTATTTTTTCGAGCCGTTTAGGGTTGAAACTGTGGGGCCGCGGGGCCCGAGTGTTCATAGCCTTTTTAAGGACTTATCATGTCGCTTAGTTGACGCTTACTATGACCCAATGGCTGACTTTTACCTTGGCCAAAGGCTAAGTGACGCCATACAACGTGACTACGCGGCCAATATCTTGGGTACATTACCAGCTGACAGCGTTGAGGAACAGAACGGATTTTTTATGCCTTTTTATAGTCTGTAGTCTGTTGTTTGTTAGTATAAATATTTCAGCCTATTTCATAGAATTTTAAACCTTATGTCAACTTTATTTAGGAGAACGTTCGAATGGACTTAGACGACTCAAAAATTGATGATGACCTCGACAAGTTGCTGCAGCATATCAAAGAAGACCAACAAAACTCTATGGACGCTCCTGACAGTCCGAAAGACCCTGGAGAGCCCTCGCACAGGTCAGTACATACAATAAGATCGACGAGTATAAAGGTGCTCCCATACGGTAGTTATATAACAATGCTTAGCACGATACATTTTATAACAGTGTGTAAGATTTTGCTACAACACGTTAAGAGTATTAAAATATATATTTTGTCTTTGTCGTCTCATGTATAAAAGTTTCTAAGAGCACCACGCAGGCTCCAGGTTCTCCTCTCACTCTGGTTGAATTGTGGTTTTTGTATTTCTGTCCTTTCTAGCTGTATGTTGGTTTATTCAGAATGGGTTTACGAAATCAACTCAAACTCAAAAGCATTTATTTCAATTAGCCCGTTACAGGCACTTTTGAATGCCAAGAAACAAAATGTTGAAGCTACAGTCCCGGCCACAAGACGTAATAACTTGTGAAAGTACTGTAGTACATAACAAGCAAAAAAATTTTTCGAGTGGGAAATTCTGAAATCTATTCTCAAAAGACTCATCAGATGACCTCTATGGGTTGGCCGCTTAAAGTGCGTTGGCGGGCACAGATTGATGCGTGGGCTTGGGGTTGATCAGCTCTGATCTATAAGTGCCAATACATCAGTTTTATTCTTGAGTAATTATTTATTCTTTCGGTTAGTTCCTTGTAAAGTTTGTCTAACGATATATGATGTGTTTTATTACAGTGTTAATTCGCCAATGATGGGTCCAGGTGGCATGACTATCCCGGGCATGCCGTCCATGAGTATGGGACCAATGTCTGTACCAGGTACGTCATATCTACGCTGGACATGAGTTCAGTGCAACGACACTATCAATGGAATAGATTATTTGAAGAGTTTTGTTCTAAACAACTCTTTTACGTCATATTCTGTTCTCCAGGCATCCGTACAACAAGCTCGGGTCCATCCAGCGGCTGCGGCGTGCCACACACGGTGTCGCGCCACTACCACTACACGCTGCACTTCCCGTTGCCGCCCGCAGAGCCCGAGCACACGCCGCACGACGCCAACCAGCGCCACATCCTGCTGTACGGCGTGGGCCGCGCCAGGGACGAGGCTAAGCATGCTGTCAAAAAGATGACCAAAGGTAAGAAATGAGGCACCGCGAGATGATTCCTGGCCGTCCTGAATGCGGATCGGTGAACGGTGAGCAATGCAATCACTTGTTGTTGTTGTCCGTATGTCTGTCTGTCAAGACCCTTTATCTCGGAAACACGTGGAAATATCGAGTTGATATTAAAACCATATAGGTGGTCAAGTCCGTGGTCTCTTGGACCTATGAATAAAAATGTCAACCCTCAGTCTACGCAGTCAAAATATATGGCTGTTTATGTCAAGTTTGTACCTTGGTGCGCAATTCCGACTCACACTTGGCCGTTTTTTTTAAATTAATTTTGATTTATTGTCTTGTTCAATGTGAGTCTAATAAACAGTTTTCATATCCTTGTTTTGCTTGTTACAGAAATATGTAAATTATTCTCCAAAAAGTTCTCAATTGACGTCGCTGAAGGTGGAAAGATAAAGAAGCACTCTCGGAATGAATTTAACTTTGAAGCGGTTACTCAGAAATTCCAGGTAATTATAACATTTAATTTCTATCTCTTTATATAGTTACACAATTCTCGCTCGCGGCTTGACCGATTTTTATATTATGTATATTCGATAAGTCTAAGGATCGGTCGTAATCTATTTTTCATACCCCTAAATGATAAGGGGGACCTGAGTAGTGGGTGAAACAACTGGGCACAGCTTGTATAATTTCACTGATTACTTGGATCACATTTTCGGTTCAGTTTTTAATCATTTCAGCTATGCAACCTGAAAAATTATTAGTCTAAAAATAAATAAGCCCCCTTGGAACCCATCAAGTTGTGTGTGTGTGTGTTTTTTTTTTGAAGACAGAAGTCAATATGGATGCCGTGTTACCAACTCTCTCCTATCTCTCTATACTTTAAGCGCCCTAGATGATCACAGTCTTCTCGACTGACTATAATCCATTTAAGCGGCGTAAGCGCTTAAGCCGGCACGGCGCTCATTCATTGAAATTTTAAAAATTCAGTGTTGCGTCGACGCAGCTCAGCAGCAACGCCCGTGTGACAATAGCTATAAGCGCGTATTTTGCGTGCCAACAATACGTCACCCAAAAAAAACTAAAACGATATTCATCTATGAAATTCTATAAACCATGTTTTTGTCTTTCAGGCGATGTCCATGTACGAACAAGGCGCAGTCTCCTGGGCAGTGGGTAGTGCGGTGTGCGAAGCCCTAGCGGCGTACGCGGCTGGAGCCACCACGTACCTACCGCAGGCCGAGCACGTCGCCTTCGCGCTAGACCTGATGGAGATCGCGCTCAACGTGCACGGACTTATTGAGACTTGTATACAGGTATGGACAATTATGAATGGGACTTTTATAGACCCTGGCGGGTCGTACACTATGTATAAGGTGCATGAGAACTTACCTTGGTGTATCCTTACTCCTTACTAATATTATAAAAGCGAAAGTGAGTTTGTTTGTTACCTCTTCACGCTTTAATGGCTTTACCGATTTTGATGAATTTTAGTACAGAGATAGTTGGGAACCAGGAGACGGACATAGGCTATATATTTTTTTTAAAGTGGGATGTGAGGGAGAAAGAGGGAAGAAAAGGGAAAACATAGCGTTGCTATTACAAATCAATAAGGCGCAAGGGGAACTGTGTTACCCCGAATTTAACGCGAGCGTAGCCGCGGGCGGAAGCTAGTATCCTTATAAAAAAGGTAATATGATCGTAATGTGAGTGAGTGATGTGATGTGAATTTCTCAAAAATAAACTCTCGCACAAACTTTCATCTCTTAGTTTCTCATTAGAAGAATAAAAACTAACTAACTTTTACAATGCCGAGACACACCCGTCTAAGTGACTGGTACATTATACACTGGTACACAAACACACAATCATGTTTTTCTTTTAATTTTGATTCAGTTTAATAAATAGGTTACATGCCAACTAGGCTACTGTAGTATTCTTTTTGATACTTATGGTAAACTAGCTTCCGCCCGCGACTTCGTCCGCGTGGCATACTTATTTTGGGCTAACGCTAACTTTAACCCGCGTGAAGATCGAAAAAAAATATCTTCTAAATATCTTTCTACCCCCCAACAAAATAGCCTATGCCCGTCTCCTTGGTACCAACTATCTCTGTACCAGAATTCACCAAAATTGGTTTGGCTATTTAGGCGTGAAAACGTAACAAACAAACAAACTCACTTTCGCTTTTATAATATTAGTTAGGACTAGCTGTGCTCATTAAGCGTTGCAAATCAGTTTTCTTACTTACTACTTTCTCTTTGCGTTTTTTACTACCTACTGACTTTTCACCAAGGGTTATAATTTATAGGAAATAAGGTTTTATTTATATATAAATAATATAGATTGTACAGTGTCAGCCAAGCTCTATCATCCATATTAATTTTTTTTCAATAATTTTTCTTCTTCATAGTGGATGGCAAACATTGTTTGAAAGTAGTAAATATTTTTTGGTCTAGTAATCAGAAACCGTCGTTTGCGTTTGCATGACTTTTCATTGAGTTCGCATATGGCTCGACACATAACCACCAGCGACCCAAATCAGTAAAACTTTAAAATAATAGTTTATTGTTCTCAGATTCTAAAAGAGTTGTCAGAGGTGGAAAGCGCGCTGATCTCCCGCGGAGCACCGAGCAGTGGTCTGGCCGCGCCGCGCGCATACACCTCGGCCTTAGCGCTGTACACCGTCGGCGCGCTGAGGAAGTACCACTCCTCCTTGTTGTGTGAGCTAATTTTTACTTAAAAAAAAACATTTATTTCAGGTCTAGGCCCGTATTAGAAAACATAGATTTTGTAATTATTCAATCCACAAATACATACTAAGTAATAGAAACAATATATATATACAATGTCAACACACAAATAATTCAACATAATCCATTACAACATTCTTTTACGTTGGACATTATGTAAATTGTCTGTTTACTATGGTACGAAATAAATGCATTTTATTTTAAATGGTTCTTGCAATGAAGCCAATGTGATTAGATCGATTGAAAGTTCAAATCCACTAATGTCGACCGTACACGTCAATCATATGTATGATAGCTTATGTTTGTCGTTGCAGATAAAATTTCGTTAAAGTTTCGTTCTTGGTCTGAGTAACGATCAGCAACCAACATCCAATATACAGTGCTTACTGTACAAGTACTCAAACTTTGCCTTTCCCACAGTATGTGTCGAACAAACGTCAGCAGTATTTGAGCAACTTTGCCGCCTGGTCAAATGCGTGGTGAACCCTGGAGACTGCGGGTCTGCAGAGCGCTGTGTGTTGGCACAACTACACGACCTATACAAGGCGGCCGCCCATCTGTGCCATGCGCCGCACGCTGACACATTCGCTAATGCGTACCCTAAGATCAAGTTAGTATACAAATAAATACCTCGATTCACACTGCAACCTAATGTTAATTGAAATTGCGTTAAACAAAATATTTATTTATTTAACTAGACATACAGTGTAAATGTAAAATCAACTTTATGTCGCAAATTATAAAAGTAAAATTTTAAAATAATTATTTTTCAGACAAGCCCTGTATTCACCACTGCAGCCGACACCGTCAAACTATCCATACAATCCTCAGTTTTTGAGTGAATTCTTCACCAATCCACGCAAAGGTACACTTTACAATTTCATCATTCATATTGGTACTCTTTAGTGCATCATTTATAAAGTACTAGCTGTTCTGCGCGGTTTCACCCGCGTCCTTAGTTGCTGCCGCTCCCCAAGGTAGTAGCGTGTTGTTGTATAGCCTATGTTACTGTCCAGTAGTTTTGAAGCCTATCTGGTATACTAATTATTATATATACAAATAAATCTCCCTCTTTATAACAGTTTTAATTATATTAACCTCTCAAGGACCGCCATTATTTATGTCAACTATCTGTCAAGCACCGCCGGGCGGGCTCTTATCGTAAGCGTAATCTGCTTTTAAGACTTATTTTTACTACAAATACAGTTTTAAATCGGTCGGGGTTTGGTGGCAAAAATTTGTACTAGCGGGGCTCAACGGTAATACTTGTTTACTGGCACGTTTTTGTGCCGCTGGGGCTATAAAGATTAATTCATAATCATTTATTTTCTAATATGGATAATATTACATAAAGTTGTTGAAAAATATTGCATTGTCCAACAATATTACTTACACCTTTATAAATAAGAATGTTTTGTGTAATTCTATAAATGATTGAGTACATAACACCACGCTCGTAATTCCCGAAGCCTTAGGCAGAGATGTAAATGATTGAATAATCAATATAATTCCAGGTAAAATAGAAATAGCGTGGGCGCGTCAAGTGGCCGAGTCGCCAGCTAACAGATACAGCTTCGTCTGCTCGGCGATGCTCGCCGTATGTCGGGAAGTGGATAATGATCGGTAAGGGTGAACTCGATTGCTTGCAACTTGCATTTTATTAGCCCGTCGAATGTCGTTAAGATCCTACGGGGACCATCCTTACTAATTAAAAGCGAAAGTGAGTTTTTTTTGTTGGTTACGTCTTCACGCCTACATGGCTAAACCGATTTTGATGATTTTTGGTTCAGTGTAGTTGGGACTCTGGAGACGGACATAGGCTAACTTTTTTTTTAATAAAGAGTGAAAAATGAGGGAGATAGAGGGAAGAAAAGGGAAAACTTAACATTCCTATTACAATAAATAAGGCGCTAGGGCAAAAACTACAGGTGTTATACCGAATTTAACGCGGGCAAAGCCGCGGGCAAAAGTTAGTAAGACATAATGCCACAAGTGTCTTAAGTACCCACGGGTTACTGTATACTGTGTTGCTATCGGTTTAACGGTAAAATCTTAGTTTTTCTAAAGGCCTACCTCGCTCGAATTTTCGCGCGTTTGTTGTGACATTCAACAGGTTAAGATATGCTCTAGTTTCTTATCATAGCGCAAAGATTAGCAATTTCCTAGGATGAAAATAGCTGCTTGCTTTGTTTTGTATTTGATTGAGAATTACCTAAAATATTGTATTACTATACTATTTGTTTCACGTGCGATTGACACTTCATGACAAGGTGACAAGGCATCAAGTGATGCACCGATAAGATGGGATAGTCGATATTTTTTTTATGGAAAAATACATTATAAAATTGGCATTATTCTTCACGATACTCACGGTCTCGTTCTCTTTACTTTATTATTATTTTAATATATATAACTTAACCCGTCGCGCGATTGCTAACAATGTCCGTAAAGTGCCCCAAACGTCGAGCTATTTTGAATGAATTTTTGATTTTGGTTAGACCTTCGGAAAAACGAAGATTTCATAGTTATATCGATAATAATATATTACGAAGTATATGTTTCCAGAATCTTTATGAGTTTTAAATAAATTTTAAAAATAAATGTCTAAGATATAAAAACCACTCACAGCGGTTCAAACTTTGCACCCGTGTGCAAATGCGACATTTGTGGCACAAGTAAAACTTTGCACCCAGTGTGACACTTTGACGCGCGACGGGTTAAAAAAAGACGTATTTGAACCGAATTTTGCAAAAAAGATAAACGATTCTGATGGTCCTGATCAATTAATAAAATTGAATCGTAAGTTATTTACTGATTCATTTAAGAGATAAAACAAAAAATCTAAACTTAAAATTCTTTTTCCAATATAAATATCAACTATCTATCATAGCAATACATCACAATATCACTAAACATTTCTATGGCGCCATGTTACACGCATTACGCTTTGCTGCATTTTACATTCAATTTAATTTAATTAGTAGACAAAAAAAATGTATGTAATATTCATTATTTGTCTTGACGGTTAATCAAATGACACCTGAACAATGCTACAACAAAAACAATATAGGGCCTCAAAATAATACTCTTCAAATTATTTTAGTACCTATATCTTTCTCCGTTAGATAATTCTCAACAGTTCATGTAAAAAGCTATCGTAATTTTTTAATTATTTATTGCAATTTGAGAGTGGCAGCCTCTTTTTAGGGTTCCGTAGTCAACTAGGAACCCTTATAGTTTCGCCATGTCTGTCTGTCCGTCCGTCCGTCCGTCCGTCCGTCCGTCCTCGCTTAATCTCTGTGACCGTTAGCGCTAGAAAGCTGAAATTTGGTACCAATATGTATATCAATCACGCCGACAAAGTGGTAAAATAAAAATTGAAAAAAATGTTTTATTAGGGTAGCCACCCTATATGTTAAGAGGGAAGTGTTTTTTTTTTTAATTTCAACCCTAACGTGTGATATGTTGTTGGAAAGGTATTTAAATGAATAAGGGTTTACTAAGATCATTTTTTGATAATGTCAATGATTTTGGAAATAATCGCTCCAAAAGTAAAAAACAATGTGTCCCCCCCCCCCTCTAACTTTTGAACCATAAGTCTAAAAAATATGAAAAAAATCTGAAAAGTAGAACTTTATAAGGACTTTCTATGAAAATTATTTTGAACTTGATTGACACAACAGTTTTTGTACAAAAAAGACAAAAAGTTGTACGAAATAATTTCTGGACTAAGTTTGTAGTATAATCGTATATGCAAGCTTTTTTGTAACTTTGTTTACATATTTTATTATCCTGAACGTATCTTTTTTCAAACAAAAAAATAATTATTGAAATCGGTTCTCGCAATCCAAAATTACCACCAAAATTGCACGTTTTTGTATTAATTAGTAACCCAATTCCTCGAGAGATGGCGCTGTAGGTACTTATTACATTGGATCGGGTATTACCGAATTGTTCGGTTGGCCTCATAACTGGGAACACTTATTGTGACGGACGGGAAACTACGGAACCCTACACTGAGCGTGTCCCGACACGCTCTTGGCCGGTTTTTTTAATAATCTTTACCCACACTAGAAATTTAACAAATATTTAAAATCACATGCAGCAGCGCAGCATTCGATCAGCTACTGCGCCAACCGTACCGACTATAGCTACGACCCTGTTGTTTGTAGTTTAGAGTAGAATTGTACTAGTGATGTGACACTATCGATATCGTAAATTTGGCACGTACAGAGTGAACGAGCTAGGCGTGGTGTGCGCGGAGATGACGGCGTGGTGCAGCGGGCTGGCGGCCGAGTGGCTCGGGGCACTCGTGGCGCTGTGCGGCGCGCAGCACTACCCGGCCGCCGCGCCGCACGCCGCGCCGCCGCCGCTGTACCCCGACCTGCTGCTGCACCGCGACCTGCACGACGCCGCCGCGCACGACGCGCTCGCCGTCTTCACCTGCATACTTGTTGGTGAGTCGCTCACACAGCACTACCCGCGCCGCTGTACCCCGACCTGCTGCTGCACCGCGACCTGCACGACGCCGCCGCGCACGACGCGCTCGCCGTCTTCACCTGCATACTTGTTGGTGAGTCGCTCACACAGCACTACCCGCGCCGCTGTACCCCGACCTGCTGCTGCACCGCGACCTGCACGACGCCGCCGCGCACGACGCGCTCGCCGTCTTCACCTGCATACTTGTTGGTGAGTCGCTCACACAGCACTACCCGCGCCGCTGTACCCCGACCTGCTGCTGCACCGCGACCTGCACGACGCCGCCGCGCACGACGCGCTCGCCGTCTTCACCTGCATACTTGTTGGTGAGTCGCTCACACAGCACTACCCGCGCCGCTGTACCCCGACCTGCTGCTGCACCGCGACCTGCACGACGCCGCCGCGCACGACGCGCTCGCCGTCTTCACCTGCATACTTGTTGGTGAGTCGCTCACACAGCACTACCCGCGCCGCTGTACCCCGACCTGCTGCTGCACCGCGACCTGCACGACGCCGCCGCGCACGACGCGCTCGCCGTCTTCACCTGCATACTTGTTGGTGAGTCGCTCACACAGCACTACCCGCGCCGCTGTACCCCGACCTGCTGCTGCACCGCGACCTGCACGACGCCGCCGCGCACGACGCGCTCGCCGTCTTCACCTGCATACTTGTTGGTGAGTCGCTCACACAGCACTACCCGCGCCGCTGTACCCCGACCTGCTGCTGCACCGCGACCTGCACGACGCCGCCGCGCACGACGCGCTCGCCGTCTTCACCTGCATACTTGTTGGTGAGTCGCTCACACAGCACTACCCGCGCCGCTGTACCCCGACCTGCTGCTGCACCGCGACCTGCACGACGCCGCCGCGCACGACGCGCTCGCCGTCTTCACCTGCATACTTGTTGGTGAGTCGCTCACACAGCACTACCCGCGCCGCTGTACCCCGACCTGCTGCTGCACCGCGACCTGCACGACGCCGCCGCGCACGACGCGCTCGCCGTCTTCACCTGCATACTTGTTGGTGAGTCGCTCACACAGCACTACCCGCGCCGCTGTACCCCGACCTGCTGCTGCACCGCGACCTGCACGACGCCGCCGCGCACGACGCGCTCGCCGTCTTCACCTGCATACTTGTTGGTGAGTCGCTCACACAGCACTACCCGCGCCGCTGTACCCCGACCTGCTGCTGCACCGCGACCTGCACGACGCCGCCGCGCACGACGCGCTCGCCGTCTTCACCTGCATACTTGTTGGTGAGTCGCTCACACAACACTACCCGCGCCGCTGTACCCCGACCTGCTGCTGCACCGCGACCTGCACGACGCCGCCGCGCACGACGCGCTCGCCGTCTTCACCTGCATACTTGTTGGTGAGTCGCTCACACAGCACTACCCGGCCGAAATGCCTTCCGAAGAACTTAATTTTAATCGATTTGGCAACCAATATGTTTATGTGCCAGAACCATTGTTGCTTGTGTGTGTAAACTGTATAATAACGTTGTTAGATGCGCAAGCTCGTACAAAAAGTTATGCAGTATTTAAATACATGTATCAATGTTAATCCATGATATCTTGTTCCAGCCCGCCACTGCTTTTCTCTAGAAGACTTCGTTCGTCACGCAGCGTTACCATCACTGCTGAAGGCCTGTGGTGGTGGCGGCAGTTCAGGCAATGCACCTAACGCACCTTCGCCTGATACCGGGGCGAGGTTGACATGTCATCTACTACTGAGGCTTTTCAAAACTGTAGATACGCCACAGCCGGGTGAGAAACATGTCCTAATATTAATTTATTTATTAAAACTTTATGCATTAGAACTTAATGCTACCAGTGATGCAAAGACACATACAAACAGACAGACATACGGATAACAGAGATTCAATGAGGGTTTAGTTTTTTTCCTTTTCAATTACGGAACCCTAAAACCGGCCATAACCGCTTGTATGCCGGAATTACAGACAACAATTAAAAACGCATTGTGTCTCGCGTAGATCTACGTTCCGGCATACAAGGGGATAATCAGACTTCTTCCCGCAGGTCTATACTCAGTATCAACATCCCCCGGGCCCGGTGGCGCGGCTGCGGGCGTGCGACTGTCGTGCGACCGTCACTTGTTAGCGGCTGCGCATAAGAACATCGGCGTCGGACCTGTACTAGCCACGCTGAAGGCTATACTCAGTATGTGAATCCAATTTTTCTGTTTTAGTATGGACGAAAAACATTTTTAGGATGTGCAACAGTTATTCTAACGATTCTTATTCTTATGATAATTATTATTTTATTAAATTTTGAAGCAAAAGATTTTCAGGACGCATAACAATTATTCTAATGATTTTAAACCTACTTCGAAAAAGGAGTGGGTTGTCAAGTCTGTTGTATTTTTAAGAAAATTATAACTATGTGTGCCTGTACACCAAACTAGTTTAGATACCTAAGGCATTCAATGCAACAAACAACTTCAAGTAACTAGAATCACATATTATTAAATTACTGCAATAATAGAAACACGTACATATATGAGCTCCTAGTGTGTAACTTAAAACACCGTATCTGAAGAAGATTTGATATTCCAAAGCTCTTTTGCAATACGACTGTGTAGTTAGCAAGAGTTTACACCATAAACAGTCGCAATAGAATCTAAAACATTTCTCCCTAGTGGTGGGCGATTCAACGGCTCGAGACGGAGGCAAGGCGGGCGGCAAGAAGTCCTGCGAACTGTCACATATACTGGGCACAAGTGATACGGTACCCACTGACGCACAACTGGATCTTATGTCGTAAGTAAAAATAAGCCTTATGAACACAAGTGTAAAGTCTTTATACATGCCTTATAATGTCTGTTAGGTAAACAAACTTGGTTACTAGTGCCATGCAAGTATACGACTTATGATAATTGTGTGTGATTCTGTAATTGTTTGGCACTTGTGAAACCGACTGAATATTGCATGTTGTCCGGGACTTGAACATGAATGTTATTGTATAGTGTTTGTTTGCTAAACAGAATATTTACATGGCATAGTAGTTGTCCATTGAAATCTCGAACTCTTGGCATGGTCCTTGACGAATATGTAATTCTATACTTTTTCGTAAGCACACTCAAAACTGTGGCGCATTTTTTGGTAGAAATTGTGAAGTAAAATTTCTTATAATGTCGTGTCATATTTAAAGTAACTTTTTAATCTCTTAAGGACCGCCATTACGTATTTACGTCAACTATCCGTTAAGCACCGCCGGGCGGGCTCTTATCGTAAGCGTAATCTGATTTTAAGACTTATCTTTACTACAAATACAGGTTTAAATTGGTCGAGGTTTTTTGTGCCAGCGGGGCTCAACGGTAAAACTTGTTTCCTGGCACGTTTTTGTGCCGCTGGGGCTCTAGAGTTAAAAGAGGTTTATTTATAATTAATTTGTAAAAAAACATTCAAGGACCATGCCAACAAAATCACACAATATTATTTATTGACTCGCGATGTTTTTTTTATCCTTAGGATGGTAGATTCAGAGATGAGTGGGGGCCATAGAACTCCTAGGTTTGTTTTTTTGATATTGAGTTACACGGTTGCACATCCTACGACCACGGACTTGGCTTCACTGTGTACTTTTGTACAAAATACTCGTATCATTCTGACATGACGTTTATCATTGGCGTAGCTAGGACTCTAGGGATCTTTGACGTGAATAAGTTTGGCTAGCAATAAGTACTGAAAAGGTCTATGAGTATCATAGACAAAAATAAAGACTCAAGGTAAAATATTTTTTTTAATAGCATATCGCAGGTCAACTTATGTGGTTGTTATCTGCTTAACCGGCCTATCCTCCAGCCAGGGGGGTAAAATCAGTTTACCATTTCCGTGCTTTAAAGTGTCTGGCAGGGGTAGAATTTTTATGAATCAAGCATAAAAAATAAACATTGACTTTGAAATAATAGTACTATTTTGGCCGTCGGCCCAAGTTAGCAGGTATGCATACATTTACAGGCTTACAGAACTCGATGCCACATATTTTGTCAATTAGAAAATATGTACCGGCGGGCCAGGAATGTAGCTTTTAAAATCTGGCTGTTTCTTTTTTGTTTATTACAGCCTAGAGGACTTACAGCTTATAATAAAACTAACAAAAAAGAGCACCATAGACAACAGCAATCCCAATTCATAAGTCCTTCCGTATTTATCAGACTAGAAAATGAAATGTGAGCACAATAGCGCTTAACACATTGAGTTAACTTATATAAAGGTTACATAAACAAAGTAAAATATACAACGAATATATTGACCCTGTTTAAATTTCTCTGTCATTCAATAAACGTAGCTACGCCAATGCTCACTCGCTTCGCTTCTCTTCATATTGTTTGCTCCTGCCATCATGCTCTCTGTGCCAGGGACGTCTCGATGTGTAGTTGCTTCATCCCTGTCTGTGAATAGAGGACACCCTATGGTTGTAACGTTTGCCCTTTACTAATTCAACTCTTTACTTACAAATATTTATTTTTTTAATTGGCAATTATATCGTTGATGTTTTCGAGAGTTGTTGTTGTACTGATTTCCATATATAAAAGGTATCTTATCCTGTCGGGGTTGCGGTTTGTTGGGAAGAGGTACCATGGCTCCGGAATATAAAGGACAAAAGAAGGAACATGGGTGGGTTTCACCCCCTCTGCTCGCCCCGATGTTATTTGATGATTACCCAGTACTATCTGGGTTGTGGAGGTCAGATCGGCAGTTTCTTCATGTAAAATACTGATATTCAACTGCATCCGGTTAGATTGGAAGCCGACCCCAATCATGTTGGGAAAAGGCTAGGCAGATGATGACGCCATAATGTTTGTAAGTAAAAAGTTAACGTCCCACTCCACGGTTGTGTCGTCCACAGGTTCACATTGTGTTAACAATCGATTCTGTGTTTCACCCCTTAATGTCTACACTCTACAGGTCTTCACAGCGACTCTTTGACTAATTCCTCATTTGTTATTTTAGTATTTAGTCTGTAGTCAACAATTTAGCTAAAACCTCCCTTTAATGGCTGACTTTTAGTTCATTGGAAATCTTTCAGAAGTAAACTCACAGCTCCACATTACATGATCCTCTTATTTTTTGTAAGTTGATGGGAGGAGTCAGGAAATGCTGCAATGACTTAACCTATGAATGTGAGCAATATTTATTTGCGACAAGCTAATCTCTGAGATATTGAAATAAATATGTGCCGTTTCATGCAAAATGATTTGCCTTTATAAATAAAATGTATTAAACATAGTTTTTAATTTTCGCTGGTACATTGTTGGTTCTCTAGGAAAACTTAATCGATTCAAGAGAATATGCACCCTGAAAGAGTGTCAATAAACTTGAAGTTAGTCTGAACAATTAGGATGTGTCCACTCTAAGCCAATAATACTGTTAGCCGGGAATAAAAATGTAAGTATCATTTTCCATGCATTAGTTATTGGGTAAATATATATGTTAAATGATACGTTTGTTTTCGGCAGACAAGAAGCTTGGTCGGTACACATTCTTAATATAAATACGTCCTTTAAAATTCCTTTAAATTGGGTGTCAAGCTTCTTCATGTGAATAAACTAAACGCACAACATATAAATAACTAATGGGTTAACTTTGGAATACATGGGTTACATGTCTGTAAGGGCTAGTGCATATTACCTTTCAATGGGTCCGCAGCGCGTCACATTGCAAGATAAAAAGCCGGTAATTACCCACATCGGCTGTAGTGTGTGTCACGATTTATTAAATATTGAGAAGGAAGTACACGAAAATTGCTCTCACTACTACTACACAATAGTGCTATACACTATGCAGTACACAATAACACGATACAGGAGAAATTCCTAGTGTGGGAAAAAGATTAAAAAAAAAGAAGAGAAAACGCAATGAAAAATGATGCAACACCAAACTAAACTGTTACTTACGGGATATATTTTCTGATATTCATTATTCTTAGCTTCCGATATTTAGAAGCTGTAAAATCCTACTGAAAATATCGGGAGTTCAAATAATTAAAACTATAAATTAAAATAAACAAGTTACAAACAGTGAAAGCTTAAAACAGTGTTAACTATCACCTTTTAACAGGTTAAACTTATACGATGCACGACCGCGGAATTTCGCCAGCAAATTTAATTTGACCTCGTACGAGGAGTTTTGCAATGCGCTGCGGCATGGTTTACCTAAATATGCGCTAGCCTTTGAATCACGGACCACGATACCTTCGTCAATGGAAAGCCGCCAATGGTTGCAGGGGTAGCGGTGGCGTGGGATCTACTCTACTGGACTCTTCACAGTCACTCTCGTCGTTAGCTCGAAGAGTTTTAGCTGATATCTGCTCTGAGGAATGGGTGTTGCAGAAATGTCTGCAGAACCCCGATGAGTTGTATCAGCCTGATATGCTGCTGGATCCTATGTTGACGCCGAGACAGGCTCAAAGGTATGTTACTTAGAATCTTGTTATTTGAGAAAACTACCCGTTAACTACCGTTTTTAAGTTTAAGTAACTTTGTTACTTGTTTTTGGGGCTCCTTACCTCAAAAGGAAAAAACGGAACCCTTATTGGATCACTTTGTTGTCCGTCTTTCTGTCAAAACCCTTTCTCTCGGGAACGAGTGGAGGTACCGTGAAATTAAAACCATATACTTAACTCTGTGGTAGGGGTCACAGAGTTGAGTATATGGTTTAATTTAAGCTGTGAAAAAATCGACCCTCATACGCACGTGTACGCAGTCAAAATATGTGGCTGTTCATGTCGCAATTTTGTACGGAACCCTTGCGACTGCGCGAGTCTGACTCGCCCTTGGCCGCTTTTTGAAGTTTCTTGTATCAGTTGATGTTTGTTTAGTACCTATATTTTAAGTTTATTTTTATCGATCGACTATAAAAATGTAGTATTTTTATTTTGTTTTCACATTGATAATGCGTTTACATTAGAAAGTCATATTTTTTACAGATTACTCCATATGATCTGCTATCCTGAATCAGCGAGTCACACTCACCCGGACCTCGATCAGAAGACCATGATCACACGACTTTTAGAGGTAAGTTATTTATGGTGTTCATTAGAAACACTAGTTTAAATTTAAACCAAAAAAGATGGCGTACCATCCCCGCTCCGGATGTTTGCGGACTGCACAAGCCATTGCGTCAATTTTACATTGTTATTACTTCAATTTCGCTAAATAATTCGCTAAATTATATCCGTCAAAATTGAAAATCAATACAAGATGATCCCCTAAAACGCCCATCGTCACCGTTTGCTAGTTATCAGCTGAAAAGAAAAATAGGAAGTAAAAATCTACCCAGGAACGCATCTGTCTGTATTTCAAAAAAGTTAACAGAACATGAGGTTTCTATGTAGCTTTAAAGGCGCTATAGAATGAGACAACATTTTTTTGAACCACTATGATCAGCTTAGTAAACATTTTTTTTTTTTGTATAGTACTCATAGGTAGCTGAATTTTTAATAAGATATTAGTCAGATAACTTTTATCCGAGGAATAAAAATGGCGGTTTGACAGCTTATCTATACAAAATATGTCAAACTGCTATTTTTATTCCTCAGATAAAAGTTATCTGACTATTCAAAAATCAGCCCTTAAACTCTAACTCCGCCCCTAAGACGACAGACTAAACATGATAATATACAATGTGCATAAATGTCAGAAACCATACATTTGTCAACAGAATCTAGAACAATGGTCACTACGCATGTCCTGGCTAGACTTACAGCTGATGTTCAAGCAGTTCCCGAGTGGATCGTCTGAGCTGAGTGCGTGGCTTGATACGGTGGCACGAGCTGTCATCAACGTGTTCCAGCAGCCGGCGCCGCCGCCGCCTGATAAGGACAGGTACGCAGACATTTGGAGTTACGGCGAAACTGTGATGAATTTTTACCACCATATGGTACTATCATCATTTCAATCAAATCGACTTACTTGATATTATAAAAGCGGAAGTGATTTTGTTTGTTTGTTTGTTATAGAGCAAGAGCCCACGACAGCCAGACCTTCGTTATTTTATAAAAGTTGAAAGTTTCTCTGTACATGTCTCCTATACAGGTAAGAACGACCAGCGACTATAAAGTTTGGGTTGTGGTTACCTGGGCAGGTAACAGGTAGTAAAGGTGTATAAAATAGTACTTGAAATTCGTTAAAGTATAAAGCTCAATTTTTTAATATTTCCTTCGGGATAACTTTAAAAATCTCGTCATCCATTGCCGGACACTTATGACAGTTGCTACCCCCTGCCAGACACCCCTAAACTTTAATAAATTATAATTATACTTTCGTTATAGTATAAAAGCTAAATTTTATATATGTTACTTGGGGACTTATAAAAAGATGTTACTTCAATAGCCGGACAGTTTTCGTGGTTTTTACATCTTGCCAGACACATCGAAAGTCCACTATAGGTGCGAGCGCGAATGCTTAGTCGATTACTATTTTTTAAGATATCCAATAAAAAATAATTTTATTACGTTCATAGCCATGTGTATAAAGTAAAAAATGTTTGTTTAATATCATAAAAATATAAAAAAAAAACGTATAATTACTAGCAAAAAAAGATAATTAAACTTATTTATTAATTTTATGAAAACATCGACGACAATCGTCGATGTTTTCATTTTCTTCATCACTACTACTAGTAGTTACATAGATAGTTGATGTTACATGCATGATATACTATCTTTGTATCTGCTTCGTCGTGTGCTGGGCATGACAACTCTTCATCAATCCTTGAGACAACTTTGTTGCAATTATCAACAGTAAAAGAATGACACTTTTTGAAATTGATGTATATTGTTTTGTTGCCAATAAATGGCACCACTTCATCAGTAGCCCAATGTGAATTAAAAAAATCAACTAAAGCTTCTTTGAAATTTAAATTTTTCAACTCTTTTGCGAAATCACTTGGTCGAATTTGTTCGGGCCCAGTTATAGACTATTCCAATAGCGCAGATTCTAACCGTTGGGAATGCTCGTAATCTTTGATCGATGGAGTAAAGTATTGATCAAAAATCACATCAATTCTCGAAGCTTGAAATTGAGTAGCCATTTGCAACATTTTTTTTTTAAATATTTACAAATGTTTTTGGAACATTTTTCATTGTATGCAGTAGGAAGAAACCGTCAATTATTATAACATCTATATGATGTGGTTGCTCATGCTGGACCTCTTTCTCTAGACATTTCATCAGAGCAGATTTATCTGTCTTACAAATAGCGCCATCCAAATGGCACATGGATAATGGCACTGAGGTAATTCAAAATTCAAAAAAAAAATCATAATTG
The DNA here is from genome assembly GCA_958449745.1 of Ochropleura leucogaster. NCBI lineage: Eukaryota > Metazoa > Arthropoda > Insecta > Lepidoptera > Noctuidae > Ochropleura > Ochropleura leucogaster. Next base: position 12,507,345 of record OY288203.1, on the reverse strand, counting down.
TTTATTTCGATATTACACGTTATACAATGTTATTTAGTTGGTGGCGTCCCCTTTTAAGCATATAGATGCCTGTACCAGAGGGCGCCGCTCTTTTACATCATACAAGTGTAATGATACAAGGAAGTAAACAAGTAGTTAAACAAATTAAAAGACTAATTCTAGTTCTAAACTAAGTCTGTCGGCGTGTGTGTGCGTGTGTGTGTGTGCGCGCGCGTGTGTGTGTGTGCGCGTGTGTGTGCATGTGTGTGTGCGTGTGTGTGTTCTGGAGTGTGTGTGCAAGGTTGATTTATACGGAAAGCGGTTTGTGTAGATAGAAAACAGTTTATTTTATATTTAACAGCAGGTTCTCTGTTTCATCATAATGTAATTTGTTTATCCAGTTAACCAGCAACGATTTGCATTCTTTAAGCGGTTTTGTGTAAATATCTATTACTTTATTTATTTTATTGTATAGGAAAGACGAGCGCCTGTCATACTGAATATTAGCGAATTCTGTTTTTACGAGTGTGGTGCAAGCAACATTATGTTTTCTTCTTCTAGCTAGGATATCAGGATCGAATGGTAGTGTTTTATGTTTTTTTAGTACTATGTGTATTATATATAATTTTCGGACTGATAATAGGTTACTTATTTGGTATAACTCAATAGTGGAGCAGGTCCTTTTTTTAAAATAATCAATTTATAATAATTATTTTTTTTATAGTAATCGGGTAAGACAAAATCTTTGAAATGTCTACATTAAATTCCATTGACATACAGTATCTCACTCGCACCTACTTGAACAGTTGTTACCCCGCACTCGCACCTATAGTGGACTTTCGATGTGTCTGGCAAGATGTAAAAACCACGAAAACTGTCCGGCTATTGAAGTAACATCTTTTTATAAGTCCCCAAGTAACATATATAAAATTTAGCTTTTATACTATAACGAAAGTATAATTATAATTTATTAAAGTTTAGGGGTGTCTGGCAGGGGGTAGCAACTGTCATAAGTGTCCGGCAATGGATGACGAGATTTTTAAAGTTATCCCGAAGGAAATATTAAAAAATTGAGCTTTATACTTTAACGAATTTCAAGTACTATTTTATACACCTTTACTACCTGTTACCTGCCCAGGTAACCACAACCCAAACTTTATAGTCGCTGGTCGTTCTTACCTGTATAGGAGACATGTACAGAGAAATTTCCAACTTTTATAAAATAACGAAGGTCTGGCTGTCGTGGGCTCTTGGGCTATTACGTCTTCACGCCTCAGCGGACACACCGATTTTGATAAATTTTGGTACATATATAGTTGGGAGCCTGGTGACGGAAATAGGTTAACTTTTTTTTTAAGTGAAGAAAGAGGGAAGAGAAGGAGAGATAAAAATATTTTTATTCGTTCATCACGTGGGTTAAAAAAAGCGTTAAAAAATGGTAGCTTTACAAAAATTATGAAAGACTTCTTGAGATAATTATGATTTTGGTTTTCAACCAGGACTGGAACAGACCGCGGTGTGGTCAGTACGAGCAAGTGGTCGGAGTCGGTCTGGTTAGTAGCACCCCTCGTCGCCAAGTTACCCGCCGCTGTGCAAGGACGGGTGCTCAAACAAGCAGGACAGGTCAGTTCATCACCATACTCCAACCTTTTTTCAATTTATTTACAGTACAATAAGTCTTGCTCTCTTGCTGTTCTCGACAAAAACCTTCAAAGTGTGTTGTGTGAAAGAACATCGATGAACTTAAATTGCTTAATTTTTAGGGTTACGTACCTCAAAAGGAAAAAAAACGCAATCCTTATAGGATCACTTAGTTATCCGTCTGTCTGAAAAACAACTCTCTACGTCCACGCATTCCAAAGATATGGTCGTTTATGTCATAAGATTAATTGTACGGAACCCTCAGTACGCGAGTTCGTCTCGCACTTAGTCATTTTATTTTTTAGTTTATGACGATTCTGATGTGTATATTTTATTTAGAAAAATGCTTTTACACGCAATTCTTTTTAAATCGAAGTTTTTTTTTATCTCATCACAAACATTTAAGACGTTGGCACTCGAACAACTTCGTCAAGTTGTTTTCTGATGATCATTTGGTATTCTTTTGATCAGATATTAGAAAGCGGTTGGGGCGCAGGTTGCAGTGGCAACTGTTCCAGCGGCGGTGGTGGAGGAGGCAGCTCACACAGAGACTGCAAGAGTCATCAGAGTCCTAGCTATAAAGGGTGAGTCATTATTTGCCTAGCCTTTTCCCAACTGTCTAACTTGTGTTCGGCTTCCGGTCTTACCAGATGCAGCTGAATACCAGTATTTTACATGGAATGTCTGTCATCTGGCCTTCACAACCCAGTTTATACTGGCTAACACGAAAAAATCCTCTGGTAAGAGTGGTTGTCTGACTTTCAGGACACTGACTACCTGTAACATGTGGTAGAAAAAAGTGGAGAGTTTATGTGCCTCTCAATATAAACTTTTAGGGGTCTAAAATGGCCGCTTTAGCAGAATCGTAATAGGATATTAATTGAATTACATTAAAATTGGTAAAATGGTCACAGACGCAATGATTCTGCTTAAGACTGCATTTTAGACCCCCAGATTCCCCTATACATATTTTGACAGCTTTTGAATTCCTTCCCTCTAGAATCTTTCTTACCTTAAGTTGTTTTCATCTGTTGTCAGATCTTCTGGTGGTGGCAGTGGCGGTAAGCGCGGCGTTAGTAGTGGAGGCTGCGGTGGAGGATGCGCGTGCGGCGGCGGAAACTCCGTGCGACTTGCCAACGAACCGCTGCTCTCGCTTGTACTCACATGTCTGAGACATCAGGACGATCAGAAGGTAACTTGACATTGAATGGGTGTCAATTGAAAATATACTGTAATTTGAAAATAATAAGGTTTAATATCCTGTTAAATGCAGTTGCTTACTCGTAAGACTGATTGTCGAACTTTTTGAAATCCAATTTCCCGCTTCCATCAACCGTATAACATGAAGACAAAGACAAGGTATCTCTACATTTAATAAGTGGTCATCTTCACACGGAACGATCTCGGCAAAGGATGCTAAACATTGAAGATCATGCGAATTGATTTACTACCCACAAGCTTTTCTATATCCTAAACGCTATAATTATATTCTAAAATTAATCCCTCATCATCAATCTCCAATATTTGTACTTTTTGTCTCCAGGAGAGCCTCCTTAGCTCGATCCACGCGCAACTGCAGCACTACCTGACGCACGCGCGCGAGCACGACCGCGCCGCGTGCGCCGACAGCTGGCAGGACGACGCCGCGCCCGACGCGCTACTGCTGCGCTTCTCTCTGGCCGGCGGCATGTTTGACGCTATCAGACGCTCCTACCAGCTCACCGCGGACTGGGCCGTGCTACTGACGCAGCTCGTCGCGCATCAGCTCATCGATGCGTATAATAATAGGTAACTGAAGGGAACTGGTGCTGGTTTGATTGTATTCATACAAAAACCAATCCTAAATCTATGGTTTGCCGTAAAGTTCCAGGTACGTCCGGCTTTACAAACGCTTTGTCTTTTTTCCTCATACTGAGAATTTATGTACCTAAGGCTGGTATCTTTTTTTTTTTTTAATTAAAAACAGCTATCTGCAGCTCGTTTCGCCACTTTATTTATCACTCTCATTCCTCCAAAAGACACCATTTTTCAAACAAAAATTGCTAATTTCACGTTTGTGTGATATGCTTAGCATTTTCCCAACTATATTTTGGTCGACTTCCAGTCTAGCCCAGAGCAGCTGAATACAAAATTTAAATGGAGCGACTACTCATTTGATCTTCACAACCAAAGTAATGGGTAACCAATATCCTATATTTTGAGTCGAGATCCAGATGACTGTTGTCTAGATCATTCTAGAATATAGCCCTAAATTCTCGACCTCTAATACTGTATCCTATCGCTTCAGTACTTCCCAACAGGTTCTCCAGCAACAAAATTGGCCTGGCAGACAGTGTACCTACAATAAATTAATATAGTTTGTGTCGCAGCAACCTCTTCTCCACTCTGATCGACATGCTTGCCACTCTGATCCACTCGACCCTCGCGGATGGCGGCGATGATAACAACAGGAAACATTACCAGAATCTTATGAAGAAGTTGAAGAAGGAGATCGGAGAAAAACATGGCCCGTCCGTGCAGTGTGTGAGGCAACTGCTGCCGTTGTCTAAGAATACTATTATTGAAGTAAGTTGATTGACTCATTTTTAATACGCTTTTGTTAGGTTCACCTGTAACTAACTATGTTATCAAATATTAGAAGTTAAATTTGATCCATTTCCCGGTTTATAACCTAGGTGAAATTTTGTATCCATATTTAGTTTGGATGACAATGCATGCTAGGTCACGCCATTCTAATCTTCCAATTATTAAATAAAAAGTTAACACATTCAAATTATAACAACATACATTTATGTCTATCAAATTGACATTGACTATGAAATAAGATTACTTTATGCGTGTTTTTGAGTTCTTGTATAAAACATTTGCTAAAAACAAAAGAATGCTCATGTTACAAAGTAAACAGAAGTTTATGAATAGATTATTAGATGCGCTATTTGACAAGCTTTTGAATAAATGTATTTGTAAATGTTTTAATAAAGTATGAATACACTAAACGAAAGCAGTTTCAGGAAATCAAAAAATAGGAAAAATAAAAATATGAAGGTTGATACTGACTAGCGCGCTGGAGTGTGATGTGTGGTTAGTTAAAACCGAAAAGGCTTTCAGGCACCGGTGGTTACCCAACGCATCATTTAAAAGTTGAAGCTTACTCCCGACAAACTAATCCTTCCATTGAACATGTCCATACGTGTTTGTTTTATTCGTGTGCTGTAAATATCAATGTTCTACAGGTCATCGCCTGTGAGCCCATCGGGTGTCTCGTCGACCAAAAAGGGAACAAGATCACTGGGTTCGATAGTGATAAAAAACAGGTAATTCATTCATTACATTTTATCTTGTTACTACTCGTGTCTCTTTTTTGCGGATGGTAAATCACTGAATAACTTCCCCCGCCTTGGGTGGAGCGGGGGAGTGTCAGCCCTTTACTGACACTAAAACCCACCCATGTTCCTTCTTTTACCCTTTATGTTCCGGAACGGTATCTCTTTCGAACTACCCGCAACCCGGTACGTGTTTCCCTTAAATTCAAGTTGCAGATGCCAATAACAGAAGCAGATTACTTTAATTTAGTTGGTTAGTGAGCGATGAAGTCCTGGGTCGATTTCCAGGTCGAAAAAAGTTCTATCAAGTTTTTTCTTCAGGAATTTTCTCAGTAGCAGCCACTGATTCTGAATTTATGCCCGATTGATAGCAATAGCCTTTTTGAAGGATAGATAATCGTCTAATTACTTCTTGCGCTCCGCATAAGGTAGTGGGGGTGTCAGACTTTTACCGTCTAAACCCATCCATGTTCATACCTTTGCCCTTTGTGTTCCGGGGCCGCAGTATCACTTTCGAACAACCCTCAACCCCAGCAGGATGACAATAGGCTCCCTAGTTATGGTGAAATGTGGGTGTATTGTAAGGTACACCTCTGCCTAACCCCTTGGCCCTTGGTATTACAGGCGTGATGTTATGTTATTAAAATAAAAAAACTGTATTCATAAAGTTTTATAAAAAAATTATAACATAAAAAAGGGTTATTAACAATGTGTTATGACATTTTGCTTAATTAAATGAGTCAGGCTGAATATATCAAAGTAAATGGCAGTGCAATTGTGAAATACACTCGCTTTCAACAACATTCATTGCGGTAATCAACATTCAGGCGAAATCCGGAATCAGATAATATCGTTTTCTCTGGAAATTGTCTTGCAATTTATGACGCCTTATCTATTTTCTTTTGTTTTTGGTGAGTTTACTCATTTGTCATTGTCCGCAGGGTCTTCGTCTAACAGACAAGCAGCGCGTGTCGAGCTGGGAGCTGGTGGAGGGCGGACGCAACCCCGCGCCGCTGTCCTGGGCCTGGTTCGCAGCCACTAAGATTGAGAGGAAACCACTTACTTATGAAAATGCTCACAGGTACTATTGTAATATTATTATAATATATTGAATCTATGTTATTATCTCTCAAAGAAGGCGCCACTGTCGCGTGCATTTCGCTCTCTCGACCTCATAGCTAGGAACGTTGACTTTTTTTTAAATGCAAGCTTATGCCCGCGGCTTCGCTCGCGTTAAAATCGGGGTAACACAGTTCCCCTTACTAGATTTGCAGGTACCTGCTATCTGTAGTTTTTGTCCTTGCGCTTTATTTATTGTAATAGCAAAGCTAAGTTTTCACGCCTTCATGGCTTAACCATTTTTTTTAAGTGAGAAATGAGGGAGAATGAGGCAAATAAAGCTAAGTTTTCCCTTTATTTGCCTCATTCTCCCTCATTTCTCACTTTAAAAAAAATGGTTAAGCCATGAAGGCGTGAAGACGTAACAAACAAACTCACTTTCGCGTTCACAAAAGTTGCTTAATTTATAATGACGTAGAATTAAAATCACAAATCTCACAATCAGTAACTGATCTTTTTTGTTTCAGACTACTGAAATACCACACACACAGTCTGGTGAAACCGCTAAGTTATTATCTAGAACCGCTGCCACTACCGCCTGAGGATCTTGAAACAAATGACATTAAACAGGTAAGTCAATACGAAATATATTTGATATACAACAATGGGGTTCTCATGACGTCTTAAATCAGTATTGTTTAAATTTCATTCCAGTGTGGTAAAGAGATGGCGCCACACATTCTGTATAGCTATGTCTTGCCCACACTGGATTCACACTAAAACAAACTTGTTTTAAGACGCCATAGTAGCTCCGTCATAGTAACCCGATGTAATATCTAGAAGTGAAAGAAAGAAAAAGTATTAACTTCTTGTACAGGACAAAGGTCATCATAAAAATGTATCTCAACATGGTGCTATACCGTTTAAGTGTTGGCATTAATATGCTGTGTTTTGTGCTGAAAAAAAATTGCATGTATTTCAAAAATGTGGTATATTAGGAATATAAGAAATATATACAATTTTTCATGGCCTGTAGGCCTTGGCTAAGTTTAGGTGTCAGTAGCCCACAAACACTTTATCCTGTATCTATGTTACATCATAAGTAATGATTTTCTTTATTTATAGAGGAGAAATAATCAATTTTTATTTAACACATTTAAAATGCCATTTTTTTTATGAAGGTCTGTTTTCTTTAATGTCCGTTCTTATCTCCTATTATGTACTACAAGACATCATAAGACAGAAGATGTAATATAATTGCTTATATCAGGAACCTGGAAGTTTGGACTCGAGCCCGACGGGCGCCGGGAAAACTAGATCACGAAACGCTCCCTGCAAGAATATCAAGAAATCGAAACCAACCACACCGGTAACTATACAAAACCAAACTCTTAATTTTAATACTTTGTTGGATAATCATTTTCGTCTTTTGCATCGCGCAAAGTATTCCCATACAAAGTATTCTCACTACTTATTCTCAAGGTTTTTAAGTGCTGACAATACTTCTGGCGCTTCAAGGCTATATTTCCAGTGAACCATAATTCATACTCTGCGTTAATTGGTTTGTTCGTTTGGCTTGCTGCGACTCACCTGATGTAAAGCGTCGTTTCACTGTAGTGAGACTAAACGAGCGCAATTATGTGAGATTGAGTGGCGTAATGTACAATAGAACAGTTTCAAACAAAAGTCTGATTGGTGTCATACGACGAAGCAAAATGAGATAATGTAAACGCGCTTTTGCAAAATAATGTAACGTAAATTACGTGACTCATACAGTATATATAGACAGAAATTAGGCTTGCTGGTCCTCACCCTTATGTGAAAACAAAGCTTTATCTCCCTTCTGCTTCCCCAGACGAATGGCGTGGCGCCAGTGGGCGCGGTGGGCGCGGGAGGCATGGCGCCTGCGCCGGCGCAGCAGCCGCAGTTCATGCAGCAACAGCAGCAGTGGTTCCCGCCGCCCGGACAGAACTACTACAACCCGCCTGGTGAGTGTGGATATATACCTTGGAAGACTTATGTTAATTATAACTCCAGATTACATTTATGGTTTCCTTCACCAGTGTCTATGATGTCTTGCATTCATTTTAGAAAATACATATCAATACCTTCAAAATCCTACATACGAAGAGACAGAAAAATTACTTCAGGTCCCTAGTTAATAACCAGTTCTCTCTTATATAGTTATCTAATGTTTAAACTTAATCTTATCAATCAATCTTAAACACCCTCTCACACTCACTCATGCACATCTCCATTTCACACAAAAAGAGGACTGACTCACACTTACCAAGTTATGTGTTTAACTTGTAAATTATCTCTTAACTAGCTTTCGCCCGCGGCTTCGCCCGCGTTATATTTGGGGTAACTCAGTTCCCCTTGCGCCTTATTGATTTGTAATAACAATGCTAAGTTTTGCCGTTTCTTCCCTCTTTCTCCCTCACATCCCACTTGCCTATGTCCGTCTCCTGGTTCCCAACTATTTCTGTACCAAAATTCATCACTATCGGTTAAGCCATTAAAGCGTGAAGAGGTGACAAACAAACTCATTTTCGCTTTTATAATATTAGTAAGGATTCTTAATATTTCATTTTTCTTATTACATTTTTTATTTCATCTGTTTTAAATTAGACATACATTTTAAACAAGGATTTACCAAAATACATAGCTTAAATACTAAATGTTAACTCAGGGGAATCGGCGTTGAGGGCTGAAATACAGGCTATGCCTAGTTCGGCCCCAAATGCTAATACTTTTGTGTACAATTAATTATCTGTTAACTAAGCACACTATTTGTGAAATAATGTACAACTTTTTTGTTGTGAATAAATCATTATTAATTAAAAAAAGTCATATTGGTACTTGCCTGGATTTGAACCGACATCCTCATGCATGAAAGGCGAGCTTAATCTCTGGATCATCACGACTGTGAACTTAACTATTTTATAAATAGATAACTAAAAAATTTTAAGCCTGACAAAACTTATTTGCTACGGTCGCGATTTATATTTTAATCAACATACTATCCGAAACTAACCTGTAAATTGTAAGAAAAAAACTTCTTTCGTTAAAGCAAAGTTTGCGCCAAAACGGAGACGAACAAAGCGGATAGAAGTCGTGCGCAAATTAACCAACCACGTGGGTGGAGAACCGAAATAAACATCGCGCCTCTCACCTCTTGTGTGATTGATAGTATCTCGAACGTCTCTGTTCCAGTCCGGACCTTAGCCAATAACAATGGAAACGTCTTGTATTTTTTTCCTTTCAATCAGCTCTTCTCAATACCCCATTATCTAATATATAAAATTCTCGTGGCACAGTTTTCGTTGCCATATTCCTCCAAAACGGCTGGACCGATTTAAACGAAATTTTGTGTACATATGGGGTAGGTCTGAGAATCGGCCAACATCTATTTTTCATAGCCCTAAGTGAGCAGCGGGTGAAACCGCTGGGCACAGCTAGTTACATGTAAATTTTGCTATATTGTGAATAGAAATAGGGGGTATTTTACATTCTTCTTATTATTCGTGTTGATGATACTTATATTGTGTCGGACCAGTATGTAGCAACCTCTAGCATTTGCTTCGTTTAAATCCTGATAGGTGCAAGTGATTGTACAGGATGAGCAGGAAAGTCGGTTAGGATATTTCCAGATTGGCCACTGCAGTTCGTAATCAGTGTATCAATCAATGGCAGCTGTTCTTTCGGGTTGGTAAAGTGTGAGAGATAGGATGTTATTTTCGACATTTATGCATCTCTCGTGTTTTATATTGAATATAAATGCTATACTTGTGTGATTCCTATAGCTGGTGTGAGCCCACGTAGCGTGGCCGCAGCCCCACCGTCGAACAACCAGTCGAAGCAGGCGCTCAGCAACATGCTGCGGCAGCGGGTGCCCTTCAACCAGATGACGCAGATGCAGGTTAATGTAAGTACTCATATTTCCTATTCACTCAAGTTATTTGTTTTGCCAAAGTTTTGGTATCATACTGGTTTTCTTGAGAAGTCCCAATAACTTAAAAAAAGATAAGTTTTTTTTGGTTTAAAAAAACTTTTTTTTAAACGTTGCACCACGCTAAGAATATAGAAAGCTCCTATATAGTGGGTACGTTTACAAACATTTACACAAACAGCCAGACCCGGAACAACTACCTGTAGGTTAGATAATATTTGTATCGTGCGGGGATCGAACCCGAGACACACAGCGCAACAGTCAATCGCTGAGCCACTGCGCCAAACGTGCCATCAAAAATTTCCCATTATGCTCTAAAAAAGGAACCGCATCATCACTCGTAGAGACTACATAGCAAATGAATTAGTAACCAGAAATGATGTTGATTTTATTTAATAATAATATACTCAACATATTTAATAATAATATCTTTTGTATGTGCAGCAAACCAGCGGCTACCCGGGCGCGCCGCACACCCGCGCGCCCTTCCCGCGACAGACCATGCGCCAGATGCAACCCAACCAGATGGGCGCCATGCAGTCCGCGTGAGTACTATACTCACTATATTATAGTCTGAAGCTGACCGAATCTAGACCAGTCCTTGGCCACGACACATAAAATAACGCTGCGTAATTTACGAAGAGTTGGGTAGAGATGTACCTAACAGTACCTATATCTCGATCTCGATATCTCGTTATTTATGTTGTAAGACCCATATTATAGCCTATTAGCGCCCTGCACACGTACAGTTCGGACCGCGCATCTTGGACTGCGTTCCAAACCGCAGTAGATCTGTACAGCTTCGACACTCCAAACCGCCGTTTTTGTAATTTACATTTACACATGATGCGCGCGTAAAACTGTAAGATATGCGCTTGCATCCACATTACACGTACAGTTCGGAGCGAGGGATGGAACGGCGCGTGCTGTTTCCCGCGACCTAACGTAACGTCTAAATAAAGACTTTGTGGCTAGCACTGAAAAGATCCTGATTAAAAAAACACTAATAACCTTGTGTCCGACTCGTCGATCGAACCCAGGAACTCATGGTTCGCAGTCGCGCTTGTGACCACGTAGACCAATATGGTTGAGTTCGAATTAACCTTCGGGAAGCTATTCCCGAATCAAAATGTATCTCAGACCAAAATTCACCTTTTTGCCAATTTTTTTCGAAATCTATTTAGCCGAAAGCATGAAAATGTAACAAATAAACAGTTTCTTTACACAACTTAAAGGTTTTTTTTTAGATGGGAAATCATTGAATACCTTCCCCTGCCCTGGGCGGAACAGGGGGAAGTGTCGGAACTTTTACTAACTAAAACCCATCTTTGTTCCTTTTCTCTGGCCTTTGTGTTACACCTTATTTTCTTTTGTCAGACAAATGAACCCAATGGGTGGAATGGGCAGCATGGGTCCCATGGGCCAAATGGGCGGAGTGCAAATGCCCGGTCAGATGGGTGCCGGACAAATGGCCGCCGGGCAGATGGGCGCCGGACAAATGGGAGCAGGACAGATGGCGGGCGGGCAGATGGGTGGCATGGGCGGCCAGATGTTCGGGGGACAGTACGGTGGCATGCAGCAGGGGTATGGAGGCTATGGCCAGCAGATGATGCAGGGCGGCCAACAACAGATGATGAACCAGGTCTCTTTCTATTTCTAGCATTAAAACTAATACAGATATGGCATTTTAAGATCGAACGTTAATCATTCCAATGTATATCCTTTGTTGGGGAAGATCTGATGGCCTTTTCAATTAAACTGTACGTGGACTGTTTTAAATAGGTTTTATAATAACTGCGTTAGCCGAGATCTGAACGGGCATTTTCGGGCAGACGGTCGCGCGCGTGCCTACCGCGCCTCTCGTCCCGCGCGCCTCCCCCGCTGTCGCCTGCTGTGGGCACGTTCCGGTTCACACGTGAACAACCTTGTAACAAAGGCAGAGTAGTCACGTGATGCGCGCTATCGATCGCAATGCCGTTTGCCTCGCAAAGATCTCACGTTACAAACACATTACAACATGTATCATTTAACGTAAGAGAGTTTAATTAACACTCTGTTCACTCTTATCACTTCAGTCATTGTTTATTATGATATCAAGTATCAACTTAAGCCAAGTCAGAAACCCATCAGCGGCAAAAATCTAACACCGGGATAAGCACTAACCAAAAACAAGGAATGAAAGAATATCTACTTACCCTGCGTATCGCATCTTCCAGGGAATGGGGCAGTCTGTCAACCAAATGGGCCAGCAAGTGAACCCAATGAGCCAAGGCGTCAACTCCATCGGTCAGAACGTGGGACAAATGAACCAAGGTGTCGGTCAACCGTCCCAGATGCCACAGTCAATGGGGCAGATGAGCCAGGGCATGGGACAAATGGGCCAACCTATGGGGCAAATGGGCCAGATGGGGCAAGGCGGTGGTATGTCCGCTATGAACAGCCAAGCCGCATCTATGGGACCTCAGGGTGGTAACTCCATGGGAGGATTCCCTGGACAACAGACATTCCAACAGGTATTTTATAATTAAGAGTCAAATTCCTTTTGAATATGAACTGCGCACTGTTACTGTAGAATTAACTCTAAATTTCAAAGAAGTTTTATTTTGTGGAATAGCAGAATACTTTCAAGTTTTTTCAACCACATAATGTGATAATTTCTTTTATATTTGTATTCCAAGATTTTTTTTAACGTTTTTTGTATTTTTAGAACATGATGGGTAGTCGCGCAAGTCAAGAAGCATATCTAGCGCAACAAAGACAAAATGCTCGTCCACCTTACATGCAGGTTAGTACAGAAAATGAAATATGGCTAGTATTGCATTGACAGATATAATAATATATTAAATATTAAAGTTATAATATCAAATAGTAGTGTCACAAAACCTTTCCTTATCACAGCAAGCACCAAACGTGACAATGGGTGGCATGGGTGGACCCGCACCGCCGTACCCTCGCGGCATGCAGAACCAGCAGAGCTCACAATACCAACAGCAGATGAACCAACAGCGCATGCGACAACAGATGCTGGCCATGCAACAGCAACAACAACAACAAGGGCCTCTCGTGCAACACCTGCAGAGGCAACAGTATCAGCCGCCATATTAGAAGTAAATAAAGCCTGCATAGAACTTGAAAAATCGTTGAAGTCGTTATCCTCCTGGCTTAGGGCTAAAACACAAGATTCAACGCCACATCGTCACTCACAGAACACAGTGGATTGCTGCATCAACTTACACAACACAACATAGCATCTATTTACGATGTACCGATGTATCACGTTGCGATATCGTAACCTGCGTATGTGTTTTGGCCCTTACACCCGACACTTATCGTCACATTAAGAATCTATGTGCGTGACCCTAAGGTCCCGTTCACACTGTGATGGTCAGCACTATATTTTACAGTAAAATATCTTTACATTGGGTTCGTTTTTGGTATTATTTAACTAAAAATATCGTACTGATCATCGCCGCATCGACAAATGCCAACGCTTGCAACGATTCGTGCCTAAATAATGGACCAAAACAAAGAAATATTTTCATGGCGTGTTTTCATTGACTGATGTTCACATAAAGAAACCTCACATATTTCTTATTAATATCTCTTTTTATGGCAACTTTTGATATTCATGACTTTATTATTCCAAAAACTTAGGTATATCATATATTTCATTTATTCTCTCTTCACAAAGCTCATTTTACTGAAAATAATGTCATTTCTGTATTCTACCTTTGTGAGAAACTGGTGCCTGATGTAGGTTTCTGACTAAAAATCTGTGTTACAAGTCACGTAATGGAAACACGTCTATTATATCCGTTATAACATCATTTAAAATGTGAAATGCCGTCCGTACACGTACAACATAGATGGCTACTTAAGTAAGAATATTGTTAGGCAAACACTCGGCTTCTGAAAGGTCCTAGTTTATGTGTATAAGAGAGCCAATCGTTATTATTCCTCTGCTAAAACTATTCCTCCATATTGGATTTCGAATAAAAGTGTGTTGGAATACATGTAAGTTATGCAGGATTTTTTATTTATTATTTTATTCATTCAATGACCAACTACTTGACTACTTGAGGTTCGACACCAGTTTCTATGGAACTTTCAGAATCGGGGGTATAACTAAAACGAAAAACTACATTATAAATTTTTCGATAACGTGAACATTTTAAAATGAAGATATGCTGAAACCAAAAAAAGAAATTTTGTGAGGTCGTGCAAACTACAGATTTTTGCATTTATTTATTATGAAAATGGTTTAGAGAAATCTATGATGTAGTCCTAGCATAATAAATGAAATTATTTTCATACAGACAAACAAATCAGTATGAAAAATATAAGATATTTTATCAACACAGTTATTTTCAAAAGGGATGGCAACTGTCAATCTAATGGCGCTAGCATAGCTTGTTCTAAGCATCGTCGTTGGTTGAAAATCTGACATATTTCAAAAAATCTCTATCTCATTGGTCTAGTTGGGACTAAGCTGTGGTCACGCCATTTACAATCAACTTTGCCTTGCCTTCCCTCCCATTATACTTGGAGCCATCGCTATGACACAAAGGCCACAAAGCCATTGACAGCAACGAACTGAGAGCGATTGCGTATTTTTATTCGCGCAATGTAATAATCAAAGTGTAGGGAAATTACAATTGTATTTATTTTTATTGATAGACAGATCTTATTTTGTGAGTTCCGAGATTTGTTTTGTACTTGTTATTGTCGATATTAATTTAGCAATTCCAGATTTGAGCCTCTAATTTATTCATGTTGACTAAAAATTGCGCAATATTGTTGTGTTGCTGGAAATGTTATTGGCAACACTGCGTACAGTGTGCCACATGTAGCACAGCTTATTTACCATAAAAACTAGGTTTTTATCACAGATCGGCTTTTGTATTATTTTATCCGTGGTAATGAATGATTAATAATTGTTATTAATATAGCAACAAAACAAATTGGATGTATCTATTTTATTATATTCTAGTACAATTAGAACTCACAACCACTAGTTCTAACTTAATTGTAAATAGTTTGACATTTATGTTTATTATAAGAAGAATTTAGAAGATTATTTTTTGTTTTATTTATTGGAAAAAAACTTTAATTCGTAATAAAGTTCACAATAGGAGCAGATTGTGATATCACCGGTTTTTTTTAACGATGCTTTTAATCACTCCTGAAACTATTGCTAAATATTGCATACTGCGCACAAATGAAGCCTGCTTCACACCGCGAAAATAAAACTTCATATCGGGAATCAAAGTTGACCAATATCAGCAAGATACTTGTTTTGTATGAAACATGCTGCTGGGGACATTCTTACAGTGTAGCAGGATTTTGAAAGTATGATGTTGCTCAAAATAATTTCCAATTGAAAAGGGGAATATTCCTTTTGGTATTGGCATTCTACTATTCCTTGCGGCCATCAATGAATGATGAATCCTACTGACGCTTGGCATCACAAAATTCGCAAATATTAGCTAACGCTGCTAACTTCACAAGTCTTCGTAGAATGTATCGTTGATTCGTTTTGTTTATCTGTCAGCTGTCACAATCACAAACTCATTTGTTTTTATAGGTTATGTTATGATTATCGCACAGTAATTTTACAAACATTTTGATAAAATGCTTAATTATATTAAAATTTCTAGACATAGTGCCATTAAATCTTTTATAAACGGGCACAGTTGTGCATGTGATCACAGAAAAATACACAATGTAGGACTAAATGATATACCGAAAGTCACAACTACCGATATACGAAAAGTCTTACGACAAAAAGGCCTAGCTGTACAAGACGGGTTTACTGCACTCACGACCAAGTGTTCAATATGTTCTGGAGACCAAAAATGTGCAGAAAGTAAAGTGTATGTGAACAAAACGACAGGTAAGTCACATCAAAATATTGTAAACATAACCTCAATATATGATGAATCGACTGCAGAATGATTTATAAAGAAATCCCATCATCGCCGAGAGTACAAATCAAACTAAGGAGACCTGAAAGCTTATGCTCGCATAATCGTAATTTATTGGGTCTCAGGGAATACTACCATATTAAGAAAAACAGTATTTTAATGTAGCAAATTTGTTGTCATTAGTGTAGTCTGTCTTATCAGCTGATATCAGATGCATTTGTTTTCATTATTAAAGTTTAGAGCTTCGCTCTGCACTGTAAATTAAACACTAATGACAACGTTTTTTAAAATGGAAAAAAAAAGCAAAATGCTTTTTTTATTTCTTTTTTTTTTCTTTTTGGAATGGACCAGAAAATATTATCAATTCCCCTTTTTTTATTTCAGGATACTTTCTCTGTCCCAAATGTAATGTGCATGGGGATTGGAATATATTAGAGAGATTAGTAAAAAAAGTTAAAGTTGAAGCTACTGTTAAAGACTTCATAGAAAAATGCCAAAAGCAATCAGAAGAATTTCAGAAAGATTGGCAAACAATAGGGAATGATACAATATCACTATCACAACTGAATGAGAGTCAATTGTTAGATCTATTTAGGTTATTTGAATTTCCGGTAAGTATTTTATCTTTTAGCCATGAATATTAATTATTATCAAGTGTGCTACTAAACTATATTTT
Organism: Ochropleura leucogaster; assembly: GCA_958449745.1. Lineage (NCBI taxonomy): Eukaryota > Metazoa > Arthropoda > Insecta > Lepidoptera > Noctuidae > Ochropleura > Ochropleura leucogaster. Next base: position 12,490,791 of record OY288203.1, on the reverse strand, counting down.
AATCTTAGTAGATTTTAACAAAAGATTAAGATTTTTACACACTATACTATCAATTCACCTACTTTTACTCTATCTAATCTTAAAGAATTTAAGCAATAAAATGCTAATAAGTGCCAGATAAGAATCTATCATCCTTACAAATCTATGTTTTTTACAGTTTCATCCTGAAGCAAATAAAATATTATCCGACGTAAGAGTGGCTCCTGACCACACAGTATTATACTTCCCTTTAAAAAACTCGCTAGACAAAGTGGTAGGGTATCGAAAAGTACAAGCAGGGAAAGAAGATGAGGCAGAGACTCACGGGCTGCATACCGCAGGGCTGTTCTCTTGTCGAGTGCCCAAGGTTAGCCGTAGTGATCAAGCAGTTCTCGTACCAACCATACAAGATGTTTTACATTTAGCTGCTCAAAAAATTCCTGGTAAATATATTTGGAAACTTTTGTTATCAAAATTCTAGGGAGATCGGATATTTTTAAAACATAACTCTCGAAGTGTCGACCAACTCTTTTTTCTTTTCTTTTGTATTGAAATGTTGCCCCACACTAGAAATTTCTCCAGTATTGTGGGTGCATTTACAAACATATAAACTCACATTATACAAACAGCCAGACCCGAAACAACTATCTGTAGGCCATACAAACATTTGTTCCGTGCGGGAATCGAACCCGCGACACGCAGCGAAGCAGTCGATCGCTCAGCCACTGCGCCAACCGTGTCGTCAAATTGCGCAGTCCAAATGACGTCCAACGAGTCAGTAGTATTAACAATTCTATTATTTTAGGAACACTGATCTGGCTGAGCAACTGCAGCCTACCGCCCATAGTATTACCAACTCTCGAAGCATATCAAAAGCTATGTTTGTGGGGCGATTGGGACAACATGCGCGCTGTGGCCGAGAAACTAGGCGAAGACAGATGTCGATTTGTCAGGTATGCTTACAGGACAGGTTGATGCTCGCTATTATCTTAATGTCATTGTATCAAACATATCAATAGTACCAGCCGCAGGGGCCGAGTTTTCGGGGTTACGGGTTGTTCGAAAAAGATACCGCGGCCCCGAAACATAAAGGGCAAAAGAAGGAACATGGATAGGTTTTAGCCAGTAAAAATCTGACACTCCCCCCGCTCCGCCCAATACGCAGTTGCTCCATATGATTCTGCAACCGTTCTCCGACAGACGTTTCTCCTTTGGACTGTTCACCGACAGGTCGTTTCGTTTTTGAGAGATTCGTCGATAGAACGTTTCACCTATGGATGTTTCGCCGACAGAATGGTTCGCATTTGTTAGTTTCGACGACAGGACTTTTCAACTATGGAATATTCGCCGTCAGATCGTTTTGTCTACGATTGTTTCGATATGGCTTTTTCACTATTAAACTACAAAGTCACCAAAAAGCTACTAGCTTGCTAGCGACGGTAACATAGACTACAGGAAGATGCAGCTTATAAAGGGCTCTTAAAAGGTGAACAACTCAGTAAAGGTCGGACGAATGATTTATAAATGGATTATTGTGGCGATGCATGGAAATGGTCTTATTTTCAGTATTGTAACTCTTTCAACCTAACGATGACTTGATAACAGCGAAGTATTGATCAGCTATTTGACACCATGACACTTCTACACATACCGTTTCCCCATAGACCTACAGACGGCCTAGTGACCGCGTCGGAGGCGGCAGATGCGAACCTATCGCTGAAGACATTGGTGTCCGAGGCGAAGCCTGCCGCTCACCGCTCTATCACCACCTTCGCAGCCTTGCGAGACGACGTCTACTTCGAAGTCACTAATGTTGATAGGGTACGTTTAAAATATTTACCTAAATTGCGTTTAAGTTTGATATTGATTTTAAGTTAGCTTGTCACCGAGTGGGCACTACGGAAAAAGTTCCAGATTTGCAAACAATTAAAGTATGTGGAAAAAGACGCTATCAGGGCCTGCGCCCAGAGGCGGCACGGCACGGCAAGAGATTTTTACGTGACGATGCATAATAAACCAAAACACTGTAACGTTAAAGTTGAAATTTCAATCACGCAGATCTATCATAATATTCTTTCCTTCAGGTACGTGGTATAAAATGGCGTCGTTTTCCTGCGCTTACCCGTCTGCTGGGTGGGCATAGGCGAGGGGAGCTTACCGTGCTCACTGGCCCCACTGGTTGCGGGAAAACCACGCTATGTGCAGAAGTATCCTTGGATTTAGCGCAGCAAGGGGTGAGAGAAAAGTTACCGCAGTTTTACTTACGTTAATATGCAAGTTACAAACATTCAAAAAAAGCAGGTTAAGTGCGAGTCGAACTCACGCACTGGAGTTCTGTCAAACTTAGGACCAACGGACAAAAGTGATCATGTTTCCGATTTTTCCTTTTGAGATATGGGTCTCGTTGGTCGGTCACAAGCACGACTGCTGTGTATAAGGTCCTGGGTTCAAAGTCAAACAGGTTGCTGGCAGCTGTGTTATTGGATTTTGCTATCAGGAGCTTCTCAGCAGCAGCCACATGTTCTGGATCTATGCTCGGTTGTTACCAATAGGCTCGCACATTATATGGGACTTAAACATAACTGGCGAAATGTAGGTGTACTATTCGGTATATGGAGAACTTTACTACAAAAAACACCTATACACTGTACCCATGTTTACAAAGAAATAAATGATGTTATGGTGAACAATGTACAATCAGCTGCATTACCATATGAGCAACTGTATCCAAAATGGCTTGTGCGGACTGTGATTTTCATGTTGTGTATAAAACCATGTAAACTTTCTTTTCTGTTCCAAAAAAAGTAAGTATATATTATTCCTAAAACCAGGTGAACACCTTATGGGGTAGCTTCGAGATTCGCAACTCTCGCTTAGCGCGCACGATGCTGCAGCAATTCGCCGGGGTACCTCTGGAGCAGAACCTGCAGGACTTCAACAAGTTTGCCGACGACTTCCAGAAGTTACCCATCTATTACCTCGCCTTTCATGGCCAGCAACCTATCAAAGTTGTTATGGAGGTAAGGTGTGACATTCATAATTAAATCATGATAAGTTATATATAGTTTCTAGTGCGCAAGAGTTTGTAATTCTTCTCCTCTTAAATAAATTGACCGATTTTAATGATATTATTTTTGATCTGAAATAGGTTTAACCATGGAGTTTCTTACCGGTTCCTCTCCATGAGAAATGACCAACCCGAACCCTACACCTTTTTTCGACGTTTTATAAGTGCCCGTGTAGGCCTATGTGAAATAAAAATATTTTGATTTGATTTGTTTATTTGCCATTTTCAATTTAAATCTATACATTTTTTCTGTGATTATGGCAATACGCAGTTTTGAAGAAATTCAAGCACAAGTTGAATTTCTCATTATCTAGAAGGACAAAGGGGAGAAAATGAATGCAAGTCAAACAATCATTGAGATCTATCAATGCAAACAACATGTCTTTGTCTGTAAACTTGTTGCTTTTACTAGCGCGCGTCAGTCTTTGTAAATTAAACCTTGTTTGTATAAACCACGTGATGCAAGCAACTCTAAGATAAGTGAACTGTCTTTTCTGAACGGTACAGGCAGTGGAACACGCACGGTACATGCACGACATCTCGCACGTCGTAGTGGACAACGTGCAGTTCATGTTGGGACTGGGCGAAGACCGCGACGGTGACCGCTACCACCGGCAAGATGCGGTCATCGCTGCGTTCCGGACGTTCGCGACCGCAAGACACTGCCACGTCACTCTCGTCATGCATCCTAGAAAGGTCAGTAGTCTGTCGCACAGACCGATGAGAGTTGAATATAGGATTTCCTGATGACATTCGATAATCAGCTCTCTGGTAAGTAACAAACAGTGCAAAGCTGTAGGATCTTCGGTAATCGACGAGGGTTTCGTGATTTCGCTTGTACTATATTGCACTGCCAATAAAGTCGATTGTTGAATGTCATCGTCATGTATGGTTATACCAAATGGGGAATACTATTACCCATTTTCAATTATTTGTACTAATTTTGTTGTGTATTTGACAGGAACGTGAATCAGAGGACTTGTCAACGAGCTCCATATTTGGAAGTGCGAAAGCTTCACAAGAAGCCGATAACGTTCTCATAATACAGGTAAGACTTATGTAAATCAGCAATATGAATCAACGTTGTAAAATGCAAAAAAATTGTTCATATAAATTCTGCACATGACCCAAACCTTTAGAAGTGCCTACGAATGTGCAAATATTATATATTACTAGCTGTGCCCAGCGGTTTCACCCGCTGCTCACTTAGGGGTATGAGAAATAGATGTTGGCCTATTCTCAGTCCTCGATATGTACACAAAATTTCGTTTAAATCGGTCCAGCCGTTTCGGAGGAGTATGGGAACGAAAACTATGACACGAGAATTTTATATATTAGATTTTACGCGCTAATCTCAAGAAATACTGGTTCGAATTGAAAACATATGTTGATTTTTGATAGAAGGTTTTATAGCTATAAAACAACACGCTACAAAACTTAAAAAAAGAGCGCATCTAGTATGTTTAGAATTCTGACAACACTTCTTTTTTATTCCAGGATAAACGACTAACAGCAGTACGAGGCAAAAAGTACTTACAAGTAGCCAAGAATCGGTACAGCGGCGAACTAGGCATTGTTCCTCTGGACTTCGACAAAGATGCTCTGAGCTACCAAGCTAAGAAAAAAAAAAGTAAAACAGACGAACCCGACAAACTATTGAACCAGTGCTTCAAAGAATATTCAGTCGATGACCCCAATTATATAGACAATTTCGAAGATCAAAAACTACGCGGTGATTTCTCAAGAAAATCTCAAAATGCCCGTCACAAAAACCATCCTAGTAGTTATTTAAGTGATATTTTGGATTTCAATAGATAGTCTGTAAGAGCAACACGCATTCCTTTACATAATGTAAATAAAATATTTATTTATGCTAATGCATTGGATTATCATCCAATCGTTTTAGTTATAAATTTAGTTTTCCCTTTACATCTATACTATATACTATCTATACTAATATTATAAAGCTGAAGAGTTTGTTTGTTTGTTTGAACGCGCTAATCTCAGGAAGTACTGGTTCGAATTAAAAAATTCTTTTAGTGTTGGATAGTCTATTTCTTGAGGAAGGCTATAGGTTATATAACATCACGCTACGACCAACAGGTGCTGAGCAGCGTGGGTGAAACCGCGTGGAACTGCTAGTAATATTATAAAGCTGAAGAGTTTGTTTGTTTGAACGCGCTAATCTCAGGGACTACTGGTTGGAATTGGAAAATTATTTTATTGTTGGATAGTCCATTTCTCGAGGAAGGCTATAGGCTATATAACATCACGCTACGACCAACAGGTGCTGAGCAGCGCGGGTGAAACCGCGGGGAACAGCTAGTACAACATAACATCCTTAATAAAAAATAAAAATAAATAAATAAAATTCATTTATTTCGGATAACTCGATCCATATTAAAGACACATTAGATTAGACAAAATAAATTAGATTAGTTTAAAATAAATAAATTGAATTAAATTAAATTTGATCAATATAAATTAGATGAAATTAAATTATCTTGAATCAAATTAAATATCTCCAATAATAATCAAACTACAATAATTAAGGTTACATTCAAAAACATTAAATTACACGTTCGATAAGACATCTCCATAGTGGAGAAGACATCCTATCTGCAACAGTCCTCAGAATTCCATTGCAGCTGCCACGCATTCTGCAGATCAGGGATACAGTTTTCTTGCGGATAACTGCATGAAAACCATCAGTGCGGTACAGCGCAAACATCCCCGATGCACTACAGAAGCGAGGCAACCCCAACAACATTCTGAAGATGTTGTTGTATTGGACACGCAGGACCTCCAGCGATCTTTTGGTGTGACTGACCCACAGATTTCCCGTATAAAAGCTTTGACAATAAGCTTGAAATAATGTTATTTTAACTTGTTCAGAGCAGCGGGCAAATCTGCGGGCCAGCATGTTACCTCTCACCGCCAAGGCCCTGCGCTCCCTCTCAATATCCATATCATCTTCAAGACCCTCGGTAATTAAATGCCCCAGGTATTTAAACTTTGTTACACGATTTATGCACAAGCCATTTAGGGTAATAATATGATGTGAATACTCGGGGCATCCACCGACGGCCCTAAAGACCATATATTCGGTTTTTTGGATATTATATATAAGCCCATGTGCACTAGCAAAGACCTCACACACTTTTAACAGCTCTCCGAGACCTCTCACCGTCGGGCTCAGCAGCACCATGTCGTCCGCGTAGCTGATGTTGTTGACGCAGACGCCATCTATCGAGCAACCGACACGCTTACTACTGAGCTCAACTATAAGGTCATTTATGTATAGGTTAAAAAGCTTAGGTGACGTCAAACCTCCCTGTCTCACCCCGCTTTCCAACGTATATGCCTCAGAGAGTGTATTATTCCACCTCACAAAATTTGTTTGGTGAGAATACCAATACTTGAACATATTAAGCAGCGACACCGGTACACCCGTGCTCCTCAACTTTCTCCAGAGCACATCGTATGAAACGAGATCAAAAGCTTTTGAGAGGTCAAGGAAACACGCATATACCGGCGTCTTGCGGTCCATATAGTGTATATCCATTAATGTATATCCCTGAGGTAAAAGGGTACCGGGAATTTCTCCGCGCACGCCAGTTATATAATATGGGGCAAGACTATCGCCATTAATAAGCCACAAATCCAGCTCTGTGGCTTGTTACTGAGAAATTCCTGGTGGAAAACCTAGTAACATTGCCCGAATTGTGAATCGAATTCAGGAGTTCTGGTTTCTCTAGTTGCGGCTACTAAACTAAAGCAGTCAGAGCCAAAGGCGAAAATATACCTATTTTTTATCCTATCTCTTATCTTTTAATGCACATCTCTATGCACTCAGATGCTCTCTCTCGGGATAACGGAAGTTTATTAATTATGAACTGTGTTTCAAATAGCGCAAGGTTCAATCTGTGTTAACAGTGACAACTACGCGTGTGCGTTCGCCCAGCAAAAAAAAAAAAAAGTGTCGCTTTTCAAGAATTAAATGATACAGATAATTAGTGCCCAGTCCCGTGTAAATGTGCCCGAAATTTAAAATTTGTGCCACCAACAGCTTCTGAGTTATTTAAGAAAAACCATCAATTAAAATTCTGCTGCACGAACGTTCGCCCAGCAAAAAAATTTTTAATTAATGGGCCTAGCTGAATATAAAATATGCAGAAATATAGCTTATATTTGTGCCTATTTGTGCCGTAAAAATAAAATTTGTGCGTCATAAGGTTTCAGAGATTTTTCAGTTTTTGCTGGGCGAACGTTCAGGCGATTGCTATATATCGGAAACAGCTGGACGTGAAGTCATGATTTTTTGTATACGGATAGAGCATAATTTGTGCCTATTTGTGCCATATACTACATTAGCATAACTAGCACGGTTCAGGAGTTATTACGTTATTTCCAAAAACTAATTAAACGGCTATATCTCTCGGACGTTGAAAGCTACGATTTTCACGTTTATGTTGGCTGGTACCTGTTATTTAATCACACGATCCTGCAAAGTTTCACCTTCCAAGTACCTAATATTGGAGAGATTTTAATGATTTTCCTCTTATTTTGAGGTTATCTTCAATTAAATTAGTTACAACCCGGAAACACTAGTTTTCTGTAAGCTGGCACATTATACGTTTCAACAATAATTAGTGCCCTTTATTAAGAATACGTATGCATAAAATCAGGTAAATATACCCATTAGTTTAGATGTTATGATTAAAAACCACAATCGACATCTTTTGATAGATTAACCGACCATATTCGGATGGACATTAAAAAGCGGCCCCACGATACTTCAAGCTACCCTTTCACACTTACTGGTATTATAATGATAGTTGTAGTACAGATGCGAACAGAATTGTAAAGTTGGGAAATATTTTGTATTAGGGACATGAAAAAACTTAATTATTTGTAATAGTAAATGAATGATTTAACAATATAAATGTACATAAGTATAGGGAAAATGAACATAGACACATATGTTATTTTTTATACAGTTGCTAGGGAAAGCAGTTTAGAGAAAAAAAACAATATTGTTAATTTTTATATTGATTTATTGATGGTAGGCCATAAACAGTCTAGGTACATACTTAGGTAGGTACTATCTAAGTACTTTTGAAACATGTAGGTGCAATTGTACTTAAAATGTTATTTATATAAATTAACATTACAATTATATAAAACATACAAACTCATAATGTATGTATTAGTATTACGTTGCGAATAAACATGTAATTACTCCGGGGCACAGATAAGAACTAAACGTAAACGAACAATTATCATAAACATGTCCTGTGATACTTGTCTCTTTCTTTCGCATGGAACATACACTGTACACGGCGCTCTCGCTCCCACTAGGACTCAATAGTGATTCAAGAGGAAGGTTTATATATAGGCTTCGCACGGGTGCATGTATTATACATAATATATGCACCTGTGCGAAGCCGGGCGGGTCGCTAGTATATTATATAAACAAGATGTAATGAATCACTAAAAATAAAACAATTGACATTTTATTTCATATCCCAAACATAAATATTCTATCCGACTTGACAATTCTGTACGCATCTGTACTATTGAATTTTCATTATAATACAAGCAAGTGTGAAAGGATAGCTTGAAGTATCGTGCGGCCGCTTTTTAATGTCCATCCGAATATGGTCGGTTAATCTATCAAAAGATGTCGATTGTGGTTTTTAATCATAACATCTAAACTAATGGGTATATTTACCTGATTTTATGCATACGTATTCTTAATAAAGGGCACTAATTATTGTTGAAACGTATAATGTGCCAGCTTACAGAAAACTAGTGTTTCCGGGTTGTAACTAATTTAATTGAAGATAACCTCAAAATAAGAGGAAAATCATTAAAATCTCTCCAATATTAGGTACTTGGAAGGTGAAACTTTGCAGGATCGTGTGATTAAATAACAGGTACCAGCCAACATAAACGTGAAAATCGTAGCTTTCAACGTCCGAGAGATATAGCCGTTTAATTAGTTTTTGGAAATAACGTAATAACTCCTGAACCGTGCTAGTTATGCTAATGTAGTATATGGCACAAATAGGCACAAATTATGCTCTATCCGTATACAAAAAATCATGACTTCACGTCCAGCTGTTTCCGATATATAGCAATCGCCTGAACGTTCGCCCAGCAAAAACTGAAAGATCTCTGAAACCTTATGACGCACAAATTTTATTTTTACGGCACAAATATAAGCTATATTTCTGCATATTTTATATTCAGCTAGGCCCATTAATTAAAAATTTTTTTGCTGGGCGAACGTTCGTGCAGCAGAATTTTAATTGATGGTTTTTCTTAAATAACTCAGAAGCTGTTGGTGGCACAAATTTTAAATTTCGGGCACATTTACACGGGACTGGGCACTAATTATCTGTATCATTTAATTCTTGAAAAGCGACACTTTTTTTTTTTTTTTGCTGGGCGAACGCACACCAACTACGCAGCCTCGCCAGATGGCTATTGCGTTGATAGTTAGATTGCAAAGGAATTTAATGCAATAAATAGGTCCATGTAGGTTGTTGAACTTGATAGGTACGGACCGACAAAGACCTATCATCCATACTATTTTACTGCGTAGTTGATTAGCATACCAAAGGCAAGTTTTGAAATAATACAAACATGTAAAGTTTTTATATTTTTATTTAATGACGAGCTGTGCGCTACTGTCTATCGGATATCACCAGTAATGATATGATAACGATTATAATATGAGAGTTACAAAAGAAAACAATTATAGATCTTTGTTATAGGACGGCAGCGACGTCAATTAGCCAATGCTTCTTAGGGCCGACGAACTGTTAGCGAAGCGCTATGCAGCGCAATCTACACAAATATAAAATTTGTGCATTTGTGCTCTTTAAAATAAAGTCCAAAATCGCCTTTAAGCTACTGGAAGAAAATTAATTTCAACTCCCGCAAGGTCTATATTTGTTTGGTAGTGGCTGTGTTACGCATCGTCTAATGTGCGCCGGCCCTTACAACACATCAATATTTTACGTTACAATAGACGAATTATAGTTACCAAACAATTACTTTAGGCAAAATAGTCACTACCTATGTACTTTTTAATCTTAATACATTACATTTTCAGTTTTTGAGAGTCTGCACAGTCGATAGAAACTATTTTACCAATATGAGCCTTTTAATTAGGTATTCAGTATTAGCAGCATAACATATTTAAATTCATAAGAAACTACCGCACCACCACTAAGCATCATCAGCTACCGAATAAGAATAAGATTTAACATTAATTGCTTATTGCAAAAATATTATCATAAAAAATATTTCTATTCATCATAATTTCAACATAGGTATTTAATCATAGGTTTTATCTACTAAGACAAACTTTTTAGATATCATACAGCATTTACTATAGGTATACATTTTGTTTAAATAAAAGCCTGGGCACAGGCATGGTAGGCCAGATCATTTTGTCTTTGCTCAACTTAAATTCATACGAACTTGGAAACTAAACGAAAATACACATTCCAATGTTCAGAGTTCGAGCCTAAAGCATCAAAGGGGATTCTCCTTCGCGGCATTGAATTTATTGGAATCTGAATCTCGTTACCTGTAGCTAAGTTAGAATTTACATTAGGTGAAGATAAAATCGTTTATTCCCATCTGCCCCCTTTGAGTTTGCCACCGGGGTGGTGGTTGGCACTAAGAGGTGGCGTTTACCACCCCGGTGGTCAATGGTACCTATTTAGTTTCGTCTGCCCCCTTCGTAGTTATAGTACAGGGGTTTATTCGCATTATCAATAAAAATTTAAATAAAACATAAACAATGATAATGTATAATATTTTTTTTATAAATAATAAATAAAATTAATGTTTTTATAATTACTAGCAATTATTATTGCTACTTACCTACTTATTATACACAAAGTTGGTAAAACATAACACCAATATTGTTAGAAGAAAAACAATTTTAAAAAGCCTATAATTATTGTAACATTAACCCACAAGTTGTTAAAAATAGATCTACAAAATCTTGATAAATGTTTTTGTTTTGTGATGCGCTCAACTATTGTCATCTAGAACGAAAGTACTTCGTGCTTTGCAGTATTTTTCCATAGTTTACCCACTCACTTAAAATAGTAGCCGACAAGACACGGAACAATGCATTGTTTTACGACTCCACTCCTTTGTGCGAGTGAGATCATAGGATTCATCCCTTTGCGCGAGGGAGAAAGCAGCTTGCCCAATAAAGAAACATAGAAGTTTAAAATTATTGCTTAAATAGTGTATAAGTAATGATTTTACAGCCATCTTAGATTGTTGTAAGAGTACTGTTATACCAATATTGATTCTTTAAATAATTTATCTATATATCGTGTAAATTGTTTTTACAATTATAAGAGTTCCAAAATTATTTGCCATTATTAAACTTATTTTTAATTGCTTATGATATCCAGTGATGTTATATTTAAATTTCTATTGATATTGCGAATAAACCCCTGTACTATAACTACGAAGGGGGCAGACGAAACTAAATAGGTACCATTGACCACCGGGGTGGTAAACGCCACCTCTTAGTGCCAACCACCACCCCGGTGGCAAGATCAAAGGGGGCAGATGGGAATAAACCGATAAAATGCGCTGCGCTGCCGTTTCCGGAGTGCGCCGACCATAACATTATACATTTTAGTCCAAAAGAAAGTACCCTAAATTACAAGTACAATTTTACCAGCCCATGCTCGGGCACGAACTATACATAAAAATCATAATTTACTTTGAAATATTTATTTATTTAAAAACTGCAACAAAAGATGTACACAGATAAATTATGGGCAAAAGTATCACGTAAGTATACTCCCACACTTTAAGGAGACCACAACATGCAAATAAAGGAAGGAAGTATAGGATAATAAATTGTCCCAGAATCGGACTTGTGCACTAAGGTTCCAAAATTGTGCAATTTGCGCATTATCTCTGGTGCCTGCACCATAAGATAAGATCATTACCAATTAAAACTTTAGTTTGAAATAGTGCTCCTTCGCAATGGAATGGCTTCTCATTCCAATATTGTTATTCCTCACAAGATAATACAAAACATCTACATAATCACAATTATATAATAGTGGCCTTCAATTTCTCTGAACACTACCGCCCAAATTGTTATTACATGTTATATAAGTTATAAAAAATATAATCTACAAGGATGCAACTTATAAATACAAAATAGGTCCATCTAGTTAGTACATCATATCACATTTTGTTAAATATTTGTTTAAGATAGAAGCCAAAACTTTCATTTATTTATATAAGTTTTCTAAGAGTATTCTAATATTTTCTGTCAGTATAAATATAATGATATTTTTTTATAAAACATTCGTAAATATGTTACATATATTATATCTTAAAATTATATTTGGTTATAATATAGGCATGTACTTGTGTAGTACTTAAAAAAATCATTTGTTATGAGAAGTTGCTATTTGAAACATTTTATTTGTACATTGTTAAACAAAGAGTTAATTTATTGATATAATCAATATTTCTGTAGGACTGATAAATATGACATCTGTTAATGAATTTATAATGACGAAATCATCAAATGCAAGTTTTGAACAATACAGAATGCCCACAGACATCGTCTATTTGATGAGGTGTGAGTGCACAGCTTGGATTAAAGATGCTTCAGTTGTACGATTTTGCCTTCTTTTGCATTTGGGGCAAGGAATATTGGCGTTGAGACATTTAGAGTGAAACACACTTGAGCACTCATCACAGCGATAGGTTGTGCTTGTCTCGAAAGGGTACAGTATTTTAGGATCACGACATACTTCGCAAATGAATCCTTTCTGACTGCAGAGCCAACATTCCAGAACATGAGTCTTGGCAAAGTTTACCACTTTCTCTAACTGCAAAGCCAAGGAGCCATTAGGTATGAGAGCCAAGTCTGATATTGTATACAAGTGAAGATGATCATACAGATACTCTCTTGGCCATACACGTTTCTGTAACTCCTCAATGACTGGTTCTCTACATGTAAATATGTAAGCCCTCAAGAAATTCAGTTGTATTCTAAGTTCCTGTAAATGTGCCATGTCTGAAACACCACTGTAAATTTTTGGGTTCAGTTTCTTCATGTCTATCCAGGGGTGATGTTGAAATTCCAACAAGAATAATGCAGACTTTTTGGAGACTGGGTATCTTTTAAAGTCCCAGTTGTGTATGACACGAGCTGGAATGATGAACACATTGGGATCCATGCAGTTACAACAGTAGTATTCCCCAGTATAAGCACATACCTTTGCTTTAGAGATGGTGCTGCCCAGTAGATCCTGGCACCCCTTACATTGATAATTTTGATGATCTAGTCCCTGTTCCCTTGACAATGTACCCAACTGTGATATCATCTTCTGTAATTCTTGAACTGTAAAAGATGTTGACATGGTAGTGGGAACTACTTCAAAATCTAACCCTTGTAACATTGGGTCCTCTGGGGTTACTGTTTCTGCTTTCAAATCACAAATGTCAGTATCTTCTGAACTCAGTTTTAGCTCTTTATGAATATCCTTCATAATATCTCTTAAATTAGGAGTTGTGGTATATGTTTCCCCAAAGTTATTTGAATTGTCAACTAAGGATGACAAACTTTTCAACTCAGGTGTTTTTATCATGCTGCTGCCATGAGATGAATTGGAATTGATTGAGGCATTCATATCATCATTGTTGTCAGTGGACCATCCCTTTCCACATAAAGAGTTCCCTGTGACTATGACATCAGTAGGAGCAACAAAATCCTCAGAATTAACAGAGGAAGGTGACATGGAAGCTTCATCTTTCAATTCCTGACTGGTAGATGGTTTGTCTATTTGTATTGGACTCAATTTGCCTTTGGAGCCCAAACTTTCGATTTTTATTTCTGTCTTATGTTTTGGTGATTTCTGCTCTTCCTTTTCCTCTGACTCTAAGCTTCTGCTAGTAATATCTTTGATATCTTTTGAGAGAATGAAATCCAAAGCCTCATCTTCATTCAATGAAAGCATCCGGCCCAGTCCAGTAATGTTTGAGGTGTGGGTGGGTGTTGATGCTAACTTTGGTTTCACTTCCTCATCAGTGATAGTGCTAGCCACATCCAAAGCAGCACTGATTGGAGCTTGTCTCATCTTAGGCACCCAAATACCAGCTAGCATCAGGACCTGCTCTGGCCAGTAGTTTAGCAAGCTTGAATTAGTGGGTAAATTAAACTGAATACATGTTTCTATGCCCTCAACAAGTTTTTGTGCCACCTCTAATATTTCAGCATCACACACAAATGCTGACCTGTTGTAGAAAGGCTTCACAGCAGATATGTTCTTGAGGAGAGTAGACATGTAGGAGGACAACAAGCACTCATTCAAGGCAATACGGAGCCATGCCCGGCACTGACCTATTTCAGTATTGATCTGTGGCAGGGATGATATTTGGTCAATGTTTTGTCTATGTGATAGCACAAGAATAAGAGGCCAAAAGTTTGGTTGCGGCTGCTGGTCAGACTCACCTGTTAGAGCGTTTTTGGCCTTTCTTAAAAATGTGTCTTTCAAGCCATGTAGAAATACTGATTCAAGGGCCATACACAAAGTGTTTGTAGAGTCTGTGGAACCTAACACACTGTGGAAATTTTCTTCAAACTGATTGCTGTATTGAATGTCTTTAACACTTTCAGACAAATTATTTATTAGTGCTTCTTTTAACATAGAATCCCGACTTCGGACTGTAAATCCTGAGGCAACATTTTTGAAGAAAGACATGGTTGTAATATTACGTTGAATCTTCAATGCAAGATGGTGTTGATATTCAAACAATACTACATTATCTTGTTCCCGTTGTAATAATTACTGCAGTTTACATGTTTATCAATTCTTCAACAAAAATGTCAATTGTAAACGTCACTTACTAGTTGTCACATTAGCACCATGAATGTAAACAATATTTTTTGTTAATCCTTTATTATTAAGCCGATTGTAAACACGTAAATAAAAGCTACGTCTCCATGTAATCTTATCGCACAAAAAACAATCACATTCAACCTACTGGCTGCCTTGATATTTTGCTACGAAATCACGTTCGGAAAAACTTGTCCATCTCACTTTGAGTTTGAATTGTTTGACAGTATAAAAATATCATAACAATAACTATCCAACTACAAAAACCCGTTTAGTCGATGTTACTGCATTTTAGTTTAGAAATCACAAAAAAAGGGGTGTGTGTACTTATGTACACGCGTTAGAAGTTATACTTCTTTGGTGTAAAGAAAAAAAACTTTGGTAACCCATCCATTTCCAAACCTTGGTGAGAGTTGCTTAACCAGGCTCCGTGTGCTAACCCATCCATTTTCAAACCTCGGCAAGGGTTGCTTAACCTGGCCCCCTGTGATAACCCATCCATTTCTAAACCTTGGCAAGGGTTGCTTAACCTGGCCTCCTGTGGTAGCCCATCCATTTCCAAACCTTGGCAAGGGTTGCTTAACCTAGCCCCCTGTGGTAACCCATCCATTTCCAAACCTTGGCAACGGTTGCTTAACCTGGCCCCTGTGCTAACCCATCCATTTCCAAACCTTGGCAAGGGTTGCTTAACTTGACCCCCTGTGGTAACCCATCCATTTCCAAACCTTGGTGAGGGTTGCTTAACCTGGCCCCCTGTGGTAACCCATCCATTTCAAAACCTCGGCAAGGGTTGCTTAACCTGTCCCTGTGTGGTAACCCATCCATTTCCAAACCTTGGTGAGGGTTGCTTAACCTGGCCCACTGTGGTAACCCATCTATTTCCAAACCTTGGCAAGGGTTGCTTAACCTGTCCCCGTATGGTAACCCATCCATTTCCAAACCTTGGCAAAGGTTGCTTAACCTAGCTCCGTGTGGTAACCCATCCATTTCCAAACTTTGGTGAGGGTTGCTTAACCTGGCCCACTGTGGTAACCCATCCATTTCCAAACCTCGGCAAGGGTTGATTAACCTGGCCCACTGTGGTAACCCATCCATTTCCAAACCTTGGCAAAGATTGCTTAACCTGGCTCCGTGTGGTAACCTATCCATTTCCAAACCTCGGCAAGGGTAGCTTGGAATGTGAAATTGATTTAAAAGCTATGCAATAGCTTAATAAAAACACCAAAACAATATTTATTTATTAAAAATACTAGAATATACAACATGAACATAGTTACTAGAACACCTATAACTAACTTCACGATGTCGCTGTGCGCGCGCAAATCACTCTCATCATTTTTCTCCATCGCGCCAAAAGAAGTATAACTTCAAAAAAAACTGTTTAGTTTCCAATTACTGCGCAAAAGTCGTTTGACAAGACATGCTATCCATCCAAATTTTGTCGGATTTTATTAAGATTAATCCAGTAAAACTAGTTAACACCAAACTGGGATGGACTTAGAAAAATAATATTAGGTATCCACCGACCATACAAAAGGCTGTATGGTCATTGTAGGTACATACCGTACCACTTTCTTTTCTCTATAAATTCAGGCAAAACTTTCGCGAGCGCCTTGAAAACACTAATTAGTACTTACTAAATTCTGGACAAGGCAAGGGCTTTTATATGAGTTCTGCTATTATAACATCCATGTAGGAAAAAAGCGCGGGAATTATTGAATTTGGCGGTCGCGATTTTTTGTGTTTAATTTAACTATTGTGTTTTTTTTCATGTGGTTTGGTTTTTTTAGCGTGTAAATAGTAAATTTAACTGTATATATTAGATTTTTGTAGTTTGTTTATATATTGAATGTGATTTTTAGGTAAGTTTTTATTCATTTATTATGGACCCCCCTGATGATCCAGGGGGAACACCCCCCGACATTGGTTATATAGTTACAATTAATAATGCCTCAAATACCGATGGTAGTATGGACACGGATTGTTCGGCAATAAGTATTGGTGGTGGTGTCAAACGTAAGAGGATTGCATCTCGTAAGCTCATTTGTAGACATTGCAACAAACGGAGACGTAAAAATGGAAATAAAAAAAACCTATTAGATACTGATTGTCAATGTTTGTCTGCAGATACTCAGTGTCTACAGAAAGTTACCGATAGTGAGAGTTCTCAAGTTCCTCAAAAAGATAATATAATTATTCCAAATCCAGCTACTCCACAGTCAGTTGCAAGGCTGTCTTATGTAGCTACTGATGTAGCTCCCTTTATTGTACATATACAAAAAAAAATTTCCTGTTATGATGATAATGTGACTTTACACCCAGTTACATTTGGCCGTTTTTTAAAAAATAACTCGTTTAAGAATATAATTAATGGTAGTCTAAAACGTATCGGTAGAAATAGACTTTCAGTGGAATTTAACTGTTTCCAAGATGCCAATTTATTTATGAACTCTCCACTTATAGAAAATAGTAATTTCAAAGCATTCATTCCTTCATTTTCTGTAACCCGCATGGGTATTGTAAGGGGCATCCCCATTGATTGGGATGATGATGACATTTTAAATAATATTAATGTTCCTTTTGGTTGTGGTAAAATATTAAAGATTAGGCGTTTAAAAAGGAAAATTAGAGTGAATAATATAACTGAGTTAAAATCAACTGAATCTGTAGTTATTACTTTTGATGGTCAAATACTACCGAAAAAAGTTTATATGTTTTACACTGCCTTGCCTGTCGATTTGTACATATATCCAACTATACAATGTTATAATTGCTGTCGTTTTGGACATGTAAAAATGCAGTGCCGCTCTCGTCCTAAGTGTTTCAGATGTGGTCAGGACCATACTGGTGATAGTTGTTCGGTTGAGGAGGAGAATATTTTTTGCTGTCTTTGTAAAGGTTTTCATTTAGCCACAAGTAGTAAATGCTTGGAATTTCAAAGACAAAAGTCAATTAAAGAAACTATGGCTAAGAGCTGTATTTCATATGCTGAAGCATCTAAACAACATGCCCCTATTTCTAAAATTTCCTATGCTGATGCCTTGATTTCATCAAATTCCAAACCTGTAATTTCAAGTACACAAAGCAATTATCCTCATTCTAGAGAAACTCATCCACAAACTTCACATACGTCATACAAAAAAACAGTGTTTCTGAAGCCACGTTCTCCCGTGAAACCTTCTGGGGGATATGATGTTAATGCTCATAAAGCTATAACCAAAGATTATGACATGCAAAGTTCATCTAATGGTTGTGCTCTTAAATCTTTAGACTCCGAAAATTTAACTAACGCTTCTTTAAAGGAGTTAATTATAACACTAATTAACTCCCTATCTCAATCTAAATTTATTCAAGAACCGTCCAACGCTGCCCTTTTAAATGATATCTCACAAGTTTCTAACATTCATAATAATGGACAATACAAACAAACTTCTACAATGGAATTGCCGCAGCATCACTTCTAAAAAGTCTGACATAATTTATTTGATTAAGAATCATAATCCTTTTATTTTTGCTCTTCAGGAAACCTGGCTTAAACCAGAATTTAATTTTAGGTTATCTGGTTATGCCTGTCTACGCGAAGATCGTTCAGATGGGTATGGCGGTGTTGCCCTACTCATTAATCGTAATTTAGCATTTACTCACTTTCCGATTGCTTCTCACGATAATGATTTTTCTATTATTGCTGCTATTGTGAATAATATATGTTTTGTTTCAATTTACATTCCTCGCCCTTCTTCTATAATATTTAATGAAATTAATGACATATTTTCTAGTCTTCCCAAACCCTTTCTTATTTTAGGAGATTTTAATTGCCAACATCAATCTTGGGGAAGTTCATCGAATCATTTTGGTAATTTTCTTATAGACTTGTTAGATACCCATAACGCTTGTTTACTAAATACAGGTTCAGCTACTCGCCGTACTGCACCTAATGAAAGTGTAAGTGCTCCTGATTTATCAATCTGTTCTCCTAACATAGCTTCAAAAATATCCTGGAAGTGTCTTCCCCTCTCATATGGTAGTGATCATTTTCCTATTTTACTTTCTTTTCCTTCGATGAAAGTTCCACATTCTCCTCGTTCTTCACCTCGTCTGAAACATAAATTGATTGATGCAGATTGGAATTCTTTTAGAACATGTTTAGATGAAAAAATTTCATGCTTACCAGAAATTACTCAGGGCAATGCTTCAGAATGTGCAGATGCTTTATCGAAAGCTTTTATAGAAGCAGCGAATCATGTTTTCCCTTTTAAAAATGAAGCATTAAGTATAATTCCGTCTCCTCCTTGGTGGGATAAGGAGTGTACAAAAGCTGTAAAAAAACGTAAAGAGGCAGAATTCATTTATAACGAATTTTCCTCATCTGAAAATTTTGATACTTTATCAAGTATTATTAATGACACACACAAATTATTAAAAAAGAAAAAGTTTGATGGTTGGAAAGCATTTTGTTCATCAATATCTCCTGATGTTAATCCATCTGTGGTTTGGCTAAACATAAGGAAATTTAGGTTTGCTTTCAAAGAACCATCTCCTACATCAATTCCTTCCATATTACAAAATCAATTTCTGGATAATTTAGCTCCTCCATCTGTCCCTGAAAAACTTCTTCTTCCATGCCTTTCTGTCATCTCAAGTAATCTTTCTGGTCTTAACGGCCCTTTCTCTCTTTCTGAACTTAAAGGTATAATTTCTAATGTTAAGGATTCTACACCAGGTATGGATGGTATTCCTTATTCTTTTGTTGCACACCTTTCGGACGATTCTCTTACATATTATCTTAACATTATTAATACAGTTATGATCACTGGTAATATACCTATTTCTTGGAAGTCCCAATTAATATTGCCAATATTAAAACCTGGTAAGTGTTCTTCATCTGCTACATCATACCGTCCTATTGCTCTCTCTTCAGTACTAATGAAAATAACAGAACATCTTGTTAAGAATCGTCTGGAGTGGTTTATTGAGAATAATAGTTTATTAAGCAGCAATCAATTTGGATTTAGAAGAGGAAGGAGTACAATAGACAGTGTTAGTATTTTTGTTACTGATATTCATTTAGCTTTTTCTAATAATGAATCAGTAGTTGCCACCTTTTTAGATATTGCATCTGCATATGATAATGTTATTCTTTCAATACTATATAAGAAACTAATTTCCTTAAAAATTCCTATTCTTTTGACTAATTTCATTATGAATTCTTTATCTGAAAGATTGATCCATTTGAAAGATTCTTCAAAGGAACCTAGGACTGTATGGAAGGGTCTTCCCCAAGGGTTTGTTCTAAGTCCTATACTATATAATATTTATGCATCTGACTTAGAATCATCCTTGGACTCAAATGTTAGAGTCCTCCAATATGCTGATGACTTACTTTTATATTTCCCTCATAAGTCTATTGATCAAGCCTGTCTCTGTCTTTCTAATTCTCTTAAATACTTAAAAAGTTGGATGGATTCTAATGGTTTGGAAATTTCTCCCAATAAAAGTTCTGCTATTCTCTTTTCCAGAATGCGTCTTCCTCCACCCATTACTATTTATTATGATGGCAATTTAATTTGTTCAAAAAATAATGTAAAATTTTTAGGCTTTGTGTTAGATTCCAAACTCTCTGGTGTGTCACATTGTGATTATATTATAGCAAAATGTGAACGATCTCTTAATATTATAAGATGTCTCTCTGGTGTTTGGTGGGGTGCTCACCCTTACTCTTTAAAGCTGCTATATAATGCGATAATTCGTAGCTTGCTTGATTATGGTACATTTTTACTAGAACCTGGAAATGCTGCTGCTTTAAAGAGATTGGATGGCATTCAGTCAAAAGCTTTGAGAATTATTTCCGGAGCCATGAAGTCCTCTCCAAATAATGCCTTACAGGTAGAGCTAGTTGATCCCCCTCTATTTTTACGTCGTCAATATTTGTCAGATAAATTTTTATTTCGTTGTTTTCAATTTTCCAATCACCCATTACGTTCTAAACTTCAGTTACTTCTTGATAAAGTCACTTCTTCATCATATTGGTCCCATAAAAATCCACCATGTCTAATCAAAAGTTTTCAGAAATATAATTCACTTAAAGCTCCTTCTTATCATTCTTTATATTTTCCCCTTTTTTGTTCTTCCTTTGAATCTTTGGTTATATGTCCTGATATCAAGCTCAATTTAGGTTTAAGTAAATCTGATTTTCATACTCCATATCTTTTTAAAAACATCATAAATTCACATTGGGAAAATTGGCACCATATTTACACAGATGCTTCCAAAATAGAAACATCAGGCTGTGTAGGTATAGGTGTTTATCACCAAAATTTTAATATTGTACAAAAAATTAAATTACCTCCAGAGTCCTCAGTTTTTACGGGTGAATGTTTTGGATTGCTGATAGCTGTCGAGTATATTTTGCTTATGAATCTTCATGATACTGTAATTTTCTCTGATGCTAAAAGTGCCCTTCAGGCTTTAGATAGATTTCCTTTTACCAATAGACCTGTGTTTCCTATTATTATTCAAATCCGAAATTTACTGTATAAATGCTTACAAAGAAAATATAATGTTTCTTTTGCTTGGATTCCCAGCCACTCTGGTATTCCTGGTAACAATAAGGCAGACAACCTTGCAAATGTTGCTGTGGAGTCTGGGGACAT
Organism: Ochropleura leucogaster; assembly: GCA_958449745.1. Taxonomy (NCBI): domain Eukaryota; kingdom Metazoa; phylum Arthropoda; class Insecta; order Lepidoptera; family Noctuidae; genus Ochropleura; species Ochropleura leucogaster. Next base: position 12,469,186 of record OY288203.1, on the reverse strand, counting down.
GTTTCCTTTCCAAAATTATTTCCATGACCTAGCATCATTACCTTTGTTATATTTAAAAGAATCCTGGTTAGAATTGTGGAAAAACAGCTGCCAAGTCAAGGGCAAATTTTATTCTACAATTCAGCCTTGTATTCCAAGTAAACCCTGGTTTTTTAAGCTAAAACTTGGAAAACGGGCCACCACCATACTTATCCGAATGAGAATTGGTCACATGTGCACTCCTTCCCACCTTGCAAGATTGAAAATTATTCCGTCTAATATTTGCGAGTGTGGTGAAGTGGGTGATATAAATCATTTAATCCTCTCCTGTCCCTTATATGATCACTCCTTGTTATATTCGTCTTTAGTTTTTTTACGTATTCCATTTCCAACTTCTGTTCCTATCTTACTTGCTTCTAATAATTTTGATATATATAAAACTCTTTCTATTTTCATATCTTCTCATGATATTAAAGTGTAATTTTTTTTTTTTTTTATATCTGTTAGTTTAAATGTAAGTATTAATTATTTACCCCTTATCTTAAAACCATTCCACTGGAATCTCCTTTCAATCCCGTTCAAAATCTCCTTTTCCATTCAAATTGATTCCTTAACTTTTAAATCCGTCAGTGGCGAATACTCAAACCGAGTGTGCCAAAATAAAAAAAAAAAAAAAATAAAAAAAAAAAAAAAAAAAAACATCCATGTATTTTATCACAACTCTTGTGTCAATCGTGAGACTTGAGAGCAAATAATTCAAATCAAATTAATTCTGTCAAAAAAAAACGCGGGAACCTTGAAACGAATAAGGCGCCAAATCTCGTAAAATTTAAAATTAATTTGCTATATATTGTTCAAATACCTCAAAATTTGTTGTAATTAGAAAATAATAGTATAATATATATGTAAATACAATGGGAGGTAGTGGGAAGAAGAGGAAAAAAGCGGAGCCTCCTGATGGTCGAGTACGGGACACCACAGAGACTTCTTCCGACTCCGATGATCCAGCAGACAACAGCAGGAAGTATCAAGTATTTAAAGTCCCCGGATATTCAAGGAAGTATCCTGAAAATAGCCAAAAAACAGAATACATTGTATTTCTATCCCATCAGATTGAACGCCAATTTTCTGACAAAGACAGATTGGCTATCTCGCATGCTATACGCAAATATTGTGTTACTGGCATATTACATTTGAAATCTATAAATAAGTACAAAATAGGTATAACATTTGACCTATCTAACAATGCCAACGTATTCTTACAAAATAAGAAACTTCTAGAAGAAATGGGCTTAAATGCAACAATACCTGCTGTCGACACCGAGGTGACCGGGGTTCTTACTTCAGTCCCTACCGATTTGTCTAATGAAAGAATATCTGCATTGATTGGAAGTTCCAGAAATGTCATCCAGGTGAGGCGCTTCATGCGCCGCGTACAAAGAGAGGATTGCGTGGTCACGTATGATCCCACTCAAACTGTTGCGGTTACTTTTGCCTCTACTGAGTTACCGCAATACGTGTACCTTGACTCCTGGAGGCACGAGGTAAGCTGTTACGTTCCTCCTGTTAAACAGTGTTTGCAATGTATGAAGTTTGGACATATTGCAAAATATTGTAAGAATGAAGTTGTATGCTCCATATGTACAGAAAAGCATAGTTTTAAAACTTGTAAAGAAGACCCTAAAAATGCTAAATGTGTCAATTGTGGTGGTAACCATGTTTCCATCTCAAACACTTGCCCACAGAAAAAAATTAAAATAGAAGAAAATAAAGTCAAGTCCAGAGCCGCTAAATATTCCGATTTATTTAATGAACATTCTTTTCCAAAAATAACACAGAAGAACATTGAAACACAGATTATTAATTTGACTAAATCAGATTTTTTTATGAATACTTTAACTAACGCTATAACTAAAATTATATTGAATCAAAAAGATAATCCCATAAATTCAAGCTCCATAAAAGAAATTCTGCAACAAACTTTCCGTACCAGTACTTCCACATCTAATAATGGATCTTAATATAATGCAGTGGAATGCACAAAGTATTTTAAGTAATAAACTGTTATTAACCCAATTTCTTTATGAGCATAACATACATGTTGCAATCATATCAGAAACCTGGTTAACTCCCATCAAACATTTTAACATTAGAGGATACAAAATAGAAAGACATGATATTGGAAATAAACACAATGGTGTAGCTATTTTAATTCGCAATAACATAAATTACAGAAAAATAATGACATATTCTGATAATTCTCTACAAAATATTTGTGTAAGAATTACTGTAAATAACACAGAAATAAGTATTGTAAGTTTCTACTGTCCAACAAATTGCACTCCATCTTTTGACAAACATAAATTTGAATCTTTAATAAAATCTGTGCCTGAACCAATGATATTTGCTGGTGATTTCAATGCCCATCACACCTCATGGGGATGTAATTCTATAAATCAAAGAGGTAGGGATATTTTAGAGATTGTTGATGATAATAATTTGGTGTTAATGAATAATGGTGATGTGACAACAGTTGGATCTTTAACATGGCGTCCAAATGCCTTAGATTTGTCCATAGTTTCCCCATCATTGGCTCTTTCTTGTGATTGGTCTGTCCATTGTGATCCTCTTGGCAGCTACCACCTGCCTGTAATTATGAAGGTTTTTATCAATAATAGTAATATAGAAAACACTAGTAATAACACAAATTTGCCTACCTATCCTAACTTTAAAATGGTAGATTGGAAGATGTATGAACAAAATGTAGATTCACAACTATCTACTTTTCAGGAGCGACATGATGCTCCACTGGAAAGTTATACAGAGTTATGTCAAATTTTGCATTCTGCAATTAATAAGTCCCTTCCTTATCATAATACGTCAGCTTCTTCTTTGGCTGATTATTCTATTCGTAACTCAAATAGGAAATCAGTAAAAGCCCCTCTTCCTTGGTGGAATAAAAAATGTTCTGAAGCAGTTCAAAAGTCTAAGTCTGCATATATAAATTTTAAAAACAATCCATCTGATGTAACATTTATCGAGTTTAAAAGATTACAAGCCCTCAAAAAACTTACTTTGAAAACAGAAAGATCAAATAGTTGGGTTGAACTTTGCAGCTCCTTTAATCGATGTACGCCTCTGTCCAGAATCTGGAAATATATGCGGAAATTTAATAAAACATATTCTTGCAGCAATAGTGATGTCAATTGGATTCAGTATTTTCTGGAAAAATTTACCCCAGATTATGTTAATAATAAGTCAAATTTCCCCATTGCCAGCGAGACAAACTCTGAAAATAACTTTCTAGTAAAATCTTTTTCGATACAAGAATTGAAGTCTGCTGTTAATTCTAGAAAAGATAGTGCTTTTGGACTGGATGGTTTTCCATACATTATGATAAAAAAGCTTAGTGCTAAGGGTTTGCACACTTTTCTCAAAATATTAAATAATTTGTGGTTAAACAATGATATACCTCATTCTTGGAAGTCTGATTGTTTGGTACCCATTTTGAAGCCAGATAAGCCTTTGTCTAATCCAGATTCCTATCGCCCTATTGCTCTAACATCTTGTGTTGGTAAAATTTTTGAACAATTAATAAAACAAAGGTTGGAATTTTACATAGAACAAAACAATATTTTACCTGCTAATCAATTTGGTTTTCGTAGGGGAACATCAGCTCGTGAAAGCATTTGTCAGTTACAGCTAGATATCCAAAATAGTTTAAATAACAAGGATTGCTTAATGTCAGTATTCTTTGATGTTGCTGGAGCCTTTAACAGTGTAAATATTGATGTCCTTTGTTCTGAATTACTTCTTATTGGAATTCCAAACAAAATTGTCCACTGGGTCCATGAATTCTTAACTGAAAGGAAGGTTTACGTTAGACATAACAATAAATTACATGGGCCAAGATTTGCTTCAGTAGGAGTTTGTCAAGGAGGAATACTGTCTCCATTAATATTCATTTTGTACATACGTCGTTTAAATTTAATCCTAGGTTCCAAAGTTAAAAATCTTCAATTTGCTGATGACTTAGTTGTATATTTGTCTGGGAAAAATTTCAAAAATATGACACAGAGCCTTAATAAGGCATTGGAAGGATTGTGCACATACTTTTCTTATTTAAATCTAGATATAAATGCACTTAAATCTAAACTAGTAGTATTTAGTAGAACTAGCAATTCTTGTCCTTCTGTTTACTACAATCAAGTTTCTATACCAATTTTTCATGAAGCTAAGTTCTTAGGTGTGACCTTCACTCATAATTTGGCCTGGAAAAAATATGTTGAATTGATAAGTTCTAGAGCTAACAGAGTTTTTAATGTTTTGAAGACATTGTGTAGAACCTCCTGGGGAGCTGACCCAAAAATATTGTTGTTATTATACAAATCCTTGATCCGTAGCCATTTTGAATATGGTTTTCTCTGTTTTGCTGGTGATAGAAGGTTAGTAGATATTCTTGATAAAATACAAAATAAAAGTTTGAGACTCATTACCGGGGCATTTAAAAGTACTCCAATTAATGCAATGCAAGTTGAATGTAAACTTCCTCCATTAAGTATAAGATTCTCATACCTGAAGGAAAGGTTCTTATTGAAACTTTATAGTCAAAATAATAATCACCTGTTTTCCAATTTGAAACATTCATGTACATCATCCATTTGCAACTTAACTTATATACTTCAGGGCTTTCCTCAATATGTAAATTTTCTACAAACTCTGCAAATTCATAAGTCATCTATTCTTCCATGTTATCAGGGGGATTTTGACAGCAAATTTCCTGCAATTGACATCATTATTGATCGCAATTTATCCACTAAAGAAGATGTTTATAGTAAATTTCTTGAGCTTACTGATCATAGATTTGTGTATGCAGATGGGTCTAAAGCTGAGTCAGCAGTATCATTTGCTATTTTTGATGAGCTATTGAATTCTGGTACTGGTTATAAAATAAACTCAAACACAAGTATATTCACAGCTGAGGCTGTGGCTATACTTGCTGCTCTAAAGCACATTAGGCATGCAAATGATAGATGTTGTCAATGGGTAATAGTTAGTGACAGCATGAGTGTTCTTGAAAATCTCAAAAATAATAGGTTGAATGCTAACACAAACTATTTTATATCAATAATAAAAGAATCTTGGTTGCACTTGTCTCGTCATAACATTAAGGTTTTGTTCATGTGGGTTCCATCGCATGTTGGTGTGATGGGCAACGAAAGGGTTGATTTTTTAACTAGAGCTATAACAAATTCTGATGATGTCCCAGATTCAAGTAGTTTCCTCAACATATCTGTTCCTTGTACAGACATAGTTCCTCTGTTGGAAAAAAGGTCCACTGATATATGGAAAAGGCACTGGAATCACACAGTTCAAATTGAAAACAAAGGTATGTGGTATGCAGTATACAATATTCCCATAGGAACCATGCCTTGGTTCTGTAAAATCAATACTTACATGAACAGGAAGTTTTACTCCACCATACTCAGACTTCGTTTTGGGCACTGTCGGCTAAATTATCATTTGTCTCGTCTGAAAATTGTACACAGTCCTCTCTGTGATCATTGTAATTCTCAAGCAGAGCAATCTCTTACTCACATCTTCTTTGAGTGCTCATCTTTTGGCATCCAGCGCCTTGTGCTGTTGGATGAGCTAATTGAAATTTATGGTAGCCCTGATTTGGTACCGCGCTCCATTCAGGCTCTTCTTGTAAATAGCTCGACTTATTTACCTTTGTTTAATTTTATTATTAGTACAGTTGGACAAATTTAACTCATGTTGTCTATTTATATAACTGTCATGTATATATTTAATATCTTTTCATTGACTTTCGTTTAGACAATTTGTATGCTAAGAATTAATTAATCTATGTTCTAAGAACTAACTACTTAGAAACTACAATGTTTAGAAATGTACAGTATAATATATGTAATAATAATATGTATGTGTTAGCAATGTATGAAAATGTAGGTACTGTGTGATGTACTGGTATTGGTATATGTTACCGTTGTCAGTTCCTTTCAAAAAATTCACTGATTTGGGATTATAAAAAAAAAAAAAAATATGGACTTGATACTTGGAAACATTGAAAGAAAATTACTTGGACTTGATTGAAGATTTTGTGGAATAACAAATCTTAACATGGATTTTATTGAAACAAACTGAAGACTTTAAACGGAATAACGTTACACGGAAAATAAGAAACTGATGAATTTACCTGGAATTGATTACCTATGGATTTAATACTAATGACTTCAACTGGAATTACTTACCTATGGATTAATTAAAACTAATGAATTTTATTGGAATTCCCTATATTACGGAGTTACATACTGAAGAATTGAACTGGATCTACTTAACCAAGGAAAAATGTTAACTGATGACTAGGCAGCATGGTCTCAGACCTTAGCCTGTTCCGTATGGAACTAATTAAAAAAAAAAAAAAATATTAATTCTGTCAGTGTCAGTCCGCCCCGCAGCCGGTCGTGATTGTCAGTTTATTGTCAATCGTCTGCATATAATCTAATATTTCTACCAAGGTAGTCTAATCCGTAGAAAAGTGTATTTATGTTTATAATAGAGTAGAATCTTTTAATTCCTTTTGTTTTTTTTTACTTTTTAGTTTGAGAACGGAACTCGAACAACCTGTTAAGTAATTTATTTACAAAAACTGTTTTAAGAAATTGATTTTATACTTTATAAAAAAAGTACTATATAAGGCATGTTTTATCTCTTACATATTATATTACTTTCATATTTTACGCGTAATATTTATACTCTCGCTGAAAAATACCCAAGATCAGAAAAAAATGGCCAAGGTATGTGGAGACTGAAGTATATTTTTTAAGTTATCTTATCTCTTGTTTACATAACAATAGGGAGCTAGGAAGGTTACTAATTATTTTTGTTGATTTCTAGAATTACTTCTCTGTCGCAAATGCGGCGCTGACGTGGCCGACTCCTATTACTTGTTTAGTAAACCAAGCCCAGGAGCTCGTAAAACTGAAAAACAAAATATATTTGGACAACAGAATGTAACAGTTCAAACTTTAGTAAACCCATTTGGCATCAATTTTGAAGTAGTTACTGCAGAGAAAGCAAGATGTGATAACATAGGACCTGTAAGTAATAAAGCAAAATATACAGTTAAAAAAAGGATGTATGTTAACATATGAATAATTTCAGAATCAGGGTGCAGACTCGTGGTTTCCTGGGTACAGCTGGCGGATTTGTGCTTGTCACCACTGTGGTCAACATTTAGGTTGGACTTTCGAAAAGACAGATAGCAATGTCCAAACACAAACCACTGAGAATATTAAAACTTTCCATGGACTGATCTTAAAAAATATACTTGGTGAAAATTGTAAGTAATATTATGTTGAAAATTCAGTATCTTTATCGGTTTTCATTGAAATATGCATTTATCATTGTTTTTTTTATTCCAGTTACTGACTCTCTTATTATGATGCCGAACATGTATAAAATGTAATTTTAAATAAGTAAGGTCACATTTGTATTCAAGGGAAATGTGTACCGCCCTGTAAGTATTGTAAATGACTATTATCTTTATACATTCACTAGAAGTTGAAAAAAACTAAGGTTATATAATTATAAAAGACATATTTATGAATTACTTATTTTATTTTAATCACTTATACCTATGTCCATATAACAAATTACCGAAGTAAAATTAACAATTAAGTCAGTAGGAAATACAAATGAAAAACTGAAAGGAGTTTTCTTACATGTCATCAAAGAATCTGAAAATGAACCTAATAAACAATCTTATAGCTAATAATCATAATGAAAAAGATCTTTTAACCATAACATTCAGGCAGAAAGTCTGCCAGTATGCATGAAAGGTTACATAGTAGACTTCCTGGTTTATTTTCATGCCAACAGCTTGCATACAGTTAACAACACTGACTTCAATAAGTTATGTACCATGTTTATTAAAGTCAGTGTTGACAGTATTACGAGCTTTACATAGCTTTGCAAGAGTGCATCAACCAAAATAATTAAATAGGCTGAAAACAGCAGAAATCTGAGCAACCTATGATGCATCCAGATAAAGTATAGCTTGACTAAGTTTAAAAAAAAATGAGTTCAACTTAAACAAAAAAAAAATATGGCTCATAATGGTAAACTTTAAACTATAGTGAATGGCTAAATTGGTATTTAGACATAGCATTATAGTTTTTTTACACAATTTTTGTTTGATGGTTAAGGAGCTTCGAATTAAAAACACATGTACACAAGCTTGATTTAAACTTCTAACAGAAATAATGGGCAAGCTTATGTAGTTTTATGTACCTGTTTAAAAGCAAATGTAGGTGTAACAAGAATAGCATTAAAGAAGTTACACTATTTCTGTTAGATCTGTGTACAATACAAGTATACTAACTTAGGCGCGTCGCCCACACGACCAAGAGTCGCGGCGCGGGCGCGCGTTAGGCGCGTCGACCACACGACATTTGTAAAGAAAATCTCCCATCAGAGTCACAGCGCCACGAGATTTTCTTTACAAATTTCGTGTGGGCGACGCGCCTTAGTAATATTGACAGATTCAGACTTAAGAAACTAATGCATTGACTGGAAACACACCTGGAAGCTGACATTATATGACTGTGGCTTTTATGTCATAGGAATAAAGTTAGTTATAATATTGCATCATAAATCTAATCAGCTAATCATCTTGCAATTAATATGAAAGCAAATATTGTTAAAAAAAAAACAATTCAGTAGGTTAACTCAATTCAAATCTTTAACTAAAAACACACAAATGAAATTACCTTGTGAATTATTAATGTTAAACCAATTGCAAACTGCAACTGCCATGAAATGTGCTAGTAGCTTGTATGCCATTGTGCAAGAACATCTTCTGATTGAAGTATGTATAGTATTATGGAATGATTCCTGATCAACCTCAGATTCAGAAGTAGCACATTGCTTTTATTGCAATTAATATGAAACCAGAACAAGACACAACCATACTAGCTAAATGATGTAGGTCTGTTAATATCCTAATTATAGGATATAATCTTAAAACTAACATAGCAATTGAAACTTGTTCTGAAAGAATTATTTGGCAGCTTCCGATTCACTCATGTTCAAACTTGCTGTCCATTGTCACAGTTCAAAAATTTTAGCTAGCTTACAATTTTTAGTTCAAACTGATCTTAACGATAACAAATCACAATATGATATAACATATATCCTCTTATTTAAGATGTAGCAAACCTTTGATGTAATGACTGTCCAGTAGCTGCAGGGGTTGGGGAAAAATTAATACCAACAGGAGCTTCGCTGTTTGTACTCTCATTATATGTTTTACCTTGAATTACAGCTATCTCCTTTTGCAATTTGGCATTTAGGACTTGTTTATTTACAAACTTCCTGCCAACTCCACGATTGCCACCACGGGCACGGCCCCTGGAGCGGTTAGATCCTCTGCTACCATTCGACCGGTTGGATCTGTTAGACCGATTGGATCTATTTGATCGGTTGGAGCCCATAGACTTAACACTACCAGGGCCTCTCCTCGTGTTATATCCATACTGATTGTTTAGTTGTGCTAGACTTTGTCTGTTTAAATAACCCGCGTTACCAACACTGTTACGACGCCTCTTTGCAAAATCGTTGGCAACACTGACAGTCAATTGAGAAGGTGAATTACTGAATGAGTTATTCCGGGAGCGTGTAAATGTTTGCGATTTTATGATATTGTTCCTTAACAGTTGGCTTTGGTGTCGCTCTTTTAAAATTTGGTCAGATCTCAAACCTACTGCACTGTATCTATTACCCGTACTCAAACCGCGTCCTCGTTTTGATATTCCCCTCTTAGCTACAGCTAGAGGTCGGCGGAGGTTGTTCATTCCTCTTCGTGTTGTAACACCAAGTCTACTGTGAACACTGCCTTGGAGATTTGAGTATGAATTGGCACGCTGTAATCTGCCACGCATGCCTCCTGAAAGTATAATTGCTTGATTTTAGACAATTACCCCACTGCCTTCATTTATTAGAAACTTAGACACCTCAAATATCCACTGTGTTGAAAATGTTGTAAGTCAAAAAGCCTGAGTAAAATGAATAACCATTCCATATTTTATTTTATTACCAATGCAAGAGAAGGATTTTAACTATAAGTGTAGTGTTCCCTGTTCTACATAACATAAATGCTTAAATGTTTTTTTTTTTTAAGAATTAAATTAATACAATTTAAGGCACTGAAGAGTATTATGAGAAAATCGTTATGTGATAAGGTATTTTGACATTTACCTCTATTCATTCGACCTCGCCTCACTAGATGGGGCATAACCAACTGTTCTTCCAATCCTGCTCTCCCTTTAGGTGTCAAGCCTCTTAGTTGAGAGCGAGATCTTGAGGCCGACCTGGCACGGGAATTCGAGCGGCGCTGCCTGGAGCGAGAGCGGTTGCGTGACTGGGAGCGGGATCCTGACTGAGCCCTGCCACCTTGTCCTGCGCTGGGTCCTCGCGAACGTGAACGGCCACGTCGGGCTCCCGCAGGCGTATTAGACCTCGTCTGAGAGCGAGTGCGAGCTACGCCTCCACGCCCACGACCTCTGCCACCTCGACCCCTGCCACCGCCACGACCGCGGATATTCCCGCCACCTCTTCCACGAGATCTACTTGAACGGTTTTGTTTTATTATTTCATCTGAAAGGAAGTCAAATCAATTTAACAAAAATATTTATGTTGACATGAGAGTTGGCGGGTGCACAACCTTTTTATTTCATTTACCTACATTTTGATTATAAAATGAATGGTTGATTTTACTAAAACAAACATTGTTGATAAAAGTGACACACAAATAAATAAAACCATCCAAATCATCAGAAATCTTACTAATATCCAAAAATAGACTCGTAATTCAGTATGCTCGAATATAGCTAGAAAATGACTTACCTAACGACATATTTACTGAATCCGCCATTGTTTAGTTTTCAATATTATAGTGGATTATTTTCTGTATTCGTATTATAATAAATACAGAAAATTTTCAATTATCTAGGTTAGCATTTAGCATGAAAAATGAAAAAGAAGACGAGATCATAGAGTAGGTAGACTACTTAGACTTCAAAAAATGCAATGATAGTCGCACAGATAATAATAAACATTCGTTTGGTGTGGTGTCCATTGACATTTGTCTATGATCCTAGTGATGAACTGCAGTGGCGCCAGCTTTAGAGAAACTTTCAACAAGGAGTTGGCAATGCTATACTTACGTTCTCTCTGCATTGTCCATTGCCATGGACATTAGATGTATAAAACGAATCTATAGCCGTTAGAATAAAAATAATCGTTGGTAGGTACTCAAGCCTAGTACAGCGGCCTATATATTATTATACTCTTTGACAGCGGCTAACTGCATAGAGCTGAGACAACGGGAACGAATAATTAATAATGAAATTGATTAATAGTTTAAGATTACAGAAAATTTAAATTTTTCGCGTTACCCTCAACAGGACAGCCCAGACAGAAATTCAAATGTTATAACGTTTTTGCTGTTTAGAGGTCAGTGTCAACTTGTATTTTGATTAAAATATTATTCACTACGGTTACAAATATGGTTGGTAGAATTCTAACCATTTAAATCATCATTAAAACTCTTCGTTCATATATTCCAATTAAGGTAGACGTACGTGGATATCCCGCGATATTTCAAAATTTCTTGTTTTTTTGCAATTTGTAGTTCTGAGTCAGATTGTATTCAAATATAAATTGCGTCCATAACAAATATGGCTTTACTTTTATAATAATACCAGCCTTAAACTGTCCCACAACTTGGCAAAGCCGCTTCTCATACAGAGAAGGCACGAGCATTGATCACTACACTGCACCACAGTCATTCATATTTATCAAACAGGCAGCAAAAAGTAAATGTTAATGGGGCGACGTCCTCTGGGTCTCTAGTCAAGATGGGCGTGCGCCAAGGTTCTATTCTCGGTCCCATCCTGTTTCTTGTTTATATCAATGATCTTCCTTATATGATGGCTAAACTATCGGATATAATTTTATTTTCTGACGAGAATTCGCTAATTTTTAAAATAATTTAAAAAAATCCGGATGCTGTTCATATTAACAAAAGTCTAACCATTCTACCGAAATGGTTCGCAGCTAACGATCTCTTATTGAATGCGAACAAAACCAAATGTCTAAAGTTTGCTTTACCAAATGTACACGTTGTGGTATGTATGTACATACCACAACGTGATCTAAATATAAATCTTGACGGCAAAAATCTTGATTTCGTACCGAAAACTGTATTCTTGGGCGCGCACATAAGAACTCTACCGGGGAGGCTCAGGTCAGCTGCATTTGCAGTAAGGAAAATAAGACAGTTACCAGATGTAGACACAGCTAGGTTAGTATACTATGCTTACTTTCACAGTATTATGTCCTATGGCGTTCTGCTGTAGGGATCGGCAGCAGACGGCGATTCAGTTTTCATATTACAAAAGAGGGCAGTCCGCTATCTATAAAATGGGTCCTCGCGAGTCCCTCAGAGAAAAATTTAAAGAGATCGATGTACTGACTCTGCCTTCACTTTATATCTTATAACGTATATTTTATGCTAGTAAAAATCGGAGACTTTTTAAATTAAGGAGCGACTACCATAATTTTAATACACGCGGTAAACACGAAATTGCAATTCCTAAATTTAGATTAACAAAAACTAGTAAGTCATTTCTAATAAACAGTATACGCTTTTAGGACACTGCCAAAGTCAGTTATAGAACTGGCAGTTATAGAACTGGCAGAATAAATGGAAAGTTTAAAAACTACCATCAAACGTGTCCTTATTAAAAAAGCATATTACAAAATCAAGGACTATGTTGAAGATAAAGAAGTTTGAAGTTCCTTCTGCGCATGCGGCTTCCCTGCTATCATCAGCACAAAGTGGATGTCTCTAACTATTCTTAATCTTATTTTTTTTTGTGATCTCTTTAGTATTTTTTTTCGCAATAGTTGTCAAATTACATGTTTATATCACCCTTGTTCTGAATAGTTACAGTACTGATAGCAACATCTGTGTGACTTGTCTCATACTATAGATTCTTTTCTACCAATTTGTTGTGAATGAGTGGACATGGACGTTGGCCTTGTAGATTCTTAGACGCTTGTTAACGTATTATTTTATTTTACCTTTTGTAAAGTAAGCAATGACTTATTGTCGGGCGTACGCTGTCCTCGCATACTTAAGTACTAACGCTGTAACAACAACATTGTATAACCAAATGATTTTAAAAGAGTAACCATGGAGTTTCTTGCGGCAGGACAAACACTAGAATGTACATGTGTGGTTGGTGGGTAGACGCAATCTGTCCAGATGCGAAATACCCTAGCCAAGTTATAGTATAACTTGGACGAGTTAAACTGTCACTTTTATTTTGACCTAAGACAAAAACACTAAAAATAATTTGAACTTATGTGGTTTATTAACAAAATGAAAATAGATGGAAATAAATAACATTATATATTTTCACGTCGTATTAATTTGTACATTATGTATTTCTTCTTAAATGTAAATTATTCTTCTAAAAAAAGGCAATAACGCACGTAAAATACCAATTGAGTTATAAACGAGTAGCAATGCCGTTATACTGCCAAGAAATACTGTTTCTCTTGACATATTCTAGTATTAAATATACTTATTATTTTAGTACAAGTAAATTTAATTACAAGTTTTATTTAAATTACAACAAGTATTTAGCACCAACAGGAGAGCATAGTTTAATTTATAAGTTACTATTCATAATTTAGTTAGGTACTATTATGTGAGATAAAGAAAATAAAAAAAAATGAGATAAGTTGAAATGAATCACAATGATATGAAACCATTGTTTTTTCCTTTTAAGGAATAATATTATCCACAAAACCCGTGCATATAATATTTTAAAAAATAGAACTGCAGTCGTAAAATATACCGTAGCTTAAGTTTTAGCTTTCTAAAACATGCATTTATAATCATGTGGCCTTCAGGAAGTGCGGCGCCCACAATCACGACTCACGACCCACGCAATATTTGCCTTCGAGAATTATCACAATAGTAACTTGTTTGGCAGTACAACGGCAAATTAAATTGTTTGACAAAATTTATTCATACATAATCATAAAACTAATTGTAACTTCCTGTGCGAATATTCGATACAGTTTTTGATTTATGTTTATAATTGACTAATTATATAATATGTACAGACTAAAAATATTATTACGATATTTTATCATATGAGCTGAGTTTGTAAAGTGAATCACAGTTTAAGTAAATGGTGTTTAACCTGAAGGCCGTTACTATAGGCGTAATAACACTAAGGCCATAATTTGACATAATAGGTAAATATTTAGAATCGTTAATACAATAACAGGTTTATGAGTAATTATTTGACAAGCTTTTGATATCGGTAATATCAAACTTAAGTACACGTTAACAGTGCTAAAATTGGAAAGGTAATAATTTGTCAAGCAGCAGTGCAGATTTTTGAGAATATATTTACAGTTTCTTTGTAACAGTATTATACATAATTGCTTGTAGAACCTGAAATTGTTATGATGTGTTCCATTTAACATCGTGACTCTGCTATTAGTTTTTTTATACTAAATAGGCCACAACTTGCCTGAGGATGCAAACCGCTTTAAGGATCTTACCTAAAACTAAATAATTAACAAAATGATTGAGACTGGGAAAGAACTGCCACAAAATGTGTAGCATTTTATAATTGATTGTGAAAAGAAACTGCCACAAAACTTTAGCATCAATGACGGGAATTCGAAGCTTAGCGTGATATTTCCGATATCGATTGTAAAAAGCATGTCTTGCGCAGGCTTTATAAGGAACTCATGGTCACCGGGTCTTGTTACCTCTGCGCCCATTACTTTTTCAAACGATCTGTATTAATTTACTCGACTATTTTCGATAGAAAAAGCGTTCTGTGTACATTTTAGTATATCTGCGTTAAATATCGGCATCGCGTTGATCAACTAACTGTGGACAGTTTTCGCGGCTAAAATATTTATTGTGGCGAAAAACGGCAGTTTCCACTGGAATCCGCCGTTAGACAGTATCTAACGATGTTCGGAGTCGCGGTGGATCGGATGTCAAACGGAACACATTAAACATTTAAATGTAGTTGTGCGAAAATACATGCACTTTTCAACTAGTACCATAATAAACGATTTTAAAAATATTTAAAAATACGCTACAACGTATAGCTAGGTTCAAGTTTAGATAGGACACCGATCATACAAAACAAGTAAAAAAATCATGTCAATGTTTAAAGTTTTACAATATTATCGTGCTACAGGAATGAGAGTACGTTCGACGTCGACGTGAGTCGCACAACACTTGGCACCTTTTGAGTATTTACGCATTAACGCTACCATATCATTACATACTTAAACGTACCGGCTTTCTTCCAGAAATATACTACTATCTAGAGGAGGCACACACTTCAGGTCGACGAAAAGGATCTCGAAAAATATAGAAATAAATACAACCTTATTCTAAAAATATACAGTCACGCCGCGCGTCTCCGTGGAATTCGGAACTGCGGCACTTGCCGCGCCGCTACAGGCGCAGGTCGCTGGACGCGGCCGCCAGCAGCGGCGTGCGGCGCCATGTGGCGTCGTCCTGCGCGCCCTCGGTCCCGGCCGCACCCTCCTGCGGCCCGTACCGGTGCAGGCTCAGGAACTTAAGGTTGGCCACGATGGACGAGTTGATCGGCCGCGTCGGGATGTTCACGGTCGTCGCCGACCGCTCGATCCGTTTCGTCCGGCCTTCCTGCGGCGCCAGATCGAGCGACTGTCCCCGCCCGATGAGTCTGGACTGACCGAAGCGGGGCGTCAGCCGTCCTATGAGATTTTCCTCCTTCCGTGTGGGTCGCGGTGCCGTTTGCGGCTCCTCTGGCTGTTTTGACTTCTTCTTGAAAAAGAAGGGCGTCAGGCGTTCGGCGAAGGGACGCGACGACGTCGAACCCGCGTCGTGAACATTCGACGTCGAGCTGGATGTCTTCAATGGTCGTGTCGAAGTTGTCTGGCTTTTGATCGGATTAGATTTCCGCTGGGCGCAGACCCGAGAGAAAGGTCCGGCGCAGGAAGCCGCAGGCTCGTGGGTCGCGTCGGGCTCGGTCGGCTCGTCCTCGCACACCTTCAGCACGCAGTAAGCGTCGCGTTGCAGCTCGTCCAGCAAGCTGTCGTCGGTGGACACGTTGTCGGTGCGTGCGCAGTCGTCGTGCGGCGGCAGGCTGCCGGCACACGCGGGCGGCACGTCGGGCTCGGCCGGGCGGGGCGGCGGTCGCACGCGCGCTGCGTGGCCGCGCGGCGGCACTGCGGGCGGGCTCTCGTCGCGCGCGTGGCTCATAAAGTCCGTCATCAGCTCGTACTCCTTGCAGCGGTAGGCGACGTCGTGTTCGGGCGGCGAGGTCTCCGGGCGCGGTCGACGCTCAGGCGGGCGCGGTTCGACGTGCACGTACTCGCAGACGGACGCGGACGCGGGGTGTGCTCGCGCGGGCGACAGTCGCGCAGGTTTGGGCGGGCGCGCGGGGCGCTCGGCGGATGCGTCGCTGTCCTCGGAGGGCTCGTGCTTGATGCACGACATGTTGAGGTATCCGCTGCCGGTGGACTTGGTGGACTTGCCGGAGGAGCGTTCGTCGGCATGGCGCGCCAACTTGAGCGATTCCGTACTGGAGCCGATGTCGACAGAATTCTGCAGCGGCAACGTCTTGCCGTCCAAGTCGACGGTAGGCGAGGTGTCGCTGCGCCAAGGGCGCCATAGGAAGGGCCCGCCGTCGACGCCCGCGGCGCCTGCGAGGTGCAGGTAGTTGTCGTCACCGATGGGCGCCTGCTTGCTGCCATACTTGGTCTCTCGGGCGAGTGACCGCCGGTATAACCGGTGTCGGTGTTCGAGGTCGAACATGGCCTCTTGTAGTTCACGCAACGTCGCAGCTTCTGCCTCGCGCTCTTCTACGCTCGTACCCTCTGTTAAACCATCAATATATATATTAGTATATGTATGATCAAATAGTACATTTTGATTCAAGTGAGGAAACTTTGTTATTACAGGCGAGGCGGATTTAATGCACGAGCCGCTAGGCGAGAGCGTCATAAAGGTAAGAACAACAGTGCCAAATTATCACGTGAATTAAATGATGTTTTTAGTACACTTCAGAGAAGTTAAACAACAGAACAAAAAGTACTTTTGTCACTAATCGATATGAAACTATGATTTAATTTGATTATTCTCCGCGCTTTGTTTTCTCATACTGAAGAAGAAATAAAGAACATGACATCGTTAAACAACCTAATTTTGAAAATAAGTTTTTAAAGGACATTGCCACGGGGCAGGTCCCTTTTGTGCAATCGTGTGCCTGATTGGAATAATAACCAAAAAATGTTATTTATTTTTTTGTGTACAAATTATTTTTTATACAATTTATTTCACCCTGGGAATAAAGTTAATTATTATTAATAGTTAAACATTACATCGACATCCGTTTGATAGGTGTACAAAAAAAGTTGCCAGAAATCAAATTACTATCGAAAATGACGTATAGTAATTAATGGAGTAATCGATATCAAAACAAAACGATAATTAATAAATATTTTAACAATAATTATTAAAGCTAGTTTACGTCTCAATATTTTACAACTTTAAAGCGGAGTTAGAATGGTGTAAAACCTGTTTTTTTCATAGGTACTTATTATTGTAGCGTATTATATCTGCAATGAACGAAGACAGGTGTAGGTTAACAGGGGCGAAGGTTCAATAGAAGCCCATAAGCCAGGCTTGCCCTAAATGATAACACCAATCAGACCAATAGTTATATAACCTACTACCTAACTGTACCCAAACTAACATAAACATTCACGAACAAAAATATTTTAAATACACGCAAATTAATTTGCCGCGCGCTTACATTACCAGATCCATAATATAAAAATACTACGACTCACTAAAGTCAATCATTCATCAAATTCGAACAAAATTCAATCGTGTCTGATTCGGAGCTATTCGTGACATGTCAACACTACCGAAAGCGCGCGCAATGATCTCTCGCTCTAGCGCGTCTCTTTCGCACTCGTTGGCTTTCAATGGGGCTTTTCATTTGTATAGAAGTTAAATACAATTCATTGATAAATTTTAGGTACTTGTACGGCGATTTATACGGGCTAGTAAAGCCTGGCTTGTCCATTAAGTTCGCGCATATGAACCATCCGATGACCGACCTGAATATAGTTGCAAGAACAAGTGCAACAAATTGCGAATGACAATTTTATTGTTATTATTTTGTTTCTTTTGTATAGTTTGTTTAGTTTGGGAGTTTTGATTTAGTTATGTTATTTAAATTACTGAGTAATGTGGTTAATGTTTTTGGTGCGATGTGACAACCTACGATTTTGTTAAGTGATTAACTGATTTAGTGATTTTAATTTTAAAATGTGAATTCGGAAATTGGCGCCTGAAAGGTATGCTACATTGAGATAACTTATAATTCACCGTATATTCAATGAATCCACAAGAAATGATTTCTTGTACAGACCCAGTAGGTAGGTATGTTTATTCTATTGTTTTCAAGGAGCGTGACAAACTTTTTTTGGTATAAAAAACGCATCAAAACCCGCTTCAGAATAATGCATAATGGTTATTTCGTATGTCATTTTGCATGATTTATACTTTCAGACTTTGTGAATGTAAATGCTGAAAAGCAAAATAAAGAATTAGATGTTCATTAATTTATTAGTGAGATTTAAACGTTGAATATATATTCATAAGCTTAAAAAACAACAAATCGATAATTTGTAATATGCCATCTAGTGGCCATCGATTGAATTATTTTACGAATTATTAAACCTACGTTAAGAGATAGAACTTTGATGTCGCGTGGAGTCTCGGTACCAATAGATGGCGCGTAGAACGTTTAATTCCACACGTGAAAGGATTTTATAATAGATTTTTTTAAACTATAATTTACAATAATTGTGTTACTAGAGCAGTATTGAGCAGTAATTTAACTATACCAATGACTCCTAACAACCACATAAACAGTAAGAGGGGGGGGGGCATATCAAAAGTCGATAGCTTGCCCTCCATCCAGGCCCCTCGCCCGCCACTGTAGGTTAAGTATGAGTTTAATTATGTAAAATATTTAATGTATGTCGTTTTAATAGATAAAAAAACTGAAATCGATTTACTAATGGATTAACAATAATTGATCTGGCAACATTTACTTGCGCATGTCACAGCACTTTGTTCCGAGATCCGTCATTCAAAACGTTGAGTTTTGAATTCCGTATTTACGTAGTTATTATTTACGATACGTAATTATGTCTACAGTATACCTAATTATGTCTTCATTACTTTTTGCATTAACATGCTTATAGTATGGAAATCTGCATATAGTAATAGTGATGTATACCTAGTCTATGTCTATTTGTAATTATTACCTAGATTTTTTAAACAGAAAATTAATTATATCTCCTGAACCAGGGTGAATAAATGTAAAAATGTTTCTGATTATGAAAATGCTATGTTTTTACTATTAGGTAAAATAAATAACTCAAGGGCACAAGCATTTTCCACTGGGACCGAACTTCCTTTACAAAACGGGCAATCTCCTTTATAACTCAAATAAATGTCACATTGTTGTTATGTATAAGCAAATTATTTTATACATTTATCATGTTTATTTGTGATATTCTGTTGATAAATAAAAAAATATGAAAAAAACAAGCATCTGTAATGAAACAGAAAAAAAATTAAAGCTCTTGGTTACGATAAATGAGAGAAAAAAAAGCACGCGCGCGAAATACATCGTATGTTGAACCTAATCGTAGTGCAATAAGATCCAGTTTGGTATTGAATGCGTAGAGTGCAGTAAAGTGTTTAGTTACGTTGCGGGCGGTGCAGGCGCTCGTCCAGGCGGTGCGCGTGGCACACGAGCAGCGCGTGCAGGCGCTGCAGGTCGCGCGCCGGGTCCAGCCGCAGCGCCAGCGCCGCGCCGCCGCGCCGCACCTCGCGCGCGCCCGACTCCGTCAGCTCGTACGCGCCGTCCGGCCCGCCGCAGCCCTCCGCCGCCGCCTCCGCGCGACCGCAGCTGACGATACCAACACCATGGCTCACATTATACACAATTACAACTTATCTAATTGTTAAATTATCTTAACTAGCGTATGTCTCACCAGGTCCACTCGGAGTCGGCGTAGTACCCGCGGTGCGGCGGCGTGGCGGGCGAGTGCCGGCACAGCGCGCTCAGCAGACGCATCCATTCCGCGCGCTCCACGCAGTTGGACGCTTGCACGAACAGCACGCGGTCTCGGTGCACTGGAATACACAATAGCCAAATTATAAACCTGAACTAATTTCTACAGCTGAAATTGTAGAAAATCACATACAATGGAATTCAGGTTGATTATTGTGTAGTGTGTCACGTACCTATCTGGAAGATGTTACTGGCGCCCAGCATGGCGCCGGCGGGCGGCCCGTCCACTGCGGCCACGGCCAGCACGCCCGACAGCGCCAGGCGCTGCGCGGTCGCACGCGCGCCTGTGCGGGACCATGATAACTCGCCGCTGGAAGAACATAGTTCATAATGCAATTTGATCCAAATTAAAAAAAACACCAATGCATTTCAAATGAAAGCCAATCCTAACTTAGTTGGGAAAAAGGCTAAGCAGATGTTAATTAATAATGATAAGTTTGATGGTAACAGTTATTTACCTGGTGAGTCTAAAATGTCTTCGCTTGGCATGAGCTTGTGCGGCGCGCGTCCATCGGCGGCGCGGTGACCCTGCGCCCGCACGCACTCCCTCCGAACGCTTGATCATGGTTCTGTAATATAATAATGTATATAAGTATATCTTTACCTCGTTACCTTCTTAAGTTTAAGGCTTTGGCTGTGCACAAAGAAAGCTTACTATACAACAAGCGCCTGTTGCTTTCAGACTTAAGAAATGGGTTGTCTGTTCAATGCGTATATTAAACCTAGATAAAACTGTCGTTTAAATCTGTTCAAATACACGTCACTCGACTACATAGGCGTACACTGGCTGACAAGTACACAGAGTAAAATTAAACCATACATACATACCCCAATCTAATTCCAAGGATGCACAAACAGTTCAAACAATATTAAATCTTTCTTTTAGACGACATTGATGCTGATTCTCTTAGCCTAACAGAATCGGCAGCATTGTCAATAGAGTATTAGTAAAAAAAAATACAAGTTGTCTTTTATACAGTATATATTACAAAGTTGTGATAGAGACCATCTAATGTTAAGACTTTCTCTATAGGAACAACAATCGCGAAAAAACCGCCATCTGTCCCATACAAAACTTCATTACCTACTCGTTCCAAATAAAACGTGGCGCTGACAATAAATTTAAACACTGGCAGCACTAATTTATAGAAATATTTTTAACTAACAATATTGATAGTTTAAAAATATCGTGACATAATATTTAAAAAAAAGTTACAATCAATCAATTCCATAATAGCTTTTAGCGAAATAAAACCCTAATTTGCATCTGGCAATATAAGGAACGAATTTGGCAAAGGTTTTTTTGGACATAGTAATATTCTGGATACTGAACAATGGGTATATTCGATTGAATTCTCGTTGCAATGTCATGAGTTCGACACAGTTTAATTTACTGTAGAATTGTCGGGTCCAGCCTGTTTTCTTGGGATAGCTATTTTCACGCGTTACTCCCATTTAGACAACTATAAAGTTTAATGTCTGAATCACACTCTCGAATATGACAACTTTCTGATACAAGCAGTATTTGAGTTTAAAAACGTACCCTTCTTTCAGCAGCACGGGCGTTTCCTGTATGTTGTTGTTTTGTGTGTCCGTACTCGTGGAGATTATTTCGAGGAACTGCTTTATTGCTTGCACCTGTAACAGTAATTCAAGTTGGCGCAACATTGCTTCGCTTTGAAAGGAAAATAATGGAGAGCCCGAAAGCACACGGGTGACGACGACAAACAACTATTACAAATTGTGTGTGAGTTTTAGAAACCAAAATGGTCACAGATGCCAAGTCGCAGACAAGATGATCTATATTCATGTAAAATATAATGAAATACTCCATGCAAAGATTTTGTACTATTGAAGTGAAAAATGTGTAGTGCCTTGTATAGCTTCATATCTGTGGCAGACTAAGTTTAGACCGTCATAGTGAGAAAAACCCAACCATCGAGCGTTC
This sequence comes from Ochropleura leucogaster, assembly GCA_958449745.1. Classification (NCBI taxonomy): domain Eukaryota; kingdom Metazoa; phylum Arthropoda; class Insecta; order Lepidoptera; family Noctuidae; genus Ochropleura; species Ochropleura leucogaster. The sequence continues at coordinate 12,446,983 of OY288203.1, read as the reverse complement.
CGTACAAACTTGCGACATAAACGGCCATATCTTTTGAACTTATACACTTAGAGGGTTGATTTTTTTACAGTTTTAAAGGACCACAGATTTCAGAACAAGTATAAGAGAATAGATTCAACTCTATACATTCACGCGTTCCTGAAATAAACGGCCTTGACAGACCGTTTTTTCCTTTTGAGTTACGGAACCATAAAAGCGAAGTGTTTATTATGTATAGATCTACAAAGAAAAGTGTTAAGATCCCTTTTCCTTTGGTTCCGAACGAATAGAATCGAAGCGCATAAGTATATTGGTCTAAGTGTACTCACATGTCTTGGCGTGCAGAAGCTGCGGTACAGTTCAGCCATGTACTCCTCCTTGCACACCTGCTGCGCCGACCGACTGCTGACGAGGTTGCCGAGCGACTGGATGGTCTTAGAGATCAGGGTCAACGTCCGGTTGGTTTGTGGGTCCTGGAAGAAACATAGATCAGTACCAGTTTCAAGATACTGGGAGATGGAGAAGAACCGCATATGGTTTCAGTTGCTCTTACATTGTTGGTGAGTATGCGGTGTAGTATGGATTTTCATAAAATTATGACTGCCTCGATGGTGAGCCGGTGCGGCTCTTATTGTGTGACCTTTAGGGCATCAGCAATATTATTTAATGTTATCGGTACAGGAACATTGGAATTTCATTTTTTAAGCAATGTCAGCCGACAAAAATAAATGCGCACGCGCTGATTGGCCGGTGCCATTCGTACCTGTGGGTTTTCAAAGAAACGCTGTAACAAAATCGAAAGGTCTTAAAACTTAAAACCTTAAGATCGCATCTGAGATTATATCTCAGACACAAATCGGCTTTATCTTCATTTGACCTGACCAAGATCATGCCTGGGGTTTTAAAGAAACCTTTCGAGTTTGTTACAGCGTATCTTTTAGAGATGTCCGATATAAACACAAGATCTTATTTATGTAGTTTGAGAACATTATGTATTTCATTTTGATATTACAAATGCTAAAGTTTGTAAGTGTGTGTGTGTGTGTGTGTGTGTGTGCATGTTTGTTACTCCTTCACACTCAAAAGTCTGTGCCACTTTGAAAGAAATTTGGCATATAAATAGCTTATAGATAGGAAATAATCAAATAACTTCCCCCGCTCTACACGGAGCTTGGGGGTCGGGAGTGTCAGTATTGAACTGACTAAAACCAGGTTCCTTCTATTGCCCTTTCCGTTCCGGTATCTCTTTCGAACAACCGGCAACCCCGGATACCTTAAACCTTGGATTTACGATTAACACTTTTTTTATACCGGTGGTAATCAATATACTCACAATTTGCTCAGTAGTGAGATCGAAGAGTCTGGGTCCGAGTATGGCAGGCGCGAAGAATCTTAAGAAGATGAAGCCCGACACGACCGAGTACCGCACCTCCGCGTTGCGCGGGAAGTGCCGCGCGGCACACTGGCGCAGCGCGTCGAACAGACGACACATGGCCGCGGGACATGTCGCGTACGATGATGTTATTGCTGCGAATACCTGATAAAAAGAGAAAAGTAAGTTTACCTCGATCTGTTTATCAACGATATGGTTGGCGTAGTGGCTGAGCGTTCGACTGCTGCGCTGCGTGTCGCGGCATCGATCCCCGTACGGAACAAATATTTGTGTGACCGATACAAGACACGGACAAATTCCTAGTGTGGGGTAGTCTTTTTTAACGCGAATATCGAGTTGAATTCAAATCGGTGGTGCCTTGGAGCTGTGAAAAACAACAGCCCTCTAAGTCCACGCAGTCAACAGATGACCGTTTATGTCGCAAGTTTGAACGGAACCGTCGATGCGCGTGTCCGACTCGCACTTGGCCAGCCTATTTTTTCTTTTTCATATTATGTGTATGTGTCAAATAAATGTATTTTCTTTCTTTGTATTAGGAACTCCTTACCCTTTCTACGTAATCTTTCAGGTTGGCGAGGTTGGCAGTCACGGCGGCTGTGGGCTTGACCCTCGCGGGGTCGATCTCGCACGGCCGTCGCTCGGCTAGGACGGCCGCCAACGTTGGCCGCAACACTGACCGCAGGTACGACGCGCCGCTCAATCGCATAGCTTCGTCCATCATCTTTGACACGAGGGTGTTGCCTCTGAATATTGTTGTTGCGTCACTGGAACGAATAAAAATTATTATAATATTTAAATTATAAAAAAAACTGTTCTCATAATACTTTACAACCGGATAGACTGGACTGGAAACCGATCTCAACTCTCGACTACAAAAGAACTAACTACTAATATTAGGCTTTTAAAATGTATGCCTTAGTTAAGGGTCATTCAACTTGAATGCAATTTTCACACCATCACCCGTGATATCTAATATATAAAATTCTCGTATCACATTGTTCGTTCCCATACTCCTCCGAAACGGCTGGACCGATTTGAACGAAATTTTGTGTGCATTTCGGGTAGGTCTGAGAATCGGCTACCATCTATTTTTCATGCCCTTAACCGAGCAGCGGGTGAAACCGCTGGGCACAGCTAGTTACTATCTATATTATATAAAAATGAATCCCCATTTCCATTGGTCACGGCCGCGGCATCACGTGTGAACGTGTGAACTGGATCAATTTCGCTTATTCTTTTTTCCTTGTGTGGGTTAGTGTCAGAAGAGGGTTTTTATGAAAAAAAGAATAGGTAAGTAGGGTAGGTAGGGTAGGCAACTTGGTAGGGTAAGCAGGTTAGGTAGGGTAGGCAGGGTAGGTAGGGTAGAAAAATTGCATTGCAATACATGCCGGGCACAGCTAGTCGTATATAAATATTATGATTATGAAGAAGAAAACAAATATGGGATAAACACAGCACATTATAAACAGACAGGAAATCATTCTAACTAAAGGCATCGTGGCTGAAATGGGAACCAAAGTAAAAAATAAAACAAAATACTGGAACACACAACTTTTTCCTGTAAGAGGAAATGAAAAAAAAAAGGTTTTTATCGATCATAGAAAATAAACTAGCAAATAAATAACAGAATAAACGTTATTGACCGGTAGTGGGACGTAAATCAGCTGAGATGATAAGAGATAAGAGCAAAGATGACGTAGACGCTTACTCATGCACCGGACGCTGTTTACAATCAATTATTATGATTAGGACGGCGCGAACTGATAGTAGTTTAACATAATTCACGTGTGCCCTCAATAGTAATTATGTATTTGGACCCAATCAATTTATAACATAAAGCTATTCTGGACGCAATTATTCATTTAGAATATAGCAATTAGCAGTATTTGGTAAACATTATTTAAATAGTCTGCAATAAGTCCATTATGTTCTTTTATGTGTTAAAACAAACCTTTTTTTGTTTTGCATAAAAAAACCGACTTCCATGAAAACACAAATAAGGAAAATAATTTGACTTCCGGCAGTCGGTAGGTTATTTTTCGTTTGTATTATAGATTTTTTTGTTACCGACTTTTTCGTTTGGAAATCGTTTTTTTCCTTTTAGTTGTGGTATGCAAATTTTTATAAAGTATTTACTTCCATTGCTCCTCAAATATATAATCCACATACATTACAAGAAAATTTAAATATTATAAAAGACTAGCTTTCGCCCGCGGCTTCGCCCGCGTTAAATTTGGGATAACACAGTTCCTCTTGCGCCTTATTGATTTGTAATAGCAATGCTAAGTTTTCCCTTCTCTTCCCTCTTTCTCCCTCACTTCCCACTTTTTTCAAAAAAATATTAGCCTATGTCCGTCTCCTGGTTCCCAACTATCTCTGTACCAAAATTCATCCAAATCGGTTCAGCCATTAAAGCGTGAAGAGGTAACAAACAAACTCACTTTCGCTTTTATAATATTAGTAAGGATAACTCATAAACCGTCCATGTTCGTTTATAAAGACAGTTACTCACGTAAGTGCAGAAATCTCAGCATCTGCCAGCTCTTTGACGATAGGTACGATGAGATCATGATGAGTGAATAGCCTTACGAGGGGTTGTGCCGCATCCGTCTTGCTCGACACTATCTCCCCGAGTATGTACACTGCTGATGCTGTTATGGGCTGGAAACATTCATAAATTATTATTAGGTTATTCACTTGTCTTTTTCAAGTTCCTGACTAATAGACGGACTCCTCGACAATACAAAAGTGCCCGTAAATAGTCTTAATTGAAATTTTCCATCAATTCTACGAGACAGATGAAAGCAGCTGTCTCGTTAAAATTCACTAAATTTTCATTCACGCTTCTTTTCCATATATCTATGATTTTTTTTCGGGGGAAAGTGGGAAGTCACCAAATAACTTCCCCCGCTCTGGGCGGAGCGGGGGCCTTGTCAAGACTTTTACTGACTAAAACCCACCCATGTTCTTCTGTGGCCCTTTACGTTCCGGGGCCGCGGTATCTCTTTCGAACAACCCGCAACCCCGGCAGGCATATATCTATGGTTTCTGTCTGCTTTCTATCTTTTCATAAATCTCTTTTCTTATTTCCTTCATAATATATTTTCTTAGGCCCCTTTTTTCATCATTATCTTACTGCCCTTGTCTCATGTTATTTCGGGTTGGCGCAACACGTACACTCTTCTAACCCGCTTCATTCCTCATACATTTTTTGGTTATCCTCTCCCTATCCATCATTCAACATTATTCAAACATACTATTATTATTAACAATATTAGGGGGTGTCAAACTCCGTCAAATATATTTTGGAAATGGTCAGCAGATAGTTCTTTAAAATATTGTAAAACTTCAAGTAACAAACATACCTTCTGATGAACACTTCTAAGGAATAACTCTTCGAGTCTTCGATAGTGTTGTAATGGGAAGACGTGGTCCACGGTGTACTGCAGCAGTAGTCGCAGCGAGCCCAGCGTGGCGCTGCCCGCGGCCGACAGCCGAGTGCCAGGCGGGGTCGCGCCACGGGACAGCGCTCCACCCGCACGCGATGTCAGGAAGAACCTGGTGATATTTGAACAGTATTTATAACCATGTGTAATTTAAGGATGCCTTTAATGGCCGCTTCGAACTTACCTAGACACAGTTATCGCTCAGATGCTAAACCATCAACATTTGGATATAATAATAATTCCTATTTCTCCATTATTTGCTTTTTTCTGTGGTGGAGTTTGAGTGTGCCAAAAAGATTGAACATGAAGAGCAGTGGTGTTTATAAGTTATACCATTAATATGACGTTTAAATCGCGTATCGCGTTCTTACCAGGCACGTGAAGGCGTCGGCGAAGGTTGTCGCAGCTGTAACCGCACCTCGCCGAGAAAGATTGGTGTCGCACCGTCATGCCACACCGACACCCTGGCTTCGCAAGCCACCCCCGCCTGGAAATAACAAACAAAATTAAATTTTATATCATACCTCGAATTGACATGTTTCATACAGAAAAAGAAGCCAAGGTTAACTTACCGTTTGTGAGCCATCTTTGTCCTTTGGGTCGGCGTCCATAACGAGATCAAAACAAAAAATTTCATCAAATTGTGGATTAACAGTCTTCTTTTTAGGTTTCGTCCGTTTCTCAACTCTTCGCCCGTTCGAATATAATAACGTGACGAGAGCAAACGGGTCACACTGTCCATTCTTAGTGGTTAACTCGGAGCATTCTAGCACTCGGAGGCGCAGCGTGTCGTGTCCTACTCGCGCTGCGCAGTGCCTCTCGGGGTCTGACCAGTAGTCAGCGGCGGTGGGGGTGGGCGAAGCGTCGGATTCAGGCATCGCGTGCATGGGCGGCTTTGTCCGCGCCGCCCACTGCGCACGATCCTTCAAACTTTCCGACCGCGACAACGACAGAGCAGGCTCCGTCGCCACCGCACTGAGCAGCTTCTTACTAGTGGAACTGGAGCAAGAACCAAACCTCATACTCTCCTTACAATATTCAGAAAATCTTTCGAGGTTATTTCCTTTTGTTTTTGTCGAGCAGTTGTCGGCTGCAGTGGGGTCCGGGTCGGGAGGCTTCGGTTCCATTCGTAACCTCTTTCTAGAGTCTTCGAGAGTGAGTTCGATGTATGCCTTCCCCTGGACCTCTGAGTCTGCGTCGACCGGTCGCAGCGCAAACCAGTGGTCTTTATTATTATACCGGTGCAGATCTTCTCGTTTGATGGCCACTTTACCGAGCACTTTGTCTTGTTTGAGATGCTTGTCACGATCGAACACGTATATGGAAAGGTATCGAAATCGTCGCGGCACCTCGAATTGGAACTCCTCGCCGAAGAATGGACTGAAACAACGTAATAAAAAAAAAGTTTAAATAAATAAATGGCTAATAACACGCGGTAGATAAGGGCCAGTGGATGAAGGGAAGGTAGGCTTTTCGTCTGCAGTAGGAAACAAACGGCTAACAAAAAAAAATAGGAATGATTTGTGTTAAGAGAATTTATCCGAGCATATTACATCCGACAATCGTTATCAAGTTTTCGACTGCGCGATAATTTATAGCCGGCTTGTAGCCTAGTTGTGGACGCGTGGGGTGCCTGTCTTACACGAGTGTCGGTATTGCCACCCACAGCTAAGTGAATAATTTTCTGAACTTATGTTTTATTAATCCTTATCAGATTTTGTAACGGCGGCGGCGGTGCTATAAAATTATAATGCTGAAAGTATTGTTTTTGCAATTGAAAAAATATATATAAATGCAGAAATAGGTGCGGTGCTAAATCACCAGTAATCGATAAAGTTTAATTTGCCAATTTGCAGAATCGAGTAATACAAAATGTTCAGACGAAACAATAAAACGACTTAATGAACTGCGGCGCCTGACGCCTCCAAGAAAATGGTTATAAAACGTTACTAACGTTTCATTTAACTGAAATGGGAAACATTCTAATGCTGGACATGATTGCTTGTGGCTCATACATTAAACGCAACAGGATCCGCTAAATTAAGTAAGATAAGTATTCGAGAACTTTATGCTAATAACGTTATAAAATGATACAACTCTCGGATGCCTGTCTAATCAAAGAATTTCATCAGCCCATACTCTTCCACAACTAAACATGAGCTACCAATAAACGAACGTAGCCGTCGCGTCGGTCGTAACAAATGAATGAAATTAAATTTGGAACGGCGTTGCATTTCCTGGATTGCGCGTACTATGCAATCCCGGAAAAGTAGGGTAATAAAGCCGAAGTAGTATGCAAAAGTTATTCAGTTTTCTAGTATGTAAACAACGCCGGTTTCATGATGTAAGACCAAGTTGCACAGTGACGTATGCGTGGGATTGCCTTGTTCAAAGGAGAAAGTTTGACATTCCCGATGAAATCTCATCTCACAGCTTAATAATAAACCACGTGCCTACACTTGAAAGCGTATGCTTTATGAGAAACGAGAATGGAATTATTATTGTAATGCTATCATTATTTTATGAAAAACGAAAACAGAAAAATACAGGCTGGAATTTGGTGAAACTTTTTTATTTCTGCTAAATAATTTAAAAAAAGATTTATACCGTTGTGTGGGAAATATCTGTGGCCGAAAGTAAAAAGGCCTGCTTTCTGGATTTTTTTTTTATAGTGCACAATATTATCTTCTAATAAATCTATTTCACTCTGCTTGTGCCAATATCCAAGATCCTAAGCCAGATTTTATAGATAGTTTCCTATAATGTAGCAGAATTAAAAATCACTTGTTAAATAATATGTAATTATAACAAGTGTCGCGTTAAAAAAAAAAAATTGTTCTGGCATCCCTAATGAGTAACCAATATCTATACTTTCCGACCGGGCATTACGTGTAGCTATTTGTAAAACACGATAATAACTCAATAAAGGGGTTTATTGACTCGTTTGGAGTGTACGTAGGTATAAGAAGCTCGCAGTGTATCGGCGGCAGGCTCGCAGGCGCATCCGGCGCCGGCGCAGTATTTATAAACCGGAGGCGGAACCGCACCAGCTGAGCGGGGGCGGCCCAAGCTCACTTGCTATTGCACATACTTCACGCCTCTAATTTTAATACGTTGAATTGATTAAGTGTGGCCACTCATTCAATAAGCAGGATACGTCGCCAATAGTACTATTACTTTGGTTATATTTATTACACCTCGTGATGAGCCTTAATCCTAGTAATAGTAAATATGGGACACAACTGACAGTGGTTTGTTATCTGCACATCCTGGTATTGTGCATAAATATATAAATTAATTTGCAACATACTATTAGAATCAATCAATGGAATTCGCTCGGACCGTTAGTAGGTCGTCTCACGATGACGCATTTTTGAATGAACTCCGGAACACCTTTATTCGTATTCACGTTGTTGGTTCGGGACTGTCGGGAGCACAAAATAGCACATGTTAGAAACCAGAGCAATGCACTTAAGACTGCCGCCACTCCGGCCGGGGACTGCTCAGGCGCAGGCGATGATCATTTTACGTGCCACGAAGTTCCGGGACCAATTTATCACTTAAAAGCTTCCGTTTAATGGTGTAGAGCTACTGACGCGGTTTTTACGAGTCTCTCGTCGAACTCTCACTTGTCAATTTTTTTTTGGTTGTCGATCTTATGTTTCGGGGTTTATTTTAGCTTTATTTATTTACGATTAGTATTATATATAATATACTGATAATAATGTGTTTTTTTTTAAGAATTTGTTGTGTATAATTAAAATAAGAAAAGAACGTTGAGTCATTTCGAGTTTTTGAAACTTAGTTTAAATGGGAAATTACTATTCATAAACTAATCACCTTAACAAATGACACATTACCTGTGGAATTTAAATAATTAGCCACACCTACAAGAATTTTATCTTAAATACATTTAGTTAACACCAGAGCGTCGTTATTCTAAGGAGAACACAGTCACAAAGCATACAGAAGCGACTAATATGTAGGTACATAGTTAGCGAGCACAGATAGTTTGGACAGAGGCACATAGTAAGTGCAGTGATAAGGTATCGCAAGACAAAGAACCCATTAAATTAACTCGACGAGTGACGTGACATTTCCTTCGATATCCACCAGTCCACTGTGACCTCACCTCTTGGGTCACAAAATCATTATCGCTTCCGTTCACTAACAAGCAAAACAGACTATCATTACAGAACTACAGATAAACAATAAACGTATGGACATTTTCTACTTCAACGGAGGTGTAATCATAACGGACACTCGGGACACTACATATTTTAACTGGTTTATTACTTTTATTACGAATTTCCAGTTGTATTTAAAACTAAATAATGAAGCGTCAGGCATTCGTTCATCAAGAACCGTCCAAAATTATCAACAGGATAAATACATTCCGGGCACCGGTATTTGCATATAATTATATTATTAGTAATATAGGTAGTATAGGTATGTGAATTTCCAATTATAGGAGAAGAAGAATCTGGTGGTGTGGGCCGTTCCCACAACTATTCAGGGGGAGCGTAACCGGCGGCAGTAATTAAAATCATTGCTGCGCTGCGGCTCATGTGGCTGTCTTTTATTAATTCTAAAAACTGAATGGCAAAGGGGGTGAAGCGGAAGGGACGTTCCGCGTCGGCGCACGCGCAACGGAAGCGCGTCCGGGACGTGGCGCGCCGCAGTGCCGCCCTCCCTTAGCGCACAATAGCGCCTCCCCCGAATTGTACGCGCTATCAAAAGCCGTACCGCAACGCAACCATGAATTAACAATTGTGACTAATGTTTAATTGATGACAAATCATTCAACACGCGAGGCGACGCCGTCGGTAGAGCAGGTGGCTTTCAATACGATGTTTTTATACACGTTATACGCAGAATGCTCTGTGATATAATAATTATACATGCTTCAGTTATCTTTATGTAAACATATATAAACGTCGCTCATAATGTAATGTGATGAATAGTTCATTTTTCAAAGAAATCATAATTGATCTTAATTTGATGTAAGTACTTAAAGATGGCGATAGTCATCATCGTCCTGCTCTTGTCCCATTCTGTATGGGATAGGTCGTTTTCTTCTTCCATTCTCCCCTATCAGACGGCATAATTACTCCTTTCTCCTTCATATCATTACACAATCCATCCATTAACATTCGTATCTATATATTTTTTAGTTTAGCGATTAGACGATACTCGTGTGAGTTTCGTCCCTTCTTATGTATTACATGTCCTTATCAAGACAAACGACTCCCTTTTTTTTCTGTAACAGGCTAAACGATGGCGACATTCTAATTATGTTCAAACGGTAATGAAACAGAAAAATGGTCGCATGGCAAAAACTTATCTAAGTAGGTGAACACTTCCTAGTGTACCCACATTAAAACGGGTCGAAACTTGGATTATTTTATTCCTGAGTGACACATGGTCGTGAAAGCGCCGGAAGTAATACATATCATATGCAAGAGATTAGGAGTGTGCGCCAGCGCACTTTCGTGACGACACATTAATGTTTCGAAGAAAGTTACACGTTCGTACCTAAGTGCATAGGCTACAGTTTCTAAACTGCTTTAGAACGAGTGGTAATTTAAATATAATTCATTTATTTTTGCAAATTATTCCCATAATAAGAGCTACAAATTATACACTACGTTATAATTACAATTTGGCATTTAAAATAAAGAATAAATAATAATAATCGATAGTTTTACTTGTTATTTTTATTCAACAATAAATTAGTATATTTTTACACAACATTTAGTCAGATATAGCCACAAAAACCTACGCATTCTACAGAAACAAACTAAAGTTCCACAATATAAGCCTTGGATTCCAGGTACGAATGTGGAAACAAATACATATTTGTACGGCCGTACTACAACGTACAACATGCATTAATTAGTCCAATTAAATGTATCTGCCACTTAAAATGCTTCATTCATGAAGTAGAAAAGCCTTGACCTATTAAATGTTTGCTCTCCCTAAATGTTGGTAAACGGTTCCCACACGATAACGGGCGGAAGCGACACCGGACACCGGACAATGAATCCGTTATTATAATGTCAATTCTGGAGCGAATATAACGTACCCGTTTTGTAGAATTCGTGGAGGGCTAACAGGAAACTTTGAAATAGTAACGACTAAATCAAGGTCATCTGGCTCAAACATTGTGAAACTAGAAAATGACAAGACTACAGTTGTTACGCTCCTTAAAGAGTCCGCTCTAGGTGATGGCATTTTTTTGGTATTCAACTATCTATTTAGTGTTCTAGTTGCCTCCGTATGTGGAACTATAAAATGTATAGCGCCGACATACAAAACTGGCTTATTATCTAACTATCGTGTTAACTTTAACAGTTTCAACAAATACTGATCATTAGTATTTTAATAAAAGAACTGCGACATCATCAGAATTGGTTTTAGCGCAAAGGTGCAAGTTTGGGACAAGTTAAGATGAAAGACCCTAGTGACGGAGATCTATTCCGTGAATGATGACAGAGCAGATTTCATCGATAAAGCTGGAGGCGTTGTCAGAGTTATACTATCCGAATCATAGAAATATTAAACAAAAAACAAAAACAAGCTACTGTAAATATTAAATCTCACTTGAGAGTTCTCTCCATGGTGGATGTGCGAAATATCTCCTCTTGGTCGAGCGACAGCACGCAGTATATGTCGCGGTGGCATGCCGCCCCATGACTGCGACCTGGCAAGTTTTTTGCTTCTCCTGGAACAATAGAAAATATACATGAAAATCTGATGATAATATTTATAGGATGGTATTTAATAGAACTTCAATTTATTCCCATTTCGTTTACCTAATTTTGCCTGTGTTGCACCAAATTTACTGAATGAGCACCAAAATATGTTAATTAAAATATGTCATAACGAGCATCAGGAAAAAGACAGCACTACAATAGAAAAGTGTTATATCTTTATCCATTTTCTATTAATGCAAGTCGTTACTGGCACTCGCCGGCAGCTGCCGCGGCACCGCTCGCTCCGCTCGCTCGGCTCGTGCGTAGGGGGTCGCGGTTTTAACCCATTAGAGGTCAAACGAAAAGTAAAAATATTTTTTTGGTACAACCGTTATTTATGTATTTAAACAAAAACAAAGAAACATAAAATCAAAGAAAAAAATACAAAAAGTTAGTTTTCAGCAATTTACAGGGGTGTACTCAACTGAGTACACTGACCTTTTAAGTACGAAAAATTTCTAATCATTGTTTCTCGACACAGTGTTTTTAGACACTTCTTACAGTCGTGGTATCGCTACGTCAGTCTTCTCCTGCTTTACCGAACACCATCGTTTGACAGTCCCTAGTGGTTCAAAGGTAATAATAGTAAGTTGCCATTGTACAAACACTATTGTCTTTCCACCTTACCAGTAGCAGCTCACTTTTCCTTGTCAAACCTGTAGTCGTAAGAGACACAGTCTTTCTTTTTTATGTCTTTTGAACAGTCAGTTGTGTACTCAGTGGACACTTTTTAGTCCTGTTTTCTCTTACAGTCTCTGTAGCACGGTATCCTAGGTTTCAAGTCAAATCAACTAAAGTTCGCAGCTGGTGAAAAAGATGTCAAAATAAACTACGTGATTTTCTGGAGTACAGTTCAATTTATAGGATAGGATCAGAAGAGTTAGATCACAGAGATCTACGATTTTCCACAATAATAATCAAATGAGTAATGAGTTGAGGTGTATGAAGGGGAACATTTCCAAAAGGTTGAAATTGGCTGATGGATCATATCTGGTCGCCTTCTTTTATACGCCAGTGGCTCATCGTCACTATCATCGTTACCACTATCTTCGTTACCACCATCCTCGCGACTCGAAATATCTCAACAGTACCAGGCACATCCTGTGGTATGGATGAAGAAAGGGCCGATGAGGATATGACGTATCCTCATTGGTTCCTTCTTCATCAGTCAATGCACTGGGATCAGGTGGTATGATAGCCATATCAAATTCATCATCATCACTAGCACGTATAATGGCATCAATGACTTCTTATAGCCCTTTGTAACAGTTTTGGCCCGAAAATAATTGTTTTTTCATTATTACGAATCGGAAGAAAAAAATAGTTATTTTATCATGTATGTTGTCACTGTACCCAACTGAGTACAGCAAGGTTCATACGGCTATAGCTTTTTTGTAATGAACATTATTTTACTATATTGTTGTTTTTAAGTTACTTTGGCATGTATTGAGTTCTAATTGAATGAGAAAATAAAGTATTTCTCAGTGTTTTAGATAATATTTCCAAAACAATGCAGTTATCGGCACAGCGTTTCGGTGACACGACTTCAACTGATATTTTTATTTAAAAAAAATCACATTTCCCACATAATATGAACGTATAACTTTGAACAGTATTTTAATGAAATAAAATAAGAAACAGACTACCGTCAATTGTTGAGAATCTTATATCCACACTTAAGAATATGGCTGTACTCAATTGAGTACGGTGACTTCTAATGGGTTAACCTAACCTAACCTACGCATTTTTTTAGCATTCAGGAAAGAATATTTGGTGCACGATCAGTATTTTTGGTGACCACAATTTTTTTTCCCATATTTATACAAGGTATAAACAGGCACTTCAGGAATACTGCACAATTTTTCTTTTTGGGACGGCTTCAAGCACTCAAACAATTGTGCTGATGGATCCCTGATAAATAGCTCGGAGAGGGATCGCGGAGGTATTGAAAGTAAAAAAATAAAAAACACATTAGATAACAAATAAATGGACAAAGTGGACCTGCAATATCGTCCGTATACCAGATTTGAGCGGACGGAGAGAACTAGTGCATTTTGGCTTTTACACCCATTATTTTATTGATGGGGCAAACATTGCCTATGCTCTCCATGAAGCCTTTCTTTTAACTAAGAATATTAAAATCAGATAATGGATTCATAACTTCGTTCATTATTTTTGAGTATTGGTAAATAACGAAGTTGTAGTATTCTTTATTCTATCCATGCATGTTCAATTTTTCTAAAAAAGGGGAGGTTGATAAAAAAATATAATTATGCAAGCTGAAAAAGCTGGATGGAGGAAAATGATAAGTATGCATACTTATCATTTTCCTCCATCCTCCAGAGGCAGTTACAGAACACAAAGGAAAATGCTCATGTCTCGTTTCACAAAAAAAAAAACAGAAAGCCATGCCAACGTTCCGGGTTCATTTATGTCCAAGGCTTTCTAAATTTCGGCTAAATATGTTTTCACCAGTATTTAGCCTAACCACCTACAATTACCGCTGACATCTTCACGCAAACACTCTTTATCTCGCTTTGTTTAACATGATCAATGTTGACATTAAAGTTTACTAATTACTGTGAGTTTCCCATAGTTTGCATGTTATTGCTCGTTTTATAGACCTTGCGAAGCAAGACCTTGAGTGGTTTTAATTTCAATGGACATTAATTCGGCTTTCTAGTTTTTTAAGATGTTCTGCAATGTGATGGAGTCTTGCATAACGTGGCCGAACCAAGTATTTTCCCAACCAACCACAAAGCATTATTCGATGTCAATATTCTGTACCTTTTCAGCCGGGATGATCCGAATACTGGCTATATAATCTGCCTAGCCTCTGTCAATGTTGGGGTCGGCTTCCAATCCAAGCGGACTAAACTCAATACCAGTATTTTACACGGAGCGCCTGTCTACCTGACGACCACAACCCAGTTAGCACCGGGTAATTACTATACCCCTTGGTAAGACTGGTTGTCCTGAACCTTGTATATCATTAATAGTTAGTACCGTGTTGATTTTCAAACGTTTACTATTTTAATAGGTAATGTTCAACCAGTCTGCGTAATATGCCGTATAATTGGTAGCTGAGAAGCTGACATTGAATAAACAACACCAGAACCGAGGTTTTCTTGGGATTTACTTCACATTCTCTAATAAATTAATATTTATTTGTTTAACCAATAACCTACAAGAAAAAGACTTTATAAAGGAAGAGTCATATATGGAAGGAGAGAGTTAAATAAAGAGAATGAAAAACGAAAGATATTAATTTTTCTTGTTCAGGCAATTTACTGAACTTCAACACATTCAATTTGAGCTTGACCATAAAGATAAAGCACTCGTCAGTCATTACTTTTTTTTTTATTAAAGCCTGAAATAATGATACACTAAAGATGGCGAGCCCATTGGTTGCGCAACGTGTTGCGACCTCGTCAGTTATCGCTAAATACGGAGACACAAGGTGAGGCGACATCGGCCCATAAGTAACTACTGCCCTGACACTTGCCTGCAAACCTGTTTGACATTTTTATGTTCTGCTTGAATATAGATTCTTATGCTGCCGATATGTCCTAATGAATTACTTATTTGATGGATCATATTCTTCTGTTAAGCGAGACTGATCAATCAAAACATTGATTCTAGGAAGGCACATACACGTTGATGCCAGTACTTCATAAAAATCCGTTCATACATGCGCTGCACGATTGCATACAAGATGACAAGAAAGATATTCTCACTGTTTTCTTAAGCCGCGTAGACAATACAATTAGAGTACCATGAATGGCCCGTTTGTATGAGGAAAATGTCGAAATGCTAAGTAGCTGCTAATATAAGCACAGATGTAATAAATAGACTAGAAACTGTGCTAGAAATTATTATGATAAGTTGTAGATACTATTTGGCTAAAATGGCGAGTTCCATTAATGCATGTCAATTTGCGAAATTGTGAAGGAGAAAGTGGCGATGGGAGGTTTGGTGATATTTATTTTGTAGTCCTTTCTTGAGACATTTCTAGAACCAAACCAAAAAATAAATAACTGGACTGATATTATGCTACTTTTAACTACTTACTCATGCAGAGATTACAATTCTATAATGCTCCTGTGTTAAGATAATTTGCATACTTTAGTTTTCAGGGTTTTGCCAAAAGGGAAGTGTCTTTTTGGGGTACGTTAAGGTGGTTCTGCAGTTATTCTACTAATCAAGAACAAAGACAATGTGACCGACAATAGGCCGGCGCGATGGCCGAATAGGACAGACGATTGACTTCAAAGCGGGTGCTCAATTAGTCACCGAGTCCATTAACCTTCTCTATGGACTACAGACCACAGTTGTTATTTTTCCCATGTCAAGCAAAACATTACGTCAGAATTGAAGCAATTTCCACGGAGATCACACGGTTAAAGGGATTCAGATGATTAATGATCGAGAAGCGTAATAGTCGTGACGAATTAAATGGACCCTATTTCTCGGCGCGCCCACTCATATAGGCTTATTACAATTTTATTTATTGTGCAAGTTTAATTTACTAATAAATACATAATACGTAAACTATGTCCATGTGACGTGTCGCTTACAATCTGTTGTTCTTCTAACAACGATGACGTTATGCTTGCCATGGTAATAATAGGGAATTATGGTTGAAAACAATTTCCTGGTTAAGGAAATCACCAATAGGTGTAATGGCCGTGACCGATACTGATATTGAACAGCAGTGATAGGCACTGCACTTATTATTTAACACTCGTTATTACGATAACAATACTGATAATCATCGTTTTTAGGTACACATAGATACGTCATTCAAGTTTCATAGTACTTTCATGTATTTTTTCTTAAACAAATTGGTCAATTAAAGAGTTGCACGTAATTGTTGTAAATTGAGGCACGCTGCGATAGTTAGGACCGTTAAACAAAGGAAAGACCTTCCTGCGACTCACACAAATTCGTAATTGTAGTGCTAGAGAAACTCACAACAAACTGTACATAATTGCTGATGCAAAAACAACCGTCATCATCATCAACATGACAGTAACACACGCCACTAAACTGGATCGTGGGAGAGAAACGGGATCCTTTGAATAGCGCCATCAGCGACTGAGGAAACGAATACGCACCAGCTATTTAGCCACAGCCACAATGGCGATCATTAAGATGTTTCCACACGCTCGTATGCGTAGTGCAATTGTTTCGAAATCGAGAGTACTTTACCTCAGCTCGTTGTCTCGCTGGGAACCGTTTGGGTAACAAAGTAATTGATTTCGATATCGTTTTAAGCATTAGGTACCGGAAAATACCAAGGTCAGTGTAGATAGCCCTCGGTTTTCTACTGATAGTAAATGCCTTGGTAGTAGTAGGCTTCAACAATGTCCGGAACAGGTTTAGCATGTTAGCTATCGACGTTCTCTAAAGACGGATGTCTAAAACAACGTTCATTTATTTATACTGCTTGATAATTTTGGAGTTCTCTCCTATCTTTAAGACATCGAAAAGAAGCCTACTATTTTTGCAATGGACGATATTCTGGGCGTAAAAAGATAAGATTGAATTAGAAAGCCTACGTGGCAAGAAAAACATAGCTTATGGAAAAAATAAATACTGGGGTTTCGTTTTGAGAATAAATAAGCAACAAGAAACGTGCTGAACCTTAGTATTTCTACTTAGATACATTTCTGGTAGAGGAAGGAACGAAGTTCAAATTCCGCTTGGTGTTTCAAGTTTCTCGGGAACAATTATTTAATTCTGAGTATGCGATCACAGGAAGATGGCCCGTATTTCTGAATATAATAATATGAGGTTTTTAGAGATGATGTGTTTTCTCAGAAGATTAATTTTGTATGATTATTGTTTCACTTCTACTAAATGTAGCAGACAGTTATAGATTCAGTTCCTATAACTAAGATATTGTTAGAGACTACGCTATATTAAGCTCGTAGCATTTTTAAATCACGTCAAATACCTACTTAGGACGTGGGAGGAAACCTACGTTCGTAGTATTATATCCAGCGGCCCAAGACGTTCACCCACGCCACATAGGACACAATCGCTTCGCAGGTGGGTTGCGAAGTGGAACGCACTTTTTCGCAAAAACGTAATCCGATCCAAGCCACTAATTTCGCAACAGTGAATTTACTTCACATGCACAACATAACAGTAAGTTAGCTTTGAGAAAATACGATTTTCTTTTATCTTGAAAGTTAAAAGTGAAAGACGATATCTACATTGTACTCGGTTCGAGAGTGTGCATGTGTAGGTACTGTAATTACAACGGTAGGTATACTTTCTCATCTCCGTGTGTGTGAAATCGTACACAACCTTTGGTGTGCGTGCTGTGTTCCTACTGGTACCTATATCTATTGTTACTGATGGCATAGGGATAGGCGCATTACACGAATAATTAGTTATTGTCGAATACGACGCCAACTACCACCCTGTGCATTATTGCAAGACATATTGCACCAAGTGATAGCGACTCAGAATCTGAGTTCATCATCTGAGTCATAGTTCTTTTGGAAATACTCATTAATGATCTGATCATTAATGAATATTTCCAAAAGAACAATGAACTTAGATAACACTGTACCTGTATAAGCCAAAGTACTTACAGAATAAATACTAGCACGTCAAAGGCTGCATGCAGTAACTTTTTTTAAATATGTAGGTAGTTTAACAAGTAAGCTGCAATCAAAATTTAGGTAAATCCCCGTCTCTTTGGAAATCTTTACTTGATTAATGAATGGATAACAGAATGTTTAATCATGCTTATATTACAGGTATCTACACCGCAATAAAGCAATTACCATTCACTATCGTATTAAATAAATAATCTTATCAATGGTAATTCGTACTTATGATGCACGAATGTGTTTGATTCAATGAAAATATGATATTGGCAAGTGGCGCGGCTCACATGTGGTACCTCTCACACAGGCGGCGATAACGGTGACGATAAACGAGCGCGTTTTTCATTAACGGATCGACGAGTTTCCATGAATGGGTGCGTTGAATGGAAAACGCTTGGTTTGCCCCATTCACGACGTCGCTACCGCCGCCGCGCCGCCCGCCCCTCACTAGAGCGTTGTTGAACCGAGATAACTATGTACGATGTACAAGGCGACACTCGACGCCCGTCGCGTCGTGACGCCCTCATTTGTTTCTAGTAAGAATCCTGCTAATCATTATTCGTCTAAACAACTTTTACGCAAACAACGTTGAAATACCATTCTTTCCTCTGATTCAACCATTTAGACAGCAGAAATGGGTTTAGTTTACACACTAAACAGTATGTTCGGCGAGACGAGTCAACCTAGATTTACGTTTAATGATATAGAAGTCAGTACTGATTAAAAACTAAGTACCAGCAAAGGAATAACAATTTGTGAAAACTGTTTCTTTTTTTTTATTTAATTCAGTATTTACATCAAAATATATTTCCGTTATTATTAGTTCAATCGACATTAGCCCAGCTGTGGGCCATTCACGATTACTAAAAATAAGTTTTAAGGATAGTTAGATACCTGAAATGGTTGAGTATAGTAAAATCTCCCTTTTATTTCAATTTGTTAAAGAGCAAGGTTTGGTAAAATATCTAGTTATAAAATTACCAATTTTTTGGGTTACCTCGTCCTAAAGACCAGATTGAGGTCTAAAGTAGGCCCATTATATAAATAATAAAACCTATTGTCTCGATCCAATTAATAAGTCCTATCTCTGAGCTAGTAGCAGAGAGTACAATAATACCGTAATCTATTGTCCACTATCAGTCGAATACATTTAGGTGTATGTATCATTAACCAGCTAGTGCTTATCAGGTCTGTTACAAACAAATTTTATTATTTAACGCCTTATATTACACATGTAGGTATCAACACGATATCGCCACTTGTAAATAAACATAGCACCGAAGAATTGCTACTCGTCCGCCGAGCAGGCGACAGGCAGCACAGTGGAATACACACTGCTAATCAGAAACTTCTGTTTACCCAAGAAATAAGACAGGGTACGTACTAAGGTACGTGCGTGACTCATATTCACATGTTAACATAATAGCGTTGTACAAAAGTAACGTGTATTACAAACACGCCTGCGCAAGTCTTAAGACGAACTTCTAAGAGTGAAAACGATGCTTTATGTCGACAAGCCTCAAAAGGCGCAGGTAACAGATTCCTGAGTCATACCACGCATTAAATAAATAATAAGATTCAATTAACAGTTGCCCTTTCGGGTTCGGTTAAGTGTTTGTAGGAACAAAGGTGTTCGATGGCGTATGAGTAGATAAGGCGCAGGCGCAACGGAAGTTGCCATAACTAATGTACTATAAGGTTGTGACATTATCGCTTGTTCTGGACTAGACACAAGAGCGATTGTAAGGACCGACACGAGACGCCATCGCCCACAGCCATCAACGAGGCAATTTACTAAGTACAAATCTAATTAAGATATTCATAGAAAAATAAGGAATCCTATTATGTTATAAAATAATCTCATAATTATCCTTAAATACTGCTTTGTGCTAACATTCCAACCCACACAGGGACACTATGCGGTACATAACCCATCAGTGCAGGTTGGTGGATTCACATGTCTTCAAATAAGATAGTATCTAAGCTAGGATGTGTTTTATTTCCTTTATTTTATTTAAATAAGCTTTTTTTACCTTGCATTGTTACGGTGTATTGCTAAAATCTCTCAATTTTAAACCACTTCTGCCTAACCAATTGAGGTGGTTTTATTTTGGTTCTGGTGACAATACATTTTTATGACAGATATGACTTGATTGTGCCGCTAGAATCATCTGTTTACGAGATTACTACTAAACAGTTAATACACAGACATGAGAGATGTGCAATATGTGCATGTGTTCAATGTTGATAAATAAACATAATTTTGTGTTCTTCTTATTGAATAATAAAATCTTTTTTTTTAATTTTTATGTAGGTATTCTCTGTGTTAAGAACAGTGGTGATGACATAAATACACAAAATAAATTGCCTGGTTGGCAAACCAGTGGTAAATGCCAAGGACAAGTTGCAAGAGTCATCTCTTGCAACTTGTCCTTGGCTTTTACCACTGCACCATTACTGCCCTTCTTCAGGCAACTGTAGTACCTAGTTTAAAGTATGTTTATGTTTTTTTTTATTCTGTCGAGGATTCTAATGAGATTAATAATGTAATTATTAGATTAATAAACAAATTTTCGGAATATGTTTGGAAAAACAAAAATAGTTGAAACTGGGTCTGGTTCCTAGATTCAATGTAAAATAACTGTCTTTGAGCTTTTCAATTTAGAACCTTCATTGAACTTGAGTTTTAAGTATAGTGTACATTCAATATTGATTATATAAAATTGATTATTTTTTTTATTAATTGAAGTATTCAATTCAATTATGGAATTGAACATTTCCATAATTGAACATTACTTTTTCAGGGTTCCTAAAGTATTGCATTACTTACTTGTGCACAAGGACAACAATTAATGGTTTTGAGTGCTCATAAAGTAAGATATAATCAGCATACACAACATCACACCTGTAATCCCCGAAGAATAAGGCAGAGGTGTACCTGCCATATCTATCATGTCATACCTGTCATGTCTATATTTTGCTAATTATGTTTTGAAGTCCCATGTAATAGAGGGTGAGCCGTGCCGAGCCATTTCCATCAACTGGCCACAATCCAGACTATGCGGCTGGCCCAATTGACAAATTAGGCAGCAATAAATTAATTACTAGCTGTGCTTCGCGGTTTCACCCGCGTCTTTAGTTGCTACCCTGCTCCCGAGGGTAGTAGAGTGATGTTGTGTAGCCTATGTTACTTCTTAATAATGAAGCTTCTTATTAGTGAAAAAATGGTTAAAATCGGCCCGTACTTTTGGAGCCTATTCAATACAAATAAACAAAATGTTTCCTCTTTACAATATTTGTATAGATAATAATATCTAATATATAAAATTCTCGTGTCACAGTTTTCTTTCCCATACTCCTCCGAAACAGCTGGACCGATTCAAACGAAACTTTGTGTACATATCGGGTAGGTCAGAGAATCGGCCAACATCTATTTTTCATACCTCTAAGTGAGCAGCGGGTGAAACCGCTGGGCACAGCTAGTAATATACAGGGTGGCCAGTTGATAGGCGTCCAAAGAAAAAAATTAGATGCCTTATGCTAAGGGGTAACCGAATTTCCCCCATGTATGTTCCGCGATTATTTGTAGTTTAGGAGCTAGAATTTTTTTAAGTACATTTTTCAAAATATTCACCTAGCATTGGTTTTTATTTTTTATGTCTTTATTCCTATCATTTTTAGATATTCTTTTTTGTGGAATCTATTAGCGATAACAATAGCTACCATGCAAAAAAATCCGTTTGCCTAGGCATTGTAGAACTTACCACAAAATTAGTCCAAAGTTCAAGTTTTACCATTAGAGTTCGATAATCAAAAATGTTCAGAGCTTAAAAAAAAAATAAGTGAGGGGTGCCAGAGGTTTCTAAATGATCTTAAAAACTTCTATGGACCTTCAACAGACAAAATCGGTAAAAAAATATAGAGCTTGATCGGGGATTATTTCCTGTAATTAGCGTTGATAGCAATAAAGGTATTTTTACAGTTATTGTTATAATTTGGGATTTCTTTATTTTTGCCACTTTTATGATAAAAAAATACGGTAGATAGTTTACAAATTTTATTAAAACACGTTACAAAAGTTTTTCAAAGTGCCACCTTACCGCAGAAATGCACAATCTACATCTACGGAGGAAATTGTCTTTAGTTGTAAACCATTTCTCGTCTCAGTATTAAGTTAACGTCTGACAGCAAAATTGGTAATTCTTCAAGAACTCTTTGTAGGTGGCTCCATCGAGCTTGGGCAGCGGCCTGGCTATGGATTCTCCATAGTCCGCTATCGAGAATACTCATTCCGTAAGACCATCAAATTTTCAACACCGCTGCAGTGTGAAAATGTGGTCCGGCGTTCTCAACGGTGAACTACCAATTAGTTTACCACCACCATTCGAGCTGCCGTCCAGACTCGTGATGGTACGCACGGGACACTAACAATGAGGAAGAGCTAAAACGGAAAATTGAAGAAGCGGGAAATGTTGTAAGAAGTAACAGAGAAGCCTTTAGACAACTATAAGACAATTTCCTCCGTAGATGTAGATTGTGCATTTCTGTAGTAAGGCGGCACTTTGAAAACCTTTTGTAACGAAGCGGTGTTGAAAATTTGATGGTCTTACGGAATGAGGATTCTCGATAGCGGACTATGGAGAATCCATAGCCAGACCGCTTTCCAAGCTCGATGGAGCCACCTACAAAGAGTTCTTGAAGAATTACCAATTTTTGCTGTCAGACTTTAACTTAACACTGAGACGAGACATGGTTTACAACTAAAAGACAATTTCCTACGTAGATGTAGATTGTGCATTTCTGTGGTAAGGCGGCACTTTGAAAAACTTTTGTTACGTGTTTTAATAAAATTTGTAAACTATCTACCGTATTTTTTTATCATAAAAGTGGCAAAAATAAAGAAATCCCAAATTATAACATCATCATTTTCCTGCCCTTGTCCCATTCTATTTGGGGTCGGCGCAACACGTTTTCTTCTTCCATTCTCCCCTATCAGACGTCATGGCATCATTTACTCCTTTCTCTTTCATATCATTTCTTACACAATCCATCCATCTTTTCTTTGGCCTTCCTCTCGCTCTCCGTCCATCAACATTCAGATCCATTACTCTTTTAGTCACATGTCCTTCATCCCTCCTCATTACATGTCCATACCAAGACAAACGACTCCCTTTCATCTTTTCTGTAACAGGCGCAACTTTCAAACTTCCTCGAATATATTCATTTCTTACTTTATCCATTCTTGTCACTCCACACATCCACCTCAACATTCTCATCTCCGCTACATGCAGTCGTTTTTCATCCACCTTTTTTACAGCCCAGCATTCTGACCCATACAGTACAACAGGTCTAATCACGGACTTATATATTTTCCCCTTTAACTTGAGGGGCATCCGTGGGTCACAAGTTGTTCCAGTGACCTGTCGCCATTTCATCCATCCTGCGTTGATCCGGTGCGTTACGTCCCGGTCTACTTCGCCGTCCCCTTGGACAAGCGACCCGAGGTACCGGAAGTTGGAGCAGATCGGTATAGGCGTTCCGGTAAGGGTTATGGGCACAGGACTGGAGAGACCGCCGAAATCGCAGAACAAGTATTCGGTTTTAGTTCTGCTTAATTTCAGGCCAACGTTCTCCAGTCTTTGCCACCACACTTCCAATCTGCTCTGGACCTCTTGGCCGCTCTCGGCAACCAATACAATGTCGTCGGCAAACAGCATGCACAATCCCAAATTATAACAATAACTGTAAAAATACCTTTATTGCTATCAACGCTAATTACAGGAAATAATCCCCGATCAAGCTCTATATTTTTTTACCGATTTTTTCTGTTGAAGGTCCATAGAAGTTTTTAAGATCATTTAGAAACCTCTGGCACCCCTCACTTATTTTTTTTTTAAGCTCTGAACATTTTTGATTATCGAACTCTAATGGTAATTTTGAACTTTGGACTAATTTTGTGGTAAGTTTTACAATGCCTAGGCAAACGGATTTTTTTTGCATGGTAGCTATTGCTATCGCTAATAGATTCCACAAAAAAGAATATCTAAAAATGATAGGAATAAAGACATAAAAAATAAAAACCAATGCTAGGTGAATATTTTGAAAAAAGTACTTAAAAAAATTCTAGCTCCTAAACTACAAATAATCGCGGAACATACATGGGGGTAATTCGGGTACCCCTTAGCATAAGGCATCTAATTTTTTTCTTTGGACGCCTATCAACTGGCCACCCTGTATAATAATTGAGTGTTGTGTGCTTTACAAATAAAGGAAGGTTTTTTTGTAATCAGGCACTTCTTTTCTTAGTGTATCAATCTAAATTGCCCAGAACTGAACCATGAGAATGGTGTTTTCAGTAGTGTCCATTTGTTCCTGCAATGAACATGCAACATGACATCCAGGACATAATATTTAGTGTCTAGTTGTTTACACCAGCTACATCTACCACATCAAACAAATTATTTCTAGAACATTAATAAGTAAACCAAGACATATGAAACTATGAATATAACAAAAGCAACATAGTTGGAAGCGAAAGCGTCGGCGGGTCGCGCCCCGGAAGGCATACTGCACCCTTATCGTGGCAGACACACTTCGTGTTATCGTAGATTTATGCGCCCGCGCCGCCGGCACAAATCAATCATGTCATATATTTCTGTAGCTACTTATGGAAATGCATTACTTAGCTCACGTCATCCGATTGTGCAGTGAACATAAGGCATCTAAGTGCACATTATGACAAAATCACAATTCCTATGCTCATGGTTATTCTTTTTTTTTCATGGAATTATTTCACATAGGGATGCAGTTGGTCATTTCCTGTGGAAAAGACCCAGCAAAAACTCTATGGTTCAAAAGGAGAGCTGCAAAAACTTTTTATGTTGTGTGACAAATGATATAGTGTCATGGGCGCCCATGATACCTATGCATAGGTACCGAAATGGATGGAGATTAACACCTAAGTGCCGCTATGATTCAATATAGATTGCCATCAACAGACTATGATGAAGATGAAGTCTCATTGTTTTGTCCTATCATAAGAATAATCATATCCTCATTAGCAAATTTCTCAATTTCAGTAAGGTTTGCTATAAGAAAACCCCATTCTGGGTGATGCTCGCTGTTGTACACAAGCTTAGTATTTATTTTTTAGTACTAATTTGTGTCTCTCTGCTTGTTAAACCCTTTAGTGCTTAAGAACAGCTTATTTATTTTTGTTAAGCCATTGTCTTTCTCTTGCTACTACATAATTATTGATGAAATTGTATTAGTACATGCGAGTGGGGGAGAATAAGAAATATTTACATTTAGAAATCATAAACTTTCAACAAGTAAAATATTGATTAAAGTAGAAATAGTTTAGTGATCTTTGGCAAAATTTGTTATTGAAGTTGGGGTTGTTGTCAATATTTAAAAAATATATATTATACATTGATACCACAACCAAGCAATAAGTTGGTAAATATGATGTAATGTCTTTTAGTGAGAAGAAATATTAAGGACATTGCTACATCTTATTGAAGTTATTTAAATTAAAAACTTTCCCAATATAGGGTTATCTATTATGAAATCCTTGAAATGTTAGAAAATATGAAAACATGAAATTATGAAAACATATAAAGATGTCTTCATTGTATCTTTTTCATAAAAAAATATAATACTTAGGTGTCTTCCAGGTCTGCATATGCCAAATTTGTTTAAACAGCTAAAAAATCCATAACAGCACATTACCCATTTATTGTTTATGGGCATCAACATAATAGTTAACACATTGAGCTCCCAGTTACAGATACAAACCTACATTTTTTTTATTAAAATTATAATCATGATAATATTCCATAAACTCATGTGACAGACCTACAAACTGATTATAATTCAACTGAGTGCAAGTGATACTACTAATTCTATAATCATAATATTGAGATTTATAATGTCAATTTAAATACATTATCAACTTTTAAGTATTTGTCACTGATAATGTAATCAAAATGAAAAAAATAAATAGTAACGAAACAAAAACATGATGTTATACATAATGGATGAGTACATAATGTGAATGAGCATGTGTAGAAACACTCTCATTGTACAAAGTAGTAAAACAATCTCCATACTAAAATCTTGACTACAATACATATTGAAAAGTGCAAGTATCTTTCACAAACAGGTGGAGAACTCAAGTATCAAGTTCGTCTCATTATGAATTAAATAGTGAGAGCACACAGCAATATCTAATCTAATATGATCTAGGCACGATATTCATTGTATTCACGGCAATTCATCAAATTCATTCATAAAGTTTGTGTGAACTGTCAAAACAGCACAGGACGATAACAAAGAACAACACTCCTGAATAAATGTGAAAGAGATCACATTCGGCGCATGGTGTGCACTTGAAACTATCACTTAATTTACTCCTATGGTGATATTCATTCACATCTGGCTCAGAAAATTAAAGAGTTCTTTGGTACCACCTGTTCACCACAATGACAACAATATTTTTCTTACAATACGGCAGGCGTCAAATAAAGAATATTTATTTCTAAACAGATTTTTAGACACTTACTAGATATAAATAGTAAAGAAAGCTAGTAAAACAATACGTACCGATCTTTATTTTCAATCTTTCTTCAACTCGCACTTTACGCATATCGTCCGCCATGTTAAATCCATAACTGTTTATCTCTTTCATCCGCTGTTATCTCTTTCGGAACGAGCCCGTTCGGCCGGCTTGTCCCGCCACTTCCGGAGTGTCGTAATGGTCTACTTGAGCCTGTTTTCGAATTAGCTGGGTAATTGAAATCCATACACAAAGTTCACTCTAAGAATCCACATTTTCGACGATGTTTTGAATATACATTAATTACACACAGTAAACCGAATGAATTCACGCTTGCATTGCGCATGTGCTCAATACATACATGCACTGAGCACTCTTCTATCAATGAATGAACGCACTTAGTCCAACTTCAAGTCCTTTTCTTGTTTTCAATGTAATTTTGTTACTATACACATAACTCACGTTTCGAATCATTGACTATAAGCAACACAACATGATCATGAAAATGTTTTGAAAACTTCATTTCTCAATGAATAAAAACTATGAATGGGCAATTACGTCACGTCAAGACGTTCAACGTTGCGCCTGCGCGGCCACGGGTGAATTCGTTCCAACTTTGAACACCATCGCCTCGTTCGCTGCTCTCTTCCCCAATTTCGAAAGAGAGATAGAAATATATCTACATCTCGGCTGTGCGGGTTGCACAGATTATAAATATTTGATCGAAATATTATGATGGCAACTTTTACTTTTTGGCAACAATAAAATAATCGGCGTGTGTACACAACACTTTCTTTATTTTAAAAAGCCAGCAAAAATTTCAACAATCAACAAAATAGGATGGTTCTTTGTTTAAAGATCATGTTTTATTTTACAGTCTCCACAAGCTGTACCTGGCCGTTAGGGTCGCGGTGGATTTTGCAATGTGACAAATTATTAGAAGATGTTTCAGCTCTTTTGTAGAAATAGTTGAAGTTTGTTAGTATTACTAAATCGTAATTACAATTGCCATGATACAAAATTGTACATTTTTTGCACCACACCTCTTTTTTGCCCTTGTGTTGGCCGAATCTGCCACTGTCATCTGTCATGTTAAATTGTAAACGAAAATTTACAGGAGACTATATTTTGTATAATATTTTAATGCAAGTTGCATTCATTTAATATTAGTTATATCACGGTTAATTATAAAAATATTAATTATTTTTTATTAAAATGAATGATAATTACACACATGTAGACAGCAATTTATTTTACGTTACTGAAAATATCATGGGTCCTTGCGATCAGAGCGCTGAATATGAACAATTGCTAAATGATTTTAATTCAATCTATGGTGAAGGTTGCAGATGCAACGAAATTTGTTTCCATGCAACATGTAAATGCCTTCAGAAGTCTTGTGGCGATAATTATCTTACCTACCAGAAAAATGGTCAGTTGAAGTATAAACTTATACCTAAGTCCCAATCGTATCCCATTTTGGAGTGCAATGATAGTTGCGCATGTTCAATTGAGTGTGGAAATAGACTTGTGCAGAAAGGACCTGTGGAAGGCCTGGACATAAGGCACTGTGACAAAGACTTTGGTCTTTTTGCTACATGTTTCATTCCTTCTGGAACATTTTTGTGTGAATATGCAGGAGAAATAATCACTCCAAACCAAGCTTCTGTAAGACATCATGATAATAAGATGCAGGGAAAAGGTAATTATATATTTTATCTTCAAGAACTGTCTGGTGACCACACTACAGTTACTGTCATTGATCCAAGTGTATTTGGTAATATTGGGAGATATATAAATCATAGTTGTGAGCCTAATTGCCAAATTTTACCAGTTAGATGTGGAAGTCCTATTCCAAAGTTGGCAATATTTGCTTGGAGAGATATTTTACCTGATGAGGAGGTTACTTTTCACTATGGTTCAAATGATAATAGTAATCCTGTGACTGGGACTGATCGGACTAGATGTTTGTGTAAAGCTAGGACTTGTAGTGGATTCATGCCTTTTCAAAAATATTAACATTAATCTGTCAATTTTCATTCTGTTGAAAAAATATTGAGGCTGAGAAGTTAGCAGCAACTGGTATACTGGTTAGAACTTTATGTTGGCTCAGAACATCTACATAAACTATGAATCTAACTTTACTAGCAGATAAGATAAATAGTTTTCTTTATTGTGTATACGAAACGGTAAAAAATGTTGTGAAAACTGATGACACAGATGGTATATTCCTCTATAGATTAACATTTACAACAACATTCTCATTCCTTTTTTGTTTAATATCAATTTATTTAACAAAAAAATACTAAAAAACCATACCTGGTACAACAGGGTGAATAACATGAAAAAACTTTGGAAGAGATTTTAATGTTGATTGGAATTTAAATTTAAATTGTAGTTGCCCACATGCACTCTAAATAATTAAGTAAATACAATAGAGTACTTCTTTAACTTTCATTTCAATTCACCTTGTTTTACAGCAATTTAAAATCATACATATGTAAATTGGTTTATTAATTTATAATGCTTATCTAAATATTTAATTGAATGGTTCTATTTAGAGAAATGTTGGTTAATTAATTATCTTGTTTATTTTAATGGCAGATCTAGTGTAAAGAGGACAACTCTTGAGTTTTTAATTATTTTGACTAAAAGTATTAATTGTTAGCCATACAGGTACACAGAATGCAAATAATATAAAAATATATAGATAAAATTGTGTTTAAATTACATGCATATTCCTTAAGAAAACTCTTTATTGAACAATCTTTTACTTGCTTGTCGTCTTGAGAGGACTTGCATCTTCCATGCTCACCATCTCAAATGGAAGAAATGGTAGAATGATGGAAAGGTAGCAACCTTCATAAAGGATTCCATCCTGTAAAAACTAAATTAACTAGGGACTTTATCTCACCTTGTAGAAAATTGTAACTACCAAATGCTCTGCCTGCTGTTTTAAGAAATAACAAGTAAATAAAATATAAAAGTCATTTCCCAACTTCAAAATGAATCCTCCTGAGTTTTAACCCATCCATTTCCAAACCATGGCAACAGTTGTTTAACCTGGGCCGGTAAGGTAACCCTTCCATTACTCAAACTCGGCTAAGGTGCCAGCAAATGTTAAGTGAAGTATAGTTCTTTTGGCGCGTGACCATAGTCGGGTAGAGAGCCACCATTTCGTTTTTCAAAACAACTTGCACAAATTTTCACAAATGATTACCAACAACACCTTCCTGGCCATATTATTCTAGCTCCAAAATCAAGCAGCACAGTTCACTGAAATTATGTAACTGTAACATAGGCTCATTCTATCTAGACTTAGGTAAATAGAAGCACATTGGGTTACTTTGGTTACAGTAGTTACGAGGTTGGGTATACATAAGGTGTATTCCTATGTCATTGCTATTCATTACGACATGGATTGCCGGACCGTAGCCCAACGCAAAAACGGAAAAAGCGTTTAAAAAGCAACTAGTACTTATGTAGTACTGTAGAATATTTTTATAACTCAACCACAGCATAGTACAGGCTGGTTGACACAGTCATTCGAATACTCAAGTTTTTAAATAAAGAATAAAACAAGATATAGAATAAGAGTTACTGGTGCAAGAAAAATACTCTTTTAAACAAAAAATCTCAAGTGGTAGGTAAGCATTATACCTTTATCTTAATAAGGGTTATTTATACTTTTCACGATACCTACAGAAAAACAAGAAGTAGCGTACCTCGACAACTTAATTTCTACTACATAAAATACGATATCTACCGACGAGTCCTAGTTTCGGGCCAATATCGTCACCTTTGTCGGTTGGCTAAGTAATAACTGCTAAACCAGGTAAGATCATTTCTAGACTTTTTCATTTTTTTTCTAGCCTTGTCTGTCCCACTGCTGGGTAAGGGCCGCCCTAAAATCCTTTCAGGTACTTTTCGCCTGCGCCACCTCGAACCAGCACACGTGGTGATGCGCGACCAGTAAAAATTGAGGCATATCATCATGTCAGACACCTACAGTTAACCGTCACAGGACGAGCTCACAGGTAAAGACCACGGACCGAAAAGGTTCTGGTTATTTTTAGGGTTAGGTGAAAAACTGGAGTAAAGATGAACCCGTTAATCAGCCAATAATCGGTAGAGATCATTTTATTAAGTACTAGCTGTTCCCCACGGTTTCACTCGCGCTGCTCAGCACCTGTTGGTCGTAGCGTGATGTTATATAGCCTATGTTACTCGGGGATAATGTAGATTTCCAAAGGTGAAAGAATTTTTGAAATCCATCCAGTAGTTTCGGATCCTATTCATTACAAACAAACAAACAAACAAACAAATCTTTCCTCTTTATAATATTAGTATAGATCTACATAAAAAACTAGCTGTACCCTGCGGATGAACAGGGTGTTCAGCTAAAAAAAAATTACGACCGTTTCTCAGACCTACCGAAAGTAATACTAAATTTCAGATTTTATTCATAGATTGTTTTTCGAGGAGTGCGGTAACTAAAACTGCGACACTATAATTTTATATCAATATACCTATGCATGAAAGTAACGGAGATAGCCCGCTTTTAAATGGTTAAACCAACAGTGCAGAAGATAGCACTCGTTAACCTTAACCGGTTAGCGTACAGACAAAAATTTGGCGGAAAATACGCAGCCGAATATCATGTAACATTTGAAAAAAACAACCTTTAGCAGAGGTTTGCAGTTACAATATCGGTTGGCGCTTATACGCCTAACGTATACGAAACAGCGCATAGCCTTAAAAGGCAAATTAGTGTCGTTTAGACATCCGATTATATAAGCACTATCAAAATTACAAAAAAATGCCGAAATAAGCACACAATCCAAACGCTAATTATTATTGTTAGCATTTAAGGACAGTGTAAGGTCAGCGTCTTAGGGGCGCCCGGGCGGTTTGTTGTGTAGGAGTGTACGAGTACAGGAAATACGAGAAATAAAAAAATAAGAGATATCATGATCATCGTTCACCTTTATGCCAATTTTTATTTTATGTAAGTTTTAAGAGGGTTTTTAAAGGAAATTGACAATTCTAGTGTAGTACTTAACTTCTAGGCAGCTGCAGTAAATTAAAAGGGGTTGGAATATTTTTGCATGAAGCGTGGCCCAACTTCCACCATTTTAATATTTTGTATAAGTTGCGGCCACGCATTTAAAACATGTTGATATTTATCGATAGCTGAAATCAATATAAACTAGTTTTCCATGAGACACAAACCTTGTTAATCAATAGCTAGCTTCGTAAGTGTTGTATGAGGCTACTTCTAAAGCATCACATTTAATTTCCAAAATATTAACATTACTGGCTTTTGCCCGCGGCTTCACTCGCGTTAAATTCGGTAGCGCCTTATTGATTTGTAATAGCAACGCTAAGTTTTCCCGTTTCGTCCCTCGTTCACCCTCATATCCCACTCTTTTAAAAAAAAAAATAGCCTATGTCCGCCTCCTGGTTCCCAACTATCTCTATACCAAAATTCATCAAAATCAGTTTAGCCATTAAAGCGTGAAGAGGTAACAAACAAACAAACTCACTTTCGCTTTTATAATATTAAGTAAGGATTAAAGTTATGCTGATTGCAGTCTGTAACTTTGATGGCGTTCAAATACCTTCCCCAGCACTGGGCAGAGGGGAGTGTCAGACTTGTACTGACCAAAACCCACCCATGTTCCTTCTTTTGCCCTTTATGTACCGTGGCCGCAAAATCTCTTTCAAATAACTTGCAACCACAAATATTTAAAAATATCTCAAACTAGCATACTGCCCTGGCTTCGCATGAGTGCAATTTCTCTTTTTATGAACCTTATCCCGACAGTAACTAATCCAACAGAAAAAAAACAGCCAGATTAATCGAGCCGTTTCAAAGTGGGTTCCGTTCGTAAAGTTCTCCCCTGCATTAAAAACACACTTTTTTTTTATCATCTGTCCACATGAAAACTATTTTTCTCAAGTGCGCAGGGCCTCCAATTTGTTAAAGACGACCCCTGCAACATGATATTAGGCAAAATCGACGGGTTAGATCCCTCGCTATAAAATTCTAGGCTAGAAAAATCCGTATTAAGGTAGTTTTTTTTTTTATTAATTTTTCTTCAAATCGTGCTCGAAACTCGTTTGAGTATTTTTCGCCATTCTATTTCCGAAAAATACCCTGTTTAGGTACCTTTTAAACCGGAATAGTATAGCTAATAAGTTAAGTTTGTTTATAATCTTGTAACTAAAGGTCGTATTTTCCCGGATGAGCTTTAGCTCATTGTGTAGGAGCTCATAAAGCACGATTAATCGATGTAGCCAAAACTAAAATAGATTAAAAATCGATTAGTGAAAATCAGTACCAGCCGCGGTTCGGACGGCCATTTTATTTACGTAAACAAACAGGTTTTGTTTTTGCTTTGGGATTTCTTATCGTTCGTAATTATGTTTTTGGTTCGCTTTATCTACTTACTTTTCCTCATGCTGAGAAATACGTTCAAAACATTTTTGATACGCAGAAGTAAGAGATAAACATTGGTATTTTTTCATGAGTAAGCATCGTATTAATAACTCGTAAGTACCATGTAGTACCAAGCGCGACTCCTGCGCATCAGGTCCTGAAGCCAACCTTCATTCTCCAAATCTAATTAAGTATGACGGGGTTTTCCACAATAAGGAATTTCTATGTAGCAGTCCGGTAGCTGTATTTGTGCTCGTTTAATGACAAAACACGCGCCCTCGCATTAGTACTAATAGGTAGGTATTGTGCTTGACAGCTTTGGCTCTGCCTACCCCCAGGGATATTATCGGCTCGATAATATATTTTTAATTTTTGTTCGCCAATTAGCGTTGCTGTTTTCTGATTCGCAGGGAACAATTTGGGTGCCTGTGAAATTGCAGGAGGTTTTTTTTTAATTTTCATTGCACATTGCAGTGGTGGAGAACTGGAGAAAAACTGGTGAGTCCCTGAACACTTATATAAGATGCGCCTGAGAATTGCTATCAAAAGTTACAAGCAGCTCATCCAGGAATAGACAAAATATGTATTATAGAAGATAACTCATAAACTACCCAAACATTTTAAATAAAATTAAAATGGGACCACCTCGGATCCTCTATTTCGATTATAAAAGGATTTTTTAAGATCCTTTCACCAAGAACGAGAAATTGCAGAAAAAATACAAGCACTTATCTTTAAGTAGCAAAAAAAATACTGTGGTTACGACATTTCCGATGTTGCGTTGTCTCTGTGAGCACCCCAGCTCGCCGATGTGCTTAAATTCACACTATCTGTAAGATACTAAGGTCTTTAAAACTTAAAAACTAAACATTGAATGTTTTATATTGAATTTATGCTGTTGGATCACTTGGTTTTTGGTTTCACCATAGCTAGGTAACGAATATAATAAACTTTCCAGTTTCCACTAATCCACGGTCTGTGATAGATAAGTGATAACTTAGCTTCGTGTGTACCTAAGTGTTTATAAATAATGCACTGTTCTCTTTCATATTCTAATGTGTGCTCAGTCCTCACTGTTACTGCTAATCCGCTACATGAGATTGCCTTAATCGCTTCTAAAATGACATCTACAGTTCGCAGGAAGTGATGCGGTTGACTATTCTCGGTGAAGGCCAGGCAGGAATAATAAATGATTCAACTATATTTTACATTGCAGTTGTTGTATCTTACTTTTATGTAGGTACAAAGTTAAGTCTCACATGAAAACCATGTTTTGGTACCAAAAATCTGATATCCGGGGTCGGAAATTAAAAAAACAGTTTGAGAACTGTTGTCCGATTGACCCGAAGATCAACGAATACTTGCGTCGCGGGAAGTCCGCGGCTCGGCGGTCAACACAGATATGTGCACAATATGTGTGTACTACTACTTAAGCCGTTCGCGAGTGGCGTCCTATCGAGTTTCGCGGCGGACGACGACGAACACGCACGCTTCTCACTCGCGCACCAGTGACCATAGACCCATTGCTGAGGGTGAACGTGGAACGTGCCAGAGCTTGAGGGACAATTGGTGCAATCATCTCGTTGAGCGTAAACAAACGAGTAAGTATGGGCTGCCTTTATGTAACAACGTAGCGGCTGAGTAGTTACCGGTGTTTGAAAATATCAATATTTTGGTGTTGTTTGTGAGTAGGTAAACGATTTATAACTGTCCATTCGGAGACCGGTCCTCGACTTGGATTACGCATACTTAATCATTTCGGATTGATGTGCATAGTTGGTATCAGTTCTATGATTTATGTTTTTATCAATGCATTAATCGGATGTCTTCAGTACAATATTTCAGCTTGCAGTTTTATGGGATTATCTATCAAGTCTTTCGATCCGCATATTTAAATTTTAGTTAGGTTGTTGACTGTCTCATCATGTTTTTAGGAAATTTCCTAAACTTGATTGGTTTCTGCCACCGGGGATTTCCTTTCTTATTTGTATTGAGTAAAATCTGTTAATATCACCTTTGGTTACCCTAGGTTTCTACTAAATCCTTATAATAAAATTGTTATATTAACTTCTTAACTCGTTTCTGATGAAGCCATAAGTCAGTGGATGTCAAAGATCAATGAAACAACCGCTTTTGGTTTATTGGTATAATATCGTTATTTGACCTACGAAACATATTTCTTTCGCATGGTCTACGAAACATATTTCTTTCGCATTGTAATTATCCTAAGGTGTTGTAATCGATTTCGTAACTAGGAATTGGAGCCAGTTTTGTACAATATCCTTAGGATTGCTGCTGGCACGAATGTATTTTTTTAAATGATGGATCAAATGATTTGCAAGTTGATGTCGTAAATTATTTATAATATTTATTCGTTGTTGATTGCTGGGGTTTTGACTGGTTCTGCCTCGAGAAATATTTTTTGGAGACGATGCGGTATTCGTTACGCTGTGATTGAATTTAAACGCACACACAGCTAGGCATCATAGCGCCACAAGTTGTTGTATAGATAGAGGTAATGTAAACAGATCTTTGCCAAGCTTTGTTATTATAGCAAAATTTTCCTCCAAACACTAATCGATTGTAGAAACGGTCAAGTAAAAGTTGTTGTGCTTTAACAGCGGACGTTGATGAACTATGACATCTGATGCGATGTGCTGTTATAAAGATAATAACAGTAAATGCAACAGTTCAGCACTCAAAAAGTACACATCCGTATTGCTGTGTTAAACTGTTAACACACTCCCAAGTAGCCAAAAATCAAGAAGCAGCTACAAAATTACCTATTTGCAATTGTCCGTAGGTACCATTTTGCGTAGGTACATAAAGAATTTAATACCCAATTTAAATTGTTTATTTACTTTTTGAGATAAAATAAAGACAAAATAAAAACTGGAGATGCAAGGTCGAGGCCTCTAGATGACGCTTTGTCATATGATGTAATCATTGTACCGCCTTTTGCATTTGGTAACTCTTAGTGATATGAAAGGAGGTACCTCTGGAATATCGGAGCCTACATCAGTAGCATCTGATCATTGACCTTTATTTGAGAACTACGTCATATTCTCGATTAACTGGAATATCTATTTTCCCTAATCCATCACCCTTCGCATCGACCTTGTTAATCTGGCTTGTGACTGGTTCTACCTTGAGTAATTAGGAAACACCAAACAGTTAGTAAAATCGATTAACAAATTAAACAATACCGAAAATTCTATATTAAATTCTGTCCATAGACAAGTAAAATGATGATCCAGAGTTGAATAGCTCACCTTCACACTATTCCCACGTCGAACCTGTTCCATGTTTGACTTATTTCAGCATGCAACTCAAGTTATTTATGGTCCGATGATGAGTCTAGCGAAACTGTTGTTTTACTTTTGCGTGGTTGGGTTGGGTTAGTTACTATGCGCCGTAGTCGCTTCATCGGAAACCAGTCTGCTCTTCAACATATTGTATTCACATATTTTATAATTGCTTGCCTCATCGCCAGATGGAACATTGATTTTTATAGCTGTCGATGATCGGGTATTTTCTTATTATTATAGAATTTGATTTCTTTTCGAGACCGGTAGTTACCGTTACGGTTAACGACTGCGTCTGATGTGACTTGATTATTTATTACGTTGGACTCTAACTCCGACAATCATGTAGGTACTTTCCACATTTAAAATGAAACCAAAACAGGAATTAGATACCTACGATACGTCATCGTCATTACTTTATTACATTACTCAAGGGGAATCTTACTTTAGGAATGGAAGGTAAAACCAAGTAGGAATTGTTATACATATTTTATGTATATTATGAGCATTACTTTCCTCACTCATCGCACCATAATGCCCAAAAGCACTCCCTCGAACCGTACTAGGCTTGATCCTTCCTTGCTCGATTTTGATAGAAGACAATTTTTGTAATGTACATCATTGCTTGTAAAAATTATAAACTAGAATGTAACAAGTGTAAGAATAGAAAATTCAGCGGCCAGCAAAAGAGGCATTGATGGGGGAACGTGTTAATGTGAGCTCAAGCGAAACCTGACTGGCACACATGCGTAAGTCCTAGTTGTGGCCTAGGCTTGTAATTATTTTTCACGCGCCTAAGTGTTAATTATTTGTCTTTCTTATTTCAATAAACAGTTTTCTATTTGCAAGCTAGTTCGAATTTAAATAAAGCCTTTTATAATAATTATGTTACCTCTTTGGTTGCCATGTTTTGGAGTAAAAGATCGTTCCATTATTAAAGTAACACGACAGATAAATGAGTTGTACATAATACTATGACTAGCCGATAAATCAAGACCGATCTGGATCTTCATACAGCTTTGACGGCCACTGCTTGCATGTATTTGACCAGTACATCAATTTCGATTTATCTGGAATAACCGCTTGTATGCCGGAATTACAGACAACAATTAAAAACGCATTGTGTCTCGCGTAGATCTACGTTCCGGCATACAAGGGGATAAGGTTGCCAAAATAATGTTAAAATTTCCAAGTCTGTATAGGAAATACTACTTTGTTGCATTGCAACCGCTTTTGATATCTTGAGTGACTAAAGTATTTTAAAATGGTTTCTATGTTAGCAGGAAAACAATAAGTTTCGATTCTTAGAACCTGTTCACACTTCGTTAACCTTAGATAATGTAAATATTGATGCGCACGATTTGTAATTTTTATACCAGGGTTTGGAATAACCTGAAAGAGGATGTGCTTAAACGTGATTTATTATGACGAGACTACGTCATCTTGTAATCAGTTACCTCATTCTCTATTCCTCGCTTATTGTTCCCTCTATTATGTAAGGCAATTCCGCTCAGCCAGAAATACAGTTTGATGAGACAATATTTTACGAAAAGATAACACTTTGACACAAAACAATAAAGAAAATTTGTTTTTTTTTTAAACACTTGTTACCTAACGATGGAACTTATTTTGGGAGATTCAAGCACTGGATAAACAATGGATTGACTTCCACACCACGATGCCTTATCAAAGCCAATCAAGTGAGATTTATAGGTTTTTGGTGGAAAACAAACCTCTACGCGCTGCTCTCATTACCATCAGCTGTTAAAATACTTTATTATGTACAGTATCTGTTGAAATGTTTGCCTATCTGTGTCGGATTTTGTATAGAATTCCTTACTTACTTGACCTTCACACACGACTGGCTTTTATCAATAGGTAGGGAGCTTGTAGCTATGTGACACTGGCTGGTCATAACACAGTTTTATCAATAGTACACAAATAAAACTGACTGTCATTCGAAGAAGTGTTGTTTTAAATGTAATTTTGTTGATTATGAACATAATGATAAGTACCTCAGTTCTTGTACTACTTTACCAAGAATCGAGAGTGAAGTACCTAGCGTTCTTCCCACTGCGCCGATTAG
Organism: Ochropleura leucogaster; assembly: GCA_958449745.1. Classification (NCBI taxonomy): domain Eukaryota; kingdom Metazoa; phylum Arthropoda; class Insecta; order Lepidoptera; family Noctuidae; genus Ochropleura; species Ochropleura leucogaster. The sequence continues at coordinate 12,408,397 of OY288203.1, read as the reverse complement.
ATGCTGCAAAAGTTGTTTACTTACATAAACATAATAGTTAATGTACTTAGAAATAAAATGTTATTGTTTGTTTTAGGGTTCACTGGAAGTCAGCTAATTAGATAAACACAATACTAATTATGTTCATGTATGTCTACTAACTAATAAGTGTCTACCTACTACTAATCGATCATTTGGTAAAACAGTCTTTAAGATTATTTTACAAAAGAGCTTACGAAGTTTAAATAAAAGCGAACGAAATCGGGTTCTGAAGATGAGTAGAGATGAGAGTGTCAATGATATAATCGTAGTATATGCCTACATTGATATTAGTAAGGTACTCTGTTACAACCACCGATTGTCTATAGATGTATTTAATATGTGATAATGTTGTTCGTTTCCTTTACAGCGGAACATCATGAGCCGCTTATTAGCGGTGTTGGGGTGCCTGTGCGCACTGGCTGCGCTGGCGCATTCTGCCGCGGTGCCCACCCAGGACACCATGGTCATTGCCAAGTCCGATGATACCGTAAGTTTTTGTGATTATAATTTATAATAGTGTGCCTGCTCTTGTGTCTCTTGCTCTCAAAACGTGCAGTGTCGTTAATGCAGCGCAGAGATAACATGTATCTCTGCGCTGCATTAAAGACACCTTGGAGACGGCGAAGTTTGATCTATCTACCTACTAAAATTTAAATGCTATGGTGGCAAAATATTTTAGCTGAAGTGGGCAAGATTTTCATATCATTACTGTACCTACATGTATTTACATCTTATTCGTACTTACATTTTTGATCTATGTTAATATGAAAGCGGTTTATTTTAAAATAAAAATAATCTGGGGTAGACCGGAGAATTTTTGAGTAAGTATGTAGACGTGGCTTTATACGCTTGCTCATGTTTGGGATTGACTTTCAACCAGGGCTGAATGGATGGCACATTTCTGATAGAAAACCGGCCAAGTGCGAGTCGGACTCGCTCATCGAAGGTTCCGTATAAACTTGCGACATAAACGGCCTTATCTTTTAACTGTGTAGTTTTAGTGAATTGATTTAAGTCATTTATTTTAGTTCAAGGGACCACAAGGGACTTGATTATATTGTGATTTAAACTGGATATAAATACTTACGGAACTATAAAAAGGCAGCCTTTGGCCTGTCTCTCTGTCTGGAAGTGTTCGCAATAAATGTTAAGGCCACGTACCGTCGTTATGAACAGAAGAAGTCTGAAAATCTAAAGCACCCATCAAGCTGCTCATGACCTGAAATGTCACAAACTCACCAACCATGATAAACTTTTTTAGGCATTCGAGAATTGGTTACCTGTGTACTCTCGTCACAGAACGTAGCTAACTGAATAAGATTAAAATGGATTTAATACTTTACGGTGATAAACCAAATACGCTTTCTTGATATATTTTTATCGAATGTTGACTATACAATAGATGATGTAAGGAACATCACTACACAATTTTTACCAAGGATTTCAATAGACGATTCTAGACGCATTAGCCTCGACACTATATCGTCAGTTATTAAAAAAAACTTGAGAGGTGTCAAGGGACACACGGACGAACCAAGGTTATTATTTACTAGGTTTTGCCCGCGGCTTCGCTCGCGTCAAATTCAGGGTAACACAGTTCCTGTTTCCTGATTTACAGGTACCTGCTACCTGTAGTTTTTGCCTTGCTTGCAATAGCAATGCTAAGTTTTCCCTTTTCTTCCCTCTTTCTCCCTCATATCTCACTTTAAAAATAAATTGCGTATGTCTGTCTTCAGGGTCCCAACTATCTCTGTACCAAAATTCATCAAAATCGGTTTAGCCAATTAGGCGTGAAGGCGTAACAAACAGACTCACTTTCGCTTTTATAATATTGGTTAAAATTATGTACCAAAATTAGTTAAAATTATGTGCATACACTCAACAAAAATAACCGTCGCGACACCACACTGTTCAATGCGAAATAGAAAGACGAAACGAAAATAACTGGCTTGCTTTCTATGAAAGAGAGAGAGTGAGAGAGAGACAGACAGTGAAACACGCGCACGCCGCACGATTTACAACTATAGGAAACAAGTGTCGTTACAACTTTTGGTCCTAAAAAGAATAAAAAAAAAACTTTTGGTCCAATTTTTTTCCGTCTAGCCCCTTTCGCTACGCGCGATAAGGAACTTCGTTCCCAAAACTGTTGCTCAATTACAATAGGCACCGGCAAAATGTTTAGATCAGCTGACTTTGATATCCTAAAATATACATGTAATATAATTTTGTATCACACAGATCACCTCTTCTATATCCGTGGATGACATAACAACTGAAGAGCCAAGTCCACCAATCAAGCTGACAGAAATGGAGGTGGTGTCCGATGTGTCGCTCCGGTATGCGCACACGACTGTAGTGGCTAAAGTTCGCAACCCAGCCAAGAAGGGGCAGGAAGCCAACTTCAGGGTACTGCTGCCTGAGACTGCCTTTATTAGCGGATTCGTCATGTAAGTTATTCTAATCCATCAAAATATAACATCACGCCATCATAGGTGTGTGTCTTCAGAAAGCACCTAGAACTCGAATCAATCCTAATAAATAGAAGACCAAATGCCAACCACTTAACAAATTATTCTTCAGAAACTTAGAATACACTATCGAAACTGTGAAAAGTAACCGCCGTTTTTTACGTTGAAACTTTAGCCAGCTTTTAATAATAAACCCCAACGACATGTATTCTTCAAATAGTTAAGCAGAGGTGTACCTGAAAGGACACAAACATTTCGCTAGTTTTGTTAAAGTGCGTTCGTGAAACGATTAACAACAACGGACACAAGTTCCAAATTCGGGCTGTAACCGAGAAAACCCAATCAGTCAGTAACTCCAATGAGAAAAAAAATGAAATCCGAAATGTGATTTAAGTTCTCTGCTAAAAACTTATTTCTTCACCATACTCCACATAACATCAGATCTTGCCAACCCAGCAAGCCTTTTTCCATGAACCTGGTAGAAATCCATAAATACAATCAAAAACCCAATAACACTCTGTCCGACCCGGGAACCAAGGTCCTCATGCTTAGCAGTCAAACTTGCGACCACTATATCACGGAAGCAGTCGAGGCTCCAGAACTTACACTTAGATGGTTTATATTCACAGGACCATCGATGGCAAATCCTACAAGGCTTACGTCAAAGAAAAGGAAGAGGCGAAGCAAATTTATCAGACTGCCGTCAACCAGGGAATCGGTGCTGCTCATATTGCTGCCAAGTAAGTATATAATATAATGCTAGCCTAAAACTGTCCTACTGCTGGGCAAAGGTCTCTTCTCATAAAGAGAGGACACGTGCGTTTTCCCGCTTGAGCCGTCTTGACCAAGCGTGTTCAATATCACCACGCTTGATCAAGCCAGCTTGGCGACGTATTATAATAATAAGTCTAGGTTTCCTCACGATGTTTTCCTTCACCGTTGTCTTAGATAAACTTAGAGTAAAGTATGGTATAATAGCTTACTTTTCCTTATCCGTCATATAAACTGAAGGTAAAACGACTCTGTGATGTCCAACATAAACATGGAAAATTTATATAAACAAAAAAGTCACATTTGTACTAATCCGGATTTAAACTCACGCCTCTCAGATGTCTAGGCCCAAGGCGATCACGACATGACTTGTATAAATAGCTAAAACTCTTTTGAATTCGCAGTGCACCTCTTTATTCTTACTATTATTATAAAAGCGAAGGTGAGTTTGTTTGTATGTTTGCTTGTTACGTCTTCACGCCTAAATGGCCCAACCGATTTTGATGAATTTTGGTACAGAGATAGTTGGGACCCTGGAGACGGACATAGACATTTTTTAAAGTGAGATAAGGGGGAGAAAGAGGGAAGAAAAGGGGACAGAAAAATATATTTTTACTATCATCACGCGGGTTATAGTTAGCTTTAGGTCAAAGTAACTATGCCACGCGGACAAGTCGCGGGTGGAAGCTAGTTATCTATAAATAAATGCGTAATTAGATAGTTTGTTAGTCTGTCAAAACTTGCAACATAATTTTAAACCAGTTCCCCCAACCGATTGAGCTGGAATTTTCACACACCTTTGGTTCAATGACATTACATATTTTTGTGATTGATATGACTTGATCCCGCGGCCAGGATCTCGTCCTAACGAGAGGACTCCTCAACGGTTAACAGCAGTACAGGCACGAAACCTTGCATACGCATTCAAGTTGATAGATAAACCTTAATTTCTTCTTTTCATTTAATAGAACTTGATTTTCTTTCAATATTCTTTTTTTTGAGTATCCAATCCTGATATAATTTCCCTCGCTCCGGGCCATGGAGTAAACCAGAGCCGGACGCGATAGATCACCGCCACCGATCGAGCAATAACACTTTGCATTGCTCATTGCACCCAGAAAAGTAGCGACAAATGCCCACCGCAACTTTGTAGAATATGGCACACGACATTCACGGCCATCCATGTCACAAATTTGAAAGTTTTGTACCTACCGCCTATTATAATTATGTAAATGTAGTATATATGTATGTATACAGCTGAGCAGTTATGTGCCAATGTGTAATCGGTTATTGTTCGGAAACAATCATGTTTGTCAACAGTTAGCGTGAAAGTTTTGTATGTATTTGGGATATATTATTAACCGACTTCAAAAAAGGAGGAGGTTCAATTCGTCGGAATCTTTTATTGTTATGTATGTTCACTGATTACTCAAAGACGCCTAGACAGATTGGCAAAATTCTTTGTTTGTTTGATACGGTATACTCCCCAGGTGGTCCCATATCAATTTAATTTATATTGCCTAGATAGTTTACGTCTATATGGATGATCAGCTAATCTTTTAGCAACAATGGAAAATTAATACTCGATAAAAAAATATGTGATATACTTAGGTATCATAATACCAAAACTACTTTACTTCCGGCAGTCGGTGGCAAAAAAATCAATAAAACCAAAAAAGTCCTTCCAGAAGTAAAGTTGTTAACCTCTTTTTAGTTTTTTTTGGAAGTCGGTTTAATTTTTACAAAAAAGATTTTTTATAACGAACTTTCTTTAGTCCTGTGACCTAAAATTGAATTTTAATTTTTAAAGATCCCCTTTTTGACCCTTGTGGTCATCACACGTTGCTGACAACATTTAAAAGGTTTTTGTAATTAAAGTGAATAACAAATGTTGTACAACATTCCAAGTCTCTCATAATATACAACTATTTCTGATGAATGATTTGAGAAAGAAGATATGATTCTTTACCGTTATAATATTACATATATTTATTATATTTTCTTCCAAATAGGGCTACCAGCATAATAAAAATTCTGGTCGGAACTTCTGCGTCCAACATTGGTGGTCATGGCCGCGTAGTGTGCGAGGACCCCTTTTTAACTGAACGATCTCTTTTCCATTGCTGTTGTCAGATCAGAGCTAAAAATCAGATCAGAGAAAAGTAATAAAATACGTTACGACATCCTTGTGGCAATTTACAACCACGGTGCCTGAAGAGGACACTTTAGGAAAATCATTATAGGATAATAATACAAATCACTTTAAAGTCTACGATAGTCAGCCCCAGTTATGTTTAATATTTTTTTTTATTTCAGAGCTCGCGACTCCAACCAATTCACGCTATCGCTACACGTGGAAGCGAACTCCAGCGCCACATTTAACCTCACGTACGAAGAGCTGTTGGTACGTCGCAACGGCGTCTACAACCACGCCATCAACCTCCACCCGGGCGCAGTTGTGCCCAAGCTTACCGTCACCGTGAACATCAAGGAGTCGGAGAAACTGGTGGAGCTCAGGGTTCCGGAGATCAGGACTGGAAACGAGATCGATGCATCTGTTGATGATCCTCGTGAGTATCGGATGGCCAACTTTAAGGTCAAACCAGATCAGTTAGTGCAACTTCGCAGATCTGATAGGTATCGATATCTCGAGTTACCTTTGCTTCGATAGGTAGTTGTTGGAAGTATCGTCGAAAATATCAGTTTAAATGCGTTTGAAAGAAAATCGACAGTTTTTGTGTTGACTAATGGTTAGGTAGGAGTTGCGCTAGTTATTTTTAGTTTGATGATGACGGTTAGATTGATGATATCAACTTAATTTTTTTTTTAAACATGTACATAACATGTCAGAAAATCTTAGCTATATTGCACAGTTAAATGAAACATTCCAATAAAGCATTCAATTAGTCTGGAGCGTAGCACAGACAGATTCAATCAACTTAGTGGCATCTTTGGACTCATCATGACTATTGATAATAATAAAAGTTTTGTAGTTTTTGTTGGTCATCAAATTCTTGTTATTTGCAGAAAACTTGCAGGCAACAATCGTGAAATCTCACGATGATCGCGAGGCGACCATCACGTTCACTCCGGATTTACAGGAACAAGAGCGACTTATGCAAATATACACGGTGAGCATATTAAAATCTACTGTAAAACTGTACTTATACTGTTTCTTTTTTGATGTGCAATGAAAAACAAATGAACGGAACTATTTAGAACAAAAAAATCCAAACCAAAAACCTGTAGTATCTCATCAAGTAGAAAATTCACAAGGATGGCTCAGAGCAATACTAATCGCAATTACGACGAGAACATTTTTACTCTTTTCTTGGGTGGGATATCATCAAATAACTTCCCCCGCTCTGAGCGGGGGGTAGTGTTAGACTTGTACTGACTAAAACCCAACCATGTTCCTTCTATTTCCCTTTATGTTCCGGGGCCGCGATATCTCTTTCGCACAACCCGCAACCCCGGCAGGCGGTGGCACTGGCAGGCCCCTCCGCACATTTTTACCTTTTCGTTGTGGTAATGTTTATCTAAGTGGTATATTTACAGCAAAAGGCCAAAGACTCTGCTGCCGCAGCTAGCGCCGCCAACCACTACTCGTGGTCGTACTCTCAGCCTGAAGAGGTGGTGACCGACGGTGTGCTGGGTCAGTTCGTCGTGCAGTACGATGTGGCGCGTCCTAAGGACGGCGAGATACTGGTGAGTCATTCTTTGTTCATGATTAAATTCTTCTTTTGTATGTGAGAATAGTGAGGTGAGCTCGTACAAAAAACACTGATACAGAATAATTATACGAATTGATTACTCTTCAACGCGGGGCGAAGGCCTTTTCCGTTACAAAAAGGACAAAATTGAAGTAAGAAAACCGATTTCGGAACCTACGAAAGACTCGGACTTAGTGCCTCACCCACCCCCCTAATGGAATACCTAAAGCTGAAACCTAGTACTAATACGAATTTGGTTCATATTTATTTTAGAATAGATAATGTGCTGAATCTGTCTGAACTGTTTGATTTTGTGGATCTTGTGTGGTGAAAAACATTTGTACTATTTTACTTAATTTTTTAGGTAAACGACGGCTACTTCGTCCATTTCTTCGCGCCGACTGAGCTGCCTCCGTTATCCAAGATCGTGGTGTTTGTCCTGGACACGTCTGGGTCCATGATGGATCGCAAGATCGTGCAGCTAAGAGAAGCCATGCAGACCATCCTCTCAGAGCTTAATGACGAAGATTACTTCAGTATCGTTGAGTTTGCGTCCACTGTCACGGTACGTTTATTAAAAAACCGGCCAAGAGCGTGTCGGGCCACGCTCAGTGTAGGGTTCCGTAGTTTCCTGTCCGTCACAATAAATGTAAATGTTCCCACTTATAAGTTTAAAGGTGGAAAGCACGGAAAATCTTAACATCGACTTTTAAAAAAATGACGTCATTACACAACACCATCTATCGAACCATTTATGAACTGGTTTTTACCTTAACATTTTGATGGTGCTAAAAAAATGAATTTTAGTTTTGTTCTAAATTGCCTTAGCATTTCTTAATAGAAATTTAATGTAGTTATAAGATACCGCCAATGCCAAAGAGAAACCAACGGAACAATTCGGTAATACCCGATCCAATGTGATAAGTACCTACAGCGCCATCTCTCGGGGAATTGGGTTACTAATTAATACTTTTTTTAATAATTTTGGATTGCGAAAACCGATTTCAATAATTCTTTTTTTGTTTGAAAAAAGATACGTTCAAGATAATAAAATATGTAAACGAAGTTAAAAAAAATGCTTGCATATACGATTATACTACAAACTTAGTCCAAAAATTATTTTGTAAAACTTTTTGTCTTTTTTGTACAAAAACTGTTGTGTCAATCAAGTTCAAATTAATTTTCATAGAAAGTCCTTATAAAGTTCTACTTTTCAGATTTTTTTCATATTTTTTAAACTTATGGTTCAAAAGTTAGAGGGGGGGGGACACATTGTTTTTTACTTTTGGAGCGATTATTTCCGAAATTATTGACATTATCAAAAAATGATCTTAGTAAACCCCTATTCATTTTTAAATACCTTTCCAACAATATATCACACGTTAAGGTTGAAATTTAAACAAAAATCACATCCTACTTTACATATAGGGTGGCTACCCTAATAAAACATTTTTTTCCAATTTTTATTTTACCACTTTGTTGGCGTGATTGATATACATATTGGTACCAAATTTCAGCTTTCTAGTGCTAACGGTCACAGAGATTAAGCGAGGACGGACGGACGGACGGACGGACGGACGGACAGACAGACATGGCGAAACTATAAGGGTTCCTAGTTGACTACGGAACCCTAAAAACAAGTTATAGTAACATCTTATAGTTGACATCAAGGCGACTGCTAGCCAAGAGCTCCAGGATTAGATTCTCGGGTCGAGTAAAGTGTTATTGGGTTTTTTAATCAGGAATTTCACAGAAAGCAAGCCTAGGAGTTTTTGCCCGGTGATGTTAATAGGGTTGCCCGCTATTACAAGGGATTTAAACATAATAGGCGATGTGTGTTCGCGTACTGTTCGGTTCAACTCTGGATTACAGGAATGATGCTATTATAAAGGTTTCGGCCTAAAAGTATTTGGAAAATACTTTCATGCTTTGTTGCAAGAAAAAATGTCGTAACTGGAAAAATTTAATGAAGTCCGCAATTCATATTTAATTAAAGTTCCACTTAATTTCAAGCTGCGCAATGACATACTGAAACTAAATTGGGAAAAAAATTTGTGACCACCAAAAATACTGATCGTGCACCAAATATTCTTTCCTGAATGCAAAAAAAATGCGTAGGTTAGGTTAGGTTAAAACTGCGACCCCCAGTAACGACCTGCCAGTAACGACTTGCATTAATAGAAAATGGATAAAGATATAACACTTTTTTATTGTAGTGCTGTCTTTTTCCTGATGCTCGTTATGACATATTTAATTAACATATTTTGGTGCTCATTCAGTAAATTTAGTGCAACACAGGCAAAATTAGGTAAACGAAATGGGAATAAATTGAAGTACGTTTAAATACCATCCAACTAAATTTATAATACTACTTATATGCTTCTTATTACTTTGCCACAAAATACACTCTTTATTTTCATGATATTTAGCTAAATTTACTCGTTTTCCTAGGAACTGTTTAGACTAAACGTTGACATCCATAGATACGACAAACATGTTCTATATTTTAGGTGCACGACCTCAAAGAAGCGGACGGCGAGCCTCCCAAAACAAACTCATACTCGTACTTCGATTACCACGAAAAGAAGACGGCTCTGGTCCCCCCTTCGAAAGCCACCAAGGAAAACATCGCCAAGGCTAAACTTATCGTCAGCTGGCTTCAAGCTAATGGAGGTAAGTCAAAGACCTATCCTTTTTATGACTCACTTAAAAGTGGAAAATAACTTTAATTTCGGAAGTCGGATACTTATATTTGTTTCATTGACACCGTCTTCTGTGGTGTCTTATTCGTGTGGTTAGTGGTAACCTAACCTAACTTGGTGTCAGAGTTCTAATGCCGCCCATTCGCCTCGAATTGGCTTTACATGGCCGTCGAGAAATATCCCTCAGGCTGTTTTATACGCATACGAAGACGAACCATAAAAGGTGCGTTTCTTGGGACTTGGCAGGAACGTAAAGGGCAATAGAAGGAACAGTGGTGGGTTTAGTCAGTAGGTACAAGTCTGACACTCCCCTCGCTCCACCCAGAGCGGGGGAAGTTATTTGATGATTTGCCACCCCAAAAAACAAAAAAAAAGACGGGAACTGAGTTTACTAGCTATATAACTAAAGGTCTCTAAAAAGACACGAGAGGCCACGTACATTATTTTTTAAGTAACTGATTTTGTATACCTATACAAAATATCACGTTTAAACTATTTATGTAACCTTTTTATAATATTTTATAATCTTTGACCTCACTATCTGAAGAAAGTGCGATTAAATAAAGTCAACATTCCGAAGTTTGTATTAAATAATAGGTATATGGACATTATCTTTGCGTGACCTGCTCTGACGTAATCGATAACAATATAGTTTTCCATTGGTGTAACGCTATTCGGGATTTCCTAACCATGCACTAGGAATATGCAAGAAGGAAATAGTAGAGCGAACAAAATTCTTCATTGTATCGCGGAAACTGCACATAGATATTATCTAATTATCATAGTATGAAAAACCACAGGTTCTTTTTTAAAGAATCTTCATTCAGGAACATATGCGTATTTCCAAGACAATAATAAAAAAAAAAACTGTGGTGCTGCACTGGGACCGCGGCCCCGAAACAGAAAGGGCAAAAGAAGGAACATGGATGGGTTTTACTCAGAACAAACCTGACACTCCCTTCCGCTCCGCCCAGGGCGAGAGAAGTCATTTGATAATTTCCAATTAGATAAACAAACACCTAGCACCGTAGCTCTTGTACTAAGGTACAATTTCAGAGCTTTATAATGTTTACCGCTACCAACCTATTCTCCTCGACACGATCTATCTTCGCATGTCTTAGTACTGAATAACTAAGCTAGAATACTTCAAATAAAAGTATTATATATTTTTTAATTATAATTTAAATCATATTTTAATTTACATGTCACACTTTTATCTCAAAACCTACCCTTATGTTTTTTTTTCTATTCTAACTTTAAAACGATCTGAGTATTTGATTTTTATGGTAAACCACCTAACATACTATTCCAATCTTACAGGCACGAACATTTTCAAAGCCTTGGACGTGGCTGTGGAGCTGATCAACAAGGGAGTAGACTGGACAGTCACCCCTGATGTTGCCGCTAACGCCACTGAGGCGTCTGTCACCACTCAAGCTACCACTCCAGCTACCACTCAAGCTACCACTGAAGCTGTTAAAGCTGAGGTTGCTGAAACTAAAGGTAAGCTGTCGTGTTCTTTTGATGTCAATTAGTTGGACAACATTTTCGTCATGTCGGAAAAGTGAGAAACATGTTTTTATATCTTGAAGGTAGATACCTTCAAGATATAAAAACATGTAGTAGATACATACTAAATGAAGCTACTTATGATTATTCTGTTTTTGTCAACTTAATTAAAAGTAAAAATATTTGACCTCCTATTTGTGTGGTGTCGCACCGTCGTCGCCACAATCGATCATTAAACTATTAAACTTTTGTTTATGTTTTTTTTCTAGTTTCTGGTGAATTTCATTGGTTATGTTATTTGTTTGTTAGTTGTAGCCAATAAGATTTTGTTTTATCCTTAATTTATATAGTTAATTTTTTGTAAATAAATTAATTCAACCTTCTAATCTGGAGTCGGTCTCATCTCTCTACTTACGATACCCCTACAGCTTTTATACCCTGAAGGATTTTATACCTACTAAACGATTATTCTGTTTTTGTTCTACCTCCATCGTGGTGTCTCACCGTCGCGGCGTCGTCACAATCGATCATGAAACTGGTCAACTTTTGTTTTTTTTTTCTAGCTTTTGGTGAATTTCATGAACTCTTAAAACCAAAACGGTCTGAGAGACCACACCTGATTCGAGGTCTTATGTTTATAATGAAACACCCTGTATGTTTAATAGCTCAAAAGTAGACTAGATTATATTGTGGCTAACAAAATAATTACAAGTTACCATTTTTCTTCAAAATCACATTTTCAAAGTAATATTTAGACAAATTAACTTACCTGCTTGCAGAACCCAAAAACTTGGAGCCGATCATCATTTTCTTGACTGACGGCGACCCGACCGTTGGCGTGACCGACCCTAAGCGCATCATCACCCACGTGCAGGAAACCAACTCCGGACCCAAGAAAGCGACCATCTTCTCACTGGCTTTCGGTAAGTTGCTGACAAACTTTAGGCAGACTTGCCTTCGTGGCGGTATTTTACATACAAGACTAAAAGCTTGGTTTGCCCTTATAACCATACTCTTCATGATGTTAGGCTTCAGTTTACTCATTGTCGATTAACCATCAGTGATGTAAATGAAATGCTTATTTTAATTTCTAGTCATAAAATTGCATATGTATTTAATTTACAAAACATTCAAAGTCTTGTTTATATGTCTACTAGCTTTTGCCCGCGACTTCGTACGCGTGGATTAATAGTTCCCGTTCCCGGGGGATTTCCGGGATGAAAACAATCCTATGTCTTTTTTGGGGTCCCAGACTATATCTGTACCAAATTTAATTAAAATCGGTTCAGTGGTTTAGGCGTGAAGACGTGACAGACAGACAGACAGACAGACAGAGTTACTTTTGCATTTATAATATTAGTTTAGAAGTTCAGATTTAGATTTAGATTGGAGAAAATTACAAAACTCAATAACTTATTGCAAAAAGTTGTATTATTTTTTTCAACTGTTCGTCATATTATTGATCGTAATATCAATGTGAAACATTTACAGGCGAGGACGCAGACCGCAAGTTCCTGCGCAAGCTGTCCCTGCGCAACGGTGGCTTCATGCGCCACATCTACGAGGCGGCAGACGCAGCTCTGCAACTGCGCGACTTCTACCGACAGATCTCGTCGCCACTGCTCGCTGACCTCAAATTCACGTACCCAGCGGGACAGGTAACTACAAGAAACCCTTAAGATCGTATAAATAAGGTTTTTTTTCTTTAGTCATAATACGGGTCTTTTACTCACACAGCTTCAGGACAAAGGTCTTATCTCATACAGAGGTACTAACATTTGCCACTACGCTTGATCAAGGTGGATATGGGTTTGGATGTTGATATATTTTTCGAAAAAAGAACTTAATTGTGATTTGGAATATAGTTCTATACAAAACTGACATTTGGTTACTAAATATGACGTTTGGTTTGGTTACTAAAGTTAAACGTGGAATTGGTCAATTCTGCATTAATAACTTACAGGTACTAAAACAAAAAAAAAAAATGTCTCACAATCTGTTCTTGTTGGATAAAATAAAAATATGCCAAGCGATTTTATGCCTAATTTGTAAACTAAATTGTCAACAAAGTTTAGTGTTGATAGAGGCAGAGGTTGTCAACATAGTGTGATGTTCCAGGTCCGATCAGACTCGCTGACGAAGCACTCGTTCCGCACGTACTACGCGGGCTCCGAGCTGGTGGTGGCGGGGCAGGTGCTGGACGACGTGCCCGAGCTGCGCCCCACGGTCGGCGGGTTCTGCGGTGTGGGAGACGGATATGGCAGGGTGACTGAATTTATACTTCATTTTCTAAAATAAAACAACAATTATACATCCGACCTTTAATTCGATTTTTTAAAGGTCCACAACAATCTAAAATGAAAAAAAACACGCTGTTTTCTTTAGTTTCTATGAGCATTGTTGTCGTAGCCAGCTCTTATTATTAATATTAATAGCAGCATGTTTATAATAGTTTTTCGAGTGAATTTTACCATTCTAATAGTACTTTCCCTGATATGTTTTATTTTGTGTTTCGTAGTATTTTGACGAATTCACCGTTTTTCAATTAATGTAATCCAATTTTATTAAGTAGAAGTTGAATTCACACAACAGACCGGTCAACAGGCTACAAGTTCATAAATTGACATTTAAAAATCTAATTCCAGAAACGCTACGAGATCTTACCGACGGTCCCCATAGAGAAGAAGAAGAAGGGCTACTTGCCCCTAGAACGTCTCTGGTCATACCTGACGATCAAACAGCTGCTGGACAAAAAAGACGCCTCCGACGGCAGCGACACTGAGGACAAAGAGAACTCCCCAGAGAAGAAGGCTCTTGCTCTTGCATTAAAGGTATGGGAACTAGGTATACGATTTAGAACTGTGTTTACATTCTTATTAAGACAACTTTTTCAGTGATAATCAGAATGGGGTCGTGCTGCAAAAACGGAAAGTGGCATTTGCACATGGAATGACTCTAATAGAAATATAAACTCGAGTAGTTAACTGTTCTTTAGATAGATATAATACTTAGATAGAATATTCTATATTATGTACACCATACAAAATACAAGAATAACAGTATACAACTTATTAATTAACTTATCGCTAAAACGACGGCCGGACGGCACGGTTGGCGCAATGGCTGAGGGGTCAACTGCTGCGCTGCGTGTCGCGGGTTCGATTCCCGCACGGAACAAATATATGTATGACCTGCAGATAGTTGTTTCGGGTCTGGCTGTTTGTGTATGTGAGTTGATATTTTTGTAAACGCAAAGACTTTCATTTAAAGGAGACAGTACCTACTTTTGTTATGGGGTTGGTACAAAGAATAACTTTTACCTGTTACGTAGTATTAGCTCTTATCCCAATAACACATTTTTAGTGTTCAATTCTTTTCCATACTTATATCTATAGCACGGCCAACGAGAAGCGATACCAAATGTAAACAAAACCTATCCTAAAACCCTATCTAAAATGGCCGCCCGAATGTTGGCGAACCCGTCTTAACGTTGTCATGTTTTTGCCGGGAGAACGAGACATTACCCAAGTAACACATAAGCAAGATAACAGTACGCATTAAGAACATTTTACAGTTCAAAAATGAATATAGTTTGTATAAGAGCTTTGGGAATAGCCAAATGCTGAATTAGGTTGAGTTCGGAGCCTTAAAATTCTTAAAGCTTAATAAATTCTGTATTTCTGTCCTTCCCTTCTTTAGGCTTAATAACCAATCACCGTAAAATTATTATACAGACGTTATTTAGCATTACGCATTCCAGGTGGCTTAAATCTGAAAAACAGCCCCGTCGGCAGCATTTATCTGAATAACCATAATCTGTCCTGCTATTAATAAAGCAGTACTAAGCTAGTTGCGTTTGAAATAGCTATTTGCTGAATAAAGTATCACCTTCTGAATAATATTGTTACATAATTCTATTATACAGCTTGATACTGAATAATTGTCTTTATTTTATCTTTAAATTGGATAAGATTCTATGTTTTACTAATTATTCAGCTGCTGAATAAACAATATTATTTATGTTTTTATTAAGCTTTTTTCAGCATAATAGAGAGTTTCAAACTATTTATTCAAATTATATACCATATTTGTATTGTTATAGTGTCTATAGCTTAATACCAGCTTAATTAAAGTATTATTGTACGTATTTATTTTTTGCGTTATGGAAAAAAAGTAAGAGAACCGGTAATATCAAGAGAAAATTCTTAAAGAATATTTTTAATATCAGAAGTAGTAATTTCCAAGTGTTTCTGTTCATCAAAGGATTTGTGAAAATTGTTTGAACAAAACTGAACCCGGTCCCAGCCATCATGCGTGTTTGCCGTGCAATGATGAGGGTTCCGTCCCCCAAATAAGTAAGAAAGAAAGAAAGAAAGAAAGAAAGATAATTTATTTGTCAAACATGCGTTTACATAAACTGAGTAATCAGACATGCAAGGTATTAAATATTATGTTGTGCTCGTCCATGCTTTGCCAATATCGGCGTACAAATTTTGAATATTTAAAAATTACATGTCATTGCGTATAATTTGAAATTTAATTACAAAATACATAAAAAATAAATGATAATTGATGTCAAGATATTATTGTATAAGTATGTCAAAAATTAAATGAAGTAGATAATTATGTCCAGTTTGTTCATTATTAAGCATTCAAAAAGTATCAATAGTCAATTAATTTAAAAAATTACAACATTAAATTGACATTCTTAATCATGTGTTTTCGAGGTCGGAATATAAAAGTCCTTTTCATTCAAAAAACTTAAAATATTGTAATACGCTTTATTAACTAAAAAACTTCTCAGCTTATTTTTGAGAAGTGACAAGGATAGTTCTCTCCAACTTTTAGGCAATTTATTGTATATCGTGGAAGCCATACAGAATATACTTTTACGCATAAGTGCTGTTCTCGCAGTATGAGAGCATACCCTACAGTTGTCACGCCTGTTACGTGGCACTACTTCATCCAATAGTTTAAATCGGAGTGGATTTGTTTTGACAAACACCGCTACCTCCAAAATATACAGACATGGCAAAGTAAGTATTTTATATTGTTTAAAGTAAGGCACGCAACTATCAGTAGGTTTAATTTTAAAGATTGAGCGAATGCATCTCTTTTGAGCTTTGAACACCGTGTCTTTTTTTGTTGAGTTGCCCCAAAATATGACACCATATCGTAGATGGGATTCTGTCAAACCATAGTAGGCTGTAAGAATTGCCTCCACACTTATTATAGACGACAATGTGTGCAGGGCATAAGCAGATTTACTGAGTTTCTTGCATAAGATTTCGATATGGGTTTCCCAATTCAATTTTTTATCAATGTGTAGCCCTAAAAATTTTGTACTTTCTACCTCTTCTATAGGCTGGTCATTGTAGTGTATATTTAAAGTACTCTTACTGTTGATCCTTTGACTAAAATGTATTAATTTAGTTTTGGTCAGGTTAATTTTTAAGTTATTATCATCCAGCCACTTTACCATAGAATTTATAGAATAATTAATGTCATTTTCATAGGTATCAACATTTTTACAAGGTACCGTTATGGTGCTATCGTCGGCAAATAGTGTCAGAGGTTGAGGGATGCCTTTCGGTAGATCATTTATGTATAATATAAACAAAGGGGGCCCTAGAACACTCCCCTGTGGCACACCAAACAAAACTGTACGTTCTGAGGACTGATATATAATTTCATTTTTACTTTTCATATTAATTTGATTTATATGTGTTATTTGAGTTCTGTTAAGTAAGTAAGATTTAATTAGATTGTTGACATTTCCTCTAATTCCATATACCTCAAGTTTATTTAAGAGTGTATCAAAGTGCACATAGTCAAAGGCTTGTGTCATGTCACAAAATACGCCACAGACTGGTTTCTTTTTATCAACGTTATATGTAACATTATATAAAAAATCATAAATGGCCATATTAATAGTTTTACCAATTCTAAAACCTTTCTGTTCCTCGCATATAATATTATGCTTTTCTATAAATGAATTTAATTGATTATAAATGTATTTTTCAAATATTTTAGAGATGATGGGAATCAGCGATATAGGCCGATAGTTCTCCATTAACTCCCTATCATTTTTCTTAAATAGTGGTTTGACAATAGAAACTTTTAAAGCATCAGGATACACGCCTGCACTAATGCTGAGATTGATGACATGACTCAAGTGAGCGCAGATTTCGTCCGCAACATGTTTTAATATATGAGTAGCAATACCGTCATATCCCACACTGCTTGTATTACGCAGGGTCATTATTATCTTTTTAATGTCATCTGGTATACTAGGGGCCATGAACATAGTTTTATTGTTGAAGTCTAATGAACTCGCCCTAGGTCTACAGTCGACACTCAGTTTTGGCTGTATCTTATTAATAAAAAAAATATTAAAAGCTTCTGCAATAGTTTCGTGATGAGATATGACGCGGTCATCTATTTTAATTTTATTTATGGTAGACTTAGGTATATTGTACTTTGCACGGTTAATAATTTGCCACGCAGTTTTCGATTTGTTTTTAGATGTTTTTATATTGTAGTTGTTTTGTGCTTTTTGTGTTAAGCGGATAATTTTTTTGTACTTTTTTGAATAATTATGTAGTATGGTTTTATTAGCATTACTACGCTTAAGTCTAAACTGCCATAGGAGTTTTCTTTTCTTCTTACTGCACAATTTGATCCCTTTTGACAACCACTTAGTTCTTTTTGATGTATAGATTTTAACTACTTTTAATGGAAAACATAGATCGTAAAACAGCTTGAAAATCTCAATAAAATAATTATAAGCTACATTTGGGTCATCCGTGTCGTAAAGTTCCGAAAAAGTAAGAGTCGTGAGATAGTTTTTAAACTTTACTACATTATCCATATTATAATCCCTTCTAGTTGCGTACCAATACTTAATACAACATATTTTTCGTACTGGACACTGAATCAGCTGTGCTGTATGATCCGATAATGCCCATTCAAATACTTGAGTCTTACATGCATTAAAGTTATGCGCAAAGTTGTCAATGCACGATAAACTGGCCATGCGAGTTGGTTGTTTCAAAGCAAGTCTCAGATTGTAACACATTAAAATACGTTCAAATTCATTAGTTGCACTATTTTGCTTAAGTACGTCAATGTTGAAATCTCCACAGATAACAATTTTCTTACAGCATGAACGTAAAATTTCATGCAAGAGCATTTCAAGTTTATCAAAACAATAATTTAAGTTATTTGAGTTCGGAATTCTATATATACACACAATTATTATCTTATAACTAGTCAGTTCCACGCCACAGCACTCAAATATGCCTGGAGTTGATAACTTTGCTACTTTTGGCAATTCTTTCCATTGCAGCCCATTTTTAACAAGGATACATGTACCACCCCTTTTTTGTTCTATTCTACAATAATAAAAAAAGTCAAACAGCATTGCGATTTACGCAAGAAGAGAGTGCATCTGATGGTAGCTGTACAGATATCGAAGAAGAACAATGTACCGAACACATGAATAATTTTATATTTCGAAAAAAAATCAGAAAATGGGCTGTCGAAAAAAAACATTACACAAGTAGCACTAAAGGTTTTGGCAGAAATATTAAATCAAAGATTCCCAGACATTGTACCTAATGATCCAAGGACAATTTTAAATACACCGAGACAATTCCACATAAAGTCTATTGAGCAAGGTGAATACTGGCACAATAGCGTCATTGAGATACTTAAAAACATATTGATTAACACAAACGTTGTGCCAGAAAAGATATCACTGAATATAAACATGGATGGTCTTCCAATTTTCAATAGTTCAATTTAGTGAAAGCCGGGCTGGAAAATTCCACATTAAAAAAGGTTTTTGTTCGTTCGATAAGAGAACCCTAAAAATCTGAATTTAGAAATGTGATCAAACTACCTATATAATTGTTATTCAGAAGTTAGTCTTCTCTTTTTAAAGTTATAGCTTAGTAACAAGACATGTGTGCACTTTTATTCAGCATTAAAGCAAAAACTATCGATCGCCATTAAAAATCTTTGTAACTTATACTTAAAAGGAATTTACGAATCACCAAAATGCTTAATCTCACAAAGTACAACATTTTCAACTCATTTATGGCTTATTTTATGGGTTAAAATTGCTAGTATTAGCTATTTCGTCACAAGTACTTTTGTCAGACCTAGTATGTTTGTATGAAAATACTATTTACTATCTGTTATCTTGATTATTCACGCGGCGCGTCGTGTAATGAAAAATAAAAACATTATATTCACGGCAAAATTACTTGCGCACTAACAATTAACATAATAGCAGACCTCTAACTTAGTCAATTTAAATTAATAAGTTTTCGATTTTATAAGTTCGCCGGCGGATGTCAAATCAACATTAGACATTAAAATCCAATATTCAATTATTTTCACAATTTGTATGAATAAAGTTTGCAAAAATGTAAACAATCTTAATAAATTCTGAATACAATAACCAATGCGAATAAACTGAATAACTCAGTTGTAAGAGCTTAATAAAAACAATGTGAGCTGTTATTCAAAAGTTATTAAGCTCCTACTCAGATGGTGCTCAGATGTTATTTAGCTGTTGCTCAGATGTTATTCAGCGTTAAGCATTCAAAATTGGGGCCCTTTTTGCTTGAATAACAGCTGAATAGACGGTACTCAGGCGTTATTCAGCTTAGTATTCAGCTTAATGTTCTTGATGATTGCTCTACTCAACCATTATTCAGCACGTCTGTGTTACTTGGGTATGACAAAGGCACAAGATGGAAAGAGCTAAATATTAGATTGTCAACGCCACAGTTGTTCTTTATATTTCTCTTTTTTTACATTAGATTGGGTAATTATATCACTTGTTGTTTTATCAGGTCTAAAGAGCTTGCATCTATTTCACTTGACATAAATAACATTAAAATGTATTAATTATGTGTTAACATTTCCAGTACGAATTCGTAACGCCCCTGACATCGCTGGTGGTGGTAAAACCCAACGCCACGAACGCAGTCGACGCCGAATCTGTAGACAAATCAGGTGATTACATTTTATGTTATTTCTGCTTAAAACACACGTCCCCACTCGCAAAACGACACTGACATACAAATGTGCTGTTAGGTGATGTTAAAAGAATATAGAGAAAACATAGAAATTTTAACAATAATAATTTTAGGCGGTTAAAATAAGGGCCTGATTCAGAAGGCAGTAAGTACTCCTCGATACGGCCCGCATTGTGAGGAGGTTCCTGTCTCTGGAACCCTAACCACCGGTAGCTTGGACCCTGCTCCCGATACCGGCGGAGACCTATTTTTATATTTTTAAATGTTTTTCAATTAATTTTTTAAAGAAATATTTAAATATATTTGTAAGTGTAAAGAATAAATAAAGGAGATAATAATTTTACTCATAAAATCTTATAATTTACAGCTGGTTCCGGTGGATTCGCCAGCGGTGTTCGTAAGTACATTTTCCTTAATGTTGCGCATTTGTTCGTTGTTTTCAAATCTGGCAACAACGCCAATGTAGAAAAACAGCACCGCCCCACCGCCGCGCGCCGCCGCCCGTACTAAGCTGCGCGTCCCGTTTCTCTTATACCACACACAGTGCATCAACGCCCAGTAAGGAAAGGTCAAAACCGGTTCTAAACGATTCTGCTGTGCGGAACTCGACAATGCATTGGTTATTATTTACAATAAATTTCTAACTAAATTGGATAGAACCGGATTTGCACTTTTTAACCAGGCGTGTTAGTGAAAATTAGCACCGATGTCGTAGAAGCCAATGCAATCTTACTACTGCAGTAGGCACACGCATATATTTGAATGTAATCTTAGATGATTTTCAAATTCGGGATACTTCAACTAAATGTCATACGTGGCAAAGTTAAAAACTCATTGCAGCCGTTCCTTTTGCACCTTTTTCATGAAAATTACGACTCAAAAATAAACCTGAAAATGCAAAATGTTTGATTAGATAGTTGATTACAGGGTATTTAATTGAAAATTATCTAAGCTTCACACAGTGACTAGACAAGGCGTTGATCAGAATGATGTTCCACTGCTGCGATCGCTCGACCATTTTTCATCCTTCAGACTTGAGTAATAAGGTTTAAAAGTGAACGACCTTTGGTAAATAGTGTAGTACGTATAATATTGGGGTCACATAGAGTATTTTTACAGCATTTGTTTTTAACCGTGGGATGTCTGATCAACGCTTTGCGAAAGAGAGGGTCCTTTTCCGCTATGCATAATACATAAGACTGCATTTCCACTGGAGATGCGCCAGGATGCATAGCATGAGATATGCGTAAAACGAACCTATACAGGGCGTTATAGGGTTAAGGGTATATGCATAGTTCTTGAAAAGCAAGGATACACCGACCAGATTGTGTGTGTTGTGTCTGGTCTGTTTAGGTAACCTAATTATGTTTTTAAAACCCGCGGAGAACCTCTAACATCGCGATATACAGGATTTTGATTTTAGTTTTTCATTTGCATCATAGATGTCGTTGGTGTTCTTTTTGCTAAACTAGCTTTGTGTTTGGTTAAGTTTTACGCATAACCCTCGCTGCGCATCTCTCTCAGATAGAAAAGCAGCCTAACGGTGTATTTGTATAATTTGATGTAGCGTTATCAGTGAGCCTAGCGAGCCGGCCAATGGCAAGCCACGCTAGCCACGCGTTCAGCGGCGCGGGCGGGTCAGGCCTGTACGGGATCCCCGCCCCGGCTTCTCCCGCGCTGGCCTACCCTGCTGCTTTTGGAGGAGGCGGATATGCCAGTAAGTGCTTATATTAACCAGCATGAGCATTATAATTCCACAAGGTCGACGATGGAAATTGAAAGTGTCTGAAAAAATGCTGTTGAATTCAGAATGCTCCTTCTTCTTTTTTTCGGATGGGTAACTAATAACGTCTTCCGCTCTAGATGGAGGGGGAGCGAATGTCAGACTTTTACTAAATAAAATCCATCTATGTTCATTCTTTTGCCCTTTGTGCTCCGGAGCCGTGGTGTTTCTTTCGAACATCCGGTAAACCCGGGATTTAGAACGCTTAATATAACATTTAGAACTTACCGACATTTTTAATTTCTATCGTCGATGTAACAGTTACAAACAACATATTATTGGTTTTCATTGAGCTTGTTTTCATTTGGTACAGTCAGCAACGAATGTCCGTTAAAAAACTAAATGGTTCAACATTGATTTAAATATTGTATCAAAGTAGCTTTTTTGTCGTTTTACATTTAATGTGGAAGTCTACTTCTGTTGCTGATCGTACCATAACACATGGAATCTGCACTCATTGAACCATGAGAACTCATTCATTTTGTCACTCGATTTTTTTTCTTCTCTCTCTCTCTCTCTCTCTCTCTCTCTCTCTCTCTCTCTTTCTCTCTACTACTTTCCTTCTGGCAAACTTCTTTTTAGTTAGTCGATTTAGTAGATAAACAATGTACATGTTTGTTTAGGTATAATATATCATAGCTTAGTTACTGTCTCTTCTAAAACTACAATTTCCTACTATTTCTGTAAGCTCGTGACAATCTATCTTTATTTTTAAAGGGCATAAGGTGAAGGTGTTCACTAACTTTACTTAATAGTTACTCGTAGAAAGACTGTGGAAATTTGATTATCTACCACAGCAAATTGACGGAATTTTTGAGTTTGCAACTTTCTACTCTGACGGCACGGTTGGCGCAGTGGCTGAGCGATGGATTGCTGCTCTGCGTGTCGCGGGTTCGACTCCCGCACGGAACAAATATTTGTATGGCCTACAGATAGTTGTTCCGGGTCTGGCTTTTTGTGTATGTGAGTCTAACGCACCCACGATACAGGAGAAATTCCTGGTGTGGACAACGTTTTTTAAAAGAAAAAATTAGAAAGAACTTAACAACGAAAATTAAAAATAACTCGGCTCGCTTTGTCTCGTAAATACGAAACGAGTATTATAATAAAGTTCTGTCATGCACCAGGCCCGGATAGCTTGTCGCTGCCTGCAGACTTCTTGCAGGAAGCGGAAATAGAGGAATACGATATGCCTCGAGAAGGTGAGACATCCATACGTGTTCATACCAAAGAAAAACGCTATAAAAAGTTTTATGTGTTTAAATTGTGCACTCAAAATATTCGTCACTGGTTAGCTTACACGTGCTTTAAAATTAATTACATATTTTAAAATCTTCAAAAGTAGAATTAGGTTTTTTTATAGTGAAATTGTTACAAAATATTCCCTTAAAACACTCATCCTTCACCCCTACTTTGTGTTTGAGCTGTGACGAGGCTGAAGAACACATTCCCCTGCAAGTTGTTTGTTTCAGTACCTAAATATGGTACTGGAAGGTTCTGAAGATTTTCCTCCCAAACAACTTAAAATAATTTAGGCTGGTTATTTTATAATCCTGCTCACATTCACCAATGATGAGAAAGACTCCAGAAGGGCTACTATGACATCTTATAGCAATTCATATTCCACTGAGTGAAAGAGATGGTGCTAGACACCCTGTATAGCTCTGTCTCTTTCCCTCAGCGGAATAAGAATTGCTTTAAGAGGTCATAGTAGGGCTACAGATCAGAAGCTTGAATGAGTTCATTTACAAGCTTAACTAACTATACAAACTTAAGGATAAAACAGAATCTTATTTGCTACAACTATCTAACAAATCAAAAACCTTAACTAATGAAAACATAGAGATAAAAATCCAAAAACTAAAATGAATGAATTGATGTGTAGTACTTTTAAACCAACTTCAAAAGGAGGAGCTTCTATGTTTGATAGTATGTTTTTTTATGTGATGTCGGTCTTGTCTGAGAATCGAAAAAGAGAATTCTGTGCTTTATAATAATGATGATTTATAATTACAATCTAATCTAATATATAAAATTCTCGAGTCACAATTTTCGTTCCCATACTCCTCCAAAACGGCTGGACCGATTTGAACGAAACTTTGTGTGCATATCGGGCAGGTCTGAGAATCGGATAACATCTTTTTTTCATGCCCCTACGTGAGCAGCGGGTGAAACCGCTGGGCACAGCTAGTATAATATATAAAATTCTCGTGTCACAGTTTTCGTTCCCATACTCCTCCGAAACGGCTGGACCGATTTGAACGAAATTTTGTGTGCATATCGGGCAGGTCTGAGAATCGGCTAACATCTTTTTTTTATGCCCCTAATTGAGCAGCGGGTGAAACCGCTGGGCACAGCTAGTCTAATATATAAAATTCTCGTGTCACAGTTTTCGTTCCCATACTCCTCCGAAACGGCTGGACCGATTCAAACGAAAATTTGTGTACATATTGGGTAGGTCTGAGAATTGGCCAACATCTATTTTTCATACCCCTAAGTGAGCAGCGGGTGAAACCGCTGGGCACAGCTAGTATAATATAAAATTCTCGTGTCACATGTTCGTTCCCATACCTACTCCTCCAAAACGGCTGGACTGATTTGAACGAAATTTGGTATGCAAATCGGGTAGGTCTGAGAATCGGCTAACATCTATTTTTCATACCCCTAACCTAAAACCGCTGGGCGCAGCTAGTAATGATATAAAAGTATATGCCTTCAAGGCTGTCTAGGTAGGATATTGTCGGATCAATTCTATTATATGGAAGTAGGTAGGCAAGTCCGATGCGTATACTATCATTGTCACTAGCTTGGTATTCATCGATGGAGTCACTATGAATGTCTCACAGCATGAGCGGGCAATGCAAAGCAATTCCTTGTGCAGGTCTGTAGTCGCATTTCGCAAATTACTTTCTTAAACGTTGGTCATCAAAACATTCCATTGGTTGTCGATACCACGGTGGTTGTTGTCCTGTCACTCATTCATAGTTAACCAGTCATGTCGTTGCGATCTTTCATTGTTTGCCGTCTACCGCTGCGCTTTGCAGTGCGGTAATTTTTGGGTTAGCACCGTCTTTGAGTGAAAAGCCGGTGTTATGATAGCAAACGCTTTTCTGCCTTGTGTGGTTCGGGTTCCGATAGATTACAAGTGGCCATGACATCTAAGCCACAGTAAACTGTACTTCATAGTGCGGCGGCGCGGGCGTAACGTAGACCTACGTTACCTCTCAGTATTCTCTTAATGACAGGTGAACGATAGATTCCATAACTTTATTGCATTTGCAACTTGAGGTTTTATTCGGTTCGCATGTATGTGGACCGTTACTCAGAATGGCCATGCTATTAAATGTCTCACTGTAAAATTGCTAGTGATGTTCTCAAAGAGATGAAATAGATTCTTACTTAAATTGATTTATTACAATCCACCTGAATAATATTTAATTAATTATTATTATCAATGTGTGCTAGGTCTCGGAAGTGCTGCAGGATCCAATCAATTGTATCAATCGGCCAAAGTCAGTCCCTACAGATCTTTTCATATGCCCTCTCCTCTGTCTTTGGGCTTTGCTCAAGGTTCCGGGATTTTCACTTCTTCGGATAACTTCGATATGGAGACGGCGGTGTTTTCACGATCAGATGATGATTATAATATCGATTATGGTAAGTTTTAAATAAGT
Organism: Ochropleura leucogaster; assembly: GCA_958449745.1. Lineage (NCBI taxonomy): Eukaryota > Metazoa > Arthropoda > Insecta > Lepidoptera > Noctuidae > Ochropleura > Ochropleura leucogaster. Next base: position 12,382,706 of record OY288203.1, on the reverse strand, counting down.
TCAAAACAACACGAGCATTTTGGCGCCCATTCGACTATGACAATAAGCGGTATAACTGTCAGGGATTGAAAAGTTAACGCGTACCTATAGGGATTAAGTGAAAAATCCTATAGTAAAGGAGAACTCGTATTTTAGAGTTAATTAGCCTTTAATAACAGGTTCACGCAAAAAAAAACATTTTTCAATACACAATAGGGTATTTTACTGTATATGAAAGAAATTCTAAAAATATACAATTCAGATAGCTTAGGCAATAAGCAGTCGGAAAATTTTAGATTTAGTTGATAAAATAACGTAATAATTTTTAAAATTGATTTCAAAGTTTTCACTTTTTTTAGTCTGTTGTCTTACTAAGCGAAACAGTGTCCGCCATGATTATTACGTCTTACGGTCATGTAAACAAAAAGTGACAACTGTCAACTGAGCAACGTCTGTTATTTTTGTAGTAAAAAACTTTACATTTTAATTTTTATTGGAATAATAGTAATAATACCATGGAAGACGGTTTCGTAAAAGGAGACAGTACATATTTACCAAGAATAAACTCTTTAATGGTCGGGAAATTCAATGTAAGTTTGCCCTTTAGCTTAAGTATTTAATATTTTATATTACAATTTGATTGCGATAAGGTAGCTTAAAAATTCATACCTTGTTTTAAATTATAACTTATTTTTAAATTATAGTGAAATACACAACTAAACAGAAAGACTAATAACAGCGCATTTGTTTACATGACCAACTGACGTCATGACCACAGAGTAATGTGGCGTCAACCGTTTTTGTGATTTTACGCGCGAAAATAGCAATTGTAAAATTGAAATGCAGTTTTATGGCACTTATCGATTGAATATTTTTTTTATGTTTTTTTTTTTGGTGGTTTACTAGGACCCTAGGATCAAAATGAGATACTTTTTAAAAATGGGTGTAATACCGTATCATGCAAGAAATTTACAGAGTTCCCGCGTCCCTGCGCTCAAGTGTCTGTCATTCTGGTTAATTTGCAATGTAACTAAAACCCATATTTTACATGGATTATTCCCAAAAAACACGGATTTTAACCTTTTAACCCGATAAATCGGTCTCTAGTTCTCAATTCTTACCATGACGTGCGGTTAACCCTACAAGTTATTTAACTCATTTTATCGTTGCCATTCCTAAAACAAAAAAGTGATAAAGTGCGTATCTAAGGCGATGCAGCACATAACCTTAACACGTTAGCATATACCTACTTAGCTTCTTTTACAACAGACTATTTGAAGTCTTAGTTGGTAAGACATGGCGGAACTATGAGAAGTATTTAGAGCTTCTTTACTATTGTTAAGCGAAATTGATTTCCATATCAGGTACCCATTTTAATAGGTACCATTCATTCGGTTTAGTAAATACGGTATACTATAGGATTGTAATTGGATCAGTTCTATAACATGTTTTAAATTGTTAGGTGGGTAGGTGGTAGGTAACAGGCAAAGAAACGGCAGAGAATGTCGAAGTACTCATAGGTATCGGGAAACCACTTAACTGAGGCCGTGCTTGAGGTAGCTGCGCGGTGCGGGAGGGGTGTTGTCGCCAGTCAAAATATAACTGAGCGTTCGTATCACGTCACCACAACCTCCTGCACCGCGCAGCTACCTCAGGCACGGTGTCAGCTAAGCGGTCAGCCTATAGGTACTTTGTATCTGATGCATAAACTATAATTTTCATTAGCATGATATGATCATCTCAAACATTATTTCATTGGTTGTTCAGACGTGGGAGTTGAAATTCCGTTGTAACGATTTCACGCGCTTTTTCTCCTGGACTTGTTTTGCGTTAGAATGGGGATACCATGTAATTGCAAGTATATCCTACGGCTGGCGGCGGAGTGGCGGTCGCGCGGCTTCTTTAACTGCTTCCGGACGAACAAGTTTCCAAAACATTATCGTACTTGTGGGTTTTTTTTTCACCTGAACAACTTTTATCAATGTGTGCTAGGTTCCGCAAGTGCTGCAGGATACAGTGGACAGTGGTTGTCCAATAGGGCTCTTGCAAGGCCTGTCTCCTACAGTTATAAAAATAGAGTTCCCGCTGGCATCAGTTACCATCACTCAAGCCCTTCGCAGATGTATTCGGCGTTCAGTTATCCTCACAGTCTATCAATTTCCAGGTGGAATAACCTGAGCTCGTTTTCTTCTGGTAAGTTTTAATAAGTAGAAAAAATCACAAGTCTGACGTATCAGTTAGACTTTGCCGATCTACAGCTGTGACAGCGATCCGCTGTGCTTTTAAATCACAGCTGTAAGCTGTAAGGCAGCTTTCCTAGTTTGCCTGTTATTCTTCCATACAAGCTCTCTGTCATTTCACCGTTGCTATTCCTACTGAAAGAAAGTGGTAATGGTAAGGTAATATTATAAATGTGAATGTTTATTAGGATAGATGTTTGGATGTTTACATGATTTTATAGGTAGATAGCTGTGCTAGCCAGCTATCACTGATTTTGTAGCGTTCTAGATGAACGCTACATTTCTCTTCATTCTAAACATTTGACAATTTGAATACAAAGCCCACTTACTTACCTATATTACATCTAAGTACTTGAAGCTCCATAATTATATGGGTATTTTTAAAATAAATTATGAAACAGATTATATAAATATTTTATGACACAATAAGAACAGTATTAAATCGCATCACATTACAATTGCATCATCTTTCACGTCAAAACGGCTGAACGGATAGGATACACATAGGATACTTCTTTTCCGATCATCACCCAGGCGAAGCCGCGGGCGCCAGCTAGTTTCTTATATTTCTACCCCTAAAAGTAGTAGTACCTACTAGTGTTACTTAATAGTTATTAAAGTTAAAAAATACGAGTTCCTATATTAATCCACAGAACATATCCGTATCCGTATTTATTGAACCGAAAAATAACGTATTGGTATTGAAAAGATTCAAAGAAAAGATAGCATGCTTTACAATAGTTTGTTGATCTTGAGACGTCTATAGAGTGCACAATTTAAAGCAAAAACATTACACCACGCTTGTATTCGCCGAAAAGGAAAACAAAGTTCATCGTAATAATACAGCCTTCTTGAGAACGTGGTCGCAATCAGAACATGTGACCTGACCTGGGTTCTATAACCGGGTACGGCCCGTACTCCACCAAAGCGGAGAGGACATGGACGGGAATCAACCAATCACATACGCGTCTCGGTTATCCTGTGATAGGTTGAATATTACATTTCCTCGCATCGCCTTGTTTTTCTGTCGCAATTTTCCTGTGGCACCGCTCGCCTCGTTTCCGTTTTGGTGAAGACTGGGCTTTAAGCAAAATATTATAGGGTTTTACGATTACGAATTTCTTAATAGCGTGGGGACTTGTGCCCGATTGGGAATAAGCTCGCACTTTATTACACGTGACTTTTTGTTTTTTGTACTTGTTTCTAAGTGCCATGTTTATTTACAAGCTTAGTTTTTGTTTATCCTTAACCTTAAGGGGTCATAGTTGGTTTCACATCATTAGGACCAACCCTCAATTCGCAAAATAAAACCAGTTGTCATCAAAATGTAGGAGGCAGCTGATAATGTCACGATTTTCGGATTTGTCCGCTTGTAAAACATCTTCACTATGATGGATGCCCAAAAGTTTAGAATATACAAAAACTAAGGTTGTATAATATATTAACAAATTAAAATGTACGTTCCAAAGATTCGTTCTTGTCAACACCGGTGCCTCCTCGCTTGCCTATATTTGCAACGTCAACAACGCCATCGCCTCCATCGACTTCGTCTCGGCCAAGTCTGTTTGAGCTGCACCTGGACGGCTTCACGTGGCTCGAGTCCCTGCTCGATGTCAGCGCGGAGAACATCGTGCTGCCCACCAATGACACATCCGTCACCTTGAAACTTTCCAAAGACGCAATTGTAAGTACACCTAGACTATGAACAAGACGGTTTCTTAGATACTAAGACCCGGGAACGGGCACATTTGTGTGTAGGTACTAACACCACTTACTTATTAATAGTAATCAAATTCAATCAAGTAAACCCTACTTAAATAATGTACTTAAATAATTGTAGTCAACGTAAGTTATATTAAAGGGTGCAGGATAGCTTCGCTATAGCTTTTAATTATTGCGGCTTTTACCTTTTGACTACATATACGTTTATGTTTTCAGGCGCCGAAAGAGGCGAGCGGTGACACGGAGTGCGCGAGCGCAGTCGAGGGCGGCGCGGGAGTGTGCGTGTACCTCTCGCGGTGTGACGCAGCAAAAGACATCACCGTGGACTTGTACAGAACAACCTACTGCACCGTCAGCCAAGGGTATGTTCTACATCGTATTACAGATTCTTCTTCTTAGCGTATTACTAATATACTATTTAGCCCAAAATTCTGTTAGTTACGCAAAGTCCGCGCAATAATAAAGTTTTTAAGTTCAAAATTGCTTTTGGGCCATTTTCTGTGGGGATAGCGAGAGAGACATGGCATTCATGAGGTCTGACCCTGAGCTCCATGAACCAACCAATCTGTAGAGATTATTTGACTTGTTAACTTTTAAGTAGATATCCGAATGTTGATGAATTTATCACGTTTTGTTGGGATGGGAAATCATCAAATAACTAAACCAATTATGGACCTGAAGTAGCGCATTATTACGCCATCTAGATTTTGGGTCCGTCTATTTATTTTAAAAACTAGGGAAGTGTCATCAGCAATTAACACCATATTTTGGGGCTGGTTTGTCAATAAGTAGGGTAGATCATTAATAAATACTAGAAAAAAGAAAGGACCCAATATTAAGCCTTGTGGTAGCCCTATTTTTACCTTTACACCCTATCAATTTACACCATATCTTTGTATTTGCTGGTGCCTATCGCTCAAAGAAGATTTTAGCAAACGAAGTGTAAGATTAACCGGTCCGTACCTAATGCTCGCACGCAGATGCAGTGCTTGAATTCGCGCCTTTCGGGTTTTTTTTTAAACCAATTTATTTTCTACTTTCAGATATGCAGGAGTGTGCTGCCCACAGAAGAAAGTTGACTTAACACATTAATTCATACGATGTTAAATATATAAGATAGAAATCATGACAATAAGTGTTGTTTGAGATTACAGACAAGTTAAATGTATTGTTTTTGTATTTTGTATATATCGATCAGAAATGTACCTAGTAAGAACGAGTAATTAATTGCCAGAAATAACAGACTGTTAAGATGAATAAAGACTATGATTTAGAAAGAAAAAAATGCTTTCTTGTAGATATTTCAAAGACAGACGCATCAAGTTTTTTAACTAGGAGTAGTTAGGTACTATGTAGTTAAATAAAGTTGTTTTAAATTAGCTTTGAGCAAAAAACGTAATTGCCGAAAACTTAAGGTGCTAGAAATAATTCAATAGTGCCATTATTAGAATTAAACATGATCTACTGTTGTGAGATGTACCTAGTTTTCGTTTTTATACAATTGAATCTTAAATAAAGATAAGATTATTTTTCAATGGAACGTTTTATTTTCAAATCATTCTCCACATGCTCTATTCTATTATATACTACTACTATTTGGTACTATTTATTTTGACTGCTGCTTTGCTGTGCTGTGTGTCGCGGATTCGATCCTCGCACGGAACAAATATTTAACCTACAGATAGTTGTTCCGGGTCTGGCTGTCTGTGTATGTGAGTTTAAATGTTTGTAAACGCACCCACGATACAGGACAAATTCCTAGAGTGGAACAACGTTTTTTTTATATAAAAAATACACTGTAGGACCGAAAACCATCTTAGGTTTGTACCGGCAGCAGATCTCAGAAACCGGGCAAGGGGAGTTGTTGAACTAGCTTCCAATGTTGAATTTATTGCCTACGCATACCTCTGCCTCTCAAATAAGGCCAACAACTTCTTCAGTCCGCAGATTGATGGGCTAAGCAGCACCATCGGCATAGCTAATATTATTGATAATTCTCAACAAGGTTGGCGCAGTGGCTAAGTAATTTACTGCTGCGCTCGTGTCGCGGGTCCATTTTTTTTGTTTCCCCCGCATGGATCAAATAGTTATTCCGGGTCTGGCTGTTTGTGTTTGTGAATTTATATATTTGTAAACGCACACCCACGATTCAAGGGATATTTGTAGTGTGGGGCAACGTTTTTTTCTAAAAAAATAAAATTTCCATCAACCGTTTACCGTTTATGATCGTTGATAAACTTATAAACATTGTAAATCGAGCTGATTACAATGTGATTAAGGTACACAACGACATTACGGACCTAATTACGGTTGTTTGAAAAAAGCAGGGTGGGCGCGATAGTAATGTGCTTCAGTTTTTCACTTGAAGCAAAAGTTTAAAATTAAGATAGTTAAACGCTCAAGCGCTAAAAGCGCTCAGATAATTTAGACACTATTTTAAAAATCGCCTACAGTTCTCGTTAGTTCACATCTCTATTATTGACGTTTCTAACTTGGTTTCGTTTGACAGATTTTTATCAATATTGCTCAGACTCATCGCTTTGTGGATTTCTACAAGGAATATTTAATAAACGGTAGAAAATAACTGTAAAGGTATGGTAAATTTGGCCGACGCGTTTATGATAAATACGGTGACGGACGGAGCTATGAATTTGTTACGTCAAATTGTAAGTTCCGACTTCAGCTTTGAAATTTAAATGGGTCTTCCTATCTGATGCAGACTCATTGTTTGCTGTCAATATTAATGACCATCTACTGCCTTTGTTTCTTACTACAGGGTATTTTCAAGCCTCAACAAACTACTCAACCACCAGCTCAAGTAATTGTAAGGATGCCACTGTGGCAACTAGCGCAAGAGGCAGGGCCGTTTGTACGGCTCGCCGGGCTCAGCGGCGCTGCTGCTGTAGTGCTCGGTGCAATGGGCGCTCACCGCAACTTTCCCGAGCCCGAAACCAAAGAAGACTTGAGGAAAATCTTTGATACAGCCAATAGATTTCATTTCTTACACACCCTAGCACTAGTCACAGTTCCTCTTTGCCGGAGACCGTTTGTTGTAAGTTGAATAGAATTTGATTCTTCTTTACACTGTAACAATTTGCAAATTATGACATTGAACTTTGTAATCACAAAGTGAATGACAAGTCAGTATTGAATAAAATCAACAATTTGAAAGATAATTGATATTGTTATCACAATCAATTTCTTGTTCATTATATTCTTATTCTTAGTTCAAATGAGGTAAATGAGATGGGTGGGTATTAAAACAGCAATACATTGTATAATTTGAATATTGCACAACATTTTTTTGTATTACCTTCTAATCTGATCTGAACAGTAAGAACTTCATGGGAGAACTTATTTCCAGGCTGGAGCATTCTTCATTGCTGGGATGACCCTATTCTGTGGCACATGCTACTACCATGCCTTCACCGGTGACCGCTGCTTCCGCAGGCTCACTCCTGTTGGAGGTTCCTGTCTCATCCTGGGTTGGGTGGCAATGGTGCTGTAAACCCTTGTGATTATTCCTAGATGTTCTTTTGTTGATAGATGGTCAAGTGTACATTCTAGTTTTTTAGGGTTATATTTTAGACTATTGCACAGTTACTTTTATTATTAATTAGTATTTAGAACTACAAATTAGAATTTTATTATGTCTAATTCCAGTGTTGACGCTGACTGTATACACAACATATCCCAAATATGCTGTTCTTTTATAGATAACATTGATGCCAACCATATTTATTAGTCATGTTTACTATGTCTTGAATATGCATAATAATTAGATTTATAATATTTTATTAATGAAATATGTGGGTTCAATGAAAAGTACATAATCAACTTCTTATACAATGTTAATTGGTTTTTCATATTCTTGTGGATATTTTGGTGGCAGTGTAAAGTAATATAAAGGTAAATAATTGTTCAAAATTTGTCTTGTTTTATTTATATTGCAATAAGTTCTTAAATATATAAAAATATTCGTGTCAGAGCCGGTCCACACGGCGCGTTACGTCTGCGTTGCGTCGTCGCAGCGCTGTCCTTGCGTTGTTTTACATACAAATAACCAAGGTGTTCACACGGCGCGTTGCGTCGTCGCAACGCACACATGACGGACAGCAGCCCCCGAGACGAAGCGAGAGGGGGTGTACTCGTGCGACGTCGGAGCGGCAGCGCTCGCCGCTCAGTTGCTTGTGCGTTGACAGAGAGGATACACGGAAGCTCATTTCGTTTTACGTTTACGTTTTTGTATTTAGTTTTATGTGCAGGGTAAAATGAATACCATTGAAGAACTTGACATAGATTACTTGATTACATTGATACAGGAAAGGGAAATTATATGGGACAAGTCAAACGTAGATTTTAAAAATAAAAATTTATAAACAAAAGCCTGGGAAGACATATCAAAAGTTTTATTTCCTGATTTCGAGAATTTTACAGCTGAACGAAAAAACAAAGTTGGTGAGTTCACAGTACAGATATTTATGTTTTTTTTTTATTTAAGAAGGCTTTCAAGATTTTCTTGCACCGCCAATTCCGCGATCAGTACAAAATTAATATCTTGACACTCTAAAATTTTAAAACTAAGGGAATCTAGATTAGCGTGAGTACTATTTTATTACTTAGCTCAAAACTAACCTAGACTACGCTGAGTAGGTATAAAATATTAATTTTTTACTGATCGCGGAATTGGCGGTGCAAGAAAATCTTGAAAACCCTCATAATACAATTATACCTTATTTAGCTGCCAAGGCAGAGTTCCTCTAGTCATAAAATAGGTCGCATATTGCTGTCTTATGACATTCGGTGCTGTCTGTTCTTCATGTGCGGGTTGTATTGGGAGAAATTCATCAACACTTATAGCAAATTTATCTCTTTGTCTAAAACCATCTCGATCAGCGACAAAATTGTGTAATACACAACATGCTTTTATAATGTCAGTAGCGCAGTCATAGGACACGTCTATCGGTCTGTGAAAAATGCGCCATTTGTTAGCCATAATCCCAAAAGCGCATTCGACATATCTTCTGGCTCTGCTTAGACGGTAATTGAAAACCTTTTGTTGTAAGTCGAGATTTTGACCGCCATATGGACGCATAATATGTTTGCTCAGTCCAAAAGCTTCGTCACCCACAAATACATACGGGGTTGGTATATTGCTACCAGAGAGTGGCTGGGGTTGAGGTAATGGTAAGTTGTTGTTAATCATTAGCTCGTACAGTTTAGAATTTTGTAATATGGTTGAATCGCATTCTTTTCCGTATGCACCGATGTCGACAAATACGAATTTGTAATTTGAATCCACAATAGCTAGCAACACAATCGAAAAAAAGGCTTTATAATTAAAAAAAAGTGAGCCACTATTTGCAGGATTACACACGCGGATGTGTTTGCCGTCGATGGCACCAACACAGTGAGGAAAATTTGCCTTTACATCAAAACCCCTCGCTATTGTTTGGAAACTTTCAGTTGTCAGTTCAGGGATGTTGTCTCGAAGAAGATTGGTCCATATAGCACGACAAACTCTTTGTATCATATATGCAATAGTAGATTTTCCCCGTTTGAATTTGAAATGTAAATCAGTTATTGAATTTCCACTTCCTAGGTATCTGAAACGAAAATAATTATTATAATATGCATTTATGAGATAGATAGATACCCGAAAAAAAATACTGACATATTCAGACATCGATAGCAAATAACTTTCTCTATGTAACCAATTAATTCTGGAATCGCGAAAAAAATAACAGCTGTTGCATACATTTTGATTCAGTAGGTATTGCTTTTTGTATGTAACAGCTGTTATATTTTCATGATTCCAGAGTTGGTCACATAGTGTTTGTTAACGATATCTGAATATATCATTAAATTTTATCGAGTAATTCACTATGTATAAATTATTAAATCATGTTTACTATTGGTTTTGCAGGTAATGATTTAATAAAGAAATGGAGAAGTGTAAAAGATAATTACTTCAGATATTCAAAAAAATTAAAAGAAGCATCAAAATCGGGCTCGGGCGCTACGAAACTGAAGAAGTATCATTTATATAATCAACTTCTTTTTTTGAGAAAAGTGGAACAAAATGCCACCGAATCTAGCTTAGACTCGCCTAGAGAAATCAACAATGAATCTACGTCTACAAATGATGACATTACCACAGACAACACTCCGCGCTATGTTCCAGTCGCGCGCAAAAGGGCAATGCAAATGGATGAGTTTGAAAGAGAAGGACTAAAACTTCTCAAGGAGCCGGAAAATCGCCATATGTCCTTTTTCAGAGGTATATTGCCATCTATTGAAGAATTTTCCGACCGAGAAACTCTCCGTTTCCAAAGTAAAGTTATACAAATTATAGATGAAATGCGGTTTGGACAAACATCATCATATGTGAGTGGCCCATCAACGTCTCACCAACCATCATATGGGTATCAAACAGCAAATTTTCAAAGTACATACATTTCTGATTATAATAATTCAATTACATCTCCAGAAACATCTCAAGCAAGTGAAGAAACTGAATACGATTTTTCTAATTTGTAATTACTGGATGATATCTCTCTTATTAATGTCTAAACTTAAAATTATGACAATTGCTGATTATTTGTGAGTTGATTACTAATTAAACAAACCAAAAAAACTGTTATATTTTTATTACTTAAATATATTTATATAGTTACCTTAAAGTAATTCCCAGCATTTCTACTGGTTCCACTGGATTCCTCATATTAGTATAGTTTTTTCGTATATGTGGTTCTAAGGACTTCAATAAACATTCGAAGCTGGATACACTCATTCTAAAAAAATTATAAAACTTCTTTTCGTCTAATAGCAACTCCCGATATTCTAAAAAAAAAACTGTCCATCACGATTTCTTAATGAAATGAAAGGACTGATCCAGTACCGTCTTGTGATCTTGCGTCGATTTCGGCGGTGACGTAGTAATAGGAGCAATGCTAGACGTCTTTTCCGATCCATGATTTGCTATGGACTGACTGCGAAATTTTTTCAAATGCTTGCCGCAACTGTGCGTCGCCGCTGCGCCGACGGAACGTTAAGACTGCGTCATAGTAACGCTGCGATGGCGCAGCGCCCGTGTGGCCGGCTATGCGTCAAAATATTTGCGTTGCGACGACGCAACGCGCCGTGTGGACTGGCTCTCACAATGTCCGTTCCCATACTCCTCCGAAACAGGTCAACCGATTCTTGATTTTTTTTATGCATATTCAGTAAGTCTAAGAATCGGCCACTGTCTATCTTTCAAACCACTAACTGGTAAGGGTGGGCTGAACAGTGGGTGAAACGCTGGGAACAGCTAGTTGTATTATAAAAATGCCAAATGGTTAGATAGATGACTGATGCTATTTGCTTCCTTTTTGTATGAGTTTAAATATCTTCAACAGGTGGAGTGTGAAGGTTGGCTGGATTTAATTCTAGCATCCATTTAACTATCATCTCTATGAGATAAATAAGGTGTTGGATATAGGCGTAAAAAGGTGAAAAATGAAACCCAGTGTTGATCAATATTGTTTACATGGTTTTATTGAAATTGTTACATATTAAATTTTGCACTTTTTCTTTACTCATTTATGATACTTAAAACATACACCGTTTGGTAATAAATGCTATTATAATTCTTAGGACTCTCAAACAAGTTTTAGTGGTCCTTCAAATAGCTTAAATATAAATGTGCCGATCTAATCAGAAATAATCAACTGCAGGTGGTATTCGAGGAATACCTCGCGAAGTGAAAGTGAATGGGCACTCTATTATTATTATGTAGGTTCAGCAGAGTTGGCAGCATGGATGGTCAGTCCCGTGGCCAGCGGCGCGATACTGACTCGTGCAGTCTCGTCTCCATAGTGAAGCCAACAAAATCCATCCATGTTACATATTTACCATAAGCTTTATATTGAGAGTCAGCAGATCTCCGAAATACAGAGAAAGTAATATACAAAGTTATCACATTAAATTAACACAAAATATAATATAAACATATTTCTGTAATCTAAAAAGAATCCAAAGAAAAACAAAACTATAGAACGCACAGCACTTTAAGTGTCTGTCACATTAGGTTAATAAAATCACTTTGATTGCACATAAACAGCAGTCGTCCGGAGCGTGCGCACCGTCAATATAACACATATTATAGGTTTCACTAACCGCATTCACACGTGCATACAAACAACTCGGTCGGGGTCGATACGTAATCACAGCAGTGGGGAGAGGACGCGAGGGCGCTCACGATAAGTGGAACGAATGCTGGCCCTCCGACGCGGCCAGGCGCAGCTTAGCGCGCATGACGTCGGCGCTGGTGTAGTCGGGCAGCTTCAGGTAGTTGACGCACGTCATCACGGACGGCAGGTACTCGTCCGGGTCCAGCGACGACTCTAGTGACTTGCGCACCACCGTCAGCGGCGGGTTCAGCGCCTTGAAACCTAAGGGAAAAGTTACTTTCTTAGTACAACTACATTATCAGACAACTGATTACGTTCCCATTTATTCTGTCATATATTTACCTCCAGTGGGTAACCTTGGGCTTCCAGTCACGAACTGCAAGAACAGACGCTGCTCTTCGCGGTTATATGAGCCGAGTATATCGATGAGCATACGAATGGCGCGCGACTCCGCGTTGTAGCCGTGGTCAGGACGGATACACTCCGTCAGCATGCGAGGCTCCCAGCGCTGGTCGCGACCTCCTGGAAAATTATTGTTTTAAAATATTGTTGTTTATGCGTTGGGATTGTGAATCACGAGCGCATACTGTGAGTCTTAAATGTCGCGGTCGTTTGAATCGTGATGATTGACGGGTGCTCGTGATGAACAAGTTTAGTGCGAATGATAAAGATATTTGTTATCTAATTGGTATGAAATGTATCATGTAGTAAAAAAAATATCTTACCGGACGGACTGCCACAGAATACTTGTTCCAATTCTTCAGGATAAAATATTTTGAGGTTGGCTAGTGGGAATACCGACTCAAAGCCTTCTCGGAATGCTTCCATTTGTTTGGTAACACCTGTTGGAAAAGAAAATTCATTGCAATTGCAAGCATATTGCTAATCTAAATTGTCGAGTGAAAATATCTCTTAAGCAATGGAAAATTATGTCTTCCAATACTATTTATTTTAGTCTGGCATGTAACCAAATATTGTATAATAAAATATTGTGTATTTATCTGTCTGCCAATGAGGCTACTTATGACAGTTCATTTTTAAGAATTCATGAGCTGGCAGAGACTCAACCATATTATGGTATTTTTTTAACTGGTACACTGGATCTGATCTATTACAAACTTGAAAAGAATAAATGAATAGACATTGTAATAGTTCCTAATATAGATTGCTCTGGCGCGGGTTTGGGAGGTTTAAGCGATGCAAAAACAACAGACAGGTATGTGTTGGCGGCTTTTTATAACGCTTCTATTCCCAAACCGAAACGGCGAAGGGCGTGGCCCGTACGAAATGTTGATGTTTTTTTTTTTAAAAAAAAAAAGGAGCTTATAGTTAATATTACCTTCATAAAGCAGCCAGTGGGTAACGAGATCAATGTAGTTGTGCAGGTTGTGCGCGGTGACAGGCAGGTCGCGGCCGCCACGCCGCAGCTCCGTGCAGCCGTCACCCGGCAGGATAAAGTCCAGTCCCAACTCCTCGATGGGGCAGCCGTCCAGCTCTAGGGCGGTTATCTATTTCATAGATAATAAAATATTATGCTTTAATGAACATTAAAATCGGAACACCAACCTGCTGTGGCTATCAATGTTTGCATAAACTGCGTATGCAGAACTTCAGGGCGAAAACCAAAACTTTGGTAAATGGAGCGTAATGGTCAAAGTGCAGGAATGTGAATTCAATATCCAAATATATATATAATAAAGTATTTTATTGCAAAAACAAATAATAGTTTAGCGAGTGTTTCTGATCAGGATCAAATATTATATTCTCTCTCTTTAGGGTTCTGTAGCCAAATGGCTTAAATGGCTTATTACAACAAGCTAGCACTAGCTAACTAGCCGCTTCACTCAGTCTCGGCCGGTTGTATTATTAATTAGCATTTTATGTTTCTGTTGTCTCTGTTAATGTAATCGTACCAGCTGTGTCTTCTGTTCGGGCGAGTGTCGAGTGTCTGCGGCCAAGAGTCGCGCGCGCTCAGCGACGCGGCGCAGGCGGCACAGTGAGCGCCACAGCTCGGGCGCCACGTGCCGCACGTCACTTAGTGACAGCATCTTCTCCTCGCTCACCAGCCAGCGGTACATCGACACTGACAGTGGAATGTCCACCTAGAATACAACCATCACTTTAGTATATAGTAGCTATCGTAATTATGCAAATACAGTCGCGTGCTATTTCTCATAAAATATTGCTGTGATCAGTGATAAAGGCCCTATCTCCCATAGCGGAGCTGTATTGAGTCATGTGAGATGGTTTCCAAAATTACACTTTACGATACAAGAAGATTGTCATATGGTTTAAATTATAAGAGACAAGATCTCTCCAGTAGTGAAAACCGTAAGACAGAGTGTAGTAAAGTATGAAGCTTACCATTCTCGAATCCATAACAGCTTTAGCCATGAATTTCCCAAGGAAGCGGAACTTGGCCTTGACTCTTGAGACGTGTGAAGCGCGCGCGTTCCGGCCCACGGCCTGCGGGAACAGGCCGCACGGCCATGACACGTATGTGGCGTCGGGAGCCGGCGACGGTATGGACGTCTCCTTCTCCAGCTCTGAAGGCTCGGGAGAGCGCTCCTCATCCAGATTGAGAGCATCACGGACTGAGGAAGCCAAGCGTGCGGCCGCGTCTGATGACCGGTCAGTCACTACTGGCGGCTGACTCTTCACGATCTCTCCGCCGAAAGACGTCGGCTTCTGCTTGAAGTTCTCCGAGCCGTGCCACAAGTCGAGGTCGGCACGCTGCAGCTCTTGCGAGACGAGCGCGTAGAATTCGAGCGTGGGCCCGAGGCCAGTGCCGACCTCGTTCTCGTACTGGATCTCGAGCAGCGCCTTGGAGTGCGCGAACTCGTGCATGACGTGCTCGGCCTGGCGCAGCACGTTGTGCCGCTGCACGGTGCGCTTGCGCCGGTCCAGGCGCGGCGCCACCCGCTCGTCCGCGCCGCCCGCCGCGCCGCCCGCGCCGCGCTCGCCGCCCGCCTCCAGCAGGCGCTGCAGCGCGCGGTCGCGGTCGAACGACACCACGTAGAATAGCAGGTGGCGGCACTCGAACGGCAGCACGAATGGACTGCAACGCATCACATATTGTGAGATCGAAATACCACGAATAACAGTATATTTTGCATAAAGTTGTTAGAAGGAGAACTTACCAAGCGTAAGCTATCTTTTTCAGCCACGGTGGGAGATTTCCGGTCATTATGACGAGCGGATCTTGAAGCTGGCGATTAGCTTTCGCAGCGAGCTACGACAAATATCAACGATTAGTAAAGAAAAAGCAGAAAATCTACTGCATTTGATATTTTTCATTTATGTATGAGTGATGATGATGACACAATTTGATGAATAGCACAATCACTTTGTGTTCCCATTGCTGCAACAAAAACACCTCTTTATGAGAAATAGAGGGCTATAATCTAATATCCCTATGTGGGTTGATACCTGTCACATACCTTCGGATGATTGGTTTTACGTTGATCTAGATTTTAGCTGCGTACCTTAGCATTGATGAAGTCCTGGTTGGGTACGAGCGGGCGCAGGTCGGGCAGGCAGGCGGCGCGGTACAGCGTGTGCCAGTGGCGGCACAGCGCGTGCAGCGCGCGCAGCAGGCTGAGCGCGGGCAGCGACGCGTCGCGCACCTCGCCCGCCGTGCCCAGCCCGGCCGCGCGCACCATGCTCACCAGCGGGGATGAGCGGAGCGGGACCATGCCCTCTGTGATCACACCACCAACATTAACATTCACGGTAGTCGCGGTTATAAACGATGCGAAAATTTTCAACGTTGGCAATTTGTGAAAGTTCCAAAGATTTTTGCGTTTTGAACGTTTTGTTACTAAAAAAATACCCTTAGGATGGACCCAACGAGTTTTCACTCCAAATTTGAAAGTTTGCTTCTCAGCAATGATTATTGCTGTGCCAGTTAAGTTAGAACACCCTATACTGCTTACAATCTAGTAATGCACGAGCACAATAGCCTTGAATTTATGATATAATTTTGAGTTTAGATATTATAGTAAAAACTAGCATGTAATAGCGAGTAACGTACCATTCCACAAGAGATCAGGTTTGCGGCGCGAGGACAGTTTGGTGGGCTGGCCCTTGCCCTTGCGCGAGGCTGTGGTGTCGGCGCGGGGCTGCTCACCGGCCTCCACCGCGCGGTAGTAGATCGTGTGCGTCTGCACCCAGATGCCCGCGTTTGCTGCAATGAACAAATCAAATTGATGGATATGAGTGAGACATTAATAGCTACATTTATTATTCTTATAAACTTATAACAAATAAATTTTGTGCATGTGTATGGCTGAAATATCTTCCATCAAATCGAAGGAAGATTTTTACAATAGCTGCCCCGACCAGCATTGTATAAATCTGGTCCTTCTAGCCTAACAGGAAGAAGTTTTTTTGGGAAGGTTGTACTGCTGCTACTTCTTCTCAACTAAAAAAACAGCCAGGTACGAGTCGCATCCGCACCGAGAGTTCTGTACAAACTTGTTACATAAACGGCCATATCTTTTGACTGCGTAAACTTAGGGGATTGATTTTTTTCAACGATACCTTCACGCGTTCCCAAGATAAAGGGTCTTGACAGAGAGA
Source organism: Ochropleura leucogaster (assembly GCA_958449745.1). Taxonomy (NCBI): domain Eukaryota; kingdom Metazoa; phylum Arthropoda; class Insecta; order Lepidoptera; family Noctuidae; genus Ochropleura; species Ochropleura leucogaster. Next base: position 12,366,010 of record OY288203.1, on the reverse strand, counting down.
CGACGGATAACAAAGTGATCTCATAAGGGTTTCATTTTCTTTTTGAGATGAGAACCCAAAAAATCAACAGGTTTTTTTTTTCATTCCAATTACGTCTGTCGAGTTTCACTAGGTAATATAATTAAGCCTTGAATTGAATAGTAAGTCATAAACTTTGATCGGAATGGCGCTATGTAGGACTACGTCATTTAGTATTGAAGGTCAAAACACTTCCTGATTATTATTAGCCTAATTTAAACTAATGACCTTTTGACCTGAAATAGTAAGTGTTTAACACTTTTATAATTTCAGGTAGGCAAAACTCGGGTAGGGCGGCCGTTTCATGGAATTTATAGACAGTTAAAAAGTGCTGCAAATTAGCTCTCTAGGCCTAATTTGAACAATTGATATGTAAGAATACCTATTTTATTTCATAATTGGGACAGGGCGGGTCACATTTATATGATTGGTCAGGACAGATGGGACAAAATTGTCACACAGTGGAATGCCTGAAAACGGTTGTTGTCACTGCGAAAGGTACAAAAAAGCTGGCGCGACGATTTGGAGTCGTTCCTGCCAGATTGACCAGAGGAGGCAAAACACCGAGAGAGTTGGAAAGGGAGGCTTTAGCCCAGCAGTGGGAAAAATAGGCTAACAAAATAAAATTGTTGACCCGACTGAGTTTTCGTATTTCGTTATTACCCATGACATCTACAAATTTTATACAGAATAATCATTGCTAGAGAAGGCATAGAAGTAGTGTTACAAGTTTACAACTTACCCAGTGGTGTCTCTGTATCAGTGTCAGCGTCAGTCTGTTCGCCGAACTGTCGCACAGCTTGGTAAACGGTCATGTTGTATGGCAAAACTGTGTCGCCAATCAGGAACTCCAGTTTATGGTCAGAACTGAAACAAATTAGTACTATGATGTAGGAGCGAAGGGAAAGAATAAGCTTTGACTATGAAAATAGTGTTGGAAATTGAAAAACTGAATTTCTTATCATCCTTTGAACTGTTTCTGATGGAGCGATTGATAAATTTCTTTGAAATATTTTTGAATGCTGTGCAATATAATGTGAAAAATGGGAGAGAGGCTTTTGCACAACAGTGGTAGAATGCAAGCTACTTAATAAATAATACTATCCAATCTAAAAGGTGGTATAACAGTATAACATACTCAGTGGGGTGGTGCGGCGGCGTGGCCAGCGAGTCGTCGACGTCATCGTCGGAGGCGGCGTCGTCGTCCGAGTGCGGCCCGCCGCCCGACTCCGAGCGCGCGCGCCCGCTCGCGTAGCCGCGCTGGGCTAAATACCTGAACACGAATACTTTACGTTGAAGTCTGTTTTCAATGTTGACACCGACCTGTCGTTTAAGTTTACTAGGAAAATATTTTTATACTATAACTTTAGTCTTTTCCTTTTGTTTGGAAATCATCAAATTACTCCTCCCGTCTTGGGTGGAGAGAGGCTTTTGTGGTCCAGGGCCGCGGTATCTGTTTCGAACCAAGGCGTTGCCCCGGCAAGGTGATGCCCTGACGGTACCCTCCACGAGCAGAACTTTTTCAAAAATTCTTTCACAGTGCTCACCATATTATGTACTTGCATCATTGGTTTGTGTATCCATAAATTATTTTATTTTTTGCGTGCTGGACACAACGTCAAAGTTATTCTAACTTGATAACATTAGCTCCTATCTATATTTTTTAAACTTTGTCTACTTTCAGTTTTATAGTCTGAAAGACCATAGGCCTGGCGTTAATTATGTTACACCTTCTATTACAACTAACAAAACATCACCATCAGTAGCGTGATTTAAAAAAAAAAAAACAACATAATTATCGGTCAGACACAAAAACCCGCTGCATCGATTTGTAATATGTAAAGATGTTTGTTTGATATGATATGCGCGTTTGGTTACATACCTTTCAATGGCTTGAACTAACGCTAGCGGATCAATCCGCACGACGCCGCCCTTCCATTGTTTCAGATTCGAGCAACTTGGGTGGCGTTTGAGATCACACTGTAGACAGAAACAGATAATATTAATCTTATAAAAAAATACAATACATAAAGTTTTATTTCAAATGTAGCCTATAATAAGTCTGTGGCGAGCAGTATTTTGTCATCGGTCGTTGTAGACTAAAAATGTACAGATAATTGTTCTGGGTCTGGCTGTTTGTGTATGTGAGTTTAAATGTCTGTAAACGCACCCACGATACGGGAGAAATTACAAGTGTGGGGCAACTTTAAAAAAAAACAATAGCATATAGCGGATTTCTATCATTATAAAGACTAACGTAAGTTTTAACTTTACTCTGTTATAAAATCACAAACATACACACAGTTTAATCTCTACTTTAGTTTGTAATATGGTGAAAAGTTGTGATTTAGATCTCTATTACTACGTATATATTGCGTACGAGTATACTGACCATAAGCTGATGCGTGTTGAAGAACTTGAGCGCGGAGGTGGCGGGTCTGGCGGGCAGGTCGTGCACGCGCACGGGGAACTGCTCCAGGTGCGACACGCACGCGTTGACCTTGGACACGAGCGCGCCCAGCGCCGCGCCGGCCGCGCCGCCCGAGCTGCTGCCCGCGCCCAGCACGCCCAGCGCGCCCACCGCCGAGCTCCACTCCGCGCTGCGGGTGCAATAACTATGACTTACTATTCAATACAAGGGCTACTAATTTAACTTAGTTAGTTAGTTTATTTTAACTCGACAGACGTACATAATTCGAATCTAAGTCAAAGCACGATGTGACAAACCAGAAACTGATGATTTCTTACGTTATTACCCCTGAAGTATGGTTTCTTTCATTTCATTTTTTTTTTCGTTTATCGTGTTTTAAATGTATCAAACAGATTTTTTGTGCTTGTATAGCAATTTTTTCAGGACAGGTTGTATTTTTTGTTGGTTGCTAGCATCCAATACTAAGTATTAACGAGTGAAACGAGAGATAAAGAGAAAGTATTGCTAGCGGTCTGGTATACTCACTCGAGAGTGAGCGGCATGTCAGCGAAGACATGCAAGAACAGCCTCAGCCGGTCTTCAGCGGCAGCTACGTAATCGTCGCGACCTTCGCCATCGCCCTCTCGCACCTCGCCCCCCTCACCCTCGGGCTCCACGCCCGTCAGGAACTGAAGTAGAGCGCCAAGCACGCCCGAGTGGTTCACCTGCAGGGTTAATGGTGAAATAAACAGATGTATTACCAATAATCTCTCGATAATCATAACTTCTGGGTCGAGTCGATATAGATTGCAATCGACATGTTAAAAAGAAACCCGAGATTTCATTATAAATTTGTTTTATATAGAAACCAAAGCGATCATTCGATCGCGACCGTGGAGTTTAATTTGTGAACACAAACGTATTGATCATGGAGTCAGAGGTCGTCTTTCCTTTTTTCTAACATAAGAACGCGACGAACACGTATTCGTGCGGTCCGTCGCTACAGTTACTTCTCGAGGTTAATATGTTGCAACCAGTTAGATCGGAAAATCGATCTGAATGCTATTAATTCGAAAGAAAGTACCGGTTAATGGCAGTGGAGGTCGTGTTTAGTAAGAGTACGACGCGCATACCTCGAAGGGCGACACGTCGTGGTGCAGCAGCGTGTCGCGCAGCGTGTGCAGCGCGGCGCGGCGGTGCGGCACGTGCGGCAGCGCGGCCGCCAGCGCCGCCAGCTGCTCCAGCGCGCCGCCGCAGCCGCCCAGCGCGCCCCACGACCGCACCACGCGGGACGCCGTCCACTGGATCCACTCGCGGACCTTCTCTCTGTACACAACACGAACCAATTCAGAACTGACAGACCGTGGAAATCCAAAAACCGAACAAGTGCGAGTCGGACTCGCACACCGAGTTCTGTACAAACTTGGGACATAAGGCGCGTCGCCCACACGACCAACAGTCGAGGCGCAGTCGAGACGCGGGCGCTTTAGGCGCGTAACCCACAAGATTAACAGTAGAGGTGCAGTTGAGGCGCAGGCACATAAGAAGCACGCCACAACGAGATTTTCTTTACAAATGTCGTGTGGGCGACGCGCCTAAATAAACACATCTTTTGATTGCGTAGACTTAGAGATATGATTTCCACAACTCCAAGGGAACACATACTTGAGTATATGGTTTAAATTTCAACTCGCTACCTTCACTCGTTCCTGAGATTAAGGGTCTTCACAGACAGACAACAAAGTAAACCAATAAGGGATCCGTTTTTCCTTTTGAAGTACGGAACCCTAAAAATATGTAAAAAACAGACTATTTATCAACGATACGGTATTTAGCCTTGAAGCTCGTATCAGACGACTATGTATGTATTACTAACTTGTTCTGCACTGTGAGGTTGGCTGCGGTGTGCGGCGAAGCGAGCAGGCCGGAGTCTTTGTGCGCGTGCGGGGAGCGGCCCCAACGCGACGGGTTCAGCGACGACAGGAACGACGACGTCTTGGACGCGCCGCCCACTCGAGTGGCTGAGCGCGCGCCTACCGACACGCCCGAACCTGAGAGGGACGAAGGAAATTCATCAGAAACGAACCTTAGGGTTCCAAGATCCTTAGGGTTCCATTTTTGGTCTTTTTTTTTATAAAACTTCTTACATACAATTACCTACAGACTTTGTAACTGTCGGTGGGAAATAATCATGATTCGCCCTAATGTTTTCACGGTAATGGAGTGTATATATTTACATGTTATTTTTATTAATTTTGTGCGAAAATGTATATTTTCCGCGATGTAGTGATTTATGTTTTATCTTATAATGTTTATTATATAAACCATAAATCACTACAAATATGGATACTAATATTTTAACAAAAACTATATTATTGTGGTTAGTGAAAAATAAGACCGAGTTTTTCAGCAAAACCCATCAAAATCAAATAATATGAATGTCGTTTTAATAAAATTGTTAAAGAATTACCGCAGTCAGAGATAACACAGCTGTGAAAGGTCTGTCGATAGAACAAACAAAAAGAAAAGAAAGATGTACATACCATGTGGTTGCACATGCGGCTGCGCGTGCGCGGCGTGCGCGGCGTGCGCCGGGTGCGCCAGGTGCGAGTGCGGCGCGTGCGCAGGCGCGGGCTCGTCGCGGCGCCGCGCGTGGCGGGTGCCGGCGCCGCCAGAACGCTTCACCGCGCGCTTGCGCTTCAACATCTCGGCCAGTTGTAGGGGACTGCCCGACCTGACACACAAGTCAGAACAAAGGCTTTTATGGTCAGTTACTTTAATGTCCCAATTCTTGCCTTGCCTTAATTATCTTGGGTACTGTTATTGCATGTCAAGCTTACCTGTGCACTGAAGTAGCAGACATCTGGGCGTGGGTCGAGGCTGACGCTTGTCCTGGCTCAGAGCCACTTCCGTCGCTACCAGTAGCTGATATGAAATAAGAATAATTACTTTAAAATGCATGACGACAAGCGAAATCAGCTTCACAGTGGGAAGTTAAAAAGACGATGTAAGAGTTTACTTTTGGACTACGTATTATTTTTTGATAACAAGTTTTGATTGGATAAAACAAACAAATTAAAATTCTACTCAACTCAATAAACTTAAAAATCCATGGTATGCAATTTTAATCAATACTTACGCATAGTACTGGCAACAAATGATCCAGAAGCGGAGAACGCGAGGGACAGGTTATTCTGATGTTCTAGTGATGTAGCCGATGTGGAGGCGGGCGGAGACGACCCGCCCGAGGAACGGACACTACCGCCGCCTGGAGACTGTGGGAGGAAAGAAAGCGATATTCGCTAATTGTTCTATTTGTGAACGAAAAATATCGTGTGGTATACTGTACAATCTGCCTATCCCTACGGGGGAAACAAGTGCGATGCTATTTTCGTTACAGGTAAGAGACACCATAAACCAACGAGGTTTATTTATGCTCAATTGCCTAGCAAAACACATCATTTCTTTGTATGACGATAATGGTGTATGATGATAGCAAAAATATTGATAGGTGGCTTACCTTTAGCGGGTGATGCCTTGGCGGCTGCGCGGGCGGAACCCTTTCAGCCAGCTGTGCCACCTGATGCAGTACTCCCTCGCGGCGGAACTGTACGCCCATCTCGTCCGGCAGCCGCTGCATCAGGATCTCGGCCAGCTGCAGAGATCCCACTACGATGCGCAGGTCGCTTGACGCCATCATGCCAGCGATGTGTGATGATATCACCTGTAGGAAATAAACGTGTGAAATGTGTTGGTATGACGGTAGTGTCGAAAGCTCTTGCCGTAAGGCAAAATGTATCGGGACGTCGTAAAACTTACCACCATTATTTGTATACCTACATTTTAGCAAATAAATGATTTCTATTTCTATTTCTCAAAACTTACTTTAGATTCTTGATAATACAAGCAAGTGCATGTGCAAGTAAATATTATTAGGGCTCCTGCAAGTGTCAGGTAAGCTTTATTTTGAAGTAGGCTTTCATCCTACATACGGGACAATCACCCACCATAGAGAAACGGAATACCTTTTTTACTTCCAATAAATATCAAGTTAATAACGCCTATAAATTTAACATTCAACTAGCTGCCGCCCGCGACTTCGTGTGCCGCGTGGCATAGTTACTTTAAGCTAACGCTAACTTTAACCCGCGTGATGATCGGTAAAAATATTTTAATTTAATCGACAATTCTTTTTCTTTTTAAAAATTTGCCTATGTCCGTCTCCAGGGTCCCAACTATCACATCAAAACCGGTTTGGCCTCAAAATTCATCAAAACCGGTTTAACCATTTAGGCGTGATGACGTAAAAAACAAACAAACTCACTTTCGCTTTTATAATATTAGTTAGGATACATAATTCATCAGATTTATTTGACGTGACATACCTGCATTTTGAGAACTTGTCGGAGTAGTGGTGCGTCTGCGTAGTAGACGGCGCGCAGTATGGCCTTGAGCGCCTGCGAGCGCACGGCGGGCCCGGCCGAGCTCCAGTACACCTCGTGCAGCACGGCCAGCAGCGCGCGCGCCAGCCCGGGGTGCGAGCGGACCATGGCGATGCGGGGGTCTGCGGGACCAAAATGCTTATTAGTAGTCCGCGATAAAGTATCCTATTAAAAAACCTACTTGTCTTGATTGCGTTAACTTAATTTTTTTATGAAATTATTGAACAATTTGTTTTATAGAGATCTACGCTTTGGAATTAGGAACAACAATACTTTCACAGTTGTTATGCTTTCTGACAGGGACAGTAGCTTCATTTTTATGTTTTGTCGATTTATTCAAAAGTGCCTGAATGATAATGTGTGAAATTTGCTCGGACTCGCTCTGCAAACAGTTTATTGTAAAAAATAAATGCCGAAATAACTTTAATTTTGAAAAGTGATCACTAACATTTACTCATCAGTATAAACCATGTTAATAACTCAACATGAAAATTAGAAAGAATAACATCTTTAGTATTTTGACTGACCGGGAGCGGGCGCGTGCGACGATGCGGGCTGGTCGGAGGGCGCGGGCGCGGGCGCGACGCGCTGCACGGGCCGCGCGGTGCCCGTGTGGTCGTTGAGCTGCTGCATGGCCGTCAGGTCCACGGTGTACGAGCGCCCTAACGTCGTCAAGCACACCTCTTCTTCACCGGCTGATGCACCAGCTTCAAGGGCTCTGCTCTCGGCCCACGAGTATGAACGCCATACACCTGTGTATTTAACATAAATTTACTTTTACTAAACTAAAAACTATCATTATCTGCTTAGCTTTTGGTAGTGCAATAACCAGTATTTTACATGGAACCAATAAATGTTAACAATTTGATTGAATTTGAATATCAATAACAAATAACTTACCGCGATCATCCCGCCACTGCCAGTGCGCGGTACGCTCAGTCGAGGCGGACCACGGTCTGTCAAGATGCGAGTCCACCGCGAAGATGCCGTCGGTCGGCAGACGCGGCATCAGCTCACCGATCAGGCAAGTGATCTCGTATAACTCTTGCGGAAGACGAGGGATTAACTCCACTTGCTGTAAAAAAAATTGTATTTAGACCGCGAAATTAGACTTGGGGCAAAAACAATTAAGACGTATTTTAAGTTGTTTTTGCGTCACTTTGTTGTTGGTGAGTTCAGAAGCAGTTGATATGATAAAAATGAAATAAACAAAACAGGCCACACCATTTTATTGGGACAGTGCCTAAGAGGCAGATTACTGCATGTCGCGGTATACACACCCATTAGAGGGCGAATATTTGTTGCCTCGAAATTAAATCTTTCTGTGCAATTTCGGCTGTACGAATCAGAAAGTGTGCGCAGTGCCTCTGGAGGTAATTTATAGAGTCGTTGAGTAGTAATATAGTGGTGTACCTCCTGGTGCAGGCTGGAGCCGGTGAGCAGGCACAGCAGCGTGTCGGCGATGGAGCGCTGGTGCAGCGCCAGCGCCAGCTGCGGGCACGCCGCGCACATCACCCACAGCAGGCGCAGCACCGTGATGAACGTGGCGCCCGAGATCAGGGGAGGCTGGACTACCAGCTGGGGAACACATACATAATCACTATACTTCCGTCTTCTTTATGCAATCTATTTCATACAAGGTGTATACTAACGGTGAAAGAATTTCATGAGAAAACTGGCATGTATTTAAACCTAAAATTCAAAGAGATGTGCACTACCAGCACATACAGAGTAACATAGAAAATGTCAATTTTAAACGCCCCTGTATTAGTTTTTGATTAGACATCCCACTCATTCTCATAAAACTCATGTATGTATACCAGCATTGCTAACAAACGGCTACTATCTATACTTCTACATTGCTTAATCTAAATAAACATAAAACCTGTTTGTTGTCTTTGCAAACACAGATCAAGACTAGACTGTCACTTGATATTCACACATTGGATCCCAGATTTCATTTTCAATCCATAATTTAGGATAGTAAGTGGAGCTTGTGAACAGTATAACAATAAATAAAGTACTTAAAACACAAGTCAAAATAAAATTAATCAACTCACCAGCTGTTGCAGGTTTGTAAGTAATTCCGGAGTCGCGATTTCTTGAAGACGCGCCGGGTCGTGTTGGAAACTGTCCACGAGCCGCGAGAACGCCAAACAAACGCACTCCACGGATTTCTTGTCCTGTTGCGTAAGTCTGAAAAGAAAAAGGGTTATAAAATAGGCTGTTGATCCGAAGATGAGACTTAAATAAGTCTCATCATTAAGAAGCCTTAACAACCACAAATATCCCGTCATTACTGATATTTTTTTGGTAAGATAACCTTATTAATAGTAATCCGACTAATTTGGATTTCATATAATTGATGATAATTTCTCGATTGCAAAATATGCCTTAGTGTTTAAAGTGGTTCCCCTGATGTCGGACAAAATCAAAAGAAATATAAACAAGCCACCCTGTGTTGTCCCACTACAGACCAGAGGCCTCTTTAAAAAAGAAGAGAATAATTGTTTTAACATTAATAAAACTGTTATACTGTATACCAGTAATAGGCATACAGACCAGCACTTTTGTGTTATTGCGTAGTTCCTTTTAAGTTTTAGTATGTATTGCTGTTGTTATACCAAAAAAAATAAATATTATAATTTAAGTTTTTTAAAAAATGGTTTAGGACAAAAATAACTTGAATTTATATAAGCTAAATTATCAAGAAGCAACAAAGACAATAAAACAACATGCTACGACACTTACAAGATGAGCAACAGGTGAAACCGCTAGACACAACTACTATTCATAATAATTTTAAATTATAAATGTCATAAAATTAAAAAATAATGTAAAGTTTGTAGTTACCTGTTAGCCAATAGTTGTAGTGAGTCCCTCACTAGATGGAACTCGTCAGGTGTGAGATTTTGGCAGCAGTTAGCCGTGATGGACAGCGCAGCGCGCTGTGCGTTGATGGAGAAGAAGTCCAGGTATGTCAGGCATGCTGAGACGCCGCGCTGTAATTATACGTGACATCAGTTATTTGGACATTTATTATCGCTGTGATGAGATTGTAATTACAATTCTGGAACGATTTGAAATGCAGAAATTGGACTTTAGTTATTTAATCACTATTTTTGGTTATAAATGTTTTAATATTGAGCACGGTCATGCTTACCGCTTGCAGTATGGCCTTGGAGTGGCGGCGCGAGAGCATGTCGAGCGCGGTGAGGCTCTGCTCGGCCACGTCCATGCACGTGATGGCCTGCAGCTTGTCCAGGAACGCCGGCACAGCCAGCGCTACGGCGCCACTGCTGCGCGGCAGGGCCTCCAGCATGTACGTGAGAGCACGACAGGCGTGGTTCATCTGGGGGCGAAGAAAAAGTTATAATTTCCATTAAGCCTTGCCATATGAACTATTGTAGAATAGATTTGTAGTATATTTTGTATTGGCTAAATTAAACGATTATGATTTGACAACAATACTAAGCATGCTAAGTATCCGAATTGAGTAGTCGAATAGGAAACGGAGTGTAGGAGTTATGTGTTAACTTAAGATCACTACTGATGATAAGCAAATTCGATGTAGATACTTGAGGTAGGATTTTGAAATCTTTGTTTTCAATTAGTGTTATATCCACTTAGGCCGTGCGCTGCGTTAGGCGGGCGCACGGCGCGGGCACCCGCTTGGCGTGCTGTTTCTTAACGCAGCGCACGGCCATTGGCCGAGCGCTGCGGCGGGCGACCCGTTGCACGCAGCGCTGATCTATGAGATTACATGAAACAGCACGCCACGCGGGCGCCCGCGCCGTGCGCCCGCCTAACGCAGCGCACGGCCTTAAACAAATATCAACTCTATGCTCGCATATATTTATGAGTTTTCAGTATGTTTTATGTGGTTGTTTTTATTTGCATGTTTGGGAAGAAAAAATAATAATATTGTTGTACTCACCATATCAAAGTTATGCTCAGCTGCGAGCAGGTTGACGAGCGCGGGCACGACCTGGCGCACCGGGAAGCCGGCCAAGGTGTCCTCGTTGCCCATCACCAGCAGCTGGCACATCTCGATAACGGCCTGAAGCTGCTGCCCTTCGTCGCCGGTCGCTTGTAGACCGGCCAACAATTGGGCAGCTTTAGATGCGGCTGTGGACGAACAAATTGTTACTCATTTTTTTTTTCGTGTTGATAATAAAGATTCTCGATGAATTAAGGATTTAAACCTTAACATCTGTACTATTATGTTCTTTTGGTTTTTCAACGTCATTGTTATCCCAAGATCATGGCGCTTGACAGTTTCAATAACATTATTACATCATATATTATTTTGGCTATATTTATTTTGTTTTTATACACAAAAACAAAATGAATATACTCAACGACGCAAAAAATTGTTACCACAAAAGTCTATGACGAGGATAAATCCTGGTTTTGTAACAATGCATAAACCTGCAGAATGTCGAACTCACCCGAGTTGGCAGTGACGGTCCTATGCAGCAGGTGCTGCATGCGCGGGCCGAGCGCGCCGAGCAGGTGCGGCGGCAGGCCGCGCGCCTCCAGCAGCGCCTGCAGCCGGCCCACCTCGCCCTCCTCGGAGGACGACTCCTCGGCGCCGGCGCCTGTCGAGCCGCTACCACCCACGCCACTACCTCCGCCTGCGCATTCTTCTGACGATGACGACGCTGCAAAAATTATGTTGTATGGTTTAAACTTCTTTAGAATTACATGAAGGGACGCTTGAACGCTACATTTTGGATACAAGGATAGGACGACTAATATGTTGTTGCAAAAGTCGTCTTTACTATTGTGATATAGGATTGAGCTATTCACGATGTACACACCTTATCTATTTCGTACTAGATAATGTTAACTGCTGAACTTTATTTACTACATAGTAAAACCTGAGTAAATTGAGAAGGTTGAAAAATTACGAAAGCACTTAGTAAAGCAAAAAATTTGCTTATCATCTTACTGATGGGCAATTAAGACGTCATTATAGAAGAAGTGCGACACGTACCTTTGCCCTTGGGCTTAGCATCGCTGGCTGCGTTGTCAGGCATTGAAGCGGACGCTGAGGCCGGCGGTGTGGAAGATGTGGATGCCACGGCACCCTGCGAAAAAACAAACACAATTAATAACCTGGTGTTTACTGTTTAGCAGGCACCAATTAATCGAGTAAAAAGATTAACAGGTTAGGCCAACAACCCATTTGTTTGACAAACCAAATTATATAATATCTCGATTAAACCCTTATAATCGCGTAATCTTTTGGATCTCTGATTTGCATTTCGGTTCAGTTAAATAAATACTTTGCGAAAGAAATGTTTTTCTCGTCAATAAAAAACTTAATTTTTCAAAATCTTTTTAAAATCATGGTTCCTAAGATACTTCCTGGTGACAGACGAACGGATAGCGGAGTCTTAGTAATAGAGACCGGTTTTACTCTTTGGGAACGGAACAATAAAAATGATTGTTTAATAGGTGTGTTATATTTACCGTTGTTAGAGGCTGGGGGTGAGACCGGCTGGACGCACCTCCAGTACTGGCACACGAACCCAGGCTGCTTTTACCTGCGATAAAAACACAACTATATTTACCAACATATCTTTGTACAGACAGTTGTGTGCTAGAAAATAGGCCATCCTGTGTCACCAATAAAATTGACCAATCAAAATAAATCTGCAATGGGAGCCCAATTCATTAATGCACTCGGCTGTCGACTGACTCAACTAGATGGAAAAATATCGAGCGAGCGAAAGTCGGTCGTAATGTAGATGATATTAAAAATGTATCATAACTCGTAGTCACGTTCTATTGGTCATTGGAATATGTAACACAATGGACATAAAAATTTACTCTAAAAGTTAGTTATAATTAAAATATTACATATTATGTCAGTATTCCGTTGATTTGTAAATAGCATTTCAGCCATAAAAATCTATTCTTTTCTATTATAGAATAGATTTTTATTTTCTCTCAAAAAGGTACATTCTTTGGTTCATGTCATATTATGTCAAATCAGATTAGTAACCTTTGTGAGAGCTGGAGTCTATACTGGGTTCGGGACCTGTATGACAGATTTCCAGCAATAGAGCATAGGTACTTCATAGTTGATAGCCAATATAACTATACATTTACTAGCTGTGCCCAGCGATTTCACGCGCTGCTCACTTAGGGGTATGGAAAATAGATGTTGGCCGATTCTCAGACCTACCCGATATGTACACAAAGTTTTGTTTGAATCGGTCCAGCCGTTTCGGAGAAGTATGGGAACGAAAAATGTGACACGATAATTTTATATATTAGACTAGCTGTTCCACGCGGTTTCACCCACGCTGCAAATCACCTGTTGGTTGTAGCGTGATGTTACATAGCCTATACAGCCTTTCTCAAGAAATGGACTATCCAACACTAAAAGAATTTTCCAATTCCAACCAGTAGTCCCTGAGATTAGCGCGTTCAAACAAACAAACAAACTCTTCAGCTTTATAATATTAGTATAGATTAAGGCATTAATTTTTTACTTTTTCATGTGCTCAGGTAGTAAATATGAATAGGATGCTTTGGTGTAATAGCGCATACTGTCGATGTAAACCTTGTAATATTATTATACGATGCTAATGGCACCGTCAAAAATGACGCGAAGACGACGGCGATATAATAAACAAATGATAAAGACACGACACAACTACATCGATTTATAAGTAATAAGTTAATTATGCCAAAGTCCAGAAGCGGTAAATGTTTTCATGATGCTGTAGTTCTCAACTAGCTTTTGCCCGCGGCTTCTCTCGCGTTAAATTCGGGGTATCACAGTGTAGCGCCTTATTGATTTGTAATAGCAACGCTCAATTTTCAATTTTCTTCCCTCTTTCTCACTCACATGACACTTCTTTTAAAAAAAAAAAACAGTCTATGTTCGTCTCCTGGTTCCCAACTATCTCTGTACCAAAATCGGTTAAGCCAGTAAAGCGTGAAGAGGTAACAAACGAACTCACTTTCGCTTTTATAATATTAGTAAGGATAACAAACAGTCGTAATAATGTGGCTTCCAAAATACTAATATTGTGAAATCTAGGAAGAAACTGCTCTTTTTTAAATAAAAACGTTGCCCTACACAAGGAATTGTTCCTGTATCGTGAGTGTATTTACAGACATTTAAACTCATATACACATTAGGCCAGACCCAGAACAACTATCTATTTTGATGAGTTTATACGTTACTAGCTTTTGCGTTAAATTCGGGGTAAGACAGTTCTCCTTTCCTGATTTACAGGTACCTGCTACCTGTAGTTTTTGCCTTTGGGCCTAATTTATTGTAATATCAATGCTAAGTTTTCCATTTTCTTCCCTCTTTTTCCCTCATATCCCAATCTTTTTTTTTAATAGCGTATGTCCGTCTCCAGGGTCCCAACTATCTCTGTACCAAAATTCATCAAAATCGGTTTAGCCATTTAGGCGTGAAGACGTAACAAACAAACCCACTTTCGCTTTTATAATATTAGTAAGGATTTCTCGTGAATATACGCAGCCGATTGCTTATGGGAACTACAAGATCAATTAAAACATTGACCCCTCCTGGATTTTGTCACAATTAACTCGTTACTTGTCAATCGATGCAGTTGTCTCTTGTCTTTATACTATGCCGCGTCTGGGGTGTTACACATATTGTTTATTCAGCACAGGCAGGCGGGAAAAACGAATATAATTATGTAGATGCACGTTCGGGATAAGGTCAGTCGGCTGACCTCTAGAAAAAATCATTTGATATCTATTATGGGAATAAATTTTCTCTCTCCATTCTTCGAAAGTTTCCCATCGACGAGCCACAAGTCCAATGAAAACCTGATATATTTGTAGCACTATTCATGATTGCCCATGATGTGATGGATGAGAAATGGGTGATGATGCGCAGCAAAACTACACTAGAGTATAGAACAGTAGGCCTACTATGACATCTTAAAGCAGAACTTATTCCACTGAGTGAAAGAGATGGTGCTAGACACCCTGTATAGCTCTGTCCCTTTCCCTCAGCGGAATAAGTTCTGCTTTAACACGTCATGGTAGGGTAGCAGTGCAGCCTATTTGCTAGTTACCTCGTTTGTCTCGACGCGTGGACGCTGGCTGCGGCTGCGGCATGTCGCGAGCTCTCGCCCGCCGCCCGCCTGCCGCGCTGCTGCCTGCGCCCTCGCTGCCCGATACCTGGCGACAAAACAAACGCTGTCAACACTAGCCCAAAACTTGCACCAACTCAACGAACTACTAGCATGTATCTCCGAAGTGTTCGTACGCCGCAAGGCAAGATAGGATTTGTCACTTTAATCAGCCTTCAGCAATATAATGCTGGAGAAATCCTTCTCTAGTATCACACCATTTAACTAGTTCCTGAGCTATATATTTATCAAGTACAAGTTACTCTGCGAATATTGTCTCTTCACCTAGCCTGAGGGAGTCCTGCCACTATCTTCTGCTCTCATGCTAATGTATTTCAGGTTAAGCACCTACATTAGTTCTTACCTCACTTTACATCTGTTTTAATTCTTTCACACATTGTTTGCAACTGCCTGAACTCTCAAGGACTCAAAAATATATTCCAGTAATACTGGTCAGATTGCAAGACAAAATCAGCTATTTTAAGACACTACTGTTACGAGCAAATTGAATATTATTAGTCTTCATAAACAACAAACTCCAAAGTCAGTGAGCTGGAAGTACTTTCTTATCTAAGAAGCGTAACCTTAGCATTTATATTTTGAACTTATCACTATAGTGAACAGTATTATAATATAATTCATGAAAGTTAATTAACAATAATTCGGAAAAATCTATCACACTGTAAATGGGTCAAGTATTGTTTTAGGAAAATAAATATCCCTATTATTAACGCAACTTTAGAGGAAACCTTGTAAATATGAAAGCAAAAATAAAATACATTATGAAACAAGTATTATAATATCAACCAAATAAACAAGTAATATAAACTCAATTTAATTTATTTACATTATTAGTATCGCGTGCGTGGGCCTAAAGATCAGCAAGGTTACCCTTTTAAACAGCAGTAAGAAACATGATCGATATGGATATGTTGTAGATACCTGTCTTTTAGACGCAGTGTCTTGTCGCTGACGCTGCGAAGTGCTGGCTCCCCTCGTCAGGCAAGCACCCAGGGTCGCCCCCGTCGCAGCTGCGATGCTCTGCGCACAACACAACTCTCACTTACACGATCACAGCACGTCGCACATATTTGCCACCAAGCAATGCACATATGAATTATTCATAATGTAATCATGAATAGGTATTTTATTTTCGCGAAGATATCAGCTCTGACGTAGACGGCAACACCGAGCGATCGCACGACTAACACTGATAATGCTATTCGATACAATGTACTAAGTACTATTGAGATTGGTTGAACGACATTGCTATGTTTCCGGTTAAAAACAATCGTGGTATTTTTGGTAATTAATAACAATACACATTCTATCATTATGTACGACCTAATTAGGAACATTAATACTACTTTAAGTAGTTTTTAGAATCGCTCCATTAGCTAAAATATAAAGTAAGAATAAAGAAGTTTACCCTTCGCGCGTTAGTTTGACGCAAATAAGGAAGATCTCGTGGAACTATTAATAATTTGCTCGACGAGCTGTGTGCTTTGGACGAACTTGCCTCTGTAAACAAAAACGTACACGCTTTACATGAAATGCTTATTACGAATGAATAACAATCGTGATTAGTAATGTTCGATAACGATAATCACCTTGGATATCTTTGTCTGGTAGAGGGGGGGTGCTGGGGGTACTCGGGAAACTGCCGAGGCTCTCAGAGGCACTGCTGATGCGGCCCGCTAATGTTTGACTGTGTACCGCGTCGCCGGGCGGGTTGGCTGCAATATCAATATGCATTATCTGCGATGAATGACTGCGCTTGATACATGTGATAACACCACCTGATAAGCTACGCCTCGAGACCTACATTATGATCTAATACGTAATAGACAAGTACATCATTAATTAATCGCTCTCATTTAAAATTCAAGCAATTCACAAAACTAGCAAATGGATTAACACGTAAAACAATCAACCAAGGCTGCAATTAATAAAAGGTAGGAGTATAAATTACCTGAATCACTAATGACCGTAGCGGTTGGGGGTCCAAGGTGGCTGTGCCTGTTCCGCAACAGGTATGTGCACGAAGTGAGTGTGGACGAAGCAAGATCGACTTTGTCGAGTTCGTGTTTGGATGACCTTCCGGTACTGCTAGTATCTGTCTCGTCTTTACTGTGAGAATCTATTTTAAATTTCTTTCGGCACTCGTCTACGTTAAGCAGACAACTGCTCTTTCTGCTCGATAGAGAGCGATGTGTTGATCGCTTTCTCTTCTTTCCTTTTCGGCGACTTGCTGTCGGGCTGTATACAGAATAATCCGAATCCAGTAACTCTGTGACAGTGGACGAACTGTACGGCGAATAAGCGAAATCTCTCTCGTCAAGTGGCAGTAATCCTCCTTCCGGCTGTGAAGCTTGAGCGGAAGTGACTGTAGCGTTCTGATTCAGGGGCAGCTGTGTTAATGATTGTGGTTTGAAATGATTCGGTATTTGCTCACAAGCACTCTCGCTGGATCTAAGAGCAGTCCGTGAGCGTGTGCAGTATGCGACGCACTCCTCTGCACTTGTGTTCGATATAGTCTTGCGTTTTTTCCTGTCATGCGAGGAAGTCCGTCCGCGTTTCGGGTGAACGCTGGATTTATGGGCGTCTCCGCCCTTGAATTCGGTGGTATCACAGCGTGTTTCGTATACGTCTGTGCCGTAGGACCAGCGCTCGGTGATGGAGTAGTCGGACCTGGGCAGAGTGTTGATGAGGCGCGAGCTCCGGCGCAGTTCGACGTGCGAGAAGGGCTCTTCGGACACGCGGCTGCTGGAGTGTCGGCTGGTGGATCGCGGCAGCGGCGACGTCACGTTGCGTCTACTCCGACGGCTGTGGCTCGCTCGACGCACCTGACGCAACCACCGACCGCCCACCACCCTGCTAGGAGAAGACCTGTCACACAACACACACTTCGCCATTATACTAATTTAACCATCAACATTCCCTACACTGTCAATTACAAGGAATATTTAGGATCTGGCTGTACATTTTAATGATTACTACAATTTGAAATAGAGATTATTTATCAGCCCTAACTATAGGTTAGTCGCTGCACAAAAGTCGACACTTATGTGTTTGGTGTCGGATACAAGCTACTAATAAATATTTAATTTCTGTGGAGCTGCGTAATCGTGGACACTTTCGTGTTTTGTGTCGGATACAAGCTACTAATGAATATTTCATTTCTATGGCGCTTCGCAAACGTGGACGCTTTGTGTCTTGTGTCGAATACAAGCTACCAATAAATAAACTACGGTTTCCTGTGATGGTGTGAAGTGTCGGTATCAAAAAGTGTCTACGTTTGGGGAAACCCCTCATGGTACAAAATACACATCAAGCTATCGTTTCCAGTATAACATGGCCTCCCTTGCATAAATTTCCCAAATAATGAGAGATCCGCTTTTACTCTTTAATTTTTTTATATTAATCGCCCTGTATACAATAAAATTCGGCCGCAGTCATGAATTTTGTAGAATTATGTCTATACTTTATCTGCCATAAGTTATGTGAGAAAAGAACCAAGACCCACTAAGAGATATGGTTGAGGAATATAATTTTACACAAATTCTGAACTTGGAATGGTCAGCTATTGTCATAAGAAATAGGCTGCAAATTGCAACTCTCGCCAGATGACAATTATTGCTAACATGCTAATGTCATGAACTGCTTATCAATTAGTATTAAAAATGGTCACAAGAGGTAACATTATGTTTGTGGCTAGGCTTTGGTAAAAGCATACATTGAGTACACGCTCAAATTACCTAGTATCCTAAAATACACATCTCAAATGGTCATCACTATGACAGTATCCAAATATGGTCAAATTTTCTTCTTTTTTTGTATTTTCGTGGGGTATTTTTTTTACTTCATGCTCTTAACCTTATACTACTGGTAGACACGCAACTATCGACTCTATAAAAACAAAACAGTTTAATAGTTCACGTGACAGTTCGGCTTCAGCAGAATTGCAGACCGAGAAGCAGTAAGAATATTAAAAAAAAAATTTGAACTGAGTGTTTTTAATATTCAAATGTGATTAGATTTAGAATAAACTGTAGATAATTACCCTAACCACCCAGATTGTATTAGTAAGTGCTAGTCAAAACGCATTGTTTACTTATAACACCCCCTTTTTGGTCAGGGGTTTAAAAGACATGCTACACTGACCCCAAATGAATTGGGATAAGGGTTGGAGAATGATGATGGCTATAGATAGTTAAATTCCACAAAACTAGGTGTTTGTATGTTAGTAGTTCAATTATTCTTATGTTTTTTTGCAATTCCTAGGAAAGTTAGGTTGAGCATTGATTAAAATATAAATTGTGACTGTAACAAATGTGACTTTACCGAGTTATAATATTTTAAATCATCAATACAACTCTCTTAGTTCATTTAATTACTATTTTAAGAAAAAAAAATGTCATAGGATTACATGAACAAGGTTGAAAAGGCATTTTATGGTTGTATTTATTACTCTGTAAAGATTTTTTATGGTTGCTAAAATCTGACACTAAACAGTAAATTGAAAAAAATAATAAATATAATTTTATGACTTTTTTGTGGGCTGAAATCAATTTTTCTTACTTTCTTCCTTCTACCTATAAGTTCAAGCATTTTATTATATAATTATATTTTATCAAAGTATAGCTTGAGTTATGTGCTATCATGGATATATAGATTTATGAAAAAAAAACCCTAAATTTGAAAATGATGATTTCATAAGATGATGAAATATTTATAAAAATATTTATCTCACTGATTGACATAAAATCTTCCTCTCATATATTTTTTTACTGAGTAATTCTGTTTTGGTTTAGGCTGACAAGATTCTATGATTCATAACAATGATAACAAAATTCTGTCAACTTCACACCTTGATAATAATGGAAATCATTATTTGGGTGCTTTTCGTTTGTTTATGTTTTGTTCCAAGATTTTAAAATTATTTTCATATTAGACCTAACTCTCTATATTTAAATGTGTATTTGTGTAATACAAGTTTTTGCAAAGAATTTTTAACCAACAATGCTTTATTGTATTCTTGAAAACCTGTTATTTTTGTAATTATTACTTTACCTCAAACAATAATAGTTCTAGAATTTTCTATGAACATTTTTAAATTACATATCTCATTAAGGTATAATTATAACAGTATGCAAACAGTAACTGTTCTCATCATCTGCCTAGCTTTTGCCCAACTAGAGGCTGGCTTCCAATCTGACCAGATGCAGTGAAATACCAGTATTTTAAATGGAAAATATCATCTTCACAAGCCGGTTAGTGAGGTTTTAAGGTAAGACCGGTTATCAGACTTTCATCTACAAATGCCAAGGGCTTACCTATCTTGGTTTCCAATTGCACAGAGAAACCCATCTATAAAATAACCTAGGTCAACAGCTTAACCTAAAGATCAAAATGCTGTTGAATTAATGCTGTCAGAAATTAGAACATTAAAAAAAAAATTGCCACATAATCACTATATCAAAGTCAATTTGGAAATTGTGAATCTAGATAAAAGCACCATAATTAAGTGCAGTCATTTATTGAACGCAGGAAACCACAAATATAAAATTAGGGCAGTGGTGATGCTTGTGTATATCATGTCATTGATAAGATATAATGTTGAGTATTGATATCACAGAATTAGGCAATACAAGGTTGTGTTCCCAAAAACAATCAGCTGATGAAGCCGAACAGTGTATACAAATTATTATTGTTTATTTTGTAAATTGGTTCTTGTTCCGTGGCATTCCCGCAGTTGAGCACTATTTATGTTCAGTTCAGCAGTATTTGATATGGCAACTATCTATTTAATGGGGCGTAATAGTAGTATCATAGTAGTTACCCGCTGGACTCTCTCGTGAGTGCAGAGTGCGACGACGGTGTGATGTGTTGCTCGGCCATAGACGACGCTGAGGGACACACGCGGCTGCTTGTGTGGGGCCTGCGCAGGCCGCCCGCGCGCGCTACCTGCCCGGCACCATGCCAGGGCGAGCGCTACGACGCTGTCTCCGCATCCACTGCGCTACACTGACTCACTACCAAATCACCAGTCCACACAAGAGTCACACCGTCCGCTTCGCACTTGCTGTCCGTATTCAACACGTATCACCAAATGAAAAATGACACACCGTGAAGCTATCTGGAACAAAAGATGAAATATACAGTCAGCGATCGAACAATGCTGCGTTACATAAACATTTTAACAATTAGCACTACCTGTCACCGAAGCAGGCAAATTGAACAAAATAATAATCGGGCACTAATACACTGATAAATAAACACGATGATAACTAAGAATTTCCAGACTTTCAAGCAACACGTTTTGTAGAAATTATTGTAATGGATGACACATCAAGGACAGAGCTACGATTTTCGAGTTATTTTTCAATCCATTCCACACAGCTGGCTGGCTGTCATGTACAGTATTGCCATGAAAAAAATCGTAACTACTACCATTTATTTTCTCCTAGGTAGAATGAATGGTAGCTTTTCAGTAATAATATAATTGTGGGTAGAAACATATTTTATTAGTATTCCAATATAAGTTAATTAAACCGGAAACACTTTTCAATAATACCTCAATGTAAAAAAAGACATTTTGATACAGCTACAGTATTGACGCGTTTTTATTCAGGTAATTAAATAAGTACCAAAATTATATATTTTTCCTTCGGGTCTCATCAAATTATTAAAGTAGGTATAACAGTACGTGTATTAAATACGTTGAATAATTTAAGTTACAGCAAATATCCAAAGCCAAATTGATGTTGAAATCAAAATTATATGAATGATAAATTGAAACTTAAAACACTACCAAAGTAGAAATTTTTAACTCTGCAACATTTTAGTAGTTATCGAAATTGTGTCGAGGAGTACTCGAGTGTGAGTGAGTAGGCAGTAGGAAAGATAACAACAACAAAGCGAACGAAGGAGACAGGTTTTCATATTTATTTATATTTTGAGTTAAAAATGCCCAAAGAATCGGGGACACAAAACTTCCGCTAAATGTGTGAGTAGTATAAGCATATAATAATGCTAATGCTACTAAAACATTCAGCGGAACTTTTTTAAGATAAAAACTAAAAATGTTCTGAATTTGTAAATAATATATTCATAAATTCATACATTGGTTTGTTTACCTAACAAAATGGCTAATTTAACGTGGTTATAAATCAAGTAAAGCGTTAGCGTCTATTTTGTAATCTGTGTTTTGGCTAAAAGTTACAAAATAGGTAGGTGGACCACCACCTTTGCGTAGTATAGCGTACGAGTATGACCCAAATAACGATGTCTATTATAAGGAACAGATGTTCCGACAGTACCTACCTACTCCTCAAAGTGAATAGCTCGATCTACACAAAGTGGGTGTCCCTCTGTGAGAAGTTTGAGAACGATCGGGATAACTCGACGACTTGCTTATTTTGCCATGCGATTGAAAAGTCTTGTAGCCTTCTCCTAGTATGATATTCGGGGTGAATACGCCAAGTTTTTTTTCATAAGGCTACATGACAGTGGTTGAATGATTTGTGTATGAACCGTGGTTTGGCTTACTTCAACCATTTTATTTTTTAAATAGCGGCCGCGCAATGGCAGGCATTAATACAAACACGTTTCCAAGATATTAACTATCAAAGTTAAAATCAATTTTTTACGCGGACTCATCAGTAGAACTTTAATTTTATTAGCCAAGTGTAAAACCTATGTCATCAATACAAACAAACACATTGTTCCCGAAATATGTATAAGCCATCAAAGTTTTGCTGATTGGTAGTTGGTAGGTACCTAGGTATAACTTGGAACGTGACACTTCGAAAGATTGATTCTTACATAATACCAACTTGTTTCAATGTTGTCGGCCACTGATAAAATCTGTACGAAACAGAAATCTAAAAAAAATAAAAAGAATGGCGAAAGTTAAGCAGGCCCAATAATTGAAAGCTCTTTGGTATACTCCACCCCACACACCCTAGAACCTAGGGAAGTGGTGAGCAAAATGTTGCAAATAAACTAAAAGCAGTGTTAACCCTCGGTCGCCTTTGCAGAAATGAAATTAAATCACCAGACCTCCAGGTAGTACAATATCGATTCAATAGCCTCGCAGGGCAATGTCACCCCGTGCGCGTGAAATATCTAGGTACCTACGTGTGCTAGACTTTGTTGGTACGGTTTTAGCCATTTTTCAAAAGAAAAATATCTTTAGTTTTGGAAGTCGGTTTTTTTTTAAATAAAAGTTTTTTATTTCAGCATTTTTAGTTATGATATCTCACACTTTTTGATATTGGCAGAATATCCATATAGACAGTAACGACAGGCTATGTCGACGGCGAGTTAGTTTTCCACGTGCGCCTCAATGAGATGTCAGCAAAACAGAGGGGGGCCTGCCATGGCCACCGCCTGCCGGGGTTGCGAGTTGAAGTTGATGGAAAGAGATACCGCGCCCCCGGAATATAAAAGGCAAAAGAAGGAACATGGGTGGGTTTTAGTCAGTCCAAGTCTCACATTGATCTGATATCATCCGCAAAAAGAAAAATATTCGTATCACATACATGTGAAAATATGTCTATAACTCAGAAACTACCCAAACAAAATAAATAATATTGAAATGAGACCACCTCGGCAGAAAAAAAACCTTTAGAGCAAAAAATATATATGATATAATGAAAATCGGTCCACAGTTAGCGGAGTAATCGGTGAAAATACATAGAAAAATACGGTCATACATAGAACCTCCTCCTTTTTTAAAGTCGGTTAACATTGCGATTGTAACGTAAAGCGCGCTTTTTCTTCGGGGGATGATTCCCTTTATATTGAGATGGGGGAATAAGGTAGAAAATCTTTTACTTTGTAATGGTTTATTTTTAGGGCAAAGCGCTGTTATTCTCAACTACTTAGGTAAAAAATTTGTCAAGCGGAAGAACTTCAATAAGGTGGACACCGTAGATACGTAAAGGGGCTGATTGTGGGCAGGCAGAGGACGTGCTACTGACATAGATTTTTTTCTGCTGGTTTCCACCTACTTATTGCAAACAATGTTGCCTAATCAGGTAAGTCTTGTACATCCACATGCAAGATTTCTTGCACTCAATAGCGCAGTTTTATTGCTATTGTTATCACCGTAGGACATCTTAACAACAAGCAAGGTCAGAGGTCTGTAACGAGTGATTTAGAGTTGAATAGTTTATCATTGTCAATTTATGGAGATGGAAGATGGATCTGTTCTTGTGTCGGGCTAGTTTTACGTGTCGAAAGTCTTTAAGTGTCGAATCTATCATTAATTTGATTAAGTTCGTTCATTTGATACCAATCTCCAGGGAGCTTAAAACTCTATGCTTGAGGATATGATGATGGTAGCTGATAACCATAGAGCATTGACGTTTCATTTATTATATTTATTTTCAATTCATAATATTATTTTTTGGCATAACAACAAAATCAGTTGTATGCTCATTACAAGTCGTGTATTGCAAGTGGCAATACCAGTTTTAAAACGATCACATGACCTTTTAGTCACCAAATCTGCATTATTCATGGATAACAATTAATACTACAACACGAACAATCCGTATGGTTTTATGGTCACTTTCACCATTTTAAGTCTGCTTTATAGGTGAGTGGGTAAAGATGCAAGTATATGAGCTATCTTGGTTCCGTAGGCGGGGCAAAGGGCCAGGGCAGTGGTGAACGACCGCGGTCGGTGTCCGCCGTCCGGTTAGACGGGCGCGGCCGCTCCTCGCTAATATGGAATAAGCTTTAAAATTATTATGTATGTGGAAACCCGATGCAACTACGTGGACGTGTCGTACATACTAAACAGGCAGTCTTTGTAATAACGGTGATTAGTAGCGGACTTGCGCATGCACTTAGGTGATCAATTCCGCACAGAATTGTGTTGTAAAAAGCCAGTTGCCTGCCGACTGTATCACAGTACCAAAGTTCGCAGGAAGTCCGATGGAAGAAAAGCTTTTACTTAAATCAAATCAACTTAGTATTACTTGGGCCTATAAATACATCTCAGCTTGAGGTAGAAATAGGACTCGTTTGGATCTCAAGGCCTTCAAAGTGCAGGTTGTTGGCGGTCTTTTAAATCATAAACATTTTTAAAAAATGAGCGAGGTGCTGTGTTTAAATTATATTGTTTTAGACTTGGGTTCTTCCATCTGTGTTCAAAAATAATTCAAATATGTCTGGAGTTCGTCGCTTAGTCACACTTGAAAAGTAATGCTGCGTCATTAATTAATATGGCAATGTGCTAGATATTCAACGAAAACAGTCGGGAAATAAACAAAACAATCGTCGCGTGCCCTATAAACATAAGGAAAATAAAATGTCTCGCTGTCCACGCCGGAAGATGAGCAAAGTTATATTTTGACTCACAAATCTATTTTAGTCAGAAGGTGGGTAAGCTAAGCTTACATTTAAAAAGTATAGTTGGTAATAAAACATCCTCATTAAAAACAATAAATAAATCACAATTAGAACGGCAAAAGTTATTCTAACCAGCCAAGCAAGCAACAACAGCACTTGTTCGAAATAAACCCTCTATATAATAACCTATCGTATGTATAATTCAATCTCATGTCAAGGAACTTGCCATCGAGAGACACAAAGCCAGCACTCACCAGGTGCATTTGCCAGGTAGCTAAACAACAAATAATTCAAGTTTACCTCCCTATGAACTTGCGAGCTTTTTTATCACTCAGGTACCTACACGAACTCCCGGGATGCACCTCGAAGATCTCGGCCACGTGACGCTTTATTATTGAACTGCGCGTGAGTTGACCAAATAAAAAAAAACAACGCAAATCGCCGTCGTCGCCACTCGGCGCAGTAACTAATTTGTTATTCTAACATGACCTTCCTTGACTCTGAACGTTTATCCTCTCCTCGGCTAACAAAAACGTTACCGGCTCATTGTCTTAAAACGTAACATTGGCTACGTATACCTTCTGTAAATGTCACGGATGGATTGTTACATTTTTATTGTTTGGATGCGTAGGTATAATCTTATGTATTTTATTTGTAACTAGGTGCTGTAAGGTCAATATAAGAGAATTACTTTTGCTTTAAGATGAAAATAATTCTAAGTACTCGACACCGCTTGGATATCGGTGTGTGAAATTTAATTCTGAATCAGTTTTTGATTGATTGGGGACTGTTTATGCGAATGTGTGCTTTGGTTGTGGTTTGGTAAGGTTTATTTTGGTGTGGTTTTGGATGCGAGATCGAGGGGCTGTGCCACAAGGCCGCGGGTCGACAACCGTCGGCTGCAGCCACGTGCGAAACCAGCTCACCTCGACAACAACGCTGTCGGGCCTGCGGACAACGGACTACAGACTGAAACTGAGTAAAACAACGCCCAGGATACATTTTGGTAAATATAGACAAGATTTTATTTCAATCTCTGTTTGTAAGTTTCACTATTTTATTTGATCAAATTATCTAGATAAGGTATCCTAACAATGTTTTTTCACATTTTCATTTATCACGTTAACTATTTAGTCTCGATATTCATAAGAAAGGGTTTCAATAACTTTCAAGTAAGGTAGGAGGGAAGAACATCACATGAAAATATCCAGTTATAAAGAAAACCAAAGTGTACTATTTTCAAATGTAATTAAGTAAAAATGTAGTGAAAAACAAAATTGCTGTGTTTATACAACATAATTATGTATTACTACAATCAGCTGTTTTAAAATGACTTGTGGTAGCCTGGTGGCCGGTAACCTCAGGTAAAACTTCCGGTTGCATTTTTAAAAGGACAAGTGCACCTTTTCTCTATGATTCAGACAGACGAGGGTTTTGCAAAAACTTGACAATGGAAGTCCTAACAACAGTTAAGTATGCAGTTACACATAAATATTTTATTGTTAGCAGGGCGCAGACATAGGCACCTGGTCCATGAATAAATGAATAACATGACAAACAACAACATCAGTAAATTATTCTTATTACTTTTAATGAGAGAGGAAAAGAAACCCGCTATGAAGTTCTAATTCACACTGCGAGCGCAATTTACTAGAAAAATCCTATCAAAATTGCGAAAATTGGACGAAAGGCCACCAGGAGTGCAAAGAAATAAATGTGCAGCTGAATTAGGGTGCAGGGTGCACCCTTGGGGAGTCAACGACCGGCACAGAGTCGCGCCCGCACCCCCGCTACCAAACATACGCTACTTCTCCGGCGCCCTAGCGGTTCAACGACCCCTCAACGAACCCCCTTTAAAACCTATAGTGAGCCAGACAGATCAACTCCCGTTCATAAACAATCGATAGGCGGTACAGACAGGTATGTAGCTGCCTATCTATCTCTCTAATATGATATGCACTGACTAGACATGTGGGATAGCTATAGCGCTATAGCCAGCGCAGCCTAGCAGTCACAGGGAAGTCACGCGATCTTTGTTTTCATGGAGACGAAACAGTTATGGTGAACGGACTTTGTTTGAGTAGATGAAAGTAAGCATTGTGCGTATGCTTATGTTTGAGGCCTTGGTGGGTCTTGATAGTTTACAAGCCACAACGTAAGTCAAAAGAACTAGCTGAGATTCAGTAAGGCGGTCGGTCGCATAAAAAAATGTTGTGACTATTTCTGTACAGCCATGAAGTCTATATGACAAATAAAACGGCGCTGTTCGCCATGTCGTCGAGCAGTCCCCACAAGATTGTGGAAATGTGTGTCGCAAGTACTGCGACCATCCATGTCAGCAAACATGCGCCTTACCAAGTTGCAGTCTTGTTATAAAGCGACGATGTAATGCACATGAAGCGTGGAGATGTTACTGAAGGAGCACGAGCCACAGCCGCTAGCCGAGGCGAGACGTACGAAACTCGGTAAGCGTCGATTGCCATACCACGCGCGACTGAAATAAACTGCGCTCAATGAAATCGATTTGTGCATAATAAAGTTCTGTTACAAGCGAATCATTCGGACATTTGTAACGGACATATTAATATTTCATTGTATTCGCCTTTCTGATTTGAAGTAATCCGTGCGCAGTTAGAAATTGAAAAAGATGAATCGGGGAAAATAAGGTAGAGTGCACATTTGACCCAATTGAATCTCACTTAGAAAATGCAAAAGTTGCACTAAGAATGCAATGCGGAATTACTGAGAAAAAAACACTGTATTCTTAATACAGAACATTGCGGTGGCGTTTGGTAGCCGCCTAGCCGTGCACCTAATAACATATCATCAATGACAAATATTGATCATCTTTGAGCCTGGGGCTTGAGAACTAGAAATCTCAAACAAAACAAAATAAAGCAACGTTAAACGTGTGCTCTCCACTAGCAGATAAAATTAAACGAATGACGGTTGTAGTATGTATATCTGAAAACCTATAAATATCGCTTTCGGGTCGATACGACAGGAGAAAGCTATGGTGTTGCAACCGTGTCGGCCGACGTGTAGCCAAAAGGTTTCGTGACGACAATCTGTGCCTCTTGCATAATTTTCCGCGTTCACCACGATCACGATCAAGCTCTGCGCGGCTTAACATCGAATATAAACGATTTCTCCAGTTGGAAAAAAGTAAAGATTGATTGCTCTCATTGAACGAATTTTTCATAAAAGCATTGCACCGCGAAACACCGTACACAGCTGCAGAATTAAAACTTCCAGGAAGTTTAACATATTAAAATTTATAATTACCTGTTTTAAATACATAATGATTGGAGAACATAAGCTAATTTGTGAAAAAATAATGAGGACGTATAAACAAAGTGTGTCAGCGAAAAGAATGAGTTCAAGTGTACGGCTGTTTACGCAACACGCGCAAGTAGGCCAATATTGTATCTGATTCTGCAGGCTTTATACCCAGCTAGGAATGTGCTTGCCACATGATCAAATATTATTAAATCAAGCATGGGCGACAAGATTGTATTACCTACAGTTTCCCTTATGGTCCAAACCATTGAAAATGGGAACTCTTTCTTTGAACTAAATCATACCTTACCCAAGTGAGGTAGTAATACATAGGTACTGTTTTTTTCAACCACTACCTACGGTTCAATTATATTTTGCAAAAAGCAGTGCGATATAATTATGATGAAATCTGCCCGCTGAAGTTGGCTCCCAGCAACAGGTGAATAATTTGCTATCACCGCTCACTCCTGGAGGTAAGATTTCTCCTACAGATAAGTACGTCATTTTGAAGACAGAGAGTGTTTTGTTACATTCAGGCGTAGAATGCGGACGTATTCCTGCTTGTCGGATGTCATGTCAGTAGCGGACAGGTGCTGTGCGTCTATTTCTGTAGCGGTGTGAAGTTACGTCAGTATCCACGTGCTGCCTACACACAACAAACCAATGAACCATGTGTAAATAACACAGATATTTTGTTTATTTGATTTCCATAATATTATGAATTTATTTACATTTGCGTAACAGCCTAAAAGCGCCAGTGTGACTGTGTCCCTGTTGTTTTGAATTTTAAGAAGGTCAAAAATTGCAAGATGTTTATTGGAACCTTTCACATCGTTCAAGTGGCCAGTGAGGATTATTATTATACACATACAGAATATATGGAAACTGAAAAACTAGCTCTCCAGTTTCCAAAACAAGTAAATTAAGATGAATTAAATGAAGCAAATTGGTATACAATAATGCATTTATTTTTATTTATTTCAATTTGTTTCGATCGTCTTATCTGATTGTAGTCGTTACCAAACAAACATCGTTGTATTTAAGGTGTTTGCCATAAACTACTTATATGCTGAAATTTAACGTTACTAAACCTTTACGGACAAGGTAGTGGAGAAGTGTTCAGCGACACGATTAACAAAACAAACTTAGGTACAGAAATAGTTTCAAATGTTGCAACAAATTGTTCATGATATGACAAGGTACTTGCGGTCGGACTGGACACTAATGTTGTTTATCCAAATCACTGAGGCGGTTCTGTACCGCGATCATCAATTGCCCATTATGTTTTCACCGCTAAATCAAACAAGTGTTATGTATAAGTTAATAATATAACCTTGTCCTCATTTACACGTATCGATTGATGAGCAACTTTTAATGGTCTTACAACCACCCACAGCCATTTGCTTTCTGCAGTACAGACCAAAGTAGAAGTCTTGTAAACCCTCATGATAAGACAAAAAGTCTTAGAGCTTGCCAAAGTTTTTATTTTATCTCGGTGCACTACACTGCAACTACAAAAAATGGAGAGAAATAATTATCACAATACTCCCGACAACAAAGATTAAACTCCACATGATAACGCACATTCCGTTTTGTAACAAAGGAAAAAGGCCTAGCAGACTACGTACTTGCAACTGCGTAGTCCCTGCGCGCTGCTAATACCTGCTGTGTTGACATAATTATATCACAAAAGAACGGCCCTAATTAATATTTATAATTTCAGGGACTGTTTGTTATATTCCTATATAATCGCATCTAATCTTATGAAAAGTGTAATCATCAAAATAAACACGTTTTCCGACTACAGCGATATGCGTAATGTGTATGGACGATAAAAACTCCAATCTCTACCTATATTGTATATCAATGTCAGTGGGTTAGACGTTCACAATAACAGGAATAAAAATGCAATGAAAGTATTGTTGTATAATGCATGTACTCGTAAGTGGCACTGCTGCATTGTAACAGACGGTAATGAGAGGTGCCGGGGGAGCCGCGTCCGGGCCGCCCCGCCGCCGCCGGATCGATACGACGCGGCCTGCCACCGCCACTGCCCTGCCAATTCACCAGACCTCGCTCAGCTCCAGACAGACGGACAAAGCTGTATAACTAAAGGAGAATAACAGAGGAACTACATTTGATAGACACTTTCTAAACACTGAACAAACAGGAATTGAGGAAGACATTAATTAGATTCAGAATTATCTAAGACAACGCAAATACAATGGACTTACAACTTGTTTTCAATAATAATCATTATTATCTTGAGGGGCCTGTCGTAAAACAGAGACTGAGATACGTAAGAATACTCAGTTAGCAAAATAAATGCTGACATAAGATACTTAAATGCAATTAAACCGTGGTTTACGTTGACACAACCCGTCGCTGGTTATTTTAGTATTCTACTGTGAATTCGGTTCATGGCTCCACACTCAGCAAAGGTAAACAAAATGGCTGCACCGCTGACGATAAGTTATCGCCTCGTTTAATGTGTCGAGATATGTCGGCGAGCGTAACGCAGAATGGGAAGTTGGTGCACATTTGCGAAATAAAAATTGCCTATACTGGATGACAACGGTCAAGTACTTAACTTCGATTATAGTCAACGGTGACTAAAAAATTCAACAACGACCAAACAATTTAACTCAAATCCGTCGATCGCACCATAACAGGAGGTGGTTTGTTAACAGACAAAAGCCACAACGGGTCCGGAATCCAGACCAGAAAGTTGATGAAATAATCAATATTTACCAAACTTGGTATAAAGATTTTTGGCACTACAAAGGACACCATTAACAAGGAAAGTCAGAATACGGAAAAGAAAACGCAGAAACTAATGTCTTTCCCATTCGCCGCTATTATACTCTACCTTTTTTCTGTCCGCTTTTTTGTGAAGTATCCCAATCTTCTCGACAATGTTCATTTTAGCGATCCAGCATCCACTATTCGATTCACAGATTCCTTATACTTTTCTGGTTGTAGTCTGCAACCGTGTCTCGCCCGCTCCCATTTTAGTCTGGCAGACTTGTTGCCTACATCGATCGGCGATACCGGTCTCGAAGTGTATCTTTACAAATCCGGTCTGCCTTATTCTTAATATCATACGCTGCATCGCCAGTTGCATAGGCAACTATGACTGGATTTCTGAGACTTGGTAAAGACGAAATGAGACATACATAGATAGATTAGAATGAAATGCACATCTCGATGTGTTTACTTTTAGCGATACACGAAGACATACTCCTTAAAAGAGGATACCGTTTCCATTGACTCCTATTTTTCGAGAAAATTCTGTCAAACATCAAGCTTTACGGCACATTTAAAGCGACAATAACCCAACATTCAACGATGCTGAAACTTAGCGATATGCTGAAAATTAACAGAAACCCATGTAGCTAAAATCGCCACCTTCAAATAGTCGACTAGTAATAATAATAATTGTATGGTTATGAAATTATTACAATTACGAAATTAATATACTTTTATATCATGTTTACAATTATTTTTCAATTCCTCAAAAACTGGCTCTTATGTAATGTATTTTACAGCTTTTTTCTCATTTATCGCAACGAAGGATTGGGCGGTGAAAATGTGATAGTATTTATCAACAGAATATTATAAATAATCATGAATTTTAATAAAAATGATTTGCTTACAATAACAAAAAGTCATTTTTAGTTCGAAATTCAAAAATATTTGAATTCCTTATTTTAATATTAGACTGTTTAGCGGCTTCATACCTTTGCTTCTTCTTCAGCCTGAGAAGGAACAAAGCAATACAAATCATAAATTTCAAAGTGATTAATGACAAAAAAACTTTTCGTTCTGATATTTAATTTCTCCCGAAGAAACTGTCACTGCTGTTCTCGGCTCCACCACACCCTCGCGTATCGAATCGCTCGACTCGGTTCGAAATTCAGCGTCAAGTGCAATGACAAACTTTCTTCACTTGAATCAAAATTAATTATTTTGTATATCTGGGAAAACAGATCAATCCTACTAACAACGTGCAATTAAAATGGCAATGAAGGAAGAAAAGGAATAGAGGTTCCCAAAGCACCTTTTTCTTAAGGAATATTTGATTTCGAAATAGGCATTTGATGATGTTTCTTAATTTGGACTACAACTGTGAGGATTACGCCAAAGCGATGTTGGTATTCCTATTTGCCCTGTACTTCACAATTATAAGGTTGAAGCGAATATTTTGGTCAGTCTACTCGTCTGCCAGTTTGTTCTTTTTTCGATATTGTGGCCATGACATAAATAAGTCTTTTGACTTATTTATGTCATGGCCATAATATTTTAATATTGGTGTGAAATCAAACAAACAAGTATTATTATAAACACAATATATTATTATAAAGTGTCTTAGGAGATATAATTATGCTATGTGGGTAGCCCCTTAAAAAATAAATAAAATGGCAGTTATTAGACAAAGGGGCACCATCCCTGATTGTTATTATTACGTATTTTGTCAGGAACTATTATAATATTTATGTGTATTAAGTGTAAAAATTAAATTAGTTGATGAAACATCAAAGCCGCATTTTTTTTTAGATGAGTCTGCTATTTTTCTGTCTTGTCCAAAAAGACAGATGAGGTTGCCAATGGAACGAATCAACCCAAAAGAAGCCTCCTCCAAGAACCTCGCGACTGGAATGGATCTGGGTTACAAGAGTTTAATCATATCAGATTTTTAAACTAATAACATCAAAGTTGAAATTATGAGTTTAGAATTTCTTTCCCTGTGAGAATTTATTTTTAATTCATAAAGGAAAAATCTTATTATTAATAAGAAAAGTTTCAGAATATTGCACATATCTACATGGGTTTAAGCTACTACAATCGTGTCATGACGTGACACTTACTGCTTGCAGTGTAAAATATACTTTGTTTACAGTTAATATCAAACTTATTTTGTATACTGAAGGGATTTAAAGGTACGGAGGCCGCGAAAAAAATATATTCAGACAAATAAAAATCTAATTAGTGTTAAAACACTATAAAAACCGGGCAAGTGAGAGTCGGACTTGTGCACCGAAATTCCGTACAAACTTGCAACATTGCGATAAATGGGCTTGACAGACAGACGGACAACAAAGTAACCTTATAAGGGGGAGCCCTTCAAGGATCATTCGTTTTGAGGTACAAAA
The DNA here is from genome assembly GCA_958449745.1 of Ochropleura leucogaster. NCBI lineage: Eukaryota > Metazoa > Arthropoda > Insecta > Lepidoptera > Noctuidae > Ochropleura > Ochropleura leucogaster. The sequence continues at coordinate 12,332,208 of OY288203.1, read as the reverse complement.
CCTTAATTAAATGAATACTTTTAAATGTATTTTTGAATTATTGAATCTAGTACTTAGCATATACTGACTGGTTTGCAATTCAAGATATTTAGACAAGGCTGCATAGTGTCTCCTTGGCTGCTCTACCTATACATCTATTTGATTAACTGATTTGAAAGAAATTGAGTATGGATTGAGGATGAATGAGCAGCTTGTGTAAGGGGTGTAAGGGGCATTCCTATTATCTCAGGGCCTCAAGTCAACCTCACCTGCCGGTGTGGTGAATCATCTTTAAATTTTAAAGATTTCAATAATCATCATTAAATCGAAAAAAAATTGAGTGAACCAAGCAAAGTGAACTCAATAATTTTAGCACTCTACCTCAGGTTGATTAAATTTTCTTTTGACCATTCAAAAATAAATATAACTTAATTTTGTATGTACTTTATAGAGTAATGCAGAAAACTTTCTAAAATTTAAAGGATGCAAAACTGAGTGTTTGATTTGGATTCCAATTTTGTGTCCACATTTTATGTAGTTTCAGATCTACAAATACTCTTTAATCGTAAAGTTTTGGGTTTGTCATACAAGAAAATTAGTCACCAACTATGTCACACAATTCTATAGGGCATTACACAATCAATACAATTACACTACATGACAAAGACATTGTGGATTTACAAATCAGACTAGATGCACATGTTTTACTCCACCACTTGATCCAGCTATTCAATAAGATACTATACGAAAGGTCATTAACCTAAAGAACAACTGTGGCGTTGACAACCTAATATTTAGCTCTTTCCATCTTGTGTCTTTGTCGTAATGTCTCGTTCTCCCGGCAAAAACATGACAACGTTAAGACGGGTTCGCCAACATTCGGGCGGCCATTTTAGATGGGGTTTTAGCATGGGTTTTGTTTACATTTGGTATTGCTTCTCGTTGGCCGTGCTATAGATTCCAAATGGTCGCTCAGTGATGGTGTAGTTTGGACATTCTATTACCCTAATTAGAAATCAATAATTACCTTAAGAGAAAGTTGGTTTATGTTCATGTTAGTACATTAGAACATCTACAAATAATTGAATAGAAAATGGAGAAGACTACAGAAAGAGTTTTAATACTATCACTATCAACTGTACAGCTACTGTAGTAACTCAAACTAATAAGCATTAAAACTCATCAAGGTCTTAACACATACTTGTAATTATAAACACATAAATATCCAGAGTTATATCTTTGTTCACAGCTGTAACAAACTAAAGCAAAGAAACAAAAAGTAATGCAATCAAGATGGAAAGAGGTGTCGGACAAGGAGACCTATTGTCAAAACTTTTTATTTTGGAAAGCATATTTTGGAAACTAAACTATACTCAAAAATTAGTATTAAGTGCTGGCACTATAATGCCTTGCTCAAGTCATGTTGCATGCCCCTAAGTTGTCATATGGACTATCTTTACCACAAGATGGACTGGACCACTACTATTTATTAATAGTATCTAACTTATACTTACTTATTAGTAGTGATAAATGCTAGTAGACTTAATACCTGATATTTGTAATCAAATTCATTTGTTTTAAATTACAGTGTATTAAAGATAAAAGAGCAGTCAGCCCATCACAAAATAAATCATGTCAACACAACTGAACCATGACCCATACTGAACAAGCTTCTATGAGTCTGCATATACCGTAATCTTACCTTTACCTACCTATTACTACTTGACCATTATAATTTTAGTGGAAGGTGAAATCATATTTTGATAGAAATATAAACACCCTTTACTCTTTTTAAGAATTAGCTTTTTTCCTAAATCAGAAATACTTTGGGCAAAATTGATTGATATTATTTGATATTGCGTACATCAACACTCATTAATTCAATAAGTTAATTAATGAAATGAAACAAAACAAAGGATTTCTCATGGCAAACAACTAATTGACATATTTCAGTCTTCCTATTGTCTTATCAATCAAATTATGTTGAAATGTTCAGTAACATACTGGACAAAAAGTAAAATCTTTTGTCTAATAACGATTTCCATTTTGTTCAAGTACAATGTTCTCCATGTTGCAAGAAGATAGATGCACTGTGTACATGTAGGTAGGTACAAATAAAAAAACTAAGGAAGGTTTTACAATAATTCTTGGCAGATTAATGAGGAAAGTTTTGGAGTTTCGGAGATTTAATCATGACCTTTCAATATTATGTATTGTCCACGACACAAACGGAGATAAACGTACAATTTTATGGAAACGAAATCAATAACTATGTTTTGAATCACTTTTACAACAATCAAATTACTTACGTTTTCATGAAGTCCTGTTGCAGCTATGAAATGAGCACAAAAACTTAGCCTGGTGGCCTAAATCAACACATCATAATGTCCCTCAAGTAAGACGCAGAATAAAATCACTAACGCAGTCCATTTATCGAGAGTGATGTTTGACAAAACTTCAAATCGATTAATGTTTCTACACTACATGAATTTACAAGAATGTTAATAATTTCACATTCAGATCACAAAATGTCACTGACTTAGGATGAAATGACACTATTTAATTTTGATTCATACTGATTTTCACCAATTTTCAAGCGCTTGGAGAACAAAAACAGCTGGTTCCTCATTTATGTTTTTTTTCTGCCACATACAGCAAAGCAAGCAAAAGCATAGTGCATGGATTGCCTTTTTACGTTCAAAAACCGACTAATTCCGGAAATTTCAAGACCAAACTAAAATGATCTTAGTTAGGATTGCCTTTTAATTTAAATTAAATTTATATTTAAACCTAAATTAACAGACAATAAAAAAGGAACCTGTTTTTGCAATGAAATGATCTAGAAGAAAGAAAATCGTCTTTGTGTCTGTGGTTTAGGATGTATTTCGCCAACAAATAGTTTTTATTTCGTCCTTTTTAGTATCCAGTTAAATTAAAAAAGAAACCTAGTTAATAAAAATATGGAACCACCTTGCAAACGACGTTTCGTTAACGTCCGTGTCGTTTGACGACACGGTTGGCGTACTGGCTGTGCGATCGACTGCTGCGCTGCGTGTCGCGGGTTCGATCCCCGCACGGAACTGATATTTGTATGGCCTACAGATAATTGTTCCGGGTCTGGCTGTTTGTGTATGTGAGTTTAAATGTTTGTAAACACACCCACGATACAGGAGCAATACCTAATGTGGGGCACCGTTTTAAAAAAATAAATAAAAAAACTTTCTCCGCTAAATGAAAAAAAAGTCAATAGGACCAGTAATCATTTAGTAAGGGTTGAACGTTGAACATACCTATATGAAAAAAATGTTAATCGAAAATATAATATTCTTCTTTTTTAGAAGTCGGTTACCAAAATTAAACTTTTGGAGTATTCGACAAAATCAGTGTAGTACTTAAAACAACATTCTTCGTGAAAACCTTGCATTCTGAGATTTAATAAATAAATAATTAATAATTAGGAACGCTAATATAACGGGAATTAAGGAACCCTTCCTTGGTGTAGACGGGTAAAAAGACTGAAATTTTTATGTCGAAAATAACATCTGGGATCTACTTTGGTTCACCCAATAAACATGATGGCCATGAGTCAATAATGTTATGAAAATAAGATTTGCGATAGCTGTGAGTTGTCAGCCTGATAGGATTCTCACTGAAATAGAATACTACACTAAAACAATTTTTTATCGTGGGGTGTATGGGAAAACACAACTTGAAGTAACTTGTCGTTATTTACATTTCCATTTATTCAAATTCACAATAGTCAAAGAAATCCATTAAAGTTTTTAGATACTTCGTAGTTTTTCTCATCATCTGTATGTTGAAGAATTCCAATATAGTCGTCTTCTTTAGATAGGCATAAGTTTTTAAGGATTTCCGAAGGTGAAGGCATGCTCTTATCTTGTATAGGTATGGAGTCTATCAGTTCGTCTATATTTTGGTTGAACATGCCAACATCACTCTTGTCCGACATCGCAATTAGTATATTTTCCGGGTTGGGACTTTTATTATATACTCCATTTTCATTAAAAGGCTCAGCAATCAACGAGAAATGTTCAGATTCCATATCCTCCAGTGATAATTTAGCTCCAGTGCGCACCAACTCGGCATTGGCTTCAGAAACATCATTATAATTTAAATTTTCGGTCACTTTAATCTCTTTATTATCGGAAGACTTTGTATTTGGTTCATTATGTTTTTGTTTCAGTTTTTCCACAAGTTCTCCTGTTTGTTGCACTACTGTCCCAGGAGGTTGCGCTTGGCATTTGTGAGTTCTCTGTGATACCTGAAAAATAAACACATAGGTGTATGAGGCACTTTCCGGGTGATAGCTAAGGTGAGGTGGGCGAGGTGAGATGACTGATTTCAACATTAGCTCTCAATCAAAATAGTTGGAAGTCATGGGGAGATCATGTCGACCAACAAAGTGATAATGCAGACTAACAGTAACTATTAACTAAAAGTAGTAATACTTACTTTATACCGAAAACTTTTTTGGCAAGCTGTACATTTGTATGGCATGACACCTGTATGTATGCGCCTGTGCACGAGATACGAAACTCGTTGACGAAAACATTTACCTGTAAATGAACACAAAATACGCTATAAACAATAGATTTTTGAAGTAAGTACTTATTATTTTTAGTAAATAGGGAAGGTTACTGATGTGTTAGGAACTGATGACACTTTCATAATTAACCATGCTCATCGCCATTGGTTAAAAATATCATTTTATATTTCAATGTAGATTGACCTCATTGGCCAGATCGAAACATAGCTAACTAGGATACGCGATCGACCTTCCCTATTGTAAATAATTGGTGTTATTACCACAAGTTTCGCAAGAGAAGGGCTTTTCTCCCGTATGTATGCGTTGATGATTGTGAAGCGTTGATAGCTCTTTAAATGCACGTCCGCAGTAAGTACATGTGTGAGGTTTCTCATCGTTGTGATAGAGAAGATGCTTGTGATACGATTGCTGAAATGTAAATGTTTTGTTACATTGTGCGCACGCGTATGGAGTTTCACCTGTAAGAAAAAAAGGTTTAAATAAAAAATAACATTTTCTTTACTTAAGTAATTCAAGTAGACTCTAAGATGATGTTTTGAAAGCTAAAGATAAGCAAAATAATCATACTTTTAGAAATGATTTGAGGCGTTATCGTTAAAGTTAGCCAATGTGAATAGTTATTTTACCGAAAATGTATAGTCGACCTCGACCTTGCTTTACTTTTATTTATTGACAAGTTTTCCTCGTAATTCAATACTTCACTAACTACATATTACTACTCGACAAATATAGCAATTATGAGGTCGATTAATCATGTAGCGATATTGGCTTAGAAGTCATGATTAATTTCTTCTGAAAATTTAAATTATTCTGTTAGTACGAATTACCTCAACAACTAACACCAATTATTATTTTAACCTGTATGAAGACGTTTATGTTTCTTCAGAAAATATTTGGTCGTGAAACATTTACGGCATACTTCACATTGCCATTGCTTATTATCATTTCTTTCCAAGTGAGACAATTTTTCATCCTGTTGATCTGGGTTTCCTCCAGTACTTTTATCTGTATTAGCATCAGAATGTGAATTTCCAGACAAAAAGCCAAAGTGGGCTACCCTCAAATGAACCATTAAAGAACCTCTCATTTTAAAGTTTTTGGGGCACAAATGACAGTGATAGCGAGTAAAAGTTTGATTTGAATTTTCATCAATATTGTGAATTAAACATCTGTGCATTCTCAAAATGTTGGCATCGATAAACTGTAAGCCACAGATGTTACAAGTAGTGTTTGTTTGTACTACTGTCGCTTCCGTTTTTACAAACATTGCTTCACCACCTTGAACACGTTCTTTACTTCTTGATATATCTAAAACAGGAACTGTGCTTACTGATACCACTGGTAATTTGGGATAAATTTTCACGAATTTAACAGGAGCATTTGTTGCAGATGACGAAGTTTTATTTTTAACCACCAACGTTTTAGGTTTCTTTTGCTGCGCCGTGGATTGATTTTCCGTATTACATTTTTCATTTAAAGCTTTTAATTTTTCTTTCTCTTTGTCGCCTTTTATTGTCAACAATTTCACATGGCTGAACAAATGTATCGTCAGTTTGTCCAATCCAAAAACTTCTTCCTGGCATACTGGACACAGCATTTTATTTGTTGACACATTTATTAATCTATCTCTTAATGATTGCACCGATTCAAAAACACCAACATGCGCACAAATTGGACAAGGTAAAGAAGCTGCATCAGCACTCATTCTAATAAGAATAAAAACTTGACGTTAATGAAAACTAAACAGCGTTAGAACGCCACATGCGAGCACGATAGCGCGAAACTAAAGCTCTGATGAGCTATTTTTGGATGCTACCATGGATGCTACGTACCTAATCTTTTGGCGGGTTTTCAAGATATTTTATAAATCAAATGTATTAATTTTGTGGAGCTGTTAAGATACATATCCCATTTTGTCAATGGAAAGATAAAATGTACTTATTCAGTTATGTTATGATGTTTAAATTAGACCAATAGGTATTATAAATAAAATTATAGGTTTTTCTATGTTGAATTATTTACCATTTGATAATGAGGTACTGGGTTCAGTACCAGGTCGAGAAAAGTTTTGCTCGATCGCTGATAAGTAGGAGTGAAAAATATAAGGCTAAATACTCAAGTAGGTAATTTATGCAGCGCCAGGCTCTGGGTAGCCGACTATTACTACAAAAATAATAATATATAGCATTATGATACAGGCTTGATCATTTGTCATTTGTTTTTAGGGTTCCATACCCAAAAGGTAAAACGGGGCCTTATTACAGCTAGATTCCACTGTCCGTCTATCATCACGCTGTATCTCATAAACCTTAATAGACAGTTTAAATGTTCACAGACGAAGTATTTCTGTTGCCGATATAACAAAAATATTAAAAAACAGAATATGATAATGAATGAATGAATGAATGAATAAACTTTATTTCGGGTGGCATAGACCCATAGAAAATTAATATAATATTGTTAGACGTACACAGACACATTAAAACAGATTCCCTATCATTAAGAAACAGATTTATCATAAAAACAGATGCAATATCATTAAAATAGATTCAATATCATTAAACAACAGATTCAATAGTACTAAAATGGATTCAATATAATTAAATAAATTAAATTAAATTTCTTAGAATAAGTAGTAATAATGAGTGGTTAAATTTTGAAAACAATAAAAATATAATTTTATAATTTTACCTGCCCCAAGCCCTATATATGGGCGCATGTAATGCCTTCCAATGCTGCATAAAAGGCCCGTCCAACCTGTTTGCGACAACGTTGAGAAGACTGTTACCGCTGTCCCGCAGTCTACTTGCAATCGAGGTCGCTCTCTTGCGCATGCTGGCATAGAAACAGTCAATGCGGACGCTCGCGAACATACCTGAAGCGCTGCAGAAGCGTGGCAACCGCAGCAGTGCCCTCAACGCATTATTATATTGAACGCGGAGAGCGCTGTAGGATTTCTGCAAATATGACACCCACAAACTACCCGTATAAAAAGATGTGCAGTAGGCTCGAAACAAGGTTATCTTCACTGTCTTGGAGCAACGAGCAAACCTGCGGGCTATCATATTAGCCCTCACCGACAGCGCCCTCCTCTCTCGCTCAATATCAGCGTCGTCTTTCAGGTCGGACGTCACAATATGGCCCAGATACTTAAACGTATGTACCCGCTCCAAAGGCACCCCACATAGCCTCACTGGTGGAACCTCCGCCGGACACTTAGAACCCGCACTAAAAACCATAAGCTCACTCTTTCTCACATTATATTTAAGGCCATGTGTATGAGCGTATGTTTCGCAGATGCTTACTAGCTCTCTGAGTCCCCCAACTGACGCGCTCAGCAGCACCATATCATCAGCATAGCTGATATTGTTAAAGCATACATCATCAACATAGCATCCAACATGGCGACTGCTAAGCTCGGCAACAAGTTCATCGATATACAGATTGAAGAGCGTAGGTGAGCTCAATCCTCCCTGCCTCACCCCGCACTCCAACCTGTACGAGTCCGACAGAGCTCCCGACCACTTAACGGTATTGACCTGGCTCCCGTACCAGTGCTGGAAAATTTTAATGACTTCTGGGGCAACTTGCCTATCGAGCAACTTTTTCCACAACACTTCGTAGGAAACCAGGTCAAACGCCCTAGACAGATCGAGGAAGCAGGCGTAAACAGGTGTACTCCGATCTGTGTAATATCTGACAGCATGCTTTAAGCTCACTATAGCACTATCTGTGGACAGTTTAGGCCTAAACCCAAACTGGTTATCGTGCAAAGTTATTGTCCTATTTAGCTGAGCATTAAGCATGCTGTCAAATACTTTCGCGATGACTGTCGCCAATGATAACGGCCTGTAATTGTTTTTATCAGATAAATCACCTGTTTTGTTTTTGACAATTGGTACTACGACTGTCCTCATCAGCTCGTCTGGCAAGTACGAATGGCGAAGGCAGAACGTGAACAGCATAGCCAAAACACGTGGCAGGTGGGGACCTGCATGCTGTAGGTGCTCAATGCTGAGTCCGTCATGTCCTGGCGACTTACCCCGGGTCATACACCCTATGGTTTTAGCTATACCCGCAGCTGAGAACTTAACTCTTGGTTCCAGGACAGTACACTGAAACTCAGCATCGACCACCCCAGGGGATGGAATAATGCTTGGCTCAACACAAAACTGGGACTTAAAAATATTAGCAATATCCCTTTCCGCAGATACGCCATCGACGCTCAAAGGCAAACCTGGTTTAAGGTTTTGCTTTTTTGTAGCTTTCCAGAAGTTCCGAAAGTCTTTTTTAGTGTGCAACTCGGCTAAAACGTCCATCTGTATTTGCTCTTGGTGATTCTGGCACCACCGTAACTTGGATTTAAAGATCTTACGAGTGTCACACATTTCATTATAAAGCACACCAGACATAGGTTTGCCACATTTAACCCACTCAGTAAATTTGAGCCTGGCGTACGCGTGAGCCCCACTTACGTGCCTATTCCAACCCACCACGCGCTTCGGCTTCCTACCAACAGCTCGTTTCTCCATAATCATAATAATATGATGATGTCTTTTTTGCGGTGTATAGATATTGGTACGGAACCCTTCACGAGCGTGTCCGACGCGCACCTTTACCCTATATATTATAATACTCTTTGCGCACCTTGTTGTTTTTTTCTTAATGTTGACACATACTTAAAATTTCTCCTATATGGTAGGTGCGTTAATAAACATTAAATTCACATACACGAAATAACTGGAACCGGAATACCACCGAATGTTAGTAGGAGTAAAGCATAATAATTGTGTTGTGGCCCAAAACTTAGAATTATTTGGAAAACAATGCATTAGTGGTTTTGTGGATGTAATATTTTTGTTCTAAAAATAATTATCGGAATTTTACGGTTTGTATTTAGTGGAACAAAAAAAAAGCAGAATAAAAAAAAGCTAAACTTCAAAACTCTTTGTCTGTGTCTGCATGTCATTTGTTATTGTTTGAAAAATGGCGGTGAATTTGTTTGTTATTGTTATTGGTGATAATGCCTAGTGATATACAATACATTTTATGGTATCGATTTAACAATATCTTGTTACTTTGTTAATACCCTTTTGGCTCGCTGTCAATTTATTTTGTATAATTATTTAATTTATATATTTTGCAATTATGGCTGAAGTAGGAAAGCCTCCTGGCTATATGGCTCAACTTTTAGATGCCTTGGGATGGAATCAAGGCACCAGAATTCCTTTAGCAGATACCAAGAACCAGGAACTGGAAACTTTATTAATTGACAGGTATACTAATCCCTAAATATGGCAGCATCCAGAGAAGAGCTACTTTAATAATCTATGCACATTATTATTGCAGGCAAGCTGAGTTACAGCGCTTGAAAGAGGCCACAATTTTACAGACTCAAAAACGCAATGATCTCAATAACTACAAGAGCCATGTCCTCACAGAATATCAAGAGAATACTGTAAGTGTGTTAGGATTCCATAACTTTATTAAAATCTTGATATTTATTAAGTTATCTTAAATTTTTCATGCGTAGGATAATATTGTATTTAAAATCCATTTGTATGTTGTTTCAGCGTCTACTTTTTGCCCATAAGCAGCAGATGGAGCAGGAAGTCAAAATGCGGCAGTTGAATGTGAATGAGGCAGACTCACTAGACCGAGACATGGTAGAGACTAACAAGCAGATTGGTGACATCAATACTAGGATTGACAGATTTCAAAGTAATGCCTGACTGTCTATGTTATTACTCTTTTTAGTTTGATAATACTATCATATATGACAGACAAGACAAAAATATTGACTGATGCATTCACCATTTTGTGTGGTATATGTGGAGAAACAGCTACTGGTCCATGAAAGCACTTACGAATTGCAACCCTCTTATATCACTTAAGTGTAAGCTTGTCAACATGAGTATCTTGTTTTCTGCTCTTGTCCTACCCTATGTTGCATAGGGCTAAAGCGGCTGAACTCAAGAAATATCATTGGGTAGTGTAGTGCAGTATTTTAAATATTAAACTCACCAAGTGGATGTGCAACACCATAATATTAAACTAATGTTACTATGCATGTTGGGGAGTCTCCATGTAGGCATAGAAGTGCCTGAAGTTACAGGCTCTGCTCTTTTCTTACATCACTCCAAGACAGACATTGCCAATGCAGTCGATCGTCACACAGTGGGGGAGAGTCTCCATGGCTGGCTCAAGGAAATTTAGTGTGCTGTTTTGTACCTGTCCTTGACTGATTGGCCATAGAAGCAATGGGAATGTGGGAGGCTATTGCCCAGTAGCTAGACACAATAGGATTATAAAAAAAACTTGACAGTAGCTAAAGTAGCAGATTTAAATAAAATAAAAAACAAAGTGTTTAAAAAACTCCTATAGAACTTCCTGAAAATGTGTGAACTTGCATCATAAATTTAATATAAGATTTTAGAAGTGTGTGTTGAAGTTTAAGTTGACACTTGAAGCCACATCTGGCACAGTCTTACTATGGCGGTCAGCCTATAGTTGTAATACTGTTTCAGAAATGATCTCAAATCTTTTGAAAAAGGCTGATTCCTTGAAGTCTGAGGTCTGTGGTGAGCGTGGAGCCCTTGAGGAATGGCGAGCGGCCCTCGAGAGATTCGCTTGTGACATCACGGCTATTGAACAGTTTACTAAACTAGATCTTTCCAAAGCAAAGGTAATCAGCTTCAGCTATTGTATTGTATAACAGGTTGGTGTCCGTAACTCCACGTCTAAGGCGCGTATTTTCCGTACACCCGTACGGAAAATAGACGTGGATCATTCGACCCACCCCAGCTCCCCAGCTGCCGATCTCGCGAAGTGTACCTGGGTTACCAAAGTACTTTGCCCTGTATGGGGCAATCTCTAGGCAGTGCAAAAGCCCATTTTACAGCTTTAGCTAATAAGAAACTGCCTACCCTCATGTGTAAAAAGCGTGCACCCATGTATGTTTATGTTAATAGCTTTTATAACATAAGAAGCTTTCTGTACAATAAACCTATATTGACAGCAGGATACTTTTTTGGTGTAATTTCTAATAATGATACAGGGATTAATGTTATACCATTGCAAGTTGAACAGTATTCTGGCACTTGAAGTATTAAGCCTTGCCATTTCGAACTCTATCGTTTATCGATCTAGTAATCCTTATCCTTACTAATATTATAAAAGCAAAAGTGAGTTTGTTTGTTACCTCTTCACGCTTTAATGGCTAAACCGATTTCGATGAATTTTGGTACAGAGGTAGTTGGGAACCAGGAGACGGACGTAGGCTAATATTTTTTTTGAAAAAAGTGGGATGTGAGGGAGAAAGAGGGAAGAAAAGGGAAAACTTAGCGTTGCTATTACAAATCAATAAGGCGCAAGGGGAACTGTGTTACCCCGAATTTAACGCGAGCGAAGCCGCGGGCAAAAGCTAGTTTGATATAAATTTGTATGTAATGTGTGTTCATCTGTCATATCTATAACATGCAATTTGGACTTTTTATGGGCAAATCAAAATAATGTGCACCATATTAGTCACAAATATACCTGTAGATATGTACAAATTATATGAATGTATGGTGGTTATGCTTTTGTGTTCAACATACTACAAAGTTATCTGCAACAGGCATTGGAGACAAAGAGACAGAAGTTGAAACTGGAACATGACCGCATGCACGAACGGCTGGTGCAGTTGGTGTCTAACCTCAGCGCCGAGGAACGCGCTTGTGATAGGATCTCTATTCAGGTAACACTAATCCTAACTAATAAAATATTAAAGTTTGCTTGTTTTTCACGCCTTCGTGCCTTGACGGCTGAATCAATTGCCATGTAATTTGGCAGACAGGTAAACGATGAGTTAGTTAAACGAGGTGTAAACCGAGCCTTCACGAAGGTTTCAGTCAAGAATTCTGTACACCGATATTATTGATACGAGCTAGACGCTTTCACAAAGCAAGTCTGCTCAGTAGTGAGAAATGGAAGAAGTAAGTGGAAGCCTGTATTAAGCAGTGGGCTGATATAATAATGAAGTTCATTACTATAACAAAAGTACAGACCGATGTGATTTCGTCCGTCCGTCGCGACGATATCGCTGTCACCCCCCCCCCCCCCCCCGCCCCGCTTTCCTCGAGTCAGCCCGCGTTGTTATCCAGTAAATTGAAAACAACCCGCGAATAATGGAAGTCAGATCCAGCCTGTCCCTTTGGTATCTACACCCAGCGACGCAAAAAAATTTTTAAAGAAGTACCTCCCTGAAGTTATGGAGTAATCTCAAGGATAACTGATAGCGCGATGCAGGATTCTAGTTCTTATTTCGCGTTATAGATCTCGCTAGCATTATCTACTTGATTATATTCGTTGCTTTATAGTGTTGCTGATGAATGTCAACAGGTGACCGAGGGCATGGAGGAGAGGAAATATATCATGACCATGTGGACATCCGCCGTCGAGAACTTGCGGTTGCGCGACAAGGATATTCGACACACTAGAGAGGTAAATAGTTCATTATAGTTATTAGGATTTAAGACTCAGCAACCACCAACTAGCAGCAACTTACGAGTATCTTGGATGTTTCGTTTCGGATCTAAACATTTATTTTCCTGCCGGGGTTGCGGGTTGTTCGAAAGAGATACCGCGGCCCCGTAACGTAAGGGCAATAGAAGTAACATGGGTGGGTTTTAGTCAGTACAAGTCTGACATGCCCCCCCCGCCCCGCTCAGAGCGGGGGACGTTATTTGATGATATCACACCCCAAAAAAGCATTTATTTTAATTAGTGCAATAATTTTATTTTCACTGCTCCCTTAATGGACAAAAAGTAAGGATGCCAGTGTTAATATAGGCCTTTCCTTCGGTCACGGTATTCTATACCATCAGGTTATAGGAAGAGAGAAGAGATCACTTGTACACATAATAAATTAAATATCCCATTAGTCGAAGACTAGTTTCAACTGTCGAAACCCAATAATGCAGATAGCTGGGAAAAGGCCTTTCATCATCATCACTATGTTTCAGGATTATGCTGTGTTGGAGAATGAATCGAACAAACTAGCGGAGCAGTGCCGCGAGCAGCAAGCGTTCTGCAACCAACAACGCGATAATAACAACGAGGCGCAGCAGGAAAACATGGCTATGGCTACTAGGCTCGGCCACATCCGTCTGATGCACCAGCGCCTGCTGGAGACCAATTCCGCGCTTGACAGCGAGGTAAGTCCCCTTGTCTTACTGCTTAGTGTATATCCACAATCTTTTACGGTTGCTTTTTTTGTATGTGGACGGATATTGGCATTTGAGTTTTGATTGATCTTGTTTATACTAAATAGACTTGCGTGCAACTGGCCTTATGTTAAGCGATGATGTGGCCTGAGGTGGAAATATACTTGAAGTTGGGATGGAAATGTTCAGGAGTCAAATCAAGGAGAAAGTTGTAAAAAGATCATTTCAGCAAATCCTAGTCCATATAAAAACGCTAAGGAGTCTGCGCTCTACCTCTGTCGAAGTGGTCGAGCCACTATTTTAGCTTGCCTTGGAGATTTCTTCATATAACATGATATTAATGTATTCTAGGCTCAAAGTTTTCAACGGGAATTGAGTAATATGGGCAATATCCTGGAGAAGTTGCGCTCGGAGAACCGTTCCATCATGGACGAGCAGTTCCGGAAAGACACTATGCTGCGGGCCACTGAAAACAGGGTAACTAACACTTACATTCTTCTTATTCTCGAATCAACGACTCATATGTCGACGGCCCTAACTAAAAAATTGACAACTGCAACAAATTTTTTTTTAGTTTCGATGAATTATGTAGGGGCCGTCGTTGTTAGCGAACTGAACACCCTCTAGGACTTACAGAAGGCGAATGACCTGGAGGGTGCATGTAGCTGCACGACGGTCAGGGCGCATATCCTGTTTCAGGGCTTCACTTTCACATATTCTTCAAGATATGGGTTGATGATATCACGTTTAAAAAATCCTACTGTAAATAGGTGTACCTATACTAGCACATCCTATAATTTATTTATATAAACTTCATGTACAATAGTTGTATATAGGCGGACTTAATGCCATAAGGCATTCTCTACCAGTCAACCATTAGATTTATTACGGCAACTTTGTGGTAGGCTGTGTGGTGGGTGTCATATATCTATGAGTTTTAAACAATACTTTTTAAAGAGAGACAATACTTTCTCCTATAACGTATAATAAATGTTTTTATCGAACATCCACACTATTTGTAGGTACTAATATTGAAAATGCGAAAGTAACTGTTTGTTACCTTTCACGACTAAACGGCTGATCTGATCGTAATGATATTTGGTTTGAAAATAGTTGACAACCTGGGGAAGGACCTGTTCAGTCTACGACTGTTCATTGATATAAAGTAGTATTTTAATTTTTAACATCTTTCAGATTAGAGAACTAAAAGAAAAACTGACGGACTCCTTGGACAAATCGAAGTCGTCAGAAAAGAGAGCTAAAGAACTTGAAGATATGTTAAATGTAAGTTATTACTTGTGTATCGTTAGCGTTATAAATCTATGCTTTAATATTGAGAGTCAGTTAAACGAACGATTTGCTTCAGGACGAAGAGCGCTACGCCAGTCAGATCACGACGAACCAACAGCGCGCCATGCAGTGCTCCTTTATCGAACAACAGAAGCTGTTGGCGCTTCAGAACGAGAGGAAACTGTTTCAAATGCAATTAAAAGGTATTCGTTAATGTCCGACGAAAGGTTCGGTTTCGGCCAGTTTCGGCTCTAGTTTCGGTTTCGGCTTGGAACGGCCGAAACTACGACCGAAACCGAAAGTACATTCGGGAGTTTTCGCGCTGTGATCGGTCATGTTCGAATGTATGAATGAATCCCAACAGAGTCAATGTCGTGATTCGCTCTTCCTTGTTTGCTGTTCGTTTTGTTTTGTTGTGGTGGAGAGTTTTCGAGTGATTTATTTTTAATTTGGTAAGTTATATCTTGTTTTATGCTATATAAGATAAGAGCGGGTAGTGAACATCAAAAATTATTCAATATGACTTCAAAATGATCTTTGTAAGCAAGTTTCGGTTTCTGCCGAAACAGAGGCCGTTGCCGAAACTAGCTTTCGGTTTCGGTCATAAAACTAGTTTCGGTCGGACACTAGTATTCGTTTGGGCGCGGCTAAATAATAACAGCCGCTCGGGTCGGCCTTTGGGATAAGCTGAGCTTGCCTAAGTTCCCTCGTATTTCGGAAAGCACGTAAGGCCGTTTGTTTGTAGCTCTCATTTGTAGAACTTTATTTAGGTGTTAACATAGGCATATAAAAAAGTCTAAATTGAAAACTATTTAAAAAAAATTGAAAATTATAAATTACTAGCTTTTGCCCGCGGCTTCACTCGCGTTAAATTCGGGGTAACACAGTTCCCCTTTTCTGATTGCAGGTATTTTTCGTTGGTAACAAAGAGTGTGTGTGCCGATTTTTTGCTTCCTACCTTAAAAACTGCAAAAAGTGCTACATAAAATTTAATCCCCTCTTTTAATGGGGTTGGCAGATATCCAAAAAAAATATGCACTATGTTTTTGTTAGTGACAAATAGTCCGCATACCAATTTTTAGCTTCCTACCTTGAAAATTGCGAAATGCTCGATACAAACTTCCACCCCCTATTTTAGGGAAGTGGAGAGGGGGTTAGAAAGAGACAAAAAGTAGCCTATGTCCATCTCCAGAGTCTGAAATATCTCTGTATCAAAATCGGTTTTGCCATTTAGGCGTGAAGACGTAAGAAACAAACTTACTTTCGCTTCTATAATATTAGTAAGGATGTAAAGATATGTGACCTAGCAGTGCTTACATAATAGGCTGACCATTTGCTTATGCTAAAACTTTGTTGTAGCTTCCAAGGCGATGTGCGCTAAGCTGGAGTTCAAACAAAAAAGTATACAAAAGTTGGCGCAGTCGCAGAAGGAATCACTTTATATCATCGTAAGTAGCATGTTTTGGTATTATGTCTTTTTACCCATAAATCTTTTTGTAAATTTTATTGTGTCATACCTTTTTTGTATGAGAATATGTGTGCCTTTGCCGTCCAGTGGGACAGTAGTAATAAACGGATATTACTATTCCCAATAGAAATCTACATACAGGGTGTAAACCAACCCTTCACGAAGTCGTGAACCATTCTTTCTGTACATCAAACTAAGCAACTCCAGTGCCACAATTTTTTTTGGGCGAAAAAGCTCGTTTTACGTTAGAATACTAAATACATTGTACTGGTGAATGCATTGAATGTTATATTATGACATTAAAAACTTGGATTTTAAAATGACTTGTGAAAATGTTAGAACATTGACCGCCAATATCTCCGTACCTAGAACCGTCTAGGTACGAAGATATTGGCGGGTTACCCAATTATCTCCTGGAACAAAAATTACCTCAATGATAAAGGGGAAAACAAGTGCCTCTCGGCTTAAGGCTTAAGTTAAGGGTACTTTTACGCCCTTTATAATGTATAATGCCTGTGTTATCAATATGATGTTGTAGTGTTACCAAGTGGAGACGATCGGCTCCCGCGTGGCGCACATGGAGGGCGCGCAGTCCGAGCGCGAGTGCTCCGCCGAGCTCGCCGAGAGAGAGGCTAGGTAAAGTTCTCAACACATTAATCTTTCATCATATTCATCGACGTCCAAGGCTAGGTAAACTTCTCAACACATTAACCTTTCATCATATTCATCGACGTCCAAGGCTAGGTAAACTTCTCAACACATTAACCTTTCATCATATTCATCGACGTCCAAGGCTAGGTAAACTTCTCAACACATTAACCTTTCATCATATTCATCGACGTCCAAGGCTAGGTAAACTTCTCAACACATTAACCTTTCATCATATTTATCGACGTCCTCTGTTGGTCATGGACTTCATCTAACTTTTGCTACAGTATGTGGTCTTGAGCCGCTTGCAACCTGCAAACCCAGTGGACAGATGTCATGGTGCGGTTGGAGGGACCCCTGTAACCGCACCACGCCATCTTTCCACCTGGTCAAGGACCGTCCGACGCTGCGTTTCTCGTTCCGCGCACGCCACTCAAGTACATTTTTGCCCATCAGCCATAGTGCTATGTGCCCTACTGGATGCTTTTTTTTCAAACTAAAACCACACGGTGTTCCTTCTCGTCATTTCTGGCTGGGTTGCGGGGACACATTCGCATTCTACACAATCACCCCAACAGGCCCTGCTCATTGCTACTTTAACTTAGCTATTCGACGAGCTATGTTGGCAGCTTTAGTTCTCCTACGGATCTCCTCATTTTTGATTCAATCACGAGTTGAGCAGGTCACTGTCCGTCCGTCTTTTGACGACAGGCCGTGTCGAGGTCGCATTCGTGTTCCACGTACGCGTCAAAGACATGTCAGCAAAGCAAAGGGGCCTGCCTGGGTTGTCGGGGTTGGGGGTTGTTCGAAACAGATGCTGTGGCCCCGGAACACAAAAGGCAAAAGAAGGAACATGGATGGGTTGTTGTGTAGTCTGACACTCCTGCTCCGCCCAGAGCAGGGGAAATTATTTTATTATTTCCCATCTGAAAAGAAAGCTTTTCTATCTTATCGGTCCAATAATTATTTATTTTGGCATTTTGCTGAAGTAGGCTTATTTAGGGCAGCCGTGAAACAATATTTTATGTTTAGGTATTATTTGATGTCTACTTGTAACATATACCGATGTTGACGTGCTAACAGATTGAAGTCAGTGTGCGCGCGTCACTTCGCGCGCGTGTCGCTGCTGGAGCGGCACGCGGCCAAGCTGCAGGACGACATGCGGCGACTCACGCGCGAGCTGGACCAGCGGAGCGACGAGCACACCAGGCTGGTCAGTGCTCACTAGCTGCTGCTTATACTAACAGAACAAACTGTTATTTGCTTTAAACATATCGCAAACAAAAGTTAATAACACATATAGGGGAAAATCTGCAAGACATCCATTATAACCCCCTGCTCTTTATAATGCTGCCACCTTGTCAGCGTTATATATCCATATAACGCTATGTATCTACATAGCGCTGGGGTTAAGACAGAACCCTTGCCGTTATAGATAATAACTAGTGTAACAGTGGATGTCAGACTCATTTATACTGTTACTAGCTGGCGCCCGCGTGATATCGATAAAAATAAATCTATGTGTTATTCCACACTATAATCTACCTCTGTGCCAAACTTCATCAAGATCTGTTTAGCCGTTTTGCACAAACATTCGCATTTACAATATTAGTAGGATTATTTCCCTTCTTCCCTAGATTGTTAACAATTAAATATCGAGTTTCTCGTTGCCTCGGAAAGCACGTTTAGCCGTTGGTCTAGGTTGTCATTTGTAGATATTTGACAGTCGTTACAGGGCAACCAGTCTTACCAATTAGTACCGTATTACCCAGTTATTAACTATATCGTAGAGATCAGATACAGAAAGAAAGAACAGTTTATTTGTTAGAAGATAGTACAGGCAGGCAAGCATAGGCTCATACAGGATAGGCAGTCGCTCCATGTTAAATACTGGTATTCAGCTAAATCCGGTAAGGCTGAAAGCCGACCCCAACATTTTGACGACATGGTTGGCGCAGTGGCTGAACGATCGACTACTGCGCTGCGTGTCTCGGGTTCAACCCCCGCACGGAACAAATATGTGTATGGCCTACACATAGTTGTTCCGGGTCTGATAATATGCGCATGTGAGTTTAGATGTTTGTAAAAATAAAACATAGTTGGGGCAAAGCTATACGCAGAAAATGACCACAATGGTGAATATTATCAAAGTTATTATTAATTTGACAGCAAAGCCGGTTAAAGACGGCGATGTTGAACGTGGAGGGCGGCGACAAGGAGCTGGCGGGCTCGCGCGCGGCGTGGCGGCGCCTGCGCGTGGAGGACGCACTCATGCGCCTGCGGGTGGCGCACGCGGCGCGGGCCGTCGGACGACTGGACGACACCGCCTTCGGGCTCGACGAGCAGCGCTTGCAGATTGAGGCGGTACGTATATCTAATAGTTACGTCATCATTTTCCTTCCCTTGTTCTATGACAGTTAGGGTCGGCGCACCACGTCTTCCTCTGCCAATCGTCACACCATCATTTAGAAACTTGATCTTTTCTTTGACCTTCTCCCTCTCTATGCAATAACATTCATATTCATCATTCTTTCAGACACATGCGTTGAATGCCTGTCACATTTGTCTATCAAATGGCAACATTAATAACACAATAAACTTTTTTCAGAAACTCTTGGCAAAAAATCGCTAAACGCATACTTTCATTCGCGTAACACATATATCGCTTTCTATCTCGTTAAAGTCGAGATTTGAACTTGCTGTCTGCTTGTGCTGTGCTTTCATAATCGTATAGCACGGCCAACGAGAAGCGATACCAAATGTAAACAAAACCCATGCTAAAACCTCATCTAAAATGGCCGCCCGAATGTTGGCGAACCCGTCTTAACGTTGTCATGTTTTTGCCGGGAGAACGAGACATTACGACAAAGGCACAAAATGGAAAGAGCTAAATATTAGATTGTCAACGCCACAGTTGTTCTTTAGGTTAATGACCTTTCGTATCGCTTCTCGTTGGCCATACTATAGATATATTCCATCCACCCATCTACTTTCTTCCGTGTTAGCAAAATCCGCTGTACTGTATCTGTGCAAAAACTATCCATACTATCACCAGGCCATGAACGAGCGCATAGTGGAGATAGGCATGCGTCGCGACATGTTCAACGTACAGAAGCGCGCTTTATTTGAAGATTGCGGCAAACTGCGCTGCGAGATACGGGAGCGTGAACAACGCATCGGGCAGCTTATTAAACGGTACTTATAACTACTAATACCACTACACGTACTAATTTTAATATCAAATAACTTGTGACACAAGTCTAAAAAAAATTGTATTTCAGATACGAAATATTCATTGACTCGCTCGGTAAAGACGATTCTGGGCAGCAGCTAACGGTGACTTTCTTCAAAATCAAGGTATTTCTATTAATTACAAAATTTAAAACTTGGAATTACAAAATACATAAATATTCACTTTATCTCAAACATTGTTCCATGCAAAGACTACAATAGGTGGTATATAGGTTCCATGCATCAGGGCAACCTCATTAGGCTTCAATAGCATATAAACAGCTCTGACACAAGTACTGTCTCATTCTTCCCTTAACCACTTAACAGCTTGCTTCTTCATTTTATTGTTAAGATACTACTTCTTAGTGTAAATAAAAAAAACAAACTAAAAATAAATAACTTAAAAAAAAACAGTTATTTTTTAGTTTTTGCTGTTAGTTTAGATTCACTATATTACTACCTACTTTAGAGCTTGTACATAAAATTTGATAATACATAAGCGCTACAAGAGCTTTTTAATCTCATGGCGCCAACCACCTCCGTAGTGCCACCAATGTAACTACCATTTGTCGCCACTGTAGATCCTCCTTAGATCCGTTTCAGAACTACAGTAAGACGTTATTTGACGTTATATTTCTTACTAATGGCGCCCAGAGCGCTATGGAAATCCTTTGTCCGGTTTGTGTGCAGCTTGTTATAGACCTTGTGGGAAGTTGCTAACTTCATAGACGTCCGTTGTAGGGAACCTAAATGGTTTTAATAAACCTTGGTAAGTGATCCCTGAGCTGGGATTGTCCTGTAGATTTTGTTCAGCCAGTTGAATAAGTATACATACACGTTTCATATTCCACCATTGAAAACATACTTACTTGAAATAATCCGATTTTGTAAGAAAAACATAATGTAGCTCAGAACAAACACAAAATCGGAAAGCACCCCACATGCGTGATATTTGTAATACAAATAAACTGTGCTGTGCTTCACACGCGTCGGGTTTGCTAGCTGGGTCGGCTGCCATCAAAGCGACTTCGCAGGTCCTTGCAGTTAGCTGGCTTTAGCGTGGGTTGGCTTAACTAAGAAGTCAAAAAGTTAAAACTGCGCGAGGGTAGTAGTGCACTTGCACTAATAAAGAAGTACTGTACTAGTTCGCGGCAGAGCGAGCGGAGCTGCGCGAGCGCGGCGCGGCGCTGGACGCCGACATCGGGCGGCGCGAGCGCGACGTGTCGGCGCTGGAGGCCACGCTGCGCGTCGTGCACGCCGCGCACCAGCACTTTATACATCACATCTCGCCGCTCGCCGAAAACAGTGCGTGACGTACCTAATATTAGTTGGGCGTAGTAAACTTGGTTCAAAAACCGTCAGTGTAGCAGTAGGGTTATCACTGCTATGGAGATACCAATAATAACCCGGACAGTTCCAGAGTATAGTTGAAGTCTATTGCTCGTTCTGTTTCATCAGCGAAATTCGCAAAACAGAGCACTTTGTTTTTGCCAGTTACGTTTAAGTCTCAAGTAAGTAACTTAGGCCGTGCGCTGCGGTAGGCGTGCGCACGGCGCGGGCGCCCGCGTGGTGGTTCTGTTTTATGTAATCTCATAGATCAGCGCTGCGTGCAGCGGGTCGCCCGCTTAACCCAGCGCACGGCCTTTACCATGAAACAGCACGCCACGCGGGAGCCCGCGCCGTGCGCACGCCTTACGCAGCGCACGGCCTTAGGTCAAGCCTATTGCAATAGCCACTTATGCCTTGGTTGCGGGGTGTTCAAAAGAGATACTACGGCGGACGGCCCCGAAACAGACGGCAAAAGAAGGAACATGGATGACTTTTAGTCAGTAAAAATCTGACACACCCCGCTTCTCTCAAGTTATTTGATGATTTCAGCTTTCAAAAAAGATACGAAACAGAATACTGCTATTAAGTTAGGGTTGGTAGAACATAACGTGCTGTCGAGAGCATCGTCGATGCTGCCGCCGCGTCCAATGGCACTTTCGGTTTGCTTCTTGCTGTAGCAAGATTCTGTGCGGCAGAAACAGATAGGAAGCATAGAAAATACAGTTCCGTGTTAAATGTGCTGATAGCTCTAAGAGCCTATGCACACCACGTTTTTTAAACGCGCCGTCGACGCGCGTTTGTAGCGATACAGATGCGATACGCACGCAAGTCAGACGCAGCCTGTAGACCTTTGCACACCTGTATAAATACAGACGCGTGTGTGTAGCGATACAGACGCGCGTGTGTAGCGATACAGACGCGATGCAAACGCGCGTGTGTAGCGATACAGACGCGATGCAAACGACGAATAATCCGGCAATCGTAAATTCCACAATATTGGCCGGTTTTGAATTTCAGTTATGAAGTTTTCTGTGTCGAAAGGCTCCATTTTTTTGTTCCAAAGACGTGCGGTGCACCAAATCGCTCGATTGCTACTAGCGTAGATTCACACTTCCCTTCCCTCGTTGCGTTTGTATCGATACAGACGCGCCGGTGCTGCGCGTTTCTATCGATACAGACGCGCCGGTGCTGCGCGTTTCTATCGATACACACGCGCCGGTGCCGCGCGTTTTTATCGATACAAACGACAACAAACTGCTCTGCAGGATAAAAATGCGCCGGCGACGCGCGTTCCCAAAACGCGCGTCGACGGCGCGTTTAAAAAACGTGGTGTGCATAGGCCCTTACGCAACCCTAATTATAAAAAAAAACTCATAAAATCACATTACTTTATTTTGAAATGAAATGAGTAAACTATTTTTTTGCATTTAAAGTTAATTAGGGTTACTAGGGCGCCTAGGAATTTAGTATTCATTTATCAAACACAATACGAACGAAAATCGTATACAAAAGATTGGATGTCAAATTATCTTGTAAACTGAAAGATTCATAAAATATACCCAATGATTTTCGCCTGATGATCTTTTTTTTGCCTGCGTTACATATAAATTTAAAACGAAATTACACAGGGTTTTAAAAAAAAAAAGATTTTAGTCTAGTTTAAAATAGTTTTTTTTTTTCTTCAAAACATACGGAATAGCAGTTTAGTTGTGGTGTCTGATTTAAAATGATCCAAAAAACATACGAGTATATCTGCCCCTTGAAGATTCGCGGGAATAGTGCACCCATCCTCCGCGCCCCTTAAGCTAAACCTCCGGTCATTCAACCTTCATGCTTGACATTTCACACGCGAATTTGACTCGATCGATAGATTTCACAATTTCGAGGGGGAAGTCTTATCTCTTTACGAATATGGTTTTTCTACAGAAATATCATAATATTATAAGTTTTATTGTCTTTATCTAAGTAAACGTACAACATAATACTAGCAAATACTAAAATGTTGCTACTTTCGAAAAATAAAATGCTTTGTCAGCAGTACCATTAACCCACCAACAGAGGTCACTATGCAGTGACGTCACGTTTCTGAATCGCGGTGTTAAGATTCTCCGCCGTTGAACGACCCTCGCGCGGTACTGTAGAGAATTCATACTTACCTGGCGTAGGGGAAACCGTGATCAAGACGGCGGTTCCCCCAGGGCGAGGCCTTTCCATTGCACTGCGGATAGGTTGACCCTTGCGATTATCCCTAATGTGGATAACTCGGACGCGTAATTTTTGGTAGTGGGGACTGCGTTCGCGCCGTCCCCCCAGAATTCCTTGACAGCAGTAGTCATCAGCTTATACTAGACTTACATAACAAGTCTATTATTATAATTCAAAGGCACACTCATCAGAAATTGGAATCTTAAAACTTAGTTAAAATATGTGCCAATCTGAAACATTTAAATTACATTATAAGCAATTTAAATTGTAGTTTCATAAAGTTAACGAATACAAAATAGCATCTAGGATATTGCAAATTCGTGTATTTTTCCTTGTAAATGCCACGTAAAATAGGATTTAAAACGTGTTTTACTTACCTAGATCAGTTTAAAAAAATTATAATTTTAATAATAATATTCCAATGTTTGTGATTATGAATCAAATGTTGTGTTGTTATTGACTGATCCGTTCCTCAGTGGCTGATGCAATACCGTAAACACCTAGTGATCGTTCTGCGTTCATTATGGAGAAACAAATCTCCGACTAGCAAACAACGACTTCTGCCTAGATCTTCCCTCTAATGCCAGGGTCGGTTTTCAGTAATAACATACTGGAAACCGACCCTGGCATTTGGAGCGATTACCTATTTGATTCCCACAATTCAGTTAGTACTGGCTAATACGAAACTTCTTGGTAAGATTGGTTCACTTCTCACGACTGTCAAAGATCTAAGATTTACCATAACTTAACGTACTTTCGGAGGCACGAAGGAAACTTTTATGTTATGGATGTCAAGCCTTGGCAATCGCTGCTTAACCTTGACGATCAACTCGTCCTGTTGACTGGCATAAACAATCCTACTAATAACAAATATTGTTCTTAAACCCAGCTCCTGAAATAATAGAGCTGAATGGCCTGAGGGACCAGTACTACCAGCTGCGCGCAGAGCTACTAGCGTTGCAGGCCAACATTGCGCGTCTCGAGGACTACAACCGCGACGCCGACGCGCGCCTCACCATCGTCACTGATAAACACAAGCAACTCGAAGCTAGGAAGTATGACATTTCAAACAACGTTAATTTGAACTAAAGATTACTTAGAAAATATATGCGCTTCATCAATTGTCGTCTAATAAATTAGAAAAATGAACGCGCAATGGGATATTAAATTGTAAGAAAAAGGAATAATAAGAACCCTGAAATACTTATCTAAAAGGGTGGCAAATCAACCAAGAAGCCGAGAGGCACATGTTCTTCCTAAATTTGTGGTTTTACTTGAACGTTACCGCTAACCGGGATTTGACGTAAAAAAACAAAAGTAGTTTCCCAGAAACAATTTATTCGCAGTGTTAGGTATATGGTTTGATGTACAGGACTCTTGGATAGCGGCTTCGTAATGGGTTCGTTAACAGTGTATTTTGTACCATGGCTGAAAAATTCAACACACAACTCTATGCAACACTAAAAATCCTTTCGCAACTTTCGATTTACCGATTACTAGGTGTGCCTAGAGCAGGTAACCCAACAGAGCAAAAGTTTCATACAAACGCACAATGTTTTTTCTAAGCCCGTGCTTAGTACATAACTAAAAAGCATCGCCTCTTTGAGGAGTTTTCTATGGTGCGCTGTTCGTAGTATCTTAGGTAACATGATGTTTACAGAAGCGCATACCTATTATGGTTTACCTGTGAAAATCTTTTGTGCTATTATTCCGGTCATAAACTGTAGCGTTAGTATCTAACCAAAATGTTGTGTTTTCAGGAATGAGTCTGAGCTAGAGCTGGAGACATCTCGCGAACGCATGGAGCGGCAACAGGTGCACCTGGAACACGCGCGCGACATCGTCGCTCTCAACGCCAAGCGCGCGAAGAAACTGGTCGACGGAGGCGAAGACTGGCGCCTGTTCCAGGTGAAGTAAATTTAGTGGCTTGGGTAGTACCTACGCTGGCATTGTGGCGCGAGCACATGGAGTGACAACTGTACACTGCAACACTGAGTGGCAGAGGGTGCCGACTGTTTCTTTATGTTTAGTCCACTAAAGAGATAAGGGAAGCCTCGTCGGATTATTTTAAATATCCGTGAAAGTTTACGAACAAAACTTCATTAATTTGACTTGAAGACGTCCACCGATTTCTATGAAAAGTTCAACTACTAAAAAAATATGTTATTACTAGCTCTCGCCCGCGGCTTCGCCCGCATTAAATTTGGGGTAACACAGTTCCTCTTGCGCCTTATTGATTTGTAATAGCAACGCTAAGTTTTCCCTTTTCTTCCCTCTTTCTCCCTTACATCCCACTTCTTTAAAATAAAAAATAGCATATGTCCGTCTCCTGGTTCCCAACTATATCTGTACCAAAATTCATCAAAATTGGTTAAGCCATTTAGCAATCGGTTGAGCGTGAAGAGGTAACAAACAAACAAACTCATTTTCGCTTTTATAATATTAGTAAGGATTATGCAAGTACCCTATGGGTTTGATTTATCCCCATTCCTCCTAGGACCGTCTCTAATTGCTATGTTATGGCACAGGTGGCGATGTGGAACCGTGACTACTCCGAAGCAGCGCAGAAGGCGATGACGGCGCTGTGCCAGCTGGCCGCGCAGGCGCCCGAGCTGCGCGTGCGCCTGGCCGCGCTCGTGTCGGCCTCGGACATACGGCAGCACGTGCCCAGGACCATGCGGCGCCTGCATGCGGTCTTGCAGAAGTCAGCATACTTTTGCTTTTATCCCATGAGTTTAAGCAGAACGCCATTTGCTGTATCTCCAAAATAATGTTTTAATAAAGTAGTCATCAATTTAGGCAAGCTAATCTAAAATTAAATTTTGTATCCGGGGGGCGGATCCCGGTGTTCGGTATCAACGTTTTGGGTTCGGGTAATATATCCGCTTATGTGTCGATTTGATGGCGCCATTCAATATCTTTGTTACGTAGCCAATTCTTTAATCTGCTATCAAATCAGATGTCAGTTAATTCAATTAACTGTAGTGTTTAAGAGCAGTCCAGGCAGGCCTCCTGTAATGAGCTGCGGGTAGAATAAGGCTGGATGATTGATTCATATCAAAAAGTTATATTCTCCCGTGAATATAAAGTTATATCTATGTGGTCCCGGAGTTTAAGAACACGGCCACCCCATCTCATCCCGTGGGTGTCGTAAAAGGCGACTAAGGGAATTTATGACCCAGTGCAGACTATCCAGCACATTGGGTCACCCGAATGGTGACGGGTTATGCACCAACAAGAGCATTCCCAAGGAGGGTTAGTGTCAGGTAGGCGGCCGACTATAAAAATAGTCGGCCGCCTACCTGACACTAAAACTTTAAGCAACATGGATAGACAGAATGAGATGCGCGATAGGGTTAGGGCGTACCCCGCAGGCGACGCGCAGGGGCAGCACCCTGCCCCCGTGGGAAATGGACAAGGGTTGTTGCACCATCCCAGGCGGGTGCGACGTAAGATGCGAGCTCGGGAAGTGAGATTGAAGTACACGGGGTTGGGGTTTTGGTAGAATAAACAATGAGGGGGAAGCTTTATTACAATCAGCTACTGCATTTGATCTAGCAGTAGCCAACACTTGGTTTCAAAAAGCCGATGGACACCTAGTAACCTATAAAAGTGGTATGCATAACACGCAAATTGACTACTTCCTGGTCAGACGCAACAATTTAAAGCACATCAAAGACTGTAAAGTGCTGCCAGGAGAAGACTTGGTCTCACAGCATAGACTCCTGCCTATGGAAGTAGTCATACAAATAAGGCATTGTAAACAAAAACAGCGACCTCCTCCTAAAATCAAATGGCATATGCTAGAGAAGCCTGAATGTGCGAGGAAATTTATAGAGCGAGTGGTGGACAAAATGGTAGAGATGGGTGATTTGAATGACCTAAGTGTAAATGAATGTTGGAATGAGATGGCAAGGTGTATTAGGAGCGCAGCAAAAGGTATTTTGGGAGAGACGAAAGGAAAGGGCACAATAGAAAGGGATACGTGGTGGTGGTCGACAGAGATACAGAATGTGCTGAAGGAAAAAAAGAAGAAGTTCAAAGAATGGCAGAGTGTTGGAAATGAGAGTGTTAATTTGAAAGCTGTAAGGAAGAGTGAGTATGATGCTCTCAAGAAAAAAGCCAAAAGAGCTGTGGCCATAGCGAGAGCGAAAGCCCAGAACCAACTCTATGACACACTGGATAGTCCAGCAGGCCAAAAACACCTTTACCGGCTTGCTAGAGCTAGAGAGAGAAAGTCGAAGGATGTCTGTCGGATTAAATGCGTAAAAGACGAAGCTGGAATGGTTATAACAGATGATGAGAAAATTAAGGATAGGTGGAAAGGTTACTTTGAAAGACTGATGAATGAAGAGAATGACTGGAATAGTGTGCTTGAAAATAAACCAGTGAATGAGGGACTAGTAAGAAATGTTAGTATGGATGAAGTGAGGATTGCAGTGAATGGAATGAAATGAATGGTAAGGCATTAGGACCGGACGGAATACCGGTTGAAGTATGGAAGTTATTGCGGATGGACGGATGGATGTGATTAGCTTTATTCTTCAATAAACTGTTGCTGGAAGAGGCCATACCTGACGAATGGTGTAACAGTTCGTTGGTGCCCATCTTTGAAAACAAAGGTGATGTGCTGGAGTGCAACAATTATAGAGGAATAAAGCCAATTCGGTTTTATGCCTGGTCGGGGAACGACGGATGCCATTTTCGCTATCCGCCAGTTGTGCGAAAATACAGAACTGCATATAAGAACTTGCACATGGTGTTCATCGACCTCGAAAAGGCATACGACCGGGTCCCACGTGCGGTTTTGTGGTGGGCTCTTAAGGAGAAAGGTGTGCCTGGGAAGTATGTGCAGTTGATCCGTGCGATGTACAGTCGATGCAGTACCCAAGTCCGGTCCACAGCGGGCACTACCGGCACCTTTAATGTGGCTGTCGGTTTGCACCAAGGGTCGGCTCTTAGCCCTTAGCTCTTCCTGGTGATAATGGACGCTCTCACATCGGACATTCAGGAAGAGGCTCCCTGGTGCATGCTGTTTGCCGATGACATTGTGTTGGTTGCCGAGAGCGGCCAAGAGGTCCAGAGCAGATTGGAAGTGTGGTGGCAAAGGCTTGAGAACGTTGGCCTAAAATTAAGCAGAACCAAAACAGAAAACTTGTTCTGCGATTTCGGCGGTCTTTCCAGTCCTGTGCCCATAACCCTTGCCGGAACGTCTATACCGATCTGCTCCAACTTCCGGTACCTCGGGTCGCTTGTCCAAGGGGATGGCGAAGTAGACCGGGACGTAACACACCGGATCAACGCAGGATGGATGAAATGGCGACAGGTCACTGGAACAACTTGTGACCCACGGATGCCCCGCAAGTTAAAGGGGAAAATTTATAAGTCCGTGATTAGACCTGTTGTACTGTATGGGTCAGAATGCTGGGCTGTAAAAAAGGTGGATGAAAAACGATTGCATGTAGCGGAGATGAGAATGTTGAGAAGGATGTGTGGAGTGACAAGAATGGATAAAGTAAGGAATGAATATATTCGAGGAAGTTTGAAAGTTGCGCCTGTTACAGAAAAAATGAAAGTGAGTCGTTTGTCTTGGTATGGACATGTGATGAGGAGGGATAAAGGAGGAGAAAGGAGTAAATGATGCCATAACGTCTGATACGGGGGGGGGAATGGAGAAGAAAACGTGTTGCGCCGACCCCAAATAAAATGGGACAAGGGCAGGAAAATGATGAATGAAAAATTTAAATTCTCATAAAAAGTCTCTGTCCTAACTGAGAGTCATTAGATTGTATTTGAATTGAGATGTACTTATCGAAGCATTTTCTACAGGATCGTGACAGACGTAGATATCGACGCAAGGCAGGTTTCCGGCTTAGAACTTCTTGGTGAGTGTACAATGTTCTAATGTCACACTCATTACACCACGGAACAGCATTCTTGGTAGAGTATGACCACTTTAACTTTACAGTATACGATGGCGTTGCTTGTTAAGAAAAAATGCATCGAAAATGTCAAACATGGTACATACTTTAGTTCTGTGTTTTTTCCCGCCTACATAAGTAATTTAAGTAGTTTGATTGGAGCATGGTCAATCAGTATGAAACAAAAATCCGCTAAACCGCCGTCCACATTCTTCTATCATTCAGGCTGTGTAGTAAAAAGTTGGGACCATACGTCAATATCCCAATGTATAATATATATAATATAAATGGTATAGAACTGCCATATCATCCCAAAATTATATTCGTTCAGATAACCACCGTGTGAAGTGTCTAATCCGTTCACTCGGCGACTGGCGGCGCAGCATTGGATTCTGAGAGCTAGGTCTAAGAACATCCAATGCTCCGCCGGTCAATTTATAACAACCCTTAGAATTTATCACCAGCAAGGAATACCAAACCCATAATGAGGCATATCCAACTATGAAATCGAGCTGTGATTATATAGTCTGCTGGAAGAGATTTCTAAACTAAGTAAGCGGTACCATTGTGCTCTTTGCTTATTATTCCATAATATGTATTTTGTGTGAATATAAATAAATAGTATTTTGGAACGCGTTCCAATTTGAAAGAAGTCTAATCTAAAAGTTGCAATCATTCTATCAGTAAAACGCTTTTGATTGCCGCCAAGTGCAATATGCTCATCATGACTGGACTTACAGTTTCACAGGAATGATATGTTAAGTAGTCACAGCTGGATATATTGTACACAGAGTCTGTCTTCTCGTCGGAGTCGTCGTCTCATAGAAGCGGTGCGAGTGTCGCCAGTGGATACACCAGGCGACTGGTCGGCTTCCGCAGAACTGTCGCGCCCAAAGTACAGGAGGAAGCGGTATGTATATTACCGTAGTGAACCCACCAACAGACTGCCAAAGCATAGGTCTCGAGTTCGAACCCAAGAAACCTTGCTTCGATGAACGAAAAAACCGTGAGGAAACCAGAATTACGAGAGATATTTCCCGACGGCATGTTGCAAAGTGACAGGCCCATCGTTGGCATAAAATCGATGACACCAGGATAGGCACTAACCACAAGATACAAATAAAAGACCGCAGTAAATCAGTGATTAGGGCTCAGTGGACGACAAGTCGTCATTGTCTGCGACGTAAATACACTGCCCCCATTTGATAAGATTGTATGTTAATGATTTTCCGCAATCGTGTTGATAAAGGGCGTTTTTGCAGGCAGCTCTTGTCTGATTTTTCCTATCGATAATTCGACAGCGAGGACGTTCAGTCTAAAATTTTGTTTCTTAACCTATCTCCCGTTTCCTACTTCTCCTTTAGAGCACAAGTACCGTTATTGGGCGGTTGTTTTATCTAATGTTATTAATATTCAGTCGGGTGGAAAGCTGCCCTACAAATTCGTGAGACGATACGTAATTTACGAATATACGGACGAATTTCCTGCTATCCTGCACCAAACCTTGACAACACTATCTCAACAGGAGTGTGGAAATTGGTATCAACCAGTGAGCTTGGAGATGCTTGGGCCGTCTTTAATAAAATCTGATGAACCGTCAAAGTGACAATTTTGAAAAATGGATTTAGAAAATTAACAATGTATCAACTAGGTGAGGCCTATGTGCAGCTTTGGGCGTAGTCTCGTTATCATTGATGATGATAATTATGAAGATAGCAAGAACAAGAAGTACAGAAGGGTCTGCCAAAGCCACCGTCTGATGGGGTTGCGGTTTGTTCGAAAGACATACCGCGCCCCCGGGACATACGAGGGCAAAAGAATTAATATGGGTGGGTTTTAGTCAGTAAAAGTCTGATACTCCTCCCGCTCTGCCCAGAGCAAGAGCAGGGAAGTTATTTGATGATTTCCCATCCGCAAAAGAAAAAAAAGATCAAGAACTAGATATTCGTCAATTTGTAAGATTTAATTTAGTTTTTCTTAATACAATCAAAAGTTGTTATATTTTTCATGGATACATCCATATTATGATAAATAATACTAACTCTTACTCACTTTATAATTTTCTTTCTATTCCAGTTGATCGACGATATTCCTCAAGAAGGTATTTATTTGTTTGTTTGTTGTGTTCAAATTTATTGTTAAAGTCTAGATTGATCATCTAACTAAACGAAAGTTTGTATGTGTGTGTATGTTTGTAACTCTTTCACGCTGCTGGTCGTATTTACCTAGATGAAACTTCTGCTTACTGTATGTCATGTATGTTTTTTTATAGTTTAATTTAATTAATATCGATATTTGCATAGCAGAAAATATTGACTGCATTCGTACTTATCTATTTGGATAGGTATGAAAAAAGCCACAAAACTTATTAATTTGGAAGCATGGTTCTTGAGGCACTTGATGGTGGTAAACATTTGCGAAATATTACAGAAACTACAGTGGAACATACAAGATATGCTGTGCCGACCCCACAAATAAATTGGGATAAGGGCAGGAGCATTCTCCTACTCTTATAGTGGTGGAACATAAAAAATATATATGTTTATGGCTTTACTAAATTCGGAAAACAAGATGGCCGCGTTAGTTCCGAATATGATCATGCACGATCCTGCACGCCATCCGCCCTAATTGATCTTGGTCTCTTGCTCCTATGTTATATCGAAGCCGTTGCTGGCTTTTCTCGGGGATTTGGAGTAGATCGAATTATATTCCCACCCGTGCTCGAAAAACATGCCTTGACGTGGAGTTGCAGACGCCAACCCGTTCTAAAATACAATCTCCTGTTTTGTATCGTAGTATCCTCATTATCATCTTTGACTAAATTTATTGTCTTCCAGCACGTCGCTCTACTGTATCGCTGCGCGTTATTTCTCTGGGATTGGAGTGTGGCGGACTGGGAATGTCTGGCAAACTTATCCCTGAATCTCGCAAGTTTTCCGCACTGAAGTGAATAGGTAAACAAGGATGTTGAAGGTTGACAAGCGTTTATCCGCCTGTACTTACTTATGAAATGGTATGGATTGTATTTATAATGTAACTGATTGTGGAACGGGGGGGATCTTTGTATTGTCTATCCGCTTTAATAAGGACGGCTCACTCATAATGTGTTCATGGATTTTACGTAGTTAGATATCGAATATAATTATAAGGGTTTTTTTATAACGGTATGGCGATATCCGTATCCAAAACACGAAAAAGAAAATAATATTAAAAAATTGTACTCAATACAAATAGTATGTACCTACAAGTATTTTCTAAAAGTAATAAATACTGACTCCTGGTGTCCCCGTTTTTCTTTTTCCATACAATGAAGTGATCTTTACATAATCTTTACGTAAAAACCAACCGCTTCAAAAAAAAAAATACTCAAAAAAGTTTATCCACCGATTTCCATTTAACAAAATTACCCTTATTTTGTTAATACAAGACAAATAAAATAAGACACCAAACTACGAGGCCTATCCTATATTTTGTTATTTTGGTGCTCGTCGTAATTTGGGACTAATAAATGTTTTTTCTTTCTTTCTTCTATCCTGGTATGGTGCTGTAAGATAAACCATTTTCACAGCGCTGATATTCTAGTTGTCAGATACGACTAATACACTAACGTAAAAGTTAGAACGAATAAAACAAAGAAAAATACTAAAATTGAAATAAGAAGAGTAAATCCTGCAACGCGCAGCTGCGGGTAGGCGGGTAGTACACTCGTCGGTAGCACGTTGAGTTGTACTGGATACAAGCGGACGCGGTACTTTATCAAAGGGCGCCAATATTTTAGCGGATGGATTGTACGTACAAAATATTATTATCTTAGGTTATACTTGCTTTTTTTATGATGATTGTAGCATTATTTTCGTTGCTTTTCTAAAAAAAATACATTGAATACCTAATATTTTGGTGTATCTAATACATGAGCATGGGATATAGAACATTATTGGCATTGTTTTAAAGTATAAATTACCTACATTATAATTGATGTTCGCTTATAAAATGCAATGACTACAACTATTATGATCTTTTATAGTAGTTTGTTAGATTTGACAAATATAACTAATTATTAAGGTAATTTAAAATGAAATGAGTTCTGTTAGGTGTAAAATCTTCTTTGCAAATTATTTACAGTATTTGAAGAATTATTACAATAAATACTACTTATTTAAATATTATTCTCGTTTTATTTCTATGACTCGACCTATCTACTTTTAAAGTAATTTTATACAGAGGAAAGATTTTTGTAATTTTTTTCTAAAACACTAATTCACTTACTTGACAATAATATGTTGCCATACACGCAAACCTCACAGGGTTCTTCTGTGTACTGGCGTTGTTTGTTTGTCGAATAGACTACAAAATTACTGGATCAATTATAACCATTTTTCGTCGATAGAAAGCTAAATATTAGAAAGTAACATAGGCTATATCATCACCCTACAACACATAGGAGCTGAGCAGCTGGTAAAACCGCTATTACTTAGCCAAGCCTTAGCGGGTACAGTCAGCTTTAAGTATCTTAATAAATATTGTTCAATTTAATCAGACATCTTAATAAAATATTATCAAATCTAGAAATGAACATGAACACAACATTCCGAAATGTTTTTAGTGTGCTTTGTAACCTCAAAAAAAAAACGGAACTTATAGGATCACTTTGTTGTCCGTCTATCAGTCAAAACCCTCTATCTCGGGAACGCGAGGAGGTATCAAGTAAAAATTGTGCAGTCAAAAGATATGGCCGCTTATGTCGCAATTTTATAAGGAACCCTCGGTGCGCGAGTCCAACTTGCTCTTGGCCATTTTTTTTATTTGCCGCTAGTTTTTATTTCGTCGGTTCATATAATTTTGATCAGTGTTCGTCCTAATAGCAGCTGATCACTGTACATCAGTGTGCCATGGCATACATCGACTAGTCAATGGTTTCGGTACAGCAGTGGAATTAACTATCAAAACAATGTACCCAGTCATTCACTGATAGATATCCCATATCGCTTCAAATGTGCCTATAAAATTTGTAGAGTTCCCTATATTTCTCCAGGATTCCATCATCAGATCCTGACCTGATAACTGGGTGGAAGCAGGGAAGTACCTTTTCAAACAACGTAAAGATTTTCCAAATCGGTCAACGAATGGGGAAAACACAAAAGAGGACGACGTATTGAAAACATTCTCTTTTTAGAGTTTAGTAAAAAAATCCAGGTAAAAGATGTAGGGACGAGCGGGATAAAACCAATGACCAAGATGAGTGCCTTTGCCCAGCAGAGCGATGACACAATTTAGCAGCAGCTAAATGGAGGGAGAACATCGCGGGCTATACAGATCTTCCGTGTGGGTAAAGGTGTGCATCTTTTTGTACCTTTTGAAGACCACTGGCTACTAAGTTGCAAAATGGCTGAGACACCACCAAAAAAAGAAAGATTTCTAAACTGTAATAAAAAATGTCCCATTACTAGAGAACACATGCCTACCACATATTTTCCTAAATCGGGTTGGCGTCGGGGGTGAGGTAACGTTAAAAGGCGCTGGCGTGCAAAAAGCCATAAAAATAAAGACTATTGGACATAATTATGTATGTGAATGAAAAACTGCAAATATTACTTCCAATTTATTACAACATTTCAGTTTTACAGGTAGTCTTCATACATACTGTCTTTATATTTTGACTTAACAAATACTATTGGCAAGAAATAAATCTTTCATACATTAACAAAATCTTTTTATATTTTTGGTGGGATTGTCATTTCAGAGCTATCGCTGAAATACTTAATACATTCAGGAAACTATTGCGCAAGTCACTACAAAAGCATCTGGCTTCTAATTTATACTATGTGCCAAATTAAGTAAAAGTAAGTACATTCTGTGCTTTCAAACTTCAATAAGTCTAGAGAGTTCAAATACATTTATTAATTTTGATATTTACAAAGGAACACCTGTGGTAATACACATAAATATTATGGTAATTTATGTGGGAATTGACTAAGTTATTTTAAAGATTACAAGAAACTATTAAATGACACATATGTGGGTAAACGAGAAGAAACAATGGAATTAAATAATATTTTACCACTACTTTTTAAACAGTTACCAAATGCTGAAGGCATGACGTTTTTTTTAATTCCTCATAAACTAGTGTTAAGATACAGATAGGTATGGTATTCTACATGAAACATCGTAAATGTGAAATTGTCTATGATAATCTACCTTACATTATATTATTTAGCATTACTAATTTATAAAACCACCACACAAGCTCCAATCTATAAACTGAGCATTGTCATGTTTCAAAAACATTTGGTAGGTCCAAGCTCCAGTCTGCAACTTTAATATAGCTAAATTAGTACCTAAGTGATCATAAAAATGTACCTTACATTGGGTGTAGGCCATGGACTACATAGTAGGTGCTAATACCGAGGCCCAGAAAAAGTATATATTTTTTTACATCATTTAAGATATGATAGAATTCTCAATAAATAATAGACGATTTGAAGACAACAAAGAACCTGAACATCATCACAATACACATTAAAAAAATAATATAACAAACAGACATTTCTCAAAGGTGACGTATTTCCTGTCTGAAAGAAAACAAAGTTGTTTTATATAAGTGTATAAAAGTAAAAAATAAATTAAAACAATTTATAATTTAATAATCAAAACATGAGCCATTTCTTTCAGTAACTAAAAATAACAAAAATGATAATATTACACATACTCATTCTAACACTGTTCACCAAAAATACTACATACACAGGACAATAATTCACCACAAATTTAACATTCCTACTTTGAATTTTAGCTATTCAACGAAAAGGACACAATGGCTGGAATAATAGCTGCCCAGATCTTCTGGTGATGGGAATTCAATTGCAAGTATGCTATTCCTCAGGGGCCTGTTTCGTGGCCTCCGCTTAGCTCTGCGTCGCCTTTTCTCACGTCGCCAATAATTAGGCCTTTCATCAACAGCAAACAGTGTTAGAATATCAAAGCGTCATAAGTCAGGAAACCGTAATGGGTCTTCTATAAAGTCATCTGGTATCTCAAATAGATGTAGTGGAATACCATCACGAAATTCAAATTTTTGAAATGTAATTTTAGCTGTCACTGTTGGCAAAATTGGTATCTCAATTTTTACAGGAAACCCTCTCGGCAACTTCATAGCCACAAACTGTCGCAATTTAGCAAAATGCTTGAATGGTGCAATCACTTCCAGTACATTCAATAGCATGCCAACACTCAGAGGGAAGTCATCACTCATGGCAATAGTGGCCCGGAAATTCCTTGACGATTCCTTGTAAACAAGCTCTCTGCCCAGGCTAGGGTAACATCCTGGAGGAGAAGATATGTATGAACACCAATCAATATTATTCTCAGGAGGTGGGTTCAGTGATGCACGGCGAGTAGGCTCCCCATTTGTTTCCAAATTTTGTGTGTTTCCCTTAGTGAGGCTTTCAATAATAGCCTTATTTTTTTGGAGGTCATCAGTTGACAAATGTTCCCTCCTTTTGCGTGACTCCAATACAAGACCAGTGATGGTATAAATATCACTCCTATATATTCCTGCAACAGTTTCTCTACGATCTTCTCGAAATATCCAGCCGGACTGAGCCCTTGTAAATGAAATTCCTTTGGTTGACATCTGAGCAGCGAGTATATCACTTGACATGAGGATATCTACTTCATCTTCTATTTCAGTTTCTGTTTCTTCATAACGGACTCTTTGGTACACTTTAGCTTTATTATCTAAAACAGTTAGTGACTCACTAGGAGGTTTTTCTCCCTGGAAAATGAAAGATATATCTCCTCTTTCCCATTTCATATCAGTGAAATCTACTAGTGTGGTGTCCAATCTGATTCCAGAACCAGATTTGTATATCTTGCAAACATCGGATGGTAATACTCTGGATACTAGAGGAACCCATGAGTGGAAATCCCATTTGAGTTCCATATAGAAATCCTGTATTTGGGCAAGAGCTCGAATCAAGTCAGGTCTGCGACGCTCCATCTGTTCTCGAGCTTGTTGCTTCAATTTACGCACTAGTGATGATATGGTCTGACGATCTCCGTAACTGATGGCTTCAGCCAACGGCGACCAGCCTGCGTGGTTCTTAACTTTGACGGGCGCGCCGTGCGCAAGCAGCAGCTGCACACAGTCCTTGCGGCCCAGCATGACGGCCAGGTGCAGCGCCGTATTGCCATGTATGTCTTTTCGAGCCACATCATGATTTCTAAGTAGCCCTGAAAGCTTGCGAACATCACCAATAAATACACACTCGTGTAGTGGAAACACTTCGTCTTCTTCGACGCAGGCAGGCATTGGCGCCTCACGCAAGCTGTTGCTCATTTTCAATTCATTACTCTCATTGATAACTAATTAAATAGGAACTTCAAGTGGAAACAATTTTGATTATAATCTAATCAAGGAGATAAGAAAACGGCTTCATATTTTGAATGCTCTTAGTTGTGTTGAATAATTTCCTAATTAGTTAAGTAACCAACTTATTTTTGAAACCATATTATTTACTCAAATATACACTAAACAAAATTATTATTTTCTTTTACGAAAAGTAATGTGTCCATCATCGTTTATAGGTTCTGTTCCAATAATCGTACCAAATTATATATTTTGACATCTGTTTGCTGTTATCACTTTTTCTCTTGTTCCTAGCTATGTCATGATGTCCTGCCGTCAGAAATTTACATGCTAAAGATTGTAGCCACTTGTATTGGAACGTTCATCCTTTTCTTTTTTTTTGTTGCCAATGTAAGAGCATTGATTTATTGTTAAATAATCGACTAAATAAATAATCGGTTGATTATAAAATAACTGAGCCTCGATTCTTGGGCTCAGTTATTTAGCTCTTACATTGGCAACAAAAAAAAGAAAAGGATGAACGCCGACATACTGATCTAACCTCATCTGAAGAATCTAGGTATGAAAAGGTTTTAAAAGAAGCCACCGTCGCGTCCTAAAAGCATTACCAAAAGCAAAGGATACAAAATATCTCTATTACGATTGTTGTCACGTTCCTTAATAATTAAAGGAGGTCCGGGATAGCACTGTGGGGCTACTCCATTATTGTAGCTAGGGTAGCAAGTGATCGAGGCAATCTGAAAAACATAAGGAAATAATTTATTTTAGTCATTATCGATATCTATATTAGTCGCGTCCAATTTGTAATATATTGTTATGGAAGAGCTATTGCTGATTTTACCCATCTCATACTTCCCTATCCTAGGAATTTGAATTTTCAAACGACTCGCTTTCAATTTTTCTGTATAATCCCTTATATTACTCATTCTTGTCACTCCACATCCATCTCACTGAGTATTCTCATGCCCGCTAGATGCAATCATTTTTCTACCCACTGAAACGTCCGGGCGACTAAGACAGCCCAAAACTTTTTGACGTTAAACGTCCGGGCGACTATTGTTACCCAAACGTTTCGCCCTATTCAAACCCTTTTTTTGTCTATGAGAGTGTTCAAGAGGTTCACAAGTGTTTCGCTAGATGGTTCTCTATTAAATTACGCGTCTGTTGGTCGGTAAAACACCAAGGTCAAGCCACAGAGAGATTTAAAAAAAAAATTGTTTACACAAGTGTTGAATGACGTGCTTGAGTGGTTGAAGTGTTTACGAGTGTCGAGTTTCAAATAAAAGATAAGATGGATTTATTGTTCTACTGTATTAAGTGTTTAGTATTGAAATACTCCTGAAGATCCATTCTTTCAGAATATCTACAAATTCTAAGTATCCGAAGTCTGATAGGATTTTTTTTTAATTATTTAAAATTGACAAGCAAAAACTTTTCCGTTGCGTGCCGGTTTTTTGTTAAGTTTTTTTATGATCTGTTATATAGTGTAGTAAAATACTACTTCTAATTGGAAACATAGGTAATTATTAATATCTGTCTTAAACGAAAGAAATATGATAAAAGAAATAGGATTACAAGTTTTAATTATTTAATTCTCAGGATTTGAAAATGGACGACCATAGCCCCCCTTTACGTTTCATACCGGAATGGGTAGTTTGTTTTGATTTATTATGTTATACTGTTTGTTCGAAGTAATTATAAATTGGTACCAAAACAAAGCTTATTTCATCTAGTTTATTAATACGTAAATAGCGTGGAGATATATTACGAAATATTTCGTAAAAACTTGTAATTAATAAATATTTTACTCAAATTTCACCACTATTGTAAAGTTTAACTTTTTTTTGTACCATTTACGATAAGAGTTACAATTTAGCTTTCGCATATTTTGATTCCTTATAATGTCAGCTCTATACAGGTATTTTTTAATTTACCATAACAGTTGTAGCTTGGGAGAAAATAAACTTTAAATCGGTGACGTCATAGGGCGCGCGACCGTGACGTAAGCTCGCGAGCGCGCGGACGTACTAGATATGACAGCTGTCAAACTTGGGACGTGTGAGTGGCTACCATCTTTTCAGATCGGTATGGCCGCGACGGTAAGAGTTATGGGGCACACGACTGTTGAGACCACCGAAATCTCAAAACAATTTTATTAAACATTCATATTCTGTTTTGGTTCTGCTCAATTTCAGGCCAACGTACTCCAATCTTTGCCACCACAGCTCTAAAAGGCTCTGGTCCTCTTGGCCGATCTCGGCAACAAGTACCATGTCATCGGCAAACAGCGTGCACTGGGGAGCCTCTTCCTGAAGGTGTGAGCCTCTGTTACAACCAGGAAAAGGTAAGGGCTAAGAACCGACTCTTGGTGCAGCCACATCGAAATGCCCGCTGTAGTGACCGGACTTGTGTACTACATACAAGTCAAGTCTACAGCGGGCACTATTGACTGAATATCTTACTTTGCTGGTGGTTAACCCATCACCACTCGGGTGACCAAATGTTCTTGATAATCTGCATTGAGTCGTAAGTTCCGTTAGTCCCCTTTTACGACATCCACAGGATGAGATAGGGAGACAGTATTCCTAAAGACTTGGACCACACGGATATAAACTGACCCCGTATTCACAAACGCTTCCATTTAACGAAATATTTTAAAAGCTTCCGTTTGCTTTCGATTCGACCAGTCGTACATACGTCTATCTTTTTGAGGTAGGTCTTTGCCAAATGGCAAATAAAGAATTCTCATAGATTTGCCTTGCTCGTCTGTCTATCTGTCCCAACTTAACAGCCAATTGACTTTAAGACTATTGGCACTACATATTTAAAATTCGGATAGTAGGACGTACCCTCTATAAAACGGTACAGAAATATGATGCGAAATTATAAAAAAATAAGAAAAAGCGTTGCGATGGCCCAGAAATTACGTGCCTCGCCTCTCATGCTAGAGTTTATGGGTTCAAATCCGGGCAAGTACAAATAAGAATGACTTTTTCAATTCATATGTATTTCATCACAGACATTATTGAAGGAAAACATCGTTAGGGAACCTGGACAAATATATATTCTAGTTTGTCTGTCTGTCTGTCTCGAGCAGGCGTGGCAATCAATTCTCATGCCATATTTGTATAAGAAGAGGCCTTTGCACAGCAGTCGGACAGTTATAGGCTGATATTATTATTAAATGGTTGATGAGATATTTGCTTCTTCAAAAGTCGTGAATTGGTAACACGATTACTTTGAGATATGGGGCTTTTACATGTAACCCTGGATGTAACTTTGTATTTCATAAAAAAAAAACTAGTTTCATTAAAATAGAATGAGCGTTAAAAATATTGTTATTTTATTGTTTGGTGCTTCGATACTAACGGAATCCTGGGTGTGGGAGACTGTTTGAAACTTGGCCCGTTTTTTGGCATAAAGAAAACGGGCTAGCTGACATACGACTTTCCGGATCGCGTGTTTCAGATAAATAGTTGGTTATTCCTACTGCCATAAATATGCTACTACTCGAGTTAGATGCTTAGCTTTTTTTTTTTTTTTTTTCGGGTGGGAAATCATCTAATGACTTCCCCCGCTCTGGGCGGAGCGGGAGGGCATGTCATACTTGTACTGACTAAAACCCACCCATGTTTCTTCTTTTGCCCTTTACGTTCCGAGGCCGCGGTATCTCTTTCGAACAACCCGCAACCCCGGTAGATGCTTAGCTTGGCCTTAATTATGTACATTACAACAGTATTTTTAAGTATATCTTTATTACACAAGAAGTAGTTAATTTCTTTGTGAAGCCCCCTAATTCCTGTGCTAGGTGAAAAACCTGTGTTACAGGAACCAGTGCCCTCTCATATGAATAAATAGAAACTACCAATCAATTGGAATAAGTTTCAAGCTTTAATCATATAAGTAAAGTTACTATAAGGTTTCAAAAGAAGCCAATAATATCGGTTGGTTTGGTGAATGGATCATGGATGGCTTGTGCTGTTGCATTAATCTTTTGGCTGGTAACCATGAGTATTTAACAAATGTATACCAACAGCGCCCTCCTAGCAACGTAATGAAATGTCATTACATTGATAGGAGGGCGCTGTTGCTGCAAGCCCCAAAAGAACCATGTAGTGTATATTTCATTTTCGTTCTCATTTACCCCAAAAGAAGCATCGTCGTCGGCGGACGGTCGGTGAGCCCATACCCTTTGCTCACCGTCACAGACCCGCATCTACAGCGGCCGGAAGTGGTCTCGCGGCGTGACTTGGTTTGATGTTCACTCCCTCAAACGCCCGGCTACCTCATTCGCGAGCATAACTGCTTCGCAATAGGTAGTGACCGCTTCCCATTCCCTCTCACTCCGTACATTGGACTGAACCAGGTCCGGATGCGAGAGATCCCCGCCAGCGATCGTCTGTACGAGAACACAGCGGGGCTCCGCCCAAGCTGGCCAGACCACCACAGTGTGCTCTACTGTGCCCTCCGGGCGATTGTCACAATAGTGAACCCGCGCGTTTCCTCCCGCCTGATTATGTGCAGGAACCCCCCAAAACATCCGTATCGAGTGAGGACCTGATTCAGGCGGTAAGCGAGCACACCATAGCGATGGCGCCTCTCCAGATTATGATAGGCTTATAATTTATCGAAAAAGTTTAAGATACTTACATAAAGCGTCAACAAAATTGAGAGAAGAATCAATAGTTTCGCTGACATTTTGTCGACAACGGCAGCACCGCGTAATAGATTTATATGCAAATGTTACACGAGTTTATTAATGAGTAAAATGCATTGTTTCGCTTTTATACTTGCATTGTCGGTTCATTGCACCACTAATGAGACATTATTGGTACAATTATAAGTACATACATATTTCAAAAAAGCGTTATCGCTTGAACTACTTTAGAAGCACGTTCGAAAGTCTAAACACTCTTGTTAAATAAGCAAAAGTAGTTACGAAAGTATTTTTTGTAGCAGTAAGGTGTAGTTACAACAATTTCTAGATAAAAAGAAAATTATTTAAAATATACGTACCTACATTTTAACATGTTTGCAGGTTTTTATGCAATCATTTTACATGTTTAGGAAGTCTTGTATGCATTGCAAATCTCTCATTTTATAAACTAACAAAAATAATAACAA
Source organism: Ochropleura leucogaster (assembly GCA_958449745.1). Taxonomy (NCBI): domain Eukaryota; kingdom Metazoa; phylum Arthropoda; class Insecta; order Lepidoptera; family Noctuidae; genus Ochropleura; species Ochropleura leucogaster. Next base: position 12,288,875 of record OY288203.1, on the reverse strand, counting down.
TGTAACATATAAGCAAAATGAATAGATAATACACAAGTTTCATCCGGGAGAAGTGCTGAACTCGAACAACTGATTTAGTTTCATATATTGCCGCTCGCTAAAATATACCGATTTCATCGTTCTGTGGTACAGTAGTAGGCACTAAAGCCTAGGAACAACCAAGGGAACAACCTTTCTTCGGCGTAGTCGAAGTCGTTGACATTTTCAAATATGTCTCACTAGATGGCTCTCATAGCATTGTTTTGATTTTGATCGAGTTTGATTTGAAGCGCAGAAAAAAGTTGACAGATGCGCGCACCAGTGAAACGCCTCGTAGTCGTATAAATTTTATCCACTTTTCTATAAAAAAATAGTAGCAACTCATAATGTTCATTTACTTATTTATAAAAAATAATGTTCAATTTCTTTCGTAATAATTGAAGTGCGTAATATTATATTGGTTTTTTAAAACACTGCACCCGGGACTGACTTTGCTCGATTGTATCGGTATAGTTTTATAGATAAGATTAGTATTGATTGAAAATTCTGTTTGTTTTTTATTGCCACTGATTTCTTGTAATCCGAACAAAAAACATTTTATGCTCCACCTCTTAGTATTGGATTGTCTGAGACTTGAAGTTGTTATTGTGACTTGCGGCGTCAAAATAAATAAATATATGAATTGACTGGACACCAAAAGTTTCCGGCTTATTGATCCTGCCTAGCGAGGAAAATTCTTCATAATGTGAGTATTCATTTGATCTATGTATCATAAGTAAGCTAGTGGCATTTCATAGATTGGCGTGCCCATCTGCATAGCTAACTGTATCCACCACAAACCAGGTAACTTTTTATCTATAATAAAGTGTCTATAACTTTAGTATAAAGTTTCTAATAAATAATTACATAAAATTATATTACGAATTGTACTAATTTTGTAATCAAAAAATAATAAGACAAGTTCTATTGTAAAGAAATAAGTATTTATTGTACCTACCTGAATGATAACTATAAATATTGAATTTCTAAAATGATCATTTGTATATGAGTTTTACTCTTGGGTAAGTTGTAACAAAACATTAAGAATGTCACCTTGAAAACTTTTTTTAAATTCTGTAGTAAAGAGAAGCTAGTTAATATCTTAAATATTCCTTTGCGACTAGTACTTATTTACCTTAATACGTTTTTGATATTTTAAGAAAATAACCATTTAGTATTGCATCATTCGATATTGAGTGAATTAGAGAAATAAAATTTGTAGAGAAATATTTTTATACCTAAGCAAAACAAAATAAAACAAGGATTAAGTTCCTTTGATTAAAAATAAATAAGCATAAAACATCCTCTATTTTCATCCCAAAAATTATAGATCGGTCAGTAATTCTGAAGAAGTCCTTAACAGCTAGCACCTAAAAGCTCTGAGGCATGGCCATACAATATTTCTTATGCAAAGGTGATGCTATTTCTAAACTTATTAGATATTGTCATGCACATTATGTTTATGAGTTTCCTGCAAGGAGTAACAATAGCTGTTTTTAAACCTAAGCTATTGTATATTAAACATTTATTGGACATGATTCTTGAACATATTGTTAACAACCTATAAAAAGATTTTATTTCTTACATCTAACAATCACAACACATCAGTTTTATGTAGTTCTTGAATCATTAAAAGTTAATAAAGATATGTGGATGTAGATAATTTAAATTTATAAATTATTTTATGAAACCAGTTCCTGCAATACAAGAGTTTTGCTTGTGGATGAGTTCATTTTGGCTCCCTCAACAGACTCAACTTTGTTAACACTTCTTGTTCCCCAGAAAAAGGGGGCTATTGATGGCAGTACTACAGTTCTAGTAAAGGTTTTTCTGTATTTCTCCTAATACAAAATATTCTATTATGTGCCTATTCATTAATTTGTAAGGAATATACCAATTTTCAGTGGATTATCTCCACACGGATTTCCATTGTGTTTCTTAATGTAAACTTAGGATCAAAGCAGTGCCATGGTTAGTTGGAGAACATTGACAATAAATTTTAGTAACTAAGAAAGTAGCTGTATATGTGTTATATTTTCTCATCTTATTTATTCATTATATTTCACCTAAACAGATTTAGAACACAGATTAATACATCAAATACTTTTTATCCCTGTTGCACATTCGTGTGGAATATTTTCGATGTCCATTCGGGTGAAGTCACATGCCAAAACTAGTATCCTATAAAAACAAAACATCATTGTTATTATTCAAATCAGTACTTCTTATTCAAAACTTTAACAACAACTGTATGACCAAGTGTGATGTTCAGAATTTTAAACATTACATTAAAGCATTATCCTATACTGTTGTGACATAATCTCATCATCTTTCTAAGTATATCTGTGAATGTTTGTTTTGTTGAATCAATATGTTCAGAGCTTGTAATACTTTTAATAAAATTAAAGATACAGTTGGATTCTCGCCGAAGATTGAGTTTTTTTGAGATGTACTACGGACTTCTCAAGGTCTCCGTGTTCATGTTGTGCGTGTCTACCATACTGCTCCTATCCATACGCGGGCGCTATTTCAGCAATTCTCGGGCACATCAGTCATGTTCTTTTACGAGAATTTGAAATAACGACATTTTTAGTGGACTATGTTGGTTTCCGTTACCCTCCTGCAAACCTAACATTCGCTTGACAAACTAAAAGAAAAACAATCTTACCTTTATTTTACGTAACATATAATTTTATACTATCGTGCTAAAGTTTTTGGTCGTCCTGAGGGCAAGGCGTATTTTTGCTCAATATATACGTACATGTATTTTATTAGGGTATTGCCATACCCAAAGGCGAAAGGGTTCCTACAGCGGTACTGCGACAACATAACTACTCATCCCGTATTTTCTGTACTAAATAAGAAAACAACTTTTACACAGACAGCGAACTTACAGTTCCTGGGTCCAAAAAAATTACTTATTCAGTACAGTAGTGCTTCAATGTAGATTCGAGGGTACAGAACAGCTAGTCCTATAAATACATGTGAGGTATTGTCATAAATGACTGTAAATATGATGTTTACTACCTGCTAAACCACAATATTACCTACAGTATAAAAACGATTAAAAGGGGTCAAAGTTTGAAACTCGTTGAGCGACAAAAACATGCACAACTCGACATTACTGTCCTGGTACTTGTAAGAACATCTACAGCTAACTCAGAAAAGCCACAAAATTAAATTCATATTAAAATACCAAGCTACCAAGTGTGCCTGAAGACGGTTTGAAAAGAACTCTCGCGTAGGGGTGCCTTTTGGCTTCGATCGTTTTGGTCTTTTGTGCCTTACACATCCGCTGACACATAGTGCCACAACCGTTGTGCCATCCACCTTTAGATAATTATCCTAGTGCCGAATGGAGTAGGACTATTTATTATACTAATCTTGACACAATGGATAAAGTAAGGAATGAGCACATTAGAGGAAGTTTGAAAGTTGCGCCTGTAACAACTCCAAAATATGGAAGACAGTCGTAAGTCTTGATATGGACATGTAATGAGGAGGGACGAAACGCATATGAATGTTAATAGATGGAGAGGAAATGTAAGGTAAAGAAAAGATAGATGGATTGTGAAGGAACGATGTGAAAGAGAAAGAAGTAAATAAGGCCATGACGTCTGACAGTGGAGAATGAAACAAAAAACGTGTTGCGCCGACCCCAAATAGAACGGCGCAAGGGTAGGAAGATGGTGAATCTTGACCTAGGTAGGTCCTAGACTAAAGCAAGTAATCAGTTTCATCACGGACGAAACAGATTTTTAGTGTCCATGCTAAGGTCGATTTCTGACCGAAGTCGATTGCTCATCAATCGTAACGCTCGGCCAAAGCCGAAGGTTAAATGAACCCGAAAATTTCAGTTCAAGATCTGCTAGAACAGCAATGTTCAACATATACAAATATTTTTATTTTTATAAATTAATGGATTTTTAACACACACCCACATTAAATTTCGGCGCTTTTGCCGAAAACTTCGGCCCATTATGGCTGAAGTTGACCGAAGACGAAGCTTCAGTGGGACACTACAGATTTTACTTTCTAGGAAGATACTTTATAGCTATTTCAAACAACAATCGTGCAGTAGTATCCATTGTTTTATTGGGTTTTGCCCTGTTAATTTTTATTCAGGTATTTTAGTTCTTTGTTAATACAAGCGGACAAAAGGATCCTGTATTAAAAAGTATATTTTGTGTAGTGTTCTTTGTCATGTATTGAAAAGGTCAGTGCAAAGATTACAGTGAATGGAGTTATTTTTAAATTCAACATTCGTACTTTACAGTTAGTCTTATTCAAAACAAACTTATTGACATCATGGACAGATTTCGGCCTTATCTCGGCATAAATAAAGGGTTATCTACTACAATAACTTATCAGTACTTGTTTTCTCTTCGTTACTGACAGACTGACAGTTTATTGTAATACATTTGGTAGTGATATTTCAAAGATACACCTGTGCAGACTTCATCTGATCAAGTTCCCCTAGTGTGAAAATAAACTCTTGTCGGTTTTATTAATTATTGGAGTCACCGCTGTTCAATTATTTTTTTCCATTACCTAAGCAGTAAGCTGCTATAATAAGAAGTAAGTAATCTTTTGATTAATTTGCTTAGCACCTACCTGTGTTTGACGATTGGTATGATGTTATACCTAAAAGGCACGCATATCAGCCAATAAACTAACGTATGTATATATAATGTCAACTTTGTTTCATCTGCAAGGACAGATTTTAGCTGTGTCGGTTTAAAATGAGAATTTAAAAAGAATTTTAAGGAAACACTGAGGTATTTGTGGTGTCAATTAGTCTCAGATGTTTGCTATGCATTCATAGTGTGAAAACCTAGACAGATTTGTTGCCAGACAGATGGCGCGCATATTTAATATGCAGTAAGTAATACTAATAACATAACCGAGGGCCAAACTGCAGACACCGCCCGAGCCAACATATGCGTTGATAAACACGTTATTGACTGTGTGTCACAAGCTACATTGACAAAATGTTGTATTTTAATTTTTGTACTTAGCGTTAGAATTAAATAAAAAAATATTTCTACCCTCTTTCCTTCATCTACATTCTGCGGACTTTTGGACCTTTCCTCGTACATTCAGGCAGTTATTCGTTTAACGAAACCAGGACAGTTGTAAAATAGGACGGGGATTATAAACCTAGATACATGATACATTATGGAAAAAATATTGACTCGAAAACAGCGTAGAGATCAAATCGCTATAGTCCATCATCACATCATTAACAGACATAACCGGAATTATGTCATGTAGTTGTGCAGCGCTTTATGTGCACCTAAAATTTCTAAAACATAAATAAATTAATATTTTTTTGTATTATGTCGAGTGTGTAACATGTTTACATCGTGTGACTTGAATTTAAGCCAATTGGAAGCAAGCGACACCTCAATTGCCATAATCCGCTTAATTAACGCTACAAAAATATCGTGTCATTTTCGTAAGTTTTCCCTACCAAAAGCATAGCAAACTTCCTTCTAAAGTTATGTGAAGTCGGGTATACATTTGGGTGATAGCCGCTATCAATATTTCTCTTTTGCTCATGACGTGGCTAAGAACTTTTGATAAAAGAATCTTGTTACTATCTAAAAATAAAACTAAGACGTAAATATTCTTAAAAAATATTTTTATTGACGCATTGTTGTTTATAATAATGTAGCATAAATCTAATTTCCTTTATAACAATACCTGAGTAGGAATATAAAATGAGAAACGGTTGTCGGTATCGTGCAGCTTGGTCTGGACGTTGACTCATGCGCAGTGCAGGATCCTGTTTTGAAAATAAAAGCAACCTTCACTGGCCATTGAACCCTTGCAAGAACTTACTGACGTTTGACTTAAATCTTGTGATATAAAATATTTTTATAACGAAATTCCGGGCAAGCAAGTGCTTTATAGTTCCGTTTTGTGAGTCTTTAAAATTTAATTACTACATTTTACCTTTCTTTCTGCCAACTGCCAATGCATGTTTTGCAAAAATCTTGTACTTATTTAATTATTCAAAAGCTTTCAACGTAAAATCACCAGGCAAGTAAAACAATGTACAAAGTAATCGTTTTCGGAATGATGTACTTGAAACTTCATGAGAGTAATTCCCTGGGGATGTTGTGCTTCTGGCAAGTATTTCGAGGGCCGCCTAAAGAGAACGCGGGTCAAGGCCAACTCACGGAATACGATGTTCTACTTACAAAACCAGTTAGCTCTTGTGTATACCTTTTCGCTCATAGAAACATGGAAATGAATAATGATATTTAATAATGATATCTTCAATATTCTCCTTTACAGTTTTAATAAATAATAAGTCGTAGAAGCTTCGTTTTCTTCGTAGTTTAAGCAGCTCTCGGAACTGGCTGCTAACCATTTTACCAACTACTTATTTAATATATGCACACACTGAATACAGACAGCAATAGAAAAATAGGTACAAAAGGAAAAGGTTATTTGGAAATAAGTTTTTCCGCTTTCGCATATCTGCGAAAGGAGAGTAAAATATATCAAAAGTAGACACAATGTATCAAGTGTGTGAAGAAGAGAAAATGGAATACAAAATGGAAATAACGAATTTAAATATAACAATACAATGTAAGAATATCGTTTCATACAAACAAGTGCACACGTTTTTTTTCGGGTTTGATATCATTGAACATTTTCTCCCGCTTTGGGCGGAACGGGAGCGGATATCAGACTTTTACTGACTAAAACCCATCCGTGTTCCTTCTTTTGCCCTTTGTGTCGGGGTCGCGGTTTCCCTTTTAAAAAGGCAGGATGTATTTTTACTGCAGTTTTGTTTAACCATCATCCAACTCCAAATCTTATGTGCAAAGTGCACTTCCGTGTAGATAATTGTGACAATTATAATAATTATGGAAGATTATCATATGCCTTTCTATTGCTATTCTTAGTAACCTAGATACCACGAAAGAAATAATAAACCATACTGAACTTAGTTGAACTACCATACCGTGGTAAATCACTCAGTGCAATTTACGGCTATTTTCTAATCGATAACGATTGAAGAATGTTTTCTTGTATGTGACTAATATTTGTTACTCATGAAAACTCAACGTGCTTATTTAAATATTTTATTTTCAGTACTTTTAATCAAGGGAATAAATAACCGATCTTAAACATTTTTTTTGGTTAGTTAATGAATTCCAGCCAACATAGTGTCGAGTGTGTTTACACGCGAATTCAGAATTTTCCAGTTTCCATTATTTCCCGTTCTCGTTAATCACGCACAATTCCTAGAATCCATTAACTGTGCCGGATTTTCGATACGATGTATTTGCGATTTATTGATCACAGCAGAACAGTGATTTGGCCTCGCGTCTACGTAGAACGTATTACACATTTATTGCGAGGTACGACGGATTGTATTTGAAAATACTACATGTACGTTTCGTATTAGTTATGAAAATGGAGCTCCCATTTTCATGTTATCATCGTGCACTAGTATTAATGGAACTGGTTTCGAATCCTGTATATGTCCTGAAAATGGTCAAAGTAACTATTTTAATTTCTAACGCAGAACAAATACCCGCTAAAACAGAACCTTCCGATATATCGCTACGGAGGTGTACAGAAATTGTCCTGTGATTATATGAAGGAGGTGTCGTAGGGGTAAGCCGGGCCCGTGTTGGGCGCCAACTCAGTACGCCCCGCTCCGCTCCCGCCCCCGCAGCGCCCCACCCCACCTAACGCTGGTTCAGTTGCACGCTTTCAGCCTTCGAAGTTAACCGCGTGCGCGTTATGTCAACCAACCTTCCGTCAGCGCTTCTTCACATGAATTTCGAACTTCTTTCTCGGTTCGTTGCATATATGCATGGACCACACTTAGATGCTTACGTGCACTATTCATTCATTCATTAGTCGCAATGAAATTATCATCCTACTTCACTATTGTATCATCATATCTTCATTTCACTCTTATTTAGGGTTTCTAGATCCATCATTTTCTGTCACTGAAGTGATAGGATTGATCATTGTGTGTCGCAAATCATTTGTTTTCATAGATTAATTGGAACACTGTTATGCTATTGCCGTGTAGGTGTAATTAGTCTCACATGTAAAAACTAGATTGTATAGATAGATGTCTGTTTACAAAATTGAGTGTAATTTAGTTTGAAAAATACCGTTTAAAAACTGCGTGTGTTATTTAAATTGGCGATCCATTTGTGATGTTCGATTGGTAGATAATTCTGTTGTGTTTTGAATCGGTATTAAAACGAGAATATCATAGTACCTATATCATCTCTGCTTAAAATCATAAATAATGATATTAAGTGACATAAGTAATTGTTGACAAAAAGTAGTAACAGCTGATCGCTAGGGCCACGTTGGCACGTTGATAGCTATTTGGTAGCGAGCAAGCGCGGCGCCTCGCGGTTGCAAGGTCGTTGGTATTGAGCGACTCCGGTCAAATATTTAACGAACCATACGCGTTCGACCCATCAGTTCCCTTCAGTCAAATTTACGGAACCCTTAGAACTGTCCTTATTTGTATGGCCTCCCCGATCTCAGCTTCTTCCGGAACACTTTTTCGACCATATTCGCTGTGTTGATTTCTTCATAGTACATTGTGATCTTTTGTTGTTTTTAATTTCCTCTCTTCTTCGTACATGACCGAAGCACACTTCCTGTGCTCTGATTTCATGGAATATACATTAGCTTAGTGCTTGTCTCGAAATTCTAGACAAAAAGCTGTAATTATAAGCGCCTTGGGTGAATTTTGTTGATGTTGAAAATACGTGTGCAATCAAGAAAAAAATATTTATCCATAGTCCTTCTGGTTTCTATTTCCATATAGCCATTAGGTACTTTTATTGCTCAAATGCTCAGTCATGTTTATGACCGCAATGTTAATATCCCCGTAGCTGCAGTCATTTGTTTCAGTCTGTTAGAAACAACTTTTGCAAAACGTACAACCACCAAGTTCGAAATACGATGTTATGACCATAACTTTGATTAAGAAGTTTTGCCCTTTTGTTGTTTATGTTGTGCATTAAAAAACTCAGCATTTCCACGTTACTTTTATTTATATTACTTGTATATCAAAGTATTTTGTTCAACGCCCCCTTTTGCAGTAGTGGAATAGCATGATGTTTCCCACCCGTAGCTACAGACTACCTACGTGAATCGAGTTCCAGTCCGTGTGGAATAAAGAAAATCCACATTTTCTAGTAGGCTATAGAATAGCCACACATGTAGCATATTGGCAGGTGGATGAGGGGTCACTTAGTCGGAGGAAATTAACATGTCTACGTGCCGACCCAGAATATGGGACACGGCTGCTGGAGAATTGTCCCCTCGGGACATTAAATGACAATCGATAAACTTTTAGATGGCCCAAGTATAACATGTTTGTCATAAGTGATTTAAGATTTAAAACTTAGTTCCTCTAGGCGTTACGCAAACTTTTCACTCGAACTCGTGACATTAAAATGCGTGATGTAGGTAATCAAATAATGCATTGTTAATATATAACAAACAGTGTACAGAAATGCGTGCATAAGGCTCGTTGCCAAGGTTACAGGGTGGGTGCGATCAGCTGGACTTACGTAAGGTGAGCTGGGACGGCGGGGAGGCGCGGGGTTCGCGCGGGGAGAGGTTAGGGCCGATCGATAGCCGCTTTCGCCCCTTGCTATCGCCCTGTCCGTTTCAGTGTATCCTCAACAAAACTTTTACTGTTCAGAGGGATCTTAACTAGTTACCCAAAAGTTCTCCAACCCAACAAATAAACGTTTTCTATTCAATTGAGATTGGTAAATAAAAATGCGATAGCTACTTTTTTACGTCCTAAAGTAATTTCAGAGTTTCCTGTTATCGGTTTCCTGTTAACGTAGAGTTTCGCTAGAAAGTGTCTTATTGATCATCTTTAGAGTGACTCAGTTTCTACTGAATCAAATCAGGTCAAGGTCCCATTACGCATTCATATATGCTGTCACGAACTAAAGGATACATATGATAGCTGTATGCTGAAAAGATAACCGAAAAATATTGCTTTGATTGTTAACAAGAGATATGTAAATGGAGAACGCCAAATGAAATTGTAACAGTCACAGCTTAAGCATTTAATTAGTCTGTGCTGTGACTTGCATGTCTTTTTGACAGATTTTCATCTGGCTGTGTATGGCAAAGTCGGTGTACTTGTAGGGTATTATGCCCTGAAGACCCTGTACTGTTAAAATGAAATTCAAAATGGAAACGGAACTTACCCAGCGCTTATTTTTTTCGGGGGTAGGAAATCATCAAATTACTTCCCCCGCTCTGGGCAAAAATAACAATCTGCCCCGTTGGTCTTGTGGTGGTAGTCCCGTCTCCGATCCAAAATCCGATCGTCGGACAAAATGCTATTGGATTTTTTCATCAGGATTTGCTCAGTAGTAACAAAGTAATTTGCATTTGTGCCTAGCTGGTGACAACAGACACGCCCGGATCGGGGGGGAGTGTCAGACTTGTACTGATTAAAACTCACCCATGTTCCTTCTATTGCCCTTTACGTTCCGGGGGCGCGGTATCTCTTTCGAAACAAACCGCAACCCTGGCAGACAACCCGCAACCCCCGGCATCCCCAGCGCTCTAGTGCAAATCTTGCCATGATGGCGACACTAAAGTGATCAGGGAGTCTAAAATGGCCGCTTAAGCAGAATCATAATAGGATAATATGAATTACGTTAAATTCTTAAAATAGTCACATACGTAGTTAATATTGTGAATTGTCACTTTATCACTATTTTACGAATGGTAACGGAATTCATATTATTATCCTATTATCATTCTGCTAAAGCGGTCATTTTAGACCCCCAGATCGTTGCACTATATGATACACCAAAAATCTGACTACTGAAAATCTTAAGTGATTACTTGGGCGCATTTGAATCGGTGGGATCATAGCTGCTCTGCAATTACTTACTGGTTAATAAATTACTTAGACAGGCCTTTTTCTGATACTCGTCTGTTAATCAGTGACAGTTGGACTAGATGTGGCGTTGAAAGTCTTCACTACTTAAAAAAAAAACTAAATCAAAACGCATTTATTCAAATTAGTTGGAAATTCAATTCTGTTTGAAAATCAACATTTACAAGCGACAGTCAACCAAAACAATTATATTCTAGAAATATCGCTCAGAAATGAATAGCGAGGATCATAATACTCAGGATATCATATTAAACTTATGGTCATAAATTAAAATTAACGTTAACAACCCAGATTTTTTGCTACAACCAACCGGCTTTTGAAGTGAGAAAGATACGGCTAAGCAGTCGTTGTGTTAGGCGCATGCGGTATGGTATGCTCGATGCCACGAGTGGTTGTGTCACGAGACCTAGACGTTACTCATTTCATGCATATCATCCAACTTATGAATATAAAATAGCTACGAAGTTTATATAAACTATGTATCTTCAGCTGTTTCTATTCCGCGGGACAATGGACATAGATTTTGTGAGTCTATTCCTCAAGATGAATTCAGATATAGGTAATCTTATTACTTAAGTCTGCCCGAGACAGAAGGTATTATTTATTATAGTGACTAGGTACACAGCACTTACAATGTAAGTACTGTGCCAAGGGCGTTGCTACGTATATACGTCTCTTTGGTTTTATATGAAACAAATATAAAGCTACCGTGGAATACAATAGTAATAACAACTGATATGAACACAACACGATATGTTTGCGTTTGCTTTGAGCATCGTTATATGGACGCCTGATTATAATATTATTGCAAACTTCCATCTATGCGTTGCTTTTGTAAAATTTATAGGCGCTGAAAATATAGTACTCGCTTTTATTCTAGCATTCTATTAAGCTCTTTCTATTACCTCGGTAAATTACAATGCTTTTAGTTTCAATCGTCCAAATTACATTTAAATATAAATGTGTATAATAGTTTCTAATATGATCAAATAATAATAATAAAAAAAAAACATTTTAATGGTAACAAATACGTAACCCTATAAATAAAGGATGTAAAAAAATACAAAATGTGCCAATGTGCCACTTTCTTAAAAACGAGGTTTTTTGCTTGAAACGCTAAGCACAGTAAGCACTATCTTCCCTTATTTTGTTCCTATGCGCGATGTACTACAATTTTATTTATGTAAATATTTAATTTTGCAAATTATATTTTGCGTTCATGGTATCGCTTTGCTTTATTTATGTGGCTTTGGTTGTTTTTGCTTTGTTGCAGCTCGCGTTAGTAGTGCAGTGGTGTGATGTTGTCGGCGCGGTATTAGTGCGCGTGCGCCGCGTTCCATAGTGATGTCGTCGCCGGCGCGCGCGCCGCCGCCGCCGGTGCCGGTCCCGGCCGGCGCGGGCGTGCTGCCCCCCGGGCCCGGGCCAGCGAGGCAACGCTCCTTAAAGGACCGACTTAGAGAAGGCATTACAGGACCTTTCCACTGGCAGTGAGTGCTTTTTATCTTCCTTACAAAATATTTCAGGTCTACGTATCTTCAGCCAGCTGTTTTTTTACTGAATTCGTAATTTATTTTTTGCCTATTTGAAAAATATTGCAAGCTTTTATTATTTTTGGGTAACACCACAGTATTTATGATATTTAAAGATTCCGCTGTGTAAGTAGCTTTCTTGCAAGTTCAGCACTTGCGAAGGGACCGGATGTAAGTTATTAACTTGCTGGTACGTCAATATTTTGATGGTGCCAGCTACTGTTGGCCTGCCAGGCTGCAGCTTGCGAGCACGCTACTTATGAGATGTAATTAGCTTTATTATAATCATGACGTGATTGGATTTCACTGAAATACGTACGTGACAATGGTGTAAGCTTCGAACAGGCCGTAATTGTATGCGTGCGTACGAAAACGCTTGATCTCTTAAACTGAAGATAATTTCATGGGACTTTGACTATTCGTAACTTCTCATACTATTCATTTTGTAAAGTTCGTTATTTTAAACTTACCTAATAGTAGGTTTTATCGCAATGGTAGATTTATAAACTCGTAGTGATTGTAGGCAAAGCAGTCGTCAACTGGCCAAGATAAGAAAATTAGCCATTAAAGGTCAATGTCAAACGTAAACCTTTTAAAAATGTAGAATTGCCTTTTAGATTGTATCACTGTAATTTATGGTGATGGGTGTCGTTTCAGACCTTAAATTACACAAAATTGATACAGATGCGGCCACGACGTCTCTACCTATCTATAAAATTACATCTTGATAGGTCGTTTAATGACAAATGCGCCACCGCACTGTCTCGCTGTGAGTTTTCAATTTCCTGAAAGGATATCTATCAGGTAGCTGTATGGAGAACCACGTTTAAATAGACACAGTGTTCGTTTCCTTTACATTATCTCGACGTTGCCATTTGTTAGTTTATATGCTTTATACATTTGTCATGAAGCCACGATCTGGTATAAAGTGGTATGACGTGAGATTCAGTAGTGCGATAAATTTTCATCGATTTGTAGCAGGCGTGCACGGACACTTATCAGTCATTATTATAGACTAGATTGGCGTGTTAAGTACCAATAATAGCAGACTCAATATCCGTGTGTTGAATAGATGTAAAATACCCAAAGAGTAGTTGTGAATCCGGCTAGGTAAACATGTAGATACAAGCGTACTTTTGAGCTGAATTAAATGAATTTGAACTTGGGATAAAAGTGCTGTAACTAACACTATTAGTTAAACGTTAACAGTAAAAACAAACCTTTTACTGGTTACCTATAGTAAATCCACTTTCAACAGCACAATGCATACTTTCCTTGTGACTAATGCATCTCAACAATTTCTTTTAAACATACAACCAGTGTTACCAAGCGGAATCGTAGTACCCAGTACTAACTGGGTTGTGGAGGTCAGATAGGCAGTCGTCCATGTAAAATATTGGTATTCGGCTGCATCCGGTTAGACTGAAGGCCGACACCAACATAGTTGGGAATAGGCTTAGCAGGTGATACACGAAGAAAATTATGCGAATCTCCAGAATTCGATACCTAAAATGACCTGTTCATGTACTTAAAAACTACAAATATATTAAATTATTATGATACATACGAGGGCAAATTATAATTACTGCAAAGTCATGACAGGACGTGGACATTGGTCGCAGCTTCATCGAGGTCGCCCGAGTACATGAACTATCAGTTACTTACTATTCTTTAACCATCCCATATTAAACACTAAAATATATTATTACATAGAATAATATTTGTATTGAAGAAAACTATTGACGTTTTGTCTCAGCGAACAATGGAAGTTGCAACCGGAAGACATGTGTTTTTATCGGACGGAGCGAAACAGGAAAACTAAAACAAAGTGTAACTTGAGCACTCTCACTGTCGTGCGCCCACGACATCACTTTCAAACTTCAGATCTGAACGCTGTAGGCAAGGGTGAACCCGGCCTTTTTGAGTTAATGTGAGATGGAATAAGCATATTAGTCAGCTCAGAATGGAAAGGCAAAGATGGATTGATTGAGCAAAGACTGATACGGCTGATATTATGTCGAAGAAAAAATATAAATCGGGATAAGGACAGGAAAATGATGAAAAGCGATACGACGTTTAACCTCTCAAGGACCGCCATTATTTACGTCAACTATCCGTCAAGCACCGCCGGGCGGTCTCTTATAGTATGCGTAATTATGAATCTTTTAAGACTTATCTTTACTACAAATACAGTTTTAAAACAATCGGGCTTTGGTGGCACAAATTTGTTCCAGCGGGGCTCAATGGTAATACTTGTTTACTGGCACTGGGTTTTTGTGCCGCTGGGGCTCTAGAGGTTAATATATGATGTGGTTTGGGACAGTACCCAAAAAATGCCTTTTTCAGTGGACGAAAAATTATACGGATTCTAGCCTTCGGTGTTCCAAAGCCAATGTGTAAGACAGGGAGAATTGGGATGTGACCATGTTTACGACTCGACTGAATTTAGGCGCAGTATTGGGAGATTTTTATGGTGAACTTGATTGAGGGGAATTTCCGTACAATTATTTGATCAAGTTTTTGTTGTAACACTATCAAACGGTAACTGGCGAATAAAACAAAAAAGGTGGTATTCGTGGGTACACGGTATTCAATTTGCTAGACGTAGACTAGAGTGGTCCGCCGCCGCGCTCGTTCCGCACTAGAGGCTCTGGCGTCTCGTCACGAGGAATCTAATTTGTTCCCAGCTGGGACGCGCAATTTGTGCGAATGCATCACGGATTAGCCGCTACTTGCCTTACGTTAACGTTATTTTTCCTATTTCCCTTGTGGAATTATTCCACTCGGCATATTTATCAAAAGGTCGCGACGCCGGCGCTTTTCACTCGCCTTTTATTTACCTAATTAATATCTAACTACGATAAAGAAATGTGATACATGGCCGTCTTGTTAATTAATCATATTATAGCAATGGTAAACACGGTAATATTTTCAGCCGGTTGTTGTTATACTTCGTCGATAATCTTATGTTACGCCTAATAAGTTGTGATAATATTAGATTGATATTTATGAGTCTAGAGATGCAACTGTATTATTGAGTAAAGCTGCCGTTATTCTCGTTGAGATCATTTAGGTTTCGGGAAGAATATTTATTTCTATGGTAGAGCGTGGTGTCAGTAAGCCCTATTATTTCTTTAATTAATAACACGTCAGTCCGTTGAGCGGCAGCCGTCGGTCGGGACGCAAATATTTGCCTTGTGCAACATTCAGTATCTCGGGTGTGTACATTACCTCCACCTACTGGCTCCTTATCTCCACTCGAGCAGCCTCAAACGGTAGCGCTGGCCTTCCTAACTAAATCTCGCTTGTTTACCGCGCCCCTTTATAACGTCATTTAATTAAAAAGCTTACGCCACGACGCGCCGTAAACTGTGAAATTACACCGTGTCGTCAATGTCTCGAGCCCTATCTCCTAAGTGCACTTTAATATCGTATCATATGACTTGGTACACTTTTTGCTTTTCTCGTTTGACGTAATTTGCTACGTAAGTGAAGATATCAGTCAGAAAACACGCTAATGTAATCAATTATTTGATCGAGCCAGCCTATCTCTCATACGCTATTTTAAAAACAATTATCTTAGTTTCCATCATAAATATCAGCATCATCTTCTAAACTTAAAAGAAATAATCATTTACAGACTGCTAAAAAGAAAGGCTGCAAGAAAAATACAATTAGTCAAACCGAGTAGCCCACACTAGATGATTGTAAAACATTGGAACAATAGCACAGTCTACTAACAAAATTATTTAATCGTGAATCACAATCTGAGTGGCCAAACTGGGCAGGCTTCAGGCGACCCAGTTTCGGCGAGCTAATTCATTCTCGTCAGTCGCGCATATTTGGTGTGCTGGTGGAATCGTTGCAGTGCTCAGTTCCGCTGTGCATGTCGCAGGCTGTCCTTGGCCGATATAAAACGTTTAGGCGACAACACCATCGCGGTGTGGGTGAGGGAGGCCCGGGGGCGCAGGCCGGATCACCCCGTCATTGTTTCCTTTTGTGCTATCTATTCTAAACCGCCGGCGGAGCATGTTTGCGGTTGGCTATAGCCTCTTAGTATACGATGTCTGGGTCTTGTTACTTACAGTTGCGATAGGCCCTTCCACTTGTGTCTTGAGTTTTTGATTGCACAACGGTATTGATTTCGGGTCGGATGCTTGATATTCCTAATCCTGTTTCTTGGGTTTTAGCAACCTTTAATGCGATACAAATACCGCAAATTACTCGATAAGATTTGCATTTATTTTGAAATGTCTTTTATAAAAGTTACTGATATTACGTAACGTGAGAATATGAGCGCATGCATATTTGAGAAAGCTATAAGCTCATACAGTTGCTCCTCCAGTAATCTCTTTATGCTTTCTTTGTTCCACACAAAGAAAGAATAAATAAATGTAAATGTGTTTTGTTATTGTTTGGCCTCTTTTTCCTCTTTATTAAATTATTTACTTTCAAAGAGCTTTCTGACTGAAACCTCGCAGCGATTTGCATTTACTCTTCAGATTTTTGACAACAATTATTGTTTTTCAGTTATGCGAAGGTTACTCACCGGGTTCCGTTTTCTTCGTTCTTCAATGATTGAAACGGGTATTAATATGAGTTGTATTGTCATTGTAGTCAATGTACTTGGTTTCATTGGAGTATTGTATGTGTGGACAGTTGGACTGGCAGTACTATAGTGTTTTGCAGGCTGCGATCGTGACGGCGATGGGTGCACGAGGCCATGTGACATTGTACGTGTAACCATGTTGTCACGCGTCGCCCGCGACTCACACAACGCATCGCTTTGTCGTCGTATTACCGCGTACAAATCAATTTCACAGCCCAGCGTTTGCGGGCTACAATAGTAGGTATCTGTTTTCCCTTTTCTTATTAGCATCTCAATGTGGGTTTATAGGATAGCAACTATTGTCTCATCATGTTGATTAAGTACTCCTTGTTCTCGCAGCTGGCGTATCTGGCAGCTTTCAGCCTGAATAGCAATATTTGACGTAACACATGCGTCGCCGCATTTTTGAGACTTTATTTATTACTCTTATTATCAGGGTGTTTTCAATGTTGTTAGTCAATGAGGTCGGTACACGCTACTGGTTAATGAACCACATGAGTCGATATTGGAGTTTGGTGTCCGATACTTATCAGATTATTGGTGTCTTTGTGTCAACTATATTGATATCCACTACTATAGAAGCTTAGACTGATAGTATTTATCATTAATCTAATCCGACACTCATTTCGTCAAGTGTCACTCTCTTGAGATGTGTAAATGTTCTCGGAAAAGTGATAAGAATTTACACAACGATTGGTTTCGATTTAAAACTCAACCGAAACGAAGAATTTCCCAGTTTGTTTTTCCTCTTTTCTCGCTTTGGTGTTTTTGGTGATATAATTGAATTGTTTATTGATAATTTGTGGAACTGCGCAGTTCAGAGACACAGATAACAGACAGGTTGTTTTATAGTTAGATAATAGCCGACCCCCGCTTTTTGTTTGTCCCTTTATCAAGTTTCTATTTGGCTATTTCAAGTGAAAAGGAAGAGATAAGTTTGTTTTGTTAACAACTGTCTTCCTAGATTCTGTACTGTCATCTGTCGCTTTTGTGACTATTATACAAATATTTACGAGAAGCAAACTACTGGTAACATTTCACAATTAAAAATAACTTTCAGGTATTTCTAAAGAAGTAATTATTGTTACGTTTGCGAATACTGTTCTAAAACAAAAGTATTAGTAAAATACTATTTAATAGTGTTTATGTGACGCCTAATGCGCGCAAAAACGTTTTATTGGATTTTAATGTCCATTGCCAGTGTTCTAAAACGGTGCTCAAGAACGAATTTCGATTTAAATCTAGATTCGAGTATAGATTAGGATGAAATCTGTCTGCTTTAAATCGAGATTCATACTCGAGCATCGCTGAAAATTCTAGAACACGGCTCTAAGAAGTTAACAAAGAGTGGAACTAATGTCTTGCCATTTGTCTTGAGTCAATTGATGGAAACTGTTTCCTGTTTTCGAAGTTTGTTTTCCAGCTAGCTTTTACAGTTTCGTTTTTGCCCGGATCTGTATGCTGGCTTTGGCTAAATAATTTGACTTCATTGACCGAATTAGCCTCTACGCACCTTAACGGATGCACTTAATGAAGTGACGTAACCGCTCAAATGATCGCTCA
This sequence comes from Ochropleura leucogaster, assembly GCA_958449745.1. Lineage (NCBI taxonomy): Eukaryota > Metazoa > Arthropoda > Insecta > Lepidoptera > Noctuidae > Ochropleura > Ochropleura leucogaster. The sequence continues at coordinate 12,270,220 of OY288203.1, read as the reverse complement.
AAACGCACGGGCGTTTATTAGTACAGTTTTAACATGGTTGAAGCGAATTCCGCAATTGAATCGTTTATGCTCTGCATGTAATTGAATGATTGGCGGCGGCGCCAGCGGGACACTTGACGATGTATGATGCTGCACAGAGCTGCATCCGACAGTAATGCATCACATTGTTAGCCGCGGCTCGAGAACATCCCGTTTTACCTTGTACTTTGTATGGAGGATGTCCGGTTCATATATGCGGAAATTTTCAGCATTTTCCACTTAGCTTGATATTTTTTTGACAGCGCTTTAAAGACGATAGACGTAGTTCTATGTAAAATATATTTCGTCTACCTTGGATTTCAGTGTAATTGATAATGATGCAACACGAGAGTGGATTATACCACAAACGTCGCGAAAGGCTGAAAATGACAGATAATGCAGATATGATTTGCCTTTACAGGACAAATTATGAAATTCTATTTGCCATACCACTGTGTCAGTCGTATAAATTTCAGGATATGATATTGATACTTAACGAACATACAAATATCGGTACAATTAATCAACTTTTGTTATCATTACTAATTTCGGATAGGTAATATTTCCAAGATAAGTGTTGGTTCCTTCGATATTACTGCGGCAGTTGATTGCAATGCTTCGCTGATACACTGTTGTTTAAGTTTTGAGTTTTGTGGTGAATTCCACTGTTTGAGTGGCCGAAATTGTTGTGTGTTAGTTACAATTGAGGAGTTTAACCGTTCTAAATGAGTCTTTTTGGTTTCTTTAAAACAAGCAGGTATGTACGGATCTTTTCCTAACGCGATGTTCACGCATTGTATTTTAATTTATTGATACAGGCAACTATGAAAATATCTAAGATTGTATTATATTCCGGAGTTTTATCTGATAACATTAGGTACCTATTAAATATATCAATGTTAACGAGTTCCCATTGTCAAGCTATAATATGTCACGTTCACGTTTAATGAGAATTCAATTGTGATTTATTCGTGTAAAGTCACAAAAGATTTAAAACAAATTGCGCTGTCCGCTGTTCGCGCTGGATGAACATTTTTACGTCGCGGCCATTGAAAACATGAGTTATTGAGCCAATTAAATGTCCCATTGTTAAAGATGCGCTATAACACTTATAACTTTCAAGAACACCAATTTTGGATGGAAAATTAACTATGCATTATGTTCAGTCAGTCGCAGGAGTCATTCTTTTGGCAGACGTGGATATTCATATTATAAGTATGAGCGCTTGTTCAAGCCCGAATGAATATTAATTGACGACAATATGAATCCTGAGCTGAACAGTTGCAACGTTAAAGGAGAATACTTTGAATCGCTTTTTCTTAGTTTAATTTATATGAGCGTACATTATCTGTAATGCAACTTAATACAGATGTTAGGTTCACGATACCAGTGATGTTCAGGCAGGCCTTATTATCGTTAACCATGACGTTTTAAAAAATATGGGTCTACGCCCATATTAGGATACTGAAGAGTAGTACTGTTAGTTAAAACAGTCTTATAAGTATGACTGGCCAATTGCCAATTTTAATAAATAAGATAGTATCGCCATACCTATTTTCAGGTGTATCGTATATTCCAGGCGCGAAGATAGAAGCATATAAAATACTTTGTTAGTAAATAAAATGCAAAATAACGAAGACGACGAGGATGAACTGTGGAGTGCCGAGATCGAGTGAGTACTCGATCGCAATATCATTAATGAGAAACCACTCGCTGGCATCCCCAACCTGACTCTCAATTGCATTCATTGTCAATAATAACGTGTGACCTTCCTCCGATCATCAGATAATTATAATTAACATTATATCAGTTTAATTTTGATAATAGACTAGTGTATGCTTCTAAGAAACTTATTTATCACATTGAAGTAAGTAAACCTGTCAAGATAAAGTTAAATGTTTGTACATACCGCGCCGCGCTGCTATTGTTCGGCTGCTGGGTACCGCATCTTTATTTTAGTCATGAAGATCTTTAAGGAAAATATGATTACCATAATTTTTTATTGTTACACAGCTGAAGTTATATGCTAATTTACAGTTTTGTTCGCGTATAATTAATATACGCGTACGGAATTATTTTTTGTCGACGTTCATTGTGTGAGGTAAACCAGCGGAGCCCTTCGTGGGGCCTCTGACCGGAATCCTTATCAAACTCAACGAACTCTTGCCGAGCTCATCGCTCACATGTCATGTGGACGTGTTGACAAGCCAGTTTTCCATCAACCGAGATATCTCTTCTCTTCTTTGTATATGTTTTGCGTTCACTTCGTGGTATTCAAATACATTTCATGTCATCAATCTCATTTCATTCGGGAGCGAGCGAGTGGCCTTCTTGTTTTCTTCGGATCGCAATGAAATCCAAGTTTGTTCATATTTCAGCTATGTTTCTCTGTCGCCGTCGTCGACGCCCCAACCGTCACCAGCATGGCTGCGTCGCTCCTCTAGCATAGCGTACGTTTGCTTTACTGCCACATTGTCATGAATATTCATATCATCATCTAGAGCTTGTCGAGCAAATAGGTAAGCGACAAATATTATTCACGAAGACGACTGAATAAAACATAAAATTCACAAGACGTTCATAAATCTCTCAATGTGAGTGAATTTTCATCGATATTAGATTTATATACATTGTATGTGCCGTGGAGGTTTCTATTTTTTCCTCGTCTATATAAGTACAATCTTATACGGTCCCAATATTTTCTCGTATAAGAATTTTTCCACCTGAATTTTTGCAAGAAGTGATTGTGTACCTTCGTGTACATGTATTTGAGTCGTCAGTTAAGAGCGTCGCGACAGCAGTAACTCTCGAGTCGTTGTTAAGGTTGGTTTACAGTAGGCGAAAGTAAACAAATGTGTTGCAGTCGCACAGATGACTCGCAGTTGGAGTCTGTTTAATAAACATCTCAGTCGTTCTTCCTGATCAGTAACAATTGCGTTCGGTTATTTACGCACCCTTTGCAACGTGTATGTGTTGAGAGCAGTGATATGAATGATTAACAATGTCAACACGTCGCATTATCTAGATATAATGCGCAGTAGCACAATAAGGAAAACATGTAGAAAGTACGTAAGGGTGACTTCGTACTGGATGTTGGTCTTGCACACACGCCACTCTAATTCCGTGACTATACCCTGAACGCCGCTTCGTCATGTTACACTAACTTTGAAAAATGAAACGTATACACGAAACACATTACACATTACAATACATGTTACACAATACACGAAACACATTACAACTATACTCACCGTACATTATGCTAAAAGCTGCAACATAATGATACCTACATGAACAAGTAACCTCGTACAAACACAAGTCTAGACACACTCCATACAACTTAAATATCAGTAATTCATTACACATATTACCTATGCTGTGATAATCAAGTTTATAATTTTTAGTACATATTTCAATTCAAAGACTTTCTTACCGACAACCCACCTGTGTAATATTCGACGCACATTATCTCGACATCCGTGTGTCACTAGCAGGATTCAGCAGAATACCAGCGTCAGGTTATCCACCTGGCATTATGCTGAGCTGGACTCCTTTTTGGTGCAATTTTGAGACACACACCGCCCATTAGTGGGCGACCTCAGTAAATTTATGTGATGTGTCTAAATGCTAATGGGTCGATTTAACTCTGTCTACCTTACTTTTTTTTTAACGTGTTCCATTTTTTTTTCTGTGTGATTTTTTTTTATTTTAATTCTTGTATTGTGTCTTGTATTGCATCAAATAAATGATTTATCTATCTATCTATCTATCATGTTTTATCAACGTTCTAAATAGAAAAAAAGAGTCACTTTAACATGTCAAAGGAGACAATTCGCGACTGCTGGAAGAAAGAACTCTCAGAGTTTGCTTTCGAGCTGGCTACGAGAAACTCATAAGACGTTGAAGTGAGGTTCAGACGGCTACAAGCTCTTAAACATTATGCTTACGATGGGGCTACAACATCACTATGAGATTGCATTGAGACGCCCAGATGAGGTGTTCGCGAGACTTCTGCGAAACAAGTACGTTGAGTCTACGAAACCTTTACAGAACGGCTAGTCCAATTATATCAACGACAGGCCTCTCTTAGGCCTAACTGGCCTCTGCAAGATGCCTACGAAACGTCTACGATGGGCCTACGAGACGCTACGAAAGGGATACGGGTGGCTGACAAGACCTCTACGTGGAGACCTCCTAAATGTCTACGACACTTATAATAGGGGGCTACAACGCGTCCTTGAGATACTTATGCAGTTTCTATGATATGATTACGAAACCGCTAAGAGACGGTAACTCGAATCCTATGCAGATACTTGCGATACAAATAAGCTTTGACGTGGACTGCATAATTGTTCTATTAGGATATGGTTCTTAAAAATAATAATGTGACTACCGGGAGTATCGTCACAAGTATTCTTCCAGACTAAACCTAAATAAACATGTTACATAATGTTCTCCAAATACTGATATCTTCAAATGATCTATATATACTGATAGTTCCTAAAGTTCCTCTTTGAACTTCGAGTGTTGGTAAATTACTATTTAATCCAGTATTTAATACTCGTGTCTAGATTAATAGTATTTATTGCAAGACAAAGGCCTCCTTTACCTTTAATTTACGAGATTCAGTTATTCGAGTGTCAAACCTATCTGGAAATCAGTGTTAACCACGGTTAACACAAATTACCAATTAACTATTATCATTATCACTTGTTCTTACACTACATAACGTACCTGTACCTACTATTATGTCATAATAAAAGCAACGGTCGATGATTGAACTTTTTGGGGCTTAGCCAAAACATCGCAAGTTTTGATGAGTACCGGCGACGGATTGCGCCTCGCAATTAGTGAACTTAAAATTTCATCTCAACACGAATTTATGTTGTTAGTAGGGTATATAAATTATGTTCGTTATTTTAAGACACTAGAAAACTGAAACTAGAGCTAGTTGATAGAAGTACAGTCACTGGCAATAATATGTAAACACGATGCAACTATTTAAAGTGATTTTCTCCTTCTGTATTGACTAACGCTTTACGTTTTTACTAACAGAGTATTTTGGAAGCCATACTATTAGGAAAAAGGTCTCATTTCAAAGTATATCTCGCTGCTTAAATTAAAAATAGCCACAAATAAAAAAATCTAATATTATTAAAAAATCGTATGAATTCTGTTTATATTTTGATATGCAAAAACATCCAGTATTCTCGCATTATAAATGGTCCAATAAGATTGCTGCCATTTTTGCATTTACGCACTTTTATGGTTAACTAATATTTTGATAGACTGAACAAAATTATTTTTTCGCTAGTAGCCCTTTCGAATTTAAGCAGCGTTCTATTATATCAGGAGAAATCGTTTTTGTATTCTAATAATATACTTGTACACACATAAATGCTCGTGACTACACGTACACAAACTCACTCGTTGATAGAGATGTAGAAGATATAAAGGCAAGAGTCACATCAAAACATTGAAGCATATTTCCTTGCAGTGAAAATAGAAATGACTCACCAATTCTATTTTCCATATAAAATTTCCTGTTTCTGATAATGGCGTCACGCGAAAACGCGATAATGCAATGAAACATTACACCGCGTGTGAAATAGATTTATCTTTGAATCAAGACCAGAAGCTCTTTTAGAAGCCGTACTAAGTGGAAGGTTACCACAGAAAAGAAAAAATACTGTTCTTTTTCTGTTCTGTTAACACTGTTTTTTTTTTGTTTTGTGGTTAGCACTGTGCCTTTACAATATATGCACACAATTTAATGATGTTTATCAACGTATATCGCAGTATTACGTTAATAGTGCGTTTTCTAATTATGTACTTCACTGCACTTAGAAACTGCTCATAAAAATACTGTTTCCTGCTAAACACGTTTAATCTTACAATTTGAACACCATTATGCATATTGATCATGTTTATTTTCTGACTGTATGTTTATAGTAAGGTGTAGTAGGTTGTAGACAAAGACAAGCATATTGCGCATAATCAGAAAATGTAGCGTTAAATTTGTTTCCCCCTTGGCTGCATCTTCTCTTTGATCATCATTCTCCCGCTCTTATCCCAATTTATTTGTGGTCGGCGTAGTATGTATTCTTCTTCCATTATTCTCTATTATTTGTTATCTCACCAGTCTGCTCCTTTCTAGCCATATCATCCTTCACACAATGCATCCATAATTTCATTGGGCGTTCGTCTAAGCTTATAGCCATCCACGTCCTCACTTCTAATAAACATCCTAAAATTTTGTTCCCTTATATGTTACTGCAGCTTTTGCCCGCGGCTTCGCTCGCGTTAAATTCGATATAACACAGTACCCGCTTCCTGCAGTTTTTGCCCTTGCGCCTTATTGAATTGTAATAGCAATGCTAAGTTTTCCCTTTTCTTCCCTCGTTCTCCCTCATATCCCACTTTTTTAAATAAAAATTAGCCTATGTCCGTCTCCTGGTTCCCAACTATCTCTGTACCAAAAAACATCAAAATCGGTTTGGCCATTAAAGCGTGAAGAGGTAACAAACAAACAAACTCACTTTCGCTTTTATAATATTAGTAAGGATTTGAAAGGTTCATGATTGTACAGCTTTTGACCTGACTGAGCACACGTTTACCACGGCGACGTAGTCACTAAGTTTCTCTGAAACATGACTTGCCTTATGCTTTTGTATATCATAATAATGTCCAGTAATGAATATGGATGGACTATGATTTGTCTATTTCATTTCACTTTGTTTCCTTGTTTCGCTGCTGATCAATACTAATGTGGGTTGGTGCGGGTATTTATCTTTGTCATCAATAGGTAGACAGCAATTGGGTTAAAAGAGTTCTATGCATGATGCACCGAGGAGGTACCGTAATTATTGCGTTATGGTTGATTTGCGGTACTTTTGTAGCCAGTCGTCACAGCCTTAGGCAATTAATTGAAAATTAAAAGGAATCATTTAATGTGTTTTTTTCATGAGATGGTAGGTTATTTATTGGTGCTATCATCTCATCTATAGAATAAATGAACGTTACCAATATTAAGGTTCTATGGACCGTGACGGCCCCATTAGTTCAAAGTTTTGTTACACTCGGAAGTACCGTTGCGAACACTTTCAATTGGAGGCACCGCAGACCAGAAATACACCGTTATTCATCCGTGACGTAGCACTAGTCTCGATTAGGCAAATTAGTCTTTGTGGCCTTTATTTACGTAATGCTTTTGTTCAGCGAAGAACCACATTGTGCCTACACTTTATATATGCTAGTTTCCGCGGACTACGCGTATCATGTCACGTTATTTAGAAATACAAAATTAACGTCAACTATTGTAATTTACGTTGCAGCTGGACCATACAAGAAACATGTGGAAGGCTCTTGCATCACTGTAATATGTCAAAGTCAGATGAAAGGGCAAGGATTGCGCAATATGCCAGTTTAACCAGGGTCTACTTAAAATTATGATGCGCGAAGTTCGAGTTTTTATATCCATTGCGCTTTACAGCGTTTTTCGTTCATGTTTATCCTGTATTTAGCAGTAAACACGCAATGGAAATTAACATGGAATCCTTTATACGTGCCGTTTCATATGCAAAAATTATTCAGATCAGATTAACCCCACTGAATGATTAATTTATGAGCGATATTTATTAAATGCGGCCATACAATATGAATGAAAATTGCTGATTAAAGCAACACCTACTTTATTTTTAATGTTTTTAAAACCAAGAATTCCGAAATTTATGCCATAGTAATTCTACTATGTCGAAATAATTAAAACGGGTTTAAATTATTTTAAGAATATTTCCGCACCCAGAGAGCAATGTCTTAACATATCTGAAAACATGTAATTGATAATATCAATACAAATTGCACATCATTTCAAAACGTTTTGAAACTGTAAATGACCTGGCAAGTTATCGGGCATTGAAAAAAATCCTACATGTCATCTAAATGCGCATAATTAATATTTTAGACAGAGAAGTCATCCTGATAAGATCTTAAATTATCGCGATCGATCGTAAGCCCGGTTTTACCAAGGTGTGTCGTATTACTCAGTACTACTGAGTAGTACAGGTCTGATAGGTCCCTTCATGTAAAATTCTAGTATAGCAGCATCCGGTTAGACTGAAAGCTAATCCCCACGTAGTGGTGATGACCGTATTACCCTAGGTGCGCGACAATGTTTCATAGATGCCTAAAACATGTAGCTACTTAATCATACATGGCCGCATTTCCTTTATCTATTATATCTAGTTTGGTGTTTTTGTACTATATTTTCATTCTATTTATCACACAGAATCAGTAACGAATAAGAGAAAACTTGAGCAGGAAAATACATTCATGATAAATTACAATAGTTACTTGTCTGCAGTTTTTCTAAAGCTTCATTATTGTGAGCATATATTTCACTTGATTAGTTATGCATCACTTGGCAGAAGAAAACGAAGAAGAACTAGGTTCGTGTTAAAAAAGGTAAAATAACGAAATACGTTTTCGTTCAAAATCAGTTTTTATCGTACTAGTGACTGACCCAGTAACCAGCACATTTATAATTTAGAAAGAAAATCAATAACTCCTTCTGTATGATTGCAGTGCAACATGTCGGCCGTCGAACAGATCGATTTGCGCCATTATTTAATAATGCAAAGGTAGGGCACCCCACGTGGCCCACCGGCCCACTCGAGCAATCTACAGAAATAGGAGCAGATGTAATTTGAATACAATAACCGCAATTCACTTGTGTGGGTTGTCATATTCATCAAACCCTATGCCATTACTGTTTAACGTGATATAATTTAAGCTACTTCTAATTACTATCCGGTTTTAACTAAGAGACGTGTCTTAAGTAAGTAACAAAGTTATTACTTTGTTTAGACCAGGGATCGGCAACCTCTTGGCAAGCAAGGGCCACAAGGTGACAAAATCATCTAAAGGCGGGCCGCAGTTTTAGCAAAAAAATATATGTCATTAAAAAAATATAAAACATAGCGAAATTAATTACGTAATACTTACAATTGTTTGTTTGGGCTTTATAGCTATAAACACAAGAGAAAAATAAAGAAATGCAAACTACAAGCTAAACAGGAAACCGATTTTACACAAATTTTAGTGTGATGTCTGAGGTTGCATTTGAGAGGTGGTAGGGCGGAGGAGGTATTTCGTGTATGTTAGCAGTCATATTTGTCTTGGCAAATCGTAGAATAGCTCTTTTGTTGCAGATGGGTAATCATCAAGTTTCTTCTCCCGGTTAGGGTGTAGCTCGAGGAAGTGTCAGACTTGTACTGACTAAAACCCACCCATGTTCCTTCTATTGGCGGTATCTCTTTCAAACAACCCGCAAGCCCTGCAAGCAGTGGCCCTGGCAGGTCCATCTGCTTTGCTGACATCTCTTTGAGGCGCGCGTGGAAAACTAACGCGACACCGCCTGTCGTCAATAGACTGACGGACGGTGAGCTACCTATTGCTCACCGTCCACAGGCCTGCATCTAAGGTAGCCGTGAGTAGACTAGGGGCGCCCGACGCCCGAGGCGTCTTTCGCGGTGGCTGAGTTGGTTTGAGGTTCTCTCCCTCAGACGCCCGGGCACTTCCTTCGCTAGCATGACTGCTTCGCAGAAGGAGGTGACCGCTTCCAATTCTGCTCCGCTCCGAACCATAAACAGAACCAGGGCCGACCGCCACTGTGTGCTCCACCGTGTCCTCCGGGCGATCATCACAATGGTGACACCCGGGCGTTTTCTCCCGCCCGATTATGTGCAGGAACCTACCATAACATCCGTGTCCGGTGAGGTGAGGACGCCATGGGACCTCTCCAGCCACTCCTCAAAGAGGGGACTTACCGCCTCTATGGTGACGTGCCCTGCACGGGGTTGCGACAGTCGCTCTCTCCATGCCACCATGAGATCGCACCGGAGGTCTGTCTGCTGAGCGGCAATTTGCCGCGGCAGCAGAGATTCCCCCGGTGTAGTGCCCGCCGCTTCCGCGCCATTCGTACAGGCGCGCGAGGACTATCGCCTCCAGATCTCACGGTGGCAATCCGACAAGAAGGCTCGCCGCCTCCTTGGAGATCGTGCGGTAGACCCGGATTATCCGAATGGCTACCACCTTTTGGGACGCGTTCAGGTAGTGGGCGGGGCGCCGGCCTAAAGAACGCGCCATGGACCGCACGACTCCAGCATAGAGTCTACGGCAGGACGCATTTGGTTCCCAGATTGGGCAGGAACCGCTTGGAAACAGCCCTAGCCCGCTCGAGTTTGGGAGCCACACGTCAGAAATGCTCCACGAAAATTCTCCGGCTGTTGAGAACGATTCTAAGGAACTTCATAGTTGACCCGACACCGATGCGAACGGACCGATGCGGACACTGCAGCCCCCGTCGTGAGGGCTCTTACGCAAATGATGGCGTCCACCGTCGAGCACCCACGCGGAAACCATACTGGTGCTCCGCAAGATCCGGCCCCGTCCCCACAAAACGCCCGACGAGGTGGTTTGCAATTACTCTTTCAAAGAGCTTGCCCACCTCGTCGAGCAGCACGATGGACCGAAATGCGGACGGAGAGTCCGCAGGGCGCTTTGGCCTCTGTATGAGGACCAGCTTCCCCATCTTCCAACGAAGTGGGAACTGGCCCCTCTGCAAGCATGCAAGCATCTTAGGAGCCCTAGCAGTCGGGGCCCGAGAGCCTCCCAGGCCAGGACCCAGGCTTTGCCGTGCAAGCCATTGAGTCCCGGGGTGGTATTTTTGGCCAAATTTTTAGTGCTCAAATGCTCATCTGTAAGACGAGAAGCATATTTATTTTTTCTGTAATTGACAATTGAAAAATTGTAGTGAACTGCTTAGCAAACATTTAAATTTCGTCAAAATCAGATGGCATTTAACAAGATCATTGGATTCATAGGAGCTTTGAGCATATCAGCTAGTATGACAGTAGGGGTTAAAAGGCGCGCTTACTTAATGCGTTGATTTTGAAAATAATTATTACTTATTTACAAAACATTCACGGGCCGCAAGGAAGACGTCCACGGGCCGCATGCGGCCCGCGGGCCGCGGGTTGCCGACCCCTGGTTTAGACGTTTCATAAAAACGTGGCTCCAAAAAAATATTTACACATTCGTATGTTTACTTGCGACACTTTTTCTCACTGATGAGTCAAAATGTAGGACACGAGTGACACTAACGATAAAAAAATTGGCGCAGATGAAACGCGAAACGAATCTAGGCTTTGAAAACAGATAACGCTGTCAGTAGCGAGGGGTAGGTTTCAGTGTTTATTATCAGATGTTGACTATAGCCATCCAGCTGCCCCACCATCGGCGCTTGCGGCGGCCGGCGTTTGTCATCAGTAGCATTCACAGCGGCGCGCGATTCGCACGCTGCGCACGAGCACGCGATACGAACGGTAGTGAAAGTCGCGAGCGCAGGTTCCGCTACGATTTCGTACGCCGACATCTTCGTCTAGTTATTCTGTTTGTTCGTTGCGCCAGTGCAACGGGGAAAGGAGGTCGGTGCTTCTCCGAAGCCCGTAAAACTACCGTGATTTGTGATTTCAAGTTTTAAATTGATCCCATGTTTGTGTGACACTTTAAAAATTTACTCTTATTTACCCTTCCCAATCCTATTTCTTAGTCTTGTTTACATACATTTTGAGTAACTTAGGTCCAGAACTGAATTAAAAATATTTTCATATCTCTTTTCAAATTGATAACTTTGTTTTGCAAAAGTATTTTCGAATTACCGTCTAAACTTTCTTAAGTAAGCACTTGAAGAGAGCAACGAACGTTAACAGCAAAGATAAATAATTGATGAGAAGTTTACGAAAACGTAAATACTACGAGAAATACTCGTAGACATCTCGTAGTACGTAGAGTCGTAGATAGTTGTAGAAGTTTGTGGCTTGTACTTGTGGAAACTTGAGCGAGTGTCTTGGACGGCGATGTTGTGGGGAAACAACAAGCGGCCAGAAGTTAGCAGTTGTCGGTAGGCTGGCTCTGTTAGACGGTGCTGTGCTGCCTCCAAGTTGCACACCACTGCTAGTGAAAACGAGAACCGAGTGTACGTCCGTGACCCCTTGCGCCTTTCCCACATTACGCACCTTTTCATTAAGTTTTGTTCTTTCATAACAGATATTGACCAATGAATAAATTCTTAGTAACGTAAATTAATATACTTTTTGACTTTTGTTATTCTTATTGTTGTTGTTCAGTTCATGCTATCGATTCACAAACATGAGAGAATTACAAAAGATACTAAATATAAATCTGTTTCTGCGTATTAAGTCATGTTTTAGAAGGTAAAAATAACCTTAATTTGTATGACCATGGTCAATTCGTACCTCTGCGGTAACACATGCTTATTGTACCCGCTGTGCAGTAGATATCCTTTAAAACACTTTTTTATGAACTTAAAATAGCTGATCACAATATAACAATTTCAATCATATTAGTGGCAAGCTTTATACTTCTTATTAATGCATCTGCCTAAAATAAAATTGTCTAAAAACAAGAAACGACCGTAACAAACTTATTTTTAGCTTAGGTTTTAACTTCCGTGCATAATGATTATCAGTTGCCATATATGCCCATGATCCGGATGTTAGTGAGATTTAAATTAATTCATTTCTTGACCATGAAATCGGATATCAATTTAAAACCAATAACTCGTGCAGTGATTCAATCGAAGTCAGATTCGGTGTTTTATCTAATCACCGAGACGCCGATGTACAACAAATCGGCGAAGCGTGAAATATACTAAACACTAGAAATATCGAAAGTATGTTGTTGATTTGCCATTGGCAGTTGGAACTAAGTTGTGCAAGTCCCGCGGCGCATTGAAATCGGACACGACCTACATTTTTCTCAGCAATAGAAGTAACTTGAGTATTGTGTTATGCGCAGCACCAATCTTGCTTGCAAATTGCAGGTGCCAATGGTACGCTAGATAAATTCCTCACAGTTTAGTCTATGTTGTTATTTCGCACACGTAGCATCTTTTTTCTAAGCACAGTATCAAGTTTAAGAATGTGGTCTCCTCATGCTCACATTCAAGTCTCGTTTTCCTTAAGTTCCAAAACATGTTTAGTTATTTTAACACCAAGTTTAGTGTGATTTGAGGAAGTAATCCACATTGTTTCTTTAAGTATCTAATTAAGCAAAATGATGTGTTTCTAGAGATCGATATGATATGCTATTGAGGGCACTCATTTGTTGATCAAGTACCTAACACTGGTTCTGCACAAATAGGTGGTCTGTTTGTTTCACTGTGATTGGAAATCACATCTTGTAAATTTTTCTCTAAGTCTGTAACGAATACAAAAAATTTAGGCTATACTAACGTTTCCCCAATTATTCTAGCCACTCCATTGACTGAAAATATATTATTTCATTCACGTATCATTGGTACGGATTCCGGCACGATTATTCGTAATATTCCATTCTTAATTCCGAATTGGGTCACTACGGATGCAAACGCGACCGCAATGAAAGACGAATATATTTTTAAATCACCTTAAGCGGTTCCCCGAAGCTTGATGTATTGAACAGAAAATCGATAAACCTAATGTAGTAGAGGATCAGAATCCAAGGCAGGAATTCATCTTATATAATATATAATGAGCCTCACTAAGAGTTCGTGCTTAAGTACAAAATGTAAGACAATAACACTTCACAAAAGTGTGTCCGTGTAATCGTAAGATTTTGCACTTTTAAATACCTTTTCTATTATGAATTATCTAAAATTGTCTGAAACATGAAGCGTAAAACAGCTATAAAATTTATCATTTGTATGTTCTTTCTGTTTGTCTCGAGAGAATCCATCTTGATGTCAGTTCATTATTTTCTAAACGAATTAGCATACCGACGAACATTAATCACTTCTTAGTTAAACTAAACGAGAAATAAATTATCTCTGTTATTTTAATTTGCAATGCATTCCAAGTTTTTGTGTTCAAAATCAATTGTTTTAAAGGGTGTGGTGGTCTTGATCAGCTGACGAAACCAGGGCGTCGTTGGCGAGTCACGCTGTCCTCTGCTTTAGATATTCGTTTACCAGAATGAATTCCGCATACTTGTTATAAAATTTAAATTAAATACCAGTAATGATTAAAACAATGTGTTGCATAAACATGTAGTTAAATATTAGTATGCCGTGTACAATGGGCTGCATTAATTGGATACACCAGTTGTATTAAAATTGACTTTCAAGGGTAGGCTGCAGAAATAGTTATGCTAGCGAATAAGGTGGCTGGACGATTGAGGGAGAGAACCTCAAACTAACCCAACCCCGCGGGGGTCGCTCCGGGCGTCGTGTGCCGCGAGACGAGTTCTGGCCACCGTAGCCACGGTTCTGTGAACGGTGATCAATGGGTAGTTCTCTGTTCGCCCGTCTAGTGACAACAAGCTGTGTCGACGGTGCGTTCGTGTCAGGCCCACTACCCCCCGGGGAACATAAAGGGCAAAATAAGAAACATTAATGGGTTTTAGTCAGTAAATATTTGACACTCCGTCCGCCCAGAGCGGAAGAAGTTATTTGATGATTTCCCATTCGAAAATTGAATTGAATTGATGAAACCGACCGTTCAGTATATCTGCTCATGTCGCGGAACCTTTTCAATAATACCTTGTTAGTAATATCAACACACGACTCATAAAATTGTATTTAAACTGAAAACAACAACAGTGTGTTATTAGCGTCAATTAGTGACATGTTGGTCAATGTTATAGTTTTAAATAATTATCTCTAAATGTATTTAACCGCAGCTTTAGTGTAGCATCAGGAAAATGTTCATGACTAGTCATTGCTAGTATAGTTTTCGTATATTTAATTCTATTTTTTAATAATTTTCTTAATGTAATTGGTTTTGATTTCTATCATTCCGTTGGTGTTAGAACATTATGAGTTTCCTGCTGTCGGTTGCACATGTGGCTGTCCCGAACGTTTCCATTTGCTTTTTATTGATGTCCATCAAATAAACGCTCACGTCATTTATTCTCAAATGTATTTGTTTATTCGAGTTCATTAATAATTCATGGAATAGTTAGGAATCATATCAGTCTAGAATATCAGATAATTTTGTAAATGAATGTTTCTCGTCACGTACGCCGTATCGATGCCGCCGCAGAGCCGAGTTTCGCCGTGTCGATGCTAAAACGTTTTGAGTTTGCCAATTTTTTTTAGCGACGGATTACGCTTATCTTTTTAAGAAAAATATTTCTTCTTATAATACCCCTCTGAGTAGCATGATTATTCATATGATCTTGAAATACCCATAAACTATACCATGAGGTCTACGAACTATTCAAAGGCCAAAACCAAAACATCACCAGACAGTGTTAAACCGGAATCTTTATTCACAACGTCTTTAATAATAAACTCAGTATTTTCTTTGTCTGTAGGTTTATTTATTGTTACCAATTAATCTGTATTCAGTGCGTTTGCTTCTTGCCACCATCTTATTATACATGCGACGTTCTACGTTTCAATTATCATTGTTTGTGTACATGTTGTTGTCTCTAGCCCTCGTAAATGCACTCTTGTTACATTGAAACTAATGACCCATGACACGGACTTATCTATTCTCCTTGCATGTTTCTGTAAAGATAAATCTGCATACATTTCAAGAGAACGTTCTTTTGTTATATTATTCGGTAGAATTTACTAACACTTTTAGTTTTCCCACCTCAACTTAGATTTTATCTTTAACTGCTTGTGTGCTTTGGTCGTTCACATGTTTTCTTTGATTTTAGGAAGTCATATGTGACTATCCGAAACTTAGAAGAAAATCTAACTTAAAATGCTATTACTAAATAACAATGGTCTTATTTCCCTAAATGTTCTGTCGAATTTGCGCTGTTGCCACTTAAATTCACATTTATTCGAAGTTTAGAGAGACATCCTGATAATTTCTGAGAAGAAATCGTAAGCATGTCTAAACGAATTGTTTGTCACGGTAATCGTGCTGTAGAAATTTACACGAGCGTACCTATACTACTAAAATGGCAATTTACATCCTTTATAAATCGTATGTATGAATAAATAAAATAAAATTGATCTAGAAAGAATGAACCAGATTCTACAATCCTCATGCTCAAGTTTAGACTACATTTTTTAATAAAGTTAGCTTTACATTATATCTTTGAGAGCTTTCTTTGAAGTACATTGTATTATTTGGAATGTGTTTGATAAAAATCTAAAATCTGGCGTCGCGTGCGCTGACCCCTTTGTTTACCCGCCGTTTTGACTTTGAGATCGTGCATGCTGCATGCTTTCGCATCGTCGTGACCCTTCAACGTGTTCGATCGTATCTGCATCGATTCCTTTGTTGTTCAATGATTTACCAAGCAATAAGAAAACATACTTGCAAAGATTCCTTACTATCGATGTTGTTACTACAGAGTCTGTCAATATCCAAGGAGATATTTAGTTTGTCCCAAACACTGTTATCATCATTATTGAAATCCAAAGCAGTGGTAGTTACATTGATTGTCTTAAGGTTAGAACCTGTTATGAATATTATTTTCTCAACACTGATACAGAAGAAGGTCTCTAGAACAAGACGTGAGATAACTACGAAGTAGCTAGAACAGTAATGGTGCCAACACATTTATGAGCGTTTGTGCGTGCTTTATCACCCTTTACGTTATTAACATAAACCGCGTAATGATTTAGCCAGACATTTTCCACTGCGAGTGAGACTATGTGATGTTTTCAAGGCTTTTCCATTAGTCCCACCCTATCTGTAAGATATTATTAATGTTTAGTATCTGTTATGTGAAGTCACGTGTTTATTGTTTTAATTGTGAATGATAATGTCAGAACTCTTATTCAATGTGATTTCTACTATCTTTCACACCGTCTTCTGCTTATTACAAATAGGTTATTTATAAATGTTGGTAAATATTCAATTCTGCATTAACGATAGTTATGTATGTTACAATTATTGTTTAGACACTTATTTTGACATTTTGCAATATTATCTAAATATGGAGTTGAGTTTTACCGCCAATTTTCAGCAATTCGATTTGGATTCTTAATAAATAACTGAGTAATTTCATCAGAAATGGGCACTTCAAAAGAAGTGTGGACGATCAAACATCAAAGCTTTAGGTGAATTACGACAAGTGAAGATGACATGGTTTTATAACTTGTTTTTCCGTTTTATCTCTCTTTCATAAACAACGATGATTTGTATACGTCAACAAGTAGCAATGTGTTTTATGGGATGACCGT
Organism: Ochropleura leucogaster; assembly: GCA_958449745.1. NCBI lineage: Eukaryota > Metazoa > Arthropoda > Insecta > Lepidoptera > Noctuidae > Ochropleura > Ochropleura leucogaster. Next base: position 12,252,993 of record OY288203.1, on the reverse strand, counting down.
TTGTCTTTAGATGGACAGTTATGTCTCAATTTGTAATTGTTCAATCAAGTATGTAATTAGCGAGTATGCTTGTTTTGTAGGGGTACGGGTCGAAAAGTTTGATTAGAAATTGTGATATGTACCTAAGGGTCGGATGTCAAGCCCTCGCGAGAGGTTAATCTCCTCGTCGACATTGAACTAACATTTCGCCGTTTGATTGACGTTAGTGGGTTGACTTTGATACACTTAAGGCCATATTTATACTAATTGGCAATACCATATTTATAAAATCAAATAGTTTTGCTTCATCAAACACACTCACACTGCCCGCGTCCTAGACTAATATTCCGAGTCTCATTAATACGCACTTACTTGACCCAGATACCATGTTGCGAAATGGTGGATTTGATTTCCTGTGCTCTGTTTACTTACTATACTGTGTTGTATATATAACATACGCTCCCGTTAGCTAATTCAAACATTATGGTTGATTAGATTGAATATTGTTCGTTGCAATGCAACCTTGACAGTGCATGCCGGAAGTCCCATGATGTGGTTTATATTTCTTTCATCATGTCAGGACATTGTAGCATTCGGTAGGTATAGCTAATCAACATAAATATCTGGGATAAATATTTATTGTATATTCAAGGTAAAAACAGCAATGAGACATACAAATCTGTCTACGAATATATAATTTATAAAGTTTATGAGTAATGACAGCGATGGCACTGGTTAATCGTAAAATCCAAAACGGTTTCTGAATTTTGGCCGCATTCCAAGATTTTATGCGTATAAACTTATAAGATCAAATTCTGAATGATAATGAAATCGAGGGTGATAATATGAGATAGTCAATACGGATTTATGCAAGACGGTGGCAACTTTCCCCGCGGTCCGCGTAGCCGGCGTGCGACTGTGCGCGTGAGTTGATGACGGACGGCGCGCTGTTACGAAAGCTGCAATCACCTGCTTATATGGCATAGCGCCGACACTTGTCGCTAAGGTTGCTTACTACTAAACAACCGCCACCTATTTATACCACAGGTTGTTGTTTTCGCTACTCGTTCTATAAATGGCATATTATTTTCAAAATAAGGAAAATTTTATTACTAGATTAGTACGGTTACATTTATTGTTTATGCTAAGGGTGATGTCACGTAGTCGTACAGATCCGTCTTATTGTCCAGCATTATTTTGATTCAATGACTTATTTATTTGTTATTGGTTGCATTCTGAGTGCCGTTGTACAGCGGAAGTTTCACCGTGTTAGAATGTCGATATTAAATTTTATGGATTGCCTATTTCGGTTACAGTTGATTTCCTTTAACGTCTGCCTACCAAGACACTATTGACGCGTTTTTTTTTTTTCGAAACCCCTTTCTATTTTTTTGAAATCAACATCTACTGATATTGATGATGATTGATGATCTGATACTGCGACCATAGAAACTTCTAGTTATTTAATGGTTTACCATCTTTACATTTTACGCTTCATTCTGTTTTTAGATTATTCAGTTGCGATTTGATTTTACATCAATGCGCTAAGCTCGATTGTTAAACATAGGTCACGTCGATTGGGATCAATTTTAAAACAATTTTCCTTCATGAAATTACAGTGTTGGTGTGCGTAAAAAGCGACTGATTAAATAGTGATCTGGTTCTACAAGTTTTCGATAAAATGGGTCCGAAAATGAAGGAGCCGTGATTGTCATGTTGGCTTTCGTAATATAAATAAAAACCAAAGTGTGCCAGTTTCCGAGTTCTAAGTGCTTTACAAAATGAGTGTTGAGCCGACACTGACGGAGTCGCCAGTGCCGCTGGCACTGTCGCGGCTGCAGACGCGGCCTGGGCGCGGCTTGCGCACGCATCGCCCCAGCCTCACACTCGCTAGCCTGCAGGAGTCCGCTGACGAGACCCCCAGGCGATACAGTGGGGAACCATTTCCCGCCGTCGACACTGACGACGACGACGCCTTCACTGATGATGTGGTCTCAGAGGAACCTACTCTATCCACCGCCAACGGACGCAGGTCGTCCGAAGCTACTTTCGCTGAACGATACAGACAATTAACCGACTTTGATGGCCCTCCGCCGGAAGCACCGCGACGTGCCTCCCTGGCTGTGCCAGTGGGCGCGGAAGGCTTCGCCCCTAACGATAAAGGTCGACGCCGTTCGTGGGCCGCCAGACTACAGCTAGAACGCAAAAAAAGAAGGAAGTCGGGGGGAAACGACACCGACGAAGAAAGCGACACTCCGATATACGTGCGGCAAAAACGACCCTCTTGGTGGAACGTGTTCGTGCCAGATAACATGCTGAAGAACAGGTATCGTTGTCTGTTAAACTTAACCGTTTTGTTTTGAAACAATCATAAGTACTAACTTTGGTTCAACATCAACCCTTACAAAAGTCATTGTTTTTAAAGAACCGCAGCTAATCTATGCAATGTGATTTAATGTTCGTATTCCTTTTACGGGATTAGAATGTGTATAGTTGTGGGGCTAGGGCACATGATTTCCTTGACCTAATGCTCGGAGTCCGATTGTTTGTTTGTGAACTAAGTGTGCAACTCATGGTTACCTACTCGACACGGATGGAACTACAAAACCATTTTGTTTATGTGCATGAGACACTATCATCAGCTAAGTAATCCTTTCTAAATTCTCCTTGTTATGTAGTTTTCCGAGGAAATATTGTAACGTTTTTTCTCAAGGTGCTAGGTAATATCTTCGTGCGTGTGTACTACACGAATCAGTTTCTAAAGCCGTAAATAATAGGTTATTTAACACCGAAAAATTCCATTACCCACGTAATATTATGTACACAGGCAGGTGACAAATTTACAAGTATTTTTGCTTTGATAAATCAGTAACAAACACTATCTAGATTTACGCGTATATTAGTTTTTATCAGAAACAACATTTTTACCTACAATATTACCCAAATATTTGTTGAATTTATAACTCTTAGTATCATTAACGTTAAAACCTCCGTAGCCCGTTCAGTTTGTTTTATATCACTTGATATCTCGGCGCTTATTCTCCATAAATACCTGTGTACATTCACGTGAAACTACGGCTAGTATATAACGTAACTACAACGTCATTTTGACGCACGTTCAAGTATACGTAATATTTCATCAATCAAAGTTTTTACCTTAGCATTCACAAGCAATAGTAGTAACCGCTTACACGTTATCGTTTTAAAGTAAACTCACGATATCGAAAAAATAATTAAGATTTTATCGCTTTCCCTTGATGATTTAAGTCTTATATTGCTGTGCAAAATCAGCAATAGCACCACAACCACCATTGTTAAGTTCTCAGCTTGATGTGGATAAGGCTCATCGGACAGATTTCGTTCTTAAGTTGTACTTGAGAAACGTTATGGTAATCAAATTTGAATGTATCGTTACGTATTCAGTAATATGTGCACAATGTATCAAAGGTCCGAATAGTTTAAGAAAACATGTTGAGCACACGTCATAATGTTATACCTACTTGTAATTTTATCCTGAAGAAATCAATAGCACTGCCACGTTAACACTGTTACAAGCTTTATATTTTTTTGAATAAAATCGATTAAAATCAAGCATTTATGATAGGATTTGTGGCGAACATAACTAAAGAATTGATAAAAGTAAACCATTTATCAAGATTTGTAGGGAATAAAAAAAACAATAAAATCAATCAATCTCCATTTGACTGACATTATTCAAATGTTTTGAGCATCTGGATATTACTACTCGTATTAAAATAAGTAATCTACCATAATTATGAAAACAAAAATTATTAACCAAATACGAGGGGTGTAGGTACCTTTAACCGTGTAGTTCCCAAAGGAACGAACCAATTTTGTTTGTTGATTCTGTTATTTTTAAAACTAGAATCTTTACACATTTCGTTCATGTCGTATTTTACAAATACAAATAAAATAAAGACATAGTATACAATTTTTCATAAGCTCACTGTAAGATATAGTTTGCAAATAGTATGTCTATCTTTGCTGGATTTATCAGCTTCCCGTATTTGTTGAAACTAATACCGTTTCATATCGTATTATTTATTACACAAAATATCTCTTTGGAATTAATTTACATAAGTATGTACTTGTTTCAGGATTCTAGAATTTTAAACATTACTAGCTGTGCCCAGCGGTTTCACCCGCTGCTCACTTAGGGTATGAAAAACAAATGTTGGCCGATTCTCAGATCTACCCGATATGTACACAAAATTTCGTTTAAATCGGTCCAGCCCTTTCGGAGGAGTATGGCAACGAAAATTGTGACACGATAATTTTATATATTAGATTTAGCTATATGTCAAATAGCTTACTATATTAATACTCAATATTACCGTTTATGACCTCCTCATTTTGATTTTCAAACCTTATCTCGTCATTAATTTTCGTATGTTAATTAACAGTACTTATTGGTCAACAAATCACAAGAGCTTACATGACATTTGACAGCAGATTAACTGAGGCTTTTAGCAACCGAGGTTAATTTTACTTCACAGTTAATTGATCGTGATTTAATTTAAAACAGCATACTTGATTAAAAGAGATGTTGAAGGCAAAATAATTTTTTTTTTAAACTTGTGCGAATACTTTCCTGTTATTTTTAACTGTTTTGCATTACTGTCCGTCGATATTACACATTTTGCGAATCACATTCTTTTTATGTGGCTTTTTTTTTTAAATCTGAGCATCTACATCAAGATCATTCCAACATTTGCGCTAAGATTGAGTCACGATCTTTTTCGATCATCAGGTATGTGCCGATTTTACCCGGACCCGGAGATCTAGTAAGATTTTTTGCAAAATATACAGTAAGCTGTTACCTTGATTTCTTGATCTTCCGGTACTCTTTTTTACACGTCAGTCATATCATGTATGATTGAACCTTAGAAATTACTAATGCATTAGGAATGTATGGATTGATGTGTTTTTCTCCATCATTCTGGAAAAAACTCACAAGTTTTAAAAATATCTCACCGAACCCGGCTTTTCCACAATTTTAATGTATTTTTCTTTTCTCTAGTATTGTTTCAAAAACTTCCATGGAGATTGGGACTGGCGATTTTTATACGTTTTCTTATTATTCATATTTTAAGTACCTACAGTTTCTATGTACAATATTACAAAAAAAACTATAATTATGAATGTAAACAGAAGGAAATCGGGAATCTATACTTCCGATTTTTTTCAATAACGTAACAAATTAAAAAATTATACAAACGATACGATCAAATTCATAATTGGTACTTCGTAGCGACCTCTAATATCTACCTACTCGCAAATATGTTCCGCAAACACCCATTTACCGAACGATTGTGGACAGTTTGATGATAAACAGAAGGAAAGGTTGTGGTGGAGTGGGCGTTGTATTACCTACTCGTTTGGTCTTAGTCATGCGGAAATCTGTATTAAATTGTAAGAATAATAACGTTTAATACGCGTCGCAGTCGTCGTAGGCAGGCAGCGCTACGTCATAGAGCAACGTGCTTTCATCATGCTTGCCGAGCAGCCTCCGCAGCTTCCGCGATCGTACGTTCACCTTTGTCTGTCAAAACTCAAACCCTTTGTTATTTTCATGTCTCACTTCAACCTTCTTTAGTTTATGGAAAAAAGTCGTTCAAGCAAATTGAGTCCTCATACAAATGGTCAATGGTGCTAAATTTGATTTACAGTTATGCTCACGACCTTAGTATAACACAACCGACGTCTCACGTATTACCGGAAACGGTCAGCAGTAAATGTCTTATGTCCCCACTTGATATTCTCAACACATGGCTTATTAACATTTTACGTATTTGCGAATGCAAAATTATAATTAGATTATAATTCTCGCAAGTGTTTATGGAGCATAAAGGCAATGATTAATGTCTCCGTCAAGATTCTCGTTTTAATATTTTATGGAGATTTTATTAGGAAAAATAACGACGGTTTGTGCAGTACACAGAAGCATACTCTAAAACACTATCAAATGTATACTATTGAAAGATACTTAATACGTTACATTACTTGCGAACATATTTAACAAATAAAATAAACGTCTTCTTAGCACTACAAAATAAAATCCAAGTCTCAGTATCTTATTGCACATTAAGGAATTTTGGGAAAATGCCAATTTTGTCCACTGTAAATAAATGAACATGACAACGATGATGATGTAGTACCTACCGCAGTAAATAGGTACGGAAATATAAGTTATAATAATAACAGAAAAAAATACCAATTACCTACATATTTTTAATTAGTTTTTTTTTGGTTGAAAGTTACACTGATATAATTAAAATATTTAATCAAATAAATTTCTCCTCATTTAAACATAAATATGCTAATATTATTTTATTCAAGTTCAAGAAATTGCGGTGTTTTATCATTCAGAACTGATTATAATGTTAGGTATTGGTAATTTTACTTACAAACCGGTCGAGTAAAGAATTTACGGATTTTACGAATCCCCTACACTTATCAAAAAAACCTAGGGGTTTTCCCGAATAGTCTTCAAGGTGGCAAAGGCTTCTTGTGGTTGCAAAAAGACTTACGACTAAGGAAAGGAAAAAGCTTGAGTATTTGTGATATTCTGCCAATTTTAGAACTTTTTGTCATTTGGGAAACATAGGTGTTTAATATTCATTCTTAATCATAATTTGACGCAAATAAATAAGTCACCTGTGGAATGCTATCGATGGCTACAAACTACCGATAAATGGGTTGTGTACCTGTAAGGAAAAAGAACATACTGCAGTAACAAAGCAACTCTGAAAGATGCAGGAGAAACATGATTAATTAATAGTTGATCAGATACAGGGGGCAATAACTATATTACAAAAACGATCGCTCTCTTAAAATTCTGGGCCTAAATTTGTCGCTTTAGCAGAATTACAATTAAGAGTTACAATTCGTAAAATGATCACAACGTGACAATTCAAAATTATCTGGTCGCCATTTTGCTAGGAATCTCTGGTAAACCGCAGCAAGAATCACAGGCATGGTCCTGTGCACTAACACATTTAGTTATGGAATAAACAGGATAAAACGGCATCTGTTTCTAATAGGACTGCTTATTTATAAACATAAACAATATTAGTTTGTAGTTTTGTTAATTTTCCTCAACTCTTATTCAGTTTAATGTATAACAATAAATTTCAGTATAGATGTGCAGTTGCTGCATCGGTATTGTAAGGAACACGGTACGGTTTTACCGTGTTCCTTCTGTACCTCGGAAAGCACGTAAACCGTCGCGTCGTTGATGCCAATTGTAGATTTTAAACAGTATTTACCGCCTTAATCAGTGGCCTAAAACTCTGAAAATATAAAGTACTGGTATTCAGCTGCATACGGTTACTGGAAGCGAGCACAAACATAGGAAAAATATACAGGATGATGATTATTTTAATTCTGAAAGATAAATCCTACTAATATTATAAATGCGAATGTTTGTGAGTATGTGTGGATGTTTGTTACTCTTTCACGTGAAAACGGCTGAACGGATCTTGATGATATGGCACAGAGGTTTAGATTATGGTCTGGAATAACACATAGGATACTTTTTCTTTTCGAAATCACGCAGGCGAAGCCGTGGGCGCCAGCTAGTCAAAAATAATATAAGCGAAATTCCAAAAAAAAAAATTTAACGATGTCAAGAAAATTGACATAATTTGCGCAGTGCGCTTGGAGTAAGACTGCATATTTGTTTTATTTGTCTGAGTAGCAGAACCTTGAAAAAGATTTTGATTTACTTTTCAAGGCTGGCTAGCGGCCAGAAGTACACGCGGTGGCGTCGCCTCCACAATGTGTTGTTATTAAAAACTATTCCGAGACAAAAACACGAGCGTCTCGCAACTGTCTCGACCCGCAGATTCGCACAACACTCGCCGCGACGCTCATTGTTGTCATATCACTGCACAGCACAGCACACGATTTGACTTATTTTAAAATGCGAGAATATCTTATTTTCATTAACAAATTTTTCAAAATCAAACGGCGCTTGTTAGATTACGCTAGATCCAATTAACTCCTGAAAAACAATACGCATCATCTGACTGAGAATGATGCGTATTTTTTATTTTTGGGACGCGAAAATGTTTTTGGGCTCGACGGAGTGTATTTTTATTCCATCCTTGTCTATTACTCATCTGTTGATTCACTTAATTTCTTTACTTATCGTCCTTCACGCAATCTATCCATCGTTTCTATCACCGTACTAATATTATAAATGCGAAAGTTTGTGGGGATGAATGGATGGGTATTTGTTAGTTTCCCCCAAAAACTACTGAACGGATTTGGATGAAATTTGTCACATAGATAGTTTATAAACTGAATAAAAACATATTCTACGTTTTATCCCGGTCTACGTGGGTAAAACCGCCGGGCGCAATTAGTCTTTCATAAACGCAAGTCAATTTAAAAAGAAGAAGATGCAATAGCCAATGTATTATAAGATTTAACCACTTATTCTCAAAGATAATGCTGCAACGTAAACTAGTACAGTAATGCATATCATAAACGATACATTAGCCGTAATCTTATTTGCTTACAATAAATTCGTTCCCATGCTTAACTTGTTTATTTACATTTCGATTTGGATTGGAACTTTAGTATCCTAATAATTTTAGTAGAATAAATTATACTTTGTTTTTAGAAATTCTAATACTTTGTTTTTGGAAAAAATATAAACTTTGATGAACAAATTAGTTTTTGAACGGGTTTACACAATGTTTAGTGTTAATGTTATTAACTGTCTTGTGAGGCGGCTTGGAGGCGATCCTGGCAACAGGATTAAGTCATGTCTGTGCAATGTATTATTTTGTACAATTTATTATTAATTTTAGCTCAATTGGTTTGGGTGAAACTCGTTAAAAATTCAGTTGCGAGATTTAACTAACAAGGCAAGTTGAATATAAGGATAAGCAAAATGTTGCAAACATTCTTAGCTCATAGACGGTATTGTTATATTATTTTATGCAAATGACAATGGTGGTTGGAAACAAAAATCTTATGTGCACATTATAGCCTGTGCAAATGGCACAGACGATAGTAAAAATAAAGAAAATTGTAATGAGTTTCGTACAATTTTATGACTAGCCAGGAAACACGTAGAGCGTTTTTGTTTTATTAAATTTACGAGTAGGAAAATCGGTGATGACGGCATACCGACATCTTCCTATGTTATAGTCACGTAAAAATGTACTCATTAACGCAAGTATTTATTAAAGTCAATTATAAACAACTTCTATTACATATAACATTGTTGTAAATACTAAATGGAGTGATAACATAATAAATTGCAAAATATGTGATGTAACTCTTTGAACATAAATTCTAACACGAAAATTGAAGTATGTTTTTTTATCGCGCTTAACGATTTTAATATGGTAATACATAATAACATAAGTGAAGAATATTTGTTTTAAGGCGTATCAGAGGCAGTGGCATAGTCCGCAGACTGGGTGACTGACGTAATGACCACGCCCACTGAGACTTTGCCAGCAGACTTGCTCACACAAAAACATGTTTAGCTAATTCAAATCAGCTTTATTTATCATTGGATTGTGTTATATTTGTATTGATCCTAAATAGTAAAGTATCACTAATGTTTTGCTTCATTATTAGCCATTGTATCACACTGCAGGTCAAAGGTGACCTCCCTACCCAGCGTAGTTTGCTTTTAAACACTAAACATTATCCTTAGCTTCTCCACATAAAAAAATTGTCACAGCCTTATTGGTTTCACATTTTTCGTTCCGCATCATCTCCACGTATTTCCATGCGTGTTCTCGCCAATGACACTGCAGGTCAAAGGTGACCTCCCTACCCAGCGTAGTTTGCTTTTAAACACTAAACATTATCCTTAGCTTCTCCGCATAAAAAAATTGTCACAGCCTTATTGGTTTCACATTTTTCGTTCCGCATCATCTCCACGTATTTCCATGCGTGTTCTCGCCAATGACATTCTTGTCAAATGAATTTTATTTCTATATCAGTACAATACTTCTAATTCTTGAAAACAATATCAAGTGCTCATGAAAATCTAAAGCTAAATTAAGAATTAGAGATGATAAAATAGCAGCATTTCTTTGTTCTAAGATTGCAAATAATCCATAACCGAAATGTAAGACGTACTAAATCTCTTACCTCAGATGAAACCAGCATGCCATGTGTCAGCATTAAAATTGTTCCGTTTATCTTAATGAATATGTTCAAGAGCTTTTAGTGTCCACGTGCAATTCTCCTTGGCAATGATCTACGCTTCAAATGCTGTTCCACGAAATTGTTTCAAATAAATATCCTTACAATTTGCGTATCGCGAGCTGTATGTCTTGGTGTAACGATACCGTTCCAAAACCCATTATCGCCTTGTCGTTGATATCTCGTGTGTAGTCCTAATAAAATTACATTGTTTGCACATTTCGTCTAACGTTGAATCCAAATATTATGTACCTATACAGATAGTAATTTTAAAATGTTTTCCTATTTTGGCCTATCAATGCAAAAATCGTAACAATAAATCTGGTTAAAGTGCCATTCACATCGATCCTTCTATTGTATCCACTGCACTGTGATTCCACTCCCTGTATCTACTGTGAAACAGGGTCATCAGACAAAGTTGTTTATATACACACAAATAGCGGTAGCATTAGATCAGCCACATAAAGCTCAATGTAACGGTTTGTAACTACAACACAATGAAAGCCACTGAAAATTCCTATAGTGATTTGTCTGTGGTTACCGGCGCTGTCCAGCGGTTGAGAAACAGAATAATTTGTTTGTCAGGAGAATCATTCTTATGCCCTTAGCAATTTAACATCTTCGTTATTTACTAAGCTAAAACAAACTGGAGTAACAACAAACGCAGTCGTTAATTCCGGCTGCACGTTTACCTCGTTTTCTACATACCTGTCCGCTGATACTATCAAATGAGTGTCAATTTAAATATTTCTAGTTTTCTATAAATGCTGACTTCCGAATGAGGTGCGGAAAGAGACCTGACCCAGATGTATGCGCAGTGCGGCCGCCGGACGCCGGTCTCTGCCGTGACAATGTTGTCTTGTACAAGGACGGTCACATTCATGCATTGCTTGCCGAGATGTGTAGCACTCGTGTTTATTTTATTGCACTTGTTTACGGCTCCACTACCGTACTCGTCACGCTTCATTTACACTTGTGTTACCGAATATTGGCTGCCTTTCTTTACACTTTCACTTGCTCCACTGGGTATTTGCTCCTAGAATACAAATTCTCTGCGAACGAATAAAATTATGGTGTTGTTTGATCTGAGTTCTACACAGAAACTTTTGTTGTTAGTGTGGCGATCAATTCTCAATGATCCCAGTGGCCTGTGGCCATCATCGACGCCGGTCACGTTTTCATTATATCTCCGGCCGTTTACTGTACGGACTACAACATACCATTTTTAGACCGGCTGAGGCGACAAGTGATGCAATTAATTTTAATGAGTCATGCACGACTGATTATCGTTTTATTTCAATCCATACAAGATAGCTTATCTATAAATAGATTTTTTATATGAGCTTTCTGCAGCAATGCGATTAAGTAAATAATATTACTACGAAATTAAGGTATGAATGCATTCTAAACAATGCATTCGATAATTCTTTCGTAACAGCTATTTCCTATAAAAAATAACCACGCAATACGTATGCGGATTGATTTCGAATCGGACCTTGGTGAAATATAAAATTAAGTATTTATTCAAATAGATCTTATTTGAATAAACGATAACAACAAAATGATTTGCAACAAGATGTTGCTAACATAATATGCACGATTGTGATTTCCTGTGGCAAAACATTATTGAAGATAGATTCCTTTAATCTGATCAAAATTCGTTGTTTATTTTAAACTAGCTGTGCGCAGTGGCTTCACCTGTTGCTCAGCTCCTAAGTATCGTAGCGTGATGTTATTTAGCCTATGATACTTTCTGATAATTTTGCGTTCTATCGTTGATTAAAAATAAATAGGTTCAGTATTTTCGGAGACTATTCGGTACAAACAAACCGAAACATATTTCCATTTTATAATATTAGTACCTACCTATAGATAAGTAGGGAAGAGGAAGCTAGTGTAACATAAATAAAACTTAGTACTCGAAACTGAAGTTGTTTGTGCTAGTGCCACGTCATCCCATGAGTGTTTATGTTCGTATAATATAGGTGTTCGAGGATGGATGTCCATTTCCTCCCCATTGCGCCAATTGTGCTCGTTTGCGGATAGCACTCAACTAATTGTAAGCTCCGCAATTAACGGACGAGTCTGATGGGCGACTGCGCACCTCACGACGAACATGCCTCGCGTATGAACATAATTTAAGCGACACTGGACCAGAATCATATAACTGTGACCTCGCTCTAGCCAAGAAACTATTGGCAAAAGAACATTCATGAATGAACATGACTAATACTTCAAGTGAAAGTAGAAAACATTTCATTTGTTAAGCTAATTTAGTATTTTGCGCATCTTAGCCTCGGATAAAACGCGACTAATGCCCCCCCCCCCTGTAAGTAAACACAATGAAAATAAACACGACCTTTAGACCTTGGGCGTTGGCAGATCCCGTGTGACGAACTCTGTCTGTCCACTTGTCCAGGTGGGCCGCGCCGTTCCTTGATGACGGTTTGACGTTTCCTCGACCGAACAAACCGTTACCAATGAAACTAATGCCGTTATAAATATAACGCATTTCTACAACAACTAACATGAATCATTCGATCAAAATTCCAGATTTTCCTAACAGTGTGCAAGGCATATTAGCGTCTAATTCACTTGAATGACCGAATGGCGTTTTAAATTCATTACTATCTGTTATTATTCATTGTTCTGAAATCTCATGTTATCTGATGAAGTCATCCCGTTGATTTCTAAAGCGACAGTAACGAATAGCAGGCAATATTAATTCGCCACGGATTGTTACATGACGTATTCACGATCGTCTGTACTCTGTAGTCTATACCGTAATTAATGTCAGTTTGTCTGAATGTAATGAGAAGACAGAAGGATATTAATTTAAATCATGCATTGAATGCATTGTGTGTCGGTGCCTAATATGAAATGACAATATTAAATGTAGTGCTCGCGCATGAGTAGCGGTCTTTCAATAAGGTGTTGTCGGTGTACTCGTACTTATGTGTAGCGTCAGAAGGCCACCGTAGTCATTAGGGTCAACTAGCATCTAACATTTAACACCGCGATATGGCGTTACCTTCTACTTGGGAAACTAAACGTTAGTACGTTAAACGTATAACGAAAAAAAAAAAACAGTTTTAAAAGTTTCAAAATTTTGAAGTTTCCATGATTTTCTGGCTTCAGTTGGCTGACACTAAAAGTCATTTGTTTTGATCCAAGCTCTATTAATATATTTCCCGTAATTTAACGGTATTAATTTAACACATGCTTGGCACCATCAGGGAAAATGGTTTAATTATATTTTCATCTATTTTACTTGCTGCTTTTGGCTTTATAGTCAAAAGTTATCAAGAAACGTTTTTTTATGACACTGGGTTAATGGGACACAGCTTCATTAAAAAAAAACGATTTGGAATCCTTTAGCTTAGGATTCTAAATCGTATCAATAGTTCCGAAGACTACTCCCGACATCCTAACTTACAAACCTACAGATTTTACATTTTTATAATATAAGAATAGAATACGGACTGTGGCATGTTCGTAGGTATTCAGTCACACTTTACTTTTATGTGGCAGGAAAGGGACAAAAAACAATGCAAGTGCCTGACCTGGTCGACCCTAGCACAAATTGAGCATTAAGCTATGTGCACAGCTGTCATTATTTCAAAAGTAACCTTAAACCTGATTCATTATTTCATCTTGATACCTAGATGTGTGCATTAGAAACTGTTATTGCTGTTTCATAATTAATGTAATTTAATATTGCGAATCTGCAACGCAAACACATTTTAAGTGTTTAATAATAATGTAGGTATAATTCGTTATACTCTGTTGGCTAAACATGCCTACTCCACTTTGTATGCGAAGCTTGCTTCAGTGATTTCAGAACAAATTGTGTCATACACTCGGGCTACTCAAGATAATTTATCTAACGGTCCATTGGGAGGCCCACTGTATCAGATAGCAAATCTCTTCACTTCACCTATTATTGAGAAATCAGCTGAAGACAGAACATGTGTTTGATACCTTATCATATTTAGGCTAAAAAACGTTTTTTAATTTGCTGTAGCCTGCGCTGTTTTTCCCTGATTCCTTCCACGAGGCAAGAACTATTTTCTCGCGTCACTTCGAACCAATCATCGCGCTCCGCATCTAGGTCGTCTCGCCACCGCCTTTTGGGCTGACCTCAACGACACTATCCATCTCTTGGCACCCATTGTGTGTAGACTTTAGCCCAACGGACATCGTCCATGCCGCCGACTTATACGCCCAATCTTATTTTACCTAGCAGCCTTCTTGTCAACGTCCACAATGCCCGTTAAAAATAAGCATAATCATCAAGCTGTAATTTTCCTATTGCTGGACCCGTTTCAGCGTTCTTGTCTGTGAGATAGTATAAACCGTAGTCCCCCATACAGGCCCAGTTGATGGAAAATACTATAAAACCTTATCACAACATTCAGAGTACCTACTTAGTGGTGAGTGACGTCAAAGTTAACATTCAATTGTTATAATAATTTAGTAAACTAAATACGCGTGTTAAATTAATAAAACAGGTATTTCATTGTGAGATTAAAAAGTTAGATTGTGCGGATTCTAGCTTCAGTACATAATACACGTGCAAGTATCATATTGATATCACGGGCTACGGTCGAGTTTGCGCAACTCGTGCGCAGGCCACGCTCGCTACTGACGCGAAGGTGTCGTTGTCGCCGCACTGTCTCAAACAGCATTAATGTGTCTGCATGTTTTTCAATGTGCGCCAAAAAACTATAATGGATGTGAATATACGTTGATGAAACCGAAAGGTACCCCGTGATTGCGATATTATTTGTTCTAGACCATACCTGGGACTGTCTAGTAACGGATATATTGGGAGCCAAAATTACAACTATTCACAAGAGTTCTTTTAAAGACTTGTTTTTTTGTATCACTCCTGTACTGTTCAATGCATCAACCAGCAAAAAGTTTTGAAAGCGATTTTTCACCCAATAAATAAAAGCTGTTGTTTACCAACATTTTCTTCCGTGAGTTGCGAGAAGAGAAGTTTTATGTTCTGTACTAGCTTCTGCCCGCGGCTTCGCTCGCGCCCACCCCCCATTTTAAGGAAACGGGGGGATGGAAAGAGACAAAAAAGTAGCCCATATCACTCCCCACTCCTTCAACTATCTCTACTTAAAAAATCACGTCAATTCGTCGCTCCGTTTTGCCGTGAAAGACAGACAGACAAACAGACACACGCATACACACTTTCCCATTTATAATATTAGTATGGATAGCTTGGCTGACTGCTCCGTGAACGTGAAGGGTCCGTTTACACTATGTAGTTGGCTATGCAACAGTAACTGAAGGGATTTTTGTGCAAGCTCACAAAGTTCTTGAATAAGTTTTTATCTGTTGCAAATTTAGGTCTTTTTAATGCCACTGAAATACAGCAACTGGGAAAATATCAAAATTAAAGATGTATCGGTGCACTTAATTTCATACAGTCAGTCAAACAATCCATAAATCTGCATGATGAATCTTTTGACGTTGAATCGAGCACTTAAAGTGTTTATTCAACAACAATAAATAAATCCATGACTTTAAATTCTCACGCCGATAAACCTTTCAGTGAAGACTCAATTTTCACTGTTAGACACTAACTGACTAATACGAAATCTCTTATGTATTTCCGATTCTGATAAGATAGTGTTGCAATTGTTATATGTTTCGAACTATGTGCTGCAATAAGTGATGTGCGTTCGTTGACTGGTACTCCGTACGTGCGTATGCGCGCGTATGCTCACATTTCAAAACCACTGCAACAGTACAATGACCTCGCTACGGAATAGGTTAGTAGATTACTCCCACTTCCTCGCTAGTTAACTTTTATGACTACAGATAATAGCAATTGTGTATTTAATCAATATTCTTATCGATTCAATGATGAATCGATAGTCTTAACTGTCTTAAGAGCGTCTACGTCTTTCGGAAAAGTCGTTGACGCATAAGGGAAAAGTTGGAGTGGAGTGACGTACTATCTGAACGAGTAGTCGAACTTGTAACCATCGGAAAATATCATTATAGATTTATAAGCGTGACTTGAGCTATAAAAAAGTTGCCATTGTTTTTTATACATTTATTGACTGATAGTACATGAAGGCGATGACTAAAATAGAATCTTGCATCTTTCTTAAGTACTAAGAAGTTGTTGATAACTACTATTCCAACTCTAATGCGTATTAGCAACTCATTGTTATTGCATATTAATTGCATTTAGGTCTAATAGATACCGTACATAATTAGCTACTTGTTATTAAAAATGCTAATTTGAAGGCAATGAGATTACATGGGTACATGTTATGTTTTATGTAGTTCGTAGATTGTAATTGCGCGGCTATTTGTACCAAAATTATTTCCGGCCCGAGTTCGTTCCGCCTTGGCTTTAATTATAATCAAAGTATTTACATACACAGTACCCATGTATTACACAGAGTAATGCAATAGGAAGAACGAGATAAGTTCAAGGAGTTTCAGAGGTAGCTTGGAAAACATTCACCTTTTAAATATTTATTGGAAAAAAAAAGAAGAATGTTTGAAAAGCTTCCGGAAAGCCAGTTGATTAAATATTTGTTTTTCGTACTGACGTTGTAATTCGAAAACTAATTATTTCCTACGCATTTCATGACCTTCTCAATCAGAAATATGTCTGGAAACTATTTACGACGTTGGCACCATAGGTCGTCAGGACAATTTCTCTTGGGAAAATAATATTTAGATTAAATCTCTTTAGTGGGCGAATTGGGCAATTATGTCATCGCTTATACAAGGTGTTATTGTTTAATCACCCGCGAAAATCGGTAATTTTCCTTTCTGACAGCTCTGAGATGAGTGGGCGGTATATTCTTAGGCAGGGATCAAACAAATTCATAAATAAGTAATATATTTCTGTATCGAAATTTTCTAGGTCATCGATATAAAATTAAATCGTAGTGACCTAGTTTAGGTTCAGTACGTTTTGTATACGAAATTGAGAATATTTGCAGAATAAAGGGAGAACAAATCCTAAGAATGCTAGTCATAAACTTTCCATCAGCGTCATCTACCCCTTCTTTCCATAAACTTCGCATTTATGTCTTTATGATCTTAGCTTATACGGAAAAGCCATAATCGTTAAATAGAGAAAAATACGCTTAATTTGCATCGTAAATAACAAGGATTTCTGTAATATAATCAACGCATTGCTACACACATTGAAGGCTTCTACGTAAAAGGTTGTCATGGTATCCGATGATGTAGATCTTGTTACAGACTTCTAGCTACCTAGTGCCTTGTGTGTTGTGTGAGCATGATACTGTTGAAGCGACAAAAACATACTACGACTACAACTATTTACAAGTATTGCGTATATTTTTGACAAACATTTGGCTCACATTCCGGTAATTTAAGACTTGTAAAACTTTGGCACTATTACTACGATAAGAATTAATAAACCAAAATTTATTTTAACAAAATAGAGAATAGAGCGGATTACATTCGTAATTATCATGTCAAAAACGGGGTCGACCAAGATTGATTGCAGTTTCGTATCATTAATTAATGATCCCTTGGATTAGAAAAGAATTTAATATATTGAGTAATGGTACGGTGGTGTGTAGAGATTATAATTTATGTAAATAGTGCTACGAAAAATGTGACAGGCAGACACGGATGTTAGTAAATATGCGAGTGGCTTGGCGCCCACCCAGTGTCAAGGGCGGCGCTCCCCGCATTCGTTTTGCTGTCACGGCCCGAGAAACAGCCAATGTAAGAGGAGCCACTACATTGTTCGATAGCCGCAAACACAACCAAGCAAAAACGAAACGTAGGAGCTCGTTCTCCAGCGGGCAAAGTATACCTCCCCGGCAAACACCGGGCGGGGCCGCGGTGGCGCGCTCTGCTTGCAACGCGTTTATATAAGCTTAAACTTAGACGTCTTCTTTAAATTAACACTAATTATTTACGTAATTGGCTCCTAGCAGCGGATTACCGTGAGCCTCGTAATTAAGAGACATGGTGTAATTCGATTCTCATTTTGCTCTCCTAGATTTGTGAATACTTTTTGATTGGTCCGTTTTAATTTACCCGCGTGGAAAAACAGATAAAATAAATTTTAATTTCTCGTAATAATATTAAAAAAAAAATTATAGAAGGTAAATCAGAGAACCAAAAGCCGGAGTGCATATTTCTCTGCACTAAAGCTTATTCTTTGCCAAATAGGACAGAAATGCATGATTCTATCTTCCACAACTGTCATCCTCCAAGTCTTTAATAACGTAAGTAGATCGAGTTCGTTGGCTAATAAATATAAATGATCACGTAACGCTTACGTAATTTATCGATAACCCATAGTCGATGGGTATCGATCATATTAACCCTGACGTTAATTTGATCGGCGCGGCAACACTAACCCTATTCCTGCCGCTGAGGAGTTCAATTAATTTATCAAAGCCTTTGACAGTAATTACGTAGGAACAAAATTTAATTTCGCAAGTTACTACAGCTTCTAGTATAGAACCACGATGTTTTGGTACCTATGGTTTCAATAGCTTTTGCTTTTTATTTTTCATAGATGTGCTCTGCTAACGAAAGTATTTTTGGTTCGTCTTAAATGAAATATTAAAATAGTGCGGGGGAACCTACGAGTTTTTCGAGAATGTATGTGAAATATCGGCAGCGCTGAGAGATGCTGTCATCCGACGATATATCTTCAAAGTTATGAGGTCAAGTGATTTCCAGTCGCAATTAAAGTCACAATAATTTAAAGAAAAACTGTACGCACAAATATCTGTAATGTCAGTGTCACATACATTATTCACTACGTGTCATTATTTACACATTGCATGATTCGCAAAACGACCCATCGCATGGATCGATGTGGCATTTTATGGTTTACTTTTTATTTGCTGGTGTATAAAATTTTTACGTAAATATTTTTGTCTGCCAACCGCACCGTTAATTTTATGTAAGTTTCCACTCTGATGTGTTGTTATTTTTAGAACGATAAAATTTACATCGTACCTACTTGTTTTTGAAGTTTTCTTTTGATAAATCAAAGTGGAAACTTATTTATTAGATGTCCAGGCAATTCTAATAAATAATTCAAATCATAAGTAGTTAACAACTACTTATTTGCTCTCTTTTGAAGAAAAATCATGCTGATTTAGAGTTGTTTGGATTGTTTTAATGTTGCATGCGTATGCCTGTGTCTAGCGTGGTCTCTGTTGCATGCAGGTCTAGGCGAGCGTCCCAGCAGCTGTCCAGGAGCGCAGAAAGCATCGACCAGTCTTTCAAGAGGTATTCACGTTTTGCACATTACATTATCTCACGCTTAATCTATTGGCAAGCCCATAAAATAAATCACGTCTAAAGTACTTAGTTACAGTGTTATCACCACCATCTTTAAGTATATCAATAATTTGATTAAAAGCAACACGACAACAATGTTATCTTGTGGACTTGCCCGACAGATTAGGCACCTTGATTATTCTCAGTGTTAATTAAATCCATCATTACCACAATTACCTTGCTCGGGATTTTTTTATTCACACTTAGTACTGCATTATTTATTTAGTGTTTTGCTTAAGTGGTGAAATCGTTAGCGCATATTTACATATGGTTGTAAATATCGTTGTAAACAGAAAGGTTGAATTGAATGGCTCTGCTAAAAGACAGCAGGAGGTACAATAAATACTACATGCTCATGGTTTTAGTTTCTAGGGACTATTTTGGGTTATTTTTATTAAGCATTAAAGTATGGTGTATTCTTTTACTTGTCGCTTAATACATAGGACTTGAACATAATTGGCGAAATGTGGGTATACTTTTAATAAGTCACCTACACCTGTGCCTTATCTTCGGGGGATAACATTCGTGATGTTATATTTTGTTTTCGGTTCGATTCCCGAGGCTTCATCAGGTAAGCGGCTTTTCAGAAATTAGTGAAGTTGGTACTAGGTACTTACTTTTGTGAAAGATTCAAATGTTTCCTTTTAGCAACCCAATGTAACAGCAATATTGCCTGTCTCCACAAAACATCTCCATTTCGTCAATGAACCGTTCGATTCCGCAAATAAATACTGACCTAATTATATATTCCCATCGATATTCATTGGGGCAGTGCACAACAAACACTATCTCGCTATGATTTATGACTCACACCATACGTCAGTGATCGACCTTCAATGGAGACACGAGATTGGCCTTAAGTAATATGATTCAAATAATTAATGCAGAAATGCTAACCGACATAAGCCAGTGCCAAAGAAATTCGTTTTGTCGTGACCACCTCAGGCTATGAGAAATAATTACACTTCCTATCATACTTGTGACATTATATTTCGTCAAGGTATGCTCAAGTTGTATTCAAGCAAACTTGAAGAAAGGAAACTTCTAGATTATGTGACTGTGTATTTTCTTATAAAAGATTTATTCAAGTGTATGTAATTTTGAGTTAATATTCATCGTTTCCGCCCAGTTCAGTCTATTTACATAATGGACACCTAAGTATATAGAGAGATACTTATGTATATGCCAGTATTGCGCATATATGGTGCATTTAGCCATCCCCTCACCGGTGGCGTATGTAGGTGAGTCGGGCAGGCCACGGCTCATTCTATTTGTATCAGTCTTACGACAGTTATTTGGGACGACAGCTTTTGGGAGTGTGGACAATTACACGTACGTTGACCCGTGTGTTTATGAACTTTGCGCATGCCTCGATGATAAACAGAATGCTTGTGAAGTACTGAACTCCTTTTGGAGACTCACTAACTGTGTATGACGACTTCATTTTGAATTCCGATGACTCATCAACATATGAACGCTGAAGTATTTTCAGAGAACTTAATAAGATTAAATGACGCCCTGAAACCAAGGATTCATTTCTAAATCACGTATTTTTATGTTACAGGTCGAAAAGTCGTTCGGTAGACCATGGGTTCTCTCCGCCCTTCGACTTGGAAGCGCTGCGCTCGAAGGTCGAGGGCAGATTTGACGCTGTACACAGAGGTAAATAAAACTTAAGTTTATTGATTCAGAAATAGCCACAATAACTCCTTCTGTACGAAAATAAATTGTGGCTGATCCGAATAAGCGAAATAAAAAGAAATGTATAATCAACAATGTAGTTAAACTGACTAATCGATATTTGCTTACGTTTTTCTGTTTAATACATAATGGCGAATATACCAACTGAACAAACATACTGCAGATTCTCTGTAATTTCTATAAATTAAAATTCTGCACTTGTTGAAAATACTACGACTTATTTTTTTCTGTTCTAAAACGTACCAAAATACTAAGTAGGAATAGTCATGTAAATTAGATAGCCACTCTAGGAAGATCTTTATTTATTACCAGATTTTCCCGGTGTGGTTTCACCCGCGTTCCCATATTCACTTACGCTAGGTACTCAGCCCCTGTAGCTTGCAGCGTGATGAGCCTATGGCACTCACAAATAACCTGGCTTTCTATTAGTAAAATATATTTCCAAAATCGGTTTAGTAGATCCAGAGATTACCTCATCGCAAACTCACAAACTTTAGCTCTTTATAATATTAGAGTAGATTATAAGTCGTTTTCAATTCAACTCCACATATTCCCACGAGTTACAAGAACAAACAACTAGACAATAACATTAAAGCTTTGTACATTAGTACGACAACCGTCAACAGAGAACGGTTCTATTGCCCATTCGTTGCGCAACCCCTACTTAAACCAACATTAAATTGTCGTGTTGTGACGAAATTAAAACCATGTTAAAACTTAAAACCCTTTCATTAACACACATTACTAAGCTGGCGATTATGTTTAGTGCGGGCGTCCGACCCAGGAGTCCAGGACGCACTTATGAAATGTCGTCGTCATCATCTTCAATTATGTAAATAGAATTATAGAACATATTTTGAAAATAGTTGATAAATATACTGTGTATAATGCACGCTCGTTTATTATATAATTTCAACACATGCCAGATTTATCGCAATGCATTAACTGATATATATTTATAATACCAACTATACTATTGACATAAACGACATTAAGGAATTCGAAATATTCGTGCAGCAATTTGTCTCGGTTATCGTACTGGTCAATCGACCTACGAACAAAACTTGCACTAAGCTGTGTCTCGGAGGCTGTGACCTCCGAGTATTTCATTCACAGTTTATAGCCCAGACAACTGGGGACAGTAAGACGATTAACATGGGCTCAGGATTAAAAAGCACTCATTTTAAAATTTTAAACAGGTATTTAAAACTTATGTAGGTTACGGATATACCAACTCAGGGTTAAAAAGAATTTTTAGTTCTGCTGCTGAATAGTCTTTATTTACTGAAGACATTTTTTGTTAATAAATAAAGTTTAACAACTATTTGACTTACCGTGTCTTTAGTTGGATTTGATTGCGTGTGTCAAGTAAGATGTTAGATTCTGTAATGTTTACTTTCAATACTAAAAGTGGTATGACGGGCATAATGTAGGCACCGCATTATGTAGTGAGGGACGTAAGCAGTGACAAAGAGCGATCTCTAAGAGTCACGGCATCCAGCTCCATTCCTTGGCATCGAGATATATTTTGAAAATAAACAGCCCGATTATAAACTAACATCCGGCTTTTAAAACATATCATTAATCCAGTTTATTCTGTGAAACACTAAACTGTCTGTTTATGATTCTATTGGTACGTTTTTATTCTATCATCGTGTTGATTTATGGTTTCGTAACTAGAGATAAATCTTTATGTGCAATCTTTTTATACGCCAATGACTGTAACATTTGGTTTGAACTAAATAAGCTTATTATAATTCTGATGAACGGATGAGAATTTTAGCGGAGTATATCGAAGTTTGACAGTTGATTTATGATAATCAAATCCCAATGACTTAATGATGATCGTGTCCTTTATTTGTTTTATAAATATTCGTTCGTTTTCGATCTGATGATTGATTAAAGGGCTGCTATTTGCATACAACCATGATCTTTGTGATCGTTTTTGACTGCAAATCATATATTTACATGCTGTCTTGCTTGTTCAAGACCGTTCGGTAATTTATGAGTTTAATCGTTTTCAATCTTAATTGGATTTATAACTAGTTGTGTATAGGCGCTTTATGAACTATACTACCATGATAAACGAATCGATAAATGCTTATGCAAAGGATATTCTCCGGGGTTGCGGGTTGTTCGAAAGAGATACTGCGGGCCCCAGAACATAAAGGGCAAAAGAAGGAACATGGTTGGGTTTTTGTTAGTAAAAGTTCTGCTCCGCCCAAAGCGGGGGAAGTTATTTGATGATTAGGTACCCATTCGCAAAAAGGGTATTCTTAAATTCACTTTCGGAAAATAGTGCTTAATAGACATTAGGTACACAATCATCGATTCGGTAATTGTTACAGACTAGCTTTTGCCCGCGGCTTCGCTCGCGTAAAATTCGGGGTAACACAGTTCCCCTTGCGCCTTATTGATTTGTAAAAGCAACGCTAAGTTTTCCCTTTTTTCCCTCTTTCTCCCTCACATCCCACTTTTTTTGAAAAAAATTTAGCCTATGTCCGTCTCCTGGTTCCCATCTCCGTACCAAAATTCATCAGAATCGGTTTAGCCATTAAAGCGTGAAGAGGTAACAAACAAACTCACTTTCGCTTTTATAATATTAGTAAGGATTACCGAATCGCTAAGTTCTGTTTAAATTATGTAACGGTTTTCCGGACTTCAGTTTCAGTAAATTACTGCAGTGGTCTAGACTCCCCGTAATCAAACTAATAAGAATCGATCGCTGCAATCACTTTCGTGCAATAAAAATCGCGTTGTTATCGAAACCTTTACGGTTAACATAAATCATTTTGCATACATTATTTTCAACCGACGCAACGCCGAGTATTGCCGGCTGAGCAATTTTAACGTTGTGAATTCGTAGCTACTATTTTACAAGGCGTTTTTATTGTATGTTTTTCTGACATGAAAGCTGTTGTAGCTTAGAGGTAAAACTTCTACTTACTGATAATAGTTAGTGGGTTTGAATTCGAACCAAGAAGAGCATCTTACTTTTTTAATTTAATTTAAACAACGAAAAGACTACCTATTTATACATATATATGTATATACATATAAAAGGGAAAATCACAGTTCATCACGAAATCTCAGAAACTACAAGTCGTAGGAATCTTTAATTTTGCATAAGGGTTCCTTTTAAAACGCAAGTGCTCACTAAGACGGGATTTTGCAAAATTCAACCCCTAAGGAGGTGAAGTAGAGTTGCTAAGTTTGTATGGGAGAACGCGATGCCTTGGCAGAATTGTCTTGAAATTATGCATAGGCATTATTTCATCACACTACGACAATAAGTTAGTTACTTACAAATAATATTATTAAAATTCAAACTATAATTCGCCTCCCAAAACGGCGAACTTCCTGCGCTGTTTTACACACACTTTCAGGAACCTTAAATATGAAAACATGTGACAAACATCAACCACCACTAGGACTACCTAGCTAGTGGATAATGGCTCATTCCCATTCATGGAGAGGATGTCTGAGAGCTAGCAGAGGGGAAAATGCTAGGCGTAGGCTGATTACATGTGTTAAGCCATATCTACCACATCTTACAATGCATATTAATTACTTTTTTTTTTGTTCCAGATGAAGACGAGCATGTCAAGAGGCTACCGCCCCCTCCACCGATTAAAACAATGACTTATACGGTAATTTATTAAAACAATATTTTATTGAGGCTCGTATCAATATTGTAGTGTAGAGCAAAGGGCTAGGAAACAGACAAGTATACGGCACCTGTTCTACCGGAAACGGTTAGCAATAACTAGGAACAAGTTGTCGCTGTCATCGTTGGTGTGTACTTTCAGCGATCGAGTCAAATACAGGCTGGCAGGAAAACATCTGGTATTTTAAAACAGCCGCTGAAAAATAACTCCAGTTTCCTACAAAAGTGAACAAAGATGATTGGAATAAGCACATCTCTGTGTAGGGGGTTCAGAATGATTTATTGGATACCTGGTAAATCTTTGTAGGTCGGTTTCTCTCCCACTCTGTATGTAGGTACCTCTTTTATTGAAAAAGTATCGGTAATCGTATTTTTGGTACGACGCCTGTGATGTAGAAATATGAGGATCATTTTCTAAGTATGAATGTGTGGCTATGAGACTAGAGGAAGACCAAATAAATGATAGATAGACGGTGTGTAGGATGATATGACTAGGATGGAGTGGAGTGCTACGGTGACGAGTAATAGCGAAGTATGGAAAAATAAGACATGATGCGCCGACCCCAAAAAGCGATATAGGCAGGAAAATTATGACCTTTTTATTGACTTTATCACTTACTTTTTTTGAGCGTAGATATAGTACAAAGCTGGTTTTTCCCTCGTCTACGATGGGGTTCCTTACCGGAATACACTATAGTGTATAGTAATGACAGGTTTACTTTACGTTCACTTTCGGCCGCTCATATTGTAATCCAGTTCCCACGGCTGAATGGACTGTAGGTCACAGCCGTGCATTAACCTGATCAGCATGAAATGTAGAAATATTAAGATTATCTCGTTAGTATTTATTAAGCCTGTTTTCTTGGGTTTTTCCATGAGACTTTTTTTAAATAACAGCTTTCTGATACACGGGGTTTTGGATTGTTCGAAAGAGATATCGCGGCCCCGGAACTTAAAGGGCAAAAGAAGGAACATGGGTGGGTTTTAGTCGGTAAAAGTGACATTTCCCCCGTTCCGGCCAGAGCGTGGGAAGTTATTTGATGATTTCGTATCCGCTAAAAAATAGCTTTCTGATGCGGAATCTGCTTTGTTGACTGGTGGCATTGGGATCGTCGTCATCGCCGGATCGCCGCCATTAAATGAGATTTGATCATAACATTAGGTGTACTATAAGTTCACCTTTGTTCACTATACAGGCGTGTATCTAGCCAGAAAGATATGTGTGGTCTAAACACATAAGATACATGTGCATTGTATAGTTTACATTGTACATAATAATACTTAGTAAATTAAATCAGAATGTTTTATTTACATAAAACCGGGTTACCTTTTCAAATACCCACAGTATTATTTCCTAAGCTCTCTTGGGAAAATGTGGGGTAATAGACTGTCATGTATTCCAGAATACTATTACATTTGTCCCAGGAGAACTGTAGCGACCTTTCTTGATTCGAAAGTGGCGTCCAGTTATTTTGTTTACGAATATTTTTTTGTGTTGTTTTTACATAACATCACACCTGTATTCCCTAAAGGTGTACGCAGAATACGGTAGGCCGCCAGTGATAACAAAATCGGCCCATTGTAAGTCGGACTCGCGCACGAAAGGTTCGATATCATCCTACTAATATTATAAATGCGAAAGTTTGTGAGTATGGATGTATGTTTGATCCTCTTTCACGAAAAAACTACTGAACGGATTTTGATGAATGGCACAGCGGTAAATTATAGTCTGGAATAACACATAGGATTCTTTTTTTTCGATTATCACGCGGGCTCCAGCTATTTATCTATAAAAACGGCAAAAAAGTCATTTTTGTTGTTTGGTAATACTACAGAAATACTTCATCTACAAATAGGTACAGCCTAGTGACAGATACACGGCAGCGAAGTCACAGTCTCAGCGAAGTTTTAGAAAAATCGAACCAATTTGGTCCCATTTTACCCTTTGGGTGTAAAACACTATAATGTATAAAACCCCTTTAAAAAAGCTTATTGTATTAATAAAAAAAAAGAACTTGTTTTGCCAATATGATACCTAAGTGGTCACAATGAACAGAAAAGGTGTTTTGTTTTTGTTTTGCGATGTTTGAGATTAAGAATGATGTACTGAATTCGTGAGTACTTGGTGGTAACAGTATATGCGTTGGTGTCCCTTCCGCCATATATTTGCTGGTATCTTATTGTATTAAATTTCCATACTACGCCGCTTGTTCCTAAGTATGTTAAAGTCCTTGATTTTGCTTAGGACATATCTGGCTGAATGTCAGAAAGGTACAAACCATCTCTTTGATTCAGTTTTGCTACCGAAAAAATAAGCAGTTAACTAATATATAAAATTCTCGTGTCACAGTTTTCGTTCCCATACTCCTCCGAAACGGCTGGACCGATTTAAACGAAATTTTGTGTACATATCGGGTAGGTCTGAGAATCGGCCAACATCTATTTTTCATACCCCTAAGTAAGCAGCGGGTGAAACCGCTGGGCACAGCTAGTGTCCTATATCATATTTGTGTATAAATGAAATTAAATTAATTATTGGCATAAACAAGCTTACATATTTGTGAAACACTGGTGCCTGTGGTAGGTAGTGAAACACCTGTATTACAGGTCACCAGGTTTCCACTCATAATACGTTTTACAGTAATCATTGTTGTGTACCAATATTAAAGCTAAGTAATCAAATGAAAAGAAATAAAATTAAAAGTAACATAAGAAAAAACGACTAAAATAATTACTATTACGGTGTAGGTGTGGTGTGTAAGTATGTATGTGTGTAGTGTGCTTGAGGTGATAGGGTTAATTAAACCAAAACCTGCAACAGACCCTCTGTTGCAGTGTATGACTGATGTAGAAGCCAATCTTGAACAGTTAATATAGTTATACATATAAATAAAGTTAAGAGCCATACATTGACAGGCTTAAATACAAAAAAAAAAAACTGACAAAGAGTTGAGTATACGGTTATAGCGTGTATGGTGGATAAAGGGTCTTGTCAGACAAACAGACGGTCAACAAAGTGACCCAATAAGAGTTCCGTTGTTTTCTTTTGAGGTATGGAACCCTAATTACAAATAGAAAACCCAGGAATGTATTTCCTCTTCTGTTTACGGAAAGTGCTTGTCGGCTGTAACATAATACTTCTTATGTTGTATTGTTCTGTGATGATATAATTACAAAACTATTTCTGATTGACCAGGTACGCGACCGTGACACCCTGACATCGCTAGCGGCCCGGTTCGACACCACCCCCTCGGAGCTCACCAAGCTGAACAGGCTCGCCACGCAGTTCATCTTCCCGGGGCAGACTCTGCTAGTCCCCGATAAGCGGAAAGGTGAGAATTGACAAGAAACAATGACAACCAAGAGCTAATTAAAAAAAAAACAAAAATCTGATGTGAAGCTGCTCTTAGAAATCAACCCTTCAACATAGAACCAGAGGTTGTTTTTAGAGCAGTCCACTTTTATCTTGTTTCTAAGCGTGAAGATAACTTTTGCTGAAACCGCGAGCTAGAACCTACATCTTCTGTATTCTTTTTAATTTCGTTGCAAGATCCAAGACAGTTTGTTTCTCTGACGTCTATCTTCATTGTCTCGACGATTTTCTGGTGGTCGCCACTCTTGATTCCGGCTTTCAGGAGATTCCGTCGTTCGTGCATAGTTAAAAAACAATGGGTGCATGTGAAATTGCACTCTCTAAATAAAAAAATGAATTTCGCAGCTGTTGGACGTAGACTTCAAGACAATATGATTTGCGTAATTTTGCAGACAGTTACAAAGTTTGCCATAGTTTTAAAGTGATTCCAAAAGAAAGCCAGACACATATTGTTCAGAAAATTTGATTGACATCTCTATTATTTACGAACATTTTCTGTTTATTTTGAAAAGCGAAAGCTTAGTTCTCGCTGGTTGGCATAATTTTTTACGCTATACTATACCAGCTAGGTATTCTACTTTCACGCTAATCTAAAAACGTTACCCTGAACACCACTCAAGTTCCCACTATAACCAATTATGAACGTGGCAAGTTATTTAGACGAGTTTAAAATAAAACATTGCAAGCACGCCATCAAACCAAAATAGAAAGGAGACTTGTTTATTTATAAAGTTAACGTAAATAAAGCCGCGTCTATATCAGAGTTTTCCAGTTCATAGAGTTTGAAGTTATAATTTTGAACCTTTTAGAAGATATCTGGATGAGTCTGTGGCTAATGGCTAGTAAAAAACTTAACACATACGTAAATTCACTTGCATGCCTTTGGATAGTGAGCAATGGGAAGCTCACCGTCCGGCCGTCTATTTACGACAGGACGTGTCGCCGGCGCGGTGGCGCGGCCACGGGTTGTAGTTAGTACAAGCCTGAAACTCCTCCTCGCCTCGCTTTCGGATAGGAAATCATCAAATAACTTCCCCCGCTCTGGGGGGAGCGACTGGGAGTGTCGTACGTTGTACTGATTAAAACCCACCAAAGTTCCTCCTATTGTCATTTATGTTCCGAGCCCGCATCTACGACCTAAATATTGAAAATACTGAAATTTGACCTAAATATATCGAACTATACCTTTCTCAACTAATTAAAATGGAACACTTCACGCTGACTTGAAATTATAAACTTAATTATTATAAACATACGATTGACTCGTGTATAATTGTTTTATGTTAGAATTTATGATGTTGATTGTGGCCGCTTTAATAAAGAAGTTTCGTCTATATGCCTTAGTTCAACCTGATACCAAACTTTCTATTGCTTACAATATATACGTTTGGAATCACTGTGAACTTTTGGAAATTCATGAAAGAAATATACTATGTGTCCGGTCATGGACTAGCGATATTCTAGATACTTATGAAACGAGTATTTTAATATCCTATTACGAAACACACTTGGGTCTAATTCACTTCCCCGCTTTTTGGCAGCCATTTTAGATATTATTCTCTATGCGTTTGCGTGTACAAAAAATAATCATATCTCTCAAAGTGTTGGTCTTACTGAGACAAAAATACGTTTATTCAGAGGGCACCAATATTATCTATTGTTTAAATTAAGAAAAGATGAGCTTACATTTTCGTAACTTTTTAAAACAAAATTAAAGTCCCAAAAAGTATTTGCAAATCAAAAAAAAATATTGTGAACTTTTTAGAAAAAATGGTAAGTAGTTTTTCTTTTAATTCAATAAATTTGAGTACTAGAATGTTTGTTATAAGTACATAGAATATCGCTATACTTAAATTGTCCAGCAAATTTCGAATGTTAAACGAAAACTATCGATAAAAAGTTACACAACATCATACCTGTTAACCCCGAACAGTACGGCAGAGGTGTACCTAACAGTACACGGATATTTCACCAGTTATGTTTTAAATCCTATTAAAAGGGGGCGAGCCTGTGTTAGGCACAAATCCATACTCCGTGGTTCCTACTGAGTAATTTATAATGGAAAATCTTAATAACTCTTGCCAGACCGGAATCTTACCCAGAACCTCAAAAGTCACGCTTGTGACCACTAGAGCATCAAGACAGTAATTTATTACAAGTCGCTGTGCCCAGCGGTTTCACCCGCTGCTTAGCGTCATAGCGTAATATTATAAAGCTTAAGTTACTCAGTGTTCATGGAAATCGGGCGAAATCGGGGAATAGTTTTTGAGTTTATTCGTTACGAACATTTATAATATTTGTGTAGATGTAGATAGTGAAGAAGTGTAGATTATCAATACAATTCATAGCAGGCAGTCAAGCCGAATATGGTGTTCACACGGCGATGTGCGATGTTCTATTATGACAACAAACATTATTTTATATAAACACTGTATAGTTATCAATTAGCGTACGATGCAGAGGCAAAACAATGATTAATTCGCTACCGTGCACAAACATAAATTAATTGATACCACTTTATAATTTACATGTAAATGTTTTTTGTAAGGGGTATGATGATCCCCGGTTGCGGGTTGTTCGAAAGTGCAAAAGAAGAAACATGGATGAATTTTAGTCAGTAAAAGTCTGACTTGCATCCCACCCCGCCCAGGGCCAGGGAAAGTTGATGACTTCCCATACGAAAATAGGGGTAAAATGATGATTCCCCGGTCGGGCCAAAGTTACTAAGCTTTTCTATCAAGAAATTCTTACACGCAGCTTGGATAATTGCCCGGTTGATGGCAATAATGGCATCTCTTTTTACATGGGACAGAACTGGCAAAATGTAGATGACACTATGCGCGATGATATGTAAAACCCAAACAGATGTGTTGCACGTCTAATGTTATTACAAGAAAGCACTGTAAATTCTCAGCTAATAGCAAGGAAAGGTCGTACGAAGGTTAAAGTCTGTTTACAAAAAAACACATTATCACACAAACACCACATTACTAACACAAACATAATTGTCGGTAAAAAAACATTTTGGATTAATATGCAGCGGCGACGCAGTGCAGTGTGCACGAATGTGTCGTCGTTAATCGCCGCCGATAGTCTGTTGGAGTCTTAAATATTTGATGTTCAGCCAACACTTATTTGAGAATTGCTTTTCTTGAATTAAATAATTAATTCCGTTCAAACATTCAATGAAGTTGCCGTATTTCAGTATTAATATTTTAGTTTTGCATATTTTTAAATGCTTGCAAAAGGTTTTCAGTTACAAGCAATGATATTATCCAAGTAATGTCAAGTAAATGTTTATTCTATTAAGTTTATTATATACTTATTTAAACGTAGGACATTTTTTTGAAGGAAGTAAATGTAATATTTTTTAATGGATCATCTTGAATTACAATAAATTACCTACAAACACAATAAAGTTAGTAGTAGTTCAGTATTTCAGCATTTGTTTTTATATTGCTGTTGTTTATCAATGCTTGTTAAAGATTTATAAGTTTCAAGCACTAATATTTAAGATTTTAACAGTAATATTTAAGATATTGAATTTATTACTTACTTATTTATTCGACAGAAGAGTAAGTAACGTTATGTTTTATAAAATAAATAAATGTCTAAATAAAAACTGGAGTAACATCTTTATTGATAAAAAAGAAGTATAGCAAATTATCTGTCTCGTAATTTTACTATTCGATTTAACGATTTTAAATGTTATAGCCAGTTCAGTCGGTTGTATTTTATGTCACACAGCTAAGAAACACATTGATACACTAACCGGTTTCATGTTTACAAATATAAATAGCGTGATGTGGTCTGAGACCTATAACCAGCTGAGATTTCTCCCATACATGTCTTGTGGCATGTAATCCCTTAAGCATAAATGTTAGTGAAGTATCGTTTTTGTTCGTTAAAGCCGTGTAGACGTCGCGAAAAGGTCGCGAAGGTGTGCCGTAGAACTATCGTATTGACCACCACCGTCATATTTTTATATTCCTACAGTCCATCCAAAGGTAGTGTGCAACAAAGTATATTCATTTCTATTCTATTCTGTTCTATGCGCTACGTACAAGTGGCGTGGGTGTCTCGCAGATTTCTCGGCGAAGATGCGTAAGCCCTCCGTCGTATTAGCGCCATACTGCACCCGCGTAGAACGCGAGTTCTTTCCAAAAAGAATTGCGTTTAGCAGCAGCAGCAAAAAATCAAACGAATTTTGAAGAGATCCAGATGATAATGACGAGGGAAGAGGGAAGCCGTGACTTCACTCTGGGCGGAGCGGGGGGATTTTCAGAATTTTACTGAATAAAACGCACCCATGCTTCTACTTTTGCCCTTTGTTCCGTGGCCGCAATATCTCTTTCAAATAGTCCGTAACCCCGGCACTCATTGCGCGACAAATAAACACCCGCACCGCCGCTAGACCAACGATGAATTTCTATATTATATGCAATAGTGACGGATCAATTTAATGAGAAAATTACCAAACGCGACCTTCCAAATTGTACTGTTTGGCAAGTACGGAACGGAAAGTATTGCTTCTCGTTCCTTGTTTATTTCGTATTAAACTGTTGTTAGACTTGTGGTCAACTTTAATACAGTTTTAGAATAATATTCAACATAAGTCAGTGTAAACAAATTTTCACTATCAAATTGAAAGTAATTTGAGTTTTATCTTCGATTTATCTTAATAACATAAGGACACGGTATAATCAATTTAATGTGTGATAGAAATCTCGTTTCGTAATCTACTACAGACCGAATTTTCAAAAATAGTTTCAACAAATTTTCACTCGAATGTTTATCTTGAGGTTTTATGTGTGATTGAAATAACTTATGGATTAAAACAAAACTTATTTAATATAAAATACCATATTTATGGCAGATCCGGCAATTAAACCGTATATCTTTGAAGGTACGTTGTAATGGCATCGATGTTGTTTATGCGAAAACCGTTATAATAGCTTAATGTGTTTAAGACATGTAATAAACAATAGCTCATACTTATTCTGACGTTCGTGAGCCGTGTTAAGGAAATGTCTAGTAGATTTCACAGACGCTAATCTGAATTCCAAATGCAGTTATTTATTTTCAATAACCTCTTGACGTTGACTGTAATTCAGAATTTTCCATGCTCGTCACATGTCCCTATTGTTACTCAACGACACATGGCCATTTCCTACGTTTATCAATTACATTTAAATTGAAGCATGGAGATCCTACGTTTCACAGTTTATATTTAGATACAGATATAGTTATAATGGTAGGGCCAGGGAAAATAACATTGATAGCATCCAAAGCCTACTCATTGTATGTACAAGATGCTGCATTGTCGAGGCGTGAAACAAAACAATAACATTTAGCCTTGGTATTATTCATTCATGCATGACGTAGACATGGAACAAATTTTTCTCCTATTTACACGGCAAACGTCAAACAAAAGTTACAACATTGGCCGCGCCGGAGTATTGCCGCGACCGCCACACCGAGCGAACGCATTGCGCTCACTCATTCTATTTTAATTTGTCACTAAATTACGTTTCGTCCTACAATTCTTATTACGCCACTTTAGAATCAATTCTGTGAGCAGTCGGCTTCTCGACTCCAACTACAAGCGCGAAGATAATAATGGATTCAGTTTATCACAACCGATAAATGTGCCGATATGGACCTAGTGTCGGTTTAATTCGACAATGTTCAGTTTTGAATTCCTGAAGCGGTGGTATCACGGTGCGTTTTCGTGCTGTTTCTTGCATATAATATTGTTGGACGTCACCGGCTCACGGCGACCGGCTCGCGTGACGTGTAAGTAAACAAACAGGTGTACATAACAAGTGCTGTGTCGGTTTTCAGATGGCGATAAAGACTCTGATGGCCCCTCGGAGAGCGGCGATAACACATCTGAGTCAACACAGGGCCCGCCGAGCGAGCCTGCTAACGAAAAAGGTATGAAAACAATAACATTAATGAAGGCAAACAATTTCATTATAGAAAATCAATTGATAGTAGTACTAGCAGTCAATATTTACCATATTGACTGCTAGTACAATAGGTAGAGTAGTGTATGAGTTATGAAACCACCAACATGTAGCGATCTGTTATCAGATCACGTTAAACTCGGTGCGTTATCGACGTTTACAAGTGTTTGCAATATTTTTACCGACGCACAACACTGCACCACATTTTTTAAACTTTTGCTTTCGTATGTTATAACTTTATAAGGAACAAGTCTTGCGTGCTTGTCTTGACTAAAACCAAAAAGGTATTAAGTTTGATGCACTAAAATCCTAGAGTTACCCCATGATAAGGGTGATTGCAACAAAAACTATAACATTACTACACTAATTTGCAGACTTGTGCAATAAAAGGTCCAAACAGTTAAGTTTATAGTCGAACAGATAGCACATTAACTAATTACCTCCCAGAAAGCACGCTGAATGGGTTAAGTCTTCAATAATGTATTAATAAACAACATCATTAAAAATATTCCATAAATGGATTCTTTTGTGGTTTGGTTATTTTCCCACGAGACGAACTTAAAGCATTGTTCATGCTAACATTAAACAAACATTGATTATGACACAAATCTGTCTTGAAATCCTCGCAGACAATAACATACAACATGGTTAATCTATATAGGTTATGTGTTCAATGTAGGCGGTCTGTCACTGTCAATCTCAATGAGTGATGATGAAAAGATAAATGCACCGGAGGCTCGGCCATGACAGACGATTTACCTCGGGCTTGCGAACTACAGCCGCGTCCTAATTACGTTTCCCATCAAGTAATACAGCAAATTAGACTAATAAGTAGACGTCAGCTGTTTATAGTTAGCCCTCTCATGGTTAAATGTAATAAAATACGAAACGTGACTCGCGAATTATGTGAGTTCAAAGAACGAATAACTAATTATTTGTATGTTGTGTGTGTCCTTAATAGAAACAAAGGAAAAAGAGGTTTTAATCCTGATCTAGATAACACTATGTATTTCGAACAATGCGGAAAATCAGCAGACATGCGTCATGACGTCATTTCACTGGATCTTTCGATTGTAACAACAGCTGTAGATACTTGATTAGCTTAGATAGATGGACGGTCACGCGAATAAAGACGATTGAAAAATAACAACTTGTTTGGGATAACCCTAGTTTTCTGAGAGCCAATTACCTAAATTGCAATTCAATTCAATCTACTGTTGACTCTCATTACTATTTATATAATAGGGTTGGGTATACTGGAGTAGGTACATTAGTTAAATAATCTCAAGATGTTGGATATGACAGACGGGTTTTAAGGTTATTGTGATCAGCATTTTTTCCTTGAGGCTCTTTACACCTTGTCTTTCATTAAGTATTTTCATGTTATCTATTGCAGAGCTCCTGGACAGCTTACGGCCAGGATCCCCTGAGGCAAACAGCACCACAAGCAGCAATGCGCCGCAAAGGTTCCTCAAGATCAATGTGAGGCACATCACCGATGGACAGGTCTGTTTCACCACTGATCCCTGTCATTTATTACCTGCCTACTGGAACTTGTGGACCATAGACTAAAACTAACATGTTCGCTTGATTAAGGACATTTGATAAGATGAACGTGGCTATGATAGTTGAGAGAGGAAACGCATACAATGCCATACCGCATCTCAGAATAGGAGACTTTTAATGACACATAGCGATTTTAAAAATAATCGGGCTTTGTAATATCGAAAATCAATAAATTGTTATGCGACGACCCTGTGACATGGAAATGGTCCGTCCATATCAATGTTGACGAACGCAGTTTGCCGATAATACTTTCAAGCGTTATAATTAATTTAATTTCTTCCACCAACAAATATGCCAGCGGAAATAATTTCCTGCCGGGGTTGCGAGTTGTTCGAAAGAGATACCGCGGCCCCGGAACTTAAAGGGCAATGGAAGTAACATGGGTGGGTTTTAATCAGTACTAGTCTGACACTCCCCCTCTCCGCCCAAAGCGGGGAAAGTTATTTATTGATTTCCTATCCGCAAAAAAGCGTAATAAATTTGTAAATTTCTATAGTTTATTGCCATATTGTGCACAAATAACTTTAATAATAACACTTTTCTTTATCTGTTGGGAAACATTGCGCTGATAAGGCTAATTAATGTTTGGAAAATTAATGGCTTTAACGTGGATAGCATAGCTGTGATATGAATGCTGAATATTTGTATACAATCAGTTGTTATGATGCACACGATTATACTGTTGTAACCCTGTACAATTCATTCTGTTATTGAACTAATACTTATGTCCCAAGGGATTGTATACACACTGCGTTAAAATGGACACATAGGATACTGTGTGTTAATCCAACTACCATATACCATTTATGTGGCAAATTTTATTCCAACTCGTTGAGACGTTTTTGCGTAAAATAGTTACAAATATCGATCCTCACAAACTTTTGTAATTCATAATAGCGGTACGATATGTTTACTTTTTGGTAACAAAAGTTATACTTATTAATTATTTGATGTCAATATTAATGCTAAAAAATTAAATAAATTAAAAACAATTGCATTAGAAATGACCTGGATAGCACATAGGGTCTATGTTATGCCAGCAGTACACACGGCGACACATCAAAACCAAACTTTTTGAGTATAAGATGGCCTCGCTGTGTATAGATTTCTGTACAATGAGAGATCTGCATTAAGTGGTTTTGTTTAGCTTTTCTGGTCGTCGCACAAACGTGCGACGACCAGACCCCACATTCCCATTCCCATAGCATTTTCAATTATCGCGCATCCATAGGTATCTAACACAGGCTATCGTTTAAACTGTAGTTATTCACCTTATATGTATAAGCTGGTAGTAGGTATATAGTAAACAATGTATTTCTTTATTTGCCGTATGCAAGTAAGTCGGTCAAGTATATTTATGCAGTCTCAACTGCAAGTATACTTGTCAACTAAACAGCTGCGTAAAGACAGCTGTGCCAATAAAATACTGTCTTTCAACACTGGCTGGGGTCTTTACAAAGACCAGTAAGTAATAATTTTATGTATAACTATATGAGCATTTTTTACTCGTTTCCATCTCTCAAAACCGACTTCTAAAACTTACCTAAGTCGGGAAGTCGGAGACTTTACTTTGATTCATCAAGTTTTTTTGCCATCAAATTTCGGGAGTAAAGTTATTTCGGTCTTAGTTTAGTGTTTTTGTTAGTCGTTTTTTTTATATTTCAGGATTTTCATGAGTTGTGGTGTGACGGTATCTCACACAAATTCTTATGAATATTCATTTCCCATTTCTGCTAAAATATATAACGTAACGTTTAACGACACGATTGGCACAGTGGCTGAGCGATCGACTACTGCGCTGCGTTTCGCGGGTTCGATTCCCGCACGGAACAAATATATGTAAAGCCTACAGATAATTGTTCCGGGTCTGGCTGTTTGTGTATGTGAGTTTAAATGTTTGTAAACGCACCCACGATACAGGAGAAATTCTTAGTGTTGTAGTTTTCTTTTCAACGTTAAAAAAAAACATTAAAATTTGCTGTTGCCTTATTTTTATTGTTTATTCGTTGCAGGGCGTAGTATCAGGCGTCCTGCTGGTGACGCCAAACGCCGTGATGTTCGACCCGAACGTGTCGGACACGCTAGTGATGGAGCACGGGCCCGAGTCGTACGGCGTCATCGCGCCCATGGAGTACGTCGTCAACGCCGCCATCTTCTACGACATCGCGCACATGCGCACGCACGGACCTGACCATAATACGCACAAGTATGTATTCAATAAAATAAAAATACTTTATGATAAAACATAATTGTTACACAACTTTGTAACGGTATTGCTAATTCTATAGGTACTACGACGGTAGTATCATGTATTCCATATCGACGTGACTTGCTGTTTGATTTTCAACTCTCGGATTTCAGTCGAACGTTAGAAATCCAACAGCGCACAATGTCTTAAACGTTATTCTGCCAAGGTCGAAATTGAAATAATTGAAGTTTTCAGTTAAACTTTATCCCAGTGTAAATGAAGATCATTTCAGAATGAGCAGTCTACTATTGAAAAAGTCGTTAAAATGTAATTTTAGGTCTAGTTTAAACTGAATTTTATGAATGCCAAACATACCGTCAGTGCTGTGCACTCCAGACGCATATTTCATGAAGAACTTTCCAGAATAATTTGTGATTTCACAATACATAGTCTCAATTTAACTGTGTATAGAATTTAGCAAAATATTTTTCCGTATTTGCATAAATAACATCACAGTGTCGCTATTTTCCATACTGGTCGGTGTTTAATGAAACACACAACTGATAATAAATGTACGTAGAGTTAATTATAAATCAGGAACGATTGTAAAACTATCCTGTTCAATCTCTATCTGTATATTTTATTTTTACTGATAGAGATGTATCAGAAATCCAAATAATTTATTAAATAATTAATTAATTAATTTTAATTTTCGAGGTAAACACAATTCTAACACCATATTGTAACTAAAGCTAACGTAATTTTCACGGTCACAAAATTTTTTCATTGTTTTATAATTTCTACAATGCATGAACTGATATGTAGAGGAAAATAATTTGTTTGTTTGTTTTTGTTTTCAGAGCCGAGCAGGCTGAGATCTACTACATGAATAAGTCAGAACTTTCACCCGGAAAGGATTCACTTCTAGTCAAAGTAAGACAACATGAGATTTTGAGTATGAAATTTAACTATACGTTACTAGCTGGTGCCCGCGACTTCTGCCGTGTGATGATCGAAAAAAAAATTTTCCTATGTGTTATTCCAGACTATAATCTACCTCTGTGCCAAATTTCATCAAGATCTGTTCAGCCGTTTTGACGTGAAAGAGTAAAAACATCCACACAAATATTCGCATTTATAATATTAGTAGGATAATACAATCAAAATATTTTATGTTGTCGTTATTTCTGACAACCAAACACAACATCTCATGTGATATAATGAGCCATGACCTTTAATAAAGGTCCGTCAAGCCGAGAATAAAGCATTGAGCCAAGTCAGAAACCCATGGGCGGCATTAAATTCTGACACCAGGTAGAGAAGAAGAAGAAGGATACGTAATCTTTATTCATACACTCAGTGGCAAATTATGTACAAATTTCGATAGCCGCTCTTAATCATTTACGACTAGGCAGGTACGGAGAATAAAATTCGGTTTCAACAACGAGTTAACGTTTCAGGATGAGACTTTCCCCGAGCTGCAGGCGGCGACGGGCGAGGGCGCGGAGGGCGAGTCGGCCGCGGACGCGCGCCCCGGAGACGAGCCAGAGGACCGCGGCGGCGCCGCCTTCCCTAAGGCTTTCGATAGAGAGCTCGTCACGCCTACTAATCTGCAGGTGAACAATTAAACACCGGACTCTATTCCTGAGCTTACATCATTTTTTTTTCTTTAATAAAACGTTGCCTCACTCTAGGAATTTCTCCTGTATCGTGGGTGCGTTTACGAACATTTAAACGCACATACACAAACAGCCATTGTAGGTCACTGCCGAGCTGAGGAGATAATTTTAAGCTATGATCGATCTTAGGCATATTGATCACCCAAAAACTTGATGCTGAGGCCATACTCATCTGCCAAATGATCTTTTTTTATACAAATCTATTTATAATATAATAAGTGTTCTTAAATCCTTGTTTTCTGTTCTTTATAGCAGCAATCGACTGAAGACAGGCGAAAATCGCTTTTGGACCAACATTGGGCTATACCTAGCAAGGATAGGATGTCCATCGATCAAGGAAGCGAGGTATTTATAATTCCATTTTTATCGAAATTACTAAGTAACTTAAAATATTTACTTCGTTGATTGGATATTTTGAAATAAGTAACTTTTAAAAATATTCTGAATGAATGGATGAATGGTTAAGCGTGTGGATGGCATTTAGTTGATGCCGCATATATGGTCAAGTGTCCTGTTATTGTAGATAATGAACTCGAAATCTCGTTTAGACTAATGAGACGGCGCTTACATAATGGTATTCCTTTAACTTAATTCCAGTAGAACAAGAGTTAATTTTCCATAATGTACGTAGGTATCATCGAGCGCGGACGCCAGCAAGGAGTCCCCGGGCGGCGCGGACGTGGAGCCGGGCGCGGCGGCCGAGGGCTCGGAGGGCTCTGCGCCCGACGACGACGCGCAGCACCTCGTGAAGCTGTCCTACCACGACTCCGGCATCGACATCCGCGACCCGCTGCTGCATGTCACACCTGCCAACTCCAAGAAAGTGAGTGTTATGCGAAATTACTGAAATAGTTCGGATAATTCCATTGTACTTAACCACCGGGATAATATGGAATGATTTAAATTTGGATTTTTTTGCTTTTCTGATCAATTTATTGCGCTGATGCTGTTAATGTAAAAAATTCAAGTTTATTTGGCACTTGCCACAAGTTCACATAACATAACAAAATAAACTAAGAGAATTAAGTAATATGAATTCTCTATTCGACGCTATTATCTAACTAGTAAAGAGTCTGTAAGCTATAATTTTTCTAAAGAGCAGTTCTTATACGCATTACAAACATCTAAGATGAATATTATAATAATACGACAAATAAACTTTTTTTATTAAGAAATATTTAAAAATGTTTATTACATTTTTATGTATAAAAACCAATAAATGAACGACAAATAAATATTAAAAGTCGGACAGTTAAAAATAAATTGCCTAAAATTTAAATCACTTCATTCACCACCAAGCATCATTCATTTGCGGTTTAAACTTCCCACTAACAAACATTTCTTGTAGCACCACTAACCCTACTAACCCGCACAATTTTCTAGGGCTCCCTCATAGATTGCGATTGCGATTATTACCACGAAATAGATACGATATACGAGTCCATGGAGCTGGAGACCGGCCCCAACTGGCACAGGGACGCGGCGCAGGCGCTGCAGTGTTTCGTAGTCATGCATAGGAACGCGGACGCACGGTCTGATTCAGTTTACTCGTCGTGTGATGAGGTGAGGAGGTGGTCACGTATAACGTGAAGGTCCCTGTTCCTACAAGTTCGTGACGTCATTTCTCTTGAATTCTTCGTTCAAATTCTCGGAGTATTAAGACTCTTGAGATATTCTGTCGGTTTCTTTGTCGTTGGTTCATTTTTCACAGTTCGGAATCTTCATCTTTATCTTTCTCCTTTTGCTCTAACTCTGCTTCTGCACTTCTTTCTTTTAGTACCTTGTCTTCTTTTCTACTTCTCTTTTTTATGGTTGAGGATTTTCTCTCTACTATTTTTGTTAGGGTTATGATTCTTAATTTATTATAAAAACCATTTGTATGACTTCGGTGTTGTGTTGCCGTTAAAGTTCACTTTCGAACGTCATTTATGTACTAAACTGATAGAAAGATACCTCGTTATTAAAATCAATCGACTAGTTTATGATCATATTGCAACGGTACACAACGGTATCGTCTTCGATGGGGATCATCTAGTAAAAATATAGTGAGGTGGTGCTGTTTTGTGTTTAAAACTGTACTGAGGTGTGCTCGTAAGCGTGTGTAACATCGGATTTAAGAGTCAGTGCGTGGGCCGGCAGGTGTACAGCGACGCGGACATCGTGCTGTCTGCGGACTGGGTGCCGCCCGTGTGCCTAGCGCGCGCAGACCCGCCGCTGTCGGCCCCGCCGCACTCGGACGCCGAGCGCGCACGCAAGCCGCACGCTGTATCCTTCTCGCTCGACAACGCGGGGAAGGATGATACCAAGCCCGATAAGAAGAATAAGGTAAGAATGCTCATTTACTAACTCCCCAAGCCCAGTGGCCAAGTCTGCCAGTCCAAAGTCTGTGTCCCAGCAATAAAATGGTAGTGTTATTATCCGTTGGTGAAATATCATACTCCTGTAACATACGCAATAGATTATATCCAGTAAACAGATAGCCACTGTATCTTCATAAATCATCAAACAGATGCTGAAGCGCCTCTCGTACCCGCTCTCCTGGGTGGAAGGGCTAACAGGCGAGGCCGCAGCGCAGGGCTCCCAGAGCGACTCTCTGCCCACATCAGCTGACAGCCACAACACTAGCGTGTTCTCCAAGGTCTTCAACAGGTACGTACTCACACTACACGTATATCTGACGTCCAAGCAAAATACAAAACAGCTCAAAGTTTACGTCACTTAGGGTGACGGCGAATCGCCCTTGCGGAATCCGCAGAACAGTTTGTTTTGTCCGCCGCGGACTCCGCATCCGCGATCCACCGGAGTAGAACGTAAACTTAGAGTTACCTTCGCATCTGGCGCTGGTTGACGATTGCTTCAGCATAGTGGTAACGTCACAAAAGCGCAGCGTTACCGTTCGACACGTGCCTACGCTAGATGCGAAGTATGCGTCTATGTAGAAGTATTGGTCCATCTTTCGTATCCAACCAAAGGATGGAGGCAATACTTCTATGTCTTATGTTTATTTTACATGAATAATTTAATGTAACAAATAAGTAACTCAAGACTCAATAAAGACTTGGAAGTTCCAACCAAATACAATGACTTCCTACCACATTCGTTGTAGTATGGATTCGAGGAGCCGTATGAAGACATCTTGTTGCTCTTCGAATCAATTTCTTCACGTGCTTCGTATGGGAAGTTAGTCACAAAAATGTGAGATATTGATTCTCAAAGAATTAGTTTAATAAGAGGCGTAGCTTTAGTAGATTAATAAGAGGCTCTACTTATTAAATGTATTTCTCGAGTTAATGCAAAGTTGATAAAACTGAAATGCTTAAAAGCACGAATTATTAAATAAATACAAAATTTCACATGTACACAGTATTTAGAAACGTTATATCGAGACGGCGGCGGCGCTCACATCATACCGACGCAAATATTTATCCAACGACAGCATTTATTATGTTTACCTTTCTACAGCTCCAGTTTATAAGTCGCAGTAACTAAACTATACTACCTATTGACTGTAAACATTTCACGTTGTTAACAAAACAGTTTACTGATTTATTCCTTGAAATAAACCAATCGAATTCAATTTAATTGGCATGAACACACATAAACTAAGATTTACTAAACATTAGTCATTAACAGTATTCTAATCTTGACAAACACCCCTTTTATACTGAGTAATTTGTACTGAGTATTTTACGAGCCTCGCGCTCATCATAATGTGTATTGTCTTTACGATGTTTGCACAGACTATTATCGCTACCGACTACAATAAAACGCCACTAACGACACACATATACACATGCTGGAACTAAAACAATTAATATTGCAATCGTGAATTTTTCCTTTGCTACCGTGGATGCTTACCGGGACGTACCGTCCGCTATGTTCATTAATAGTTCACCGATGAACCTAGTGGAGTTCGGTACTGGTTTGTTCCTGAGTAAGACCCCGTCTGAAGAGGCGCCCCAGGACGTGTTTTCTA
This sequence comes from Ochropleura leucogaster, assembly GCA_958449745.1. Taxonomy (NCBI): domain Eukaryota; kingdom Metazoa; phylum Arthropoda; class Insecta; order Lepidoptera; family Noctuidae; genus Ochropleura; species Ochropleura leucogaster. The sequence goes on along the minus strand of OY288203.1, from coordinate 12,209,374 downwards.
CTTCGGGGTACGTGATGCCACGTTCCGCTGCAAGTGTCGATGTGCCCAATTGTAATGTGTTGCCTTTGACCAACTATAGACCACAGCGCCGTATATGTTTGTGCTGACTTTAATATTTTGACTTTCTCTTGCTGCGGTATAGAACATTCTCGTATTTGTTTATATTATTAACTTATGATTGATGATAAATAAATACACCTATGAAGCGCGGCGAATGAAAACCGCAACACAGTTAATATGTTTATATTACGATAACATATCGTGTGATAAACATCATTTGTTATTTTCAATGACTTTTAAACCGCTTATGGAGTATAAATGTCAATGCATCGTTTTGTATTGATAACGGATGATGAATGTATTGACTTCGTACTGCTACTAATCGTGAGTCAAAGTATTAAGGTATTTTGTTATGACGCCGTGGTCTCACTGTCTGGCCTTTTATTCGTTATCACTCTTCTAGGCATTTCCACCGGCATAAATGTGTTTGTTTTTTATTTACGTCTTGTCAGGCGGATTTTTGAAGTTTATTTAGAGTAAAACAGTCAACAATGTCAACACAAAATCATCATATAAACAAAACGAAAGCATTGCTAAATAAATTAAAAAAAAAACGATTGGCTCTTTCACTCTATACCTTCAAAATCCACATTTTGTCCTCTATTAAAGCTAAAGAGCATGATGTATATGTGTTAGGACGAACTTAGTCATCATTTCCAAGATAGAAACCTATAGTCCTATACTCTGTTTCATGTCACCGCCATTACTATAGGATAATATGATGTTCTAGGATCACTGACACGTCCATTATTTTCTTACCGGCACCCTTTGATATATATTATGTACTGTTTTGGCATGTTTAGCTTAAGACGTCTTATATATAAAGACTTGCCTTGCGTGTCTCTTCCAATTTGCTGTCAGATTTACTTTAAAAAGTCTTTGGATTTTAATGATCTTGAGTTTTGAATTTTTGCAGGTGCAGAAAATAACGTTTTGTTTTTTTTTTTTCATTAAAGTAATCGTAAATACAGAGTTTTAAAAATTAGAATCTGTCTAGTCTATGAAAAGTAATTTATTCTATTTGTATAATGTATAGTTTAATTAAAAGTTTAATCAGAGAACGTATGATGTCTAGTTAGTCGTTTATTATACCAATATCAATATGTCTTCGTTTTGCTTAAGTACATAAGTGGCGTACATAAGATTTTTGCTGCCGTAACTGACCATAAATCTAGTTACCTGCCTCTTATGTACTCTAGCTATAAGCTCAGGCTAAACCGCGAGCTTAACTTTGGCTTTATTAATTTACATTATTGAAGCGTAAATTCCAACGGTCAGGTATTAAGCCGCTATAAGCTAGGTAGCCTAAGTTCTTATATTAAATACTGACCAATGGAATATGTGCTTTAAACAAACGTGTTATATTCAGTTTTCGTTTGCAATGGTGGTCCTGTAATTCTTCGCTACTGCTTTCAAAGCGTTGAGTCCCTGTTCACTGAGTCCTCGTACTGGATTTTGATCCACACCTTCTCACAGAGAGGATATCTGGGGTGGGGGACGTCCTACCATGACGTCATAAAGTAGTATTGTAACACTCTTATTCCAAAGTAGGAAAGAGTCGGAGATATGCAAGACGTAAAGCGCCATCTCTTTCCCGCTTTGGCATAAGACTAAAATAGTGATATGAATGTTGATGAAAGGACAGAAAACAGAAGGCCAAAGAAGAGGTAAGGTGGATTGTGTATAGAAGGAAATGAAAGAGAAAGGAGTAAACGATACCGTGACGTGACGTGATAGGGGAGAATGGAAGAAGAAAACATTTTCCGCCGACCTCATATATAATGGAACAAGGACAGGAAGATGATGATAGGCCACCTGTTTCTTAGCATCCGGAACGTAACAGGCTGATTATACGAAACCATTTTGTAAATCAATAAAGCTTCACTTAACTCGCTCTATGGCCTGAGCACTATATTCGTTACTAGATCTATCCTAAACAACCCCGTATGGTATAGACGCAGCTCGCTGGGCGGGTTCGGCCGCTCGCACACCAAGTCGACGTCGAGCAGCGGCAGCGCCCCTCCCCCGCGCCTCGACTACCGCAGCATGGTCTCTGTGGACGACATGCCAGATCTGTTCGCTTCTTTTGATAGTGAGTATAATACTTTCATTTGTCTATTGCTTGCTACTTTAAGTGAGCAGGTCATGATGGCGGTGATTGCCAAGGAATTTTACCAAGAATCTTTAATTTATCTGTGTTTTCCCGCCAGCACAGGTAAGTTGGTTGAAGTGTAAGTTGTCACCGCTGCCTATATATAGATTTTTGCAATCGCTAGTATCATAGACCATCAGTAAAGGGAAAAATCCGAAACCCGTAACTTTGTTGACGCATCACAACAAAATGTGATTACTAACATAATTGCAGTTGGTAAACTAACCTTGGCCTTGTCGAATATGTGTCAAAGTTGAGTTTATCCTTCAAAACAGTTTATCTTTTCGTTAGAGCAATGGTCGGTACTTTCATTATTTACCTACAAGTTTGTACGATACTATTACTATAATATTACCAACAGCGCCCGTTGGTTGGCATAATTGTATTGTCCAATGGAATCCTGTAATTATATCGGCCCCATATAGACTGCACTATGTATTATAATATTATAAAGTGGTTGTTTGCGGAAACCTATAGTCTAAATATCATCATGCTACTACACTTAATAACTGAACAGAGGGTAAACCCGCTGGGCACAGCTAGTTTTTGAATGGAACATATAGCTAAAAGTGGGTCAATAACCTCACCTAGTGTAGAGTATTGACCGGACCTCCGTAACAAGAATAACGTTATGAAATAATCATTGTTTCTTTATCATTAGCTCCTAATCCAAGTGGCAATAAAACAGCTAATCGTTACACTGACAAGGTAAAGCCTGCTCGACCTTGTGCCTCAAATATTAATAACGTAAAGAAACAACAGGATTGATTTAAAGAAGCGAACCTTCTTACCAGCAGTTGGGTCACCTGGTCACTTACCAGTAAACGTCATAAAAAAATGAAATGGCCAAATTAACATTCTCCCAGAACCTTTATTTAGTGTTAGGCATTATGACGACTTCGTTATGGTTTGATTCCCAAGAGTACAGTGTTATTGGGCTTTCTATTAATCCCCGGCCCGTGCACTCTATATTTGTGTCCGGTCCAAGGCTCCCTGTTACATGAGACACTGCTGAAACATGTAGTTTTAACATGTATTATAGGTACACCTCAGCCTAAACTTTCAAATATTCTTGATTATATTTTAAACTCAACACAATTTCATCTCCTCTGCCAGAATTGATCCCACGACCGGCGCGGCCGAGCGACGACCCGCCGCTGTACCTGCGCCTGCGCATGGGCAAGCCCATCGGCCGCCCGCTGCCACGCACCACGCCGCTCATGTCCTACGGACGCAAGCGGATGAAGCCTGAGTACTGGTTCGGAGTTCCCAGGAACAGGCAAGTACAATTAAAGGTCGTCGCATAGTATGAGCCCTGCACCGCATCGGGATCCTTTTGTGAATTTCCTCGGATCAGGAACCGAGGCGTTTGTATCCCGTGCTCATAAGTCTGCGTTGGCCTTTATAAATAAGAAAATGAGAATAAAAAAGTGCTATTTTTTAAGATCTAATGAAATGATGTAACTGTCATATAAACGTTTGCACTTCTGGGGTTAGGTTAAGAAAATAAAACTGTTTTGACATGTTTGTTCTTCGGTACAGGATTTAGTGCTTTATTGGTTTTAAGTATGCATTAAATTGGTAAAATTTACTTGAGTAATATAATTCTCTAAACAATAACCTGAATGTTATTTTCAACTAATAGCTATTCGGTTTCGTCTGAATCCTCATAAGCGTTTATGAGCTGTTACGCTTTGAATGTGGTCGATATAACAATTTAATTGACCACTAAAATTAAACAACTAAGAGTAATTTAACGTGACCTCATCCATATTAAAATTATAATTGCTAGTCACATTGTTTACCTGTATAATTATTTTTCACGCATTAACAGCTTAACGGATAACGATAAATAAATGGTACACACGTAGGCAATAATTTATGTTAAAACATCAGACATTAAAATAAATTTACGGTGATTTCGTTTAAAAAAATCGCGGGTGAAGCCGCAGGCAATAGCTAGTCGCTTTATAAAGTAGTTCACAATGTAATCTTTTAGATATATCTTTATATAACTGTAATATATTTGCTACAGGGTGGATGACCTATTCAAGTTCCTAACGCACTGGGTTCCCGACCGGTACGGCCCTCTGGGCGACGTCAGCGTTAACGGCTACGAGCTCATCGACAGCGACACCGAGTGGGATGACGATGAAGCTAAACCTGGACTAAAAGTACGTCAACACTCATGCGGAACTTCACGCTTGTGATTCCCGAACAGATGGGCAGAAGTGTATAGTGTGGTGTATTTAACGGTTATGTTTGAGCGGGCGAGCCTATTTTCATACGACCACAAATATACCAAGATGCTACTGAGAACTGCTGATTGAAATCCCAATTAACTTTCCCCGACTTGGGAATCGAATGGAAGACTATTGCTCTATCTGTAAAATTGTAAACATAAGCCCGATCGAGTTACCGACCAAGTGTTATTGCGCCATAACACTGAAGAATACATAACGCGGTTGGCACCAAAATATCTCTGAATTTATAGGCATTCTATGTCACTCCTAAACAAAGATTTATCTCGGCTCCTGTCATCACTCATTTAGATAAGAATTTTCCGAGCATATTTCATGATTATATTTTGTGTTGATTTCTTAACTATATTAATTTATTACGAATTCCTCGTAGGACGAGCGGACTGGCAGCACCGGCGACGTGTCGGACCTAACTCGCGAATCCTGGGAGGTAAGTCCTCACAATTTTATACAAAAACAGTCCTTATTTACATAACATTAAACACCTTTTTAAAACTTACAAACGCTTTTTTAACACACTGTTATATCAACGACAATGCATCTCACATCCCACATTACAGTACACATTGAACATGGATGTTTTTATATTACAAATGTACCTTTATTCAAATCCTTTTTTGGCACCGTCAATTGTTAATATTTATGATACTAATTATCATACCGACTTCGTTTCGAAGCCGCATTAGGGCGAGACAAACAGATTGTTTATGGTACTCCTTATAGGTAGACGTGAAATACGTAGACGTTACCAGGCGCTCATGACGCCACAGGAACGTTAACTGTACTAATAAATACAATATGCAGCTTATGTCGTAGGCAGACTAATGTTTTTGTGACTATTAAAGTACCGTAGAGTTGCCAAGTTGCCCTCGCTATCTTATTACTGAAACTCATTAGCCCCGCAGAAGTAAGTAATCGTAATCGCGATTCAAGGTTTCTGAACTACGGCGTGTGTAGTTGTGACATGTTTGCCAGTCGCTGCCAAGATAAGGGTTTAAATAACTATCCCGCAGTGAGGACTAAATACTTAACATAATGTATCCGATCCGACCACTGGCATATTGAGGTTTTCTACCTGTCTACTGAATGTTTAAGTTATTGTCTTATCTTTTTTCAAAATGGCGGATGAGATTGGGTAAAAGAGGGGTTAACTTTGGAGTATTAACTGGATTTAAGCAAAATACTAGAGATAATAGCTGCATTAATTTATCTTGTCTGCAATTTCGAAATCGATAATGTATTTTTAATGTTGTTAATAACTTTGTTATGTAGACAGGTAATACTGAATAAATATTTCTCACAAGTACTTACCATTTCAAAGAAAATGTGACAACTGACAGTCACTACTAAGCCGAAAACATTTGCTATCGGCACTCTATCTCAAATGAGAGTATTTAGATTTATTTGTGAATGTAAAAGTAAATACAAAAATTCTGAATGATTTTCATGTGTAGTTCCAAAAACACTTAAGGACAAAAAATACACGACGGCATACAATACAAAGCTACAAACATACATTATAAGAACTAATGCACGGTTACGCGTAGCTCCTGAAGGCGCCCTACGTGAAAATATATTCGATAATGAAGAGCCAGGCAGAGGCGCTGGGCGACTCGCTCGGCGAAGAGCCGCGCCCGGAGGTACCACCGTCATCACACAGGCTGAATATCACCTTGTTACTCATGTTGTCCTAGTACTTGAACATCTGCTCAACTTGCATCAAACAATACGGGAGATGACAACCAAATAAAATAATTGAAGTCATCAAAAGCTTTCTTTAAATAAATATTTTTAATATCTTTGATTAAATACTGGTTAAATAAATATGGAAAGGAGATATAGTCATGCATTGTTAGTCTGTCTATGGAATTCTATATTTTGCTAATTTTGAATGACAGGAAACTACTAGAATTTCCTAATTTATCTCCATTGTGCATGCAACTATGCGTAACCTTGACCGACCATGATTACTTTGTTCGAGAACAATATAATAAGCATGCGCTAACTATTTAGGCAGGTGACGTTTTTCTAAACTGGAAATCTAGACAACACAAAGTCATATTCAGCCTATGTAAATACCTCGTAGTGCGATTGTAAAGCACACATTAGTGAAATGTTAAAAGCACTGCCCTTAGATTGCATCCGAAACTATGTAGCATCCTGCGATGTTCAGAATGTTTTCATCATACGAAACTGTTATAGGCTAGAAATGTTAATGTTAAACACTTTATTTAAGCTAAACAAAAGCTACACAACATTATTTCCAAAACATGTTTTTTGTGTTGTGGGTAACATGTTGTTAGCAACGTTTCGTACAGTTTGAATTGGAAACATGTTGCCAGAAACACATTATAATGTTTATGTTGTGCTACCTCTGTTTACCTTAAATGCTGGGTTTTAGTATGCACATTAGCTGTGTACGTTCTTGTTTATAGAATGTTTATTAGGTAAATTCACTATATGTTTAAGATATAATAGTTTTATGTACATAAACAGACGTCTATGAATAGTCAATGTAAAGTTTTGTTTTTGCATTTCTCAAGAGAAATGCCTGATTAGCCACACTGCTGACGGTAAAACACGGTAAACGCTGTTAATATTATTAATTGTATTTAGTTAATTAATTCAAAGCATATTGAATTAAAACGTATGACCACTGGCAAGTAAATTAGAGTTTTTAAAATCGAATAAATGGTTTCCATTTTTCACATTACTAGGTACAAAACATAGGTTAGTTATTACATAACACATTTGTAATTATGTTTTTAGAACACAGCAATGGTTATCGTTACATTACAATGGGTCGCGAACAATGGCCGTACGACTGGACGCTATATAATTTTCTCTAGCTAGTTTTGCCAGACTTACATGTATTCATCTAGCCTCTATTCGGTACTAGTTGTGCCCAACGGTTTCACTCGGTTCTCAGTTCCTCAGTGTCGTAGCGTGATGTAATATTGTCTATCAAATTCGTGAAAAAGCCTATGAAAAGTTTCAAATCAATCCAGCTAAAATTAGTTACCCTGTTTCACTCCCTCAGGGGTTGAATTATGGGGTTTAGTGAGCACCTACGTCCTAAAACAATTCTCCACGTACAATTTGAGATTTCTAACACTTGTACTTTCTGAGATTTCGTAATGAGCAAGTCAGCGATTTTCGCTTTTATATATAGCGGAGCTGATTACGATGAACTGAAAAAAAAATACCAAAAATTTATATTTTAGCTTTTGAGTGGGGTCTTGGGTGAGTCTTGGGAGAACTCTTATCCTACTCAACTATCAAATTTGCAGAATATACTTGCTATAGGTTAAAAAGTTTCTAACAACAAAACAAAATTGTTCAGTAAGTAATACCGGATGGTATTATGCGTCAATCGGCTATTGTTTGCCAAGCGTAAAAATGGCTAAATATGTATAAAAAATTGAAAAATGTTCAACAGACAACAAACAAAGCTGTTTACTACACAAGTTTCATGTATCGTGTTTGAAAAGCGTTTAAAAAGGCATATTTGCATTGTTAGTACCTACGTCACGACGCGTTATTGTCAATGTGGTATATTATTACTGCCCTATTGGTCTTGTGGTGGTAAGCGTTACTGCTGAATATGTCGTCTCGTATCGTATGCCTGAATTCGTTTTCCCAGTTGTTAAGTGTTATTGAGTATTTCCTCAAGAAAGATTGCTCTGACGACAAAGTATTTTCGTAAAATTCCCATCAGGAATTATAGGCGTAGTTATATCGGTATTAAAATTTCCTTGATTTATGTTCCATACCTATAATTTACACTTTAAAATATATAACAACTAACTTTTGCCCGCGCCTTCACCTGCGTTAAATTCGGGGTAACACATCTCCTGGCGCCTTATTGTTTTGTAATAGCAATGCTAAGTATTCCCTTTTCTTCCCTCTTTCTCCCTCACATCCCACTTTAAAAACAAAAATAGCCTACGTCCGTCTAATGGTTCCCAACTATCTCTGTACCAAAATTCATTAAAATCGGTTTAGCCATTAAAGCGTGAAGAGGTAATAAATAAACTCACTTTCGCTATATAATATTAGTAAGGATAAAAAAATGTTGACGTGGCGTTTGTCCACTGCGTTGCAAACTGTGTTTACTACTTACCACGTCTACCACTGTCCGACGCGACATACGCTGCTTGTCTGCCTGATGTTCCATTATTCATGACCAGCATACAGCTTCATACATAACTAATTAGATATTGTGTCTGGATTATATTGACTTATTCTCAATGAATAATAAAGAGAACAAGATTTTTTTACAGCACAGTTGGTAAAACGTTGTAACATATAATTAAATAGCTGTTTACCGCCACTGTACAGGTTGATTCGCAAGTTCCTTGTTAGCCTATTCTGTTTCATAGGTCTCCCCTATCCCTTTCCAACTGTCTCGGTGTTTCACCTTCTCTGGCCATTCGATCAGGAACAAGTCCTCACGCCAGCGTTATTTGGGCTTTCCTCTGTGACGATAATCGTCTTGAGTCATCCACTGGGTGACTATTCCAGCTCATCTGTCCTAACTCATCCTGGAAAGGTGACCCGTTCAATTCTATTTTTAACCGGCTTCGGAAGTCGGTTATGTATTTTAACCTCGCAGATTAATGCCCAGCATGGACGTTTCCTTAAAATAAGGTTCTTAATTACATTTTTTGTTTGCATTCCTATCTTGTATTAATACCTAACATCTTTGATCTGCCTATCGTTACCTGAAGTCTCCAGTATTATTACTCCTCATAAGCAAGGCATGACAGTTGCCATTTGAGAAATATGGACATAACGAAATATTGCTCTCCAACTAATTTTTTGCGTCATAATATATAACTTATATTATCAAATTTCATTATAATCCGATCAGCCGTTTAGTAGTGAAAAGATAAACTTGCAAACAGTTACTTTCACATTTTAAAATATTAATAGGTATGGATAACGAAATCGATTTCTAATTTAAAATAATTTTAAAAAGTTGCATCCAGACTGTAGGTTTTGAATATAAACGAATTAATGTCATTTAAAATCATAAAGAAGTTTCATTCAAAAGACAAGCTTTAAAAACTCAACTATAAAATCCTCCATGGTGTTTGTCAAGTGACAATCAAAATATTTGTCATTGCATTCAAAATGACAGTGTGAATGGAAGAAGATTAAGAAAATACCGGCATGGAGTTAGACGTAAGCTTCAGACAAATTATTAAATGCTCTTCTTGTTTCATAACGAATTATGTTAACCATGACAATATTGTCGGTCAGATAGTTATAGGAGGTAGCGAGGCTGAGTACCCAAGAAACGCTGAGCTCCTATCTATAAGTACCGCTTATCGTACAGGCTTTTTTGACGTATGAAGTTAAGCCTCCGAAATTATATGAATCGTATGCAATAGTTTTTACCTGTAATACCTACAATGAGCAATAAATAGTTGTGCTATAGTTTGGTAGTAAACACATTGTTATCGTATACTTAATTTACCAAAACCTATGATGATAACATTGTTCATGTTTGATAAACTATCCAAACATTCACCCTGATTGTAAAAATGAGCTTCATTCATCGTATTCAATTTCATATGTCAATATTCACGTCTACACCGTTTTAATAGAATTAAATTATTAAAATCTTATTGGTATTGCAAACCTCTCATGATGGAATTTTTCGGCATCAACTTTGCCGTTGCGTAATATACTAACTTAATGAATTAATAATGAGTTCAAAACATATGTGGTAAACAGCCAATATTACGAGAACAACAAACTAAGCAAATACTTCAGATAACAGGTGCAATGATATACGGGACTCAGATAATAATGCAACACTATGGTGAACATAATTTGCAAATATACGTAGATAATTGTGTAGGTATATCAAGTAATTGAATTAAAGGTGAACCTTTTGTGTTTGATAACTAGTACGTAACACACTGCATGAACGAGATTATCCAATTGTGTCCACTACAGCGTGCTGTCCTCGTGATGGCCAACTGCAAGGATTTGCCACAATAGCACATAAATACTCAATTGTAACTAACCAATTACTTAATACTGGACAACCGGAACGATATCAACCCATTTTAATACGAATACACGATAATTCGTAGATCGTAACGCTAACGATTCATCACATTGTACACAAAATGATAATGATCATGGCTACAGCATGCTTCTTTTTCGTTTGCGTGAGTAATAACTATAAACAGACAATTTAATTTGACGTTGATATGAATCGTACTGAAATTGTAACATATTGTGTTCTGGCAGACGTGTTCGCCAAAAAAATGGCAAAAATTTATTACAAAATTATAATACGTGTTTGCCTTGAACACTCAAAATTATTTGAATACCCATCTATCAACGTACTTACCAATACTGCCATATTCAAGCAGACGAATTTCTATTTGAAAATGTAGAACTTATATTCTAGTTAAAGAATTGAGAGGCATAATCGCTAAGTCAAGGTATTAGAAATCACCATTAATCAAGTGATGACAATAACTAGATTAATCCATGATTTATGCTGCTATTGTTGCTAGCCGCCAGACATAGTGTTTTCAAAAGAATTATTTGCATAGGCTATGCAAGAATATTTTAACAGCTTTTCTATTTCTTCAAACCACAAAGAAAACTGCGCAGCTGTGGTTTAAATGACTTTCTATAAAAGTGCAGTTAACGGCATTAACATTGCGAACGAGACATAAAGAACAGATGTTTGTATTGTGCTTCCATACTACTATGACACTATTTTTTTCATCAATTGAGTTTGCGTACTGCGTACAAGATATTTGCGTTACTATTTCATAATTTTTATCTTAGCTGTTATCTTTTCTGTTCAATCCAATATTCTGGGCATTATTTTAGCGCAAATGCCAAGGTTACCTTATTGAAGTATTTAGTTACATTTTGACTCAATTGGAACCGGAATATTATACCTAGGTCGAGTCTAGTTTTTATCTAATTATCATAAGATTGACTCCTGGCAGTACAAGAATTATTACACAAACAAGTTTTTATGATCAACGGAGCCTGCTATAATAAGTTACGGACAAAATGTGAAGCTGTGAGGTCTTATTAATAATGCAGCAAATGCATCAAATAAATGAACCACCATCTCATGCCAGGAGATTACTCTCAATATAGCTGGTGTCGATTTCAGATCATAAGAAATGTCATAAAGTTAATAGATGTGTCATCCCCAGTTATATCATACAATATATTTTATGGTGCGTTCATTAATTTGCATGTAGCTCTGTGTGAGACATTTCAATTAAACGCGTCCCAGTTGGCGTCGTCGTAATCTCCGCGTTTAGCCGCAATGTTAATCGCGACTAATTGTAAGCTCGTTGTTGGCTCGACCATGCATAAATATCTGGTGATTTAAGCACTACAGCCTGTCAGGTTGGCTTAGGAGATATTGTATAGTGAATAGACCTTAGTAAGTCGCATACTGAAGTGCACGCGTGCACTATGTTGCACTTCTTTCGCGAACCCCGCTATAAGACAATAATAACTCTAGCATCGACACTCGAGACACGCGGAGCCCAGCCGGCCGGGCCACAATGTGAACGAGTCTTGCATCCACTAACAGGTTTAAAATTAAAGAAATAGTGAATGTTTGTAGAGCTCACAATTTTGTACAGTGATTTTTTTTAACGAATATATCCTGATCCAAGATCGCTGTCTATTTTTGTGCATAAGACCTTCCAAAGTAACAGGTAATGGACTTATAATATCTCATAGCTCTATAATTATTGTAATATCATTATTTTGTTTGCGTGCATTTATAATTGTCTCATTCTTTGCGTAGTGCTTATGTAACAACGTGTCATAGGTCACAGCACCCAGCTAATGCGACATAATATAATGTGGCATAATTCTTTAAAGATCGTTCACTTAATTTCAAACGAAATCCGCGCAGTGTAGGAAATAGTCTATCAAGGACTTGTGAAGCTATTTCAGAAGGCTGTATCACCCTTACTTTAAAAATAAAGCCCGTCTTAAAGCGTTTCTTATACTTCCGCCATAATTTGTTTATGTTTATTACTTCGGACAAGTCCAGAATCTTCATCTTTTAAAATAATTCACTAGTTTTTTGGAACTTCGTGTACACTGGACAAAGTAGCGTTACCTTCGAGCGCGGGTCGAGCCAAATCATTGACATTACTCCCAAGGTTGATATCCCTACTCCTGAAACATTTGGTTCATTGTAACTATTATTATTGCTGTTAATTACATCCGTAGCCCTAATTGTATCCCGATTTGGATACCTGAAAATTATCTGGCAAATATTTCCTTATAGACTACATTATTTATTAGCAGTAGCGTCGTAATGATGGTCATCTTCTAGCCACACTTCCAAATGTATTTTCATATTGTAAACAAGTGTCAGTCGGTTGCGTTAGTTCTGTCTTCAGTTTACAGCTTATTAGTTGGGTATAATCGTTTCCGTGCGTACGGTGTCGACTGCTGGTGTTCGTTCTCGGCGCGGCACGTCGTGGCCCGAGCGGCGGGGTCGTCGGCGCCGCGTGTTGCGCTCCTTTCTTTTAGACTCTAGTTTCCACGCGACGTCGCTTCGCCGTGCTCGCCTCGCGCACCGCACTATTTCAAATACTTTAATCCGAGTATTCGAGCATTAATTACGGCGCGGACTCGACCGTCCGTCAACTGCACATTCGGACTGTTTCCGCGATTAATATACACTTATTGTAACCGGCGTGCACTTACAAACGAATACAAACCACTTTTGTTTATAAGCAGAAGCCCGCGACGCTAGTGTTCAGTGTTTAGTTATGAAACCTTGTAATCGCGTGGGTGATTTCTAAATTAAGCGCTAGCGATTGTGATGTGGACGACGTGTTTTTTGTGGTGCATCACTTGTGCGTAAAAATCTGAGCGTTGATGCGCTCAAGCCTTTGTTTGGTTCGTAAATACGTGTGATGCAGACTGTTAAGTGGATAGAGATGGTGCGGCTCGGGCCCACCACCGCCACCGAAAGGTCTGACACTTTCGACGGCGAAAAGGTGAGCAGTGTACCGTTAGCTTTACTTACGCATGCACGCTCGTACATCAATTGTTGGTTAAATATATTTATTCAATAACAGCGATTCAATGCCGTTGTATTTACGCGGAGGTGGGGATTACGTCAACAACATCTCGTTTATGAATAAACAAGTTTTACAAAAAAATAATTACTTAACATCGCGCATGCACTGCAATAAATTAACTATTCGAGTTTCTGGTTGTTTCAACTTCATCTTTGTGCTATCTGCTGATTAGAAGCACGTTATTAATCAATAACTATGGCATCGCACGCTCTTATCTTATAAAGTTCAACTGGAGTATAAACTACACGGAGATAAATAGATTGATTATCTAATTGGTTGCGAAGTTCATCTCGCGTTCTTAACATTCCACTCACGAAGCACTTCGTAGTGGCCTTTCCATGTGAGGAAAAACTGGTTGACTACATATGTACGTTAACGTCTCATTCAGCAAGAAGTAGGCAACAAATATCTCGTTTCAACTCGTTTGATTTGAATAATTTCAACAAGAAAGCATTCCTACATAAATCCGACCAAATTATAAACTTAAATAGCAACTAAAGTAGGTTTAAGACAACACAAAAAAAAATGATTAAACTTGAAAACCTTTACTAGAGAACACCGGTCCCAAGATACCGCCTTGAGGTAGCCTCTTGTAAACCGTATATTTTTAACAAGGCACTTTAATGGGCTTATGTAGAGACATGAATATCGTAATAATATGGCGGTCAATTCGTTTTTATGCACAAGTAAAAAATTAAGCTACTGGTCAAGTTTCCGACAAAACGAGTACGAGGACTTGATTAAAAAATATTTAATTAGATTCATTTGCTCTATTCATTTCAAACGCTTAGGATTAGTATCTTCCTATTCTCGTTAATGCTTCTATTGCTTTCGATCGTGAATCCGGTAAAGACGGTGACGCATACCGTGTGAGCTTAACTTAAGTTTTGAGCGTAGGCAGTATCAGCGATATGGCCACGTGTTCTTCTGGCCTACTAAGCGTTGTTTATGCTCCGATAAGATTGTTTAGGAAAAGGCTTGATTACTTCCCAATACTCTGTTGCCACTAGTTGATAGATTAGAAACGTTAATCCACGCTATTGTTGATTACCGTGACGTAACTAGCATACCTAATAATGACATAGAACTTATTTTTAGATGTTGTCATATATTTTTTCCTACTTGGGTTTGAACAATCCTAGTCGGTTATCACTTATCAAGCAGAACCTTTATCTGCTGTTTGTCTATGTTTAAACCAATTCTTCTATAAATAGAGAGAGAGAGGCGACCAGCCTCCATGCTGTGTCCAATCGCAAGGTCTAGGAACTATTTATTTATTCTCACTGTAATCTATAACTCCAGATATGTCTGTAAGGGTCAGGTGATCATGAAACACCATGTATAGAAACCGATAGCAATGGCGCATTGTTTTTCAAAACAATTTTATTGTTTATTCATGAGGCATGTTTATTTATTGTAACTTGCTAAAGTCATCGCAATGTCGACGTCGTCGACGCCTTGTCCAAAATCATTCGTGCGTTTATAAAACGGAGCAAGCGCATCGCTAAGTAGAATCAATCTTGAGATAAACTTTTCCGTTGACTTGCGGCAGAAGTAAACAATATTTACATAAAATATATCAAAAATGATCTTGGAATTTCAATAATGGAAACCTACGAAACTTATGCATTATTTATACCTTCCATAAAATAATTCCATCGAAGATATGGAGACTTGTTTATACTTTTGAAAGTCAATGTTACATTAATTGTACTTAAGGAACTTATTACGTAATAAATTATACCGAAAACAGCAATAACAATTATCTAATCGTTTTAATAGCCACATCGTATTGCATTTACGTTCAATACATTATGTACTCTAACTTTGAACAATAGCTTCTATTAGACGTGCCTTCTCATTATGTTATTACCTAGGCATTTGCTGATGATGGAAGGCAATACAATAAATTAATTAATCACTAAGACATATTTTATCATTAAGGTCGTAATAATTACTTAACTTTGAGGAGTTAAGATTCAGAATGACGACACGGTTGGCGCAGTGGCTGAGCGATCGACTGATGCGCTACGTGTCGCGGGTTCGATCCCGGCAGGAAACAAGTATTTGTATGGCCTACAGATACTTGTTCCGGGTCTGGCTGTTTGTATATGTGAGTTTAAATGGTTGGAAAATACACCCACGATACAGGAGTAATTCCTAGTGTGGGACAACGATTTAAGAAAAAAAAAAACTTGTCCTAGGAAGGTTAATCTTAAAAATACCTAATTTATTTACCGTTTTTATCAATTCCACAAATTTAGAAGAGTGCTTGGATCAGGATAAACAAAAAATCATTAAGTTTATCCTGAAAATTCTATTTATATTTCGATTTCTTCAGTAGGTAAACCCAGTTTTGCATCTTTCGACAGAGTAAATATACATAAAAAATTATGTTCTACTGATTAAAATTGCAACACGTTACTTAAAAGATCAGATATCTATTTTTTAAATTGATTAAAAAGCTTATTTAATATAGATTTTTATTACGATTACTTAAGTGACTGGACAATATTTCAAAAATAAATGTAGAGTAGCTATTTATTACTTAAATATTATGTTGTTCATAACAGGAAAAAAATGCCTGTCAACTTAGATGTTGTCGTGTACCTGCGTAATAATATATTATTCATACAAAACCAATTACAACGCCTGTATATAATAATGTAACAAATGTTATTGAAACAGGACAACATTTCTTAATAAATGACGTGTTAGAATTGCCCATTTGCTCCTTAATTAAAATTATGAACCTATATTTTCCTCCTGATCCTACTGATTCCTGTACTAAAGGCTGGTTTTTATAGCTATTTGGTATGAAATGAAACTACAAACAACTACAATCGTACAATCGTGTCAATTAGTTTTATCGTGTTAGGTTTGCTCCTTTTACCACCCATTACTTTCTCATTACATTTAATCAATCGGTTTCGGTTCTTGTATTTTTTTAAACAAAAATCAGTAAATTTTACTTTTGTCTCCGTTCCGATAGTCGTCTCAATTAATTTCACTCTATTATTCTAGTTTATTGGCCAATAGCTATAACTGAAACCGGTACGAATTCACTTATGTATGTCACTCTTCTTTCTGCCGTACCTACTGGGTTACCGTCCGTCACAAGAAAAAGCATCATTTGTACACACGCATCGCTGGGTTTTTTCAATTTCCCACATTTTTCTAACCTACGTTATTATTGCAATACTTAAGTGACGAGTGAGACGTGTGGTTCCTTTACTTGTAAAAAAGAAAGATTTTAATTTTAATTCTCGGACAAGACATGGTTCAATATGTGGCATGACGTGTTGTTGACAAGGCTCACCTTTCACCGTCTCTGGCCTATCCTCAAAAATGTTATCAGAACGTATTTATTGGGGATTAGCTGCTATATTAAATAAGCCGTAATCCCAGCTCTAATCCAGATATAGTTTGTGTACCACATTAATGTTTTAACGTTAAGATAAAGGTTTTAAATTTAGATTATGACGACATTACTTTTTGGACAAGGTGTCGGACAGGAAACAGTTCATTCAACGCCGCGAATGCAATCGCTCGCTGTAACTGCATGATCCGGAACAAGTAATAGTTTTTGACATATAAATAGTGTAATAATAAAACGCCATCATGTCCCCTGTCGGTATTCAACCTTAACCTGCACTTCGTGTAAACAAGGGATCCCAAAAACGAAATAGCTCAGTGACCAGTAAACCAACAGGTGTTCAAGGTTTTAATTACCAATCGATAAAAAACAAAAATGTTTCGCCTCTTACGTCGTCTCGTGCGTATAATTGCCGCTAAGGTACGGAAGATTGAAATTATTGTGTTTAATGCAAACTTAAAAAGAAGGGGAACTATACACTCAGTATGCGACCGGGGGACACTAGGCCACGCCGCCCGCAGGCGCGCAACCATACACTCCATCCGAGAGGTGAGAAGCGACTAACATTATAAAAATAAACTTAAACTTACTCTCAAATAAAAACTGATTTACATAATGCCAAGTTCAGTGGCAAGTTTTTATGTTCTTAGTATCTATGGCTGTCTTATTTTCGTATTAAATAATTAAGTGTAGCACAGTGGAGAACAGTCTCATTATGACATCAATGTTATTCCTATTAACATAGTGATTTGACTTGTGTTGGCCAATTAACATTGCAATGAAACTTGTGTTGAGTAATTATCTTGAGTTTACTAACACTGGCAACAAGTGACCGGTAGGTGCTAAGCATTCACGTCAGTTAATTAATGTTGATTTAACAATTCACTTTATGCTAAGGAAACTTATGTATGTCTTATTTAGCAGCTAAGTGTTCATTGATATAAATTGTACAACATTGTAATAAAACAAAAAACCCAATTTCTAAAAGCCTGATTTGTAAGATTGCAACCAAATGTCACCTTAGCTGTCGTGACAGGCTGGCAGCACAAGAACTAGTAATCTAAACCGGCTTTCAGAAACTTGCAACCTAATTGCGTAACAGAAACAGACCCCGAATGAAAATCTTTTTGACAATTTTAACATAACAGCATCCATTGCCTTGGTTTTGCATTCGAATATACGAAGTTTAGGAATGCTTAATTAAAAGACTAGATTCGGAATTTTTAATTGCTTACGCAACTGGGGTGCTGGGGATAGTATTCTCCCTATTTGTGCATTGACTATCTGCTGTATTGTAAATATTTGTATACCCTAAATTTTCTTCTTCCGCTAACTGAACTTCCGTAGGTTTCCAACACACATTCATAGGATTTTTTATTCCAATATAAGTAGATAGTATTGCAGCAAGAAATAGCAATAAAACACTAGTGTATTAACATTGTTAAGGATCGTTGAACACTGTGTTGTGTACTTTTGCATTATAATTATTGTAATTAGCTGAAGTAGTGCGCACGAACTCGCACTGTTCACTGTGAATGTTGAATGTGAACTGTAGATCGGGAATGCATCACCTGCTAGTGCATCTTGTCGACTGTTCCATGGTATTGTTCAGTGTTGCCACTTTTAAGATCGTATTTTCTACCATTTGGTATTTTGTATCCAAAAGTGGCAACACCTATAAACTTCTGTTCACGTCACTAATCATTGCAATATTTTAATCACATCTAAATGCATTATTTTGGCATGACTTATAATATTTTTCATGTAAAAAATCACTACAAAAAGTTTATACCTGATTTTGTCACATTGTACCATGACAATAGAATCAGAACTATAAGCCCTCACAGAGTAGTTTTTATATTCACAATCAGAAAATCTAATTCCCTACTCACTTATTGCATAAAACTTGCAATCTCTCGTTAGAACTGCACTTGCATTTATATATTCTCCACATTAAATTAGTTGATCTGAGAGAGCTGTCATTTTCCCATTTAATTTTTGATCCGGTTATGGTGCAACATGGTTCTTGGGCGCTTAAACGAAATTGCCAGGTCAGTGTTGATGAACATATAAGGTATTTTTACGTGCATTTTATTGACATTTTACGTGCTGCATTAATTCCGAATACGGCCACGCCAAAGAACTAAGCAGCACCATAGCATGATCTGAGTAGCGTGTAATAATATGTCAAATTTACCTGTATATGTTGTGTAGGTGTTGTCCATGAGCGATGAGCTTCGCCGCGCTCTGTACTCGTCAGGTGCCTCCATTGACATGGAGTTCTCGCCACCCGACCTCATCGGCACCTCGGAGGTCTTCACCATGGATCACAGGTAATTGACACAATTATTTAACGCCAAAACTAGCATCAGTGATAACGACCTCCTCTTTTTTTATAAGTCGTTAGTAATGATTGACAACACGATTGGCGCAGTGGCTAAGCGATTGACTGCTGCGCTACGTGTCGCGGGTTTGATCCCCGCACGGAACAAATAAATAACCTACAGGTTATAGAAGTATTCCGGGTCTGGCTGTTTGTGTATGTGAGTTTAAATGTTTCTAAACGCACCCCCGATACTGGAGAAATTCTTAGTGGGGACCAAAATTAAAAAAAAATGGGAAGCAAACTTGAAGTGCTGGCGAAATACGAAATGGTTTGAAAGCGAGAGTAGCAACGCTACGATCTGTAGGCCTCCTGAGAGTCTCGCAAATGTAATTATGTCTCACTAGTCGACACGATCGTTATCAAAGGATGTCTCCTATAAACGTCATCGGTCGCAAACTGCGTCTTGCTGGAACACTGTATGCTGTATGAAGTTTACGTTAACTCCAGATGTCACCGATGGCGTTAATAGAGGAGACTCCAGTCTTACGACTTTACGTGTGTACTTCCAACTATAATTTTGCCATGATCGCTACTGGCACGGTGTGGTACGAACTGTACGCGTTCTGGTGTAATAACTGGAAAATTGTGTGCCGAGAACAATCGTTGTATAATTTCAAATCGGTTGTATTTTCGCTTTGAAATAAAAGTTAGGTACTATTATTTTTCAAATCATGTAATAGGCTTCCTCGCCCTTTATAACGTATGAGTTAAATATGTCTGACCCTACAGAGATTACGGGAGATATTGAATGTAATGTTTGCTTGAACAACAGTAATGAAAATAAATGAATATCACTATTACGATCATAATTGAACAATACGATAACTTTTAGTACGTATTACCGAGTTTAATAACATGGTTTAAATGTCGATAATCGAATTTTTATTTATGTTTTTATGTCCAATTAAAAATCTAGACAAAGGCAAACTCAAATGGATATTTTCTAGTGGATTTTGTTATTGACCTTATGACATTATCATGCCTTTAATTCATGAAGAAAGGCAGATGTGCAGATCCCATACAATAAGAATATTGACATCAATTGGGCACAAACCCGGAGTCCATAATCATCCATGTAATTGATGTTGACAATATGACCGATTAATTCCAGAGAGAAGCTATGTTCGGTGCTGCCGGCTCGCGCGCAGGGCTACATGTGGTCGTTGGCGTTCAGCACGAGCCAGCACGGGTTCTCGCTGGCCTCCATGTACCGCAAGATGCAGCGCGTGGACAGCCCCGTGCTACTGGTCATACAGGACACGGACAACAATGTGAGTACCAACCTAATCGCGCTCGTAAACCCCGTAGGGGTTGCAAGATGATGATGATGAAGTGGACCTAGAAATAGACACTATGGTAGCACAGTGTCCACCACTGAAAGCCTACTTGCATCACAATTTCTTTTCAAATTGTTATTTATGGCGATGGCGGTCAATCTTTAAGGAGACAAGCCACTGACGCAGCAAATATTATAGTGTACAAGTTATAGTAAGTACACGTTGCTCCCTCACTCTCATAGTCTGATGCGACAGTAATCCGACACGACTGAATAGAAATTCCTGGAGAGTGATCAGGCACACGACCAACTAGCGCAGTTATTACGTATCTAATATATACTCTCCAGCAGTAGGAATATAAATAATGTTAGGCATTACAAGGATTGTCTACCTTCCTGTCACCGCGCCACCAACTGTAAGGTGCACTATGTCAGTACCTTTTTTCATATTACGATCACCAATAACAAGCCTTACTGCGCCACATGAGTGTGATTTAATCTCGCGAGTCCATACCAGATGCCTTGCTCAATAACTTTACTATTTAAACATATTTATTTGCGAAGATGTGTTTTCTAAGAAGAAAGTCGTTAACTCAGCTCTCTGTATGTACACTGCATAAAGTTTCGATAAATAAATAAATGAATAGTCCACATTCCACCTATTAGGTAGGTAAGCGGATCTAGAAAACATCTGGTCATGACTAACAAGGTATGACTAAGACAAGATTTATTACAAGTTTTTAACGAAAACAAACTACTGCATTTTCTAACAAAAATTGAAAACAACGCGGAAAAGTAAACTATAGATAAAATACAGAGTCCTTGAACTTAGAATTAGTTGATGACTCATTACGATAACATCGGAGACAGCTATCCCCCATGAACGATGTTATCTTAACAGAAGATTAAATGGGATTAGCGTGCATTCATCCAAAAACTTTATGAAATTGATATAACTTTTCCTCATAAAAAAAAATGAGTCACAAATTGAAAAAGGACGATTTACTTCAAATCGTAGTTGTAACGGTATATGGGTAAACAAGCATAAATTAGATATTTTAATATAATAAACATATTTTAAGAACTTACAAATCAAAAGTTTAATCAAAATGTGTGTTCACTAAGAATGAACAGGCGATGTCACCTTTATTTACAAACATAACACGGTAAACAAATCGTTTGGAGTAAGAGATGTTTGTGGTAGAGGTGAGCTCATGGTCATACTCTGACATTCCTACTATTTCACAATTATAGCTGCACCATTTGTAACTGAAAATCATGGCCATTATGTAGTAAGATTACATGTATGTACCTAATGAATGATAACGGTCTTGCCTTTTCTAAAATATCTCTTTCATTTTCTATCAATACAGCAAATAAGCCCTCTTTAAATTGCGGGTTGTTCGAAAGAGATACCGCGGCCTCGGAACGTAAAGGGCAATAGTAGGAACATGGGTGGGTTTTAGTCAGTACAAGTCTGACATGCCCCTCCCGCTCCGCCCAGAGCGGGGGAAGTCATTGGATGATTTCCGACCCGAAAACACATTTTTTTTAAACTCTAGGTATTAAACCGAGCATTGAAAATCCAACAAAGCTCATCCGAAAATCGAAATGTTGGAATTCAACTTTCAAAGCACAGCAGTGCGTAATAAAAAATCAGCGAAGCCTACAAACGTAGCAGCACCAGCTGCAATCTAGCAATTGTTGGTTTTGAACGACAGAAAATAACTCCATGCTGCTAGATGAACCGCAACCCTTACAAGCCATCTGAGGCATTACCACGATATTCTCTGTCCCAAATGACCTCATTCGGTTTCAGGTATAGAAAACGAATGACACATACACTTTTTTCTTTTGTTTGGTAAATCATTAAATAATTTCCACCACTCTGGGAGGAGCGGGGGGGCGCGTCAAACTTTTACTGACTAAAACTCACCCATGTTCCTTCTATTGCCCTTTACGTTTCGGGGCCGCGGTATCACTTTCGAACAACCCGCAACTCCGGCAGGCGGAGGCTCTGGCAAGCCCCTCTGCTTTGCTGACATCTCTTTGAGGCGCGCGTGGAACACAAACGCGCCGTCTACACGTCCTGCCGTCAATAGGCGGATGGACGGTGAGCTACCCATTGCTCACCGTCCACAAGCCTGCATGACACATACACTCACAGTGCATTTACAACTTTTACGCTAGTAAAAATGTAAGGATGTGTTATGATTTTATAATAATTTCCCCAGGTGTTCGGAGCCCTGACATCGTGTGCGCTGCACCCGTCCGAGCACTTCTACGGCACGGGCGAGTCGCTGCTGTTCGCCTTCCAGTGCAGCGGGGACGAGGCGCGGCGCCAGTCGCACGCCGCCATCGAGAGCGCCAAGGATAAGGATGACGGCAATAAGGATGACAAAGAAGGTTCATTAATATATTAAATATTTTTTATTCTGTAAACCCTAAGAAAAGTTTTGATGTACAAATTGAACATAGGGTGGTACGGTGGCGTGGTTCATCATGCGCTTGAACAATACGTTTTCCATAAAACCGTGCAAAGTACCTAATCAGGCCATTCGGCCCAAAGACCCCTTGCAGTTGCTTAATTACTAAAGGCATTTAACACTTTTTAAAATCTCTTCAAATAATTGGAAGAAGCAGTACGTATATATGTAAACAGACATTTACAGCTGAACATATGTTGTGATTTATGATTCTAACAGACTAAAGCAATAGTTTTTAAATGTTTAATATATATTAATATATGTCATCTGCATTGCTTATTCAAATGAGACAAAATTGACCCGGGTTATTTTCCGTGTATATCCAACAGTATTCTCACGCAACAGATTTGCCAATAAACGGAAGCGAGCTGGTTAAATTTAGGCGTTTTACTGTACTGTTGTTATACGCAAAAATTGCGAACCACGCGTATATTACTTTCAATTGTATTCATTTGTTTTTTTTTTGTTACAGATCAGCAACCAGCGCCGTTGAAAACCAAATTCAGGTATTGGGGCTGGACCGGAGACAACATGTACTTTATTCGCGGCAGCAACGATAACATATCCATCGGCGCCGGCGAGTGAGTATACTTCACATTATACACGACACATCTTTTAGGTTTAAGGAAGGTCGCTTCATTAGACAACACGATTAATATATTAAAATGGTAGAACAGTAGTATCTTAAATGCCGAATTTACCCAACTAGATCGAAATTTCCGCTTAATTTTTTTGTTAATAAAAAAAACCGACCAAGTGCGTGTCGGACTCGCCCAGCCGTTTGCCGCCGAGCTGATTTCATGGAACTGAAGATTCGATGCACCTGGCTGGTAATAATCCTGCCGGCACCCTTGCCCAGAATCGAATCGTCAATATAATAATTATAGTATTAATGTACTAATGTGGGTGTAACATTTCCAGTGGCAAGTTCGGCCTGTGGCTGGACGGCGACCTGTACCTGGGCCGCACGCAGCGCTGCAAGACGTACGGCAACGAGCCGCTCACCACCCGTGAAGACTTCATCGTCAAGATCATGGAATGCTGGACCTTCATCTGAGCGCCCCCGCCCCTCCCCACACCCACACCCTCTCGCCCGCCGGACTCCCGGACTCGCCGCACGCGCCGGCTACTACTATACTTTCAAATCAAAAATAAGCTTTAGATTATCTTATGAAATTTGCTACGAAGATTTGACACTTTTACAAGTCAGTCTTTTCGACTTTAGTACCGATGAGTCTGAAAACGATTTTGTACTCACATTGTGACTCGAAGCGTAGCGGAGCGGTCAACATCGATCGGCCGTCATGAAGACAATATTAATAACGTCTACGCGCATTTCTAGTCAAATGTACTGAAACCTGACCAATGTTTTCATCCTCTCCGAATTTAGAGGCGTGTTCGGATACGAGTGCCGCCGCTCGGGCGCGGGCGCCCGCCCGCGACCTCTGCTGAGCAAGTGCATTAATCCTAGTCAATTGTCATTTGTATGTAAGTTGAAAGTTCCGGAGCCGGACGGAGCTCACGCACGCTCGCTGTGGGCTCTACTGCTCTACAGGACGGCGTCTACGACGTACGGCACGCCGGCGCCGCGCTCGCACGCGCCCGGACTGTCCGATAATTATTACGTGTCAATTCATACAATTAATATTGTGCATTGTTGTTAAGGAAATTAAAAGCATATTTGTAACTATGAAATCTGTATGTTATGTAGAACTTTATATATTAACGAATCAATCATTACATATATGTTTAGCGGCCGACTTATTGGCGTGTCCAGTACCGAGCAATGTAACACACATTAATTTTATGAAAGTGATTCTGGTTCATTCACTACTTAAGGAGGTAGCTCGCTCGTATTGGCAGACGGCTGCTAGCTGCAAGCTGAACGATTCTTGCCAAAGTATCGCGAGCCTCGAGCCACTCACGTGTAGCCCGCGCAAGGGTCGGTGACACTGTCAGTATAAATATTTTATTTATTAATAATTTGTGTAGATTTTGTATGTTATGTTGTCGTGTCTGATTGTATTGAGTCATAATAATATTAAGTTAGTGAGCATAATTATGTTACACTTGTACTGTGATTTGATTATTATGGTTGCATTTTTTCACTTATTGGAGCGTTGTCACTGATTACTTACATTAACATTATAATAATATGCTGATCGGCAATTTAGTGAATATCTAACATATCTTCATCCATGTCACACGTATAAGAATGTTCACGATAGTCCACAGAATACGAACACATACGAACACGCAATGAACATAGTTTTCAGTAAACCATAGATTATTTTTGTGATGTGACGCTTCAGTACAGAGATGAGTAGCCAATATATGAATATTATTAATTAAATAGTAAAAAAAAATCTTAAATAGTTATCTTAGAATGCTTGATGAATGTAATCGTCATTGTGCTTAGTAATCGTTAGCATGATGTTACTCAGATCTATCTGGTCGTATAACATTATTTATTTGTCCTATGTGTCGCACGCGCGCTAGAGCCGCCGCGCCGCGCATCTATCTACTGCTATGGCCAGTATAATGGCGTCGTGTTTTGTTTCATATATCTACTGTATATACGACATATTCCTATGTGAGATTAGAAGAGATAAAATATATATTTTTGTGAAAGGCCACGCGAAATAACATGTGTATATCGATGGTAGAAAGTACAAGTACCAAAACATGTCCCAGCTGTTAATGAGTATAGAATATAGCGCGTGCGTCTATTCAAGCAGAATATTTTGACGTTGTTATTGTTTGTGTACATCAGGAATGTCATAGATGAACTTAGGTTTTAAAATTATATCGGCATAATTATTGTTATAAATTTATAATCATTAGACTTGTTGAGTAGCAGTGAGAATTAAAATATTTATTTAATCTGTTATGGTTTCCATCTTACGGTTGCTATAGCTACATTACTTTATCGGTGATGATTTATTATGTAATTCTAAGTTGTTAAAATGTAAATCAAGCCATAATAATTGAGAATATATTCTTTTGAGAAAATGAATGTTTTATTTTAATTATAAGAAAAATACATCTGTGATAAAAGAGCCATCAGTACTGGTATCGATTTCGTGGCCGGTACCCTGAGCCACCATCGTCATGGCTTCTGTTGTAGTCGTTATATCCTCTGTTGTCGCGCCGGTCGTAGTTCCTGTCTCTGTAGCCATCTCGCTGGTCCCGTTGGTCCCGTTGGTCCCGCTGGTACGGGTGGCTGCGTCTGTTATCACCGCGGCGCTCGTAGCGACGAGACGAGTTGGGAACCCACCATGAGTCTAACACCGGCGGCGTTGAGGGCAACTCTTTAAATACTTTCATAAAATCTTCATCTTTCTCAGTAAATCTATCTTTCAGCTCTTCCTCACATTTTGCTAAAAATTCTTTATCTTCAGCTGATAATGTATCAGCAGCCATCTTTAGTCTGATATATTTGCAGGATACTCAGTCAGGGAATTAAGAACTGAAAATAAAAACACATAATTGTATAGTCTACTTTCATTTTGTCTAGAGGAGAAGCTGTAATAAACCCAACTGATTTACTTGAAACAACCAGCAATAGTAGAAATAATTAGACAATCACAATGATACACAACACCGTTCTCAACAGGACTGCTATTTGAGGATTTAGACACAACAATAATGTTCTATTACCAATAATATGTAATCTTCACCCCAAAAAATGTATCTATGAGTACAGAGGATTTCCACACATAAGATATCTGCTACATCTACATTATAAAGTTGGAGAGATTGTTACACATAAGTAAAAACTTACAAACAACAAATTAAGCAAGACCATAGAAGTAGCACAATCATTTAAATTTTAACAAACTGGATGTCAGTCTTCTGAATTGATTTTATGAGATTCTTGGCATTGGTGAAGGCAAAGGATATTTTGGGAGGCTGTCTTGTGTAATTGACATTTTAAAAGTGCTATTATGAGCAAAGTTTAAATAAATGACTTTTTATTATATTATGATTCCAGAAATATCAACCAATTACTTATGAATTTTCCATTACAATAAGGATACTAATCCAGATCAATACTGTCATATTTTGTGATGTGAAGATGAGTTTACATACACTGTTTCCATTTGGGACAAAGTACTTCAGTAAACCAGGTACTCTTCACAAGCTCGTCAGAAACACCACAGCATTGCTGGCCTGTTTGGAGACCTGGGGTGGATCGAATAATATTCCCTATACCCATAAACAAAATAGGGGCCTCAGATGTGGGGTAGCAGATACCAGCCCATTTCAAAATACAATACCAATTTTAATTTATGAACAGAAAAACTATGATGCAATGGACAACACAATACGGCAAAGTTGTGTTAAATAAGTGGCAATATGTGAAAGGACAATACACAAAACAACCTAAACCACAAATCAATCCCAAAATCCCTAAAATAACAATTATATTTACAATGTTCGCTGATTAGACTTGTTAAGATGAGACCATAAAATGTTTGAGATGACTCGACCAAACTAGACTTGATAGGTTCAAAGACAAATCCAATATATGCTCCACAATCTGGACAAATGCATGGCTTCCAAAGGTAACCAGGAAACCAAGATGTGCTTTCCTCCCACTGAAATAATTTTATTATTTAATAGCTGTCTTATTATTATGATGAGACAAACATTTGAGAATAAAGAAATATTACCTCCCCAGTTGGAACACAAGTTGAATATGTAAATGATACCAAGGGATGATGGAAAAACAAATCAGTGGTAAACACTTGTACTAGGACGCCATCTTTATAAAACACAGTATCGTTGAAGGAATATCGAGATTTTGAACTCGGCTTCGAAATGAGAGTGCCACTTGTTGTAACGTCGCTGCCACAGTTGCGGCATAGAATATTTCCTAAAAATCCTGAAATAACAAAAAAATATCCTGCAGTCCAGAGAAACCAGTGCTCACTTTGAAACTGAAATCATTTAACCATTTTTTATCTACCCTTATTCTGCTGCAGCAGGTCTGCAAATGTTGTCCCAGAAACCATAAAAAAAAGTAGACACGAAACATTAAGGTTAATTTTGAACGCCATAATACCTTTATTTTGCGCAATTAATTTTATCTAGGTTTATAATATATACAGAATATATATTAACTATTATAAATAAAAAAACAAATCAATTTAACAATAATCTTAAAATCATAGAACTGATTATCTGACACTGTCACATGACATGACAATAACATTGACATGTCATGAATTTAAAACAGTATTTTTTTTCATGGCCATAAACTGAATATGACACTATTGGCAAGGCAGCCAGCAGCGCTAATACAAGAACCACATTCTGTTTTAGAAGTAGTTCTTAATTTTTATGAGGAAATATACAATAATAACAATGGCCGGCGCACACGCTTATTTATCAATATGTGAGCTTGTTTTTTAAAGTGTGGTTGATTTTGCTTCGTGGATAGCATATCATATCTGTGTGTAAACGTCAAAATATTGTGTGCAAATCAAATCATTTATTTCAATTAGACCAATAAAGGCACTTTTGAATGTCAAGAAACAAAATGAATCTACAGTCCCGGTCACAAGGCATAATAACTTGTGAAAGTACTGCAGTTGCCCATTCCAAAGCGTTGATCTCTATGGAGAAGAATGGGCAAGAAACTCCATGGACACTCTTTTAAATTCTAATATTTTTACAAAATAGTATTTACATCATTCGTGTTGAGATTATACAAATATGTGAGAACGATGTAGAAAGACGTGCACAGTAAGAGCGTCCAGAGTAAATAAAAAACAAAATTCAATTTAAATCTAAATAAAATAAAAATGACCGTGGTAGTTAAAAAATGACCAGTCCCAACTGACAGCGCCCGTTCACGAACATGACGTATGGATCAGCCCCATTCAGCTCGACCATTTTGAAGGGAGCTAAATGACCCGACACACCCGCCACCATCAGTGAGACATTTAAGTGAGCATGACACTATTAACCACCAGGGCTTCGTCAAGTCAATGATAATACATAGCACTCACATATGGGCTTAATAATTATACAATACTAGAGAATTGATTCTATACATTGCAAAGATAGTCTTACAATCTTCTGCAGCGTCCATTATAGCTTCGGATACTCAGTAATGAGTTTACCCCTATGCTTGAGGAGCAGGACCAGCATTGAGCCAAGCATTTTTATCATCAATATAATCCCCCAACTTATAATATGCTTGCCTACATAGTGTGCGTTTAATACAAGATTTAAATTTCGTTTCATTCAGTTGAAGAATGTGGGGAGGTATTTTATTGTAGCATTTCAAACAGTACCCCATGAAAGATGAGTCTACTTTAGCTAACCTGAAACCTGGTTGAACTAATTGGTCCCTATTTCTAGTATTATAATTGTGTCTGTCACCTCTTTTACTAAAAAGATGCGAGTTTTTCCTGACATACATGATGTTTTCATAAATATATTGACAAGGTACTGTCATGATGTTAATATCCTTAAACTGTTCCCTTAAAGAATCTCGCCTACGTAGGTTATATATGGCTCTAATGGCTCTTTTCTGCAGAATAAATATAGACTCGATGTCTGCAGCCCGTCCCCAAAGTAAAATACCGTATGACATTATACTATGAAAATAACTAAAATAGACTAGTCTCGCGGTATCAACATCAGTAAACTGACGGATTTTTCTAACAGCATATGCCGCTGAACTAAGGCGTCCTGCAAGAGATGTTATATGCGGACCCCATTGTAGCTTTGAATCGAGTGTTATTCCCAAGAAAACAGTTTTTTCGACGAATTCTAGTTTCTCTTGATTCAATACTATGTCACACTCACTGTTTTTGACATTTGGTAGAGCAAATCTTATACACTACGTTTTTTTCCCATTTAATACTAAATTATTAGCGGTAAACCAATTATGTACCTGCATTAGGGCATTATTTACGTCGTCAGGATTTGTGGCACGTCTGTTTATCTTAAATATTAAAGAGGTATCGTCAGCAAACAACACCATTTGTGGTTGGTTTTTAAATAAATGGGGTAGATCATTAATATATACTAAAAAGAGGAAGGGACCTAATATCGATCCTTGTGGTACACCCATCTTTACATTTAAACCCATTGAATTGACACCATTTATTTGTACTTGCTGCTGTCTATCATTTAAATACGATTTTACTAAACTAAGGGCAAGTTTCCCTAGGCCGTAATGTTCAAGTTTTAAGAGAAGGGTTTCGTGGTTCACGCAATCAAATGCTTTTGAGAGGTCACAAAAGATCCCTATGGCATCCTGTGCCTCTTCCCACGCAGTAAATATGTGTTTCAATAGGGTGACACCGGCGTCAGTGGTACAACGTCCTTTGGTGAAACCATACTGCTTTTCATGTAATATTTTATTGGTGTTAAAGTGGTTGAGCATTTGGTTAAGCATTACCTTTTCAAAAACCTTGCTGAAAACCGGCAAAACGGATACGGGTCTATAATTATTGGTGTCTTTACTGTCCCCAGATTTGAACAGTGGTATTACCTTGCTGTATTTCATAAGGTCCGGGAAGACTCCTTGGTCCACACACAAATTAAATATTAAGGCTAAGTACGGTGCTATAGTCTCAATGATAGCTTGACAAACTTTAATTGACAATCCCCAAAGGTCTTCGGTTAATTTGATTTTTATTTGTTTAAAAGCTTTAATGACGACAGTGGGGTTAATATGCTTAAACTGAAACTCAACCGAGCATGGTAAAACGTTTGCTCTTAATAACTCAACAGAAAGCAAGGGTGAGGAATTTAACGTTTCTGTAGTTTTAATTGGGATACTAGTAAAGAAATCCACAAATTCTTGAGCAACTTCGTTTTTAGTGGTTAGAAGACCACGTGAAGACTCTAGTGTAATATCATTATTATATTTTCTATTTCTATTAGTTTCGCTATTGATTATTTTCCAAACCGTCTTAATTTTATTATCAGCGGATTTAATCTTGTTGCTTATGAATAAGGCTTTAGCTACCTTGCAGGTGTTTTTAAACATTTTTGAGTAAGTAGCAACATAGCGATTGAATGTTTCCGAGTTGATGTAAGGCTTAAGGCCGTAAAGCTCAAACAGTCGTTCCCTACTTTTTCTTATACCCTTAGTTGCCCAATCACTAAACATAAACTTTGGGCTAATAGATTTAGTTTTTAGTTTTAGCGTATCATTGAACTCTGTGTAGACAACCGAAAAGAATTCCTCATAAAAATGATTTACATTATTAATATCATATCCCGGAATGCCTAGATTACTTATTAAATTATTGTTAAATTTATTTAAATTGCTTGGTGTTATTTGTCTAGACTGTACCTGAATTTTTTGTGATGATGTGTAGGACTCGAAAACGACGGTTTGACCGCTGTGATCAGAGGGAAGGTAATTTACAATGGATTTATCTAAGAAGTCGCAGCAACAGAAAACGTTATCAATACATGTAGCGGTATTTGTAGTAATTCGGGTTGGCTCCGAAAACACATTCAACAAATTAAATGATTTAAAAAGATTTAAGAATCTACTGCTATTTGAATTTTCATCTAAAATATTGATGTTAAAGTCACCACAGATGACTAGGGATTTATTACCTGTTGCAAGTTTTGCCAAAGCATCTTCCATTACTGACTCAAATATCGAGTAGTTTTGATAATTTGGGGGCCTGTAAACACACACTATGACATGCTTATCTAGCTCAACACAAGACAATTCAATATTATGTTCAACCGATAGATCAATTATATCAGAACGACTTTTAAATTTAATACTATTTTTGACTAAGATTAGTGAACCCCCACGCATCTTAGATTTACGGTTAAAGCAACTGCCTACACTGTAATTTTCATAATTAATTAACATTTCATGATCTTTTAGCCAATGTTCGGTGAAACATACAATATCAAACTTGGTTTTTTCTAAAAACAATTCAATCTCTAGTTGTTTTGAAGAGAAACCTTGAATATTTTGATGAAATAATTTCAAGGAGTTCTGCTTAGCCCCTTTTTTAAATTTAACTATTTGAGAGCCAGAAGGTACCTTGGTGTCTGTTGTCTTACTAGCTAGTTTAAATGAGCCGGAGTGAGCGACAATACTCCCCCGCCTTCCTTGTAAAAAGGTTTATTAGTAGAAGTACTAATATTTGCAGTGTTAATAATAACAGAAGAAAACATAGACATAATATTTATGTCCGAGTGAATATTATAAGCTAATAGCCTAGCTATTTTGTGTCTACAACTAGTAGGTAGAAACACACTACCCCGTGTCGACCTAAGTTTATCAACAACGTTGTTAATATCTAGATACATAAGTTTGTCACAATAGTGACCTACCAAAAAATGAACATGCTTATTCAGCATGTGAATATAATTATTTATTCGTTTTGATAGTTTTTCAAAGTATGGAAAAGCACACAATATTATTTTACGACAGTTCAACTTTAACAACTCAGTTACACTATCTGTGATGTCTTCCTTCTTAATTTTTGAACTATTTCCTATAAATATGGTTAGATCAGTATTTTTGCTATAAACATTTCTTGTTACTAATGCCATTATCTGCTTATAAGTTAACCCTGGCATACAATTATTTTGACTAGGAAAGCTCAGGTTATTACTTAATAATTTACCTACACCCCTTCCAATACTATCTGAGAACATTACTGAGTGAGAACATTCACAACTTTCACATATCTCAGTCTGTACCACTTGTAAGTTATTTTGTGGAATATTAACTGTTTCTTGGTTTATTAGACAGTCCAGAGGCAAATTCTCAGCCTGGGACGGGTCCTCCATTACCTCAGGCTGGATAGTGTCATGGTTGGAAACTGTCTGGCAACTACATTGACACATCACCAACTCATTTGCTGCAAGAATATGTTCCCTTATTTGGTTCTGAGAACTCACATATTTACTAGAAAGGGAACTAAGTGATTCCTGAAGTGCCACTATTTCAGATTGCAAATGCTCAGTATCAATATTATAGATTTTAATACTGTCTTCTAATTTGATTTGATAATTTTTTAACTTTTTTACTAAATCAACACGCTCTTTTCTTAGTGGAATATTTTTAGAAAAGAGTTTATATTGTTTCCTAAATTGATAACATTTTTTAATTAATCTATTTAGTTTAGCATATTTTTTAATTTTTTTATTGCTTACTGTATAATTTTGTTTCAATAAGGAATCTTCAGTCAAATCAATAGTTACTAAGGAAGGGGAGTTACAATTACTGTTTAACAATTCTGTATATAAGCGGTTTGTTTCTATAACCTGAGTACTTTCTTTTAGTCTCTGTAACTTTAAGATGCGACTATTGGCATGAATTAATTCATCTTCTAGGTCCCTAATTTTAGATAAAGCCTCCTCATACAAATTACTGCAATTGCTGAAACCATCTGTGACCACCTTCAGCTGATCCCGTTCATCAACAACGTCCAAGTATTGCTGATGAAGGTCTACTAACTGCCTTTTCAAGGAAGAGTTTTTGCCATTAACTTTGACGACTTCCACCTCACTTTCTTCTCTCTCCTGTAACAGTTGTTGGACTTGGAGTTTTGATTCTTTAAGTTCTTGGAGGGCCGTTCTTAACTTAAGATCCATCTCCTGAGCAGTAGCCTTACGGGTCATCACAGGCATGGTTTCAGGATTAGTTACTGAAAGATAGAAATAAAGAAACGGTGAGAACTAACAGAATAGACAAATACAGAAAAGTTAGCGGTGAAAGGGGAAAAAAAAAAAACAAAAACAAAGGGCAAATAGTTCAGATATGAAATTAAATGAGGTAGGATGTTTTATTAAGTTTAAAAGATTATCTTTATATTAAATTAATCTAAAAGAATATTGAATTTTACTGGTTTTTATCAACCTATTTATACTTTTGCTTAAGTGGGTAGGCTGTTTAGATGAAAAACACAAGAAAAATAAATTAATATAGTTCATTCATATATTATATCTAGACAAAATGATCATTAATGTTATTAATAAGCATGAATATATGAATACCAGAGTTATGGAAAGACTATCACAATGTTGTTGTGATTATTAATTACAATTTTAGGTTGTCAACAAAGCCATTTAGAACCATTATAGGGTAATAAATCAGCACAAAATTAAATCTAGAATTGGCATGGATGTGCTAAATAATTAAAGTGACGAGTGTGTGCTATTATTTAATCAAAGTAAACAATACTTCCCTGAATTGTCCGTATATTAAAGTACAGGTAAAACGTCAGCTGATGTTTGAAGGTTACCGGTAACGATGTATTACCGAAAAACTTTATGGATTATCGGGAAAACAATAATCCTGGGCATTTACACATTTACAATCCGATTGAGCAAATAATTACACTATATTATTACTTATTTACTAATTAAATTTAATTTTAAAATACGGAGCCAAAATTTTACATGTCACTCGGGCAGTGTTGCCACTTTTTTCAAAGGCATCAAGGCATCCAGCTCATTTAATTTCACTATAAGAGGATGGGATGTTCTGGGAATTACTCTGGATAAAAAGCGAGAAGCCAGGTACTGCCGTCTCAGGGCCAAAGGAGGTTCAGCACACTCAACCTGCAATGCGTTAACGGGGGAGGACTTCATGCAGCCAGAGATGATTCGAAGGCATTTAGACTGAACCCTATCCAGCCCAGCCAAAGCACCTTTGTTACAAGGAATCAAGTGGTATGTTCCATAGTCCAGAACACTACGAATTAGGGCGTTGTACACTAATTTCATGGTGTAGGGATGGGCACCCCACCAAACACCGGCAAGGACTTTTAAAATAGAAATAATTCTTTCGCACTTTTTAACAAGAAAATTTATGTGAGGTTTTCCGGTCAGCTTTGCATCCAAAAAAACGCCTAAAAATTTTGCTTTAACTACTATAGGAATGTTATGGCCTAAAATGTTTATTGAAATTTGAGGAATCGACCTTTTGCGAGAGAAAATTACTGCCGAACTTTTTGGCGCGGACAGCGACAGACCGTGGCTTAAAAGCCACTGGTTCAAAGAGTCCAGAGAGAGGCATAGAGATGATGCAGCGTCAACAATGGAGGAATCTGACACATCAAAAGCGCGGGAAAATTCGGTTCGACCGGGTGTATTTTTCACAGCAATTTTTTTAAATTTAATTTTTATTAGATAATTGGTTCAGTTAAGGTTTTTATGTAAATAGATATTTTCTTTGTAGTGTATATTTAATGTATGTGTAGATTTTTCTGGATTATTGGTAAGTTTTTGTAAATATTTGTATATATCCCTTTGTACTGGATTACCAAGACGAATCGCGGGTTGTATGAACGACCCGCCTATTTTAGATGTGGGGGATTTAGGCCTTAGCTTAAGTCCCCCTGTAAGTAATTATGTCACAATTTCCAATACTACAAGCAAAGATTTAAGTGGTATGGACACTGATGGATCTGTAGCCACAGCAAGTGGAAGGGAAACAGATGCATCGACTTCCGGAAAAGTCAGTGCTTCTCGTAAGAGGCGCTCACATAAACACAAATCAATTTGTAAACATTGTAATAAAACAAAACGGAGTAGACATGGGGCGATCCCTGAGGGAACCTCTTCTGTTGAGAGTAATTGCATTTGTAATTCCGGCGCAGAAACTAATAACATTTTAAACACTAAATCTGAGCTTACTCTTAAAAATAACCATACATCAATTCCACAGTCTCAACCCTTTGATATTTCTGTTACTCAAACCCTTCAGTCAGAACCACCTGCAATGCAAACTGGTCAATCAGTTGGTGTAGGTAGGAAGGAGTACCAGGCCTCTGATACAGGTCCTTACATAGTTCATGTTCAGCGTATTACAACTACTGAAATCAGTGGCACCATTCTGCACCCAATTGCTTTTGGGAATTTTCTTAAAAACAACAAATTTGAAAATATTGTTCCTGGCAGTGTGAAAAGAATTGGTAGGAATAAGTGTGTTGTAGCTTTTACAAACCCTATTGCTGCTAACGCATTTATGAGTAGTAATATATTGCCTCTGAACAGATTTAAAGCTTTTTTACCTACATTTAATGTTACACGGATGGGCTTGGTCCGAGGTATCCCATCTGAATGGAGTGAGGAAGAAGTTAAAGAAAATATTTCAACTCCCATAGGCACTGGGGAAATATTAAAAGTCAGGCGCCTCAACTATAAAGTCCAAGTGAACGGGTCACCCATATGGAAACCATCACAAACTATTGTTATTACATTTGATGGTCAAGCATTACCAAAAAGAATCTATATGTGTTACAACGCTCTACCCGTAGAGACTTACGTTTATCCCACAATTCAATGTTTCCGATGCTGCCGTTATGGGCATACAAAAAATCAATGCAGGTCAGCAGTTCCTAAATGCTTTAAATGTGGTCAAAACCATTCAGGTGAAACATGTTCTGTAGAAGAGGATTCTGCATCATGTATTAATTGTTCTGGATTGCATTATGCTACAGACAAGACTTGCCCTGAATTTCTGAGGCAAAAAAACATTAAATATACAATGTCTCATTCTTGTATCTCATATGCAGAAGCAAGTAAATTACACCCAGCCACTTCAAAATCCTATGCAGATGTTCTCACTACGAGTACATCTCATGATTCTCTTGTCACCAATAATAATATTTACAGCTCACAACCTAAACCCTCAACTTCTTCATCTTATAAAAAGACTGTCTTCCTAAAACCGCGAGCTCCTCCCAAATCAGTACAGGGTTATGATAGAGCAGCTCATAACGCCCTTGTTATGGAGTTTCAACCCCCATCTTTAGTGAATGGGTGTGCTTTACCTAAGGAATCCCACAATAAACTGCAGAAGAACGAGAATGAGCAAATTGTTGACGTTATTATAGACCTTATAAAAATGTTATTAAGCAAAAATATTTCTTTGGAACCGTACAACGTGGAGCGCTTATCTAATTTATTACTAAACAAAAACCTTAAAGATGGACACAATAATTCAATGGAATTGCCGATCAGTAATCCCTAAAAAAACTGACCTAATTTACTTATTAAATAAATTTAAACCAAACATTGTAGCATTATCTGAAACCTGGATAAAAACTAATCAATTATTCAGTATTTCA
This sequence comes from Ochropleura leucogaster, assembly GCA_958449745.1. Lineage (NCBI taxonomy): Eukaryota > Metazoa > Arthropoda > Insecta > Lepidoptera > Noctuidae > Ochropleura > Ochropleura leucogaster. The sequence goes on along the minus strand of OY288203.1, from coordinate 12,172,186 downwards.
GGTTATGTTTGCATACGCAATGACAGAGCTGACGGATATGGCGGTGTGGCCATATTAATTAAAAACAATACCCCATTTTCTCGTGTCTCTTTTCATTCATGTACTTTTATTGATATTGTTGGGGTAATTGTGGGTAAAACTACTTATGTTTCCATTTACATCCCTACTGCTAATATCAATGCCTTACAAGAACTTAACAATATGTTGTCATCCCTTCATAGACCATTTTTAGTAATGGGTGATTTTAACTGCCACCATCAGTGTTGGGGAAGTGGTGAGACAAAAAGAGAGGGGGTTCGTTTATTAGAAATTATAGACGATCATAATCTTTGTATTATAAACACTGGTGAACCTACTCGAAGGACAAATGTAGGTGAAATTGATAGTGCTGTGGATTTATCTATATGCTCTCCTAGTTTGGCTCCATCTTTATCTTGGTCCCGTTTCTCTTCTACTTTTGGAAGTGATCATTTTCCTTTGTTAATTACTTCTTCAGTAAATTTCACTATAATACCGAAAAGACCCCCTAGATTAAAATATAGACTAGGGAACGCAGACTGGAGTAAATTTAAAACGCTTATTGATGCTAAAGTTGCTGAGCTTCCGCAAATTACGCAGGGTGGAGAAAATGATTGCTCTAGGGCTTTAGCGCTGTGCGTAATAGAAGTAGCAGACCAAGTTTTCCCTTGTAAAAAAAATCCTTCCGGCAAAATCCCTATGCCTCCATGGTGGGACTCTTCGTGTTCCGATGCAGTAAGGAAGCGAAAGGAAGCTGAACAAAAATATGCTGAAGACATGTCAGATGAAAATTTGGACAACCTTAGGGAAATTATTAATGGTACACGGATTTTTCTCAGAGATAAAAAACTTCAAGGGTGGAGGTCATTCTGTATATCTTTATCGCCCAGCACATGCCCGTCAGAAGTTTGGCGCAGTATCAAAAGATTTAGAAAAGCCTTTAGTGACACTGCTTCCTTCACACAATTACCTTTATCTCTTACTAATAGTTTTCTTGATAAGCTAGCTCCTGCATCAGCTCCAGAGTATGATCAAATTTACCCTCATTTTACTTCGTTAAATATTGACAATCATCCGTCTTTGAACTCTCCCTTTTCAATGTATGAATTGAAAGGGGTATTAACATGTTTAAAAGACTCGGCCCCAGGAGAAGATGGTATTCCGTATTCGTTTTTTTCACATTTCAGTGATGATACATTATCTTACTATTTACAAATAATTAACTCTGTTATGGTTTCTGGAAATATTCCAGAATCCTGGCGTTCCCAGGAAATCTTGCCGATACTCAAACCAAATAAAAATTCAAATGATACCCTCTCATACCGGCCTATTGCGTTATCATCAGTTCTTACCAAAATTGCAGAACACCTAATTAAAAATCGTCTAGAGTGGTATATAGAAAGTAATCAACTACTAGCAGACAGTCAGTTCGGATTTCGTAAAGGAAAAAGCACAACCGACAGTTTAAGTGTATTCACCACTGACCTCCGCATAGCCTTTTCAAAAAACCAGTCAGTCGTTGGCGCATTTCTAGATATAACAGGCGCGTACGATAATGTAATAATATCTGTCCTTAAGCGGAAGCTGATTAATTTAAACGTCCCCACACTACTTATACGGTTTATATAATAGAGGGGAGGAATATAATAGAGGGTCTGAATAACACACTAAAGTCCCTATATAGTAAGTATGAAAGCTCGAAAAACCAAATTAAGGAGCATATACTTGCTACTAACGAGCTGGTAGACAAAGTTGACTTGCTGACTCTCAGCAACAGTCAGTGTACTTGTCAGAGTGAACCCAGCCTAGATACTCTCCAGCCTGAGGCAACGGAGGACCCGTCCCAAGCTGTGACTGCTCAAGACTGTATCTTGATCCAAGACACTAAATCTAACATTACCCTTAATGATTTTCAAATAGTACAGCCTATAAGTAGTTTAGTATCAAACAATAATAATCATGATTGTTATAATTCAGTAATGTTCTCTGATAGTATGGGTAGAGGGTTAGGTAAATTAATCAGTAATAACCTGGATTATTGTACCCAAAATTATTGTGTGCCAGGGTCAACCTACAAACAGGTAATGGCATCAGTAACAAAGAATGTTTATTGTCCTAATACTACAATAACTATTTGTGTTGGTAATAGCTCAAAGCTTAAAAAGGAAGACATCACTGACTGTGTGACAGAATTGTTAAAGTTAGAATGTAGTAAAATCATATTGTGTGCATTTCCATATTGTAAAAATGTAGGTCATAGAAAAAACAATTATATACACATGCTTAATAAACATGTTCACTTTTTAGTAAGTCACTATTGTGACAAACTTGTATACTTTGATGTCAACAGTTTTGTAGATAAAATTAAGTCGACTCGGGGTATGGTGTATCTACCTATTAGATGTAGACACAAAATAGCTAGGCTATTAGCTTTTAGTATTAACTCAGACATAGGTGGTATGTCTAAGTTTAGTTTTATTATTAACACTGATACTTTTAGTAATACTACTAATATACCTTTTTACAAGGAAGGCGGGGGAGTCTTGGGGCTCACTCCGGCTCATTTAAACTAGTTAGTAAGACAACAGAAGATACTAATAATTTCAATGTTATACCAGACAACAACAACGTATCTTCTTGCTCCCAAATAGTTAACTGTGTAAAAGGGGCTAAGCAGAATTCCTTGAACTTATTCCATCAAAACATTCAAGGTTTTTCTTCAAAGTTACTGGAAATTGAGTTGTTTTTAGAACAAACAATGTTTGAAATTGTTTGTTTCACCGAACATTGGTTAAAAGACTATGAAATGCTAATTAATTATGAAAATTATAGAGTAGGTAGTTGCTTTAACCGGAAATTTAAGTTGCGTGGGGGTTCACTAATCTTAGTTAAAAATTGTATTAAATATAAGCCTCGTAATGATATAGTTGATCTTTCGGTTGAAAATAGCATTGAATTGTCTTGTGTTGAGCTAGATGAGCATGTAATAGTGTGCGTTTATAGACCTCCAAATTATCTAAATTACACTATTTTTGAATCAGTACTGGAAGATGCTTTAGCAAAACTTGTAACTGGTAATAAACCAATAATTATCTGTGGTGACTTTAATGTCAATATCTTAGAGGAAAACGCAAATAGCAGTAGATTTTTAAGTCTCTTTAAATCGTTTAATTTGTCAAATGTGTTTTCAGAACCAACCCGAATTACCACAAACACCGCTACGTGTATTGATAATGTATTTTGTTGCTGCGACTATTTAGATAAATTCATTGTTAATTACCTTCCTTCAGATCATAGCGGCCAGTACGTTACTTTCGCGTCCAACATAAAAATTCAAAAAATTCAAATACAGACAAGACAAATGGCAGCCAGCAATTTGGATAGATATAATAATAATTTAATTAGCAAGTTAAGTTTTCCGGGCCATATAAACGATGTTAATAAATGGTATGATGAATTCTTTTCAGTAGTGCACACCGAGTTCAATAATACTTTAAAAATAAAAACAAAAACTATTTGCCAAAAGTTTATTTTCAGTGATTGGGCTACACAAGGTATTAGGAAAAGTAGGGAACGATTGTTTGAGCTGTATGGCCTTAAGCCTTACATCAACACAAAAACTTTTAATGAATATGTTGCCACTTATTCCAAAATTTTTAAAAACACTTGTAAAGTTGCCAAATCCTTATTCATTAGCAACAAAATTAAATCAGCCGATGATAAAATAAAAACGGTTTGGAAAATAATCAACAATGAAACAAATAGAAACAAAAAACCAAGAAATGATTTTACGTTAGAAACCTCACGTGGCCTCGTGAGCAATAATAATGACATTGCTCAGGAATTTGTGAATTTCTTTACCAATATCCCACATAGGACTACAGAGACCTTACAGTCCTCGCCCTTGCTATCTAAGGATTTATTAAAGGCTAACGTTCCAGCCTGCCCGATTCAATTTGAATTTAAGCATATAAACCCCTTATCAGTTATTAAAGCTTTTAAGCAAATCAAGGTCAAATTAACCGAAGATCTTTGGGGTATGTCCATCAAAGCTTGTATCGCCATTATTGAGACTATAGCACCATATTTAGCCTTAATATTTAATTTGTGCGTGGATCAAGGGGTTTTCCCGGATCTAATGAAATACAGCAAGGTAATACCGCTTTTTAAATCCGGGGACAGTAAAGACACTAACAACTATAGGCCCGTATCCGTTTTGCCAGTTCTCAGCAAGGTGTTTGAAAAGATAATGCTAAATCAATTGCTCAACCATTTTAACACCAATAAAATCTTACATGAAAAGCAGTATGGTTTCACCAAAGGACGTTGTACGACTGACGCCGGTGTCACCTTAATGAAACATATATTTACTGCGTGGGAAGAGGCACAAGATGCAATAGGAATCTTCTGTGACCTTACGAAGGCATTTGATTGCGTTAATCATGAAACCCTGCTTTTAAAACTTGAGCATTACGGTTTAGATAAACTTGCGCTCAGTTTAGTAAAATCGTATTTAAATGATAGACAGCAACAAGTACAAATTAATGGCGTTAATTCAATGGGTTTAAAAGTTAAAATGGGTGTACCACAAGGTTCTATATTGGGTCCTTTCCTCTTTTTAGTATATATTAATGATCTACCCCATTTATTTGAAAATCAACCACAAATGGTGTTGTTTGCTGACGACACTTCTTTAATATTTAAGGTAAATAGACGTGCTACGAATCTTGACGACCTAAATAACGCCCTATTGCAGGTCCATAATTGGTTTACTGCTAATAACTTAGTATTGAATGGGAAAAAAACGAAATGCATAAGATTCGCTCTACCAAACGTCAAAAGTACTGATTGTGACATAGTATTAAATCAAGAGAAACTAGAATTCGTCAATAAAACTGTTTTCTTAGGAATCACACTCGACTCGAGGCTACAATGGGGTCCTCATTTAACATCTCTTGCAGGACGGTTAAGTTCAGCTGCATATGCCGTAAGAAAAATCCGTCAATTTACTGATGTAGATACCGCGCGACTGGTCTATTTTAGTTATTTTCATAGTATAATGTCATACGGTATTTTACTTTGGGGACGGGCTGCAGACATTGAGTCTATATTTATTCTGCAGAAAAGAGCCATCAGAGCCATGTACAATCTGCGTAGGCGCGATTCTCTAAGAGAACTGTTTAAAAAAATTAACATCATGACAGTACCTTGTCAATACATCTATGAAAACATCATGTACGTTAGGAAAAATCTGCATCTATTTAGTAAAAGAGGTGACAGACATCACTATAATACTAGAAATAGGGACCAACTGGTTCAGCCAGGTTTCAGACTAGCTAAGGTAGACTCCTCTTTTATGGGGTACTGTTTAAAATGTTACAATAAAATACCTCCAAACATCCTACAACTGAATGAATCGAAGTTTAAATCTTGTATTAAACGCACACTATGTAGGCAAGCATACTATAAGTTGGGGGATTACATTAATGATATAAATGCTTGGCTCAATGCCGGTCCTGCTCCACAACCATAGGGGCAAACTAACTATCATTAATCAGCATCTGAAGTTATTGTGGCAGCTGAAGAAGATTGTAATACTATCATTGCATTGTATAGACTCAATTTCCTAATATTGTATAATTGTAATGCCCATGTGTGAGTTCTATGTAATTTTATTGACTCGACGGTTGCCCTGGTGGTTGAGAGATTGTCATGCTCACTTAAATGTCTCGCTGATGGTGGCGGGTGTGTCGGGTCATTTAGCTCCCTTCAAAATGGTCGAGCTGAATGGGGCTGATCCATACGTCATGTTCGTGAACGGGCGCTGTCGGTTGGGACTGGTCATCTCTTAGCTACCACGGTTTGTTTTAATTCTTCTATTAAACTCGTGATAATTATTGCTTTTACTCTGGACGCTCTAAATGTGCTCGTTTTTCTACATCGTTCTCACATTATGAATAATCTCAACATGAATGATGTATCCATGATTTTATAAAATATTATGATTTAAAAGAGTGTCCATGGAGTTTCTTGCCCATTCTTCTCCATAGAGATCTACGCTTTGGAATGGGCAACTACAGTACTTTCACAAGTTATTATGTCTTGTGACTGGGACTGTAGCAGCATCATTTCTTTTGTTCTTGTTTTTATGACATTCAAAAGTGCCTGTAATGGTCTAATTGAAATAAATGATTTGAGTTTTGAGTTTGAGTTTGAGTTTATCATAAATTTGTTATCGGTCAGATTTATATCTCTTTATTCCGGTGATAAAAAAATAACGAGGACAGTGTTTAAGGGCCTTCCACAAGGCTCAGTATTGTCACCATTGCTTTACAATATTTATTCATATGATCTAGAATCATCCCTACAAAAATCAGCTGATGTTTTACAATATGCCGATGACCTTTTAATTTATACTACTCACAATAACATCTCGGATGCATGTAATGCCTTGACCGTCTCCCTAAGTCTTTTACAGCAATGGTTGCAAATTAATGGGTTAAGTCTTTCAATAGAAAAAAGTACTATAGTAGTTTTCTCAAGAAAACGTAATGTAACTTCCCCAATCGTTACCTATGATAACATTACTCTTCCTGTGAAAAATCATGTTAAATTTTTAGGATTAATCTTAGATAAGAAACTTTCTGGCAAACAACACTTTGACTTTGTGGTTGAAAAATGCGAACGTCAACTTAATATTATGCGGTGCCTTTCCGGAGTGTGGTGGGGGGCACATCCTTTTAGTCTTAAACTTTTATATAATGCAATAATTCGCAGTATACTTGATTATGGAACGTTTTTACTTGAAGATGGTAACAGAAAAGGTCTTCAAAAGTTAGATAGCATTCAGTCTAAAGCTCTTCGAATCATTTCTGGAGCCATGAAGTCAAGTCCTTTAAATGCCTTGCAGGTAGAAGTAGGAGAACCTCCACTTCACCTGAGAAGGCAATATCTCTCTGAAAGATTTTTATTTAAATCGATGCAGTTTTCTGACCATTTGCTCCACTCAAAATTATTAGAATTGGATAATCTTATACAAACTTCACCCTATTGGCGACACAAAGATATTCCGTGTCTAGTTAAAAGCCTCAGGAAGTTTAATTCCATACCATCGAGTTTTCATAGCTCTCCTACTCTTCCCATATTTGAGTGCAAAATTTTTGAGCCATTACTTGCCTCTCCTATAGTACATTATAATCTCGGCATAGGAAAAAGTGATGCAGGAGCTAACATAAAATTTAATGCCGCGATTGGTGAAAACTGGATGGACTGTCATTATATCTTTACGGATTCATCCAAAACACGGTCCAGTTGCGTGGGAGTTGGTATATTTCATTCTCAGTATAAAGTTGTACAGATGGTAAAACTTCCGCCTGAAACTTCAGTCTTCACTGGAGAATGCTTTGGTCTGTTCAAGGCATTAGAGTACGTTTTGATCGCGAAACTTAAAAATGTTCTTATACTATGCGACTCTAAAAGTGCGTTACAAATTCTCGAAAAATTTACATTTAAAATGAAACCCTTTTACCCTATTGTATTTGACATTAGAAAACAGTTACACAAATGTTCACTAAAAAACTACACGGTACAATTTGCTTGGATTCCAAGTCATTCCGGAATCCAAGGAAACGAAAAAGCTGATCAGTTGGCCAAACAGGCAGTGCATAATGGTGACGTTTTCCCATATAAAAATTTCTGTCATGATCTTGTTAGCCTCCCTAAAGACTATCTTAGGCATTCCTGGGATCTTCTTTGGAGTAAAAGCTCTCAAGCAAAGGGTAAGGCATATGCTTCAATTCAGCCCTCGATCCCAACCAAACCATGGTTTTGTAAAATAAAATGCTCTAAACTCATTACAAGCATGTTAATTCGTATGCGGCTTGGCCACGTTTGTACTCCTTTCCACCTTGCTAAGTTGCACATTGTGGATAACAATCTTTGTGAGTGTGGAGATGATGTTGGTACTTTAGATCACATATTCTTCTCCTGTTCACGTTATGATCGTTCATCATTCCTCCGTTCTCTTGTTTCCCATAATGTTCCTCTTCCTACTTGTGTATCTTGTTTAGTAATGAATCCTATTGAATATTTTAGTTTGATATCTGCATTTTTGTTCAAAAATGATATAAAAATTTAGTTTTTTTTCTTTTGTATATTTATTTATATCCTTTTATAATATATATTGAATAAATTACTTCCTTTCCTGAACCTTACTAAATCCTTATTTCCCCGATTTTTTAAATGTTTCCCTACCTTTTATTACCCGAAATTGGCACAAAGACGCAACTAGTGCCACACCAAAAAAAAAAAAAAAAAATCTGACACATATAGGGCAATGTCATCGGCGTATTGCAATATCTGGCAATTGCTATTTAGGCAGGATCTAATATCAGCCGTGTATAAATTATATAATAATGGACTTAAGACAAAGCCCTGCGGGAGTCCCCTCCATGTCTGTCTTTCAGCGAATTCCTCTCCCGGAACTCTCAGCACCAATGACCGAGACATAAGTAATCCACAAATACATCGTATCATCTTAGCTGGGAGACTCAGCTGTTGCAATTTCTGCCTGAGTACAGGAAGAAGTACGTTGTCATAAGCAGAAGATATGTCGAGGAAAGTAGCCACAACGGACTCGTTTTTAGAGAAAGCTATGCGAATATCCGCCACTAAAATACCAACACTGTCCATAGTGCTAAGTCCCTTTCTAAAACCAAATTGGTAGTTCGGCAGTAAGTCTCTTGATTCGACTATCCACTCAAGACGATTTTTAATAAGGTGTTCTAGTAGTTTGGTTAGGACTGAAGATAAAGCAATTGGCCTCAGGCCATTCGAATCATCTACATGTTTGCCAGGCTTTAATAGGGGAATGATTACTTGTAGTTTCCACTGGTCTGGAACCCAACCATGACTATAACAAAAATTGATAATATTTAAAAAGTAGCTTTTAGTCCTGTTGCCAGAGCGAGAGATAAAAGAATATGGCACACCATCAATGCCAGGAGCAGAGTCCTGGACATATCTGAGTACCACATTTAGTTCCTCCATAGTAAATGGAGCATCGGAGGGATCCACTGTATCATTTTGCAGAGGTACATTTTGTAATTCAGATGAGTGAGGGACATAGGGTGGAGCTATTTTGTCAAAGAAATGTTCAGCTGTTTCCCTGGTAATTGGTGGAGTAAATGAGGGGAAGCACCCGCGTCTAAACCTATTTATATTTTTCCAGACTACTGAAACTGGAGTAGAGGGAGATAAGGAGGTGCAGTATTTGACCCAACCCGCACGTTTCTTCTTACGAAGAAGACGCTTGGATCTGGCATTACACTGGGAGTATGCCATCAAGTTTTCGGTGCTCATATCTGCATTGTAGCATTCCTCGGCCTCATTCCTTTCTCTAATTGCCGAAGTGCATTCAGGGTCCCACCATGGGGGTGAAGGGATTTTATTTTGGGCACTGTTTTTCAATGGAAAGGAAGAGTCAGCACTTGATGTGATGGCGGCAATAAAACCCTCATAACAACTCTTAGCATGGCAGTGACCAGAAGGGTCTGGTAAATTTGAATTTAAATTTGGAAGATGATCAATTTTCTCCTCCAATAGTGAAACAAATTTAGTCCAATCTGGTTTAGACAGATTATATTTCAAAAGTGGAGGAGAAACTTTTTCTAAATAGGTCTTGTTGATTAAAGTTATGACTATAGGGTAATGGTCACTACCATGCGACAAGGTTGTGCATTCCCAGTGGGTCAAAGCTGCTAATTCAACTGAACAAAATGTCAGGTCAACACAACTCTTTTGCTGCCCGGGAAGAGATCTACGAGTTGGGCAGCCATTGTTCAAAATGCAAAGGTCTAAGTCATCCAAGATCTCAACTAGAGCTACACCAAAGGCATCACAGCGTTCAGACCCCCATCTATAATGATGGCAATTAAAATCACCCATGACCAGCATTGGACCATGTACACTAGAAAAAGTGTTTTTTAAAAAGACTAAAAAACTAAGGTTGGGGTGGGCAATATAGATGGAAAACACTGTGATGCCCTCAACCCTTCCTGCTACAATACTCATATCGCCTTCAAGTGAAGGCAAGGATAAGGGGGAAAGTGGGACCCGATAGTTGACGAAGAGAGCCGACCCTCCGTACCCATCGGATCTATCACATCTGAGGATGTTAAAATGAGGCATACGAAAGCTGAGACTTGGGGTGAGCCAAGTCTCAGCTATAGAACAAGCCAGTGGCTTGTACTTGTTTAAGAGGAATATGAGGTCGTGCTTTTTATGCCACACGCTCTTCACATTCCATTGTAGGAAAACTTGGCGGGATGCCATTTTTAATTTGTAAAAGAAGATTAATCAATTGTTCGGCAACGTTGGACGGTGATTGGGAGGAACTAGAAGATGAGGATATAATAGTTGGTAAAAGTTGTATTATAAGATCAATAAGAGACGAAGTATTATTAGAGGGAACATTGTTATAATTTAGGGCACAGCCATTAGGCTGGGAAGATTGGGGAGTGTTAACTATTTGGTGATGGGCAGTCTTATCATAGGATGGGGAAAGTGGGGCATGGGTCCTGGGCTTTAAGTGTACTGTTTTTCTATATGACTGAGATAGTGGAGTTTTAGTGGCATTAGCATAATTGCGGGTAACTACTGGGATGGATTTGCTAGCCTCAGCATATGAGATGGATTTCTCAGCCATGATAGTTTTAATGGCTTTTTGTCTGCCATGCTCAGGGCATGACCTGCTATTGGCAAAGTGATCACCCGAGCATAGTATACAAAAGGCCTCGCCTTCAGTAATGTTGCAACCATCACCGGGGTGATCGTGGCCACATTTACTGCAGCGTGGTTTTGGTTTGCTACATGCCCAAATCTACAGCATTTGCGGCATTGGATTGTTGGGTATATGTATTGCTCAACAGGAAGGGCTGTGTAACAACAGAATATCCTCTTGGGAAGGACTTGACCATCAAATGTTATGATGCAGGTTTCAGTGGGTTTCCACTCTGTTATGCCGTCTCTTTGTACCTTTCTGTTAATCCGGCGAACTTTAAGAATTTGTCTACATCCAGCTGGTACAGACAAATATGACATAGCTTCTTCTTCAGTAATGTCAGTAGGAACACCGGTTACGACACCCATCCTAGTGACATTGAATGAAGGTATTGTTGCAGTAAAACTATGCTTGGCCAAAAGGTTATTAACTAAAAAAGAGTTGGCATCCTGAGGGGAAGCGAACTCTACTGATACCCGGTTTCTGCCTACTCTATTGACACCACCACGAACAATGTTCGCGATGTTGTTATTAATTAAAAATTTGCCGAAATTTACGGGATGTAGGGTGGTGCCTGCGTTTGGTTGGGTTTCTATACGCGACACGTGGACAATGTAAGGGGCCTTATCAATTGCCGAATAGGTAGTACGGCCAATTTGGGTTTTTGGTTGTTTAGTTGGAGGAGTTGGAGTTGTTATTTCTTCGTCCACAGGACGTTTTCGTGAATTTTGTTGGGATGGGGAAACTTCCATTTCTGGTAGGCTGCAGACAACATTTGCAAATTGTGATAGAGGATTTAAAACAGGGCTTAGGGAAACTGGGATGTCAGGAGGGACAGGATCGGGTGGTTTTTCCCTATCCATAATGAATGGGAGCGCTAAAAAGTAAAACAATCACTGTACAAACCTGTTTACACACACAGTACAACACACATAAACAAAAACAAGTCACAAAAGTATCAACAAACACACAAAAATTAAAATAACTCGAGACACACGTGCTATCCAAAGACACCCGGTGGCCGAATCAACAAATAATCTTAAAATCGAACTGATTATCTGACACTGTCACATGACATGACAATAACATTGACATGTCATGAATTTAAAACAGTATTTTTTTCATGGCCATAAACTGAATATGACACTATTGGCAAGGCATATTATCTTGTGAAAGTACTGTAGTTGCCCATTCCAAAGCTTTGATCTCTATGGAGAAGAATGGGCAAGAAACTCCATGGAAACTCTTTTAAATTAAAATATTTATACAGAATCGTATTTACATCATTCATGTTGAGCTTATACAAATATGTGAGAACGATGTAGAATAACATGCCTCGCCTCCCACACAAAGCAGCAGATTCTGTTAGATACGCCACCTCCAGTTTTTTTTTTTATGAATGGCATCTCGCTGTTCAACCAAGGAGGTTGTCGTCTGCTTAACCGGGCACCACCTCCAGGGCCTACTTTTTTTTTTTTTTTTTTTGGTGTGGCACTAGTTGCGTCTTTGTGCCAATTTCGGGTAACAAAAGGTAGGGAAAAATTTAAAAAATCGGGGATATAAGGATTTAGTAAGGTTCAGGAAAGGAAATAATTTGTTCAATATATATTATATTAGGATAAAAAGGATATACATAAATATACAAAAAAAAAAACTAAATTTTTATATCATTTTTCAACATAAATGCAGATATTAAACTTAAATATTCAATAGGATTCATTACTAAACAAGATACACAAGTAGGAAGAGGAACATTATGGGAAACAAGAGAACGGAGGAATGATGAACGATCATAACGTGAGCAGGAGAAGAATATGTGATCTAAAGTACCAACATCATCTCCACACTCACAAAGATTGTTATCCACAATGTGCAACTTAGCAAGGTGGAAAGGAGTACAAACGTGGCCAAGCCGCATACGAATTAACATGCTTGTAATGAGTTTAGAGCATTTTATTTTACAAAACCATGGTTTGGTTGGGATCGAAGGCTGAATTGAAGCATATGCCTTACCCTTTGCTTGAGAGCTTTTACTCCAAAGAAGATCCCAGGAATGCCGAAGATAGTCTTTAGGGAGGCTAACAAGATCATGACAGAAATTTTTATATGGGAAAACGTCACCATTATGCACTGCCTGTTTGGCCAACTGATCAGCTTTTTCGTTTCCTTGGATTCCAGAATGACTTGGAATCCAAGCAAATTGTACCGTGTAGTTTTTTAGTGAACATTTGTGCAACTGTTTTCTAATGTCAAATACAATAGGGTAAAAGGGTTTCATTTTAAATGTAAATTTTTCGAGAATTTGTAACGCACTTTTAGAGTCGCATAGTATAAGAACATTTTTAAGTTTCGCGATCAAAACATACTCTAATGCCTTGAACAGACCAAAGCATTCTCCAGTGAAGACTGAAGTTTCAGGCGGAAGTTTTACCATCTGTACAACTTTATACTGAGAATGAAATATACCAACTCCCACGCAACTGGACCGTGTTTTGGATGAATCCGTAAAGATATAATGACAGTCCATCCAGTTTTCACCAATCGCGGCATTAAATTTTATGTTAGCTCCTGCATCACTTTTTTCTATGCCGAGATTATAATGTACTACAGGAGAGGCAAGTAATGGCTCAAAAATTTTGCACTCAAATATGGGAAGAGTAGGAGAGCTATGAAAACTCGATGGTATGGAATTAAACTTCCTGAGGCTTTTAACTAGACATGGAATATCTTTGTGTCGCCAATAGGGTGAAGTTTGTATAAGATTATCCAATTCTAATAATTTTGAGTGGAGCAAATGGTCAGAAAACTGCATCGATTTAAATAAAAATCTTTCAGAGAGATATTGCCTTCTCAGGTGAAGTGGAGGTTCTCCTACTTCTACCTGCAAGGCATTTAAAGGACTTGACTTCATGGCTCCAGAAATGATTCGAAGAGCTTTAGACTGAATGCTATCTAACTTTTGAAGACCTTTTCTGTTACCATCTTCAAGTAAAAACGTTCCATAATCAAGTATACTGCGAATTATTGCATTATATAAAAGTTTAAGACTAAAAGGATGTGCCCCCCACCACACTCCGGAAAGGCACCGCATAATATTAAGTTGACGTTCGCATTTTTCAACAACAAAGTCAAAGTGTTGTTTGCCAGAAAGTTTCTTATCTAAAATTAATCCTAAAAATTTAACATGATTTTTCACAGGAAGAGTAATGTTATCATAGGTAACGATTGGGGAAGTTACATTACGTTTTCTTGAGAAAACTACTATAGTACTTTTTTCTATTGAAAGACTTAACCCATTAGTTTGCAACCATTGCTGTAAAAGACTTAGGGAGACGGTCAAGGCATTACATGCATCCGAGATGTTATTGTGAGTAGTATAAATTAAAAGGTCATCGGCATATTGTAAAACATCAGCTGATTTTTGTAGGGATGATTCTAGATCATATGTATAAATATTGTAAAGCAATGGTGACAATACTGAGCCTTGTGGAAGGCCCTTAAACACTGTCCTCGTTATTTTTTTATCACCGGAATAAAGAGATATAAATCTGATCGATAACAAATTTATGATAAACCGTATAAGTAGCGTGGGGACGTTTAAATTAATCAGCTTCCGTTTAAGGACAGATATTATTACATTATCGTACGCGCCTGTTATATCTAGAAATGCGCCAACGACTGACTGGTTTTTTGAAAAGGCTATGCGCAGGTCGGTGGTGAATACACTTAAACTGTCGGTTGTGCTTTTTCCTTTACGAAATCCGAACTGACTGTCTGCTAGTAGTTGATTACTTTCTATATACCACTCTAGACGATTTTTAACTAGGTGTTCTGCAATTTTGGTAAGAACTGATGATAACGCAATAGGCCGGTATGAGAGGGTATCATTTGAATTTTTATTTGGTTTGAGTATTGGCAAGATTTCCTGGGAACGCCAGGATTCTGGAATATTTCCAGAAACCATAACCGAGTTAATTATTTGTAAATAGTAAGATAATGTATCATCACTGAAATGTGAAAAAAACGAATACGGAATACCATCTTCTCCTGGGGCCGAGTCTTTTAAACATGTTAATACCCCTTTCAATTCATACATTGAAAAGGGAGAGTTCAAAGACGGATGATTGTCAATATTTAACGAAGTAAAATGAGGGTAAATTTGATCATACTCTGGAGCTGATGCAGGAGCTAGCTTATCAAGAAAACTATTAGTAAGAGATAAAGGTAATTGTGTGAAGGAAGCAGTGTCACTAAAGGCTTTTCTAAATCTTTTGATACTGCGCCAAACTTCTGACGGGCATGTGCTGGGCGATAAAGATATACAGAATGACCTCCACCCTTGAAGTTTTTTATCTCTGAGAAAAATCCGTGTACCATTAATAATTTCCCTAAGGTTGTCCAAATTTTCATCTGACATGTCTTCAGCATATTTTTGTTCAGCTTCCTTTCGCTTCCTTACTGCATCGGAACACGAAGAGTCCCACCATGGAGGCATAGGGATTTTGCCGGAAGGATTTTTTTTACAAGGGAAAACTTGGTCTGCTACTTCTATTACGCACAGCGCTAAAGCTCTAGAGCAATCATTTTCTCCACCCTGCGTAATTTGCGGAAGCTCAGCAACTTTAGCATCAATAAGCGTTTTAAATTTACTCCAGTCTGCGTTCCCTAGTCTATATTTTAATCTAGGGGGTCTTTTCGGTATTATAGTGAAATTTACTGAAGAAGTAATTAACAGAGGAAAATGATCACTTCCAAAAGTAGAAGAGAAACGGGACCAAGATAAAGATGGAGCCAAACTAGGAGAGCATATAGATAAATCCACAGCACTATCAATTTCACCTACATTAGTCCTTCGAGTAGGTTCACCAGTGTTTATAATACAAAGATTATGATCGTCTATAATTTCTAATAAACGAACCCCCTCTCTTTTTGTCTCACCACTTCCCCAACACTGATGGTGGCAGTTAAAATCACCCATTACTAAAAATGGTCTATGAAGGGATGACAACATATTGTTAAGTTCTTGTAAGGCATTGATATTAGCAGTAGGGATGTAAATGGAAACATAAGTAGTTTTACCCACAATTACCCCAACAATATCAATAAAAGTACATGAATGAAAAGAGACACGAGAAAACGGGGTATTGTTTTTAATTAATATGGCCACACCGCCATATCCGTCAGCTCTGTCATTGCGTATGCAAACATAACCTGAAATACTGAATAATTGATTAGTTTTAATCCAGGTTTCAGATAATGCTACAATGTTTGGTTTAAATTTATTTAATAAGTAAATTAGGTCAGTTTTTTTAGGTATTACTGATCGGCAATTCCATTGAATTATTTTGTCCATCCTTAAGGTTTTTGTTTAGTAATAAATTAGTTAAGCGTTCCACGTTGTACGGTTCCAAAGAAATGTTTTTGCTTAATAACATTTTTATAAGGTCTATAATAACGTCAACAATTTGCTCATTCTCGTTCTTCTGCAGTTTATTGTGGGATTCCTTAGGTAAAGCACACCCATTCACTAAAGATGGGGGTTGAAACTCCATAACAAGAGCGTTATGAGCTGCTCTATCATAACCCTGTACTGATTTGGGAGGAGCTCGCGGTTTCAGGAAGACAGTCTTTTTATAAGATGAAGAAGTTGAAGGTTTAGGTTGTGAGCTGTAAATATTATTATTGGTGACAAGAGAATCATGAGATGTACGTGTAGTGAGAACATCTGCATAGGATTTTGAAGTGGCTGGGTGTAATTTACTTGCTTCTGCATATGAGATACAAGAATGAGACATTGTATATTTAATGTTTTTTTGCCTCAGAAATTCAGGGCAAGTCTTGTCTGTAGCATAATGTAATCCAGAACAATTAATACATGATGCAGAATCCTCTTCTACAGAACATGTTTCACCTGAATGGTTTTGACCACATTTAAAGCATTTAGAGACTGCTGACCTGCATTGATTTTTTGTATGCCCATAACGGCAGCATCGGAAACATTGAATTGTGGGATAAACATAAGTCTCTACGGGTAGAGCGTTGTAACACATATAAATTCTTTTTGGTAATGCTTGACCATCAAATGTAATAACAATAGTTTGTGATGGTTTCCATATGGGTGACCCGTTCACTTGGACTTTATAGTTGAGGCGCCTGACTTTTAATATTTCACCAGTGCCTATGGGAGTTGAAATATTTTCTTTAACTTCATCCTCACTCCATTCAGATGGGATACCTCGGACCAAGCCCATCCGTGTAACATTAAATGTAGGTAAAAAAGCTTTAAATCTGTTCAGAGGCAATAGATTACTACTCATAAATGCGTTAGCAGCAATAGGGTTTGTAAAAGCTACAACACACTTATTCCTGCCAATTCTTTTCACACTGCCAGGAACAATATTTTCAAATTTGTTGTTTTTAAGAAAATTCCCAAAAGCAATTGGGTGCAGAATGGTGCCACTGTTTTCAGTAGTTGTAATACGCTGAACATGAACTATATAAGGACCTGTATCAGAGGCCTGGTACTCCTTCCTACCTACACCAACTGATTGACCAGTTTGCATTGCAGGTGGTTCTGACTGAAGGGTTTGAGTGACAGAAATATCAAAGGGTTGAGACTGTGGAACTGATGTATGGTTATTTTTAAGAGTAAGCTCAGATTTAGTATTTAAAATGTTATTAGTTTCTGCGCCGGAATTACAAATGCAATTACTTTCAACAGAAGAGGTTCCCTCAGGGATCGCCCCATGTCTACTCCGTTTTGTTTTATTACAATGTTTACAAATTGATTTGTGTTTATGTGAGCGCCTTTTACGAGAAGCACTGACTTTTTCGGAAGTCGATGCATCTGTTTCCCTTCCACTTGCTGTGGCTACAGATCCATCAGTGTCCATACCACTTAAATCTTTGCTTGTAGTATTAATTGTAACATAATTACTTACAGGGGGACTTAAGCCAAGGCCTAAATCCCCCACATCTAAAATAGGCGGGTCGTTCATACAACCCGCGATTCGTCTTCGGAATCCAGTACAAAGGGATAATTATATACAAGTATTTACAAAAACTTACCAATAATCCAGAAAAATCTACACATACATTAAATATACACTACAAAGAAAATATCTATTTACATAAAAACCTTAACTGAACCAATTATCTAATAAAAATTAAATTTAAAAAAATTGCTGTGAAAAATACACCCGGTCGAACCGAATTTTCCCGCGCTTTTTTTTCGGGGCCTACTCTTTCTATATATATAGCTTCTTCCTCTGTGGTATCAACCATACATAGGATTGTTGAGTAGTGGTGCGTTCCGACACACGTCAAACACGATGCAGACGACAATAATAGCGATGTTAACGATCGGTGCGCTAAAAGGCTTTCCGAGTCAGATTTCGTGTTGGTCTAATAATAATGCGATAATTACCCCCTTGGGGCCTAGACAAAATCCAAGCGTTTTCCGCACGAGCGTTTTCCGTTCACGCTATGGACTTAACGTTAGCGTGCCGAAATGGTAGACAAGTTACAAATGGAACGCCAAACGCTCATTCCGCAGCGTTACCCGAAACACTCTATAAATAACTTAAGGAATAGTGTGTAGGAAATGTCACAGTGTCATTATTGCGTTTAGTGTCGCTGTCAATGTCAAACGCACATACACGCGATAAGAAAATTATTCAAAAGTGTTGTGTGTTTTGAACTGTTGGAAGTGATTGAAGAATGTTTTTTATTACAAAGAAAGTAAGTAAACAGCTTTAAATAACATTTCAAGTAAAAGTAACAACTATGAACTAGTTAGTATCTTTGAAAAAAAATTATATATAAATTTAATGTTAATAGAAAAAGAGTTATATTGCGATGAGTATTCAATACATTATTTTTAAATTTTAGATGGAATCTAGACTTCGTGCGAGTCCCGAGTAATTTAGTTTGCTAATATAATTTATGAAAAGGCAGGTTTTTTCCCATATTTTTATCATAATTCAATAAATTTAAAACAAAGAAGCAACCAAAGCGCAAAAGGAAAACTTTGTGCAGCTTGCTAAATTATAATAGTAGTTCTTTTTGATAATATAAATTATAAATGAAGATAGATATTTGGATGATTATGTAATAATGGTGTTACTGATTGATGCTGAAACACAAGGCTTTTATTTAATACATGTGATTCTGAATATTAGATATCACTTAGAGTATCTTCGTGATAAAAACTGGTTATAAATAAGTGTTGATTTTTCGGACATTTCAATGTGATAATGCATAGTAGTCAATCTTTTATTTACATTTCCTACTTTTCAATCAGATACATATAACTGTCAGAACCGTTGCGAATGGAAATATCACTATTGGTGATATTTATCTCGGAACGCCTTTTAGCGTTATGATCGCTAACATCGCCGTTCAACTTCAACTCTTCATTAAGGCCTATTCAGACCTAAGCGGTATTCGCTTATTCGTTTAGCAGGGGGGGCTGTAATGGAGTGCCAATAACGGCCCCATTATGCCTCCTACAGGCGAATATCAACCACTGCGCCTGCGCTCAGGATCTCTTGCTCCAGAGCACGGCGCAGTGGTCGATTCATATCGCCGTTGTCGCTGAGCCGTACTTTGTCCTCCCCAGGGACGACTGGGTTGAGGACCTGAGCGGCTCAGTGACCATCATCTCGTCGGCCGCCGCCGGTACCCCGTACTTCGAGGGTGTCAGGAAGTGTCAGGGGTGCGTCGCGGCACGGTTCGGGGATATAGTCGTAGTGGGCGTCTACTTCTCCCCGAGCCCAACTCTCGCCGAGTTCCACAACTCCCTGAGGGAGTTGACCGTCGTCGTCGGTAACTGCTCCCTACCCGTGCTAGTGCTCGGGGACTTCAACGCCAAGAACTTGGCTTGGGGTTCTCGCTGCACGGATGTGCGGGGAAGGATGGTGGAGGACTGGGCTCTGGAGACAGGCCTGGTCGTCCTAAATCGGGGTTCTGTTCCCACGTGTGTGCGGATGCGGGGCGAGTCTGTGGTGGACATTTCGTTTGCCAGCCCCGCTCTGGCGCCGCGTGTCGTCGACTGGCGCGTCATGGAGGAGGTGGAGACCTACTCCGATCACCGGTATATCCGGCTCGACGTCTCCACCCAGACCTCCAGCGCGCCGGTCCTACAGGCCCCGAGTGGTCCGCGGTGGGCGCTGAAACAGCTGGACCGGGAGCTCCTCCTGGAAGCCTCGATCGTGCAGGCCTGGGTGTCATCACCGGACAGGCCTGCCGACACTAATCACGAGGCGGACTGGTTCCAGGAGGCCATGTCAGAGATCAGTGACGTGGCAATGCCCCGAGTCCGGTCTGGAAGCGCCCGGCGTCAGGTGTACTGGTGGTCGCGCGAGCTGACGGCACTGCGAGAGGCATGCGTCGCTGCGCGACACCTGTACGCCAGGCACCGCAGGCTCCGAATCCGACCACCGGATGCGGCAGCCATTGCGGCGGAGCTGTATGAGGGGTACAGAGTGGCGAAGACCGCCCTCCTAGAAGGTGTCTTGCGGGCCAAAGATCTGGCCCGCGAGGAGATGCTGGAGTCTCTGGACGGGGATCCGTGTGTCTTGTGGGCGCCCGTACAAGATGGTGCGGGATAAACTCCGCACCAGGGCCCCCCGCTGACGCAGAGTCTCCGGCCCCAACTAGTTGAGGATGTGGTGAGCGCTCTGTTCCCTTCGCGAGGGGAGCATGCTCCTCCGCCCATGGCTCCGCCGCTTGCGGTGCCACAAGCGGACCACGAGGACAACGACGACGACGACGTTCCGGAGGTGACTGGGGTAGATCTGAGAGCGGCGGTGGGCAGGCTGAAAGCCAAAAACACCGTCCCGGGACCCGATGGCTTGCATGGCAAAGCCTGGGTCCTGGCCCTGGAGGCTCTCGGGCTCCGACTACTAGGGCTCCTAAGCGCATGCTTGGAGAGAGGCCAGTTCCCACTTCGTTGGAAGACGGGGAAGCTGGTCCTCATACAGAAGCCGGGGCGCCCTGCGGACTCTCCATCCGCATTCCGGCCCATTGTGCTGCTCGACGAGGTGGGCAAGCTCTTTGAAAGAGTAATTGCAAACCGCCTCGTCGGGCACCTTGTGGGGACGGGGCCGGATCTTGCGGATCACCAGTATGGTTGCCGCAAGGGGCGCTCGACGGTGGACGCCATCATGCGCGTGAGAGCCCTTACGACGGGGACTGCAGTGTCCAGGGGTGGGGTTGTCGTGGCGGTGTCCCTCGACATCGCCAACGCGTTTAACACCATGCCTTGGAGCTGCATCAGGGAGGCACTCCAATACCACCGGATGCCGACATACCTTCGTCGTGTGGTCGGGGCATCTGACGGACAGGGCCGTCATATACCCCGGTCGCTCTGGAGAGTGAAACCGGCGAGAGATGTCGTGCGGTGTCCCACAGGGATCGGTCTTGGGGCCGCTCCTGTGGGACATCGGTTACGACTGGGTTCTGCGCGCCGACCTCCCGTCAGCAGCGTCGGTGTAGTTTGCTATGCTGACGACACGCTCGTCCTGGCTCAGGGGGGGTCGCACCAGGCGGCGGCCGACAATATGACACGCGGGGTTACGATAGTCGCGGAGAGGATCCGGCTACTGGGTCTCGAGGTGGCCTTGCATAAATCCGAGGCCATGGTATTTCATGGCCGCGGAAACACGCCACCGTCGGGATCTCAGTTGACGGTAGGAGGGCTTCGCATCGACGTCGGGTCGACGATGAAGTACCTGTGAATCGTCCTCGACAGCCGGTGGAACTTCGTCGAACACTTCCGACGTTTGGCTCCCAAGCTCGAGCGGACGGGGGCTGCTTTCAAGCGGCTCCTGCCTAATCTGAAGGGGCCAAACGCCTCCTGCCGTAGGCTCTATGCCGGAGTCGTGCGGTCCATGCCACAATAGTGGCGGTAAGTCCCCTCTTTGAGGAGTGGCTGGAGAGGCATCATGGCGCCCTCACCTACCGCCTGACGCAGGTCCTCACCGGACACGGAAGTTTCGGGAGGTTCCTGCACATCATCGGGCGGGAGGAAGCGCCCGGGTGTCACCATTGTGACGATCGCCCGGAGGACACGGTGGAGCATACAGTGGCGATCTGCCCAGCTTGGGCGGAGCACCGCCGTGCCCTCGTAGAGGCGACTTTCTTTGAGGCGCGTTCGTGTTTCACGCGCGCCTCAAAGAAAGTCAGCAAAGCAGAGGGGCTTGCCAGAGCCTCCGCCTGCCGGGGTTGCGGGTTGTTCGAAAGGATACCGCGGCCTCGGAACGTAAAGGGCAATAGAAGGAACAAGGAACATGGGTGGGTTTTAGTCGGTACAAGTCTGACATGCCCCCCCGCTCCGCCCAGAGCGGGGGAAGTCATTGGATGATTTCCAGAAAAAAAAAAATAAGCGGTATTCGCTGCCGCTGTGGGTAGAGGTACATACCACGTGGGTTTCGCTTAGGCATTTAGTATCAAGTACCGCGGTTTTCTCTGCCGCAGATGGTAGCGAATACCGCATAGGTCTGAATAGCTATCGCGCGTTATTCTACCCACAAGGATAGCAAAATCCGCTTTGGTGTGAACAGTAATATTACCGCATACCCATTGGGTTTTCTCTGACGCAGACGGTACCGAATACCGCTTAGTTCTGAATAGGCTTTTAATGGCTTTTGCGGACGGGTATCTCCCGTCCACCACCACAATTATTATTGTGATTCGGAATGCACCGTAGTTGTTGAGTGACTGATGTTTGACATTGACATTTTGATAACAGAACGACGGCGTCGACGTAGCGTTAAAATTTGATCACCGAAATTTACAGTAAATGTAAATACTAAAACAATTTAATTCGAAAATGTCTGAAAACGTGAATATCGATCTCTCAGGAGAAATTAATGCCACCATAGAAAAGAAAGGATTCCAAAAGTATGTCAATGATATGGAATTGTAAGTCCTAACAATAACATTGCTACGTGGTGTATTCGTTGCTTTGAGATTTGTTTATGCTACATCATTCATTACTATTACACGCTATGAGTACACTTTTAATTGAGTGTGATACTCCCGAAGTGGTGCAATATTAACATTATCCAAAACTGGTATCTGTCCGCATAAACTCATTTTTTACACAATATCTATAAACACTTAGGCTGTAATTGTGATGCTTGTGGCATATCAATACTGTAAAGTGTCATCTAAATTTCGTTCAGCGGTAGCATAAATTACTTGTATTTATCATTCAAAAGCGATTGTGGAAATTTTCTTTGATAACTTTATTTCGAAATGTTATATTCAAAGGATATATTTACGATTTTCTTCATATAAACTACAAAGTTTAAATTTAAACAAGTATATTCATACACCACCTAGTGCTGGGATGGCGAAACTTTATGGATCAGCTTGCCATTCTTTCTAAATAAATATGTAATCATGCCTTACATGTGCAGGTACATTATTGACAAACGGGTTTGCACTTGAGTTTGTTGTAATACTTCATGGCAGAAATTTGTTAATTTGACTTAAGATATCAACTGTTTTTATTGGTGGCATGCCCAACATATTGTTGTGTAGCATTGGTTCGCCATCCCTGACCTAGTGCATTCTTTCATACTAACAAACCCTCTTTTCTATATTGTTTTCTGATATCTACAATCTGTCTGTTTACATGTTTTTAGGGTTTCATACCTGAAAAGGAAAAACTGGAACCCTTTAAGAATCATTTTGTTGGCCATCTCTCTGTCAAGACCCTTTATCTCTTGCAGCTGCGAAAAAATTAATCCTCTAAATCTATAGTCAACAGATCTGGCCGTTTATGTCACAAGTTTGTATGGAACCTCATCTATGCAAGAAAAAAAACTGAACCACAGCAAGTCGGGCTGACTTGCTGTGGTTCAGTTTTTTTTTAAAATACCATTTCACAAATAAACTTTTTGTCAAGGTTGCTTCAGCATGTCCGCAGCGGAGCTGGACCAGCCCTGGTCATGGGAGTGCTTGCCACACGCCGGCCATGGACACAGTTTGTTGCCACTGATAACTTTAAGGTTGCAGTAACTTGTTGATTATTTTCAATTATACATCAATACCACTCAAATCAATTATTCCAATTTTATGCTTATTTTCCTCCCAGACAAATTATTACCAGTACCACTATTCAGTACTATATATTTTTTTTTCACTTATTTGACACTTATTTTTTTTTATATGTTGTCTTACAAAGGAATATTGTATTAACTGAGGTTAGGTTAGACAGTCACTCCATTGAAAATACTTATATTAAGCTGCATCCATTTGAACTGGAATCCAACCCTAACATTTAGTCACACAGGCTAGACAGATGATCCCATTCTTGGCTTACTCCTTGAGGAAACAGAGAGTGGTCACATGGTAATGGTCACACTGCAAATGAATATGTTTGGTAGGGTATTGAAGGCTAGGTTAACCACGACTTTATTTAAAAATAAAATACTTTTTTATTATTATTAATAACTGGTAATCTTTTTTTGTAGGCACCTCCATCAATACCTCGATTATCCCGACGTTTTTATAGAAATGTGGAGTATTTTCAAGCTAACTACTTGATGGTATTTCTGGGATTGTTCGCATATTGCCTGTAAGTAGTATTTTATACCAAGGTATAATAAAGGTGTAATAACGTTTGGAAGGAGGACACAGTCCCCCAAACCCATGTTTGTTGTTGTTGTAAATTGTGACATTCAAAAAGTGCTTATTGTTCATTTGAATACTTTTGACTAATCTGTTTATTGTTTTTATTTTTAGAATAACTTCACCTCTTCTGCTGATTGCTATGGTGGCCAGTTTCTTTGGATATAGAAAACTTACAGCTGGTCCTAATACTTGGAAGGTGAGGTTTCTTATTCCCTATTCCTTGAATATAGCAATTAGTGTAGAATGTAATGAATGTACAAGCTGTAATGATACCTATAATTTGTTGTTTCAGCCAAAAGTAAGTTGCTCAGACTATCTCCTTTATTTCCATTTCATAAGTAGTCATTGTGTAGTTATCAGATTGTCAATCACAATAACACATAATTAATACAAGTACATACTTTACATGACTATAGTTCTTTTCTTGATGATTTTAACTCTTCTGCTATCACTTTGTTAGATTGGTGGCTGGGAGTTGAGCAAAACACAGCAGTATGCAGTAGCAGCAGCATGCTCAATGGCACTGTGTTGGCTAGCTGGAGCTGGAGCTGTTCTCTTCTGGGTTTTAGGTAAATACATACATAAATAGTAAAATAAATAATTTAGGAGAAACCAGTTTCCGAAACATTTAGATCGGCACGTTCTCGTGTCGGTTTGGTTGACGTTTCAAGTGTGTCACTTTTTTGGTATAGAATTAAATCTTCTTTCAGGTGGCTCAAGCCGACCTGTATCGGTACTTGTAGTCAGTCTCTTCCCCTTCCTTAGTTTGCTTATTACAGATTTATTTACTTTATAAATTGTAACTACGTCGCCCGCCCCGTCATCATTGCTTACCATCAGGTAAGATAGTGGACGAACACGAAACAATATTAACAAATTATTGCTTTTCTTTAAACAATTACGTAAGTTATGTACTGGTCAAATGTGAGGCAATCAATAATAATTAAACAACAGACTCTATATTTTTACGATATTTCAGGCGCCACGGTGACAGTAGTAGCTCTTCACGCTAGCTTCTTCGACGCGGAGGCCCTTCCACAGTCTGAGGACCCGGAGCAGTTCCCGATGATAGAGCAAGTGTGACACGGACACTTGCCGCTGTTCCTGCCTCCCCCCGGACGCATCACACAACGCCTCAACGAACCTAACTGATTCTGACACTGTATGGATTTTTTATAGTATATTACCGATTTTTAAATATGCATACATTTGTGGCAGTGTTACGCTTTGAGGTCTAATCTATGTCAATTGGACTACCAGACACTTAATCAGCTTTTGCTCTAAATATAATATTCATATTAACTTACTATATGTCATTTTTGGCAAAATATTCACATGTCATTATTAATAATAAGGGAGTATTTTTATAAAGGATTGTGTGGGGCTATCAGTGACATTTTTATATGTCCAAAATGAGGCTGTAAAACAGAAATTATCTATATTAGGCCAGTTTTGTACCTTATTCTAATTTAAGAAATGTGTTATAGATAATTCTTGAAATTTGAGAAGGGCTTCACAATTTGTGAAGATTAGTTACATTAGCGGGTGTTAGCTTTTAATTGTTGCAATATGATTTGATTGATAGAGATCTAGGTGTATTTAATTAGCTTTACTTTTCTTTTATTGAATATAAAATATACAAAATTAGTACTTGTGCGAATATCAATTATTAATTCATGTTTTGTAATGTATTTTATGTGTGTATCTGTAAATATTCTCTAATGTAAATAAATCTTAATTTCCATAAAGTTGTTTTTCTAAACTTACCTTAAATAAGTAATTTCAAACAAATCACTCCTAAAATATATCAAAAAGGACCCCACAGTAGAGAGGGATGTTTTACGCAACATTTGAAGCTACAAAGTAAAGTACCATGTATTATGCCTACACTCCTATGCTATGAAGCTCACACGCAGGGTCTATCGGTGAACAATGATATGGGAGGATGGCAGGACGAATTGCACCCTTATTACAAATATTGGTTTATAACAGCTGTAGATATGAACCAGTGGAATGGCAGAGTACGGAGCTACACTGACGCTTTTTCCGGGCTCTGCATGGGCCTGGTGTAGACCAATCACCGTCTGTAGCCTGCCTACATTCCGGGGACCTCTGAAGAAACCGAAGGTTTTCCTTGTGCAATCATGAATGAAGTGATGATGACAACAAACTTAACGGAGATTTAATGTGGAGGACGATACGGTTGACATTATGTTAGGTATGCCACAGTTTGGGTGAATCAACTCGATTGTTCTCGTCTTGCTAGTTGAGAATCCTTCGTCATCGTCGAATTTTTAGGTTCCTTTCTCTGAAGACATGATCGCGGTAGCTTGTTCCCGATACCAGAGGGCTACAATTTCGTATTTAAAAAAAAAAATGATGAAACGAAAATATCAAAATATAGTCTAACTGATCATTAATATTTATTATAAGACTTATCTTACCTTAAATATTTTTCTTGTTGCTTGATGCATTCCACAGCAGACACCATCACATCCTGTCTCAGTGATGCTAGCAACAATGAGTATGTTAACAACAACAACAAAAAATAAGTAAGTTCAGTCAATGAACAAACAAAAGAAATAAAAATATAGGTCATTTCATTTATTATGATTACAGGATAAACAAATAGAAAATAAAAGCATACTCTATATAAATCCATGTCCACAGCTAGCAGGCAGGCTATACATTCTCCAGGTAAAAAGTCATATCATAATTAATTTGTCAAAATAGTTTTTATAGAAACATGAATCCCAGACATAGACACCGGGATTAAATGATAAATAACACAATAATAAAAAAAGGAGTCCAGTCTAATCTCTCACACATGAATATACTTTCTGCACTGTACAACATATTCCACACTCCCTCTATGTATTTATTAGCATAACCAGACACAACTAGATATTATTGCATCAAATTAAAATAATCTGCTCTAAGCAACAACTGAATAAAATTTAAATATAGGAACAAAGTACATTATAATTTTGTCTATATAATAATAGTCACTATGACATTCTCTAATAATTCCTGGAAGACAATAAAATAAAAAAAGAACTATATAAAAATCTGAATTATTACAATACAATTGAATTTAAAATTAATCACAAGACTACTCCTTTGTTAATTCTAGTCAGTTCCATGTCAGCTACAAGCAGGATCTCATCCCACTTGTGAGACGGTGTGTGAGGTGGGGTTGTGATACCAAGCTTCAGTTCTTTGGTGGAAGTTGGAGTAGTGAACTCCAGTTTCCGTTTGGACCGTCCAGCAAATACATGGCAAGCTGTGCTCTTCTGCTCACTGTCCAGCACCAATAGAGGTGTGATGGGGGACGGAGTTGTCATTATTGTCTTGTCACACTTCTTCATCTTGTGTGGCCCCACATATTTAAAAACTGGCTTCTTTAATATTAAATTACCTGATACTTTTTCAATGAGACCAATAGAAATAAATACATTGGCGATGTCATAGAGTCTCCTCACTTTGGACTTGTGTTGGCGGTCCTGCTGCTCCGGAGTGAGCACTGTCTTATTCTTACTGGATGTGTCTATCAACACCCTCACAGCCATCTCCAGGTTTATAAGAGTATTCTGTGGAGGAATTTCAACATTTATTCAATAGCTTTTTTTTAATTGAACAAGTATTTAACTTCTTTTCTCCATATTATTGAAAATGGTAACAGATTAATTAGTTTGTTTAAAAATACTCACAGGAGGTTCTACTAAAAACAGCATGAGAAATCTCTGTGCTAACACTCCCAAAGTTTTATGTTTGGGTGTTGGGGGCTTGGGAGCTTTCCCACGCAGCGCCTCTGACAACTTGAGATGCTCTCCTTGCTTCTTCAGCATCTTCAAAAATGAATTCAACCGAGATCCTCCATGCCAAAGATATGTGTTCTTTCTTTTATGAACTGCACACTGCATAGCTTCAAGTATGTTTATAATGTCATACATACGGCGCTTTTCGACACCTAGCCGGGCTGCAGTGCTATCCAGTTGTATTTCCACTGGACCATCGCCATGAAGAGGGTACAGATTGAGGAATCTGTAATCATTTCCAATAAGATAATTGGTAACACATTATTGAAATATAGAGATCTGCAGTTAAATGCGTATGGACTACGTGTTTTTACCTGTCACATAATATCTGAAGGGATTTTTCTTTACGGTGTACAGCACTCGGTGGTGGTGTGGGATATTGTAACGCGACATTAGTCAGTAACTTGAGGTTAGCAGTCGGCGACACATAGTTAGCTGAGTTTGTGACTTCGGTAAGCACGCAGCGCTTTGGAGTACAAGTTATGTTGTCATCTTCATACATTGTGCGATAACATTATGTAAAAATCCTATTTTACAAAATATTCGCGTACTTTTTGACAGTCAAACACAAATCCAGTTGGCTTATTTTATATTAAGACTTCAATATTATCAAAGCGTAGGAATAATGGAAAACATTGTGTGTGTTTTATTTTAAGTAAAAATAATGGTAAATCAATAATTTAAGAAATTCTATAAAAGTAACCTCACGGTAAACAATTTTGACAGTAGTAAATTGCGCGCGAGGCTCGAACTTCTTGAAACTGGAAAGTCGCTTTTTTACGTTTCGTTGTTGTAAGTAGCAATCTAATAAACAAAATTTATAAAAACATTATATTATTATTATAAAACATTAGTAAAAATTAGTTTTTAAATTACAAACTTTTTTAATAATGTTTTTTGTTGTTAATGTGATTTATTTATGTAATGTGGACCCACGCAAGAAAAATATTTTGTTACAAAATGCATGTCTTCAATTCATTCTTCCATATTTACCGGTATTTTTACTTAAAAAATGTAGAAAATAATAAATAAACATTATGTATGTAGGTACTAGTACTTTTTCAAAAAAGTAGTTATAAACAAGAAACGGAAGTCTCAAAGCAATAGTTTATGGAAGTTTTTTTTTACTTGCGTCACGTCATGGCTGGCATGAAGCTTGATTACTTTTCTTGCAAAAGTGAGCTTGGTTTTCTTTGAAAGTGGAGGTTTCTGCCAATGTTTTGACTTTTATTTACGTTTTAACCAGTTTTGATTCACTTCCCAACATGGTTGGTTATTTGTAATAAAACGAAGTGTTTGGTTGAGGATATGTATAGTTTGTTCTAGAGAAAGGTGTAAAACCACAACAAAATGAACGACGGGGACTGGATATGCAGTGATGCGAATTGCGGAAATATCAATTTTGCACGCAGGGTTTCATGTTATCGATGTAATAAAGAAAGACCCGACACTTCCAAAATATCTAAAAAGAAACTAGGCACAGAAATAGGCAAAACTGCA
Source organism: Ochropleura leucogaster (assembly GCA_958449745.1). Classification (NCBI taxonomy): domain Eukaryota; kingdom Metazoa; phylum Arthropoda; class Insecta; order Lepidoptera; family Noctuidae; genus Ochropleura; species Ochropleura leucogaster. The sequence goes on along the minus strand of OY288203.1, from coordinate 12,142,426 downwards.
GCTGAAAAGTCTCGTGGTTTATTCAATGCCGATGATTGGCAGTGTAACAAATGTGCTAACGTAAACTGGGCCCGGCGTCAAACCTGCAATGTTTGCAATGCACCTAAATATGGAGAAGTAAGTATCTTCCTGTTTTCACACACGTACACTAACGTGACAATGAGATAATATGTGTAACCAATGTATGTAACTTGTTGTGCATGATTTTAGGTTGAAGCCCGCACCGGTTACGGTGGGGGTTATAATGAACGTGGAGCGGTGGAATATCGCAGGCGCGAACCATCCTCCGATGATGAATATGACGAATTTGGTCGAAAAAAACGAAAACGTAAGCCGGACTCATTGGAGAGAGAACGGCCAGAAAAGGTTTGTACTACTCTGAATTACCTGTATTTATTTTGTAGATATTGCCACCTTTAATGCTTGCATTAGTTAAAATAACATCTCTTCCAATTCAAATATAATCACAAAAATAAAACTAGATTTTCGGAAATCATTAACACCATCTTGTTAAAAATATCTGTCTTTTCATTTAAGTTCAATAATGACAGCTTTTTGTGTAAATTTTTTCTTTTTTTTTAACAAATATTCAGGGAGTAATGGATTTTGAAGCTAAGAAGACTTGATGTTATATTATAAGTGCAATAACTTTTGAAGCACATCATTATTAAAGTGGAGATTATTTTTCCTGCCTTCAGGTTGGCATCACTGAAGGAGCAGTATTCAAAAACTTGCCACCAACAGTGCTGCAGAAGGAATCAAATAAAGAACATAACATGCCAGGCTATCGGCCAAACTTGTTGATGAACACAAGTAATGCTAATGTGAAAAGAAATGGCAGTCTTAGTGACGGTTCCATGTGCGAACTTCCTTCACTCACAAAAGCAGCAGTCAGTAGACATCAGAAGATTAACAATCCCAGACAAGACTATATGTTGCCTACTAATAAGACAAATAGTACTCAATCCAGGAAACGGATCCTAAGTACTAGTGACAGAGACCAATCAGATTCACCAATCTATAATGCTAACTCAAAGAAGTGTAAACGAGATAATAGGATTTCTCCCATACAGAAATTGTGTGATCCTGTAATGGAAAATAGTGTTTCTTCCACAAAAACCGAAATGGTTTACAAATTAAGTGGGACTAATCCAGCTGAAGATTTTCAACTCACCTACAGTATTGATGAAAGAGTTAGGTGTGCAGCTTTTGCCATCACTTACAATAACTGCAAAATTGCTGCTGATAAATTTGAATCCACGTTTTTGAAACAAGCCCCTGATTTCAAAACAATTTTTACATGGAGACAAAGGCTTATGGCCACAGGCTGCTTAGATGATTCACATTTAGAAACAGAGAAAGCTGCCCAAGAAAAACCTGCAACCAATATTGACAATACTAAAACACAAGAGCCCAAAGCACTTGGCAAAATGCCAAATCCTGATGAAATAATCATTCCTTCAGATAGTGAAGAAGAATCTAATAAGAGTTTAGAGAAATCAGGAAGAAGTTATAGTGCTGAAACTTTGTTTCTTGGAGGTAACACTGAGTTACAAGCAGCTGGCAGTGCAGCAAGTACTGTGGATGGGAGGGGTTCACAAGCAAGAAGTGGCTCGCAGTCCACACACCAACGAACTCGTTCCAATTCTCGTGACAGCCAAGATTCCAATTATCCAGATACTGATTCAGATAAGGGTTTAAAATCTATCAACTCGAAAAATAATTTGAAAGCAACTAATGTATCGGCAAGGCTGTCACTCCATGGGTCAGATTCAGAGTCAGTGTCATACAACAGTGGAGAAGACAATTTCTTGTCAAGAGTATTTGGGGAGCGCAGGATAAAACGGAAAGTAAAGAAATCTACCATTCCTGCTACCAAACCAAAACATAATGAATATCCTTCAAATAATGTGAACAACTTTGAAGGATATAGTACTCTAAGAAAGTCAGAGCAGTCTCCTTTAGTCACTGGCAATATATACACTAACAATTTGCGTAACATGAATATAAGGACTCGTGAAAATGTGGATGTTGATGCCTGTTCCAGTGAGTATGTGCCTACCAAAATAGGTTCTTCAGCTAAAAAGAACTACCAAGAGTTTAAGGACAATGTTCGTAAGAAAGGTTATTGGGCAAAGGGTAATGGATCTTCTTTAACAATCAATAAACATAATATGTCAATGAATGTTATTCATCAAACGAAAGAGATACCAAATAAAACTGTTGAAGAACCAGTAGAATCTGTGAGAGCTCCCCAATATGCTACAGTACAGGCTAAACCTGTGAAAACTCCAGCTGATGACTTTACTACACTTGATATCACGAGTTTAGCCAGCACTCATCACTATTTGCCTTTTGATAATACGGTCAGAAATAACAGCATAACGGATACACCTTCTGAAAACACTGATCGAATTTTTGCTATTGTGCAATCAAACAATGCTTCGCGAAATGGAAGTATTTTGGATATTTTCAATATTAGTGATTCGGTTCAAAAGAGTCCAGAAAAGAACAATGATTTGGAGCAGTACGAAAACGTAAGAAGAATTTATGAGAATGAGTGGGACGAAGATGATGAAGCGCTCTACAAAAATTCAGATTGCGAGGAAAAGCCAGCCGCGGCGCGACATGCGCCCTCGCCGTCTATCTCAAATAGAACTCAAAGCCCCACTTCAGACATGCTCTACACAACAGAGAAAAAATCCGAGCCACAGGGCCCTTGTAAGAACAATTCAATACCTGAGTTCATCAAAAACAAACATGATTTGCTTTTAGATATGCTAAAAGATTTTCAAAATAAGGAAATTAGTCAAATGGTGTCACCACTGAAGCATGGGATACCACAATCGCAATCTGCGGAAGACAACAATGTGTATCAGAAGCCTATACCAGAAACAATCCCAAATATTGGTATGATTGGATTTGAACCAATCCCTGATCAATATGCAAATAGATCTGATTCAATGCAAAATCTTCTCATGACTAGACCTGACCCAAGACTAGATGTCACTCTTCAAAACCCTTCTGTGATACGATCTGATAGAGTTACAAAACATCCCATAGATGGATTTGACTCTAGACAAAATCAAGTTAAACAAAGTGATACAATTCCAAAATATCCCACGGACAGACATACTAGAGTTCCTAAAAATACCAATAGATCTGACTTGATTTCAAATCAGATTAAGAATAGGTCCGATCCAATTCCTAATCTTTTCATGCCTGGAGTTTCCCCTATTCCGACGCAAAGCAAAACTAGTCCGGAGTGCGTTTCTAATCGCACTATGAACAGATCTGATTTGACACCACACCTCTTGACTAGATCTGACTCTAACTCAAATTCCAGACCTAATCACAATCAACATCATATGATTCCTCGATCAGACTTGACTCAGAATCTTACGCCTAATAGACCTGAGACTATTTCAAATATCCCTATGATCAGTGACGAGCGACTTCCTCATCATTCCATGACTGGATCTGACTTAAGCCCTAACCTTATGAACATACCTGATCCAATTCCTATGGAGTTATCAAATGAAGTTTTACGGCTATCGGAAGGAAATGCTGTGTGTGAGGATACACAAAATGCCTCAAACACTATAAGTCCAACAAAGCGCGTGCGAATCCTTGAAAGTATCACAATTCAGCCAGGCAAATCTCATCAGAACAATTCACCTTACCAGCAAAATACAATTCAACATTCAAGTCCGGAGGCATCCCAAACAAATAACACAAAATTAATTTCATCCAGCCCAAAACTCGATGCTCAAACAAATAATACAAAACTAGTTCCATCAAGCCCAAAACTTGACGTTCAAACAAATAATATCAAATTCGATTCATCAAGTCATTCATCAAGCCCAAAACTTGATGAAAAACAAGAAACACCTGAAAAACCATTAGAACAGGCACAACCAGTGCCCCAAGTAGATTTATCAAATTTATTGTCTGGGATTAATACCAACACTTTACTATTAGCATTGCAAAACCTTCAGCAAATAGCGCAAAACTCTTCGCCAAAGCATCATGAACAAATCACAACTGAACAGCAAAGCACAGAAGAACAAGCTAAAGTAGCCGAAACAATTAATTTGACAAATGATGAGTGGGAGAAAGAATCGAATAGAGATGGAAGCATTGAAAGACAGTTGGAACAAATGGACGGAACCACTAGTGACACTCCTTTTTTAAGTGATATTTTTGACCCAGGCCCAGTTATTATACCCCCGAATATAGTGAGAAAGTTAAACTTGAATATGCCAAACCCTGAAGGAGATGGAACTGACACTAGTTCAAATTTAAGCGAAAATACTTCTGTTGTAGGGAATTTTAAAAGTTTTGCTCTTCCTAAACCTATACTACTGAATAGGTTAAAAGTAACTGTGAAAACTGCCGAGAAACCTGCGAAAAACTCTGGCAAAAGGATGAAGAGAAAGATTAAGGTTTGTATTAACAATTAATAAAATAAAAAGTGGGAAGTAATTGGTTTAAATCAGTATTAATATATTAATTCCGCACGTTGTGGGGTTAGTTACTTACAAGTGTTGGCACAGAGCATCAGTGCTGTGTGCGGAGCTGAGCGGTCACGTGGCTGACGTTGTTGCATGCTTGTTGCAGAGCAAGCCGTCGGCGGGGCCGGCGCCGGGCCAGCCCGAGGCCGAGGAGGAAGACGACGACGAGTCGGGTGACGAGGCTGACCTCTCCAAGTATGACTTATGGGGCAGTGATGCTGAACAAGGCAACTCGTCTAAAGCTGGTAAGTAGTGTAGATGATGGTGTACTTTTCCAAGAACTAGGTTTTCATCGAGCTTTTTTAATAGTCTCTATTTTAACCATTTTGTGTAGCAATATACATGAAGATTTATATTTTTGAGGGGGATGCTATTTCCCCTATTTGAATATTATGTCCGTGTTTTTCAGAAAATGCGGGTAAAGCAAAAGAGGGCGAGGGTACCAAAGACGGGGGGTCCGACAACCAAGGCGATAAGAATAATATGTCCCCAAACAACAAGAGTAAGAGAAGGTTGGTCCTAGAAGTGGGTAATTATTTAACATTATAATTTAAACACTCCGAAGGTTTTTCGAGATTAAATTTCCATTATTTTGCATATATTTAACTAGCTATGTCGTCCGGTTTCACCCGCTTCTCAGGTCCCTTTCTGAAGAGGGGCCCACCCTTATCACTTAGGGATATGGAAAATAGATTACGACCGATTCTCAGACCTACTGATAAACATATGAAATTTCATAAAAATCGGTCATGTCGTTTCGGAGGAGTACGCTAACAAAAACTGTGACACGAGAATTGTATATGGAATAAGATATTGATGCGCAGTCTGCTTGCATTTTGAGGTCCATGTAAATCCTTTTATAGCAATAAATAAATTACCAAACAACCAATTTCTTCGATTTAACAGTTATGGTGTCATCAAAATGGCGCGAGGCCAGTCATATATCCCACTGAATGTTTAAAGTAACAATAATTATTTGGCTCGCAGGTCTAGGAGCTCCTCCTCATCATCAAGCTCGTCATCAAGTTCCAGTTCTAGTCATAGTTCCACAGCAACAACTCCACAAAACAAGTGAGATTTTTATTCAATTTGTGTTAAAATCAATCAAACAATAATTTGCTCACATCTATATTGTTATAAATGTTGCAAACGCTGCTACATGGAATGATGGTAAGTTCATTCCTTATTTTATTGCCTATTCATTAATAACATATTATGACATTGATTTTTGAAGATGTTAAATTCAAGATTCTTCTATCATAATTGCTAAATTGAGCATGATCATTACTTTTATCGAGGAAATTCAGTCTTAAATATACCGGTATTTATGTTACAATGTTGTATGGAACAGATTCGACGATTTCAACTTGAACAGTGAACGCGAGACCTCACCTAAGGGTCGCAAGTCGCGGTCACGGTCGCGGTCACCGCGTTCAAGAGCTCCTCCCACACGCCGCAAGTCACGAGACAGCCGCTCTGCGGGAGAGGCCAGGTTCATGTCACCTTTTAGTTGGTAGAAAATAGAGGAAACGCTGCTTTTGCTATCAGACCAATTTCTTGCACAACTCGTTATATCAAAAAATCATGCGCCTTGTGGGACGATACTTCTTTCAATGACCACAAACTGCACAGTTGCTTTGCCCAAACGTTCGCGATTGCCAACTGAGTTGATAGAGAAAATATGTGCATACGACGACCGATCTGCGCAGACACGATATTTTCAGCATTTAGTGAAACGTGACACGTGCATAATAATGGCCTCAAAATGGGCCTTATTTAGTAATGACGAATTGAGGCTGTATCGTACACCTCTTACACCTTCGAGCAATACACGCGTGATGTTATGTTAATACTAACATCGTGATCACCAGGAGCCACGAGCCATCTCGCGGCAAGGAGTATTCGCGCTCGCGCGAGCGTCGCGACCGGTCGCGCGGCACCCGCGAGGAGCGCAAGGAGCGGCGCTACAGCCGCGAGGGCGGGAACCACTACAGCTCGCGCGGCCGCCACCGCTAGCCGGCACGACGGCGATCGGGCCGCGGACGGCACTAGTGCGACTACCAGTGACCACCCATCCCTTGCCTTGTGCTAAACGAGGCAGTCGATAACTCGTGCGTTCCTAACGATTGCCGTACACGTATTTTACAAAATAGTCGTAACTCATGTATGCAGCTCTTGTGAAACTGTATGTCGTTATATAAGTTTTATAGTTAACTAAACAGTGCCGTGTTGTAACAATTGAACTTCTTAAACTGTGCTTTCGTTTTACGAAAATAATGCTATTGAATCTTGTCGAATGTGTATCCTAAGTTAGAGGCGGATTTCATGTTTCCTTATTTGTAGGTCCATTGATAATAATTATTGTAAATAACCTGAGAATGTGGTAATTTCCACAAATTTTAAATTTAAGACGTAATTATTGTTAGTTGCAAGTCCAAATGACTAGATTGGTATATGTAATACATTGTATGTATTTACTGTTTGTGATACTTGCTTATTAGAAATTCAAAGAATAACGTCATGTGTTGCGCGCTTGGTAGAACGGATCTCAAGTTGTGTTTATGCAGTGGAACATTCTGATATTTTTTTCTACGAAGTAGGAACTTTGGTTGCTTTAAAAAGTTGTAGTGATTTTATATCCATATCCATCATGTTATGGAAAGTGGTTTATTATTATTCATAAGGAACAAATAATACACATAAAGGTTCAGCATGTTCCAATTATCGAAATGTCCAAATTCGAAAATAATTTAATTAAAAATAACGTATAAATGGAGTTGTTATTCATATTAGAGTTTGGCATTTTAAAATTGACTCGATGGGACCTGGACAAGCCCAAACGTAGCATACTGTTTGATGTCCATGTTTGATAATATTTATCAATAAACAATCTATTAGACAATAATATTGCGATGTCTTACTGCTTCAGATGTTAGTCGTGCGTTCTGCGTTCAGTCCTGTCGATACTAGGGCACAAATCGCATAGTACTAACTAAATAGTGTGCGCAGTTTCATCCTGTCCGGACGAGGTTTTAGCTAGTCTGTCTCCACAAACCCAGCGTAACTTTTAAAAAGAGAGTTGTTGAAATAACCTCAAATTAGTGATTATTAATTGACTTATGAAATACTTGTAAAACAAAACTCGACTTATTTTAAACACAGTTAAAAATACTTTAAAATAGTCTGGTTCCTCGTAATTATTTTGTGTACATTCGCGGTAAATGATGGACTTAAGCCGCTCCCAATATTGATAAATTATATAGGGCAGGGTAAATAATATTCTTGTGTATGCTTGTAAAAAGGAAAGCTCTGCAGAGCTGTAATTGAACGTAAGATATTACGCGTATAATAAGTAATTTTATACTGTGTAATAATGATGAGAAAGACTGATTGGTAGAAGGTTGATAGCCGTGTAAATGAGTTGCCAACGTGGAGTTTGATGTGTGCACATATACTTGGGTTATGGTTGAGAAGGCGAGAAGCGTTACTTCAGTGTCAGCCGATCCTTACGTTCCCCTTTCACGTGTGATATTGTGTTAATTTTGTAAATATAATTAATCGCTTGTTAACTACTAAAATGTGTCCTATAAAAATGTATCCTATAAAAATGTATATCACAGGAAAATTGTCTTCTATTGTCTCAATATCTTTTGCCCAGAGATTAGCTGCTCATAATGATATAATTTTTTTTAATGTTTCTAAGCTGGTGAAAAGACAATTTTGTTATTTTATTTTTCGAGTACCTAGTGATACGAATTACATCTAAGCTAATATTGTATGGTAAAAGATTTACCATTAAAATCATAAACTAAAAGTCATGTTTTTAATTTTTATTATAGTCAATAACAAAACTAAAATTTACAATAAGTCTTACGTCTGTAATCAAAAAAGGATAATGGGATATGATGAAATGCCAAGATTCATTCAGTTCTTTGGTGGAGGACGCTCTGGAACAGAAACCACATTTTAGCATAAAGAACTTTTACAATACGAAGACTTCCTATGAACTATAATTTTCATGAGCGTGGTTATTTATACATTGGCAATACTAAAGTAAAAAAAAACCGGCGAAGTGTGAGTCGCACTCGCGCACCGAGGGTTACTTTTGCTTATGAAAGGACCAACTTAACTTTGCCGTTGGAAAACTGTGATCCCCATACATTGACATGGGTCGCATTTACTTTTTCAATTGCAATTAAGTTTGTAATAACTTTACTTTTTGTGATGCATCAACAAATATACAGTTTTCGGATATTTTTCTTCGTATGGGAAATATGACATGAATGCCCAAATTTTTTGATTGCGTAAACTTAGCGGGTCAGATTTTGGTATTACATCATTTTGACTTGATGCCTTCACGCGTTCTCAAATTAAATGGTACCTATTGTCAGACAGACAGACGGACAACAAAGTGATCTTATAAGATTTCCACTTTTAATTGTCTTTTTTTTTTGAGTTACGGATCCCTATAAAGTCTGTTTAAATAAATACATGAATAGATTGCTTTGCCACTAACTTATCACGAAACGACCAAAAATAATAGAGCGGTTTCTGCGCTTATATATGATGAGCTAGTATTGGGTGACGTGCGTTGACGCGTGCTTAATTTTGTGAAATAATTTGGCAACAACCTTGACTGACATGTAGCTTTTTTTTGCGGATCGGAAACCATCAAATAAATTCCCCCGCTCTGGGCGAAGCAGCTCTGGGGGGCAGTGTTAGACTTTTACTGACTAAAATCCACCCATGTTCCTACTTTTGCCCTTTATGTTCCGGGGCCGTAGTATCTCTTTCGAACAATCTACAACCCCGGCAGGACGGATATGTGGCTAATCACTGAATTAGTGTTTACTTGATTAACATATTACGAGTGATAGGTAAAAGAAATAAGAGGGCCATTCAATTACACGGGATCTAGACAAATCAAAACGTTCGTACCTGCTGTTGGATCCAAACAGCGACATTCCTGAAAGGATAAGTGGAAAAAATATTATTAAAAAAATCTATCTCTGGATGTGATAATAGACATCATTGTGTAAGTGACTTCAAAATAATAAAATGGTATTTCAGGCAAATCCGTCCAGCCTAGACTGATTTGCATGAAATTCGGTAGACAGATGGACCATGAACTGTGATGTATCTATTTATCCCAGTAGTAGGATCCCGTGGCATAAATTATCGCTAAAAATAGTTACTAAGTAATAAAACTTACCGTGATTATGTCGATACTTTTAGGTAGCAATATAGGTGGCTCCGGCTTCTTACTCGATCTTGGCGTACCAACCACACCGCCATCTACCGCACCGCCTATAACAAACAAGTTATTTATAAATATTTTTAATTTCAAATTTGGACCGTCGCCGCTAAACCATGCGTTGAAAATCCAACAACTTATTTGTTTAAGTATTAGGTATTTGGAACGCCAATTAATGTAAGTAAACAATACTGTACTAGGATACTATGTACCTGGACCAACGTTAGCGCCTTCCGTCGTGCTGATTTTATAAAGCTGAAAAATGAAAAGAAAATGAAACTAAGTAAAATAATGAATATAAGGTATTTGTTGGGATCGAACCCTACAGGCGCGCAGATATACGTCAGTTGATTACAGCCGAGCCTTTCTTCGGATCAGATGCAACGGCACTCTCAAACCGCTAATTAATATTACTGTTTGCCCGGGATTTTTGTAGATTAGTAAACTTACCCTCCTATAAAATACAGTCTACTGTATTACGTCCTCATCTTTACAGTATTGCAATTGAAATAAAACTGATTTTTTTATAGCTTGTCTAACGCCATCGACCTTATACGTTTGCCACTATCTGAATGGTGTTTTCGGAACATCATATTGTCGCCTGCGGAGTCTTTCCCCAATTATGTTGGGGTCGGTTTCCAGTTTGACAAAATGCAACTGAATACTAGTTTTTTATATGGAGCGACTACCTATCTGACCTCAATTAGCTCCATGTTTTACTGGCAATTGCGAGATAAAGGCGCACTCGACCCTTGAAGCTATCTCGCTTTTTCGCTGGGAATGCTTTAGGTTAAAGTATTAAAATTTATCAAAAAAACGTGATTAAAAAATATTCTTACCTTTCCATCATCACCAGCTGCGAATCCAGAAGATAGAGGGAGCACCTCCGGCCCCCACTGCTTCATGAAGTGCCCGAGACGAGCGACGCGTTGTGCGGGAGTCGTAGTAGTGTGCGACCCGCCACAGTAGCGGTTGCACAAATGTTTGTCCGTGTCTGATCTGATAAAATAACAGTTTTGTTGTCAATTAGATGATAAAAACTGTCTATTTATCTGTGCTAATATTATCACCTGTCTAACATTTCTGAAAACCGCGATGTTGCACCCCAAAGAAAGACGTCCCAGTCCCAACAATAATTTTTGCGTGTTACATATTTAGTTGAACCGAATGTTTTGTTAACGGTGTCCTGAAGCGTCTGTTTATACCTTGTATTGTAATTGAAGCGAATTTACCTGACTTTGTGTGGTTTGTGTGGCTGCATCTGTTGTTGGACGTGTTCCCAGTCGTGCATGTTGCGCTGCGGTAACGCGTTCGCTTGAGTCTTGCGAATTGCGTCTTGGAGAAAACATCATAGATACATAAAAAATCCGATATATAAATTCAAAGAATATCACCCAATTGGGGCTAATTATTTATCGAATTAAAGTATACGAAATCTTGGGAATTGCTTGCTGAGATCTCCCTGCCAAGTTATCGATTAGCCAACAATCTGTGTAGTATCCCACCATCAAATCTCAGCTGCAAAACCGTTACAATGTTGAAGTAGTCACAGTAGAGCAGTAATACCATACCTAATTCATAGGTGAGATAGGGTTTCATGGACAAGTTCCCTGGTAGTGGCTTAGAGGGTTGTGGCGGGGCTGGGTCCATCTTCATCACAGCATTCGCATCGCACGATATGCAGTTGACATCCCTGGAGAAACAAAGGACTAGATTGTACCTAACGCGAAAACCAGCTGGTGTATTTTGTAAGTATTGAATTCTAGATTTGTGAAGACTTCTTAAACAAAGCTCTTGTTCAAAACATTCTGCAAATCACAGATCAGAGTAGAAACAAGCAAGGTGTCAATGTTCTGAGATATTTCTAAATGTAAACTTTGACAGGTAGGAATGTTGTTGTCTGGCGGGTTATTATAAATTGTCCAGCAGTGGTCAATATTTATACTTATCTTATTCTTACATAATTATACAGACTGCGGCAGTTAACTTTGCGCGATACAAAATCATTGCCACTTGTAGGTCACGCACGGGGTTACGAACTGTCTCCGAACTCAAAGTTAGTAAGTTTGTGCCAACTGTAATACAACGGTCTTATCAACAATGACACTAGGGGGTGAAAAATCCTAACTAGTTGAAATGTTTGTATGTTCAAAGTTGATATTTAACAAGATGGTGTGATTAGTTTTTGATTTGGTCATAGACATCAGAGATAAGTTTTATCATTTTATTAATTAGGACCATCCGGTATAATATATTTGTAAGTCCATAGACGTATTTCATAGAAGTATCAAGGTCACCTCAGTAGTCTCGTCTTGGTGCCCGCAGCCTCGGCCTCGCGGCGCAGTGCAGCCATCTGCCGCAGGTTCTCCTGCAGCTGCTTCAGCTTGTTGTTGAAGAAGTCTTTTACCGGAGACAGCTCCAACCTGTCCAGTTTCTGTTCGATCTCGCGCTGGATGTCATCCAACGCTTGTTGCCATAGAGATTCCTAAAAAATGTTCTAGCTTAAGTACAATACAATACAAAAAGTTTATTTTCTCTCTCACATAGAAATATACAAGGAATAATTTACATAAATCAAAGTACATCGGTGGATTATAATCTATGTGAGAGACTGGTTTCTGTACTAGGAGACCTGTATGACAGATTACCAGCCTCTCCAGACTCCGGAAGTGGGTAACAGGTAGTAGGTGTACATCATTCCAGTAAAGAGAATTTAAATTAAAAATTAAAATTAGGTAAAACTGGGTGAAGTGTGTCTGTTGTGAGTATTAAGTTTATGAGGGAGTGAGAATCGGGTGTCCGAATGTGTATATGAGGCTGTGTGTGAGGGTGTGTGTGTTGTGTGGGTGTGTGTGTTGTGTAGAAGTGTGTGTTGTGTGGGTGCAAATGTGTGTATGTGTGGGTGCGGGTGTATGAGTGTGTGTGGATGTGGATGAGAGTGTGGGTGTTGTCGAGTAGTAAGTAAGACTAGGATGACTAGGATGGAACTTTAAGTAAGTTTTCTGTTTCGTCGTAGCTGAGGGTCTTTAACCAAGTGGTTAAAGCCCTTTTACAATTGGTTTTTGTAAGTGGGTAAATTGCAAGTTTCTTATTTATTTTATTGTAAAGGTATCCAGCTAAAAAATTTGCGTGAGAAAGCAGTGTTTCCCTTGGTAAGCGTTTGGCAAACCCTGTGTTTGACTCGCTTGTTGATATTCATTGCGGGATCGTACCCTATTAGTGAGTAAGTAAGTAACGATTCATTATTACAGTCTATACCTATAAGTATCCAGAAGACGTTTCAGTCTTCTGAATACTCGTAACGATTGGGTTTGGTAACTGTATGTAGCGGATACAGGATTTCGTTTATTTAGGGGATGTAATTGCATCCATTTAATGATTTAACCCTGTGCATCCACAGTCAAACAGGCAATCGTTCCATGTACAGTCAGCATCAAAAGTAGATGACCACATTCAGTTTTTCAAAATCACTGTGCATTATATCACCCATAAATCGCTCAACAAGATAGAGCGCCAGTATTGAATCAACATCATTAGAGTTCAAAATTAACTGAACACTACTCGTCAAAGGTCACTAAACACCATTATGTCAAAAATTGCCGATCGTTATAATATCCGAATACATCTTAACATTCAGTTTTGCAAAAGTCACTGAAAAATATAAAATACTTGTTTTGTTTTTCTAGTGTAATCACGGAAACGTCCAAAAGTAACTTAACATCATAAAGAACGAAAGTTACTGAACATTATTTTGTTTCTAATACGCGTGTAGCCTTCTGGCAACGAGTGCCATGTTTGCCCTGTTTGCCATAGGTGCCTTAAGTGTCCTTTTTATCTAAATACCATGTTTGCCCTGCTTGCCACAGGTGTCCATAGAGCCCTTATTGCAACTAATGCTATTTACGCCGTTTGCCATAGGTGCCTTAAGTGTCCTTTTTATCTAAATACCATGTTTGCCCTGTTTGCCACAGGTGTCCATAGAGCCTTTATTGCAACGAATGCTATTTACGCCCTGTTTGCCATAGGTGCCTTAAGTGTCCTTTTTATCTAAATACCATGTTTGCCCTGTTTGCCACAGGTGCCCATAGAGCCCTTATTGCAACGAGTGCCTTGTTTGCCCTGTTTACCATAAGCGCCCATAGAGCACTTATTGCAACAAGTGCCAGGTTTGCCCTGTTTGCCATAGGTGCTTTAAGTGTCATTATTTATCTGAGTGCCATGTACGCCCTGTTTGCCATAAGTGCCATAGAGCCCTTATTGCACAGAGTGCCTTGTTTTCTCTGTTTGCCATAGGTGCCTAAAGTGTCCTTATTTATATGAGAAGCACGTTTGCCCTGTTTGCCATAGGTGCCCACAGAGCCCTTATAGCACCGAGTGCCATGTATACCCTGTTTGCCATAAGTGCCAATAGAGCCCTTATTGCAACGAGTGCCATATTTGCCCTGTTTGCCACAGGTGCCTTAAGTGTCCTTTTTTTATCTAAACACCATGTTTGCCCTGTTTGCCATAGGTGCCCATAGATCCCTTATTGCATTGTGTGCCTTGTTTGCCCTGTTTGCCATAAGCGCCCATAGAGCACTTATTGCAACGAGGGCCATGTTTGCCCCGTTTGCCATAGGTGCCTTAAGTGTCCTTATTTATCAGAGTAGCACGTTTGCCCTGTTTGCCATAGGTGCCCACAGAACCCTTATAGCACCGAGTGCCATGTATGCCCTGTTTGCCATAAATGCCAATAGAGCCCTTATTGCAACGAGTGCCATATTTGCCCTGTTTGCCATAGGTGCTTTAAGTGTCATTATTTATCTGAGTGCCATGTACGCCCTGTTTGCCATAAGTGCCATAGAGCCCTTATTGCACAGAGTGCCATGTTTTCTCTGTTTGCCATAGGTGCCTAAAGTGTCCTTATTTATCTGAGTAGCACGTTCGCCCTGTTTGCCATAAGTGCCCATAGAGACATTCTGGCAACGAGTGCCATGTTTGCCCTGTTTGCCATAGGTGCCCATAGATCCCTTATTGCACAGTGTGCCTTGTTTGCCATAAGTGCCCATAGAGCCCTTCTGGCAACGAGTGCCATGTTTGCTCGTTTGCCATAGGTGCCTTAAGTGTCCTTTTTATCTAAACACCATGTTTGCCCTGTTTGCCATAGGTGCCCATAGATCCCTTATTGCATTGTGTGCCTTGTTTGCCCTGTTTGCCATAAGCGCCCATAGAGCACTTATTGCAACGAGTGCCATGTTTGCCCCGTTTGCCATAGGTGCCTTAAGTGTCCTTATTTATCTGAGTGCCATGTACGCCATGTTTGCCATAACAGCCCATAGAACCCTTATTTCACAGAGTGCCATGTTTTCTCTGTTTGCCATAGGTGCCTTAAGTGTCCTTATTTATCTGAGTAGCACGTTTGCCCTGTTTGCCATAGGTGCCCACAGAGCCCTTATAGCACCGAGTGCCATGTATGCCCTGTTTGCCATAATTGCCAATAGAGCCCTTATTGCAACGAGTGCCATATTTGCCCTATTTGCCATAGGTGCCTTAAGTGACCTTATTTATCTGAGTAGCACGTTTGCCCTGTTTGCCATAGGTGCCCACAGAGCCCACAGAGCCCTTATAGCACCGAGTGCCATGTATGCCCTGTTTGCCATAATTGCCAATAGAGCCCTTATTGCAACGAGTGCCATATTTGCCCTGTTTGCCATAGGTGCCTTAAGTGTCCTTATTTTTCTGAGTAGCACGTTTGCCCTGTTTGCCATAGGTGTCCACAGAGCTCTTATAGCACCGAGTGCCATGTATGCCCTGTTTGCCATAATTGCCAATAGAGCCCTTATTGCAACGAGTGCCATATTTGCCCTGTTTGCCATAGGTGCCTTAAGTGTCATTATTTATCTGAGTGCCATGTACGCCCTGTTTGCCATAAGTGCCATAGAGCCCTTACTGCACCGAGTGACATGTTTGCCATAGGTGCCTTAAGTGTCCTTATTTATCTAAATAGCACGTTTGCCGTTTGCCATAGGTGCCCACATAGCCCTTATTGTACGGAGTGCCATGTTTGCCCTGTTTGCCATACGTGCCTTAAGGGTCCTTATGTATCTGAGTGCAATGTTTGCCCTGTTTGCCATACGTGCCTTAAGGGTCCTTATGTATCTGAGTGCCATGTTTGCCCTGTTTGCCATAGGTGCCCATAGTGCCCTTTTTGCACCGAGTGCCATGTTTGCCTTATTTGCCATAGGTGCCCATAGAGCCCTTATTGGAGAGAGTGCCATGTTTCCATAGGTGCCTAAGTGTCCTTATTTATCTGAGTGCTTGTACGCTCTGTTTGCCATAAGTGCCATAGAGCCCTTACTGCACCGAGTGCCATGTTTGCCCTGTTTGCCATAGGAGCCTTAAGTGTCCTTATTTATCTGAGCAGCACGTTTGCCCTGTTTGCCCACAGAGCCCTTATTGCATTGCACCGAGTGCCATGTTTGCCCTGTTTGCTATAGGTGCCTTAAGGGTCCTTATTTATCTAAATAGCACGTTTGCCGTTTGCCATAGGTGCCCACATAGCCCTTATTGTACCGAGTGCCATGTGTAAACCTGTTTGCCTTAAGTGACCATAGAGCCCTTATTGCAACTTGTGCCATGTTTGCCCTGTTTGCCATAGGTGCTTTAGTGTCATTATTTATCTGAGTGCCATATACGCCCTGTTTGCCATAAGTGCACACAGAGCCCTAATTGCAACTTGTGCCATGTTTGCCCTGTTTGCCATAGGTGCCTTAAGTGTCATTTTTTTTATCCGAGTGCCATGTACGCATTGTTTGCCATAGGTGCCTAAGTGTCCTTATTTATCTGAGTGCTTGTACGCTCTGTTTGCCATAAGTGCCATAGAGCCCTTATTGCAACGAGTGCCATGTTTGCCCTGTTGCCATAGGTGCCTTAAGTTTCCTTATTTATCTGAGTGCCATGTACGCCCTGTTTGCCATAAGTGCCATAGAGCCCTTACTGCACCGAGTGCCATGTTTGCCCTATTTGCCATAGGTGCCTTAAGTATCCTTATTTGTCTAAGTAGCACGTTTGCCGTTTGCCATAGGTGCCCACATAGCCCTTATTGTACCGAGTGCCATGTGTAAACCTGTTTGCCTTAAGTGCCCATAGAGCCCTTTTTGCAACTTGTGCCATGGTTGCCCTGTTTGCCATAGGTGCCTTAGTGTCATTATTTATCTGAGTGCCATGTATGCCCTGTTTGCCATAAGTGCACACAGAGCCCTAATTGCAACTTGTGCCATGTGTGCCCTGTTTGCCATAGGTGCCTTAAGTGTCATTTTTTTTATCCGAGTGCCTTGTACGCATTGTTTGCCATAGGTGCCTAAGTGTCCTTATTTATCTGAGTGCTTGTACGCTCTGTTTGCCATAAGTGCCATAGAGCCCTTATTGCAACGAGTGCCATGTTTGCCCTGTTGCCATAGGTGCCTTAAGTTTCCTTATTTATCTGAGTGCCATGTACGCCCTGTTTGCCATAAGTGCCATAGAGCCCTTACTGCACCGAGTGCCATGTTTGCCCTGTTTGCCATAGGTGCCTTAAGTATCCTTATTTATCGAAATAGCACGTTTGCCTTTTGCCATAGGTGCCCACATAGCCCTTATTGTACCGAGTGCCATGTGTAAACCTGTTTGCCTTAAGTGCCCATAGAGCCCTTTTTGCAACTTGTGCCATGTTTGCCCTGTTTGCCATAGGTGCCTTAGTGTCATTATTTATCTGAGTGCCATGTACGCCCTGTTTGCCATAAGTGCACACAGAGCCCTAATTGCAACTTGTGCCATGTGTGCCCTGTTTGCCATAGGTGCCTTAAGTGTCATTTTTTTTACCCGAGTGCCTTGTACGCATTGTTTGCCATAGGTGCCTAAGTGTCCTTATTTATCTGAGTGCTTGTACGCTCTGTTTGCCATAAGTGCCATAGAGCCCTTATTGGAACGAGTGCCATGTTTGCCCTGTTGCCATAGGTGCCTTAAGTTTCCTTATTTATCTGAGTGCCATGTACGCCCTGTTTGCCATAAGTGCCATAGAGCCCTTACTGCACCGAGTGCCATGTTTGCCCTGTTTGCCATAGGTGCCTTAAGTATCCTTATTTATCGAAATAGCACGTTTGCCTTTTGCCATAGGTGCCCACATAGCCCTTATTGTAACGAGTGCCATGTGTAAACCTGTTTGCCTTAAGTGCCCATAGAGCCCTTATTGCAACTTGTGCCATGTTTGCCCTGTTTGCCATAGGTGCCTTAGTGTCATTATTTATCTGAGTGCCATGTACGCCCTGCTTGCCATAAGTGCCATAGAGCTCTTACTGCACCGAGTGCCATGTTTGCCCTGTTTGCCATAGGTGCCTTAAGTTTCCTTATTTATCTGATTAGCACGATTGCCCTGTTTGCCATAGGTGCCCACAGAGACCTTATTGCATTGCACCGAGTGCCATGTTTGCCCTGTTTGATTTAAACGAAATTTTGTGTACATATCGGGTAGGTCTGAGAATCGGCCAACATCTATTTTTCATAACCATAAGTGAGCAGCGGGTGAAACCGCTGGGCACAGCTAGTTTTACTATAACTTTGTTTAGTGACTTTTGAAAAGTGATGGTAACCTACTATGCCCTTTTATGAAAATCATTTATTTCTGGCGCTCGTCTTGTTGATCGATTTAGGTGTAATACGGTGTACAGTGATTTTGAAAATCTAAATGTGGTCATCAACTTTTGATGCTGACTGTACAATACTGGTAGACTCAGCTGCATCCGGTTAGCCTAGAAGAACCCAAATCCGCAACATAAAAAGGCTTGCCTTTCTGTTCACGGTCACCGGGACGTTCGGTTTAAAGCATGCCAAATGAGCTGTTCTAATAGCTTTGCCAGGTTTTATTACTGCCGATCGCACAGCCGGTAGTGCCGTTGCTTGGGCGTCTATGAGGGAGGTATCTACGTACATACCTACTCATAGGTAGTTTATGATCACGAATAA
Source organism: Ochropleura leucogaster (assembly GCA_958449745.1). Classification (NCBI taxonomy): domain Eukaryota; kingdom Metazoa; phylum Arthropoda; class Insecta; order Lepidoptera; family Noctuidae; genus Ochropleura; species Ochropleura leucogaster. The sequence continues at coordinate 12,123,679 of OY288203.1, read as the reverse complement.
TAATGCCATGGCTGAATAAGTTCGTGTAAAGAGCGTCGTTGACCTTGCACAATGTAGCATTCAGAAGCGTATGCCATCCAAATACCGGAACGAGGTTAGAAACCTTGTTCAATCAAGTTTTGTTCTCTTATGACTTGAGTTTAATAACAAGCCAATATGTTATCGTAACACTACGTTTCGGAATTTCAGTATAACCTATCTATCTAATAGTAACTTTTGACTAGCTTTTTGATGGCCGGAAACGGAACTTATTTTCCCAATTGAAGTTGCAACACAAGTTAAACTAGCCCACTTATAGCGGAGTTTCTATGGCCACCTCCCAGCTACAGCATTAGGCCCTGGTTATGCTATAGGATCAAAGTTCTCGTCAATACGAATCAAACGAGCCCAAATTCGATGGAGTTGTGCCGTTCTATTGGGGAGTTCCTATGGCCATTTTCCAGCTTCAGCATCAAACCCTGGTTATCATATAGGATTAAAGTACTCGCCAATACGAATCAAACGAGCCCAAACTCGATGGGATTGTGGTGATTTATTGTAGAGCTCCTATGACCACCTTCCAGCTTCAGCATCAAACCCTAGTTACCATATAGGATCAAATTAGTCGCATGCAGTCACGTCAAAATCTTGTATTGCAACATTTTCCTCACACAACAAATGCTTATTAATAGCGCCTTCCATCCACGCTCCGAATAAATTACACTGCACTCAAACAAATAATCACAAACCTGTACGCTAAGTTTTCCAAGAGCATGTTCCAATCCCTTAGAGAGGTCATCACAAGCGTTCTCAAATTGGTCGTGAGATACTTTTCGCGCCAGCATGCGGAGGTCAGCCTTGTCTGCTAGAGCTTCCACCATATCCTCGCGATCTAATTTGATCACCTTCAGCAGCTCGATTTGTTCCAAAAGAGCCTGAAAACGATTATTTAGGCTTTATTTTAGGTACTTTTTGTATCTATTTGGCAGAGTTATTTTTGGGTTTAATAAGGTTTGTTTCGAAACAATGCTTATATTTTAATACCATGGGTGGGCTATTTACTTATTAGGTAAGTATCTTACTCACGCCTTTAGTCAACTATGCGAGCTAAGCTAAACCAACTAAGCTAATCTCATGGTCTACAACCCGCATTCATTGCCCCTAGAGGTAGAAAAAAATCACAAAAGACCACTTGCCATGATCCATCAACGACTCAACTAGGTAATCGAAGGGAATCTAAAAAAGTTTTGAAGCAAAGTAAGAAAAAAAGATATATTTATTTATTAAAACCTTATGCACATGTATAAAAAACACTGTACAAAGGCGGGCTTACTTAATGTCTTGGGAATTTTCTACCAGTCTACCTTAAAGTGATGCAGAGATAAAACATAGTAGGTGCAGGGTGCATAACAGGGGCTTCGAGAAAACATTTACAAATATAATACGATATAGATATTCTTACGTCGATATGATTCTGTCGGGAATCTTTTTCAGCAGCGAGACTGATGGCGGTGTCGTGGACGTCTTTCAATTGAACCTGCATGGATTGCACGGTTTCGAACAGCTTCATCAAAGCTGCAAAATCAATAAGTAAAAACGTATGACACCTATCTCTCATAAAATGTATGAAGTTTTAGGTGTAATATTCTATGGTAATAGGAATAAATAAATAGTATTGTCTTATGTATAATTAAAAGTCGACGGTGACCCAACCAGGCTTCCGTATACTAGGCGCCTTGTGGAGCACGTTTTTACGTCGAATTACACTTATTATTGTTTGCAAGCTTCAGTTTCTTCTAAATAGTTTTTTCATGTATGTCATAACATTTTTGTACCACATTAAGCATTTTTGTTAAATCTAAAACGTTTTATGAGTAGAGCAAGTGTTACGTTTTGTATACATACTTACAAATACATCCTTATGTATCGACTAATATGTCAAAAGCACTATATACAGTGTACCTTGCAGATCCTTAACAAGATCTGGCGTTAGCTTCCCGCCTTCACCCAGGCCTGTAGAATCTGCGATTTGTTTTGCCATATATTCCAGTTGATCTTGGAATGATATAAACTGGAACAGAGTATTAAAAAAACTACTTATTTGACCGTTTTTCCGCAACCGCGGCCACTCTCAACGTAGACCTTGTATTTTTTTTTATAGGGCCACTCGCAGTTCAACAATTTCAACGTAGGCCATCGGCGCAGTTATGTTAGGCACAAGACATGTATCATCACCGAAAATTAAATCTGACCACGGCACCGTAAGGATTATTTTTGTTTGTAGGGCTGGGCCGCTATAAAAGCGCATATGTTTACTAGTCTGGTTTATAAAAGTGAGTACCTGGTCCCTAAAGTATCCTTCTGTCTTCTTGAAACCGTCGCAACATTTCCTCATGTCATTCTCCAGCTGGATCATCCTATCCGACAATCGGGATAGTTGCGCCGGCTGGAGTTGTGCTTGTGGGCCTGGCGGGGCTGGCGGGGCTTGCAGGGCTTGTGCGCTGTCCGGGACTGGCGGGGGTTGCATGATTCCCGGGTATTGTGAAGCTGCTTGCTGGGTACGAGACACTAGAAAAAAATGGGTCAAACTCAAAGCGTTTGTTTCAATTGGTCCATTTTTTTTCGGGATGGGAAATCATGAAATAACTTCTTCCGCTCTGGGCGGACCGGGGAGAAGTGTCAGACTTTTAATGAGTAAAACTAACCCATGTTCCTTCTATTGCCTTTTGCGTTCCTGGGCCGCGGTATCTCTTTCGAACAACCCGCAACCCCGGTCTATTGGACCATTACAAGCACTTTTGAATGTCATAAAAACAAAAACGAAACTGCTACTTCAGTGGACTGTACCTAGCTTAATTTTATTTTTATTGATGTCATTATTTCGACAGTTCAAATGTGCCTGTTTTTGGTCTACATGAAATGAATTCTTTTGGTTTTATTATAATCCTGGTTTATTATGACGTCATGGTTATCCATTGTATGATGTTGTACATAATTAAGAGTATGATGATATCTGTCGATCTTGTTTCTAAACACACTAGTGGACCCGGCAGTTGTCCTGCCTCTTGTACAGCTAATCATATTTGGTGACATACCAAAATTCATCAAAATCATACAGCAGCGCCACCTACTGAGCCCAATTGTGTTTTCAAACCATCCAAGAACTCATTGAAAACACACCAAATTTCTTCGAAATCGGTTCAGACGTTTTGAAGGGGTTAGACGCTTCTTCCCTCTTTTTCCCTCATATCTCAATCTATTTAAAAAAAATAGCCTATGTACGTCTCCAGGTTCCCAACTATCTCTGTACCAAAATTCATCAAAATCGGTTTAGCCATTTAGGCGTGAAGACGTAACAAATCAACAAACAATTTGCTTTTATAATATTAGTAAGGATAGTAAGGAAGTAAGCTTGGATCTTGAGGGGAATTTTCTTACCTGCTGATGTGTCACCCAGCTGTGGCGTTGATATTACGATACGTGACTTTGGGGTTTGATCTGGTGCCACTAGAAAAAAAAATAGTAATTGCAGTAGAAACTAACATAGAATATAAGATTTAGCTGTTAGAGGGCTTTGAATGATTTGGCCTGACTAACTTCCGACAATTTATTTTATTTTAACCTCTACAGCCCCAGCGGCAGAAAACGTGCCAGTAAACAAGTATTACCGTTGAGCCCCGCTGGCACTTTGTGCTATCAAACCTCGACCGATTTAAAACTGTATTTGTTGTAAAGATAACTCTTAAAGTCAGATCACGCTTACGATAAGAGTCCGCCCGGCGGTGCTTGACGGATAGGTAACGTAAATAGTGGCGGTCCTTGAGAGGTTAAAATAGCAGCCACGTATAAAACCTGTATTCATTAATGATATCTAAACAAACAAGTACTGTATTTGGAAAAACTTGTAAAGCGACACATTTCCTAAATATAAGCTAGGTACCAAAGTAGTGCTGATGACTAACATTGTAACTTTGATGATCTCTGAAACGTGAAAGAAAATTTGGTCTCATACAAAACTTGTATTGATACCAGCTATCGAATTATACGACGCGACGGCACTTTTGGCGTATTGGCTGAGCGATCGACTGCTGCGCTGCGTGTCGCGAGTTCGATCCTCGCTCGGAACAAATATTTGTACGACCTACAGGTAGTTCGGGTCTGTCTGTTTGTTTATGTGAGTTTAAATATTTGTAAATGCACCCACGATTCAGAAGAAATACCTAGTGTGGACCAAATTAAAAATAAACAAATATACATGTTTTATACGTGATCGCTATTTGGAAAATCATTTAAAAAGGCCTTTGTTTTCGGATGGGAAATGATTAAATAACTTCCCCCACTCTTGGCGGAGAGCGGTAGAGGTGTGTCAGACTTTTATTACTAAAACCCATCCATCCGTTCCTTATTTCGCGCTATGTGTTCCGTCGTCGCGTTATCCCTTTCGAAAAACCCGCAACTATCTTCCTATCCCTTAAACAAAGATTTTTTTTAACTGTACTGACCAAAGCTTGGATTGACTTCCTTCAAGGCACCAGAGAAGGTTTCATTGAGCGTTTCAAGGTCGCCTTTCATAGACTGCACGTAGTCCAGAACTTGCCCGAGCTCGTCTTTCGTTGCCAAGTTGCCTACCGCCTGCTCGAGCTCGTCTTTAGTTGCTAATTGGTCTGTGTCCGCCATTCCGAGCTGACTGGGTAAAATCTGACTGCGCCCAGTTTGACTGGGTCCAATCTGACTAGGTTTTATCCCGGGCCCAGCAGTAGTACTCGGTGCAGCTAGAGTCGCCATGGTTGGACTCGGTGCCGCAGGAGTAACTTGTGATGTCTTAGTGCCACTGAAACAGAATCAACCACATGGGTTTGAGTAAAGTTAAAATAAGTTCGGTATACAGTACATGCACTTCAAAGCCAGTGGTATTTGATAGGGTTGTCACTAGATAATAATTGCCGTGATTCGGTCTGCAGAATATGCCGTGCTCCGTGAGGACGGTCCCAGGAGATGGTCCCCATTACACACCGTGCATCGGAAGGCACCGGCTTGATACCGGCCGTCATTTGTAAATCTTTGACAGACGCTACGAAGGGATCAGAGTCAATAGAGGTATTTAACTGCGGTTTGCCGACCCCAGAATAATTGAAAAAAAGGCTATCTTAGATATAAAACTAAGCAGATAAGTTCTGGTTCACCTTTTTCATTCCAGATGGGAAATCATCAAATAACTTACCCCGCTCTCGGCGGAGTGTCAGACTTGTACTAACTAAAACCGATGTTCCTTCTTTTACCCTTTATGTTCCTAGGCCCCCACAACCTCGTCTCTGGTTCACCTTGCGGCTAAATCGTGAGTACTTACGGTACGGTACTAAGTTTACTTTGAAGCGCAGTTGACTCCCCGATCAAATCTTCAATGAGCGAGCTGAGCTTGCCAATGGCTTGTTCAGCAGCGTCCAAGCGAGATGCTACGTTCATGTTAGTCCACATTTCTGTGATGGCCTTCAAATTGCTTTGTGATCTGTGAAGTACAGGCGATCAGGTGACTAAGTATTTGTCCTCCTTTAAATCCATCCAAAGGTTGTCTTGAAAAGATCGTTTTTAGCGATAAGACCGCCCATTGTGTCACCCTATTTATAAGTTGTTTAATGTTATTCTAGTTATTTGCATGGTGTACATAATAAAGAATATTCTATCTATCTATCTATCTAAGTGTAAGTTATAATCATCCTTTGATTTACTACTTTTTGGAAACAAATCGGGTGATAACAATTATCTTATCTTACTTTTACTATATGATAGTACCTAATTACTAAAACTTTCGCATATATTATAAAGTTTCGCATCCTTACTTATTTTAATATTATAAAAGCGAAAGTGAGTTTGTTTGTTTGTTACCTTTTCACGCTTTAATGGCTAAACCGATTTTGATGAATTTTGGTACAGACATACTTTGGAACCAGGAGACGGACATAGGCTAATATATTTTTGAAAAAAGTGGGATGTGAGGGAGAAAGAGGGAAGAAAAGGGAAAACTTAGCGTTGCTATTACAAATCAATAAGGCGCAAGGGGAACTGTGTTACCCCAAATTTAACGCGGGCGAAGCCGCGGGCGAAAGCTAGTATATTATATGCGAAAGTTTGTGTGGCTCAAAAATATTAGGTGCTCTATTACTCAGAAATTACTGAGCGAGTGTTGATGAAACTTTACAGCTTATAGGTACATCGGTATACCACATATAACATTTATCGGGTGGTTTCAAAAAGCGGATAACCTTGATTTATTTTCATTCTCACAGCGTGACAAAGTAGCCCATAAATAAAGAGTTCTTTGCTTCTGCATGAATATTGCAGTAGCTCAAACTCACTTTCTGGCAATCATCTGATAATCTCTTCAAAGTTTACTTAAGTAAGTTTCACACGGTAATAAGCTGAAAGTTCACTATTCTTATCGCAACAAATGTCAAATTTACCTGACTTCCTGCAAAATTGTCTCGTTCTTGGGCGATGTTCCATAAACGCGCTCCTTTAGGTCAGCTACAGCGTTCTCTAATACGTTGAATTTGCTGAGTGTGACCAGCGACAGCTTTTCTTTGGATGAGGTTGGGCTAAGAGCAGAGGGCCGCGCCAGCTTACCAGACGGCGCCCCTTGAGCAGGTAAAACCGCCGATTGCGATACCGCTTGGTCCCGTTTCGATGGCGATTGTGCTACTTTTGATTGTGATTGCGCTACTTTTGATTGCGATTGCGCAACTTTTGAAGCCGCCATGCGTGGTGATGGTGGCTCCTTTTCATCTTCCTCAGTTTCAGTATCCAGCGCGCCGGTTGATTTACCCGTAGTACTTTTCTTTTTTTTCTTTTTATCTCTTGGATCATCTGTGGAAACAGTCCATTTCAAAACCAACAGCATAAGCTCAACATCATTCGAGACGGGCGTCCTTCTTTTTGAATTAGCGAATTAAGAGTCTTTTAAAGTAGTTGCCAACTTTTGAGACAGGAGCGCATAAGAGCTTGCGCGCACTGGTTACTTTTGTCAGGGTAATTGTTTCGTCAATCTGATTAAGTCCAAGACTATGTATGGAGGTGCGCGCATGTTACGACGTGACAACTGGGTGACATTTTTGCGCACGGATGACATAAGTGTCACGTCTAGTCATCAATTGCACCCAGTCCGATCACTATGTACGGCAAGCCTATCCCCTTGGAGAAGCAAGCCAAATACTTAGGCGGCATTCTCGATAGCCACTTGTCCTTCGCCGCACATATCAGAGCGGCTTGTTCGCGTGCCGCCTTTGCTAGGGTAGGGTTCTTATTTCTTAATTTCGGCAAGAAGCAAATTGCCGCTCTAGTGTGTTTTTTTCTCATGATTGAGATAAATTTGCTGACAACGACCATCATTCTCTTCGAAAATCATGTCGACGAATTTCTTAAGAAAAAACTCTTCGATTAAGAAAAAAACAGTCTCCCTCCGTGCGCGCACTTCCATTTGGGCACGTGACATAACAGTGACAAAAACATTAAATATGTCACCCAAACAAAAGTAACTAGTGCGCGCTAGCTCTAAGGGTGCGAATAAAAACGCAATTATTAGAAAAAGTTTACCAGTTAAAATAAAACGTTTAAAATAGGAATGGAGCGGTGATTTTTAAGATTTTTAATTCTTGTTTAAAGTGCGTTAATTTTAGATCTTACCATGCGAAACAGGTAGTGATGTCGCACTCCTCTGTTTCCGTTCAACTGAAAAGATAATCGAGATATATTTTAGAATGCCCAGCACCTAGCATAACACTAAAGATTTTTCAGCAAGCATGTTCAGCTTGAAAACTTGATTGCAAAAATCAATGGCGTGCCTAGGGCTCTAGGGACGGGGGAGGGAAGAAATCAAGCACCTAAGGTAATCAGACTATTTTAAAATCCTAAAATCATGATTTTAGGATTTTAAAATAGTCTTACTAACTTGGTACTAACTTAACTTAGTAACTAACTTGGTTTGGCCATAAAACATACTACTCTTCATGAAGAGTAGTACAAAAGAAATGTATACGAGCCATATACGGGTTACCATCAGATGAATCATGTAAACCAATATTTAAAAAGCTTGGTTTGCTACCATTGCCTTCAATATATGTGTATGAAGTATGTATGTTCGTACAGAAACATAGAGAACTGTTTAAAACAGCGGAAGACGTATGTTCACGAAGTCGGCGTGACCAATTCAGGCTGGTACTAGACGAGTTGCCCAGGTGTGCTAAATATAATAAAAACTGTGTAGCAATGTGTGTGCGTCTATTCAATAAATTACCAAATATGTTCAAAGATTTAAATAACAGACTTTTTAGAATGAAATTGTGTAACTGGCTGAAAGAAAATAATTTTTATAGTGTTAAAGACTTTCTCGAACTTAAATTGTAATGCTGATAATGATGAATTTTGCATGCTTTAATATTAAGCAAAACATGTTTGGACTCATTCTGTATTGTGACATCTTTTAATACCGTGTTTTTTGCAAATAAATATTATTATTATGAAAGTCGTAAGTAGTAGTGAGTGAAGTACAAGGTAGGTTGTTATCGGGACTGAATTTTTATTTATTTCAGAAACCATGTCAATTATATGAATAGGTACTATGGCTGCGCCCCGCGGTTGTATCCGCGTAGACCGGAATAAATAGTAATATAAAGTAGCATATGTCTTAATCCATGGTATATATGCTTTCAACATGTAGGTATAACGAATTTCATCTAAATTGGTAATATACGTCTATGCGTGAAAAAGTAACAAACATACACACAAATAAATTGTTTTAAGCTTACGCGGTACAAACCACTATTTAAACTGTTCTCTCTTCTCTGTTAACAGTTGTTGTTTAACTGTTTATTTTTTATATCGGGTGCTTATAAAACAAGATAAAACTTCTGAGATAAGAAATTAGGCTATTTAGAATAATTCTTAAATACTGAAAACTTACCGACCAGCACACTTTCTGGGTCCACTGCTGCACCACCTGAAGCTGAAAATTATAACCAACAGATTAAATTCCAATACAAGACTAGGTAACCCTGTAAACAGACTGACAAATGCACACTTTCCATACAATAATGTGAAGTGACATTTTTCCAACCGTTTACGGGGTTCGTCAATATCATGATCAAGAAACAGTAAAAACTTATCGATTTTATTATTTTTGTTTTAAAATTAAAAATCAATTTACCTAATTCAAACTTTCCAGGCGTCTGAAAACACGGAAAACAATTTATTTAGTAACGGTTTTTTGGTATAATGAACTCAAAGTACCCAAGATATGTTTATTAGATGAAACTTTAGAACTTACTAAATAAATGCAAGTATTTACGCATTAGTGGTGTGTATAGATTCATCACAGATACATTCTTTTGGATTGTGTTCGCTAGTGTATTTTTGATTTATTTTTTAATTATTGATTCAACGTAAAACCAAAGCAGAATTTATGAGAAGTGAAAACTTCGATCGACGGTCGCCGATATAGCTCCACCTTTTTTATGGGAAATCATCTATGGCTTCTCGCGCTTTGGGTGGACCGCTAGGGAGAGACTGACTTTTACTTCTAAAACCTATCCATTTTCCTTCTTTTGCCCTTTGTGTTTTGGAGCCGTGGAATCTGTTTCGAATATCCCGCAATCTTGGCAGGATCTTGCATAACCTTGATCAAAGTCTAGAGTCGGCGCTGATCCCACATAATAGGGGGTAGTATTCAGCTGCATCCGGTTAGAATGGAAGCCAACCCTTACATAGTTAGAAAAAAAAGGCTAGGCAGATGATGATAATAGGGAAGCGAGTCTGTTGCCATTAACTGGCCACAAAGCTAGACTACGAGGCTGCTATTGAGAAATTCCTGATGCAAAAATCCCAATAAAAGTACCCAGAACCTTATGGTCCGAGGTAAAATTATTTCGGAATTTTATAGGTAACCTAAGTATTGTCCACATTTTACTTACTTCCTTAAAGTTTAGGCAAATAAACTTGAACTATCCCTAGTGATGGAAGACTAAAATCTTAATGAATAGGTCAGACCTACAAATCATTAATGATGACTAAATGAACCAGTTACGTCTGTGTCAATGATGTACTCGCTGATGGCTATGGTCTGGGCGTTTTGCGAAGGTCTTCCGATGGGCGTGATGCCCATGTTACCCCGCAACTCTACGTTCTTGCCCAGGATCCTCAGCTGCTGAGCCATGCAGTGCAGCACCGTTTGCAGCATGTTGAAGTCTACTACGCCGTTCTATATTAAATAACTGCATATTAATTATCAATGAAACACATAACATTATTGCATCATCTTTTTAAAAGGTATATTAAAAAACACATAATATATGTTAAGCAGAGGTAGGTACCGAAAAGTACACTCTCATTTTGTTAGTTATATATAAGTACCATGTAATGACGGCATGGTTAGCGCAGTGGCCGAGCGATCGACTGCTGCGCTGGGTGTTGCGGAATCGATACCCACACGGAACCAATATTTGTATGACCTAAGGTAGTTGTTTCGGGTCTGGCTGTTTGTGTGTGTGAGTTTAAATGTTTGTGAACGCATCCACGATACAGAAGAAAATCCCAGTGTGGGACAAAAAAAAATGTAATAAGGGGCGACCTTATTGACATCACCCGGGTACAAATCCAACCTCCGTGGTTGTTATTGAAAAAAAACCTAATGGAAAAACTTAAATATTTGCTTGATATATAGGATAGTTTTGGATATGATAGATGGCGTTGTGCAACGTAGGGCCAGGTTGCCATAATTTCTCTAGTCAAATTTATTGCTGCCATTGGAAATGAAATTTGAAGCGTTTTAAACTGGCTAATAATCCCATCTGCCTGTTTTAACTTTGCTTGTTATTGTCAATTATAAAACAACGTGTAAAATGGACTTAGTATGGAACTCTAATATTACGCACGGGACTGCTCAACAGTTTTGTCTGTTAGCTTGAATTTCGTTTGACACGGTACCTACCGCATGTCTAGACCAATATGGTGTACTTACAACGTCCGCGCGGCTTTTTAGCCTTAAAACAAGAATGCTAACTAACACAGCTTTTCTAATCCAAGAATTGATGAAAGAATAGAAGTTTCTTTGAATAACCCTGTGTATAATATTGCCATTGTTCCCGAGATTTTTTTGGCGTACGTCTACCTTCAATAGAAAGGAAATTAATGACAATAAAAGGAACTTTTTCCCATTGTTTACAATCGTGATTGTTGCTTGATTTTATGGTAATAATGAGAAGTTCATCTGTATTCATAGTTTATTAATGAAAGTGTAGAAATGCGGTAGACGGAGCGCCTATTGCTATTCACTGTTCCAATCTACCGAAAATAGTTGCTCGGGATGTTTAAGCAGGTCCAACTTGTTCCAAGGTAGTTACCTAGTAGATTGCAAGTTTCTTTGTCTTGTTCGTCCATTTATCGCTCGTAAATATTAGTATGTCTTTAGTTCAGTGTAATATGGGGTGATCTTATTGTCATCAACCTTGCGCAATTCCAGGTTCCGTGGCCGCTACTGACAAAATCATAATGGGGAAGGGAATCGAGCCTAGGAGCACATGCTCTAAAGCAGCACATGCAATCACTAATGAGTCATAGTAAATATCTATAATTTAATTAAGGTTTACCTCAGGCGTCCCAATAGCCAGGTCGATCATTTCAGAAATATTGGTAAGAACAGGCTCCTCTGCAAGAAGGACATGGGAAGTTGTTATATAATGTCAACATAGGAAAAAACCATAGCCCCATAGAAACATGAATCCCAGGTCCTCAGGTGTTTTACCCAGGTAAGTGTTCATCTTTTGAAAGTTGAATATTGATTAGGAACTTTATTTACAGGCTGACTACGATTATGGTTTCGATCCGAAACAACATCTTGTTAAACGCTGATCTACTCATCCAAAATATATTTACCTACTGCAGCAGCCATATTGTAAATTTTATATTTTAAATTATACTTCTAAAAAAAAAACTATATTATAATACAAACTAAAGTAAACAAAAATCACTACAAAACGTTTGTAAATAAGAAATCGAGAAAATCTATTTGAAGAAAACAGTTTGACGTTTGACGTCAATATTGTTTATTTTTTTTATTTGACAATTATTATTTGACCAGAGGGCTGGCCTGTTTTTTGCACAAAAAATAAGCATTGCCATCCAACGCGGTAATGCTGCCAGCCTTCTGGGCACTTTACCTGTTGACGGCGATACGGACGAATTTTTTGACGCCCTGTAATTTTCTGTATATATTTTTTTTTTATTATTAGTTTGTGTATATTTATAGGTTGTATATATTTAGTAATTAATGTAATTATAATATGATAAATAACCTAAAACATATACATAAATATATAAAGTTCTACTTTTTTGACAATAAATGTCAATAATGTGTTTACAGGGTATATTGGGACCTTCGTTTGTAACTTATTTACTTTTAAAGCCATAAAGATCGACACAGCTGGCACAGAGTAGCGAAATGTGTAGAAAATGGGTTTACCTAGGAGCAGGCAAATAAAAGGCAATAAGGGTTGCACCTCGTATCAACTCAAACTCAAAGTATCTATTTCAATTAGATCGTTACAGGCAGTTTTGAATGTCAAAAACAAAGCAAAGCGGTAACGATTGTCAGACTTGGTTTGACTAAAACCCATCAGTGCCTTTTATGTTCCAAGGCTGCGGTATCTCCTTCGAAAAACCTGCAACCCCAGCAGGCTGAGGCCTTGACGAGACGGTCTGCTTTGCTGATGATTAAGGGCGCGAGCGGAACACGGGCGAGCCGTAGCCCGATGTTCGGAGAAAAACTAGACGGACAGACGGTGAGCTACCCATTGCTCACCATCTACAGACTCGATCTACGGCGGCCGGGAGTTGTCTCGTGGTGTCAGACGCCCGAAACGTTTCCCAGGCGGTAAGGTTGATTTCCCTCAAACGTACAGCCGCCTCCCACGCTAGCATAACTGCTTTACAGAAGGTGACTACTTTCCATTCCTTCTCGCTCCGGGCTATGGCCTGAACCAGGGCCGGACGCGAGATCATAGTATTAATATGATATAACACTATAATATGAGTTACTATTCAATGAACTCTAGGTAGGTTGATTTATTGTTCAAATTAAAAAGTTCAATATTATTTTTAATTCCTGTATTGAATAGATTTTACTAAAGAAGAGATACGTCATTACTTAATTAAGAGCTTTTACAAAAGTTACCTAATTTAATATTTTGTCAAATAATATATTAAATTAATTCGATTGGATGTTGTGATGGCCCAGAGGTTAACGCTTCGCCTCTCATGTATGAGGTTGTTGGGTTAAAATCCGGGCAAGTATCAATGGAAGTTTTCAATTCGTAATTATGTACTTTCTAAGTTTAACGTATTGCGCCGATCCACACAACACACGATAATGGGACAGGAAAATGATAATGATGATGATGTCCTTTCTAAGTTTATCTTAGACATCACAGGCAACGGTGAAGGAAACCATAGTAAGGAAACCTGGACATATAATTTAAAATGATAATATTTGGAATCTTCATGGTAATCATCATCACCAATCACCGTGGTAATCAATGCTCGTTCCTTTTCTGTTTGAGAAGAAGCTTATTTTATGCCCACCAGTACCAATATTAATTCATGCCTACCAATATTAATTCATCATGTTGACAGACGATTAAAAAAAAACAAGAGACAGTAGACAATATTGAGGTCAAGGTCTCATTTACAATAACAGTAATGAAAACTATGAAGCAATGGATTAGCTATTTCCTTTAAAATCCTTTGAAACAGGAAAACGTATGTTACGAAATTGGAATGCCAGTTATAATAAGTATTACAACAACAACAGCTACGACTTATAGTAGTGTCTGACAAATATGACGTAAATATTATCGTTTGATTTCAACGACATAATTGTCATTTAAGCATCAGTTATTTCTCAGCTAAACCTAACGAGCTGCACCGTCAATTAAAAAACTAAATTCTAGTTTGAACAGGACCATAACTGACTTTTTCAAAAATAAAATATTAGTACAATGATAGTGCGCAGGCTTGCGAAGTTTGTGGAGAGCAAGTCTTTTTGCTTTTACACACAGCGAGGAGCAAGGAAACTGCGACCAGTATTTATAGCCCTGTTTTAATATAAATTTTCGCAGCCCTAAAGGATTTGTGTTGGATTACGTTAAACAAATGAATAGGTGTAAGTAACACGTTTTACCATTTTAATTAAGCCTCGCTTAGTACAGCCAGAAATCATTCATTTGTTTTCTGTTCTGATTTTTGTCTTCGATATTCAAAATGTGCGATTCATTATGCCACTAGAACAATAATGTAATAAAATTCATTCAGCGAATGACACTTGACGCCTGCAGTGTATCACGTAGTCCTTGGTCAAACGTCATGAGAATATATTATGTGGTAATCTTATCACGTAAGAGGCACCCATGCCGTTACAGTTTTCCGACGAAGTGTTGCATCATTCGACGGAAAGACTTGAGACTCTAGTTTTTCCTCTAATACAGTCAGTATTCGAGGAAAAACTTGAGTCTTCAGTACGAAACCGCCGTTAAGGAGCGCTATTGAATTATTGGTAAAGTCTATGAATAAAAGTACTTCCAAGCTCCTTTAATAGGATTTAAGAGTTGCGAGCGGTTTGCGGGTGCTCGGACTCTATTTTAAGCTTGGGGGTGCTGACTTTCTGAGTGCTTTGCCGTGTCATGCCGCGTCGACGTCGCCTCATGCTAACTCTGTTTCGATTTACTTTGAGCCCAAAAGGAACGAGGATTTGCATTAACAACGATGTGATGTGGTAGTACAAAACTAAGTATTTCGACGAAGGCTAAAGTAAATAAGCAGGGAAATTCCGCGGTATGCTCGCTGATGCTATCAAGTCGAGGCGCACAGAACTGCGAACGTTGCCGGTTCAACGCTCAAAAGTTTTTCATTACGGATTTATTTGCACGTACTCTGTAACTTTGCTGAAGTTGTAAGCTCAGATCTCAAATTAGGATATCGTAAAATTTAATGGGCGCCAGTTTGTGGATTTGCTGAATAATGGCCGACCTGAATTGTTTAATTGTTGGAATTAAACCCAAATAGTTCTAAGAATTAATTCGCACAGTTACCATTACAGCAGGATGTAGTCTCCTAGGGTGGCATATCAGTGTAATCAAGTTTGTTTATCTGCCGTGCTCGAGTCAACAAGACACCGTGCTGGTTGCTTTATATTGTACCTTCAAATATTGACGTAGGATGTTCTTAGCGGAGATAAAGCGGGAAAACAACGAGTAATTGAATGAACTACTGGGAAACGATGGGTTAGTTTGTATCAGTGATTACTGGCAGACCGCTAAAATGTTTTCTTTGTTTGCTCGGGTCATTATCGACGACACGAAGTTTCCTCTTGTAGACTGACCAGCCACAAATCTCTCGAGGCGATGCAGTAATTTACGAAGCTGTAATAATAGAAAATCTAGTAAAAATTCCCTCTGGGTGTGTGAACACGCACCCGTCTGCATACTAGTCTCAGGGAATACGTCAATCAAGATCCGTGTGATCGTATCTGAACGTACATGTTCACGAAGAGGACTCCCTATATAAAGTAGCCCAAGTACCTACCTGTCTGTCTGAATGTAAAATGTTTGGTTTGGTTCACATTTCGGCGAAATGTGAGGCTTCTCATATTTTTTTAACCGGCAGGTGACCGGCTGCGCGAGCGGGACAGGCGCCGCGGGACGAAAGCTCGAGGATGGAGCGTATCCGAGATAGTCTTGCGTCGGCTCGAGCGGGGGCCGATCGCGTCGCGTCTCGTCGCGGCTATACAACTTGAAACGTCAAAAACTTTACGTAAATATTTAAACCACCTGTGGTTGTTAGCTAAAACTGTAAATATTTTATCAGTGTATTTAGCGATTTTGTTCGCTTACGATTAATTTAGTTCGGACGAGTTTTGATAGGAATAAGATCGTGTCTTCAGTTTTGTGGAAAGCATCGGTAACGAGTGCATGCCAGGAAGATCCTGTTGCACCTTTAATAACGGTGAGTATTTTTAAACTTTAAAATGCTTCAATTATTTTCGGGAGGATGTTGGATTTATCTTGCGTTGCTTTTTCTTGAGTAGCAAAATTATAATTGACCGAATGATCTGTTATCAATTTATTATTGGTAAGGTAGGTAGTTGGTACGTATACATTTTATTTGTTGATATAGTGATTGATTACACATTATTTGTAAAACAAAAAAATCAATTGCATCCTTGTATTTTTGTAAGTTACAAGACATATGAACCATAATAAAATGGTGTTGCAGCTAAATGTATTATCTTTTTAAATGTATTATTATTGTGACACCTATTAATCTGACGGTAGATTAAGAAAGATCTTATATATTTTTTAAATATAGCAACTCAGGGAATTAACACACTACTGTTCTACGGCATTTCTACAAAGAAAAACGAACTATGAATGACTGTGTGACCCTCAACATTATCTTCTCTGTAATATTGTGAGTGGTTACTGCGGTTGATT
The DNA here is from genome assembly GCA_958449745.1 of Ochropleura leucogaster. NCBI lineage: Eukaryota > Metazoa > Arthropoda > Insecta > Lepidoptera > Noctuidae > Ochropleura > Ochropleura leucogaster. The sequence continues at coordinate 12,107,171 of OY288203.1, read as the reverse complement.
TGTCATGTTTGTTTACTACTGGTATTATATCTACTATTGATATTACCGTAGATAGTTTATTGTGAATGTTTCGTTAATTGTTCTACGGATCTTAACGATTAATCTTGGATCTTTCTTATCGGCCTGTCTTTTCTTTTTCGGATGTGAAATCATCAAAAAACTTCTCCCGCTCTGAGTAGAGCGGGATGTCAGACTTTTCCTGACTAAAACACATCCATATGCCTTCTTTTGCCCTTTGTGTTCAGGGGCCGCGGTATATCTTTCTAACAATTCGCTACCCCGGTTATTCACGTCTTGGGTGAACGATAGCTTTCGAACCGTTTCGTTTTCTTCGACATAAGCATTTCAGAAGCTAGATTTAACAATCCAATCCATTTTCGGCTTTTTAACATAGTTTTACCTAAAAGATTGTCACGCTGTTTAGGGCCTATAAAGCTGTCTAGGTTATTACATTATTATGAAACCCTTGTGCGACCTTATCCAAAAGTTTCGATTGAATTCACCTTTTAAAGCAAGGTTTCCTTTAACAAAAGATGTCGAGCAATGTAGATAAGAACTGTGGTACGTTGGTCGCGAATGAACATGAGGTCCTAGATACAATTCCCAGGTAATGTTATTAGGCGTTCTGTATACGAACTGTAAAGGCAAAAGTCCCCTTTCCTTATTTAATGAAATTTAAGCGCCATAAACACAGCTCTGCTTAACCCTACGGGAAATATATGCGTGATTATATAAAATGTTAGATAAGAAAGGAAAGGATCGCATTATAATGAAATTCTAAAACCAGGAACATAGTCTATTTTGAAAGATCGTACCCAAGCTATCAAATAGCTTAGGTACGATCGAAACTGATCGGTCTAGATAGGGACAAACTGCAGATTGCTCTGAGCGTTGATCGTATCTACCGGTGTGCGGCGTGGCGGCGGGAACCGTATCCTATATGATAGATAAGGTCTCAAGTTTCAGATATGTGTCATATTTGAAATGTTCGTGGATATACGCTTCACATATCGCTGACATATTACGTTTGTCTAGGTTTAGATAGATTTTCCCATTACGTCCCCTAACGATTTATGTCATTGATAAGTATTTCGAAGGTGGCGTTCCTTGATTCTTTAGAAGATACTTTTTGAACGTGCTTACATTCTTCTCTAGTAATAGTCACGCTTTGTTGTAATTAATAATAATATAGACTTGATAAAATAAACATAAGTAGTTTAATAACAAGAGTTTCGACAGATACATACCTATGTCAATGTATTTAGTTGTGATGTAGATGAAGTACCTACTACTAAAACTAGTGTTGTAGAAAACGGATAAAGTGGGGTTCAAGTTAATAACACAACACTCACATTAAATTTGATCCCATTTCTTAATACTAGAAACTTTAAAATTTACATGCATTTTCATGACAATTACAAATATGTATATTTTTCTTCCATGTTATTTCTCACAGTCACACAAGTCCATTCGCAATAAAAAAAATTGGTCTTCCTTTCCCTCCTCCTTTCACTCTTTTAATCACATGTTTTTCATGTCCCATTGACTCATTGAATTACGTATACTATCTATCTTATCATTAAATTGTTTGTCTTTGTTACCTACGTATTAGATTACTCGGTACTGGAGTATTTTGGAGTGTTGGTGTACCGATAGCTTATAATATGGGTAGAATGGTTTAAAGCCAACGCTTCAGAGCACATTTTTAAGGTTAAATGTTATTTACCCCAATGCTTGCCATGTCAAATGCTTCCTTCCAAACCTAAGTATATTTTATAATATTTAATCAAGCAATTGGACAAGTCAAAACATGACAAGAGAAACTGTTTCTTCCGAAAGTTGATTCGAAGAATAGCGGTCAGTAAAAAGGTAACAATGAAAACAAGTGCCGCCTGAGTGTCTAAAAATTTTTAACTCACTGAATCATTACAAGGGCACAACAAATCCTTACATTCATAAAGGTTTTTTTAAGGTGTTTGGCAAAGCAGGTACTTACGGGGTAACTGATACCCACAATGCACACCAGGGGAGAGGTACGCGAAGAGCTCTTTCAAGTTTTGTGAATGAGGAACAATAATTTGGGAATCAGGGATTAACGCCTTACCATAAAGATTAATAGTTTGCCACTTTGGGTTTCAGATCCACACCCTCAATAGACTCAAAAGACTAGTATCAAAAAGTCATTAACAGATTGCAACAAAATTCAATATAAACTGAGTCATCAAACAGTTTCGATGTTTTCTCAGAAATCCGGCTGGAAGGAAGTGCCGTTTTCATTTATTTTTGTGCTGGCAACATTAACATTGTTCAAAAAAGGATAATCTGCAGGAGTAATAATAAAATTTATGAATGAACATGATTCATTAACTTTGATGAATATTATGGTGCCGCCAGCCTCGGTACGCAAAGACATTTTTTTGGATACAAATTTTATTGAAAGCAAAAATTGCTTCTCGCAAGACATAAACATGATTGAATTTAAATAAACTTTTTGTTAATTAATTTGACGATTAGAACAGTTTAACGGAAAACTTGCCGTTGGTGTAGTAAAATATGAGATATAATTCATATCAGTGTCGTGTCAGTCAAGATGCGCAAACGCAAGTTTTTTCGTCGTTCTCACGGTGCATGGACGAGTTTAAGAGCGGCGCGGCGGCGGCCGCTAATTGCGGATAATGTGCGTTTAATGTGTTATGTTACATGCATCTTAATATTTACGCGGATGATGTTATGTAGGAAGTCACGCGACTGCCTGCATCGTGTTATGTGGTGTTGGGGAATGGTTAAAGATGCGGTTTTGGTGTTTGAGAGTAGGAAGCTTATAATGGATCGCTGTAGCAAGCATTCGCGTGCCTTTCCATCTACTTGATGCGTTCATTTAATTGAGGTTAAATCTAAAAGAATATTACAACAAGTTTTAACGATTTAATGAATTTAAAAGTTCCACACTACTAATACCATGATACACTGTGTTGAATAGTTTAGTAGTGTCTCCTGCTTTTAATTCCGATGCATTTAAATTGCACCTCACTCTTGAATTCATTAACCGTTCGGCTACTTTCCAAAAATTTTAACATATTTCAAGTCCCGCATCCCCCATGTCGAATGACCGAGGCAGGGCTCCGGCCGCGGCCGACAAAGAGCCCACAATGGCCCGATTGAATGACAATAGGCGTCCACGGTCCACCGCCGCGCTCCGCTGCGACCCTGGTACATCGACCCATTAGATAATATCAAACTGTATAAATTTATGCTCATTTTGACCCAGTTTTACGTTGAAATAATTTTAGATTGTCACGGTCGTAGGTCAATTCGGGATGCGTTTGTCATAAGAGATCAGAATGGCCCACTTTGTTCATACCTTGTTTAATGAGCGATTGACAAGGACTTGTAGATACAGATAGATTGGAAATGTTTAGGTACTGTAGAACTCGTATAAAATCAACATTACAAAGTACTATTGGTCAATTAAATAAACCATAAAATATGGTAACAATTCTTGCGCAATTCTATTTTAGGATGTCCCTTGACACTGGCAACAACCTTTGAGCCCGATGCCAAGGAGAAAAGAACGCTCTAAATTCAATATTTAAATTACTCTTCCATACATATTTCAACATGGCGTACTGTTTATCCCAAACGTTTTTACCTGGAAATCTGCCTGATACATTGAACAGACGAGATAAGAATAATTGTTGTGTAGTTTATAAGACGAAAGTGAGGCGAGAAGCTGTAGACCCATATTCCGAGATCAGATAATCGAGTTGTGAACCGGATTAGTGCACGTTATCGCTTGAGCATGCGTTGTAACTCACGCACGATTAGCAAATGCAAATGGCACTTGAGACTTTGTGAGCTCGTAACGAAGTGTCGCATATAGCATATATTATATGCATTTATGTGAGCATTACGTCCAGTTATCGATTTTAGCTGATTTCAAAAGTAGATCATGTATAGTTAGGCGAGCTTGCACAGATTTCAATTTGGTTGAATTTAAGATTAGCATCAGCTAGGCCAACTACTAAATAACTCCTACGTCTTAATTCCAATGGGCTCCATATCCATTCATTTGGTAAGTAACTATATAGAATATTTTTTGTAAGTACAGAATCTTGCAAAACATTGGACCATCGAACGATCGGAATCCAAATAAAATGACATTGTTTTAGTGTTGCCAGTATTCTTTACCAAAATATAAGGAATAACGGCAAATTGACGACAGTTTCGAAATAATTTTGTAATTTATGTGTTCAGCGATAAGACCAGAGATAATGTTTTTTACATGCCTCTCTCGGTGCATAAAAAGGATTTCGAAGAAAAATGTGTCTGTCATTCGCTAATTGCTTCGTTATCATATCGGCAGTACTTCTCATTGATAGGACAAGACGAGTCGTTGACGTACCCCTGACTCCAGTCCGATGACTTATTGATATGTAGAATTACAATGAAGAAGATCTTTCTTATACTAGATACGGTCGTTACACTGTAGTGAATCTTGCATGGTTGATACTCAAAAAAAAGGACGTCGTAGGTGAGCAAAAAATATCATCATTGGCTAGCCATTTTCCCAACTTTTTGAGTCGGTTTCCAGTCTAACCGGATACAGCTGAATACCAGTATTTTACTTTAAGTGGCTGCCTATCTGACCTCCACAAGCCAATAGGTACTGTAAGAGGTTTTATAACCTAAGCAATGCTGGCTGATATAGCACAACGTTCTAATACTCAGGTCGTTTTAAATATAGAACAGGATGACGGCTTTGCTATAAGAAGTGTGAAATGTAAATTAAAATGATTGAAATTATATTCCTTAAAATATTATATGCACTTTATTTTAACTAGATAACTACACAGGACGATTACAGTACCTACTAAGTAGGTAATATGCAGAAAAATGTATATTAATTCCAAAAATGGCTGTGATACATTACTATACTTCCTAAAATGAGAATTTAATTAAACGTCTAGGTTGAGAGTAGAACGGTTACACTTTTTATGCCGGCTAGATTATTTTCTTTGCAATGCTTCAAGTCAATGGCCACAAGCCAGGTCGGGTCGTTTGGCGCCGTACACAGTCTATACCATAAATAATTAGTTATAAATTGTAGCCGTTTTATCTTAAGATTAACGGACAGTCAGCGGGTGCTTTATTAAAAGTCGATTATTCTGCTGAATATAATCGTGAATGGTCAAAAGAAGGCCGCATTTGTACTTATTTAACACCAATATAAGTAAATTTATGAGACAGGATAAAACAAGTAAATGAAAATAAGTCTACTGCTGTGTTTTATTCGGTTTTGAAGCTTACTCTCTTCTATGTTTTGCTCTGCTTGATAGAATCCTTTTAGATATCATTGGTTTTGAAGTTACTACATAAATACAGACTATGTTTTACCTTTTATTTTGCCTTCTGAGGCTCATGTAGTCCAAGTTATCTGTGCTGGATCTCTAGGCTGTGAAAGTAATGAATTTGGGCCAACAGAATATAGAGTTCTGACGTGTCATTGTCACCGACGCTAAGCAAGCAGAAAAAGTAATCACTGTAGAATGCAATAAATGATTGAAATTTGAATCATCTGTCAAGCCTTTCCCTATCAATAATGACGTTGGGGTCGGCTTGCAGTCTTACCGGATTCAGCTGAATACCAATACTTTATCGATAGTAAGTAGATACAGGGTAAGACTGGACTGGCTGCAATGATTGAAAATTAAGTATTGGTTGTATATCCTCATGATGGGTGCAATGATTGTAAATAAAATTTGCCACGACAGAATCTGGTCAGGATTCGACACCACATTATTCACAAGAGAATTTGGTTATCGTAATGTAATCAAGATCGCTTCTCAAATGTCTTGATATAAGTGACAAATCCTTTTGAAATCTTCACTTTGGACAAAATTGGTGACTTTGTAATGGCTCGCAAAACAATCTACCTTTTCAGAATGCTACTTTGTTTAGCTAACCACGATCCACATGGCTACAACTCATAATATTTTCTATTAAATGCAAGTGCATTGAGCAATATAATGAATGGCCAATTGTTAAGTTATTGTTAGTTATAAACGTAAGCGTCATTTTCTTGCGTCATCACTCAACCTTGCGACATTGGCATCCAAAAAGGTTATTTTATTTATTCAATTGACAATAAGTTGGTCTCCGAAACGCAGCTGGATTTATTCGATGCCTTTTTAGGGAAGACTTGTACCTAAAAGGAGGACTAACCATCGTCGTAAGGACTGGAACCATAAACATAAAGTTATTGAATTGCTTTTCACGGTAGCTAGGATTAGTAACGTTTTTAAAAAGAGTAATGTGGAGGACTTTCAGAAAGTGGTTTCAAACCTTTAGCGAAGCTAAAATTGAAAAAGAAATCTGTTGGATGCCTGAATAAATAATTGCCAGTTAGATTCAGAACTTTACAAGCCTATTACAATATCTGTAGCATTTAGAGAAGCGGTAGATAAAGCAGTAATTAACTATCGGTATGTATTTCTATCTTTTACAGTGATTACACAGTATAATATTTACCTAGTTTCCTACGTGATAAACGTTACATAATCTATACTTCTATACTATATATACTATATTTACTATATACTATATCTATACTAATATTATAAAGCTGAAGAGTTTGTTTGTTTGTTTGAACGCGCTAATCTCAGGGACTGCTGGTTTGAATTGGAAAATTCTTTTAGTGTTGGATAGTCCATTTCTTGAGGAAGGCTATAGGCTATATAACATCACGCTACGACCAACGGGTGCTGAGCAGCGTGGGCGAAACCGCGTGGAACAGCTAGTAATATTATAAAGCTGAAGAGTTTGTTTGTTTGTTTGTTTGAACGCGCTAATCTCAGGAACTGCTGGTTCTAATTGGAAAATTATTTTAGTGTTGGATAGTCCATTTCTTGAGGAAGGCTATAGGCTATATAAAATCACGATACGACCAACAGGTGCTGAGCAGCGCGGGTGAAACCGTGGGGAACAGCTAGTATTTTATAATCATATACGTTTGATCAGCGTAAATAACTGTGATTCCGTCAATATATTATACCTTCATTAGTTAAGTTTTTACAGAGGCTTCTGTCGGTCAAGTTGTTTATACGCCTATTAGTTTTTGTCTGTTGTTTTTTTAGCTGAAACGTTTTGTGTAGCTACCTGCGTTCAACGGAGATAATAAAGAAGAACTAATTAATTTAATATGGTTCGCTCTGGTATGAGGAAGTTGCTTGTTTTCTTGGTAAATCTTGGTACGTAGTTTTTTTGTTGATCGCGTTTTCATTAATATTTTGTAGGTACCTTATCTTACCTACCCTTCTACTTGATATGTTTACATGTGATGTACTTCAGGAGTTATTTTATCTAATTATTCAATTTATATCACTCTTCATAATACCTATTACTTACAAAATAAAGTTGCTCAAGAAAACATTTATGCAAATCCTGTGTTTTATAAATAACTAGCTTTCGCCCGCGGCTTCGCCCGCGTTAAATTTGGGGTAATACAGTTCACCTTGCGCCATAGTGATTTGTAATAGCAACGCTAAGTTTTCCCTTTTCTTCCCTCTTTCTCCCTCACATCCCACTTTTTTTAAAAAAAATATTAGCCTATGTCCGTCTCCTGGTTCCCAAATATCTATGTACCAAAATTCATCACAATCGGTTTAGCCATTAAAGCGTGAAGAGGTAACAAACAAACAAACAAACTCACTTTCGCTTTTATAATATTATTAGTAAGGATGATTCCAATACCAAGCTAATCTAATTTCGTCGTCTTTTTCATTTTAGGTTATTTAACGTATGATGATCCTGTTCCAAGTCAGTCCATAGTTGTCAAACCTATGTTTGTCTATTGCAAGGGTTCCTTATCTATGTACACACGCCTTATCTTGTCTATGGCTGGCAACAGTAGCACGATTTGTGTCCGTTTATGGGATTTCTCCAGCTTATCAGAAGCTCAGATCTTCTTGGATTTCTCAGGGCACCCATTCATGTTGATATCTGTGAATATTCATGTCGGGGAAATCTTTACGAATTATACTGTTTGTGTTTTATCTTGATGTAGTTTTATTTTACGCTGTGTTTTGTTTGGCTTGCATTCATTTTTAGTTTACAATTGTTCCGATTGTCTTTGGTTTTATTTGGGTATGTTTTTTGCTGTGTATGTGATCACATTCTAAGCGATGTTTTCAATTATCTGAAAAAATACTTAAATGGTTTACCTTCTTTCTGTTTTACTTTTCTATCTAAAAGCTTCAAATGAATTAATGATTGACTTGGCACTGAAAAGCGAATAAGTAAGTAAGTTAAACGAACAAACCTAATTTGGTAGAAAGTTAAAATTTATAGGAGAATACGATCTTTTCCACAATGAAACGGAATCTTGATATATTTATCCCATTAACTTCAGTCTGAGTGTGATAGTTTTCAATAAATGCTGTTTCTTCAGTTCTTAACTGTCTCAATAAAGAACATCGTAGAAGAAAATTAATATTTTGTAGTGTAATGAAAATCCATACTTTTCACAGCCGATCGCTTTCGTTCACATTGGCACAAAAACGAACACATAGCCAGAATACTGCTTTAACGGTGGAGAATATTTTCCGACGTTTTATGATTTATTTATGAAGATTGTATTCATGAATTCCTGAGACAAAGGCGTATTTCAACGACTTGTTGGTGGATATTAGATTTTTTTCATATCTTATAATGTGGCACTGTATTTTAGACATGTAATGACTATGAGTGTGAGTTACATTTTTGCAACGGATATTAAAGTGCATGAAGCGAATATTTATGGCTTATTTACACATGGTAATACTGCAGAATGTGGGTCAGCAATATAATTTCAAAGAACACAGTTTTTTTATATAATCGTGTGCCTTGGAATTTTAATCGATTACGAATTGATAGATAGGTAACTGTTGATTAAATTAATAATAGCGGAACACGTCTGAGCAACTATTTAAAAAACAAATAATTATAAAATACTAGCCTTGCCCAGCGGTTTCACCCGCTGCTCACTTAGGGGTATGAAAAATAGATGTTGGCCGTTTCGGAGGAGTATGGGAACGAAAACTGTGACACGAGAATTTTATATATTAGATATCAGAAGATATAGGAATGGTTTGAGGAAAAAAGAGCTCATAGAAGGAATTGGGCAGGCATTTGTCCAGCAGTGGGACGAAATAGGCTAAAAAAACCGGGCAAGTGCGAGTTGGACATCGTGGTCGCACACCGAGGGTGCCGTTAGAACTTACGGCATAAACGGCCATATCCATTGACTATTTAAACTTGACTGGACCACAGAGGATATGGTTTTAATTACAACTCGATACCTTCAGGCGTTCCTGAGATAAAGTGTCTTGACAGACGGACAGACAGACAACAAAATGATCCAAAAAGGGTTCCGTTTTTTTTCCTTTTGAAGTCCCATAACCCTAAAAACAAAAGATTTAGCTTCTGCCCGCGACTTCATCTCCGTGGCTTAGTTACTTTGCGCTAACGCTATCTTAACCCGCGTTATATTCAAAAAAAGTTTCTTCTCTCCCCTTTTCTTCCCTCTTTCTCCCCCTTTTCTCACTTTTTTTAGCCTATATCCGTCTCTAAGGTCCCAACTGTCTCTGTACTAAAATTCATCAAAATCGGTTCGGCCATTTAGGCGTGAAGACGTAACAAACAAACAAACTTACTTTCGCTTTTATAATATTAGTAAGGATAGTAAAGATTGATCAAGCTATAACTACACATTACGTATAATGCTAGTTATAATGGTGATCTTCGTGTACCGTGTCGGTAAGGGCGCCAACCCTTTTTTTAACTGTGGCTACGCGGTGCGGCGGATAACAAAAGAATGTTACCAGTTATGAATGACTGGCGTTCTCTCATTCACGCTGAACTGCCCGTGTTGTCTACCTCGCATGGCAACTATTATTATTACTGGTAATGTTTTGTAGTCTAACTTTATGTAAGAATAATATGCACCTTACTTTGTAGTTTGTCGCCAATGTTCTTTTACTTCTTTGTAAGCGGAATATTTTTATCACCGCCGATGAGAATACAAGAATTTAAGATGCCTATAAGACACGCAGCGTCTCAAAAGAGTCCGCAAAAAAAGTGCAAACAATTACAAACTATCGCCCTTTTCGCTGCTTATGACAGACATTGTTTTTAAGAATTAAAGTAGTAATGTGACAAAAAGTGGGTTACCCAAATAAAAAAATACTTAGTTCATTCGAATTTGGTTTTAGAAAAACAGAACTAAAAAAAACGAAAAAAATATTTTTTTGGCGACACCCATGGTTGCTAGTTTTTCAAATATGAGTATATATATATATTACTTTATTATAAAAAAAAACTCACTCTTCTCATATTTTGGTTTGGGTCCTTGAACCTTGACATTACTTCCACTCAAACAGTCGTATTGTCTACTAAAACTCACGGGTATCAAATTATTATTAGAATTATTTTTTTATTTTAAATATTTCTGATTTAATTAAAATAAAAAATTAACACATTTTATAATAAAATAAAATTGTTTTCCATCTCTCTGTGTTAGTTTTTGATTCAATTTTTAATTCACACTTATATAAGAGATTTTTTATGAAGTTTTATTTGCAAAACCTAAATAAATGACAAATGACTTGATAAAACCAAAGCCATAAAATTAAGAAAGTTCATAATAAGTAGTATCTTCATTCACATTTCACAGGTAGATGATATAAATCAATTGTGCCTACATTTGCGTGAACAATGGCTCCCTCGTCAATCGGGTCGCATTATGTTTAGACTAGAAGTGTTGGTGCCACGTTCCAAGCCGATAACCCTGCTAGTTCAATGTTACTGTGTTTACGACCTAAAGACCTGATAGGTGGAAGATTACCTATTGTACAGTTTATCTTTGATTACAGGATTATTGCCATCTGGAATGTGAAAAAAGGTGTAGATTTAAATTAATTTAAAAGGAGATATGATGTTAGTTTTAAACTGGTTAAATGGATTGTTAAATTATAATTGTAAAATTCCTGTAAAATTCTCGTTTCGGAGTATTTTCTTCTTCGAAACGGCTATTCTTATGATTTTTTGATAAGTAAGTCTAAGAATCGGCTACTAATACTACTAATTTTTCATAGCCCTAAGTGATAGTGAAAACCTGAGCAGCGGGTGAAACCGCTGGGCCACCTAGTGATGGATAAAAATTTCACTCAGGCTAAGGACATAATTATTTTCATTTATGTCCAACAGGCAGCGAAAGAAACTGCTGATGATACGTACGGATTTGTCAAACTGCAACCCTCGATTATAACCTAACACGCATTGTTGGAAACTCAACTGTATGTACGAGTAGGTTACGTTGGGTTTATTTTTGCTGTCTGCGCGGACAAAGTAACAGGATAAAGCTACTATGAAACTAAGTACAGTCACGATATGTACACACTTAGTAAGAATTTGTAAGCGGTTTATCGTGTCATAACAGTTTCTAATTTGAGATGAAACCTATTTCGTAAAAGCATGGCTTCCAAAATACTCGTACGTAAAAACGTTACGTTTTACGTTACTCAATACAGTAGGAAAATATCACTTTTAAATGTTTCTGCGTGTATACATATTTTTACTAGCTAAATATTTAAAAGTAAATATATTTAATTTCGATAAAGTTTAAGGCTGGGCCTAATACTTGTGCAATTAGGTACATGATTGTTAAAGTACCTAGTATTCAATTAATTAACGTTTTGTGTTTTAATTGATTGTCCAATTATAATAGAATAATTAACGAAGCTTTTTGTTAAGCCACGCTCTGAATATTTACATGACATATTCATTGGATAAAAATAATGTGAATATTTAGCGAACCTGGTCTTTGCATGAATATGTCTTACATAGTCATCAATTATCTTGAGAATGTAGGTAAAAAAATCATCTATGCACACACGGGTATGACACTTGGGTATTATATTAAGTATACCTACTTCATCTTTCTAGCTAGGAATGTGCAATAACAGGATATACTTTTTTCTTCATAGCCAGTGACAGGTTTTTTTTGAGGTCGCTGCTATCGTACGTCTTATTAAAGTTCACAAGAATGTTCTTCGCAAAATTTGCATCATAATAAACATCTTTGTTAATTACTATGCAAATTGCCGGCGCCAAATATTATGACGGATATCAAATGTGGAATGCAAGTTTATTATACACCACAGCATAGAAAGCGGTTTGATTTTGTTTCAGTTATGTTTAATGACAGCCATTCGATTTTTAACGAGTCTGCTCCATCGATTTATTAGTCGACTTGACAACGATTTAATCAACTTTTATATTCGATTTTTTGTGTGAACTTTTACATGTCTCCCAAGAATAGTGGGTAGCCTTATGTGGCGGAACTGTCGCGTCATAGGAGGGGGAGATAAATATGGCCTGGTCTAGGGATCGGTGGACCAAATATGGCACATCGACGCGCTTGAATATAATTAATTAATTCCGACTATTGCAGCTTCGATTGGATGTAGACAAGGAGCGGATGCTCCCGAAGGATTTTAAATTCTTGATTCATTCGAATTAAAATAGGTGGTATGTGTTTGAGTAGGTATTGTATCGTGATGTTCTGGAGTTGTCCCAGACTCACACATTCTTTATAACAGCATATTGTTCCTAGTGAAAACATTTCTGATACAGTGAAAAGAATTCAGACATGATTTTGAGATACTTAGTTGTTTTAATTAAAATGTGGCGATTATGTAGATTCGACGCTTGCAAAAGCTGTAGTTAATAAATTCACTAAATCTATTTTGATACAAGTCTGTCATGTTTTGATCAAGTCGGTGGGAATTTATTCACTAATTTTTTCATTTGACACCGTACTCATCAAGCCATTTCATAAATTATATCAAGGTTTCTAAATTCTGGGCAAAGAATAAAGCAATGCATCACTGCCATCACTGATTTTCTCAATTGCTTGAGTGGCGTCAAAAAGTTAAGAAACGCGAATGAAATTTTAAATTTTTACTTAAACTAAAAATTTCGTTGTTTTTGTGTTCGTTGAAGTTGTTATCAATCTATATCTATACGAAAAATATTATGAAGAGAAAAGTTTTTTGTTTGTATCCAATAGACTCTAAATTATTAGGCTAAATAACATCACGCTACGACAGTTCACGAAACAAAACAGCGGGTGAAACCGCTGGGCACAGTTAGTCATTATAATATGCTAATTGCAAATAAGGCATTTATTCAGCCTTTTTTTCTGGAATTGTTATCCTGTCATTTTTCAAAAGTCTATGAGTGACTGTTTAGCACCTTGCCCTCATAACAATATATTTTGTCTAAAAACCTAGCCTTTACCCAACTATATCGAAGTTGGTTTCCAGTCTCACCAGATTTAATTGAAAACCAATATTTTACATGGAGCGTTTGCCTATCTGACCCCCACAATCCAGTTGATAACTGGGTAACACGATACTCTTTGGTAAGACTGGTTGCTAGACTTTCAATCCACATCCCATCCACTTCCCATCTGTTATTCCGGACTATAATCTACCTCTGTGCCAAATTTCATCAAGATCCGTTCAGCCGTTTTGACGTGAAAGAGTAACAAACATCCTTACATTCTCACAAACATTCGCATTTATAATATTAGTAGCCAGAAGGATTTTAAGTCGCAATATCCAGTACTGCACCTTCAGTATATTTAGGTGTAAGTATATTTAGAGAAATATAGTAGGTAGTAATCCATACGACCTAGGGCTTATCCCTGGAGCGGTCGGCACTTATCGTACGGGCGATGGATCGCCGTCCAGCGTAATGGAAAATCGTTGTACCCCCACAGCCGTCCGTCTCGCAGGCACCCGCGATCATAGTCTTTTATGTATACCGCGAAAATGGCTATTAATTTCAGTATCTATAATAGTAAAGAGAATTAATGGAGGTTCAAGAATCTTAGAAATATTTATAATTTTATTAGAATGTTTCGATTCAGGACTAGGGAAATGGAGAATTCCATTTGAAAACGTATTCTGTTAAATTACATGTTTAAAAAGTCTCTGACCTAACCTTTTGAATGTATTGCTGTCCCCACATAAAAGTTTAAAATTATTCGTTCATGCAATCCATAAAATTTTAAACAAGTATTATGTTACAAGTTCTTATTCAGCTTGATGTCTGTTAATAAGGATACCCGGACCAGTTGGCCGCCGCATATACCCTGGCATCCATCAAATGAAGTCGCTCCTCCACATCACAAACTGAGCTGAAAGATTAACAACATTCTTGAGCCATACTAAGCCGCAATATAAACGAAATATGTTAAACATTTCTGATTCGTTCCAACTTGGAATAGGCGCTGACGAATTCCCATTCTGAATAATCCCACGCCGCCGAGCAGGCCTCGGAGAAAATTACATTCCATTTTGCGCGTTAACACGTACGAATATTATTATTATAGATAATCATCAAACCTAACAAACCAATTACACGATTACCACGCTTTGCAGTGGGTCTTATCTTAATCCAGCGGCTATTTAAAGGCGGTAACTTATTCAAACGAGTGTTTAATTGGATCTCGGCGCTTACCGCGTTCTCTATTCGAACCGTGACCATAGAGTTTATTTCGTACACATTCCAAATTGTACGTTCGAACGTATCGACTACTGTGGGCCATAAACAGGCGCAGACATTGCCAATAAACTTTTAGCACTTTATTATTCGTATCTTTATACAGACATCAAGCTAACACGGGCAGTCACGAGCAAGCTCAATTCTTTGGTAATAAAACCTTCGTGTTTTTTAGTCTTTAAACACAGTCTTGTAGTGTACAAAGGAGTGAAAAATGCCAGAGAGGACGACAACGTGGATTTATGCCAAGCTCAGCTTTACTCGCTAAACATAAAATTTATAACCATTTCCGTACGGTGTTCACATAAAATAAACCGTGGAAAATCTTGCAAAGTACAGGCACGTCTTCAATAGGCAAGCGTTACAGAACTTGCAGTGTAAGGTATGGTCAGTGGTTGCTATTTCAACTTTTTGTCTTTGTTACGACTTAGAACTTTTATGTTTATTAGTAAGTAAGTATTACTTAAAAGGACTGGATGTTTTCTAGCTTATTTTCTTGCTGCAAGTTCTCTTTTTGTCTACTTTATGATGATATGTATATTCTGTACTTACTTACTTGGCTGTTCAGAAAACTTAGATGATGCTCTTCGCCATTAATGTGACTATAACTCAGCATTCCTAAATGTTTCCTGATAGATATTTGGCTACTAGTAACTAATGGTATGGTGTACAACTGTACATCACTCAAATCATAGAAAAAAATAAGGAGGTAAACAGGTAAGAGGTATAGATTGCATAGGTACGTTATTTAAAGCCGAAATAAATCTATTCATCCTTTTGCACCGCATTGAATACGGAATTAGCTGTCATGAAATGAATTTATTTCACTTCATTATAAATTATGGACACTGAATTAATATTTTTTGTTGCACTCGCTTGGCCTTGATCAGACAACAGTGGTGTTGAGTTCTAGACAATTTTGTTGCATTAAAATAAAAGAATAGTTTAAAATAAGTTTGACTGCGCATGAAATGTGCCTTAGAGATTCATATACGTCACCTCTCTTTTGGTAACCGTGGTTGAAGTTTGCACAAATAAATTATTGTCGTCATGAAGTTTTATAACAAAATTATCAGGATGAAAATAAGCTAGTAGAAGGTACTTATGTACTGACTGATAAAATACAATGAAATGTGGACGATTATGGACTTTATTTCGGAACCTGAACAAAAATCCATTGAATAAGTATCTTTAACAAAAAACATAAACATATTTTTGCAAAACAACACCATGCGTAACAAAACATACGACACCAATTTGTCAGCTCCTGTGACGTGCAAACTCATATAATTGTGGGCTAAGCTTACAAAAAGCCCTCTAAATATAATCCGGGGTGTAACCGTAAACTGTGGCCGGTGTAATATTCCCCCGGCCATATACCTACCTACCTTCGTAAGAGGAGAAGCAATGTCTTGCGAATTTATAGCCAGACGAACCAGACTTTAATGAGAACAGCAGGTGGTCGGCGAAATGAGTGGCTTACACTGCGACCAGCATACCTTGGCGGGTGGCGACTAAGGGAACTAAAGTTATTATGATTCTGACGTAATTAGCCTTTGGTTAGCCGCTATGATTTGTGAAGGTTTACTGGACAATCAACTTATATCAGTAATGTTATTTTGTATAAACATCAAATATCACGCCTGTAAACCGAAGGATTAGGCAGAGGTGTAGCTAATAGTACACCCACGTTTTGCCAGTTTTGTCTTTTGTAGATGACTGTAAATAAATACGTAAGATTTTCACAAAAAAAATAGGTAAAATCGGAAACTGCTAACTCCCGCGCAGTCGCGAGTTTATGAGGCGCGAGTTCACAAATAAGCCGGGGCTGCTTGACAATTAATATTGGTGTCTTTTATCAAAGTCATTATCATCTGCTTAGTCTATTCCCAACTATATTGGGGTTGGGTTTTACATGGATTGCCTTTCTGAGCAACACCTGGTCTGAAAACAGAAAGTCACAAAAAAAGTGACAGAAAGTCAACTAGTCTTACTAATTAGTAAGACTGGTGGTCAGACTTTTGGAACACTGACTATCTGTAACGACTGTCAAAGATCTACAAATGTCATCCGGGACTAACAGTTTAGCTTGCTTTCCGAAGCACGGGGGAAACTCGGTATGTAACGGTAGGTGAGCCATCTACAGGCCAACCTAGGCAAACGCGGCTTAACGTCAAGGTCGACCCGAGCGGCTGCTATTATTTAGCAACGAGCTCCTCAAACGCCTTCTATCAAAGTACACATTCTTTATACAATTTCTCATTATAATCTCTTCACTACACTATATCTAGATTTGCTCGGCAAATATTTCAGCGAATAACGCAATGAGCTCCACAATTTCTCGCTAAGAACGCCTGACATATTTCGAATACCTAGGTATAATTATCGAGCTTAGAAGCACGGCATTCATTAGCGCCTAATCTCGATGTATATCCAAGATAAACGCACGTATATAGAGGAGCCAGTGACTAAGTAGAAGCAGCCATATGGGTCGGTCGAAGATTTTAAACTTAGTTTGTCGCTTTCGCGATGGAAATTCATGCCGAGTTTCCTCTGTGCTTCCGAAAGTATATTTTGTCGTTGGTCCCGGCTGTCATTTGTACACAGGCTGTCAAAACCCTGTCTCGTGGGTTCGTTTGTAAACGTTTAAACTCACATACAGAAACAGCCAGTTTTTTTTTCTTTAAGTATGGAATAGGTGATCACATGAACTTCAAATGGCTGAGCCGATTTTCTTGAAACATAGCTAAGACCCATCTGATTTAAAGACACTTTTAAATCGCAAAAAAAGGATCAAAACCGGTCCACTTATTAAGGAGGTACAATACCACAAACATAGGTACACAGATGCACACTTAAAACTTATAGCACCCTCTGTTTTGGTCTTCTTGTGGGGGTCAAATTTGCTAATTTAAGTTGATTATTAATTAAAATTAAGTCAGACCTGTACTGACTTATTAAAATTAATAACCAACTTAGATGGGTGGACCGATTTTGCCGATTTTTTTTTCGATTTTAAAGCGACTTTATGCGACCATACTCAGCAAGCATGTTATCAAACCCATCTTACCAAAGAATATCGTATAAACGGATGACTGGGTGATGAAGGTCAGAAAAGCAGTAATATACTGCTAGGCTAAAACTCGACCAACATTTGGGAAACGGATAGGCTCTATATATAGCTAACAAAAACATCGTCTGACTAGCAGAGCTCCCAATCCCAAAGCAAATATTTGGAGAAGTCGACAATGCAGATATTGAATGACCGAAGTCCGTGAGGGCCGGACCCTCTCGCACTCTCAAATCACACAGACCCTTGACAGGTTTCAGATATAACATCCTTGAAAATACACAACACAGCTTTTAAAGGATCGCATAACCTGAATTTGGCATGATGTGAATGAAGTTAAAAATGCTTTGAACGTGAAAATGTAAAATGTATTCATCGACTTAAGATGCGATATAGAATGTTTTTTTTTACGTGGATGTGACGTCATCGATTAACTTCCGGGCGGAGCGGGGGAGTGGCAGACTTTAGCTGACTAAATCCACCCATGTTCCTTCTTTTGCCCTTTATGTTCCGGGGCCGGGGTAGCGGTTTTCGAACAATCCGCAACCACAGCAGGATGTAGGATTCAAAAGAGAGTTTAATACAAAACTGACAGACGTTATGGTTACCCTCTAGTTTAATTTATATTTTCGGTAAATAAAATTATTTGAGTAATATCAGGTAGGATGTAATTGATTGCTAGTGTTCGATGGCTTATTAAAGCTAAAACTTCTAATAATGGATTTCTCACGTTTTCCTTTAATGATAAATTGTAAGTTTTTTGACATTGATAATTATTTAATTATGACATTAAGATTTATTTTCATTAATTAGGTTTTGTTGTAATTATCAAATTTGATATGTTGATTGTTGTTTTTATAATAATTTAACGAAAATTGGAAGACAGTACCTACACCTTTAAGGTAGATTTTTGTGGTACTGATTATTTATTATTAAGATCTCATGTAAAATATAAATCACACAAATAAATGAATTTGAACAAATAAAGTCACTTCAGTTCTTTCGTTTGAATGCAGACTCACTTTAACCAATCTGTTGGCTTCTTGTTAATATTTGACCACCAGTACACTTAAAAAGTTAGAGCACTTTACAAAATCCTTAACTTATAAATGACTTCAAGTCACTTTTATAGGACATTTATGAAGTTATTTGTTCAATTAATGGGCACTTAGATCGAAGTTTTAGAACATCAATCTATCTTAACTCGGTTCTTTTAAAATGATAGCTAGTGCTTTCGCGGAGTTCGGTAACTGTCACAGAGGATCGTACTACGGGATAAAAAAATATCACTATCTGTGTGCCAAATTTCATATAAATCCGTTCAGTACTTTTTGGGTGGAACAGTAACAAACATCCATACGTACGGGTTCGATTCCCGCATGGAACAAATATTTGTATGGCTTTCAAATAGTTGTTTTGGGTCTGGCTGTTTGTATATGTGAGTTTAATAGTTTGTAAACGCACCTACGATATAAGCGAAATTCCTAGTGTAAGGCTACGTTTTTTAAAAGTGCTATGTATCTCCACAAACGTGAGTTTGTGTAATAATGATGATTTTCAAATAGCTGAGTAGATTTTCTTGAAACATAGCCAAGAACACACTCGATTAAGACAATTTTCAAACAAAAAAATATCAAATTTAGTCCAACCGTTCAGGAGCTACGATGTCACCTACAGATACACCGATACACAGCCAGACACTTCAAACTTAAAACCCCCTCTTTTTTGTCGGGGGTTTAAAAAATTGAATGCATAGTTGTCTCCATTCAAAACCTTACAATAATTAACTTTGCAAATATTCATTGTTGAATAGTGGCACCTACTTCCGTAACAAGAGATGGTCATGGAAGGAATGCATAAGTAATCACATCCGGCAGATGGTTTGATGTTATCACCATAATTGTTGTCAAACGTGACGTATTGTCTTACGTTGTCGTAAGGACAAAATATCCTAACTTGTTACTTCCGTAGGTATATCTTAGACGGAGCGACATAGGTGTCCTAAATGACTATCCATCGTACGATG
This sequence comes from Ochropleura leucogaster, assembly GCA_958449745.1. Taxonomy (NCBI): domain Eukaryota; kingdom Metazoa; phylum Arthropoda; class Insecta; order Lepidoptera; family Noctuidae; genus Ochropleura; species Ochropleura leucogaster. The sequence goes on along the minus strand of OY288203.1, from coordinate 12,087,471 downwards.
ACACGTTGCGTTCTCGTCGCACGATGTGTTCAAACATACAGATTTCTTCAAAATGTATTAATTGTCCACATCCAATGTTTCATAGACCATTTTCAGCGCACGAGAGCTCATCGTGCTATGTACGATCCTTGCCATTTAGGATGACTCCATACACAATCAGTCAAGATGAATAATTATCAGCACCAATATCCTGCAATTATCCAGATTTTAACGCATCAAACATGTAAAAAAAAATCTTCATCAGTCGCCATCTTGTCTAGTTTTTGAGATACTTTATCTTTCACACCCGTCCATCCATTGTGTTTTTGAACAAATAAATTGATGTAAGTTTTATATACCTTAGAATTTTGTTCTTTATTCAAGCAAGGGCCGATATCACCTTTGAAACTAAACGCGATCAGAACATCTAAAATGCGTTCACAGTTCTCAGAGTACTTACTGACACAGCCCATTTGAACGCGGTTTAGTTGCACTGATGGCGTCTTTTCGCTGTCAATGTTGCAACTTAGAAAACTTAATATAAATTCTCGGATTTAGTTTCACTGCTGTATATGCATAATACCTACCTTAATAATAACATAAACGTCACTTTCTTATTTACTGCTAAGTTTGGTAAACGCAGATTAAGTTTCGCCGCCGAGTTACCAAGTTAATCGGTCGGTTATAAATAATGTGCGATTAATACGCCGTTAACGCCCGAACATGATTACTTGATCTTTACGATTAACAAGAGATTAACTAAATAAATTAAGCTTTTCTATGAATTGCTTCATCGACTAGTTCTAAAATTATAGGCACACCGCTGTTGATTAATCTACTTTATTAATTATTTTCTGTGTAGTAGACATGTCAGTAGTAATTACACACATAACTGTCAAGAAAAAAGGTAATAAATTATATGAAACTAGACGACATTGCGCGTACTAATTTAAAAATATCTTCCTTAGCCGCGGTCTATAAATTAAAAAAAAACCGGCCAAGAGCGTGTCGGGCCACGCTCAGTGTAGGGTTCCATAGTTTCCTGTACGTCACAATAAATGTAAATGTTCCCACTTATGAGTTTAAAGGTGGAAAGCACGGAAAATCTAAACATCGACTTTTAAAAAAATGACGTCATTACACAACGCCATCTATCGAACCATTTATGAACTGGTTTTTACCTTAACATTTTGATGGTGTTAAAAAAATGAATTTCAGTTTTGTTCTAAATTGCCTTAGCATTTCTTAATAGAAATTTAATGTAGTCATAAGATACCGCCAATGCCAAGGAGAGACCAACGGAACAATTCGGTAATACCCGATCCAATGTGATAAGTACCTACAGCGCCATCTCTCGGGGAATTGGGTTACTAATTAATACTTTTTGATTGCGAGAACCGATTTCAATAATTCTTTTTTTGTTTGAAAAAAGATACGTTCAGGATAGTAAAATATGTAAACGAAGTTAAAAAAAATGCTTGCATATACGATTATACTACAAACTTGGTCCAGAAATTATTTTGTAAAACTTTTTGTCTTTTTTGTACAAAAACTGTTGTGTCAATCAAGTTCAAAATAATTTTCATAGAAAGTCCTTATAAAGTTCTACTTTTCAGATTTTTTTCATATTTTCTAAACTTATGGTTCAAAAGTTAGAGGGGGGGGGGACACATTGTTTTTTACTTTTGGAGCGATTATTTCCGAAATTATTGACATTACCAAAAAATGATCTTAGTAAACCCCTATTCATTTTTAAATACCTTTCCAATAATATATCACACGTTAAGGTTGAAATTAAAAAAAAAATCACATCCCTCTTTACATATAGGGTGGCTACCCTAATAAAACATTATTTTCCAATTTTTATTTTACCACTTTGTCGGCGTGATTGATATACATATTGGTACCAAATTTCAGCTTTCTAGTGCTAACGGTCACAGAGATTAAGCGAGGACGGACGGACGGACGGACGGACAGACAGACATGGCGAAACTATAAGGGTTCCTAGTTGACTACGGAACCCTAAAAAAGATCGTTATCGCACATTGCAGCCGTAATTGCAATAACTAAAGTGGTTTGAAATACGTCTTATTAACAGCAAAAAACTTTAAAAAAAAAACTGGCAATGTAACAGTAGCAATAACACAAAGTACTAGAAGGTTCCAAAAGAAGTATAATTTGCGTCTGAAGTATGAAAGCGCGGCCATGTTTGGCGTAACAGCTTTGCGGTCCCGTCTCAACGTGTTTGACGACTGACTGATATTGCCTGCCTACCTTATAAGGGGCAAATAAATAGTTCCTACCCTCGCGTTATCCCCAAGGAGAGGCATCAACCATAAACATTGAAACGCATTCTCCAAGTTCGTACGAACAAAAAACGGTGATGCCGTGTAGGATAGTGTGATGTGGTGTTTTATTACTAAGGAATATTGCCACATCGGAAGATGCTGCATGCAGTTAGCTGCTTCGTAAATTACACGACATAATGACGTAGAAATAGGTGCCCTGAGGTTTAATAAACTTGGGCACAAAGTGTTTATTTTCTTTTTAACCTTTTCGCAAGTGGTCTACTCATAGACTTTTGGTGAAGTAAACGACACAGCTTTAGCTGAATTGAATTTGAATTCAGTCATTTATTTGGCGTATGCGGGCGCTAGTAATAATAGCATCATGTGTTATCAAAACCTTAAGACACTAGATCTGTATACTTCTTTTTTGCGGATGGTTAATCATCAAATAACTTCCCCCGCTCAAAGCGGAGTGGGGAGGAGTGTTAGAATTTTACTGACTAAAATCCAGCCATGTTCCTTCTTTTGCCCTTTATGTTCCGGGGCCGCGGTATCTTTTTCGAACAACCCGCAACCCCAGCAGGCGGTGGAATTTGCTCACGTCTCTTTGAGGCGCGCGTGGAACACGAATGCGTCGTCGACACGTCAGGTCTGAATACTTTTTAGGTCATTTTATTATATTTTATATTAAGCCAGCTACATGCTAGTATATTTTCATGTTCAATGCATTGTCCAATCGTCACTGGTGGTCGATGCTCAACATAATTACGTCGACGGACATTCACAATGTGTCATAAACGCACTGTAGACTTGCAATAGTCTATTGTCTCTTGTTAAGCAGCGTTTAAGTTTACTGACTCTGATTAAGGTTAAGTGTAACCGACATTTATCACCAGGCGACTTACGATAACAGCCTTTTACAGTGTGTCGGTGAAATATTAAGTTTCAGGATTTATGGCTATCGTTTTCAGAATAAGTCTATTTTTAGCATGTAATCTAATTCAAGATTGTAGAAGTAAAGGAATGTTCTGAAGTTATTTTAGTTAGCATAGTAGCAGAGCAACGTGCCTAGATACATAAAATTGTTCGAGAAAATCCACGTTTTCAACAAAATGACGTTAGTTATGTGTCTGGGTGAAGGTTTTGCTCAAAAAGTTTAGTTGAAAGCTCCTTTCCGTCAGGGGCGGGCGGCGGACGGCGGGGGGCGGGCGGAGGACGGCAGCCGGTGCTGTTTGTATCCTGTCTTTACACGGATTTGTGATAGACGCGCGCCGTCTACCTAAATTAGGAAACGCTTTCACAAAAATTGACCCCTGTCTAGGATGGGTTTATTGACTTACTGCAAGGTCGCCGGAGGCCTGACCCCACGAGCAAGGCAAGTTAAAATAACACGGAGCTTCAATAAATATACAAATTCGTCACCTGCTCAGTTTGTAACTGGTTTACTTCATCAACATATTAATTTATTTATAAAAAATAACATTTTGTGAAGAACTTGTTTGTAGTTACTTTAATATGCTCAGCAGGTAGGTGATTGTCATTTGAGTGGTCCATCAAACAGATACATGTCAATGATAATCAAATATGACAAGTTGTGGGCGCTGCGACTTACCTATATTTATTTTGGAATCAGTTAAAATGATTTACGTCAGTGTTTACAATTTGTTTACATAATGTGTCTACCTAGAGGAAAATCAGCTTGAGAATTAATATAAGCTTCTATATAATTTACTAGCTACCCACCCCAGCTTCACACGGGTGCAATGGAGATAGTATATACTAAAATCAAGAGTAAGGTTTATATGTATATATAAACCTTACACTTGAATCACTCTATCTATTTAAAACAAACCACATCAAAATCCATTGCTTAGTTTTGAAGATCTAAGCAAACATAAGGACAAACAGACAGCTAGAAGCGACTTTATTTATGGTATGTAGTGATATCTCTGACTCTATCATAATTATGATATAATGAAGGATTTCGACTGAATTGGTCATGATTAAAATAATAAAATATCATGATAATTTGATCGAATGTTATGTTTCTACAAATATTCCAGGTTTTCGAGCCGTGCAAAACTTTAGACTTAGGTACCTCTAACAAAATGGCAAAATCCAATTTGAAATAAAAGCTCTATATGTAGAACTTGACGGGAGTGAAATAGAAATTCGAGTTGAAAGTTTTCATTGAGGCTGCAGTGTCTATAAGAGCGAAATAGCGAATTTTATTATGGCCGAGTAAAACCGAGAGGATAAGAGCTTTACTATGGAATGCCGACAGACGGGTCCTCGCTACAGTGGACCAGCGCACACGCACAAAATGTCCGATTAAAACAATGCAATGGGCCGCACAGCGCGCTTTACTTCAAAGGGAATTATTTGATTACTTTTGGCTAGAAACTATTGACTGATGATGAAAGGAACTTAGTTTAGGATTTTGATTGTATCTGTCGACTGCGAGGTACCTACAAGCCGCTGTTCATGCAAAAATTAAACTGTGATTACGCAGACCTTTCAGTCACACATCATAATTTCTCATCGAGTTAAAAATAACACAGCTCTATATATAAATTTGTAGAGCGTTGATTAGTTAAACTGCCGAAGTACAGATCTACGAGTAAGATGAAGGTTTATCCTGAATAAATAAATCTTGCAAATGTCACGCGTCTAAGATTCCGCGTGAACTCACTCGGCACATTAGGGATCGAGTGAAGGAAGCGTATGCGCAAACTAATGAGCGCACGACCGTTTCCTCTAACCGGAGCCGATCCTGGCAGCACGCCGAGACACCGCGGCTGTGCCTGCGAACTATAATAGTGGCTGTACACTCTCCAATGAAAAGTCTCTCTATGTCTCTCGAGATGTCTCTTAAGAAACCAACATGAACGCAAAGATGTTACACCGAAGGTAGACGAGCCAGTTTCTCGGTATCTCACAGTCATAGCCAAACCAAGCATCCGCTCGGCATACTATACGATCAAGAAGCACGTGTGCTGCCATAGTGCCCACTGAAAAACAAATGAAAGAATTGCTCAGGGTATGCAACGCTACGGTAAACACGCGAGGGAAACAAGTGAAACACGCGCGTGTAGCAAATCAAATCATTTGAAGTTGTGAGAAGGGCGTGACGCCGAGAAAAAGCTGAGTTGAGATATGCTTAAAAATATAAAGGCTCCAAAGAAATCCACTGTTTATTTCTAAGACAAGTCAATCATCATCCATTGCCGAAACCCGGATCTGAAGCGCAACTTTATCTTTGCATGCAATGACGCAAAGTCTTATCCGAGCTTTTTCCTCTGGGTAGTTAATGGGCCAACATATGAGAACGAACTCAAAACACAGCCTATCCGCTTTTAACACAACATGCCATTCCAATGGTAGTTTTTGTTTGGGGATAAAATTGTTGTGTGAAAGACGTGAATGCCAGGCAATGTTAGTGTTAGTAGTTCATTCAACGCATTACGGCGTCTCGTGGATCCATTCCCAGACAAGCAAACACACATACATAACAATTACCCACAGCAGTGTGTGTAACTCTATAAGAGAAAAGCAAGTGAATTCGTCACTGACATCATTCGTCGTATGCACATTTGTGAACATCTAATATTAGCTCTATGAGCGCTCAAATGTGTATTTTAGAGTTTTGGCGACGCCAACCGAAACACGAAGAAAATAACGTTGGTAATCTCTAGGATTTCAGGACGAAACCATTCCCATGTAGACTGATTTCCTGGTATTATTGGTGTTCTTTGTTTGTTTAGATTTCCGGGTTTTGCCTAGACTGGTGAGAAAATTAGATCCTGGTAATGTTTTGTGAAGACATGATGTTTGTGGGGATTCAGATAACTATGCGGAACTTTGTGGTTTTAGTGGCGGTGTCGGCTAAGATGAATGTGATCGAGTTCTAGTTTTTTCACCGTCAAGGATCACCGGTTTTTGATTTATTGAGTCTCGATTATTTGAGTCGTAGATTTGGTCCTCTGAGCTAGTGTATTTGTTTGAGTTTACCAAGATTACATTAGGTATGTGGGGAATAGGAACCGGGGTCACGTGTCGTGGCTTGCTTGCTGTTTACAACAGTACGAATCTTGTATTATTAATTAATGTAATACATTGACATAAATTATGAATATTAAAGCAGCTACTGAACATTATTGAAATCAATATTAGGTATATTTTATTTATCTTCATAAGTGTGTAAGTATTTTTTTTATAAATAATAGTACGTAGATCTTAGATAAAATTGTTTACAGTATCACTTTACTATTTGTAAAGTTTATTTCAAATCAATGCTGTTTACCGCAACTAGGTATTTACTAGGTGATGATTTTGGCTATCAAAACGTCATCGATTACGGCTATTTGCACAGTCTGTTTTAAGCTAGACTGAGTATTTGTTCAATAAATTCTACAACCATAGACACTAGATAAATATTGGATGGCCTCCTTCGTGTATTTAAAAACAAATGTTAAACTTCCTGCAAACTGCAAATGTGCAAAGTTTTTAGAAAAATAACAGCTAATATAGTTCGGTTTTTAAAAACTACTTTAGAACAACTTTTGAGTTTTATGCACTACCTATGGGTAAGTTTTGCTATACCAGAGTTACGACTAAATGAAACTTTACCGTGGTTGAATCTCGGTTCTAACTCTAACTTCTAACTTTTGGTCAATATTTACCAACATGTACCGCATCGTACTTTCAATTTAAATCCTTATTTATTCGCCTTTAATATAATATGATGGCTTCGAAATAATTACACTCGGTTTATTTACAATCCAGGTAACTACGGAGGCTACGTCGTAGACAAATTTAACAGTGATATTACTTTATATTTCTTTAGTTTTGAGTGCTGTGTGTGGCTATGTTGCCGCCCCGTTTACTTTAATGTAGGTAGGTATGTCTATGTCTAGTGAGGCTAGCCGGAACCATTAGCCAGTATTTCAGGTCGTCCATGATAAAACAAAGCCAGTAAAAACAAACAAATTAGCGTTCATAGTAGTCACATTATTGTTTAGTCTGTGGCGCGCATGACGTGCGGCCCAGTATTGCCAGAGTTGCCACCCAACTGTGTCAATATAATGAACGTATTTATTTACGTTGGCAAGATTAAATCTCTATGTTTTATTATTAAACGATTCAAAACGGCTCGAAACTCACATAAAGATTATAATAATGTGATTTTTGTGAGTATCCTAGATCTAGCTGTGGCGCTAGACGCCATGTGGCCTGCGCGCGCATATACCGTGGGAATGAACAAACAAACTGTGTTTACATGTTGGAGATTTGTTCACATTGTTTTTTGTTTTATTGTGATGATTAAAGCTTCAAGTACGGCGTAGTATGTTCTAGACATTTCAGACATATTTAAAAACCTGGCCGTGCAATAAATGAGATATTTTTATAGCAGTGCTTCCTGTTATATATATATATGTATACGTTCGTACCAACTTGAAATCATTTAGTCGATACCTGCTTAAAGACATTTTTGTATAAGCTGCGTAGTAATTTCAAAAGGGGATCCAGAGCACTATTTAATTAATTAATCATCATCACTGAAACTGTCTTTTGATTTTTCTTAATATCATAACGCTTACAATCTCCGAACGGTTAGGCATATATGTACTTAGGTACATCAAAATGTTGTCGTACTATTAGCAGCACAAGAACCTTTTGCCAGTTATCTTTAAGTCCCATCATGTAATAGATGGCCTATTGCCATCAACCTTGCAAAAATCTTGACTTTGGTTGCTACTGAGAAATTCCTGATGGGCAAACCCAATAACACGACCTGGCTGGGAATCCATCTACAACCAGACAATCCATTTCCGACCACTACAACAACACAACAAACACACTAATGTTATAAAGGTGAATGTTTGTATTTGTGTGTTTGTTACTTCTTCACGTGTGGACCGATTTGAATGAAATTTGGCTTGTAGATAGCTTATACCCTGAATTAACACATAGCTTACAGGGTTTCCCGGTTTATGCGGGTGAAACCACGGGGCACAAGTAGTTATTATATAATACCTAGATGTTCAAACATTTATTTGAAATATGGGAAACAGTTTACCAATTTTCGCCATTTTGAAAATGAAATTAAGTAAAATCCTGTGAACGGTGCATAATGAAGCGCCAGTTCCCTTCGACCATTACATTTCGTCTGAAGTTTGATAATTTCGTCGACAATCGTAATGAGCAGCTGTTGTAATGAATTGCAGGGACTTTCATGGAGTTCAACATAAATCGTGCGTTATTACAGACACTTCTCGCGCTTGTCTCATTATTGAGGCATTCCGGGCTTTGAAACGATTTTAATTACTATTACTGAAGTCTGGGAAGATTATCCATTACATTTATTTGGGAAACTATTTAGAGTAAAGTATACCTTTGTACCTGTCAGTAAGTATTATGTTTACATACTTGATTTTTTTAACGTGACTTGTCATAAATCCTCTTTGGTAGAGTGGTTGCAAGGCGAATGCTGAGCTTAAAGTCCTAGTTTCGGGTCCCGTGTCGGGAAAATTTGTTAAGTTTTAGGATCAAGAAGTTTTCAGCGGCAGCATAGTGTTTGGAGGTGGTGTCTGGATTTGGTCTTGATTTGTTTGTGTGAAGTTGTAGTATTTGAGAACAGTGTAGTTTGTCCAAATACCTAATAAAAAGTTGTATGGAGTTGTTCTTAAACATTTTTTTATAGTATTATACTAAACTAGATTCCGCCCGCGACTTCGTCCGCGTGGCATAGTTACTTTGGGCCAAGGCTAACTTTAATCTACGTGATGATCGAAAAATATTTTTTTTTCTCTCCTCTTTTCTTTCACCACCTTTTCTCACTTTAAAAAAAATGACAATGTCTGACTGCAGGGTCCCAACTATCTCTGTACCAAAATTCATTAAAATCAGTTTGGTCATTTTTGCTTTTATAATATAATATTAGTGTAGCTAGCTAGACGCCGTCATTACATAATAATTTAAAACCCAATCAATATTTAGGTTTACAGGATTTTGTAACTTACAAGGAAAAGATGATCCCTTATGGGTTCACTTAGTTGGCCGTCTGTCTATTTATCAAGACCCTTTATCCCAGTAACGCAAGAAGGTACAGAGTTGAAATTAAAACCATATACTGAAATCTGTGGTTCCTTGAAACTGTGAAAAGAACAGCCCTCTAAATTTACTGAGTCAAAAGATGGTCGTGGCCGTTTAAGTCGCAAGTTTGTACGGAACCCTCGGTGTGCGAGTCCGGTTTTCGCCGATTGTATCTACAAGTGAACTACCAAAATTAACCAACAGCCATTCTGAATTCCTGTATTGAGATTGACATTTCTTAATTAGTATGGTCAGCTCGAAACTGTAATTATAACTATTTAGTACTTTCGACGGTTTTCAGTTGGTACCGTGTTTTGAATTTGTTAAGTGCTGATTCATTTGTCATATTTTGCATTTTTTTAAAGTTATTGTATACCTACTTAAAATTTTCTTACTAATATTATAAATGCGAATGTTTGTAATGATGGATGGATGTATGGATGTATGTGACTCTTTCACGTCAAAATGGCTGAACGGATCTTGAAGAAATCTGGCACAGAGGTAGATTATTGTCTGGAATAACACTTGAGATATGTTTTTTCGATATGCGCCAGCTACTTCTTTATAATAATATTTCTTGAAAAAACCTTTTTGCTGATTGTAAGATCCCGAATATCAGGCAAAGGTCACATCACATACGGAGGAGAAGAAATAAGCTTGAAGAACTGCTAGCTAGATTCAGTTATTTAACAATAAGAACAGCAACTGCATAATTATAGAAAACCATACCATACCTACTATTATTATAATATATATTAATGTATCATGATAGCAAACACTTTGTAAAAGTCTAGATTTTCGTCGCAAAGTTCGTCGTATCTGTACATATCACAAACCAAAGAAAAAACAGTGTATAGTTCAAATACATAAAGAAAAGGCTGAAACAAAAACAGTTTACAAAAGTGTTCTAGTACTAGGAAAAAAAAGTTTGAAAAACACCATGAAAAAAAAGTTTTCGCCTTGAAATTATCTATAAATCTATCAAAGAAAATTTCATGGACTAAAGATATGTCTAAAACTTTTAAAACACGGAAGTGTATTTTTTAAAATATTCGATTTATACTGCAAAATGACTTCCAAATAAGTCCAAAAAACTCCGAAATATTTTCGACCTTATTTCTATTCTTTCGATGCACTACAACAAGTAAACGACAGATTACTTGTTTCAGTCCACGCCTACCTAGCTACTCACCTCCACGAATACCTAAACATTAGCTTCTTATCGCGCCTTAAATATATTCAAACACGACCCAGTTGGAAATTACGATACTAAACATATTATGACACCTCTTTATCCGCATCAAAACTTGCCAAGACGTGTGAGCCTCACCCTTGATCACTTTGCACTAAAACATAGCAGTGTTATATCTGTTCTCTCCTAGGCGGTGCCTAAAACGACGCCTAAATAAAATCCTACTATTGAATTTTCTACGCTCTGTTCACAGCCTAAAGTTGAAATTCCGTTAGTGTAATAAAAAGGATTAGTTTTAGTGAAATGGGGCTTTATTAGGTGGTACAAATATCTATCTGACAAAATGTTGGCGCAGAGCCCGTCCTAAGCTAATATAAATGTCAAAGCTCCTTTTGTAGCAGTCTGTGCAAACTGGAATATATCGCTGGAAACATTCGCTTTGAAACAAACGCAATGACGAATTAGTTTTAGATTACAAACGGAATTCGCTTTAAAACAGACCTAAGTGAACTGTATTTCGTGAGAATTAAACTAGGCGTTGGTTGTTAGGGCTGACGTAAATGTCTGTCGACAGGGCTTTTGGAATACAAATAGGATAAACTATGGATATCTGTAGTGGCACGTATTTTCAAACCTGGACAAGTGACTAATTTTGTTGTTCGTAAAAGGTAGACAACGATGTTGTTGCATGTATTGCACCCTCGGCCGTTCTAAGGTGATACTTTAGATTTCGTTATGAAAATGCTGTGATTAACCTCTCCCTATGACTTCGTTCCAGTCATTTCGATTTAAGGCTTGATGGACCCGGGGTTGCGGGTTGTTCGAAAGAGATACAACGGCCCCGGACCATAAAGCTCAATAGGAGGAACATGGGTGGGTTTTAGTCAGTATAAGTCTAACACTCCCTCCCGCTCCGCCCAGAGCGGGGGAAGATATTTGATGATTTCCCATCCGCAATAAAAAGGCTTGATGGACCATTAGCCGTTGATTTTCAGTCACACATACACACCCACACGACACACACCACACGCACATTACCCAGTCACACAAACAAAATCAATCACACAGTCATTTTAATTTTAATTTATTTTTCCTTTCCTTTTCTTTTATTTTTACTCTTTTTTTCTTCAACTCAAGTAAAAAAGGTACTTTTACAGCTAAATATTTTGTCTAGCAAGCTTAGGCCTATACGAGGAGTGCGACGCCTTCTGGCTGGTTCGTTTTTCACAGCGCAGGCTGGCCAGCGCAGGCCCATTCAGCATAGCGGCTTTTGAGCAAAAACAATTGTTTGTCTATTGCAATGTGGTCTTGAATTTATGGTCGGGGTCGTTCAGCGAATTGGGTGCTGTAACATGCTGTAAGTTTAGAGATGTGTAGATACCCACCCGTGTTTCCCGAGGTACACACGACGACAGATCAACCTATACAAAACCAGTTTATGCTGCTCTCTTAACAACGGGTCGTACACCATAGATTTCAAGTACAATGGGAGATCCGTATAAACTGGTTTTGTATAGGTTGATCTGTCGTCGTGTGTACTGTGTCAAAGTAAAACAGACGAGTTATAATGTTGTTGTCAAATTGATATTTTAGCTCCCAGTTCATTGTGTAATCTTGTCCTCATTTCAGTCAGATACATGCACATTATATTAACATTTTGTCTTCAGCTTATATCACAACTCGACACAATTTACAATGCATGTTTAACCTACATGACTGGAGCCGTTTCCATAAAACTGTATTCTTCATACGTATATTTACGTCATGGCTTCTTTACACAATATTTATTCAGCATCCATTACTTCGTTTGTCGACAAGTGCATCAAACTAGTGTTCTTGTCCATCAATGTATGTCATATTGCAGTCCTCGTTAGCCATGGTACAGTTTCCGTAAAGAGGTAGTCACGATTTGTTCCCATTTCCTTCCATACTTTTTGCGTTCAAAGTTGTATCCCAAAGCTACTACGACGAAAACTTCGTCACGAAAAGTAAGGTTTACTAAGTCAGAAATATGTAGATACATTATGTCAAAGTAACTTGCACGATTCGCGTTAAAAATAGTAAATACTACGGTTTAGCAATTGGCAACCAATACCTAATAGTTGCCAATTATAATTGCCAATTATAAAACTCATTAAATCTATTTAAATAAACTACCAAATTATCCTACAATACCTACAATTCAGTCACAGGTGCCTGGATTATAGGTAGTTTATTTTTGGCTGGGTAGTTATATATATCCTACTTCCTATTTTCCTCATATTATAATTCAGAAATTTATTTGTAAGAATGTAGTTTTACATAGTATGATGTTCATTTGCGTTAAGTCCTAAAACATTCTACCACAATAATATGGTGTACAAAATATTAAATGACAATGTCAATCTTAAGTTTAGATAGGTACAATTAGTTCAGATTTATAAGGTTATTGTATGGATGTTTGTTACACTTACGCGCAAAAACTACTGAACGGTTTTTGTCTAAATTTCTCGCACAGATAGTTGATAACCCGGATTAACACAGAAAACTAGGTATGTTCCCTTGTAATTCATTTCGGCGTCCACGCGGGTGAAGCAGTGATTAACAGCTATTTTGAAACAAATGCAATGAGTTTCAAGTTGAGTTCCTTATCATCAAACAGCACGTTTCACGTCAATTTCCATGCAGGTAAATGTATTTTTTAGATAGTAATTGTTACTTACAAAACCTATAATTTGTCAATAATAGGCCCATTAGGCTATTATTATAATGAATATGTCAAGTAGGTGTAAACGTTTAACACCAAAGACTTAAATAACTATAATGTTAGCACTTAAATAAACTTAAACGGCAGAAAAGACACAGACAACATAATTCAGCTTGGATTAAGTTGTAGGCTTGTTCACGATCCCTATCTTTAGTACAAGTTGCGGTACTAATAACTACCCGGCTAGGAGATAATAACTAAGTATAGTCACAACTTCACAAGTCACATAGCGTAGTTTAGTACCTACGTACGCACGGCAAACAATCAACTATACAAACCAGTTTATGTGGATCTCCCATTGTACAGAAAGTTCATACAAAGTGCGGCCGTGTATACTAGAAATGTGTAGCACACAAACACACACGGTATTTGAGTGAAATATTACATGATTATCCATTGCCTACCAAGGTAATTAGTAATTTTTAATATGGCCGTTTTTAATGCTCGAAAAGCGCCAATCGTGGATCCCAAAACTTGATGAAATTCCGTGCATCTCTCTTTTTAATCAACTTCAAAATAGAGGAGTATATTTTTGTTTTACAATACAAAAAGACAGACATATATATTATATTTCATGTCAGCCACCTGTTTTTGTAGCGTGTTTATAAATAAATTTACAAAAACTCGGCAAACTGGCTTTCGATTTCTGCGGCGATAAATGCGCAATACGGAAGCATCGTAGATCATCTGGCAAAAGCAGTATTGTATACCTACACTTGGTACCCTCTATCTCTATAGATACACTTATATGAAATCTATACTAATATTATAAAGCTGAAAAGTTTGTTTGTTTGTTTGAACGCGCTAATCTCAGGGACTACTGGTTGGAATTGGAAAACTCTTTTAGTGTTGGATAATCCATTTCTTGAGGAAGGCTATAGGCTATATAACATCACGCTACGACCAACAGGTGCTGCGCAGCGCGGGTGAAACCGCGTGGAACGGCTAGTCATAAATATAGTCTTTAAAAAATGCAATTTGCAGTTGCCTACTAACTCCATGAATGGTAAAATACAATCTCAAATGCAATCTTCCATAAAAATCCATACAAGTTGGATATCTCATTCATTCCAATAGTTATGTCCATCAGGCATGATTGTACTCAATACGAGTCGTTAATTAAAGATGACTCAATGAAAATGAAACTCATAGACGTTGCGTCTGCGCAGTTGACGGTGTCACTCACGGAGTGGGCAGCTAATGGAGAGATAATGTTAATGATGATGTTACGAACCTAAATATCAGTTACTAAACGAAAAGTAAGAAACACGGAGCGTTTTGCATATAGTGTTTTCAGTCAGTATCCGCCAAGATCTCGTTTTATGTCACATATTTTTTTCGACTTCTGTTGCAGAGGTAAATAAACGGTAATATTCATGCTTACGCTCCCAATTGTGACAGTCTTCAATCTAAATATGAGGCATAATTTGTAAGGCACATACAATCGCAATGTCTTCCATTTTGGTGGTATGTTAAAATTCAACAGAATTCAATACGGCAGTTGACAAGCTGATAAAGTTTTGAAAGACAAAAAAAAATTGATACAATTTTTCTATCAAAACCCTTCAGTTTTGCGATTAAAAGTGTAATTGGATTGCAATGTGCCTGATAGCATTTTGCGTAATTGAATCTATTAAAGGATTGTATTACATGAAATACGCGCATGTTCACAGTGATCATTCCATGTACTAACTTGTCCGTGTTGTTCTTGTAAGGCGAAACCCGCGCCCGTCGGCTGCCGGTGGCCTGTCAGGTGCGCAACCAGTTTGTTTTCATTATCACCGACCATTGTTACATTAACAGAATATCTCAACGCATCAGCAGATTCTTAGTAATGTTTTTCAAGATATTCTAGATTTCATCTCTGTTTTTAATGGAATGAGTCATTGTCTATTGTAAAGTTGTGTAAACATGTTTGTTTAGGTCAAGTGGCCTCTTCATAAGCTTGTAACGTAAGAGCCACCTCAAGGTAAAGATGAAATAATGGATAGAATTTCAACTTAAAATATTTGTTAAAGGTTTAATGAAGTACCTACCTACCTATATTACTACATCTTACCTTTTTTTTAGTTCCTGCCCTGTTGTGGCTGAATAGACGTTAGAATCTTTTTTTTATAAAAACAAAGAGTAGTACCTACAGCTGAAAAATATGGTAAGTAGCAAAATACAACAAAAACATGACTCTGTCTTTGCTGTCGCGCATTCGGGTAAAATAGCATTTTCCAGAGCGTAACACGTAAACAACAACGAAATCTTTTCATCAAATATATTAAGGTAAAAATACTCCCATTTACCGGGTCGTGTAATAAGGCAGATTGCACTGCGGTGAGTTATTAGTGCGCTAACCGACCGTTGTGTGTTTACCGCGCTTTACCGGCTGCAGCTCTATTTGTTGCTGGACGAGGATTAGCTCATTTACAGCGCAGTTATCGCGCACAATGGCTCAGCGTACCGGGTACGTTACGTCTAATGAAACTCTCGCCTCACGCCAGAATTTCTCATATACAGTTAAAAAAAAACTTCTACACTAAAATGCTTTTTATTATTCAATTTACGTTGGAATATTGTGCAGTGTTTTCTACTCTGAAAAGCTTTTTCACAAAAGCTCGCTCATATTTTTTGTGTGGCGATACTAGATATTGCACACAAAAAGGATAAAAATGTAAAAGGTTTTATTCAGTTACGAGTTTTTATTTTTCTGTTTAAGTTAGTTACTGCGCAGTGCGAAACGTTCGGTATTTATTTGTCTAGTTATCGGAGGTTAGGATGACAATGATCAACTAATCAATTGACTGATTCTTAGCTATTAAAGATGGAGGACAATGATGAACACAAGATTTACTGAATCGACCACAATAATTGGTTCTATCTAGTGGGTGGTCAAAGCTTGTTTGTGAGCGAACAAGATCCACAGCCATGCATAATAAAACTCATGAAGCCATGATTGGTCAATTACCGCAGCAATAGTAAACGACAAAACCAATAAGGCCAATGATATACAATGTTAGCGACAAGGCGAGTGCACACGAGGCTCGTAAATATACCTTAAACGAGTGTGCACGTCATTACCAATCAGTTTAAGATTGTGGTGCGTTCGGCCACTTGACATTGATAGTTGCGTTAGGGTTACCGGTTTTTAAATTGAAAAAGTCCTGACAACAAACTGGACATTTGTAAAGCACTTTGTAGATTTTAACTTAATTTTTTCAGTAATCACCTTTTTAGGGTTCCGTACTTCAAAAAGAAACACGGAACCCTTATTGGATTACTTTGTTGTCCGTCTGTCTGTCAAGTCCCTGTATCTCGAGAACCCATAAAGGTACCGAGTTGAAATTGAAACCATATACTCAAGTTTGCGGTCCATTTGTGCTATGAAAAAATCAACCCTTTAAATCTACGCAGTCAAAAGATATGGCCGTTTATATCCCAAGTTTGTACGGAATCCTCGGTGCGCGATTCTCTTGACCGCTCTTGATCGGTTTTTTTTAGTTTATATAAATATGTCAAGAACTCCAGATAATTATCTGTTAATGCAGGTCGCGTCCGGACTGATGGTAACCCTATTTAAGAGACATTATTTTTACGAGTTGTATGATGAAATTTTTATAATGGTTATAGATATGTGTAATGAGAAGCTTGTAGCACGTCTGTGTCATGTTTCAAGTGTTTGATGCTGCTGTGAAACAATTTGAGCATGTTTTAAACTTGTCTTTAAGCTTTAGTTTGAAATAGTAAAGGAATATTTAATGCTACTGTTGCCCTCATAATAACGTTTCTTAAAACATAAAAAAACTAAAGTCAGTGTTTGTTGAAAATTAAAATTGGAATTTTAGAATTCGTTTTAAATTTTTATCATAAACAATTTTATATTTTTTGTGAATATAAGATTAGTATTCAAAATAATCGATCTCTAACAAGAAAAACTTTTTTAGAAACGTTATTTCGAAAATAAAGCTTTTTATATGCATTTTTAATTATTAGTATAATGATATCTCACATTTTTCATCTAGTATTAATTTAAAGCAGATAATCCATATAGACATACGAGAAAAAAATGTATTATAGACGATAACGCATAGACTAACAAAGCAATATAAATTGATGTGGGACCACTGCTCCTGGGATGTGGATTCCGTATGGTTAATGGCCTCCTCTTTCTCCTTCTAGACATCTCTCTATTTAGCAAGGGTCATCCAGTTTTGCCCTGCTTTTTGAATATAATAATATAAGTCAACATTTCTTGGTGTCGTTTTCCAACGTGTTACTTTAATGCTCCATCTATTTATCTTTGAGTCTTGAGACATGGCCGTTCCATTGCCAGCGGCTATTATTAGTGATCAAGAAATATCTGAATCTGAACTCTATTTAAGGCTTGAAACGTTGGGTTGTCAATTAAATTAGTGGTTACAAATCGCCTTATTGATATAATTTGATTGACATCAAAAGGCAGCTGTGAATTCAATAAGATACATTGAGTGTTAGCACTTGACTGATAGTTCTAATTAGCTCAAGCGCCACACCTAACGTAGGAGCACACGCCGCAGGGAGGTCTGTGACCTTAGATTGGGCGTGAAAATATCTTTGTAAACACAACTAGGTAAGTCACCGAGGTTTTCTTCTTGAAGTTTTGCCAATTGCCCGAAA
The DNA here is from genome assembly GCA_958449745.1 of Ochropleura leucogaster. Lineage (NCBI taxonomy): Eukaryota > Metazoa > Arthropoda > Insecta > Lepidoptera > Noctuidae > Ochropleura > Ochropleura leucogaster. The sequence continues at coordinate 12,069,527 of OY288203.1, read as the reverse complement.
TTTACGCCTTTCAACATGTTCAAACTCAACTATTTTTCTAATGGTCAATGTTTTTAGCTATTGAAAAAAAACGGGCAAGTGAGAGTCGGACTCGCACTCTGAGGGTTCCGTACAAAATTGCGACAACGGTCAAATCTTTTGACTGCATAGACTTAGAGGGTTGATTTTTTCACAGCACAAAAGGACCACTACAGATTTCATTTTAATTTCAACACGATATCTTCAAGTATTCCCGAGATAAAGGGTTTTGACAGACAGACAGCCAGGCAGACGGACAACAAAGTGACCAATAAGGGTTCCGTATTTTTTCTTTTCAGGTACAGTACTCTAAAACTAATAAAAAATTTAGGTACGTGTCTTTTGTATATCTCATTGGTTTACAAAAGCATATTGTTATGAAAAAAAACATCTAGTCTTGCAGGAATTCTCTCATAGAAAAAAAAACAACTTTCCAGAGCAGTGTCTATCGAACTAGGAATCCCCACATTGCAAACACTATACAAATTAGCGGCTGCTCCAACAAGGTTCTTTACAAAATTAATACAGTATAACAATGATTTGCATAACCTTTACTGTCATGGGTTACCGCAAAGTAAGGCCTGATACTATCCTTACTAATCCTTACTTCCTTTCCTTACTTATAATATATAAAAGTGAAAGTGAGTTTGTTTGTTTGTTTGTTTGTTACCTCTTCACGCTTTAATGGCTACACCGATTTTGATGAATTTTGGTACAGAGATAGTTGGGAACCCGGAGACGGACATAGGCTAATATTTTTTTTTTTTAAAGTGGGATGTTAGGGAGAAAGAGGGAAGAAAAGGGAAAACTTAGCGTTGCTATTACAAATTATTAAGGCGCAAGGGGAACTGTGTTACCCCGAATTTTAACGAGAGCGAAGCCGCGGGCGAAAGCTAGTATAATATAAAAGCGAAATTGAGTTTGTTTGTTACGTCTTTAAGCCTAAATAGCTAAACCGATTTTGATGAGTTTTGGTACAGATCGTTGAGACCCTGGAGACGGATATAGGCAATTTTTTTTAAATTGTTTAATGAGCGAGAAAGAGGGAAGAAAAGGGAAAACTTAGCTTTGCTATTACAATAAATAAGGCGCAAGGGCAAAAACTACAGGTAGCAAGTACTTGCAAATCAGGAAATGGGAATTGTGATACCCCGAATTTAATGCGAGCAAAGCGGCGGGCAAAAGCTTATAATATGTTTTCTTCCCAGTCGCTTCGCATGGTTCCTGCAGCTCGTAGCCATATTATGGTAAATTCAGGAAAACATTATACCGCCTAGCGCCAGCACAGTTGGGTCTCTACAGGATACAGTTATTAAAAACACCATAAAAATACTAATTGCAACGATGACACAATCACACAACAGCGTTTGCACATAATGACCATAATGCCTGCACTTTAACAATAATAATAACACGCAATATTATTTTAGCACCATAATATTTACGAGTCTGCCCACACAAGGACGCCATGACAGATAATTAAAGGATAATAAGTAACAATGTGTTTTTAATTAAACGTTGAATATTTTAAAACACATGTGTCTTAGATCATTGTAATAAATAGTGAGTTCCCATCGTCCTTTTGGGGGTTTCAATTTTGAAATCTGCGGAAGTAACTATGAACTTGAGTTTATTGTTAACAGCAGTTACTTTTTGATGATTTTCGCACAATACATCACACTTATGATCCACTAAAGGTTAGGCAGAGTGGTATCTAACACACTTGCCAGTTATGCTTTAGTACTCTAAGAGGTTTTATACCATAACCAAACTCTAATACAGGCTGGTTCGCCATTACGTTCCAATAGGTTTCAGGTCGTTTAAATAATTAAAAGAAAAAGACTAGGCAATAGCGTAAAAAGTGTGTGAGATGTATCGGTCTAATATGATATCCTTACTTAATATGTATAATAAAAGCGAAAGTGAGTTTGTTTGTTACGCCTTCACCCCTAAATTGTCAATCCGATTTTGATGAATCTTGGTACAGACTAAGTTGGGACCCTGGAGATGGACATGAGAAATTAAAAAAAAAAGAATCGAGATAAAGGGGAGAAAGAGGGAAGAAAATAGTAGAGAAAGATAATTGTTTTTCGATAATCATGCGAGTTAAAGTTAGCTTTAGCCTAAAGTAATTATGCCACGCGGACGAATTCGCGGGCGGAAGCTAGTCAAATATAATTGAAAGTATTTTATGCGCTTTCATTGTATTACACATTGCATCTACATCACAGTACCATGTAACAGTGGACGAAGCCTATTGCCATCTACCGGGCCCGAATTCAGAGTCCGTAGCTGAAAAAATCCTGATGTATCAACACAATTCCACTCTGCCCAGCCTGGGAATCGAACCCAGGACCTCATGCTCAACAGTTGCGCTAGCGACCACTACACTAATATAACAGTCATAATAGGCTAGTTTAAAAAATATTAGTCCGTCTTTAGATTATTCAAAAATAAGGGACACGTATTTGTTTCAGTGACATGAAACGTCACACGTTGCTGCACTTTTTCGCAAATAGTGACGTCACTTGTGACTTTAATGGGCTATATCTTTGTCATTTTTGGTCTAATTTACAATTAAAAAATACCTGTCCCTTATTTTTGAATAATCTAGATGGACTAAATATATAGAATGTAATTACTTTGACCCTGGAAACTACCCTATATATATACACTAGCTGTGCCCAGCGGTTTCACCCGCTGCTCACTTAGGGTAAGAAAAATAGATGTTGGCCGATTTTCAGACCTATCCGATATGTACACAAAATTTCGTTTAAATCGGTCCAGCCGTTTCGGAGGGAACGAAAACTGTGACACGAGAATTTTATGTATTAGACTAGCTGTGTCCAGCGGTTTCACCCGCTGCATATTTAGGGGTTTGAAAAATAGATGTTGGCCGATTCTCAGACCTACCCGATATGTACACAAAATTTCGTTGAAATCGGTCCAGCCGTTTCGGAGGAGTATGGGAACGAAAACTGTGACACGAGAATTTTATATATTAGATATACATATACTACGAAGTGATTACCCTTATGAATAGAGTAGAATAGAACAAAAAACTTTGTTCTACATCAAAATTAAACACAACTGTTTAATAAATAGGATGTTATTCTACTTGTGTATTGAAAGACATAACTGCGTTTGACTTAAGTACATTGGAAAAAATTTCCTTAATGTGCAAAAATATAAATTGTTAAATCCCTAAATACGTCCAGGCTTAGATGCAAGATACAACCATGCTAGCACGATAAAAGTATGCACATATAGGAAAAACAAATTTCCATATTCTCTTATTTTTTCACTTTTCATTCAATTGCAGAAACAGGAAAACCAAACGAATATGTAGATTCAATAAAATACTAGGAATGCATAGACTTTTCCTATCAAATGATAATGCTAAACACGCCATGTTTTATGCATATCTTCATGAATATACAATAATCAACGTCTTTTGTTGATCTTATTACTTCGTAAATCAAATCAAATCGCGAATATATTACTTATGTACGCGATTACACTATCAATATTTTATAACTCACAATATAAGACCAACTAAATCAAACAAATTATGCAAAGTTTATATCCTTTGACGACCACGCCTCTAATCTTATTTATTGCTCGCACATTTGAAAGTATTGCCCACTATTGCCCAGTAATGCCCAGCACAAACGTCTACTTGATTATAATCTTAATATAAATGTGGGTAACTGAATTATATGTTAGGGATAAATAGCTCCAAAGATTGGATTTAGATTTAGTTGCATAAAGGATATTGAGAAATATGGTAACTAAGTCTGATAATGGTAACTGATTAAAATAGTACAGATTTTAATGTTATTTACTTTGATGACTAAATGGTTAAGAATTTAATCCATTTTGTGGTGGGAACGGTGACTTAATTAGTAGAGATAATACTGTTACGGGAGTTGCATATCAAAAGATATAAATTGACGTCTAAATCCCACGAGGTTAAAATGTAAACAAAGAACATGACAGTCCTACAGAAAATGCTCATTATCTCGATCATGAAAAACTCATAACGTTTGATTAAATTACTATAGCAAATTTACTCATATTTTGTTACAACACATTTGTTAAAAATTTGTTGCACAAATAGCTTAAAACAAAACCTAATATAAGGTGATCATTATGAAATTTAAAACATCCTATCTATAACACAATGACATTTCTCTGTACTATGTTTACCTCACCTGTAAAAACATTTGAAATCCTTGCTAGCCTTACTAATATTATAAAAGCGAAAGTAAGTTTGTTTGTATGTTACGTCTTCACGCCTAGATGGCTTAACCGATTTTGATGAATTCTGGTACAGAGATAGTTGGGACCCTGGAGACGGGCATAGGCTATTTTTTTTTAAAAGGGAGATAGTGGGAAGAAAAGTTAAAACTTAGTTTTGCTATTACAACCAATAACGCGCAAGGGCAAAAACTATAGGCAGCAAGTACCTGCAAATCAGGAAAGGGGAACTGTGTTATCCCGGATTTTACGCAAACGAAGCCGCGGGCAAAACTAGTAAAAAATAAATGCAGGGTCACGATTAAAATTTTATAACGATGTCTTGTTCAGATATCACGTGAAGATGTTGTTAGGGCGAAGGCAAGAAAACCGTGACTGAAACCATATGAAGCCAATTGTATCCCCTACAAGAATATGTCGAATGTAAATCATTTTCTTTTAAATAATAAATAATTTATTTTGGACCAGCATTTAGTAAATCCGCCAAACTGCGTAACAGTTTGTCCGCGGATATTTATAGACTTATGAGAGAGGTACGTAGAAGAACTCTAATATTATTGGACAAACTATAAATTAGGCTTACCTGTAGGTAAATCATTATTTTAGTTCTGAAAGGATTATGTTTGCTTGGTGTTTTGTTAGACAATATAAGCTAGATAAGAATGCTGTCACAATTAAATTAATAACGAGGACCATCGGCTTCTTTGAAGGGTATTTTTATTATTTTAGAGGAATGCAATTTGTTTGCAACTAAACTACGACAATAGAGTCTTGTATTTTTTTTTTAATACTCATAAGTAACAGATACTTATGAGTATTAAAAAAAAAATACCGCTTCTTTGCAACGATCTAAGAAAACGAAATCAACCTGTACATAGTGATAGCTCATAAAAGTCATAACTCAAAAACTTAAAACATAAAATTATATGATTTCCGAAATTAAATCTCGATTGAATGCGGCCCTTTTCACATACAGCCATTAATAAAATCTTCAAAATACACGTCCGTTTTATACCATTTCGATTATTCAAAGTACTGTGAGGTTCACACGGACCGGTGCGCCGGCGCAGGCGCGGGCGCCTCGGCTGGTCTTTATAAACCACATATAGTCCAGTAGTATCACTTTTAATACCAATCGTAAATATTTTATGTCATGTACTAATGAGAACAAACTACGTATACATTTTAATGTGCTAACATTTTGAACTAGAACATGATCACTGACTGGTTAACAGCTCAAGAATTCTCGAAATGATTTCAATAGTTTAGTGCAGTGGGCGTTGGCAATCCAATATTATGGGACGAGAACTAAGATAGACGTCATGATACTATACAATACTTAAGTAAATAGTTTATGCTTGTGCTGTTACTGTACTCTATAGTATTTTGCTATAAACGTTGATTCTTTTTTTTTGTGAATTGATGATTTCTAATTAGAAATCATCAAATAACTTCCCCTGCTCCGGGACGAGGGGAGAGAATCCGACTAGTACTGACTAAAACCAACCCATGTTCCTACTTTTGCCGTTTATATTCCGAGGCCGTGGTATCTCTTTAGAAGAACTTGCAATCAAAAGTTGATTCTTGTTTCCTTCTTTAATATTTACTTCCAAGTGGTGTAGCTAATGCTGTCAAAAGCACACGTAGGTAAACTAGAATCGACAAACGTGTTTAGCAGCTCCCAAAAGTTGCTGCTCGTTCTCATCGAGACACTTCGGGGAACAGGATGGGTGCGAGGTACAACCAAGCTTCGGTATTTCTTCTTCACAATGCACTTGTCCTGACTCACAGTTATAGGACGAGAGGGAACAGCATATTGAAATAATATCCCGATTCCCTGAGAATTTTCGTGAGACAAGATACTATTTTGAGCAACACTTACAAACTAGAGGTGTCACTTAATTAGCATTACATAATTGCACTTAATTGCATAGAGTAGCTTTTAGCCTAGAATTATGTGTCACGGTATCGTTGGAATGCTAAAACGTGCGACACTTCTAGGCATACTCCATAAATGTGTCTGCTGGCGGCGATTTGCATTCAGCTATTTCCGATATCAGGCAGACATAACGGTTTGCAGCATGTATTTCGTAATATCTTTATTTGTCGTTGCCGTGGAAATAAACTAATATTAGATCTCTGTCGCTTAGATATTCTGGATAATACGGATAACATCAGTACCTACCTATTTGTTTCCATAGGGACACGACGGTACCGAATGTCGTGTGCCACATTCAGTAACCATCTTGTTTTGAACCTCCGTTGCAGTGTCTTCATGGAATTTATGCAGTTAAACTTATTTAACAAAATCATTACATCAGGATTCAGAGGATACCATTATTTAACTTTGTTTGTAGTAAATTTGTCGCATTTGAACATAATCTATATTGTCACATTTGTAATCACTATCAGTACATTCACATTTTCACAGTTATGTTTAAATCCCTTGTGATACGGGGTAAGGCTGTTGCCATTAATCTGGTACAATTCCAAACTCCGTGACTGCTGGGTACTTAGAAATACCGAATTGAAAAACCCAATTACATTTTGCCCGACCTGGAAATCAATCCCTGCTCAGCAGTGCTGGCAATCACTAGATCAACGAGGCAGTCGCTATTTTATCTTCATGGTTTCAGCCCGAAATCATCCGCTGTTGTGTATAGGTGTTCCTTTTCCAGTGCCTAACATCCCAGGAGTCAGTAATCCAGTTGTTTCCCGAGAGCTTGGCAATTTATCGACTTTTTTGTCACCTTTTTACGGTTCTGTAGCACAAAAAGAAAAATCTGATCCCTTATTTGGATCATTTTATTGTTCGTCTGTCTGTCAAGACCTAAGAGCTCGAGAACGCGTGGAAATTAAAACCATAAAGTCAAATTCTGTGATTCCTTTGTGCTGTGAAAAAATCAACCTCTAAGTCTACGCAGTGAAAAGATATGTCGCAAGTTTGTACGGAACGCCCCGTCTGAATCGCTTTTGTCCGGTTTTTTTGGCTACCACGTCGCTTGGAATTGGCCAAATTGGATAAATACCTAAAAATATTCATAAAGCTTGACCAACACCTGCATTAACAAGTCGCGAGCATTAAAGCTTCCAGACCACTTGTCCGTTTAGTTTTATCTGTACCTCCCATCGAGAAACAATGGTTACCGCCTCGTCGGTACGTATTGTCGGCGACTCGTTAACGAACAGTTAAACGAGTGCACTTAAACTTACGACGGTAAAATGAATTTGGATTGAGGATGCATTCGTTCTTCAGTCTTCACGAATAATGAGCTTTTGAGGAGGTCTGGAGTTTCATGGACGTCTGACGGTAAAAGGGACGGAGGCAATGTTTATTTTCTTTGTTCTCTGTAATTAATAACAGGGGAAAATTGTAGATAACGTTGTTAAAAGAAAGAAAGAAAGAAAACAAGTTTATTTGGCACTTGTCACAAGTATAGACAACATTACTAAACATAACTTAAATCTAAACAGTACAAAAAATAAAAACATAAAAATTCTTATAAGTGCCAAAGAAAAAAAAAAAAATGCAAAGCTAATAAGTGTGTCTCACGGCTGCGCCAAATAGGCCCAGTTCACCAAATGCCGAGCAGCGGATGCCCGACGCTGATTTTCAACTGGACCTGAGATGTGATATGACGAATGTGTTTTATCTAAATTAATAGGTATCTATTGATACATTTATACTTAATCTAATTATTTATGTTATTACTTATACATTTGTCTAAAATCTTAAAAAGTAAAACTTATTCTCAATTTCAGTTTAATTGCAATATGGTAATCTAACGGTTAACGAAAAAATCCCGCCAAACAAACGTAAATAAAAATTAACGTTAATCATGTTCAAAGTATAATTTTATCTCAGTAATTAAATAAGCGGCAAAAAACCCGCTCATTTCAACTTTATAAGGGAATTAATGTTATCAAGAGTGTAAGTAAAGAATAAAGTTTGTCGCGGCGCCATTACGAAGATCTACATGGAAAGTCGGGAAGGGTTGGCGCGAAGTTTACCGATCGGCTGATTACCTTCTAATTTATAAGCTCGCTCATTAACAATGTTTGTGCAACATCCGACTTTCCGATTTTAGGGCAAACAGGACGTAATTATGAAGTTTATCCCATGTTTTAATTAAACGGTTTTGTCAATAAACTCAAAGAAAACTTCCTGAGATGAGATGAAAAAGCGGTTTTACTAGAAACGATGATGCCGTTTGAAATTGCTGTAGTATTAGTACGCTGCGATATAAGATAACATAGCATTAACTGCTAATAAGCAACCCAAGGATCTCGATGAAAACATTAAAGGAGGTTTTTATGATAACTTATATCTATACTTTACGGTAAAGACGAGAAGGCTTAACCGGTTCGCAGATCGTAGGTAATAGACACTTATCTAGGATGAAAAGAATACCACCCCAACGGGCTGTTACTATAGACATAAGATCCACTAGTTATACGAGATAAGCCTGCGCTAAGAGGAAAGTAGACAAAGGTATCGAATAATCCTATCATGACGTCGAAGTATTTCAGCTGCGAGCTACGCGAACGAAATCCTCTGAACGCGCTTGATCCCAAAATTGAAACTGGCAGCTTAGTCTCGCGGGCTTGGGCGGAACCAACGAGCCGCTACATTCCCACTCTTAATAAATATTATTATTCGGCACATGTTTCGCATAACACGCACGTAACGACACACCGAGTGTTTTTGTTTGTGTTTCTAAAACGTGGGCGAAACATCAAATCAACAGAGCCATAACAATCACCGTTTGCATATTATTTTCACATTATATTATAGGTTATTGTACAGTTTGCTAAAACAAAACATAGAAATGTTCTATTAATGGTGTAGCGCTGAATTCTGCGTGCTTTCTTCTCATAAACATCGAAAACGCTGAGCGAAAATGTCTGCAGTAAAGTTTACAGAAGTGAAACGTTCAGAATAAAGTTAATTAAAGCTTCGGTAAACATGAAACATGTTATCTGAAGATAAATTAATTCGTTGTACACCGCAGGTGAAAAGGTCAACTGAATAAAAATGCTGAATGGGATGCTAAGCTGGGTTGGCTTTGTTCTAATTTGTATGAACACTCATTATTAATGGAAATGGAGGTTAATCCTGAGAGGCGCGCGGACACTCACTGGCCACTGCTACACTCGCCAACATTTATAATTTTGCCGTCGCATGCGACCTTTTTGTTGGACAGCATTGGGCCATTTAAAATTAGATGTCTGATTAAATGAAAAAGCTTTTGTGCATTAAGAGTAGTCTTGCGCAACCGAAATTTATTGTGCTTACGATTACAAATGCGATAGTGTTTGTGCTTGCAATTACAAATTACGCCACATCTTCCAAATCATCAGTATCACAGAACAATTTCTAAGCCTAGAAATATGCCACGTAATCTTCATTTACATTTCCGAGAAAATCTACTTTATGACAATTTCATATGTTGAAAATTACATTGCAGTGGAGCGCGGAGCGCGAGACCATTCACACTACACTAAGTATTCACATCGTTGGCATCTTAAAACCCAGTACTTCAACATTATGCATGTATTTCAACTTAACTCGCTCGTTCAGTGTTCTGACTACATATAACGCACGCGTGGACGTGAATACAGCTATTCTCATTTAGACTGAATTGTTTTACGAACTGCGCGACCAACTATCGAATAATAAATAGTGTAGAGGGGCAATATACCGGGGTAGAGCGACGTCATCGATCGCATCTCGTCCCCTATCAATTAGGCTGGGGATATAAATCAAGATGAACGGGCGGCGTACGCGACGGCCGCCCGCGTGCCCGCGTGCCCGCGCGCTCGTCCGGTCAGCCGCACGCGCCCTACGAATTAATGAACATTGAGCGCGGAAAAACCGATAGGAACGGTACTTTTTCTGTTTTGTCGACAGTTTTTTGGGAAATAAATAAACATTTAATGTTTTAGAATCTGTTTTCCCCGCTACGAATACTGCCAATGTATAATAATATCTACAAACAAACCTTTTTTTATCTCTAGGTTCACACACACCTACACACCCTACGAAAGTATATAATTACATTTGAATATATTATCCAGGGTTCCTAGCTTATGGACATGCCACGTACAGATGACAAGAAACAATAGTAAAAATATTTATATTCCAAATATAAATTCGTCTATAAGCACTAAACTTCTCTATCAAATGTTAATGTTGTCCATAAACACTCAGCGCGTATTTTAGTACAAGTTTATAGCGGCATTGCACTTTAGCTATCTGTTCAAATATTCATTTCTAGTCCATGACTAACATTCTCGGGTATTTGATGAGCTGACTGCAGAATTTCAGCCATTTTAATGAGAGTTCTAGGAATCCTATGCATCACTAATGCTCGCAGATTGACCATCTTTTTTTTAAAAAAAATACCTTGTGCATGGCGCTGAACATTCATCCAGTCGCCCGACCGCTACCAGTCCAATTCTGTTAAAAGCAATTCACGATTGATGCCCTGGTCGAATGCCATTAAATGCTTCAATATTGATTGCGGCGCAAGGAAACATATTTCAACATCCAGAGCAAACACGGAATAGGCGTCTTCGCCAAGATAACATGAACGTCCGAAGTTATTGAATTGACTTTAAATCAATGACTTGCTAATTGCGGTTTATTATTTTGACTTGCACATTAGGTCGTTCCATTAGTTGAATATTCATAGACTAATTCTTTGTCTCCTTTGTTGCAGTTGGTGTACGAAAATGGTGACTCGGTGTCCGAGGCCAACCTTCAAGTCGATAACTCATGTGGCGACGTGATCGATTTACAAACAAAGCTATAACATATTTCTTATCCAAAAAGTTATATTCTTAACTTGAAACAATAAACCAATATGAATTTAAAGTTCATATCACTAGTCTTGACATGGAATTTCTTACTCGTATCTGCAAGACGAGACTCGTATGAAGACGAAGAAACTTCCAGATCCAGAGAATTGAGGAATAGAGAGAACAATCGAAACAGAACAACATTCAATGGGACCCTTACTGATATACCCGAGAGGAGGAATCTAAGACACAAGAACAGTTCGAGGTACCGCGGAGACAGACGCAGATGGGACAGAGAACATGAAATAAGAAGGGACCGCCGGAAAGGAACTGACGCACATTCACTGGAAGACAGTGCCAACAGGACGATAGAACCGTACAGTTTGAGAAAGGATGAGAAATCAAGGAAGACAGAGAAACACTGGAACAGAAGTAGCATGGAGAAGCCATGGAACTCAGCAAGGAGGCCGATCCCTCAGAGCAAAGCACCTGAGAGACCACGTTTGCCAGTGAAGGAGAATTCGACCAGATCGAAGTTGAAGTCGACGAATAAATGGCAGACTGGCGGCTACATACCGTATCCACAGCAAAGGGAGAGGAAACCAAATATCATTTTGATCCTGACCGATGACCAGGATGTGGAGCTTGGAAGCTTGAATTTTATGCCGAGGACTATGAAAGCCGTGCGGAGCGCCGGAGCCGAGTTTCGTCATGCTTATACCACAACACCCATGTGTTGCCCGTCGAGGTACATTTACTTACTGCAACTCTAACACTTCACTCAAACCTTTTACGATAATCTGATATCAGTTTGACACCTCTGAGAAAGCTATAATAGCTCACAATTCATATCCAGCGTTATATTTCTCATCAGAACTAGTTCTTATTGACAATTGCGATAAAATCTGCAAGCAATTTCGTTCAATATTGACGCCTTTCAGCCAATAACGACTCAGTTAAGTGCCATTAGAATATAAATGACATAGATCGCGCACTATTATCGGTTGCTCTGAAATTACTTGCTGCAATGCTAGACTGACTGACAGTTTACAATTGCAACTGGTTGCAACGACTATATTACTAATTGGAGGCTAATGCGACTGCTTTCACGCTGTCCACCGTCAGTGTTTATACTAAAGGCAGTTGCGAAAAGCCTGTTATGTTGTTGTTTATGTCGATTAATAGTGACTTCCTTTATGGCTATAATAAATTCAGATGGCGTAACAGAAAATCAAAGGCTTATTACGATAATAGTCTACTACACTATTACTGACTCATTTTTAGGGTTCCGTAGTCAACTAGGAACCCTTATAGTTTCGCCATGTCTGTCTGTCCGTCCGTCCGTCCGTCCGTCCGTCCGTCCGTCCGTCCGTCCTCGCTTAATCTCAGTGACCGTTAGCACTAGAAAGCTGAAATTTGGTACCAATATGTATATCAATCACGCCGACAAAGTGGTAAAATAAAAATTAAAAAAAAATGTTTTATTAGGGTAGCCACCCTATATGTAAAGTGGGAAGTGATTTTTTTTTTAATTTCAACCCTAACGTGTGATATATTGTTGGAAAGGTATTTAAAAATGAATAGGGGTTTACTAAAATCATTTTTTGAAAATGTCAATAATTTCGGAAATAATCGCTCCAAAAGTAAAAAACAATGTGTCCCCCCCCCTCTAACTTTTGAACCATAAGTTTAGAAAATATGAAAAAAATCTGAAAAGTAGATCTTTATAAGGACTTTCTATGAAAATTATTTTGAACTTGATTGACACAACAGTTTTTGTACAAAAAAGACAAAATAATTTCTGGACTAAGTTTGTAGTATAATCGTATATGCAAGCATTTTTTGTAACTTTGTTTACATATTTTATTATCCTGAACATATCTTTTTTCAAACAAAAAATGAATTATTGAAATCGGTTTTAAAATTACCACCGAAATTGCACGTCTTTGTATTAATTAGTAACCCAATTCCCCGAGAGATGGCGCTGTAGGTACTTATTACATTGGATCGGGTATTACCGAATTGTTCGGTTGGCCTCATAACTGGGAACACTTATTGTGACGGACGGGAAACTACGGAACCCTACACTGAGCGTGGCCCGACACGCTCTTGGCCGGTTTTTGAAAATAAACTTGGACGACTTAGTTTTTGTTGCTATTCTATTATTCTGCTGCCTATCAGTAATCCCCACTTCTTTGTACTAATAGTGCATTGCGACCCTGCTACTTTTGCCGCCACCGTGTCTACCCGATCTGCCATCTCCGTTCGCCTATTCATTGCCACTTTCTGCTCAGGTGTTGCCATCTCTTTCAGCTAATGTATCGCCATCTCTTTCCCAGGAGTTCTCTGCTGACTGGCGTGTACGTGCACAATCATAACGTTTACACCAATAATGACAACTGCTCTTCTCCGATGTGGCAGGCCACGCATGAGACCAACACCTTCGCTACTTATCTCTCGAACGCTGGCTACAGGACTGGTAAGTGATACTGTTGTGTTTTATAGTGGTGTGTTAATTTATTGAGGTACCTATTATAATGCTAGGGTTCAAATAAAATTAGCAGCTGTGTAGCACTTCCCAACGTAACCTACCTTTCTTTATCTTTCTCAACATTCGGAGCTAGGGCAGCGTTTCGTAATTTTTTTTAATTATAATGTTTTAATCATCATTGTTTACATTTTTACATATTTCTTTAACTAAAAATAATAGTTATTATGTGTTAATTCGATGTACATGAAAGGCAGGAAAGATAGTATGTTCCAACGGATATATGTCTTCCTTGTAGACTATGTATTGTTGCTCTTGGCTATCATCGATGATAAAACTTTGTAATCAAAGACAAGACGAGTGATAGACGGGACAAGACGAAGACCAATACTTGTTACTAAATCGTTCTGTCTAGTATCACACGCCTGCCTGCAGGTAGCATTCGTGAGTCAATACCGAAAATTTCCGGTATCAAATTTTTTGTACGAAATATTCCCAATGTTCGCTCTATAATTCTTTTAAATATCATTAGTTGTAATCATTTTATTGCAAGTACATATCAAGTTAATACTAGCAATTTCCAATTCCAAGATTTTCTCAACAACAAAGAAAAAAGTAGATTGGATGACCATGCAGTAAGCGACCAGGCGCTTCCAATTTGCGGTAATGACGACAAGCTTACGCAAAAGTAAAATGTCACGTCAGTGTGGATGTTTTACATAGTAATTTAGTTGGTAACTGCAACTGTTCAGGTAGGCATAAATGATGGTAATTAGTGTAATTCATCATCCGCCTGCAATCACTAAACGTTTCATACACTAATGTCAGGCAGCGGAAACTCTTGAACTATTTATATAAAGTGGAATAATTTTTCACATATTCAACGATTTGATTGAGTTTTCTTAGTTATAATTGTATTGTTACTGTTTATTTGATATTCTAATTAAAATGCGAATCAAAGTTAAATTAAAGATTCTTTGATACGCTTTAACCACTCTGCACGACAGGATTTTGACACATGACACATCAGCTGAATCGGTGGGGTGACGCGAATTGTCATGAAATTCAAGAATTTTCATCAATTTACAGCATTCAATTTTGTTATTAAAAATAAGTCACCGGGGCTGTTTCATATGATAAGTTTGAGGTTTATATTTCCAAAAACCTCATAAGGTCGATAAAACGGCGTCAATCTATTGTAAAATGTGTGTAAAATACATATTATTACACCCTTCCAAAAATTAGGTACTTTAAAAACGCTGGAAATAATGCACATACACAAGACAACCCTTTGATAATAAAATCGGAAATACAAAATAAAAACAGTGACATTCCATCTGCATTCTTATTTTTGCCATTTTACATATAAATTCAAAATAAAATACGATACAAATCTCGACAAAAAATACTAAAAACTGTGTTGCAACATGACATTTCTTAGTGATGACCGTAAATCTAAGTTTCATCATTACGATTAAAAAGTTGCATTCAACCTAATCGATAATCGTAATGGAGTAAACTTTAAAAAAAAGTTTTGGGACCATTGAGGAATTTACCTATGGAGATTGCATATTATTCTACTATTGATATTATCTGTTGTTCAATATCTATGATATCGATAAGAAAAGAAAGACAACAACATTTTGTCACGTTCTTTTTTGTTCTGCTATAATTATTTTCTTATGCGCCAAGATTTGAGGTACATTTTGCTGTCAAACGGTTTCGCGGTAAAAGATTTTGGCTGTTTTCTTGAATGACGATGAATGAAAATGGCGGCCAGTTTTGTAGGAGGTCATGCTAATTCTGTAGGTAACTAGTCAGACACCCCAGCCGGCATAACCATACCGTACCGCACCTAGAAAGCCATGCCTCCGCAGTAGCACCTTGTTTTAGACGGACAGGGACTCCGCACACATCGGTGCCCTAAAATATTGATAAAGACACCCGACGCCCGATGCCTGTAGCGTCTCCCGCGGTGGCTGGCTTGGTTTGAGGAGCGCCTCACTTCCCCCGCTCTAGACGAAGCGGGGGGGAGTGTCAGGGTTATGCAATAGAAGGAGCATGGGTGGGTTTTAGTCAGTACTAGTCTGACACTCCCCCCCGTTCTGCCCAGAGCGGGGGAAGTTATTTGACTATTTCCCACCCAAAAAAAACCCCTGTACACGACATCAAGAAAAATCCAGGTTCAAAGTGGACTCATTTTGAACCAAGAGTTTTCTTGGTGTCGTGTTTCCATCTCAATTGTGCTCTTCCTCTATAGGCCATTTTTACCCCAAGGCTTCCACTCCAAGAACACTTTGGCCTACAAGACATGTTTTAGGAAAGAATGAATACGCTTTTCAAATAACCAATCCACCAAACAATTTTGTCGAACAAATGTAATTTATCATAGCTGATTTTTTTAATGTGCTTACCAAGATCATAATTGGCGCGTTCTATATTCAACCTTATTAATTTCTATTTGCAATTCACATTCAAATAGTAGGTACAAAACCAAATTATTAATAAAAAAATAGCAAATAAACATTTTAATATAAATTTGAACAGCGAGCGCATTCGTTTTTTGAATTTTTATCTGAAAATAAAATTGGCGCGAATTTAGCCATAGATCAGTTTGTACTGTTTGTAGTTGAATCGGTTTTAGTGGCGTAAAAAATATTATAATCAATATTTATAGTATTTTACACGTATTACAAAATATTTTTTTATTTTCATCTATCATTTTCTGATATTCCTTAATTTAATTTATCGAGTTGATAGATTTACAAGAAAATAATCGATTGAAATAATCGCATTTACACATCACAAAATTAAAAAAAAAAAGAAATGGACGTCAATTTCGAAAGTGAATTTAGTAGTGGTTATGAATATTCCGTGTTATTGGTCCTATTATTGCAAATTACGATAAGATCTGGGCATTGTCATGTTATTTATAATATTTGAAATGATATTTGTGTCAGTTGTTATAGAATCTATTCGTAAATATATGATATAATGTGGAATTAAAAATGTAAACAAGCACGATTGGCGCGAAACTTCGACTTTAGATTTCAAAATGTATCATTACCACTACTAATATAAGTTCAATTACGAATGATTTCTTCACGTAATAAAAGGACACGTTAATCATGGCCAATAATGTGGAGTTTAAATGTCCGAAAACCTATTTTTTTATGATTTTTAGCGTCGACCTACACTGCCATCAAAATGGCGATGATCGTAATTTACGCATTTGGATTTTATAAGACTTAATTAAGAAACTTACTCAATAATTAAAGAACTTCTAATGACGTTTACATATGAGTTTTTTATTCTACTATCTTAATGAATGCACACCCATATTATTTATTAACCAGAAAATAAAATATTTACAAAAATAATGAGGAGGTCATATGACTTAAATGTCCGACCCCTTTCGGGGCCAGTACCGAGCCAGCGGAGGTTTGAATGTCGAGCCCCCGAAGGGGTCCGTACCGAACTATACGGTTAATATAACAGTTGAATTTTTATTTATTTCTGGCAATGCTGACAAATCTTTTACTTCTTACAGATGTTAAGTTTACGCTATATAAAGTTTCTATTCTGATAAGACTAATGAAAGAACTTGCTTATTATAACTTCAAAGTTCATATTTTTCTACGTTTCTACATATATTATACCATTGACAAAATAAGAAAGATGGCAGCATAAAAAATACGTTCTAAATTACAGTCTACGACTCGCAGTCTAAAATATCGTTTGCGTTGGCACATGCACGCTGCAATTTGCTGGCGCTTTTGAAATCGAGACAGATTGGAAGCTGCGCGCTGAACGCCCAATAGAATGAGAACTATCGCAATTACGACTGCATTTTCAGGCTCATTCAGCTTATATTTACTGTACCTTATTTATTTCCTTCATGAAAACTTAGTATATTTTTGAACTAATTTGACATCACTTTGGGGTTTGTAAAGTCTCCCGGTGCATATAATTCATTATTTAGAGATATAATGCTGATAGTATGTCTCTATGTTTTGTTTGTTAGAAAGACGATTCATATCTGACGTTAATCTTACAAATCTTATACAGCAGCCAGTTTTTTCGAGTTCGTCTCAAAAGTTCTCTTATTCTTGTTCGTGTTTGTACACAGAACTCTTTCTTTGTATTTAAGTCCATAGCTTTTCGCCGACGACGTGTACGATGATCGACGGTACGTCTGGCAGAGTAGTTGTTTTATTATGTAGAGTACATGGTATCGTAACTCGACACCCGACCACCTGGGAATGCACTTCGTCTAGATACTTATAAGTACTTTCGAAGAACAAAGTTTTATGTGAATACTCTCTAATGTATTAATGCATTCAGTGAGGTGCCGTTAAAGAAGGCTTTATTTTATTACAGTTATAAAATGTTATGTTTAAGTACTTTGAAGAGGATCTATTAGTAGCATATATTTCGGGAAACATGGTTTCACGTGTGAACTGAGATTTACAATGGTAGATATGATCAGCCTGATAACACAATAAATAAATGTTTAGATTAACGTCCCATGTCGTCAAATCTTAATTATTCATTTGACACTGATTTTTATCTTAGGAAACTGTTAACGACACTAAAATGGAAAGTAAACGATGATAAAAGTCTGAGTCAACATTAATTTTATTGATGAACTATTTTGAAGGTTCCCTTCAAATATAGACCTACACTACTGACCCTTAACTGCAAAATGTTAAAAAAGCGACTATAAACGCAGAACATTTTCATCCCGACCGTACCGCGTCGAGGCGGTGTTCATCTATATGAAGACGTAATACTCCTCCCGGTAATACCTGAGTCGTGGAGCGATGAACGCTTATCCGCCAGATAGCGCCATGATGCAATAAGGTCAGGAATGCCGACTGACTCACAGGCCACCGCTACAAACTTGTAACTTGCACAATTTGTTAAATGTTAAACGAATTCATTAAGTGGGGGTTCGATGAGAAAGAAATGTTTACTGTGTAAAGGAAAATACACATAAATAATCGACACGCTTCTTTTGTTTTTGAAGTTCGGAAAAAATCGACAATTAAGCGCAAAGTTTTTGGCTTTTTATTAATAACTTTTTTTATTAATAATTTTTATTAAAAATGATGTGTTGTTTAATAAGATAATAAAGCTAGGTGATAGGATGATATAAGATTAAAAGAGACTACAATTATCCAATAAAAATATTTACGTTCTATTCAGAACTTAATTGGAAAACAAAAGAGAATCAAGAAATAACTTATCCAATCGCAATGGCGTTTTCCAATAGTTAATTTTAAGAAAAGTCTTCTTTCAAACTGCTTGCCTGATTTGGTGGGCAATTGGATATCCAGTAGTAAGTACTGCGAGAACTGCGTATCCAATTGGTACATTCCTCATGCATCCGCAGTTTAGAATACGCGTTTATCGAAACTGGCACCAACTCACAAAGCCGTAGTCTATCTAAGGAATTCATAAAAGTTTATTGGCATAAGCCTTACGGAAATGACGAACTTCGGTTTTATCCCCAAATATTAACCCATTTAGCGATGAACTTAAAAAATTTAGAATGTACCAAAAAGGCCATATTTCAGGATGTGATTCAGACTACCAATATAAACTTTTATCATGACACCACCGTTGTAGTGGCGAAAAAATACTAGCCATCTTATATGATATGGATAAATAAATAAATAAATATAAATATCTTGGGACAGCTCACACACGGCTATCTGATCCCAAGCTAAGCAGAGCTTGTGTTATGGTAACCAGACAACTGATATACATACTTGCATAATTTATAAATACATACATATTATAGATAAATCACACCCAGACACAGAACAAACAATCATGCTCATCACACAAAGTTTGTCCTGGGTGGGAATCGAACCCACGACCTCCGACTCAGCAGTCAGGGCCACTAACCACTAGACCAACAGAAGGGCTACTATGACATCTTATAGCAATTCTTATTCCACTGAGGGAAAGAGATGGTGCTAGACACCCTGTATAGCTCTGTCTCTTTCCCTCAGTGGAATAAGAGTTGCTTTAAGAGGTCATAGTAGGGTAGCAGGCCCATCAAATGGATCGAGTAGTTATGGAAGTTTTGAATGGAACATTTTTTTGCCACCAATCACATGTTATTCGTACATGCTATGTAGGGAACTTCTGAGCTTGTGCACAACAGCGGTTGGGGCTGCGCGTTTCACCCACACAATTTTAGAAGATATATGGAAGCAAACTGTGTTGTCTAGCGTAAGTTTGTAAAAAATAAACCAAGTCAAAGGCCGTTGGGCTAAATAAAATACCGAAGGGTAATTTACAATAAAAAAATGGGAAAGACAACTTCTTTAGGCGATAGTCCGTTTTCTCCAATGTTGTTTTGGCGACTTGTCAATTTTCATATATACCCGAGTCATACACAAAGTGCAGTTTAATTGATCTATAGCCAGGAAGGATTAGTGGCATAATCGCAGCTAGAGCCGGTCGTTTGAGATATGTGCCGCTTTCTATTTGTGTTAGATTAATGACGCGGGGTGGTCGCACAAACGGTTATTCCTGTACTGCGACCAGCGGCCACGGTAATGTGTTTGTTGTTATATGGCTATTAATAACATGAGTAAGTTCGTAATGTTTCTGTAAAGAGGATTATTATAACAAAAAAAAAATGTATTATCCATAGCCATAGTAATTGTGACAAAGTAAAATAACGTCGTGATGCTTGAAAATGTCCCATTGGTACTTGCCCGAATTTGAACCCACAACCTCATGTATGAGAGTCGAAGCATTTAACTAGAGTTAAATGCTTCGACTCTCATACATGAGGTTGTGGGTTCAAATTCGGGCAAGTACCAATGGGACATTTTCAATTCATATGTGCTTTCTTAGAGATTATCTAAGACATCACAGATATCGGTGAAGGGTAACATCGTGAGGACAGCTATAGGCTTGTATTTTAATAGTAAATAACCTTCAAAGACGAACTTATACTTCCGAAACGAGTTTTATATTTGACTTCTAATGCTCATTTTAAGTAACTATGAAATTTGTCTCATTCATACAACATTAAATATGAAGTTCAATTAAAAATATCCTTCAAACAAAACTAGGCCGTAGACACGTGTCCGTTATGCTAGCGTACCCCAGAGCTAGATCGAGTTGGTTACTATGCCAATAAACTCTGTGTAAATACTGCCTAATTAGTGTAAAAATAAAAAAAAACTCTTCCTCTTTAGTCTAGGAGATAAACACCACTTTCAATGGGTACGCTAGCGTCACGATCAAGCTAGCGTACCCATGGCCGTACTCGAAAACGGCTAATTGAAAAGCAACAGAGTTTACACACAAAAACTCTGTACAAATACTGCTCCCGCTATGCAAAATTTCATAACGATTACTCTTGTAGGAACGGAGATATTGCACAAGACTTTTCAATGACCTTCAAAGCGGGCGTTATGGCAGCGTACACATCATAGTTCTTATAGAAACGGAACTTTTTTAAAAATAAATGCTATATGTATAAATAGTGTGTGAAATTCTGACTCTATTAGTGTAAATACTTTATGCGAATTCGCACTGGAATATATAAAAAATCTATGTTAATTTCTGTTCATAGTACAGGTACAGATATGCTCAAAAGTTATTTAACATTTTTTTTTAATACAGTAGTAAAACTCAAACGTGATGAAATACTGAACTAGGAGGATATTCACTTCATTAATTGGTAGATATAGTTCTCACTGAAAATGAAACAATTGGAAAAAATCAAATAAATAGTTTTATCAGAAAAATAACATTCATTTTGCCAAAAACAATTATTATGTTCTTTTACAGTATAACCATATTATTACTGTTTTATTATAATATGGACATATATATTAGAATACCTACAACATAACAGGTTATAATTTAACATATTTATTTGTAACAATCAGTCTTAGATAATATTTACAGGTACCAAACTTATATTAGAAAATAACGCTATATTTATTTATTTATCCAACGCTTTATAATTTCACTACCTACTAATTCATTTTGTTCGCAACTGTACGTCAATACATTTGTTCCTAGAACTTAACATAAATGTTTTGATTATTTCACTGCGAATTCGCATAAAGTATTTACACTAATAGAGTCAGAATTTCACACACTATTTATACATATAGCATTTATTTTAAAAAAAGTTCCGTTTCTATAAGAACTATGATGTGTACGCTGCCATAACGCCCGCTTTGAAGGTCATTGAAAAGTCTTGTGCAATATCTCCGTTCCTACAAGAGTAATCGTTATGAAATTTTGCATAGCGGGAGCAGTATTTGTACAGAGTTTTTGTGTGTAAACTCTGTTGCTTTTCAATTAGCCGTTTTCGAGTACGGCCATGGGTACGCTAGCTTGATCGTGACGCTAGCGTACCCATTGAAAGTGGTGTTTATCTCCTAGACTAAAGAGGAAGAGTTTTTTTTTATTTTTACACTAATTAGGCAGTATTTACACAGAGTTTATTGGCATAGTAACCAACTCGATCTAGCTCTGGGGTACGCTAGCATAACGGACACGTAGACACGATGACTTCATCTGCACTATGAACTCTTTTGAACGTAGGACGTTCACGAATTTTACACACTCACAAAACTTTAACAGCATATTTACTATTTGTGTAGAATTTCAGCACTGTTGCGGATAAACAAAACATGGTAAATAACCGTATACATATAAACGTATATTGTAAGCGATAAGACAATAAAGAATCGAAAATGGAAACGTGTTGTGGTAAATCCAAATAGAAGTGGAAAAGGGCAGAAAAGCCAGGATGTAATAATTACATTGTTCGTAGTAAGTTTGTACGTATTGTATGTATGTCAAGTTCTAAATTTAGGACTTTGAAGTAAGTCAGATTTCTTGTAGATTTCTTCGAAACTGTCAGGTGTCTCTTCTTTGGGACAGAGATGAAAGCTTCATAAGTTCTAATAGACTGTTAAACAATTTATTCCCAAAGCATCCTACATTCGAACAAAAGACAAACAACCGCTAGCTACTTCAGCATTTCAAAATCGCGGAAGCATCTTGTTGCGGCGTAGAGCAAAACATCTAAATAGAATCGTACCGTCCTTATCTCCTACTTAACATCGACCATAAATCAATAGCACACACCAGAGGACAGCCACAATTTGTACAATGCACTATGCATCTTCTAAGATTTGTTCTAAATATCATATGTTAGCGTGGGTGCACGTGGGTCGCCGGACGTCGGCAATTTGTTCGCATCACTCGTAGGAATAAATGTAGATGGAAGTGTCCTTGCCGGTATTTGGGGAGAACGATCGGGCGATCTATCTCCATCCGGCTAACGTACCTCAGATTTGTCCCGTGCGTCTTGACCTACGTCTGGAGAGTTCACGCGGTGCTCTCTTTTTTCCCAAAACTCTTGTAACATTGATCATGTGCATGGAACCAGCGGTATTCCGGCAGTTAAAGCGATTGCATCATTTACAAATTAAGCAAATATGGCGCATATCATTTATCACACGCTAAATTGTTGCTAACATTCATCTCAGTTGCGGGAGGATTTATTAATTGCATGTGACATCGAATAAACGGATTGTATGTCAACCATTTTCAATGATATTCAAATGGAATTACTGCAGGTGCGAACTTCAACTGTTTAACATGTGCTCAAGAATGTGCACTTCGTACATTCTTAGCAAAATGTTCACAGAAGTGCGTTTTAAGACGCAAAGCACATGTCGACACTTTATCGCTGTTCTCTTAAGAATACATTTGGCTTGTAAATTTATGCTTCAAACGAGGTATCATAAATTCGTCCCTTTACTTTCCCTTCCGGGCTAGTAGATGCCGGTCGGTGGGTACACCCACGGGCCCGCAGCGGCAGCTCGGCTGGCACAACGTGTGGCCGGTGATAGAGCCTAATCACTTAATATTGCCTCTTCCGTCCAGATATGAAAGTTGAGAAGTGTGGGAGTGCAAATTGTCGCTGATTGCTCGCCTGCGCTTGCTCGGACACTCTTTCTACTATCACCTTCCCGTTACTCAACTATGGCTTCCGGCTTCTCATTTTGGTCTAAGTTTTAATTCTGACCTCTTTGGAGGTTTGTCCTTCCGTCCTACGCGTTGTTGTAACTTGTACCCCGTAAAACCCGTGTACATCATTGTGTGTGTTACATTATTCCCAATTTGTATAAGTGCAGGTCTCTTAGCACAATTTTGCAGATATCGCAACAAAATCAACACAAAAAAATCTTGGACATAAAAAAGAAAATCGTTGCAGCAATAACGATAACGTAACGAATTTCACTGTGAAATGACACTTCAAAGGACACTTACGTAAAACGGAATGCGCCGAGCTCGTTGCCAACAACACTGTAATGAATATAGAGATTAGCAGCTGCAAGTAACGGCCCGTTGTTCAAACTTCACAACTCCGGCGCAAAGCCTTGATTGAACTAAGCAGTAACTTGGTAATTCAAACTAATAGGCACTAAGTTAGGATACCTATGTTTAGCAATCTGTCTAAACAAGCAATTTGCGCGTGGTTGTCTTTGAGGGCTATAAACTTTGTGTCTTAATTTAGTCCTGTGATCGTATTGTTTACTGTTTATAACCAACATCTAATTACCAAGTTGGTGATTGGAATTCTTTGAGAAACTATTGTCGACAGAAATTCGGACGAAATAGACATTATGACGTAATGTAGATTTCGTCTGAATTTCTGCTATTCCTAGTAAAAAACCAAGTTGCAAATTGCAGTGAATTGTTAAAACAGGTCAAACTAGCCGACTATGGTGACTTTCCATACTAAGTCCAATCTCAGCATCTAAGTCGTTAACAAGATGTGGTTACTGAATGATCCCGCCCATACACAGCGCAGACGGACAAGAATTACGCTTTATTGTACAGAATGGAGCTTGAACACATTGTCGGTCCATGTGTAATGCTGTACAAACATTTACTGTGTGTATTATCTGTTGAAGAGATCCCTTTGTGTAACAGTTAGCACCTTCTCTACGTACCTAACTGCTTATTTAATTACACAAGTCTCCAAGTGCACGAGTCGCTTTTAAATCGCCAGAGCTGCAACAAAGTGTGCACAAACTTTAACACAATGAAGAGGTTTTATTATGAGAGCCTGTGGGCAACGTGCAGCCTGCCTGCCTCAGTCGAGCTACACCCCATTGTATTACTTGGATGTAGAACTTGCTAACACCGGCCTTGTTTAGCTGTTTATTCAGCCAAATTAGTTTATTCGAGAAGGAAACACGATTGTTCTCTCGAATTATCTCGTCGTAAATTTTCTAAGCATTTCGCCGAATAATTTTGTCTTAAGATTCCTGTTGTGCTGCTTAGCAAATAAATATGCTAGGGTGAATCCACCACAATAGACCAGACAACGGGTGAGGTTTAAATTCACGCTCTCGTTATTCAGGATTTAACCTGAGCTTTACTAAATTGTAGCATTTCATATTTACGCCTTTTGATATTGTTCCGACGTCTGCAGCTAAAAGCTCTTTAAATTTCAGATTTGACTTTGATTTCTAGTATTTGTTTCTTTAAAAAGTTTACTAGTTTAACTGCATTTGGGTTCCAAATATATTCGTTCAAGTATATGAACTACTATGGAACTTTATATTTCTTTTAGTTCTTCTCTCTTAGTACCTGATGTATATACATACTCTGGCGAGTATATTTGCATAGACTATGTTTGCACTTCATCATCGCCATCACTCATGAAAAAAAGAACTCGTTGAAAACACCGTGTAATGTTTGGTTTCCTTCTAAGTGTTTAATTATCTAAAAAACGTTTGGGTAAACGATTTGTATACTATTAAAAATATATCCGATAATAATTCTATGAAGTATCTCGTATCGATGACGCAGATAAGTACCTTACAGTATTACAAGTATCTTATACCACTTGAACAAAGTACACTATGGCTTTAATAGTGGCCGAGAGTTGTATTAATTCAAGGCTTCCCATTGGACTTTGAATCTCCTTGAATATAATGCAGCTCGGTTCAGTATATTACAGTTTTATAGCTATAGATACTACGGTAGTGCTGTAAGCTGTGATAATGGCGGCTTTTAAGAGCATCTGAATAATAAATCAGTGTTGCCAGCCTAATAAATATAAATGGCGATCGTAATCGAAGTATTTGTTAAAGATTAAAGTGTACTGGCTGAGTTGCTGCCAATTTTGGGTGACGAGAGATTTATTTAGCAACCTTGTCCTATGCATCCAGTATATTAATGTTTATTATTGTTTCCTCTTCTGAATGTATTTAAACGTCAAGTTCATTCCCAAAACAGACTCCATCGTTATCAAAATTTGAATTTGTTTTATATCTATCACCGCCATCATTAATTCTTTTCACACAGGCATGTTGATGGAATGGAGCCAATAAATAATCGTTATAAATAGTGTATTAGCAAGTGTGCGTGGATGCGTGGGCGCAGCACCGCGCCGGACTGTCTAGGCAACCTGCGGAACATCATGGCTTGTCGAACAACCCGCCGACACAGAATGGAAATGGAAAGACAAGCTGATAATATTTTATTGACGTGATTAACGGCACTGGTCGTGTTTTGTTTTTTTACTAAAATATTTAAATCTCCATTTGGGTATTTATTAAGTTTAGTGTCACTACTATTTAACACGTTTTATCAGATTCACCTGTAAATTATAACTAACTTAATATTTATGTATAAGAATCATAGAAGTAAAATTTAATCTATTTCTAGCTTTCGTACTGATCTGAAATTCTGAAAATAGGTTTAGTTTGGATGTCAAAGCTTGGTGAGCTAGGTCACGCCATTCTACTCTCCATTTTTTTTTAAAGTACTTATGTATAATCTTGTTGTGTCGGTAAATCGTTCAACGGCGAAACGAATGTCAGGCATACATTTCAGAATCAATCTTTAGAAATGCCTTTTAACTGATTGTAAAATCCATCGGCAACAAAACTTATTTCCAAATATTTTCTTTGTAAGTACTGTGGAGGTTTAATAACAGTAGGTAACGAAACTTCAAAGCGTGCCATTCATTCGAACGTTTAAAAATAGAATGAAAAATGGGAGTAGAAAATAGGTTTTTTTTATTGGGTAAAATATTGGTAAAGTGATAATCTAAAATATAAGTAGTCTAAAGTGTTCTATGCTTCTTTTCTTACAAATAATATTTATTGTTTAGTAATGATTGTTGAATCAACAACTGCCGTTCGAGAGAGATTAAAGGAATGTCTGATAAAATGATGGTCCATGTTTGAATAAATCCGTGTTCCCATCAAACCACTTTAATGCCGTTATATTACGATGTTGACTGATGCCGCAGCTGTTTGCCCTGCCTATTAGGTTTCGCTGATTGAATTATCATCGCTCAAACGTATTTCACGGAATATTCTATGATGTAACTAGATATCGTATACTATGACTATTTAATCATATTATCTGTTATATGTAGTATGAATTGGTTGTTTTTTAAATTATTTTTGAGGATGGGAAATCATCAAATAACTTTCCCCGGAGCGGGGGAGGACTGTCGGACTTGTACTGGCTAAAACCCACCCAAGATCGTCCTATTGAGGGCAATATTTACATGGAGCGACTGCCTATCTGACCTCCACAACCCAGTTACTACTGGGTAATACGATATTCCTTGGTTAGACTAGTTGTCAGACTTTCGGGACACTACCTACCTACCTGTAACGACTGTCAAAGATCTACAACTGACAGCTGGGATCAACAGTTTAACGTGCTATCGGGCCACAGAGGAAACCCGGATTGTGTCGACTGAGCGGCTGTCATTATTTAGCCACGCACGAGCTCCTACTACCTACTACACTACAACCTGACGATTATTGGATATTAAAGTTCCCACTTGCTCCACACATCACGAAATACAATTTCTGTCAATCTTTGGAGTAAGACAATACAGAATCTTGTTTGAATACGTATGTTATTTAAACGTATTTTGAGTTTTGTGGTGAAAAAAATCTGCAATAAAAGCTAGATAAGATTCATGGATAAAATATATCCTTATGTATCCTTTACAAATATCCAGTTTAGAAATCTTAGTCCATTATCTTCGGGCCCGAATACGTTAGCACGTGTATTAGCAAACAATGAGGTGAGGAAATGAATATCGAGAGTCCGTGCGCCTGCGTCGTTGCGGCTGCGCCCCGGTCAGCGAACGAACGGCGCGATAAAATGGCTAGTTTGTGGAGCGCCGCTCCGTCTGCCCGCGCCGGCAAGTAGGTACACTTGCATCCTAGTCAGGGCTGTGATTTTGCCTATGTACTTTATTTTAAATTGTGCTAGCAGCAATTATTTAATAATACGCCAAGTTAATAAAAAAAAAACATTTTTCCACACATAGAAATTATACGATATCTATGGTCCATACCTTTTTTTTTCCAATAACTTTTTTTGAGGCGTGTCAGACTTTTACTGACTAAAACCCACCCCTGTTCCTTCTATTGCCCTTTATGTTCCGGGGCCGCGGTATCTCTTTCTGAACAACCCGCAACCCCGGCAGTCTCTTTCGAACAACCTGCAACCCCATGGTCCGTACCTACGTGAATTATGTATTCATAAGTATGTGGATTTTACACTTTTTTTTTCATGGTCAAAATGTATGGAACAGAATTTTCTTAGAAATTAATTCATGATAAACACGTCGTAATAGGGCGTAGCAATCTGAATCTATGATAAAGTCCTTTATGATACCTATGGTATTAATACACCGTATGATTTACTCGCACAACATTTTTAAAATCCCTCAAAAAAGTTAAATAAACGTCTCTAAGTAATATTTCATTAGACAGGTATTCAAATTCCTAAAACAAATAAATGTTAAACATTTTAGCATAACTTAGTCTTAGAATGTTGTATTTAATTACAGCTACGATGAAATATGTCAGTCATACTTCAAATCCTATGTCTAGATAAATTTTCCAGCTAGTGTAGATAATTACCTATTCCGTTGTGTCGTAATTTACGCGGCGTACGAAGCTAATTTAAAATTATTAAATCTTTGCTGCGATGGTGCTATAAATACCAAGAGGTTTTATAAGCGGTTGGTTATAAAACTGGCAATAATAATTAAACTTATTAGTCTGTGCTTGGACTAAAGCCCTTTTACTTACTTGTGGTCGTTTCCTGAACCATAAATTACAGCTTGACATCGATCTATAAATCAGAAGTCGCTGCTTACAAACATGGTTACAGATACAGTCGATAACTGTGGAACACCGACACAAAACAATCGCACATACAATCTTTCAAGTAGGATCTCTTTCCGCATCAATTTCTTAATATCACAATTCATCGTAACACTACATTGTGTTGCCAGCCGTTATTTCAGCAGAATATGATAGATATCTGGTAACCCTAACGGTGCGGTAAGGAGCATCTCTACTTGCGAGTCTGTGACCTCGTTTGTGGTCTCGTTCAGCCGGTGTACGTTACCAAGTGTTGTCTATACACGGTGCACCTCTAGTTCACCTCTCTACCGCCTCGAGTCGTAGTGGGGAACGTTAGATATTTGATAACCGCGCTTTTTGTTACCCGTTACAAACAATAGTGTTGTTTTTCATGGGAAGACGTTTATGAATGGCAGAGTATCTTGTGGTTACTGTCATTCAGTGACTTGTAATTCCTAATTTTCTTGGCCATGTTGCATTTAACTTTAATCACATGACATAATAATTCAGTATGTAATTTTTTGTTGAAATTTATTTCAACATTTTTTTCCCAATTATGAACCTAAAATTTACAAATGGCTTTGAAAACTACATAGGTTAATACGGAGTTGCTAAGAATGCGCTTAAACTTTAAAAACCTCAACCAATTCCGAACTGTAAAATAAACTAAAGAATACGAAGCGTCGTGAGTCATACCACAAATGGACGGCCCTAAAAGACTTGTTCAATAACACAAAGCTTCTGAAAACTACTTGTTAGTTGTTATTCCTTCACATGGTATCAACAAGGCACAAAATAACACTGTCTCACAAAGTAACTAACTGGAAACACCAACGGACATTTAAATTAGTACTGCTACGAATTCATCTGAATACGTATTGCCTACACTTAGTGAGATGTTAAAAGGTCGCTCGCTGGCGCATGCATAACCTGTAACTAAAGGTGGTTCGCATTCAACTGAGGAACTTTCTCGCGGCATTGCAGCACGGAGGGAAAGCGACCAGGTGTGCGAACACCCGCTAATTACTTAGCTTAGGGCAGGCCCTCCGAGTCGAGAGTGATTATCATCTCTTGACACCGCGGTGTGGGACGGCGTGACCTTTCCCTCACAAGTACCTGCTCAAGTGTTTGCTAACAATGTAGGGTTTTATAACTTTACATCCACAATACGGTTGTTTAAGTGCAAATAATGATATGTTTATAAAAGGCAAAGCTCGTAAACGTTAGTTAAAAAACAGCCAGGATGTAGAAAGAAACACCTAGGTTTGATATAATCAATACACAGGTACTTAAAATTGGAAATGTTCTCTGTCTTTAGAACATTAATCAGCTTATTTCAAAGAATTGAGATTGAATTGCAATTGAGAGAACATGAGAGATCATAATTTTCTTCGAATAATAAGTTTCATTTATGGTGTATTGATTGGTGTGCCCTGTTAAGCTTATAAATATATTGCATCCGTATTCACACTAACGGGATAAATGTTCGCATTTTTTTTTATCGAGCTTCACTCTTTTACATTTACGCATTCTTGATGTTAATAAAGTTCTGACCAATTTTTCGTATTTTTTCAAGTGAAAGTGTTATATGTATTCTGTGAAACAAATAACAGTCACGTTGTATTAAACATTAAGATTGATTATATCAGACACTTCTTCTTCAACAACATTTTGATTCTTGCAGCATTTTTGTCGCATTGAGTGTCGTAATGTCAGTCTTACCAAGGGGTATCGTATTACCCAGTACTAACTGGTTTATGGAGGTCAGATAGGCAGTCGCTCCATGAAAAATACTAAAATTCAGCTGTATCGGGTAAGACTGGAAACCGACCCCAACATAGTTGGGAAAAAGGCTAGGCAGATGAGATAAATGTCGTAATGGGCCCGAACTCTTAACGGAAACGGAAATTAATAGATGAATTCTCATATCAACCAGCTCAAATCATTACTACATACATAAAAGTTACGCCTATCTATATATAAATAAACAAGCATGTCAAGAATAAAGCTTCAATTTACGATATCAACATGGCCAATGAATTCCGAATACCTTTTGGCTGTATGCATGGGAAACGTTTAGTTACCACGAATGGTTTCGCAAGATACTCGCGCTTTGCGTGGGGCGAAGCACTAGCGGCCCTTCCCTAAGGTCGTGGGTGCACAGAGCACACTTACGGGTCAAATATGACGCGATCATCAAACATCACTCGTGATTTTGGGTGACATCTTAAAATAAATGTGTGGGTTTTTGTTGTTATTAAATTCGACTTGACAGTGTAAATGCAGATTTTCTTTGCAGCTTTAGTGCAGGATTGCATTAGTCGTGATGCGCGAGTAAACGGACTATCAAGTCATAAGGATCGAGTTCGAGATTTGATTCGATTTGAGATCGAGTTCGGCATAAAAAAGGAGGTTAGGCATTATTAATCACAGAAAAGAAAAATACTTAGTTTACAATTTTTTTTTTGTCTGTTAGCCAAAGTTTTTAAAGATTGCTTAGGAAGTACTAATAAACCATAGACGAAAACCCAGTTTCCCGTTCACCAGTTAAATAAGCGCTAACCCATCTTATCAAAATCAAAATATTTTTCTCTCACATAGGCCTGCTATTATATAGAACATCGGTTCGGGTTGGTCGTTTTCTATGGAAAAAGTTCAGCAAAAAAATCCATGGTTACTCTTCATTCAGTTTTAAAATGTTGTTGTTGCGGTGTTATTAAGTATGCGCATGCGCGTATTTAAGTATGAGAGGACAGCGTAGGCCTGACAATAAGTCATTGCATACATATATAAATAAGAAGTTAACAAGTCTATGAATGTACAGACCCACAAAGTCGACTCAATCACAGGGAATTGGAAAAAAAACCATACAAGAAATTGGAAAAATATAACAACAAAATAACTAAGTATTAACATGAAACATGTAACACAGATGTTTATTAAAATCCTGCTAATACTATAAAATACAATTTGTGAGATGTATGGAATTTTGTAACTTTTTTAAACAAGACTGACAGAAGAACGGATTTAGTCATTATTAGCTTAAAAGGAGGCTCCAATCACCTACTAATGTAAAACTTTTTGGTTCAGAAATAAAGATTTTGTATTTCTATTTGTATTTGAATTTAGATAAAATTTAGCACACACAAAGTTTATAAAATGGATCCCGTTTGACAGTTACCCAAACCTATGCTCGCCACGACATAAGCCACGGACATAAGCTAAACCTAAACAAGTAACATTACGGCTTCAAATTAATTGACGGCACAAATTAATCTCTTACAACTCTAATCATTTTTTTCCAATTGGAATGTCCGAACTCTCGGCCCTTCGACGGTGTCCTTGACTAGATTTTCATTACAAACGTAATTAGTGAGGCGGAAGTGACGTGTCGGAGATTGTCCCTCATTTGACGCAGAATTCATTAGGCTGTGAAGATGTCATCGAAAAGGGCCGGTAATTGATTCATTATCGAGATTGGACGTCAATTACGAATGAAGACTGGCAATGTTAGCAGTACACTTCAAGAAATATTATAAACTAGCTTTTGCCCTCGGCTTTGCTCGTGTTAAATTCGGGGTAACACAGTTCCCCTTTCCTGATTTGCAGGTACCTGCTACCTGTAGTTTTTGCCCTTGCGCCTTATGATTGTAATAGCAAAGCTAAATTTCCCTCTTTCTAAAAAAAATATTCACGCCTAAATAAAAATAAATTTTGGTACAGAGATGGTTGGGACCCTGGGGACGGACATAGGCAATTGTTTTTTAAAAAAGATTAAGATATGAGGGAGAAAGAGGAAAGACTTAGCTTTGCTATTACAATAAATGAGGCGCTAGGGCAAATCAAATCAAATCAAATCAAATCAAATCATTTATTTCAATTAGACCATTACAGGCACTTTTGAATGTCAAGAAACAAAATGAATCTACAATCCCGGTCACAAGGCATAATAACTTGTGAAAGTACTGCAGTTGCCCATTCCAAAGCGTTGATCTCTATGGAGAAGAATGGGCAAGAAACTCCATGGACACTCTTTTAAATTCTAATATTTTTACAAAATAGTATTTACATCATTCGTGTTGAGATTATACAAATATGTGAGAACGATGTAGAAAGACGTGCACAGTAAGAGCGTCCAGAGTAAATAAAAAACAAAATTCAATTTAAATCTAAATAAAATAAAAATGACCGTGGTAGTTAAAAAAATGACCAGTCCCAACTGACAGCGCCCGTTCACGAACATGACGTATGGATCAGCCCCATTCAGCTCGACCATTTTGAAGGGAGCTAAATGACCCGACACACCCGCCACCATCAGCGAGACATTTAAGTGAGCATGACACTATTAACCACCAGGGCTTCGTCAAGTCAATGATAATACATAGCACTCACATATGGGCTTAATAATTATACAATACTAGAGAATTGATTCTATACATTGCAAAGATAGTCTTACAATCTTCTGCAGCGTCCATTATAGCTTCGGATACTTAGTAATGAGTTTACCCCTATGCTTGAGGAGCAGGACCAGCATTGAGCCAAGCATTTTTATCATCAATATAATCCCCCAATTTATAATATGCTTGCCTACATAGTGTGCGTTTAATACAAGATTTAAATTTCGTTTCATTCAGTTGAAGAATGTGGGGAGGTATTTTATTGTAGCATTTCAAACAGTACCCCATGAAAGATGAGTCTACTTTAGCTAACCTGAAACCTGGTTGAACTAATTGGTCCCTATTTCTAGTATTATAATTGTGTCTGTCACCTCTTTTACTAAAAAGATGCGAGTTTTTCCTGACATACATGATGTTTTCATAAATATATTGACAAGGTACAAGGACAAAGCTACAGGTAGCAGGTACCTGTAACAGGAACTGGGAACTTAAATTCGGGGTATAACACCCCGAATTTAACGCAAGCGAAGCCGCTGGAAAAAACTAGTTTATAATAATTATCAGTTAAACAACCTAACTTAATTATCGAGATACGATCATATTATTTAAATTGAAGAACATAATTATAGTTTTATAATCATAACATAGCATGACACATTCCAGTAATTAAAATCTCATCACGCAATTAAACATTTAAATTATTAAGTGGGTTCAAAAGCTAATCGCATTATCTGTCTTATTAGGAAACGTATGTGGGTTGATATTATGAACTTAATGAGGCAATCGTCACGCGATACTTAACCATAGACAACACGATGACATGATATACATAGGAAGACGACGATATTATAGTGCAGCGTGGTTTTATTAGTGCCTGAATGACATTGAACTAGAGCGATGTTTATAAACATTTGCGAAATTGTCTGTGGAAGTCCTTACTTTCTTACTTATATCATGGGGTCTCATTGCGAAGAAAGAAAAAGTAGTTCAAAAAAACATCAATAGATGGCGTTATGTGTATCGATTTGTTTTTGAAGTTTGTGTAACTGTTTAAATTTGACCATGGAAGAAGTATATTCTTGTTTTTAAAAATCCCCATAACACAAAAAACAGGAATAATGGGCTCCTAGTTCCAAATTCCATGATTTTTCTAAATAATATTATGGTGTTGGCTCTGGTGAGAACAATTTGTACTACGTTGTGGTTAGGTAACTCATTTGCTGTTATTTCTATGAATAGATGGCGTTGTTTTCATTTTCTGAGTTTTACTACACAGCTCAATATTACCATTTACCATACCTATTTTGATAGAATGAAATATTATGAAATACAAACTATCTATACCTACTTATAATAAATCTGTAGAGAGGTCAATTTTGTACATGAAATGTATTTCCAAAATAACTATCAGAGGGTGATTAGTGATCGACTGATGCCAAAAATGCAATCAGTAATATTTTTGTCTGTTTGTCTGTATGTTCGTTATAGAAACAAAAACGGATTTTAACGAAACTTGGTGAAATTATTCTTTATACTCCTGGGCAGGTTATAATATACTTTTCATCACGCTACGATCAATAGGAGCAGAGCAGTGAAGGGAAATGTTGGGAAAACGGGAGAAGTTACTCCATTTTTTAAGCTTCTGTCGCGTGTGTAGCTTTAATGGTTAAAGCTACACAGAAATCATGTATGACGGAAATATTCTCCTAAAAATTATATAAAAAATAATCATACCACAGCATATGTCTATCTTTAATGGTTAACTCACAATAACACGTGGTACTCCCGATAGCTAAGCAGTGCGGAGCTTTCTGATTATATTTGTCGACTCTTACGTTTAATAACACTCTCACTCATCTCTTATTAAAAATAGTTAACATTATTACCTATACAATAAAAAATAATCATATATATCGGTAATTATAAAGCTGAAGAGTTTGTTTGTTTGTTTGTTTGAACGCGCTAATCTCAGGAACTACTGGTTGGAATTGGAAAATTCTTTTAGTGTTGGATAGTTCATTTCTTGAGGAAGGCTATATAACATCACGCTATGACCAACAGGTGCTGAGCAGCGCGGGTGAAACCGTGGGGAACAGCTAGTCATATATATTGGTAAAGAAACACCAAAGTTATACATGAAATACGCTAATAAGCCATCGCGCATGAATACTGGATCATGCCATAAGGATTATTTTTGTGTGCGCTCGACGCGGCTACCGTAATATTTGGCTGTTGATGCGAATAGACGTTCAGAGTGTTCGGCCTTATTGACAGACAATGCCTATCACCGCGACTTTTAGTCTTTAAATAATTTATTTTTAGATTTCTTTTGTTGTTATTTAATAAAATAGGTACTTATTAGTTATTTTGGTAGTGTTTAAATAGGTAATCGTTCAAATTACGAATTATTAATAGTTTACATTTAATATCTTTTTAGGTAAAGTAGGTAGGTACGCATAGATTTTTAGATAGGTAGGTACCGAGTTTTGGTTAATTTAAGTTAAGTTTTTTTTATATCAAGTAGGTAAAAGCGTAGGTAGGTACTTTTAGTAATTATATTAAAGGTATTATTAATTAAGCATAGTAGTGATAGGTTTTTATCACAGTTTTAATTTTTAAGTGATGTAGGTATAGGTAGATAGTATTGGAGAGGCGTTTCAGCTTTATTTTCATTTCTTTTTTTTGTACAACACGCAAGGTCATCCGCACTCTATCGTCTAGCGCCCAACATTCGAGCCGGTAAGTATACTTACCTACTTTTGTAGGTACCAACACAACATACAAATATTACTACCTACTTAGTTAAGTAACAACTTGTATTTAAAATAAAATAAAAATATTCTACACACTCCTGAGTCTGTTAAAAAATAACTCCCTGCTTAAAATCATCTAATTTGCAGCAAATATCATTTCAAGAGCTACCTACCTATTTCGATATTATAATCATCAGCCTAGCCTTTTCCCAACTATGTTGGGGTCAGCTTCCAGTCTAACCGGATGCAGCTGAATATCAGTAGGTACCTATTTTATATGGAGCGCCGTGCGACTGCCTATCTAACCTCCACAATTTGAGGAGGAGCACAACCCAGTTAGTACCTACCTACTGGGTACCTAATACCATACCCCTTGGTAAGACTGGTT
The DNA here is from genome assembly GCA_958449745.1 of Ochropleura leucogaster. NCBI lineage: Eukaryota > Metazoa > Arthropoda > Insecta > Lepidoptera > Noctuidae > Ochropleura > Ochropleura leucogaster. The sequence goes on along the minus strand of OY288203.1, from coordinate 12,033,222 downwards.
GTCAGACTTTCGGGACACTGACTACCTGTAACGACTGTCAAAGATCTACAAATGACAGCCGGAACCAACGGCTTAACGTGCTTTCCGAGGCACGGAGAAAACTCGGTATGTAACGGGTGGTCACCCATCCACAGACCAACCTAGGCAAGCGCAGCTTAACCTAAAGAACAACCCGAGCGGTTGCTATTTTTTAGCCACGAGCTCCTCTATTCGCTATTTCGATATTATAAATAACTTTGATTGACTTAGATACTTGATACCTAATTATCAAAATTTGCGTTGACTTTTACGCTGAACCTAACAAATACCTCAGTCTACCGAAAAACATGTAGCTATACACCACGCCTCAGATAATATAATACTAGGCATGAAAGAACGTGAATTTATTAATGGCGATTGCCGAGTGACTGACGACGTAAGCTTCAAGGTCAAAGGGCTATATACCTACCTTAGTTTACAGTACAAAAGTATAGTTTGGTTTTATCGCCATCTATTGGTTCTCTGTAAAATAAACTGAACTTGAGCTATCGCTGCAAGCACCATCTAGCGCCGTTGTAAGTAAAAAAAAATAGCCCGGATAGCCCGGCGAAATGAGCAAGTTATGGCGGTCGCGTTTCTTTGTATGAGATGGAGTATCTGTACGTTAGTATTATATTATCTGTGCTTATATTATAAAAGCGAAAGTGAGTTTGTTTGTTTGTTTGCGACATGATGATGAATTTTGGTACAGAGATAGTTGGGAGCTTGGAGACGAACATAGGCTAAAAAATGCCGAAAAGGGGGAAGAAATAGGGAGTGACGTATATTTTTTTCCGATCATCACTCGGGTTAAAGTGTGCGTTAGCCCAAAGTAACTTTGCCACGCGGACGAAGTAGAGGGCGGAAGCTAGTTCTATTATAAAAACAAAATCGCTTCAGATCCGACGATGATCACGAGCCAAAAGGAAGATGCCTTCAAAGTTGAGCTGGAAGGATCGAATGATTCTCTTAAACGGGGTCAAAATATGCGCTTTGGACCTGTAGTAGCGGACACCAGCCTGTTATAATATAGGGACCATACTGCTCTCTGCAGAGGAGATACCTATCAAGAGCCAAACGTAGGAACAACTTTATTCTATTTTTGAAAGCTAAATCAGTTAACATAAAAAATAGAGGAAATGTCTTTTTTTTTTTTATTTTGTATTAATCTATTTTTATTTTAAACTAATTATAAATTAAACTAAAATTATTAAACTAAACTAAACTTATAAAGAAATTAAAAAATAGCGTCAAAAAATTCGTCCTCAACGCTGTCAGTTGGCAATGTCCCCAAGAGACTGGCCGCGTTGCCACGTTGTATGGCAACGCTAAGCCTCTGGCCAAAGTAAAAGCCAGCTCTTGGGTCACGGGAAGTGTCAACCAAACGTTTTGATATTGCCTTAAAAAGGCTGTGAGCACAAGGACCCCACGGTCCCAGAGTTTCAACCCCAAACGGCTCGAAAATATAGTTCCCAATAAGGTTACTATATTTACGCCGCTTGAGGTTCTCTGCAGCCGCAGCAGCAGCGCCAGCGCAGCACGAAGAGCTAGGAAGATGGGATGGCGCAAGAGTATCGACGCACGTTGCGTCCCACACTAAAGGCCTACCCAACTTCCAAGGAAACAAAGACATACCGTCCGGTCTTTTGCCATCGTCGCGTGCCAAGCCATTGGGTTCTAAAACAGCTGGAACGCCGACGGTGACAAGAGCTCGACGGATGATGTCGTTAATATTCGCGTGCAGCGCAAAACGGCCCGCACTTCGGCTGCATGATAGGCCGTGGTGTCCAAGGCTGTTGACTACTTCACCACAATGACAGCGATGAGGAGAACAACAAGGAGCACCTAAACGTAAGGAAGCAGCGAGGCGGAAAGTAGTGTCGTCGAACAAAGTGCCTATGCTCGACGACGGTAGTGCGTAAAGCCAAAGACCCGACTCCCACTTGCCCACAGCCAAAAGGCGCGCACGCTCAGCAGTAGTAGCAGACGTGTTCAGTAGATTATTCTGAACTACTCTGCAGAGCGGCTCGTCCCACTGTCTCTGGGAAAATGGTTTGTCGGGTTGTTCAGTGTTCGGGCAAGCGACTTTCCAAGCATCCTTAGCCTCGGAGAAGCATGGTACATCAAAATCAATCAGTGTGGAAGCCAGGATATTCCTGATTAATTTCTCAGTACCGTGGACCGAGGATAAGAAAGCTGGTAGACTAATACTAGAAATTTTGCGGACGCCGAGTCCTCCCAAACGAATGGGAAGAGTGGCTTGAGCCCAAGCTCGGTCGTCCAGAGCCACATTTAAAATTAAAGATAAGGTATGTCTGATAATTTGATCCATTTTATCCAAAAGATTAGTGTGCTTCCATAATGGGGAAGCACGTAGGAAATATGTTAATTTAGGGCCAAAACAGCAGTAACGAATTATAGTAATAGCCGAATGCATGTTAATTTGGAGCAATCTTTCTGAGACATCATTAAATTTTTGGATTTTTTCATCGATAAAATCTCGAAAGGAATTCTCGAAGATAGGAGACCCAAGGAGACGAAGAGAACTTTTGTCAATAATTTTGATGTCAGGGGCTATTGTGTTGAATTTGGATAAAGTCAGTCCTTTGTCGGTGCTGTCTGCTAAATATAATTCACATTTGGAAAGATTGAGATCAAGGCCAATAGAATGAAGTTCTTTTTTTAAATAAATTAGGTCTTTTAAGACTGTATCTACATCGCCGCCCAAGGTTCCATCATCGAGGTACCAAACGTTAAATTTGGAATTTAGCCGTCTAATGCTTGGGTAAACTAAAAATCACTGGCCCAAGTGGGTCACCTTGTTGACAGCCAACAGCAGATTTTAAGAGGTTGTCCCGATATAATAATTTAGTTGGGTGTCTGTAACATTGCCAAAGGAAACTGTAAATTTGGGGTAATTCTTGTTTAATTGCTGTTAACAAGGTATCCCTATTAACTGAATTGAAGGCATTCTTTATATCAACCTTCAGGATGACCTCACCTTTACCAGAATTTAGGTAGGTCGATAAAGCGTGTACGGCAGCCTCACAGCCCCCTTCGGACCCGTAACCTAGCTGCAGGGGCTGAAATTTTTCCGAAACAACCTCACCATAAAATTTTGAACAAATCTTGGCTGCCATACGGCGATAAGTAGAACCCACAGCAATGGGGCGTATGCCGCCATCTCTTTTATGTAGGGCGCATAAATTTGCACCATACAAAACGTCGATGACGGCCTCGTTCACCTTGCCGGAGAGCATGAGGTTAGTCAGAGCCGTAAGTTCCCTCAGGAGCAACTCACCAGCTTCTCCAGCGCCTGAGCAGATGAGGTCCTTTAGGTGCTGAGGACTAAGCCCATCCAGGCCACCGGCAGACCCGCTCCGGAAGGAGCAAACGGCTGTGACCACCTCTCGACCTGTAATGGTGAGGGTGTGAAGATCCGAATCAGGAGGGTCGGGAAAAGAAAGGGCATCCGCTGGGGCAGGGTGTTTAGTCTCCAGAGCTGTCAGAGTTTCTGGAGAGCACGGTGCCACCACATCACTACTGAAGAGAATCCTGGCTGCACCGCTAATGTCACCTTCCCCCAACTTCGATTCCACTAGGTGGGATATACCTCTTGAAGAAGTATATCCTTGAGTCGGTAATAGAGGAAATAGTTTTAAAAACCAATCTCAAGCCCTTCCAAATTCAAATATCTTCCATAGACAACAAAAGTCATTAAAGATAATAATTCGAAGCAATTGAATTCCCCATTAGAAATGAGCAAGAAAATCAAGGAAGCTTCATCCCACATAACGGTCACTAATTGAATATAATTCTACTTTTTCATAATTGCGTCTGTCTGTTGAAGATTTCTCGTCGTAATTTTACGACACGCCAATTGTAGCAATTGTTCTGTTAAAAATATAGCCCTCTGGATGTCCTGCTTAACGACCGGATAGAGACTAATTCATTGTTCACACCATCGTCAAATTAAAGCTATTAGTTTGAAGTTATTTCACTATTAGACATGGCAATAATCGCCATCTTCTTTGTGAAGTATGTTCGTTAAACTCTTCATGATGTGATGCTGCATTATGTCATCCAAGTAACAAAAAAGAAATAGTTTTATTATTTTGCACTGAAATGTTTGTCATCCATTAAACCGGATAATATGATTGTAGTCTATGCCTCAGTCTATCATTTAGTTTGACTCCCACATTGCACATAAGGTAGACGCAATTACACAATCAAAGATATTTATTCAATGGCTAGTGTATCACTTAAATCCATATTTATCTAACGTAGAAAATTACACTTTGTGCCCTTTAAAATCTCGACTGGCATAATGCATTAGAAGACACATAATATTATGGAAATAAATGTAAATGACGATCAATAAACATTTTATTTGGTAGTTCATTCATTGATCGTGATAAAGTATGAATGAAACGCACCGGCCCGCCCACGCCCCTCACCAGTTGTAAAAGTTAAGTGTATGCGGTATTTTATGTCACATAAGTACGTAACTTTACATGAGGCAACCGTTTAGCGACACATTTCGTAAGTGTCTTTAAAGAAAACGACATCTTGCACCAGTAAATATTATGAACAAAACGATACTGCTCGAAATAAGGCACCAATTAGTTATTTAAATGAAGCATAACGAATGCTGTGTTATTCAAATTAAGAACTTATTGGGAACAGATACATTAAATACACGTCTGTTAGCCAGCCAGTATCCAAAGTAGTTTGATCGAATAGTTGAATTGAATACCAGACAGTATTTCATTTATAAGTGAATTTATTGGAGCGAAAACACCCAATGTTATTATTGGCAGCTCTGAGCAACGAAGCCGAAATATTACAGATTGCGGACTTAATAGAAATGTGTCCACTGAAGGGAAATAGAAAATATTTTCAGGTGACATTACCGAGCTGCGTTGTGTTAGTCTTTTAGCAATATCTGACGCTTTCGAAGTAAGTGGTGCGTACTTTATTCAGCGTCGCTGGAACCCTGAACTTTTGAGACAGTTCGTTTTTAGCGGTAAGTACCTAGGTATTTGTTGTCATTGTCAGAAGTATTTAGGTAGGTACATGTTTTGCCTCGCGCTTCGTTTTTTTAATAGATTTTGTACCGAGTGTCAGGCTTTTAAAAATCCATTGGAAATGAGAACTATTAGGCTGTAACACGTAGCCTAGAGGCGATTTGGTCGTTATTAACCGTATAGTTCGGTACGGACCCCTTCGGGGGTTCGACATTCAAACCTCCGCTGGCTCGGTACTGGCCCCGAAAGGGGTCGGACATTTAAGTCATATGACCTCCTCATTATTTTTGTAAATATTTTATTTTCTGGTTAATAAATAATATGGGTGTGCATTCATTAAGATAGTAGAATAAAAAACTCATATGTAAACGTCATTAGAAGTTCTTTAATTATTGAGGAAGTTTCTTAATTAAGTCTTATAAAATCCAAATGCGTAAATTACGATCATCGCCATTTTGATGGCAGTGTAGGTCGACGCTAAAAATCATAAAAAATAGGTTTTCGGACATTTAAACTCCACATTATTGGGCATGATTAACGTGTCCTTTTATTACGTGAAGAAATCATTCGTAATTGAACTTATATTAGTAGTGGTAATGATACATTTTGAAATCTAAAGTCGAAGTTTCGCGCCAATCGTGCTTGTTTACATTTTTTAATCCACATTATATCATATATTCACGAATAGATTCTATAACAGCTGACACAAATATCATTTCAAATATTATAAATAACATGACAATGCCCAGATCTTATCGTAATTTGCAATAATAGGACCAATAACACGGAATATTCATAACCACTACTAAATTCACTTTCGAAATTGACGTCCATTTCTTTTTTTTTTTAATTTTGTGATGTGTAAATGCGATTATTTCAATCGATTATTTTCTTGTAAATCAATCAACTCGAATAATTTAATTAAGGAATATCAGAAATTGATAGATGAAAATAAAAATTAATTTTGTAATACGTGTAAAATACTATAAATATTGATTATAATATTTTTTACGCCACTAAAACCGATTCAAAAACAAACAGTACAAACTGATCTATGGCTAAATTCGCGCCAATTTTATTATCAGATAAAAATTCAAAAAAGGAATGCGCTCGCTGTTCATATTAAAATGTTTATTTGCTATTTTTTTATTAATAATTTAGTTTTGTACCTACTATTTGAATGTGAATTGCAAATAGAAATAAATAACGTTGAATTTAGAACGCGCCAATTATGATCTTGGTAAGCGCATTAAAAAAATCAGCTAAGATAAATAAAATTACATTTGTTCGACAAAATTGTTTGGTTGGATTGGTTATTTGAAAAGCGTATTCATTCTTTCCTAAAACATGGCTCGTAGGCCAAAGTGTTCTTGGAGTGCAAGCCTTGCGGTAAAAATGGCCTATAGAGGAAGAGCACAATTGAGATGGAAACACGACACCAAGAAAACTCCTGGTTCAAAATGAGTCCATTTTGAACCTGGATTTTATTTGATGTCGTGTACCGGGGTTTTTTTTTGGGTGGGAAATCGTCAAATAACTTACCCCGCTCTGGGCAAAACGGGGGGGAGTGTCAGACTAGTACTGACTAAAACCCACCCATGCTCCTTCTATTGCAAAACCCTGACACTTCCCCCCGCTTCGTCTAGAGCGGGGGAAGTGAGGCGCTCCTCAAACCAAGCCAGCCACCGCGGGAGACGCTACAGGCATCGGGCGTCGGGTGTCTATATCAATATTTTAGGGCCCCGATGTGTGCGGAGTCCCTGTCCGTCTAAAACAAGGCTCTACTGCGGAGGCATGGCTTTCTAGGTGCGGTACGGTATGGTTGTGCCGGCTGGGGTGCCTGACTAGTTACCTACAGAATTAGCATGACCTCCTACAAAAATGGCCGCCATTTTCATTCATCGTCATTCAAGAAAACAGCTAAAATCTTTTACTGCGAAACCGTTTGACAGCAAATGTACCTCAAATCTTGGCGCATAAGAAAATAATTATAGCATAACAAAAAAGCACGTGACAAAATGTTGTCGTCTTTCTTTTCTTATCGATATCATAGATATTTGAACAACTATAATATCAATAGTAGAATAATATGCAATCTCCATAGGTAAATTCCTCAATGGTCCCAAAACTTTTTTTTAAAGTTTACTCCATTTCGATTATCGATTAGGTTGAATGCAACTTTTTAATCGCAATGATGAAACTTAGATTTACAGTCAGCACTAAGAAATGTCATGTTGCAACACAGTTTTTAGTATTTTTTGTCGAGATTTGTATTTGTTTTATTTTGAATTTATATGTAAAATGGCAAAAATAAGAATGCAGATGGAATGTCACTGTTTTTATTTTGGATTTCCGATTTTATTATCAAAGGGTTGTCTTGTGTATGTGCATTATTTCCAGCGTTTTTAAAGTACCTAATTTTTGGAAGGGTGTGATAATATGTATTTTACACACATTTTACAATAGATTGACGCCGTTTTATCGACCTTATGAGATTTTTGGAAATATAAACCTCAAACTTATCATATGATACAGCACCGGTGACTTATTTTTAATAACAAAATTGAATGCTGTAAATTGATGAAAATTCTTGAATTTCATGACAATTCGCGTCACCCCACCGACTCAGCTGATGTGTCATGTGTCAAAATCCTGTCGTGCAGAGTGGTTAATTAAATTAAAAACTACTTAGTTACTTACAAAAAATGACAATGACGAGGTCATTAATCGTTTTATACAAATCAACGTCTGTGATTGATACTCGCACGCCGGCTGCAGCGACTGCTTGTGCCACTTGAGGCAAGATCCAGTTTTTATATCAGGTCTGCTCTCATCCACCGACTCACTATTGTATTCCTAATTGAGCTGTCAATAGTCGACCCCTCCTTGACGCGCTTCTCATAAATCCTCCACGGTAGCTCGACACGACGATAGCCTATAGACAATTATAATTTTTAAATTTGGAATTACTTAAGAACTGACGCAGAGAACTCGTTATAATTGGAACCAGAGAGAACGGAAACACATTTTACGCTACATTACATGAGAAAATTACAAATCACGATACGACTATAACGAGAAATTAATTATGATTAGGACTATTATTCATATTGCTAAGTTACATTACAAAATAGCGTGACGTGTTTATTGATTAATACAATAACAATTATCCCTATTATAGTGATAATATTTCAAAACGGGTACAAAGTACATGTTGTCACGATAAAATTTATATTGGTTAACGAAACATTATTCAAATGGTCGGTGTTGTCAAAGGCGTGTAAATAATTCAACGATTTATAGCGGCTGCGCCTACGCAGGTCACGGCACGCAATCACATGCAACTTACACCTTTGGGCGGCTCTTGGTCTAAGGCATAGACTGAAAGGTTGAGAAAACTTTAAAGTTGCTGTTCGATATTTTAATTATATTTGTTCTGCTTGATGCGATATGGCTAGGACCTGATGGTTTGTTGGGTTTTAGTATTTGGTACTCAAAAGAAGTTATACCTTGGTCATCAAATTGGGATAAGTATTAAAATAAAGAAAAATGTATTCAATATTGGTTGAATCAACCTGTCACTCATGTAAAAATTGTAAGGAAATCAGGAGTAGTCCCTCCAACTACTACATGCACACATGTACAATTGTGGGCTTTTTTTTCTGGTGGGAAATCATAAAATGACTTCCCCCGCTCTGGGCGGAGCGGGGGGCATGTCAGACTTGTACTGACTAAAACCCACCCATGTTCCTTCTATTGCCCTTTACGTTCCGGATTCTTGTTTTCTTTTTGTAACAAGAATTCAGAAATCGCCATTCGCTCATGACAAGCACCACATTGTTACCCGCCCACAGTAGCGCAACGGACGGACAAATCGGAGTCCACTTCCGGTCCGCCTCTCAGTAGATGCCGAGACTTGCGTGGGCGAGGCACGTGGCTGGTCACCAAGCCAGTTAGCCCCTAGCCAGCTAGCCGCCACGCCTTGATGCCATTCATAAACAGTTGTCAATGAAGGCCCATCGGCTCATCAATAAACGTTTTATCGTAATGTGATTCCTACGACATCAACTATCTCATTCAATAAAACGCGTTTCTGTACCTATGTCACAAAAATGGAGAAAGCCAATTTGAGTTACCTTTTTTGTCATTTTAACGCAACAAACAGTTAAGTGGGAAAAACAGTTCTTTCTATTGATTTTAAATAAAACTCAAAATCAGCCGACAAAATAAAAGGGGTAAAGTGTATTCAAATCATTTGCAACGTTAATGATGTTCCGAATCATGATGCGTTATTTAAAATTATAATTAGATATGAGTATCAATAGGTTAAAAAAAAGTACAGAGCCTCTATTAAATAGGGCACAATTTTATATCTTATCGGTCGCTGTCGCAAGAAAAAAGGTTAAGTAATTTTTATGTGAAACCATTTTTCGGATAATCACTAAATCCTGGCAAGTAGGCCCAAAAGATTGACAGAAGCTATTTGACTAAAAAAATAATGTTCAGTTTTTTTTAAAGTTATTTTCCGGCTTTCCATATTTTTTCTTTAAGATTCGGCCAGTTCCCCACAAAATATTTTAAAAGAGCAAAGAGGTAATGCAAACAAGTTTTAAATAGTTATCAAATTAAAACTTTAAAGATTTCTTTCATAGGTACAAACTTAATAAACCATCATTTATTTTAGAAGAAGAATTTGATACAGTTTTTTATTTACAAACAAAAAGAAGACCAACAAAGTAGTCTCTAACAGGAAAGTCATTAGTCAAAATAGAATCAAAGAGGACACAAATATTTTAGAAAGTTACTTTGAAGTTCGTAAACGCAGACTGAGTCTGACCACCATTTGTCCGTCTGACTGTCGGGCGAGACGTAATTAAACCAATAGTTTATCTTGTTTGTTTCTGTAGATTGTCTATGTTTTGTATTCAGTGTAGCTATTTATACCGAAACTAACTTAATCTTACATCTACACACCAACAAATACAACTTAAATCGTAAGAAGAGTTTCTTTTATATAAAACGACATTTGAGAACATTCCTTCATTTCAAAAATAATACTCTTAAAAGGTTAGAAATAAGATAACAAAGTTAAAAAAAAAACTTTACCCCTCACTAGGATCTTTTCCTGTATCGTAGGTGCTTTTACAAACAAAGTCACAGGCACAAACAACCAGACCCGGAACAACTGCCTGTCGGTCGGTCAGTCAAATATTTGTTCCGAGCGGGGATCAAGCCCGCGACACACAGCGCAGCAGTCGATCGCTCAGCCACTGCGCCTACCATGTCGTCAATTGGAAGCTCATAATTTTTGCTAATGGCAACTCCTGTCGGCCATAGACACTCAGCTAGGGTGGATGAATTCTACGTTTTCTAAAGCGAGACTCGAATCAACTTCGAGAAAAAACTGTAGATACATAACTAAAATACAAACAACAAATTTCATAATTCGTCACACCCTCATAATATACCGTTTATAAGGGCGTAAAGAATTCAATCAGTTTGGCGTGTTCCCGCATATGAGTAAAACGCTTGTCAATTTAGTTTCCATTAGTGTAGAGTAGAGAATGGTTTGTTGCTCTGCTGCACTTAAAACATTATTGAGTCACTGTTATTAATTTATCAATGAGAATATTATTATATTAGCTGTTAAAAAAGTAGTAGTAACCAACTAAAGGTTTTATTTAATTGACGGCACGGTTGGCTCAGTGGCTGAGCGATTGACTGCTGCGCTGCGTGTCGCGGGTTTGGTTTCCGCACGGAACAAATATTTGTTTGAAGTGCAGATAGTTGTTTCGGGTCTGGCTGTTTGTGTATGTGAGTTTAAATGTTTGTAAACGCACCCACGATACAGGAGAAATTCCTAGTAGGAGCAACGTTTTTAAAAAGAATAAAAAATCGGCCAATATTGGCCGAGCGATCCTGTTAGCGCCTTATTTGTATTTTGTTACTAATCAGATCACACTTTCCAAGGTCAGGGCAATATAACAATGTCAGGTTATAAACTAAGCCTCGTTTAAACTATGCAAGTAGCTTGGACTAGAAGAGGTCTAGACTTCTTAGCCTCAGGACACTGAACACTTGAACCGTAATGAACTCTGCCGTGTATTTCAGGTATGTACCATCCTTAGACTTTTCTTATCTTGGCTAAAAGTCATGACACATCTGAAAATGACTTACGTAACTGCAGATTTGTTGGAAAGTGGTGTTTCCGGGATCTATAGTTACACAATGCGTGGGAATTCAAATTCCCGGCATGCTAGAAATGCATGCATGGTTAGGAATTATTTAAATTGTGGTTGTTCTAAATTGAGAGCTGCGTTGACTGTGAATAGAGGTCCTTTTTGATCATTAGGAGGAGCAGTTCCATATTTCGGAAGATAACTCTGGTCTGCTCTATTTAGCTCTTCGGGGATTCTAGGCATGATGTTAATTGCGGTACGAGTTAAAGTGGCAGCCCAATGCTCAAATTAGTGCTCGACACTGACACAATAGGTTCGTCTTCTAAGCAGAACCCTAATCTGGAAGTAGATGGGGACCTCCTTAAAACTACTTCTTCAAATAAATTTTTGGTAAATATGGCCGTTAGAATGAAAAGAATAAGTATTTCATGCTGGCTGTGTTCCTGATGTTGCAAAATAGATCCTAACAATATTGGTAATATATAACAACTCGAAGGGCCTGCATAATAAATAACACTTAAAATCTATTATCAGTGTCTGGGGCTCCATAAATTACTGCCAGCTCGGTGCTGATATGATTAATGGCGATCTGTATGAAATGAATCAGGCGATGGCAATTATGTAAGCGATTCTGTGTCAAGTAGTCCGCCTGGTGTTTGTTGTTAAAATTGTGTTTGTTAATGTTTTTAAACGCATGACGTTTCCCCGACCGGATTTGCTCGCTATGCATGATTTTTTTAGGACACCGTGGCTCCTTTAAGTCAATTATCCTTTTTCCGGTCGTTTAGAGACTTAGTAGAAGATTGTATTGATAATGTAAATGACATCTTAGCATAATGTGACAGCTGTATTCCCGAAGGGCCAGGCACAGTTTTCTCGATACCCAAATGTGGACAGTAATGTTTAAGTCCTATTTACCTTATGGTGATCCTATTAACCTCTCAAAGACTATCATTATTTACGTCAACTATCCGTCAAGCACCGCCGGTCTGGTTCTTATCGTAAGCAAAATCTGATTTTAAGATTTATCTTTACTAGAAATACAGTTTTAAATCGGGTGGGGTTTGGTAGCATGTCGCATTACATTAAAATCGCAAAAGGCCATCATCTTCTATACAATGTTCGGAAGAACGCACTTCATGTATCCCAACTGGTAATCATATATTAGGCCCGTGTCATCAGCACTTTCCCGCTAGCCGAGAATGACAGTCGTACATTTTATTTTAAATAAAGAATACTGTCATAATATTGTGTCAAAAATAATACAGTAGAACAGCCAACCTACGTCGCGTGAAGCTCAGTCTTATTTTAGACCCACCCAATGATGATATGAGATCCATTATCGAAATTAAACTTCTGACATCCAATTTCCTCTTACAAGATGTTTGTATTTATTTATTTATAGAAAACAGCTTTCCAAGTTGTTCTATATTTGTAATGTTTTTTAAGGTTCCGTAAACAAAGTGTAAAACGGGAACCTATTACTAAGACTCCGCTGTCCATCCGTCTGTCACCAGGCTGTATTTCATGAACAGTTTTAGTTAAAAAAAACCTAGTAATATTATAATAGCGAAAGTGAGTTTGTTTGTTTGTTACGTCTTCACGCCTAAATGAATAAACCGATTTTGATGAATTTTGGTAAAGAGTTAGTTAGAGAGACCGACGTAGGCTATTTAAAAAACAAAGTGAGAAGTGTGGGAGAAAAAGGAAAGAAAAGGGGAGAGGAAGATACATTTTTTTCGATCATAACGCGGGTTAAAGTTAACGTTAGTCCAAAGTAACTATGCCACACGGACGAAGGCTCACATACAACAAACATGATTCTTGCCGTTTTTATAGATAATGGTACGGTACTCTTGGTCCGCAAGTCCGACTCGCACTTGGCCATTTTTGTGGTAAATATGAAGCCTACACAGTCAACAAACAATAAATAAGTACCCACGTAGGAAAGTCAATATCTTTTGCTGTTTCTTGTATTTGCCAGAAAATGAGAATAAACTAATTTAAAACCGACTTCAAAAAAAGAAGAGGAGTTTCTTCATTAGCCTGTATTTTTTATATGTTTGTTACGTGATTACTCCTTCAATTCGGTGTCGATTTTTTTTTATCAATGGGTATACTCCCGAGGTGGTCTCATATTTATTTCATATAATTGAGTACTTTTAAAATACTTATTTCACCTTCTACTGTATGTGAATGATATGCTTAGATCTTTTAGTATCAATGATTACTCGATAAGATTTTGAGGGAGATAACATTGTACCACAATATTCTGATATATAAGAGTGTCCATGGAGTTTCTTGATATTCTTTTCCATAGAGATCTACGCTTTGTAATGTGCAACTACAGTACTTACACGGTTATTATGCTTGTAACTTGTAACGGGGACTTTAGCTTCCTTTTATTGTTGTCAATGTTTTGACAGTTCAAAAGTGCCTGTAACTGGCCTATTTGAAATAAATGATTTTGATTTGATAACTAAAAAGGCTGAAATAAAAAACTAAAATAAAATGAATTGTTAAAAAAATCACTAAAAGGTGGAAAATAATAAGTTTAGTTCCGGAAGTCGGTTGCAAAAAAGTCGATGAAACAAACAAAAGTTACCGACTTCCGTAACTTAACTTTTCCACAGAAGTCGTGTTTTTAGATGACCTACTTGTTATAAATATAGTACAGGGAACCACAAGAAATAGAGATAACAATAAAACGAAAAAAAACCGCTATCTAGATAGGTCCAATGCCAACGGTGCCCTTATCTTTTTTATTTTCGGTAGTTTAAAACTATACAGCAAAAACAAATACACGAATGTCTTCATTAACAAATTCTTTATTTAACTTTGTGTTTTTAAATACCTTCGTTTTGTTTCTCTATACACGAAACCAACCAAAGCTATGTACATTCGCGTGCCAACCACCAGTATCGGGTCTTCGTCGAGCTTTGGTAGTGAATGGCCCTCTAACTTAGTTGGATAACGCGCAGTTTACCGCGACATGACACGACATGAGCCTGTGCGATGGACTCTTGTTACTATTCTGCTATTAGCCAATACTTCTAGTTCTAGTACTATGCATCGACGCTGACTGTACCTATAGTATTTGATGTTTGAATATAATGGAAATTGATGTAGGTGGTGTATGTCCTTTTTGAAGAAAGCAGATAAGTATCCATTATTCGTTTTTTTCAGACTTCTGATTACGTTTTTCAGGAATTACGATGTAAAGTTATTAAAAAGAACAAAAACCGATCGCTGTGATTTTATTTATTTATAAATTATCAGATATAACTAAAAAAAAACATTAATCGGCCAGTTTGTGGAATTCGACAGAATATCAGAAGCATCTCTGCTCTTCAATTACTAATCAAAGCTAACCCTAAAACGCCAACAACAAGAACTAAAACCTAGTTCCTTTGATCAAGTTAAACTTAAGCTTAGAAATTCAGCTCACAACTTGATGTTATGAATTCGGTTTAAGTTTCTATCTCGATGTCAGATTGTCGGCATCGGCTTAATAAGTTAATACCAGTATTTACACTGAATATTCTACTAAAAGCTTCTCCCACTGTTGACTTGTTCAATGAGCTAAAGGACTCGAAACCACAAACAATACGAACCGCATTACGTACAGTCATTTCATAGTTATTTTACCTCTTATTTTGCATTACTGTCAAAATCTCAGTAAATAGACTACACACACACACTATACGAAAAGCAATATGTAGATTTACACTGATCACTTTTCAAAAGTGATTTTCTCAAACTTTATTGATTGTAGTTATAAAAAATACGAAAAAAACAGCATTATCTACCTTTTCTCTCAATTGTGAATATTTATAATATTTGTTAATACATATATTTAAATATTATATATTAATGCAGGTATATATTAGTATACTTTTATGTGTACTTAACGTTTCATTTCTTCATATTTCCTGTTGCTGGTAAAAAAATCTTATGAAATAAGTTGTGCCTTTGTACCACAATTTGTACTCTGTTTAGTTATGTTATGATGTTTCCTTATATTTAGTTTCCTGTGTGTACATAAATTATTAAATTTAAAAACGTACTATCTCAGAATTCCAATAACTATTTCACGAGTAACTCGTATACATATCCATTGGTGTTTGTGACTGTACAAACCTCATTCATTACGAAAGTAAATAAAGTACTTATCAATCAGCTGTCAAATCATACAAACTCGACGGTGAAATACCTCGTTTGTCTTACTAGCTAACGTAATTACTAGCCAGCTGGCTGGTCGGCAACCAGATTAAGGTGGCCGACAACTAAATGAAATTCCTGTTTCGAACGTGACCCGCGGTTGACACGGGCCCTGCCTATGTGCGTATCTAGCTATGTAGGTAGCTTTTGAATCGATTTTAGCTTAGTTTGAGGTCCGTTTATTTTGAAATCGAAAGTTAGTCAAACGTTAGAGAGGTTGTCTAATAAGGTTATCAAACCTTTTTTGTGGTATGTGAAATCATCATCATTCCCCGGGCGGAGTGGGAGGGAGAGTAAGGCTTGTACAAACTAAAACTCAACCATGTTCCATTTTTTGCCCTTTGTGTTCAGGGGCCGCGGTATCTCTTTCGAACAACCCCCAACCCCGGAAAATGTTTAAACCTGTAGCAAGCTTTCTTATAAAGAGTTAGTGCTTTTTAATTTTTACTACACTAGTTCCGCAGTTTCGTGCGCTTATATGCCGGAAGTTATATCACGAGAATGTACTAACGAGATGTAAATTGTTCTATTTTCTATTCCATTTAATTAAAATCGTTTCAAGTGCTTAGGTATATTAAAGGATTTTTATTTATGGATTTTCTGATGGAGAGAGTTACTGAGATAGTTATGGATTTGTCTTCACCCAGAATAGTGCTTCTATAGATATTGCATAACGCAAAAATACCATCTCACTTAAACCAACTTTAGGTATGTACAATCAGCAAAAGAGATAAGTAATCTGGGTCATAGGTTATAATTGATTTCAGCTTAGCTTTAACAAATATTTTTTTTTGCGGAAACCTTTACTTATTGATTTAAAAAAAAAAAACAACTGTATCCGACGATTTCTTTTAAGATACGCTAACGCGACGTTGGCTACTGTAGAATGAAATTCGATACAAAACGTTTGTTACTTGTCTAAGCCTGCTGGTTACTTATTTCCCTCTTTTGCTGACTGTACCTAAGGGTACTTACATAAAGGTGTGTACTTAAGTACAACGATAAAGGAGAGTATTGTTGTAAAACGCCTTAAGTGCTTGCATACTTTACGGTTTTTATGGGCACCCTGATTACATGCACAATTTCAACTTAAACTTAATGAACCACATAAATTATAAGTTTACTAGCTTTTGCCCGGGACTTCTTTACCTGGTTAGATGTCGGAGCTATCCTAGCGGGATAAAAAGGACCCCTTGACTTAATCCAGATCACGTTCATGTTCTACCTGAAAAACAAAAATAGCCTTGACGTGATCCCTAGATTGATCACGTTTAAATGTACTAAAGGATTCATTTATTTGCGGGCAACTTTGACCCAACGATATTTGTCGTATAAATACAAATCATTTAAGTAAATACAACTTAAACAACTATGTTAGTTCGCCATTTATATGAATATGAGAGCCATCTGGATCATTCCTTTTTTTTTGTTTGTTTTTCAACGATTGTCTGCCAGTTTGAGTACTATAAGCGACCTACACAAAATGTCCTTTATTTGGTATTGTTCGTCGCGTCTTGATATCTTTGAGCTATTAATCGAGCTACACGATATCTGACAAATGCTTGCATTAGGTATAGACAAGTCCTGTCAAATCTGTGTGCTTCTTTCTTAAGAAGGCCATCTCAGGCACTAGTCTGCGTAGTCCTCATGTACCAAGTTAACCGGGGTTTTTGTCTGGACCATAAAAGAGACCTTTTTTGCGGATGGGAATCAAATAACTTCCCTCGCTCTGTGTGGAGTGGGGGGAGTGACAGACTTGTATTGACTAAAACCCACCCATTTTCCTTCTATTGCCCTTTATATTCCGGGGCCGCGGTATCTCTTTCGAAAAACCCGCGAGCCCGGCACAACCCGGAACCCCGTCGTTGTTTTGGCTCTTGAAGTTAAATTGCAAAGTCGGGGGAGCGGCTCTGATTCTTCTTCCTTCTTCTTTTGCCCTTTATGTTTTTGGGACCTCAAAAGTGACCTGTGAGTTTGTTTTGTTTTTTTTTCAGAGTAGTTGAAAACAAAGCGAAAAATTGAACATACCTGGACTGCCGATTTTATTTTACAGGTTTAAAAGGTATAAATGTAGAGACACACAGTACTGTCCCGTTTATAATATTAGTACGGATATTACACACGGTATATTATATTGTAAGCTTTAAGTATCTTCACATTGACGTTGAGACACATGACATGCTCTGTAGTTCGGTTCACAGTTATTTCAGGTATTCAGGTCAAATCACCACAAAATTTATAACATGCACGAGACAATGGTGTAACTTATGTAAACTACAACTTACGCTAATATTTAGGGACTTAGTATAACAATAGAATGCCTAGATTGTGTTAATAAATTGTAATTTTCATGACGCTAATATTGTATGCCGTAAATATATTAGATTCCTAAGTGATGACGTAGGTAACTAAAGGTTATAAAGCACGTTTTGACTTGGCAACACTTAAAATTAAATTTCAGGGTATCCTAGTGTGTGGTTCAATGTCATTTAAATTATGTATGTGCTTTTTGTAGAGCAATAAAAAAGGGCTATTAAGTAGATCTTTTAGTTTTCGCCATTAATCAAAGCGTTCAAATTCGTCAGCGTGGATTTATCTTCTAATATATAAAATTCTCGTGTCACAGTTTTCGTTCCCATACTCCTCCAAAACGGCTGGACCGATTTAAACGAAATTTTGTGTACATATCGGGTAGGTCTGAGAATCGGCCAACATCTATTTTTCATAGCCCTAAGTGGGCAGCGATTGAAACCGCTGGGCACAGCTAGTTTAGGTATATATTCGGAGACGATTATAGTTAGTAAAACGGTCCTTTGAAATGAAAGTGTCGCAAGTCACGTGAATTCATGAAACTCATGATAAAAAAAAAAAACGGGTCAGTGAGTCTGACTCGTGCACCGAGGATTATGAATAAACGACATAAACGTACTTGGGACATAAACGGCCACGTATTATGACTGCGTGGACTTAGAAGTTTAATATTTTACAGGTCCAAGAGTCCATAGACTAGTAATGGTTTAAAGGACATTGCCACGGGGCAGGTCCCTTTTGTGCAATCGTGTGCCTGATTGGAATAATAACCAAAAAATGCTATTTATTTTTTTGTGTACAAATTATTTTTTATACAATTTATTTCACCCTGGGAATAAAGTTAATTATTATTAATAGTTAAACATTACATCGACATCCGTTTGATAGGTGTACAAAAAAAGTTGCCAGAAATCAAATTACTATCGAAAATGACGTATAGTAATTAATGGAGTAATCGATATCAAAACAAAACGATAATTAATAAATATTTTAACAATAATTATTAAAGCTAGTTTACGTCTCAATATTTTACAACTTCAAAGTGGAGTTAGAATGGTGTAAAACCTGTTTTTTTCATAGGTACTTATTATTGTAGCGTATTATATCTGGAATGAACGAAGACAGGTGTAGGTTAAGTATGAGTTTAATTATGTAAAATATTTAATGTATGTCGTTTTAATAGATAAAAAAACTGAAATCGATTTACTAATTGATTAACAATAATTGATCTGGCAACATTTACTTGCGCATGTCACAGTACTTTGTTCCGAGATCCGTCATTTAAAACGTTGAGTTTTGAATTCCGTATTTACGTAGTTATTATTTACGATACGTAATTATGTCTACAGTATACCTAATTATGTCTCCATTACTTTTTGCATAAACATGCTTATAGTATGGAAATCTGCATATAGTAATAGTGATGTATACCTAGTCTATGTCAATTGTAATTATAACCTAGATTTTTTAAACAGAAAATTAATGATATCTCCTGAACCAGGGTGAATAAATGTAAAAATGTTTCTGATTATGAAAATGCTATGTTTTTACTATTAGGTAAAATAAATAACTCAAGGGCACAAGCATTTTCCACTGGGACCGAACTTCCTTTACAAAACGGGCAATCTCCTTTCAACTCGATACCTCCACGCGTCCTGAGATAAAGGGTCTTGACAGACAGGCAGACGGTCAACGTAACGTCAAATAAAGGTTCCGGTTTTTCCTTTTGAGATAGGGAACCCTAAAAATACAAAAAGGTTATTTAAAAAAAATACAGACTACCAAAAAAAAACTAAATGTGGAAAATAACTTTACTTCTGGAAGTCGGTGACTTTTGTCGGTTTCGTTGTTTTTTTTGCCACCGTCTTCCGAAACATATGTTCCTATTATAGACTATAACTCATAAACTACCTAAGCAATAAATACAATTGATATCAAACCAAAAAAAAAACAGAAAAGAATTCGTCTTTGAGTAATCGGAGAGCATACATCATTTTTTTAGGGTTCCGTAGTCAACTAGGAACCCTTATAGTTTCGCCATGTCTGTCTGTCCGTCCGTCCGTCCGTCCGTCCGTCCGTCCTCGCTTAATCTCTGTGACCGTTAGCACTAGAAAACTGAAATTTGGTACCGATATGTATATCAATCACGCCGACAAAGTGGTAAAATAAAAATTGGAAAAAAATGTTTTATTAGGGTAGCCACCCTATATGTAAAGTGGGAAGTGATTTTTTTTTAATTTCAACCCTAACGTGTGATATATTGTTGGAAAGGTATTTAAAAATGAATAGGGGTTTACTAAAATCATTTTTTGATATTGTCAATGATTTCGGAAATAATCGCTCCAAAAGTAAAAAACAATGTGTCCCCCCCCCTCTAACTTTTGAACCATAAGTTTAGAAAATATGAAAAAAATCTGAAAAGTAGAACTTTATAAGGACTTTCTATGAAAATTATTTTGAACTTGATTGACACAACAGTTTTTGTACAAAAAAGACAAAAAGTTTTACAAAATAATTTCTGGACTAAGTTTGTAGTATAATCGTATATGCAAGCATTTTTTTTTAACTTCGTTTACATATTTTATTATCCTGAACGTATCTTTTTTCAAACAAAAAAAAGAATTATTGAAATCGGTTCTCGCAATCCAAAATTATTAAAAAAAGTATTAATTAGGAAATACAATTCTCTAGTGTTCAACGTCAAACAAATAATAAACTCATAAGTGGGAAAACTTATTGTGACGGACGGGAAACTACGGAACCCTACACTGAGCGTGGCCCGACACGCTCTTGGCCGGTTTTTTTTAAGTTGGTTTAAAATGTTTTACAGGTGCCAGTTTAACTTTTCATAGAAAACTTTTGTTTACAAAAGCGAAACGGATTTATTCAGAATTTAATTGTTCCAATCATAAAATATTCACAAGTGTTCCGCGATAAACTTTTTTTTTTAATATAACGTCAGCGATTCTTCACCGCTTTGGGACCTTGGCGTTTGATTTTCTCTCAAAATTTTCGATGACATTCCATTTCAATAATGAGACGTCTGATTTAATAGAGTACCTCCTGTCTACCTGTCGATTGAAATGTACCTACTTCGACACGGAAAACAAATCCTTAAACACAAATTTATTTATTTATTTCAACTTCAAGGTACATATTTAAATTCATTCATATTTAAACTTCATAACTTTCAACTGGTAGTACATAGGCGGACTTATTAAGCATTTTCTACCAGTCAACCTTAGGGTAAAATACGACAACATTGTGATAGAGTACTAAAATTATACAAAATAAATGTATCTAAAAATATTTATTTTCGAAAACGTATATTTTTATACAGATTCTAATACACTATGAGATTAACGAATAAATACAGTTAAAAAAAACGAGAAATTGAACAGTATAATTACTATGAGTTTTAATTGGTAGACGGACCAAAATAGTGGTTCAAATTCTAATCCAAATAATAAACCAATCAAAATATAAAATAATCTGGCACCGCTACTATCACTGCTTAGCCTTTTTTCAACTATTTATTTTATTTTTAGTTTTGGCTTCCAATCTCTCCTGATTCAGCTGAATACCAGTATTTGAGATGGAGCAGAACAGCTAAACGTACCTGCCGAGGTACGGAGGAAATCTCGGTATGTTTTGGGTAGTTACCCATCCACAGACCTATCTAGGTAAGCATGGCTAACCTACAGATCGACCCGAGCGGCAGTTCTTACCTGCTTTTTTGGCTACGAACTTGTTAATGTTGTTAAAATAATCATCATGAATACAAAAATAAAAAATAAAGCTTATCAAAAACAAAAAGCTTGAGAGGTGTCAAGGGACACCCGGATGGAACGAAGTTAAGATTTATTATGTACAAAAAACCTGTATACCATACTGTT
The DNA here is from genome assembly GCA_958449745.1 of Ochropleura leucogaster. NCBI lineage: Eukaryota > Metazoa > Arthropoda > Insecta > Lepidoptera > Noctuidae > Ochropleura > Ochropleura leucogaster. The sequence continues at coordinate 12,011,571 of OY288203.1, read as the reverse complement.
TAATGTGAAATAGAAAGACGAAACTAAAATAACTGACTTGCTTTCTATGAGAGAGAGACAGAGAAACACGCGCACGCCGCATGGCTTACAACTATAGCAAAAAGTGTCGTTACAACTTTTGGTCTTATATTCTTCCGTCTAGCTAGTCCCTTTACGGAACGCGCGATAAGGAATTTCGTTCCACAAGAGGCACAAATTCCAAAACAATACTCCGACATAGCAAAAATAATAGAACAAACATCTACGCAAGTTATGAGATAGTTATCGCACCAGAAAGACATATAGCCGGTATTCGGAATTTAATTTCGATAGTAATGTTACAGCTGCGCCCTCGGCGGCACATCACTTCTCAGAACTTGCTCTCATTTGGCAACATCTCGCGACATATCTCGCCTCCTGACTCCACGTCCATTATTCCGACTTTATCTCCGACATATTATAACTTAAGTGAAACTAATATCAATTAATTAACTAATAGATAGTAGATCAAAATTAGCATGTGTGTGTCATTTCTGGAGCGCAATGAACCGTCTGTTTACAAATTGATTTGTTATTTTAAGACAGTCAGACTTGCACTTTGGGATTTCGTAACAGTTCTACATAGAATGAAGTTAAGAAAAAGCCGAACGTTAGGGAAGTTAGAACGCAAATACATACATATAATTCAATTACGTGAAACTTGACGACAGCGCTCCTTTGCAATCAATACTACATAATCATCAATTCATCAATGACTGGTAGTCAATACTTCCGTAAAACTTACTTAATTAATTACAAATACGCGGCACGGTTGGCGCAGTGGCTGAGCGATCGACTGCTGCGCTGCGTGTCGCGAGTTCGATTCCCGCACGGAACAAATATTTGTATGACCTGCAGATAGTTGTTCCGGGTCTGGCTGTTTGTGTATGTGAGTTTAAATGTTTGTAACCGCAGCCACGATACAGGAGAAATTCCTAGTGTGGGGCAACGTTAAAAAAAGTAGTCAATAAAATATACAATACTATTTGGACTGCTCTTCAAGTTAAAAAAGCTTTTCGTAAAAACGTTTTATAATTAAATTTTTCACTCGCAATCGAAAAAGTTTCAATGACACTGTAAATATTTCAAGCAGTGAAAATATTAACTGAAAACTGTTTGCCACAGATACTATGTTGTTATAGTAACTTATACCACTGTTCTGTTACTTTAGTTACCTAATTGTCTAACAAAAACATTAACGTTTACTACATTCAGATATTTTTACTTTTTCACGAATTAGGACATAGGTATATAAAAGTGAACCTGACATTTTATTGACATTTATTTCCTAATAACTTTCAATAAATTCTTATGTATATTAACAGTTATATCATTAATGTTTGATTTGAATATTATTTGCATGCCTATGCGACGGTAAAATACAGAGAACTATAGGTACATATAATATAAAAACATCTATGTAAAAATTACTTATGTTTGCAAAGAATAAATGATTTGATTTGTACCTATGTAGAATTTAAACGTCTACTAGACGGATGTACTACGCATGTACTAGATTATAATTCGTGTCGAACCTAAAAACCTTGAAAAAAAATCTTTAAGCATTTCGTGAAGCTTTCGTGTTAACGTTACGTTTACAGTACCCTGTTGTCTTTCAGCCAACAAAGAACCACAATTTATGACCTCCCTGCGACTTTCTCAATGGGCAATCCAATTTTTGGGCACAATGAGGAAATATTGCTTTGTAAACGGAGCTAAAAGGTTTGATAATGGGATTGGGATTTCCTTGAATTTATGGGAAGTTGTGGTGCAAATAATACTTTTTATTGTTGGCTGAAAATCAAGAACCTTTTCATAGTTTCGAAGTTTTTTAACTAAAGATGACTGAGACTGAGAGATGAGTTTTGAAATTCAAAATTTAGTCATAAAATTATAATTAATGTCGCGCTGCAGATGTTACTGTCCCAACGCTGGGCAAAGATTTTTGTATATGGTTTCCTATTTATTCGGTCCTGAGATAGATTGAGCAATATTGGTTGTTGTTTTCTCGCCAGTTCTTGCCGCCATGTTTTGGTCTGCTACGAGTTTTCGTTTTCGCTGTGTCAGGTCTCCTCATGCGTGGAATTAAAATGATGACTAAGTGCAATTCATAATGTTCAAAATAAGATGATGATGAAGTATGTAATGTTTTCCTGGCTTACTGCCAGGTGACTACTAAGGTCTTGTGCTATAACAAGCGGTGCAATTACTTCGTCCTCTTTTCCGTGAGTTTCTAGAACTGCTGCTTCACCAGCCAAACTTTTAGGCACGGCATATCGCCCGGAAACTCGATAAACTCACAGATACATGAAAACCTAACAAGGTAGCTAGATATTACCGTATTAAGGAGTGTAATTCCGGTTTTATAGGTATCCTTATAGACATGTATTCTTTGATCTAGTGAAATGAAAAAAAAAAAACAAATATTGCTCCAGCCAGATCCTCCCTTGTGCCAATCGCGTGCACATCGCGGGGCGCGAGTAATCATCTTCTATGTCCCACTTCATTGGAGCCGACGGCGCGGCGCCTCCCGGGCTCCGGCTGCCGGCTGCCACGACACCGCCACTGAATTAAAACCCCTCTCCGTTTTCCTTAATGTCGCCGAAATTAAAATTTGAGAACTATTGTCTCCAGCGAACAATGATCCCTTGTTACAGCACTTTTCATTCTGCGTTTCGTTCGCGCGCTGTCCTCATTCATTATTTGAAATGTTTGCCGTTTAAATTAAGATTTATTATTCTTTTTGGAACTCGTGGAAACCAATTAAAATGCTTGAAGGTACTGTAACGAGAAAATTGTTGAAAATCATAAAAGGTGACGGTCCGGACAAATTTGTCGCTTTCTGAAGTTGGGGATTTAATTTCTGATTGTAAATGTTTTATCTCATTCTATTCTTATAGGAATCTGTTCAATTTAAGAGAAGTTCTCGATTCAACTTACCTTACCTCCTCATGTTTAAATATGGGTTATAAACTTGAAGATTCCTTCGAAAATTCTCCAAAAGCGAGAGTAAATCTGTTTTGAAAACTTTAAGTGGTGTAGTAAAGTTGTTGGTGTCTTTTGTGCAGGGTACTTCGGCAAGTACTTGAACAAGTACAACGGCTCGTACATCCCGCCCGGCTGGAGGGAGTGGGGCGGGCTCATCATGAACTCTAAGTACTACAACTACAGTATTAACATGAACGGGAAGAAGATCAAACATGGCGATGATTATAATAAGGTACGCGTCTTCTGCTTTTTGATATTCTTGGACACTTTTGATTCCCACGAATTGTAAAAAGTTCAGAACAACTTTTTGTACGGGGTTATTTGTCATTCTAAGACACAAATACAATGTCGGCTTTTTATCGGAGCCACGGGACGAGACTGATAGTGCAAAATATTTGTACATAGTGCAACTCCTAGTTGACCACCGTTTCGCTGTGAAACTATGTACCTAGCAGCTTCCTATACTTCCAGGACTACTACCCCGATCTGATAGCCAACGACTCCATCGCGTTCCTGCGAGCTTCCAAGCGGCGTTTCTCACGCAAGCCAGTTCTGCTGGTGATGTCTTTCCCCGCTCCACATGGCCCCGAGGACTCCGCCCCGCAGTACTCGCATCTGTTCTTCAATGTCACCACACATCAGTAAGTACCATTAGTATCTAACTATAGGATCTGTTTCTTGAAAGGTCCTGGCTACTTATAGAACTTTCTTGAAAGGTCGTCTAAGGGTTGTAAAGGGTAAAATGTCAAACTCTATGTGTTTATATTTAGTTTTCTGAGGGCTTAGTTAAATCTAGTTACAGTGACATTCTATCAGCGATAATGGAAAAGAAAAAAATGTCTGACTACAATTTTAAATGCGAAAGTTTGGAAGGATAGAAGTTTGCGATTATGGACTTTTTTTTGGAATGGGAAATCATCAAATAACTTTCCCGGCTCTGGGCAGAGCCTAAAACCCATCCATTTTCCTTCTTTTGCCCTTTATGTTTCGGGGCAGCGGTATCTTTTTCGAACAACCGGCAACCCCTGCAGGCAGTGGCCCTGGCAGGCCATTCTGCTTGTGCACGTGAAACACAAATGACACGGGAATTTATAGTCTATAATAGTACTTAAGTTGCTTTTATTTTTTCATCAAAATATCAACGCAAAGTCAGTGGCAACAGAAATAAAAAAAAATAGTCTTACTATAAAGTTTTACAAAAACTTTACTGAAAGGTTTACTGAAAGTCGTTGTAAAATATTCATCCAGGGTTAGCAGTGACTGCAATATTTGTACAGCAATTGGTTAACTCCAAAATAATTGCAATAATATCTCACCTAAGACAGATGTTCAACAATCAGAATGCACCCACTAACCAAAGATATCTTTAAAAACATTAGCATTTCATGGGACTGACCTGATAAGCCCCCCTAGTAATTAAGTGCTAAGTCGTAATGACCCCATGCGAATGGCCGTGGTCCGATAACACGCCTGCGTACTCCTCCAGGGATGTTTGCGTGACGATAATGTGGTATGTGGCCTAGCAGAGAATAACAACCCAGTGTCGGCACTTTATCACGTATGATTTATATCGTCCCAGTTGTAAGACTTGCGAATAAATCACATTAAGGTGATGGGCTATCGTCTTATTTGTTGAAACCGCTGCACTTTGCAATGTTTTATAGCAATAGTCGGACGTTTTTACAACACAAATATGTCCAGTGAATCGTCGAGAAAACAAAAGAAGATCACTTTTGCACCGGACAAAGGTGAATAGAGAATAAAGTGACCTTGGTAACGTGCTGTAGGGAAGTTTTCACACAAAGGAAAGTTCAGCTCAAAGCAGAACTCTGATAAAGGCATACTTAACTTGAATACGGTACGTAAGTCTGGAAGGTGTTCAAACTTAACTTAGACGTCTATTCATCTATTCTAAGAGAACAGAATACTAAAATACAAACTTTCAGCGCCGCAGACTACGCTTTTTCCAATAAAACTTTCTTGAATTATTTTTATTCTCCATAATGTATTCTTATAATGTTTATATTTGTCACCGACTCACCTTTGAAAGAACTGAAAAGGTCGTTCCCCTAATCGATAAAATTCAATTTCATAATTTAGTACTCGTCGACAACGCGATTCACTTCACTAAATTAAAAATATAAATGGGTATTCAGTTTGAAATCTCGGTGGAGTCACGTCGTCTAAATATCTCAACAAAAACACTAATTGCTGCAGCGTTTTCGCAACAGCACCGGCCATCTTGCTCTCTTTAAATATTTAAGGAGTCGGAGTTTTTGGAGCTCCATCGAAAGCAAATAGCTTTTAGGATGCCACTCTGATGTTTGTGGTCGACCTCGCTACATTTTACTGCAAAGATACGCTCAAGGATGTTACGAGGTCCTTAGTAAGTGAGCACTGGAGCGCGAGAACGATTAACTTTGAGGGGTCATTACTGCTTTACTCACACATTAACTTTCTTACAAAATATACCCACATTTTGAGCTTTTACGAGCTGCAAAATAAGTTCGTATACAACAATGTATCCAAGCTTGCCCTATTAAATTATTCATGCCGAAATAAAAACTGCATAGAAGTTTCCGCACACATTACAACTTCTATATATGAGGTACTAAAAGCTGTCCAGTTTACCGTGCGGTGCATGTAGGTACTCGCGTTCATAATCACGAACGGCCTTTTTTCGCGGGAACTCTCCAAAAATTTTACGTGCACTTACCGTACGGTGGACGGTGCCCTGAATAATTTTACTTGCACTCAGGCGGGAGGTGGCGCGAGGCTGATTTATGTTTCATAAGAATGTTTAGAGGAAGGCGGACTTTATTCTCCTGTCTTACGATTTGGGGGCATCAGACTCGGTAGTTCGGAATCGGGGAATCAACCTCGCGATTTATTCCGGCTGGGTAAGCAACTCAACGGAGGTAGGAGGTGCGGTCGAGTGGTGGGAAATCAGTCAGTGCCTCTCTCAGGTGTCGCGCGGTCTGCCTGAATGGACGCACACAGATCAATTGTCTACTGTTAGACGGCGACGTCGTTTATACCCATTAACTGCGGAACCAAGCGACATCATTCAGTGTAGGTTGGATTGAGTGAGTCGGCTATTCTACTACGATATAAGTATGTGTATCTGTGTTGTCAGTAGCTTATATTATAATACTTCATTGTGGCGTAGGTTAATTATTCTTGTTGGAGAAAGCTTTTGGCAAGAGTTTATCGGATACAAGTTAATACGTATTTTGTTACCACAATCATAAAATAACTGCAAAGGCGGTTGGTTTTGGTTGGCGACACGGTTGGCGCAGTGGCTGAGCGATCGACTGCTGTGCCGCGTGTCGCGGGTTCGATCCCGCACGGAACAAATATTCTTACGACCTACAGGTAGTTGTTTTGGGTCTAGCTGTTTGTAGATGTGAATTTAAATGTTTGTATATGCACCCGTGAGTGTGTTTACGATTCTCCTGTATCACGATTCAGAAGAGATTATTATAGTGGAGCAAAGTTTAAAAAAAAGATAAATAATTTGTAGTTTTCTGTAAAAACATAATGACTTCTGCCGAAACCGTAAATCTTGTTAGGAAGATATCACAACTAAAGCGGTACTATTGATTGCCTTCCCTACAATTGCGATGACAGTTTACGAGAAACCTCATTCAAGAAAAAAAAACAATGCGTGAATGGAGTGAAAAAGTAAAGGGGAATGCCCATCTCCCATACAAAAATATGCCTGAAATAGACAAGAATGAAATCAACGCCAAATTATCCTCCAAATCGAACAAAACTCAATGACAATTTCAATAATTATCTAAAACTAGGGAGTACATTGTTTAGAATATGTTTGCTAAAAGATAGGTTATGTCTCAAGGTTACTAAAGGATTGAAAAAATAATTCAACACAAATCATTTTATTACTTTATTCATCATTATATACTTTATTTATTTATTCATCATCGTAAACAAAACCAGCAAAATATAATACTTACAAGTTGCGGTGTTGTCCATTGCTGTATTAAACAACGTACTTCATCATTTTGCATTGACAAAGGATTACGTCTCATTCGTGTTATATCGAGATAACAATTAATGCAATGAACAGAATCCATTTTTGTAAAAAGATGGGGGACAAGTCCAAAACACAAGCAGAGTCGTCGTATATAGTAGGTTCAAAGTCCGTGTTCAAAAAGCCAAGTCGTCGTGTTAAGCGGGTCCAATTTCAGTCCGGGTTCGAAAATAGGTATCATGTACAGATGGAACATCAAAATCCTTGATATGGCCAAAGTCGTCGTAAAATATTATAAATATAAAACACAGTATCGTTTTAACTCAACGTTACACAAGCAAAACAATGAATTATATGATGAAAAAATTAAACGTCAAAACATCATTATCGTAAGGTTTTGTCAAACGGTAAAGGCAAAGGACACATCTCATACTGCCTAGGTTAACTTCTTGTTTGTAGTTTTAAAAAATAATTTGATTTTATGTATTTTGATTGGCATACTTAGATTATGAGATTTATAAAATATGTTTTTATAATTAATTATGAAGCTACTTTACGGTTTGCTGATTGATTGTTGTTGGATGGGCTAACAAAGATCACAGACTACAGACGGTAAATAGTGGTAATGTCAAATATGAGTGTTCTTGAATGTCATTAAAGAACTGTGCTAAGACGGAAATCGAAATAAATACTGAAAAAATAATCACCTTTATACCCTACCTAAACGAACTGAAGAATAAATTGATGACTTGTATTTTATTCGAAATAGAATTTATCACTATTGGGAGTTGCTGTTCAATTCAGGCATTTTCTTGGCATTCCCCTTTAATATTTTTTTCACATTTTCCAAATCAGCCATTCTGAAAATCAAAACTATCGTTCGATGTGTGACATGCAAGGAGACGATTCTCAGAGAACACTTTCTCATGCGACCTAAGAAGTGAGGTGAGTTCTGAGGGCACGTCTAAATCTTTCGATACAAAGTCCGGATTTAATTTAATTTAGTGACTAAGCTACTTAACAACCTTTCCTTCAACACGTACTTGCCATAGGTGGAAAACATACAGGATTAATCTATTTATAAGCACTTAGAGAAGTAAAATATTTGACGCTTTCACATTTTACGATGCTACATAGTGAGAACAACGAGTTTATTGATACTGGCTCAGTTATTTTATGTGTTGACTACTCGGAATCGTTTACATGTGCTGAACCACATCGAAATCATCGAATTCGTAAAGATCTCACTTTATAGTGTTAACAGTATAATAATATCAGTAGGTACCTTGTAAGATTAGAATGTTTTAGCCAAAGATCAAAGTTTTGCCTTTTCTCTTATATAGTTTTGCAGGTGAAATTAAGCGATGGACATTCTTCAACATTGTGATTAATTTAGAACTAAATGACTATATTACGATTGTGACAAATTACAGATTTCGAACTACTTACTAATCCTTCATTCGTATTTCCGAAATGTCCGAAGCATTGATTTTAAGAACTAACTATTAATATATTATCCAATGTCGAACCTGAATCTTTCTATAAGTTGAAACCTGATTAGATAAAAGTAGTGAGAGAGAGAAAAGAGAGACAGAAAGACTGAGAGCTAAAAATTAAGCACTTTTTCCCAAATTATTGATGAAGCCTCAAAGCTAAACCGTTTCAATATAAAACAATGCAATCATTTTCCGGCAACTGTAGGCTACCGTATCGTATCGAGTGTCACAATATGTGGATGTTATTTCACGCAGGGAGCCGATGCACTTCTGCCACCCCTCGACAGATCACAATATGCACGCTGAATATGTATTAGATTGCTACTGCAAGTCGCGTCGACTTCATTGCAAGTTTTGACATACTTATTTGATAGTGAGAGTTATACGCGACTTCTGCAGTTTCAGCGACTTTTTCCAAAATATGGTTTCATAAATTGGTTAGGGATATTGGTTTATGAAACTTGATTTTGATTTTGTTGAAGGATTACCTAAGCGTTTAGAGAACATATTGTTTGTGCAAGCAAAATTCGTTATTATAAAAAAATGGATATTTTGATATTTTTGTGCTGATAAAGACATTTACATTTTTTATTTTCTCGAAACATAGATTTATTGAGATACCATTTTTTTGGCTTACGGTAACAGATCTTTTATTGTTACTTAATTACGTAAAAACATGACTTAGAAAGCTATTTCAACTACATTTTTTGAGCTATTATATAAGTAGCTGCATTGTCCTGTAAGTTTTACTATTCATCTTTTAAATACGGTGTTCATTCAAGTATTTCAGATTAAAAACACGTAAACTTTGAAAGTGCTGAACAACGCAATTGTTACGAACGAATTCCGGAAATAAATTGAGAAGTATTAACGTAGTCCGGGATTAACAGTGTAGGTATTAAACCGTCTATCAAGTTTCCATCTCAGTTGCCAAACACTTCTGAAACAGACTCGAATTGTGTGACGCTGAAGAATTCTCACTTTACCGAAACAATTAGGATGGAGGAAAATCAAAATGGTTTCCAGAAAATGGCGGATGCTCAGTGCCAGCACCCTTTTTTTATTTTTCTACTTAGTTAATAGACGCTGCTTTATTATGTTGTGAAAACTATTCAGGTTATAAATACATATAGCTAATTAACTTACGTGTTATGGAAGAGGGTAGGGTACTTAAACTGTTTTGTCAAACACTGTGCTTTTGTCGCTTGCCTAGCAAATTATGGCGATAGGTATTAGGTACCTACTTGACGTGTCGCTATGTGTATTAATACCAATCTCCATAATTTCCTTCGAAAACCTTACCTACCTACCTAGAGCCGCAGCTCCACATAAAATAAATGTACATCAGAAATGTATGTGCATATTTTACGTTATTTTTTATACAGACGACTTCCTTGCAAGAGTTTATTTATCGTATAGTGGGGCTGTTCGATGGGTTCGTCTCGGCAATCCTCGCATAAATTATACCGGTCTGGGTAGCCCTCAGTGTGTGCTTGAAAGTCGCCGATGCAAATAAAAGAGACAATCTTTATCCCAATCATTACTTAACATATAAATGTTAAGCTGTTTATTTGTAATCGTGCTAAAAGTCGGATGAAGTCGGCGGCGGTTCGTTAAAATGTTAGGGTAGGGCTGTAACATGCTGCCATTGATGATAGCGCTAATGGAATGTTAACTTGCGCGTTAGGCATACGAGCTTTAAAAATAAAGGTGTTTCTGGATTTAGGTACAATTACTGCTGGGCAAGGCTTCTCATACAGAGAAAGCACGAGCATTGATCTCCACGCTTGCTTAAGACGGGTGGTAAGGGCTCCAGAGACAGGACCACCTCTAGATTAAACTGCCTAAGAAGAGTTTCGACCATAGATATCAGAAAGTTCTATGGTTTCGACAGATGGTCATCGAGGCTCTTTGTCATTAGGGCATTGATCGTTACGACAATAGGCATAATGATAGCCGCCTATAGTCCAGATGTCGACAACCTCGTGTGCCAAGTCGAGATATTTTATTTGTTTCTCTTTCTCAGCTTTCACGAGCTTCTCAAAAACATAAACTTTTAAATTGTAGAAAGTATAATATATGAATTGACAAAGTCACATACCTAGGTTTAGGTACTTGCCCGGATTTAATCTCACAACCTCATGCATGAAAGGAGAATTATTTAAACTCTGGGTCATTACAATTAAACGTGAAATCATTTAAGTAGGAAAGGTTTTTTGAAAGTGTTTTCTGCTGTAAATCTTTGTGACTTTGACGCTTTCTTCACACTGTTACTTGAAGAAGACGTCTTAGCCAAGAAGTTACTTAAAAATAAGATTAATTGTTAGGAAGTTCGTCGCCAAGTTTTCCCTTCGAATGAAAAGTTTTGGAACATCCGTTTGCGCCAAGTTCAAGCTTATCACAGAATTCCATTCTACGCGCTTGATATCCTCTTATGAACCACTTTCCTGGAATCTTTCAACAATAATTCCATACGCGTATGTCGTTAGAAAGGGCTGCTTTTTGTCGATTGTCGATTACGATTAGTAAATATTGCTTATTAATAAACATGGTCGTGCATGGCCCATTGTTCCAGGACTACCATAAATTTTATGCCACCATTCAGAAAATTGTTTCCCTGTACGAGTTTTACTATTTAAGTACATTACATTCCTCTACTTTAATGGCTTCCCTATAATAAATCAATAAATCCATTATGATCACTTTATAGCAGTTATGGCTACGATTATAGGTTTTCGTGTAAACGACCTAGGAAGCATTTTAGTAGGCAGTCGGTGTCCTAGCTAATGTACCTGTAATGTACCTATAGGTGGATAATAAATGCTATTAAACAAACTATTCCCCCAAATTATTAGTCTTTTACAGACTATCACCACATCATGTCAGGACATTTTTTTATCTTTAATCATCCCATACCTTCCCCCACTCTTGATGTAGCGGGAGAAAGGGATCTCCTGACTAAAACCCACCACTGGCTGCCGGGGCCAGGGCCCTCTGTCATTCACACACTTAAAAACTAAATAATATGAGCCACATACCGTCGATGGGTAACCATCCATTACACGCAGATTTTCCTACGTCCTTCGGTAAAAACGTTACGCCATTGGTCTCGGTTGTCATTTGTAGATCTTTGACAGTCGTTACATGTAGAAACTTGAAAGTCTGAAAATTCAGTTTTACCAAAACTGAAAGTCACATAAGCAGTCGCTCCATGTAAAATTCTGATATTCAACTACCTTCGGGTAGACTAGAACCCGACTCCAACATAGTTGGGAAAATTCTAGGCAGACGATGATGATTATTAATGACACACTTCTTAAAAAGTACTACAAGGGGTTATCAGCCTACAGAGCTCTGGAGGCGATAGTCCTCGCGCGCCTGTTTGAGTGGCGCGTAGAGGCACTACACCGGGGGGAAAACCCGCTGCCGCGGCAAGTTGCCGCTCGGCGGGCAGACCTCCGGTGCGATCTCATGGTGGCATGGAGAGAGCGACTGTCGCAACCCCGTGCAGGGCACGCCACAATAGTGGCGGTAAGTCCCCTCTTTGAGGAGTGGCTGGAGAGGCGTCATGCCGTTCTCACCTACCGCCTGACGCAGGTCCTCACCGGACACGGAAGTTTCGGGAGGTTCCTGCACATCATCAGGCAGGAGGAAACGCCCGGGTGTCACCATTGTGACGATCGCCCGGAGGACACGGTGGAGCACACAGTGGCGATCTGCCCAGCTTGGGCGGAACACTGCCGTGCCCTCGTGGACGCGATCGGCGGCGGCGATCTCTCGCGTCCGGCCCTGGTTTAGGCTATGGTCCGGAGCGAGAGGGAATGGAAAGCGGTCACCTCCTTCTGCGCAGCAGTAATGCCAACAATCAGGCCAACCCAGCCGCCGCGGGAGACACCCAGGGCGCTGGGCGCCGCGAGACGACTCCCGGCCACCGTAGATGCAGGCCTGTGGACGGTGAGCAATGGGTAGCTGACCGTCTGTCCGTCTATTGACAACAGGCCGTGTCGACGGCGCGTTCGTGTTTCACGCGCGCCTCAAAGAGAGTCAGCAAAGCAGAGGGGCTTGCCAGGGCCTCCTGCCGGGGTTGCGGGTTGTTCGAAAGAGATACCGCGGCCTCGGAACGTAAAGGGCAATAGGAGGAACATGGGTGGGTTTTAGTCAGTACAAGTCTGACACACCCCCCCGTTCCGCCCAGAGAGGGGGAAGTCATTGGATGTTTTCCTACCCGAAAAAAAAAGATAAAAAGGCCCCGAAAAAAAAGGAAAAAAGGGTTATCAGCCCAGATTCGCAGATGCGTAGTTTTCATTCGGGTGTCGATTATTGGGGACGGTCTATTAATACACCCTTCCCGCCTATTAAACTGCCTCTACTTACACACAAGGAAGGTAGGTACTTACTAGCCTTTGCGTTAAAAACTAGTAGGAGACGAGATAAGAGGCATGTTCTGATATAGTGATGATGTAGTGAGCTGGAAAAGTGGGAACTTTAATTAATTAGCACTAAGTACTCAAAAGGAATTATTCTATGGCACGGTTGACGCAGTGGCTGTGCATTTGACTGCTGCACTACGTATCGCATGCTCGATCCCCACACGGAACAAATATTTGTGTAACCTACAGGTCTTCCGGGTCTGGCGGTTTGTGTTTGTGAGTTTAAATGTTTGTAAACGCACCCACGATACTGGAGAAATTCCTAGTGTGGGGCAACGTTTGAAAACGTTAAATATCAAGCCCTCGGTATCTTAGTTCTGCACAGTTGCATACAAATATTTCATTAACTATTTCGCTGCCCAGAACTCAACGTATAAGTACTATACATGTCATATGCAAATATACCTACATAGTAAAATTGTTCCACTCTCACGGATTAACTTAAAATGGAAATTGGAAGGCATTATTAGTTCCACATAGCTTGTATTAGTCGGATGTTACATTTGATTAGTGCATGTGCATTCTACGGTGGATCGTCCGCGACGCACTGGCGCCAGTGACTAGAGCCGAACATGAGCCTAACTAAACGAACCTTCAGGGTTGAAACAATTACTTTGTCTTTAAAAAAATACTATATAAGATGGTTCTCGAAGCTTTTTAAGGACAACGCGATTGGCTGCTCATCGTAGCCAAACAAAATTAATTGTTTTAAGGATTTATGGTTAGATATGGGTTGGTCTTCGAAAATCAAATAATTTATAGCTATAATAAACAATAAAAGTTAATTGGCAAACAAATATTTGTAATGGCAGGTTTTACTATCAATAAAATCTATTAGGCACATTTCAAGCAATTAAATTCTGCTTAATAAATCTTGATTTAGGTCTTCCAGACAAGCGGTATTTCCAAACAAATGCATGAGCAAAAGAGTCTAGCAGTTTTTTTTTTTTTAATACCGGTATGGGAGCCCTGTTCGTTTTAATATTCAGCCATCGGCGTATTGTGTGGTCGGGCGTATCGCAGAAACCTGTCCTCGACCGTGCCGACAAACGCGAATTAAAAAATGTCTAAAATGGACCTTTAATATGTAATAATGATGTAGAATGAATCCTTTATACCTTGATTTTTAGTTAGATAATAACATGTGATCAATTTTAAATGGGCATAAAGATAAATCTTCTTGAAAGCTAAATTATGCACAAAATGTTCTTCAAAATGGCTTATACCTTAAAAAAATACGTTATTCCATAACTCGACCTGTGAATGCCATGTCGACAATGGGTCATTGACCATAATTTTGGCCGTTTAAATGAAATACCTACCATATTTTTGAAAAAATAGTAGGTATACCATTTGTACCTATACATTGCACTTGTATATTGTCTTAAAACAATTCATCACTCATTAATTCTGACTTTACCTACTAAATAACACCTTGGTCATTGGCTTTTGTAAGCATAAGTTATGAACACAATTATAAAATAAACATAAATTGGCTAATTTATCGAGAGGACAGCACAGCTAATATTTAACAATAATTAACGTCCGAAAAGATTTCCATAATTTATTACCTTCCTTCATATAATTTTCTATATTCTGTTTTAGTTGGACACGTAACAACCTATTTGCTAGATTTCAAGCATTTCATTTTCCTTGTATTATGATGGTATCTCCCACAAATTCTTTTCTAGTAGGTATTAATTTTCCATTGCTACACATATTAGCATAACGTCCATATAGGTACATTAAAATAAAATAAAATAAAATAAAATAAAATAGCCTTTATTTGCTGAATACAGGGTTAAAAAAAGTAAAAAAATCTTAAAAATAACCTTCCATACTTTATAAACCTACAATTTATTAAAAAAATTAACTATTTACTACTTAAAACTATTTACTACTTAAAGTTGTTATAGAATATCCCTGATTTCAGAGTGCCTATTGGCAAAGGCCTCCTCTAGCTGCTTCCACTGCCGCCTATCATTTGCTACTCTTCTCCAGTTTGGTCCCGCTGTAAGTTTGATCTCATCTTCCCATCTTCTATGCTGTCTGCCTTTCCTCCTTTTTCCGTCCCTCGGGTACCAATTAGTTATTGTTTTACTCCATTTTTCCTGCTTGTCTCGCATCATATGGCCTGTCCAGCTCCATTTCTGTTTATCTATGCGTTCAAGTATGTCTGTCACTTTGGTTTTCTCCCTAATATCTATATTTCTTATTCTATCCTTTTTCTTTACTCCTATCATGCTTCTTTCCATTGCTCGTTGGCATACTTGAAACTTTTTCCGATGCGCTGCTGTTAGCGCCCACGTCTCACAGCCATATGTGATACAGGGTAAGATACAAATATCAAATACTCTTCTTTTTGTTGCCAGTGCTAGTTCGTGACTCTTCATTATTTGTTTAAGAGACCAATATTTTTTCCAACCATTGGCTATTCGTTTATTCACTTCTTTTGCCATTTGGTCTATAGGTGATATGATTTGGCCTAGATATACATACTCTTCAACAAATTCGAGAGCTTGTCCTTCAACAACCAGCTCCAAGCTGGTGGTATTTGTCATTACCTTGGTTTTGGTCGTATTCATTGTCAATCCTGCTATTTTGCTTTCCTTCAGTAGCTGTTGTAGCATAGTTTCTAGGTGTTTGGGTTTCTCTTCCAGCAGTACTAAATCGTCAGCAAACCTTAAGTGACTGAGGCGGCTTCCGTTAATATTTAACCCATACTGTTCCCAATCCATTTTTCGGAAAATACTCTCCAGCACACATGAGAATATTTTGGGGGACAATGGGTCGCCTTGTCTCACACCTCTTCTTAATGGAAACTTCTCGCCTAGTGACTCGAGTTGGATTCGGGCTTCACTATCCGAGTAGATGTTTTGGATAATGTTTAGGTAGACCTTGCTCACGCCTTGTTGCTCGAGGCTTTCCCACATCCGATTGTGGTTCAAACTGTCAAACGCCTTGGAGTAATCTATGAAAGCAATGTATAATGGTTTGTTGTATTCGTTGTACTTCTCTACAAGTTGTTTGACTGTATGAATGTGGTCTATCGTTGAGAAGTTCCTTCTGAAGCCTGCTTGTTCCACTGGTTGATTCTCATCCAATTTTCTACTGATTCTATCAAGTATAATTTTAGAAAAAATCTTGTATACATTTGACATGAGACTGATCGGTCTGTAGTTGCCTAAATCATCTCTGTCTCCTTTTTTGTGTAGCAGTATTATGTGGGACTTGGTCCATTGTTGGGGAATAATACCTGTAATTAGAATTTGGTTGAATAATTGTGTGAGTACTGGGCATATCGCTTTTATCGTGCCTTGTAGGAGTTCGTTTGTTATTTTATCCGGGCCAGGTGACTTTTCCATTTTCTGACTTTTAATAGACTTCTCCACTTCTACCTCCAGTATTTCTGGTTCTGTGTTTGCCAATAATTGGTTTCCGGTGTATTCTTTCCGTTTGTCATGAGATGTTTTCCTATTAGGGTTAGAATATAAGTCACGATAATAGTTGGTGGCTACGCATTTTATATCATTTCTTTTTGTGGCAATAAATTGCTGATTTTTTAATTTGGGTATCCACTCTTTTTTTACTTCTCTTAAGGCTTTTAATGCTTTTTTGATGCCCCCTGTTCTTGTTATATGTTTTTCTAGTGTCTCTAATCTCCTCTTTTTTCTATCTTTTCTGATATTTTCCCTAATTTTTTTGCTTAATTCTGTAATCTTTTTGAAATTTTCCTTTTTTGTTTGACATTTTAACAGATTCTTTCTGTCCTCTAAAAGTCTCGTAGTTTTTTCGCTAAGAAATGGTTTTCTTTTACTTGAGTATCCTTCCTTTGTACTTTGTAGAGTGGTTTCAAGCTTTTCATACTGTTTTAGGATGTCGAACTCTTCTTTTCTTGTATCGGAAAAGTTTCGTTGTATAGAAAGACTAATTTCTTTTATTTTTTTCTCGCTTAGGTGAACAGTTGACGGTGTGTAAGCATGTTTTCTTGGTAATTTTGGTGCAGTCATTGACAATATGCAGCGTACCATACGATGGTTAGTATTGAAATTGAGATTTTGAATGACATCTGTATTTAGGAATAATTTTGGTTTGTCAGTCAAAATATAATCAATTTCATTTTTCCATTTTCCGTCTGGAGAAACCCATGTCCACTTGGTCTTTATATTCTTTCTAAATAAGGTGTTAAGAACCGTCAAGTTATTTTCAAGCAACAGGTTTATTAGTCTTTGCCCGTTTTGACTTCTCTTGCCGTGGCCGAATTGTCCAAGGATGTGTTCTTCACCCGGCTGCCTGGAACCAATTTGTGCGTTAAAATCACCCATGATAATCAAATGATTGTCTGAGTACATTTTTATACAGTTCGATAGAGATTCGTAGAACGACTCGAGAGTGTCTGCGGTTGCTTGTTCCGTTGGTGCGTACACCTGCATGATTGACCATTGTTTCTTGAAGTTAGGGAGTTCAATATTGACTAAAGCAATTCTGTCAGAAATTCCGATGAATTCGGATATATATTTCTCGAGATACGACTTTATCATGAATCCTACACCTCTGTGGCCAGCTGTTTCACCTTTGTAGAACATCACGTACCCTAAGCGGCTTTCAATTGTCTCTCCTAGTCTTCTCATCTCACTGATACCCAATATGTCCCAATTTACTTCCTCCAATGCTAATTCTAACTCATGCAAGCTTTCCTCCGTTCTTAGAGTTCTTGTGTTTAAGGTAGCTACGTTTAGAATATTACTTTTTCTTTTGGGTTTCGTTTCGTTGTTTAGATTTCGATTATGATCGTTTTCGCTACTCTGTTCTAATTTGTTCTCTGCTAGAGGGGTTTGGTCTATTGCTCCCGCGGTGACCAGCCGTATTGGGAGAGTTTTTGATTTTCGAGATTGTATTGATGCGTTGTTTCCATTTTGATGTAGAGGGGCCTTTTTTAGTTGCTAGTTTGTGTTGTCGAAAGAGCTTTGAGGCAATTGTTGTTTTTTCTGGGTATTGATATATGACGTTATCTTGTTTTTCTTTGGAGCTGGAGTGCTAGAAGATGATTGACTTGAAGTTTGCGGAGAAATTGAAAGATCCCTCTTTTTTTTTGATAGTGTTGTCTTCTCATTTTTATCTTCTATTATAATAAGTTTGTCATATATAATTCGAGTCCTCTTTCCTTTCTCTGCCTCTAATTTTGCTTGTTTTTGCAGTTCTCTTCGTTTGTCGAGAATGTTTTTCGGATAATCTTCCGTAATATAGAAATCTGTGCCGGCTAGTTTCTTTTTGTTTTTTGTAATTTCTATTTTCTTGCCAAATGTCGTGAGGATGAGTATAATCGGTCTGGGTTTTCCTGAGGCCTTTCCAATCCTTTTTGCTGATTCGATGTTACAAGATTCTAGCTTGATTTCTAGGTGATTTTTAAAAAAAGTTATAAGATTATTTTCTAGTTCAAAATACGAATTTTCCTCCTCACTTAGACCAAATAAAACCAAGTTCCTGACTCTCGCCTGTTTTTCTAGAAAGTATATTCTCTTTTCTTGATCATCAATTTTTTCTTCAACTTTTGTAAAACGGCCATCCAGATTATTTAATTTTTCCTCCAAGGTTTGGCTTATCTTTGTGTGTATTTCTTCGCCTATTCTTTCGAAAGCTTTTTTATTCTCTTGCATATCGATTTGAATTTCTTGCAGCATTTTTTTCAATTCATCCATAATTGTTTACAAGTTTAGTTTTCCCTGTCGACAAAAGATGGCGTTACTTGTACCTTCGTGAAGGCGTAACTTGTACTTTCTATTGACGTTAGCTTCTTGTTTCTGCTATTCTTCGCTAGGTGGCGTTGGTGAGCACCGTTTTAGTATAGTTGCCTTGTAGCCATACGTGTATTTCTATTCGACGTTAGATGGCGTTGTTGCACTCCTTGCAGAGATGACTTGCAAAATAGCGGCCTAATGAGGTTATTTATTTTATAATACTTTGAATAATCAAGTATGTGCACTCTTAATTTGCGATAAGTATACACCTTCCACTAGTATTTGGCACTGAACTCACAATTTTGCGATTTTTGAATCCAATTCCCGCTCTAGTCAATTCGGATTGTTTCTGTTGATTGCTTCGAATTTCCGATTGAATTTCAGGTTTCTTCTTTGGATAACACTTGTGGCGATGGAGCTTAGTCACAACTTCGAGATAATGTTAAAATTTCTAAGATTCTCAAGCGTAATTCACTAAAAATCTTTTTTTAAACACAGAGCAAGTGAAAAGTGATGTCAACAAATCGACGGTAGCGCCCTCTCTCATTTTCCTTGTATTATGATGGTATCTCCCACAAATTCTTTTCTAGTAGGTATTAATTTTCCATTGCTACACATATTAGCATAACGTCCATATAGGTACAT
The DNA here is from genome assembly GCA_958449745.1 of Ochropleura leucogaster. Taxonomy (NCBI): domain Eukaryota; kingdom Metazoa; phylum Arthropoda; class Insecta; order Lepidoptera; family Noctuidae; genus Ochropleura; species Ochropleura leucogaster. The sequence continues at coordinate 11,992,262 of OY288203.1, read as the reverse complement.
TAGAAGAAGAGAAAAAAAGTAGGTATTAAAGAAGAAAAAATATAAACTACCCAAGCAATATAGATACAATTAATATGGGCGAATGACGGAAAAATCGCGTAACAAACATACAAAAAACAGAGGCATAAAGAATCTCCTCCTTTTTTTTAAAGTCGGTTATCAAGTTATTAATTCAAGTTATCAAGCCAATAACTTGAAGTGCTTGCACGTTGATGCAAACTTTTTGGTACCTACTGGTAGGCCTCGCACGAATGCGAGGAGCAAAGGTAATAAGTCGGAACAATTTTTGAACTTAGCCGGGTTGCCCTTAATCCCCTAGAAAAACGGCTTTTACTAGAGGACCGAAACCGGCTTTCGATGCCCTAGTCTTACACGCACATTAGGTGCGTATTACCCGCAAACGGCATGCGCGTATAAATGCAACGACGGAACGACGCAAAGGTATATAAGGATCGTAGCAGATTCTGTGTTTTCCGTCCCTCCCTACTTGGTTGTAACACTATAAATCCAAGTCTTTGTGTGATTAAGAGCTTGTAAGTAGGTAGGCTAGGTAAGTTAAGACTTAGCCTCTCGGTCTGTGGATAAATAATAATTTAATGCAGACAGGTACATAAAATTGTAGTCGATTTTTATGCATTCCCAAGCATGAACGTAGGTACTGAAATACATGAACAAAATTTTCAACGATATTTCAATTTCGACATTCTAGATTAGCTCATTGATAACTTTATAGCTGCTGGTTCTTCACCCGGAAAGTTTTGACTGTTTCTTTATGATAGGAATTTCTTTGGCTTTCTTCCTGGTTCTTCAATAGTCGATGACAAACCATATTTTTATCCAACTGAGTAGTATCAGAAAAATCCATCGAGGTCAGTGTGGCTGATAATGTTCGCGGGGAAAACTTGGTCAGCCTTTCAATGGGACACAGTATAAGGTATGAAAAAGTATCAGCCCTAAATCCCAGAGGTTGATACGTATCTAAGGTATCAGCCCAAAATCATTATTTTTGGTAGCCTGTTGACAATAAAGATATCGCGGAATTATCCACCTAGACTGTATGATTGTATGTTCTGTTTACATAATCTGACTGGTCCAGTGATTCCACAGCACGCCGACGTACGACATGGCTCCGAATCCGGACAAGCAGTGGATCTTGCGTGTGACAGATAAGATGAAGCCCATCCATCGCCAGTTCACCGACCTGCTGATGACCAAACGACTGCAGACGCTACAGAGCGTCGATATGGTAAGTTGTAAACTGGCTTGCTAACTGGGAAGTTTGGCTGAATTTAGCTAGTGAAGCTAATAAAGGTTTATTTTGAATTCAATGTTTAGTTTTTATAGCTCTAGGAGGGAGCCACGGATGAAACCGCTGGGCAGAGCTAGTTTATTATAATATTTTCATTCACTCTGTGAATTAATACGGTTTTTTTTTCATTTTCAGGCTGTGGAACGCGTTTATCAAGAGCTAAAAGCACTGGGCGAATTGGACAACACGTATTTAGTGTACACTTCCGACCACGGTTATCACTTGGGTCAGTTTGGCTTAGTCAAGGGAAAAAGCTTTCCTTTCGAGTTTGACATCAGAGTTCCCTTCCTGGTGAGAGGTCCTGGAGTGGAACCCGGGACGGTGTAAGTTTAAAATCTTTATCTACTTCTACTATTGTTGATAAGTAATCAATTAATCACATAATTTTAATTGGCATCGTCAGATTTTTTTACTGATCATGGCCAGGTTGAATAAATACGCACAAGTTAATTTTTTTTAATACTTATAAAATTCAATATAACAAAAACATCAGTTTCTATCGGACAAAAGAGACACTTTCCTTTAAAATCTCGACAAAATGTGAATGCATTATTTTTCCAAGAAATTATATGTATCCTCACTAGCTATTTCCATAGTTTATTTACCACCAAAACGCTGGTTGAAATAAGTGAAAATAATTTTGAAACGCCATAAAAGAAAAGCAAATCAAAGATTTATTTTTCTTTTCTTTTATGGCATCTTTACTTTTCGACTTGTTCTTTTTTCTTAATTAAAAAAGGGTTTGGTCTAAGATGATAAATCTCTTTGGGAATCTAATTACAAAAAAAAAATATTTATGTACATTATGACTCCTCACTTTTTTCTAAAGACTTAAATAAGAGACTTGGAAAAAACTAAAAAAAAAAATCCTTCCACAGCGTGGATGACATAGTTCTTAACATCGACTTGGCACCAACGTTCCTAGACATGGGCGGGGTGGAACCACCAGCGCACATGGACGGTCGGTCTCTTCTGCCCTTGCTGCAGCCACGTCGTCGCCGCCACGCCGCTGCACACTGGCCAGACACTTTCCTTGTTGAGAGGTAGATAATAATATAGAATCAATAGAACAGGCAAGTGAGACTTGTCTATTTGTTTACCTACGGTTTAAAGTAACTCGTTTACAAAAAATAAAAATAAAAATCTTCTATTTAAAAGTAAAAATCGAAAATAGAAGATTTTTAAAAAATCATAAAATATTTAATATATTGGATATTTTATGATTTTTTAAAAATCTTCTATTTTCGATTTTTACTTTTCCACACACTTTTTTTTTTACAGTATCCATAAAAGGGTTGTGTGAAAGTTTGTGCCTATTTTAGACCATCAGTTGTGCTGATAGGTAACACCATAGAGTAACACGTAACCGTACCGTAGAGTAACTCGTAGTAGGTAATACAACCTTACCAAAAACTGTAAGTAGGAAATCTATAACCGCAATATATTTCCTCAGTTCGGGTCGTCGTGACATCCCAGGTGTGGGCCACCGATCCAGGGAGAACAAATATAGTCGAGAGATGAATGAGAACAAAGCCACCACATCACCTCCGCAATCTTCGGAGAGCGGAGACTTCGATGAAGACACCGATGACGATGACTTCCTTGAACCTGATGATGATGACGATGATGTAAGGTTTGATAGTTGAGTAGTAGGTTGCCTTCGCAATAACTAGTCGTTGACTTAACGGTTGAGAATATTTATATGTAAATAAATTTTGTATCTAATTCTTGGAATCCATTTAGGTACTTATTATGAGGAACCTAAAATATAAAGAGGTACTTAAGTATTTCTATTAGCCTACCTACTTATATTTATCAATATGTATTGAACTGGCAAAACGAACATAACTAAATAATGATAAAAACTCCTCACGTTGTTTTTAAACCTTCACTTCAGTCTACCCAACATTTGCTTCTTCAGACTAACCCTTTACTACTAACTTTATTTACTATTGTTCCATAAAGGAAAGCTCAGAAAGTGACTCGTCTGATCTAAAGAAGTCGTCGGAGCCACTGATAACTAACGAGAGTCACAACCCGCTGCTGGAGGCAAGCCTTGAGAAAGTGCTTGATGCTGAGGAGCAACCCAACTACCTCACACCTGGAAGCAAGCTATACGACCGTAAGTGACTACTACGTATTTCGATTTGGAGAAACAAGATGTACTTATATGAGGGTGTTAGGAGAAACTGTCTAATCCAAAGGTTTTATTAGTCGTTTTAGTCGAAGCTAAGCAATGAGGTCCTGAGTTTGATTCGTGGATAGGGCAGGAATTTCTAAATAGTAGCCGGACCTTAGATTTGCGACCGGTTGGTGTCACAGGGGAGTTAAATATTTAAACCGTCGAATTGTGCGAACGATAGGTAGCTATGCCTATCCTTTCCAGGATAAAAGGCAAGAAGTCATGTTGAATAATATTAATCGCTCTTGCGTAGTTTTTTTCCTCTTTTAACATATCTTATAAGGAATGCTTTGACGAGACAGGATTGAGATGAGACCTTCCACTAATACATATAAGAAGCCCATGCTAGTTAGATAATTTTTCCATAATAATTAATTACAGAAGTGGCGGATGCAACTGGGTTGGAGGGAAAAGCAGCTCGCTTAGCAGCTGATTGCTCTAAGGCTGAACTGCGTGCACCCTGCTCCGCCGGCAGAAAGTGGAAATGTGTTCTAGTAAATGGCCGATGGCGGAGACACAAATGTAGATATGAGGTCAGTATGTTTTATGGAAACAACTTCTGAACAACATACATTATTATAATTATCTACTATTAGTATTCATCAAATATTACGTTTTTGCAGGCTGAATTGAATTCGCCGCAATCGAAGATGAGCACAAAGAAATGTGCCTGCTTCACTCCTAGCGGACTTGTATACACAAGGCTAGAAACTGATGGAACTATAGCTAGACGACTCGCCGAGGTCTCGAAAGAGAACAGTACTCGCATTCGAAGGTCTATAGACAATGAGGTTTACGAACCTAACACAGTTGATAGTATTCTAAAAGAAAACCCAAGTATCGGACACCTAAACTTCAAGAACGAACCTATCGACGAATTAGAAAGCAGAAATACAAAGGATAAAATCGACAAACTTATTAAGGAAACGGAAGCATTCCTTGAGGCTTATGAACGTACCAAAGAAAATGTAGATCATAAAAGAATTAAAAGGAGGGCTCAGCACTGGAACCACAATAAGCATAAGAAGAATGACGCGATAGTTAACAGCAATGAGTCTTCGTTAGAATGTAAGATAGAGAAAGATGGAACAGTAAACTGTTCCCAAATAATTTACAACGATCTTAAAGCTTGGCACACAAACAGATTGAGTTTAGAGGATCAAATAAGGCAACTAAGAACGAAATTAGAAGATTTAAAAGAGATAAAGAGGCATCTGAAAACATCGAAGCCGGTCATTGAAACACAAACTGTTCATCCTGCCTTCATAAGCAACCACCTATTTAACAAAAGTTTAACTCACGAACACAATGCTTCAAAGGAACATTTTAGAAAAGGTAGACTGCACAGAGTAAAACCTAAACACAGGAACAGTACGGCTCAGGAAAAGAAATTTAGGCATTCAAATGAATACGTAGTACCTACGATAAACGCTAAAACCAAAGAGGATGTATTTGATATTCAATTGAAAAACGAGACAAAAACTGAAACTCCTGAGATTCAAACTCCTAAAGTGACTAACAAAGTGGATATAGTCGTGAATAATACCGATCGAACAATAGAAATTACTAAGCCTCAGGTGACAACGGTCATTATAGAAAGCAACTACGAACAGAACAGTGATGAAGAAGGCAAAAGTACATTGCAAAGCGTAATAATGAGCACAGATTCTACAGTCACTACAGATTCTGCGATAAATTTCGATGTTACCACAAAACGCGTCCCAGAACAAAATTCTACCGATGAAGGGTTTTTTTCGCAGAATGTGGACTATTTTAGTTCCGCTATAGATCAGTTTCTGTCGACGGAGAGATCGACAAGTACGACAAGTAAACCCACAACTGCTGAGACAACCACACCGAGTAGACCAACAACCACAGCACAGAGCCATACGACACTCAGTCCTTTGAGTCTTGGCCCGGCGCGGTTAGACGCTTCTGAGTACGAACAGAGGAATCCTAACAAAGCAACGTCGAAGAACATGGGGATTTTCGATAAGCCTGTTGACGTGTTCCAGAGACGACTTCACCCGCTCTTTATTGAGAATGAAGACAAGCATGTTTGCTACTGTGAAGAAAACAGGTTGGTAACCAATTTCATGACTAAATTATGAAATTGAATTATTCTCAAACTTAGTTCCTGAAAAGATGTAATGGTTACTTTTTTTCAGAAAAATGAGAGGACCTGGACACAGCTATTTAGAAGCGGCACAGAAAGCGAGAGAAGAACAGAGAAAGAGGAAGGCACAGTTGCTTCAAAAGAAACTTAGGAAAGCTAGGAAGCGGGTACATTTCAGAATTTGCAATTCACTCACATTTGAGAAAGCCTAATCGAAACGTCAAAAACACTAAGATTTTGTTATTTTTAATTCCAGGCGGAATTAGAGAAACTTTGCGAGTCAGAGCGTATGAACTGCTACCGACACGACAACGACCATTGGAGGACGGCGCCCTTCTGGACGGCGGGCCCCTTCTGCTTCTGCATGAGCACCTCCAACAACACTTACAACTGCATCCGGACCATCAACGCTACGCATAACTTGCTCTACTGCGAGTTTATCACCGGACTTGTCACTTACTACAATCTAAGAATCGGTACGAAAAAGGAAGAAGAAAACAATTGCTGCCCATTGGAAAAAAAAACGAATTAGTTCAACATTTTAATTTTTTATTATTCCAGATCCTTTTGAAACGCAAAACCGAGTAAAATATTTGACGCCGGCTGAGAAAGATTACTTCCACAACCAGCTGCAACAATTGCTTGGCTGCAGAGGTCCATCGTGTCGGCGGTTCTCACACTCTAATCCAAATGGTACATATAAATGTATATTTTACAGAGGAATCCTAACAAAGCAACGTCGAAGAACATGGGGATTTTCGAATGTCATGAATGAATAAAACCTGATCTGGGTGTATTAATTAATGCTAAAATATTCGAATTTTAGGAAGCAGTGAAGAAACGGTCAGCAGGCGTTTTGATGACCGCTTCGAAGACCAATTTTACAGGGGCGACGCTGTCGGATATAACGAGAGGTAGCCCGAATATTTTATTAATAATCCTGATCATTACCACCATAACACTGAAAAAATCATGTGGCCTACATCTACGAACCACCTTAACTATGTATAGTATAAATTTTGCTCAAAACCATAATTTGAACTTACGCAAAATAACTCGCCATTTTGAAATGACTGAATGGAGTGTCTGCAACTCCACGTCCAATGGACGTAACGGTGGGAAAATCGATTATTCGATTCACCCAAGTCCTCGAGAAAAGCCGGCAACGCCTTGTAGTTGAGATCTCGATCTCTTTACCTTGTATGAGGGACCGTAGGCAGTTTAGAAGCACGTGGGCTGATGTCTCGTATTCTACCAGTGACTACCTACGTATAAGTTAGCGATAAGTTAATGTAGGTACATAGCTATAAACATAACGATAAAATTAATTCTTTCCTCAGGGCATGGCGATGGAGCTACGGTCGAAGATACGCGCGAGCGAGGGAGCTACACAGACGCAGGCACATGACACCGTACTAGTCGATAATCTGTTAAAATCTTTGGAAAATACCGCGACAAGCAGACACGAAAACTGCTTTTTGTAAAGAGGACTTCGGCAGGCAGCACGGGGCGGGAGCAATAACGATAGTATGTTAGTTAAGGACGCAAGGAGTCGTGATGCGATGAACTTTTGATGAGAGTTCAATACTCAAGTGAAGCTATTGCTATAAACACAGTGAAAAATGTTGTAACTAGCATTAAAGTTGCAAAGACTGTTTACAATTTATATCTGGGTACAGATCAACTTCCATCTTTTTACGTAAAGATATAGGTAAACAGTCTGATATCTGATAATATCTAAGTGACTATATCATTTGTAATATTTATTCTAAGATATTCTTACTAAACATCGAAATAGTAGGGCTTCCTATGTATTTTACATTCTATATTATACTATGTGGCTGTCTTTTCTGTCTTCAGAACATGTAATTGATAAGAATATCCATGTCTAACATTAGAAGTTTAGCAGCATCTTCTCAAATATTTCACTGCCAAAACACATGAGTTTCGTAATCTACTCAGTATCTTTTTACTTAAATAATATGAACCAAAATCTAGCAGTAAGTGTGACAAACTCTTTGAAGAGTCAGTACAATAAACTTTTTTTAGATCTGTCTTTCTATGAGTCTGTGTACATTAAGCTGTAAACAAGTATTCTGCAATGAGGGCTATCGTATTTGAGCTCACCAGATGGCACCACTAGAGAAGTCTTGAGGTCTTGTCGTTAATTCTATTTAGTACCATAAACCTTGTAAAAACTTGGTCAACATAGTGTAAACTACAATAACATATTAACAATACTTATTGTCCCTACAATTAGCTAACTCAAAACATTTAAAAATCAATTTCTCAAAGTACTGACAATTTGGACCTTAACTTGTTTTTTAAAATCTTCAAGTCATTATTAATTACAAATGGCTCAATCTCTTGAATTATTCTTGACCGCAATCGTGAATATTATTTAAATTACCTAAGTTTTAAAAAAACGCGAACACTGACATTTCTAAAGACCTCACGCTACACTAGCGCCTCTAGCGGCAAATTCATGCGCGGTAGCCCCCATTATTATCAATGTAATATTATTGTAATTCTTAGCTTCATACAGTGCTGCCTCCTTGTGGGAGTTTAGCTGGATGGATATATGCTCTAATATATAAGTTATAATGATGTGCCCTCTGTGGGATGTAATCATTGAAGTTTGTTGTAGATGTTATGATGTAAAAGTATGCCTGTAGAACACTCGCTATTTATCTAGTAGACATTAATAAAAGTGATATTAAACTGTTGCCATTGTGATGATAATGTGTATTGGTTGTAATAATAAAATTATTGGAGTACTTTTGCCTTTTATTATTGTAATGACACAATATTGAAAAAAACTCATAATAAGAAAATGGGAACTAAATGGATGTACACTTTATTTTTTTAAGGTTAATCATTGTCTAGTTTCCGCTTAGCGTTGGCTGGTTGCAAAAGTTACCAGCCGGCAGACCAGCAAAAATACAAAAATGTTTTGTGTTACAAAAATAACAAATACTTACTTAGATACCTAAAATACATTCAATATCAGCATCATCAGTACATGAAAACAACATATTATTTTGTGGTGTCTGTATGCTTTCTGTATGTTCCGTTTCACGTGGTTCATCTGTAAACTGTGCCCATCTTGATTTTTTATTAGACACAGGGGGAACTAACTTATTCAAAGTGTTGTGCTTAATTACATTCAAGGGTTCTTCTCTTGGTATTGAGTCTCCAAAGTGAAAGCTTGAATGTGGTGGTTTTGGTTTGATGACTTTAGAAATAATTAAACTATTTGGTACAATTTTAGGTGATTGAGTTATATCATCGTTTTCTTCTTTAGGTATGATCTCAGGACTTCTATTTAAGTTATTAGAACTTTGCATTCTCCTCTTTATAGGTACCTTGAAAATAACTTGTGTTCCTGCTCGGGGTAAGTTTTCAGATGTATTTTCTTCCACAGTGTCAGTTTCATCTACATAGTTTGACCATTTACTTTTTTGTACTGTTACATAGTTATCCTTTACAGGCATTGTTACAATTTCCGCACTTTTGTTGATATTACTATTTTCATCTATGTTGTTCTTCCTCTCCTCTAACTGCCCTCTCAAACTATTTAGTTTTTGAACCTGAAATCTGCATTCCTTTGCTGTGCCTAATCCATAGAATCTTTTGAATGATTGCTTTTCACCACAAATTTTACACTCCCATTTATTTGATTTAGTTGTTTGATGGCTCTTAAATAATTCAAAATTGTGAAAAACTAATTATAGAACAATATTTATGTAGATATTGTAAAAAATAAACGTTACTTATTGATTAAACTTTCACATACCTGAAAGGCAGAACATTTGTAGCATCTTATAACCTGAAACTGTGGCGGCATGTTGTTGGAACTTTAGTTTATAAAGTATGTAATCAGTTGTTTCAGCATTAAATTAATTAAGTTTACTGCCTACTGGTCGTTTTACCGAAGTGAAAACAAATACTTAATTAAAAGCGATTTACAAATTCCAACCAACGCTTTTTGTTTGACAAGTTTGACAGTTCTAGGGATGAGACGTATTTACCATACTAGGTTTGAATACTAGCATTGCTTCGCAAGTACGGACCCCTAATGGGCAAGTAAACTAGTAAGTATAAAAGTATCCGGCGCCGCGCCACCAACTGCCCTCTCCCCTCGTCGAGCCCGCAGCCGCGAAATTGATTCTTGTCATTTTATAAAATAATAAGGTCCATAATCGTATAAGTAAATAAGCGAAAAAATACTTGGCAGTTCAAAGTTTTATATTTGCATTGACGATTATGCTGCTTATTTATATACAATATTGGTCGGGTACATGATGTGAAGCAAGTTTGTGGCTCGGGGTCCGTGTTGTAAAAGCCTTGGTATTGAATTTAGCAAATATATCTCATCCCTACACAGTTCACACTTTTGACCATAGGGATGGTCGATATTCATCGATCTTATGTGTAAAAACATCGACATATCCAGAGAAATAATCGTATCATCGATATACTCCAGAAATAGATGGTATGGTATGGTACGGATGGTTCTCTATAGACTATCTAATTATGATGATTTTTTTTCGGGTGGGAAATCATCCAATGACTTCCCCCGCTCTGGGCGGAGCGGGGGGGGCATGTCAGACTTGTAATGACTAAAACCCACCCATGTTCCTTCTATTGCCCTTTACGTTCCGGGGCCGCGGTATCTCTTTTGAACAACCCGCAACCCCGGCAGGCGGAGGCTCTGGCAAGCCCCTCTGCTTTGCTGACTCTCTTTGAGGCGCGCGTGAAACACGAACGCGCCGTCGACACGGCCTGTCGTCAATAGGCCTCACCCTTGTGTCCAAGACTGTACCTTACTCCCGTTCAAAAGAAACTGACAAACACCTATGGGAATTACTAAATACCGATAACTGGAAGGATGTTGGCAAGGTAAGGAGCTTCACGTGCCCTTATACCGGGTTCTTCATGGATCCGCTGTGGAGTTAGCGTTCGTGTCCAGGTTACGTTTCGGCGATCTTTTTGAGGAAACTAAACTTTGTCTTATGTCGGCCATGCCACAGTCTGGCCGAGTCGATCGGCCATGGTCTCTATTTGTTCTCGTCTGGCTAACGGCGAGTCACAAGCACAACCAAATGGTCAGGATTATTCATCGGTCACGCTGAACCTATCGTTACTGACAAAACTATTGTCACCCATAATCCTAATATAGGTAGTGGTGATAGACCGATAACGATAGCCTCGTTGTTGTTGGTAATCCTGCATGATGAGAACCAGAAGATGACAAAGAGAAACAAATAAAATATCTCGATTTGGCGCACGAGGTTATTGACATGTGGAATGTGAGCTTGACTATCATTATGCAAATTGTCTAAACGGCCAAGCGCGTTGAGCTTGTAGGTGCCTCGATGAAATGCTTTCGTAGATGGCGTGGGTGATATGCCTGTTGTGGATTATAGAGAGACAATAATATAATTATGTTGATGCGATCGTAGCTTTGCCTCCGGTGTGGCGTCGCCTTGGGCATTATAACTTCAGGTTTTCTTGCTGGAGCTAGGATTAAAACACAAGGTCCGCAAAACAAATGACTTATTATGCTTCTTAATACGTATATTTCTGAGCCACATTCATCACAGTTTTTGTATATTGTAAGATATACTAACTATTTACAAGTTTGACACATGTAGATATATGTAAATTAGTATCTAAGATTGTTATTAGGTAATCAATAAAACAAACGTTAACAATGAATACATAAACAAAGGTAATAAAGGGTATTTATGTAAGTTAGTAATATTTAAGTTAATATTGTAGAAATCAATAAAAAATGCAACCCTGATGCAGGATTTCAATTTTCATTAGGCAATATGACAACTTAGCTAGACGGTAAGTCTATAACGAAAATTAATAGCCTAAATAAAAAATACGTTAATAATTAATAACTTGTAACAATAAAAACAGTTTTCTTTCATTTTAATTTAAAAAAAAACACGTGAAGACGTGATGTTAGTAAGTAGATAATAAATTAAATATCGCTAAAACGTGATTCAGCACGGTCCATATTGGTGCCGATTCTGATATACCACCGGATTAAAAAATACCTAATCACATTTAATTTAATACCACACCATTTTAGTCGCGATTTAAGATAATCCGATTTAGTTTTAAAAACGTAAATTTCAGAATAGCAACATTGCCATTTTCTATAAATTTTAATCAAAGACTAGGTATAATAATACTTATATGATTTTAATTAAGTAACTAACTAGATATCAAACTACAGTACGGCCAACGAGAAGCGATACCAAATGTAAACAAAACCCATGCTAAACCCCCATCTAAAGTGGCCGCCCGAATGTTGGCGAACCCGTCTTAACGTTGTCATGTTTTTGCCGGGAGAACGAGACATTACGACAAAGGCACAAGATGGAAAGAGCTAAATATTAGATTGTCAACGCCACAGTTGTTCTTTAGGTTAATGACCTTTCGTATCGCTTCTCGTTGGCCGTACTGTATAACATGGTTACAGTCACTTTAATTATTTTTAGAGAAAGCGTCGTTTTGCGGGTGTAAACTTTAGAGTAGTTTTAGTTTAGTTTGTAACAACAGAATCGACACCACTGCTGATCACTTACACTATTCCCTTACTTTTGCTAGTAACGTAGGCATTTCAGGAGATTCTATCTTTTTTATTTTACTTTCAGTCTCACATTTCGTTCCTATATAATTATAGCCGTTATGTTAAAATCAACAGACAAATACGGGACAGAATTTGTTACATTTATATGCCTCAATGTAGGCCTAGATGATACAAGTAAGTACAATAGTAGAGGAAGTGCGGAATATTTGGAATACTTTTAAACATTGTGTTATTGCAAGAAAAAAAGATCAGTTGCCTCTTTTGAGATTAAACTCTCCCAAGTTATTTACAATTCCAAATATATTCTTTGCCCTACCTCCATATTTTCAATGAAAATGCCGTGGTAGGTTTACTTTATTGTTGATTGACAATATTCAGTACCTACTTCATTGTTAATTATGAGAAAAAATAATTTTGTGATAAATCGTTACTTGAAAAGTAGTTAAAATTAGGAAGAAAGCTGTAACTAGTGTTTTCAAACTAGTCATCCTAACTCCATATTGATATGATTAGATGGAACGAAGTCGCCGAAGACCAACTAGTAGGAACATAATGTATATTTTGGAAAATTATTTATCTTTAACCTAAGTTCGCTAATATATAGAAATCACAAAAAATATTAGTTTATATTTAAATTGGAGTAAACACTGATTTTATTAAGTTTTTAATAAGTATTTACAGGATCTGGAGCTTGGCACATCACTTTCGTAAATTAACTATTGGCACGTATTTACAATATTTGGCACTAGAACAATTTTATGGATGCCTGCTTCCAACATAGAAAATTGGACTTACATTAAGTATGTATAGGTGGCTTATAAGCCTAAGAGAATTAGATAATTAATTGGCACAAAAACTGAGCACACACAAGGCCATTTCAATGGACCTTACCTCAATTAAAAAGATACGAAAAACAAACTGTTGCATTATTCAATATTTTGTTTTTCTACTTTCAGCAAGAATACATTTTTATACTGATGTCTGCCATTAAAGAAATAGTATTAAAAAAAAAATAAAGGACAAATACTTTCGTTAAATCTCGCTAGTAAAGTTCTGGACCTCAAACGCAGTGCGGCCAACGCTTTTATTGACTTCTGGTTAAAATAGTGTCCATCAAAGATATCAGAAGAGTTTTTAATATTTCTATGGTCTCCATAGATGTAGGTATAACAAGCATAATACAGCTTATCCCAATGTTGCTTTCCAGGTGGTCCCCACATAGTGCTAAGACTAGTGGATAGTTATTATAAACAATGCCTCGGTCGGTTTAATATACTTACATAACAATTATAACATAAGCATATTATATTCTTGTTTTAAGGAATTATTAATTGTTTGGAGCCGCACTGCATTTGAAGTGATGTATCGATTTTTGATCGAAAGTAACCTGTTGTACGTATACGCATATTATTATACAGACGTTTTGTCTTAATATTAGACTATCCTAGAGGAACTTCCTGAATCGTGCTTACGTCAGTGCGTCAGTGTGCATCGGTGTGTGAGTGGCACGGCGCGCATAGGGCCGCCGCGGTGTTCCTGGTTTCGGTTGAGCTTCGCACTCGCGACGCACTCGGTCTATGATGTCAGCCACCAATTTTTCTTCTTTAGAACGTTTTTCTTCCCAGTCCGCTTGGTTCACTGTTGATTCTGTAACACAAAACAAATTTTCTATGGATACTGGTGCAGTCACAGAGTGGGGATAACTTATTAAATTTAATACGATTTGCTTACTAATCCAGTTAAGTTGATGAAAGAACTTTTTTTAATGGTTTTTATTAACCGTTAAATTGTATTTCCAAAGTATACCGATGCCTCGGGTTCGTTCAAAGCCATCTATCGGGTCGGTTGTGTGGTTTCGTTCAAACCTTGTCCTAACAAAATAAATCAGCTCAATCGATCCATCCCTCAAGTAAAGCTGCGTCATGCACGTGGCAATTGATTTCTATTATAATAGAAGACTAGCTTTTGCCCGCAGCTTCGCTGTCGCTAAATTCGGTTTAACACAGTTCCCCTTTCCTGATTTGCAGGTACCTGTTACCTGTAGTTTTTGCCCTCGCACCTTAATTATTATAATAGCAAAGCCAAGATTCACTTTTCTTCCCTCGTTCTTCATTTCTCACTTTTTTTTAAAAAAAAAAAGGTTAGCCAATATCTGTCTCCAGGGTCCCAATTATCTCTGTACCAAAATTCATCAAAATCGGTTTAGCCATTTAGGCGTGAAGACGTAACAAACAAAGAAACTCACTTTCGCTTTCATAATATTAGTATGGATAGGATGAGACTTATAATAAGTTAAATGCTTCGTTATCAGGGTACCTATATCCGTCCAAAAACTAAGACATATTAGTAGAAATTTACCTTTACGATGATAAGTCTTCTTAGTTTCTGTCATCTTAGACGTGTGTTTCACGACAGATGTTTGATAATTTGGTACGCTGGACTTTGGTATCACTAATTCTGGATCGGGATCTTCCTTCATTTCTAGTAGAACAGGCTGAATTTCTTCTGCTTGTGTGGCTTGTGTGTTAGTTAGTACTGGACTGGTGTCTGATAGTAATTCGCTGTGTTTACTTGCTATGTGTCCGATATACCCTGAAAATGTTGATGAAATGTTATAGGTATATGGACTGTGGGCTGCAACAAATAGATACCCCCTTCTTTACGGATGGGAAATCAGCAAATTACTTCCGGAGAGAGTGTCAGACTTGTACTGACTAAAACTCACCCATGCACCTTCTATAGCCCTTTATGTTCTGGGGCCGCGGTATGTCTTTCGAACAACCCGCAACCCCGGCTGGCAGTGACCTCAAAGAAACAAGGAAATTGCAACTGGGGAAACTGGAATACAACTGGGGTACCCAATTGATACAGCCCACTGTATTTGTTGAACTAGTACTGATTAAGGCTTAAAATACATTTACCATGCAGAAGTAATTTGCACGCTTTCAGGTTTGAGAAAATTTTGCTTGAAGCATGGCACAGCCTAAATCTTCCTGTTTTATTTTCAAAATGCTTCTTGCCATAAACATAAGGGAAATAAACGATTAATGTCCTGGCATAGCACAATCAGTACAACTTTGATTTAATAGTTGTTTATTAAAGCTATATAGCTAACAAGTTTTGTTTCAGACAAAATCTTCTAAACCATCACAGCAAAGCATCACATTATGGAAAAATAGCTAAGCTACCAAAATTGTGCTGATGGCGAAACTGCAACTTTGATGGCACCTCGGAAACGATGCGCGATATCTATCAGATACCTATCTGTTAAAATCTGTTTTCCATTTTTTCTGTCACTTACGAACCTAATCTCACTGTGAAATACAATGATTTGTATCATCATGTTTTACCATAACATTATTTCATTTGTTTTTAGTCCTACATACTAGGTGAGTACATTCTAATGAGAGTTTGTGGTCGATCTGCTACATGTTAGTCTATGCCGCTGCTTTATTTTCCAGTAAAATAAAAATGTCTGACAACCAGCATTTTCAGAATGCTTCGTACTGTCCAGTGCTATATATGGGTTGTGGAGGTCACATATGCAGTCGGCCCAGGTGAATTATGGGTATACAGCTACATCCGATTAGATTATAAGCAGACACCAACATAGTTGGGAAAAGGCTAGGCAAATGATTGCGCTTGCATTTTTTGAATAACAGCTAAAACCATTGTATATTCTCTACTTGTTTAAGGTTACAACCAAAACCTAATCGAACCAGACTAGGAAAGGAGTAAGGCTGGAAGAGCAGGTTAATTTTTTAAATATTTTTTTTACGTTTAGTTCTAACTGCTATTCAAAACAAACATGCTTTTCAAAATTCTTACCTTTTCTACTTTTGAAATAGCTAAAACATTGTTCGCATTGGAAAAGTGGCGAGGGGTTGGTCGGCTGCATCGCGTGCTGTTTGTACTTGTGCCTGTACCAGTGCGTGCGGCTCGGCAGCACCTCCCCACACATCTTACATATCACGCGACCGTCGGTCCTCAGGTAGTACTCCAACAGTTCGTGTCTCCCTTTAGATCCGTCTTTTCCTTCATCCTTAATGCCGTCTTGTTTAGTAGCCAGCGCGTGCATTTGTTCTGTTAGGAAATGGACTCCCGTATCCTTGGTTAGTGCATCCTCGAACGGGTCGCCAGTCGACGTTGCGGTTACGTAGTTCGTTACAATTGGATCAGGATTTGAAGAATTCAAATTGAGTGTTATAATAGAAATGCTGCCATCGTTGTCGCCATCATCATCAAATGTGTAGTGGTATTCCGGAAATTCTAATGACAAATTAATGATTAATACCGCTATTTAGTTCGATTCTAAAACAGGTAGGTATTAATGAAAGACACACAATTATTATTTTTATCGTTTTATTCGTAGTGTAGGTAAATGTTTTTCACAATAATTACTCAATACGTGTTGGTAAGATCCTTTCTTTATAATAAAACTACTATATTTTTGTTACAATAAAAATAAACTTTTGTCTCGTTCTCATCAATTTATTGTTAAAGCTTTGATGTTTGCAACGATAATTACATACCTACTATAGTAATCTATTAAAATTATCAGTTAGACTGTGGTAGTAATTTTGTTAATAGCTATTGTTAATATAGACTATCGAATATCTAACGCTCTTAAATCACTATATCATTACTAAACACCGGATTATATGCAAATTAATTATATTAATAGTCCAAATATGCGTTATAAATGCTTGAAATATAACATAACACCACGTGTCCCATCCCCGAAAGGTTAGGCAGAGGTGGAGCTACTCTATATATTACACCCATATTTCGCCAGTTCTGTTTAAGTCCCAGGTTGAAGGGGGCAAGCCATCAATCAGGTACAAATCCAGTACGTGGTTGTTATTGAGAGGTTTTTAATTAAGTATCATATTTTTTATTCCAGTACTATTACAAATTATCAGTAGTACGATTGAACTTTCATATTATTAAAATATTTAAAAAACCATCCTTTTTAATTCACTGAGTCCAGTATTTTTACTTTTTGCGGATTATCCCGTTTGATAGTCTAAAATTAAATTAAAAATTTAGAATTACCTATTATCATCATTAGCATTACCTTCAAAAACAGTTATCATATACAAAAAAGTGCATATAATCCGGTCTCTAATTATTACAATATTGTAGGAGTAGTCGAAATAAAAAAAAACATATTTTAGTATGGCCCATCTTATAAACAAAAGATGTTATAACTGACGGTTTCTACAAAGTACAGAGATAATATTTACCTTGCATCGGTTTATATAAATCATAATTTTGAACGACTAATTGATAGCAATCTCTCAAAATATTAAAACAAGAATTTGATAGAATAAGACAAGTAAATGTTAATAATAATTTGATGAAAAAATAAACGGTACAGCACTATAGATGTGAACGATAGTAAACTAATAATACTCGATACCAAAAACTTATCAAAGGGATGTTCTGGACGATGACCGATGGTTAAATTGATAAATCTCCGTCTGTCATTTAGCCGCTCCGCAAGCCTGGACACTTTTGTGTCTTGTGTCGGATACAAGCTACAATTTTTAATCGAACGTAGTAGTTGCTTTGTCCTGTGGCGGCTGATTTCATAGCGGCTACGTGGAAATTTGTAGCTGGTCTCCGACACAGGACACAATAGTGTACACGTTTGCGCAGCGCCTAACAATCGAAACTAAAACTGGCATCGAGTAGGAATCAATAGAATATAGAAAAAAATCAACACTTGCATAATTATAATCATTGCACTTGACACGAACCTAAATAGTAAAAACTTTTCTTGCAATATTAGTTAATAATAAACATTTTTAAACCTCTAGACGATTTTTTCATATAACATAGTTTATTTAGCATATTATTGCTATTATAAATTAGGTGTACGTAATAACCACCTTCCTGTAAGACCTATCGTGGAGGTAGGTATAATAATATTATATTTGAAGGTAAACTTTTACCAAAGACAATTCTATTAGCAGTAGAGCCAGACAAAGATAAACAATCATTAGAAAATATTCCATAGGTATACGATTACCAAGAAACAGTTATTTATATGTTTTTGTGCAAGTTAAATTCTGATTATTTTGTACAAGTAACAAAATATTTAATCGCCGATATTTAATTTTTTCCAAATAGCGCATTCTTGCTTTAGTAATACTTTATTCATAAAGTAAAATATGTTTTGCGATGCTTTTTTTAAGTATTAATATTACGCTGCCTTGCAGCATGTGTTTATAGATGAGAAAGTAAGAATTACAATAACTCAACAATGAACATGATCGCCAACTTAGTTAGCACTAATATCACAAAATAAAATACTACAAAAAAGATAAAAGATAGGCATAACACTTCACCACTTCAAATAATAAAGACAAAAATATGGATGAAACAATTCTCCTCCAACTTGAGAAAGCCTACGGACTCAATAAGTAACAAAGCATAAAGTAAAAGAGAAGGGAGTGGTGAAAAATAAAAAAAATAAAAGAAAATACAAACAAAAATCGAATCCTTGTCAAAAAAGATCAACGTTTCGCTACGTTGAGTTAGTTTGTGCGATTGACTGGCGCTGACGTACCTACTTAAATAAAATCACACTGCAAATTGTTAATACCTTCTCGGCGACTATAATATATATCCTAAATGTTTATGTAATACACAGTTTAACTATATACAAGAACGTGATCTAACAAAATCTTCTTATTCATTTAAACTTAACATACGTAGATGAAACTATATCCAAGTTGTGCGCTAAAATTTAAAATACAGAAACTCAATTTGTAACCGATTAATGCTTTAAGTAGACAGTGAATTAATACTATTCTATTTTAGTATCCAATCAGTAAAAACATTAATCGATCTCATAAACGTACCTACTCCTCCAAAACGTGAACTTACAATAACCTATAAATCATTCCAAGATCGAACTTAACGATATACGTGAACATTACGCGTACATTAACATGACCTAACAAATATTATTTCCCTTATCAATGGAAGAACTGCTGATTTTGTTTTAGTTCCTAGTCTACCTAGAACTTCTCCGCTATCCTCTAAATATAATCTAAAAAGTGAAATAATAAGAGTTGGAAACTTTAGTAATATTAAAAATTATACAAAATGAATAAAAATTGCGCTATGGCACTATCAAGTTAAATGTTAACATATTGATATTTTACCACTATACTTCTCTTGTTAATAAAATAGATTCAATCAAATAGGTACAAATAGTACATAACAGTAGGCTCACTAATAGGTAGACAAATATTTTTTTATATAATCTATTTTATAAAAGTCTTCAGTAAGATAGAAAAGTTTATTTTAATATTATAAAATATATCTATTTTTATTAATGCTTGCGAGTGATATGATATTGTCGCAATATACTTATGTCATGGGCTCTGTCGCCCTGACCACCGCCTGCGCGCGCGCCTGTGTGCCAGCGCAGCGCCCGCTCCGTGAGTTCCGATCACATACCGGTAATGTTGCAAGTTGCGAACATAGACAACATAAAAATAAGTTTTATTTGTAATACAGTCTTTGGTTGGTGTCTTGCGGTATCTCGAATAACTATAAGTATTTTTAGGCACTTTAAGCGACAACTCATTTAGTAATATAGTTTAATAAACTGCGTAAATGGAAGGCACATTTCAGACTTTTGTAGCACCTACAAATGCTATAATTTCAAAACAAGTTAAATTCAACACGCAGTAACTGGCCTCAAATATTACATTGTATATTATTGTCTAATATTTGCACAACCATACTTTTAAACAAGATAACATAATGAGCTTTATTTTATGTAACAAACATTCGTTATAAATGCATAACAGTATTTCTGGAAATATTGTAATACGTACAATGTAAAAATGTACATGAAAATTTAACTCCAAAAATAGAACGAATACTATAATCGAAACCTCGATATCTTGACGACCTACAAACTAGCCAAAGGAAAAGTTTACATGTTTACGTGGAATCAATAACAATCCAGCGCCCAGCCATGTCTCAGACTTGCGCCGGGTCGGGCGAGGAGTGTGAGGGCGTGGAGCCGCGTGGCGAGCCCGAGCCCATCGCCTCCAGCTTGATGCCGGGCGGCAGCTGGCCCTCCATCCCGGGGATCAGGAAGAATGCGTTCGGTGGATAAACGCAGTCTTTAGGCACGTAACAGTCGTGCGTCGTTTTCATGTGGTTCTTCATTTTGTCTGGCCTAGAAAATTCTTTGCAACAGACGGGGCACGGAAACACTTTCCTTTGATGACCCTCGTGGTACAGGAAAGCGTGCCTCTGGAATGAATATTTGTTTTTAAACGTTTTCTGAATGTTCTCTTTAGCGCACTCCGTGCACTGGTAAACCCCCTCGTTGACTGACGCATATCTGAAGAGATTTAGGCCTCTAACAGACATTTCAGTGAGCTGTTCGGCGGGGTCATTGGAGGCCGAATTAGCTCTTCTCCTTATCCGTCTCCTGACAGCAGGCCTTTGCATTTGGCTCCCGGTCTGTAGCGTGTTATTATTTAAAGAGTCATTTTGATACTCATTTGAAGTAGACGCTTGTGTTGCCGGATTAACGCGAATTTTTCCTGATCCATCATTTGTGGGCGACGATCGAGCATATTTCATGTCCTTATTTTCTGAATCAGGGCTACCACGTCCTGCAAGATAAGGTAATAATATATGAGTATTTATCATTTTAATTCAACAAATTATAACATAAGTATATTATATGGTTTTTTTTTTCGTATTGAAGGACAGCACCATGGCAACATATTGAAAAATTTTTTTTTTTAAATAGTAACAAGCCCTTTGGAGTTGTCCTTTAAATACATACAGACTACTTACTGCAGTGATAATAGGCGCAAATTAAATTTGCAAAAGAATAAAAATTATGTGCTACTAGGTGAACAAATGAAAGGACAATAGTAAAAAAGAAAAAAAAAAAACAAACTGAAAATATATTAACTTTATTTGTTCAAATTGAATGACGAAATTTTATTACACCATGATTAAAATGAAAACCACGATTCATGGAATCATTCCATGAACAAGATTATGATATAATTTGAAAAAGCTGCCTTTAAAAAATTTAGAATTATAGCACCAGTATTAGAACAATTTAAAATGATCCACAATAATTATATAAGAGAATAAACTTGTCCATGAGATGCATTCAAAATAAAACATTTAAAACTAGAAAAAATGTGAAATAATATCAATTTTGGAATATATGTACTAAGTGTATATATATTTACCAAAATTTAAATCATCAGTCCTATAAATTAAAACTCACTAAGCAAATCAATAGATAACAGAAATTGTGTTCAATGAATATCTGATGTTTTATGTAAAATATGAACTTGTAGCAAAGTCAAACTGCTTAAACTATTTTATAATAACCATATAAATTAATAAATTAAAAAATAATAACAAAAAAGAATAGATTTCACTATGATATAATAGGACTCAAGTGTTTGCATTTGGAACTATTTCGGCAAGTTCAGTAGTAGGTACATCATTATAAAAATAACACTTCAGTTAACATAAGCTCTTAAGATCACATAAGGTGGGTTGATAGTTGAAAAGTAACATTAAACTTATAGCCGTTGTCCGTGTCGTTTGTCACACACGAAAACTTATTTCGAAAAAAAATAGTTGCCAATATATTGTATGCGGACATACAAAAAGAATAAGCCGAAAGATACAATCATGTTTGGATAAAATTATCAGGAACATGTTATTAGCCTCATTAATCAATATCTGGATAATATTGCATCAGAAATATCTAAGAGTATGGTATAAATAAAAAATAAAAAGCAACAATTTGTACTGGACCAACAAATCAATACTTTGTTCATTGCAGAGCATCAATTTGAGCAACATAGAAAGCATTTAACGTAATCTAGCTCTAACCACACCATCTACGAAACGAGAGTAGCGTCATAAGATAACGTACCTGATCAGTCGTCTCCTCGTGACTAACGTAACATTCTATACAGTGTCCCAATGTCACTCCATCGTTAACAACACTATTTATGTCTATAATATTATAAATAACTTAACTTTTAATCTACTCTTTACTAATAACCCGTGTTGTTACTTTGCTACTATTTAAATATAAAAAATAATAAAATATTGTTGAAATCGTTAGTGTTCGTCATCGTTGCTGCGTAAATCACGGGTGACAGACTGTTTACATAAATCAATCATGTCACCAAGTTTAGTATTAAATCAAAGGCAAGACAAGACATTCAATATCAACTACAACAGCGTTTAGCGCCATTAGATTGCCTCGTGTAGGCACGGTACAATAGCAATAGGTACATGAACGTTTTAACGATAACATTATAGCTAATATAGTCTAACAGACAAACAGATAGGCAAAAATCATAGACTTCGTCAATGTCACAATAAATAAAAATAAAATCAAAAAGGTGAAACTTAAAATAACAATAGCGAATCAAAACAAAATAATAAGTAATAAGAATCATTAAAAATATTGGTTGTTTTGCTGTAACTTTTATTATTTTCTTTAAAGTTTCTAAAAATAGTAATTAACACCTTATTGTATACCATTGTATTTTGTTTCAATAACAAATATTCTATGTCGTGTAACTTTCAATTCTAAATTTATCTAAACATTACTCTTTGCATTTTTCTATTGTCTAAGTGCAAGTAACAAAAAAATATGGATTTGCTTAACATTTGGCTAAGTTCTAGAATTAATAATTATTATAATTGTCGTGTGAATTTTAATTAGTATATAATTTAAATATTTATCTGCAGTTTTAAATACATGTTTGTGAGAGAAAGTTAACAACTTAACGATGTTGGTAATGTTTGAGGAATTGGTTTTAGGCACCTGGAACTACATAAATTTATTCTTTTTTTTTAAATAATAATTTAGATTGATATTACACAAGAACAGTAATATAGTGCGTATAATAAATCACGCCGTAGGTGTAGGTACTATGGAACCCTGTAGTTATTTTTTTTAATATTTCTCTATGCTTTGTAACCCCTTGACCAATCCCTCAAAAATCCTTAAGTACATACTTTTATTTAATAAACTATACGCCGTTATTGTGAAATATTTTATGAGGTGAAAAATATGATAATTTGAACCCAGGTACGTTATATATCCCATTCATGTTAAGACCTTTCAATAATTATTTGAAATTATTTTTTGTAAATATTGCTTTTAGGTTTCATAATTAACTGTAAGTATATTATATCCTTATTATTTTGTTTCAACCAGAAATAAATAGATTAACATTTGAATTGAACTACATAATTGCGAATGTTTTAAGTCCCATGAAAACTTTGTCAACGGATAAAATGTAACGATTGACTATAAATGTACTTACATACATGCTCTTTAAAACAACAATATCAACAAACAATATATAATATGTATATTTTAGGGACAATCCATTTTTATGTCACATCACATGTGACATTTCTTAAGTATAATTTAGCACCAATTATGATATAACATTAACAAATAATAAAATTATTTATTAGTGACATGATAATTAATATAATAAATATACGGAGTTTAAATAAACAAAACATGAATTTTATCTGAATTTTGACTTACAGCTGTAAATATATAAATAATAAAAATACGAAACAATGCTATATTATACGTAACATTACAAAGAAGAGGTTCAAGTGGAAGTTAATTAGGTACACACAAAAATGAACGGGTTAAGCTTAGGCACTGGCTAAATTGACTATCATACATAATGTAAGTGATTTGTTTAATCGTTCAATAATAGCCTCACCATTTAAGTCTAAATTTCCTCTTTAAGTACCTATCAATGTTCAAGGTAAATTTCGTATAAAGATTTATGAAAGGTAGGTACAATAAATTCGTTTTTATGAATTTTAACAGTCTTAATATTGATTATCAAGACCCGACGCCTCGAAAATTACACGAATTTTATATATTCATTTTGTAAATAACATTCACGAGTTGTTCCGATTTCCAAACAAAATGGAAAACATGAGATGATATATTCTTAATTTTAATTTAACTACTTGGGCCTAAAGGTTACTAAATTCCTAAGGAAGCTTCTTAAAGTAGACATTGTAAACTCTGAATAATGAAAATAAATAATACATAACATTTTTGAAATTTCTTAATAGTCTAGTAGTCGATAAATATTAAACTTATTAATATACAAGTAAAGGCACACTAATAGGCAAGCGTTCCCTGGACCTACATTTATTATTGGAGAATTTGGTTTATGGGTCGACAATGTTCCTAATTACGTATCTTTAAAGTAGATACTACCCATACCACTAAACTCATTTTTTATAGAATATTTATTAAAACAATTTAATTTGTCGTTATAATTGAAATATGAAAACGTGTCGCTATCATTACATGGAAGACTACTTTTGCCTCTAAATTTAACTAAGTAAATAATTTATAAGTACCATTCCTTACTTTATATTTAAGGCATTTTGTTTTCTACTAAAATAGAATTTACAAATCATCTCATGATTCCAGTACATATAAACTTCTTTCAAAGCACCTCGCTAAGATCACTTTTACAACAACGCTTTGTTGTATCTTTTCAATATATACAATTTCAACGTCAACTTTTAAAATATATAATATGTTACATTTGTTATATAGTTGTTTTAGATAGTAACTCAAATATGAATAAGGTAGATGTGTTTGTGATACGATTATAATACCGCGACTGCACCCATTGGCTTCGATATAAGTTAACAATAAGCACAGTGCACATTTAACTTAGTTCTCGGCACGCGCATGGCTGCACGACTGCATTGGAGGCAAGCCGGACCATAGATGTAATCCGCGATCTAATAACTTTTTATATATTATTATTAGCTACAGTATTTGTTGTATTGTCTTTGACAAATAGATATTTCTTTTATAGACATGCGTAAATAATTTAATCATTTAACAAAGTAATATAATCCTATTATATTATAATGTTAGGAATTTAAAACTTTTATTAAAATATCTAAATGATTTGGGGCTCTGTTGATTATTCAGGAACTGAACGTTTAATTAAAACCTGTAGGCATACTACAGTGACCGCCCTTGATACTGTTTCACCAACTATGCTATAGATTTATTGTATTTTCTAGTGTATCATTTAAGCGATTTAAATAAGTAGATATTTGAATAGTACAATAACATTTACAACCAAATATTTCAACATTGATAAACTATTTTAAATTAATCTTAACAAATTCTACAAAATAAAATCATAGCCTGTGTTGAGTTTTACTTCGAAGAAGTCAAATCGTCATCTACAACTAAGATCACTATTAAGGCAAGTTAAATGAAAATGCATTTTTCCGCTACTACTTACGCAATGGCATTTTGTTGGAGCCTTCTCATAAAGAGTTCATTTAGCACTTTAGCCTCTCGAGATACTTATCTGAACAGAAAAACATGTCCCCTAGCACTACACTCGATTTACAAAAAAGACCATGCCATTGCTATACTTCATAAATATATTAACTAAACTTAAACTAACTAATTCAGTTCAATGAGAATTGCATTTAATATTCAGCACATAAAAAATTACACTACTTTTGAATTTACGATCACCATGAGTAGTTATTTTGTACCCTGAAAATGTTGTAACTAATAAAATTAAGTAACAAGTTAAGTGCAAAATAACAAGTAAATCATAGAAAATTTTATAAATCTCTTTGAAGTCAGCACTCTGAGAAACAAATGGAACAATATAAATAAATAAGTAGATAAATATTAACAACAAACGACTGGTGTCGTTTAATATCAACAAACTTATTGACATATGCATGAAACTTAGAGCTCGAACGCTTACTCAATACGCAACCTACGCTTTAAAAACTATTGAAAATCCAAATTTAAGTTAAATAACGTATAACATGAATAAATTCTACTCTGGCTAATCAGATCTCAATACATCTGCGACAAGGAGTACCTACTGAGTGTTGCCGACAATCTAAAACTTCTGAATACATTAAGACTCCTGCTTCGCCATTTGCTCGTTCGCATTCGGCTGATTTTTGTGAATGATCTTTAAGTGAGCGATCATGTTATCTTTTCGAGTGAACTCTTTGAAACAAATGGGACATGGGAAAACTTTTACATCTTTCTTGTGAGACGTGACGTAGTGCCTACAGAAATTACTTATATGCGTGTAGACTCGCGCGCATATTTTACATCTGAACACATTTTCTCCTTCCTTGATGCAATAATCTCTCACCGACTCGTTGGTCTCTTCGTGATAGTTACCCACACTACCCATATTAGCCTTCCTTATAGGCGAGGGAAATATACGATGTTCCCAATTGGTCTGCGCTAAATCGGATACCTCGTTATTAGCCAAGTTGAGGTTATTTTGCTCTAGTTCAGCGGCAAACAGCTGTGTAGCGAGCGCTGGCATTAGAACCGGGTCTGGGGGGAATTTGTCAAACGTACTCAGCGCGGGATTCAGACTCGACAGCCCGGAAAGCTGATTGAACAAGTTTCGAGCTCTAATTTTGGACATTTGGGGTAGCAATTTTTTACTATTCTTTGGCTTTAAGTTACGACCTAGTCTGTTTTTGTCTTCAGTGTCTTTAATAGGACCGTCTTGTGAATTAGAGTTCTCGCGGCTTCTGTCGGGGTTGTATTTATATTCGATTGGTTCATTGTAACCGTCGCTGAGCTCAGCAGCGGGTTCTTGTTTAATAGATCCATTTTCTATAGAAAGCACAGGCCCGTTTGTTGAAAAATTTTGTTGTATTTCTTCTTTTGGCGGTTTATCGGGATCTGAAAAGTTTGTTTCAGGTCTCAATTTATACGGAATTGACGAAATAAATAAAATATTCATTTCACTCGACATCGTCATTGGAAATATTTTAGTGAGACGCAAAAAATATGTACTGAGGACTTCTACGTTTCAAAATAGTAATTTCAACTACGAACCTAGATAGATTTATTTAAGAGTTTATTGTGAGTGGCAAGCCACCAGAATATTTCCAATTGCTTTATAACCAAGGAAAGCTATTGGGAATAAGCCTTGTTTGTGTTCCCTTTTCTTATTCGTAATAATAAAATATTTTTATTTTAAGGAAGTTTAAAAAGAAAGAAATTATCATCAAACCATTAAGTACCACACCGAGTTTGCCCCTGGCCATTCCTCTAATAGCTCTCCCCAAAAGCAGAAAAGCAAGCAATAGTTAAAATTGTCGATTTATAGAAGAAAATAAGCATCTGTTACTCGTATACGTCAAAAAATTTCATAGATAATCACTTACCCCTTTTCAATAAAGTTTAAATATTATTAAATATAAGGTAGGTAATACACTTCACTTTTCACTTATCGTATCCTAACTTCAAAGCTTATATCCCATTAGCTTTTCCCTTTTTAATTAAAATTTTACTTTCAGTTTAATGTTAGATGTTTGGAAAGGAAGATTAATACAGGTATTTACAATAGTAAGCGAGTATAAACAACAATGTCTTCATTTTATTAACTTATGGCGCGACTTTTTATTTTTACAGTTCGAAATTCTATACAACATTACAACAGGTAAAGGGCATTTGGAGAGTATGGACAATAATTCATAAAATAAGTTTATGATTTTATTAACAAGTGAATAGTTTCTACCGACGTAGCTGTAATATTATTAAAATTCTCATGGGGATATTCACATACCTGCAGACTCGGAGTCTTTGCCAGTCATCGGGGCTTCGGTCGATTGAGCATCGTCACCTTCGTCGATGAGTAGGGCCTCGCCAGCCTCCTCGCCCCCTGACGTTCCTCCATCCTCGGCGTTGAAGCTATCCATGGACATTTTCACTTCCAACATTTCCGGTGAGCCTCTTATCAGTTGGTCGCCAGGTCTGTTCGATGATCCATGAGAGGCTGGCTCAGGAATAAACTCTCCGGGAGGACTGGCTGCTGTGTTTAGAGCGTCACTTGAACTTCCACTGAGTTTTCTCGGCCGACCTCGTTTTCTTTTCGGTTGCATCAATGCGTTACCCAATAAAGGCATTAATAAATTGGGAGGCGCCCCTCCGCTGGGCATCCCGGATGCCGGCCGTTTCTGATGCATATATGGATGTATTCTGTGAAGCTGAGGGGGAGGTGTGTGTGCATTCGTCTGCTGTTGTATTAACGAGTTAGTTAAGGCTGGAATATCACACTTCTCCTCGTTTACTTCTGTAAGTCCTTTTATTCTTAAGCTCTCAGCTACTTTCAAGAAAGCCGTCAATCGTTCCTGGTCCACACTTACTTCTCCTCTGTACATGAAGTCGAGTAAACTCTTCATGTCCGAATACGGAACGTCCTTCAATATTACAATGGGATGCTTTTCTTGGTGATTAACGAAGAGAGCTTGAAAGTAAGGGCTACAAGCCGACAAGACCATCTTATGTGCTTTCAGCAACTGGCCATCCACCGCGAGAGTGACATCCGTGAACGTCTCCGCATGTAGGAGTTGATCAAAAACAGATAGCATATTGGATTGGTGGTTGTTCCACCGCAAACAAAACCTCTGCGTAGCCATTTTCGCTTTTGTATTTTCTTCTTTGGAAGATATGATTTTCGCCAGTCCAGGCTTAAAATCTAATTTTACCAACAACTATTTAATCATGTATACATAAGTATTCTCTCTTGTTCCATGAACAATACAACAAAACGTCAACAATAGATAATGTTTACTTTTTAAAAGCCATTTTCAATTTGTATGTTTCATAGTGCTTAGTGCAGTTTGTGTGCCGGGCGCAGGGGGACCTGAAACGGGATAACACTCAATTTAATAATGATAACTATAACACTGGAATGTCCTTAATAATATAATGCTTATGCGAAACCACGCATTGACTTCCTTATAAATAAAACAGAAAGTTGAGGATCGCCTTGATTTCTCTGCTCTCGTGTCCATTAGAAATAATTAGGTACACTGTCTATGTGATTACAGTATTAGTGCGCAGTGAGCGCACTTGCTTCTGTCACGCTATTATCCTCCTAGCCTATTCAACAATATCATGTATCGTCTTGCCAGGCTACATAATGATCAGATTGATAATAACCTAAATAACCAATAAATAACTATATCCTTTTTGAATAGCTAAGTAAGTTAAAGATCCTCATTATTGTTATATCTATTAGGTAGTAAAAGATTTGCAAGCATTCGTTTATGACAACTTCGTTTGGTTAGTATGCACTGTTGTACATAAATATTGATGTTGAACTAAAAACAACATATTCTTACTACATAACATTATGTTAGTTAGGTATAAGTAATTATTGTATCTTTGACAGTTCATGTGTTGAACCACAATAGTAGAGGTCGCGGCCGATGACGGAACATTTTATAAGTATTTAAAAAACAATATGCAAATCTAACATATTCTAACGCATATAAAAGTGAATGGTAAATGGTGTTGTTCACTTCCTGAGGGTGAAAAACTACAAAATAGGTTCCTTGCATTGTTGAAGTTGTGATTTTTCATTAGAAAAGGTAAAATAACATTGCTTATTATTTAAAAGTTGTTAAAATGATGAAAAAAGTTTCCTTATTGACGTTGTTTAGTGCTGTACCTATTTATTAGACCATTATTGCTAACTGATCATTTTAAAGTGATAAAATGTTACTAAATTACAATTGCTATCATAGGGATACCAGATTGCACATGCATTATATTACTTGACTGGGTTGTGAACGAGACCAACAGCAATTCAATCAAGGTTAAAAAAATCGAGGGCGTCTATAGTCTAGCGGCGTGGGGACGTGGGGAGCCTGTGCATCGCGTCGGCGAGCGCACTGCAGTAGGAAACTGAATTGTAAGCTAAACATCAAATAATCATCGTGGTCGTAACAAATCATGTTTTGTACAGCGCCAGTTATAAGTATTTGCTTTTTAAAATAATCCAGATTGGCTTGCACTCTAATCAGAATCCAATTGGAACGGTCTCGAATTTATTTAAAAGCTACAAAAACACGAACATTTGCTCCACATCCACAGGTGCTGACCACAAACGTTATCGCGGTATAAACGGGCGCTCGAATTATTACTACGCACCCAGTCGAGCGCGTTACATTACGTCATCACAATGGCATTATTACCTCCGATATCCACATTAATTCAACCGATACGTCGAGATAAGCACCGTATGAGAATAATTATATCACTGCACTAACATAAGAGAACGTACCACACGTATCTGCACCACAATCAACTCGACCCTTTTATGGGAATGAGGATCAGCCCTTCCGCCATAGTCCGAGTCCGCGTTTACGTCGCACCCCGCTCACCCGACGACTGACGGCCGCAGCCCGCAACCCCGCGCGGCGAACACCGACTCGCTCCGCGACTCGAATATCTCTCACAAAAAATACGCCGTCATCATCGAAATGGCGGCAGCGGATATATTCAGCGCAGGGTGCACAGTGAAATATTGATTTATTGAAATTTATTGATTTCCTCTCTCGCGAGGAACATCACCCCCGTCAGGATACGACGTTGTTATATCGTTTGCTATGGTGGTTGTGGCTTTAGCAAATGAATGCTTATTATTTCCTAGCGTAAATCACTATTAAGAGGTATCTTAAAACTAAACCTTCGATCTAATCTTCGTGGACGAAAATAGGGGCGACGCCGGTACCTCGGCAAAGCAAAGCAGCAAAACAAGACCGAATTGTTTTAATGAATTCATTAGACAAGTCGTCCTTAGCAATAATAATAATTTCAACGTGTGTACAATTCTCAGTATAAGTATTTTTATTTATTCTTGAAAGGAAGAACTTAATAATGCAGCAAGTAGGTACATCGTAACACACAGGAATAATCTATGCAGTGTAAATCATTAGGCCTAAACCTTTTCGATTCTAGCTTGCATTGTGAAATCAAGGACAATAAAATTTTCTACAGAGGCAATTGTATGTTGATTGATTTGGTTATAATTATGAACCATCATTATCAACCTACCTTTGCATAGATACATTCAAGGGATGAGTTTTCCACGTGAAAAACATCAATCCATTCGTGTTGTCGCCATGTCAGCAGTGTTCTCTGTCTCTGTCCCGCACGGGCGGGGTTGGATGGACGCCCTCTACGCGGCGAGCGCCGCCGATGTTGGCCGAATGCCGCCACTTTTCGCAACCGAACCAACCCGAGTCCGCACGGAAAATAGATCGCAGGGCGCACTTGTATTTTTTAAGTTTCAAATTCACTTGAACAAACACCAATGTTTTTGGATTTATTTACATTAGGTCCAGAAAATATAACGGTTTGATTATGTTAAGTTATCTATCACTTCATTTATTTTTCGTAATTTTTGAACAAAAATAGGAAGAATTTCAGGACATGAAAAAAATCCGCGCGCGATGTTACTCGGAAGTATTTTTAATAAAAATGGCCTGCCGCCTCGGCGGGAGGAGTGGCAATGGGCAATGAGGTCGGTACCCTCTCTCTGGCACCCGCGCGCGCCCCTCCCTGCCGCTACACTCCGGCACAGGGTTAGAAAGTTTCAAAAGTGAATCGTGGAAAACACGAACACCGACTCCTGAGTGCAACACACTACCAGCTAGCAAAGGATTACAGGAACGAAGGAGAGGGCGAGCTGAATCAAGTGGAATTGGCATTTGTATGATTTACAAGTTATTTATTATAGATTTTTAAAACATAACCAATAAAAGACTATGTATAACTGAAAAGAATCGGAGTAGATAAACTCTCTTAAATATTTTCAGTTTACTGGTTATTTAAATGAATTATTATCGCAATCCACGACACCCCCTTCTTGTGAACAGAGCCGACACCATGAGTTAATACGCCCCGATCTGTTGCGTATCAATCATTATCTACTGTCATTTCAAATGACATAATATCCTATTTCTATGACAGGCAAATCAACTGACCTAAATCAGGATAGCCAAAAAGTTCCTACTACATTATTTATTCCACCTCGCGTATCCATTGCGTCCACGTAACGTTGAACATTTTGATTCTATGGTTTTTGGCGCCAACCCAGAAACTTTAGTATAAAAATACGAACGCAAGTGGTTTCCTGTGCACCCTTACCGTGATATATATTTTTGTAATGCTCCTATTTCTATGTTTATAGTTACCAGAAAAATATAATTTTTACCTTTAGTTAGTATACAAATATGCAGATGTGGTTGGACACTTAGCATTCCTTTGAATTCTGATAATTTATTTCATGATAGTTTTATTTTCTGAACTAATAATCCAATTTATTGTGATTAAAGTACCTACAGCCATTATTTTCTACTCTTTTATTTTATGTATTTATCTAAAAAGTCCTTTCAGGGTTTAAGTGTAAAAGCTGTTTAAATCGTGTGAAAATGCTTGCTATGCCATTGCAATATCTATCGCATTTTTTAATAGTAATGTATAAACTTCGGGTTTCAAATGGAACATGTCTATCCTTCTGGGTCCATTCGTTTTATATACCAATATAAGGTGTTATCATGGACAGGCAGAGTATTTCGTCTCCACACCAAGTTATGTATATTGTTTGGCATTGCCTTGCATCCGTTTTATAACTAAATCATCAATTTTGAAAATAATTGTTACCATGCTGGTTTATTTGACCAACCATATCTGTCTATTGTGTCTGGTCAGTGTAGCGTTCTCACATTGGTTTACAGGGAGGCTCACGTTCTGCAATGGATGTTTACGAGCTGGTATTATAAAATTACTCAGTTCAATGACATTTCTGTGTTTTGTGATCACGTCTTAACAATGTCGTTTGTTTACACAGTGAAATGCCAGTTTAAGTATTCTGCGTTAACTTGTTCTATTAATAAAAATATTACCTTAAAACACATTTAATTTAATTTATGTTCTGGGTTTATATTTTATGAAAATATTTTTTTTTTTTCAAAGACATTTGAAGTGCTTGTGTGCTAACGACCCCAAATAGAATGGGACAAAGGCAGGAAAATGACGATTTGTGCTAATTATGTAAGAAAAAGAACACTGTTTTCACGAAAAAAAGTCATCAATTTTACTCCATTTGTTATCATAAACATCCACAAGATTATTCCTTGAATCATATTTTAATAACATTTGGATTCACACGAGAATATTATCAGAATGACTGAATTAGCTCACCTGCCGCTGTAAACTTGGCCGTATCGATTGTACGAAGCGAGAGCTATAATTCAGTAGTGACCTGACCTAGGTCATCGCGCCCGTGTTGGCTGAAGTCCTTACAGCCAGCTGACCCAGTTTTCAGGCAGCGCGGCTGATGCATAAAAGCTTGCCAACACACTTTCCCTCTAATAACAAACACGCCCTGGAATAAAGGTGGCACGTTTTGCCAGTCAAGCGTTCTTGAAGAAGTCACAAATATTCGTTATGTATTCACATCTACCTGCACTAGTTTTTGATGAAAAACGTAAGGTTTATTTGTACATGTAGACATTGATAATTTAGATGCTGTAATGAAGTTTTTATTTTTCTCGTTTGTTTGCTTAAAAAATCGTCAGTTTTCTTTCAATCCCCTCTGGAGACTGAGGTATCATTTTACCTTTACATATTTTGTACAACCCTTTTCAGCTATTGTGTTTATCACTGTTTCTTTAATTATTTTTGACTATGTAAATACATTATTAACAAACTACAAGTAGATCTAAAAAAATAATAAAAAAAATATGGAAAATGAAATGCAAAAAGTCAAAAATCGTCTACATCGCCGTTATGAGGAAAAATGCCCCGAAAACTGGCTGATTCGTTTTTTAAATTGTAGCTTTAGAATTGAGAATAGTATCAAATTTTCCATTTGAATAAGCTTTCTTTCGACTGTAACTGGATATTAAAAAAAATGTAATACACGAAGGTTCTGTAAACTCTTAAAACTTTTCTATTATATGGCGTATTTAGGTACAGCCAGTATTCGGACACCACCGATAACGGTATAATAATATGTTCTATTTCAAAATAATAGTCTCTTTTCTCAACTTTGGGTGTTCGAGTGTCCAATGAATAAGCAGATTTTGCTGTAACGGCCCACGAAGAACGGTCGACGTTAACTGTTAAACTAAGAGAGTGGTAAAAGCTGCGAACAAAAAGAAATCCTTTGGCTTTCTAACTGAGACGTGTGTGCACATCGTGGACGCCGGCAATCTCATTGACTATGGGATGGGATATCGTCTTTCATGAGCTATTCAAATGCATAGTTGCAAACTTGACAACTATCTTTTTCTAGGTAACCTAAATTTCCCCAGAATTTATTGAATGATGTCTGCAGTTCTCTGGAAACGGAAAAGACGCTATCTTTGAGTATATTTTCAGGAAATTATTTTCTTGACATTAGTTGAGGATCATACAATTAACATGATCTTAAATATGCTAAATAATGTTGTCATAATTCACAATACCAACCAAGAATATTTAATTCCTTCACAAATTATCATCGTAGGCTATGGTGTAGTTTACAGTCAATCTTAATATCTGGGAAACAACGAACTATATTACTTAACACTGGCATAGAATAAATTATATTACTAACGATACTAGTTTCTTTCGTAATACTCAATTGAAGAGCTTTTTTAACAAGTAACTACAACAACTTTACCGTTTTTTTCAAAGCTGTTTAAATTTGGACCCGTCTCACCGTTTGCCGCCAACCAAACCAATGCATTTTTGGTTTCCCAATATTATGATCGTGTATTAAGTAGGTGTAGGTAGAAGGGCCCGTCCTGCTAGAATCGGTGCGTCTAACGGTCGGGTTTCGGTTCAATGACTCGATTCGGACGCTCAATTTTCGCCGTGTACTGTTAGATATCTCATGGCAGCAACACTGCAGCGACCAGACGAATCTGTCTCGAGCCAGTGATGTGGATGTAGCGTGTCCCCCTTGCATGTGTAATTCACACAATTTTCTTGTACACTTGTTTCAAAGATCTCTTTGGTAGGATCAGGATTATTGTGAAAACTTTTCATAACGCCATTTGTAAATACAGTTATATGTAGTAAGAGGTTCAGTCAATTTTCGAGAAAGCTTTTCCGAATTCCGCAAAGATACAGGCCATGAGTCATGAGTCTTGATTATTGTGGATAATTGTGAGCCATACGCGCTTACATACACTTATATAAGTATGTTATTTAAAAATGCCCATAAATAATTTAGATTAAAACGTGTGTATTTTTTACAGTTTTTGTCATTATCTTTTTTGAAACCCGACTGGAAATACTTGCTAACAGTTGGATATTGGAATGGATCTAGGTACAGACGCCTGCACATCAAGCTACTACAATCTGTCAGATTTCTTTGATGGATTTTCGACTTTATTTCTAAAGTTTTAGGTTGAAGGTTCATTGGGAAAAATTGACAGTTTCGCTTGACCTGCTGGCATCTGTACCTAAAGTTACTAATTCAATGTATTTATTTTCCTGTAGCAAAATAAAATAAAGTCAATCTTAAAATAAAACTTAATGTAGGTACTTGTGTACTTTGTTTTGTACCCCAACTTCCAAAAACATGGTACAAACCAATTCCCCGATAGTATATCATGGCTGTTAGGCTGATACGTATATTTGAAATCGATGAATTCTTGCCATATGTGTCAACGGCATGAAGCAAGGGGAGCGGCTGACTCCTGCCGGCCAACTCCCAGTTCCGAGAAGGGCTAGCTAGTGGGTGAGACAACAACCACACTGCTTGACCTTCTTATTTTTCATGCAACTTCAACTTCGATCTCTCAAGCTTTGTGTTGGTAAATCTTTCGTCGTTGCCATGTCATCAGTTCATAACCTTTGCAAATGGAAAATATTAGTGGCCATTAAGAGATCATTTCACCATCGTAATTATACCGGTACTCCGGATAATTTACTGAACGCGAAACAATAAGTCATAATTATTGTAATTGGTACATTAATTTATACCTACCTGAACGATTTCCTGTTTTAATGAGTACTTAATTCTAATTTGCTAGTTAACATTAAAGTGTCACTTGCATTAGTAAGCCTCAATTTTGCTCAACTTTAACGACCGAATCATGGATACTTGTCGAATTTATTGCCCAATTTTATCGATTGTAAATATCGTGAATTCCGACATTATCATGATAAGCCATGTCTTCTCACAGTTTATCGGGCCGCTGCGCTGGCGCACAATCAGGGACACCTGTCGGTGCGCAATGTGACGCTCCGGGTCCAATCTGTTATTCTGTACCTAGAAGCATTTCTTATTCGATTCGACATTTTTTATGCTTTTCCTTTCATAGTTGCTTCGAGTGTGAGCAAGACGACGTTTGAGTCAAGTCGAATGATTTATTCGAGTGTTTCGGAATAGGCAGGCGGTGCGAAGCATCAACAGCAGCCGTTAGCGAGCAATGTCCCGTTACTACGCGGCTCATCACTAATTCCATCTCACGAAAGCTCAAATTTTGGCGGTGAATCAATTAACCCTATATGATATCCGGTACACGCAGCCGCCATTGCCACGTTTTATGATGTTTTCAGTAAAGGGGTTAGTTATTTTTTCATTTCGTCTTAGTGTTGATGATATTTTCCCCAAAATGACCGAAACTTCAAATAACAGGAAAATGATCTCGCTTTAGGGCTAGTTCATTTATACATGGCTAAATAATTTTGTAGGTACTTTACAACAACTTAATAGTAAGGTAGTAGTTAAACTATTTCTGAAAACCTTAGTTACGGTAGTTATAAAATAAAACTTTTCCAATTTTCAACCCCCTGAAATGTACGCCCAGGCATTTACATGATGATCATGCTTCATTATCGGTACTTAACCTAAAAATACGATAAGTAGATAGATACTCGTGCTCCGGTGGCTAGTAATGAGGTAAAAATACTTAACATGACCAAACAAGTGTACCAAATAAATGTACTTGATGTGTAGGTTGGTACATGTTTGGAGGATAACGTGGAGAGGTAGGTAATCGGGCGCGTTGAGGTTGGGCGCGCAGCGAGCGTGTCGCGCAGGCGCGCTGCGCAGTGGTGTGAACGCGGAGGCGCGCGCGCCCGAGTGGTTGAGATTGCGTAAGCGCACGGGGCCGATTTCTAGCGCGGCTCCCACGCGGCAAGGTCAGCGCTTCGGAGGATTGCTCCCACTTGCCGCCGCCATCAATGTAAAAATATTACCGAGACAACATTTCAATATTGTGTATTATGCAAAGTTACCCTTGTCGATTACGACCGCGACCGGTGATCCTTGATTTACGACTTCTAACTAATATTATAAAGATGAAGAGTTTATTCTTTGAATGCGGTAATCTCAGATAGGTACTGGTTTGAATTGAAATTCTTATAGTGTTGGATAGCCCATATATCGAGGATGGCTATACAAAACCAAAGATCTTAGAGGGTGAAACAGCTGTGACAACTGGTTGTTAAGTATGATGAGTCCAACAGGCGAAATATCATTAGTAGTACTACCTAGGTTCCACACTCACAAAAACATGTAACTGGATGACCTCGCATAATTTAGAAATAAATTACACAAAAACTAAATTAATGACGTTCCACCCTTATCAAAAAGCTCCTTTACACCTCAACTTCAGCTTAAATGGTTCAAAAATAGAAACTGTTGAGGAATTTACATTACTTGGACTCACAATAGACAAACACATCAACTGGAAAAAACATATACAAAAAATCAGTTCAAAAATTTCAAAATTCTCATACGCTCTCCGTGAAATTAAAAAGACAACAAACCTACAAACTGCCCTAACCACCTATTACGCGTACGCCAATGCATGGCTTAGCTATGGCATAACTCTCTGGGGAAATAGTACGAATGCACCGACACTCTTTACTCTACAAAAGAAATTAGTAAGGATCCTAGTAAACGTTGACCAAACTGACAGCTGCAAACCCTATTTTCAAAAACTTAACATCCTCACCCTCCCTAGTATTTACATTTTAGAAACATGCAAATTTGTCAGAAAACATCCAGAATTCTACACAACTCGCGAAGACATCCAATCACAGTACACCTTTAGACACCGATCTAGACTAAACATACCAACATCCAAACTAAAAATGCATTCTACAAGCCCCTATGTAATGTCTATAAAAATATACAACAAACTACCTGACATAATAAAGAAAGAAGAAAAATTAAACATTTTTATGAAAAAACTTAAAAAAATATTGATAGATAAATGTTATTACTCCCTAGACGAATATTTAAATGACAAACATAAATAATAGCAAAACTGTATTAAAAGAAGTAATAATTTTTTCTAAAGTTTAGGCTAAATAAATTAAATATATTAATAGTTTATAATAATAATAAATATGTAAATAAATAAATGAAAATTATAATTAATAATAAT
The DNA here is from genome assembly GCA_958449745.1 of Ochropleura leucogaster. Taxonomy (NCBI): domain Eukaryota; kingdom Metazoa; phylum Arthropoda; class Insecta; order Lepidoptera; family Noctuidae; genus Ochropleura; species Ochropleura leucogaster. The sequence continues at coordinate 11,953,750 of OY288203.1, read as the reverse complement.
CACAGAAATTAAAGACATTTTTAAATAAATTTATAATATAGGAATGCAAAAATAACAAATTAAACAACAATGATAAATGACATACAAATCAGCAGAATAATAATTATAATATAAATAAAGATAATTAATTGTAAAAAACCTGAATTGTCTAGTGATAAATCTTCTTCACAAAATAGCAAATATATAATAAAACAGAGCTTCCTCTCCTCTACCCTTTTGCTGTGCCCTACAGGGTCCATAATGTTCTCATTATTATAAAAACTACCACCTACATACACATTATGGTAAAGCAATAAAGATATTGAGTATTGAGTATTGAGTATATAGGTAATAATAGTGACGTAGTCAGTTTGTAGCAAATCCCGGAACTGCGATACATCGACGCAAACTTGTTTACTAGACTACAACTAGATCCTGATTGCTGGTCTCATATTAGACAGGTAATCATAAATTTCCTGCCTTTGTCCCATTCTATTTTGGGTCGGCGCGACACGTTTTCTTCTTCCATTCTCCCCTATCAGATGTCATGGCATCATTTACTCCTTTCTCCTTCATATAATTTCTTACACAATCCATCCATCTTTTCTCTGGCTTTCCTCTCCCTCACCATCTATCAACCTTCGGTAATAATGATAACTTAATAAATGAATCAGCCATTTCCTGAAATTTAAAGACGTTTAAGTAGGATTTTTTTATACGTAGCACATTTTAGCTATTAAACAAACAAGACGTACCTACAATAAAGTAAGTACCTACTAAGTCCATATATCTCACTCAACGTATGGGAGAGTATCCATTTATCTAAACATTGCTTTTCACAATGTTTCATGATGTTGTAAAACTAGACAAGAGCGTCATTTCTCTAACATTTTATACGACTTTCGCGTCCATATGAATTTTCTTACTGTCATTAAAAGCTCTGTAAGCGTAAGAAACCTTAATTTCTCTTGTAAACACTCGAGACTAGCTTAAGGTAAGCGCACAATTTGATTTTAGTACGATTTTATCGTCATTTTACGATTCGGCGTTTTGATCAAAGGGCTGATCATGGCTGTACCGAGCGACTCGCGAATGATCAGATTCTAAGCTGTCGTTCTCGTAGCTGTTATTGTGTACGAACATGTAAATGGAGATAAACTAGCCACCACCATCGCAACGTGAGACCTTGAGTGGCGACGACGCCTACCTACCTCATTTGTTACGAGACTCCTCTATCCATGTAGCGCAAAATTTGCGCATCATTTGTATAGATTTAACTTGTTTATTAAAATACATAACTACGTGGGTAATTGCTGTGAACTACCTACATTGTTTTTGCAGTGCATTGTTGTTCTACATAATATTTAGAACTGACTCGAAAAAATAATTAAATGATTCTTTTTTTAAAGCTCATAATTTTCCTGCCTAATATTTTTTGAAATACGTAAACCATCAATCATAATCCGTTATTTAAAAGCTTTATATATAATGTATAAAGCTATATATAAGTATTAGGTAGATCTTGGTTTCCAAAAACCTTTCAAAAATGCAAATTGCTTTGAATCTGCTAAATTTTTTACCAAGTATTTTTTCCAAAAATAAGTAACTTTTTTGAATAATTAAACGCAAAGGTACGGCTTCTTTAATATTAATACAGAACAATGTAAGAATGATGCTATCTTCATAATTACTTTTATTTTGATTGTTCTCATCTTAAAACTTAACTCAGAAAATTAAATTCAAAACGAACGCTGGCGAATTGAACCGGGACTGCGTAGCGGTATAAAATGCGTTCACAGAGCCCCAGGCGGTAAAATAAATTAAAAATCATGAGACAGACAAGTAAACGTTAGAAAAAGTACGTTACTAATTTTCTCATCTTCTATATACCTAGAAACTTTTAATTATGGTGATCAAACTTTTTTTAGCTGACGTGCATAATTCAGCTCGTGGGCAAGGGTAGACCTAACATACCTTATAAGTATTAAAAACAGGAACTTACTGTTAAACTCTCAATTTTGTGACGTAAGGTTACTTGCTGATAATTTGTCAAATATACTCAAAAAGTTATAAGTATTTACAAAGCAATTATATTTTTAACATTTAACAATACTTTTTCATCGTCGAATCCATTTCTGCATGGTGTTTGAAAAGAATCTTCATAGCTTCGGAATGCTACGAAGCGTCTACGCCACTACGCAGCTTCTACGCTGCTACACCGCCCCTACGCTGCTACACTGCACCTAAACTGCTACGCCACGGCTACGCTGCTACGCGGCTTCTACGCTACCATGCGGATTTAACATTTCTACGCCACGTTTTCCCATGCTTAAGCTTAAAGTGACGCTCTGGTCTCTTGTGTGAAGACACTAAACATTACAGTCGAAGAACTGGCCGTCAGGTATGTTTCTATTGTTTATTTATACTATCCATGAGTCATTTAGTCCAGTCTTGGTAGACAGAGACTAAACATATTTTGCTAAAATACCTTTCTCTATTGATGGCATTATTTCTGAAATCTATCCTAGACACGAGTAGAACTTTTTGATAGGCGCCGCGTGCGACATAGTGCAGCGTGCGCGCACGTGAGAATGAGCAGAGTGAAGAGTACAGCGATAATAATCATACGCACGTTAGAAAGAGACGGACGATGAGAAATCAGGGTGGTTCCACATGGGGTCAACGACCTACACGCGACACGCGTATCGGTGATTTTTATAATTTGGATTTTGGGACAAAATTTCCGTCTTAGAGCCCGGAAGAGATTCACCTCCCAGGTACGTAATAAAACTGTCGTATTGTAAACTCTATTGGCATCAAAACAGCTTAGAACTTTAATTTTATATAAGTACTCATTCTTCATTGGTGCCCCTATGTGTTAAATAATATTTGGTTACATTGTTCCTATCAATATAACAACGTTTGCTATAAATTGAAAGTACGGTAATCACTTCGCATGTTGTTTTTCAAATAGGTATTTAATTAATAACCCGCTAGCTATTTTAATATATTATAGAAGTTAGGTTACAAGATAAGGGTATTTATGTAAACTCTTGTAACTTTGACTTCTAAATCAGCAGGAAATTGTTTAGTTAACGTCGGACTCGACATTATTGTTCGTTTTGCAGTGAACTGTGTAGGTCTATGTGGAATTGTGGTACGATTTCTGTCGCATGTCTGTGTTCGATACGTTTTTTCTCTTGATTTGACAGCTTTTTGTTCTATTGCGTGTCGCCAGTACATGAGCACTGGAACACATTTGATTCTCAACAGCTCAAGCTGCGGTACAAAGTGTCCATTGTTTTTTTAAGTGTTATTAGTTTTAAACGTATTACATTCTTCTTTGTCCAAACGTCAGGACCCCTAAATACAGTCTATATTGAATTCCAAAGTGAAGATTTAAATAATTCCTAAAAAGCGATAGTCTTTCTCTTTCACTGTTCAAACGAATAACTGTAAAGTCGTCCAAAAAGCAAAGCAAACGAGAAGCTTAGTAGTTATTTAAATAAGTTGCATAATACCACGATTCTGTCACCGTCGCGTACGCCGTCGCACCGCCAGCGACATACGGATCGGTTCGTTGCCATTGTATGATAATAGTGACCTTCACTTTATGGGCGTGTGTTTATTATCACCCCTAATATTTGAAGAAATATCTATGTGACGACCTAGGTTGTCCTATTTATAGTCATACATTCTTGACATACGTTGCTGAATATGTAAAAACTCTGTTAACTAAAGTACTGTAAAATCATTCATATTTACATAAATATCCTATTTGCAAACAATGCGTCTGAATAAGAAAATAGATACTTGGTTTAGATTCTAATGTTGGAATCTAGTCGGCATTGAAAGAAGTGTTGAATGTCCCTCCGTGAAGGGTAGTGACCGTAAGGAAAGTAGCGTTGCGCGGAGGCAGGCAAGCGTTGCGCAAGCCTTCTCCACGTGTAAACAGTTGCTCCACGGGCCCACGGCTCGGCTGTGCCTCCACGGCTCGCGGAGCCGCGGCTAAACAAGCCATCCGTGATATATCCCGACCAGCTACCTCGTACACTTATGTTAAACACGTCATCAAAACGTGAGTGTTAGACAAGTGGCAAACGACCCAAATAGAGAGAGAGATACAGGATATAGGGGGTTTTAAGACCTAACTAGGAACCAACATAATTCTGCAAAGTACCTACTAACTGTGTTTTTATTTTATTCAATTTGATAAATTATGTGTATTCGTCGTTCAAAGACTAGACCAGCGTGGATTTGTTATTTAACATTATTCAACCGCGTATAGCTAAACCCACTTATGTAAATATTAAGTAATCTGAATGGCTCTAAGTAGGTACCGAGGTGGCATTTTGATAATATAAAATGCCCAAAATTCCGTGTTATATTGTATCGCATGACTTGCGTGAATTCCACCTTTCTCTGGTGTCCGCTCGTGGCCCCGATGCCCGCCCGCGGCCGCAGTTTGGGAGTCGCCTTGCGCAAACGCGTCCCACACGTGTGCATCCGAAAGGCGCACTCATCATTCTTTGCACCGTTAGTTTTTCCTACTTCTCAGCAGGTATATTATAGCGATGCGCATATCGTAAAAGTAGGAATGTTTAATTAGAGAAAGGGCTTCGCGGTACCTACTCAGACTCTTCGAGATGATTCGAAGGGAGCTAAAAGCCCCGATGAATGGATCGATGCGATTGATCTGATATCTGACGTCATGAGTACGTATAGTACTACTACTTACTTACCTTAGCAATACTCAATAGTTCGATCAGGGTGACGTCAAGCGATCAACTAAAAGTCCCCCGGAGACTTGCCCTCGCGACGGCGTTGCAGGCGAATCGGCGGCTGCGCAGGCGGTGATCGAGAGGCCCCGGCGGGTGCGCACCGCCCGCCGCGCCCTCTGCGCCTTGAGCGTGCGCCCCGCATCCCCCCGGCCCCGCGCACCACCCCTGCCCCGCCGCGTCGCCTCCCTCACACATGAGCGCGCAGGAAAATTTTATAATAGGTAAACTGTTGATGACACCGCCAACTCATGACATATATGACGTGGACGCGGCCAACGAGAAAAATTGTTATTGGTCGTTGAAATAAATCTAGACACGGTGTCTACTTTGTACCATAGCTACAGCTTTGGGTTGATGAACGTTGTATTATGTAGAGTTCAGTTCAGTTATGTCCTTATTAATCTATTAGAACGTATAAATGCATTGAGGATACTTCTTTTCCAATCCGTACCATAATTACGATCTCAATAACCAACATCAGCTAAAGAGCAAAAAAAGGGAAATAAACTTACTTCACCACAAAATCTAGTGTTTGTCTGTCTTTTTTTATTAAGCATAGATTTATGAATTTGCAAATCTAAACTTACCTACCCATGCTACAATCATTCATGTCGTGTTAAACGTTACAACTCCCATCCAACAGCCACGTAATAAAACTAAAATTTACGTAAATTCCCCCTTAGCCACTGATACGCTGGAAGCTGAATGAAAACCTACAGTTCCCTACAAAGGGAAGGTACCACTACTGCAAAACTAAAAAATTAATGAATTTCGAAATTCTAAGGCTGGACCAATTTTTCCCGAATTTAGAAGCAAATATTACATTAACCATTTACACGAGAAAAAAGTACCTTTATGATATTTCAATATAATTTTTAAGACCTATGTATTGATAGAAACCCCCACACAGTTATCAAAGATATAGTTTTTTCAACCCTTAGTTCAGTTTACTGTGTTATTCTTATAAAATTAAAAAAAATATCTTACTTTTTCTTATTGATACATAAAAAAAATATTTAAAATTTTAATTGTAATCATATTGAAAATTGAATGTGATTTAATGTTTATGTACAATATTAAATTGTGACTTTAAGGTTCCTATGGGTTTATGCCTTCCGAAATAAGGTTAATTCATTCACTACGACGGAAAAGGCATGTTTAAGAAAAAAAAAACAAGAAATGACTTCACGTTAGTCAGTGATTTCCGTGAATTACCTTTATTCTTAGTAAATTACCTAAGTATATGATCAGACGTTAATTATAAAAGTTTTTATTTGTTTGGTGATAAGAGCTAGATGATCAGGAAGTTCTCCATGTTTGTAGAAATAAATACAAAGAGCGACAATTTTGAAGTAGCATCGAATAGTAGACTCCGTGCGTGCGTCGCGTCGTAGCGTCCCTCACGTGGGCACAGCAAGTGTGCGATTCATTAAATATGGCGCCATCGTTTAAACCAACGTTGGAGCCAATCGTTTGGCATTAGAGCATAGAAATCGTAGAACAAAGATCACGCAGGACGCGAGGGGCGAGCGTGTCCTACAATAATCAGAAGGTCATGGCAGGGTCTGCGCCACTGCTCGCTCGCCACGATAAGCGCTCGTCCACTCTACTAACCTCATGGAGCGAGATACAAGTACCTCAGTCAAAAGGCACGTTAACTACTTATGTACAACTAACATATTATTATCAATTATTATATTGCAGGGTTACACTCTAAACGCACAGTTACTAGGGAGGGATCTACGTTCACATTAAATATCGACTTTCCAGCGTACCTAGTCTATGGATAAAGCTAGGTGGGTGCAAGGTTCCATCGATGGTCTTTGTTGAGGAACAAAACTAGTAATAGTTTCACAATGTATCTGTCAAATCCTGCCCTAGTTCGCTTAAAATCATATCTCACTCACTATGGGGGTTTGACGATTTTCCATCATAATGTCATCATATTTTGAAGAATAGGATATGTTTTTTTTTTGTTGATGAAACTACATTTTAGTGGATAGAATTGATATTCGAAAATAAACTTGGAAACCCATTTTCCGGGTGGAAACATGTCACAAAAATGAGGAAAATCTCACGAATTTTCCTCGTTACTTACCCGAAACGATAACCGGAAATGAACATTTACGGTAGAAAGATTACGATTGGGGTCAGTCACGTTGCGACGCGACGTCAGGGGACGGGCGAGGGTACGTTTGATTGTGATGCAAATTCCCTGCTTCCGGCGAGGGGGGCTCGCAACAGGTGGGGGTCGAACCTACCGACTGCGCAATCACTGCTGATCATGTCTAGATACTCTCATAACTTAAAGTACTTATTGAGGAAGAAGCCGCGGAAATATAATAATTTGTAGGGTTGCGTAGTTTCATTTTAGAATAAAGATAAGAAAATTCTATTTTTCATCACATCGGTTTCCAATGATACCATTTTCCATACATCCATTCACAGCACGTCTTGTAATCGCAAAGCGTAAGGCAGAGGTGTACGTAACAATTGTAACTCACATTTCTCCAGTTTTATTTAAGTTCATGAAATAGAGCGCGAGCCATCAACCGTGCGCGCATCTGGAGTCTGCTACTGAAAATTTCCTGATGAAAAATCTAAATAACACTGCCGGTTCCAGAACCTCATGGTTACTAGCGAGGCAATAACAGCAGATTAATATTTTTACAATTAAACAATGTAACATGACCAAGTAGAGCACTTAATCTATACTAATATTATAAAGCTGAAGAGTTTGTTTGTTTGTTTATTTGTTTGTCTGAACGCGCTAATCTCAGGGACTACTGGTTGGAATTGAAAAATTCTTTTAGTGTTGGATAGTCCATTTCTTGAGGAAGGCTATAGGCTATATAACATCACGCTACGACCAACAGGTGCTGAGCAGCGTGGGTGAAACCGCGTGGAACAGCTAGTATAACAATATGAGCCTTCAGCGTGAATTTCTTTAGTATTGTGCCGTGTGCAATAAAACAAATAATAAATCCTTCTATCACCTACCTGCTATTTTTCCAACTACTTTAAGGTAAGCTTCAGTTTAACCTTCGAAAAGTCTTCAGTATAACGTTTACACCTCAACGCCTCTTTTTTACATTGATTGAGTAGACTTCCCAATAAACCAAACTGGATCATAATGAAATACCCCTTGGTTAATACTTAATACTGGTGATCAGACTTTCGGGTTATGGACTAGGTAATCAGTCAGACAGTCATTACAGGTATAAAGAAATATCTACAAATGACAGCTGAGACCCTCGGCTTCACTTACTTCCCAAAGCTGGAAGTAGTGTCGATATTTTATAAATGGTCAGCCATCGACGGACCAACCTCGGCAGGCAATGACCTCTCAGCCGGACAGAGAAATGTGTTGCTGGGGTGTTTGTTCCGCCACTTCTTCTTCCCAGCTAAAACACTAGGAAGTGGCGGAGGGAGGGATGTTTTTGCGGGACTGCCTCTTGTAATACGACGTTCAATAAGATTATCAGCATATTTTATTAAAAATGCTCAACCTTCATTCGAAAACTGCGGCTGTAAGGTCTATTATGAACAAAGGTCGGAATTAGGTACCTACAGTTATTTATGTGTTACACTGATTTCATACAGCGAAATAATAATGTGGAGATACCTCAAATCCTGGGATTAATTTTAGAGAGCAGAAAAAATCCCGTGATTGAGTAAACAAAAACAAAACAATATTGTTTTTATTATTATTTATCTGTTATATTGTTTACCACACGGGATTTTCTAAGAAAGATCCATGTTAATATCGACATTCCGATGCAAGTACAAAAACTCTACCTAATTCCGACCTCTGATTATGAAGCAGTTCTTGGCTACAGGAAAAAAATAAATAAATAAATATCTTGGGACAACTCACACACGTCTATCTGATCCCAAGCTAAGCAGAGCTTGTGTTATGGTAACCAGACAACTGATATACATACTTATATAATTTATAAATATATACATATTATAGATAAATCACACCCAGACACAGAACAAACAATCATGCTCATCACACAAAGTTTGTCCTGGGTGGGATTCGAACCCACGACCTCCGGCTCAGCAGTCAGGGCCACTAACCACTAGACCAACAGGCCCGTCAAAGGAAAAGGAAAGAAATGAAATAAAATGTTTAGGTAGGTAAATGAAGAGTCGTTAATTGAATTACATAAGGTTAGCTTCTTTGCTTTCAGTATTGCCCATAAATATAGAAAATTGTATTGCATTACTGTTTCCTTATCTAAGTTGTGAGCTGTAACTCTCGATAATGGAGTCACTATGTAAGCAATTACTTTCTTGCTCTTGGGGGACAAACGTGAGAAACTGTTCTTATTTATTATTATGTAAGTGGGCAATTTTGTAAATAGAACTGACTTATAATAGGCTAGTGGACAGCACTTGTGTCCAAATGCAATTCAGTCATAACCGAATTGAGACGTTTTTCCCTGAAAATGAAACCTTAGTTTGCATTCCGGACTAAAAGTTTGATTTATTTGAACTACAATAAAAACTTTTTATTTTCAAATCATAAAAGAATAACTGCTGTTGGCAAAGATTACACTTTTCATTTGGCTTTTTACTGTTGGTACGTTGAGCAAGAAAATACGTTGCGCCCCACAAGGATATTTTAAGCTGCGATTTACGCGACCGGAACTCTAGATTTTAATAAATACTGTAGGAATGAGGGACGTTACAGACCGTCGGCCAACCGTGCGCATACGCAGGGGGCGGCCACCCCGGCGCGCGGTCGTTCACCCACGTCCCCCTCCCGCGCCCTCAATCACAGCCCTTTGTGAGACTCGCTGAGGGCTACTCGGTGAGGGCAAGGACTCCATTTCTTTGTTTTGAAATGCCTTCTAAGTTTAAGAGGGCTCGCTCGCAGGTAGGTATGTACTTACTGACTCGGACACAACTTGTTTTTTAACGAAGAAATGAGATTTGGTTTTTAACTAAGCTTAGGTCAATGACACGCACCCCTTATTATTTCTTCCATATTATGTAATTGTTACTTTGGTATTCGGTCAGGACACAACTACCAAAAACAAATAAATGGATTTATTTATAATGCGTCATTATCAAGGGTCATAAGAAAATAAAACAATCTTGCTGTTTATTTAGTTTTTTACCCCGACTTTTAAATCAGAAAGATCATATATGTACATAGATATCAGAAATCTATTTTAAAAAAGCTTAATCTTGTAAAATATCGTTACTATCTACATTTCAATGTCTCGAATAGGTTTGTGCCCAAAGCATGCTAATTTTAAAGCATGTTTTTAAATATCAAAGCAAGCTGTAAAATTAACCTAGTTGAAACTCATTGAAAATACATTTTAACATGAAATATGTCGTAAAGTTGTTCATTTATATTAGTCATAATTTGAAATAGTAATCTCGGTGTACGTGATAGAAAATGAGGTCTGAATATTAAACAGAACGCCTCTAGCTCCCTGGTGTTTAAAAAACTTGTTCAAGAAATAATTAAAAACGTTTGAATACTCACGAAATTTTAAATAAGAACGCAGCCATTTATCATATCGTCTCCGTAAATATTTCAAAAAAATTGAAGATTGTCAGTCAAAAATGTCTATGGCATTAAATTCTATCAGATTTTACGAAACTTTCGTCATCTACAAATTAAATGTTTAAAACGTTTTTAACCACGAAATACTGGTAAAACTTAACATGCTTACACGTGGTTTCGCCCTGCCCGATGTAACAATAACAATTGCTCTAATTACGTCCATTTCCTTAATTAAATCATGGAGCTAAGCACCCTTCGCTTCCCTTAAAATAATTCCTGTAAAGGTACCAGAGCGTATGTTTGGAGTCATTCTCCCATGGAGGCACCCTCCGACATTATACATGTTAAACGTTGTAACCGCATGCTTCGGAACGACAAGTGCATCGGTATGTAAATAGGGGAAGGGCTTTAATAAAGAAACTGCGTTATACTTATTTTAACAAACCTTCTTTGGCACTCTAGTAAAATATTTTTGCGAATGGCAACCCTCGGTGTCTTTTACGGAAAATCTCAATATTAATCGGAACCTTTTTTCTAGTATAATCTACTACATATTATTATTCAATTTTGTTATATATTGACCTTAAAACCTTTAAATATTTTTAATGTCTACCCACTTATATTTTATGTTCTCACAGTCCATCCAAAGGTTGTCAGTTAGAAATCGCTATCGGCGATAAGTCCGCCATTGTGAACATAGAATTAGCAATATTGTGAAACATGTTGATTTCAAATTTCTTGTACAATAAATTTTATCCTCTTCTTTCGCGATGGTGCTACCCACTTTATTTCAAGAAAACTAATTAAATCCGGTCCTAAAAACAACAAGCTCTCCCCAACGAAATTACTCAATCCAGACCAAAAGTACTTAAATACTAATAGACGGACAAAAAATAAAAACGCACCCTTCGACCGAATCGTCGGGTAGATGGACAAATAATAAAAAAAAACAATGCAGACTCACCCCACCCGCATGCCAGGACGCTGCACCCACTCCTTCGTGTCAAATTGAACTGAATTTACTGCATTACAATCCTAACAGTTACCAACACAATATCTAACATACACGCAATAATCAACCTTATATTTACTTCTATAATGTTGATATTGTAAAAGTAAAAATGTGAAAATATGTTATGCGAGGGTGAACCATGAGGGTAGTTTGTTTCTATCAATGGTTTTATTATTTCAATCGTAACAATTTAAAAGGTAGTCGTTGGAGCGGAAAATTGTTTTTTGTCTACTTAATTAATTTGCATTTATGTTTTTTGTGTCGGGATTAAAATGGTATCTATATTTTGATTCAATTGAGGAAACTTTATCATTACGGCCGAGTCTAATTAACGTTACTGAAGTTCTCTCGTGAATCAAACGACGATTTTCAAAACAAATTAAAAAACACAACAAAAATAACTTTTTTTCATTAATCAATATGAAACTATGATTCAATTTGTTTTTTTTAAAGTGCCTTATCTTCTCAGACTGGAGGAGATACAAAAGCATGACGCCAATAAACAGAACAAAAAAAAAAGACAAAACTCAAATTATTTTTAGATTTGGAACTCATAAACATTTCAATATGTTGTTCTAAGCAAATTATTTTATAGACAATCATCTTTTTTTCTCCTTTGCTTTAAAAAAGAAAACTCCGCCGGCCATAGGGATTTGAACGCTTGTTTGGTGAAATCAGAAAACAAATAAAACCATCTTTGCGATAAATGAGAAAAAACACACGTGTGATATACATTTCATGTTGATCTAAATGAAAAGTACCTATTGAAAAATATATAATACTTAATTATGAAATCGAGGAATGAAGTCAACCAGTCAATGCAATTACTTTGATAAATGATAAGTTAGTACCTGATTCGAATAACGTTGAATTTACTAGAGCACATTGAAATGAAATGAAAAAAAAAAATGTGAAAATAAAAAAAAAAAAAAAAACTACGCAAGAAAAGTTGAAATCAACCTACAAGAAAGTATGGAACAAATACTACTGATATTTCTATTTCTTAAATGGTGGATATCAGTGAATATGCATCTTCGACACAGAACTTGTGGAACAAATAGGTAGGTACTCGCTTCCAATACGAATGGTCATTTCGCCACTTCAATTCCGAAATCAAATTGTGAAAAATGTATTTAAGATAGACTAACTAGTCAATCTTCAGCACCTTTGCCGCAGTTACGGTTCGTTTATTGGATTCTATTTAAAATAAGTATTTATAGACCTCTTAGAAGAAATGAACTACAGCACGGGGTAAGTGAGTTGGACTCGCGCATCGAGGGTTCCGTACAAAGACTTAGAGAGTATTTTTTTTTCACATTCACAGCTCCAAGTAACACCAGACTTGAATATATAGTTTTAATTTCAACTTGATACCTCCACGTGTTCCCGTTTTGAAAGACAGACAGACGGAAAAATAAAGTGGTCCTATAAGGGCTCCGTTTTTTTCCTTTCGTGGTAAAGAACACTAAAAACAAACAATATTCGCCGCAAACAAGGAATTGCAATTGATAAGCTGACTTATTATATAATAAAATGTAATATATTTGAATAACTTTCATTTAAAATAACCATTAGTCACCGTGATACTTAACCTTGTCCACTTCATTTTACAACGAACACAATTTTTTGTCACTACAGAACCTAGTTTGCAATCTTTGAAACATTCCAGTTGGCAAAGATCTCAAGTTCGTTTGGCAGTGGCTTCAGTTAGGTCTAAGTTATTAAAAGACCCACGTAGGTCTGTATCTCTACCTTTACTCGAAAGCGAAGTATCCACGTTATTGTTTATTTAAATCCTCTCTATTGGCCTATTATGTCAAACATACGTGGACTAAAAAATAAACTCGAATTCAAACACTGGATCCAAAAGTCTTCACAGTTTTTATACATCCTATAATAGTTACTTTAATTACTGTTCGTTTTCTTTCTCATCTACTCGTCATAATCCGTTGCATTTTTTGTATATTTTTTAATGAAACATGTGCTTATTGGAAGAACTGGATACTGCAATACAGGGTATCCCAGCCCTGTCGGGGTTTCGAGTTGTTGGAAAGAGATACCGAGGCCCGGAACATAAAGGGCAAAAGAAGGAACGTGGGTAGGTTATAGTCAGTTAACGTCTGATACTTCCTCCCGCTAAGCCTATAGAGAAGGAAGTTATTTGAAGATTTCCCAACCGCCGCAAAAAATAAATAAAAGGGTAGATAGGTAGGATACACTAGGATAGGTACACCTATCCTAGGATACACTAGGATAGGTGCACCTATCCTAGTGTGGGATCCAGTGTCACATATTAAATAAAAACATTTACTATATACATCTCCTAAGCACGTACCTATGATTTACAGCTGAAACTGGAATACTGCTATCTTATTTGTTGCATTCAAAAAGCCTACGCGTTGATAGTGACCCATTTTCCGCAGCGGCTTTTCATTCCACTTCAGGCTAAAACCTCCCTTTCATTACACAGCGCGCGATATGAGCCTGATTGTTTATCGCTATTAATATTAAAATAAAACAAACATTCCCCCGCGGGGCTCGGTTTAATAACCTGTGGCTGGAGCCCCTCGGTCCTCGCCACTTATCGCAGGGGCTCCGTGTCAAACGACAAGTGCTCGTGGTTTCCTCACTTTACTATTACTGTAGAGTTTGCTGGATATGACATATGAGGATATGATATATAAAATACAAAACACCCCAAAACTAACCAATTTGAAAGCACTGCGACATTTGACAGGAAATTTTGTAAAGAAATTGAGTGCATAATTTTTCGTAGCACTTTCCATAGCAAACAACTTTTTTTGATTTTCAATGGTAAAACCCTCTGGAATGGTGGTTAATCCAAAAACTATATCAGGCAAAAGGAAAATGGACATTGCATCATCTAATTTATGGATTGCACAATTTTGTAATGTAGGAAATGCTGTTTGTTTCCTTTATAATCTACAGCCTATAGGACCATGCCTCTTCCAGCGTATCTCGTTCTTGTAATGTGGTTTCCCGCGAGTTTGGTCACGACATGTCACGTGAGTTCCACTGGCATGGGGAGTGCGTTCATTCATAACTTTTATTTGCTCTAATGCCCGACATAACAATGAAACTAATTCTAAACATTGGTTAAATACTGCTGAATAAATCATGAACTCTGTGCAGGAAACATAAATTACGTTTTTGTGTGATGAACATTTTTACGTGGTAGCGGGCACAAATCTGGTATGTTATCGTGTTTAGCCACTTCCTGCTGGATTTCAACTAGCTCATCGTAATTATAATTTTAAGCAGAACTGTCAAATATATGTGCAATAAGTCTATGATGATATCATGTAGTTGATTTCGGCCACAGCAACTGCATTGATGACTTTCTAGGGTGGTTGTCGAGAGCTTTGGTGTGCGGCTCTATAAATAGTTACAGTTTCTATAAATTACCCGCTACGGGTATCAGCCTATTGGGTGACTTATGAATCTAATCCGCCTTTCCAAAATTTCACTAAGCATATTTTTTTTTGCTCGCATCAACACCAGAAGTGAATGTGACATAGAGGAAAATATTTATGTCTGGTGCCTTAGACGAGGTAGGTACCTAACCCTACATATAATTATATGAACTTATAACTATCATTATCCGTCCTTCTCAAGGCTCACCCAGGAATCAAAATTCAAACGAATACAAATCGTTCCTCAAAGGACATTGGCCGATCAATTTACAACTATAATTATATCCTGCAGCTGCAGACATTTTGATAGAAATTTAAATCTAACGATCTACGGAAAGGACAGATGGATAAGAATTAGGCGATTTCATCAATAAAATACAATGTTTATACAACTAATAAAAGTATTTTTATAAACTCAGCAATCATACATAGAGAAAAGGTTAAGGCCACGAAAAATACCGCCTTCAAAACTCATCTTTACATTTCTAAGAAAACAAAGTAGCAAAGAAAAAAGTTAAAAAGGCATGGATGATCATGAAAACTCTCCCACGAGATGAAGTCGCGCCGTCCCTCAGAGGGAAGGGGACGTAAAGCATTCCTGGGAGCGGCGGGAGGTGGCCCACTTTTGTACTTTTTGCCGCCGTCCAGAGGGGGATGACCGAGTCACTTTTTTGTTCCACTTTTATTTCTCTTATTTCGGACTTCGGAGGAACGTTGGTCAGTCCACGGCGGCGCAATAGCTTATTATGTTCATTTGTTTTTGTTGCAACTTGCAACTGAACAACCTAAGTTTTTTGTGGCTGTTTCTGGCATCATTACGAGAAATAAGCCAGCAGTTATTTTAGTACTGACGTACTCAAAACAAACTACCCCTAAACTTAAACCTCTTTTATTTCAATGTCACAAAGCTTCATGGTTTTAACGTTGAGTTTGTACACACATTCCTAGCTAACAAATTGAAAACCGGAAAGCGAATGACAATGATATAAAAACATCCGTGCAGTTTCCGAACGTGAACCCTTATTGATTTAGCTCCAGACAATTATATATAGAACGTAATGTAGCAGTGTAGTGTCCCAACAATTAGCCGGCAGTGCATGATGCGGGCTCTATCGACACATCGGCGGGGGGGTGGGTGGGCGAATGCGGCCCACCCCCGGCCAGGACTCCAGGCTAGTTATCTGCGCCGATCGATAATAGCCATGGAAAACTACCTACATGAAAATCCATACCTAGATATAGCACCTGTGTAGATAGGTGCTAGTTGCGAACGGAAATATAGGAATAACGTTGCGGATATTATTGCTGCATGTTGTTGAATACATTTGTCAATAGCTGCATGCGAATAGAACACATTTTATTCTTTTGACTACGCAACACTTACAAGCTGCCAATCTTAACTTATTTCTTCCTTACGGGTAGCTGTTTGACCCTCCTTTACGCAAAAACCTAGGTACTGAACGGGTTTGAATGAAATTTGGCACACAGATAGTTTAAAACCTGAAATAAAACAGGATACTTCTTCTTCAGGTAGTACAATACCCTGGTTCCCAATAGTCCCAACTAACGAACCTCACGCGGACTGAGCCGCAGGCATCAGCTAGTTCCTTAATAGAGAAATAAACTTAAGGTGGATGCGCCAGGAAAGTAGACCGCAATTTGTTTTTACCCGTTGCAACTGGCAGGTCAGTCTGAAGCTGTACGTTAAATAAAATGTGATTATCGTGACTGAAACAGTATAGAATTAGAATAATCGAAATCTGACTTTAAATATTTTCATGAAACAGTAGTTCGACGATATATTGATGATTTTGGAAACAAAAGAAAACATGAATTTCTCTGCCCACCTAAGCTCATCCCCCAAGAATCCCCTCTTTTCTTGTTACTATATAACAGAAACTAGTACGTATCTTCCCATTAAACCGAGCGGTTGGCCCGTCTGACACGGGAATAGGGAATTAGTCTGCGAATTCAATCATGGGAATTATTTATAGATGAATGAACAATGTATGCGGCTGCATTTATAGATGTGGGCGTGGGTCAGACCTATAATCTACCCTCTACGTAGGGAACTAGGCTGTAATATTTGAGGAAAAGGTTTTAGCACCAAATTCTGTTCCCATGACATTACAACCTTTTTTGCAGCTTCTGTGTAGGTATGATCCTGTACTAGCAATGGACGGAAAAGTCTGCCCAAGGTCTTAATTAGGAATGTAATGTTTAAGAAGTAAACAAATGGTTAAAATAATACTTAAATATTAGAAATAAATATAATGGGTTTATTTATATTTATTAGGGGACGGTAACCTGCGGCTGACAAGCTGGAGCTTCAGTTCCATCCGAAAAATTAAATTATTTGTCTATCACAACCCTTAAAACTGTCCCACTGCTAGGCAAGGCTTTTAAAACTGGATTTTTACTACTCCTGGAAAAATTTAACTCTTTTAGGATCACTTTGTTATCTGTTTGTCTGTGATATTAAAATCCTCTTAATCTACGCAGTCAAAACTTATGGCCGTTTATGGTGCAAGATTGTTGGGAACCATCGATGCGTGAGTTCGACACGCACTTGGCAAGTTTTTCGAAAATTCTTACTTTAAGCTATTCCATCTCAAGAGGTTGCCGTAGCCTAGCCTAAGTTGATAGGGAAGTATTCATGTACACGAAGTTGAAAGTAGTTGAAGTGTAAAAATACCCTTACAAAGCTGAAAGGTATTCTGTCTGTTCTCCTTGTCACTGCGATCGTTTGCCGACGTCTTAAAAAGGAAGAAGTTAGTATTCCACCAGCACGATTTTTTTCATGTCTATACACGGATTTCTCTGTGATTACTGGTCTGATTATCGTGTTTTTTTTGTTCTGTATCATACAAATCTGGGAATGTTCTAGTCGATGGATTCGTGAAGGATTCGTTTACACCTTGTGTATAAAAATATAGTTTCTTTTTTAGAAACTTACTTCCTATCTGTATAAAATATGCTATTTCTCACAGCTTGGCAATACAAAAAAAAAACTATAATAACCAAAAAGGACAGCTCTAGAAATGCCTTGAAGAACTCTACAGTAGAAAACCGAGAGAAGTAATCTTTTTTCCGACAGTATTTTTTTTAAATAGTCACATTAATAATCAAATAGGCTTATGAAAGTATTTTGGTTGTCTATGCATTGTATAATTTTAGTTGTTAATTAGTTTATTTATTGATGAAAATACGAATTCGAAATAGGAAGATGTTGTTTGTAGATTATCTTTTGACTGATTTTACAAGCGTTTTAAAATGATGTGATCATCTTTCTGTTATTTTTTATCCCTTAACTAAATTCTCTGGAAATAAACAGCCGTAGGTACCTTGCCTTATAAATTTGACAAATTGTAGAAAGTAGGCAAATGTTTTACCTATAAATAACGTTGTATATTAACATATTCTGGTGGCTTATTCTCATCGATGTGATCCGTAATGATTCGTAAGGGCCTCAGCCTCACCCAGCATTCGGACTCCTCATTAACCTTAATGCTCTACCACCGACGCTATGAAACCAATCAATATTGCAATAACATTAATGGTGATCTCTTTCGATACGTATATACATCCAGTATAAGATGCAGCATGATTACTTAAGCTTTAATCTGTTCTTCAATTGGCCACTGAGTTTTCTACTTGCGAATGTAAAATAATAAAAAAAAAGAAATATAAAGTAACTTTTCGATTTTCGGGCCCAGCCGGTTCTCTCAACTCAAACACTATCGAAACTTGAAATGATTTGGTAAAAGCTAACGAAAGGATATTAAGTTTTAGTTAATTAAAAATTGGTAGGTAATGGCTTGCATAGACAGCATGGCCAGCGGTCACTAGCCCCTCCACAATAGAACAGTGATAAGTGTGTAACGTGTCGGAGATGGTCATTTTGAAAGGTTGTGTCAGCTATGGGTGGGTGACGGTGGCGCGGCGCGGGCGCACACCTGTGCCGCTGAGCCGCGGACATTCTAGCCGCAGCAATAGCCGAACTTATCGCCATGCGCTGACGCAACCCAAACAGGATCCACCTCCCAACAAAAAGTTCCACGGCCACTATTTCGAAACTCGTGCGCACCTAAATAGAGAAAGGCATCTATGTGCTTGTACATCATTTGTAGAGCCGCTAGTCGCAACCCACGGGGTACGGGGTGAATGCCCTTAACGTCCTCCGTCCTCCTCAAGCATAGCGCCCTCTCGTTCTGGCGTGCGAGAGTCCCTCTTCTTTCGACTTTGAAAAGAGGGCACGATGGTGTGGCCGCTGAGCGATTTGGAACTGATGGTCGTTGACTTTAGAGTCGTCATTGGTACGTCGGGTTGGGTCTGTGTACAGTTAAGGGTGTGTGCGCACGCGCATTGCGTTTGTATTCAAATGAGGACAGTGCGTTCCGCGCCGGAGAGCACTATGATTGTACTTTTTTAGTCCGTGAGCCGTAATCAGCTACAAGGAAATGGGCATCCTTAGGGGTGGCGCGCCGCTCGCCGCTCGCTGTATTGAGGACACGATCTTGTTAATGCGCGACAATTAGGTACTCTGAGAACAGACACAATTTGTGTTAATGGCCGGGTGGTCGCTGGATGATCACTATTAATACATCGATAGATACGAGTATCCATATTGTCACAATATGTCATCCTTTTTTTCACACGGCAACTGTTTATCTAGTTAATTATTAATCATATGATATCTATTACGGAATTAGACTTTTAAATATTAAAAAGACACACCGAGCAAGATTCTGAAAAGAACCTGTTTTTTTTCGTTATTAAAAAAAATACGATTTTCTCGCAATAGCAGCCAGCCATCGAACAAATTACAACAATCTATAGATTTTAAGAAAAAAATGAGGTTATAGGTCACTTTTTTCTGCACCAATCATCATAGCTATTATCGCGAAGATCGGCTCAGCGGATATTATGGAAGTACATAAGCGAAAAGTTGTCTATATTTTTATTATAATTTTATCTTGCAATTTAATGTGTTATCTTCTACACCCAAAATGTAACCTATTTTGTTTCGTCCATCATCACGTACGTAATTAAAAACCGACCAAGAGCGAATCTGAGAATATGGTTTTAATTTTAACTCGATACCTCCAAGCGTTCCCGAGAAATAAGGTTCCTGATAGACAGACAGACGGATAACAAAGTGTTCCATGGGTTCTGTTGTTACCTTTTGAGGTACGGAACCCTAAAAGTTATAGTTATCAAAAACTATTCTGGTTGTAAAAAGCGTAGTTATCTCAACTGTTATATACTTGATTGTATATTGCATAAATAAATCTGTCTTTATCTCCTTAATATGTCAAATGACCTTCGAGCGTGAAGATAAAAAAAACTATGTGGTTGAAGACTTGTTCTAAGGATGTTTATTGAAATATTCGTTTTTGTATCTATAATATGTAGACTTTTAATACAAACCACGGGTTAATGAGAAGTGATTAGTCGACAACAATATTTTATGTTTAATTCATTACTTTATATGGAACTCTATTTGGACTTAACATGGCCAAATGAACATGAACACCTTTGCCTAACTGAATCGTTTTTTATACTATTACTAGCTGTGCCCAGCGTTTTCACCCGCTGCTCAGTTAGCGGCATGAAAAATAGATGTTAGCCGACTCTCAGACCTACCCGATATGCACACAAAATTTCGTTCAAATCGGTCCAGCCGTTTTGGAGGAGTATGGGAACGAAAATTGTGACACGAGAATTTTAAATATTAGATGTGGTACTTACACAAATAACTTGCTATTCAGTTAAAGTATCAAAGAAAATATATACTACCTAACTTATAAATAAATTAAAAAATGCGTCAAAAATTCGCGCTAAGCCTCTGGTCAAAGTAAAAGCCAGCCCTTGGGTTACGGGAAGTGTTTTTGCCTAACTTGATTAAAAGCGTGATATTATGTAACCTATTTGTTAAATACTTATTGGTAGAGTAGAGGAAGAAAATCAAAATCAAAAGTGATTTTTTAAATTAGGCTGATAATCAGCACTTTTTGAAAGACACATTACAGGAGACAGTCCCATAAAAACGCCCTGCCCTTCGCCACTTCCTAGTGTATTAGCTGGGAAGAAGAAGTAGCGGAACAAACTACCCAGCACGTTATGTAACCAACTCCTAACATACACAAACAATATAAGTACAGCTAAAACAAAAAATATTGAATCATGAATGCTCAGTCATTAATACAAAACAAACACCAATATGTTCCGTTGCCCTAGCAAGGTTCATGTTAAAAACCTAAATGATGATGTAATAAGAACTTGTAAACAACACGAATGCTTAAATAATTGAATTGAAAAAAAACACTTTAAAATTCTTCCCCTTCGATCAGCGGAACTGCGCTATGACTGTGTATTCGCAAAGGGACAATTACGTTCAGGAAATAATAAGCGAACCTTGCGTTGATGAAGTCGTAATTAGTATGATAAAGATGGCTGCTCGGCTAGTAAACACAGGTAGCGATCGCCAGTAGTACCTAGTCACCGGAGAGGCGACGTGGGCGGCTTCGGCCTTCACGTATCCTGTGAACTTTGATGTTTTCCAACTGCTCACTGTGCTGATACTATCGGCACTGTGCTCAACAAGCGAGTATTCGACGACGAAGACAAATCTACACAGAGATACGGAACTTGCTAGTTTTGTTTTACCTGAACTGCGAATAGGTTTGAAAATACACTTGCTATGAATTTCGTATCTTTGTGTAGTGAAGAGATGGAGGTGACAAATGCATAGGTACTTCAGGGTTAATTATTTTACGCTGTCTTTTTTCTTCTTATTTGGTTGTTACGCCGCGCCGATCATCAATCGCTGCATTTTCTTCGTATCGGCAATATAAGGGACCTATAGTTACCCTAATACTTAATTACATTACTTTCTCTAATTGCATGCAAAAATTTAAAATATACACACAAATTGCGATACTAAAGTAGTGTACAACCCCTTTTTTTCGGAGGGAAAATCATCAAATATCTTCCCCCGCTCTGCATCGGGAGGGGAGTGTCAGATTTGTACTGACTAAAACCCACCCATGTGCCATTTATATTTATATTGCCCTTTACGTTCCGGGCCCGCGGTATCTATTTCGAACAACCCGCAACCCATGTACAACCCCTAAAATATGAGTTTCTGTAGAACAAAGTTTTAACTGTTACCTAGAGATTTTTGTGTTTCTTGTTTCACACACATCTTCACATATCGTGAACCACTACAATATAGAGTCATAGCTACGAAAATTTGGACGTCTCCGCTAATGCGTTGGCAAACTTACCGAAACATCAGTATTGAGGTGGATTCACACAACTTTGAAGTATTCCTTTGTGCGTGTCTATTCTTACGCCTACGATCCCATATAATTTATTTTATTCATGTTCTTAACTTCACTCGTAGAAGGCTTGAATGCTGTCTCATTTGAATCTTTTAGAATTCTTTCAAAAGTCAGGTTTATTTAACGTTATAAATATCTTGTGAAAACTTTCAAGCGTATTTTACACAAGATTGTTTTATCATTTCAATCTATTCGCACTACTGGAGATAGGGACTTCTACTAAATTTTCGATGTTCGGATTGTTTTACAATACAGTAAAGTACACAGAAGAATGTACCTACAAGTCGGTCGAGAAGCAATGATTGATATCTCACGATAATCGCTGCAGCAGTTACCTGCGCCTGCGCTAGGAATCTGTAGCCTCGATGATCTCGCTCATTCACGACCTTGGCGGAACGGGTATTGTCACAATAACATAGAATAAAAATGATTTAATATTGAGAAGTGCTAATTAAACAAAAACATTTTTATTTCATTGATCGACGTTATCCTTGCCATTTATCAAATTTTACAAAGTTCATGTCGAGGTTATCGGCAGTTTACAAATAGGTAATTCTGAGTATGGACCTCCCCTACTTTGATGTTTAACTTTTCGACTGGAGGCCACAGTACCCCTGTGACATGGTTCATGGGGCAAACACCACCATAGGTGAAGTGTGAGAGAATGACCGAACCCCTACGTAACTGAACCCTCCGTGATTCACAAGTGTGACGACTGTGTTCACGTGACCTGTTGAAAAAACAGGTCTTCATTCTTCTTTATCGTGTGGTTAGATGCCTAACTTGGTGACAGAGTTTTGTGCCGCCCACGGGCCTATAACATGGCTGAACATATTGGTTTCCTCATGATGTTTTCCTCTACCGAAGCATGCGAAAATATGCACGTGAATCCGAAAATCAGAGGTGTGTGTTTGTGGTTCGAACTCGAGAGCTGACTTGGCAGTCCGACGGTCATACAACTAGACTATCACAACTCAAGACAGGTCTTCATTGATTCCGAAAGTCTTCATGATATGAAGGAGGAGTATTCATAAAAACATAAGATTCGTAAAAAAGTCGGCAGTGTCGTCACATCTTTAATGTTTTCCCATTGTTTGTCTTTTCATTATCGTATATCTGTGTACCTATATTTTGATATACATAAATATATTAATAGTATTTTGTTTTATATTTATATTTAAGGCATTCTACATATCTATGTAGTATAAATTAATTTTCTGTTTTACACCTACTACCTCTGTTTGTTTCTGCATCATCCAAAGGTTCACTGACAGAAAATACCTCTAGCATTAATTCCTCCTCTGTACTTAGTGCTTGAAGTGTTAAATAAATAACTAAATATGTGCGTGCATGTAAGTTCATTTGCAATAAAACCGCCCTTGCGACGATGCCCTATCGCAGCAGGTAAAGTGCAGCACACAACTAGACACTTGAGGTTACAGTCGTCTGACTCTAGTATATTCGTTGAAGCAAATTTTATCGCTCCTTCAGAAGAGCGATATTAATTTAAACAAAATTCTCGTAAAACCAGATTTTATTAATATTAAATGACTTAATTAATATAAAGCTTTGCCATATTCATCTAAGATTGATGCATATTGTTGGTAGGTAAATGTCGAAGGTCCTTTAAACACGGTGTCACACGCGGTGCTCGTGCGTGCGCTAGAGTGTCGCGGTGCGGCAGCAGGCCGTGGCCCTGAGGACGGGCAGTACGGGCACGCCTCCGTCACAGCAACGACTTGATTATATGACGATTGTGGAAAATAGCCGTGTATTACGTATATGACAATAAGACCTACCTTTGTTATTGTCTATATCCTAAAATATTTTAAATAAAATATTTTTGTAGATTGAATAATAATTCTTGCCCTAAGCTATGTAAGTAATTTAGTACGTGGTCACGGGGCGCGTGTGTTGCGCAGGAGTGTCAACGCACGGCGTCAACGGACCGTGGCCCTGACGACGACGTGCAGGGATTACACGCCTTCGTTACAGTTCTGATTTGATTAGATGCCGTTTTGGAAATAGGCGTCAAAAATAGTAAAAAATACCTTTCATCATTAGACTTCAGAGTGAAATATTTTAGAAAAACACCGAACAAATTGTTCAATTTTTTTCAGATGTTCCTGAGCTTTTAAACCTTAAAGAAAATCTTGTTCAAAGTTCAAAACCCATAACAGTATAATATTTTCCATACCCACAGGAGTTCCGTTACGCAGCCGTAGCTGGGAAAATATCCTACAGTTGATGAATAAGATTATTATTCTCAGATTACCCCTTTCTAAAAGACTGAGCTGTACCGTTTCAAGTTAATTAATAACACAATGCTAAAGAATCGATTAATAAACGTGTGTGGATACCAACATCCCGTTTTGCGCTTTACGATGCGGCGGCATTTAAATGATGGATTTCATTTGCGCCCACGTCGCTCTAATGTTCGTAAGTCCCAAGAGTTTTAGTGGTACCGGTGTGGCTCACTAATAAAATATTTCTTTTTATGTCTTCCCCGACCAACAACACGTTTGTGGGCAGGCTCGGTTGCGCAAGCGACGGTGCATTCCGTGTTTCCGTGGCGGTGTCCACGGCTCCACGCCGGTCACCGCACCAAAACCTGTCAATATACACTTTATAACTATGTATTAGATACTCTAGTATTAGACGGTTAGCTGCCTACTGACTAGCACTCTAGTTCAAGGCCAGCCTTTATGTCTTGTCATTTGATAACGACATAATTTATGTCTGACGTAGTAGTGAGAGCGGTAACTGCCTTCTGATTTTGTTTTATTCGTCTGCAAGCTGTACGGACTCCTTTCCCTACCTTTTAATGGTTTGTTGACAAAGCCTGCATAAGCGTACCTTCGTACTTAACAATTAGAAAGGCTTATTTAACTGTTTTAATAGTGTGAGCTTTAGGCACCGTGTTCTACAATAATATGAAGTGTGTCGACCTTCACCACCACGATGCATTATTTTGTATCATGGAATCCTTTATGGTTACGGAAGGCTTGCACATCGTCTAGATAAAAGTTTTTAACACTAATATTATCTATAATAGTTTGTTATCTTTATAGGGGCAATTTTCTGTGTTATAAAACTTCTACATGGCTGAGACTTTTTATGCAGCAATCTCCACCAAGAGCATTAACCACACGAAATGCTCAGAAGGAGAGAAATTGGAGTCGCATAGACGATTGGCATAGGTAATTCAAGAAAATCTGAATTAAGGAAGGCATTTGTCCCGGCATAAAGGATTTCCATAAGAAAATAAAATATGGTCCCGCTCTCAGGCACGTTGATAGCCAGCTCTTCCTGTGGAAAAATACACCCATTAGAGTAATCTGTGACATCCTGTGCACGCTGCAGTAGCACTACAATCATCAACTTGCTGCGACCTTCAAGATCATCACGTGTCTTAAGTCAAGCCTACATATTGGCAGTCCTGACAGCCCATTTTTTTGTAGTAGACAATTTACAAGAAAGAAAGCATATATTTAACTCGCAAAAGACAAAGCAGTTGGAAACAAAAAAACGAGTCTTGTCAAGTATAGTCTGCATTTCTGCCATCGTTTCTAACACTTCCCTAGTTGCTTGTGACGAACTGTGATCCATGCTTTTCTAGAAATATTTTTTACGCTCCGTTGTGGATGGATTTTTCTTTCTTGTTCCATTGATTCGAAACGTGTAACTCTGCGCCAAGCAAAGCTTTTTCGTAAATAATCACGTCTAAATTATACTGTTGTCGCTGAAGCATGGTACAGGTGATATTAGTTACATCAATCGTCCTTCTTCAATATAGTAAGTTACCGTGTTTTACGGTCATTACTGAATATAGGCTTTACTCTGAATATCATAGTTGCAAAGGACTACCCATCATAGCTATCCATCCCATCACTAAACATGTATTATCATCTAATGTCACCCGTACCATGCTACAGGAAAACCGTTTTATAGCTACTGTTTCTTGATAAGTAGGACCAAGCTGATGGGATGCAAATAATAATATAAAAACAAGGAGAAACCGAATCTTATGATCCAATCGCGAACCAAACTTCAAATTATGTATTATTAACGTGAAAACTTCATTAGTTTTACAATCATCTGCTATTGTAATATTTGAAGCTTGTTATACTTTTTTAAATTGAGTCTCCAAAGACAGGTGGTTCCAACAATGTGCCTGTTAGATCCATCTAAATTATTATCTAGCTAGCAGCCTTAATCAACATTACAGTGCTTTGTTGATTGGTTCTGTATATTTTGAACTACTTTCATTGGTTCCCCACCAATTGAAATATTCAGGAGACTAAGCGGATGTTCTACACGTGTTAAGAGCGATAGACTTTTCCTCGTAACAGTATATTATCGAATAAAATTCTATTTAAGGAAAAAGATAGAGTACAACATAACAGAAACGGCAAATGCTGCAAGAAATATTATTATCTAAGCCTTTGTAACGTAATATTTACTTTCGTCTGCTGCCACGGTTAGGAACATTGATGCTTAGTAAATTTTCTGCAAAGCAATATTAGTTGCGTATGTGTTAAAGCTTAAAATTTAATGGATGTAGTAATCAAAAGAGAGATTAGGTATTAAATGTTAGTATTTATGAGAAGACGTTACGTAAAGCCACTTCAAGTTAACACTGCGACCTTTCGGAGCCTAAGCAGTTATTCCGTATTTTGGTAGTTCATCAAGTTGATGATGTTTTCTCTAATCGCGCTTGACAATCGACATCATTTCTGAGATCGTAGTATAACGTCGGTGTATCGGCCTCGATTCACCCCACTGTCTCCGTAGTTTCCATTTGCCATAGCAAAAAGTTGTGAACGGTGGAGCGTCGTCGGGCGGGGCGACATCGAGTGCCATTACGGGCAGCCAGCGCGCGCAGGCACGGGCCCGGCGCCGGCGCAGCGCCGTGAGCGCCGAGCCCAGCATGCGCGCGCAGGGGTGGGCAGGCCTGCGCTAACGGTGAGGTTTTAATGATACATTGTTGGTCGCAGACAGGGGAACGGTTCGCGATATTGAGAAGTTCTTGCGCGCTGACTATGCCGACGCACTGCGCCCGCGCACACCGTTATCCTATTTCCTCTCCCTCCTTTATGTTCAACGCATTGTGATTGGCAGCATGTAGCTATCGCTACGGTTTACGGTAGTTCGTCAAAGCGATGTTAAAACGTAACTGCGTTGATTTTACATGTTTAGCTAGATTTATGTGAATCAATTACTGGATACAGCTATAGTAAGGTAACTTCCGCAAGGCTTTCCTGGTTTACACTTATATACACTTGGCAAGTATACCTGAAGGTTTCCGATTAGTTTTATGTGATGAGCAACGTCGTATTGCCCATAAGAACAAATGTTTTAATGAATCAACACACCTTATTTTCACTAATACGCAGATACCGATCACAAATTGTACGATCCTTCGCCTTCGCATCCTACACCTACACCGCACTCTACTTCAAATCGGTCTGTTCAGCAGGCTGGGATGAGACAGGACTTCTCCATTTTAAATACAACTTCGTTCTCAAATATGAAACATAGAATGTCTGCCTAAATTACGTCAAAAACTAATTACTCTCAGAACCATCATTGTTTTTTTCCTAAAAACTGGCGTATTTCCTGAATCTCAAACCAAACCACGTGTTTGTTTTCTTCTACTGTTTGTTGTCTTCTAGTTTTTTGACTTCGTATAAAATAAAGATATTTAGTGAATATTTAACCAAAGAATTCGCAGTGACAAAAATCCATTGCTCAGTCGACAAGTCGGCACTCCCAAGTACCTAATAAGTACATGAAGATAACGTTTTTGCTTTCAGATAAAGATTAGGAATTGGGGTATCGCTTCGAACACTGATAATCTTTGTTACAGGGATACATGATACGAAAGACTGGGACAAAAGTCCACTCCGATATCTTGAGATCGTTTTATACTTCAGCGGTTGCTGAACCTTAAATACAGAACTATTGTTTGGTCTAAGCTGACAGCAATATCAGCATCAGCATTGACTTCATTAATAGACAAAGAATCATAAGTTATATCTAGCGATAG
The DNA here is from genome assembly GCA_958449745.1 of Ochropleura leucogaster. NCBI lineage: Eukaryota > Metazoa > Arthropoda > Insecta > Lepidoptera > Noctuidae > Ochropleura > Ochropleura leucogaster. The sequence goes on along the minus strand of OY288203.1, from coordinate 11,925,622 downwards.
ACTCAGACGACGTTCAATACTAGGAACTATAGAAAGTTCCTCTACCACTATTCATGTAAACTGCAATGAGAAGGATTAATGAAGCATTAACTACCTTTCTGTCGATTCCTAGCATAGGTATGCAGGTGACCTAGTTTGGGGAACTAACTGGGCTTTTAGTGCCAAACACGCGCTCTGAAAAGAAAATCAACGGCGCGTCCGTTTAGCTTTCCCGGCGTTTGCGTCATCATCATAGGGAGGTTTAGAAAAAAATAACAGATTGTGTCGGTAAATCTAAATGGGTAATGTGTCTGCCAAACGAGCGACGATCATCCTTGTGGTGAGTGCGGTTGGTAACTGTACAGGGTCGGTTTCGCATTAAGTTTATAACGCGTGTCTATATTCCCGCGTGTAATGTATCGTCCCTGGCAAGACGGAGCTCAGTACCGCACGCTATTAGGATGGACTGCGGCCAAACGGAAAATCCCTCGTTTGGCAATGCACAGAGTTTGATGACAGTGTGTTCGCGACATTGTGCAGTTTGTATCTATTATGGTCGCGCTGACCGCTAAAAGGATATCTTCACATCAAACGACACATGATTTCTAATTCAGCTTTTTAAAAGCCAACTAGTTTGTCTTCAAACGCTAGGCTTAACAGCTAAATAAATCAAAAGGTCTACGAATAGATGGTCATAAAGGTGGCCACAAAAGCCGGAGTTTTAGAGCCCTTCAGAAAGTGTGTCGACGGGGCGGGTCCCCCCGCGGCCCCGCACACCCGCGCATCCCCGCGCACACCCGCGCCTCGCTGGAAAACATCCATGTATGCATTTTATAGTTTTCCGTTGAACTGTGAACGTCATTATTGCGCAGGTATGTTCCTCACTGTAGGCAGGCGTCGTAAACACTCGGCGCACAGCTAAACGTAAACGTATGTTCCTACAAGATAAATTGATACTAGGAGCTGCATTGTATTCATACCTAATAGCATGACATCCCGCGGCTCCACTCGCATTATTGATTTTCTTTTTATAACTTAGCAGCTGCTGTTTAAATAAAATGCATCATGCCTGAATTTTAAAATCAGGTCGGTTTATCTGAAACCAGGTCATTCTGTTTAGGCCCAGGTACTGTTGGTTGTTTTGCGTTTGTATCCGATTCTACCTTGTTTAAACTCAAAATATACGGCACAACTATAAAGTACCTAACTAGGTATAATCTATATACCTGTAAATTCAGAAAGGGTAAGCTGACTCACATAATCACACGTACACGATTGTTATCCAGTCGTTGAGTCATGTGATGGGGGCGTACCTGGCACTATCTCTTTAAACTACTAAATATGTTAAGGCCTGCCTATGCGCACCACCAAGAGAACTGCTTTTATTGAAAAATTCAGTTCCTACGGGGAAAATAAGACAAAATGCCACAAGTGTCTTAAGTACCCACGGGGGAACTTTATGCCACGTAGCTATCGGTTTAACGGTAAAATTTTAATTTTTCTCGCTAAAACGTTACTCATAAATTCAACAGATTAATCCAATACAAAAATCATGAGTATGTCTTCGGTAAAACAAAAAAAAACTGATCGGATAGAGGTAATAATTTTAGGAACATGAATATTTACATGAAGCTCGTAGCTGCTCTCGTAGCACTACGAATTATGTTGATGCCTACTTGTGGTCAGTTTAAGAATTTGGCTATGAAACTTTATTTTTTATGATATAGGGTTTTACATAAAACTTTTTTCAAGATTACAAAGTAATTAAATTATGTAATCAATTAGGTGGCTAGTATTTATTTTAATTGACAACGAATTGCGACAAAAAGGGCTCTACAGGTTCGCAAGTCGCGAATGTAATGCACTGGAGTAATACCTATTCCTATGAAGACCTTACACAACCAGTCAATAATACATAAAAGATTGGCAACATTCCTCCGATATAGGTAGTTTCCAAGCGAATGCAATAAAGCTCAGTGGTTCACATACCTTTAAAAGCCTGTACTTACAATTTCAACCAATAAGTCACAGTTAGAGTTCATTGGAATTAATACCCCGAGCGACGGAGGGCAGTGCTGGGCATTGGAAGCACGAGGGGGCGAGGGGGAGCGGGGCCAGCAGTGGAGGGGGAGGGGGGATGTTGCGCAACGCATTACAATAACGCGACGCTACGTGCCGGTGCGCCCGCACAGCGCTCCGCCGGGGTCACACGACGACGATTCGGGGAACCTCGTGCTCCAACTTACACCTCGCTAGGGTTGCTAATCGAAATGGATGTGATCACGCGACAAGAGCGGCGGGCGATCAGCGCATAGCTAGCTGTACTTTGTAATTACAGCATTCTGGCAGCTTTTACGATTCGTGAAATAGCGTCACTTTTCACTGTGGCGTGACTTCATCTTAAGCTTCACGCTTTTCTTTTACAGTAAGATGAAGATACTTACCTACCTTACATATTAGCATACACATTATACAATGTAACATAATGACAAAACATACTTTAGCAACCCATAATTACATTGTAATTACATTCTAGCATTGTCCTTAATCCATGCGTCACTGCAGCCCTATGTAACGATATGCACAGATTGCGAAGCATTAATCAAGCGAGAGTAAATCTATCACAACACTAGTCCTTATCAGTAATACGCACTCGTGATTCAGGATCCGGGAGTCATGTGTGCGGTGACCTTAAGTTTATCAATGGAGGATTGGATTCGTATTTTACATCAGAATGTGTTTGATTTAATCAGAAACCTATGTATAAACAATGACATGAATTTCTTGATTAATTAAAAATAGACGAATCGAACCTAGTACATCAATAAATGGGGTTAAGTAGTTAAATTTTTAATCTATTGGTTTGCACAACTTCGAATGACGGTGTTATGATTTCGACATAATTATGTTTATTTGTTATGTTTGTTTGTTTTGTTTTTTTTGTGAATTAATATAATATGTTCCCAGGCCTATTATGACTGGTCATGTTGATACTTTATATTTCCTTTGTAACAACATATTTAATTTTACACGTGTTTTATAATAAATGCTTTCTGTTTATCTTTAATTTTAATAATTTAGGAATATCATGACACGTATAAAAAAATAAAATAAAAAAGTTCGTCCAAATTTACAAGAAAGGGGCCAGTTGTGACCCAAACATCGTGTGCGTCTGTTGTTTGAATATGTGATTTTTCAGTTTTGGCAGGGTTGTCAGGTCAAGGATCCTTTTAAGGTGCGTTTGTATTCCATTCAGAATAATAATGAGAATTTCAGAGAATGGACGACGAAAACATAATCATGTACCTATAAAACCAACATGATTTACCTTTGACTAGTGGCGTTTTGAACACGAGTTTATGTTACGTAGGTATGCGAATTCAATTAAAACTAATGGAAATAGTATTAAGTAAGTAGGTACATAATTAAGTTCTCCACATTATTTCCTGATGAACCTACGTGACGTCGCTTTATTTGCGTCATTAATTTGTAAAACATCAATGAGCGTGAAGAAAACTAAGACACAATCGTAGGTCTTACCAGTCTAGCCAGAGTATGCCGGAGTCAATCAACGTAACATCTTATTTCGGCCCAGACAGGTTGTTTGAATAAGGAATCATTTAGCGACGATTGAGACGCGTGTGCTATATTTAGTCTGTCGTTAGGTGCCAAAACGTTTTAGTCATGTAATAGAGAAGCAGCCAGTGTCCCAGCTGTCCACGCAAGGATGCGCGGGCGACGCGCGTTTCTTTTAGAAAGTGGCACGTGTCGGGGTTGTTCACCCTACGCGATCCGGGTCAGGCGCCGCGCTCCCCCCGCGCCCCCGTCCCGCTCGCCCCAGCCCGCGCCCGCACCGTACGTCTAGCTACACAGTACGTACTTTACTTGATGTGAGTGTACTAGTCCTTGATAAGGGAACTTCATTGACACCATAATCCAGAACCGGGTCAGCGGATAAGGCCCTCGTTGGCGCGCCCATCGGCGCAGGCGCAGGACCACGCGGGCAAGACGAGCACCACCGCGTGCGTGCGCAAAAATAGATAATAATATGCTAACACATGCTAGAGACGCGTACCTACAATCTTTATATAAAATATGGCAAACTAAATTAATTACTTTCAATGCAGTTAGTACGTTTAGATAAAGTAAAATAAAAGTCATTCATTTCATGATGCAGCTATGGTTTATTGATATAAAATCCTTATAAAACAATCAATTATAAATTAGTTTAATAAATAATATACATTAGTTAAACAATCTACCTATGTCGACTATGCACTTAAAATTCCATTTAATTGAATTCATTCATTAGAAATCAATTAACTGCAAATCGTAATTGCATGCGTAAAAGTAATTAATGAAAGCAATAATTTATAAATAGGTGCATTAACTAGTTACTATGTCATTACGTTAAAAAAAATATTGAAATAAAGTATATCTAATAAATAAATTATTGGACGTTAACTAATGTGATGAGCTCGCTTTTCTTACCTCTGTCACGATAATATCGAACTATGGTTGTACGACTAAGACATTACACACTACGAATATATCGATGCTGACGTAGCATACCTTAATTAAAAAAATATATTTTAAATAAGTATCTACACTTATAGATCCGCAATGTTCAATATTGAACTGAACACCGGTGGTTATAACTAGGCTGCTTCGCAAACAGATCGTTGATAGCAGTCATTTAGAGTTTTTACAACACAATACTAAAAAAAACCGGCCAAGAGCGTGTCGGGCCACGCTCAGTGTAGGGTTCCGTAGTTTCCCGTCCGTCACAATAAGTGTTCCTACTAATGAGTTTATTATTTGTTTGACGTTGAACACTAGAGAATTGTATTTACTAATTAATACTTTTTTTTTAATAATTTTGGATTGCGAGAACCGTTTTCAATAATTCTTTTTTTTGTTTGAAAAAAGATACGTTCAGGATAATAAAATATGTAAACGAAGTTAAAAAAAAATGCTTGCATATACGATTATACTACAAACTTAGTCCAGAAATTATTTTGTAAAACTTTTTGTCTTTTTTGTACAAAAACTGTTGTGTCAATCAAGTTCAAAATAATTTTCATAGAAAGTCCTTATAAAGTTATACTTTTCAGATTTTTTTCATATTTTCTAAACTTATGGTTCAAAAGTTAGAGGGGGGGGGACACATTGTTTTTTACTTGTGGAGCGATTATTTCCGAAATTATTGACAATATCAAAAAATGATTTTAGTAAACCCCTATTCATTTTTAAATACCTTTCCAACAATATATCACACGTTAGGGTTGAAATTAAAAAAAAAATCACTCCCCACTTTACATATAGGGTGGCTACCCTAATAAAACATTTTTTTCCAATTTTTATTTTACCACTTTGTCGGCGTGATTGATATACATATTGGTACCAAATTTCAGCTTTCTAGTGCTAACGGTCACAGAGATTAAGCGAGGACGGACGGACGGACGGACGGACGGACGGACAGACAGACATGGCGAAACTATAAGGGTTCCTAGTTGACTACGGAACCCTAAAAACATGCGTTTGCTTACATAATATAAAATGTACGCTACAAGGAAGTGTCCATTCGACTTTGGTCCTCAACAAATGATGCTCGTGTTTACGTTTTGACAAATTGACTTCATGATTGACTCAGACGACATATTGTTATTATCAATGCGCCACTAACAATTGCTAATATTCACTTTGTTTACTGTGAACTTACTTTGTAACCTAGGTATATGTTTAGTGTCGAGAAATGGAATGGAACAAGAAGACATGTTACGTCGACCCCAAATAAATTGGGAGAAGGGGCAAGAGAATAATGATGTTAATGACAATTCTGTGATACAGACACATGTGGGCTGAAACCTATGCACGTCTAGGGTGAGATAAATTAGGAAAACTTAGAGTTAATATGAGTAATAGTGAGGTAGTAATTAACATTATCTGTACTTAAACATATTTTTGAAGGTACATTTCTTCAAAATATTAAAATCGAGTCTCCTAAGATGAATTTTGACGGACTAAGCAGGTTTCCATAGATCAAAACTTCTCTTAAAGTCGCAGCAAATGCATCTCAATCATCGTTCGTCAATTCCTCAAAATCCGCTGTCTACATTTGTAAGACATCAGCACTTATGGTGTTCTCCATCGGTACAACAGAACTCCTTGCCAGCCGAGAAGCTGGTGGGCGTCCATTCGCCGCCGCAGTTCTTTATGAAGAGGAACGCCTTTTCCCTGTGCACGTCACGCTCCACCGCCCCGCAGATCACAGGCCCGGCTCGTGGCAGGTATTTCAGGATCTAAACATTAATAAATTCGTTTATTAACTGACTCGTTAGTCTAGTGACCACAAGCGTTGAAAATGAAGTCTTGGGTTCATGTCTCAAACTGAGCAAAATGGGTTCGCTTGATGACAAAATGTTCTCCCATGTACCCTACTAGCCGTACAAACTAGCGACATAAACGGCCACATCTTTTGTCTGCCTGACTTAGAGGGTTCATTGTTTTATAGCCCCAAGCACCATCGAATTGCGTTTTTGGTTTTAATTACAACACCATACTTCCACACGTTCCCGAGATTGGAGAAAGGGTCTTGACGGACAGACAAACGGACAACAAAGTGATCCTATAAGGGTTCCGCTTTTCCTTTTGAGATACGGAAAAATGCAGCTGAAAGCAATTTAAATACAGCATTTTTGCATTCATGGCCGAAATGGTAGCAAAAAATACTTCATTAAGTAGTTTCTACAGGATCACGATTATTCCTTAACACGCTGGATATCGTTAATACATTATGATACGTGTTTACGGTCAACCTTCATATAAGCATTTGATTGCTATTGTTACGATTAGTTACGAAAGCCCGCGGCGACCTCTGTTATGTTATGGCAGGCGGCAGATAATTGCAATAAAGGGCCGTGAGGTGACGCGCATAACATCGTGTCCGCTTGTGCGAAATTAATCAGCCAACAAACAAATAATCTATTAATACCATGCTTTTTATTAGTAGCTGCTTAAATTATCCTTCAGCGAATATTCTAGCGTTTTTTGGTAGGTTCCTGTTTCGCAAAACAAAGAGCATCAAATTAATTTCGTGACACAGAGAGAGAGTAAGAAGACTCTATGGAACACTGTGTTTGTTCTTGTATCCAGAGGGAAAATCAGAAAACCAGTGCAGTCGGTTTTGGCTTTGCTTATAATTACCCTCTTTTTTGCGGATGGGAAATCATCAAAAGACTTCCACTGCTCACTGCGGAGCGAGGAGGAAAGTCAGACTTTGACTGACCCGCAAACCCGGCAGTGCGTTATAATTACCCTTATTTCTTTTTTCGGGTGGGGAAATCATCCAATGACTTCCCCCGCTCTGGGCGGAGCGGGGGGGCATGTCAGACTTGTACTGACTAAAACCTACCCATGTTTCTTCTTTTGCCCTTTACGTTCCGAGGCCGCGGTATCTCTTTCGAACAACCCGCAACCCCGGCAGGGTTATAATTACCCTTACCTTTAAAATTAATAACTTGATTGTATCATCCTCCGCACCTATGCAGCTAGGGTCATCTACCAGTTTTGTTTTTTTTCCAGACTTTAATCTACCTATTCTAAACATGAACTGTTTTAATAAAATACTGACCACATCAAGACACCGGCTGACGCAGTTCTTGAAGCCGCCCATGCCACACGGTAGGCTGGGGGAATCGGTGTCGTAGGTCACCACGGGCTCTCCTTGCGGAGGCCCACGCGGTCGGCTGCGGCGGTTGTTCTCCTTGATGCCCACCTGCTGGGACAGGAAGACTCCACATTGGCACGGCTCGAGCTGGAAATTAAAAAAAAACACGGTTGACTTTTTGAATAACTTTGTCTCTCTGCTCATAACTTAGGAACGAGTTTGGCACTAACAGGAATAGCGTTCATCAATTATTTTAATGTGTAATCAGTGCATAGAGAACACGCACTAAACGGTTTGGGAATACCTTCATTGTGCGTACTGCTAAGGAGTGGAATTCCCTGCCGGAGTCTGTATTTCCTGACAGCTATAACCTGGGGGTCTTCAAGTCAAAAGTGAATAGGTTATTTCTAGGTAAGCGTGCTTCATCGTCGACCACATCATCACTTACCATCAGGTGAGATAGTGGTCAAACGCGGGCCTATCAATAATAAAAAAAAAAACGTATCAAGTGTCCTATTGATAGTTACATAATTAAAGAGGCAACTGATTGGCTGCAGGTTTAACGGACACCATCAACTTCGTAATACTCAATGATGGTTGAGTTTTACGAAGTAGGCATTAAGGTATGTTATATCTATTCAACGGGACTGATTACTAGTAGCGAACTGCGATAGACTAAATTTGGGTAATGGTGTACTTCATCATCATCTGTCTAGCTTTTTACCAACTATGCTGGGGTCGGTTTTTAGTCTAAGTAGAAGCAGCTAAAAAGGTACAAAGGTATCTCCACAAACCAATTAGTATTAAAAACGATACCCCTTGATAAGACTGGTTCCACATTTTATACCTGTAACAGGTACCTATCTAGTAAATAGCCCAAAACTCAAATTAACAAATAACAGTCGGGCAAACGACTTAACGTGCTTTCTGATACTTCTTAGGTTCTAAAGGCTTGAGTTGAATGATACCAATGTGCAATGTTGTGAATTCAACCTTAGTAATTATGAAATCATAACCTATGTTAACAAAACGTCCCCCTCCCCTTCCTCCTACGAGTGGTAGAAGTCCAATGTCCACGGCTAAAATGCTAAGTTATTTATTATTTAGTAACTAAGTTGCCTTTATAAATTACCATGCGAATCTTCTTTATCACTGGATGTGGACCTAATGCTGGCTCTAAGGCCTTAATTATACCTACTTAAGTACAGTGGGCAGTCCTGACGCGATGTTGAAGTAACCTTGACCACACGGCAAGGCTAGGTTGGTGCATAAAAGCAAACTTATAATAAAAACTAGTGGAATGATGACAACGGAGAATGATTTAAGTAGGTAGGCACTTATTTAGGTAACTAAGAACCTCGTCATGTCTAGGTATCATTAACGTGACACCTTTATACCTGAGAGGTTTTTATACACAAACATGATATAAATGGAATTGGACCCGCGATAATATGTTACAAAGCGCAGGAGCTCGTACAAAATCACACAACATTTAAGCTTACTGAAAAAAACCGGCCAAGTGTGAGTAGGACTCACGCACGAAGGGTTCCGTACCGTTATCGATAAAAACGGCCAAAAAATCATGTTTGTTCTATGGGAGCAATCCTAATTATTATTTTTATTCTGTTATTTTATTATTTGTTGTTATATCGGCAACAGAAATACATCATCTGTGAAAACTGTCTAAGTATCATGGTTCATGAGATAATGTTAATAACAGATGGAAAGACGGACGGACAGACAGCGTAGTCTTAGTAATATCTACATTCCCGTTTTACCCCTTGGGGACGGAACTTTAAAAATTAAACAAACCCGTTTTAACCGACTTCTAAAAGTAGAGGAGGTTTTCAAATCTCCATGAATAAGACCCAATTTAAAAAAAAAATATTTTAAATCCATTTTATTTATATGGCTAGGGTAGTTTATGAGCTATGTTCTATAATAATTATTTTCCTACCATCATAACATAATCAAAAATGCTGCGATAAAAAACTTACTGCAAATGACTCCAGTCGACGTGGAACCGGACATAAATAAAGTATGGGCCAAAACGATACGACAGATTTAGTCGCAATGTTAGATATGCTCAAGTCCTTACCTCGTCATTATAATCATCGTCATAATTGTTCTCTTCCTCTGATGGCGCACTGACTTCGTAGTTCTCTCGCTTAGCCTTCCTTCTGCCCTCAGTTGAGGTCGTTAGGTAAACGCACACGGCGAAGAGTAGCCAGCATTGGACCCCACGCATTTTGATCGATTGAAGATTCTAGTTAAACAGAGCACTTATTCATTATGCCAACAAGTGCTTAACGAGAAACGGCATCAGGAGTTACCAACACAATATTACGCCTGAAATACGTGAAGGTTAAGCAGAGCTGTTCCTACCTATATCCACATTGCGCTTGTTTTTTTTTAAGGAATTTCTCCTGAATCCTTTTGCATTCACAAACATTAAAACTCACATAAACAAACAGCCAGACCTAAAACACCTACCTACCTATTTGTCATAGAAATATTGGTTCCGTTCGGGGATCTTAACCCGCGGCACGCAGCGCAGCAGTCGATCGCTTAGCTACTGCGCCAATCATGCCGTCAAAATATGAGTTTAAGTTCCATATAATAGGGGTGAACCTATTGCCATCAATTCAGTCTGCGTCTATATCTATACTCCGGAGTGTTGCTGGGAAATTCTTGAAAGTTAAACCCTATTATTACTATTGGAGGTGTCCGGTTCGATTCCCTCATGCCCAGAGTTTGCGACATTGGGACCAGCCCAACTAGGCGAGCTCTTATACTATAACTCTTATGCCTATTACTTGCTGTGCCCAGCAGTGTCACCCGCTCTTCAGGTCACCATTATCACTTAAGGTTATCTCATCACCATCAATCTCAGACCTACCCGATATGCATACAAAATTTCATACAAATATGTCCAGCTGTTTGAAAGAACTTTGGTAACAAACACCGCGACATGACAATTTTATATATCTACTTATTAGAAGATAAGAAGTTTATCTCACATTGAGTATGAGGTAGGTATGTAACTGAGCCAAAATACACCACAGAAAAACATTTAAAAAAAATACATCCTTACAACGAACCTCACTCCGCCAAATTCTTCAGGCTTGCTGTCGTACGTAGTACCAACGAACTGCTTTCGACACAATCACATCACTAAACCAGTTAAACTATAATGCCACCCATCCATGTTTAACTGGCGATATAAACACTATCCCCAGTTCATAATCCGCTAGCTCAGCATTTTTGCCGCACAGCGAAACGTGTCCAAATTACTAGTCGGTATATTTTACGTGAATATATCTAGTGATTTTTCTGCGTAAGATACGTGATTGAGAATTGTTTCAAGTTTCACCTTATCTTGTTAACATGTAAATGAAATTCCACATTGTAGATATGAATAGCTTGTAGATAGGAATGCTGCATATAGGTATGTACCCCATGAGAAAAAAGCGTCTTAATATATATCTATGTAGAAACTACAGGGCGCCATTTGCCACTTGCTTTGTTCTCTTTCGAACAACCCGCAACCCCGGCAGGCGATGGCCCTGGCAGGCACTTCTGCTTTGCTGACATAACTCAGAGGCGCGCGTGGAACACGAATGCACCGTCGACACGGCTTGTTACAAGCCGTAGATACCTACTTTTTTGCATCTTTCACGTTCATGATACATCTGTTTCGAGTTGTAACTAAGTATAATAGGTATAACAATTATGACTACTTTTGAAATGACATGTAGGACTTTCACGTAAGTATTTACTTTTAATTACATTGTGTTGATCGTGGGGAAGCTTAAAGCAGCCCAGAATGTGTATTTTTGTCTAAGGATATCAACAGCGTTTTCCAGGAGGGAGGCCCCCCTCCTTGCTTGCTTGGTAAGTGTTATCAATTTCAAACCCACTACCAATTATAAATATATGTAATATTATGATGTAATTCCTACGCTGCTATGTATGAACATGCAGCAAAATATAAAGATGACGGGAATCGTAGCTACGTGTAGTATTGCCAGCGGTTTGCCAAATTACTCTAACCGAAATGATATTGCGTAACAACATCTCAATGCCGTTAAAATTGACCATTCAACAATATTTTATTGGTTATTTAATATTCACCATAGCGAATAGGTAGTCGATTTTTTTCCAGCATATGAAATGAAAACAATCCTATGCTAGTCATAGGTTTTCTAAACTTCCTTGTTTGTAATCTTCGATCAAATTATTGATCGAAGTTTGTCATTGAGTAAATTAATTATTGTTTAGTTAAGTGTTTTGGCTTGCAGTATACACTCTTACACTATTATACACTGCCTTCTCTACCCTCGTGTGTTAAACAAAAGGTAGGTTCACTAAAGCTCGTTTTTTTGCAGTTCCGTAGTCAACAAAGGACTTTTATAGTTTCGCCATGTCCGTTTTTTAGTATTCATTTGCCATTAGGTACTAAAATATATCAGAAGATGGTCTATAAATGTAGACAAACAAGAAAAAACATTGTATTATAGAATAACTAAAACTCATTAACCATCCAAGCAATATGAATAAAATTGATATGGGGCCACCTCGGGAGTATACCCTTACGATTATAAAAAAAAAACGAGTACCTAACAAACATAGTCTAATTGAGAACCTCCTCTTTTTTTGCAGCCGGTTAAAACTTAAGTAGCTACCTTGTGTTGTGAGCTTTGACACAAATAAAGATCACGAATAGCCTACTGGCTGCGTCAGAGTTAGGCCAACTGACGCCTCAAGCATTGCTCCTGCAAGAGGCGTCAAAATGAGAAATATGAAAAAAGAAACTGCGCAAAATGGTGTAACCTAACCCAACATAAAACCAAAGCAAAATTATGTGAAAAGAAAGCTACAACCAAAGGGCGCCGATAGACAAATTCGCTCTAGGTTGATCAAGGGCTAGAGTTGACGCTGCCTAGTGGTGTGACCGACTGTCAAGTTCCAAATTAACGCACCTCTAATTTTTCGGATTCATGAGCGTATTTTATAACTCTCGCTTGCTTCGGTGAAGGAAAAACATTGCTAGGAAACCAAGCATGCCTGAGAGATATTTATCTACGAGATAATAACTCTGGAAACCAGGTTGGGCACTATTAACCACACGAAAAAGAAGAATTCAAATCTTTAAAGACAACAGAAGTAACGGATGCTGGTGTCGTTACCACCTACTGATGGTATGGAACCGCGGGGACTACAGTTACCCTTATAGGGTCCAGTAGTTAGGGACCTCGCACACTTCGCGTCCACGACTTGTCGCATGACCGGCCGCCATCTTGAACAAAACTGTTTGGAAGCACGGTTGCGCAAACAAATTTTCTTCCTGTTCGAAGCTTCTGCAGCCAAAATAAGAGTCGCGTTTGTGGCCGCCCGGCCGTATATACTAGTACCGAAAAGCCATTAAACCTAAGCAAAACCACGCGCGCCTCAGAGATGTCAGCAAAGCAGAGGGGCCTGCCAGGGCCTCCGCCTGCCGGGGTTGCGGATTGTTAGAAAGAAATACCGCGGCCCCGGAACGTAAAGGGCAATAGAAGGAACATGGATGGTTATTAGACTATCCACAAAAAAACTTAAGCATTCCTAATTTTCATAAATTCGGATAAGAATTAAAAAGCCAATATAACATGATGCAATTTTATTTTCTATAATGTAAGAAAAACTATCAGACCCGAAAATTGACAAAAAAAGACTAAACTATGATTGTATCATTACAGATATTTGAATTACTATGCACAATAATTTCCAAAATAACTGTTAATTACAAAATATTAATTCACAGCCTTCCCAATCAAAGATTTTTGTCTATAAAATACTGAAGCAAGTTCATCTAGCAACTAGCAATACTCTTAATAAAATTTGAAAATCCTAACGCTACATAAATACTATGAAGTCATATTAATTTTATTAAAAGCACATTTATTACGAAATGTAAGAAAAATCAAGTACTTTGTTGACAAGTCAATGGAACAAAAAAACACATGAACAGGCAAAAGTTTAATAAAAAAAAAAACTAACATGTCTGTAACAGATCAAGTTATGTAAAACAAAAAAAGGATGTATTACACAAAATCATTATGTAAAAGGTCAATATAAAAGTAAAGGTGGCATTTCATGATCACATTTAATGCGATGTGGTAATACAAAAGAAAACAAGGACAGAAATAACAAATATTTTACGAATAACTAACGGATAAGTAAAATAAAACATTTGACGCATCTCCACAGATTGCATCTCTTCCAGATGTCTGGCGGTAAATAACAAAAAAAGAAAATGATAAAAAGACGAACCGTGACATAGCAAGGACTAATAAGCGATTACAATAATTAACCATTTAGAGAAGTCGTTTATAGCTCCCTTTATGTAAACAATTTTCAAACGAGAATTTTAATAAAAACGAGTTCATTCATTGTCTGTACTTATTCGAAATATGCTGACAAAGGAATATTAGATATTTAAAGAAAGCTGAAACATTACTTGTAATACCATTACGTAACTATCACGAATCGGCATAAAGTAAATCTAAAATATAAATGCTCAGAAAATGTAATTGTTTAAAAATTGGCAGTGATCTTGGTGCCGACACTAGTGTTGCGACAGCGCATCGCATCGTGAAACTACCTGATTAAGTGTTCATGAGGACTTAGCCGAAATTTTGCTAAAGTCTACACCTAATTACATTTGCGGTATCACGGTAATAATAACCATAAAGCATGCATTTAAAATTATGCTTACCATCAAAATTGCAAGGCTGAAGCTACCTAATGTAACAAATCAGCAAGCCATATAGATGAAATGATAGGACTTTTTGTAACATGTCTCTTCAATTTCACATTATTTATACGGGTACATTTAGCTTGAGCAATATCTCACCCAACACAATCTGTTGACATTATACATTTAAACATTACTACATTATGATTGCAGAGTCAACAAATAACCAAATTTCTTTATATCAAAACATTGTTTTTACCCAAATGTGGTGATTATTAGTGACTGATGAAATGATTGTCTTCATGAATGTATTATGACAGACACTGGCAAGAAGCTGTCACATTGCTGATGAATATTATGCAGTCAGTAAATTGATGAATACATTGTTTTTATTTGCAAAATTTTGGTGCATTAAATTGTACCATACATGCAGTTAGTAGTATAGTTTTATTCATTCCTTGAGTAGTCATGTAGGTAAGTAATGATCTAGTTTCTATCAGTCTTAATTAATTATAGACTATGAAAATTGTATAATAATGGACATTAAGTGGACAGATTTGGATATACAACTGTAGCATGCTTGGTGTTACATTACTAAATATTACTACCTTGTAGGTAATGAGTTATCTAATATTAAAACTAAATATAATTGTACTTTGCAGTTTATATTATTTGATTTCATGAATTTATTGGCACATAAGACAGACTATCATTAAACTTTAGACTTTCCAATAGTTTTCTTTTAATACAAATTTTAGAGATTTCATAAATTATTATATGAATTTAAATGCCATATTGCATTACTAAAAGATTTTCTTATTTTTTAATACTTAGATCTAAGAAATAAGTTATTATTAAAAATTAACTTAAATCTCTAACAGTCTTTGGCTAACACAAGTTTAGCCTCACCCTCAAACACAACCTTCTTTTCTTCCTCGACAATGCAAAAGAACTTCACTTTGAGAATCTTCCTTACATCTACAAGTTCTACACTGATAGTCAGCTTCTCCCCAACAAAGCACTTGTTGGGGAACTTCATAGTTTGTGAAACAAGTACAGTCCCAGGGCCCGGCAGGTGTGTGCCTATCAACCCTGCCACTAAACCATTGAGAAGTGCTCCATGCACTATGGGTCTCTTGTTTCCATTATTCTGATGCAGGTAGTTATGATCACTTGTAAGGTTTGAGAATGCATCCAAATCTTTCTGAGTTAATGTTTTTTGTATGCGGATCTTATCCCCGGCTTTGAAAGCTGTACTACTGAATGTAGTCGTATGAATTTTGCATATCTTTTGATAATTTTTGTTATTCACAACAATATAGGGGAATCTGTTTGATAGCATTTTGTTCATTTTTATGTCTTTCACTTTTATTTATAATATCTCATTTGTACTGCATACATCTTGTAAGTAAATAGTGGCCAAGTTAACTAATCTTTTATCATCTGACTTCTGTATCTCATTAATCCTTTGAATAACCTCTACTGTGGTGATTTCGGATTTGGTTTGGTTGTTATGGAGATAGAACAAAGTTGTGATTGTATCAGCTACAATATCATTGTTATTCAACTTCAGTAATTCAACAAGTGGCTTCAGTCCAGACTGTGTTATAATATATTCAGCATTCAGTGCATCTGTAAATTAAAAATTGTATTTAAGATAAACTGCATATTATTTGAGTACAGTAAAACAAAAACAATTTACAGTGATGTAATTCAATTAGCGGTTACTCTAGAATGTCACATTGAATACATACTACAAAAACAAGTACACAAATACACAGCCCCTTAAAATATTAAAAAAGAAATGAGTAAAAAAAAAAATTTAAAATATTGTAGTATAAGCAGGATTTTTATCAAAGCACCATTAAGTCCTGCACAGCATCACCTAAAATCAAGCCTTAATGGTATCTCAAATCAATATCTACAATGAGATGAGGTGATGTTGTCCAGTGCAGTTCTTTTACTTTAGTGTGCTATTAGCTTTAATGTTGAATGTACCCTGTGAAACTATGTTTACTCTAAATCCACTTTTTTTTTAGACTACATAGATGGTACAAAATTAAGTATCTTACCACAGCTCAAATTGCAGATACCAGCAGCAGCAAATTGCAGCAGTTGATGGCTGTTTTCATTCTTTACCACATGAAGAAAAATGTCTAGCACGCCAACGTCTCGGATGAACTGATAGTTTATGGGATCATATGCAAAATTAGCCAAATTAGCTAGAACTTGGCATTTGGCATCTGCAAAAAGAAGTTAAATTATGTTACGTGAATCGCAGTGGTTTGGACTTCAAATTGGCCTTACTGGTTATAGAAACTAGAAATAAAAGACGACTTATATCTCTAAAAATAAAGACCGAAAACTTTATAAGCAGACCAAATTATTAACAGTAAACAGAAGATATTTACCAAACGAAGTAGAATGCAAATATTCGTCCACTAAAAGCGATAAAAAGCTCTCTCGATCTGTCCCATTTTCAGGAGTACGTTTCTGAAGTTCAGCCTTGTTACTGAACATTGAAATGTTAGATCTTCTTTATAACTTTCAATGCATAAACCTCTAAAATATATATCCAGAGGCTAAATTTTCACGCGCCATTCTGAAAAAGTAAATTCCACCATCTTGAATTATTTCTTTCTTTCAATCTTTTGGCAGTTCAGTCAAGTCATGTTGCCTGCGATCAAAATTGATTTTTTTCACAGGTTTTTCATTCTACAGTTCTGATTCAATTTAACTGTATAAATGTAATGTTCACAGCGAGTACTTTTACAAGTTTACTAGCTGGCGGCCCCTGCTTCGCCTGCCTGATATCGTAAAACAATTATTGTGTATCCTAAGTGTTATTCCATAATATAATCTACCTCTGTGCCAAATTTCATCAAGATCCGTTCAGCCGTTTTATACATCCATCCATCCCCACAAACATTCGCATTTATAATATTATTAGGATTGATTTGGCTTGTTTCGATTGCGACGAGAAATGTAATTTAAAAAACTTCACTTTTATTCATTGTCTATGGCACGTCTATGGTTTGTAAATGTCGTGCGGCAAGTCGTGAAATCCAAAATCCAATCCGATTATTTAGTGAAGATAATGAGTTTTTAAATAATATACTATTTAATATTTCGCAGTCAACATGACTACTCCGTATATTGCTGGTAAATATGTGTACTACGTTCCTAAAGTTTTAGAAGAATATAAATGTTTCAGAGGTTATAATTATATGAACCATAACATTATTCTTACAGGTTTGACCAACAAAAATATATTTTTAATTGACTTCAAGGAGCCTTATGAAGAGACAAATCTCAGGGATGAAACGACTACGAATATACGTAGCATTATATTTAGCCCTAAAGGCACCTACTTAGCATATAGGACTGATAAGAAGTAAGTATCAGATAGAATCCTTACTTATATTATAAAAGCGAAAGTGAGTTTGTTTGTTACCTTTTCACGCTTTAATGGCTAAACCGATTGTGATGAATTTTGGTACATAGATAGTTGGGAACCAGGAGACGGACATAGGCATTTTTATTTGAAAAAAGTGGGATGTGAGGGAGAAAGAGAGAAGAAAAGGGAAAACTTAGCGTTGCTATCGCAAATCAATAAGGCGAAAGGGGAACTGTGTTACCCCAAATTTAACACGGGCGAAGCCGCGGGCGAAAGCTAGTGTTGAATAATAATATAAATAATAATTGAAATGACTAGAACCAAACATTTTCTTTTCCATTATTAGACTGTCATTATCGGGTGTGTGATTCAGTATCTTGTATGATACACACATTTTTAAACAGGCATTAAATAAATAAATTAAAACATATCTATGAACAAATAATTCGTATTATTTTCAGAGTAGAGATAGTGAGATGTTCCGACTGGTCTGTAACAGCAACCATAAATGGAAATATCAAAGACATGTTTTTTTCACCCCTGGACAACTATTTTACAGTTTGGGAAATGTTTTTCATGACCAAAGAAAACCCTCAGGTAATCATTATTATTGCTCCGTACCATGTAGCTCATGTATTGGATAAAAAATAAATAAACAACTAATTGACTGTTTCAGGGCAAGCCTAACCTTCATGTTTATAAATCAGCTGATGGGCAACTTGCAGGCAGTTTTGTACAAAAGAATCAAACGGGATGGTAAGGCACAATTTAAAGAAAAAAAAAATGCAGCTCCTAATTTATATGGAGGTGTGAGTGAACAGGGCATAAAATTGCTTTTCCAGAGAAAAGGGCGGACTCTCCAACTACTTCCAGCTTCTCTCTAACAGTTATTATTGAGTTGTATACACAATGCCACAAATAGATACCACAAATGATAACCACAAGTATATCATTCTGAAAACCTCTTCTCCCCATTTAGTCAATTTTGATCTGTAAAAAAGCCTCTCACATGAAAGTATTAAAATTATTATTAACCTGAGATATACATTTTGACCATGTAAGTAATGCACTTTGAAGGAAACAGCTAATTCTTGTGGAGAAGGGGGATTTGGGTTTAGGGGGTAATGATAAACAAAATAAATTGTAATCAATGAGGTTGATATCTGTTCTATGCTGTATAACCTAATCTGACAGATAACTGCTTTCATAATGCAGATATTTTGCATGACCAGCTACCCTACTATGACCTCTTAAAGCAATTCTTATTCCACTGAGGGAAAGAGACAGAGCTATACAGGGTGTCTAGCACCATCTCTTTCCCTCAGTGGAATAAGAATTGCTATAAGATATCATAGTAGTCCTTCTGGGTTATGCAATGCAATGTACTCTTATGCAATGCTTATATCTCCTTGTATATCCGCTTGTATCTCGGAATTACAGAAACAATTAAAAATGCATTGTGTCTCGTGTAGATCTACGTTCCAGCATACAAGGGATTAAACCACCACATTAAAATCTAGTCTTGCACGCTGCTGGCATAAATATACAATCTAATACTTTTATTTCAGTGTTTTCCGTCATAATCAATTCCTTATCTAATTTCAAGGGAACCAAGGTGGTCATCAGACGAGAACCTGTTTGCTCTGCACGTAAACAACAGGGTGTTGATCTATGAGGATGGCAACCTTGAGAGATTTGTGCAACAGCTGCAGGCAGAGAAATTGAAGTCTTTCAGTGTATCACCCAGCCCAGCCCCTACATATTATTTTACTGCATTTACTTTAGGTATGCCCCAATGTTAAAAATCTATAGTCTAATTCCATATGATATAATACTACCTTGTCCCAGTCTAGAAGGCATTTTATTTAAAAAAAAAGCTAAGCTGTAACAAGGTTGTAATTATTAACTTCTTTATGGCTTCTTTTTTTATGGCATCTCTAGGTTGGTCTGTGGATAGGTAACCACCAAGCCATGGAAGAAACTTGTGTAATTCACACCGAGTTTCTTCCATGCCTCGCAAAGAACATAAAGCTTTTGGTACTGGTTGTCATTTGTAGATCTTTGGACAGTCATTAACAGGTAGTCAGTGTCCCAAAATTCTGACACGTAGTTAGTACTAGTATTACCTAGTACTAACTGGGTTGTGGAGGTCAAATAGGCAGTTGCTCCATTTTAAAAACTGGTATTCAGCTGCATCCAGTAAGATGGGAAGCTGACCCTACTTAGTTGGGAAAAGGTTAGGCAGATGATGATAAATGACTTCTTTACACACTGAAAAATTTGGTGATTTTTGTGTACTTAAGTCACCTTTCTGCCATAAGTTGGTGGGGTCTAACATTCAATTACATTAAAACAATTTGTTTTGCCGTGCTTGTTTATTTTTTTGGAAGGGGCATGCATTTATGGAAGGGGTTAAATTCTTGTATGTTCAATTTTTGATGTTCAAAAATTGCCAATTATCTGCCTAATTAAAAACCCTTTACTGTATTTTTGTTACAGGTAAGGCCGGTCAACCATCGTTCTGGCGTATCTTCAAGTACCCTGACTTCGAGCAGACCCAAGCAGTGGTGGCCCGCTCCTCCTTCCAGGCGGATAAAGCCACCTTCTACTGGAACAAACGCGGCACCAACGTATTCGCGATGACGCAGACTGATGTGAGTAACACTTTTAAACTTCAGGCTGCTACTGAAAAATGGCCAACTGGAAAATCGGTCTCAACAGTCGCGCTGGCGTCTTTTACAACGATTTTAGTTTATGTAACTAAATTTAAAAAAAAATATGTTTCATAATTGAATGAAGCAGATGCTGTAATTTAAGTGCTACAGAATTATCACTCAAATTATATAGATATAACTTTTATGAAAAATCAATAGCTTGACGACTTATTTAACAGATCTATTAATTAATTCTTTCTGGTTTCAAGGTGGACAAAACTGGCGGTTCTTACTATGGAAAGCAATCACTCTCTTACGGTGACGTGAAAGGGAACTCGGAAAATGTGACTTTCAGTAAGTTTTAGAAACTCATTATTTCTTAAGGCTCCTACACACAGTGCCGGCGGCAGTGCCGCCGGGTTTATGCCGAGTGGGTATGCCTCCGGCAATACAAGCGGCGGTTCCTTTGTGTAGCAAAACCGGCGGCTATGGTCGCCGCCCGCCGGGTTCGCGGCGTCCTGGCTGGCGGCAAGCCCGGCGGCCCTGCCGCCGGCACTGTGTGTAGTAGCCTTTAGAATTCCGTACCTCAAAAGGAAAAACCGGAAACCTTATATGAACACTTTGTTGTCCGTCTGTCTGTCAATGTCAAGACCCTTTATCTCAGGAACGCGTGGAGCTATCGAGTTGAAATTAAAACCATATACCTTTGTACTCAAGTCTGTGGTACCTTGGAGCTGTGAAAAAGACATCTAAATCTACGCAGTCAAAAGATATAGCCGTTTACGTACCTCATTACAAGTTTGATATTCCATTATATTGGTCTATATGTCCATATCATCCAACTTCAAACATGCTTAACCTCGTTAACTCCGCAGGTAAAGAGGGCCCAGTGCACGCGATATCATGGAACCCGGGCAACTCTAACGAGTGGGTAGCTGTGTACGGCCACGCGCCAGCCAAGGCCACGGTCTTCAACGTCAAGTGCGAACCGCTGTTTGAGTTCGGAACAGGCGCCTGGAACTCCATATACTTCCCACCTGAAGGAAACCATATCCTTTTCATATGACGAGACTAGTTATAGACCCAGAAAAGAAATATTGAATCACTAGCTTTTGCCCGCAGCTTGGCTCGCGTTAAATTCGCGATAACACAGTTCCCCTTTCGTGATTTCCAGGTACCTGCTACCTGTAGTTTTTGCCTTTGCGCCTCATTTATTGTAATAGCAATGCTAAGTTTTCCCTTTTCCTCCCTCTTTCTCACTTTAAAAAAATATATAGCCTATGCCCTGCTCCAGGGTCCCAACTATCTCTGTACCAAAATTCATAAAAAACAGTTTAGCCATTAAGGCGTGAAGACGTAACAAACTCGCTTTTATAATATTAGTAAGGATTGACAGAATACCTGTTTGAAGTCGGAGATCACTAAGTCTCTATGCCACATTTCTTTTGTTGCACACAAATTACTACACTTAGTTATTATTGACGGCACTGTAGGCGCAGTGGTTGAACGATTGACTGCTGCGCTGCGTGTCGCGGGTTCAATTCTCGCTTGGAACAAATATTTGTATGGCCTACAAATAGTTAATAGTTAGTAGTACAAATTCCTAGTGTGAAACAACTTTAAAAAAAAAATACAAAAGCAATTCTTGGATTTGTCTTGGTATTTTATTTTTCAAACAATATTATGAGATGGATGAACTAAATCCCTTTCCCAGTGATCTGGTTCAAGATACCGAATTTATACATTGTTTTTCAACAAAGTAATACCTTAACTTGCATCACACGTATGCTATTGGGCGGATTCGGTAACATAGCGTCGGGACACATCGAGATATGGGAGCTCCGCGGGTACAAGAAGGTAGGGTCCTGTGCAGCCCCAGACACCACCAGCCTCATGTGGGACCCCCGCGGCGAGACCTTTGTCACTGCCACCACGTACCCTAGGCTTACTGTCGGCAATGGGTATGTATTATTAACCTTATGGACGCGATTTTTCATGCATAGTAGTAGTAGTATTTTCTAAAAAAAAATACTTTATCATTATACACAAAACAAGATCCTATTTAGATGACAAATAAATGAATATTAATTAATGTTAAATTATAATAAAGTTAATATTCAATGGAATTCTCTACTTCATAATTGCATACAAAACGAGATACTATTTAGATGACAAATAAATTAATATTAATTAGTGCTAAATTAGAATAGAATAAAAGTGTGCTTGAAATTACTATTAATCTGAAATGTTAGCATATTTTAATAAATACTATTTCTATCTAGCTACAAGATCTGGCACTACACATGCGCATTGATGCACAAGCGTGTCTGCGCTGAGAAGGAGAACCTCCTAGCCATCAGCTGGCAGCCGGGCAACTTTCCCAAGAGTGAACTATCCAGGGTTGCGCCCAAAGGGATCGAAGACTCCACGCCGAAGCCCGCAGCGGCCTACAGACCTCCTGGTGCTAAGAACAGACCTTCGACCTTTACGCTACACGAGCAGGAGAAGCCGCATAAACCTGGGGAAACACCTAGTGGTAAGATTTGTGTGTTTATCAGTTTTCGAGAAAAAGTCTGATATAAAGATGCAAGGGAAATGATATATTGACAAAAGTAAAAAACCGGCCTTAAGCGTGTCAGACTCGTGCACCGAGGGTTCGGTACAAGCTTGCGATATAAACGGCCATGTCTTTTGACTACGTAGACTGTTGTAGTTGATTTTATCACAGCACAAAAGGACCACAGCGTGGAGTATATGCTTTAAATTTCAAAACTCATTACCTTTACGCTTTTCCAAGACGAAGTGTCTTAGCAGACAATCAGGCAGACAACAAAGTGATTCTATAAGGGTTCCGATTTTTTCCTTTTGAGGTATTGAACCTAGAAAAATGAATAGAAGAAATTAGAGCATCTAAAATATTTATAGTAAACATACTAGCTGTGCCCAGCGGTTTCACCCGCTGCCCACTTAGGGGTATGAAAAATAGATGTTGGCGTTTCTCAGACCTACCCGATATGTACACAAAATTTTGTTTAAATCGGTCCAGCCGTTTCGGAGGAGTATGGGAACGAAAACTGTGACACGAGAATTTTATATATTATATTAATTATAGTTTCTTACTAGTAAATGGAATAGTTTCACAGCAAGTTTTTTTTAAATTAATTTAGCTGCACCGTCAAAGCAGGCGTTAAAACAGAAGGAAAAGCGTGAAAAGGCAAAAGCACGCAAGGCTGAAGAGAAGGCGCGCGGCGACGCGTCACCCCCGCCCCCCGTCGCAACCTCCCGCGCGCCTTTCGTCTCCACCGGGGACCCCGAGAAAGACAAGAAGATTAAAAATGTTAATAAGGTAATGTTCTAAACTAAATTTTATTTTTATCTTTATCATTTACTAGCAACCAGCCCCGGCTACGCTCGGGTGGAGAAACAAAAATTTTTAGTTTGTTCCATTCAGACAAACTTCCTGGAAACTAGTTTTTACCATGTGGTGAAGATTTTTTTAAAATATTGATTCATAAAAAAGGCACAGTTGCATGAGTAAGGAAATGTTTTGTACTATTATTTAAAACGTTTTTACAAAAAAAAGCTGGTTAGGTGCCAGTCGTCCAGGGTACATAGCGTTCCGTTGCACTAAGCAATATAACAGTATTTTTAACGTTCATTCCTGTGTAAATTTATACTTAACAGTAATGCTTAATTTGTGGTTCATAGTATCCTACTAATATTATAAATGCGAAAGTTTGTGAGTATGGATGTATGTTTGATATTCTTTCACGAAAAAACTACTGAACGGTTTATAGACTATAGTCTGGAATATCTAACATATAGGGTACTTTTTTTATCATCACGCGGACGAAGCCGCACAAGGCGCAGCTAGTTTTAATGATAAACAAAAATACTGGTGCAGTTTGACGAAAAAGTCCTATTATATTATATCAAAAAGTAACCATCAAATCTTATTCAATCCAATTATGCGTTAATTTTTTTTTGTATTTTCTACAAGGTTTGTAGAACATACCAAGATCTTTACAAAAAATAACAGAAACATCATCTGCTTAGCCTTTTCACAACTATATAGGGGTCGCCTTCCAGTCCAGCCAGAAATAACAAAAAAATTAGTATTTTACATGGAGCGACATGCCTATCTGACCTCCACAACCCAGCTAGTACTTGGTAATACGATACGCCTTGTTAAAACTGGTCATCAGGCTATCGGGACACTGACTATCTGTTAACACTGTCAAAGATCTACAGCCAGGGCCAATAGCTTAACGTACTTTCCGAGGCACGGGGGAAACTCGGGATGTAACCCATCCACAGATCAACCTAGGCAACCGCGGCTGAACCTATAGATCTACCCAAACGGTTGTTATTATTTAGCTACGAGCTCCTTATCAGAAACATTTAGTCCTAAAATAAATTAATAAAATCGAATTCCGCATTCGACACTTTAGAAATGACCTTTGTATTGACGTCAGTTTTTGACAACTTCGCCGTATCAGTTCATATAAAAATAAATAATAAATATTCGTCTCATTCATGTACAGCCAGCAACATCAATTATTTTAAAGGCTAGTAATTTATAAAAAACGCCAGTATGATTTTTTAAATAAGATACTTAAACAAGCCTTTTAAACGTTTTTTTTTCAACTGACGGTGACCATACTCATAAAAAAATAGTCAAAAGGAAGAACAAATGATGAAAATATAAAATAACTAGCTTCCGCCCGCGACTTCGTACGCGTGGCATAGTTACTTTGCGCTAACGTTAACTTTAACCCGCGTGATGATCGAAAATAAAATATCTTACTCTACCCTTTTCTTCCCTCTTTCTCCCCTTTTTCTCACTTTTTCAAGCCTGTTACGTCTCTAGGGTCCCAACTATCTCTGCACCAAAATTCATCATAATCGGTTTGGGCATTTAGGCGTGGAGACGTAACAAACAAACTCACTTTCGCTTTTATAATAGTAAGGATTTTCAATAATATTTTATTTACGCGAGCCCTATTTTTTATTTCTCTTTTGCTGACCTTACTAATAATATCAATTATGAATCTGGTAGGCGCTTGTAAGCATGCACACGAGTTACACTTAATAAACCAGAATTCATGGTCACACTAAAAACATAAAAAAAAAATTAGCATGATATTTTTATGAACTCTCATAATTATACTGATGACGTCTAATGTCAGTATGATATTAAATAGAGACGACTTATGACGTACATAGGTGCTAAACATAACATATAATTACGACTATACCTCGAAGGATTAGGCAGAGATTGTTAAAATTTCTCACACCACCGCTCCAGGCCACCATATTTTGCAGTCGCGCTTACGACCACATGCTCAACGAGTACAATGATGAAACTAGTTTATTTGTTTGTTACAGAAACTGAGCGACATTGACAAGCTGAAGCAGCAGAAGTCATCTGGAAAGCAGTTGGAGCTGAACCAGCTAGCCAAGATCGATCAGGAGCCAGCGCTGCTGCAAGAGCTCGCTCAGCTTAGATTATGATCGTGCTAGCTCAAGACATTTATGCTTCGTTGACAAACCGCTTAGCGTTACTCTAGTGTTAAGAACAGCTATATTTTTGTCCCACTCCATTGGAACAGGTCGCCTAAATACATGTCTCAAGTGACGATAGTATAATTACAAACATTTTTATTAGCATTAATTATTTATCATTTCAAAAACCTGTTCCAAAGGAATGGTTCAATATCCGTTAAACAGTTAATTTTATGAAAAGACTTAAGAGATAAGCTATATATACGACGTGATATATATAAATAAACGTCTGTTCGCGTCATAACTATAGGAATATGCGTTTTGTTTTACTATTTTTGTATCAAAGAGTTTGTCGCTAACGTAATCGTTTGCATAATAAAAGATTTGAGATTGTATTTACTTATGTATGATAACCGGACTGAATTGAGCTGATGTTTCGACTCACAAATTATTACTGGTTTGTTTGTTCGCGAGTACAGTCCTTCATGACATATAAATGCTATATTTTTTCACATAAATCTGTTAAAATATTAGATGAATTTAATAACTTGATTCTAATTCGTTGGTGATTGTGTCGCTAGTGTACTAAATCGACGAATTTCTTTTGT
Source organism: Ochropleura leucogaster (assembly GCA_958449745.1). Lineage (NCBI taxonomy): Eukaryota > Metazoa > Arthropoda > Insecta > Lepidoptera > Noctuidae > Ochropleura > Ochropleura leucogaster. The sequence goes on along the minus strand of OY288203.1, from coordinate 11,899,074 downwards.
ACATGAAAGTGATTGTTGGTTAGTTATATTTGTAAGCAACATTTGTTTTTAATAAAAAAAAAACATCAATACAAATCTGGTTACTATATTTGTAAGTGGTAGTTTTATTTATCTTATCTTTATTTCCGCTAATGGGTTTTATCAGCTTATCTTGCATTTTGATCTGAGTGTCTAATATTACAAGTGTAAATACCGCGCAAGGTGTAATAGTAAACCGGGGAAGACTTTCATGCTACACATTTACTTGTTCTCATTCATTTCATGGCCTAACCTACATATTGGTGCGCGCACCATAAATGAACAAATAGTGTACCACAATCTCGACCAACATTAAATTCACATTATACTTACTAACTATCCTGTCATGGCTCATTGCTGGCCATAAAGTTTCCTACATCCCAGAGAAAATCCCAGATTCAGATCATGCACTACACAAGTTCTATGAAAAAATACTATACGGTCCCAGTCCTTAAAAAACGAGGTCAAGAGCGAGACGGACTCGTGCACCGAGGGTCCCGTACAAACTTGCTACATTTACAGCCAGATCTTTTGACTGCGTAGACTTAAAGGATTGTTTTTTTTTCACAGCATAAAGGACCAAATGGTTGAGTATATGGTTTTAATTTCAACTTGATACCTCCAAGCGTTAATAAAGGGTCTTGACAGGCAGACAGACGGACAAAAATGTGATGCAATAAACCCTACAGAACCCTAAAAACTACAAAAAATACTACACCATCATTTCAATAATTTCCAGAGGAAAAAAAGTCACATGGAAGCTAATGAACGCACATTATGACAGGACTTTTTTTAACTCCACGTCTGAGGCTCGTATTTTGCGTACTACCTGTAGGTCATACAAATATTTGTTCCGTGCGGGGATCGAACCCGCGAAATATGTGCACCTGGCTTGCAACAAGTATTCCTTAACATAGATCTATTTATTGCACAATGTAGTTACACAGTTTTATGCTAACCATAAAACTAACGAGCACATGGCCCTGTCAACGAGTTACGTTATACTAATAAATAATTGTGTAGATAGATGCCTTTAAATGACATTAATTTAGCGTAGTATATCATTAGGTACATAGTATAAAACCAAGTCGCTTCCCGTTGACTGTCTGTCCCTATGTATGTCCTTGTGAGTTGTGTATGTTTCGATCTGCCACACAACGGATTTTGATGCGGGTTTTTTAACAGATAGAGTGATTCAAGAGGAAGGTTTATTGCCTGGTGGCCCTGGCTTCGCACGGCAATGTAGATACTTTTATCATAAGTATCTACAGTGCGAGGCCAGGGCGGATCCCTAGTATTTTCATATTTTAATTAACACATTTAATCATTTTTAATCCTCTGTAAATTCTAAAAACATTTTTCAGAAAGGTTTTAGTTTTAAAATGTAATTGGAGAATTATTTTTTTTCACATAAGTACATTTTCATCTTTACTAAGTGGGGTTTGTTGCTATCCCTAGGTTTTATTCATAATAAAAAAAAATGATTTAGTTATTGCTTTTAAGCAAACTAAATCTTTGGCATCTATACTGCATCCCCACACTGGTGGTATTACTTCGTTTTCATTTGTTCTACACTCGCGTTTTGCCATACGGCATCGGACTGACAAACCCACGCGTGCGACCTGGCCATCGAGAAAGACGAAAAAAAAACATAAAAAGAGTTCTGTAATTGCCCACCTTTTCACCTCTATGACGATGCACTTAATTAAGTAAGTACTATGCAGCAATAGAATGCAAAAAAAAACTGTTACCTACCCATAAAAAACACGGGTAACGATGATTATAAAGTAGTTAAAAATGATTTCATTAGCTTTATATAGGAAAGTTTAATGTTCTGGAATGTAGAAGTCGATTTGGCAATAAAAAAACGTTTAGTTTATTGAGGGAAGACTTTTACTAACCCGATGAGTAGACAGAGGAACAGTCGATTTTTGAGTTAGAAAAGTAACAAAAAGAAGAGGAGTCGCGCGCGGTACTCAAAATTTATTTAAAAAAAAAAATCTTCAGTAAGTGAAACACTGTGTACAGCGACCTGTGTACCATGTATACGTGTGTGCCATTGTATGCGTGTGTCCGTGGTCTAGAAATCTGAATCAGCACAGGAAGTGACAGACTCTTTAAACAATTTGCGTTAGCGCCAGGTGCCCCGGGCTGAGATCTTAACATTGACTTAAGTAGACAACGGTTTAATTTGCTAGTTCCCGCATTTGACTACCGAACCCATTGCAACATAATTATAAGTTCAGCACACGTTGTTGTCCAAAACATTTACTTTGACGTAGGCATGTATTGCGTAGGTAGGTATACATAATAAATTGCCAATTCAAAACAGCAGAAACATAAAATCTCGTAATAGGTTTTTTTATAATGATTACTTTTGTTTCAGGTACGAAAAAGGTTTTTATTTTTATTAAGATCTCACTGAATTGACATGAACGCGAGATGCCTAGAAATAGAACAATTCGGAATCCTTCCAATACTTCCTTTGGTTGACAAGTTCGTGCGATAAACTACTTTCTGTCATGTATTATCGCAAGCAAATACGACATTCGAGTACCCACATATCAGGTACATATATATAAATGAATACTTTGCCGTACTTCCCACCATCCAACTCCACCGAGTCACCGCCCATCGCTCGCTGGAAAGCGTCCTCTATCCAGGAAATGTTTATTTGAGCACGATAAGATATCGATAATAATTTGATATATGCGAGGTTGGATTTTAATTGTTAACAGTAGTAGTCGGTGCGCTCGGTGTGTTGACTCGCCGATAACTCGGTTTGTTTACGATCGGTTGGTATTGCGTCGGCGACGGCGGCGGCGGTGCAGTCTAGCATATTCGTATTGCGCTGCTCCAACGGACCGAGGAGTCTTTGCCCTTCAATATGGACAGAGAGAGCGACGATGCTGACGATAACACACATCTGCTAAGTGAAACTGATCGTGAACGGACTACAAGTGAATACTCCAATTTGAACAGTGCTGCCGTCCGCGGAACAGGTTCTCAGGACACGATAGTGTTTGATAGTAAGCTGATGAAGACCTCCACACACGCGGAGGAGCTGGCGGCGACGTGGGGCGGGCGCCGCCGCTCGCTGCCCGATACGGGCCGGCTGCGGCGCGTGCACTCCTGGTCTGGGGGACCGCCTGACGACATCAGCTCCGAAATCATTATATTAAGAGAAAGGTAAGATCTCCTTTTCTATCTAAGTATAGTCAACGGTAAAATTTACAGCATACCTGCCTATTATTGTTGACGAACACTTGTGTGCATTCAAGCAGATAATTATTTTAACCACACGTGTTGCAGTTTGTAACTGTTATTATCAGTCTATTGTAAATGTAAGATAACAGACGATGTTATTTATCTGTATAATAATAATCAATGTTAAGCAACTATATCAAGTTTCTAGGTAATCCAATATTAGTTTGATTTAAGATTCAATGTAAAAGAAACACGAAGCTCTGAAATAAACTGGTGGTAAAAAAGAAATGCAGGATGAATGAGAAGACACAACTAGCCTTGAATCTAATGACAGTTGGTTATCATAGCAACTGTTTAGATTAGGTATATAAAAAAGTATAAATAATAAAGTAGTATAAAATGTAAGTAACCAAGTCCAACAAGAACCAATCTAAACAAGATTTCGACCAAAGACACCTTGATTGGTAATCATCAGTTATTCATGTAGCATAGTAAACGTACCTAAACCTTTCTAAATTCGAACAAGTAAGCAGGTACATTAATTATCAAGTTTACTAAACTACCTTCACGTGGGTGACAGAGCGCGACGATCAGACAGAACACCTATAGAAACAGCAGAAAGAATACATTCAAGTATTTGTATCTATGTATACTCCACAGGTTAGTGCGAACACAAACGCGCCTGCAGCCGGGGGCAGTCCGCCACCTTTCCAGCCGCCAGAGGCTGACCCTGGCGTCCCTGGCCCTGGTAGACTTCATGAGCTTCTGCTCAATGAGTGTGATGGCGCCGTTCTTTCCCCGCGAGGCAGCCGCCAAGGGCCTCTCCGAAACCATGTGTGGAATCGTGTTCAGTTTCTACGCAGTCGTCATGTTCCTTACATCGCCTTTATTTGGCAAATTTGTAAGTATGCCTTCTCTGGTCAGTGGGTCATCTTAGGGGCGGAGTTCCATCTCCTAGAGAACCTGAGTAGGTGAATATTCCTTTTAGATCGTAGAAAATCAAAAGTTATTACAGATTCTTGTTCATGTTCATGGGATAGCCACCACGACAAGGTGTCACGACATAGAGATCCCTGTGGATACAGAAAAGAAATAGAAAAAAATATTGATAACGCAAAACCGTACATTGAGGCGATGTTGAAGAGACGGAGGCCTATTCCAACACATATGAACATGTTTTGCGTGCTTAGTGATGAATAGTAATTCACCATTAAGCGACGAACAGACAACGTCAAAATTAAAAAAAAAATGTTTTATTAAACGACAATAAAACATAGGTATGATTTTTGACGACAACTTAATTTTTCGGGAGAACACTTGATTTTTCTCGAAGTAAAAACGTAACTAAGTTATATTCCAAGAACAAACTTAAATAATCAAAAGGTTACATTCTACAAATAGACTGTTATGCTATATACTATTATTCGAAGAACCAACGTACGTAAGATGTATTTTTAGGTTTTTAGGTACCCATTTAAGTTATCTTTTACGTCATTAATTTCTCCTAGAAGGTTTTATAAGCTTTATTTTCTTATTTTTCGGATGGGAAATTATCAAATAATTTCTCCCACTTTGGGCGTAGAGGATTGGGCCTGCCGGGGCCACTGCCTGTCGGTTTTGCGGGTTGTTCGAAAAAGATACCGTGACCCCGGGGCACAAAGGGGGCAAAAAAAGGAACATGGATGGGTTTTAGTCAGTAAAAGTATGTCACTCTCCCCACTCCGCCCAGAGCAAGGGGAAATTATTTGTAAGTTGAATCCGAAAAAAGGGTGTCTCTACCCTCACCGCCTTCACTTGTCCATCAAAACAAATGAGTGCATGCTTAAACAAATATTAACCCATTTGACAAACACTAGAAAATGTACAGACGACTTATCTTTATCTCATAGACGAAGGTAACTAGTTTAATGATCATGCGTGATGTTTACTGTTTGCAGTTACCGAGGGTGGGCGCCAAGTTCTTATTTACAGCGGGCATGTTTGTCGCTGGCGCCTGCAATGTATTATTTGGGTGAGTTTGAAAGTAAATATCGAGGATTTGTTTGTTGACCGGTGGAATCATACTATTGTTTACACGGAGCGGTATTTGTACACATCGAGTAGGAATTGTGAGAAGGTCATAGGAAAGTTGTGACTGTTTGGGAAACTTATTTATTTTAACTCGTATCTGCCTAAGTTACGTATTTTAGTAATTCTTAATATTGCTAGATAGCGTTATTTCGACCGGGGACTTGCGGGTTTGATGTCGTTTCTTGGGATGAAGGAAGAAATACTTGTAGTCCATTTCAAGTTACAATAATAAAATGTTCAAAATTTGTGCTCCTTTAGTACATGGATGGCCTACAGTACAGTACAGTAAGTTTGGGAGTAAGAAATCTTACAATAGGTATCATAACAGATGTTACGTGTTTACTTTTAACCGATTTTCGATAAAGCATTCTCGTAAAATTAGAATAGAATTCTTGTATAACAATTTACGTACAAATGCGATAACAGAGGTTTTTGTCATAAAAAAACGCGTTCCTTTTATGACGTCTTGGTCCGGGATAGTTATGCTTTTTAACGTGTAAAGGTACCAAAGTTATTAACTAACGCCGCTAAACAATACTGCCGAACGTTTTACGTTTTATAGGCAAGTCGAATAATTAACTTTTCCGATAAACCGTGTAACGTTATAAACTTCAGTCTTCACGTAGACAACATGGAAATCTAAAAATAAGTAGGTATGTTTTACCTGTTTTTTGACATCCTTTTTGCTAGCACCTTTGCACAAAATGCTAGCATTACTGGCCAATACAAATCGTAAGTATTTAAAAAACGCAAAAGGCATCTTACAATTTTTAGGGTTCCGTAGTCAACTAGGAACCCTTATAGTTTCGCCATGTCTGTCTGTCCGTCCGTCCGTCCGTCCGTCCGTCCGTCCGTCCTCGCTTAATCTTTGTGACCGTTAGCACTAGAAAGCTGAAATTTGGTACCAATATGTATATCAATCACGCCGACAAAGTGGTAAAATAAAAATTGGAAAAAAATGTTTTATTAGGGTAGCCACCCTATATGTAAAGTGGGGAGTGATTTTTTTTTTAATTTCAACCCTAACGTGTGATATATTGTTGGAAAGGTATTTAAAAATGAATAGGGGTTTACTAAAATAATTTTTTGATATTGTCAATAATTTCGGAAATAATCGCTCCAAAAGTAAAAAACAATGTGTCCCCCCCCTCTAACTTTTGAACCATAAGTTTAGAAAATATGAAAAAAATCTGAAAAGTAGAACTTTATAAGGACTTTCTATGAAAATTATTTTGAACTTGATTGACACAACAGTTTTTGTACAAAAAAGACAAAAACTTTTACAAAATAATTTCTGGACTAAGTTTGTAGTATAATCGTATATGCAAGCATTTTTTTTAAATTCGTTTAAATATTTTATTATCCTGAACGTATCTTTTTTCAAACAAAAATAATAATTATTGAAATCGGTTCTCGCAATCCAAAATTATTAAAAAAAGTATTAATTAGGAAATACAATTCGCTAGTGTTCAACGTCAAACAAATTTTAATAATAAACTCATAAGTGGGAACACTTATTGTGACGGACGGGAAACTACGGAACCCTACACTGAGCGTGGCCCGACACGCTCTTGGCCGGTTTTTTCGTGTAAAATCAGCCAGAATTTTATGCGCTAAGTCCAAGAAGAAGTTTTTTTTCCATCGAGTATTCATAGCTCTCCAATTTCTATTATTCATAGCTATCCAAATTTTTGAGCCATTGTCTCTCCTAACATAAAATTTAATGCTGCGGTTGGTGAAAACTGGATGGACTGCCATTATATCTATACGGATTCATTCAAAACACGGTCCAGTTGTGTGGGAGTTAGTATATTTCATTCTTAGTATAAAGTTGTACAGATGGTAAAACTTCCGTCTGAAACTTCAGTCTTCACTGGAGAATGCTTTGGTCTGTTCAAGGTATTAGAGTATGTTTTTATCGCGAAAATGTTTTCTTACTATGCGACTCTAAAAGTGCGTTACAAATTCTCGAAAAAATTACATTTAAAATGAAACCCTTTTACCCTATTGTATTTGGCATTAGAAAACAGTTGCAGCAATGTTTACTAAAAAATTACACGGTACAATTTGCTTGGATTCCAAGTCATTCCGGAATCCAAGGAAACGAAATAGCTGATCAGTTGGCCAAACAGGCAATGCATAATGGTGACGTTTTCCCATATAAAAAATTCTGTCATCATCTTGTTAGCCTCCCTAAAGACTATCTTCGGCATTCCTGAGATCTTCTTTGGAGTAAAAGCTCTCAAGTAAAGGGTAAGGCATATGCTTCAATTCAGCCCACGATCCGAAACAAACCATGGTTTTGTAAAATAAAATGCTCTAAACTCATTACAAGCATGTTAATTCGTATGATGCGGCTTGGCCACGTTTGTACTCCTTTCCACCTTGCTAAGTAGCACATTGTGGATAATAATCTCTGTGAGTGTGAAGATGATGTTGGTACTTTAGATCACATATTCTTCTGCTGTTCACGTCATGATCGTTCATCATTCCTCCGTTCTCTTGTTTCCCATAATGTTCCTCTTCCTACTTGTGTTTCTCGTTTAGTAATGAATCCTATTGAATATTTTAATTTGAAATCTGCATTATTGTTCAAAAATGATATAAAAATTTAGTTTTTTTTTTTTATGTTTATTTATATCCTTTTTATCCTAATATAATATATATTAAAAAAAATATATACAGAAAATTACAGGGCGTCAAAAAATTCGTCCGATTTACGTGTAAAGGTACCAAAGTTATTAACTAACGCCGCTAAACAATACTGCCGAACGTTTTACGTTTTATAGGCAAGTCGAATAATTAACTTTTCCGATAAACCGTGTAACGTTATAAACTTCAGTCTTCACGTAGACAACATGGAAATCTAAAAATAAGTTTACCTGTTTTTTGACATCCTTTTTGCTAGCACCTTTGCACAAAATGCTAGCATTACTGGCCATTTAATAAATTTAAAAAAAATCGTAAGTATTTAAAAAACGCAAAAGGCATCTTACAATTTTTTCGTGTAAAATCAGCCAGAATTTTATGCGCTAAGTCCAAGAAGAAGTTTTTTTTCCATCGAGTATTCATAGCTCTCCTATTTCTATTATTCATAGCTATCCAAATTTTTGAACCATAACTTGTCTCTCTTAAAAAAAAAAAAAAAAAAAATTTTTCAATAATGCCAACAGACCCAAAAACAGTATTCAATATAATTAAAAAAATATCTACAAACGCGCAAGGGATTGACGGTTTATCAAGAGACATGCTAACTCTCACACTTCCGCAATCACTAAATACAATTACAGAGATAATAAACAGATCTATCACCTCGAATGAATTTCCTATTTTGTGGCGAAATGCAATTGTTCGGCCTCTTCCAAAAAATAATAACCCACAAAGCTACAAAGATCTCCGCCCCATAAGCATATTGCCATGTCTATCCAAGGTGCTGGAGAGGGTGGTGTATTTACAGGTCACCGCTTTCCTCGAGACGCATGGTATACTGCCTGAACTGCAGTCGGGTTTTAGAAAGGAACGCGGAACAGCAACTGCTTTGGCAGATGTCTTGGGTAACATCCTGGAAGCTCGAGACCGTGGTGAGGGATCTATCCTTGTTTTGCTCGACTACTCGCGTGCGTTCGATTCAATTAACATCCCTCTACTGATTTCGAAATTATCGTATTACGGTTTTGATACGAGGGCGATTCGTTGGTTTGAAAGCTATCTGACCAGCAGGTCACAACGGGTTGAACTGCGTAAGAAAGACGGTTCCACGCTTTCTTCCTCCGCACAAACAATATCAAGGGGAGTTCCTCAGGGGTCCTTGCTCGGTCCACTTCTGTACATATTATATAGTGCTGACATAACAACATGTATAGTGAACTGCAAGTATCATATTTACGCGGATGACACTCAGCTATACTTTTCATTTAACGCCAGTAACACAGCATCCGCCGTACGCACCCTAAATGAAGAGCTTGATAGAATTGCTATGTGGTCTAAGGAGAACTCTCTAGTACTGAACCCTCAAAAATCTAAGTTCATGGTCTTGGGTAGCAGAAAACAAATAAAAGCAATTATCTCTGCTAAACCAGATGTTAAAATATTGGGAGAAAGTATACAAAGAGTAGAAATCGTCTGTAATCTGGGGCTAATCACTGATCCAGAACTGCGTTTTGAGGAGCACATAAAAGGCGTAGTAAGAAACTGTTTTTATAGACTTAAAGTTTTGTATAGGGTAAGGGATTTTCTTAGTGTCGCAGTGAGAAAGACATTGGTGGATAGCCTTATACTTTCCAAATTCAATTACTGCGACATCGTATACGGGCCATGTCTTCTTTCACGTACAGAAAGTCTAATACAGCGGGTACAAAATGCATGTGCTCGTTACTGTTTAAGCATACCCCGGAGGCATCACGTCACACCATATCTAAATGAACACAATATTCTGAAAATGGCTGCACGGAGGAAGCTGCACTTAGCAGTTTTAATGTTCGGTATTATAAAAACACAAAAACCGGTATACTTGTTCCGTAATATCAGCTGGAGACACGAACATTACAGCTACTCTGCTCGTTCCACTTCCAATCCACTCTCGATGCCTCGACATAAGACCACAGCTTTCAGGGGATGTTTCAAATATGCCGCCACCCGCTGCTGGAATGATCTGCCGCCTCCCATTAGATCCCTGAAAACAAAACCAAATTTTAAATTTCACTTGAAAAGAAATCTTTTAGCTAATCAGAAGTATGAACAGCAAATATTTTTTAAATAAATACTTACAAAAGGTTTATCATCAATCGGCAAGGCATATTTATCCAGCGAGCGAGCCAAAAAACAAGTTATGGCCTGTGTTTATGTATATACTTGTGTTTTATTCTATTCGTGTTCATTATGCGGCGTGATAAAGCGGTTGGAAAATGACAGCTAAAAAACGTTCTCTTCTTAATTCAAATTACTGTAATTTTCTTATGAATTCTTGTTAATTTTAAATTACTATATGGGTATATAATAATGGGTATTAAACGTTAACACAACACAAATTTTGGTTAAGGCAATCGCCCGTCCTTTTCTTAATTTGGCCGCCTGGCTACTATCGACGCGACGGCAACGCTGCGCTAGAGTGACAACCTGCCGCTCTTAACGTTTTTGACATTGACATGCCGACATATTTATAGTGACAAGTTAAATTATTGGGTTGTTTTATTTTAGTTTTTGTCTATTTAATTTATTTCTATTATTTTTTTATTAATTTAAGTATTTAAAACATTTATGTATGCTGTTTTGACTTCCGTACGTTTTACTCACGGGTTGACCACTGAAAACCAGCGCTGTGCTGTGGGCTCCCATGGCACAGCATCATGCTGAGTGGTGACCTACCTGTCGCAGTCACGACGTGCAAGCTATTTTTATTTTGTCCCATACCTATATGTATTTGTAAATGTTTGTGATACTTTGCATGTTGAATGTTTATTTTTCTTTGTTATTTTGTTGCTCGTCGTAATTTGCGACTAATAAATGTTTTTTCTTTCTTTCTTTCTTTCTTTCTTAACATAAAATTTAACGCTGCGGTTGGTGAAAACTGGATGGACTGCCATTATATCTATACGGATTCATCCAAAACACGGTCCAGTTGGACCTCGGACACCATGGCCTTTCCTGCAGTAAAAGCGCAGGTCGTATTGCTCGGCACGCTTGCATTAATGATCTCATCCTTCGTGCTCTTGCCACCGCCGGGGTGCCAGCTGTTTTAGAACCAACTGGCTTGGTACGCGTCGATGGAAAGAGACCAGATGGTATGACCATAATGCCATGGGAGTTGGGTAGATCTTTGGTGTGGGATGCAACTTGTGTCGACACCCTTGCACCATCCCATCTTCCTAGTACGGTGGGTTGCGCTGGAGCTCAAACGGCGCAAATATCACAATTTGATTGGTAATTATGTTTTTGAGCCGTTTGGGGTTGAAACACTAGGGCCATGGGGTCCGAGTGCCCATGAAGTATTTCGAGAAATCGCCAAGCGGTTGGTCGATTCTTCTCGTGACCAGAGGGCTGGCCTGTTTTTTGCACAAAAAATAAGCATTGCCATCCAACGCGGTAATGCTGCCAGCCTTCTGGGCACTTTACCTGTTGACGGCGATACGGACGAATTTTTTGACGCCCTGTAATTTTCTGTATATATTTTTTTTATTATTAGTTTGTGTATATTTATATGTTGTATATATTTAGTAATTAACTTAATTATAATATGATAAATAAACAGGAAAAAAAATATAATATATATTGAATAAATTATTTCATTTCCTGAACCTAAAAAAATCCTTGTTTCCCCGATTTTTTAAATATTTCCCTACCTTTTCTTACCCGAAATTGGCACAAAGACGCATTAGTGCCACACCAAAAAAAAAACAATTTGTCGAATCTAATTGTAGGCAGGTACTTCCTATTGTTAATGTGTATGTATTATTACTGAACTTTAATTAATATTTTTAGGATTTAATAGCTAAAAAATAAAAAATACGGAACCTTTCATAGGACCGATTAGTAGTCCGTCTGTCTCAAAATTTTAAAAGCACCGAAAACCGTAAATTTATAGATACAGTGAAACCTGGTTAAGTGAGACTTGAAGGGACGAGAAAATTAGTCTCACTAAAAGAGGTATTCCACTAACCCAGGGTCTCCACTAACAGAGGTGATTCAGGGCCAAGGTGTCGGGACCTCAGCATGGGGTCCAGTTATGGAGGTTTCTCACTTACCCAGGTCCCACTTAACAAGGTTTCACTGTACATCACAAAAAAAAAATCAAACTTAATTATAAGTAGATTACAGTAGGTAGGTAATATGTTGATATATAAGGGCAATAGTTTTCTAACGGAATATTTAAGTTTTCTCCTTCTATATAGTTTATCTTTTCTTTATAGCGATGTACGGTTCTTCTATTAATACCTTAAATTTTTTAAGGAACCCTCGGTGTACAAGACCGGCTTGCTCTTGTCCGGTTTCTCTTAGTGTTATCGTGTATTTTTTATAGTTATGCATCAAATCTATAAGTTCTAAACCGACTTTTTTATTCTAGCACACTAGCTTTAATTGAAGACACAACGACATTCACGGCGCTATGCTTCGTGGTACGAGGGACAGAGGCCCTGGGCGCGAGCGCGTACTCCACAGCCAGCTATGTGTTCGTAGTGAACACTTTTCCTGACAGCATTGGCTCTGTCCTCGGTATCTTGGAGACTTTTATCGGCCTCGGGATGTCTGTGGGACCGGCCATCGGAGGCCTGTTGTACACGGTAATTGTACCCATTTATTTTATTAAAGATAGATGAAAAACTTTATGTTACGTTAAGGACTACTCTATCTCAAAGAAACTGAGTATTAGTCCCAGTAGTGAGGAGTATGTGTAGACTCACTTAGTTTGTTTCACAACCGGTTTTCATTGCTCTATTTGCTGTTGTTATTTGTACGAAGGTAGTTTCAGAAGGTAGGTTGTTATTCTATTGCCACATTATTATCATATAAAAATGTTTTGTAATATTTATCAACGAGTGACCTCGTTTTATTCAGATTTTTTACAATATGTACTCTAATTATTGAAATAATGTTGTTGTTAGTGATTTTAATTAATCCCGTAACGTGAGCACGGACCTAATTATCGTAATAGTATCGTTTCTGGTTTAATTAACATTCCCATTATCCCAGACATAATCAAATGAATTTGCCTTCATTTATGATGTCGAAATGAAAATAATATCAATTTTGCCGATACGAAAATACCTAGGTAAAATTATTTTAATCTTATTCCAGAATAGGAAAGAGATGGTGCTATGCTTACATCCAGCATCGATAGTATAGCTCTGTCACTTTCCCTCATTGGAATGACATAAGAGCAATCCTACTAAGAAGGTTTTATATAATACATTACAAATCTAAGTTGTCGTGTGAATGTATAATTACTTATATGAATGTTCCAGGTAGATCGGGGGCTTCGGGCTACCATTCTACACTCTTGGCGTTATCATGGTGCTGACTGTGCCCATCAACTTCTTCTTACTCACTGATTGTGAAGGTACCTAGATTTATAAGTGCCCAGTTATTTTCTTAAGCTGCCAAATAAGGTTTAAAAGCTTAGTAGCTGCAAACACGGCAGATGTTATCTACTTATATAACAAAATAAAGAATCCTGGTGGTTTTGGAAGTCAACGTTGTTTTATACAAGGTGTAACATAATAACCTCTCATGTGGTATCGCGGACCATGAAATTGAACAACTTTATATATTACGAGTTCTTTAAATACGCAACAAAAGACTGCAATGTAGAATGTGGACGATAGAACAAGTGTTTCAGTTTCGCGGACTGAGTCATCTCACACGGGAAGTCTTGCGTGTAATATATATATACACCTTGTATAATACCACCGAAATAATTATTCTCGGCGGGTAGGCTCCATTATATAGATCAAAAACTAATGAGGAAATAAAAAAAACAGATTTTAAGCATTTTTTGTAACGACTGTACAAAATTAAATAAGTACTTACATAAATTCTAATCACACTTTTATAAAGGCGAAAGTTTGTATAAGCATAAGCTACTTTTGATTCTGGAAAAATCTTGTGGTATAATCAAATAATCGAAATCTGGTTTTTCACCGAGTGAACCTCGCGGGGCTCAGCTATTCTTAAATAAAATCTTTTTCTTTTTCTCAGAATACGTGTCCGGATCAAAGACGGCATCCATTATTGGTCTGTTCAAGATCCCGTCAATAATAATCACGGGCCTGGTGATAGTGATCGTGTCCAACACCTGGGCCTTCCTGGACCCGACGCTGGAGCCTCATCTGCGCCAGTTCGACCTGTCCACGGAACAGATCGGGCTGATCTTTCTGTTGTTCTCCAGTCTCTACGGAATATTTAGTCCTATTTGGGGATGGGTTGCAGATCGGTAAGTACAACTCGGTATGTGACGGGGCCAATCCACAGATTAACCTAGACAACAGTCTTATTTGAAAAGTATTTTTTTTTTCAAAAGCTAGAGAAACTTAGTCGACATTTACACACATAGTGGTGCCGATTCTGACGAACCATCGGATTAAACTAACCACATCTAATTTTATTCCAGAATTTTCTTGTCGCGATTTAAGATAGTCTGATTTAGCTTGACAACTACTATTTCATTTCACAATAATGAGATTTCCTATTTCTCCAAACTGAGTAACTAAACTATCATTAATATCAAATTATAAAATGCAAAAGTTGTGTCACTTTAATTAACTTGAGAAGAGGAAACGTCGAACGAATAAACTATATTTTTGAGATTTTTAGAGTAGTTTGTGACATGGGCAAAAGAAATGGCGATTAAAAAGTCAGGAATCTTCACTAGTTAGTGTTATTATTGTTACGAAATATACAAAAGCGTATAATGCTATTTAGTCCGGTCAATTTAGACATTCGAAGTTACATAAATTTACCTACAACAAGCTGGAAATTAGAAAGTTTTCCATGTGTCCCCAATATGGAAAAAAAGTTATTCACTTTCAAATTTTATTTGTACCTACATTAATTATATTTTGAACGATTTCACCAATTTCCAGCTTGTTGTAAATTTATGTAAGTAACTTCACTATTATTTTTGGTCTAATTTGACCGGACTATATTTATGGAGCCAAATGAAAACCCCAAACCACCAAAGAAATATTACTGACAGGCTGCGATGTTAGTTATTGTGTCAAAGTCTTCATATTATGAGAAGTTCAGAAGTTCTGCACTGTGCCAACACCAACACACGTTTCTCATTACAGCGTGCACAATCACTGGTGCATGATGGTGTGGGGCCTGTTCCTGTCCAGTGCAGGGCTGTTATTACTAGGCCCGTGTCCATTCATCCCGGGACTACCAAGGTAAGCACTTAATAGTTTTAATTATCTTTGTATGGAAACTAGAACAATAAAAACGTACTTTGTTTGTATTGATATCCAATTCTTATGGATGTATAAAGTACATGGCGCCATAGATTTGACGGCACGGTTGGTGCAGTGGCTGAGCAAACGACCGCTGCGCTACGTGTCGTTGGTTCGATTCCCGCACGGAACAAATATTTGTATGAGATATTCCTAGTGTAGGGCAACGTTTAAAAATAAGAAAAATTTTGTCGCCACTGTCTATTTCTAAACATTATTAATTTGTTATGTTTGCCTGTCTCGTTAATCGTAGTCGCAATCACCACTATTGAGCATGAGGTCCTGGGTTTGATTTTCAGGTCTCGTAAATTGTTATTGGGTTTTTTCATCAGGAATTGCTTAGTAGCAGTCACGGAGTCAGGATTTGTGCTCTGTTGATAGTACCTAATAGATTCGCCCCTATTTTATTTAACGGGCGAAATGTTGGGGTGCTCAATTAGGAATCTACACATCTACCGGCATGATGTTATGTTTTCATATTTGTTATATTTTCAGGGATTTGTGGTTGGATCTAGTGGCTTTGTCCATACTAGGCATGTCTGTCGCGTTGACACTGCTACCAACCTTCCAAGGAGTGCTAACGAGTTCCATGTAAGTTGTTACAAAATAACCTAGGCATGAATATTTTAAGAACATAATATGCTTGGTCCCATGGGTCATTCATATACTATTCAAAATATGTAGTTTCAAAGCCAACTCTATATTACCTTTAAAATAAAACTTGAAAACAGAATGAACAGCCCAGCGGCCCAGAAAGTAATTTCTTTTTTCCACATGGTGTTTCATTGTTTGTGTGTGACATTTGTACGCTATAGTTGTGGCCATAGATATCAGAAAGGAGTTTGTGGCACGCATGTCTGAACCAATTTTATAATTATATCACCCTGCATGTTATTTATAAATAAGCACAATGTTTGACCAAATAGATAGGGATATCTTATCTTATCTCTTAAAGACTAACAGAAAAAAAAACATTACGCAGACTTCAAAAACATTCACATTCTGTATCTATACTTATCAGCTACGAGGGCGGCTGTCCGGAAGCCTTGGCGACGTACAGCGCGGTGGCGGGCGTGTGGTCGTGCTGCTATTCGCTAGGCGAAGTGTTAGGGCCCGCGCTCGGCGGAGCACTGACCGAGCGCTACGGCTTCCCTCTGTGCGCTACGCTTTGTTCTGCTGCCTGCTTTACTATGGTAAGAGAGATATCTGTTTTTAAGGTCCCATACAGAGAAAGAAACGGAACTCTGTTTATGTCTGTGTATGTAATTTTGTACTGAACCTTCGGTGCGCGAGTCTGCCTTACACTTGCCTTTATTTTTTATTTGCTTAGCAGATTAGGATTTATAGAAGAAAATCGCGAACTCCGTCAGAACTGTGGGATTCATCTGTCTTGACGCTACGGCTACGGTATTCATGTTATATGCCACGCCATGCCGCATAAAGTACAATTGCAGAAAAGCGTCAAATAGATTCTGCTGTGAGAGTTTCGCCAATGTGCTACGATTTCGCTGTAAGTGCTACGCTATATATGCGTAGCGGACTACGAACAAACAAGTGTCTTGCTACGGGATTCTATGGTTCGCTACGCCACGTTTGCGTAGCGGAGTACCAGGGTAGAAGAAAGTCGTGCATTCAGTGCTACGGGATATGGTCTGCCGTGTGTTACGTTTTGTGTAGCGTATTCAGTTTTTTTTTTAAGAAACGTGGCCTCGTACTAGGAATTTCTTTTGTATCGTGGGTGCGTTTACAAACATTCAATCTCACATACACAAACAGCCAGACCCGGAACAACTATCTGTAAGCCATACAAATTTGTTCCCTTGCGGGGATCGAACCCGCGACGCGTATCGCAGCAGTCGATAGCTCAGCCACTGCGCCAACCGTGTCGTCAACAGAAACGGAGATAACATGAGGGTTTTCTTACGTAGGTTATTACAAAGATATTTTGTTTATTTTCAGGCCATAGTAACTCTGACATTCTTCTCAATGCGGGAGTCCCGCAAGTGCACGCAGTCGGCGTCTGGCAGCGCGTGCGACTCCATCCCGTACACGGACTCCACGTGGAACAGCAGCAACTTCTGCCGCACGCGCAGTGCGCCGCAGACCTTGGCCGAGCACTCGCCACTGCTCACGCCTTGTTCTTGCTACAATACTCATAGTGAGTACGACTTCTTTGACCCTTTTTGCGCTGAGTTCTAAGTCTTAGGTATCCTTACTAATATTATAAAAGCGAAAGTGAGTTTGTGTTACGTCTTCACGCCTAAATGGTTTAACCGATTTGATTAATTTTGGTACAGAGAGATAGTTGAGACTCTGGAGACGGACATAGGCTAATTTTAAGTTGAGAAATGAGGGAGAAACAGAGAGGGAAAGGGAAACCTTAGCTTTGCTATTACAATAAATAAAGCACAAGGGCAAAAACTATGGGAAGCGGTCACCACCTTCTGCGAAGCAGTAATGCTAGCAAAGGAGGTGGCCGGGCGTTTGAGGGAGAGAACATCTGCCCAACCCTGCCGCCGCGGGAGACGCCCATTGCGCCGGGCGCCGCGAGACGACTTACGGCCACCGTAGATGCGGGCCTGTGGGCGGTGAGCAATGGGTAGTTCACCGCCCGTCCGTCGATTGACGACAGGCCGTGTCGACGGCGCGTTCGTGTTTCACGCGCGCCTCAAAGAGAGTCAGCAAAGCAGAGGGGCTTGCCAGAGCCTCCGCCTGCCGGGGTTGCGGGTTGTTCGAAAGAGATACCGCGGCCTCGGAACGTAAAGGGCAATAGAAGAAACATGGGTGGGTTTAAGTCAGTACAAGTCTGACATGCTCCCCCGCTCCACCCAGAGCGGGGGAAGTCATTGGATGATTTCCCACCCGAAAAAAAAAAAAAAAAGGGCAAAAACTACAGGTAGCAGATACCTGCAAATCAGGAAAGGGGAACTGTGTTACCCCGAATTTGACGCGTTAAAAAACGCGCAAATAATAAAAAATAGTTCTTTTGTATAAAGTCTATAGTTCTAGCGTTAAATATTTTACTCAGGTTTCACATACGGCACGTCGCCACCGAAGCACTTCTGCTTACTGCACAACAAGGGCAACAAAAGCGGGTACGCGAGCATCGCTGAAATAGCCGCCTACATCCTCAAGTTCCAGTTCGTCACCAGCTTCTACATTAAAATCAGAAGGTCCAGGCGAAAAGCTATCGCAGCCAACAATACAGTTTTCAACGAACAACTTTACCAGAACTATCTCGATAAGGAAAAGGACGAGTCTAAGTTGAAACCTCGCGCCAATTGTAATAGCTATATTAATATGACGAAGAAAAGCGATAAGTATTGCACATTTCTGGAAGATGCTATCTTCGGCAGTCCCGACATCATGGACAATGTTACCGCGGAGCACTTGAGAGTTAAGAGATACAACATGGGACTGGTTTCCACGGAGAAACGCTGCGATGAAGAGAGAAGAACCACGTACGAAATCATAAGACATAATCTTGAGAAGGTCCAATTTTATGAGCAAGATGAGTGTCCATCGTTCCAAGATATATTCGTAAGTATCTCACTGTTCCAATTCTAAATACGTGTAGCTTTTATTACATATTCATCTTGAGATGACACATCCTTATCCTTACTAATATTTTAGAAGCGAAAGTGAGTTTGTTTGTTACCTCTTCACGCTTTAATGGCTTAACCGATTTTGATAAATTTTGGTACAGAGATAGTTGAGAACCAGGAGACGGACATAATATTTTTTTAAATAGTGGGATTTGAGGGAGAAAGAGGGAAGAAAAGGGAAAACTTAGCGTTGCTATTACAAATCAATAAGGCGCAAGGGGAACTGTGTTACCACGAATTTAACGCGAGCGAAGCCGCGGGCAAATGCTAGTTTCTAAATAAATCCGTTTATTTTTTAATATGTGTCAAGCTAGTCTATTTAGACAAAAAATACGATGAAATCACACATTTTTTTATAGCGTGGTATTCATTTATAATCATTTTAAATATTTTTTTAACAGGATAGCTGTGCCTGTAGAGACGGTGTTACCTACGTCAGAGGAACGGTGACTGTGTCTTCAACGGGCGCCTGCGAAGTCTAAGATCTTGTAGCGTTCTAGATGTTCTCAAATAAGATTCTATAGTTTTAATTCATAAAAATTCAACCAAATAAAGAACGCATCTTATTCATTCAATATATTCGTTTACCTTCCGACTGCCTCGAATATGTCCCTGGCAAAAGACAATAGCAAAAGTATTTTACGAATTGCGCCGCCGACTAGGGCAGCAAAAATTTACGAAGCTCTCCCTTCGCCGTATTCCGGTATTCGCATTTCCCACCGAAACACGACTGCCTATAGTTTATGTGTTCCTGGTACAAACGACCTCTGCTGACGATTTCGCGACGTCGTCATGGAGATTTCGCAAGTCAACTTGACCACTGTCCATTTAGAAAATTGGAAAACCTGAAGGTGTGTACGGATGTGGCGTACGTTGGACGCGTGTCACTGGAAAGCCATGTGCATACTTGCAGCTACGCGTACACTCTTGGAGAACATCATTTACGGATATCCACGATATACACAACTTGAAATATTTTACAGGTTTGTTGAAATTTCAGTCCGCTTTGTCCTTTGCCAGTAATCGCGGACCCAGGACTGGTCGTGACGCCAAGAATGCTGGTGTCACGACCAGTCGTGAATACACTTGTACCCGGCTATCATAAAATAAAAAAAGGTGGTAGAGTCTGGCCAGCCCGCGAAACCAAAAATTTCTTACGTTCTACATTTGCAGGAGGATTGCCAGGTTGCATGTTGATTAAAATACAAATTACGATCATAACAATTTGTTTTTGGGTTAGAGTTTATTTAAAATCGTCAATACTACCCTAAATCACGAAAAACTTAATTATTGGGATCAAACGAACTTTAAATGATTATGATTCAGTAAAGTCATATTATAAATGGTCGCTATTTACTTTTAATCAACACACCACCCGCCACGGCGCCCGAAAAGCATCAAAAAATAAATTCGCTGGCCACCCCGTTTTCACCTTAACAGAAAACTTGTTGTTGTATGTATTGTATGTTTTATTAATGTTTGTAGTAACTTTGCAAAAGAGTCGTGTACAAAGTTGCGATATTTTCTCGAGTAAGATATTTAGTTGTCATTATTATAATATTGTCTTGTAGAAAAATTTTAACTCAGAATAAGTAAACACACTTAGAACAAGTATTTAGTAAAACTACTATAAAGTTTTGAAATTATATTCTCTAGTTCTGTCTCTTACATATTGAAATTATGTAAGAGACAGAACTCATTTGTTTTTGTCAATTTTATTATAAAGAGGTACTTACCTATATATATTATATAAACACTAATGTGCATACAACGTTGGGAGGACGCTTTTGCATTCAAATTGAATAGCATCGATAGTAGCCGAAGGCGTCACTCGGCGTCGATACTGTTCAATAGATACGACGCCCGCAATACCAGGCTAGCATAAGGTTACAAGATATCCATTACTGCTGATCTGCTATACGAGTATTTAAATAAAGTAAAAGTTATTCTGGGAAATTTTTATTTATTATTAATATTAGGTAGGCATAGTTTACCCATAAGTACTAACTATCTTATTCTTTATATTATTTTGTTATTTTAGTCAAGAATAGTTTCATAGAATAAAAGTTTCCCCCCTAAATATTCGAATTCGTGTCTTGTAGCAGCGTGAGGATTGGTCGGGAAACGCAGAGGGTTGGGGGAAAATCAAAGAGGGTGCGACCCTCCAACGCGGAAGCGAGATAGATATTGATATCCTTCTCTTTGGTATAATTTTCCTAGAGTTCTACTGTCCTGGTACTTCATGCTATTTGCCAAAGTAACAATAATTTCTGAAATACAATGCGCGTCTTTTGAAACAATATTATTGTTCACCGCGATAACAAAAATAAAGACAATAAAACTAAATACAGAGAATGTTAGTCTAAATATACAAAATATAGGTATCAATTTAAAATAGTCAACTAAAGTTTTACTTACAGTCATGAGGCAAAAGTTTAATTAATTCATGGGGATTAGAATAAATAATATTATCCTCACTATCGAATGTAATCCCGAAGATGTTTTTGATGCTAGCTATCTCTATGAGCGTGTGGTTCGCCTTGTGCGCCACGTAGATCGCACTCTTAGCGCAAAAGTGCGCGACTCCTTTGTGATTTACTTCAATGGCCCTGAACACTTTAGGCCCCTCATACGGGATGCGATGATTCATCCCTTTCTTTACCTCGAACAAGCCATCCCTAGTCGTTATAAATGTGTCACCATCTCCATCAATAGCGAACTGGTATATTTTTTCCTGAATATGTTGTTGGAGCGAGACATGTTTCTCCTTCACATCGTATTTATGTAGCCGTTGCGAAGGGTACTCTATGAAGTACAAGTGGTGGTTGAAGATCTGTAAGTCCCAAATGTCACGGTCCTTAACAATGTGCTTCAAGCCGTGGGATTTCTCGAGATTATCTGCGTAGATTCCTTCGCTGCCTCCGAAATACGCTGTTTTATTGTGTTCGTCGACGGCGATGGCGAAACCGTTTTTAATTCCATTTATTTCGGTCGGCATTGTGTCGTTTATCTTCACAAAGGCAATACCAAAGGTGTCCTGCGTATCTTCACCGACGTTGTAACTGAAGAATATTTTGTGCTCGTGGTGGTATATGGCTAGGTGGTAGGGCCGATTGATTCCGTTCATTAACACATGTCTCTTGTGCAGCTTCCCATGTACATGGATGCCTTCACATGGTATTTTAGGACTGGTATGCGCTGTGTTGGGTGAATGTACTGTTTTACCGAAAACGCTGATTATAACACAAATTAACACGATTATTAACTTCATGATTTCTGTAAATCTAACAACAGATGCGCCGTTCACGATGCTGAATACATTTAATACTGGCTGCAATCAGTGAAATTTTATACATGTTCTGATAGTTTGTAATAGTAACATCAAAAAATTATGATTGTAAACTAAACATATGGCCTGCTTATGTGTTATGGGGATTTTCCATCAAAAATTCCTCAATAATAGCTACGGAGTCTGGATTTGTGCCCGTTTCCGGCAATTAGCCCCTATTTCATGAAAATAAAACATAACTGGCGAAATGTAGCTCTGCCAATCCTTTCGGGGATAACAGGTGTGATAGTAAGTTGTTATTATATTTTGCCAAAACCTGGCTTTATATTTAAATCACTATTGAGCCTGAAGGATTGTGACATGAAAACGAAGTCTAGACTAAAAATTAACGTTACGTGTGGGCCACCCCCAGCCTTGCTCGCTCCAGAGGGTGGCTTAGTGACGTCATAGCAGAACCACCGAACAGTTTGTAATCCTATTCACAAACAAAACTCAACTTTAACTAGCGCAAAATAAAGTAAAAAATGATTTATGAAAGCGCGAAATTCGGGTTATGAGGGGCAGCCGGTTTAATTGGATCAACGGCGTTTACAACTGTAAACAATTTGTTGGATTTGTTCGTCGACCTTGGAGCAGGCTATAAAATTTGAAGTATTGCCTAAATATATTTAAACGTAACCCTTTGGCTGTGAAGCTTTTACAAAACGTAACATCATGCCATTAGTCTCCGAAGGGTTGGGCAGAGGTGTACCTTATACTACATTAAATTTTCACCAGTTCTGTTTGTAAGTCCCATGTAACAGGGGGCGTTAGCGGGTTGTTCGAAAGAGATACCGCGGCCCCTGAACACAAAGGGCAAAACAAGAAACATGAATGGCTTTTAGTCAGTAAAAGTATGACCCGAGTCTGTTTTTCTATTTAATGATTTCAACGCAAAAAACATGTAATATGGAGGTAGTCGATTGCCAGCACCAAGCAAAGAGGCAGTCCAGTCGAGGAACCTTTTGCAACTAAATATTTAAAAGTTTCAGTTGGTGTCATCATTCGACTAATATTTTAAATGGGAAAGTTTGTAATCATAAAATAATGGATGATTGTTATCGACTCTTTCACGAAAAAACGACTGAATGGATTTTAATTAAATAAAAACACAAAGACAGAAATTTTATCCCGCTCTACGCGGGTGAAACCGCGGGGCGCAGCTAGTCAGGGGGCCAATTCTCGATTTTAGAGATAGTGTCCAACACGACAAAAATGTCTAATGACGAACTTTTTTCAACAAATTTTAAAAGTTGCTATTCTGGGGATCTCGAATTCGACATTTGTCGAAGGTTGACGTTCGAGTTCATGTCGAGTGCTTCTGAGCAGTAGAGATGTCATGTCGATTGTAGAGATATGTCATTTCTGAGTGATTTTGTTGAATTTTTGTTAGATTTTTATTGCGTTACATTGTGTTTTCTTTGATTTTTAATTAAACTACGGCTTGGCTTCTCATACTGGATATTCGATTTGCTCTGTGATTTGTGCGTTGTGTGTTTTCTGGAAACGACGACCTTCGCGTACAATAACGGACTCTGTAATTTGTGTATACACGATTGGACTTAAAACCCCTGAAAAATGGACCAGTTTATTAGCATCTTCATCTTGGAGTTGTTGGAAAATAGCGAGCAACAGGCTAATTCACGGCGACAACAGCGCATTTATCCCGTCGTCGATAGTTATGACTTGAGCGAAACAGAAATAATTAAAAACTTCAGATTAAATAAAAATGTAAACAAAACAAGGAACAATTTTCAAAAGTTTTGAAGGAACTGAAAATTCTTCAACTGTCAAGCTGATTATTTTTAGACTAAACGTTTCGTTTTACATAAAGAATTAAGTTTGGTCAGCGTTTTAAAACAAAATCATATATTCAGTTATAGTTACTTAAAATTGAACGTGCGATTCTTCCTAATGGTAACATTATCTTCACTCGACTCGACATTTTGATATTTTCGTGAAATTTATTTCTATTTTGACTGAGAATACGGACTTTTGCTCATTTCGACATTTTTTGGTAGAGATAGAGATATTTTTGATAGACATAGAGATAGACTTTGAATCTCGAACACGAGATAAATGGCTAAAATCGAGAATTGGCCCCCTGTTATATTTCAATGTTGGGAAAATCATGTGGATCGAGATACGTGGTTTAGGTATAGGTTACTACTACGCATTATAAGCGAACCTCGTAACTCGATAAAATGACATTTTGAATTTCCTGTATTCTGTCACTAGGCATACTAGGCATCTGGAACTCATAAACCGTGATAATTAGACAGTCCAAATTTTCACAGATGATGTATTTCTCTTGCCACTATAAAAACAAATACTAAAAACAAACAGAATAAAATAAATATTTAAGGGGCCCCCAATAAACAAAAACATGGATTTTTGCCCTTTTTATAGATAACAAGCTGTTTCAAAGGAGTATGATAACTAAAACTGACACGACAATTTTGTGTATAACATAGTACGGAACTCTACGGGGCGCGGGTCCGTCTTTTACTTTACCGGTTTTTATAGTCTTATTTTATTTATTATATATAAGTTTATTTGTTTAAACTTCATGTACAACAGTGGTACATAGGCGGACTTAATGCCATAAGGTATAAATAATAAATTTCATGTTAGTTCTTAGTACCTAATCTAAAGTCTCCCTTATCCAAATTGAGGAAAATGTGTAATGTCTGATCGAAACTTTTTCAGTGTAACGAAAATGATCGGCCCTCAGACATAATATCAAAGAAACACCACATTTTAAGGTTTCAATGCAATGTAAGGTAAAAAACGAAGCTAAACCATAATAAATATAAATTAGATTTATTTTTGGTGAACCACGTGCGAAGCCCTGTGAGGCCTTAAATACATTTCCAGGGACAAGTATTATTATGTCTCTAATCTCACGAGGAATAACGACAAATCCGACGTAATTTTACTTGAATATTGCTGTAATTTTCAATGGGCTGTTTGCGTCATCAATTCCGATTAGATGGAAGTAAGATTTGGTTTAATAAAAGAAAGTAATTGATTTTATGACTTTATTCTTCAAAAGAATAAGTAAATGTATGAGCTTAAGAATATAATTGCATCTTATTAATAAATCTTTGGTATTAAAATAAATAAGAATTTGAGTAAAGATTCTGGAAAAGAGAAAACAATAGTTTTAAATATTCCAATTAATTATTATGGCTATTTCTTAACATAAAAATGAATCACTGACATGTGTCGTTAATAGCACATCTATTGTAACAATTTAAATACACAACCGATGCTATCACAAACTGAATTTCTACAGTAGATACGAAGAAGTTTGTACAACAAATTAGAGTTTAGTGAAGCACCATAACGTCTGTTATGTAACCTTAAAATATCAGCGGCAGACTACCTAATGCGCTTGCAATGTTGGCAACACTTGCACCCCAGTTACGAGTTCACTTCCAAACAGATTATCTGCATACATTTTTCAAAACATTGTGCTAGTATGACGTCAGACAAACATTAGTTATATGAATTTAACATTGAAACAAATGGTAATTTATTACAATAAGAAGCATCATTGTAATAGACATCTAATTGTGTTTATATTACTACTTACAGAGCAGCAATTCAACATTGTTTGACTTTATTACCTACTTACTATAATTTGTGGTTTCATCCTTAGCAATTTGTGGCCTAGCTACCGCTTTGCGTCGAACGAAACCGTCTACAATGTGATCAAACTTTACGTTTACAATTTCAGCTCGATCATCAATCGTTTTCACATTACATACATACATACACAAGGACGGATATTTAACAACGATATAAGTAGATATAGTTCTGGGACTATCATCTCGAAGTCTCAGATCTTTCAAGTGCAGACAAGGACGCGGGAGATGGAACCGGTTTAGTATTTTGAAGAGTCGAATAAGCATGTCGAGGGCCGCAGACATACACAAAGAAACATTTACAATCTTTACTGCAACATTTCACGTCACGGACATTTTGCAGCTTTGTTTTCCATAAACATTGTGCTCCAAAATACAGTCTTAAAACATTCAGTGACGGTTTTATGACGGCATATTAACCGCGGAATGCAGCTAAGTGTGTGTGTGACTTTGAAATCGTTCGTTGAAATTGTTTTAGTACGTACGCTAACAGCACGGAACTCTCAAATGTCCCAGAACTTCCGTGCCACGTTTTGTGCGCATCTTATGTATTTACTTTCAAGATCATTTCGCGTTATGTC
The DNA here is from genome assembly GCA_958449745.1 of Ochropleura leucogaster. Classification (NCBI taxonomy): domain Eukaryota; kingdom Metazoa; phylum Arthropoda; class Insecta; order Lepidoptera; family Noctuidae; genus Ochropleura; species Ochropleura leucogaster. Next base: position 11,872,674 of record OY288203.1, on the reverse strand, counting down.
ATCTTCGATAGATTGTAGTTACTGTGTGGGCGTTAAACAGACTGCCGGTGATGTCATCTTGTCCGATTAAATATATTTTCGTAATTTATAAATAGAATTATCTCTAGATAAGATGGAATTAATAGGACCTTAACGTAAATGCTACTATAAATAGGGCGAGGGATGAAGCTAGGCTAAAAATAGGTCTGTCTGCGCTGTTTCCGCAGACCATTCTCCTGGAAGCGACGGATAGTTTCTTGTTCTGTAGCAGAGCGTGTACAGAGTCCAACTCCCAGCGCTCCATGAAGCCAGGCTCGCGGGAGAACAGCACGGAGTACAGCTGCGGAGACTTGCCATTCACTTGGTCTTGACAGAAGTTCAGTAGAAGATGGTCGTTGACCGCTTTAAGCACTTGAATGGTACCGCTAAACTGTTGATATTTGGGTAGAGCCGGGAGTGTTCCTGAAATGTACAACATGAAATTATTTAGACATCTTCGAAACATGATATATATGAACTGAGTTGAATTCCCAGGTCGGGCAAAAGGATTTTATGAATTTTCATGAGGAATATCTCAATTTTAGTTACGGAGCCTGGAATTATGCTCGCTTCGTGGCAACATACTCGCCCCTATTACATAGGACTTAAACATAATTGGCACTTTTACCCTAAAATGAATCACCCACAATTTAGGTTCACCTCTGCTTAACCTTCAAGCATTACAAGCTTGATGTTATGTTTAGGGAAACAGCAGTAAATTGACAAGTATCTCTTACCGTTCTGTCCGTCGAATACCTGCCAGTAGCCTGCAGAGTCGTTCTTGAAGTAGAGCGAGTACTCGAGGGTCTGCCCAGCCTCGTCCCACAGCAGACGCAGGTGCCTGTATTCCTGGCGAAACTTCGCGTTGATGTGCTGCACGTGGTACAGCTGGTTCTCCGTAGAAGGCTGGAAGGTGATAAAGAAAACTGTAAGATTTTAGGAAGAATAGTGTATTCTTTAGTGCGTGTTAAAGCTGTAGGTCCTAGAGAGCAGTTCAAGTATTTTTGGGTTTATATCCCCAAAAGCAATAATATCTATTAGCATACTTTCAGTATTCTCAGTGTACCCTTAAACATCACTTAACTCTTACACCTATAGTAAATATTAACAATGACCCATAGATTAATTCAGTAACCTAAATATACGTTCTATAACATTCGTGTTGGTGTGTTAGCATAAAACTGAAAACAATTTATGTACTTTCCGTACATATCTATGGCCTATGAAAGGAGGCTATCATTTTGAGCGTGTTTCATATTTCTACAACGAATTCCAATAGGATTAATATTTGTTTTTAAGTGCATAAGTTATGTCAATCCAATACATTTTGAATACGTTTTAATTTTCTTCACCTGTAACTATGTTAAAAATCTCAGAAATATTTGAACCACTTCCCGGTTTCTGATTGACATGAAATGCTATGTAAGTGGCGTCAAAACTCGGGCTTCCAAAGATGGCGGACTAGTAATTTCTTAAGCAATCCCATGTTATGGTCATCAAATGCAAGGGCTTGATGAGAAAAATACGAAGAATAAAATGACGTCACTCTAAAGCGTGTTTTTTTGGTATTTTTTTACTTACTATAATCGCATCATAAATGACAGTTATAAATCTTTTTAGAACCTTAAATAAGTACCTATAATTAATAATATAAACAAGTATAAAATAATTATCTAAATCATAACGTCACTACTAACTAGTACTGATAGCTAGTCTGATCCGAAACAAATGATAAAAAAGTTGTTCCTCACAAATTGTATTTATATTTGTAGTTATAAAAATAGAATTCTACTTAGAAACGCCGGGTATAAAGTCAAGTAATCTGTGTAATTTGTGGAATGAAGGAGGAAGGAACTACTACTACTACATGAATGAAAGCAAGTCGTTCTAAAGAAGTTATTTCCTTGCTTGATAGTGAGAAATCTAAACAGTTGACATTAGCGCAAACAATGAAATCCTAGCACACGTGTTATAGAATAGGTAAACATTGTCTCCAAGTGATTCCAAGAACTCGTAAACAATTTCCAAGTCTTTTCAATTGAACCTGGAGTTAGTCATCGTGTTCTAGAGACTGCATCTTTGGAGATTAAGTGGGTCAGTCAGATTGACCCCGCGCTGGGTCAGAATGCGTCACCGTGCGTTTGGACGACTGGGCGTACCGCATACAGGTCACATTAATTGTAGTATACGTCTCGAAATTCGACAAATTGCTACCTCAGCATAGATGTAGATATAAAGTGGGAGCAGTTAATTGCCCCATTGTCGTATGTAAGTATGTATGAGTCAGTTACAATGACCAAATGATGTATGAGTGTCGTTTTAGAGGCACTCGCGCGTAAAGTCATCACATTCGTTTCACAAGTTTCCTTCAGATAATAATTGAAGGTGCAAATATGTATGTAGATAAACAAACAGGTAGGTACATAGGTAGCCATGGAAACTGATGAACATAAGTATTATGTATTTTCAACATGTCTAAGGCATTAATACTTATTTATATATCTCAGTAGCAAGTATGAGGCTCAGAATATTTAGTAATATTGACACGACCAGGAAATTATAGTTGAAAAATACTGATGAGTTGTGGATAGATCATAACAATGTTGTAAACACAGAGCCTGGAATCACTGTGCTGGCAGAGTTTTTAACCGACTTCAAAAAAGGAGGAGGTTCTCAATTCGACTGTATTTTTTTTTATATTCCATGTTATTCGTCGAGTCTAAGCAATTTATAACTTTACTCTATAAGTCTAGAGACGGTGAATTATCGCTCTGTAGGTACCTAAATAATGTTAAAAATGTATTAAAATTTTCTTTGAAAATTAGCCTAGTTCACTCTTAACGTGTATCACAGATACAGATGGTATCTCACACAAATTCTAATCGAGTATTCATTTTTTATTGTATCTACATTAGAAGAAAAAAATAAACAAGATTATACAAATACCCAAGCAATTTAGATGAATTTCAATACTAAAAAGAATTTTGAAAATTGACCCACAATCGACGGAGAAATCGCGTACCAACAATACAAAAACCGGCCAAGAGCGTGTCGGGCCACGCTCAGTGTAGGGTTCCGTAGTTTCCCGTCCGTCACAATAAGTGTTCCCACTTATGAGTTTATTATTTGTTTGACGTTGAACACTAGGGAATTGTATTTTATTATTATCCAAGTATGGGAATAGTGCGTTAACGTAAACGTGCTGCGAATGACTTAAACTATTATATAAACTATCATAGACCCGTAATATTCCATTGATGTAATAAATGCAAATCCAATGCCCCACAAACCCGACTTCTCTCTCCGCCATATATAATTTACTAGCTGTTCATCGCGGTTTCACCCACGCTGCTCAGCACCTGTTGGTCGTAGCGTGATGTTATATTTCCGATTTCAATAATTCTTTTTTTGTTTGAAAAAAGATACGTTCAGGATAATAAAATATGTAAACGAAGTTAAAAAAAATGCTTGCATATACGATTATACTACAAACTTAGTCCAGAAATTATTTTGTAAAACTTTTTGTCTTTTTTGTACAAAAACTGTTGTGTCAATCAAGTTCAAAATAATTTTCATAGAAAGTCCTTATAAAGTTCTACTTTTCAGATTTTTTTCATATTTTCTAAACTTATGGTTCAAAAGTTAGAGGGGGGGGGACACATTGTTTTTTACTTTTGGAGCGATTATTTCCGAAATTATCGACATTATCAAAAAATGATTTTAGTAAACCCCTATTCATTTTTAAATACCTTTCCAACAATATATCACACGTTAGGGTTGAAATTAAAAAAAAAATCACTTCCCACTTTACATATAGGGTGGCTACCCTGATAAAACAATTTTTTTCAATTTTTATTTTACCACTTTGTTGGCATGATTGATATACACATTGGTACCAAATTTCAGCTTTCTAGTGCTAACGGTCACAGAGATTAAGCGAGGACGGACGGACGGACGGACGGACGGACGGACGGACGGACGGACAGACAGACATGGCGAAACTATAAGGGTTCCTAGTTGACTACGGAACCCTAAAAAAAACATACAGTTGAATTTAGTACCTCCTCCTTTTATGGAGTCAGTTAAACCAATGACTCACACATGCTTGACAATGACATAACGAGAAATACCCTATTGCAATTTAATAATATATTTTTAGATACATATATTGTCCGCAACCGCACACAAGAGATAGTATATAGGATAGTAGTACATAGTTGTACACTATCTCTTGTGAGAAGAGCGAGAGACCTTTCTTAATCATTGACCCCGGCAAAGATTATCTACCAACCAAAGGCGACTTACTTAATCTGAGAAAAAAAAAACTCAATTTGAATCTCCGTATCAGAAACAGTACCTACTGGTTAGAGCAATTTTATTTAAGTATTTAAACTTTATGAACAATAGTGGTCCAGGCCTTAAGGCAGTCTCCACCTTTGGCTTAAAATATGACAGCATTGTGATACAAACAAAAAATATATGTACTTATATCTAAAAAGAAAACTAGGTATTTGTTTTCGAAAACTTATATACAAATACAAAAAAAAATAAAAAGAAATTTAAGTTGGACCTAAATAGTCGTTACGAACTTTTCTATTAAAAGGTAATTTGCTTTGGAAGCTAATGGATTACGACTAGCGACTGGATCATTCATGATAGTAGCATACAGAGGGATCTGGGGGACCTAGTGAGTTGGTTGAGCAGGCATTTAAGCTGAGTACGGAAGGAAGAGATGAGCTACCCTTTCGGTCCACAGACACGCGTCTACGGTGGCTGAAAGACGTGTTACGATGCCTCACGCCCGGAGCGTATCCTGTAGTCACTGGGTGGGTTTGAGGTTCTCTCCCTCAAACTTCGGGCCACCTCCTTCGCTAGGCGCCGGATAATGAATTGATCCAGAACCGGACTGCCATCACGTCTTCAAGCAAGACTTATTCCAGTGTGAGAAAGAGACAGGGCTATACAGAGTGTCTAGCACCATATCTTTCCCACAATGGAACAAGCACTGCTTTAAGACGTCATGACGTCATGGTGTATGTATTTACAATATTTGTATGAATTATTATCATCACAAAGCTACGACCGACTCGGGAAAACTAGTTAAACAACCCAGTTACAACATTTCAATTTTGAAATTTATATATTTCAATGAGCGGAACCACATGAAGAAAAATCTTAAATTAGGTACCTATCTACTTACTGCGGAGTCCTAACGGATTTACTAAACTACGGTTAAACTAGTAACACGGTAACTGAAGCACACGACGTTTTCTAAACAAGTTAGTAATAGTTTGCAACCATGATCATGAACACTGGGGTCGGAAGCTGTTCGGTTCAATCTCCCGGACAGTCCCGGATGTAGCATTGAGGTCGGAACCGGCACCCTACAGCATGCGAACAAGTGTTATGTGCTAGCACTGCGTGGGATACTAAATTAAAATATTCTAAACACAATTATTAAGTAGGTACATTAGCTGGCGCCCGCGGCTTCGCCCGCGTAATATCGGAATAAAAGTGTCCTAAGTGTTATTCCATACCATAATCTACCTCTGTGACAAATTTCATCAAGATCCGTTTTGACATGAAAGAGGATAACAAACATTCATACTTCTATACATCCATCCATCCTCACAAACATTCGCATTAATAATATTAAGTAATAAAGTAAGATAAGAAGTAAGATATTTAACTAACAATTTAATTTAACACAGTGGTTTTTTGTAATCTCATTCCGAAGAAACTTGTTACCTACGTATTAAATACTTCGCGAAATTGTAGTTTTGACAAAAACGTTTTAAGTCTCATTTTGTTTCCTTAAAAATACAAGGAAAACATCTCTAACTAAACATCCTAGCGCTTCGTTAACGAATCATACTTAATATCAGCTTTTTGAAAAACCATACGTACCCCAAATAAATATCCTAGCAGATTCGGTCCATATCAAAGTGAAACCTATCAGTGATGGAGGAATTATCAACTAAACACAGTAGCTACACTTAGCTTATTTTGATAAGACTTGGAAGAACAGAATTGTCATGTTATTTTACTTACTGCGTAATATTATGAAAACGATACGTTTTTTAAAATAAAATAGAATCATTCAAATCGGACACTCCTGTAAAGAGGTATGCGTTGTCACATATAAAAAAAAAACCGGCCAAGTGTGAGTCGGACTCGCGCACCAAAAGTTCCATACAAACATGCGACATAAACGGCCATATATTTTATTGCGTAGATTCAGAGATTAGATTTTTTACATTTAATTTCAACTCGATACATATACTTGGTCCCGAGATAAAGGGTCTTGACAGACAGACAGACGGACAGTAACCTATATGAGGGTTCCGTTTTCTACTTTTGGTTTATGGAACCAACTCAAATCACTCTCAAAAATGTCGAATTGAAATCTTCCTATTTTGTTTTCGTCATTAAAAATGATTTAATTTTAATACTAGCAATATTTTGTAAAAGTATTTGTTTTTCTTATTATGTGAAAGGTTGTGCAACACACACGGTATAGCCGCGCGAGATCGCGTCATTACGAGGAAAACCATTCTGAATTTTCTTGGAATGATGCTACTTACATGTGTGATATAACCTTTGTATAAGTTATTTATATAATGTCAACAGTTCAACAGTATCATCTCTTATCAGAACATAATATCTCACCTATTTTTCCCGAAGGTTAAGAGTTCATTAACATTTTTGTTTTTCATGATAAGGTAGTTCGTTACCATTTTTATATTTTCTCTTACTGACTTTCTAAATGCCATTTCTACATCTAATCATTGAATTAAAATAATTTATCAACATTTGTTGTTATACTGGTTCAGGGCTCACACATTTTTTCAGATGGTAATTAAAATCTATGGTATTTTTTAGGGTTCCGTACCCCAAAAGGAAAAACGGGAGCCCTATTGGATCACTTTGTTTTCGTGTGTCTGTCTGTATGTCAAGCAAGACCCTTTATCTCGGCAACGAGTTTAGGTATCGAGTTGAAATTAAAACCATATAGAATCAAGTCTGTGATCCCTTAAAGTTGTGATTAAATCACACAGTCAAGAGATATGCGTTATGTTGCAAGTTTGTACGGAACCGTGAAAGTACGAGTCAGATTCGCGCACCGAGATGCGTGTCCGACTCGCACTTGGCCGGTTTTTTTTTATCTTCGCACCTAACAGATATACTGATCATTTAATCAAACAATATTACGAAAAAGTTGTAGGATTTAGTTAGTAGGTATTGGTTGAATGTAGATAATTAATGTATTATTGGTAGATGCGGGAAGCGCAGAACTTGACGATGAGATGACGGCAGGGAAGGCCTACCCATTTCCAGCAATGGACGCTGGTCAGATTAATTGAAGATCAAATTGGTTAATTGTTATATGAACTTCCCAATGTGGTAAGGCCATCGACTAAGTGGACAGATCATCTCATTTAATTGGGCTGAAGAAACTGGATAGTCATAATGAAAAACCGTCCTAAAGTGGAGAGAGCTAGAAAAGACCTACACTCCACATTTGATGGACAAAATTTGCAGAAAATAGAGAGTGTAACGTACCTACTTATAAAATGATAAAAAGAACCTTCATGTATATATTAAAAGGTTACCGAATACTTAGTTCAATCATTTTTCTTGCGTTGTTTGATTTTCAGATCAATCAATTTCAGAATGTCCCTTTTTTCTTTCCTCATCTTTAATTCGCAAGATTGAGTAGTAAACTTGTGTGTAGTTAACTTTATTATTTCAAGAAATTCTCTCTTGTTCATACCGCAGCTGTAGGAGACGAGACTTTCCGTATTCTCTGAACATACCTTCTTAATGTCTAATGACGTATAACGTCTATGACTACGCAAAACTCGACTATAACTCGATTTGAAAAAAGTTTCCATGGAGTTTCTTGCCTATTCTTCTCCATGTGATCTAAATTTTTGGAATGGACAATTACAGTAATTGTTATGTTAACTGGACTGTAATATGTAGTTAGATTATTTTTGACTATGCATATGTCCATGTCGCAGGACTATTTTGAAGTAAATGCGGAGTTTCTTTCGGTTTTAATGCAGCGTTTGTAACGGTTTTGTGTTTACAATGTTTATACACCATATTATCGTACTGATGTAAGTTCAATCAAGTTCAATATAGGTACGTGGATTGTTCATACCAATATATACTTCGGTAAGTACATAGTTTGGCTTATCTAGGAACAAACCGTGTCGAAAAGGATTGCAAAGATTTTACGAACATAATACATGGTTAAGAAGTGCATGTTTTGTGTGATATGGGTTAAATTTTCAGTAATCGTTTTTGTGTATAGGTTATAAACTTATATAAAGGTGGATTTTATATCTATTGTTTATTTATTCGGTACCTAAATAAGTAAGTAAGCCTGTGTAGACTGGCATAGGTTTACTAAGAAATACTTATGTCAGTAAGGAAGAGGCTTGAGTTTAGAATGTTTTAGTATCGTTGGATACTTGGTATGTGAGAGTGTGAGCCGATTTTAGAAAAGCTACCTCGTTGGTTCCAGCATTAACTGGTTATAAAAATCATGAAGATTCGCGCGTCCGCACGGTGTGATAATATCTGTTCAAGGTGCTTCTAATTCACTTGTTGGTCTTCAATGTATGCAAGCTTTACCAAAAAATAATTGTTTTATTTTACTACAAAGCACAATAAAAAGTTTCAACGGTAAAAAAATAAGTACAGTACTTTTTGGTTCAACTTTTGGGCTCCATGTTTATTTCGAAAAATAAAAATAATTGTTGGCCAGATTATTTTTTTCTTACAGTTACATAAATTAAGTACAACATTATTATTAAGTACCTAGTCAGTAAAAACAACAGTTATCCAAAATCACAATAGGTCTGTAGCAGCCGATACTTATATCTATTTACGTCTATTGCCTAACAGAAAATATTCAGCCTTTTTTCAAAATCTTATATTAATAAACAACAAAGTAGGCAAGTTCTATTTTCATTCTTATTACCGAGGCAACATAGAGATCATAATAAACAGACAAACATATTCCAAAATCGTTAAAGACTTCATGCTGTAAGACGTACATTACACAATAAAATTCTGCTCAATTGACACATTACAATCACCAAGAATCTTCCTCCTCTAAACAACAGGCACATAAACTTAAATTGAAATACTTTGCATTTATAGTTCCACACTTGATCAAAATCACTTATACTTATAAACTAGGTATAATCCTATAATTTTATATCACTGTAGCGCAAGAAGTACTCAAAAAAAATATCTCCAGCTTTTGAAAAAAATATTCATGCATAGTATAAATATTTACAATACGTTGGCAAAGCACCAGTATTTTTGTAGCAGCACAAATTGTTCACAGATCTATATTCGGCGCCTCAAATTGCCAAATTCAAACATCATATTGAAAAGCATTAAACCTACCCCAAACGTGGTAGTGGGGAAGCGGTCTTCTGTCCAGATGGTGACCTCTGGACAGCTGTTGTACTCGTTGACGCCCTCCTTGCTGAGGTGGAGGTACAGCTCCTTCACCTTCCACTTGCCTAACACTTCCTTAATATCCAGTTTATCATACAAGTGTTCACGAAAACATTTCACACTAGTTGCATTGTAAGCTCCACTCGAGCTGTTTTCAGTGTGGTTGGAATCAAGGTCGATGTCATAAATCAAGAATTCTTCAGCAGTTAGCGACGTAAACAGAAGGAACATCCAAGGTAAAACTCGATAAAATGACTCCATTTTACAAGTTATAGTTTCTCGTATTCACAAAACAATCACTCCACTTTTCTGACATCAAACTTCGACCTGATTAATTTTAAATTCGAATATTTCGAGCGAGACTGTATTTCTAGGAATTGCGCTCGCGAATAAATATTGCGCTTATAAAAGATCGTAGCCGACTGACTGACTATGAGGGCAAGTGGCGCGCGCGCCTGACTCACGCGGCTTGATGAGATCAAAGTTGTACCGAACGCTTTTATATCGACAGAGCCGGCCGGCCACGCCAAGATAAAACATAAACAAGGATTTCCCCACGTGAATGAATATTTCACAACATTAGAAATTAAGATGCTTGGACCTACCGGGAACTTGAAAAGTTTGATATAAATTATCATTTTGCGGAAAGTATCGTTAATATTATCACGAAATAATAAAAAAAAACTATATTGCGTTTTTAATATTGAGATGCACGATGTTGCAAAATTATTATGAAACTAATAGTTAGACAAAGTAAAAGTTCTTTTTCCTAAAGCTTTTTTGAGTTGGCTTATACTTGAGTAAGGGTATGCAATAACTGAAATCGAGACTTTGTGATAATCGAACCGTTTACGATTAAAGTTAAATATTTTATAAATAGATATTATGACATAAATATCGTTACAACCCATCTGAATTTTCGTAATGATCCAAGATTTATCCAAGCCTCGGAAACATTACTCGACCTTATAAATTCGGATACAGTAACTTTATATAAATTTTATCACATGCTTATAGTCTAGTCTTTCAGTCCATGTGAGTACTACTTACTTATAAGATCAATATCTATCGGAACAAGAACACTGGCTGGGCCAGCCGTATACAAGTGACGGAAAGCTGCCAGGGCAGTTATGCTAAGAGAATGTAGATGAAACTCATTAGTCTTCACCATAATTTAAATCATCAATTCCAACTAACCAAGAAGAGTATATTTGGTAGCTCTACTTTCGAGCATTTGAGGTCCTATAAAATGAACTTGTGTACGGTATTTATAGGTCTATGGCAAGGAGTAATAAAACTGGGTGGTATTTGTCACAACAATCGTTTAAATGCGCGGGAACGTCACTAATTGACGGACCGTCAATTGGTCCAGCAGTGTTCATGCTTTCCCGATGGAAAGCTTCAATTAGTAATTGTAATTATTTTGAAAGAACGTTCAATTTAAATTATCGTAAATCTTGATGCACGTATAATAAAATGGTCAAAAACAGTACCAATGTTGCCCAGTAAAATTTGCGGGGAACTATATTTTACAGGTGCAGCCACTAATTTGTAATTATGGATTTTTTAAGTACTTTTTGGGGGAAACAGAAGATTATGAAACAAAACTAACCTGATCTACTGGCTCCGAAATGTGAATGACGATGCAGGTTCTTGTGTAATCAACCCTAGAATCACCGGCTAAATGCTGCACAAACTCTACTCCATACCACATGCCCATCAGGCTGTCCACCCAGATGCCCTGCTGCGGCGACCGGTTCACGCAATAGTCCCTTATGTTCTTCATGAATGGTATCTCGTAAGAGCTGTAGCCAGTACCATATCCTTGTCCAGCCTGCCCATATCCTTGCCCAGCTTGCCCATATCCTTGGCCGTATCCTTGACTGCTGTAGGTGTCTCCATACCTCTGGGTAATGTCTCCACCAGGGGGGTAAAACTGGTTCGATCTTTGAGTGGTGTAGGAGTCGTACTTGCTCGTTGAGACTCCTGGACTATAGTTCGGGTACCTGGTTACCTCAGGGAAGTTGGATATGTCGCTCCCGTAACTGGCTGATTTGTATGGGTATTGATATTGATTCGCTGCAGTCGTATAACTGCTACTCCAGCTAGAAGTCGTGGCATATCTTGCATCACCAGGCTCGGCGTATCGTTGGTAGTTCGCACTCTCGGCTGTGACCCACAAAACAGTTAAAACGACCACGTTTCGGTACATTTCTGGTCGTTTTTTCGTATTCGATGTGTGTCGTTGCGTGATAGTAAGGTTGTGGCCACAATGTGTGACTGGTGCGGGCGCGCGATAGGAGTGGGAAGTAAACTAATTACGACTAATTCACGACCTCTGTTCCCGAAGATGAGAACACGTCTAAGTCACATTTAAAATTTCTTGCGTCCAGTTAATATTAATTACATGTCATCTAAGAGAAAATCAATGACTCACTCATGAAAAATTTCAGAAACTACGTACTAATAGCCTCACTAAGACGGGATTTTGCAAAATTCAAGGGGGGCAAAGTTTGTATGGGAGAACGCGATTTCCGCGATTGGCGGAATTGACTTGAACTTTGTATTTAAGCATTCTTTCACGAAATTAATAGACTATATGACATAAACCGTTGAAGAGTGCTGATTATCAGCCTAATTTGAATAAATGACTTTTTATTTTGATTTCGTTTGGTACAGCTAGTGATGCATAATATGCATCACTCACTCACGTTATATTATAACGTCAAGAGGAGTAGAAAACAATAATGTTTTTGCATGTTTCTTGTTGTATTCTATTTTGAAAAAAAAGATTATTTTTCACTTATTTAGTTTCTGATCGAATTCAAAACAAAAGGTTCATTTAGATACTGGGGAAAATAAATATTTAGCACATAAATAAAAAACTGCTTTAAGTTAAATTATCGAGAATTTAAACGATTTTTATTTAAATTCTGTGAAATAAATTAATGACCGTGAAGTTCCGAAGTGGTGAGTGAATTGAAAATGAAAATGTTTTATAGGTAAAACATTTGATTCCAAAGTAGGCTTTGGAATCTAAACTATGAATAATTTGTACAGATCTCTGGTTGAAAACCCGTTGCTATTTGTTTCTTGAAATAAATGCGTCATACAGACTTACTGCACTTTGTTAGCTAATCGTCCCTTATTATTCATTCAGGGCACTTATGACATAAAAACGACGACGAGTAAGTAATACTTATTAAATTACGTTTTATGTCTCTGTCTCATATTTCAAGGTTACAAGAACTTTACAGAGATTCTTTTCCATAATAGGGAAGCGGAAGAAAGTTAGACAAGACGAAGTTGACTGAAGTTGCCCCATTTCTTGTAATACTCCGACATCAGTAGCTATAATTATACCTATTAAAAATAATTACGTAACATACCAATTCAGACTCTTTATTGTGACGAACACCTGTACTGAGATTAGCAGAGATTAAAAAAATATCACTGTCAATGATAAACATAACTTTGTTTTATCATTGACAGTAATATGTTTATTTCAGTCAGTACAATTACCAAGGCATCGTAACGTAAAGGCTCATAAACGTTGTTCTCAAGGAACAGGATTTATGAAGAGAGTCAAAAGAGACCTACAGTCAGCATGAATTGACCAAAGGATTAATAAGTACACACCACCTGTGACATCACCTAATATATGTTCTCCACCTTAAAAAAGATCTACCCAATTCTGTTGCTTCCCCCGTTAATTTAAGGGGCTCCCAACTAAAAAAAGTAGAAAAGGCATAAAAAAACCTCCAAAAAATAAATGCAATTCTTTGATACATTAATCTGTGTGTTAATCAACATAAATAGAAATACTTTTTTAGTATCGATACATTTTTATTGAGAACGAGTTTTAAATAAGATTATCACAAATGAATGGCTCTCGTTTCAATGTTACTTAGAAGCATTCACGCTGTGATGATTAACTTATAGCAAAGTTGAGGACGGCTCTTCAGCGATAGGTAAATGATGATTAACGCACACGTTAAAAAGTTGAATCGCAATTTGCAAAAAAAAACCTTTTTTTTTTAAATATGTCTGCAAAATTGAAGAGTATGAATGAAAATATTGCATACAGATACACTTCCACGAAAACTAACTAAGAGTTACTATGAACTTTAAGAGTTCATAGTATGGCTACAGGTCTTATTGCACTAGCTAAGACTATAATGACAAAGTTGTCTCACTTGAATCAACATTACTATTTTGGGTTTTTTATTGTACTAGGTACCATTTTTTGGATCATTGCAGAAGATCTGGTTTCGGGAATAATATTCCCGAAACCCTGAAAAATTTAATTTCTCTTTAACATCCAACAGAGTAATATTCACTTCAGAATCTTCATCAACGATCAGAGGGCCTTCACAAAGTGACAATTAGCAATTGCATTTGTGGAAACGTCAAATGGAATGCATTGACATAAGCTTGCGAAAAGCTGAATATCAATGAAAGTTGTCGTAGCAATACTGGTAGCAATACATCATCCACCTAGTTTTTTCCAACTATGTAGGGGTAACAGCTTCCAGTCTAACCGTATGAAGCAGAATACCAGTATTTTTCATGGAGCGACCGACATCCATAATATGATACTTCACCAAGTAATTACTTTGTTAAACGATACGTCTTGGCAAGACTGATTGTCAGACTTTCGCGCCTCTGACGACCTGTAACGACCGTTAAAGGACAACAAATGACAGCCGAGACCAAAAGCTTAGCGTGTTTCCGAGGCACGGAGGAAACTCGGTTTGATAGGTCACCCATCCATGGACAAACCTAGGAAAGCGCGGCTTACCCGTCTAAATTCCGTTCTTATAGCAATACGAAATACTATGATATTTCGACTAAATAAATAATAATGAAGCGAATAAATGTATCACTTGCGCATCGATGACCTTTATGCCTTTCCTGTACACCAATACTATTGAATCCACAGCATAATCTCTCGATAAGTACATCCATATGCAAAGCTGATTCATAAAATCCTGTGTGACAAACGGTTAATTGATATAATTCGTTAATGTCCTGTCCCCGACGGCTCCGTGACCCTGTCTCCTGTGCTGGTTCACAGATCAGAGGCCACTGGTACATCCTCCGACACAAACAACTATATTGCTGCTAAGGAGCAGTTGTTAAGTTTCACGACTCATTAATGCATAGGTACGTGCTGGTATGTAGTAATTGACATTTTCTAATGATGGTGACTAATGTGTAAAAAACTGTGGGAATACACGGTGTTTTTATTTCAGACTTTTAGCGCTAAAATACTAATGAAAATTGACACTGACAGCTCGTGTCGTGATGCCGTTTATATGTATGTCGTGTTCAGTTTTATTGGTGAAATCCACTCTGAGCGTAATTCGTTCTTTAGGTACCTTATTGATTCGGGTGCTACTTTTGTACGACTTCAATGAAAATGGCCAATTAAACAAGAAATCAACGTGAACTACAATAAGGTTTTAAAACGGCGACGTTAGTACGGGTATCTATTATCCAACATAAGTTCCATATTTTATGACTTTAAATATTTTTATTTCACATAGGTCGAGAAAAGGTGTTATTTGTTTATGTAAATTAGGATTCTCTCAGTAGCAGTCCAACACTGGTAGATACATATAGGCTCGCCCTAGGATGGGGCTAAAACAAACTGGAGATATGCAGGTTTACTGCTAGATGCACTAGTATGCCTAGTATGCCTAACCTTTTGAGGATTACAGGCGTGACGTTTATCGATAGCACATAATTTACAGTTAAATACGTTTACGTAACAAATATCCGAATCTCGTCTGGTGAGCGCATTTGTGCGCGCGTCGGTAAAAAATATGACGCAAGCCAGTGTAAATTACGGTAAACAGTATTCGGTCAGCGCTTGATGACGTGCCGCTATCAGTGTTTGAAAATCAACGTTGTCTATGGTGTTTTCCTGTACTAACCGGTATTAAAAGTCTCGTTCAAATATTTCGCAATAATTGTTGTGTAGCCGCAACCAGGTATTTGTTACAAAAACGCGTCTAGTTTTATTTTTTGATCATTTGATACTATAATGGTAACCAGCTTATTTAGGAAAAGATCTTTTGAAAAGGATATTCTATTTATTCCTGCGCCTTCAAATCGATGTGTAAAAGAAAAACCTGGTGCGTATTAAACCTTTTTTTAAATAAAACGGGCACATTTTATATTAAAAAAAGTTGCCTTTAAAATACCCTAGTGATTTCTCCTCAATTGTGAGTGCGTTTTCGTGCAGATTTAAACTCGTCTAATATATAAAATTCTCGTGTCACAGTTTTCGTTCCCATACTCCTCCGAAACGGCTGGACCGATTTAAACGAAATTTTGTGTACGTATCGGGTAGGTCTGAGAATCGGCCAACATCTATTTTTCGTACCCCGTTAAAATGCAGTCCGTCTGTCTAGAGCCTTAGTGAGCAGCGGGTGAAACCGCTGGGCACAGCTAGTATCCTTACTAATATTATAAAAGCGAAAGTGAGTTTGTTTGTTTGTTACCTCTTCACGCTTTAATGGCTAAACCGATTGTGATGAATTTTGGTACATAGATAGTTGGGAACCAGGAGACGGATATAGGCTAATTTTTATTTAAAAAAAGTGGGATGTGAGGGTGAAAGAGGGAAGAAAACGGAAAACTTAGCGTTGCTATTACAAATCAATAAGGCGCAAGGCGAACTGTGTTACCCCAAATTTAACGCGGGCGAAGCCGCGGGCGAAAGTTAGTTATATATAAAATTCTCGTGTCACAGTTATTGTTGTCATACTCCTCCAAAACGGCTGGACCGATTTGAACGAAATTTTGTGTGCATATCGGGTAGGTCTGAGAATCGGCTAACATCTATTTTTCATGCCACTAACTGAGCAGCGGGTGAAACCGCTGGACACAGCTAGTATACTTATATATTTAGAGATAATACACAAACAGTCAGACTCAGAACAACTACCTACCTGCAGGTTATATAAATATTTGTTTCGGGGAATCGAAGCGGCTACACACAGCAGTCAACCGACAGTCCCTGCGTCAATGACTGTTATTTTTTTCGTGAAGGTCATATTGTGTTGTGCTTCACCAAAAACTGGTTTAAATGTTAGCGACCCACAATCTATCAATATATTGGTATAATCTGCCCATAAAGTCTTTTTCTATTTAACTAGCGAAATTAAGGTGATATATTAATATACCATAGATACGACGACGGTAAGCAGAGGTATATTCTGCTGTTTATTGATTTTTTTCTCTTACGGTACACAGTAAAATTAAAATGTGCAATAGTTTCGTTCATGAGGAACAATCATAATAACTGATAATGATTGATTCAGGCCGTGTTGCTATCGGACCATCTACCTACATAGTACACACGTCGCGCGACGGCACATCTACCTATATAAAACCACTTTAACTTGATCTCTCTATTACGGTGTGCGATCCGTAGTAAGGAGATTAGGTTATAATAGTTTAGAATAGGTTGACCTGCCGTTGTGTGAACATGCAAAATATGCAAGCATGCAAGTAATTTTTAATTCTTCTTTTTTTAAAAAGGTTCTAAAATGTGTGTTTTGTTTTAAACCCCATGCCATAAAAAAAACAAGACCTTTTCTTTATACATTTATTTTTATTTTGTACCATACAATAGAAGGAACATGGGTGGGTTTTAGTCAGTACAAGTCTGACACTCCCCCCGCTCCGCCTAGAGCGGGGGAAGTTATTTGATGAATTCCCATCCTTTTCTTTATATATTTATTTTTATTATGTACCATATTTTATAGCTAGCTTAAAATATTTTTTATGAACCTAAAACCCTTATACAAATGCAAAAACAGCCATACACATTGAAATAAAAAGAACCGAGCTAGTTTCAATACAGCCCGCACAAACTGCGGAATATCGAACAACGTTAGGTAACTCGAAGTTGTAGAACTGTCTCTTGTAGTCGAACCACTCCCAGCGGTCTACCCTGGAAGGTGACCTTCGTAGGATCAAGGAGAACACGCTACCAGTGATCTCTGAGCAGTGGTTGATGATCATAACGTGTGGTGACACCTTTAGTATTCGTATCACTTGAGGATGTCTTGGAGGTTCGTCTGGGTTCCAGAAGTCTGTAAAAGTAAATAAGATGAATAAGTAAGAAAAAGGTAGATAATGAACAACAATAATTTGCCAGTGTGTGTAAATAGTCTAGACCATGTAAGCGTTACCTACTGCTGTGGTGTTTGTGGTCATGGGTTCGATATCCAGGTCGTAAAAAGTGATTAAGGCTCTAAGCTAACTAAGGCTAGAGTCTAGAGCCTATCAAACGTGCAGTCCGATTGCAGTTCAATTGCATTCGGCGTGCAATCGTGTGAACTGCACACCGACTAACTGCCATGCGGACCAACCGTGTAGTGCGATTGCAGTCGTGTCAACTAGTAACGTTCAAACAGCAGTGAGATGACTGAGAGCTCTAAATAGTAGGTGAGGTCATTTTAAATGTCAGAAGAAGACTACAACAACAGCTAACCATCAAGCCAAATATTAAAATCAGAACAAAATGTACCTATTCCTCTAGCTATCATCTCTTTCTCCAAAGGCCTCCGTTGGTCGGCTGTCCACAACCCGGGTGCCTCAGGTGTGTACAGGTAGATCTGTTCTACGGACTGGCCGTCCTCATCCCACACCACGCGTAGCCTCCTCTCGTTGTAGATGTCCCTCTTCACTCGTATGTCCAACCAGGAACCGGACATGACATCATCAGACCAAGGGTTGCTTTTGTACGAACGCCATTTTTCATCTGAATAGTTATGTCTTTGAATCTACGAAAAATTCAAAATGAACGTTATTCTTGCGTCTTCTGGCAATGAAGTCGATGTGATGTCAAATGTAAGAATAAATTATATGATATTTAAATTCATTTAAATATGATATTGTGAAGTAAGTACCGATTAATTGTAAGAGCAATCACGTCGTGCATCGTTTAAAAATAATGTGAGCATCTGCTTAGTTGCAAAAGTTACGGAATATGTGAATGTTTCGTTGCAGACATTGTCAGACGCAAAAGATGCGACAATAATAAACTTTGTTTGCATAGATCCTAGACTAACCCTTGTGGAGGAAAATCTTCTGTGTGGTGCCAAATATTTATAAAAAATTATACATAAGTGTTTACTAATCCTTACTAATATTATAAAAGCGAAAGTGAGTTTGTTTGTCCTTCCAAAGTTCTTTGTTTTGTGCAATTTCTGACTACGTTTGCCCCACCAATATGATCATTATGGAAGTTTTAAGGAATATATGTGATTATATAACCAGTACCAATTTATCATAACATTTTTTGTAAGTGAAAAGAAAGTAGGTATGCACCACCACTAGTAAAGACTAATTAATTAATAAGTACTTACAGACCAGTCAAGCCAATCTTCCTGCGGTTCAGTTGTGACGTCAGTGATGTGAAGAGTGACGCAGCCAATCGTGTTCGGTTTGTTCGTCATATCCGCGTTGTGCTGGGCGTATCCCACGCCGTACCACATCCCGTACACGTCCTCTATGTTAAAGTGATGGGCCCAGCGGACGTTGTCTCCACAGAAACTATGAACATTTACTACTATGAGAAGAAGTCCCAAAGACACAGTGAACATCTTCGCAGTAAATACGCAAGCAATATGGGACAAAGCGACGCGTCTCCCGCAGTGCCAATCAGCAAATTAACGCAGGTGATGGATACTTTCTGGCGCAACTGCACTGTGACTCATTGGAATAATCCTTCATGGAAAAGATGACATTGATTGACGTGATATGGACCTTAATTGTACTGATTGTTTATAACTGGTACATCACCATCATAGAATAAATAATAATCTAGTACCTATTGCAATTATGATCTACACACACTATGTGTTACCGAGATCACAACTCGAGTTGTGAAAATCTGAATTTGTTTGAATCTAAATAATAAAATATCATCATTATTCTTCCCTTTTTATATTTTACTAGCTTTTGCCCCGGCTTCGCTCGCGTTATATTCGGGGTAACACAGTTTCTCTTGCGCCTTATTGATTTGTAATAGCAACGCTAAGTTTTCCCTTCTCTTCCCTCTTTCTCCCTCACATCCCACTTTTTTCAAAAAAATATTAGCCTATGTCCGCCTCCTGGATCCCAACTATCTCTGTACCAAAATTCATCAAAATCGCTTTAGCCATCAAAGCGTGAAGAGGTAACAAACAAACTCACTTTCGCTTTTATAATATTATAGTAAGGAAGTAAGGATTCGGGGTTAGTATAGTTATATGTGTAGTATGCAGCTGCATGCATCTTTCTAATTATTCCATAAAATAGAATCTTAATAGTAAATCTCTTCCTGCCTTACTATACATATACTGTATGTGGCCGAACCAGTTCTCGAACATGGCAATATACTATTATATTGGGATCAATCCATCATCACTGACAGGACAATTGTGGTCAATAAGCCTGATATAGCGGTGATGGATCGATCAAAGCGTTCCGCAACGATTGTTGACATAACAGTTACGCATGACGAGAACCTCATGGAAGCTGAGAAAGCAAATCAAGTAGCAACATGTCTCGCGACTTTTTCGACATTTGTATCTGCCAATGGGTTTAATCGCCAAGAGCCTCAACTAATAACTGAGCAGGCTCTCGTTAGGCAGGTGGATCATCTTAATTCAGAAAGCGGTACTTCAGGATACGGCTCGTATTGTTAGAAGGGTCCTGGAAGGACTCTGTAAACTCTGTTCCCGATACCGGTGGGCTACTATTTTTTTGTATTTTTAAATGATTTTTTAAGTTTAATATCTTAATATATGTGGAAAAATGAATAAACGGAATAATAATCTCTTGCAAATTCTTTGCTATGTCATCCATTCAATCAAAATTCACTTATCTACTCTTCGGAACAACCAAAATATTCATATTTATAAATAGCTATATACCTACTTGCCAATTTTTTGATCACACGAAAGAGACAATATGAATTATGGCAGCTTACTTTCTGTTCCAACTTTTGCTTGAATAAATAAATACTTATATAAGATTTGTTCCTAAAGTTATATCCTTCCAAGCTGCCAATAAAACTCATCAAAATGTTTCTTAGTTGTTTTCGATGTCTTCAAAACCTTTTGAACAAATATCTTGAGACATAATAACAATTGTTTGCGACAAGCGTATTGTACAATGAACCCAAGATCTATATTTTATACATGACTTACTTTAATCCTCATTGAGGCACGAGATGGGATCCTACCTTTGTGGGTTGGGTTGGGTATTAGGATTAGACCCTAGTCTAAATGTAGGACGGGATTTAAGAAATTCTGTCAGATAGCTTCGTTTTTAAATAATTTAATTTTCATTTCTCATACAAAAATATAAATATCGATTGCTTTTCTTAGAGAGAAACTATACAATTATATACCTATCATATTAAATTCGGGATCCCCAAATTGTGTAGGAAATAATAAAAAGTAATAATGTAGATACAGTCATCTTTGATGCTGAGTTTTCGCAGACTCTCTGCAGCGCAGATGTGGAGAGGTGTTTCAATGTGAACACGTTGTGGATGCTAGCTAGGTCCTCGGGAGTCAGCTGGTTCTCGTTCCTGGACAGCACGACGCTAAAGAGCTGAGAGTTTGGCAGCCTCATGCAGAAGTTCAGCACCAAGTGGTTGTTAGCTACCTTCAGGACCTGGATCACGCCTCCGAAGAAACGATACATGTCACCCACAGCTGAAACAGAATGTTTTACCTAAATTTAGTTAAAAAAATCTATCTGGCATAGGACGATATTACTTCAAGTAGGTACTCTTAGGTTGAGGCGTCGTCCACAACTACATTATATCCTTACTAATATTATAAAAGCGAAAGTGAGTTTGTTTGTTACCTCTTCACGCTTTAATGGGTAAACCGATTGTGTTGAATTTTGGTACATAGATAGTTGGGAACCAGGAGACGGACATAGGCTAATTTTTATTTAAAAAAGTGAGATGTGAGGGAGAAAGAGGGAAGAAAAGGGAAAACTTAGCGTTGCTATTACAAATCAGTAAGGCGCAAAGAGAACTGTGTTACTCCAAATTTAACGCGGGCGAAGCCGCGGGCGAAAGCTAGTGATATTATAAGTAAAACAAAAGACGATCCTTTAACCTCATATTTTGAAAAATACCCTTAAGTTCCACGAAAATGCGTTCATTGGTTACCCAAAAATTTTAAAATATGCATGTAAATCTGTTCCTTACATTTATTGGGCACATCAGTGGCCCAGAATCCTTTGTGCGAGGTGTTGACCTTGATGTGATAATCGTCCTGCCACAGACCCTCGTGCCATTCAAGCACGAAGTGTCTGATGCGGTACTGCTCGTGCATGTTGTACTGACGGTTCACATACGGCGTATTCATCAGCTGAGGGTAAGGAGTCGGGGGAGTGGGCTAAAAAATCAAAAAAAAAAAAATTACTAAGCACAAATATTAAGTTTATTTTTCTGTAGGTTTTTGTCTTAAGGCGCAGTATTATGTCGTTGACCTTGTTCATACATTTTGACGTTGGAATTTACTGCATATGTTTGTCGTAAAAATACAAATAAATTTGTATAAAATTAAATATTAACTATTCAATCAAAAACAATCCATCATTGAACGCAGTTTGGCACTGGAAATTTCATTGTATACTTTTGATTATAATTACGATTAATATTGAAGAGATAAACTGCTTTAAAAGAGAATTTAGAGGTGTGTTTGAATATTTTTTTTACACATTTTAGTATATTTAATTATAATTTGAATTCCATCAATGTATGCAAAAAAGCCTTAAAAATATCATATTTTTTTCAGTGATTAAAATTATGTATGGTTTAAGAGATACACTGCGTTAAAAAACCTGATTTTTGGCCGTTCTCAAGAAATCTTCACCTTAAATGCATATTGCGTCGTAAGATTGACAGTTTGACATCAATGGGTAAACGATCGATTCACTTATCGGATACTAAGTGCATCAGTTAGATCCGTAATAAAATACACGATCACTCACTAAGTTATGATTCAACAATCCACCTTCAACATAATCTTCAAATTTTCTAATCTGCACAATAGGACAGTAAGGGTTAACGTCAGTTCTAGTAGCACTGTCTTTGTGGTACACGTACTCGTGGACGTACCACATGCCTAGCACAGCCTCCTCATCAAAATCGTTGATTGGACTTAAGTTCTGGCAAAAATTTACGTTGGCTGCCAAAGTAGTAGAGAAGGTCCATAATAGGACTAGCGCAATATAGACCATCATTGAAAAGTATGTGTGCTTGAGAGCGATCTGTTTCAAGCCACCAGGAATCGTAATTAACGGTCAGTCCTACTTGGGTATACGTCTTGTTACGGTTACGTAGACCGCAATTACAATTAACCTATTAATTGACACCACCACCCTGTTTCCTGTTATGAGTAGGCCTTTTAAGTTTTACCTTGTTAAACTCTCAAGCTAATCTGCATGCGTATATTTAAATAGCCTGTACATTTAGGTACAATAAATATGTAAAATACATAAGTTAAGCATGTATGGATCGGTAAACAATAAGAGTAGTTAGCTCAACTACTACCTCGTCAGAACATAGATGGGATGCAATTATTTAAATGCAATCTAGGTAATTAATATTTATGAGAGTAATCTGTAATCTGCATTTAGTTGGTTCCAAATAAAAATGGTCATTACGACAGTCTTGTTAGAGAGTTCTTTCAAATATTAAAACTATTTACATCAAACAAATCATGAATATCCGGCAAGGAAAGTATTGATAAATTGTATTGTTTTTATTGTATTAATTGTATAAGTAGTTAAAAATTGCGTAATAAAGAAATCAAATCATCAAACCTGTATATTTAGCTCCTTGATGTCGATATAAAAACACTCCTGCGAATGTTCTATCTTATATTCTCCTCTAGTGTGTGGTATTTTTTCGACTCCATACCAAACACCAGATATTTGATCCAAATTAATATCCCCATAAACAGGTGACAAGTCGTCACAATATTTATGACTTTCAAAACTGTACTGACTGTAACATTGCACCAAACCAATACACAACGAAATCAAAATGATACTACTGAACGCCATTTTGATTAACCGCTCTGGATAACCCGGGTAATATCGGATAAACCTTCGGATAAACTGAGCCGGCAGTACCAGGAGACAATACGCGAAAGGAGATGTTTTACAGATTAACCCGTCGGATAGAGTGAAGGCGAATCGCTGAGAACACGTGGGCGGGCTCTCAAATGAACAGCACTCGACTGGCGTTGTACCAGTCGTGGTAATTTACTAGTTATGCGAGAATACTTCCTTAATAAAGTTTATCAACACGTTGACAGTCCCCTCTCATGTAAACCTGGCACGTATGCATTTGAATAATGTATCATCGCATTCAATAATAAAGTTTTCTGTTTACGGCTAGCACGTAGCCACAGTGATGGAGCTGCTGAAACCAAGGCCATTAATTAATGAGTACATGAAAATAGCAAGTAAAAGAAACGAAATTTTCTTAAGATTTTCCAGCGCCTTCTCAAGTTTTCCGTAGTCGGATGCTTTCCTCGGCATACTTAGATGCTAGGACAACAGAAGTATTAGAGTATAGGGTGGAGAAAATCAATAAAGCGCTCTGACGTCATGAAGGGTGAGTATCGAGCGGGTCTCGCTCACGAAACGATGCGTAGTAGTGTGAGTTTATATATCGATTTTGTACACGCTTTTTGTGTATTTCCGAATTCGTGACTGAGTGACGTTTTTTATAATTTATTCATGTCACAAAATCTCTAAAATGTCTATTATAAAGTTATTAAAATTAATTTAACAACAAGATTTTCTTTTTTTCACATGAACTAACTTTTCCAAAAACCACCTTTTAACATTGGAGAAGAGATAATTAAAATTGCAAAATAAAGTACATTTGCATTATCGAACGTAAATATCTACATGGACATGCCTTGCTATGTAACATTTGATGACGTAGGCGAAGACTGGGTGCGCAATTTGTGACGTACTGCGCCATGCCTGAAGACGAGGCTGAGTACTAAGGGCACAAAGCTCGCAGGAAGTGGAAATTTCCAAGTTAACGTGTGCGCTGCTCATCATAAAAATAAGTTTTTTAATTCAAATACTTTGCTAACTACCTTGAACCCTATGTGACAGGTCTGAATGGAAATATGCTGCAGGACATTTACTTATGTTTATGCAAGTTTGATACTTACTTGGAACTTTGTCATTAACATTTTAAAACGGGATAATATAACCATGTTTGTTATTTCTTCGAGTTAAGCCGTGATCATAGCGTTTGCAACATCGCCGAAATATAATAAATGACAAACATGGTATATATCCCGTTTAAAGTATTAAAAATAAACGTGACTATGTCAGTTTAAAGACTTATACTTTGAACTTACTTTGAAAAATGCAGTTATGATCATAGTAGTAATTGACTGCCTCGCTGATGTAGTGGAGGCAAGCCAAGCGTGACTGCTGAGCATAAGATCCTGGGTTCGATACCCGGGTCGGACTAGTGTTTGGAATTATTCATCAAGACTTTCTCACTGGCAGCCACAAAGTCTGCATTTATGCCCAATTGATAGCAATACCAATAGGCTTACCTACCTAAATTACTTGGGACTTAAACATAACTGGCAAAATTTAGGTTTACACATCGGGGTTCACCGGGTAATATTATATTATAATTATTCTAAATTCGAAATCAATCTGACGACACGAATTGACGACACGGTTGGCGCAGTGGCTAAGCGATCGATTGCTGCGCTGCGTGTCACGGGTTCGATCCCCGCACGGAACAAATATTTGCATGGCCTACACATAGTTGTTCCGGACGCGTGGGGCAACGTTTTTTTTTAAAAAGAAAAAAGAATCTTAAAAGTTTATCTCAGTGAATTTATCGCTATACGCTAAGTTACTAACGTTCGTGATATTGGATAATAGCTACTCACTGAAATATTATTTTATTAGTTTAAAGACATTTTGCTGCGTCCTCACAGGGTCATTTACTCACTAGTTGTTTTGTTTTTAATCGTACATTAAATGAATAAATAACTAAAACAATAGTTATTGGAAAGTCAGTAACTATTCTTTTATTTCTTTGAATTTGCCCAACATTGTTTGCGAGTAGTTTCCCAACTCACTGAGTCCTTTCATCCTTTGTAACCGGTAATACCGCGCCAGTACTTCATGTACCTAAATACTGGGACAACATATATATGTGTTGGGAAATTTCAGGCAAAATCTAGGCTGGACATGTTTCTACCAGCACTGATGTCTTGGTACTTAGGCACAGAGGAATCTGCAAATTTGAGGTCAACCGCGATAGTTTGGTGGATTAGTTGCTTGACTTTGCGGGTAGTTGCAAGAAAACTATAGGTACGTATATGTAGGTAGTATACGAAATTAGGTGTTTTTTTTAATTTATTACTTGATTGAAGTTATAGTAAAAATACCATAACAAAATTACAGCTACTCTTATAAAATATCAATAAAAATTGATTTTCTATAATTCAATCATCACCATAATAAAGTTTACAACGAAGAAAATAACATAATTGACTTAAATCGTAGTTTTTTTTTTATTACATTCGTTTACCGACGCTTAAAACTTAAACGGAAAATTTATTTCTCACTACCACACCATTTTAAAAACATGGGAGGAATGGGAATCAGCCCCATAACATGCCATTGAATTCAGATAATACCACCCCAAAGGCTTTGTGGTTTTCTTTACTAAGGCTCCATAAGCTACGAGTAGTCTCTGAGTCGCTACGTCACGAAGGGGTCGATATATCAGGCATGGAGCGCGGAGCGTAGAGCCTCTACGAGCGCTACGAAAACGCCTACAGCGATTTACGCTACGCTGCCGTCGTAGTGTGTGATTAGTTACGGATTGCTCGTAGCATTTTTGTTGCGTAAGTTTCGGCTTCGGTAAAACTTATTTGTATTTTTTAAATTGGTATTAAACTGGTAAAATTATAATAAATTTTGTTTTTAGTTAAGTATTTTTCTTCTCCCTCTGGAAATTTTATATAGATAACGACGAGCAGGTGTTTTTAAACCCTGTTTATCAATTGTTACGTACGCGCTTGCATAAATAAATACAAGGTGCCTTCACAAAGTCGTTAAGCAACAAACTCTAAGCAAAAAAACACACTCCTAACTTTGCTCTCGTAGTGCATTGAATACTACAGATAGATTAATGTAGGTATTATTTAAAGTAAAACGAGAAAACAGAAAATGCAAACCACGAACGCACTTGTTCTAAAAAAGTCCATTACATAGTTTACACGTGAAAACGACTTAATACAAACAATCACTGAACCATTTAGTTCGGACCTCGGACGAAACTTTCAGCTGAAAATACGGGACCGAACGCGCGGCGGCCTTTCAGAGGTTATTTCTACCAGGAGAGCACGAACAGGAGGAAAACATTTTCAGCCAGTGTTCCTCTACGTCTATAAAGTTGGTACAGAACATAGTTGCTATCAAAACAAAACTATTACGATTGTGTACACTCAATACTTTTGTAATTTATAGTGGTGTTTATAGTCAGGCATATTTGGAATACGGGAATGATGTACACTGAAAATATGTTGATTAGGTGCTTTATAACGTGTTTACTGTTGTCATATATACGGATATAGAAAATAGCATGAGAATAAATAAGGAATAAATCGCAGGCAGATAGGCATATGCACAACAAATTCAACAACACAAAACATTCAATTATTCGAGCGAAAAGTGTAATGAGACTTATTTTTCAAGTTATTGCTAGTAGAAGAACTAAATTTGAAGCACTTTTTTTGTTTAATAAACAATAAATTGTAAGTTTTGAAAGCATTTTTTCCAATAAAAAAATACACTTTGACAAGGTCAAGTTGTTCGTTCTTTGGTCCTTCGAGCTAAACTTGAGGGCCCAAAGATATGGAACTTTGAAATAAAACGATTAAACTTTTCTGCCTAGTCAAACACTACATTAAATGTATTTAAATTTTTATTTAAACTAATTGTAATAAATTTTATTACAATTAGTTTAGTGAAATATTATTATAAGTCTTGTAGTAACTTGATCATTTCAAATCATGCCGTTTTTTTAAATTCAATTTACTTTTTATTTCCTTTGTGGAAACTATATTTCCGAGTCATCATCATCATCATCATCATTTTCCTGCCCTTGTTCCATTCTATTTGGGGTCGGCGCAACACGTTTTCTTCTTCCATTCTCCCCTATCAGACGTCACGGAATCATTTACTCCTTTCTCCTTCATATCATTCCTTACACAATCCATCCATCTTTTCATTGGCCTTCCTCTCACTCTCCGTCCATCCAAATTCAGATCCATCACTCTTTTAGTCGCATGTCCTTCATCCCTCCTCATTACATGTCCATTCCAAGACAAACGACTCCCTTTCAATTTTTCTGAAACAGGCGCAACTTTCAAACTTCCTCGAATATATTCATTCCTTACATCTCAACATTTTCATCTCCGCTACCTGCAATCGTTTTTCATCCACCTTTTTAAAGCCCAGCTTTCTGACCCATACAGTACAACAGGTCTAATCACGGACTTATATATTTTCCCCTTTAACTTGAGGGGCATCCGTGGGTCACAAGTTGTTCCAATGACCTGTCGCCATTTCATCCATCCTGTGTTGATCCGGTGTGTTACGTCCCGGTCTACTTTGCCATCCCCTTGGACAAGCGACCCGAGGTAACGGAAGTTGGAGCAGATCGGTATAGGCGTTCCGCGAGGGCTATAGGCAAAGGACTAGAGAGACCGCGGAAATCGCAGAACAAGTATTCGGTTTTATTTCTGCTTAATTTCAGGCCAACATTCTCCAGTCTTTGCCACCACACTTCCAAGTTCCAATCTGTTCTGGACCTCTTGGCCGCTCTCCAGGGATCGAGTTCTTACAGACTAAGACGAATATAATAGACTCTAAGGAATTATCAATCACTTATCAGCTTTTATAATATCTTGTTGTTTAGTTTATTTTTAATAAATAATGGTTCTAATATAACTAGAAAAGACTTTATTAGCATTACTTATTCAAAAAAATAATAGTATTATTTACCGTGTTCATTTTAGTTCTAGCCAACTATTGCCGTGTTCGTAGCACTCTACTACGAACTTTGCAAATCGTAGACATTTTCGTAGCGCTTTGCTGCGAGGGTTTATTGGCGTAGTCGGTTCCTAACATTTTGCGTAGT
This sequence comes from Ochropleura leucogaster, assembly GCA_958449745.1. Classification (NCBI taxonomy): domain Eukaryota; kingdom Metazoa; phylum Arthropoda; class Insecta; order Lepidoptera; family Noctuidae; genus Ochropleura; species Ochropleura leucogaster. Next base: position 11,843,939 of record OY288203.1, on the reverse strand, counting down.
GACGTAACGCTCCGACTACGAATGTACTAGGGTAGCATGAGGGGTGAGAAAGGTTGAAAACTCCTCAGTTTGTACACTCCGCAAGTTGACAACTAACGCAAGCGCCCCGCGCTTGCTAGTGGAACACAATAGGACAACATGATAGTAAGAAGGTGAAAATAGTTTTGTCTAACTATCGGGTGGGGTGGGTAGACCGCGAGGGGTGCTGACGTCATACAAGATAACCACTGGGGAGGGTTCGCGAAGGGCAAGTGACTGATGATTGATAATAAACGATAACAATGTTTAGATAAGGGACTATATTGGGGCAATGCAAATATCGAAAGGGGCACCATGTTTATTATATGAGGCATCAACGACGTGTTTTTATGACATGTTTTTTTTGTCTCAAACGAAAAAAAAAGGTTTGGGCAATTAAGTTTTAAGAAACTTTAATTTGGATCAAGACACCTTTGGTACCTTGTGCACTTTTGTACTAATTATGTTTTTGTGATTAAATAAATAACATATATTGTTAAAATGTTAATTTATAATTTATTTATTTAAACATATATAATAAATACGTAATTTTATTAATAGATAACTTGTAGGTTTAACATTTGTTTTTTAATGAAATTGGTGAAACGTCTCTCACAATCAAAAAAATATTTCGCAAAATTTTTTGCTAACAAAACTCTAACACTCACTTTTCCACAAATAACTTTTTGTATGAATAAATAAACACAAAGAAAATTATTTCTTGTTGGTTGGTTTTCACATCCATAAAATTTTGTTAATCAGAAGTTTGCTTTTAAGAGTTGCACTCGTCCACAATTACCTTTAACAAAAAACCGGCCAAGTGCGCGTCGGATTCGCGCACCCAGGGTTCCGTACCATATTGTAGGTAACCAATGAAAGTAGGTACCAAACATTACGATAAACTGTTTTAAGGAAAAAACTTAACTTAGCTGTTGGTAAACTTTTGTCCTTATACATCGACGTAGATCGCATACAAACTTACGGTTTTCGGATTTTTCCCTTTAATTTATTCTATTTTACTGCTTCTTGACATTTTTTTTATTAAGTACGTTTACAAATGTATGAGAAACACGACATAAACGGCCATATATTTTGATTGCGTTGACTTTTCACAGTATTTTTTCTCTTCAATCGAGGGCTCCGAGCGTTCCTCAAATAAATGATAGACGGACAAACAGTTTTTTTCTTTTGAGGTACGGAACCCTATAAAATAATCGTTGTAATTAGGTAAACTATTATTAGCATATTAATTACACTGTACTTGCTTTGTTTTCCAAGAAAGTTTTTTGTATTTACATCTTTTACATCAGTTGTAAGAGCTTAAACAAACAAAATACAAGAGTCATTATAAAAATAACCAAATGTAGTGTGCAAAGAATTTAAAAATTCCCTCGATTTCTCTAGAAGGAGGATCGTAGAGAATCCCTTTTAATTCGACTCTAAAGTTACAATTAGGTTAGTACACTGTAAATCTGCCTTTTTCATAAAATACATGCTTATAATATAAAAATTATGAGCAATCATAGATTATTTGACTATAACCGAACTTATTCCAACATACAAACTGATCCAGTCTGCTGCACTATTACGCATTTGTAGCCAGACGTAAGCTGATCGATATATGACGTCCGCACAAACTGAAGGGGTGGATATATCTCCATTGTTTCATAAAGCCCTGGTACAAGGGGTCACGAGTCGGCGCTGACGTCGGTGGAACACGAGGGGTGACTCGCTGGGGGTGACACGGGTAAATGGCTACATAATCGTGACGTCATATTTAGCTGACGAGTTAGGGTTGAATATAATTATTGTTAAGTCCTGCATTTGAAGTTGACATTGTGCTAATTTATTTATACTAAAATAAATTCAAATTAGGTTCTTCTTTTTTGGTTCTCAAGGTTTGAAACAGATTAGTAAAACAATAATGTAATGGCACCTTAACGTATGTTATAACTAACAGTGTCGTTCGTTACATAACTTCCAGAAGGCAGGGACCTTGCAAATTGTCAGTACGTGCCAAAACTATGTATCTTTGGCATTTCGCGTGACCTTTACCCCAAGGATGACGCCGCTCTTTGGGGTTGTTCTGTCCGCCCCAGAGGTCGATTGGACCAGGAGAATAGAATACTCGAAGATGTTTGAACGAAGTTATCTATCGACACAGACAATTCGGTTCTAATCTTATGATTTAATAATAAAATGGCCCCTGATTTGGAGAAGTCAGTCAAGTGTAGATAATGGATTGATTGATTGTCAAGAGCGAAGCAAATTATGATTAATTCATTATTTCACACGTTCATTCGTTTTTAAAAATAAAAGTCCCAGTTTTTTCTTTCCAATCGACTTGTACAAATTGTGTAATAGGTATTTGTTTGAAGTTATATAATGTAGTTCCTGTGTCACAACGATTGCAACACTATGTTATTTTGACAAAATGATAACTTATCATATCAGTTCCTGAATTCATCACTAAGTACTATCGTTTTATCAACTTAGATAAGTTTTTTCAATTTATTTTTCTACTGCGCCAACGTAACAAAAATCATTTCTATGGGTATTCTTAAAAAAGTGCTAAGCAAACATTTAAATTTATTTGTTCAAAAGTTAGTAAAATCTTAAATCATTGTAAAAAACACGAATATTTAATTAAAAAATAACCTGCCTAGTTCGACTCGGACTCGCGCTGCGAGGGCTCTGTGCAAACTTGAGATATGTATAAACGCAAACTTGAGATATAATATTATGTATATATCCATGGCCATATCTTTTGGCTGCGTAGAATGCATTTTTTCATAGCTCCAAGGGATCACATAGGTACTTGTTATTAAATTCAACTCGATGCCTCAACGCGTTCACAAAATAAAGGGACCTATAAGAGTTCCATTTTTTCTTTTGAGGTACAGAAGCCTAAAAACCCTTTAATTAAGCACTTAAAGTACAACAGTTGAGAAAAATACTTTAGACACATGCGCCAGCATCATCGGCTACCTTATTGCAACTACTAATTCAACGTAAACTTACATACCTCAACCTAATTTTACGATTACTAAAAAAAATTATGTATTGGTATATAGTTCAACCTGTGAGGTTGTCGTCTGTAGATGCCTTGAGATTATCAGGCATCCAGCCAGGTCAAAAACTAACAAGCGGCTACATACTTAGGGCACCCGCTATGGGGTACGAGCCTCAGTATTGGTATTAAGTGTAAACAAAACATCTATATTGGTGGTGTTGCTTGGATATGTCAAACTTGCAATTTGCCGGCGCGTTAGTGTTCCACGCGCGCTTAAAAGAGATGTCAGCAAAGCAGAGGGCCTGTCAGGGCCTGCCGGAGTTGCAGGTTGTTCGAAAGAGATACGGCGGCCCGGAACGTAGATGGCAATGGAAGATGGGTGGGTTCTTGTCACTTCAACTCTGACACATATGAGTTAGGAAGTTATGGTTTGATGATTTTCCACCACAAAAAAATTGCTCTGTGTATATACCCCTATACAGTTAGGTAAGTTTATTGACGTGTACTAAACTTTACTTCACATTTTTAACAACTTGCCTTTGATGTTTTTCATGCATAAATGTAGAGGTATTGAGTTAACCGGACAACGTGTTTAAAGCCTTTTTATTATGTAAAACCGTTTGATAACACGAGAGTAGTTTGACTATCAAATAAAGGTTCGTGATAAACCAAAGGCGTACGACAATGAAGACCGTATAAAAATAAATTAATAAGCTAGTCGGCCAACATAAATTTTATAGACCATTTATAAGGTTACCTAACTAACTTAATAAGTTCTGAGAAACCTTAAAATTAACATCACATTTATAACCATAAAGTATATCTTAAATAAATAGCAAAACTCAAAGTTTCTAAACAATTACTTTTATAACGACGTAACAGAAAAAGACATGCGCCCTAATTTATTCCTGTATTTCAAATGTTTTCTAAGTAAGAAAATCTGTGGGAATCCCAGCAAAATCTTTCCGCCCACCAGCTGTTCCGGAGGGCGGCTCTGAGTCGATGTCACGTGGCCACATTACTAAGGCTTCATAGCAACAAAAGGTACGCCGAACTATTTGGAGGACTTTATAGCATTAACTGGGCTTCATTCACAATCACGCACGACTTTGATAACAATCTTTAATTAAGATGTTCTTTAAATAGACGACCTTTTAGTAATGTTTTAATAAAGCTCATAATTGCCTCTACTACTTACATGTTCAGATAATTTATATGTTTGTGCTTTTAATAATGTTGTATCGTGCCAAGAAAACTATTTGCCTCTTCCTGTCTGAACAAATAGGTATATAAGTACATGTCGAAAATGATTGCAAAACTACGTAGTTGCTAGTCAAAATAAACTTTATAATATGTTTTCAAACGTTTTCAATTAAAAAAAGAAAACGAATGCATAGTTGGGTAACTTTTAAGGCGGATGCCGCCGCTCCGCCCCAGCCCGCCCAATGTAGCCTGCGTAGGGCGGCCACAATTTTCTACGGGCGGCTACTATACCAGGCTCGCAGACGACAGAAGAGCCTTGACTCTTAGACAAGACAAGACTGCATGAGAAATCTGAAAGAGACAGGGAATTGAGCGTCCACGCATGCGCTGTGGACGGAAAGTTTGGGGTGATTTTCATTCGTCAGAGAACGTAGACGACTACGGACCGCTATGAGCTTAGGGATTATGGAAAGGCATATGACGTCTTTTGTTAAGCGTAAACCTTGCTCGACGTTTTTTTACAAGTTTTCCCAAAAATATTCATAATTACCTACATACATTGTCTAATTAAAATTGATTGATTTTAATTGAAATTCAGTTAAAAAGGAAATCAGTTAAAAAATAGTTTTAACCTGGAATTTAATGTGAACCTACAACATACCTAAAACTCACTAAAAGCAATGTTAGTTTGGGTATTGTGTTCGATTTCTTCAAACTGTAAAGCGATTCATGGTTGCGGACTCGAGTAGGAAATATTAGTGTCTCGTGAAAATCCTTTGAAGTGAAAATATAAAATCATACCCTATATAAAAACTTCTCTTCTCCCTAAATAATTATTATAAAATCAGCTACGTTTTAATCCAAAGATCATGAACTTCTGTACGGCTAATAAACAAGAGCGACGAAACATAATTTGCAGGTTAGGGTGTTCTTTCCACTCTTCTGATTTTAATTGCCATTTTCTTTCTATTTTAGTAACTCCTATGCTAATTAACTTAAGCCTGCATAACGTGTTATGTTATTGTTTACGGAGGTACCTCCACCACCTCCACAAATATATTTATATAGTTTATAAAAAACCAAATCTTAGGGAAACGATTCGATAAATAAATTCCTTATTTTTATGAACCTGATATAGAGTTCGGACCAACCTTATTACATATACGCACGTCAACAATTTCGGTTTTGTAGCGATTTGATTTGTCGATTCTTTAAAACCTATTTTGTTAATGGTGACTGTATAAAAGTTAGAGTAAGTTGGTACAAAACTTACCAAAAGTCCATAGCCGAGTACCTATCTTATCATCACCATCGTACCTTTTCCCAAATACCTACATTGGACTTCGCTTTCCAGTCAACGGAATCCGGATGCAGTATTTTAAGTAAAGCAGACCCCTACAACCCAGTTACTGGATAATACCATATTACTCTTTGGAAAACTGGTTTATATTTCTAACGATTGTCAAAGATCTACTAGCAACAATCGGGGCAAAATTCGCTTTCTGTCATGGTCATCATCGGCCCGTTTAACGTTTAATTACTTTGTCAAAAACCTGTTCTACCCTATCCCTCTCTACTGGCAAAGTTACTTAACCTTTACAGGAGAGATTTCTGAATGACAATTTATCCGGTTAGCTCCTTAATTAGATGTAAGTTTGCCGGCTTCTCGATTCCCTGATCTTTATAATCTGAATCTCTTCAAAGTTCGATGATCCGGTTTTTTTCTAGACAAGCGTGCTCCACCCCAGGCCGCTTCATCACTTCACATCAGGCGAGTTAGGGCCTAACGCAAGCCCCTTTAGTATACAAAAAAGTTTCAGTAACATGAAACATGACCACCGGTATTGTGCTCATGTTTTCTCAAATCTTTTTTCCGCTAGCACTAGACCAGACAACTAAGAATTTACTTATCTTGAGGAGCACATATACATTGGTATCGTTCGATGTTTCCACAATGTTCGTCTGAGAAAGAATTATAAACCTGGGTAAGTTGATCTTAAGTTCTTTAATTTTGGCACAGAGCGACCTTAACCGTATGAAAATGATGTAGTGTGCTGACGCAGGTTGTGGGTAGGTACTTTCATAATTTATTTTACGTAACGTTTCGGGAGCAGCAGCGACATTTCGCGAGGCGTGCTATTAGGGAGCGGGGTATCGAGCATCGGGTGGCGGCGTCGTACGGCGTCGTAGGTCGTGACGCGCCCGAGTGACGTCACTGGCGAGGGTGGAGGGTGCGACAGCCGGCAGGGCAAGGGTAGTCACCCCCCAGTGAAAGTCGGGCCGTCGGCGTCAGTACAGCCTGGCTCGTCGATGAGCTCGTACACTTTACACTTCGCTCCTCTATTTACACCGATCGCTAACCTCTAATCTCAGGCATCGGGATCGGATATTAATATAAACGCCAGAAATATTAATTGAGTAACTACAGTCAATGAGACATCTATGTTCTAATTCCGTACAGTGAGTGAAAAGTTGTTACAAGTTTCGAGTGTAGCTGTTTCGCGCTAGATTGTTTTGACAAAATCTGAAAACAATATTGGCACTAGCATTTCCCTGCAGTACCTTCGTATAGGTTAATAAGCCACCAGGAAGCAGCTAAACTGGTGGACGGTGTTAGGTACGTTTACCCAGATCTTGTTAAAACTCTTTGTTTACTGTGTAGAAGTTACAATAAGCGCTTTTGATGACAATGTAAAATCGCAAAATACTATAAATAAGTGTATAACCTACATAAACTGGCCATGAACGAAATATTGTGGCCGACTAACTTCTTCTCAAAGCGCGACACGAAATACTGAATACAAAACCAGTAGTGACTTTAATTAAGAATTAGGCCGAAACCCTTAGGGTGCTAGTTTAAGTGATGACCTACAATAACGAATAATGAGGCCTTCGACTTCTGTTAACCCAAACTTTTTATTTACAATCTAATTTCAGCGCCGATGCACGAAAGCAGCTAAAAATAGTCGGGGTTTGCGCGCTCGTGTCTGCCCGCAGCCGGCCCGCGTTTCTCCCTACACTATTTCTGTCTTATAGAAAAGCAATAAGATATTCTACATGCTAAAGAATACCAGTGGACGGTTCCCTTGTAGATAATGAGAAAAGTGCGTAAAAAGAAGCCGGTTGTCGCGAGGCGACAGTGACTGATGGTGTTATAATAGTGTTTACGAAATACCTAATTATTGTGCCTCAATTGCAACGCATTCGCTTTAAGGTAACTAAATACATCCTATTATTTGACATATTATGTGTATTCCTTTTTCCAAATGTACAAAGCATTTATAAGTTTCTAAAAGCTTTTCAGATTCATCGAATTTATTGCATTCGTCATGCTAAGCCGTATTATGCATACTCAACGTTATTGCTAAAGATATTTTCATATATACATAGCCTTTTTGTCCTTGTATGTAGATTGATGAATCTTTATGTATAACTTATGTTTGCTTTCGACGTAGCTACAGCGATAAAACTCAGAAATTGATAACCCTATCGTTTTCGCTGCAGGTAGTTATTAAATCGTGATGTTATCAATCCTTGCCCACAGCAGACAGATCTAATCACACTGACGTAGATTAACGTAAACAAACAATAGCCTACCACACAAACAAAGTAGACATGGATACGAGGTGGGTAGGTACTTTCAACAAGTCCAAATCGAGTGTAAAAGTAATTTTAAAGATGCCGACGTTTCGTGTCGATGATTATTCTTAAGACTCGCATTATTTATTGTTTTGCAGTCAAAAAGACGACAAATAACAACGAATTGGTACTACTAACTGCATGTGTTGCTTCTCTATGGAAATTTTAAATTAAACAATATCTGTTAAAACTACAATATCGTTTATTATTTAATTAATCAAAGAAACTCAACAAGAAGTATAAAATATTTTTAACAAAATTTATATTTTAAAACAATAACAAAATAAACAATAACTTTGTGATTTAATTTGAGCTTGTATTATGGCAATATTTGGATTATAATCAGGAACTTGATTTTAGTTCATAATCCCTAACATTAGTAGGAGTTGTCATTTGATAATATCTTGTGAGCCCTTTTAAGGCACTATTTTCCTATAGATTATATTTATTAGCTACTCAATAAGTACTACACTAATAAAACATAAGTACATATTTATAGGAAGACTAGGACAATAACCAATGTGCTACACATGATCAATCTCTCTACATCTATATCACTATATCTGTCTTTCTCTATTACTATTTCTAGATTATATTGCACATTCAACAAAACTTTTGTTATAATTTTAAAGGTACTCATAGTGTAAGCTTTTTTTAAAGCCTTAGTTACATGGATATGGTCTGTTATACAAGTAACAAAAATGTCTGAGAAGCTAAGAGTAAATTAGTGATAGGTACATGATTGATAAAATCTAATAAAGTACTTAAAACTAAAATTGTTCAACACAACATACCAAAAGGTAAACATGAATAAAATGGCTCTGCTTTGCAAATAATTAACAATCATAAAAATTCTATAAAATTCATATATTATTTCCCATTGATATTATATGTTACTCTTAATTCTATTTGTTCCGAGCACCAGTACAATTGTTATCAGAGACTAAAACTAAAGCATCCACAGAATTTATCCTTCTATTGATAAGTTATCAAGCTTACTTTTTAAAAATTGGATCTAAGTAGGCAGTTACTTTTGGCCAAATCTCATCAGAAGTGCGTCCTTCAAACTCTTTAAGTATACCTTTTTGTTTATAGAACTCTATGACAGGTCTTGTTATGCTGTCATAGATCTCTAAACGCTTGCGTACTGCTTCAGGTTTGTCATCAGGCCTTTGAACCAAGTCGTCACCAGTCACATCATCTTTGCCTTCCACTTTGGGTGTGTTAAAACCAATGTTGTATACCCTTCCTGACGCCAAGTGGACCCAGCGGTTCTTTACTCTATCAATGATCACCTCGAAAGGCACCACTAGGTTCACTACAACATCAACAGGCTGTACTTTCCACAATGCATTAGCTTGACCCACTGTTCTTGGGAATCCGTCCAGCAACCATGGTTGGCTCTCAACTTTTTTCAATTCTGTGATCATAAATTTAATCATCACATCATCAGGTACTAGTTTTCCTTCATTTAAATACTTTTTGACTTCTTTTCCTAGGTCAGTTTGTTTTTCAATGTGGTCCCTTAGCTTGTCGCCACTAGAGACATGTGCTACATTGTATTTTTTTACTATTCGAGAAGATATAGTGCCTTTTCCTGACGCAGGAGCGCCAAGGATTAAAGTTTTTAATAACTTACTCTTCACAGTCATTTTTCCGACCTTTGTACTTTGATATTGACTGCTAATATCGCGCGCTCCGTCTCGTATACCATATAACTAGGTACACATACAGCCGTATTCAATATTATGAACTCGTTTTTTTATGCGGTATTTATTGATTAAGACAATAACCAAGGATATCTGCATTTGTTAGTTGATAAAAGTTGTTCCCTAAACACGCAACTCGAGCATTTATTTCGTAATATATTTTCAATACTATGTATGAAACTAGTCTAAATATTAGTTTGTATTTTATAACTATGGTTTAAATAACCTTGTGCATCGTTTCACTTTTAAACTAGTCGTAAAATAAAACAAAAATATGGATAAATCGTAATACACCAAGCACTGAACCAATTGAACCACTGCGCGCAGTCGAAACTGCAAATGTCAAACGTCAAACAGTTACGGGAGCGTTCGTATTAACACAGCTGCTACTATCGTGCCAGTTAAATGTGTCAAACGTTACGATATCGATTTTGTTGCCAACTGGTTTCATTTTAATGGTAATTTAATAATATTCCCAATTGCCTTAAGTTTAGCAATTAATTCAAACAAATCACTTTCCAATCACAATTTACTTTAGCATGAACGCATTCCTATAAAAAGTATGAACACCGCGAACTTTAAATTTACTGAATTACACTTCAACCTAAACTAACACGAATAAAATATTTTAGCATGGCGCTTGTAATGTTACCTTGTGATCTTCCCTGGTGGACGTCGGTGCAGCGTCACTTGAAACACTTGCTGCTGGCGTCTTCGCCGGCAAAACTCACAGCCAGCATGTTGAAAATACATGACATGTGCAAGTGAGTATTATTAGTTTAAAAACAATATCACTTTGATTATTACAATTAAAAGAGTATGATTAACCTTGGGGGCTTAGATTATTTAATGGGTTAATAAGTTTATCGCAAAAAGGCGCTTTCTTTTTAAAATTATAGATTTAAAAAAGCAAAGTCCTTAGCAACATCTTTTTTTTTTAGCCTACCTAATTGCTTTTCTTTTTTATACCAACAGCATAGGTATAGATCCGGAAGACGATATCAAGGACCCGGAGTTGATGAAGGGGTTGGAGGCGTTCCTCGAGGAGGAGATGACGGAGGACGAACGGAGGCACTTCCTCGACAACACCATCAGGATAATGGTGAACAAGGCGCTGCACCTCAAGCGCTGGAAGCCACCCAAAGGCCTCATGTTCAGCTTACAGCAACAAAGTGAGTTAATACATACATAATTTCACGCCTTTTCCCCATGCAAGTTAGCAGAAACTAAAAAGCGACAGCAGTAGCGATCCTCACATTGGCACTTCTTCTTTGTAAGCGTTCATAAAATAAAGTAGGTACTAAGATAGGTAATCATCGGCTTGTCGATTGATGAAACCTTTTCATTATTATAATTAAGACTTTTTGCTTGGTAGCCAATTAGTTCCTGGTAGTACACGCTGCAAGATCCTGCGTTCGATATCGTGGATGATAACTTTGGTATGATTATTTCAAAATCTTAAACTTGACAATGTTAAACTGTTGGCTTAAGTTTGTTATTAGACGGTAGGGAAGCTGGTCGCTTCAGTGCGGGAACCTATAAAACAATATATGCGTCTATTAAAAAAAATCATTTCACTACAACCAACAATAGGTAAGTTTCGAGCAAGCACAACCCTATTTTTCTAAGCCGGCATTTAATTACATTTTTACATGAGAGCTGCTTAGGTTTCTCAGTTACATAATACCCTGCATTATTATCGGGCTCCGGGGGAGCTTGTACGCATTAGGTACGTCAGAAAAACCGAAGACACCTAATCCGGATCCGGATTCCGGACAAACCCTAGCCGCCAGATAATTAAACATAGAACAAGGAAGGCATCCTAACTTTTATTTAAACGTTTTTTTGTTTGCCATGGCTTAAAATCTGAGGATTTAGGCGTCTGATAATTTTAATCTTTTTTTTCCGTTGGTTAATTTTCAACATCCACGCAAGCTTCTAAACCTATAAACAATTAAATTAAATTGAAGTGTGTTTTACAAAAATATGTCTGTCTGTTCCTCCTAATCTCTGAAACGGCTCGATCGATTTTGACAGGACTTTACCGTGTTCCGCATAAAACCCGTATTTTATTATAAATTCATATTTTTATTAAAACTATTACACGCGGACAAAGGTCGCGAGTTACTGCTAGTTTATTGCGAATATAAAACGATAAGATCTAGACATAGATCAAGTTTGTAGTATAACTTCAATCTAGAATTAAATAAAGAGACATTGCTCCTTGTAAACCTACCCTTTGTTAAACTTTATAGCTTCAAGTTACATAAAGGTAGGTATATTATTGGGTAGACTACATTAACTTAGTACCTATAATCTAGGTAATGCCGCAGTGGGAGTGGGATGTCGGATATCTGAACTCGGGGCCGCGTAGCTTTGATAAGAGTTTAATTTAAACTTCCTTCTTTTATTTCAAGACACTGTACTTAATTGGATTTTAATAATCGGGTTTTGAATGTAGGTGTGTATTATTTGAATTTTCAGCCCTATTTGGCCTTGTCGAGTGTTGGTGTGAGTAGGAACGATTTTTTTAGCTTAAGGCTATTTTCGACTGGTATGGTGGTACTGGTGTACTGATTTTAGTTCTTAAATAATAACGCAATTTCTTGAGATATTTTACTGTTATGCAGATAACACCTGGTTCCAATAAACAAAAAAGAGTCGTTTTGTTTACGGATGGTAGTAGGTATTTTGACATGTCTCGTAGAAAATACTACTATCCGTAAGTAAAACGAATCGTTTAGTGGAACCGAGCGTAAGACGACTCATGAATTAATGAAGGTGTCGATAAGTGTGTTTTATTTGCTGGTACATACTATTATCGGCAATTTATACTCTTTATATCTAGGTATACGAAGAGTAGCTCGTGGTAAATAATAGCTTCCGTTCTGGTTGATTTTGAAGTTAAGGCGCACTTGCCCAAGTTGGTCCGTGGACAGGTGACCACCCATAACATACCGAGTTTCTTCCGTGCCTGGGAAAGCACGTTAAGCCGATGGTCCCGGCTGTCATTTGTAGATCTTTGACAGTGGTTACAGGTAGGCAGCGGCTTCTAAGTCTGACAACCAGTCTTACCAAGGGTTATCATATTACCCAGTAATTAACTGATTTGTGGAGGTTAAATAGGCAGTTGTTATTTATCAAATACTGGTTTACAGCTGAAGCTTGTAAGTCTGGCTGACCCCAATATACTTGAGAAAAGGCTAGGGGCCTTTTTTGCGGATGGGAAATCATCAAATAACTTCCCCCAGGGCGGAGTGGGGCAGAGTATCAGATTTGTACTGACTAAAGCCCACCCATGTTCCTAAAATTGCCTTTTATATTCCGGGGCCGGAGTTTTGGATTTTGTATTTAACAGTTTGACCGGAACTTAAAGCAGATAGATAGATGAAAAACATGTTCGTTACATCGCAGACCTCATAAGTAGGTTTCTCGCTTTTCATCTGATGAGGACCATTATCAGATGAAAGATATGAGTCGACTCTAAACACTCTTTATTAACAGAACATTTTTCTTCCTCGTAGGTGATGCGACCGAACTCGATTACAACTTCGTGTCAGCGCTGGTTGCTCACGCTTTCTTCTCCACCAACCCCAAGCGGACGCTCAAGACACACCCCACCTTGCAAGACTTCAACTTTACACATTTTTTTAAGAATTTACACAGGTATGTGAGTACTAACAAACACGGTAACTTTGTGCCTAGAATGCTGTAACTAACAAGGTGGCCGGTATAGCCAAATATGTAGATATAGCCAATAATAATACACAGGCAAATATAGCCAATTTCCCAAACGTAATCCATAAGACCGTGGATAAAACGGAAGGCAAAGATGAACCCGATATTTTCTAGAAACCCACTACTACTACGTATCTACTTAAAGTATGAATAATAATAAGCAATACAGTTTCTTATTAATAAACATTCGCTGATATAACAATCAGGAGAACTAGTTCAAATTGATTTGTGGAATTGCTCCAATCACAGCCTGTCGGTGTTTTGATTAATCGTTTCTCTTTTGTTCTAGAAAATCGCAAAGGAACAAATTAAAAAGCTTGCTCCACTACTTCGAATGGTTAGATAAGAGTAGCAACGAGGGATCCATTAAATTAAGCAGACAGGTAAACTTCACCCACTTTACGACTAGTGGAAGCACTTTATGACTAAATAACACGCACGGTTACACTTGGCATACTTACATTATTTTACATGTTCATTCAAAAAACTACTTCAAATCTACAAATAGAGTGTTACTTCCTTACTCTTAAATATCTAAATACAAATCATAATCATTATTATTTGACGGCACGGTTGGCGCATTACAGTAGCTGAGCGATTGTTTGCTGCGCTGCGTGTCGCGGGTTCAATCCCCGCATGGAACAAATATTTGTATGACCTACAAGTAGTTGTTTCGGGTCTGGCTGTTTGTGTATGTGACCTTAAATATTTGTAAACGCACCCACGATACAGGAGAAATTTCTAGTGAGGGGCTACGTTTTTGTAAAAAAAAATATACCTAATAATTTCAACACATCAATCAATCATGCTCTTAGTGTGACTGTTTATCATCATCATGGAATCTTCTTTCGATCGTCCATAGTACCTTGTCTCGTGGGAAACCTTTAGACAACCGGTCTTTAGGTGGGACAGTGAGAGTGTAGAAAGTGTGAGATATTTTCTATCTCAACTAAAGCACCACGGTGGTCACCATCCGCACATGGGAGGAGGCACCATTTCCTCTTAAAAAACCACCAATGTTTTTTACAAAGTTTAGACAGTTGCATTGCTGATGTAAGCGGCCTCCAAGATCAAGAGAGAATTTCAGCACCACATAGGATAGCTAGATGGCTTAGCTGATGAGACCAGCCCAAAACTCCAAACAAGATAAAAATCAAGCTCAAGTCATTGCTTCAAATAGGCTGATAAGAACTTTTTGAAGGTCAATTTTACAAAAGAAAGTTCTCCAAAGCGCAAGCCTTTGGCAGAGATAAAACATCCACGCATCCACATTGAATAGACCCATGGCCCATTACGAAGTCTTTCCCTAATCTCATATCAAAATTATTGTTATATTTCAGGTGATGACCTCAAAACAGTGGTTGACAATAGAGGACTGGTTAGAATGCTCACTACCGCTGTGCAGGCTGCTGGTGCGGCACGAAGGACGCCCTGAGAGGTGCGAGAACGACGAAGCTATCCGAGTGTGCTTCGCGTCTAGTCGGGTCGGCGGGGATACACTTATTGATGGAGAGTCACAGGTATCGTAGAAGAAATAAGTTTATTTCAACATGGAAAGATACGAAACAGAGCTAAATTATAAGCTGGACACTCTATATTAAAAGCCTTAAACCGTTCAGACGGCAGGATTTTGTAGTTTTTAGGGTTCCGTAGTCAACTAGGAACCCTTATAGTTTCGCCATGTCTGTCTGTTCGTCCGTCCGTCCTCGCTTAATCTCTGTGACCGTTAGCGCTAGAAAGCTGAAATTTGGTACCAATATGTGTATCAATCACGCCGACAAAGCGGTAAAATAAAAATTTGAAAAAAATGTTTTATTAGGGTAGCCACCCTATATGTAAAGTGGGAAGTGTATTTTTTTTTAATTTCAACCCTAACGTGTGATATATTGTTGGAAAGGTATTTAAAAATGAATAGGGGTTTACTAAAATCATTTTTTGATAATGTCAATAATATCGGAAATAATCGCTCCAAAAGTAAAAAACAATAAGTTTAGAAAATATGAAAAAAATCTGAAAAGTAAATCTTTATAAGGACTTTCTATGAAAATCATTTTGAACTTGATTGACCAACAGTTTTTGTACAAAAAAGACAAAAAGTTGTACAAAATAATTTCTGGACTAAGTTTGTAGTATAATCGTATATGCAAGCTTTTTTTGTAACTTTGTTTACATATTTTATTATCCTGAACGTATCTTTTTTCAAACAAAAAAAGAATTATTGAAATCGGTTCTCGCAATCCAAAATTACCACCGAAATTGCACGTCTTTGTATTAATTAGTAACCCAATTCCCCGAGAGATGGCGCTGTAGGTACTTATTACATTGGATCGGGTATTACCGAATTGTTCGTTTGGCCTCATAACTGGGAACACTTATTGTGACGGACGGGAAACTACGGAACCCTACACTGAGCGTGGCCCGACACGCTCTTGGCCGGTTTTTTAATTTACCAAAGGTTAGTGCCATATCACGTGTCGTTTATGGCTTCATATACAAATTCTATTAGTGCGCTTTAGTTTCTAGATTATTCCTTGGACTACAAGATCATACATATCATCTAATAAGTATTCCTAATAAGAATTTCGGTCATAATTACACAACAAAAAATTTTTTGTTAATCCCCAGGAATCTCTATCAATGTTCATGATGCCAGAACTTCTACCAGCGATGTTGTCGGTAGAGGCGCTAGAAGACAACGAAGTGCTCAAGGTGGAAGGAGTCAGGCTGTTCAGCAGGATCTGCGACAAGAGACAGAAGACGAAAGTGGAACTGCTTGATGAACCTAAAACGGTAAGACCATGCGGCTCATGGGGTATGTGGACGATTGAGGTGTTGTAAAATAGTCACGATTATCCCGGTTTCCCGGTTCTTACCAAAACTGGTATCTACTTTCGACTATAATATTTCCACAGGTAACAGTTTGCCTAATGGATGCTGAAGACTACAGCAAGCTGCCCCTAAGCCAGTGGGAGGAAGACAACGTGCTGCGAGAGCTCAACAAGTGCCTCCTCGCCTTCCAGCAGACGCCCATGAAGAGCAGAGAAGGCACGCGGCATGAAAGGAGACTCTCACCCATAGGTAAGGGCTTTAAATAAACTAAGAAATTCAGAGTAAGAAGCTGTCACGCATTTTATCTTCAGTGAGTCAAATCCATTGGAGCTGATGAAGACTAAATTACTAATACCTCTGAAGCATCGGATCGGATCCAGCGGAAAACAACTAGAAATGCATTTAAATAAATAGTGGTAAATTTCATCGGTGAAAGTGACTTGGCTATTACCTGTAACTTGGTTATAGATAACTTGGCATCGTCTTGACGAGGTATTGTGAGATTTATGGTTGAAATAGTAAGATTCCCTGAAGCGCGTCAAATATATGCCTTGTAACTCTGCTAAGCCCAACAAAACCGATAGGAATCTATATTCTCTACTCATTATTTGTTTTTCCATGTTCTCTAACAGGTCTTCCTTCACGATTATTTTCAGGAGAGTCTTTCAGCCACACGCCGCCCGAAGTGGAAGCCACGGTGATCATAAAACAAGCTTCATCATGCAGTACGCTGAACAGCTACAACAGTCGCAGTCCCTCGCCACAGAACTACTGCGCTGCCACGCTCAACCTTAATGATCCTAGTTAGTATGATCCCGATTAGGTTTGCAAGCAGCCAACCAACAACCGATGATATGTTAAAGCCATGATTCTCAAATGAGAGGAAGGAAAGTTCTCACTTTTTGACAAACGGAATATTGATGGCAATAATATCGACTTTGGCATTTTATATGGCCGCTAGTGGAATGCCGTTAACATCATCTTCGCCGGGAATTACATATTTTTGTTTGCAGAATAATTGCATGATGGTTAATTCCACAAAAGAGTCGTTTTGTTAAGCCAGCTGTCCCATTTTCGTATGGCCGTGGGGGACTTGTCATTCTTTATACAAGGGATGGTCGGGTACACCGCGCGCTTCTCACGCTCTTCATTTGTTTACAGGCGCAGAGTTCACAAAAAAGAAATGCTGGCTGTCCCCAGACGGAGACATGCTCAACAACCGTCGAGGAAGGTTCATAGTGCTGGGTTCTTCCGGAGAATGTTTGCCAGTGACACGGTCTACCGGGGGCTTGCAGGACGGGCAGGAGGACAGTCTTTACTCAAGCTGTAACTCCAGTGATGACGAGTACCACAGCGCTAACGATAGCTTCGACTATGGTAACTATCAAGGAATTTTGCATTATTAAATTCTGCTGAGCGTTCAGTTTTTCATTGACAATCTATCTAAAATGTACTCTGGTAATAAAATCGCTCACGATTGTATGTGCATACTAACACTTCATATCGGAAAATTCAAGCGTGACATTTTTCTTTGGTTAAGGAGGAATAATTAACTGAACTGCTACAGAGAGCGTTCTGAAGCCGTTAATTAGAAAAAAATACAGCAATGCTGTTAAAATGTACAATAAGTACCTACCTCTCTACCCTACAAACTTCAAATTCTTTAGGGAGCACGAGCATGATTTTGTGACTATTACGTCAATACTCTTTTTCCATTTCCAGGTAGCGAAGACGAAGGTCGCGGCGAGAGCGCTCGTCCTAATTCATTCCAGTATCTCAAGGAGTTATCTACTGAAGAGCGACGGCTCAGCTTCGCGGACCGTCTACGGGAGGCGTTGAGGAGAGAGGCTGAACATTCTACCACCACTAGTACTGGAGACTGGTCCACAGACAGCTCGAGCTATGCTGTGGGTATCAGCATATCTGGGGCGGAGGTGCAAGACAATGACATCAGGTTAGTTTTTTTCAGAATTTTGGGCAACTTTCCCAGGTCGGATGATTGTCTTTGCTTTTGAAATTCCAAAATTCCAATTGAACAATTTCGGACTGAAAAATATACTAGTGTTCATGTTGCGAGTAATATTTCCGAAAGACCGGTTATCGGTGACCATCACGCTACAAAATCGAGCCATTGCTAATTGCTCTTCCAATACAAATCCTCACTAGACACATTACATGATGCAACTGTCTTCCTTAGGGTAAAACGGGGCGGTTCGGTGGGCTTTGTGTTAACGGAGAAGGAGACAGTTAGCAACGGCGAACCCTCACCGAGACACCGGCCACTCGGCAGGAAGGACACCGGCAACAGCTCCAAGTACAGCTTTAGCACTGAGTATACGTGAGTATCTTTATTGAGAAGGTACATTGATGAGATAGGCAGCCGACATTGTTGCCATAGCGGGTAAATCTTAGATGAAGCTGACTTAGAAACGTGGAACGTGGAGCCATAGATGAAGGTGATAAACTAGAAAACGAATGTGAATTTCCAAGGAGGCTTAATGCCAAACCCTTCTAAGATGTCTCTATCAACAAAAAGGAAGTAAGTTGGTTTACCTATTTTCTGAGGTTATGCTGGAGTCGACTCATTTATCAAACCTGTTTCAAGATACATACACAATTCGATAACTTTTTATATCAAATCTATTATACATGGAAAGCTTTTGTTGTGACTCATCATTATAATCACCTAGTCCAAGTTACTTAGGGTCAGCACATTACGTTTTTTCTTCAATTTGCCTTTTTCTTTCCAATCATTCCTCACACATTCCACCATCTTTTCTTTGGATTCCAACAACGACAACGAGACGTACTGAGGCGAAAAACCCTCAGTCCATCTTCTCGTTCTGACTTAGGACTCCCTTTTTTTCTGGTGGGAAATCATCCAATGACTTCCCCCGCTCTGGGCGGAGCGGGGGGGGGCATGTCAGACCTTTACTGACTAAAACCCACCCATGCTCCTTCTATTGCCCTTTACGTTCCAGGGCCGCGGTATCTCTTTCGAACAACCCGCAACAACTTAGGACTCCCTAAACTTATGAATCAAAAACTTTATTTCAGTTCGGAGTTAGAAGAGGTGTACGAGCAGTTCAACCAATGGCTCAATGATCCCATTGTCGACTCAGAATCTGGCGAACACAAAACTCGAGAGTTGGACTCCCGAGACTTGGCTGTGATTAGGTAAACTACCTTCTTGTAATATTAGATTGGATCTTAGAAATAAGATTTAATATTCGGGTTCACATCACAAATGTATTTAAAATTAGCAAGCGTACTATTACCAGTAACGTGATAAACAGAGCTGGAGGTCGCCTTAATTCCATATTTGGTGTTTATATCTCTACAGCCCCATTTTAATCATTTTTTTCACAACCGTGGATAATTTGAGATTGTTCGAAAGTGGAGCTATTGTATTGCTCCAATGCCTGGAATATTTGCTGAATATGAAATTTATCATTAATAGTTTTTTTGCGACATCCTCATCATCATACTCAGGGGGTTAGGGTCTGTAGATGTATCCTCTTCCCTTTA
Organism: Ochropleura leucogaster; assembly: GCA_958449745.1. NCBI lineage: Eukaryota > Metazoa > Arthropoda > Insecta > Lepidoptera > Noctuidae > Ochropleura > Ochropleura leucogaster. The sequence continues at coordinate 11,824,262 of OY288203.1, read as the reverse complement.
GTGCTAACGGCCCCGTGTTGCCGCCTGGAGGAGAAGTGTTTGCGGAGGCAGGACCAAATTGGGAAGATACTTCAGTCTTGCCACAGCAGTGCCTCGATGAACAGAAATTCTCCAGGTAGAAAGACGGTTCATTTTTGAATAACGATGACAAACTATTTTGCGAGATGACTTCTTATTCGCGTCGCAAACTATCATGCATCTAGTATGTCCCAATAGTTCACCTCGACATTTTTGCAATTATTTTTCTTCTTTTTCGGGTATTGACTTTCATTTCAATCATGGACAAAATGCGGCGCAATGACCGAATGTCCGACTTGGATACATTCGAAAAGTATGATTGTCATGACTTACATCGTGAGCATCACCCGATTCTTACACAAGTTCCTTTTATCCGGATTTTTTAGCTAAAATTACTTAACTTAGTGCGTTAAGACGCATAGCCCAGATGTCTTTGCTCGCGCGGCTCCGTGTTCTGTGATTTTCATCTTGAATGTACTCTCCACCCAGACCTTTATTTATCTCTCCCGAGAGGTCTTGCCACAAACCAGCAACAAAAGGCAAGACAAACGCTAATTTTACACTTACGCACTCACCCTGTCTCGGAATAACTCGGCAAGAGTGAAGCCAAAGAAATGGTGGCCGTACGCTCTCACCTCGGTGTTCCTCGCATGACTATACACTTACGCACTTCCCGTCTCCGAGTGTCACGATTACACGATTTAGTCAAGACTTATACCCTGGTCCAGGTTCGCGGGCTCGCTCCTCAAGCGCACGCTGTCGGAGTCGCTGGCGGTGGGCGGCGGCGGGGCGGGCGCGGACGCGGCGGAGCTGTACGGCCGCGAGCCGCGCCCGCTGGCCCCGCGCCCGCTGGCGCTGGCCGCGCGCTCGCTGTCGCTGGAGCTCGCCAGGCACAAGCACCGTCTCGCCGCACATCTCGTACGTAATGCACAATCATCCGTACTTGTCTTTCCAGCACATAGGTTTCAAACCAATGAGTAGAATACTTGTACCAGGTCTGATCTATGGACCTTTCAAAGTTATTTTACCGCTGATTTTGCATCAATTTCACCATTAAAATTATAGCAATGTTTATTTTTGTATCAAAATTACTTATTTGATGTCTTCAGAATAAATAGTTTTTGGTGCTCTCAGAGGTAAAATTAAACTACAAAGACTGTATGTAACCATTTTTTTGCGTATGCCGTGAGCAGATACCTTTGAACGAACTTCTAAACAGATTCATAGCTCAAGAGTTCTAACGCGTGTTCTGGGTTTTGTTTCTACGTATTACAAATATAATATAGTACACCATATTAACACATTAACCAATATAGTTGCAACAACTATCTATTGAAAGATAAATAGTTCCAATTAATCTATCAACTAAGTACCTACAGGATTTAACTTACTGATTTTGTTCTTTTTTTAAATAATATTTAACGACAAGCAAACCAACGTAGTTTGACTTAAAACAAATAACTTTCCAAAAAAAAACAAAACTAATCAATTAAACAAATCAAATACAATCAAAGCACCCTACGTATCTAACGAAATAAATAAACCGGTGACCTAAACTGCTATATGTTTTGACAGAAACGTAAAGTAAAAGAATCTATACCGGAGGAGTTTATAGAGGGAACACGAGCGAACGACACGACACACGGCGACGAAACCAAAAGCACAGACACGTCGGCCGAGACCGACGCACTGAACCGCGGTCTCAGGAAGAAAAAGTTGAACTGGATGATAAACATGATCGTAGAAACTATTGAAGAGACCGTGGAATGCGAGCCGGTCACAGTAAAACTAAAGAAACCGAAGGTCAGACCGCAGGCGTGCACCCGGCTGTCGCTAACTTGTAAACAGTATACTAACATAACATCACTGATTATAATCGTCTTCGCTTTCTGTCGAAACATATACTTCTGTGGTGTTGCATGTTTTAATAATCGATGCTAGAAAGAGTGGGGTTCGTGTGCGTCCATGTAGCGTTCTGCGTTCTAATTGGCTAGCGCTCTACCAATCAGACAACCTAAGCTCGTTGCACTGTATTTCAAAACGCACTCCTCTCCAGTTATACGTTGTTCAATATCTTATCTGTAAAATCTAATTTTGATGTTCACTTATTTTCTTTTTATTTGCAATACAAATTGAGCTAAAAATACTTATGCATATCGATTTGGTAGACGGTATTGCTAATGCTGGTTTGCTTGAAATAACGGTATAGGTGTGTATTTTCAGAATAATTGATTTTATTTCATTGTTTTGCGGACTAGACCAATTCCTAATTACAGACCCAATCCAATTAAACATAAGATGTGACTACAGATTTATTAGGTGTTATGTTATGTTCAACGTGAAGTTCATAAACCTAATCGAAGACGAGTACAGGAGCAGAAGAATATATATGATACCGTGCATAATCAGGAGCATTCATGAGCATTTAGTGCAAAATTGAACACTTCAAACGTTTCCTCAGGTGTTCTCAAGCTCGCTGTCGTAGGCTCGTTTGCTGCCACTGTCATAATTGCTATGAAATATTGATAGTTACAGCTCTTGAACGTCGTTTATATCGAATACAATCACCCTTTGACATTGACAATAAGGTTCATGTTCAATGTCCTAAAAAATTATTTGCTTTGCCGTAAATAAAACTAAGAAATCTGAATGAAATTGATCGCAACACGGTCCACAGCTGTCGCAGCTGGCGCACAAGATCGTGTCGGGCGGGTCGTGCCGGCCGGTGGCGACCGGCAACTGGGGCTGCGGCAAGCGCCTGCGGGGACATCCGCAACTCAAGCTGCTGCTGCAGTGGCTGGCGGCCAGCGTGGCCGGGGTACCCGCGCTCATTTACTATACGTTCGGGAATGAGAAATTGTTTAAGGTATGTTGGAACTTTAAAATTTCTTGCCAGCACCTCTTATAACAGTATTACTTTAATGTCTAGACGGAGATATACACAACTCAGTCTCTCTCTGTCCCTATCTAGGGTTAGATTGAAACAATACTGCTATTCCTGAGGTCATAGTACTTGAACTCAATTTTTAAAGGATTGGCCTAGAATAGAATTATGGGAAAATAAGTTTCAAGCATGTTTAAGGAGCAAAAGAGATTTTTACAGAACTTAAAATAGTGATCATTCCAAACAAAGGGTTGTTTTTTTTTTAAATTGCAAGATACATATTACCTAACCGACTTCGCGTACCGCTCTTGTCTGTCTACGAATATACCTACTTGAGATTCGGACTATTTTCGACGAGTGACGACGAGAAAAAATAGTGACCGTGTCACGATCGAAACGAAAAGGATGTTGAATTATAAACTCTTATGTAACTTAAATGTCATTGTTCTCCACAGTTGGACACGCTCGTCAGAGTCCTAGTAGACAGAAAATGGACGGTGGGTCAGTTAGCGCGCGCCGTGCTCAAGTTCGCGCGACAAACGCTCAGCGAGCCGCACGTCATCCCCGACAACCACTCGCTGTTTGACGAGCTCATCGGCATCGAGAAGATACCGGACGACACATAGCTAACAATCGCCCGGCGGCAGGCTAGGAGATAGCCGGACACAGCCACACCCGGTGCTTGCCACTAGTTTGTATAGCAGAGGACTTGTTGTTTAACAGCGTCATACCACCAGTCAGTCGCAAATGGAGTTATAGAGTGCGAGATAGTCAACAGCTGTCGTTTGACGCAGGGTCTCGTGATACTCCAACACAATAGTGCGCGTTCATGTTAGCACTCTCTTTGCTCACTACTCCGTGACACAATATGGTAGCTTCGTTCGGTCACTCCACTATAACTCATTAATGCATTTATGTTATTCCGTCATCATACTCAATAGTAAGGTGGTTCAACTGTGTCTTATTTTAAATAATGTTTGTGGACTTTTAGATATTTTTTACGAAATAGTTACATAAAAGCAATACTAGCGTTTGATTCGATTTAAAATACAAACTAAAAAAAAAGTATTTTTATACAAAACTATCGATTAAAGTACAATTATAATGTTTACCTAATGTAAGTTTTATCAAGTAATTGTTAATAAACTTGATTAAAAAAATATGTAAAGGTGATTTTTAATTATGACAGATTTTAATAAATTTACATAATTTATAGGGCAGTGCTAATATTAAGACTGTGTACTGTTTATAAAAGGTTTCCAAAGTTTACCACTTCCAAGTTTTTTACTATCGCGATATGTAATCATCCTAACGAAGTTAGCTACTACTATTTGTAAATATTGGAGAACGAGTTATTTCTAAAACCATCACAAACATTTATGTAGCTTGACAATATACTTATCCTGTTAGTCATATAATTGACGTCACTTCCGGTTCCCACAATATGGTGTCTTACAGTGTAAAGACTTGATCTAACAAAGTCTTCCATAGCATGAATCTCAATGTGTCCAAAGTTGTTAATTTTGAAGTGAAACTATAGAATTTTCAAACGGGATGCGAAAATAAAAAAAATGCGTCACAAATTTGTGTATTATTTTGGTTGTTTTTTTATTGAAATGATTTTTGTTTAAGGTACATTTTATTTATTTTATTTAAGTAGCTTTATTAAAAATCAGTCACTGTGTCAATTAAGGAACGTGACATTCACAATCAACTTAATTGGTATGAATCAATGTCATGAACAAAAAGATAATGCTGATAATTCAGGACTTAAGCACACATTAACATTTGCAATTGGTAAGCTCAATAGCTATATAAGGCCATTGCATTTGTAACGCAACTAAATGACAATAAGATTCAAATTACCGTTACTTTAATTAAAACTGCGAAAAAAAGCCCTGTATCAACACTAAATTATTGAGTGTATTTAACTCAAGAAATAATTTAATTAAGCTATCTTAATTTTTCAACATTTTCTATTATTTCCACCGACATCAATACACATTTGTTTTGGAACGCGGTTGTAATATTTTCGAAATTCAATATAAGCAGTAGAATCACAATAAACTGCCACCTAATAATCTAAATTTCCTTAAATTGTACTGAGTATAGAATTCATGGAAAAACTCCCACTATGGTTACAGAAAGGGATAAAAAATGCACGTTTTCCACTCACTCTATGGTCTTGTTGGTGTACAAAAGAGGTAATATTAACGTCCGCCCTAAAAGAAAAGGCCTCGCATGCGGCGGCCCATGCCCTGTCTGTCGTAGAGGACATTGAACCTGTTGACTAGCTGGTTGATGGCGTTGCAGCCCTTCGTGATCGTGCCCAGGTACGTCATCAGCGCCACGTCGTTGCATTGCTGGAAGCAAAAGGATAAGCTCAGAAAGACAAACTTTAAAATATCTGAAATAATACAAGTAAACGAAAAGACAATTCTACTTATATTTAGGTTTTTAACTGGTCTAGGCTTGGGTAGGATAGGTTAGTTTCTTTAATGGTTGATAATATCGTAATATTTAACTGCTAAACGGCTGGACCGATTTGTATATTTCAATGGGTTCCTGGATGGTTTGAAAACACAATTAGAACCGATAGGTGGCGCTGCTGTCGGTATGTCACCAAGTATATAGTTAGCGCAATATAGGACAGAAAAGGGTGTCTTTGCCTTGCAGTATGCTAATACAGGCTAAAGACTGGTTGTTGACTTTTAAACTAGACTACACGTAGTAGCTGCCAAAGATCCATAAATGACAGCTGGGACGAACAGTTTAACGTGATTTCATGAATGAATGGCGGCGTTATATCAGGGATGGACACCTACGACAGACCTAGACAACAGGGGCGTGCGCTCTATATAGGCAAAAAGACACTGCCGACCCTAGACTCCATAGGTAAACAAAGAAAGAAAAAAAAACAAAGAATAAACAAATATCTAATTAATTTAAACTTTTTCTATAAATTCCTAACGTAAAAATAATAGCAACGTTCCACACCGCCCTAAATTAACACTATGGCAGGCGTTTCGCGTTCAACAGATCGTCACGAGCGAATTATAGGCAAACTTCAATAGTGCCTTTAGTTCATTGATAAAATTTATCAATGAACTAAAGGCACTATTTAAGTTATAAGTAGGCATGAAGTATGCGTGTGTGTGTAAAACCTCGTGTACAGACACGTCGTGTATGGCTCACACAGCGACGTATCTCCTGTGGCATGAGAAGCCAATCGGGGGCAGCGATTCATGTCGCAATTCGTTGCGACATGAACAGCTCGTTGCATTGGTCGGTACAGCTCAGCTTTTTACTGATTGGCGCTCAACAGAAATTATACGACAAGTTGAAGAAGTCATTAGCTATGTACAATTCCGGTTGAAAGTGATGCAATTTTATTTGTCAACATTTTATTATCAAAATTTTGAAATGTTTATGTGAAGTTTGCAGTTATTATTTGTTTTTTGTGAATAATTAATTAACGAAACGCAAATTCAGTTCGATTTGTTCTAAATTCTATAATGTGTGTTTGTTAAAAGTAATAAATGGTAGGTTTTCTCAATCGTCGTTTAATAAAAAGCTTCAAATAGTGTCGAAAGGTAGATGTGTGCTTGAATTACCAGCATTAACCCAGCAAAAAGGTAATGTAACTCGTAAATTTAATAAGAAAAATTATGAAACATACTCCTGGCTGTGTGGTTGCATACACACAAATAAATTATATTGTTTTCCGTGCCTGTTATTTAATTCGAATAATACAACAGTGTGGAGTCATTCGGGGTATACCTACAGATTTACATAATTTCTATTCCGCGGCAAAAAAGACTAACTAACACGTGCAATTGCGGAATCTTTCCTAATTTTCGCGGAAAAATAAACGCTGCCTACCCGGTCATGAAACCCTGTGCACGCCTGTGCTAGACAAGCCTTCGATTGACACCCGTTTGGCTGTCACTTTTTAGCTACGAGACAAGTGAACAATATTTGCCTCTTCATGTTATTGTAAGTATACATACATTATAGAAATGTGTGCGGAACTGTTGCGAGGTGAGCAGCGGCAGTCTGTTGGAGAGCGCGCGCGCCTCCCGCAGCAGCGTCGGGCGCGGCGGCAGCGAGCCGTCGCGGATGGCGCGCACGGTCGCCAGCACCGCACGCACTCGTGACACTAACATCTTGATAGCTGAGCGTTGAGCTGTTAGGTGTTCCGCCACTGGAATTGACACAATACTTGTAAGATCTCTTGGTGTATAACCCCGTTATCTTCATCTATACTAATCTATACTAATATTATAAAGCTGAAGAGTTTCTTTGTTTGTTTGTTTGTTTGAACGCGCTAATCTCAGGGACTACTGGACTATTGGAAAATTATTTTAGTGTTGGATATCCCATTTCTTGAGCAAGGCTATAGGCTATATAACATCACGCTTCGACCAACAGGTGCTGAGCAGCGTGGGTGAACAGCTAGTAATAAATATAAATAAATATCGAATTCACTCGTAAGGTGACATTTAGGGCTGAAATTGCGTTAAACGGGCACCCGCCGCGTGTCTGCATGCGTGGGCTCTGTGGGTATGTGAAGGACCCTGTCACAGGTACCTAGAGTTCATTCGCTTGGCCTCATATGACAGACCGACACTATAGTTTCACAATTACCCTTTCTCTGTCGAAAGACATTTTCACAGCGTGTGTCCCCGCGTCCATTCACTTTTGTATGAAACCGCGCGGGTACCCAAGCACATACAACAGGCCTTAATAAAATCACAACTTTGAGTCAGATACAAAATCACTTGTTAGTGTATTGACATTGTTTGCTCTGCTATCGCAAGTTACTGTGTAACAAAATCTTTGTTTCACTAAACGCAATCATATTATTTTACCTTTGATAAAAAGGTGTGGAACTGTAGATCGATGAAAAAAAACATAATAATTTTAAAAGTCTGATGTTCGACACACACCAGTAAGACTATTCGCCTGTAATTTAACAATCCAAAATTCTTTTTTGTAAAGAATTATGTGGTTCCTATACTTTGTTTTATTATAAGTTGCACACTATAATTTGTAATAAGTTCTTGTAAAATATTGCTTAAAGCAAGGGTCTTTAAAGCGCCATTAACTTTTTGAACGCCAGAGCATCAACGCGCGCGTGCCGTCCACGCCGAGAAACTCATTTTACCTCTGTTTATGTTGGCATCCAAGGCACATGCTTGCTGGTCACACATAATTATGTTGTATGACAATCCCGTTCATAAAGTTAGAGCCATGTATAGACAAAAGAAACACCTTACCTAAACTGTTTAGCGCAGCTTCGCCAGAAGACACCCTGGCCACATGGTCCACTCCGATTCTTTCAGCCTCCTCGGCAGCCAGTGTGTATGTCAGTGGTGCCAGCAACATTGTGGCTCTACCATTTACTACGTCTATCACCGACTCGTATAACACCACTGGTAGTTGCTGAAATACATATTGTAAACTTATAAAAAGGTAGGTACTTACAAAATTGTATTTTTTTTTCTTGATGAAAAATAATTTAAACATATATTAGATAACCTAACTATACACGTTTACAAATAAAAATAAACGCTTAGGCTCTGGCCAGGGTAATCAACCAGTTCAACCACGTTAGTTTTGACGACACGGTTGACCTGCGCTAACAGTGTGGTCAACACTAACGTGGTGGCTAAGCGTTCGACTGCTGCGCTACGTGGCCCGGGATCGATCCCTGCACGGAACAAATATTTGTATGACGTAAAGATAGTTGTTCTGGGTTTCTGTATATGCATGAGAGTTTAAATGTTTGGTACGGTACAGGAGAAATTACTAGTGTGGGGCAAAGGTATTTTTAAACAAAAGAAGAAAATAAGTATTACTAATCAGATTCAAATTGTTAACGACTTTAGAAACGAAAAAGTGTTTATATTGATGTAGTACAATAGCAATTCTGCCTTAAAATATCTACAGAAAACCATTTAAAAGATAATGAATACAATACTGTCAGTCCACTCACATCTCCATTCCTTCCTGCAGGGTTTAGCATCAGCATAACTGGGCACTCGTTGATATCACAGATTTGTCGGTGAATGGCAATTTCTTTGTCTGTGGGGGCATCCCCAGTCGTATACCAGCCGAGAAAGTCCATGTCGGAGAATACTTGTTTGACTGTCCAATTGTAAGATTTAAGTTAATAGGTATCCATCCCAATTTAGTATTCAAAAGAAATAAAACCACATTATAAGTATAATTTCCGTTGCTGATTTATAACCGCAAATTCTAATGAATAGAAGCGAATTTTTGTGACAATAGTAGACTTTATTCCAACTATGTAATGAACACAATGGTTAAGAGCTGCTCACCGCGGGAATACCTGAGAATGCTCGAAAACCTTGCAGAAGACCTGCAAGTTGATATCTTGGTTGAACTAGTCTATTGGTATGTTACACAATGTTTTTGAAATTTTGCACAGTAAGATTTTGTTACGAAAATTCGCTTCCATTTCAATGTTTATTGCATCCAAGCATTGTTATTGATAACAAACTGCTCCTACTATAAAGCCTACCTCCATTATATTACTTTATCAATATACTCCTATTAAACCTTCCTTAAGTAATTTTGCTCTCCTTTCATTAAATGTTTATCTTATTCTACCATAGGTTATAGAATGATTAACAGAGATCTATGCAGGGAATTAATAATAATTTAGACATTTGTGTCTTATAAAAGAGAACCTTGGCAATTCATATAATAACCCTATGTGGTGAACACTGGATAAATTCTGATTTTAATTAACTAACTTATGCTGAACCTTTGAGCGGTGACAAGAGGTGTCACAGGTGAGCGTAGAGCTGTGCTGTAGTGAAAGATAGTTGCGTCTTACATTCTCAAATCACCAATTATGTACTTATTTACAGTTATATTTTGCAATTTTCACCAAAAAAAAAAATTTGGGAATAGAACATCCTCATTTTGAAGAAAAAAAGAAGATTACATTAGAATAGAAGATTAAATAAATTATTTAAATTAAAATAGAGTACAAAGTTAAGAGGGCACATTCTTGTAATTGCAAGTTCTTAATCATTTATATTTTATAGGCTTTTTTATTTCATCTTTTCATATGTTATTGAACTTTTTTTAAAGTCTGTAGTATGAAGAAGCTATAATTGGTATTTTTAGTTAATAGACCAAATACGACAAGAGGCTTCTACACAATAACCATTCCACCAGTCAAAACTACATTGATTACTGAATCCACACAAAGCACCATGTCTAAAGACATCACATGTTTTAGTTCAATTTGACTAAATCAATTTTGGTTCATTTTATTTGGCTTTTTATGATAAATTGAATAGGCTCAGAGACAAGATTATTTAAAAAACCAACATGTATTATATTCACATTGGTGTAATTCTGCCTTAATGAAGTACTAAGAGAGATGCCTATATCAGTATTATAGCAAGTTTGAAACATGTGGTAATTATTTTAATTTTTTTCTTGTGCAGAATGGTGATTACTTTTGGGTTTTTAAAAAAAAAGCATATAAATCAATCTAATTGTCAAACATTGTTCTGCAAGCCTTCCTGCTAGGTTTATTTTAAAATCTTGTATATTATCTATGTATACTTAAATAAATCAAATGAAATCATGATATTTCTAATGATATAAATAAAGCATAGAATACCCACATTGTTCTTCCTTTAAATTGTAATAATCTCTATCAATTATTATATCTCCTTCAATCACACTGAACATTAATTCAAATGAATTCATTACTTCTATGTTGCGACCTTTCTGCTTGCCAATTAGGGCTCCAATAACTGAAAAGTAAAAAAATAACGGTTATTGTTAATTATGATTTTTTTCATTACAAAACGTAATGTATCAGCACTATCAATGAAAACATACCTATCTGTGGGGATCCTTCCTGTGCTCTCAATCTTGTCCAATGTTCAGATACATTCATTATTACAAGAGGATGTAAAGAAACTGTTACTGAACCAGAGGTGGCTGTTGTGACGACCACACTCTTTGCACCTCCAGGTGCTGCAGGAGCAGGTGATGTGGGATTAGGAGGATCCACAGCCGGCCCTGATGAGGCACTCTCCACCTCGACTTCCATTTCAAAGTCAATTCTATCGGCACTTGACATTATTGAATATAATTCACTATTCGACCAACCTAATTGGTGCTGCAATAGATGCAACCAACAATGCTCACACTGCAACAAACAAATAAATAAATAGAAGACGAAAAACAACAGTCTGCTCTCCGTTTTGACATTAGTTCGATCTGTAAAACTCTGTGGTTCGATCACAGCCACAGACTAAATAGGATCAGTGGTTCAGTGTCGCCAACTGTTTGAAAACTTTCCCCCTAAAGCAATTTCAAAACTCACTTAATTCAAACTAAAACCCCCTGACGGCTCCTGGCGACCATTGATGACAGACAGAAGTGTCATTTGATCCATTCCTAAAAATACCCCTAAAATATTATTCCTTCTAAAAAACTCCCTGTCGGGATTTTTTCTCCCTAACTTTAGGGAGAAAACCCCCAAGTAGGCATCACTGCAGTGGATCACAGATTATTACAAGAACCAAGCAACCATTGAACCATAGATTCATTGAACCTTGAACTAAGCAAACAAGAATAACTTTTTTTTGTAACAATAGTTTCGCACTCACGAATCACGATTTTTGATTTAAAAAATAAAATTGTTTAAATTGTCTATTTCTCAAACCACAGAGTCCACAGACTAAACTCTATTAGTCTATGTCTGCTGTAAATGTTGGTTGGTTGGATTAATTAGATTGGATTGGCTATGTTTATGATTATTTGGTTATATTTGTGATATGAACAACTGGCTACATAATATTGTACTCGACAACCAATTTGCGCACAACAAACAGCTAGTTGCAAATGAAAGCTGTTTTTAATTAACCATCCGAAATTCAAGAATAACACTTAACTTTTCTTCCACCTGTCATCGTGTCTTCAGCGCGGATAGCTGCTGTTCTCAGGTCAGCAGATATCTCTTTCTCTACACTAATATAAAAATGGCAACGGTAACAGCAATAAAATCTATGGCAGGCGTGGTCAAAGACATATCGCCCATATACTACAGGATATTGTCGAAATTTCCACAGAATTTTACTTTCTGTTTCGCCTATGGATCTGCTGTGAAACCACAGGCGGGGAACAATAAAAAGGAAAACATGATCGATCTAATATACTGCGTGGACAACTCTTATAGATTTCACGCAGCCAATATCGAAATGAATCCGTCACACTACTCCGCGCTTCGATTCCTGGGCAAAGGGTTTGTTGCAAAGTTTCAGGAGAACTGGGGTGCCAAAGTATACTTCAACACTCTTGTTGAAATGAAAGAAGAGAACATTCTCATCAAGTATGGGGTTGTGGCACAGAAAGATTTAATCGCTGATTTACTAGATTGGAATGATCTTTATGTGGCTGGCAGACTTCACAAACCAGTAGAGATTATAAAGCAAACCAACAGTTCTCAGTTACAGGGCGCTCTGCAGGCCAATCTACGCTCTGCGGTCCACACAGCTCTTCTCACTTTGCCAGAAACATTTTCTGAATATGAATTCTACTTTGCTATATCTAATTTAAGTTATGCTGGTGACTTTAGAATGACATTTGGGGAAAATAAAAACAAAGTGAGAAACATTGTACAGCCGCAGCTGTTAAACTTTCGTGAATTATACCGACCAATCTTGCAACAGTTTCACTCCTATGTTGACATTCCAACTGGAGACTCACATTGCCGTCAGGATATAAGTCCAGAGACGAAACTGCATCACTTGATGCAGCTGCCGATGGTGCCACAACGAAAAATGGTGAAATTTTGGAACCATGGTGGTCTTCAACAAGACATGGAAGATGTCCTGCGAGCAGTGGCCTACGACATTGATTGTGCTGTCATATTAAGACAAATACTGAAGGATATAGTGTGGCAGTCTAGTGTGAGGCAATCTTTAAAGGGCATTCTTACTGCTGGTTTTCTGAAGTCTGTTCGTTACAGTGCTAAGAAAATAGCGAAAATGTTTTAATTACTGTTGTTTTAAGATGTTGTAAATATTTGTGTATAATAAACGTAGTAAGTAAATTCGATTTTGTATTATTCCTGATTTTAAACCTCTTTTTTGTTTTTAGGTACCACTATGATTTCAGATGAGTCAAGCAGTGATTCAGAAACAGGTAGATTCAAAGGTCGAGCTAAAACTCAAGAAGATAAATCTTCTAATCAAAGAACTGCAAATGTCAGAGATTTAGGAAGAAGTAGACCATCTGGACCTGACAAATTTAATAGAAATTTTGACAGAAAAAGAGATGAAAGACCACGCTCTGATAGACATTCTAGAGACAGAGAGAGGGATAGACACAGGTATTCTAGACACTCACCTGTAAATAGGAGGAGACATTCAAGAGATAGAAGTCCAAGCAGGAAATCACATGAGAGGATCAGGCACAGAGATTCTACTGACAAGTCAAAAGTCAAAGAACATAGGAGTAGTAGTAGAGATAGACATAAACATTCTGGATCTACTTCTAGATCCTATATAACTCATGATTTTCGAAAAGAAAAAGAAGTTAAGGAAGATACACGGCGTAAAACTGAACGTATTAGAAGTCCTGAGAGGCCCATAAAGAAAGCAAAAGAGAAATCGCCATCTCCTGATCATAAATCTAAAAGATCTGAAATATACATACCTCCTCCAATGATAGCACCAAAAAGAAAAAGTGAAAGTCCAATTGTCATTGAAGAGCATGACAATAGTGATGCTTCAGAAGAAGTGCAACCTGGGTCTTACTATAACATGATACCAGCTGTTGTGAAAGAGAAAACTGATGAGTCTAGTGAGATTGATTCTTCAGATGACGAGAGACTACGGGCGAAACTATTGAATTTAGAGAAGGAACTTCAAAAGACAAAAAAGAAGAAGCATAAAAAGAAACACAAAAGAAAAAGTTCCAAATCCAGCAAAGATAGGGACAGAGATGCAACAGCAGCAGTAGAAGTAAGTAGCACAACTGACATTGATGTAAAAGGTGATCTGACAAAAAACGAGGCTGAGGTTGTGGAAGAGGTGTCTTCCACACAGAAGAATGCTCAAAAAGAAAGTTGCGAAGAAGGCGAGATATCCAGTGATGATTCTCAGAGTGAGATTGAAATAGATCCAACAGACTTAAGACACAAATTGAGGCGCACGGCCCCAAGGGGCGATGAGAAGTCAGCTCCTGACGTGTGTGGGCCGGCGCTGCCGCCGCATCTCGAGAAGCGGTACGAGCGAAGTGCTTCTCCAGAAATTGAGGGACCTGCTCTGCCAGCACATCTTAAAAGAAATCCAAAAAATATAGGTAAAGTATAAATTATACAAAATTTAGTGCTTCTCTTTTTTAATTTTTTATACATAGATTTGATAGCAATTACCTTTCAACTTCATGGATGGATTAATTTTTATCAATATTTTTCTACTTAAGGTCCATCTATACCTGATGATATGCGTAAAGTATTAGCTGAGAAGGAAAGAGAAGTTATCAAATACGAAAGTTCAGATGAAGACTTGGGCATCGGGCCTCTGCCGGCCGGCGCTGAAGAAAAATGGTCTGATGCTCACCGGCGGCTCGAAGAGAGAGCTCTCGATATCAAAATCAAGAAATTAGATGGACATTCAGATACAAGCAATGTAAAATCCAGAGAGCAGTGGATGTTGGAATTGCCTGAGGGTAAAGCCAAAATCATTGGTTTGGAAGCAAGGAGCTTCAGAGCTAAGGAGGGCCCAGATATGTCAGATAGGTGAGTTGTATTTATTTTCCTTGTATACGTAAGCCATAATATTATTAAATTCACAAGGAATGCACATCCATGACTCATGCATAATTGTACAAACAATCTTGTGTATATAAACAATAGTTAAGGAAGTACTATACTTAAGTCTAAACTTTACAAGTCTTAAGAGCTATTTTCCAAGTATGATCTAGTGCAGTGTTTTTCAATGTGATTGATTTCGCAACCTCTTAAAAGGCTCAAAAATTGTGGTGCCCATTTTCGCCAAAGAAACAGAAACAAAAATTAAAGGCTGTGTTTACAATTGCCTCCATCTTGGTATCTATATTCATTATTAAAATGAAAAGAAAAACGCAAGAGATGCTTTAAAATTATTAGTATTCGCCACTTTATATTTATGTGAAATGCTATGCTCTTCAATGATAGACGTTAAAACTAAAATGACAAATAGACTTCAATTAGAAAATTATTTGTTTATTAATATTTCTAAATAAAACAGCACCATAATTTGTTTTTTTTTTTATTTATTAACTAGCCCATCCTCATTAAAATTGTGTTTTTTTATCGAAGTGAAGAACATTGAATTTTAATCATTTTATTTAATGAGAATTACTTTTATTTAATAAATTTATTTATTTAACGTATAAGAACTTAAATTTTAACAATTTTACATAGGTAATGAAAGTGCAGTTGCATGCCGAATGGTGAAATATGGCAGAACCAATGTAAACCTACTACCACAAATAAATGCTATTCTATTCTTGCTTTTTTCCTTTTGTCGGCGAACCCCCGAATAACGCTTTTTTAGGGTCGCGACCCGCTGATTGAAAAAAATGTTCTGGTGTATTGAATTGGATTACATATAAATTACCTCGTCATGCTTACACAGATCGAGTTGGACAGACACTCCAGAGGAGAAGGCAAGGAAAGCAGTCGGACTCGCGAAGGAAGAAGATATGGAGCTGAGCTTAAAGCAAGAAGCAAGGATGCGCCACATCATCAACAGGGATGAAGAACAAGAGTCGGCTGTGAAGTGAGTATCTATATTGATATGTGTGATAGCATATTAGGGCTGCTTTTAATGTGTTTAAAACTCACCCATGTTCCTTCTATTGCCCTTTACGTTCCGGGGCCGCGGTATCTCTTTCGAACAACCCGCAACCCCGGCAGGCGGAGGCCCTGGCAGGCCCCTCTGCTTTACTGACATCTCTTTGAGGCGCGCGTGAAAAACTAAAACGTCGACACGGCATGTCGTCAATAGACGGATGGCTAATGTGTAGGCTTCAGTGCTCTTGTACTCACTCAAAATTCACTGTTTTGTCAGGTATCATGCTCTTGGAAAAGTCCTTAATACACCACTTCTTTTTTTAAATAAATGGCAATATTAGTCAACATGGTAAAATTATTCCAACTATTGAGATAGGTCTCAAAGATAGGTTAATTACAATTACACCCAGGTTTCAAATTATAATGTTGAATGTTCAAATCGAATCTAAGTATGTCTAATGTAAAGAATGACTTTCTTATTTTTTTTTGCAGAAAACATAAAAAGAAACATAAGAGAGAAGAAAGCCTCCTAGATATGCATCAAAAGAAGTTGAAAAAGAAGAAAAAGGTAATGAGTTGGGATAATTACTTTAAAAAAACAGGCCAAGAGCGAGCCAGGCTCGCACTGAGGGTTCCGTACAAACTAGCGACATAAACAGCCATATCTTCTGACTACGTAGACTTATAGGGTTTATTTTATTCACAGCGCAAAGGAACCACAGAATTAAGCATATGGTTTTTAATTTCAACTTTATACCCCCCGCGCTCCCAAGATAAAGGGCCCAAACAGACGCACAACAATATAATCCAATAAAGGTTCGGTTTTTTTCCCTTTGAAATAAGGAAAAAAAATCCTAAAAACACTAAATCTATACGCATCTTTTTGTAATTTTTTTTTATTTAATTCAATTCAGTGTGATGTACCAAGGAAGCGACCCTTTTGATATAGGGGCAACTGCCAATAGGCTAGTGACTGTAGGTTAGTAACCGCGCACGAATCTTAATTTCGTACTAAATCCCTACGGGAAAATCGTAATTTAACACCCTGCAGTTGCGTATGTTAACAGATTACCAGGGAACCAGGGGTCAGCAAGCTTTTGAGACGGAAGAGCCAAAAGTAACTAATTACATTTTTTTTCAGTTTTGATAGAGCCACCAAAAATGCATTTTAATATTTGACAACATCGTGGTCGAGTGGCTTACAGCAATTTTCGGGTGGACTCGTGTATCATTGTAGGATTTTTAAGGGTATTGATTCTAATAGAATACTTTTCGCTGATGGAACTGAAGAGCCACAACTTAACACCGTAAGAGCAGCAGGTTGCCGAGCCCTGTGCCAGCGAATAAAAATTTTACTTTTTATTTTTCTTTTATCAACAGAAGGAGGAAAAAGAAGATGGTGGCAAAAAGGAGCGACGCCCATTCAGTCGAGACGTAGATCTCCAGGTGAACCGTTTCGACGAAGCGCAGAAGAAGTCCATAATCAAGAAAGCCCAAGACTTAGATGGTCGATTTTCTCGAGGAGAAGCTAAATTTTTATAAAAGAATGCCAGGAGTAGGATCATGGGTTTTAGAACGTAGAGGTAAAAAGAAATAGTGATTTAAGCACTTATTTTTATCATGGATCTATTTACTATGCCACAATATGATATGTATGTTAACTTGTTTCTGCTATCCTTACTAGTAGGCAGTAAAAAGCCCAGGTTACCTGACAAAAAAGAGGTTGTGAGTTTGTGAGCCCACTCACCTGTCCCAAGCATTTCGATAAGTGGCAATGGTAAAGACACACATACCTTAGTATCCTCAACACTTTTATTAAATAAACTTGTAAACATTGGTACAAACACGTGTCTACTTGTAAGGATAAAAATGAACTAAAACTGATTTTTATCAATTTTATCATACATGATCCCACCAACTAAATGTTACCTACAAAAATATGGAGATGTCATTTTAATGGATTTTTTCTGCAACAACTATATGCTGTCAGTGATTTATTTTATCAATGTTAAACAATAATAATTATTTATAATCTGTGTTTGTGCAATAAAGCCTTATTTTACTGAAGCCCCGTAGTTGCTATGAATGTCCTGTTTTTAGTTAATTTGCATATTCAACATGTATTTTAAGTATCTATTAGAACTTCCAGAGGCACATTGTGCAAAGTGAAACTTTCACATTTCATTTTATGTAGGTATGTCTTGAAAATCCTCTAAGAAGCAATACCTACCAAATGATAAAAAGGAATATCAAATGTGGTTTCAAAAATCATACAATCAGTTTGTAAAAACCCCTGAATAGCCAACAATCGTAGGGACATGGTTAGTGACAACCACTTGAAAGAATAAATATATTTTGTCTATGAACGTGGCACTTTAATAATTAGTAAATTATGTGTATTATGTTTTACTGTTGTATTAGCAATTGTATAGTATTTTAACACGTGTCCTTAGCAAGGAATGAAATTAGTAAAAAAAATAAAAAGCTATGCTTATTTTACTTAGTTCAATGATTTTACGAAAGAATGCATTTGTTATTTAAGTTCGGTTGCAATTTTATAGTTGGTGTATTGTGGTCAAGTAGTAATCAAAGCACGACTGTTCTAGAATAGTCTTATGTCATAAAAGACCAACATGTCGGTTCTCATAAAATATTAAGTGTATACGGGATATGTTGTGTATTTACTCATACGCTTGGACCTCACCTGCGTGGCCAGAGTGAATGTTTACAATAACATGCGCTGGGTAAATGTTGCCGATTTCACTAAGTAATTCGTTGGTTTGATTGCATGAGATTTTATCATTCCCTCTGTAATACATGCTGATCATGTCTGTAGTCATTTACAGACAGCGTTCCATCTTGTCACATCTCTAGTTTATATTGATAGTTAAAAAACATCTCTAGGGATTGACTCGGTCACCCCATTCCCTGGCCACGTAAGTGCGGTTTACATCTAAATCACGGTTAGTATCTGATAGATGTTACTTTTGTAATTCGCCTGCTTCGATCGCTGCGTTCTTTTGGAACAATGTACAAAGTTTACTACACAGACATAGCAGAAACTAGTTATAAATATACGGTTTTACCCCTTATTTTCTTGTTTCAATTGAAATAATTGATCGTCTATTTATCGATAAGGATTGAGCGTGTCATATTTCAGGGTGACAGTCTCAAGTCCATTCTGCTTTTGTCTAGCCTTGAAACCTCTCAGGACACTGCAGCAAAGTTCAGGTCTGAACTATCGGTTGAGAAGACGTGGTCGGGGCATATCTTAAAGTAAACATTTTGAATATTCGTATGGTGCTCAGCAGTGTAAAATTTCTCAAAAGATAGACTGATCTATCTTGTAGTAAAGATAAATAGCGAAACAACAGTTCTCTTATAAATATAAATCTTTTACTATAATAAATGCAAGACTAAATTAACACACGACTGCATTACACGGCTAACTTAGCGTCGACGGTGGCTGTGGCGTTGTTCTTCTCCGTGGAGGGACAGGTCTTCACCTTGGATTCTGCGCAGCAAAGCGCCACATCTGCGGTAATGTCGGCGTACGTCCACGGCTTGTCGCACACTTGGTAGAATGCTGACAACTGCAACAAAATATGGGTTTTCATATATTTTTAGAACCAGGGATCATCTCATTTCATTCTCTAACATACAATGGACACGGGAATTCTAAATAATTGCGAACAAAAGTAAACAAAGCCTAGAATGGCGCTACGTTGAAGGGTTTTACTTGCACCATGACTAACATTGTCAGTTTACACAAATCATCAGTTATTTACCTTTAATTCCATTGCGTTCTTAAGCCTAATGCATAACACTTCTGGTCCCTTAGCCTTAGTTGCAGTGGCTAAGGCGTTGCAAAGGCTCTTGCATGTGCCGGCGCCCTCGTCGTCGCACTTGACGATGAGGCCAGGATTCTGTGAGAGGAGGGGCAGGGCGCCCGCCTCTATCGTATTCGTCGGGAAACCGCCGCATGAACAGTTGCCTTTTGGTACATTATCCACTGCTGGTGTGCTGTGGAAAAAGAACAATGAAAATGTTATGTATTCAAACTTCAAATATTTATGTACATTCTTATACCTAATGGGACCAACGTTATGACAAACATATCGATTGGGACCAAGTTAATGTTCCATATAAATATTAATTATAGAATAGGTGAACTCCGTTGCCATTCCTTTAACCGCGCTTTTGCTGGTCTGTTGTCCCTAAGTAGATTGATAGTCAGACTAGTATGTATGACCTGTGACATACATAATAGTTTTCTCCTCGGCCAGTATGAAGCTCAGTCCGCACAGCAGGATGATACACAGGTCACACAATAGAACCCTGGAAGACATGTCGACTGCAGCTGAAACGACTTACTGACGGAAGGCATCAGTTCCGCAACATTTATATAGTGGAGGGAATTTACAAGACTGCACCAATTTATGCATTAAGCACACATTCTGATTTAAATTACGGGACATGGTGTTTTTTAGAGGGCTCATTTGGTATAATTCGGCACGGTAGCTGAGGTCAGTGAGTGGGTCACGGGGTTGATTCCGAACAAACATCAGTACCTTTTTACTATATTAATCCTTACTATAATATAATAAAAGCGAAAGTGAGTTTGTTACGCCTTAATGGCAAAACCGATTTTGATGAATTTTGGTACAGAGATAGTTGGGACCCTGGAGACGGACATAGGCTATATTTTTTAAAGTTAGAAATGAGGGAGAAAGAGTGAAGAAAAGGGAAAACTTTGCATTGCTATAACAATAAATAAGGCGCAAGGGCAAAATCTACAGGTAGCAGGTTACTGCAAATCAGAAAAGGGGAGCTGTGTTACCCCGAATTTAACGCGAGCGAAGCCGCGGCCAAAAGCTAGTAATATATAATGTTATATGATTAGTGCTTAGGTTCTTACTAGTCGAATGCAAAACAGTAGGTGGGTACCACTTAGTAAGTAGTAGGTACTTACGTACGTAGCTACATTGTTAAAACCTAAAATTCAAAGAATAAAACAACTTGGGTTCAATATTCAAATCAGAACCATTGTCTTTAAATTATATAATAGATATGATCTCTACCTACTTCTATTTTGGACCTATCCTGAAATCTCCGTGCAGCGTGGACACTGCAGTAACACGAGTACCTTATGTTTTGATATGTGAAGATCGGATTTGTTATGATTACAGACATATACAATAAGCCGTTACTTGTTGCTTGGTTTTGTAATTATCCCGGGTATCATCATTTGACACCATAAGTTCTAACGGAAAGCATTATTTCGCAATTAGTATTTACACCTATACTATGTACGACCAATACTGTTGAAGGTGGCTTTTGTCGCCAATATTTTCCTGATATGATGAATAAAGGATATCCTTGTGTTAACAAATTAGTAAAATATTGTTTTGATAGCTTAGCAATGCATCCTTATTATTATACAATGACAAAAATCAATAAAATGGCATACAGACCAACAACTTTGTATTGAATAGGTATGTAGGTACCTAACTTAATAGCGGAACGGTCTTCTCACTTTTATTTATTTACTAGCTTTTGCCTGCGGCTTTGCTCACGTTAAATTCGGGGTATAACACAGTTCCCCTTTCCTGATTTTCAGGTACCTGCTACCTGCAGTTTTGCCCTGGCGCCTTATTGATTGTAGAAGTTTTCCCTTTTCTTCCCTCTTTCTCCCTCATTTCTAGCCTCCAGGGTCCCAACTATCTCTGTACCAAGATTCATCAAAATCGGTTAAGTCATTTAGGAGTGAAGACGTAACAAACAAACTCACTTTCGCTTTTATATTATTAGTAAGGATTTTCGTACATTTATTGTTTTCTTCACATATCATAAGATTTTTAAATACTTCTTAAAATCATAAAAAAAAACATATAAAAATAGTAGCCCACCGGTATCGGGAACAGGGTCCAAGCTACCGGCGGGCGGCGGTCAGGGCTCCAGAGAAAGGAACCTCCTTACAATACGAGCCGTGTCCAGGAGGACCGCTTTCTGTATCAAGCCCTTGATCCAGCTGCCTAACGAGACCCTCATCAGGTGTTGGTCGAGGCTCTTGGCAATTAAGCCATTGGCAGATACGACTATCGGCACAATGATCGCTGAGTCCACATCCCACATGTCGACAACCTCGTGAGCCAAGTCAATAAACTTGATTTGCTTATCTTTCTCGGCTTTCACGAGGTTTAGTAAGGATTTATTATTATGAGCCAAAATTGTCCCACTGCAGGGCTAAGGCTTCCCTTCCTTCCTTCCATTTTTTTTCTGTCGTTGCTGTTTGGGCCTAATCCTTTCCTTCTCTCTTTTGCTGATTAAAAAAAAGTCTGTCGCGCGCTGCAGCCATTTCAATACATTAATTTGTGGTAAGCAAACTATTATTTTGAAATCTTGTTCTTGGTAGATTATGTCAAGAAGTTACCCAATGTAGACTAGCAAGCTCTGACTATTATTTAGGTAGGTACTCTGTAGGATTTTGTTACGAATGATTGTGTTTCTTTTAAAGTCGTTACTATCTGCATGAGTCTGTAAAAGGAAATGAATTGTGTAGGTATATAGGATAAGTCTTATGATTTTATTACTGAGAGAAAATTATAATTTTCGCTTTAAGTATTATTTTCAATAATTAGAAGTTGTGTAGGTGTATTTAGAGCGAACCTCATTTACGAGCGCAGGAATCTAGATACAAGAAGATATCCAATAAGTATTGTTGAAATCGGAAGGAGAGCTATGGAAAAAGCTATAAAAATAAACAAAAAGATATTCCAAGATTGAAAAATATTTATTTCTGTAAAATAATACACGTATTCGTGAAGGCCTCCGTCCACTTAAATATACAAATCATCAATGTAATAAGTCGTATTCATTTATTTCTTACTCTACCAGCGAGAAATACGTTGGCAACACAAATATGTATTATTTCTCGCACGTAATATCAGTTTAATAATTGTGATACATTTACTCCACATATATGCATTACACAAGATACTTACATAATTTCCTCCATACAGTGCCAAACTTAAACAATAAACATTAATGAGTTAAATTAAACACTCTCAGCTTACAATTAAGTTATTATTATTAATTGATTGTCAAGATTCAATAATGTACCGAGTAACAAATTTTACAAATACTGGTAGGAAATAATTACGAACTAGGAACATTACTTCTAATTTTATTATAAATTCTATGTGTGTGCATTGCAAGACGGGACTGTCTGCTTGTCGACCTCATAAGATAGGACAATTTTGGCTACAAAACGTCGCATCACGCCTGTAATCCTGCAGAGGGGCCTGCCAGGACCTCCGCCTGCATATATAGAATTCATAGAATTCATCTATATAGAATATATGGAACATGGGTGGGTTTAAGCCGCGGGGAAGTTATTTCATGAATTCCAATCCGCAAAAAATAAGAAAATGCCTGTAATCCTTGAAGATGTTCCTAATGTGCCCCTGTATAACCAGTTATGTTTAACTTCCAGGTTATATCGGGCAAGCCTCTTGCTATCAACCAAGATCTAATTCATAATCTGTGTACTACCAGATTTTTCCTGATGGGAAAACCCAATAACGCTTTGCTTGAAATCGAACCTAGGACCTCGGGCTCAGAAGTCGCATTTGCGGTCACTACACCAATAAGAGTCATCTTTAGCTATCACCCATCATTCTTACTAAAGTGAGTAAGATAGTTTAGATCTTATGAGGTAGGCAAGTAGGTTGCTACTACAATGCACAAGCCGGACAAAGGCAAACTTTGTATGAATACACGTATTGTACTTTTAAAAATATTTTTCTTACTTTGTTATAATTAATTATTATTATTTTAGAAAACAGAATGTTTTGATGATGGAAGCACCAGTTTATAAAAAATGTGTACTTTCAATTATTGTATGACTAACATCTGGTTTCTGAAAGCTGAATCAATTATTTCACTTCTTGGCTGTTGTTATGACTTATCCAAACACAACTTGTGATTTGGCAGTGGATTACAAATCAGTGAACTGATACAGGCTTTCAGAATACAGGTTATCTTCCTATTCTACTATTTAATTCACATTATTAACCTTTTTACTGCCAGGAGTTCAATATCACTTATAATTTAACTTCTATTAAAGTCCATTGCAGCTAAAAGGGTTAGCCATTGCCATGGTAGTCTTCGAAATTTGAATATATTTTGCAACGAGTTCAGTGTGTATCACAAACTGCAACACATATGTATATATTTATAGAATTAACCTTTTGACCGCCAGAGTAATAACGCTTCGCCGTGCACTCCACGCCAAGCCACAAATTCAATGAAATCAAATGTATCAATAAAACACGTTAAAGTAATGATTTAATATGTTTATTTTGTATTTTTCTATGATCTGTTTCTTGGCATCTATAGATGTCGGTGGCGCACAGGGCACGCTTGCGCATGGCATCTATACATGCCATTGGCGGTCAAAAGGTTAAAATCCACAATACAACACACAAAATTTGATTAATCTGACTGTTTCATACAACCCACTAAGTTTGTTTAATTTGATAATTTCATGAAAAGCTTTTCAAATTCATGATTTTTATTTTTTACAATAATTACAAGTATATAGCTCTTTTAAGCCACTTTTGTCAAGATTGTGTATCATATTTTAATGAACATGCAATCCGTCACTGACCTGCATTACGAAAAACAAGATTTGATTTTTTTGGGCTCTTTTGCACTTTCATACTAACTAATTCTATCTCTGCTTGCCTCAACTAGGTTTCTGTCCAATACAAAGTCAACTGTCTCTTATGTTATAAGAACCTACACTATGATAATAAACAAAGTATTATTATTAACTATTATCTTTGGGGTGCAGGCTTTGGTTTAGGCATTTTCACTAACAAAGGTTGAATCTCCTTCTTCTCATCATAACTCTTCCACATTTCATATAAGTTTATTATGGATCTCACAATCTCTTGGATCTGAAATTAAAAACAAATATGATTTATGTTATGATAATCTTATGTTAACCTCATTGGTTGATAGTCTGAATTTTAAATGAGAGGAAAAGGAGGTAAAAGAAAAAGTATATAGTCAAAATATGGGTCAACGTCAAGCAATATTTCAGCTAAGACTCAGATGAGGAATCATGATGCCTGTTTCATTCTTTGTATTATAAAGCAAAGCTGTGATAAGTATTTAATTAACTTAATGATGTCCTCACCTTGTCCATGTCAACATTGAGTTCTGCAAACCAAGGCTTGTGGCTTTCTTTCCCAAGCATCACACATGCTATGTGAAGAGCAGCTATTGCTATCTGAAATACAATTCAAAATTCGAATTTAAATTGGTTCAAAACTTTGAAGTCATCCCATTTTAAATTAGAAAATAGTTATTTCTAAAATTACCTGATATGGAGGGTACAGTAAACTGACATCAGTTCTCAAAGAATCATTAACTATCCTCCATGCGTAAGTTAACAATTGATCATCTTGTCCAATGTCTTGTACAAACAACAGTAATGGTCTGTAAGGCTGGTACACTATCAAACAGCAGTCTAAATTCTCCAACAAGTAGAACTCACACTCTAATATATGATTAGTTCTGTACGGAAACTCTTGCTGTCCGTACGCATAGCTAAACTTATTCTTGATCACTGTCTGGCAAGTGGTTATTAGACGAGAGTTCGAGATCACACCAAACTCTTCAACCTTAGACGCAAGGAACACGCATGTGGGTGCTAAAAGCAACGGGTCAATACATTTTAATGAGTTTCTTGCGTAAAACCTCTTGAAGTATACTGTAGCTGTGGCTATAACTTGCTGACGAAGTTTAAGCTGTTCTCCTAAAACTTGAATTATGCTTGCAAAGAAATTGAATAATTTTTGGTACTCTTCTTCAGACAATATTCCCAAATCATGTTGACGATCTCTTATAAGGTCCTGTTTATCTAATATCCACTGTTGGTGATGAGAACTTTGCCAGAAATTACCTGCCATTATAATTATTGGTAAAATAAGTTTTAAAAATCTAAACAAATATTCTGTAACCGACTGTCAAACATTGACATACGTCAAACATACGTCACACGGTCATAGACAACGACATTTCTGTTAAAGTTTCTTTACACCGTTGGTTTTCGAATCTTTTGAGCCATTTTTCATTGAATGCAGTGCTGCAAAGAGTGAAAAGTTAAGATGATAGCAACGAGGTTGCCGGCAAATAAAAAAAACGACAAAGATATTCTAAGAAAATCACCGTACAGGGTCGAGTCTCCGTCGGTTGCAATTCACACCAAGAGCAGAAACGCGATTCAAAATAATACGTCATCAGAAAGGAAATTCAAAACCACGCGAAAACGCACGTGTTAATGAAAGCCTGTAGGCCTACTATGACATCTTAAAGCGGAACTTATTCCACTGAGTGAAAGAGATGGTGCTAGACACCCTGTATAGCTCTGTCACTTTCCCTCAGCGGAATAAGTTCTGCTTTAACAGGTCATGGTAGGGTAGCTGAACAAATCAAAACTTGTTCGCACGGTTTTAGGATTCCTTGATGAGTTCTGAGCATACAAGAACAGGTACGGAAGATAATCGCATCCATCATGATGTTCGCGTCAATATTACAATTCAATTTAACATTGACGCGGATATCAACAGTTATAATTTTCTACTTTAAACAATGGTAATGCCGGATTGACGGGCTTGTTAGTCTAGTGGTTAGTGGCCCTGACTGCTGAGCCGGAGGTCGTGGGTTCGATTCCCACCCAGGACAAATATTGTGTCATGAGCACGATTGTTTGTTCTGTGTTTTGGTGTGATTTATCTATAATATATATGTATTTATAAATTATATAAGTATGTATATCAGTTGTATGGTTACCATAACACAAGCTCTGCTTAGCTTGGAATCAGATAGCCGTGTGTGAGTTGTCCCAAGATATTTATTTATTATTTATTATTGCCGTCCTCTTTTAATGAAATCAGTAGTGCAAGGGTTTTTCCACTCCATCCGAGTTTGCGCACCAACGTAATTAAAAAAAAGGCAAATTACGTTTGCTCTGTCCGTAATAAATACTCTTCAATTAAGTCATATAAAAATGATAGCTTTTCTACATGGATCTTTTGATGCTTATATGAGATTTACAATGGGGCGCTATTGATAACCATCTTATGTGTAGAGAAAACGTTTCATGAATGTTTTAAATAAAGGATGGCAGCAATAGTTCCTAAGAGAGCCATGCAGCTCATTTTACATACTCTTTGCTGATGAACTATCGGTAACTTTACTTACGAAACGTTTTTTATAGGAGCGGTTTTGGCATACGTCTCGTAGAAAATACTTCTATCGGTAAGCGAAACGAATCGTTTTTGGTTAACAAGAACCGGGCGTTAGACTAAGTACTTGATGCCATAAGTAATCCACACACTCTTGTAGCCAGGATTATCCATCAGCAACTTTCTCTAATATAAAGCCTTGTAGAATGGGGAGTGCCGTACTATAGATATGTGCCCAACCCAGTTCTCGAACATCGCAATATTACATTGTACGTACATACTCGAATCAATCCAGCACCACTGACAGGAGTGACATACTTAACGGTCCCGCATGACGAGAACCTCGTGAAAACCCAGAAACATAAGCTAATCAAGTATATGAACTTGGCTCGTGAGGTTGTCGACATGTGGGATGTGGATTCAGCGATCATTGTGCCGATATTGGTACCTGCCAATAGCTTAATTGCCAAGAGCCTCCACCAAGGTTCTCGTTAGGCAGCTGGGTCAAGGGCTTGACACAGAGTGTTACTCTTGGACACGGTTCGTATTGTTAGGAGATTCCTTTCTCTCCTTTTAGTTTCTAGATGTTTTTTTGTTTTATTTATTTTTTAACTAGCTTTTGCCCGCGGCTTTGCTCCCGTTAAATTCGGGGTAACACAGTTCCCCTTGCGCCTTATTTTTTTGTAATAGCAACGCTAAGTTTTCCCTTTTCTTCCCTCTTTCTCCCTCACATCCCACTTTTTTTTTTATAAAAAAATAGGCGTTTAGCCATTAAAGCGTGAAGAGGTAACAAACAAACAAACTCACGTTCGCTTTTATAATATTAGTACCTAAGGATAAGAAATATGAAAAACATAAAAATTATGTGTAAAAAATAATAAACGTATAAAGTACAAACCAAAAATCAGTCAATTGTAAATTAAGCAAAAGATTTACGAACCGAACAAGACAAATTGGAAAGTTTTGTTTTGAACCTTCTTACAAGAGTTACTTGTTGTCAAATAGCCTTTCTTTGGTGCTGTTTCTGATGCCCTAAGTAATTGCTTAATTTGCTTGTGGGCTAATCCGGCACTACGTTTCCTAGACAACTGCGAAATATAGGTGCCTACAGTACAGGGTCAAAATCACGCCGGTGTCCCTTCCACACTGATAATGTCTTTTTTTTTCAAATATATACCTGGAAAGAAAATTATTTTGGCAAACTTTTTCGAGAAAAATCGAAATTTCTGTAATGGCCAATTACATGCGAGCAGCGGGCGGCAAAAGTTGTGCTCTAATCCATATATAGCTTTTTTTTACGGACGAATAAATTACTATGTACTCATAACTATCGTGTAATTTAAAAATGGAACAATCTTTAACTCGAAAACCAAGGAGGTAACTTATCAAATGTTTAATTAAATTTCGAGCTGGATTGCAAGTTGTTTATTAAAAAAAAAAGGAATTGAACACTGGCGCGTGAAAAATTATTGTTGTTCGTTGATTGTTCACTTATAAATCGCTCTGCCTAGGTACTACAGTTTAGTTTTAATTTCTGCGCATTTACAAGCCTTAGCCACAAATAGGCATTTACAGACTTACATATTATGTTTGCCTTGACTTCGCATCGGCCCACATTAACACGTTCATCCATCGATACCTCTTTTGCTGCCCGCTGTATTATTATTTTTCGCGTGGTTTGTGCCTAAACTGTTTTCGAGAGTTTTGATGCCGCCCATGGATCTCTGCTTCACATCCTCCCGATGTTTTCCTTTACCGAAGCTTGCAGTAATTAATTATACAATACGCACATAATCCCGAAAAATCACAGGATTGACCCTTTTTTTCTGTGCGGAGCGGGGGGGCATGTCAGACTTGTACTGACTAAAACCCACCCATGTTCCTTCTATTGCCCTTTACGTTCCGGGGCCGCGGTATCTCTTTCGAACAACCTGCAACCCCGGCAGGCGGAGGCTCTGGCAAGCCCCTCTGCTTTGCTGACATCTCTTTGAGGCGCGCATGAAACACGAACGCGCCGTCGACACGGCCTGTCGTCAATCGACGGACGGACGGTGACCTACCCATTGCTCACCGTCCACAGGCCCGCATCTACGGTGGCCGGGAGTCGTCTCGCGGCGACCGGCGCGCGGCGCCCGGGGCGTTTAACGCGGCAGCTGGGTTGGGCAGATGTTCTCTCCCTCAAACGCCCGGCCACCTCCTTTGCTAGCATTACTGCTTCGCAGAAGGTGTTGACCGCTTCCCATTCCCTCTCGCTCCGGACCATGGCCTGAACCAGGGCCGGACGCGAGAGATCGCCGCCGCCGATCGCCTCTACGAGGGCACGGCGGTGCCCTGCCCTCGCTGAGCTGATCGCCACTGTGTGCTCAACCGTGTCCTCCGGGCGATCGTCACAATGGTGACACCCGGGCGTTTCCTCCCGCCTGATGATGTGCAGGAACCTCCCGAAACATCCGTGTCCGGTGAGGACCTGCGTCAGGCGGTAGGTGAGGACGCCATGACGCCTCTCCAACCACTCCTCAAAGAGGGGACTTACCGCCACTGAGGTTTGACCCTGATAATAAGATTGTATTTATTTATTACATTTTACTCTTTATGCTAGTTTAATAATCAATCTCCCTCTATTTGAATAAATAAGAATAGTGCAAGAATCTACAAGGGTCCCGAAAATCTGACAATGAGTCTTACCAAGTATTTAAAGTAGGTATTACCCAGAACCTACTTTAGTAAAATACTCGCTCTAAGTAAAATACTGGTATTCAGCTGCATCTGGTTAGACTAGAAGGCAACTCCAACATAGTTGGCAAAAGCCTAGGTAGATGATGACGTTAGAATCTCCAAGTCAAAATAGACGTTTGCACCGGGGCCGCTTTCGCACGAGTGAAATTTAAACCTTCCCCTTGAATCACTATCTATTGCTGAAAACTGACTCTAACATTTAAATATTGAGGTGCTTAAAAAATCTAAGCGATAGACAACGGAACCGAATTCATTTTTAAGGCGCTGTACAAAACAAACACTTCGTTTTAAAACGTCTAGTTTTTCGTAGCAAAATTTAGCCGTATCTGTACATGCCATTAGCCAAAAAAAATACCCGTGTATAGTTCAATACATAAAGTAAAGAGTTACACAAAATAAGTTTACAAAAGTGGTCTAGTACTACGAAAACAAAAATGTTTAAAAAGACCAAGAAAAAAAAATTGTCATCTCGAAATTCTCAATTTTTTCAGCGACAACCATCATATTTTTTATATCTCTAACAAAGAAAATTGTATGGACTAAAGAGATATCTTAATATTTTCAAACACGGAGCTGTTTTTTTTATATATTCAATAAAAACTGAAAAATGACCTATATTTTGGCGGACATGATATTCAAATAAAATCAAACACCGAAATTTTTTAGACCTTATTTCTATTCTTTCGATGCAATACTGTCTCGTGTACTTGTGTCAGACCATGCCTAGTATGCAGCTAGCGTCACTTCCGCGAATACCTAAAGATTAGCTTATTGCCGCGCCTTAATTGACTTCAAAAAAGGAGAGGTTCTTAATTTGTCTGATTTTTTTTTATATTTTTTTTTTTTACTTATTCCACTGAGGGAAAGAGATGGCGCTAGACACCCTGTATAGCTTTGTCTCTTTCCCTCAGTGGAATAAGTTCTGCTTTAAGACATCATAGTAGGGTAGCAGTTCTGGCAATGGCACAATATCTTAAATTTTTCTTCTATTGTGTATTTACGATATGCTAATATCTCTTAGTATATAGAATACTCGATAAGAATTTGTGTGAGATCAATATAAAAAACTTTAGAAAATAAAAGTAAAAACCGTCTTTTGATGGAAAGTCGTAAAATAAATTTGGGCTGGGTACAACGATAACTCTAAGGTAGGACATCGCTCTTACAAGAAAACCACAACATTGTAAATGCAACATCTGGAATACAAAATAAGAAAAGTGTTTTTATACCATTTCTTAATTATTTTATTTCTTACAAAAAAATAAAAATGTTGAGTATTGAAATTCGGTCCTTGTTCCCTGTGTATCATTATCCTTACAATCCTAAGATGTCATTGATGGTGTAATCTTTGAGAACGTCATTGATGACGTCAAAGAGCTCTTCGCTAAGAATTCGGCTGACGTTCTCCAGCTCAGCCTGAATCACGGCCTGAGTTAGGTTCTGAACATAGTTGTTGATGAAGGCGTTGATAATGTTGGAGCCAGTCATGCCGTGGAATTGGATCTAGAGAATAAAAAAAACAAAACATTATTAATTATGTTGATCGATTAAGTTCCTTGTCAGTTTTTGTATTTAATTTTGATTATATGAATAAATAAGTGATGGCACTAACACCCGTATCTATAGTCACGTTAAAGTAATAACTTGATCTTAAGTAGGTAGTAACTTATGCAAAAATGTTTGAGCAATAGACAAGATTTATTTCTCGCCCATAACGAGTCTTCTTTTCAACGAAATTTTTTGCCGCTTGGTCGACACTTCGCTTGACCAGAGAATCTCTTTTCATATTAGTTCAGATACTTGCATTTAGACAACCCATGGACAGATTTGAACGGTGCCAAGAAAAACCGGGACCTGATGTGATAAAGGTGCATTTCCTTGTCACCAAATCACCCGGTTGAGTGACAAGGAAATGTTCGGATACCTGACTGAATCTGACTGAGATGCGATTAGTCCAAAACAAGAAATACAATTATAAAAATTAAAAGTACAAATCAATATTCTGACTTACATGGGTGTCGTGGATGTCGATTTTGATGTTCAATTCACGAAGAATAAGATGTCCTCCGAAAAGGTTAGTGCCCAGCCTCATGTCCATACCGACCTCGATGCGATGGGCGAAGATCCTAGAGGAAGGTATACAATTAATACAGGTTGATAATCCTGGATAATCCTAAATCCTAATTACGTGTGTGAAGGTGATATGACTAGTAAGGAGGTGACAGGTGAAATGAAGAGTACCTAATACAGAAGTATGGACGAAAAAGGCACGCTGCGCCGACCCCAAATAAATAAGAATAAGGATAGGAAAATGATGAGTACCACAGTTTTATTGACTGAATCGTTGTGCTTCGCTAGAAACTGTTGATCTTTCAAAGACAATAGAGCTTTTTCAATCGGTTCCATTCCTTGCTTAGACACAAATCTGCATAGTCTAATTCATAACTTGACCAATATTATGTCTGGACCATAAAAGTGATTATGACGAATTGTTTTGGTAATCATACTTAGAGTACCGCTTCGAACCGCAAACATCCGGCTCCATTTAAACAAAACATAATTTATTTTTAACAAAAGTGTTAAAGTGCTTTTCGCAATCTTATTTCAGAAATAAAGATCATTTAACAATCTTCTGCTGTATGCTATGGAGATAATGTCAGGGTACGTACCTGAATCCACCGCCGGCTCTGTGACTTAGAAGACCAATTCTTGCGCGGGCGTCATAACCACCTGATAAATGACAATCACCTGTTACATATTTTAATACCCTATTGCGGATTAAAATGTTGATTTAATAGGATTATATAGTTAGGCACATACTATCGCAGATTAAGTATCTTTTATCAAACTATTAATTAAAAAAAATGTTTGTCGTGGTATGACGTAGGTACAATAGTTTACGTCAAGAAATTTTTTGCTGTGGTCATTGTAAACATCCACTATTGAGTTCATGGGTACGTATGTGCTGATTTCCAGAATAAACGTACGGAAACGATGAATATGAGACCGAAGTCACAGGTTTCATTTTTCCACGATTAGTTCTATAATCTTAATCGTATAGAAAACAGCGATTTGTGATTGCGTGATTCTTCAGTCGAACGTGGACGCAACAAATTACTTTGACCACGTACACGTACGTACCTAAGTGAAAAACTTGCAATAAGCTTACCACAGAATATAACTTACCAGTGATGGTTATCCGAGGAATAGTGATGTGAGCTGCGAAAGCAAGTCGGATCGAGTTGAAGGTAAGGGAATCCAGCACGTACCAGCGCAGACCTTCCATCTCGAAGTCGTTGATCGATACCGTAGCTGTCGTGCTGCACATACACATATTTTGTTAAATAATAGAATAAGTGTAACAAGAGTACATTGGGAACAGAAGCGTACAGAACTCATGGACTAAATGCATAACTAGATTGCATTTTGATTAAATTAATTACTTAATACAAGTTCATACACCATTTCAATAAAGTTCTTTGAATTTCACTTCGAATGTTCCATTAAATGTGTATACGCAAAGATAATCGAGACAATTATTCAAGAATTAACATACGCAGGAGCTTTATATTCAAAGGGTCCGATGAGGGGTATCTGAAGAGGGTCGAGCGGAGGCAATTCATCGTTTCCATGAATGACCACATCTCTGAAGTCCTCAATCAACTCTGCGATGGCGTCAGCGACCACACTGCGGCCTTGTGCATCTAAGGTCTGGATTTCTGTTATAAGCAGCTTGTCATCTTCAGTTACCGCATGGTCCCTTGATAAAAGATCAAGTTCCAAATGGAGGTCTTGCAAATGATTTTCCGCACTTTCCACTAAAAACAAACAATAATATCAGAAAGGCACTTCAAAATGTTGTCTGCCAACGTAAAAAATAATAATTATCTATACTAATATTATAAAGCTGAAGAGTTTGTTTGTTTGTTTGAACGCGCTAATCTCAGGAAGTACTGGTTGGAATTGGAAAATTCTTTTAGTGTTGGATAGTCCATTTCTTGAGGAAGGCTATAGGCTATATAGCCTATACCCTTTGCTATAGGCTATATAACATCACGCTACGACCAACAGATGCTGAGCAGCGGGGGTGAAACCGCGAGGAACAGCTAGTATACAATAAAAGTGCTTTTAAATCTGCCATGATAAATTCATTT
Organism: Ochropleura leucogaster; assembly: GCA_958449745.1. Taxonomy (NCBI): domain Eukaryota; kingdom Metazoa; phylum Arthropoda; class Insecta; order Lepidoptera; family Noctuidae; genus Ochropleura; species Ochropleura leucogaster. Next base: position 11,790,371 of record OY288203.1, on the reverse strand, counting down.
CAGTTCAGCCGCTAAAATGCGTATGTCCAACTAGGTAAGTCCAGCTCATTTGCCTCTCGTTTTTTAACGGTAAGGCTTCGCGGATGGTTCATCACGTGCGAGAACAACAGCGTTCAATTCTAGGTTCCTTTGTCTTTTAATAAATCCGACTTTTGTAATATATATAATGTTGAATGACTTATGATGGCAATTTTAAGTGGTTTAACTTACCTAGAGGCAGCTCTTCATAGTCCACATTAGCGCCTTGAGCAAATGCGCACACAAGTAATGTCACAAGGCACAATAGTTTCATTTTCTGCAATAAAATATAAAAAATAAAAATCTTAATTTGACAATTAACAAATATAACATTCAACTTAAAAACAACAAGTTACTAACGGTGCCCTTTTTTCAATTTGATCAGTCTGGGTCGTTCACACTTTTATATATGTAACATCTACGATTATCTTCATCCATCATAATTATCTGCTAATTCCAAAATTTGTAGATTAAAATGGATTAATCTTGTTGTCATCAACCCGTGATTTGTTTCACAGGTGCTCTATATCTATTTGTTAATAAGATTACATTAACAAGTAATTAATGTTCAAAAAATACCTGACGTTTCATTAATAAGATTGATTGAGGTAAACGTACTTTGTATTTTTCTGTCTATTGTCGTCATTTATTATTTTGTGCTGCAAGGGTAAACAATGTGTTTACAACTGCTACAATAAAACACAACAGTGTGACGAACTATTATCATTATCTGTGGAGCCTTCTTCCAACTATGTTGGGGTCGGTCGGTCAGTCTCTTGGGTTCAGCTAAATTTCAGTTTCAGTTCAGTTTACAAGTAGCGCTTGCCTTTCTACCCTCCGCAACCAAGATAGTACTGGGTAATACGATATTCCTAAGGTAAGACTGGCTGTCAGACTTTCTGGTCACTGCCAAAGATGTACAGACAGCGAAATATATAAGTAACCAGGCTCATCATCTGATGAGCCCGGTTACTTATATATTTCGCTTTTTTAATAAAGGTATCTACCTTTATTAAAAAAGTGATCATGACGTGTGCAACCGAAATAATGGAAAATTAATAGTAAACATGGTAAATATCCCGTTTTTGTGTTATTGGATTTTTCCAACAGAAATTACCTATTTGCGACTTGAATATAACTGGTGAAATATGGATTGACTACTAGCCGGTACACCTCTGTTTAACCATTCGGGGACTCCGGGCGTGATGCTATGGACACTTAAGTAATTAAATATTTCAAAAATAGTACTTATTACTATTTACCATAAGGGCGTAACTGTTATCAAGTTGATAAAAGCCTCGACAATACTTTTGACACAATCATAAGAAATCTACTTGGGATTACATTGCATAATCCTTTATTAATCAAACAGAAATACCTAAAGATACATTTACGTTTAATGGAATAACTAAAAATATTTTTGTTGAAATTACATGTTGAACTCAATCGTTAGGTCGGCCCGCGGACTTCGGACTTGGAGAAGTATATACAGGTTCTATGGAACGTATCATTTATTTATATTTCAGATGTGCCTATCAGACCCACTGGAACCAATAAGTTATTGTATCATCCAGTAGATATAGTCGTGCTATATCAGATGCAGACAAATCGAGTGGATTTTATAATGTTTTCATAATGTACACATCTAAGATACTTATCAATTAAAATTTAATTGATCTTATATTAATTTAAATCTCAAAATCAATAACAGGGAGATGGAGGATAGAGTATTCTGATAGAGATATTCTGTACACCATACAAATTTCAATTGACATAAAAGAAAAACAATTCACGTAGGGCGTCTATCATCTTATCGCTAAAAGTAATCTTTTGAAGGCGACCTGCTAGTAACACCTTTACCCCCGAATACTGAAACGTCACTCAAAATTAAGTCCCACTTAAGTTTAACAGAGACTCAGAAGTGCCGTTTGACCATACAAAATCTAAAGTTTTTGAGTGACGTTTCAGTATTCGGGGGTTAGACAACTATGATGGGTACCTATCATTAAAATTAAAACCGGGATATTTGTCTTGTTACGAGTTCCTGATATAACAACGCTGTTGGTAAATCCGATTTTCAACTTTAGTGTTTCCTTTAACAAACTAGTAATGGATGTGGAAATTGTATGGCATGTAATGCAATGTGCAAATCGAAAATCAATTTAATGTGACTAATGTGTACAAGCAGTTAAGCTCTAATACAATACCAGGAATTGGATTCAGAAGATAATTGTGAGTCTTATATGTATATATGAATTTGTTGTTTTTGTGACGCAGTCGGGCAAAGGATTTGGTGCAAAAATGCGGTCGCTTTTGATAGTCATATTGTACAACATACTAAGTGTAACACTAGCACATATTAATATAAGTGAGTAAGTAATGATGTAATTTACATAATTAACATCATCCGTCGAGCTCTTGTCACCGTCGGCGTTCCAGCTGTTTTAGAACCTAATGGCTTGGCACGCGACGATGGTAAAAGACCTGACGGTATGTCTTTGTTTCCGTGGAAGTTGGGTAGGCCTTTAGTGTAGGACGCAACGTGCTTCGATACTCTTGCGCCATCCCATCGTCCTAGCTCTTCGTGCTGCGCTGGTGCTGCTGCTGCGGCTGCAGAGAACCTCAAGCGGCTAAAATAAATATAGTAACCTTATTGGTAACTATATTTTCGAGCTGTTTGGGGTTGAAATTCTGGAACCGTGGGGTCCTTGTGCTCACAGCCTTTTTAACATCCATACAACGATGCAACGCGGCCAGTCTCTTGGGGACATTGCCAACTGACAGCGTTGAGGACGAATTGTTTGACGCTATTTTTTATTTTATTTATAAGTTAGTTAGTATGTTTAATAATTTTAGTTTAATTTAACATAATATATAAACACATTATTATTTTATTTACATAAAAAGTGGTAATGTTCTTAAACAGAAAAGTTATGATTGCTACGTTAGTGTACATAAAAACGAAATTAGCCACAGTTTATAACAAATTAAAAAGTGGTGGTAGTCGTCTAAGTAGTAGTCCAGGTATAGAGCAAACGTATTTGTAATCACTGCTATCTACGGTGGGTCTATGTTCTATCAATATCGAAGCATGTGCTTGTCTGACTTTCAATCGTGTTGGTGATTATGCTTATTTTTCTTTTCGCTTACTGTCGTTTCTCGAGTTTCTTCTAATCCTTTAATATTGATTTTAGTTTTAGTATTACTCAAGCTTCTTCCATTTACAAGGCTATTATGTTTATTATCTCTTTCTTTATCCTAAGGAAGTGTGGTTCCTTCTCGACTTTATGATCTAGTCACATTTATAAGATAACTAGCTTTTGCTCGCGGCTTCGCTCGCGTTAAATTCGGGGTAGCACAGTTCCCCATGCGCCTTATTGATTTGTAATAGCAACGCTAAGTTTTCTCTTTTCTTCCCTCTTTCTCACCCACATCCCACTTTATTAAAAAAAAGTTGCCTATGTCCGTCTCCTGGTTCCCAACTATCTCGTGGAGTGTATCTATTTCGTGGAGCATTTCCGACGTTTGGCTCCCAAACTCGAGCGGGGCCACGGTATCTCTTTCGAACAACCCGCAGCAGCGGCAAGCGGATGCCCTGGTAGGCCCCTCTGCTTTGCTGACATCTCTTTGAGGCACGCGTGAAACACTAACGCGCCGTCTACAGCCTGTCGTCAAAAGACGGCCGGACGGTGAGCTATCCCATTTCTCAACGTCCACAGGCCCGCATCTACGGTGGCTGGGAGCAGTCTCCCGCGGCGGCTGGGTTGGTTTGTGGTTCTGTCCCTCAAACGCCGAAGGAAAACGGGTGGGTTTTAGTCAGTAAAAGTCTGACATGCCCCCCCTAGAAGTTATTTGATGATTTCCCACCCAAAAAAAGAAACGGTAATGCTGCCAGCCTTCTGGGCACTTTTCCTGGTGACTGCGATGCGGACGTAGTTTTAGACGCCTTGTAATTTACAATTTTTTACTTACTAAATAGTTTAAATAAAAAAAAAACATAAGTATCCTTTATAAATTGGCATAAAACAAATCCATTTTATGTACATGAAAAACACTATCTTATTTGAGATGGATTCTCAACCTTCCAACTCTTTACACTGGCTCTTGAATACTGATATTTTACAATTAAATTGAATTAAAATCAAATTCCAGGTTATTATGGCTCTATCTACTTAGCCATTTCTGTGGTCCGTCCCTTCGACCTCTTGGCATAAATCTTGTTAATTGGACTGCGCTGACTCCGCTGCACATATGCCAATAGCACTCATGTACTCTTGATAGAGATACTACTCTAGTAAAGTCTTCTAAGTCTAAGTAGGTGTCAACTTATCTCTCGAGAAATCTTTATAAAAGCGCATTAGTTACTTTTCAATGAAGATAAGCAAACACCTGCACTGTTAGATAAAAGTCTGACATTATTATTAGCCTGTTTCCTCTGAAATACTAACCGTGTATTTTATTGCAGTAAACGAAGACATCGGTGACTTCCACCTCAGCGCTAAAGTTGGAAAACTTCCAATGAAGTACTTGCCACTGTCTGAACAGGATCAAAAGGCCAGCGAAAAAGCTGCTGATGTCGTCGACTTCATAGCCCTAGTGCCTAAGATCGACCCCATGGAAGTACCAGCGATTCCACCGTTAAGCTTTAATTTTCCTTTTCTTTGGCTAAAGTAAGCTATGGTGACTAAATAGGTGAATAAGAATAGTTACGTTCCATTGTCAAAAAAACTTTATAGGGAATTTTAATTCCCAATAAATAAAATTGCATTATTTAAGGGTACGTCTGTTATTGCGGGTTTTTCCCACACAATATTATATTGTGGAATATTCCGAAGACATTCATAAATATATTTACAAATATGACAATAATCTTGAAAAATTATTCTAAACATAAACAAATCACATTAAGAAACCTAATTACTTAATACATCAATATTTTTTATTATATAATATGACATTCATAAATATATTTATGAAATATATTTATTTATTTTGAATGTATTTTTCATAAATATATTTATGAAAATCTTCAGAATATTAAAAATACTTTTATTATTTGTTATAGAGGTAATGTTTACCTGGAGAACTTCGTCCTGGCCGGCGTCAAGCAGTTACAGCTACACGGCATCGAACTGCGCCTCATTAATCTTAGGGCGGACTTGAATATCACCATACCGCAGTTATATTTCGAAGGTAAAACTGAGCAGATTCCCGAATGTCATTGAACTCTCAGCAAGTGGGCTAAACAATCTCGGATTTGTGAACAAACTAATGCCTATGGTTGGTCCATGTAACTTCTTGGATTAGTTTCACGGAATTATTTTTAAATGAATATGAATAATTTTTCCGAATATATCTTTACTAGTTTTTGCCCGCGGCTTCGCTCGCGTTTATTTCGGGGTAACACAGTTCCCCTTTCCTGATTAACCGTAATTAAGATACCTGTTACCTGTAGTTTTTGCACTTGTGCCTTATTTATTGTAATAGCAATGCTAAGTTTTCCTTTTACTTCCCTCTTTCTCCCTCATGTCTCAAACTGTAAAAAATAAATGTCCTACGGCCGTTTCCAAGGTCCCAACTATTTCTGTACCAAAATTCATCAAACAGTCAAACTCGGTTTAGCCATTTAGGCGTGAAGACGTAGCAAACAAACAAACTCACTTTCGCTTTTATAATATTACTAGCTTTCGCCCGCGGCTTCGCTCGCGTTAAATTCGGTATAACACACCAAGCAGACCTGAAGTTTTTGCTCTTGCGCTAAAATTAGCCTATGTCCGTCTCTTGATTCCCAACTATCTCTGTACCAAAATCGAATCATCGAAATCAAATCTCAATCGATCGACCAGAAACGATGTATCAATAGTACATTACGATATTAGTGCGTTAAGATGGTTATAACATGCGAGTCGGAATTTCAGCCCGAGCCGCAGGCGAGGGCATAATTGAGACGAGCATGTTATAACCAATACGCACGTATATCGTACGACGTTTTTTAACACTTTTGCGAGGAAACAGAAAAAAAATTGAATAAACTCAATCTGTGAATGCACACTGTTGCTTTCTCCGCCATTTTAACAGCGAGCTAGCGCTGCCTACTTTCGAATTAGTTCAAAATTTGAATAGTAACAGCGCTAATCGATAAAACCCTTTAAATAAAAAAATAAAAAAAAGAATAGTAACAGCGTGCTGCTCTCTAGCAGCCTGGAGTCGTGCGGCGGCGATCAGTTCCAAATTTGAAATGGCAAATAATGCTGTTATGGAATTTGTATGGACTATAACTTAACTATTTGCTTTGATAACACACGCGTTTTTTATGACCCTCTTTACATATTTAAAACCGGTGGAATTACATCAGCTTTACGAGCAAGGGTGTTAAAAAATCAGTTTAGCCATTAGCGTGAAGAGGTAACAAACAAACAAACTCACTTTCGCTTTTATAATATAAATACTAGTGTTCACTACAACTCATCCATTTTCTTGTTTTGCATAAATCAGTCCCAACATCTATATTTTTTTTGTGTTTTAGGTGATTTACATCTGCAAGCTGCTATAAGCTTCTTTCCTATTAAGTTCAAATGTCACTTAAGGTAAGTACGTCCTTAATTACAGATATACTACTCTGTCAAGAAAGTACCGGGAAAAGATCAATAATACACAAAATGTCTGTTATTCATCCAAATTTATTTTATCACCTTCAAAGTATGCTCCTTTAGAAACGATACACTTGCGCCAACGAATAATCCATTCATCAAAACATTTTTTAAACGCTGCTTCCGGAATTGAGTTCAGTTCTCGCCGCGAATTCTCCTTTATGTCTTCTATCGATTGAAAACGGGTGCCCACGAAGTGGTAATTTGAGTTTAGGAAAAAGAAAAAAGTCAGCAGGAGCCATATCTGGTGAATATGGTGGTTGCTGGATGGTATTTGTTGAGCGTTTGGTCAAAAATTCGTTCACAATTAAAAAAAAAATTCGTGCCTTGTGCGAAGGCGTATTGTCGTGGTGCAAAATCCAAGAATTTTCTTTCCACAAATCTGGCAACATGACTTTGACTTTTGATCGACTTTGGCGTGGTTTTTTCGGTTTCGGTTCGGTTGGAAGGCGCCACTCCGAAGCTTGTTGACTAGTTTGCATGTCAAACTCGTAAACCCACGTCTCGTCACCAGTAACAATGCGTTTCATGAATGTTGGGTCCGAACTGACTCGTTCTAGCATGTCCTCAGCGACTTTCATGCGATTGAGTTTTTGGAGAAAATTCAGATCTTTTGGGGCTAGCCGAGCAGCAACATGTTTCATACCCAAAATTTTAATTTGGAACCATAAACATCATCCATTCCCGATACTTTTTTGACTGAATGTATTATCTACTCGTGTCAAAGGTATGTAAATGTTCCACATTTTGGGATTTAAACTGTCACATTTTTGAATGCTTTCGCTTTTATAATTAATGCATATTAGTATGGATTAGTAAGATTAATTGCCGCAATAATAGTTCACAATTCCTTAATGTGCCGCTATCAGTGCCAACCTGTACGACGTGGATGTCGCGGTGTCGTCGGGCGGCCACAAGGCGGCTGCTCCCACAGTAGGACCAGTGTTACAGATTGACAGTGCAGCTGTCAAAGTAGACATCGGGAGTGTTGTGGTAAATGTATTATAATTAATAATCTTACATTACGTTCTAAATTAATAGGGCTACAGTCCGCGCTGGCCTTGTAGTCTTTGATGAAGGTCATATTTGATGCTTGATTAATATGCACAACAGCGTTCATTCACTTTGCATGAACATCAGAAAACTTTTCTATCAAAAATTTGCTCAAATCCGAAACTAATTTTTTTACAGAAAAGATGAACAAATAATGCTGACATAATTACCATCCAGGCACCACGCGCCCCCTTGGTGCTTTGGTGAAGACGTAATAATTAAATGGCCCCATAGGGTGTATTGTTATAGTTGCCTTTTGTTTCAGTTCAACTTAACAAAAACGGTTGTAGGCGAGGAACTAGCAGAATACGAGTATGCAGGTGGATACAGCCACTTTACACAGCACTACAGTTCTAGAAAATTTGGTGGTAAAAAAGACAGTTATAATATGTTAAATGATTTCCTCAAAACAGCAATTGACATGGCCAATAAAGAACTTTTCAAGATTTCCATGGACGTGTTTGAGGACTACCTTTTGTCTGATACTTATTAATCAGATAGAACAAATACAGAAATCACAGATAAAATGGTTCGTTTATGTAATCTTGGCTAAACACGATATGGGGTTGTTTGAAATGGATGTAAACCATTTAGATATTTGCCATACTAAATCAGAGGAAACTAAAGTTTGGTATTACATTGTAATCGCTGACAGAACCTGTTCAAAACTGCAAAAAAATCATCATAAAACGGACAAAAAACGAATAAAAAATATTTTGTAAATATACACATTTGCAATTACAAAAACACGTATTTTATTTGTATGTAACTCTTTCAATTAAATTCGCCCCTACGATGTAGCTCGTGCCGTCCACCCATTGCCAAATTGGAAATCTCCATAGCCAGACGGACTGCACGTTCGTTTGGCAATCCTATTCCAGTCAGCCTTAGATTCAGGGTCGCTGGTCGAGTTCCTGATGACTAGAAGGGTATTTCCTGCTCCATAAACCGTTAAGTACGTCTGAACCCAAAAATAATATAAATGTCATCCATTTGGAGAGCTACTATCTTTAAACACATTCATGACTATTTTATCATGTCTGCTTCTCAAAAAGGATGTAGGAACGGGTTCCGGGGAACTAAGTTATACAATTTAATTCTAGTTAAGGCTTTGTAGAGTTCATTGCTATTACGCAGGATAAAACCGAGCATTTTGAATGCCTTTGAAGTTATATTTGTAATGTGTTTATCAAATTTTAGTTGTTTATCGAAAATAATTCCCAAGTCCCGAACTTCCTCCACGTGTTGTAATGTTTACTGATGTAATATGTAATTATTATTCTGCGTGTTTCTTTTACGGGAAATGCATACAATGATATTAGACACATTTAAAAGCATTTCATTTGTACTACACCAGTCCGCCAATCTATCGAGATCAGCCTGTAAAAGTGTTCCAAATGAGACAGTATTGGTTTCATAATTGTTACTTCATCTGTATAAAGGTAGAAATTTGAGTTTATAAAGATATTGAAAAGAAGGCCTAAATGTGACCCTTGTAGCACTCCCGAGGTTACTGCAAAATCGTCAGAGTAGTGACTATTAATGACAACTGTCAAGTTCCTACAGACGAGGTAAGAATGGAACCACTTGAGCAATGACCCTCCTATCCCCACTCTATTAAGTTTGTTAAATAAAAGGTTGTGGTCGACCTTATCAAACGCCTTACTAAAGTCTGTGTATATAGTATCTACCGGGATGTTGGGTATAGTATCTACTGGGAGTTTTTGACGGTATATTGAATGCAACACCTACGTTCTTCGGTTACGACATAGTATATCCTGTGGAGTCGTGGAGGTCTAGGCTTTTAAGACTCTCCACAATCGTGAGATATGCAGTCTCCGGGAATATTTCCTAGAAACCGACGTGGAGATGCATCGAGCTGTGGTTGCGGTGGAAAGGGGCCTTACCCCGCTTTCTTGAACAAAAGACAACTAATGTAAACCTGGAGTGCTTGACACTAAAGACCGCAGGGAGGTGTGGCAGAGTAAAGAACTTCACGGACACTTTTTCCGGGACCAGCATGGGTCCGATGTAGACATCTCATAGTCTCTAGCTTAGCTACCATCCGCTGATCTCTTTGGAGAAACTGAAGGTTTCGATTGTGCAGTCATGGATGCAGTTATGATGAAGAATAACTACCGGGGAATTGACAGTTGACATATGTCGGGCATGCCACCGTCCGGGTGAATCAATTCGACACATTATTATCTTTGGTTGTTCTCGTGTAGCTAACGGAGAGTACTTGCATAGATGCAAGTATCGTAGGTATAGTATGCAAGAAAGAACACGTGTCTTTTTCTGTAGGCTGTAGTCCATTTCTGTATGAGATAGCTTATGTTTTAAATCACTTCTTTCACATTTGGTTATTTCAAAAATATAATCTTCAATAGTCTTTTTTTTTGGCAATTAGCTTGTAATTGCACTGTAGTATAAAGTTATACTAATATTATAAAGCTGAAGAGTTTGTTTGTTTGTTTGTTTGAACGCGCTAATCTCAGGGACTACTCGTTGGAATTGGAAAATTCTTTTAGTATTGGATAGTCCATTTCTGGAGGTAGGCTATAGGCTCTATAACATCACGCTACGACCAACAGGTGCTGAGCAGCGTGGGTGAAACCGCGGGGAACAGCTAGTAAAGTTATATATTCTTTTCTTGTGAATATTTTATTTGATGCATCTGGAACAAAATTAATGTTGTTTTGACATATGGTAATTAAGATCTCCGTATGGTATCCCGGAAATACCGCTCACCGAAAGGACGGTTTTCCGATAACACCGACGGTTAGTTGAACGAAAAAATTAATGAATGATTCAGACTACCAACCGTCGACAAATATTATTTTCGGCGAAACGTTTCATCGGCCAATAACTTTTTCGTTCAACTAACCGTCGGAGTAGAGTGTTATCGGAAAACCGTCCTTTCGGTGAGCGGTATTTCGGGATACCATACGGAGGTCGGTAATTAATCGGTTGGTTTTTAAAACTGTGGGTATACATGACGAAAAAAATCATTAAAAAAGGCTCAATTTCCACAACATCTTTGATCATTATTAACTTTCCAGATTATCCCTGATTACGATTCTATTACTTTTTCTAATCGAGCTAGCCCGGAAATATAAGAAAGTTACTCATTTATTAAGGTAGATCACCGGAATCCATCATCAACACTTAATTATTTTGTTATAACACCGCCAAAAGTCTGATTTTTTTAGGACGCCGAGAACACAATGTGCAACCTTAGACAATAGCTATGTTCTGACCAAAGACTACTTTAGTATATAATATCTGCTAGCTCCGACTGACGCTACTGACCAATATTAATTGTTCACTCTGGTGCATTTAAATGGCCACCATAACGAGCACTATGTATTATACTATTCTACGAAATAATAATATTGTTGCAATGGCAAACTTCAGAGAACTGATTTTTGGCCATGTTTTAGTATCAAATACCCGTATGTGCGTCGCCACGGCCTGTCGTCAATAGACGGACGGACGGTGAGCTTCCCATTGCTCATCGTCCACAGGCCCGCATCTACGGTGGCCGGGAGTCGTCTCGCGGCGCCCGGGGCGTCTCCCGTGGCTGCTGGGTTGACTTGATGTTCTCTCCCTCAAACGCCCGGCCACCTCCTTTGCTAGCATTACTGCTTCGCAGATGGAGGTGACCGCTTCCCATTCCCTCTCGCTCCAGACCATGGACTGAACCGGGGCCGGACGCGAGAGATCGCCGCCGCCGATCGCCACTACGAGGGCACGGCGGTGCTCCGCCCAAGCTGGACAGACCGCCACTGTGTGCTCCACCGTGTCCTTTGGGCGATCGTCACAATGGTGACACCCGGCTCTGTTGAACCAGTAAAAAAGACAAATAAAAAAGCTACCGAACAAAATATGAGAAATATAGAGTAGGTACCTACCATAAAGTAACATCATCATCCAATTTCCTTACAACTTACGACTACTAAGAACAGCTACCCTACCAACTTATTCCACTGAGGGAAAGAGACAGAGCTATAGAGAGTGTCTAGCACCATCTTTTTCCCTCAGTGGAATAAGTTCTGTTTTAAGACGTCATGGTAGGCCTACTGTTCCAAAAGTAGATTTTATCAGTTATGTAGGTGGGTACATAAATATTATTTTGTGTTCTTTTAAAAATTTATCGTAACTGTAGGCAATGTATTACTTTAAGCCGATTTGTTGAAAAATGTGGAGGTTCTTAATTCGTACATTTGTTTAAAGAAAATTAAAACATCCAAAACTAAGTGCTTCACTTGTTTTAGCATGTAATCAATCCAAATAATAATCGCTCGCTCGTATGACAATCCTCACTTCCTTACTAATATAAAAAAGCTAAAGTGAGTTTGTTACGTCTTTACGCCATATATAACCAGCCATATATAACCTACGTAGGCGAGATTCTTTAAGGGAACAGTTTAAGGATATTAACATCATGACAGTACCTTGTCAATATATTTATGAAAACATCATGTATGTCAGGAAAAACTCGCATCTTTTTAGTAAAAGAGGTGACAGACACGGTTATAATACTAGAAATAGGGACCAATTAGTTCAACCAGGTTTCAGGTTAGCTAAAGTAGACTCATCTTTCATGGGGTACTGTTTGAAATGCTACAATAAAATACCTCCCCACATTCTTCAACTGAATGAAACGAAATTTAAATCTTGTATTAAACGCACACTATGTAGGCAAGCATATTATAAGTTGGGGGATTATATTGATGATAAAAATGCTTGGCTCAATGCTGGTCCTGCTCCTCAAGCATAGGGGTAAACTCATTAATAAGTATCCGAAGCTATAGTGGAAGCTGCAGAAGATTGTAAGACTATCTTTGCAATGTATAGAATCAATTCTCTAGTATTGTATAATTATTAAGCCCATATGTGAGTGCTATATATTATCATTGACTTGACGAAGCCCTGGTGGTTAATAGTGACATGCTCACTTAAATGTCTCGCTGATGGTGGTGGGTGTGTCGGGTCATTTAGCTCCCTTCAAAATGGTCGAGCTGAATGGGGCTGATCCATACGTCATGTTCGTGAACGGGCGCTGTCAGTTGGGACTGGTCATTTTTTAACTACCACGGTCATTTTTAATTTATTTAGATTTAAATTGAATTTTGTTTTTTTATTTACTCTGGACGCTCTTACTGTGCACGTCTTTCTACATCGTTCTCACATATTTGTATAATCTCAACACGAATGATGTAAATACTATTTTGTAAAAATATTAGAATTTAAAAGAGTGTCCATGGAGTTTCTTGCACATTCTTCTCCATAGAGATCAACGCTTTGGAATGGGCAACTGCAGTACTTTCACAAGTTATTATGCCTTGTGACCGGGACTGTAGATTCATTTTGTTTCTTGACATTCAAAAGTGCCTGTAATGGTCTAATTGAAATAAATGATTTGATTTGATTTGACGCCTAAATGGCTAAACCAATTTGATGAATTTTAGTACAGAGATAGTTGGGATTTTATTTTTTTTAAAGCCTATACCATACCTAGACATAGGCTTTAAAAAAAATTCCGATATGAGGGAGAAAGAGGGAGGAAAAGGGAAAGCTTAGCATTGCTATTACAATAAATAAGGCGCTAGGGCAAAAACTACAGGTACCTGTAAATCAGGAAAGGGCAACTGTGTTACCACGAATTTAACGCAAGCGAAGCCGCGGGCAAAAGCTAGTAATAAATATATTAAGGTTCACATGGCTTTCGCGGTATTGTCATGGTTTGTTAAAGTTTTAGATTATTCAGTATAAAAACGAAGAAATTTATTTGACCGATCAACTCAACCTAACGGTGGGTACGGTAACAATGTCTAAAACCTAAAATTATGATAATTAATTTTATATTCTATATTTCTGATGAGAATTGTGCAAAATTTTTGATTTGAGCCTAAATTTCTTTTTCATCTATACCTTTGTTAATGTTAGATTTTCTTATTTTTTTTTACTATTTTGCTTTGCGAGAAGTACTTTTCAAAAAAACCTTTCAGTCAAGAATATGTATTATGGAGTTTTTTTTTTATGAGAAAGACCAGATGATCCCAAAAACGACGCATATTTTAAAGATTAAATCCGCCGTACAAAATAATGGAAGTCAATTTATGATCGCTGTATCAATATCCAGAAAACATGAAAACATTAGATACGGAGTCAATAATGTGTAGTTATTCTTAAATACCGTTAAATCGATTTCTTGTGACTAATGCTCACAGCAAGGAAACAATTAAAGCATTAATTGCATTTAATGTTATATAGTTGCAACTTATTTTTTTGTCACGCAGTCGTATAGTATTATTGACACTGGGCAAACATGAGAGGACTTCTGATTGTAGTACTTAGCGCCGTGTACTCGGTTCAAGCATGTGAGTAATATTATTCTTAATAAAGATTCGGTCAAACTGTAGCTGGCCTGAAATCTGTCCGTGCCTTGTTTAAACGCCCCCAGTCCAAGGGGACCCTTGGACTGGGGGCGGATATCTGTTGATTCCGAATTTAGTTTAATAAACTAATATAATGTAATAACTTTTTTTTTAAATTACTACTTTACTAGTAAGTACTTGTCGACTGCCATATTTTTATTTCATTCAGGGTAGCCCTAGCACCAGCGCGAGATTTAAACGTAACGTAATACGTCGATTACAAATTTAAAAACACTCTTTTCCAATTAATTCATCAATGTTTTTTATTATAAATTAATAATTATATTCATCATTATTTTTTTTTATTCATCAATATTTTTTATTATAAATTAATAATTATATTCATCATTATTTTTTTTCATTCATCAATATTTTTTATTATAAATTAATAATTATATTCATCATTATTTTTTTTCATTCATCTATGTATGATACTGATTGTGCTTATTACAAACTTAATGCCATTGGATAATAGTATTTTCGATTTAAAATCAACGTATAAACACCGCGCGCTCGTGGCTTAGGGCCCCAAGCGTCTCGTTACAATAATGGGTTGCTACGGCGTAGATCTATAAAGCTACGTCGTAGCAGATATTCGTAGAGCTTTAGCGTATTAAGCTCGAATATGAAAGTTTAATACATAATTATGAACTTTCTTGATAAAAGGAGGACTTTAATTTTCTCGATAAAAAATACCTCTGAACTGAATTATAATGTGGAATATTCAATTCAAACTTTCAATTAGATCATGAAATTTTGCAGTATAGTCATACAAAATAGGATTCATAAGAATTATTTATTTTAAACTCACTGTTTTCCATGTAAAAAGATTTCCTCTGAAACTATAAACTTTTTAACCAATTTAACAGCGGACCGGCGCGCGGCGCCCACCATCGCTAGGACCCTGAATCCCGATGAACAACTTCTCAATCCCAAATACTATACATAATATACCATAGACTAAAATAAAATAAGACCAGTCGGACCTCGTCCGTCATACGGGATTTGGATAGTGTATATTTTTTTAAACGACCCTATTAGTATCAACCGGGCACAAATCCATACTCTGTGGCTGCAACTGAGAAATCCCTGATAAGAAAACCCAATAACAATTCGCTCGACTCGGGAATTGCACACGGGGCCTTGCCATTCTAGACCATAATATATTGGTTCAAATAATTACGTGAGCCGTTTAATCGCCTTTTGGAGTAGGAATACTTAAGCTTAGCAAGGAGGTTACAGTTCGATACAGTCTTCGTTTTAAAAAAAAACTATGCGGTACTATACTTGCCTATACTTATTTAAAGGGAACGAACAGCTCAGCAATTTGTTCATAAGAGCCGGAACGGGTACTCTGCCAGCTAAATACAGTCCGATGACTGAGGATGACAGACATGCCACCCGCAAAGCTGGTGCTTTAGTGACATTCATCAAGAACGTACCTCTAGTCAACCCCCTCCAGTTGCCTTCCATGGGACCCTACCATGTACTTCTGTCCGATGTCAACTTCGAGTAAGTATACAGAGTGTATGACATACACTTACACGTACGTATTTGTATAGATTCTTTTTTACCAATTCTTTTGAATGAATGCACATTGTTGGCATTGTTGATTTTGTAAAGTATGCAATGACTTATTGTCGGGTTCACGTTGTCTTCTCATACTTAACGCTGTAACAACAATATTAAATATATATTAATATTATATTATATAATATTAAGTACTATACTATTTTAATTACTTATAATATTAAGTATTATATTTATAATACTTAATATTAAATTGACTTTCTGGTATAAGACTATAGTAGGGTAATGTTGTACCTGTAAATACTCAAAAAGAAAATTCGGAAAAACATTCAGGAAATATCCTTGAGTATAAGACTTTTGAACCTATAGGGAGCACATACTAAAATGTCTTGTTCAAATGTCCTATTGTAGGTATCGACCATTCTGCGAACAAGTGACCGCAAACGGGAGTTGGACTTTCAAGTACCCACTAAAAATTTAAATTAAAAATGTCCTTCATTTAAATCCTTACAGCTTATAGATTCATATCCCACTGCCTTCTAATGTTAAAATGCGAAACTTTATGACGAGGTGTATTGTGTAGATGGATGTATGTTTCTCTTACACTCTGAAGCTACTGATGGGATTAGGATGAAATTTCGCACACAGTTTATAACCAGCATACATATACCATAAGTACATTGAATCCCGGTAGGACGGATTTCGTAGGACAATTGCTGTACTTCACGCGGGCAACGCCGTGGGCATAATTTAGTCTAGTTGAATATTTAAACAAGCAGTAGTTAAGATATTAAAAGATAAAATGTGTTTTTTTAAATATTTATTATTCTATGGTCTATGTTAATTTCAGGGGAGACATTCTTTTGAAAAACGTTGTAGTACAGGGAATCAAGACCGTATCAGTGTCTGGTTTGGAAGTACGAATGGCCCCTTCTCGACTCGATTTCAACGTCAGTGTTCCACAAGTTACCGCCGATTGTAAGTATTTACATAAATTAACCTGCTAATAGCTCATTAGAGAACTGTACTACAAATCACGATCATTATAATCGTTAAATAAAACCATATAACTATACCGCTTAAACTGACTCATAATACTGAGTAGGCTAAATTGAAAATATATTGTTGGTAAGTCCGGGTTGTTCGAAAGAGATATCGCGGCCCCGGAATACAAAAAAGCAGAAGAAGGAACATGGATGGGTTTTTGTTAAGAAAAGTCTGACACTCCCTCCACTCCGTCTTGTATTTTCGTCTGTTCCCCGTTTCTTAAGTTCCTTTCCTGAACGGTACACAAAGACTAGTTATGTTTAAGTCCCCTATAATATGTGACGAGCCCATTGCCATCATCCGGGCACATATCGAGACTCCATATTTGAACTAACTTCCTGTGTACAAACCATATTAAAATCGTTTATTAATATGCTTGTTTTAGTTGGTTTTGAGTTGCAAGCTGTTTTGGAAAACGAACCGTTGAACATTAATGGCCAAATTAGGTAAGAACTTATTTTTATTTTTAAATGAAGATGTTCTAATTTATATATTTTTTTCTTTTGTTCTTTTGTCATCACATTTTTGGTTACCTTTGAGGATATGACAATATGTATAATGTGTTTTTAATGGAGAATTTATACTGTCTCCCAAGTCATAGGTAAAAACCTAGTTTGGGAGCCCCCCTGGCTCCCAAACTAGGTTTTTCACATATCCGTTCACAATGTCTATATGATGAATGTTTAGAGGAATGAGAGAACAGGGTGTAAAGTTCTCCATCCTCTATGGAAAAGGGAGGATTCTCCGACCAGACGGGTGTTGTGTCTGGCGGGCCACTGCCCGACGATTGTTAGTCGGGTGCTCGTATATATGCTAACTTCGCGTACAACTTTGCTTGCGCGATGTAGGAATCTTGCCGATTAGTTTTTCAGTGGTTGGATAGATGGCGTTGTAGTACTTTCTGCCACTTGCATCATTGTGTCGCTACAAATGTAATACGTCCGTGACAATGTTCACTGTACTGAAATAAAGAATTTATTTCATTTAAAAGTATTTACTTCGGGGAGGGAAGTTGCTCGCGTCCGTAGGATTTACCATCTTTTCCTAGATCCACCCTACACGTCTCCCCTGGGTGGTGCAAAACGAGCAACAACGCCGAGCAACGGGCGGCGGTTAAATAACCTGTCCTATGGCCGTCACGGGCCTGGAAGAACTAAATACCCTCCTAAAAGAGTGAACATAGCACCTTGGGAAAGTGCTATGAAACTATTTCCCACACATAATAATTATGAAAATGTCCAATAAAGAGAGCGAGATTTTGTCATGCGATCCGGCTAACACCCGGCGCCCTCCGGTATCCGGGCCGGTGGGTGAGAAATTGGTTACCGAAGACTCCATGGAAGTAGGCGACCAGGCTTCCACGGTAGTGAATGCTACTGGCAGCAAAAAACTTGTCCAACAAGCCTTCCATCCTGGCTTGTTTGTTTCTAGATCTAGATGCAACTCCTTAGGTAACACACCTAGTAATGAAACAGTTGAGGTCACCAAGACAGCATCTGCACCCAGAGACCAAATCCAACCTGCACTTAATGTCTCCAGTACGTCCCGTCCTCCAGAATGGCAGAGGGTGCCGATTACTAGAAGTAACAAGCGCAAAAAATTGTCGCAATCACCGTCACCTGAAGCGATCAAAACTTCAAATACATACAGTGGGCTACAAATAGATCTCACAGAAGAAGAAGAGCCCAAGCCAAAACCTCTAAGTAAACCTCCACCAATAATTTTATATGGCGTTGAGGATGTCAACAAATTAACTGAGCTCCTTAATACAGCTACTAATAAAGGCGATTACATCTTTAAAATTGTCAACCGTAACCAATTAAGAATAAACTGTCTAGATATTGAAGCATACAAAAAAATTATAACTCTTGTGCGAGAAAAAGGCCTCATAGGACATACCTTCAATAGAAAAGACCAACGATGCTACCGCTTTGTAATCAAGAATCTGCATCACTCCACGCCACATAGCGCTATAATAGAGGAAATAGAAAAAACTGAAAACAAAGTATTCGGAGAAATTATAAATGTAAAGTTTGGACCTGAAAAGAAGCCTACTTCTACATTCTTTGTCAACCTAGTGCCTCATCAGAAGAACAGTTCAGTCAAAACCATAAAATCAATATATCACCAAACAGTTTCGATAGAAGAGCCTAAAAGAAAAACCTCGATTCCACAATGCCAACGGTGTCAGCAATATGGGCATTCGAAGAACTATTGTATGATGCCCTATCGCTGCGTAAAATGTGCACAAGCCCACAAAACTTCCGAGTGTCCAAAGAAAGATCGTAACACCCCGGCAAAGTGCGCACTATGTGAAGGCTCACACCCGGCTAACTATAAAGGTTGCGCTGTTTATAAAGAGATCTTAAATCGAAAAACCAGCCATAGGTTCCCTTCTCGAACAGCGTTGAAAGATCAATCTAAAATCCCTTCCAAAAAAGATGAGGGGCCGCAAATCGA
Organism: Ochropleura leucogaster; assembly: GCA_958449745.1. NCBI lineage: Eukaryota > Metazoa > Arthropoda > Insecta > Lepidoptera > Noctuidae > Ochropleura > Ochropleura leucogaster. The sequence goes on along the minus strand of OY288203.1, from coordinate 11,771,170 downwards.
GAACCAACATCAAAATGATTATCATAAAAGTAAAAATAAACCGACGTATGCAGATATCACTAAAAATCAACCCAACTTAGAATTATTGCTCTCACAACAGACTGTAAAGTTAGATAAACTAATAGACCAGATGTCGGCAATGATGAATTTACTCACAACAATCATCACTAAACTTGTACGATAAAATGGCTACACTTAGAGTTGCAACCTGGAACGTTAATGGTTTGGTTAACCATAGGCATGATGTAGATATACTTCTGACACAACATGATATTGATGTACTTTTAGTTTCTGAGTCACACCTTACATCCAATCATATATTTAATTTGAGAAACTACTGTATATACTCAACATTCCACCCGGATGGAACAGCACATGCAGGGACAGCAATAATCATCAAGAAGCACATCAAACATAATGTTTTGGAGGAATATAAAACAGATTACATACAAGCCACCTCGGTAATGGTTCAGGATAAGCATAGTTCACTAACCTTAACCGCTATATATTGTCCCCCAAAACACACCATAAAGGAAGACCGATTTACAGCTTTCTTCAAAACTCTCGGGCAAAGATTTATATGCGGTGGAGATTGGAACGCTAAAAATGTTTTCTGGGGCTCCCGATTAACACTACCCCGAGGAAGAGAACTGAAAAAGAGTCTTGACATAAACAAAATACATGTCCTGAGTACAGGTGAACCCTCATACTGGCCTACAGATTTCAATAAGATACCTGACCTACTGGACTTCTTTGTATATAAGGGACTGTCCAACCTGTACCTTAAAGTCGAAAGTTGCCTGGACAGCAGTTCAGACCATACCCCTCTGATAGCCACTATAAGCACTACCTTAATAGAAAAGCAGGAGAAAGAGAAGATATTCAATAACAAAACTGATTGGTTTGAGTTCAGGCAATACATGGAAGCTAACGTGAACCTAAAGGTACCACTAAAAACAAATGAGGACATTGATGAAGCTGCAACATACATAACAAACCTCATCCAGACAGCAGCATGGAAATGCACACCAGTTCCTACCAAATCAACACATATTAATATCTCTAAAGAGACAAAAAGTAAGGTACTAGAGAAAAGAAGACTTCGAAGAGTATGGCATAACAGTCGTCATCCTTCCGACAAACGAGAGTTTAATAGAGCAGCCGCTGACTTAAAGCAATATTTGAAAAATATTGAAAATGAGACCTTAAAAAATAAGTTGGAAAACCTGGACACCACAGCAAAAAATCAATACTCGCTTTGGAAAACCGTAAAAAACAGCAAAACTGCTCCACAAAACGCACACCATCCTCTAAAGCTGGAAAATAACAAATGGGCAAAATCTGACGAAGAAAAAGCTGAAGCCTTTGGAACTTTTTTGGCAAATGTATTTACCCCTAACACAGGTAGTGTAGCAACTGACTCTGAGATTCAAAACTACCTAGAAACAGACATCCAACTTAGTCCACCACTGCAGTGCTGCTCTCCTCGTGAAATTTGGAAATTAGTGAAAGAACTAGAACTAAACAAAGCTCCAGGATATTGCTTGATAACTGCTGAAATTCTGAGACAACTTCCCAAGAAGGCCATAGTCTTCATAACGCAGCTCTTCAATGGGATTCTGAGGACTGGACATTTCCCAAGTATATGGAAAGTTTCGGAAATCATTATGATTCCGAAGCCAGGAAAACCACATCACCTTGTGCCATCATACAGGCCAATAAGTCTTCTGCCTGTCATGTCCAAACTGTTCGAGAAAGTCACTGCTCGTAGGCTCAGCAAAGTACTTAAAAATGGCGAACTTATCCCCCAACACCAATTCGGATTCAGAAAGGGGCATTCAACGGTAGAGCAGGTGCATAGAGTGGTGGAAAAGATCCGAGAAGCCTTAGAGCGGAAGGAGTATTGCTCAGCTGTATTCCTGGACGTACAACAAGCATTTGACAAGGTCTGGCACCAGGGACTATTGTACAAAATTAAGAAGCAAATGCCGCATAACCTGTACGTACTGCTGAAGTCATACCTAGAAGACAGAATCTTTCGGGTAAAAGTTGATGACTCTTACTCGAAATTTCACGATATAAAAGCTGGCGTACCTCAGGGTTCAGTGCTGGGTCCTGCGCTCTACCTTATATACACAGCTGACTTGCCAACAACAGAGGATGTTCTTAGTGCCACCTTCGCTGATGATACAGCGGCTCTGTGCAGTGACAAAAACCCACATATTGCATCTCAAAAGCTACAAGTCCAACTCGACAAGATCAACAAGTGGATGTCAGAGTGGAAAACAAAAGCAAGCGCGAACAAATCTGTTCACGTGACATTCGCACTAAGAAAGAAAGATTGCACACCTGTTAAACTTGGAGAAGATATACTTCCACATGGCGTAACGGCTAAGTACCTCGGCATACATCTTGACAGGAAACAAACATGGAGACACCACATAGAAAAAAAGCGTGATGAGCTGAATATCACACTTCGTAAAATGAACTGGCTCTTAGCAGGAACATCACACGTATCACTTGAAAACAAGATCCTTATCTACAAAGCAGTATTAAAACCTGTCTGGGCATATGGTGTGGAACTGTGGGGCTCAGCAAAGAACTCAAATCTGGAGATTCTTCAGCGATTCCAGAATAAGGCTCTCAGAATCATCTCAAATGCTCCATGGTTCATCAAAACCTCTGAACTACATGAGCATCTACAGATTGGAACCATAAAGGAGGAAATAGAGCGCAGATCAAAGTCCTACAAAGACCGACTAATGACCCATAATAACACCTTAGCCACAGCTCTGAGTAAACCAGCAGCTGTCAAACGACTAAAACGCCACCACATTTGGGACTTTGCTAGTTAGAGCAAGGTGGAAATAGTACTGAGAAGGCAGATTCTTCACTGGAAGAATGAACCTTGACGCTAACCGACTCCCACAAAATCTGCTAATGGTTCACGAACCGATTGCAAGATAAGGAAAAAAAAAAAAAAAAAAAAAAAAAAAAAAAAAAAAAAAAAAAAAAAACTTCGTAACACTGTTTCTGAAATGTGATATTTTGTGTGCTCAGTGCTACGCTCCTGAACCTGGCGGTTAAGGCGGAGGTTGGTCCCAAGGTAGTACCAATAATACCAAATCCGGTGTTCCAAGTGGACTCAACTTACGTCGTCATAAACCTGGGTGAAATTCAGGTAAATAGTCAAAACTTATTATCAGCCATAAATGTGGCACACCGAGCTTAACCACGTTAGTAGCATCGTCGACTGTGTCAGTCATTAACATTATACCTGGCTATGTCACAGCCTCACACAAAATCTCGACGCGCTGGGTGCACTTTGCTCTCAGTTCGCACTGTGCAGTACGTCAGTGTACAGACACTGAGGAATATTCTTTTACACCCACGCGTAAAATATTAATTCGATTTTCCTCCAATCCCAACAGGCCCGGGTGAGCATGAGCCAATATTCCGAGGAGTTCAGACAAATTGCACTTCAGTTCCTGCAGAATGTGGATCAATACCCCGGCATCGTGGAAGACCTGGTGCGAGCTGTTCTTAAGGGTATCAACAAAGAGCTCGAGCAGATCACCGCCAAGGATATCCTGCAGTATCTGCTGGGGTCCGCGAGGCCTTCCCTGAATATTGGCTAAACTATAAAGTGGATAGAACTGTATTAGTCATCTACGAATAAAATATTTAATCATGATGTTAAATTATTGTGAGTGTTGTTTTAATTTTCTTGCGGCTTCAACAATAATCTTATTGGTAAGTACTAGTAAGTAGTACCTATACCTCACGTTAAGGGAACGTACTAATACTACGTGATCCGTTCAGGAGGTAAGGGTGGTATTCAAAATACTTATGTTGTAGAGGCGGGGGAGGAGTTTTGGTCACGTAGTTAAAATGTCTTCCAGGAAATCTCGCGCATAATCTAAAAAGACGATAAGTCTGTGGATGAGGAGAAAATAATCAACCCTAATGGAACTCCTGATGCTACCGTGCCCGTGTCTACCATAAGTCCGATTGGATTGACGTGTTCGATGAATAGGATTGAAATGAATGAATAAAGACTGTTCTTTTTGTCAATTAAGTTCGAGTTACAATGTTTTTATAATAGTAAATAATAATTATTTTAGTTTATTTCGGAACAGAAACAAAAGAGAACAACCAAGTAAACCAAAGTAAACGATGTTAGCAGCAAAAGTATAAACTGTATTGCAGTTAACAACGCCCTTTTTTGGGGTGGCAAATCATCAAATAACTTCCCCAGGAGCGGGGGAGAGTGTCAGACTTTTACTGACTAAAATCCACCCATGTTCCTTCTATTGCCCTTTGCGTTCCGGGGCCGCGGTATCTCTTTCGAACAACCCGCAACCCCGGCAGGCGGAGGCCCTGGTAGGCCCCTCTGCTTTGCTGACATCTCTTTGAGGCGCGCGTGAAACACGAACGCGCCGTCGTCACGGCCTGTCATCAATAGACGGACGGACGATGAGCTACCCATAGCTCACCGTCTATAGGCCCATATCTACGGTGGCCAGGAGTCCTTGGTTGAGATTCTCTCCCTCAAACGCCCAGCCACCTCCTTTGCTAGCATTACTGCTTCGCAGAAGGAGGTGACCGCTTCCCATTCCCTCTTGCTCCGGACCATGGACTGAATCAGGGCCGGACGCGAGAGATCGCCGCCGCCGATCGCCTCGACGAGGGCACGGCGGTGCTCCACCCAAGCTGGGCAGACCGCCACTGTGTGTCCTGTCCTACCGTGTCCTCCGGGCGTTTCCTCCCGCCCGATTATGTGCAGGAACCTCCCAAAACTTCCGTGTCCGGTGAGGACCTGCGTCAGGTGGTAGATGAGGACGTCATGACGGCTCTCCAACCACTCCTCAAAGATTGGACTTTCCGCTACTATTGTGGCGTGCCCTACACGGGGTTGCAACAGTCGCTCTCTCCATGCCACCATGAGACCTCCCCACCCCTCCTAGTTCTTAAGAAACATTATCAGATCAAGTATCAGCTGTATCCCCTAGGCGATGATGTATATGATTTCTGAATTGGTTTATACTAAAGCGTGATTATTTAGTACTATAGCGTGATGTGGAAATAAAATTTCTATTTAAGACCTACGCACTAAACAGCTAAAAATATCTGCTGCCGCGGCAAATTGCCGCCCAGTGGACCGATATCAGGTGCGATCTCTTGGTGGCATGGAGAGAGCGACTGTCGCAATCCCGTGCAGGGGTTCTTTGAAGAGTGGCTAGAGAGGTGCCATGGCGTCCTCACCTACCGCCTGACGCAGGTCCTCACCGGACACGGATGTTTTGGGTGGTTCCTGCACATAATCGGGCGGGAGAAAACGCCCGGGTGTCACCATTGTGATGATCGCCCAGAGGACACGGTGGAGCACACAGTGGCGGTCTGCCCAGCTTGGGCACAACACCGCCGTGCCCTCGTAGAGGCGATTGGCGGCGGCGATCTCTCGCGTCCGGCCCTGGTTCTGTTTATGGTCCGGAGCGGAGCAGAATGAGAAGCGGTCACCTCCTTCTGCAAAGCAGTCATGCTAGCGAAGGAAGTGCCCGGGTGTCTGAAGGAGAGAACCTCAAACCAACTCAGCCACCGCGAAAGACGCCTCGGGCCTCGGGCGCCGCTAGTCGACTTTCGGCCACCTTAGATGCGGGCCTGTGGACGGTGAGCAATGGGTAGCTCACCGTCCGTCCGTCTATTGACGACAGGCGGTGTCGATGGCGCGTTAGTTTTCCACGCGCACCTCAATGAGATGTCAGCAAAGCAGATGGACCTGCCGGGGCCACTGCCTGCAGGGCTTGCGGGTTGTTTGAAAGAGATACCGCGGCCCCGGACGTAAAGGGCAATAGAAAGAACATGGGTGGGTTTTAATTAGTACAAGTCTGACACTTCCCCCAGCTAAACCCAGACCGGGGGAAGTAACTTGATGATTCACCCATCTGCAAAAAAAGAGCTATTCTACGATTTGCCACGACAAATATGACTGCTAACATACACGAAATACCTCCTCCGCTCTACCGCCTCTCAAATGCAACCTCAGACATCACACTAAAATTTGTGTAAAATCGGTTTCCTGTTTAGGTAGGTGGCTTGTAGTTTGCATTTCTTTATTTTTTTCTTGTTTTTATAGCTATATAGCCCAAACAAACATAATGTAAGTATTACGTGTACGAATTAAATTCCTTATGTATTAACAATTTTTATAACTGCGGCCCGCCTTTAGATGATTTTGTCACCTTGTGGCCCTTGCTTGCCAAGAGGTTGATTGATTTTTTTTGATTTTTAAAGGTCTTTATTTTCCATAATATTTGAAATTTGCATACAATGAGATCTTATTCTAATTGTTTACAACCTTAAATGTAACTAGTTTCTAGGTTAACTTACCTTTATAAACATTTTGCACTGAGATTACTTTAGATGATTTAATTACATAGCAAGTTCATAAAGAACACAGAAATTTAAACGGCACAAAAAGTCTTAGCACTGACTTTATACGTATAACATAACACTATAACTAAACTATTTACACAAGGTAATGCAACTAATTGGAGCGTTGGTTAAATACATTACTAGTAGTTAATACGAAATATACCCCAAGTAACACATAAGCAAGATAACAGTACGCATTGAGAACATCTTACAGTTCAAAGATGAATATAGTTTGTATAAGAGCTTTGGGAATAGCCAAATGCTGAATTAGGTTGAGTTCGGAGCCTTAAAATTCTTAACGCTTAATAAATTCTGTATTTCTGCCCTTCCCTTCTTTAGGCTTAATAACCAATCACCGTAAAATTATTATACAGACGTTATTTGGCATTACGCATTCCAGGTGGCTTAAAGCTGAAAAACAGCCCCGTCGGCAGCATTTATCTGAATAACCATAATCTGTACTGCTATTATTAAAGCAGTAATAAGCTAGTAGCGTTTGAAATAGCTATTTGCTGAATAAAGTATCACCTTCTGAATAATATTGTTACATAATTCTATTATACAGCTTGATACTGAATAATTGTCTTTATTTTATCTTTAAATTGGATAAGGTTCTATGTTTTACTAATTATTCAGCTGCTGAATAAACAATATTGTTTATGTTTTTATTAAGCTTTTTTCATTATAATAGAGAGTTTCAAACTATTTATTCAAATTATATACCATATTTGTATTGTTATAGCGTCCATAGCTTAATACCAGCTTAATTAAAGTATTATTGTACGTATTTATTTTTTGCGTTATGGATCGAAAGTCGTGGAAAAAACGTAAGAGAACCGGTAATATCAAAAGAAAATTGTTAAAAGAATATTTAAATATCAGAAGTAGTAATTATCCAAGTGTTTCTGGTCATCAAAGGATTTGTGAAAATAGTTTGAACAAAACTGAACCCGGTCCCAGCCATCATGCGTGTTTGCCGTGCAATGATGAGGGTTCCGTCCCCCAAATAAGTCAAACAGCATTGCGATTTACGCAAGAAGAGAGTGCATCTGATGGTTGCTGTACAGATATCGAAGAAGAACAATGTACGGAACACATGAAAAATTTGATATTTCGAGAAAAAAACAGAAAATGGGCTGTCGAAAAAAACATTACCAGACATTGTACCTAATGATCCAAGGACAATTTTAAATACACCTAGACAAGTCCACATAAAGTCTATTGAGCAAGGTGAATACTGGCACAATGGCGTCATTGAGATACTTAAAAACATATTGATTAACACAAACGTTGTGCCAGAAAAGATATCACTGAATATAAACATGGATGGTCTTCCAATTTTCAATAGTTCAATTTAATGAAAGCCGGGCGGGAAAATTCCACATTATAAAAGGTTTTTGTTCGTTCGATAAGAGAACCCTAAAAATCTGAATGTAGAAATGTGATCAAACTACCTATATAATTGTTATTCAGAAGTTAGTGTAACGAGACTACCTCTTTTTAAAGTTATAGCTTAGTAACAACACATGTGTGCACTTTTATTCAGCATTAAAGCAAAAACTATCGATCGCCATTAAAAATCTTTGTAACTTATACTTAAAAGGAATTTATGAATCAACAAAATGCTTAATCTCACAACTACAACATATTCAAGTCATTTATGGCTTATTTTATGGGTTAAAATTGCTAGTATTTGCTATTTCGTCACAAGTACTTTTGTCAGACCTAGTATGTTTGTATGAAAATACTATTTACTATCTGTTATCTTGATTATTCACGCGGCGCGTCGTGTAATGAAAAATAAAGACATTATATTCACGACAAAATTACTTGCGCACTAACAATTAACATAATAGCAGACCTCTGACTTAGTAAATTTATAAGTTTTCGATTTTATAAGTTCGCCGGCGGATGTCAAATCAACATTAAAATCAACATATCGACATTAAAATCCAATATTGAATTATTTTCACAATTTGTATGAATAAAGTTTGCAAAAATGTGAACAATCTTAATAAATTCGGAATACAATGACCAATTCGACTAAACTGAATAACTCAGTTGTAAGAGCTTAATAAAAACAATGTGAGCTGTTATTCAAAAGTTATTAAGCTCCTACTCAGATGGTGCTCAGATGTTATTTAGCTGTTGCTCAGATTTTATTCAGCGTTAAGCATTCAAAATTGGGGCCCTTTTTGCTTGAATAACAGCTGAATAGACGGTACTCAGACGTTTTTCAGCTTAGTATTCAGCTTAATGCCCTTGATGATTGCTCTACTCAATCATTATTCAGCACGTCTGTGTTACTTGGGACATTGGTATAACAATAGTTGTAAATTTTTTTAATCTAACTTGTGGGTAATTAAATTAAAGCACAGTCTTGCTACGAGTAATAGTTACTGCGGCCGGGTGAGGGTAGCCCAGTCGGTCCGGTGGTAGGTAGATATTGTTATTCACCTAAAAAGTAGTGATGTGGTAAACGATATCGATTGTATGTGATCGAATACGACAAATTATTTAATCTTCTTTTACCTATGGATGATACCAGCGGATTGTAGTGTTTAGGATTTTTTAATAAATAGAATTTACGTGCTGATTTTAAAATGAAATTTTTAATAAGTGGGAATTTAATATGCTCATGCACTCGCTTCAGATTTGTACGGAAAGAAGTATTGAATGAAATTTTAATTGCCTTATTCTGGACAATTTGCAATTTGTTGTAATTTTTGTCAGTCAGGCAACTCCAGACTGGCGCAGCGTATGTCAAACATGGTCTAACCAGGGTGGTATAAACGCGTAGTTTAGTGGTGGCGCTCAACTTAGATTTTCTGTTTAGAATAGGTTTTAAAGCATTTATAGCCTTCAGACCCTTTTCACGAAGTGCATCGGTGTTTATATTCCAGGTCATTCTATTATCTAAAACCACACCGAGATATTTTACCGAACGACTCCAGGGTATGGAAATCGTTTTGAAGTTTATAAGCCTAGAAGGCAAACAACGTTTTCGCGTGAAAAGAATGGCTTCCGTTTTACTTGAGTTCAATTTTAATTTCCATCTAGTGAAAAACGTATCAAGGAGACTTAGTGCGAGCTGAAGCCTTTCAATTATTAAGTCGATATCTTCAGAAGAAGTATATGACGCGGTGTCATCAGCATATATTGCGAGATGGGTTCTGGGTTGTTTCGGGATGTCATTAAGATACAAAATGAAAAGGAATGGTCCTAAATTTGAACCTTGTGGTACGCCAGCAAGCACGGATTTTGCAACAGAACAGTGTTCCCCTATAAAAACTTTAAAATGGCGGTTACACAAGTAGTTCTGAACGATTTTAACGATCGAGAGAGGAACGTTATTGACAATAAGCTTGTGAAGTAAACCCTCGTGCCAGACAGTGTCAAACGCTTTTTCAACGTCTAGGAGCACCATTCCAGTAGATTTACCCTCGTTTAGGTTATGTGCGATGTGTTCGGATACCCTAGCCAGCTGCTGGGTGGTGGAGTGTGCCTTGCGGAATCCAAATTGCTCCGGCAGCAATAAATTTTCGGTGACTTTTAAAAGACGGGCTAGTATGAGAGTTTCAAATAACTTACCTAGGCATGGAAGTAGACTTATGGGACGATAGTTTGTAGGGATGCTTCCGTCCTTACCAGGTTTTTTAAGCGCGATTACTTTTGCTGTTTTCCAGCATGCTGGGAAGTAGCCTATTTTTAGACAACCATTAAATATTTTTGTGAGGTAGACCAAGGCTTTTTGAGATAGGTTTTTAAGTAGCTGGTTATTGAGCCCATCCAAGCCAGGAGCCTTGCGGGGTTTTAATTTGCGTATGATTTGTATAATTTCCTTAGGTCTAGCAAGGGTAGGATAATTGTATGTGACTGTAGAATTTAATGTTTTTATGGATTCTTTGACAGCGGCCTCAGTTTCAACATCGCTGGTCCATTGATTAGTAAGACTCATATTACCAGCAAATGCCTCGGCAAGCGCTTCACACTGCTCTGACACGGTGGAGGTTATTTGATCATTACGTATTTTTAGGGGAGGAATAGTACTAGGGGTATAGTTTATTGAACGAGCTAATCGCCAAACATCATTACTAGGATTATCGACTTTTGAGAGCTTGTCATTCCAAATACTGTCATTTAAGGTCTGAATGTTAGTTTTAATTGAATGAACTAGCTGGTGAACTTTAGAGAACAGTTGTTTTCTGAGGCAGGGGTTTTGCTCATTTAATGCCTTTCTACGGATGTAATTTTTGCGCTTGATTTGGCTTTTGATGCGTCTTGGTAGTTTTAAGCGGCTCTTATTTATTTCAACGATAGGAACACTCGCCTTGCGTGCATTTAGTACACTGTCAGTAAATTGATTTACAGCAGCATCAATACTGGGTATTGCATCAAAGATTGTATTACTTAACGTGATGTTTTGGTCTAGATGGGATCTGTAACGTCTCCAGTCAGCTTTGGCAAAGTTGAATGCCGACTGGGTTTTTACACAGTATTTACCACCTATAGTAAAGTGTACTGGCAAGTGATTTGATGACAGGCTGGTGAGAACCTGTGGATCGCTCACCTCATGTGTATTGATAGCTATTACAACGTCTGGAGTAGAGGGTTCGTGAGAGCTATGGTAATGAACCAGGGTAGGAGAAGAAGGTGCTAATATCTCATAATCGTTAGCCAGCATGTGATCAAAGAGAATTTTACCATGCGAGTTAGATATACTGCAGTTCCAGTAAGGATGTTTGGCGTTAAGGTCACCCATAATCAGAGTCTTGTGATTTGCGTTTGTTATTAGAGAATCAAGGTCATTTTTTAGTAGAGGGCGATTCGGCGATTGGTAGGCAGAGTAAATGATCAAGTTTTGATCTGGAGTGCTTACTTGGATGCCTATACATTCTAAATTATACGTGCTAGGAGTAGAAAGAAGGGTATGCAGTATATCACGACGGACCATCAGTGCCACCCCCTGCCCACGGCCGTCAGGTTTTTTGTCAAGACGATAACAGTTATAACCAGGTATTTGAAGCTTATAACGAGAGGAGATTCTAGTTTCGCACAATGCTACTATATCTATAGACAAATCACCTAGCATATCTAACAACTCCATAAGTTTGGTGCGAATGCCATCGGCATTCCAGTACATAATGCTCAAATTTTTACCATTAGACATACTGGCCAAGGTGAGTCAGGATTAATATTACCTTATCCATCATGCTGTTGCAAGTAACAAATTGATTTTTGATGGATTTGATAGTCATAAGAATTGCTAACATGTCAGCTGTCGTCTGGTCTTGAACGCCAATTTGAGGTCCAGTGGTGCTAGATTCCGTATTGTTTGCAGCGACAGAGTTCCAGCTACGCCCGTCAATATGGCTATTTCTTGGGTTAGTTTTAGCATCCCGAATTGCTTTTATGTGTTCTTGGCGACTCTGTACAAGTTTCAGGTATTTCTGTCTCTCGGAACATTGACGAAAGTTGGCGGGATGGTTACCTTTGCAGTTGCAGCACTGTGCAGGGTTGGTCCTATCTTTCTTGGGACAGTCAGCCGTAGGGTGGAGTTCTGTGCATTTCACGCAGCGTGGAGTCAAATTGCAGTTCCTGGAAGAATGACCAAAACCTTGGCATCTAAAACATTGTGTACCATACGGGTTCTTTGCTTCATATTTCTTTATTTGGACCACACAGTTGCTTATGTACCTGATTTTCAGGAATTTTGAAAAATCACTGCCAGCTGGAAGGTGCACTAAGATTGGTGGACAAAAATCATTGCCTTTGTTGCTGTCAACCGACAGTTTCATCTTACGAACTTTCACATCGTTGAAGCCTAGAATCTCGAGTTCTTCTGTTAAGCAATCTTCAGTGTAGGCAGGTAGGCCAAAAATTACCGCTTTGTATGTTTTCTCGTCCTTCCTTGGAAATGTATGGAATAGAAGATCATCAGCTTGGAAACCTTTTTTCACTGCTTGGTGGCTTTCCGGATTATAGCAAGTAATTACAATCTTATTGTTACCTCTGTATTGTAGATCGAAGTTTTTGGTGTGCTTCAGGACGAGATTCTTGATTGTATCATGTGTCCATTCGGATTTCATTTGCAAGATAATGGGCGGAATATGGCTTGATTTCCTCTTTGGAGTAGAAGCTTCTTTGAGACGCGCGGCGGGGGTATCTGATTCCTGAGATGTAACGGTTCGAAGAACACTGAATCGATTTGACGTTTTAACCGGATCAGGTTTGGCTTGTACAGCAGCAGGCAGACCGAACTTTGGAATCTTCCACTCACTGGTATTTACAGGACCTTCCAGTGGGCGTTTGCCCACCGAGTTGGAACGTGTTATAAATCGCTCCATGGCGAACACGTAGAATAAGTCGACGTTTTGTGGTATCGATATGTTTTTCCCATCACTATCAATCACGATAACTCGGTGACGTTGGGAATCACTCCACGACAACGTGCAACGAACGACACTGGGAGGCACAGAAGGCGTGCGACCAACGCGCGCGCGCACGAAAGAATGAGCCAAGAGGTTGCCGACCCCTGTATTAGATAATTAAAACTTAATTTCCGGAAGTCGGTGGCAAAAAAGTCAACGAAACCAGCGAAACCGACAGACTTCCAGAAATAAAGTTATTTTCCACTTTTGAGTTTTTTTTGGAAGTCAGTTTTATTTTTCGACAAAAAAGCTTTTTTAATGATCTACCCCCTTTATTTAAAAACCAACCTCAAATGGAGTTGTTTGCTGACGATACTTCCAATATTAATATAATATTTACGATAAAAACAGACAAATCTTGACAACCTAAATAACGCCGAATTACAGATGCATAATTGGTTTACTGCTAATAATTTAGTAATAATTTAAATTAATTATGGGAAAAAACAAAGTGCATAAAGTTCGCTCTGCCAAACATCAAAAGTAGTAAATATGACTTACATAGTAACGAATCAAGAGAAACTAGAATTCGTCGATAAAACTGTTTTCACGTTCGACTCGAGGCTACAAAGAGGTTCTCATTTAACATCTCTTGCAGGACGGTTAAGTTGAGCAGCATGTGATGTTGTAAGAAAAGTCCTTCAGTTTACTACCCGCAACTATATTCAGAGTATAATGTCATACGGTATTTTGATAAGGGGACAGGCTGCAGACATTGAGTCTATATTTATAATACTTCATTAAAACTAATTAGTATTAAGAAAAATCTTTGGAAAGATACTTAGAAAATGCATTTTTGTACTTAGATTTTGAATGAAAAACAGAATATTTCCAATGTTATGAGGTGTAAAATGTTATATTGTACTGTTGCTGACTTTGCAGTTTCCATACCATATTTACTACATTTATAACACAAGTCTACTCCAAGAGAAGATTTTGTCATTTACAAGACGATTCAATGGTTTACAAATTCGAATTTAACAATTTTCATCTTCGAATTTGAAAGTATTATTGAATCAAGATAAAATATAAACATACTTAGGTAGGTAATCATTATATTAAACCAGTGTACCAATTTATTATTACAAACAAAATTTTACAAATGGATGCACATATTATGTTTTAGAACAAGCCATTGTTCCGTAGTTGCTCACAACCATAGGGACCAATATGCGGGGTCCTCTTGTTGTAACATTTTATGCTGTGTTTTTAACCCAATCGATTACATTTTTGGTTTCCGCTCAATTAACAGAAACCAATCGTACTAAAGAACATTGTAAGTGTTGATTTTAGTGTTTTTATAGACAATATTTCGTCAACTTGGATTGATCCAAGTTTTTGCAATTTTCCGCTACGCTAAACAAACAAGGGTAATTTGATATTATGTGTTTTTTTTCCCTTTATTAATTATCGTTACATAATAATATTATTATATTACCAATTTTTAGTTGAAATAGAGCTCGGCCCTCTCCTTATCCACGTGAATACTACAAAACTCCCAGCTGAATCTCACCCCATGAGATGGGACGACAGGCACGCTACGCAGAAAGTGACTACCCTCGTCAATTTTGTGAAGGCTCTACCCGAACTAAACCCGTTCAAGGGACAGATTTTTGGGCCCTACGACGCTAGTTTACCAGACTTCCACTTTGATAGGTAAGTTTCAGGTTTGGAATTGCTATTCAGTGCCAATATCGATTAAGTACGTTACAGCTCACTATTTCACTTTCCATCGTAGTGGTGCGTTAGCGCAAGTAGGTACAACTCTTTGAAAAGTAACTGAAATTATCGACAAGAGGGAACTGCATAAAAGCAACTTGCATTAGCTCACATAAGATATATCTTTGAGGGGATTGATGAAATGATGATGAAAACTTTTTTGTAATTTATAACTTTTAAAAAGCTTTTAAAAGTTAATACTATTTTAAATTGTTTTATTTAATACTAGATTTTGCCCGCGGCTTTGCTCGTGTTAATTTCAGAGAACACAGTTTCCCTTTCCTGATTTACAGGTACCCACTACCTTTAGTTTTTGCCCTAGCGCCTCTGTCTCCCTTATAACTACATCTTTTTTTTTTAAAAATAGCCTATGTCCGTCTTCAGAGTCCCAACTATCTCTATACCAAAAAATCATCAAAATCGGTTTAGCCATTTAGGCGTGAAGACGTAACAAACAAACAAACTCACTTTCACTTTTATAATATTAGTAAGAATTTTGTAATAACTAACTAAATAGGAAACAAAGTTATTTGTGTATTTTTTGGAAGTCGGTCTTTTAAATTTTGTTTTGAAGGGCATGACTTTTAAAACATTATTAATTAATTATGTACTACCTCAGGAAAGTTATCTTAGATGTCTCTGTTAGTTTGAGAAAATAGATCTTCATTTTTGCCTAGTGTACAAGTAGAATGACTTAAATGACCACTTTCATGTAGGTAAAACAAAAATATATATGTCTATAATCATTTAATACCGTTACTGTTGAAGTTTTTCCGATTATACTGGAAGCCGCCTTCAACATAGTTACTATATAGTTTGGGAAAAATGCTAGGCAGATGATTACTTTAACTTTGGTATTTTCAGAGGAAATCTTACTTTCGAGAATGTTAGTATAACTGGAATCAAGGAGATAAGTTTGCAATACATCAAAATGCAGCTATCACCCTCTAGGATTGACTTGAATGCTAGCATCCCTAACATCACTATAGAAGGTGAGATTTTTAATACGCTTTAATTTTATTTGCTTTATCTATAACTAAATTTCCATTCAACGACACAATACAAACAACTAACACTTAATAACTTTTCTATAATTTCAGCCGACTTTGATTTGAACACCCTTTTCGATAATAATTTACCAATACGAGAGAGGGGTCATTTTAAGTAAGTAATTTTCAAACTCAATTCATTTATTACAATTAACAGGCACTTTTGAATCTCAAAAACAAAAGATGAGGCTACAGTCCCAGTCACAAGACATAATAACTTGTGAAAGTGTTGTAGTTGCCCATTCCAAAACGTAGATCTCTATGGAAAAGAATGTGCAAAAAACTCCATAGACACTCTTTTTAATCATAATAATTTTGCAAAATCAGGATGGATACATCATTCATGTCTAGATTACACATAATATATAATATGTGTCTGAATGATGTAGTTAAACGTGTACATTAAAAGCGCCAAGAGAGAAAGTACAAATAAATGATTAATAAATAAAACTTATTGTTCGCGAAATCCATAAACAGAGTGTCATGGTCGGATATGGTTCTTACTGCAGTGACCGGCCCTCGATCTGTGCAATCCCATACCGGTAAAGCATACCAACTGGAAACAGCTATTGTTGACATAGACCTAAAGGATGTTCAAGTAAGTCTATCAATTAACCAAGAAGCCCACAAAACGAAACTTCTACAAAAATACTTCATTAAAGGCCTGAAAACCCAATTAATTACAATTAACAGTAAAATCAATAAATAGTTGATTTATTGAGTTGGCACATCAGTGACGTCTCAAATTGCTAAATTATTGTCATCCTTACTAATATTATAAAAGCCAACGTAAGTTTGTTTGTTACGTCTTCACGCCTAAATGGCCTAAACGATTTTGATGAATTTAGTCGGGTTGGAGACGAACAGAGTTGGAAACAAACATAGACATTTTTAAAATTGAGAAATGACGGAGAAAGAGAGAAGAAAAGGGAAAACTTGGCTTTGCTATTACAATAAATAAGGCGCTAGAGCAAAACCTACAGGTAGCGGTACCTGAAAATCAGAAAAGGGAAACTGTGTTACCCCGAATTTAACGCGAGCGAAGCCGCGGCCAAAAGCTAGTACATACAATATATGTGGGCGAACCGCTTTTGAAAGCTCATAAAAAATACCGTACAGTAATCAAATTGATTGCTGGTGTCAAGTATTCTACAGTTGGTAACAACTACGTAGGAACATGATAAAGCTGCTGTTTCTCAAAAAGCTACAATCATATCCATTTTTTTTTCTAGCTCCAAATGGACACGATATATGCTGAAGAAATTAAGTTAATATTAGATGAGTTTCTCGAAAAAACGGAAGATATTATTGTTGACAATAATGTTTTGGACATGATTCTGAAAGCAATAAACCAAGACCTTGCGAAAATACCAGCGAAGAAGATAGTGATGTACCTGTTAGGTACTGCTCAACCAAATCTCACGCAGTTTAGCCCAAAGAATAGCTAGGAGGTCTGGACGGAAACATGACAACTGAAAATAAATGATGGTTACTGTAAATGGTGTTGTAATTAACGGGATTAATTCATATGGCATTTTCATGACATATATCGATATAGGTCAGTATAGAAATTCTGAAACCATTAAAGCTGGATAAATGGGCTATTCCGAACCCCAAACGATAAACAAACTAAGTTAACTAAGTTAAGTGTAGGTAAGCAGTAAGTGGAAAGCGCCCGGGTGTCACCATTGTGACGATCGCCCGGAGGGCACGGTGGAGCACACAGTGGCGATCTGCCCGGCTTGGGCGGAGCACCGCCGTGCCCTCGCAGAGGCGATCGGCGGCGGCGATCTCTTGCGTCCGGCCCTGGTTCAGGCCATGGTCCGGAGCGAGAGGGAATGGGAAGCGGTCACCACCTTCTGCGAAGCAGTAATGCTAGCGAAGGAGGTGGCCGGGCGTTTGAGGGAGAGAACATCTGCCCAACCCAGCCGCCGCGGGAGACGCCCATGGCGCCGGGCGCCGCGAGACGACTTCCGGCCACCGTAGATGCGGGCCTGTGGGCGGTGAGCAATGGGTAGTTCAGCGTCCGTCCGTCGATTGACGACAGGCCGTGTCGACGGCGCGTTCGTGTTTCACGCGCGCCTCAAAGAGAGTCAGCAAAGCAGAGGGGCTTGCCAGAGCCTCTGCCTGCCGGGGTTGCGGGTTGTTCGAAAGAGATACCGCGGCCTCGGAACGTAAAGGGCAATAGAAGAAACATGGGTGGGTTTTAGTCAGTACAAGTCTGACATGCCCCCCCGCTCCACCCAGAGCGGGGGAAGTCATTGGATGATTTCCCACCCGAAAAAAAAAAAAAAAAAAAAAAAAAAGCAGTAAGTGGAAAGACTTTTTACCGAACACATTGATTTTGTACGAGATGTATAATCTAGCATACGCAATTATTGAAGTTTCTATTCCATGTCGTATTTCATATGCAGTCGAGAATTTGGCAATCATCTCAGTGACTTTTTTTAAATAGCCACAATGTGGTAAGATCACATCAATGTAAATTATGTGTCAATTATAGAAATCAATAAAGTATTCGATATGGGGATATCGTACATGTAACACTTAATAGTAATGTAAATGAATTTATTTTATCGATGTGAACAATACTAAAAAGCTAACTCGTTTTGTCGTCTACATACCTATGCTGGAGAATGCTGTATTTGAACTATTAGAGCGAACATGTGGACCATCGTCGTGACACTGGTATTCTGCGCGGTGTATCCGGCACAACCCATCGTCTGTAAGTTCGTTTATTTTAATTAAGTAAAGTAACCTGACTTGTCAGATACAGTTGAATTTTCGTTAAAAATCCATGAACATTTTCGAATTTGAATTTGATTTTCAGTTCATGAAATTAATTATTTTAAGTTGAACACGTCTATCGGTTTCAATCCAGAGAGCTTTTTTACGAGCCCAGTTACTTATCTCTTTTGCTGACTGTTTTGCGCTTACACCCGACTCGATCGACCGACTGTAATTTCACCCACAGGTGTGTTCGCTTCGCATAGGATTGTCCCTTTAGCCATTGACGATAGCCAGCGACGTCCCCAAAATGATTCGAGGAATCTTCACATGACAAGAGGTCTTATTTCTCATCAGTCAACATTTACAAACTTTTAGTCACTTTGCTCATAGGCTTTCCCGTTGAGACTTGCTTTTTAATCTAAATAACTTTCGCCTTATATTTTTGTAACCTATTTTGAACTGTACAGTACATCAAGACACTGGCCCCATCCACATCCACAGGAAGTCCAATGCTCTCCCACTTGAAAAGATCCCGCTGCACCCGGTCGATGTGCAAGCTACCAAAATAGCCAAGGCTTTCCTTAAAGACTTACTACGTAAATTGGACACGAAAATAGAGAAAAGTGTAAACAGTATCATTCTATATGAGCTCAATGCCGTGTAAGTGTAGATTTTATACGTGTTATATTCAGGAGGAACCAACGGAAAACCCTTATGCAATAATAGCATACATACAAAGAGCTAGTAGGTTGCTCTCATGAAATATTTAAAATACGAGTGGTCGTGAGCGTACTAAACTTTCTAAAAATAAAACGTTTCAACTCTTCAACGTTACTAAATTATGATTTTGGTATTTTTTTTTTCAGATTTACGCTAGCTTTATACAATTTCGTGGTGAAGGGTTTCCGGCACGCTTCTCTGGATAATTTAGAAGTTCGCTTCAGAAAATCAAGGGTTGACTTTAACGCTAGCATTCCTTTCTTATCTGCCGGGGGTAAGTTCCTGAAGGAGCAAATAATTTTCAATTTAGAACTCAAATAAAAAAAAATACAATTTGTTTTAAGTAAATCCTTACTAATATTATGAAAGCGAAAGTGAGTTTGTTTATTTGTTTGTTACGTATTCACGCCTAAATGAAAAAAAATACAATTTGTTTTGAGTAAATCCTTACTAATATTATGAAAGCGAAAGTGAGTTTGTTTATTTGTTTGTTACGTATTCACACCTAAATGACTGAACCGATTTTGATGAATTGTGGTACAGAGATAGTTGGGAACCAGGAGACGGACATAGGCTTTTTTTTAAAGTGAGATGCTAGGGAGAAAGAGGGTAGAAAAGGGAAACTTAGCGTTGCTATTACAAATCAATAAGGCGCAAACTACTGTTGCTAACTACTGTAACTAAATAAATTCGAATAGTAAAACATGAGTATGTTTTTATTACAGGTTCTGTTTACGTGAACGGAATGATCGATGAAAAAGACTTTGCTTTCGTTGCTAACTTGAGGTATATTCGACAATTTACTATTATATTGTTTGAATTTGTTTTGGTACATTTACAAGAAAGGTAAATTATTAATACAAAGGCATGGTGTGTTGGGATTCTTCGCCTAGGGATCTCCATAAGAATACAATAGCTTTGAATGAGTAAACTTAGAGCAAAGTAAAAGTTAGTTGGCGTGATATTATTGAGATAGAATAATATGTATTATGAACATATGAACACGGTACAAATTTCCACATAGGGTGACAAAATGGGCGGTCTTATCATTTAAAACAGTCTGCAAGATGCAATGGTTCTTACGACTTGTAGTTTCCACGATTATCTTCTACGTCTCCAGTTCTTTACGGACAAATTTTTGAACCCTTTCGCGGTTCAATTAAACCAAACCCATACTGTTCGCTGCAATTGAACTAAATTATTGTATTCATATTCTTCGTAGATAAGAACAAAACTGTTCACTTTGCTATTTAAATTTATTGATATTATTGACATACATTTTTCTCTTGCATCCACAGCTCATTTGCAGATGACATCAAAATTGCAGGAATACTTGATTTCCAAAAGCTGCAATTACCTTCAAAGGCACATGTGTTGCAAATCACGGATACTGATATCAAAATCGATATAAGCGACATTATGGTAAATAGTTTTTAACGATTTCTTTACATCGTCACTTGGCACAGAAAATATGTCGTTACAAAGGTTTAAATATATTTTATGCTTTGGCATTCCAGAGAGGTACTAGGTATTCCTCCCTCTTACAGAATACAAGGCTGCGCCGTCAATACGTCAACTACTGGTACTATTAGTTCATAGGATTTTATAAACTTCATAAATACAAACAATTCTTGCTAGCAGCTTGCGACGGCCGATCATAAATCTATGTCATATAAAAAAAAAAAAAAAAATGTCCAGTAACTAAAATACTGGATATCTGCGATGGATTTTTTTCAAAAATGATGCGATAGAAATACATACTACCTACAATTGACAAACCACCGTCAAAAAGGTGAAACACCCTTTTTGCAAAAGATATTGGTTTCCTCCCGTATCTCATAGCGCATTTTAACGAAAAGCTTTGAGAGTGTAGTACTTAGATATAGTATTACTTTTTTTTTAGTTTTGGGGTGGGAAATCATCCAATGACTTCCCCCGCTCTGGGCGGAGCGGGAGGGCATGTCAGACTTGTACTGACTAAAAGACTAAAATCCACCCATGTCCCTTCTGTTGCCGTAAACGTTCCGGGGCCGCGGTATCTCTTTCGAACAACCCGCAACCCCGGCAGGCGGAGGCTCTGGCAAGACCCTCTGCTTTGCTGACATCTCTTTGAGGCGCGCGTGAATCACGAACGCGCCGTCGACACGGCCTATCGTCAATCGACGGACGGACGGTGAGCTACCCATTGCTCATCGTCCACAGGCCCGCATCTACGGTGGTCGGGAGTCTTTTCGCGGCGTGCGGCGCCCGGGGCGTCTCCCGCGGCGGCTGGGTTGGTTTGAGGTTCTCTCCCTCAAACGCCCGGCCTCCTCCTTCACTAGCATTACTGCTTCGCAGAAGGAGGTGACCGCTTTCCATTCCCTCTCGCTCCGGACCATGGCCTGAACCAGGGCCGGACGCGAGAGATCGCCGCCGCCGATCGCCTCCACGAAGGCACGGCGGTTCTCCACCCAAGCTGGGCAGACCGCCACTATGTGCTCCACCGTGTCCTCCGGGCGATCGTCACAATGGTGACACCCGGGCGCTTCCTCCCGCCTGATTATGTGCAGGAACCTCCCGAAACTTCCGTGTTAGGTGAGGACCTGCGTCAGGCCGCCATGACGCCTTTCCAACCACTCCTCAAAGAGGGGACTTACCGCCACTATTGTAGCGTGCCCTAGATATAGTATTACTTAACCTTTATATTTCATCATGTTACAGATTCAATGTACACTTATCGAAAAGCTGCTGCCATTCAAGTTGACATTGACGCAGTTTATGAACAAACCTGTGGATGACATTGTTAAATCTGTATCAAGATCAGCAGTGAGACTAGTCAACGAGCACCTGGTGACGATTCCGGCGGATACCATCATTGATTACCTGATACCAGCGCAGCCTTCGGCTACGATCCCGCCGGCTACGGAGCCTCCGGCCGAACGTCGCACGTCGTACCTACTTCGGTCATATTATCCAAATTATCGATACGGTGTGAACTAACGAAGTACTTAAAATATTAAAATTAAACTTATTTTATGAATGTTTCTTGCTTTTTTGTTTTCCTCGTGTGAGATTGGGTAACTGGTTGAAAATGGTTAGAACTCAAGAGTATGCGATACCTCTACACAAGTTTAATATCTGGTTCGTCTAATGTTATGCAATAATCATCAGACTTCGAATATTTGGCACTCTGGTAAAACTCTACCGTTCAGTTCATCCAGAACTCCTTACTTGTACACAGGATACGGATACAGGATTTATTCTTTTTTTTTTCGAGGGTAAACTATACTCTGATCAATCTTTATAAATTACATATAAATAATAATAATTAGTTTTTATAAAGATGGTCAGATTCAGGGAGGGGCGAATCCTCCTTGTCATTGTCCCACTCTGTATCAACGCCTACATTAACAAAGTAAGCGATTGCACCAAACTAAATTTCTTACTAAAGAATCACCACCAAAATAAAATTCTTAACGTTGACGTTCGCTACAATAGTCGGATTTTTCAACCTTTTTTTGGATGGGATCTTCAAATGAGTTCTTCCACACTGGACGCAGCAGAAGGGAGTGTCCGACTTGTACTGACCAATACCCAAGCATATACCTTTTTTGCCGCGGTATCTCTTTCGAATAAACCGCAACCCAGGCAGGCAGGAGCCTACCCCTCTGCTTTGGTGATCTCATTGAGGCGCGCTTGTAACCACGTCGCCACGGCCCGCTGCGAAAATACTTTCATAACAAAGGCTCCGTTTTTCTGCCGCTGTATTGGATT
Source organism: Ochropleura leucogaster (assembly GCA_958449745.1). Lineage (NCBI taxonomy): Eukaryota > Metazoa > Arthropoda > Insecta > Lepidoptera > Noctuidae > Ochropleura > Ochropleura leucogaster. The sequence goes on along the minus strand of OY288203.1, from coordinate 11,748,333 downwards.
TTCACATAATCAACACAAATCGCAATAAATTAGGAGCCCCTTACTAAGAGGCCTCAATAACGGCATACTTACAAAACTGCAACAAAATGGATCATGGGGACATTTTGATCCTAAATTACAAATTTCTATTTATTCGAAGCAAGATGTATAAATTTAAGAGCTCTTTCGCTTGCTTTTACAACCTACTTTCTCTTAAATCGTAACTTTGTCTATAAATCAGAAGAGCGTCCTATAAATAAGGAGATAAATCTACTTGTCCAAGGTAGGCAGGGTGTTAAAATTTAAAAAAAAACGCTTCACTCGCTCTTGAGGCAGCTATCACTTGATTCTTTTATTTTGTTTGCGGATATCATCAAGTAATTACCCCGGGTCTGTGCGGGGCGAATTTCTTCTTTTTGCCCTTTTTTGTTACGCAGCTGCGGTATCTCTTTCGAACCAACCCGCAGACGCGGTATGCAGAGGCCCTGATGTGCCCCTAATTTCTTGACATACCTTTGAGACGCACGTGAAACACGAACATGCCGTCGACGCGGCCTGTCGTCACTAGACAGACGGACCTGCTACCCTACCATGACGTGTTAAAGCAGAACTTAATCCGCTGAGGGAAAGGGACAGAGCTATACAGGGTGTCTAGCACCATCTCTTTCCCTCAGTGGAATAAGAACTGCTATAAGATGTCATAGTAGCCCTTCTGAGCACGGAAATATTAAAAACTCCTTTCTGGCATATGGACTTGAGCAACCATTGCTTACCGTCCGCAGGCGCGCGCCGAGCGTGTTGACTGCTACAGATTCCTTCACACTCCGGACCATAGATTGAACCAGGTCTGGACGCGAGAGGTCGCCGCTGCCGATCGCCGGTTGGTATAGACCCCTCCTGACACGACTGGCCTTGTCGCTGGGGGATAGCAAGGGACAAAAAGGTTAGATCGGGTCAAAGTATGTTGCCGGATTGTTGTATGTATATCTGAATCTTACGTATAACTCTACAAGTGCGATGCTTATTCCATGTATTGTTTTGCGTGACGTCAATCAGGTATAATGTAAAGTTAGTATTTTCGTAGCTTGTACCTACACCTACAAAACATTATAAATCCATTATTCCATTTACGCCTTGATGTTAATGTGATTGTGAGCGGTAATAAAAACAAATTATTATAATTAATAGGCAGGGACGCATAGTATAACTTTTCAAACAAAATGTTTCGTGTTATATTAAAGTCAATTTTTCACGAGTAGTACCAACTATTTTCCATGTCGTGTGGTGGCAGTGGTGTAACGCTGTTGGTAACAATATGTTGGCTTTTCTTGTTGTGGCGTTCAGCGCTGTATGCGCAACAGAAGCCAGCGCCCGTAAGTTATTACCATCGAGAACCTGCTCAACATTTCAGGAATATTTATGACGTAGGGCTCATTCCCGGAAACACGGTGCGTTGTTAAACGCGACCCGCTTCGTTTTTAATTGAAATCTTTTTTGAGCCCGCTGTTGACATCGCCGAGACGCTCACGGCATTCAACGCACCAGTTCCTTACTAAGGAGAAACGTGTGAAATGTAGCCATGCTCACGACAGAGCATTCGGGATCGCACGCGCCTAGCCACGATTCTCCTAACACCATTCATTTTCATTTGAACACGAAACTACACTCCAAACGTGAAGCGCCTCGTGTCCGTCAATGAGCCCTTAGATTTATTCGCTGCATGCTACTTGATAAGACAAGAGACTGTAGTGATGCCCTAGCAAGATAGCCTTCTCAATATAACTCAATTATTTAATGATAGTAGCGGCCATCTCGTTCTTTTGCAAGACTTCCATTCATAGATAAGAATCGACCAAAAGATCTAGAAAAAAGAGAACTCAATTAAGACTAAAACTAAATACCTACAAATACGTTGAAAAACAATGATGACAATAGGACACTTAAAGTGTCCTCGACTTTGCGGGTTGTTCGAAGGCACGGCCCCTAAACACAAACGGCAGAAGTCATTAAAATTTGATGTGGTATAATCCGAATAAAAAAACTTTTTCTTTTTGTGGGATTGGAAATCATTAAATCAGAAACTCCTGTTTGAAGGCTCGAAACAATTCAAACATATTTAACGCAAGGTGCTTAAAGTTTTCGACCTCGCTCTTCCAATTAACATCACCTTGAAACTTTATTTGTTGCAACTTGAAAGTTTTGGCACTTGGTCGATCCAGTCATCAGGTCATCATACCCAGAAGTCTAGGCTTTGCTACGTTAACTGGCAGTGCTTATTTTTTGCCCAAAAGAGCGAGCGTTCTGTGTGTCGAATGACAATCGGCGAGACCCATGAACTGAGCGTTTACACCCCAAATCGCTCAAAATTGAAACTACTAATAATATTTACAATATTGCGCCACTTGAGGATCTTAGCAGCCGCAGCAGCAGTGCCCGCACAGCCCACCGTGCTTGAAACGTGGAATGACGTAAGGGTGTCCACACCAGAGATCATAATTGATAATTAATCAAAAATATGTATTAATCCGAAACAAGACAAATCAGTTTGAACTAGGTTATAATGATAGGATACAGTAACAAATGGTGACTAATTTACAGTAAGCCAGCAATTCAAAAAACTGTACCTGCACGCAAAGCTTGGAGCAGGTCTTCCAGAGTATGATCCACCAACTGAACACTTGGACCTGGTCGACAAGCATGTGTCACGAGTGGCTGAGGAGTATGTGAAGAAACACATTCCGGAATACCCTATGCAGTTCATAGAAATGTATGGACCAATCGAAAACGTGGTTATACCTGGAGTTAAGTTGCCGTAAGTAACTCAAACTTGTTTAAAAATTTAAACTTCATATACAGAACACATAATCACAATGCACTTTCTAGCAGCCATCCTTTATGTTAAACTTATCTGGAGTCTCAAATAAGATTGCGCAGGTTACTTGAGCCGCATGCATATAAATGACTGCTGGGCAAACGCGTGCCTGAAGAGGCGCCGCGCCGCTGACGCCAGAATAGAAAGAAATCCGCACGGCCCCAAGGCAAGGAAGACTCGTTTGAGGTGGCCCATATGGGAGGTTTTTGCCCAGCAGAAAGAGTCTTACAGTTTGGTATTCGATTTACCTTTGAGGTGTCAGCCCTTGTCGACTTGCTCCCATAATCAAGGTGGGGCGACAGCCAGCGAAATAATCTTAAGTATAAATATTTGCTAATTTTTATTTCATCAGCCGTCCAATAAACTTAAAGAAAATCAGATTCAATGGACTTCAAGACTTACAATTGAATGGTCTCCAGTGGCGCATGGCTTCAAACCGAGTGAGGTGCAACGCCACTTTACCATACATTATTATAGAAGGTGAGACGAGTAGATTTTCTAAACATAGCTTAAATAACCGCTCTTAGAGCGTCTGGTTGGCTATTAAAGTAAAAAATGCTGAAAAGGATAGGATGCAGGTCAGCAGTCTCGTATTGCCAAACCACTTTAAAAGGTCATACCTTTTGGATGGCGATATCAAGAAGCAGTAGACGGTTTTTTTTCTGCATGCACACCAAATTTAAAGGTGTCTGGACGTCTGGACTGCCAGTGTTATGTATGTTTGATTTGCATTTTTTACAATGTAAGTATATATTACGTTAGTTTTGTTTACCCATCCCATCCCGCCCCGTCATATAAAAGAATACATGTAACTAAATTGGAAATAGTTAACTTAGGTCATTGCCAAAATGGTTTGTAAAATATAGTTCCATTATTTCAGTAACTTTTGACAATGTGGAAATAGAACTCGACGAAAGTTTTGGATATGAAAAATTTAATACGAGCATTCGTTTGACGTGAGTAGTCCAAGTACCGATGACAAATTCTATCTCTTTTTTTGCGGATGGGAAATCATCAAATAACTTTCCCCGCTCTGGGCGGAGCGGGGGGGTGTGTCAGACTTGTACTGACTAAAACCCACCCATGTTCCTTCTATTGCCCTTTATGTCCGGGGCCGAGGTATCTCTTTCGAACAACCCGCAGCACCGGCAGGCGGTGGCCCTGGCAGGCCCCTCTTTTTGGCTTGCTGACATCTCTTTGAGGCGCGCGTGAAACATCGACACGGCTTGTCGTCATTGGACAGACGGACCGTGGGCTACACATTGCTCACCGTCTACAGACCCGCATCTACGGTGGCATGGACTCGTCTCGCGGTGCCCGACGCCCGGAGCATCTCCCAAGACGGCTGGGTTGGTTTGATTTTTGTTTGGTTTAAGTTCTCTCCCTCAAATAGCCGGTTACTTCAATCTGTCTCACGTACCTGTACTCTTAGTAACCAGTGGTAAGCAATTTTGTGCTCGATTATTGTGCTCATTTATGAAGAAGTAGAAGCCACTTTCCACTAGAGACATGTGACACCTTGGATATCGGATAACGCGATTGTTATTAGGGAGTGTGTGATTGGGAATTATCTCCATGCAGATATGAATCTTCCAATCGTAGTAACGCACAGGATATATTCTCATGTTATTGTGCAATTTTATACAAGTATTGTAGATTCTTTAGTTACGAAAAATAAACAGAAATGACATGCCTTTAATGTTTTTGTAACTTTTACAGCGCCCGTTTCATAGATGTGGAAATGTTTGCTTCTGTCCGCTACAATGTTAAAGCAATGCTCACCGAACAAGAGTTTTTCATAGACAAAGCTGAAGTAGATATCAATGCAAGAGAAGTATTGGTAACTAAACTTATATTTTATGACTCGTAAATTAATACACCACATTTATATCCCTACTAATATTATAAAAGCGAAAGTGAGTTTGTCTGTTACCTATTCACGCCTTAATGGCTAAACCGATGTTGATGAATTTTGGTACAGAGATAGTTGGGACCCAGGAAACGGACATAGGCTATTTTTTTTTAAAGTGGGATATGAGGGAGAGAGGTTTCCATCTCTCTCCCTCATATCCCACTTTTAGAGAAAAATTAACATTGCTATAACAAATGAATTATGCGCAAAGGCAAAAATTGCAGGTAGCAGGTACATGCAAATCAGGAAAAGGGAACTGTGTTATCCCGATTTTAACGCGAGCGAAGCCGCGTGCAAAAGCCAGTTTAGTAAATAAATGCGTGATCCAATGCGTCTGAAAACAATTTGATGCCAACCATAGATAATTTTAATATTTCTATGAATGATTATGAAGAGCTTTAGAGGGATTACTGTTACTACGTATTTAAAAGAAGTGTTTTGTGAAGTTCCCCTTGCTTGTTTAGTGAAAATCCTGGCAAATTGCTGAATTCTGGCGTTTTACGTTGAACCAATTCCCATATTAATCTTAGTATTATTTTGGGTGTGAACTTACTTACTACCATGATATATGTATAAAGTAATTAGTTTGTGACTGTCAGAAATTACAAATCTCGTTACTTCTTTTTCAGTTTCAAATAAAAATCCTTCAAGGTTTAGAGGAAGTAAGGTACGTCTTATCACAAATATTTAATAACCCCTTAGAAGACATTTTGGATGCTGTTCTTAAATTGTTTGTCAAGGAAATCAACAATGAGCTGCTAAGTGAGGTGAAGCCTCAAGATATTACGAAACACCTGATTTCGACGGTATCACAAGATTCCATGGTACCTAAAGAATTGATAGTGATTAGTCGCCTATAACATCATCATCTGCCTAGCCTTTTCCCAACTGTGTTGGGGTCGGCTTCCAGTCTAACCGGATGCAGCTAAATATCAGTATTTTATATGGACTGCGTATCTGACCTCCAGAACCCAGTTAGTACTAAGTAATGCGATACCCCTTGGTAAGACTGGTTGTCATACTTTCGGAACACTGACTACCTGTCAAAGATCTACAAATGACATCCGGGACCAACGGCTTAACGTGCTTTCCGAGGCACGGAGGAAACTCGGTATGTAACGGGTGGTCACCCATCCACAGACCAACCTAGGCAACCGCGGCTTAACGTAAAGATCGATCCCAGCGGCTGCTATTATTTAGCCACGAGCTCCTCCATTAGTCGCCTATAACATTACTACAATAAATCAAATAAAGACACGTTTAATTATGTTGAATAATGTAATTTTATTATAAACCCGTTTTTGTAAATTTTTGACCTTTTTTAAGTGATCTGTATTTTCGTTGTAACAATCCAAAGATGATCTGAATATGGTTTTTACTAAAATACAATGGAAGGCAATGAAGAGGTACAATAATCTTTGCCGACGATGTCCAACACCTGCGAGGACGTCGTCGTAGCTAGGTAGTCGTTGATAACATTCTTTAACATGCCTTTAGCTGCCGTTATTAGCTCACTTCGATGATTCTCGACAATCTTCATAGCGCTACTGTTTAACACTTTGTTGATTGGCCACGAACTATCTGCTAAATCGACCTGAAAGAGAGCTTAAGTGGATATATTGTTCTTGGTCATTATCAGAATGCTAAATTATATTTGGAATGGATCGCAGAATAATGTTCGGGTATTGCGATCACATAAATCACTGATAAAAGTTATAGCACAGATCAGTGAGCGTACCGATCATTCGTTTAGTAATTTTAGTATCGTTTTATAAGTCGTGCAATATTTGGTACAATTTTAAATATGAAATCATTTACCTTCAGGATGGTACGAACGGCACGGCAAGAGGGAAGGGAGAGGGAAAAAACACAAACAAGTCATTCGTTACTTAAAAAGTCAGTCTTTCGTGTAATTAACACATCGACAGCCCCGCAAAGGTGCGCAAACACGCACAACATGCAACAGATTCTGTTAAGCTTTGTTTTTTTTTTCATAACTTCCTTGTTGCTTTGAGGCCGCTGCCAGCCGGGGTTACGGGTTGTTCCGGGGTTGCGGGTTATTCGAAAGAGACCGCGGCCCCGGAACATAAAGGGCAATAGAAGGAACATGGGTGGGTTTTAATCAGTACAAGTCTGACACTCCCCCCGATACGCCCAGAGCTGATGATGCTGATGATTTCCCATCCGCAAAAAAAGGCCGCTGCCAGCCTTATGATTACTGTGGGGCAGGCAGCACCTGCCATGTTACCATGGGGAGAATTAGAACACGTCCGAACAATGAATAAGTGCTCAAGAAATAGTTTTAATATTTGTATGCTAAATATACTTTGAGTCTTACCTGGATACTATCGACACTAAAACTCAGGTCAACGTCATCAACTTGTATGGCCGTGCCCTTCGGAACTAACGTTGTCCCCACTGTTACTTTAACGTTTTGGAAAGTAGCCCTGTAACATTGAAATAAAATCGTCATAATTTCTTGAATTCCAGTCGGTACGTGTCACACTCAAAACTGTTAAACAGTGAAAAACACTAATGAATGAAAACTAGATAGGTATTTGTGACTAGATAAAAGTTTGTTAACAATAAGTAACAACACCTTGGAAACTTATTACTGTTTTTTTACCCTTTTAACAGTTTTATACGTTCATCGGTGTGTTTACACAATTTTCTAAGGTGTTACTTTACTCACTTCATCAGTCCTGACCCTTTTAAAGTGTACATCACGTAAGCTCGCCCTTTCAAACTATAATTCTCTGAAAAGAAAAAAGGAGATTTTTTCATACTTTTAATAATTCGCAGTTAAATTTAGGACTTAGCTGAGGTAGGTAGGATCAAGCAGGTACCGATTGCCCAATAATAACACCTTCAGGGTGCCCACTGGGACGACAGCGAATTTATTTCTTGGCTCGAAAATAAAACATGTTTTATATGAGCACAGCTCGCCAATCAATACCGTCACTAAAATGTTATTAAAGCGAGTGATATAATTACGGTGCGGGGTTTTTCCGACCACCCTTCCTCTCCTGGTGAGATTTGGTTGACTCCCCTATCTTGTGCCCCAAACTCTAGAGAACGTTTGAGGGAGAGAACCTCAAACCAACCCAGCCGCCGCGGGAGACGCCCCGAGTGAACGGCGCCGCGAGACGACTCCCGGCCACCGTAGATGCGGGCCTGTGGACGGTGAGCAATGGGTAGCTCACCGTCCGTCCGTCGATTGACGACAGGCCGTGTTGACGGCGCGTTCGTGTTTCACGCGCGCCTCAAAGAGATGTCAGCAAAGCAGAGGGGCTTGCCAGAGCCTCCGCCTGCCGGGGTTGCGGGTTGTTCGAAAGAGATACCGCGGCCCCGGAACGTAAAGGGCAATAGAAGGAACATGGGTGGGTTTTAGTCGGTACAAGTCTGACATGACCCCCCGCTCCGCACAGAGCGGGGGAAGTCAATAGATGATTTCCCACCCGAAAAAAGAATCCCCTATCTTGTGCCCCAAACTCTAGTGAAATGTTTCAAATGGGTATTATGCTTCTGTACATGAGTTGGATTTAAAAAAGAAACTATCTTGATTGTTTTATATTTAAGATTCCTTTTTTGCGGATTTGGGGAGCGGGGAAAAGTATCGGACTTGTACTGACTTAAAAAAGAAAGGAGATAAAGAAAAGGAGCCGCGGTATCTCTTTCGAACAACCCGCAAACCCAGGTTTAAGATTGCTTAGAATGTAGAAACTAGAATCACAGTGAGATAATTGTACAATAAAATATATAAATGGTCATTCATGAGTAAATTTTCTCGCAATTAAACACAGTTTCTTTCGGAAAACCAATTTCAGTCACATTTGCCAAAATCCCCAATCTCCCTTGTGAAGATTGTGTGAAGTAGACCTCGACCTCCTTCGCCCTTAAAAGCAGCCTCACGTAATTAATAGACGCCTCCTTACGCACCTGCAGTTAACGTCAACAGCGGGAAGTGGAGAGTCGTGGATGCTGCTAAGTCTTTTGCAGACACAGCCAGTTCCTCAACACTGAAGTTATTTACACCAGCCAGTTGCATATCGCCAGTCATGTACGTAATTCTAAAACCAAACAATACATAAGCATAACATGACGCCTGCAATCCATAAAGGGTTACGCAGAGGTGTAAATACCGGTATACCACCCATATTTTGTCAGTTATGTTTAATTCCCATGTCAAATAGGGGAAATTCGGAATAGTAATGAGAAATTCCATATAGAAAATCCCCTACTACCTATTTTACCCGACCCGGGAATCGTACCCAGGTCCTAAACCTCAGCACTAGAGCTTGCGGACACTAATTCAACGCACAACGTAAATGGTACGTACCGACACACCTTTACTTATCCCCGGGACATTTCGGTCTGTTGTCGGAACCGAATAATCGGTATAATTAAAACGTCGATGAAAGTATTCGGTTTTTTTCGTTGCAATAGTTATTCAGATAACTTTACTTACTTAATGCCAAAGCCTTCATATACACCATCCACAGATTGTATCTTTATTGCTTCTAAAGGTGGAAGTGGTGAAGAAACATCTCCTTTCCGCCATATCGTCAATGAGTCTAACAGTTGCGTCTCAACACAGTTTTTGGCTGTCAATTAAAAAAATAATGATTAATGCTCAACCACGATCTCTTCAAAACATGTTTAAGACCTACTCGGACGGGTAGGCATTAAGGTGTTCAATGTAATACTAGAAGTTCGTACCTACTTGTTTTTTTTTACCTTAAATACGTATACGACAACTAGTCTAAGCATTATCGCATGGCGTAAGGGTATAGAAGACCTAGAATTTCTACCTGAGGGGATCAGAATTATGTTTAATAATAACATTTCACCACTTACGAATTACTTCTGCACCTAATGTTCCTAATCCTGCTGCAAGTGCAGTTATTAATAAAAAACTTGTTACCCACTTCATAATTGTTTAACTTCTAAAACTAATGTAGAACTATGCGACCAGCAAAGGGAGCACAACATTTATAGTGTGGGTTTCTTTTTGATATTCGTTAAAAATGAATGGCCTTGCTAAACTTCAAAGTTATCGCTGATAACGAGGCAATAAAATAAAAGGACTGAAGAACACTTCTTAATTACTTAGACTATCTAAACAGTGATTCAAATATTAGATATCTTCGGTCAAGGCGCTCTCGTTATAACTACAAGATAAGCCTGCCCTACCACTGCATTGTACTGTTCTGTGTACACAAATTTATTCTCAAGTTCAAGTTCTTGCGTAGGTAGGTACCTAACTACCTTCCTGTTATAACCAGCAGATTAATGTCAAGAACAGAACATGCGCAGTCAAAAGTAGACCAAGGGAATTTTAAACGGTTTGCTTAAAGGTACGAAAGACGCTGAACGGTTAAATCTTCAATACTTCCTATGATGATTTAATTAACAAAGTTTTTTTCCTGAAACATACAATATGCATGTATCTATCTAGAACATATTTGTGTTGTATGTTAAATAGAGCAAAAAACGAGCTGTGTATCCGAAATAAATGAATTTTATTTTATTATTATTTATTTTAAAGGTACGACCCACACCACAAACCGTTGAGTGGTGAAAACCGCGACGAAGAATTTCTAATAGTTTAGTCAGGAAAATGTTAATTTTAACAACCTTTGATCCTTTGATATAGGATTTCCATTCAATAATCATTGCTTACTGTGACAAAAACCAATTTGTCATCGAACTGTCCTTCTGGCTTGGCTTATGACAATGACAACTGCAATCTGCATCAATGTCAATGTTGTCAAACTGTTGTCATTGTCAACACGTCAGCTGTCGCAAAATGTCTTCAGCCGCCGGGGACCGGTGCGGTGACCTAATCCTAAAATAGAAATAATAAACCGAGTCTGTTACGCTCTTACTACATCTGCGGGACATCTATGACAATTTAATAAGTGGTACCGTTAAAGAAACTGCCTTCATCATGAGCAGTAGGAGTAAATTTCAAGATTTTTACCACGAGACTAAGAAGATGTTTACGTGGTCTTTTATAAAAGGGTTAGTTGTAAACCCTGCTCAATTACCATTCGCTGCCTTTCTCCTGATTGTTGCTGAACTAATTATTAACGTGCTGGTTGTGGAACGAGTGCCATATACCGAAATTGACTGGAAGGCGTACATGCAAGAATGTGAAGGATTCCTGAATGGAACCCTCGACTACAGCCAGCTCCGCGGAGACACCGGACCTCTCGTGTATCCAGCAGGATTCGTATACATATACTCTTTGTTCTATTTCCTTACAGGACAAGGTGAAAACATCAAACTTGCACAGTACATATTTATTGGTATATATTTGCTACAGTTATGTCTCGTTCTAAGAATTTACATCAAAACGAAAAAAGTTCCTCCATATGTTCTAGTTATAACTATACTAACATCATACAGAATACATTCAATCTATGTATTGAGACTATTCAATGACCCCATTGCTGTACTTTTCTTGTATGCTGCTTTAAATTTTTTCATTGACTCCAAATGGTACCTTGGTAGCATATTCTACAGTTTAGGAGTATCTGTAAAAATGAACATACTACTTTATGCCCCTGCTTTATTCTTTTTTTATTTGACTAATTTAGGTTTTAAAGGAACCATAATACAACTGTTTATTTGTGGAGTGATTCAAGTAGTATTAGGTTTACCATTTTTGTTGAGCAGTCCAGAAGCCTATTTAAAAGGTAGTTTTGACATTGGTCGTGTTTTCAATCATACTTGGACTGTAAACTATAGATTTCTTGATATAGAAGTATTTGAAAATAAATGCTTTCATTTGTCCCTATTAGCAATACACATTATCTTACTGATTGTATTCATTCCAATGTGTGTCAAATATTTTAAGAGTTATTGTCGTCTTAAGTATGTACAGAAGCAGGTGCAACCTCAGATAGATGCTAAAAATTTAGAAAATAAAAGGAAAAGTAAATTGAAGAAGGAAATGAAGAAAAAGTTAGGCAAAAAGACTGATGAAACGGAAAACTTAACCAAAGAACAGGAAGATTTCATAAATTCATTTGAAACAATGTTGCAGAAGTCTTCACAAAAAGGTGGAAAGAAAGCAGCAGTTAAAAAACCTGTTGATGTTGACCAAGACCCTCACTATAATATCAATTTTGATATTTTGTCTCAGTTGTTTATTCTTCCGATGTTTATTGTAAACTTCATTGGTGTTATGTGCGCCAGGAGCCTTCACTACCAGTTTTATTCATGGTACTTCCACAGTCTGCCGTACTTGCTATGGACCAACAATTACTCTGTTATAGTCAGGTTCCTGCTTCTAGCTCTTATTGAAATGTGTTGGAATACATACCCTAGCACTTATATGACAAGTGCTTTATTACATATATGTCATGTCACTGTACTCTATGGAGTTTACAGAAAAATATCAGCTGAATTGAGAATGGTTTCTAAATTAGAATAGTTATATAAGTTTTCCCTATGTGCTTAAAAGTTTGTAAGACATAAAAAGGTGAAAAATGAGTTGTGTTTGGTCCTAGATTCATTTATCAGTGTTTTAACTAACCTAATTAAGGGTTTTAAGAGAAACAACTAAATCATAACACCTAAACATAATTACATACAGAATCAGCTTTTTACGTCTTATATGAATAACTTTGTAAACAAGTGTGTTCATTTTGTACAATTCAGATTTTATGACTGTAAATATTGTTCGAGTATTTTAATAAAGTTTTTTACTTAGTAAGGCTGTTTTTAATTTTTTGCTGCTATTTTGAGACAGATCCTTGGCAGGTTCCTGATCCAGTTACTACAGTCAAGATGTCTATGCTGTTATACCCTTTTGGCTGACTGGCCTGGTCCAATGAACCATGAATTTTCCAAGGATCTATTGAATACATTTATCTCAATTTGTTAATTCATCACCATCACATTTTCTCCTCTAGTTTTGTCGCTCAAAAACTTAAAAGCGAGAAACTTTGGGAGTGTATTAGTACGGCGCAGCATGATGATGCCCTCGGATAGCATTGAAATGAAATGAAAAGTATGACTGTGATTTTACAGTGAAAGTATTTTAAATAAAATTGTATTAAATCCTGTTCACATGATATCCGGAAACCTGGCGCAGTCCCGTCATCTAGAAGTTCAAGAATAATGATATTCCTTGCTTATAGATGTGTGTCAACCCTAACAGGGGAAAACATAACAACAGTATAAGCGTAGCAGGCCGGTATATTCTTGTGAAATAATAACAACAGTATAAGCGTTTTGAGATTGTTTATTATGAACCGTATTAATACAACTAATCAAGGGAAATCTAATTATAATCTTAAATTTAGAGATTGAGGCGCAAAATACTTCCTCTGATATCACAATACCACCATTGCTCGGATCCGACGCCTCTCTTCCCAAGCTTACCCAAAGTATTATAGCAGTATACCCATCATACTGTATTATCTTATATAATTTTTACTATATAACAAAGCTATATAAACAATAGAAATATTCTTGAATATTTTCTTACGCTGCCTTTGCTTGCCATCGAGCGATAGAATTACAATAGTGTAGATGAGGAGAGCAATGAAATGCATATTAGGCCTTTATCAAAATAAGTCCAGAAAAAAAGATAAATAAAATAATTTAGAAAATCAGTATAAAATGGTTGATCTTTGATTTGAATCAACTTCCAACTAATATTGGTATGTATATAGAATTGCGATTTCTATAGGTTCTTTTAAATAACAGTTAAATACTTATGGTCTATGAGCTTAAAAGTTTAAAAATTACTATGTACTTGTGCGGACCGTTCTTGGGCCTTTTTCTAACAAAAATTACTGCATATTGAATATTACTATTCAGTCAAATACACCCAGTCATATAGAGAGTTAAAGATTCGTCAAGTAGAAAAGGTCTAATAAATAAATATACACCAGTATGTCCGTACTAGAAGTAGATAATACTAGTTATGGTTTTAAATAAAGTAAGCTCTAAGATGGTACTTTATAAAGACACGAAATTTCTCTAAACTTTTACATCGTGACAAAATACAGCGGCAGTCTTACATGACTGGGCTTAACTTAAGGATATACATAACAAATAGTGGCGAGTGTCTAGACGAAGCCGAAGTTCTTGGTTTTGATGGCAAGCAGTAATTTATGCTTGAGCACGTGTCGCGAGGAGTAAAGCGGGATGTACAGGCGCGAGATGCACGTGTTCGCGGTGGGCAAGTGCGCGTCGTCCGCCGGCCGGATTGTCACCGACGGCATCGGCTGGAAGCCTTCCTCGGACGCCGGCAGCGCAGGCGACCCGGTCCAGAAATACACCTGGAAAAGCACACATGGTATATTTTATTTATTCTTATAGTTTATTGCACATCAATTAAAAATAGACATACAATAGTACATTACGATATTAGTGCGTTAAGATGGTTATAACATGCGAGTCGGAATTGCAGCCCGAGCCAAAGGCGAGGGCGTAATTGAGCCGAGCATGTTATAACTAATACGCACGTATATCGTACGACGTTTTTAACACATTTGCGAGGAAACAAAAAAAAAAACATTTTAAATAAACTCAATCTGTGAATGCACACTGTTGCCATTTTAACAGCGAGCTAGCGCTGCCTACTTTCGAATTAGTTCGAAATTTAAATAGCAACAGCGCTAAGCGACAAAACCCTTTAAAAAATAAAAAAAATAGCAACAGCGCGCTGCTCACTAGCTGGAGTCGTGCGGCGGCGATCAATTCCAAATTTGAAATGACAAATAATGCTGTTATGGAATTTGTATGGACTATAACTTAACTATTTGCTTTGATAACACACGCGTTTTTTATGACCCTCTTTACATATTTAAAACCGGTGGAATTACATCAGCTTTACGAGCAAGGGTGTTAAAAATTACAATAACATAATTGCGAGATTGACCCAGAATTGGGTTTATCTCCAAAACCCAATTTTTGTGCATAAAAGTACATTAATAAAGTAAATATAACTGTATTAAACCGATTCAAGCTAAGGATCCACAAAAGTAACAGATATTTCTGAACTTACCAAGTCCTGTCGTTCCAAATGAGTCATCTTATCGACAATGGCCCACAGCCAGCGCTTGAAGCGCGCGAGTCGTTCGGAAGGCTCTCCGCTTTCATCGTTGAAGCTAGTGTAGGACACCAGCGCAGCCACGTTGATGTCACCCACACCATTGAGCAGCAGCCGCAAGTCTTCCGCGGTTAAACCTTCGAGCGCCGACTCGGGAAGCACGTCAAGCACACCGACTCGCATAGCCTACAGGATTTTTAGAATTCGGTTGTGTTAAAATATTATTACCATGCAATATATTTATTAAAGTTATATTTTATGCTCAGGAACCTAAACGCTAGTTTAAGTTTGAAAGAACTAAATATGCATCAAATGCAAACGTTACCTCAAGTGCTTTTTCCTGTGAGAGCAGCATCCGATGCTGTGCGTATTTGCGCACGTAATCATACACGTTGAGCGCAGTCACCTCGATATCACGGCCTCCCGGCACCAGCTCCACGCATCCACCACCTTCCTCTTCGCACATTTCCAAACTGGAGAAAGTAAAACGCGTCTTAGTTGTAATATGTATAGTCATCTTCACAGACTAAAAGATCTCACAGAAATATGAATGAATAAAAAAATATCGCAATATTATTCCTTACCTAAAGTTGAGATCTAAAGCAGCAAACAGGGAATGGGAGTCTCCGGTTTCAGCATCTACGACTAGTTGTCGGAGACTTTCGTACACGACGGGGTCGAAGAACGCAAGATCGTGGAACCTTACAGGCCTTCCCAGAATATATTTAAGGACGTGTCTATTTAGGAACATCGGGCACAGTTCGTTTTGCAGGAGGCATAAACCGATTATTCTGAAAATGAAACATCTTAGGTTAGTCAAAAACGTTGCGCATTATCATTCACGCCACACAAGTTGACTCAGTAGTCGCATAACATACTTAGTATCACTAATTATTTGATGTAATGATGTCGTTAAGTTTCTTACCTGCCGACATTTCTAAAAGCGTTGATCCGTTCGGGCGTGGCGCGTCCCTGGCGCGGCGAGTAGTACCCGCGCTTGCCGGGCGAGTAGAACAGCGGCGCCGCGTCGTCGGCGGGCGCGGCCGCGCTGGCGGACGAGCCGGCCGCGCCGCCCGCCGCGCCGCCTGCCGCCGCGCCCCCGCCTCCGCGCTCCGACAGGGAGAATACATCTAAATCTGGAAAGGAAATAATGATTAAAGCATTTGTAGCATTTCCAAATTGGTTTTAGCTTCTGAACCCCAAAGTTTTATTCAATATATTGCGGGTTGTTCGAAAGAGATACCGCGGCCCCGGAACACAAAGTGCAAAAGAAGAAGGAACATGGATGGGTTTAGTCAGCAAATGTCTGACGCTCCCGCCCAGACCGGGGGAAGTTATTTGATGATTTCGACGGGCCTGTTGGTCTAGTGGTTAGTGGCCCTGACTGCTGAGCCGGAGGTCGTAATTTCGATTCCCACCCAGGACAAACTTTGTGTGATGACCATGATTGTTTGTTCTCTGTCTGGGTGTGATTTATTATTAACTAGCTTTCGCCCGCGGCTTCGCCCGCGTTAAATTTGGGGTAACACAGTTCCCCTTGCGCCTTATTGATTTGTAATAGCAACGCTAAGTTTTCCCTTCTCTTCCCTCTTTCTCCCTCACATCCCAGTTTTTTCAAAAAAATATTAGCCTATGTCCGTCTCCTGGTTCCCTACTATCTCTGTACCAAAATTCATCCAAATCGGTTCAGCCATTAAAGCGTGAAGAGGTAACAAACAAACAAACAAACTCACTTTCGCTTTTATAATATTAAGTAAGGACTAGCGACCCGTCCCAGCTTCGCACGGGTGTTACAAATCTTTGAAAATCCCCACTTTTCTCTACTATAATATGTATGTATTATACATAAACCTTCCTCTTGAATCACTCTATCTATTAAAAAAAACCGCATCAAAATCCGTGGCGTAGTTTCAAAGATTTAAGCATACAAAGGGACATAGGGACAGAGAAAGCGACTTTGTTTTATACTATGTAGTGATATGTATGTACTTATAAATTATGTAAGTATGTATATCAGTTGTCTGGTTACCATAACACAAGCTCTGCTTAGCTTGGGATCAGATAGCCGTGTGAGTTGTCCCAAGATATTTATTATTTATTTCCAACACGAAAAAAATTAATAAGTGTTAGCTTCACGTTTGTACCTAGTATCGCCTCGGAGGGATGCATGACTATGAGATCCATGGCCTCGCGAACTTTCTGACGCAGCGCGTCTTCGCTTGCCAGCAGCACGAGCAACTGTGCCGGCGTCAACTCCAGCAGCATACCGGTGATCTTGCCCGCGAATGTGGGGTGTAGAGAGTGAACCTACAAAACAACACTACTTTAAAAGCGAATTCATCATCCTCAGGATACATGATTAATATATAACTCCTTCACGTCTAGCTACGAAAATAAATATTTTTTTCTTACCCTGGGATAGAGTCGTTCGCCCAGTTGTGCCTGATGTAGCGTAAGATGTTCATTGTGTCCACCGGGCCGGTCGCCGCTGTATCCGGCACCTTCCGTACCTGGAGCAGCCTGCACCCAATCATAGAAAAAATAATGTGTAAATTACAAGTTATCATTGGCTTCAGAGGTCAAAAATTATCACTAAATTCACACATATGGCGGTCACTTCCGTCTTATATGTATTGTTAACGTTATATGAAGATATGTAACGTACCTGCGGCGAATAGGGCCTGGCGTCTACACTGAGCACCCGGCGTGGCTCGCGCGAGGCCGGCGGGCGCGGCGCGGGCCGTCCCGGCGTGCGCCGCGCGGCATCTTTAGACCGCGCGCGCCCCGCTCCACTTCTGAAACAAACATACATAAATAATTGCTAGTGGTGCACAGAATACTAGAATTACACTTATTGGTTTTCTGCATCATGCAGTTTAAAAATTAGGTTTACTAATAAATGATCGTTTTTACTTACCGAGCTCCGCTGTTACTGCTTGCTCCGCCGGCGTTAGCATTGGCAGAACCTGATGTGCCGTTGGTATTGCTGCTCGTTGTACCGCTGCCGGTGGTTGGCTCCAATGGTGGGAGTTTCTCATTAGCTAGCAACGCCTACACAAACAACACATTTTAAAATCAGCCCATCGGAAAAACATATTGTTCGAATTAGTTTACATGCATCATCATTAATGTATGTGCTCTTACCTCAGCGACACTGGTGTAGAAGGAGCGCGCTACGCCGCTGCCCTCTCCCGGCTCGTCGCGGAACGTCACTTTGACGCGGTTGACTGCCAGCGGCGGCTGCGCACTGTGCGCGCGTCTGTTCTGTCCGGCAAACGCACTGTTCAACTCCGCAAATGTCTGCTGTAGCAACTTCGCACGGTCGCGTTCCATCTAAAGTACAACATTATATATTTACTATGTACACCATCCGACGGCAACCAAATTTCGAACTTAGTCAAGTCCTAGAAGTTTAAATTTCGCGATGAATCCAAACCGACTTTTATTACTAAACTTGACACAAAATAATTAGCATCTTCCTTAACTAGGTATATCTTTCTCAATTTAATTTATCGTAAGTATCTACCTTATGTAAAGTCAAATCTCTCTGCTGTGAATTCCTTAGCTTCTCCATATCCCTGCGGAACTTAACCTCTTTGAGAGGGAACCCGCCGAGCTCGGCAACCACTGAGCCGGGCTCTAAGCCCACGTCTTCCGTGAATACTCGTCCGAAAAGATCTAGTGACAGGCGCCATCTGCCCAGCAAGAGATCGTGCGACACTGACGCGCCTAGAGAAGGGCACGCGCGACTGGAAAATGAAATTATAAATAGAAATAAATAATTGTTATTTATTTTACCAGTTCAATAGTAGATTCGAACAGAAGTCGTGGAAAATGTCACCTGTTCAAATCCAATATTGTTTTACATGATTTAATTTCGTTTATTGGTAACTTACGGCTGCGCCGGAGTGTTGAGAGTCGGTAAGAGTGGTGGCGGTGGTAAACCTGTGGTCTCCACCGTTACATGCGCCGATATTTCCTGCGATTCCAATGGATCTGCCGCACTTAACAGCTCACCCTAACGTTAAGAATAAATATTAGATCACTGTTTAAAACAGCAAGAATAAACCTTAACAAGACATCTTGCATACAGAAACATATTAATTTCAAGAAATCTGGCTATGTAGATCAGTTTTCTTAGGAATAAATAGCCAAGGGTGTACCTTGGATTTGTATCCATTTGGCAAATAGCCAAGCAGAAAGATATATACTATTTTGTAATTTAGATCGCAAAATTTAGATACTAGTTTCAAAAATATTAGAAAGTTAGATCCAATTGAAGAGTAGGGTATAATTTTGATAAGAAAAAGTCCCCCAAATAAGTGGAGTGACTTACAGCACGTACAATAACAGTCTTGCCGGGGCTTCGGGACGAAGAGGCACGAGCTTCCGCAACCACTGTGTTTGAACCACTTGGTCCTAAAACAATGCAAATATTGAGGTACATGATTATTATTTTGACCAAACTTGGTAGACTAGTTATAAAGCTTAGCGATGTTTTACACCCCAAATAAAAACAATTTTAAACAGTGAAAACGTACCTGGTGAAGGTGACGCGGAGATATTCTGTTGATGAGGCGCGTCGATGATAGAGCATGCTGTATCAACGAGCGTGTGAAACTCTGACGGCTGCGCCATCGAATCGTGCATCGAACTGCTTCCACCTGACATATTTACTGAATGTGGGTGTCTGAAATAAAACAGAAACTCATAAAACATGAACTTATTTTAATAATTGTTTACTAATACGGAAGTGGAAATTACCTGTGATGTTTTTTCCTTGGTATCTGTCGGGCTTCGTTAGAGTCAGAGTCAGATAAGTATTCACCATCTGTGTCAATGTCCATTTTAGTCGATGCATCCTTAGCGCAAGATAAATCCTGGAAATAAACAATGCAACGTAAATTTAAGATCGTCCTATGCTAACCTCAGACAATGTTTGATGGGGTAGTGGACACAGTATAGTAAAAACAGTGAAGTCGCAAATAGGCGGAGCTTGCGTAGCCCTGCTGGTATTGGTGATTTTATTTTTTATTGCAGGGTCCTGCGAGTCTAGTTCCGAATATATACATGTTATAGGATGTAAAAACGATGCCCGTAACATATATCCAATAGTGGCATATCCGTAACATAACTACTATTTTATTTTAATTATTATTTGATTTTTGTAATTTCAAAATCTCTAATCGAATGTAGAGTATATGTGTAAAACAATAAGGTCTACTTTCTTACCAACTCAAATCTGGTTTTAAAGAAGATTCCATCAATACCATGTGACAATTTGCTACTCAATTAGAGATTGACGTTATCGATAACGAGCTGTCGATTTTTGGAGTTGTTTTTGTGATGTTAATTATAATTAATTGATAGTAATATTCCTTGATATTAATTTATGTATTCCCGTAAATATATACGTAAAGGAAGTGGTCATTAGTTTATTTTTCGCTTTATATACGGCTAATTTTAATTAACATAATTTTAAACGGAATACACGTTTTATATTAAATATCGATAAATAAGGTTGCCATTGTACATCGATAGCGAAAATCCGAATAGTAATGAACACGTTAAGAAAATGTCAATCGTAATTTCAATGCAATACTGCATTCATTCGAATGCTACAATTTAGTGACATTCAGCGTCGAATAACGGAACTTGTTTGTAGAACAGTCTACGAGCGTTCACGGTAAAGAGTTAATACTTACAAAGAATTAAAACGATTTTAATTCCATCAGATTGAGATCTCTCCAAATGAGGATAATACATTTATGAGACGCTTAAAAAAAGAATTGACGACGTTATTAGGTGTAAATGTACCTGTGGTTCATCTCTAGTCATAGTGTGAGTGTGCGCGGGTGGCGCAGACGCAGGTCGCGCGGGCGGCGACCAGCCTCGGTCGGTGCCGCGCGTGGACAGGCCTAGCCGGCGCGGGACCACTGGCCAGAAAAAAACATACAATGCACTAGCTGCTCACGTAAAAGAGAATATTATTTCAAAAGTGCTTTTGTTATGATTTTACAGACTGGTTCTTCTTTATGATTGTGGTTATGATTATATTACTTTCTAGAGGTTTTTGTAGGGTTTTGTAACAAGGTTAATTTTAGATTATTTTCTCATAATAAGTTACGAAAATTATTTCTTGATTCAAAGTATTTATAAGGTAAAGCACTATTTACTTAGTCTAGTAAATACATAAAAAGTGAATATTTACGTGCAATGTTACCTTCTAGCGGGTTGTTCACGCCGGGCGGCGCATCACCGGACGCAGGCACGGTAACCGGCTGGCGAGGCATTCCAAACAATTCCTCGCGACGAGCGTTCGGTTGAAGAAGTTGTGGCTGATCGGCTAGCGGTAGTGCGTCTTGCATAGTCACTGTTTTATACAAAAAATAAGTAGCACAAAATCGGTTAAGACCTACTTCAACCCTTTGAAACAGAAACGGTTAGTTTGGAAGACCTACCAAATTCCTAAAATTTCTGTACCTTCATCATAAATGAAGAAAGAATGATATTTCGCGGTACATACAACTTTTTCCACTAGAAGTATCAGTTACTTTCTAATTACAACGTAAGAATATGCTTAGAATCATACGAGAAACGATAGCAAAAACCACCTTTGTAATTACAATTTGAATGTGAAGAATGTTACAATGTGTGAAAGACAACCGGTGTCGTGTGTCAACGAGTAAAGTAAGAGAGTACTGACTGTTGAAAGGGTCGGGCGGCGGACAGCCCAAACACAGCGTGGAATCAGAGCGCTGGAAGAACGCATGCGCCCGGCCGCGCGCGCCCTCGCCCTCGCCGTCCGACTCGGCCGCCGCCCCTCCGCCCACTACCATCTCCTCGTCGCCTTCCTCGTTCTCATTCTCGTCCTGGATAACATCAAAATGTTTAACAAATAATTTTAGGAATTTCAATTAATCTGTAGACAATATGCTGACAATAACATAAGGGAACAAAATGAGACGTTTTTGTTGCGTGGAATTTTATGACTGTTGTTTACCAATTCGAGGATTTTTTTGAAAATCACTTTTTGCTTATATCTCAAAAACTAAAGTTGATACACAAAATCTGACTTCAGAACTGAAATCAGCACCCTGAAAATATACAATATTAGTCGTAATATTTCATGCAACAAAAATTATGTTCCCTTATGTAATAATTGTCAAGTAATAATTGGTAATAATAGGGTATTTTACTCTATATGAAAGAAATTCTAAAAATATACAATTCAGATAGCTTAGGCAACAAGCAATCAGAAAATGTTAAATTTAATTAATAAAACAACTGAATAAATTTTAAAATTGATTTCAAAGTTTTCACTTTTTTTAGTCTGTTGTTTTAAAGCGAAACAGTGTCCGCCATGATTATTACGTCATATGGTCATGGAAACAAAAAACTGACAACTGTCAACTGAGCAACTATTACTATTTTTGTATTATAAAACTTTACATTTTATTATTTATTAAAATAGTAGTAATAATACTATGGAAGAAATAAATACCACCATTATAATAATACCATAAACTATAGTGAAAAATACAACTAAACAGAAAGACTAATAACAGCGCATTTGTTTATAACCAACTGACGTCATGACCACAGAGTGACATGGCGTCAAGCGTTTTTGTGATTTTACGCGCGAAAATAGAAATTGTAAAATTCAAATGCAGTTTTATGGCACTTAACGATTGAATATTTTTTTTTTGTTTTTTTTTGGTGGTTTACTAGGACCCTAGGATCAAAATGAGATACTTTTTAAAAATGGGTGTAATACCGTATTGTAATTATTACCTATCCTAAGCACAATTCGTATTACTACGAATATACAAACTTTGCATTACTAAGGAAAGAAAACGCTCATTAACTTATTAAGACCTGCAAACATGAACAAAATACATATTCCGTAAAATTTAATAAATAACCATCATAATATCTGAAATGGGAGACAACATGGATCAATCAACAATGTTGATGTACTGATATATGTTGTATTTTGTTCGACTCCCAGGTTGGACGGTGTTTTGGATTATTTGACCAGAAATTTCTCAGTAGCAGCAGTCTGGATTTATTAACCTGACAATTGGCCTCCTCTTTGGTGCATCATAATGAATTTACTTCTGGTGAAATGAGGACACAACATAAAGTACATCTCTGCAAAAAGTTATATATATACTAGTGCACCGCCTGCATACCGGCGTCCACAGATGCTGGTGGTGGTGCGGCTGCGGCTGCGCGGCGCGCATGTAGTACACGAGCGCGTCCAGCACGTAGGCCACGTGCTTCAGTGCGGCCACGTCCAGCACGGGCAGCTGCTCCGCGTGCTCGGCAGAGTGTGCGCGCAGCAGTGACAGACAGTACGCCAGGAACTCACGCCGCGCGCTGCCAGCTTCCACACCTTTGTCGGGACAAAACTTGTTAATAAAGTATACTTTTTAAAAACTTGTTAATAACGTATACTTTTTAAAAATAAGGGAGAACGCGAGAATAGAACAGACATTCGATTTTTCAGTGTATAGTATAATCTTGTACAAACAGATGCGGCGACACTACGGCGCGTAGAGAGGCGCCACTGTGTGTACTATTATAGTGGGTTCCCTCTATCTGGCAGAACCTGGACGCTCCGAAATTTATTTGACACACTTAGCATAATTTTCTATAAACGAACATTTAAATGCATAAACATTATTTGATATAATTATCGTTTCGCATAATGTTTAAAACTTCGAATCTACAATGGCATGCGTTTAAGATGGCAGAATTACATTTAGTATAATAACGATAGGCAGAGTTCAAATTTCGCATAATATTGTTTAGCATAATGTTCATTTAGAATTTTAGAGTGATGATTATTTGGTATAATTTCACTTGGCATACTATGCAGATGGCAGAATTGGCTAGGTTAAGTTCGGTTAAAACTGTGACCTCCTACGCGAGTGCCAGAAACGACTTGCATTAATAGAAAAAAGAGATTGTTTTTAGTAGGTTACCCAGAACTGAACTATTTAGATTAGGATAATTACTTATTGTAGTAAATGACATTATTTCAAACTCAAATAATAACTAAAATAAATGACATTATTTCAAACTCAATTAAATAATAACTAAAATAATTGACATTATTTTAAAGATTTAAATAATTAAAATAAATTACATTATTTTAAACATTTCAATAATTAAAATAAATGAAAACAAATAATGACAAAGATGATTCTAACTATAATTTTTCTGCGCTATGATGTTTCTACTTTTCAAATATTATGGATATGAAATTTATATCAAGATATGATTCTGACTTACAAAATTATGAGTTTTGAATGTATCATAAATGAGTGTCTGCCAATAAATTTTCTGCGAAATGAAGTTTATGCTATCCATTGTTATGCTAAATAAAATTATGACATGATAAGTTCTGCTATAAAGGGTGGACCCTATTATACAACATTATTTTTATTATATGCGAAACCTGAATATAGTTTGTTCAGAATAAGTAACTGAATCGATTCCAATAATTTTTACACCATGTTATATTTTGTCCCAAAAATATTAATAAAAGGTTACGAGTTGGACACTTAGTAGGTATACGAAATCATACGGCCCGCAACAAGGTCACGGCAGGTCAAAGCGTCAGTACACACGTGCGGCGCCGTTTGAACCGCGCGATGACCGTGTTTTTGTACGAACAGCCAGGTAAAATAACAAGCTTATAACTTCCTGCTTTTTCATGATAATGTTCTGAAATTTTGTACATAGATTCTTCACATAAATATACTAGACACGTGTTTCGGGTTTCGCATAAAGTAAAAATAATGTTGTAGTATTGTAGACAAAGTCTTGGTTCAATGTGTTTAATCACAGCACTGTATTTATCTTTATAACAGATACCAACCCAAACTCCGCGCCAAAATGGAAAAACGTTAGTGCCAGTCAAACAATAACAACAAAAAATTTAACCATAACCAAGTCATCTATTCCTGAAACTTTTTTGACTGAATGTAAAAGAGGACAGCCAAAAAAAACACAAATCATTCTGACCTTGTTCACGATCTCTGGCCCTGGGTCCTTCAGAGAAACCAATAATGCGCGTAGCAGGTGACGTCAGAGACGTAGTGCGGCGAGTGGCCGGCGCGGCTGAGCGTCCGCTGTCACCGGTCGAAGTGCTCGCATTGTTCGAAGTCAATGACGCGCCAAATCTATTCACAATAAATAAATATAAGCATTTGGCGATATAAAAACGTATCTGAAAATGTTTTAGTGGTCCTACGCAGAAGACCAATGAATAGAACCAAAAATTACGTTACCTAAGTTGTGCTTCAGTGGCATCCATGACGGTGACTAGCCAGTCCCAGGTGGGCTTGAGTTGCCGCTCGAGGTAGCATTGCAAGCGCAGCGCCTCGCGGTACGCCAGCGGCACCATGCGCGGTAACGGCAGTGTCACCCGCTCATACTCCCACAGCAAGTCCGCGATTTGACGAATCACGATGCCTGTAAACAAACTTTCTGTTAGAAAGAGTACTTCATAAGGCAAACTTCATTTTTTTTCAGCTCTAATAAGCATTTGTAAATATAAAAAACCAAGTTTGTACTAAGTCGCCTACGTATTCGTTCAATATTAGATGAATACGATTAGTGTGCACCTTAATAAATTTTAATAGTTTTGACTCATCTACAGATAAAGCCTTTTTGGCGATGTCTATTTGGCTACATAAAATAATAAAGTTTCGAGATTACGCAAAGATCCTTCAACACTTATTTGACTTTTTCATCAGACTTTTTAGTACACAATAATAAAGGCACGTACCAAAAGCCCTCGCCAGACAGGAGGCCGTAGTAGACGTGGAGTGCGGGTCGTGCGCGCCCGCGGCGGCTGCAGCGGAGCGGCGCAAGGAGGCGGGGTCGATGAACACCAGCGACGAACTGCCCGTCAGCCGCACGCCGCCCGTGCCGCCACTCGCGCCGCGCGCAGACTCGCGGGACCTGCTTCATGTATGAGTGTTCAAGGAAACCGATGATTATTACTGATACTACAACTCCTGGAATAACTTTATTAAGAATATCGCATGCAAAATAATAACTCAGAGACATTGATGTTTTGCAGTTATTGATGACATAAGCTGTCTGCTGATTTGTTTCGTAATAACATAGGTGAACTAAAACTGTCTGGGTTCAAAACGAGGGTCCAACAATGCTATTGAACTTTTCCATCCGGAATTCTCAATAACAGACACGGAGTCTGGATTTGTGCCCAGTTCAAATTAAATGAAATTTACTTATTTGGCAGAATATAGGTAATTACATGGTATGAATGAAGATCAGATGGATAAGAATAAGTTTGCTCAATATTATATGAGGCTTAATATAACCGGTGAAATATGGGAGTACTATAAGGTTAACCTCTGCCTTAACCTTTGGTGAGTGTTATATTAACTACAATGGTCAAACTATAGAAAAAGTGAATAGTACAAAATTTTTAGGAATCCTAATTGATAGCCAATTAACCTGAAAGCCGCAAGCAGAAGATATATGTAAACGTTTAAGTACAGCCGCGTTTATTTTACATAATCTATTTAAAAAAGTAAATTTAGCAACAATCTTAGTAGCCTATCATGGTCTTGTAATCTCTATCTTAAGATTTGGTATAATATTTTGGGGTTATTGTAGTGAACGGAAAAGCATTTTTAAAGCCCAGAAGCGCTGTTTGAGAACTATGTTTGGTCTGAAAGTAACTGACAGTTGCGTACCTATATTTCAGTCTCAAAAACTATTAACTTTACCATGTCTCTATATCCTAGAACTAGTAATATTTGTAATAACAACCCGAAATCTATTTGCATCAATATAACCAGAAAACTAAGTACTGCCTTAAGATCACAATATCGACACCTACTTTGCACAGGCGTATTTAAACTAGCTTATTAAAAAAAAGTGTAATCGGTATGGCTCCTGTTATCTTTAATAATAGTCCATTGAAAAGTTACATTTGGGGTTGCGTTTTTTAGAGGACGCAATTTTTTTTTTTTGTGTAGGGCAGGTGGTGGGTAGGTGGGGTCGCCACCCTTGTCCCACAGCCGCCATCTTGAAAATAAGGGTTGAAATGGTTTTAACGATATATCTCTTAAACTATTTATTTGATAAAAAAAGAATTGTTAACATTTTTTGTTGCAAATTAAATTCTCTATAACTTTGGTTCAGTAACTTTTTGTCGTAGAACAATAAATAAAAATGTTATAAGGGAAAATCTTCAGAAATTCTCTCTTATTACTCTGTGCAGGATGATACATTTTAATAACAAAACTGTCAATAATAAATTACTCATATTTGCATGCTAATAAAGCAGAATGTATATGGATGAGGTATTCCTCTTAGCGCTCCCGTTTTGAAGCGCTCCCATCTAAGCGCTCCCGTTTTGTTCCTCTAAGCGCTCCCAAAAGGAGCGCTTCGAGAAACGATTAAAAATAATAAAATTTATTTCCTCGAAGCGCTCCCATGATTAACTTTCGGATAGAGATGGGACTATACTAACTGAAATTATCGATAATAACTAGGTAATAAGTAGAACACATTGTTATACTATAATATACAACTAGCGGCCCGTCCCGGCTTCGCACGGGTTTGGTATTTTTTTTTTGTTTTATTGTAAATCCTTTAGTCCACCAAATCGATGAATATAATCTGCCGACATATTTACCTATTCATATTTCTTTTTTTGTTTAGCTTATGATTTCTCTCCATTATGTTTACCATTACTAACCCCCTCCCCGCACACCTGGCAATGAGGTGTCTATGGATTACGCTCATCTTACGGGACTTCCTCAATCTCTTCCCCTCATCCTATTAGGGCCGGTGTCCCTCAGGGTTCCGTCTTATCCCCCCTCGTCTTCACGCTGTTCACTAGCGACATTCCCAAGAGCAAAAAAGCTCAGTTAGCTCTGTTCGCGGATGACACGGCCATTTACTATACTGGCCGCTGTACAAACGCTATCGCTCGTACCCTTCAGACCCCAGCCGACATCCTAGGCGCTTGGTTCAGGAAATGGAGAATCGAGATGAATCCCGGTAAAAGTCAGGCGGTTATCTACTCCAAACCGCGCTTTAATCCCCTGATCCCCAGTTTGAACACTATTTACGGCAAGCCTATCCCCTGGGAGAAGCAAGCCAAATACTTAGGTGTCATTCTCGACAGCCACTTGTCCTTCGCGGCACATATTGCTATGGGTTTAGGTTTCACTTTTTATTTCAGGCAGAAAGCAAATTGTCACTTAAGTGCAAATTGCATTCATACACCGCGGTCATCCGTCCCATCGTGACATACGCATGTGTCGTGTTCGCCCACGCCAACCCGCGTTTCCTTCATAAGATGTAGACCTTGCAAAACCGATTCCTTCGTAAAATCACGGGAGCCCGTAACGATAGTCTTCACTTCGACTTAAGAATCCCCACCGTCGTTCAATTCATGAAGCGTCTTTCCATGCGCTTCTTTGACTCCGCGTTAAAACATCGCAACCCCCTTATCGCATCGGCCGCTCGATACGATCCCTCGCGAATAAGTAAAATTCATCGTCTTAGACATTTTCTCGTCACTCCTGACGATGCTATATAACCCTACTCCAGGAGAGCAGCAGGGAGACTAGCACTCTGCGCAAATTCAGACGCAAAGCGCCGTCATTCCATCCTCGCCGACGAGGCCCGTCGCGACGTCCCGGTAACTGCCCCACCCGTCCTTTGCAAGAGCCAGCCCGCGCTGCTGAGCCAGTAAGTTTAAACCAGTCCATAAATAATATCACTCAGATCCAGCCTGTCCCTTGCTTTCCCTCAGCGTCGCCCTAAGCCGAGGCTCGTACCCCACAGGGGGTGCCCTTAGCGTGTAGTCGCTTAGTTTGTAAGTTTTCACCCTGGCTGGAGGTCTTAATTTTTAAGGCACCCACAGGATTCGCCCGGTTAAGCAGACGATAACCTCCTTGGTTGTACTACGAGATGCCATTCCTAAAAAAATCTATCGTTTACGTCGGTAGAAATGACAATAACATTGGCCCTTGTATACACATAAGAGTGCCGAAAGCAAAAAGATATTATTCTCTCAATTTCGTAATTTGGTTAAGCAACTTCACACATGAGTTTTTAAAAATTATCGATATAATTCATGACGTTTACTTCATGCTTTTCCCTATTTTTAAACGTGGGAGCGCTTCGAGGAAATAAATTTTATTATTTTTAATCGTTTCTCGAAGCGCTCCTTTTGGGAGCGCTTAGAGGAACAAAACGGGAGCGCTTAGATGGGAGCGCTTCAAAACGGGAGCGCTAAGAGGAATACCTCATATGGATTACAATTATGTAACTTACCATCTTATTTTTATGTTACCTACATTCTTAGCAAACAAAAACATATTCTATTCTATTCTACAGACGTGATGTAATATTGATAGAAGCCACCTACCGTATGGCCCACTGCATGGAGTGCGGCGCGAGGTTGGGGCGCGCGGGCGGCGCGGCGCGACGCTCCAGCGTCTCACCGTCGTGCATGGGCACCTCTGGCTCACCGTCCTGCTCATCCGTCTCGCCGGCCTCTGAGTCCTCGTCCTCGGGTTGCGTCGAATCTCCGCTCTCGTCCTCTGGATATAGAAGTAACGATGCTATGCCTGTTGCGATGTACGTCATCATTTATTACATAGGATATGCGAAATGCTTTCGCGTTTGGAAGTATTGAAGATGAATCTTATGATAAGTAATGAAGCCTCACATATAATAAGCCATTGCTGCCACTCTCGCCGTCTTCTTCTATTACCATAGCATAAACACTGAGCTTACCTGCGTCAGAGCCCTGTGTAGCCCCGGTCTGCACGCTACGCTGTGCGGACTCTGCGTTGTCTTGATCGTCAGAGTCGCTCTCGGTCTCCACCTCGGCCAACAAGTCCAGCTCGCTCTCACTCTCGCCGCCCTCGGCACGCTCTGTGCCGTTCTCTACTACAACGTGCTGTTCTTGTCCTCTGTTATAACACATTTCAAAACAATTTGTTTAATGAAGGAAGGCAATGTAACCAACATGGCTCAGATAATAATTTACGAATACGCCGCAGTGGCTTTGTTTATTGATCCCGTAAGATCATATGAAAAGGCTGCCATTCGTCGTGACCATCCAACTCAATCCTGGCTAGTAATTTAGAAGTATTTAAATGAAGAACGATGGTACATACCTATCGCCCATGGCGTCGTCGTGGTGCTGGTTGTCCTGCGGCTGTGCATGCGGCTGTGCAGGCGCGGGTTCGTCGGTCTCAGACGCGTCGTCGTCGTTGCCGAGCGCCTCGCCCGCAACGTCGTCGGCGTACTCGGTGGCCACCGGCGTGGACGAGCGGTCGGGCACCAGCGTGGAGCTGCCCATGGACGTCCCGCCCGCCGCCGCGCCGCGCCCTCCGCCTGCCGTCGATTCTCTGCACCATACAATATAATTTAGAAAATCAGATTTACCTAACAGTCATGTGCAGTCATTGCAAAATATTCATGTTTAAATATTTCAAGTTGACGAGATACAGTATCGTAAACAATGAATAAGTTTCAATTACAATAAAATAACAAATAACCAATCAGTATCTATTGATAGATTTTCCCACCTAGCAGTTTCGCAGTTAATGTCAAAACAAAAATTATACACACCTGCGCGCATGTGAAAGTCTTGAATGTCCAGTAGATAGAGGTTCTACTCCGAACAAATCTTCGCTGCCGTTCACGAGGTCCACATACGTGGTCGCTAGCGGGAACGGAGCTGTGGGCCGCACGACGCCCAGTCGCACCGGAGCCAAAAGCGCGTCGGCCGCTTCTACGAGTTCTTCTACAGCGAGTGCGACCAGAGCCGCAAAAACGCGACGACATCGAACCAGGGAGGATGTTATAGAAAGTGGTCTGTGAACAATCACAATGTTGTAAAGTACATCAAGACACTGCAGCACGTTCACTGGGACATTGCATAGAAATCATTATGATACATCAAAACTGCAACATGAAACAGTTTTTATTTACTTACCCTTTCTTCTTAGCAGCGCCTGGAGCCATCTCAACGCTGAATATGACAAATATCCTGGCGACGGAGCGTACGAAGCGCCGCGCAACTTCACGGGCACGTTCAGCGCGGCCAGGGATTGTGTCGTTTTGTTGCTCCCGAATCAATGTGTGGAGCAGAGTGTCTAGCATCTGTAACGAAGGACAACACATTATTGAGTTGCTGCAATATCTTCGAGGATAGTAGTAGAACTTGTCTTAGAGTTCGATATGATTTTTACTCCCAGGAACTAGACCCCTTGCTAGTCTCCCGATAGAGGCGTTTTTTTACTATTTGTTAGTCAAAATTGCCTTGCATACTAACTTCATTAGTGCACTTGACGATAAGCGCATGCGTAAACTTATCTAGAAGCGTGGTGCCCGACTGTGACGGCGCGGGGCTGCTGGGCCGGCTTTCGGTCTCGCCCGGAGTGCCACTGGCGCCGCACATCACGGCCGCTTCAACGGCCGGCCAATCACCTAAAAACACATTTGTATAGTTTATAAATGAATAATGCGGCGGATCTCAGTAATTCTATTAGTACAGAAAAAAATACAAGCACTCATCATAAGACTTCTATGCAATAGATGAGATAATGATGATGCGCGACAACTATACGATCTATTCAATCCACACAGCAAATTATAATCCGTAAGGCTCACCCAATAAATGCAACAGCGCCCTTCGCGCGAACTTGGGCGGCTCGAGGTCGTGGTCGGGTGCGTCCACCTCGGCGTCGGAACCGGGCTGCTTGCGAGGGCCGCGCCCGCGCCCTCCGCCCGCGCGGAACTGGCGCTGTTCTACCGCCTGGCGACCCACCGTCTGGACTAGGAACAGGAGGATTGATTCACCCCTGCAAACAAATAAAAAAAAACATTTTTAATACTTTGTAAAGTTTAGAATCTAAATAGACAGATCTTAGAAATGGTTTTGACATTCTTGCCCATTTCTGATAATGTGCAAGTCGATGATGCACATTCCCTCCCTCATACACGTGTAGAATTACCGTACCTTGAATTAAAATGCGTGGCAAGTGAAGTATCTCTAGCGAGTCTAGCGAGTAGGTCGCAGCGAGCGGTCCAGTTGCCGCCGACCAGGGCTTTGCAGCGGCACTTCT
Organism: Ochropleura leucogaster; assembly: GCA_958449745.1. Lineage (NCBI taxonomy): Eukaryota > Metazoa > Arthropoda > Insecta > Lepidoptera > Noctuidae > Ochropleura > Ochropleura leucogaster. The sequence continues at coordinate 11,716,351 of OY288203.1, read as the reverse complement.
CCCAGCAGTCGCAATATGCCGTCGGAGACGTGCGCTTTAGCTTGCAATCATGGCCTTTGTGGCATACCTGCATACAACATACAAATATTTAAATTATGTAACGTATATTAACCGTATAGTTCGGTACGGACCCCTTCGGGGGCTCGACATTCAAACCTCCGCTGGCTCGGTACTGGCCCCGAAAGGGGTCGGACATTTAAGTCATATGACCTCCTCATTATTTTTGTAAATATTTTATTTTCTGGTTAAAAAATAATATGGGTGTGCATTCATTAAGATAGTAGAATAAAAATCTCATATGTAAACGTCATTAGAAGTTCTTTAATTATTGAGTAAGTTTCTTAATTATGTCTTATAAAATCCAAATGTGTAAATTACGATCATCGCCATTTTGATGGCAGTGTAGGTCGACGCTAAAAATCATAAAAAAGTAGGTTTTCGGACATTTAAACTTCATATTATTGGGCATGATTAACGTGTCCTTTTATTACGTGAAGAAATCATTCGTAATTGAACTTATATTAGCAGTGGTAATGATACATTTTGAAATCTAAAGTCGAAGTTTCGCGCCAATCGTGCTTGTTTACATTTTTCATTCCACATTATATCACACGGACGCGAATAGATTCTATAACAAATGAGACAAATATCATTGCAAATATTATAAATAACATGAACATGCCCAGATCTTATTGTAATTTGCAATAATAGGACCATTAACACGTAATATTCATAACCACTGCTAAATTCACTTTCGAAAATGACGTCCATTTCTTTTTTTTTTAATTTTGTGATGTGTAAATGCGATTATTTCAATCGATTATTTTCTTGTAAATCAATCAATTCGAATAATTAAAATAAGGAATATCAGAAATTGATAGATGAAAATAAGAATAATTTTGTAATACGTGTAAAATACTATAAATATTGATAATAATATTTTTTACGCCACTAAAACCGACTTAACAACAAACAGTAGAATCTGATCTATGACTAAATTCGCGCCAATTTTATTTTCAGATAAAAATTCAAATTAGGAATGCGCTCGCTGTTCGAATTTATATTAAAATGTTTATTTGCTATTTTATTAATAATTTGGTTTTGTACCTACTATTTGAATGTGAATTGCAGTTCAAAATAAATAAGGTTGAATATAGAACGGCCTTATTATGATCTTGGTCAGTAGTAAAAAAAATCAGCCAAGATAAATTATATTGGTTCGTCAAAATCGTTTGTAGTATGGTTGGATTAGTTATTTGGAAAGCGTTTTCATTCTTTCCTAAATCATGGCTCGTAGACCAAAGTGTTCTTGGAGTGGAAGCCTTGGGGTAAAAATGGCCTAGAGGGAGACCACAATTGAGATGAAAAAAAACCCCGGTACACGACAACAAGAAAACTCCAGGTTCAAAATAGGTTCATTTTGTACCTGGAGTTTTTTTGATGTCGTGTACCGGAGTTTTTTTTTGGGGTGGGAAATCATCAAATAACTTCCCCCGCTCCAGGCGAAGCGGGGGGGAGTGTCAGACTTTTACTGACTAATGTCCACCGATCGATGTTCCTTCTTTTACTCGGGGCTGCGGTATCTCTTTCGACCAACCCGCGATCCCGGCAGGACCCTACTGGGGTTGCGGGTCTGACACTCCCCCACTCCGCCCAGAGCGGGGAAAGTGAGGCGCCACGGCATCTTCACCCACCACCTGACGCAGATCCTCACCGAGCACGAAGGTTTCGGAACGTTCCTGCACATCATCGGGCGGGAAGAAACACCCAGGTGTCACCAATGTGACCATCGCCCGGAGGACACGTTGGAGTACACAGGCAGTCTGCTTTTTTGAGCGGAGCACCGCTCTGTCCTGGAGGGGATGGTGATGTTTGAAGGAGAGAACCTCAAACCAAGCCAGCCACCGCGGGAGACGCTACAGTGATAGGGCGCCGCGAGACGACAACGACTTTTCGTTAAACGTTTAACAGGAGCGGATATTTGATGATTTCCCATCCAAGTGGCGCAAGACCGATATAAATAAGTTCCTAAAGAATTCCTGAGAAGTTTATGAGAAGGCCTCTTTTAAATTCCTAAAGAAGTCCTTAAATTCCAAAAAATAGAGATACACTATTTAAAAATACTTTTAGGGTTCCGTACCTCATAATAAATAACACAACCCAAATATCAAATCTGTGGTCCCTTGAAGCTGTGAAAAAAACAACCCTCCAAGTCTACGTAGAGAAAAGATATGACCGTTTATGTCGTCAGTTTGTACGGAACCCTTGGTGCGTGAGTCCGACTCGCATTTGGCCGGCCTATTTTTAATAGGCTAAATCGCTTACTGCTATGCAAAGGTCTCCTTATTAGCATGACCTATAAAATTGGTTGGCGCGAAACCGTTTGACAGCAAATGTGCCTACCAAATCTTGGCGCATAACAAAATAATTAAACCATAACAAAAAAGCACGAGACAAAATGCTGTTGTCTTTCTTCTCTAATTGATATCATAGATATTTGTACTACTATAATAGGTATCTATTCTATACTAGAGTAATATGCCATCTCCATAGGTAAATTCCTCAATGGTCCCAAAACTTTTTTGAAAGTTTACTCTATTACGATTATCGATTAGGTTGAATGCAACTTTTTAATCGTAATGATGGAACTTAGTTTTACGGTCAGCACTAAGAAATGTCATATTGCAACACATTTTGTAGTATTTTTTTGTCGAGATTTGTATCGTGTTTTTTTAATTAATTTATATGTAAAATGGCAAAAATAAGAATGCAGATGGAATGTCACTGTTTTAATTTTGGATTTCCGATTTTATTATCAAAGGGTTATCTTATGTATGTGCATTATTTCCAGCGTTTCTTAAGTACCTACCTGTTGGAAGGGTGTAGTAATATGTATTTTACACACATTTTACAATAGATCGACGCTGTTTTAGCGACCATAGGAGGTTTTTGGAAATATAAATCTCAAACTTATCGTATGAAACAGCCGCTGTGACTTATTTTTAATAACAAAATTGAATGCTGTAAATTGATGAAAATTCTTGAATTTCATGACAATTCGCGTCACCCCACCGATTCAGCTGATGTGTCATGTGTCAAAATCCTGTCGTGCATAGTGGTTAATGATCTAGACAATAAACTGCAATGAATGGCAAAAAAAATAAGCAACCATAACCAACATAAATACCTTAGCACACTCTGTGCAGCAGCAAAGTGATCCTGTCAGTCCACATGTCTTGCACTCAAATATATCCTGCAAACAAACCATGTTATCAGAACGTTAGATGTTATCAGACTATGACCTCCGAGTTTGTTTCGGCTGTTTCTTCTCAGAGTAGTCGGATACGAATCACCGCCTTCATATAGTTTAAAAAAAAATTACGTGAGAGGTTTGTAAAAACCTACTTGCAAAATATACATCATTAATCATTCATCCAATAACCAATAAATTAAAATCCTCATTAATTTTCAGCTAGTTTCCTAAAAAAAAATATACAGGGCAAGGAGTTGGACCCTCATGGTGAAAATGCCTGGAGAAGCTATCTTGTATCCTGCCTATACTAACCTATGCCAGATTTGGTCTTTGAAGGAGACTCAGAAGTCCAAATTCAAGCTCTGACTTTAACAGGTTAGCTGTCCGATGATTTGTGGTGACGTGATTGCACTGGTACGTCCATGAGGCATATGTGCCTCACATGGCCAGTGATGTAGATAATGCAATCGATCTATCGATGTTTTTTTTTAATAATTATATTATTTGTAGCATTAGTAAATTATACTACAACCACATGCTACCAAACAATTTATTATTGAACTTAAACAAAAAATAAATTTTACTTAAAAATTAACATTAACCTTATTCAAACACAAAATTATTCTTTCACCGATGTTACTATTAGGATAATCGTTAACCGTAGGACCTTTCTCAAGTGAGGAACCGTCATAGATTTGATTTCTTTAAAGTTTTTTCTTGTTTGGAAACTGGTGGCCGAAAGGGTACCTAATTGAATGGTGCAATTCAATAACAGAAGATTGTTTTCAAAAAGATATTTTTCAGATGTCTAAAGTGTTACGAACATAATCGTACATTTTATCATTAAACGTAAATAATTAATTTCTTATCATACTCATCTAACATTAGCAATCATCGATATAATTAATTTCAATCACTAGGACACATAAAGTATCATAAAATACTTGAAGAGAATGACGTAGCTTAATACGAAACTTCATGAGCGTTAGCTGTCATTATTTACTACGAGAACGTGTACAAAGAAGATCGAAACTTGCTTCGGGACAGCTAACCTGTTAATACGCTCCAAGACAAACATCACCGATGTTGGCGATAAGTCTGCAAAGTTAAAATGGGACTGGGCGGAACACATAATTATCTAGAATGGGTCAGACTAGATGTATGGTGGATGAAAACGGTCGCCGTCAAAGATCCCAAAAACGCTGATGTAACGATTTAGACTCGTACCCGTCGGATTGGCCAAGGGCTTAACACCGAGACACTTGGAAAGGAATCGGGGAGGGCTTTACCCAGCAGTACGAAATAGGCTAACCAAAAATAAAATACTGGTTGTAGCAATGTTTGATATGAATAGTTAATTAATTATTTTATTTTATTATTTATTCAGGTTTTTTTTATTTAATAATGTGTGGAAAAGTTTATGTTATGATAATGTTAACCTGGTTGATATGCTCCTGTCCAGTCCAGGTGAAGCTGCAGGTGTCGTTGCAGCAGAGTACCAGCAGTGGAGAGTGGTCAGGGCTCGCGTTGGGTGGGAAGATAGCGGCCGAGCGTTGCGTTTCGTCCGCTTCGGGGCAGGCGCGGATGGAGTCCAGCAATACTAGTGCCGCACGGTAAGCGCGTTCTGCGACGGCTGCCATTAATGGAGTCTGGCCCATGCCATCCCTATATCAGTGAATGATCATTAACATTTTTAGCCGAATTAACTTACTTTGTGTAAAAGCCTCGAGATACTGAATTTGCTTGAATTGTGTTGGTAGCTTGGTCAAAAATTAGGGAGTCTGGGTGACTTACTTTTGTTTTTTTTATTTATTAAACATAGCTTTTCTGCAACCACAGTTACCAAAAGCAAGCATGCATTATTTATTTACAAGATGGCTAACTTACTTGGCAGTAAGCAGCTGCATGAGGAAGGGCTGCAGCACGGGGCTCTCGCACAGCGCGCGCAGGCTGGCCAGCGCGTTGCCGCGCCGCTCTGCCGGGTCCGCGCTCACCGCGCCGCCACTGTTACCACCGCCAGACAGTTTACTGTAAGTGTTTCAAACATCATCACATTCACAACTTTTCAGAACTAGTCTAGTGCTCTTTACTAAGGATTATCCAGGATTATCACTGCCGAGTGAGAAGCACTTAGTAGTAGGCTTTAGGTCAAAGGGAAGCGAAATCCATAAATTCAATATCACCATGAGGTCACCACATTAATTTGTACTGGAGACTCATGGTGTGTAGTAATTAAGGGTATAAAAAAGGGTCAAAACATTTCTAAATTATCAGGTAACATAACAAGAGGGTATACTAGACCAGAAACTGATTCAAACTTTTTCGGAAAAAAGGTGATGATGATAAGAAACAAATACAGAAAACACAATAAAGGAAAATATAAGACACAGTTATACAGTATAGCTAGAATGGTAAACAAGAGCAGTAATCGCAAAACGATTGCTTCCTGCTGTAACAACGAATTACGAGTTCCATCACTAAATAATAAAATTCTCCTGCATATGGAGTCACGCTCTTACCCGTTATTGGTGAGCCCCATCAAGCTGTCTTCGTCTCCGGATGCCTCGAAGGTCTCCGGCGGCCACGAGATAGCCGGGACCGACTCCTCAGCATTCGCACCGCCAGCTCCCGTGCCACCCGCTAAATTGGGCATCGAAGCGTTTTCCACTAATCAGTAAATAATGTTAAGTTAGAATTACACTTACACTACATAGGATTAATTTTTGGTTCAGTGTGCAACATACCTATATCCGGTTCTTTGTTCGATGTTGGAGCGCACATGTGTACACACGCGTGTAGTATGTTCCTGTTGCCGTCGCAACGTTCTTGTAAGATAGACAAGATCTGTTGCTCTGTGGACAATTATTGAAACATTTCATCATTAATAATATGTTATGGTGTATTTTATTACTATCATTCAACAATAAGGCTGTAAGAACTTACTGCTGGTGTCAGATTCGAGTTGGTGCAGTAACTGACGCACGCCGTCAAGGTCGCAACGTAACACGCGCGGCATCATGAGCTGTGGTTCTGGCACCAATATTATGAGTGCAACCTGCACACAACAAAATTTTAATCAATCGAACTCTGCAATGTATCGATAATATTCCGAGCTAAAGATACGAATTTCAAACACCTCTAGGCATAGAAGATAAAGGGTTTCGCCCGATTATACACACACATTTACAGCAAGCCAGAACGTGTGTAAAGGGGCTACTGGTGCAAGTGTATCTTCTTTTTTTATCTTTTTACCGTCATTACCTCTTTTACACACGTTTTAGGGCTAAGGACGACGATGTTTCTTTGAGGAGTGGTTGCAGAGGCTTCACGGTCCTCGCCTACCGCTTGACGCAGGTCATCACCGGGCAAGTTTTGAGAGATTGCTGCACATAATGGCATGTGCAGGAATCTCCCAAAACTTCCGGAAACACCTGGGTGTCACCATTGTGACGATCGCCCGGAAGACACGGTGGAGCACACTGTGGCGGTTTGTCCCGCTTGAGCGGACACTCGGCTGTCGCGTCCGGCCCTGTTTCAGGCTATGGTCCGGGGCAAGAGGGAATGGAAAGCGGTCGGGGAAAAGGGGAATGGAGAGAACCTCAAACCCACCCAGCCGCCGCGGGCAACGCTCCGGGCGTCGGTAGCCGGGAATCGACTCGCGGCCACCGTAGACGCGGGTCTGGGAAAGGTGAGCAATGGATAGCTCCGACCGTGTCGTAGGCGCGTTCGTCTTCCACGCGCGCTTGAACGAGATGTGAGCAATGCATTGGGCCTACCAGGGTCACGGCCTGCTAGGGTTGCGGGTTGTTCGAAAGAGATACCGCGGACCCGAAAGATAAAGGCAAAAGAAGGAATATGAATGGGTTTTAGTCAGTGAAAGTCCGACACTCCCCTTCGCTCCGCCCTGAGCGGGGGAAGTTTGATCCCATCCGGAAAAAAAGGTGACGATACTGCCGCCGCGTCCCAAGGTCATAGGCAACGGTGCCAGCTCACCATCACACCGCCAATATTCCGGCAGAGCACCGAAGGTGCAATTGGAACGGTTGTGACCTTTTAGCTGTGTTGGGGCTCAGTACGTACCTGCGACTTGAGTGCGGTGTGGTGCGGGTGTGCGGCGGCGGCGGCGGCGGCGTGCGGGTGCAGCGGCAGCGCGTGCGCGGCCAGGGCGCGCGCGGGCGGCAAGTTGAGCGCGGGCGGCTCGCGCACCATGCCCACGCAGTCGCGCGACACCGGGTACAGCGCGCCGTTCCCGTCTACCATCATCACTACCGGCTCGCTGCCCTGTACGCGAACCAAATGCATTTAAGAAGCGAGAAGAGACGAAACCACGAAACCACTACCAGACTAGAAATCGGTTCCTGCTCAATCATGAACAATGAAATATCAAAAAACTTTATAGATGCTAATGCACTATTTAATAACAAACCTCAGCAGCCGTAGCCAGTTGTATAGCCTGTCCGTTAGAATAGCCGAGCAGCGCACTGTTGTCGGTGGGGAACGCGCTGTCTGTAAGCGCCCGCGTAGTGCCCACTGCGTATACAGCATACGCCAAAGCGCCTCCAGGTCTGCGCACCACTGCGTGGACGCCACGACTGTCCACCTGGGTCATAGAACCATATTGATCACTTCCTTTACGAGTAAAGGCAAAATGGAGGAATATGTATTATATCTTATTTTTTGTACGCGATCTTGGTTTTTTTTTTTCATATTACTTACAGCAATAGTAATGACTTGTACATCAGGTGGCAGCGCAATCTTTCTGGGCGAGCGTTGTAAGCAGTCCGGCCCGCGAGGCCCGGCGGCCCCACCCACGCCCCACTTCACAGCAACTAAGTCGTCTTTACGAACAAGCCGGCAGTCTTGCAACAGCGTCGACAGATCATCAGGAGTGGATGGTACAACCTCCTTGCCGTCCTTACCGATAGTAGGGAATCGTACGGCGGCGTACGCCCCGTCTACTTTGAGCACTCTGCCCAATGGAACGCTCTTTACGTCTTCTAAGAATACAACTTCCTTTAGAGGCCATTCTTCCTCGTCGCGTTTGGAACCGTCATTTGATGAACCTTCTTCACCGCGTACGGTTACGCGTTTCGCACGTTCTGGAAGGAAACACTTCGATTTAGCAAAGAATTCTAATTCTGAATTATAGCTGAAAACATTCTACAACTTTTACAATGACAGATGAATCAAGTATAAAAGTCAACTCACTGTGTGATGTGCTGGTGTCACTGCAAGTGGAAGAAGCCGGACTGGGCGGAGGCGGCATGTCGAGCCTGTCAGCCATATCCTTGTTGCTGTCTTTAGCGCCGTCCTTGCTGTTGCCGCTTGACGACGAAGCTTTCACAGACGACACTGTCAGTGGCGACTGATTCTAGATAAAACGAAACAAAACCAGTTTTAGCCAACTTATATAATATTTAAAAAAAATCTGCGAGTCTGCTTCGCATCCTCTTACATTCGGGTACGGAACCTAAAAACGATAAGTTACCTGTAAATCCCTCTTGTCTTTATCGGAGACGGAGCGGTCCGGTTGTGGCGGCGGCAGCAGTTTGAACCGGCACATGTCAGAGAGGTTCCAAGCAGCATTCTGCAGAACCCCTACTTTTGGCACACCCGTAGACATGTTGAAGCCTGTTTTTTTAACATAAACAATGTTCAATTTGAATAAAACAAACCAGTATAACAGCAAGCTTATTCAAGCTAACTTATTATAGTGATAGTATTGGTTAATTTTACACACATCTGGTAGATAAGCAGACTAAGGGCTGACCTTAGTTGGCGCGATTATTGCAGTTGTTAAAAGCAACTATATTCTCTTACCGACGGCGCCAGGTTGATACATGGGCGCGTTCTTCATAGTAACGCTCTGGCCGGCCTGCAAGTCTTGTGGCGCGGTGGATGAGTGCCCGCGTTGCTGCTTGCGGGAGCGAGCGCGGTGTTTCTCCCAAAGGCGAGCTCGCTGGCCCAGTGGAAGGACTCCCCTAGAGTAAACAATCATTAAATTGTTGATATTCAAATAAATAAAACATTCTGCAAATATTAATCACTAGCTTTTGCCCGCGGCTTTGATAGCGTTGAATTCGGGGTAACACAGTTCCCCTTTCCTGATTTGCTGGTACCTGCTACCTGTAGTTTTTGCCCTTGAGCCTTATTTATTGTAATAGTAAAGCTAAGATTTCCCTTGTGTTCCCTCTTTCTCCCTCATTCTCAGTCTCCAGGGTCCCAACCATCTCTGTATTAAAATTTATCAAAATCGGTTTAGGCGTGAATACGTAACAAACAAACTCACTTTCGCTTTTATAATATTTGTAGCGATTATGGTCACTAGGATGTGGAAAAGAAATCTTGTAACTCCGTGTGAAAAGAGGATGATAGTAATAAGAGGGTTAATGTCAGCCTTTGATATTTCAATGCTATAAAGTTTAAAGTTTTCAGGACACGATTTTTATGATGATACACTTACCACCAATAAAGTGAACCGGAATCCAATCGCGCGACGGTATACAGAGAGCATACATGTAAGGAGATTGCCTTGTCAGATCCAAACTCCACAAACGTCTGCAGAGGATGCTCCAGGCGTGTAGCTCCGGGAGCGTGAGCTACACAAATAAAACAACATTATAGATATGGCAAGTGGTCAGTCTCTCTTGTTTGTTTTCCATTGGTTAAACAGATAAAAAATGGAAAATCTAAATAATATTCAAGTGAAACAGCAAAGCCCCAAAAAACGGTGGTCACACTTTACGAGTATAAAATATGCTAGCATGCACTTATTGAGAATCACATAACACTTTGTGGATTATCTGGTATTATACATTGAAAAAATTAAAAATATTTTGTAATTTTTTAATTTTTTTTACGAAAGAAAAAATACACCTTATGAAGAAAAATAAAAAGTTTACGAAAAAAGAAAACAACTTACCAATCGATTCGTCGAGGAATGTAGCAATCCTGCCAGTGTCAGTGAGCACTGATATGCGTATGCCAGCGGCGCTGATGTTGATGATTCGCTCTCCGGGAGCCATACCCAGCCAGGTGGAGCGCGGGTGGTACGCACTCACCGATCCTGAGGCCTATGGGCAAGATACAAGCATTAAGTAGAGTTCATTTAATCCTACTGGGATTGCAGGTTATTCGAAAGAGATATTGTGTACGGAATACAAAAGGCAAAAGAAGGAACCAGATCGAGAGAAGTTTGTTTTAAGATATTCCATACGAAGAAAAAACATGCATTTTACACCATAAAGTTTTAAAAACAGACTATTCTACAAAATAATAGGCAGAGCGCCACTATTTTACAAAAAATAGTTTTCCTAACGACCCCATCATTTTTTTAACAGAAATCAAAGATTCTGCAACACAAACTCGGATTCTTTATTTCTATCAGTAGAAAACTTTCGGTTCGATAAAACAAAAAGGTCAAAATATTCGGGTACTTACGTCATTGCGCTGATAAGGATGTGCATCAGCCCAGCGCCACTGGTGCAGCTGGCCTTGAGTGGAGATCGCGATAAGCTCACTGTACGTGGCGGCGATGTGGGTGAAACGAATGTTGCTGTCCCAGTACTCCAACTCTTCAGACACCCAGAGTGGTGACGCCGTCATTGACGAATCCTTCTTCTTACTTTCAGCTATACATTTACAAAATGTTAGCAATAAACCACATTTTAAACAAAACATTTCTTTTATTTGTGACCATGGGTTATTTGAGTATTATTTATTACATCTGTATTTGTTTTCAAAAGTTTATTCTACAATAACATTCAGAATCTGCATTTATATGAGACCAAATTCATACTAACATACATGCATAATCACTAATCATCTTACCAATCATTGTCACTGTGGAAATTGCCAGTACAAAATCATTATACAGGTAAACAAGTTCATGTTAAACTAACATGAAAGAGTGCTATAAAATAATAATAAAAAGTATTGATATTTACCTCCATCATTGTTACCTCCGTCCTTGTCCCAGGAAGTATCACGCAGCGCAGATTCGAGCCACCTACGCGGCCCAAAGTACTGGCGTTCGCGCCACCGACTGAACTCGGACGGACGCTCCTGCGTCGAGCTGCTGCTCTCCCGACTGGCGCCACCGCGCCCCCCGCTGCTGCCGCCGCTACCGCCCCCACTGCGACTATCAGAACACAATATTTTAATTTTGTCTTTAGGATAAGAGTATCCACAGATATAAAGAAAGAGGTTTGCTCCAGCACTACTAGACTGATGTCGAAGTCTTTTGTTCGGTTTGTTCAGTCTAGTTCTTTTCAACAGAACAAGTTGGACCCCAAGTTAAATTAGATCATAGGATTGCAGATGGACTAGCTTTCTTTATATCTGTGATCCTACCAATGCTACTACACTGTACACAGACACATACAGTACATAATACATTCGGGAACATGATCAGTGCAGGGACCAAAAAATAACATGCACTGTTCTAGAGTATGTAGTCTATGTACAGAACTAACATCAAAAACACCCAATCACAACATAAACGGAAACTGCGTAAGCTTGACAGCGTGCCAGACATTGGGTCGAGGGCTAAATTAACTACAGGCAGAAGTGTGTGGAGAGGCGGAGGAGCATAGCTTGACAGGTATACCTTCTGATAGCCGCGTACCCGAAGATGTCCTCAGAAAACATGGTGTCCGCGTCGATGATGACGGAGTGGTCCTGCTGCGCAGCGTGGAAGCCGCCGTCCAGCAGCGAGATGAGGTCCTCGGGCACGTAGCCATCACCCCCCTCGCCACCCTCTGGCTCCTCTCCCTCCTCGTCGTCACGCGACAGTAGGTTGTTTACCGCCAGATTCACGTCCAAGTTTGTTCGCTACATTAGTTCACACAAACACATATTCGAATGATGTTATTAATTTGTTATATTAACTTTATATTAATAAAAAAATTCATAAGTTCCAATTTAATTTCATAAACTGTAATTTAATTTTAAAATAAATTTGTATGAAGACTGTGAATTTCATTCCTTATGTAGACCACCACCTTGCATCAAAAGATATCCAGTCTTACCTGTAGCTCCCTTATAATGAGACTCCTACTCTTTCCCTGCAGGACCACTTGAGCCTGTGTGACCAGATCTTCCGGCACGAACGGCGCTGGAACTGATACTACTCGTCCTGAACCAGAGGCTCCGATAATAACACCAGTTGCACGGCTCGTTGATCCTGTACAAACCACATGGATTATGCCCCTACTTAGTAATACATTTATTACACCATTGTCTTTCCTCCTTTGTCCATTTCTTGTATAATTAAAAATTAAGTCATGTTAGAGTCAAATGAAGATTATCTTAATCAACAGATTGACAAAATCATGACTAAGTACAAAAAAATGTACCTTGTGAGCTAGGAGTAGCCCGAATCGAATTCCTCATAATCCGGGCCCTAGTACGCGGCTGCTGACGCGAGCCGCAGCTCCCTCCACTGCCGCCCTGCTTGCCCCCGCTCGTTCCTCCACCGCCACTTCCCCCTCCGCCATTGCCCCCATTCTTACTAGCGTCAGTTTTACTCAAGTCCAATCTGTCGGGAATGATGGAGAAGGCGGCACGGCAGATAGTGCCATCTTCGAGCAGACAGGCAATGTGAGCGGGACCGGCAGCCACAGCTCGCACGCCTCGCAGAGAACTGAGTGCTGAGGAACCAGCACCCGTCCCATATCTATTCCAGCGGTCAGCTACTTCCTTTAGCCTAAAACAATAACAAATTATTTTCAGTCTCCAAGATAATGCCGATTTCACATGCTTCACTGGAATGATTTAATCTTTCAGGATCACTGTTAGTTTTTGCAGCCAAAATTGTATGTGTTATGTTAGCCAAAACCTAATAAAAATTTTGTTCTAAAGTCTGATGTTATTTCCCCCTCACTCTCTTATTTTACTAACTGTGCTAATTTTAAATAACTCATGCCAGTATAGTTCATGAACTTAGCTTGGCATAAGAGTTCTAGGATAACAACAAACCCTTGGCTAGCTTTGTATGACTATATATGATTTTGTGTAGATAATTACTTCTTGGGTATCCAAGCCATAATAGAAATCATTTTTGCTGTCTAAAATCAAGACAAACCAATTGAGACACAAAATATGCAATATCCCAAGGAACTTTCTATTCTTAAGGATTCTAGGATACAAACATCCATATTAATGCTGGACATCAGCAATCCCCCAGAATTATCTGCCTTAGGTTTGTACAACAATGTTGTTTACTCTCACCAAATGCATCTGGATAAGACTGACTCGGCCAGCACTGCATGAGCTTGCAGATTGGTAAATCAACAACGGCTGTCAAATAACGGGTACATGGTGACAATAACTCAATATAGAAGTAACTTTATGTTTGATAATGCATGAATTGAAAATTAACTAACAACTACTAACTAACTAACTATTGACATTCTCTGTGTGGTTAGTGCCTAACCACATGTCAGAGTTTATGCTGCCAATGGATCTCTGACTTGGCTTTACATGCCAACAAGAGATATCTCAGGTATGCTGGTTTGGTTTCTTCACAATGTTTTCCTTCAAGAAAGCAAGTGATTGTTATTCACAACAAGCATGAATCTAACCCCCGAATACTGAAACGTCACTCAAAATGTGAGGGCTGCTTAACATTTGAGCAGCTCTTAAACTTTAGATTTTGTATGGTCAAACGTCACTTCCAAGTCTCTGTTAAACTTAAGTGGGACTTAAATTTTGAGTGACGTTTCAGTATTCGGGGGCAAGTGTATCAAAACAATTTAATTTTTTCTGTTAAATTGAGTGCATAACATCACATTCTAATCCTCAAAGGGTTAGGAAGAGATGTACCTAAGAGAGCAAGCCTATTGCTATCAACCAGGCACTCAGTAACTGCTACTGATGGAAAAACTCAATAACACTTAGCCTAACCTGGAAATGGAACCTGGGACGTCATGGTCCAATATGAGAGTAAAATTGAGTGCTTGATTTTTTTTATGTTGTTATTCTCAAGTTTACTTAATGTTAGTTTCTACAGTCATGCAGTAAATAAAAATATATTTGGGTAATCCTCAAGCATTTTGCATCATTTTTTTTTATATTCTAGTTACAGATGGTACCTAGTTGGTATTAGTTTTAGAAAAAAAACTATTAAATTCTATTTTTAAACAATTGCAGCTTGGTTTTTACGTGTGATCTGCACATTGTGTTTCAATGAGGGCATGCTGAGGTGAGGACTTAGTATTGCTATTTCACCCTTTACACATAAAAACACCTACCTAAACTAAACTACCTAAGCACAATTTAAGACAATGTTCTGAAAGTTTGTCAGTTGACAAAAATAACAGCTTAGGTCAATCACATTGTTTTCAATTAATTAATATATTGAATTCAAATAATTTTCTTATTTATTTTATTCAGTATAGAAAAAGTTTCAGGCATTGCTAAGCTCTTAAAAATTTCGTTTTTTTCCTAAAATCGTATAGGTAAAATAAATCCTGCCAATAATACTTTCTCATAGATTAATAACACTTATCTTTCCATATTTTGCGAAAACTATCGTCTTCAGTTTCAATTAGTATTTTTAGAAACTTTCATGTTCATAATTATTGTCGAATGCTAGCTCCATTACATTAAGGAATAAATATTGAACAATTATGTCACAGTTCAAGAATTAACAACTCCAGTATCTATCGGCATTGTCAATGCAAAAAGCAGGCTTGCAAATAAAAGTTCCGTCGTTTAACCATACAAGATTACGCCATCCGATCCAAATGAACACAGGAATGGAATGGGAACCCAATTATCAGTATGGATTCGTAAACTATACTCTACAAAAGAAATGTCATGCAATGGAAATTCTCCCATGAGCGTAAAATGATACGGGAAACGTGGCCCTTGATGCTTTTACATCGATGTGACTCAATACAGATGTATGACCATGGAATGTCGATTTCACAAGATTTACGAAATGGAGTCAAGTAAAACGATAAAATATGTTTACCTGTCTATCAATTGATCCTCTGTCCCAGGCAAAGGATGAACGACAAAATGCATTGAAGACATTTTCCAAGGTCTTATCCTGTGTTTTAACAAAGATTTCAAAGAGCGCACTTAAACATTTGTTAAAAATCCACCACAATACTGCAAGAACAAAAGAACACCATCTAAAATTCTCTTCCAACCACCATATTTCTCGTGGTTTCTTTCGTGTTCGTTTCTCGTTCTCAAATACATGTGAGTCGGTACATGACGAAAAAAGAAAGAAAATATCAACATGGCTTCTCCGCCCAGAATGTTGGTATCCTTGTCAAAATCAACTAATTTGTGGAAACCGAAAATCTTTATCCGTTTTATATGCCAATTTAATAGTGCTTTTCCATGTTTGTTTAAAGTAATAAAATAAATTAATACAGTTTTATTGAAGCTCTCCAACTTTTTCTTTTATTTTAGTCAAGGTGTTTCCTTTTAGTAACACAATTAGGGTATGAACATATTAGATGTTACTTTCAGGGTGGATTTGATTGAGTACCACCAGTCCGTGCTACCAACTTATAAAACAAAGAAAAAGATAACCGAATCGAGTTCTTTCTTCTGTCGACAGAAGAGAAGATTATATTAGCGGCAGCCGAGGCACTTTGCTACGATGGTTCATGGCTAATATGTTCTACTGGTCTCAAAAGATGGTTATTAAGTTCACTTATTGTTGCCACCCCTGGTATGCTTAATAATTTTCACATTCGGGATCTTGAGAGATCTTTTAATGGACTCGAAATTGCGCTTTCATCTTCCTATTGAAAAAAATGTATGCATATCGTATGTTTGGTTTTGTCATGCGTTCTTCAAACGGTTTTAAAAGACCGTCTACTTTTCTACTTCTAAACAAAGCTTTGGTTGGCTCTCAATTGGAATTTGCAGTACCCATTTGGAGTCCTAGTTTTTTTAAGTATGTGAAGAAAATAAATAGTTAAAAAATTATAATGCTCTATGCACTACAGATGCTCCAAGTCGAAATTATCATACGCCCTTGTAAGGCGTTACAAAACTCGATTCTTGTAGTTAAAACGCAGCCTACTAATAGTCTTGGTGATTCAGTAATGGAATCTGTTAGATTCGATTGTGTTGATATTACTAATAACTGATGTAAACTATAATAAGCCATGAGGCGCCGTACCCCGGCTGTTCCATATTGCAAGGTGCAGAAATCACGGCGAGGCCTATTTTCAAGCGCCATACGCTTGGAAATCGTGTCGTATCTTTCATACATCTAGGCATTTTAATTTGCAAGTGCCAGATTTATTGCCGGAGGCGGCTATTGCTTCTATTAGTTATAACTTTACAGAAAAGGTAAAGAAGGTCTTCATCGATTAATTCTGCATAAAAATCGAAGGAAATATGATTCGATTTTTAAAACGTAAAACGTTAGTTGCGCCGAAACATACGGGTAGATACCAGGTTTAAAAAGTCGCTTGTTTCTATTCAGTGTATCTAGTGACTCCGACTTTATAGCGCGGTGATTCTTTCGTATGTTTGTCAAGTTTATTTAAACCGATTGATTTATACAAAAATAAGTGTAATTTGGACAGTATTTGTATTTAAAATAACCAGAAAGTGATAATAAATATATAAACATTTGCTATGTCGGCCTCAGCTCGTGCAAGAGCCAGCCACAAATATAAATCACGGCTATCGTTACAAAGAGGGGGCTATGGGCCACGCACAGGTACCCCAATGTCCGGCGCCAAGTGAGCGAGACGGTGTCGGGAACGTAGCAAAGCTGCTGCCGCCGACCTCGCGAGTACCTCTACCACTGGAATACCTTTACTTATGGACGTAATGAATGAACAGACAATCGATTCGCTAACACAGACGTTTCACGTTAAAACCAACGGCCGTGTGCCCCGACACAGCCCCACCCTAAGAAAAGTTTGTACGGAGGTAGTATGAAAAAAACCGTTTATCGCCAAAACGAGTTGGAAAAAGATATACATACATTTTGCGTAGAACTAATTATTAATGACTAGCTTTTAAATGAGGCTTCGCTCGCGTTAAATTTGGGGTAACACAGTTCCCCTTTCCTTATTTGCAGGTATACCTGCTACCAGTAATTTTGGCTCTTGCGCCTTTTTTATTGTAATACCAAAGCTAAGTTTTCCCTTTTCTTCCCTCTTTCTCCCACATTTCACACTTAAAAAAATATATAAAAATTTGCCTATGTCCATCTCCAGGGTTCCAACTATATTTGTACCAAAATTAAAATTAATCAAAATCGGTTTAGCTATTTAGACGTAAAGACGTAAAAAAAACGATCGGATGGAGTAATACAAGCAATCCTTAAATATGATTGCTTGTATTACTCCATCCGATCGTTTTTTTTACATGTAGTACAGTTATATACGGTCCCTTTTAGTGTTAAATTAAAAACATTGCTGCATCAAAATGGAGGACATTATTCAAATGTTAAATATAAATAAAACAACAAAGGTATAAAAAATAATTTTTGCCTTTACCAAAATTTTTATGTTTTGTTGGTATGTAAGGGAAGTTTAAATAAATCTTTCAGTCTGTCTAATTAATGTAAAGTATTTACCATCTCACACATTTTATTTTAATCGATTTGTCTGATTGGCTAGCTATGTATTGAATTGGTCGTCCAAGTTTCCCCTCATGGCAAGTAATGCTAAAAATATGAATTATGAAGTACGAAACTCTACCGCAAGAAGAAAAAAATGAGAAAAAAAACAATAATGAAAAATGGCGGCCAAGTCAAAGAAGCGGCTGTCTAAAATTGAAAATAAGATATTAAAATTAGAAAAATTAGAATTAAAAGATGTATTTTGTTCAATTTGTCAATCTATTTTAATAGAACCCGTAACCTTGCCGTGTTTTCATGTCTTTTGTCAACGCTGTTTTAATGGCAGCATAGAAAATAATGCTTTGTGTTGTCCTCTGTGTCGATTGCGAATTGGATCCTGGCTCAGAACAGCAACAAAACAAAAGAATTTGGTGAATGTTGAACTTTGGAATTTTATTCAATCAAAATTTCCACATGAAATTGAAATTAAAACAAAAGGAGAAGACATCCATTTACCAGAAGGTAAACACCTGAAATTATGAAAAAACCAAGTTATAATCAATGTCTGTGTATTGTTTATACAGTGAAATGTGACATGTTTTTGTAAAATAATACCATCTGTAACCTTTAATGTGATATACATCTGGAAAGTAGCAATTCCCTTAAACTCCTAGAAAGAGTTACCTTTACCATATTAACGCCTTCAAGACTCATGTTCAGATTACAGTAGCCACTTATTCTATTTATTTAGCTGAAAATACAATAAACACTTGATTTTAATGAAATACTATCCAAGAAACTCCATTCATCCAGTGTGACTGTTAAACATGTCTTTTCCTTCACTCACACAAGTCTTAACATTTTTAGAGGCGCCCTTACCCCGACTAAGTGAGCCTGGGGAAATTAGATCAGAATATGAGGCTGAACTGAGGCGTTTAAGAGCTGAGCGCTTGAGATTAGAGCAAAAGCACATACAAGAGACTGAGTTATTAATCAAGTAAGTAATGTTTGCACTTTGCATTAATATTTGTTATTACTCTAAATGATTGGTTTCTAACAATATGTCTCTGAATTATAAAAATGAATGAATTACCTAATGAGTGTTTGTTTCAGGAAAATTCAATGTGAAGAAGAAGAAGCACACTCAAAGTATTTAGATAACTTAAAACAAGATGAAATTCTAGCACAACAAATGCAGCAAGATCGTGTTAAAAACATTGTACCTCCACCTAATGCTCCTAGGAAGCTCAATATTAACCCACCAGTGGCAAAAGCTAGGCTTAAAGCTACAAAAATTGATAGTTATCTTTCTAAATTACAAATTCCCACCATTAAAGAGTAAGTGCTGATTTTCAAAACCCAATCTCTAGCCAATGCCATTTTATTATGTATCCAATTATCAATGTGTTATTTTTTTATGAATAATGTTAGTGCTTCTGATAAAAACAGTGTTTGCATCTCAAATATACATTCTATTTTAACTATACTAGTAAGTTAGTATCCTATTAACGAATGTGGACCTCAATCAGCAGCCATTTTTATAAACCATTTAATGTTTCTATGTTATTATGTGATCTAAGAATATGAAATAGTTATCAAGTCATAACTAGAAGAATACTGCCTGTATAGATATGTTGATTCTGATTATGACCACCATACAATGTTTTGTTGGTAAACCCACAAAAAAGTTAAATTATTGCAAATAGAGGGAAGGCTGGTTGGTGTGTTGCTTCATACAGATTCTTTATAAAAATAGGAAAAATTTTAGGTCACAGAATGTTAAAACTTTACTGATTAAGATACTAGTTTATTGCAGTATATTTTTATTAATAGTTTTGAGATCTCCCTATCCTCCATAATTTTTAACCAGTAGTATTCTGTTATTCTAGTAGTCCGCAAGTAAATAATGAAACAAATGATAAAACAAGCACTGATGGGTCAACACCTAAAGCTCCAACAGTCAAACCTATAAATGGAGCCTCACCAGAAATGGTGCCAAGTTATGGAAAATTAATTAAAAGCTTTATTGATAAAAAAACCAAACTGGGTCCTGGTTTATGGAATAAAGAAAATGGGAGAGGGGAGAGTGTTAAAGAAAAGGTAAGTTAATGCACAACTTATATTATTCACAACATTTTAAATTGGTCTCGCATTTGTGGGCTGCTTGAGTTCCTTGATTAATTTAATTTAACTTGGGTAATTTAGTATCATAATTTTCTTAAGTAAATTTTAATTATTTAGTTCATTTCTTTTACAGAAAGACGATCCTAAAAATGGTGATATAGAAGTAGGTACTTCTGAGGATAAGGTCAAAGTAAAAAGTTCTGTTCCTTCCCTGCTTGTCTCACTGCCACTGCCTTACACAGGAATACTCCAACATAAAATTAACTTAGCTGAAAATAGAAACATTGAGACTGGTAGTGTTGACTCCATGCGACAGGAGTTGTGCTACTTCAAACCTATTGAGTCGACTACTTCAACAAGGTAACTATTTCACAGGTTTGCAAACCAGAAATTATGTCATTTTGGTTTAACTAGCAAACTTCACCACCACAGACTTCAATTTCACTTATAAAAACTTTTATTGAAGGCTGTGGCTGTCATCATCATTTTCCTGCCCTTGTCCAATTCTATTTGGGGTCGGCGCAACACGTTTTCTTCCTCCATTCTTCACGGCATCATTTACTTACTCCTTTCTCCTTCAAATCATTCCTTACACAATCCAACCATCTTTTCTTTGGCTTTCCTCTCGCTCTCCGTCCTTCAACATTCAGACCCATCACTCTTTTAGTCACATGTGCTTCGTCCTTTTTCATTACATGTCCATACTAAGACAAACGACTCCCTTTCAATTTTTCTGTAACAGGCGCAACTTTCAAACTTCCTCTAATATACTCATTCCTTACTTTATCCATTCTTGTCACTCCACATTTCTATCTCAACATTCTCATCTCCGCTACATGCAATCTTTTCTCATCCACCTTTTTTACAGCCCAGCATTCTGACCCATATAGTACAACAGGTCTAATCACGGGTTTATATATTTTCCCCTTAAACTTGAGGGGCATCCGTGGGTTTTTTTTTTTTTTCGGGTGGGAAATCATCCAATGACTTCCCCCGCTCTGGGCGGAGCGGGGGGGCATGTCAGACTTGTACTGACTAAAACCCACCCATGTTCCTTCTGTTGCCCTTTACGTTCCTAGGCCGCGGTATCTCTTTCGAACAACCCGCAAGGCATCCGTGGGTCACAATTTGTTCCAGTGACCTGTCGCCATTTCATCCATCCTGCGTTGATTCGGTGCGTTACGTCCCGGTCTACTTCGCCATCCCCTTGGACAAGCGACTAGGTACGGGAAGTTGGAGCAGATCGGTATGGGCGTTCCGGCAAGAGTTATAGGCACAGGACTGGAAAACTACCGAAATCGCAGAACAAGTATTCTGTTTTAGTCTGTGGCTGTGAAAAGGTCAATGGAATCTTGATCTGTTTAATAATCAAAATGATTAAATCTGTTATCTTAATTCAGTATCAGCACAGGCAAAACCCTTCCCCTCCGTGTTCCTGGGCTCCGTGTGGACAAGGAGCCAGTATCAACTCGCAATGAGCCTACGCCGACGCGTGCGAAGTATTTAGAGGGACTTTGTCATCTCAGGAACTTGTCCTTAGCTAAAGACTTACCATCTGCCTTTGTTATTGCACTAAATATACTACAAGTTAAAAAGGTAAGATCTTTTCCTTGACGGCATGGTTATTTGGTGTTATTTTAATATTGTGGAATTATTTTTATATTGCCATTGTTTATTTCTTGTTATTACAGGAAACCCCCGGTAAAAGTGAAAGAAGCCGGTCGAAAGTAAAGAAAACTGCATCTACTAGCCCTTCTGTTGCACCTTTACCACAGAAGAGAAATGCCAATAGAAATAAACAAACTATACATATGGATGGTATAACCAATTTAAATAATGAAACAAATCTTAGACGCACAAGATCCATGGGAAGTATTTCGAAGGATGAAAACGAAACTACACCTAAAAAGAGTAAAATGAAACAGCGTAAAGTGTCATCTGAGAGAAAACCATACTTACGGAGCGATTCCAAGAAGTCAAGTACCAAAAAGGAATTAAACAGTTCACCCTTCCTTTCAGAAACTATAAATAACAATAAGGTCAATTTAGCTGTAAAAAATTTGTCTAGTCCATTAAAGAATTGTGATGTTAAGAAAATACTGCAAGAGCAGCTAAGAATCGAAAAGTTGATTGAACAGGAAAAGAATGATTTCGAATTAGCTCGAAAGATGGAAGCGGAGTGGAACGGGCGAAGAAATCCCCGACGGGCCACCATTAAGCGACAAGTGACTCTCAACTATGGTCTGAGGCCCGCCAAAAAACTAAAGGTCTAACGCAAATTTTTAGTCTTATGAAAGCATTTTTAGTTTAGAAAATTTCAGTGGTTGTTTATTTAATTCTGTTTTTTATATTGTTCTCACCAAATGTCTGAAAGATCATTTAAGTTCATGGGTAAATACTATCTCAAATTCAGATGTTGCATAGTCAATTGATTTTTGTAAGTCACTGTAAAAGTTAGATGTAAATTTCGAAAAAACCAAGTGGCAGCATTATATACACAATATTTACCTTCAAGCTTTTTTGTTGCCTACATATGTTTTTTTGTTTTTGACTGACCGAAACATCGCAGCTTGTATTTCTCACCGATTATTTTTGTTAGTAAATTTTAAAGTAGATAGATGTTAAACTACTACTAATATTGTATTTTGTAAACAAAAACAAAAACAGCATTCAATGAATCACTTACGTTCTAGTAGAACTTGATTACAAAATTAAGAATTGGTATTTGGTGTAAAGAGATTAAACATTTGTTTTGAATCTACTAGCATTCATTTTACTGATTAATTGGACACGGTTGTCCATGCATTATGCTGATGGAAGATCCTCAGCAATAACGTTCTAATGATAATAAATCATAAATAAATCGTAATGTTACAACGATAGTCATTGCAACAAGGCATTTGATCAGCCATTTTGTTGGAACGTACAATTACCAAATTTTTTTTTTGTTCTTGACTGTTTCCGGCGCTAGATAAGTTATTTCCACATTGGAGCTGACTGGTGTGAATTACTGACGAGCTTACATATTATTTATGAGGCACAGTTTAAAAGTTGACTGATTTGTCTTTCGTCCGTTATTATCATTACGTAATAAAATTGACGCGAGACAGTCTTGTACAGATGCTACGAATAGGTAGACAAAAATTAAAATCTATACTAATATTATAAAGAGGAAAGATTTGTTTGTTTGTTTGTTTGTTTGTAATGAATAGGCTCCGAAACTACTGGACGGATTTCAAAAATTCTTTCAACTTTGGAAAGCTACATTATCCCCGAGTAACATAGGCTATATAACATCACGCTACGACCAACAGGTGCTGAGCAGCGCGGGTGAAACCGTGGGGAACAGCTAGTCTCTAATAAAGCTAACAGATGATTGAAATAAGCTCTGTATCTATTTATTAAAGCATTGGTGTATCAAAATGTCTAATCTCCAATTAATATTGTGAAAGTTTAACTTGTATTCAAAACAAAATAAATCAATTTAGGTAAATTCATTCTAAAGTAAGAGGGATCAATAGAAGGTCTTACATTACTCAATTTTATTTACTTATACTATTATTTTGTACGTAGTTTGTGTAGATCTGTATCTACTTGCTACCTAAATGAAGTGTGAACACAATACGAATGCGCTCACACATTGTGTCTGTACTAAAAAGCCGGGACTTTGTAATAAACTCATCAATAATCATCATTCCTGGTATAGAAACGTCAGATAACACAGGACTCATGAAACAAGCGCATTCGTAAGTGTGGACTGTACTTTAGCATCTACACGAAACGAAACTGATAAGTAAATGTTAACTTGATCCCGAAATGTTCTGAATTTTAAAGTATTAATCTAAGCTTTGCTCTCAAACTCGAAATAATATGTAATTAGGATGTGATTATTCGTCGACAACCGGCTGTTTGGCTATTTGTAAAGCAAGTAATGCATTATCGCTTAGCAAACTATTGTTAGAAAGTAAAACATTTTGTAAAGTTTAATCTAATAATGGTCCATAAAACGGGTCAAGAGCGAGTCAAACTCGCATTGTAAGTGTTTTGTTCTGTTCAATAGCTGTAAACATTGTATTTTTTGTAAGAAATACGCTATAAAATATAAAATTCTTCTGTATACTAAAGTGTACCTTATTGTGCAGCATCGATATAATATAAAAGAGTTTTCCACTTTTATGTCGATAGATATTACTGCTATAACTTTCATAAAGTCAGATAGTCGGTTAATGCGACCGAAATCAAGAACATAGTTTGTAGATGCAGCTTCTCCTAGCCACTGAACTCCGTCGGAAGCATTGAGTAGGAGTCAAATTTGATATAATCCTCATGGTTTGTTCGTAAACGACTTTCCATGGATCTCATGACTTGTGATTAACTTGTGATGTAAGAATTTTAAGTTTAAAATGTATAGGTGTACGTATTTATAATGTGGTGCTCTTGAATCCAATTATCGTAATAGAAAGCTTCCACACTTTGCAAACAATATACTATGGAAAGTAAATGGTCGATTTATTTTTATGTCACTATCTCTATTGTAAGATCGCTTTGCAATAAACTAGCAGGCATAATAATGGCCCCGTTTTATATGAAGCCTGAAAACGTAATAGAACGTACCTACCCAAAAATAAAATAACCATTGTTATAAAAATCATACCCTTTGATATTGTAATCCATTTATACATAGTACTTTTGAATGCGCCAATAAATTATATGTATGTTGCGTATAATAAATTATTATATGCGCGTTGCGTGCATGGTGCGTATGTCAGTCTTCACAATTTGATAGTCTCAGAGCCTCAGAGGCAGAAGAGCCGTAAAAGATTTCATGGGTGTATAGTCCCAGTTAGACTAGCCAATTTCAATGCCTCCACAGCAAGATGCATGCTGTCGAATGCGTCGTGGCATCGTAAATATCTACGAGTTCGCTCAGCGCATCGCAAGATCTCGCGAATTGTTTCGCATATTCATTTTCCTATATCTTAGCAATAACAGAAGTGAGCATTTCTTACACACACTACCTAGCTTACAAGCGTGGTGTTATGTTAACCCTTTTTCTGGATTTCCTGTTAGGTCTCATGAAAAAAATTTGGGTCTGTAACCAAAATACACTCACCACCATCAATTCAAATTCAAAGAATGAAAGAGTTGCGCCACATCAGTTAACCGATACCAAATATTTGCGCGCCTACTTATTAGGTAAATTAATTTTGCAAGCGCGAGAAACAGCGGCGGGAGTGTTATCGCACGGGAGCAGCATCGACAATGTGCTCGCTCAGTGTAGTTGGTGGGCAATCAGAAAGTTGCATCAGTTGTCTGCGCATTGTTGCTATATTCGATTGTATAAACTGGAATACCAGGCTAAAGTATTTTAATGTAACAGGTTTACGAAACTATCGCTAAATACTAAATAAGAGTAGGTACTATCGTGTAAATAATTCAATAACAGCATGTAGGTGTTGATAAATTAATCAGATAGGTAGGTACCTATACTTATTCGAAATAAGTTTTTACCGCTGTTTGCGACATTCTCAACTTTTATATAAGACTTTTATTGTTTGTTAGTACCGAATAGGTTTCGAAACTACCGAACCGATATTAACCATTTCTCACAAATAGAAAACTAAATTAACAGGAAGTAGGTAACAAGGCTAAACTAGAGTTTTGAACAGCTACTGTACGTAACTTAGGAAACATTTTAATCATATGCGCCGTTGTCAAGAGCAATTCGTAAGTCACGTAAGTTTTGCCTTGTAATATAAACAATGCCAATACATAACATCACGCTACAAAACTTAAAAGCTGAGCAGCAGGTGAAACCGCTGGTACATATAAAAACGGCTGACAGTAACATAGAGGTAAAAACTAGCAACGCCAGATTTTAGTGATTGAAATTATAGCCATTTTCACAAAACGGTCAATTTCGTTTGCGTGGTGTTTCTTAAACGTATAGGTATCAGTAGTAATGATATAAAATAAAAAAACAGTTCGTTCAAAAATATTTTTTATTTAGTCATAATACGTCTACTTCAACTTCTGCTTATCCCCTTTGGGGATACAGGCGTGATGTTGTCATCTTTCCATGTTAAATTTAGCTTGACGCTGCTTCCGTATGTGCCTCGAGATATGTTTTAACCGCTTTAGCTGCAATTGAAAATGTAGCTGTTCTTCTACCTGGTCCTAGGCTATCCCTGTTCTTCCCCCCATACCCCAAATACAAATCCAGTCTACGCTACAATCCCTGCTAAGATAATAAAATTGAATTGTGTTTGTGCCAAAATATTGATCTTTTCAAAACCAGAACAAATTACGAAATTATTCATAAACCTAGAAGTCCTACCAAGAAATGTATCTTGCTCACATCATCGTCTATAGTTTACCCAACATCTAACAAGAATGCCGCGGTCACAGCACTATAATAAGTGTGCAGTTTTAAGCAAAGTAATGTTGGATTCCCAAGGGATTTTCCGTTACTTTAGTACTTTTTTTTCTTTATTTATATGTAGGGCGCTAAAAGTAAATAGTTTTTATGAAAGCATAGCTATTGTATTGTATAACGGGCTGGTGTCCGCAACTCCACGTTAGCTAGTGCAACATCCTTTGATGAATTTAGGCAAATACAGCAATTTTTATTTTGTCGTCGTTCAGCAGAACATATTTTCAGTTTTTTTTTTATAATTTTCAGTAACTCTCAGAGAATACCTGTTAGAAACCAAATATTTAAAAACCTGCAAAGTTTTTGGGTCTCGTACACATTTAAGGGTTCCGAAGTTGAGATGAAGTTTCAAGTGTAGGTATTTTTTTTTATAAAACCATTGTGCAGAAATAAATATGCTATGAGAATATTTATGCATACAATGCGCTTTAAATATGAATAGGCCTGACTTAGCGCCAAAATACGTCGTAGCTGTAAAATCGAATAAGTTGGGTCAGCAAAACAGATATTTTGTTAATTTGATTTAGTTGTCAAAAAAGATTTAACATAAGTCCTGAAAGTCTGAGAACCAGTAGAGAACCAGAGATTACTACTTAAAAAAAAATACATATCCAGTGGCATAAACATAAAACAAATCTGTGAATAAACAGTTGTTTGCTATTTTGTTTATATGAACAATAATATTTAAAAAAAATAGTAAGTATAATTTATGTATTTTTTTGCAAACCTTACTTTACTAGTGTCTTTTCATAGATGAAATCATTGACATCCCTATTCTTATTTGAAACATATTGTTAACAATATGTATACTTAAAAATCCCATAACTCAAACAAAACCTTTTAATCAAAGACTAAACCTGTCATTGGAGAAATTTTGGTTTAGGCACAGAATTTGAAAGATTTCAGAGTACTTTGTGTAACATGGTAGGTACGTACGTTTTGGGTAACTTTGAATTGCAGTTTAACTTTGAACAAAACTGTGAAAAAAGTTTCTTATTAAGGTCAGTCGGGGCAAGGGCGCCATACTTTTTGCATAGATGATTTCGATGCAAAATATTTTTTTTCAGGGCTGACTTATGAGTGCACATTTATTAAATTGTAAATATTTGGAATGTTGTAGCTGCAAGAAACGACGATTCAATCAAATCTATCAATATTAATGCGATATTTTTTAATAAATTGAGATACATGGATATAGGCGCACTTGCCCCTGGAAACGGGGCAAGTGCGCCTATTAAAGAAAATACGCTAAAATCGTACGTTACAAGAAAAACAGATAATTTACATAATAGAACTTACACAAATAAGCGCATTACTTTTGGTTTTTTTTTAATTTACGCATCCTACAGGCTACTACAGCTTCCATAAGAAATTTGGGGCAAGTGCGCCATAAACTAGGAATCAGGGGTTCTAAACACTTTAATGTTGTTTTTTTTTATTGTAAAAAGTATAAACTGCTGAATTTAAATATCAATGTTTTCAGGTTTGGCTGGAATGCTAGATTTCTTTAATTAACCCAATCACAGCGTTATTTAAATAATACGAAAATAGGTAACAATTTTTCCTTTGACGCCATAGGACGACGTAAATACTTAGTAATCTAGTGGATGGCAAGCGAGAACTTAAATGGTAAAGTAGAAAACATTCCAGTCTTTATTGGGCTAAGGTATTTCAAAAACTGAACACGTTAAAATCAAGCAATAGTGAGTCTGAAGTTTAAGACTGTTTTACGAGGGCCTGATCGAACGGCGTCAACTGTTTGACATAAAGTTGCTCTAGACCAAGAAGGCTTCTCGCTTTTTCTTTGATAAGTACGAACCATTTGTAAGAAGATAGCAAGTAAACCCATCACCCAATGCCTTCTCATCACATGACCTTAAGCACTAAGCAGTAACTTCTCAATACAGAAAAACATGACCCTTACTCAGAGGCCGTCGGTTAAGAAAATATTTTAATCTTAATAGTTGACGACTTCTGGCTCGGGGGAAGTGCGCCATACTGCTAAAAACTTAGGCGCACTTGCCTCACTTGACTAATTTAAGGTTAAGATTTTAAATTTACAAAAAAAATATGAATTTCACTATATAAGCCTAAAATACAGACATAGATTTAAAGGAAAACTATCAAATTCTGTACTCAACTCATTGGTTTCCCGCAACACGTAAAATATTTTAAGATATATGGGGATTAGTAAGACGTGCTCATCTCTGGTAACAGGTTTAAATGACACTAAAATTAAAATGGCCGATATATTAATGTATGGTGAACAGAGGCATCTGTGATTTTGAAAAATAACTGTGTTTTAGTTTGTTGTATGGATGTAAGATGTCGTTAGTTATATAACATCAGTAGTTTTCGATATTTTTATGGTAGGCGCGCTTACCCCGTCGGCGCGCTTGCCCCGCCTGACCTTATATTACCTGGAAACTTTTTGTTGTTTCAATATTGTGACTGCGTAAAACGGGTCGCCATTATGTTTTGTAGCAAACGAATAGTTAAAAAATAAACAGTCAATATCATAATTTTAAAAATCTCTCGCCTTTCCGTAGTGAAGTTATTACAAGTGTTTGTTGCTCAGGTTTGGAATCGTAATTTAATATACAAACCTTATAATAAACAGGTATGTTTTGGTGTTTTTCTTTAAAATGTAGTTTAAATATTATTATTTTCAAATAGTTATCCGTATTTGATATTAAATCTTTTGTTAATCTGGTAAAATTTTAACAACGATCAAAATCTAAGAAATTTGGGTAACATTGAATGGTTCAAAGTTACCCGTGTCATAAAAATATTATTATGGGTAACTTTGAATATGTACGTAGATAATGTTGCCCAGTTCTGATTACAATTATCCTTTAGATGTGGGTTATTTTTCAGGTTTAAAAACTACCTGGATATATGTTCTCAATGATTATCGACAAACTAGTAAAGGAAAAAAGGTACAAGCACTGCCAAAGCCTCTCTTTGCCCAGCTGCTCAATAATAAAGGTTTGCAGAGTGACCAGGTTAAGTATGGAGAAGTAGAAGATACAGGTATTATTGAAAAAGAATGTGATAATGAGTCTCAAGAAATTGAAAGAGAAGTAATAGTTATAGAAGCTTTAGTTCACCAACCTCTTACTCAACACGCCAAGACATCTGCTGGTGAAGTAAGCAAGACTTTTAAAAATCAAGCCGTGGCAAAAGATATGAGGCAGGAAATAGAAATGGTAAATGAAGAAAGTACAGACATAACTAGTGAAGTGATTTTAATGGATGAAGAAATTATAGAGGAATATATAGTAGATAAGGCAAGTGGGGAGCTACAGGTTTCAACGACTGAAAAGTGTGCAGGAAAGGGAGACGTTGAAGTCCCGAAAATCGAAGAGGGTGCATATTGTATCTTTACAGAAGAGAGAAGTTTGTTCCAAGGAAGAATGCAAAAAGTTAACCCCTTACAAGTCTGTGTACTCCAAAAAAACTTTTTAGGGGGTTGGGTTTGGCCTTCTAAAATTGAAATATGTCGAATCAGTGAGGCCAATATAATAAGTGTTTTGCAAGACAAACAGGTATCCAGAAAAGGCGGTCACACTTATATTGACGATGACATTTTGTTTATGGAATGGGGTGAATGACTTTTAAAAATTTAAACATTGTTTAAAATAATGTTGCTAGTAATAACGATTTTGAACTCATTCGATAGCCAAATAAACGTATAATTAATTTTGTTTTACACTACTTTTCTACTTTACCTTGATTTGATAAATAATTATAATAAAATAACGATCTTTTTTCCACCAAAATAGTCCACCTTGTTTTATATGGAAATACCAAACTATCTATCACATTTACACGTCCGTGTCAGATGTTATTATGGCAGATTGGGTTTTTGAAATAAAAACACATCATTTATTGTTACCCAAACCTTAAATTATTCGAATAATAAAGGTTTTTATATTCTGAAAAAAACATATTCAAAGTTACCCAAAACTCATGATAACTTTGAATTTCAGTTTTGGGGCAAATTCGGTATAGTTCTATTGTTTTTTTGGATAAATTTATTATTTTATAAAATAAACCAACTCAAAACAACACTATTTAGTCAATAAAATTAACACAAATAATTTAAATGAGATTTGTAAAATCACAAATATTGTAAAAAATATTCAAAGTTACCCAAAACGACGGTACAGCTTTTATCTACAATTCTACACATGATTGTTTCATACATACCTCCTATTACAAAAGAACAACCTTTAAAGTTCATTTAGTATTATGTTGCCCAACACAAGAAAGTTTCATAGCCAGATGTCTTCCAAACACCTGCAATTGTCATTTGATAACCCTGTAATGATCACAACATAACTAATTTTTCTCATTTGATGAATAAATTATTTCATAAATGCACCTTTTCATTAAATAATAAAATAATAGTTACCACAGACTTATCAGTCAAACTCACACTGGTAATTAGCACTCTTGATAAGCCATTTATCCATAGCTACTGCACAGAAAGAACAAATATGTCATACATAATTGAACATCAGACCATACCATAGATTGCACACCCACCACTTACCGCAGGTCCACAGGATGTAGAACCAGTTCACTTCATTCCAAGGTGATTGAAAGCAGCAGACACATCTCGCAAGATACACACACAGTTGTGCACACCTAGTAACAACTTGGCAACCTAAACAGTGCTATCTTAATATTTATTATGACCCATACAGTCAGATGTTCACTCACACCCAAGACAGTTTTTTTTTGCAAAGTTGCTTTCAGTCATTTTATTTGATTAAACATTATATTATCTCGGCTTTATGACAAAGTACACACCTAGACTTATCGAAATTAAACATCCATCTCAGAATGACATACATCTTTATTGAACTAAAGTCCTCATCTCACACATCACATTATTACACACAATACTCTATGTCACCTTACATCTAATACATCATCATCTGGATCGTTATGCATCCATATAAGCATCCTGTGATAATCCTATCACATCAAAGTTTAACTTCAGTTACACATCTTTACATAGAAATCAAAATTTACTTAGAGACTAGAATTTAAACTAAAATTACCATACAGACATCTCTGATACAAGCTTTTGCCGTAGTGCTCACCTCATGTCTGGGGCTTGTTGTTGTTCCACCCACCCGAACCAGAACCTGAGCTGGAACCTCCTCCCCCACTGCTATTACCATTCCAGTTGCCCTGGCCATTTGGCCAACTTCCCTGATTCCAGTTACCATTTCCATTGCCACTTTTACCACCACCACTCCATCCTTGATTGCCACCACCTTGATTCCATGATTGAGGTGGGCCATTTGGACCCCAGTTTTGGTTGCCATTCCAATTTTTACCAGAGTTACCTCCCTGTGGTGGCCCACCCTGCCAATTATTTGGGCCAGAGTTACCAGGTCCACCTAAAAATCCACCCCAACCAGCTTGATTGAGAGCAGCTGCCACTAGACTTATAGGCAAGTTGAAGTTAGCAGGTGGTCCTCCATTGGGGTTAATTCCCAAGTTTTGCATATTGAGAGAATCAATGTTGCTATTTCCTCCGTTGCTGCTTGACCCTCCAGATGGCCCCCCCGAGCGGCTGCCCTCCCAGTTATTTCCATAAGTATCATCTTTCCAGTTTTGCGACTTGGTTTTTATTTTGGGTGCAGCACTTGATACTGACACAGATGCGCCTTTGATGACGTGATCTTCTCCACAAAGACTTTGTGCCACTTCTGGATCTAAGAAAGTTACAAATCCAAATGCCCTGAATGGACGAGGGACAAAAACATCAGTTACTTCCCCAAATTTAGAGAAATATTCACGAAGATCATCAGCTGTCATATCTTCAGTGCACCTTCCAACAAATACTTTGCAGGGCATCTGAGGAACTACACCTTCCTTTGAATTAGGAATACGAACATCTACCCAGCGACCATCTATATTGTGTCTTTGAGCCAAAGCTCTCATTTGCGATGCATAAGTAGCAAAACGAATGAAACCAAATCCTTTGAAAGACCCATTCTTATCTCTTTTTAATTGTACCATTACAACTTCGCCGAACTGCTCAAAGTACTGTTTAATAGATTCTTCGGTCGACTTCCAGGGCAACCCAAGACAAATTAAATCTGAGCATGTCAGTTTCTTCTCTAAACGTTTGGTTTTAGCGGCTGAATTTTCAGGAGAAACATCTTCCATCTTGCGTTTGTTCTCTTTCGGAAACACACAAATATACAGGTGTTTACCCCATCCCACTTCACTCGGTGGATGCAATTTGCCATCGCTCAGGCGAATACCTCGGATTGACTTGCTGTCCGGGTGCCGGTATTTCAGTCCACAAGCTCCGGGAAATTGGGCCACGAGGGTTGACAACAACAGCGTACCATCTAATTCGCACGGTATTTCTACTGCATTCGAGTCATCTTCGTCTTCACTTACTTTTATATATTCGAATAAGTCTTCATTAAAATTACCACCTTTGGAACACATGGTGGATTATGAGTTCAAGATAATTATTTCTCAATATTCAATAAAATATTTCTATTGACGACGGAAAATCGCAAACAGCAAAGACAATGGTAGAGTCACGATGAAAGGCGGCAATAAAAAAAAAAGACGCGTGGGTTTTGTTTCGTGGCTTGTAGACAATTGTTTTTATAGTGTAAAAGAATATCTTATTAAGATCTAGGGCTCTAATTTTTGTATGTTATTAAACATGTAAGTTCACAACTCTAACTGTAAGACTGTAACATGTTTTCACACAAATAAATATTATTCTATTAGTCGTACATATTATTTCCATGGATTGTTTATGATGTTTTGGTGATTTGAACTACAGTCTTTTTAGCTAGAATAAAAAACATCGGATTCGGCTTTCAATAACAGATGTCGCTATCGACAAACACAGCTTACGTGGATATGGCCACTTGGCAAATAACGTCGTTCAGATGGCGGTAGATTTGACTTGAAACTGATAAAAGTTGAAAACCAACGAATTGTGAGTGTGGTATGTGTTCATCAATTACTCTGGCGCACTTTATAGCTGATAAAGCGCGAGCAAGAGTAAATTAGCCTGATGCAAAAGCCTCAAGCGTGAGCTGTTTTATTGAATCGATATTCAAGGAATTATTTTGTTAAATTCTATTCATCCGAAGCAGGAATAACTAAAGGGTTTGGCTAGATTATAATCTGGCTTTTGGGACGAAAATAAAACGCTAACGCATGTAAAGAGTAATGGAACCGGGTATTGTATTGTAGGTGCAAATTCAACAAAATTATAGCTGTCTCGCGCCCATGGCAATTGTTGTAGATTTTATGGGTTCATTGTCAACAATGAACCCATAAAATTTCGCCATGTCTGTCTGTCAGTCTGTCCGCGGTGTAGCTCAGTTACGATTCATATCAAACACTAGCTGTTCCCCACGGTTTCACCCGCGCTGCTCAGCACCTGTTGGTCGTAGCGTGATGTTATATAGCCTATAGCCTTTTTGTTGTCAAGTGTCCTTGCCAGCTAAGCGGTTGTTTTTTTGTAGACGTGATAAAATTCATGGTTGTAGAATATGTATGTTACGAAATTAAAAGGAATCATCGGCTTTACAAATTACGAGTATCAGCTGATCCACCTGGAAAAGGAAAATTTCGTACATATACCGTGATCGCAATGAATTACCTATTTCATAAAATCTAGCATTCTAAGTCACTGTTGAGACGTGCAACTACGGAACCCTTACTATATTTTTCTGGTATCAGATTTACAAGTCTGCCGTCTGTACTTTTTTGGCAGGCTGACTCCCTGACGGGCCCCTCAGATACGGAACCCTACATCGGCATGGAATTGGCCGGCTTTTGTTTTTATTTTTGGCACACATTAATTGGACGTTATTTAGAGAAGTTAAAAACGATCTTAAAACCTCTTTTCAATCCAATTGAAAGGGTAGAAAGAACCTAAATAGTTTTGAATAAGGTAGAAAAAATTTATTATTGAAGATTTACTGAAACGGAATGCCTTGTAGCATTAAGTCTACTGGACCACCAGTGTAGGTACTTATGTAGGTACGTGAATTTTATAAATACATAAAAATCAAATTTTCATCATGATTGCTGGCGCCGTGCTTCGAATGCATTAATTCATATCATATTTAATTATGAGACAACCTACAGGTACCGAAAATAATCCAAGTTTATAGCTCTTTGTTCTTGAACTATGACTTTTTTCTTATATTTGCTATTGATATGTCAAATTTTACATAATCACACAGCAGAATAGTGTCCACTGTCCAATCTAAATATACATAAAATGGCGATAAAGCCGTAGAGTCAACTGGAATTGGTCCCGTCACTACCTGTTCACCTTGAATCTTGACTTTTACATTTGCTAAATTTAAATGTTGAATTCCTATATTATTTGATATGATTCGTTACCTATATCCGTGTTCAATACCATAAGAAAATATTTTAAAATTTTATTTTTTCATTTTTATGCATGCTATTAGAAAAAACAATGAATAAGTAGTTTGAATTTATTATAGCACTGTTGTGCATACGGTGAATGAACATAAGGCTAATCACAATATTAAAGTTAGTACCCATTAGCGTAAGAAAGTATACGATCTAGGATTCAGTGTAGGTAACTTGATCTTGGCTAGAAGGCTGAATGGAGGAACAAGTAAATTGGACGTAGATACGCAAAAAGGTTCCAACCCACAAAACCGGCCCGTACTTAATTGGATATACTTTTAATGCCGCTACATTGCGATTTAATTAAACAGGTAGGCACTACGTAGTCTGAATATGAGCAGGAACCTACTTTAACATTTTCGTTGAAGTGAATTGTTGAAGAATATGAGTGAATATCTTCGTTAGTTGGCAGGTACGTAGGTACCTACGATATTAATAAATATATGGATGCCGTATAGATAAATAGGTCGATAGCAGTATACTTACCTCTTTTGCAGACCGTACAAAATAAAGGAGTCGCGCCACTAGTCGTTGCGAATCTCCAACTTCATCGCTAAATTAGGATAATTAAATACATTCATTGCAAGGATTCACAGCAAGTACAATTACCATTTTATAATTTCCGTGAATACTAAATCGGCTTGATTCCAAAATGTCACAGAATAAACTTTCAATCTCGTCGACAACACAGAAACTGGTTGGTTCGGATCATCAAACCACTTAAAATTTACCAAACTCATTTGATATTACATATTACATAGGTAGGTACCTATTTACTTAATTTTGCGTAATCATTATTGATTAGGCTGCTTTTTGGTATCACACAAATTGAATGCATTACAAAATGTTGTCTGAAACGAACCTAGTCTGAATTAAAATGAATGCTAATATTTTCGCAGGAACTTATTAAGTCATCATGCCAAAGGATGACTCTGGAAGAGATTTTTAAAATAATTTAAATAAAAATGTATATAGGTATGTATCTAGGTTTAAATTACAAAAGAAAATAGCGTAACAATGTTCCACAACCCTTTACTTGCTCTTAAAATATACGTGCTATAATAAATAAAAGGTCAAAGACCAGTTTCGCAACATTTCTCTGTTAGTTAGGAACAAAGAGTTGCAAGCCCCTTCACTGCGGGCGTGGCAGGCGCACCAATCTGCAGGAAGCCTGTTCAAGGCGAACGCTTCAACAGCATTCCCTTATTCATAATGCATAAATAATCATTATAAAGA
The DNA here is from genome assembly GCA_958449745.1 of Ochropleura leucogaster. Classification (NCBI taxonomy): domain Eukaryota; kingdom Metazoa; phylum Arthropoda; class Insecta; order Lepidoptera; family Noctuidae; genus Ochropleura; species Ochropleura leucogaster. The sequence continues at coordinate 11,680,306 of OY288203.1, read as the reverse complement.
AATCCTATCAAGCCCTAACAATTGTCAACTCTACTTTCCGAATTATTTTCCCGATCATTGCCTTGCTTTAGGTTTGGTTGTGGTTTGGCTTTCGGTGTTGATTAGCTAGTTTGATGTTGATTTACCTGTTAATTATCTGAAAAGCAGTCGTATCCATTTCAACAGTTTCCGTGTCCACGTAAGGTAATATAGTACCTACTCAAACAGAACAGGAATAAAATTGCTCTAAAACTATGTACTCTAGACTGTCATTTCTACATAAAACACATTAATTTATTTCTATATCGGATTTTTCGGTCATTTTTAATTAGTTGCTTTTTATGTTTACATAATTTTAGAAATATCTAGTGTTCCTTTGTACCGATGGCAAAAACTTCAAACAAGTTTTAGCCAAAACTGAGCTACAGGACGACGCTCATTGGTGCACTCATAAGGTCAACCAGTGCACAGGTGTCAGGGCAAGAAGAATAATGTCATCATAGACATGTTCTGTGTAGGTATAACGAGCTAGATAGAACGACGTGTTAACACGTTCGCTGCATTACGAGATCTATCAGATCTCTTGCAGGACTTTTCTATTGTGCGTTGAATAAAATCGTGTTGTTTTACTCCTTGCGGGAGGATCTAACTTGTAAAGTTCTTTATGTATGAGTAAGACAAATATACATATTTGCTTTCTAATTAAAACTGAATTTAAAGACATTAAATAATAAATTAGAGATGGATTAGGTCCCTAACGCACAGTACTATAATTGTTTTCATTTCTTGCGTTAGGAGATATGTCGATACTCGTGGAATCATAGGCCTCGTAGACGCAAGAGAGGAAGGGAAGCCGGCGCGGGCGCTCCGTGACTCGTGTTAGTGTTGTCCTAGTATCGACGTGGGAGGTCGAGTGCAAGTTTTGGAAATAACATACGCGTATATACGTCGTGTACGTGTTAATTACTTTTTATTAACAATGAGTGATTTTAGAAGAAAAAAGTGTAGAAAATCTATTTGTTTTGGTGAGGTTGCCAACGAAAAATCAACACCGGATTATAACGCTACATCGTCCAGTAAAATAAAAATTTGGATAATATTCAAATTTGCCACCCATTGGCTAATAATGACAGTGATTCAGATTTTGATTGATTGAATTTTTAATTAATTTATTTTTTTATTGAAGATAATTCCCCGCACTAGGAATTAATCCTGTTTTTGTTTTATACTGATTTGTTGTGATTGATTATATTGAAATAAGAATTGAATATAACAAATTTAATAAAACTTTTTCAATCGACAACTGAGATATTATTTTATTCCCATCACTACTTACTACACATATTGAACTATCTTCGGTTGCGTACGAGATACAATCGACACCTAATTTTTTTTTGGTATTTGTAGTTTATTCAAATGTCATAACTGCGTGCGAACCTAGCAAAATATAGAGCAATAGGCTATCTTTCACCCACATAAACTTTAAAATATATGTCATTGGTTTTCTCGAAGATATAAGTTATTTTCAAAACTGTATTTTTAGGAGACTAATTAGGTCTCAAACGCACCAAAGGGCAGATTAGTTTCGAGATCTTTTAGGTCTCCAAAGCACCAGCTGAAAGTTCTTTGAAAATGATGGCGCAGTGAACGTGTTAAGCAAATTCTAAAATTTTAGAATTGAAACCTCATAGTCATTATACGGTGATGCTGAGTTTTACCAATACCAATTTTTGTTTGTCAAACACACCGTTCTATCTTGAGAGCTCCTGCGCTTTATCCCACACCCTTCAGGTTACTTTAACATCAGGTGGAAGTAACGTTTACACAGCAACTGTGAAATGGTAATAAGTAAGTAGATTTTATCGGAACTGGGCGATAGAATCCTTTTTCGAGGTCACATCCAACTGCTTACTATGCGGTGTGCGTCAGATGGACCGTGGAATTTCGCCGCTACTGCGGTCGGCTTGGGGCCACTGACACCACGGATGCATTGCTTTTTTTTACGAAACGAAATACCCGTACTTAGAGATGTTTGAACCGCTTCAAAGTGAGACAGCCTTTACCGCGAATTATTCACACAAGAAACGAAGGAGGATATTGTAATCTTTCTAATAATAAGTTACGATATTTTTTTACAAAAGCAGGTAATTACATTTTTTTATTATAGACTTACCTTATTCATGAATATTACCCAATTGGTTTGTATACAATCTAGCACATTATAAGTTAACATGTGGTCAGTTTAATTAATAATTGCTTTCTAAAAGTAAGTACCTTTTTTTTTGGGTTGGGAAACCATTTAATGACTTCCCCCGCTCTGGGCGGAGCGGGGGGGGCATGTCAGACTTGTACTGACTAAAACCCACCCATGTTACTTCTGTTGCCCTTTGCGTTCCGGGGCTGCGGTATCTCTTTCGAACAACCCGCAACCCTGGCAGGAAAGTAAGTACCTCATGAAGTCATGAGCGCCGTCGGGATTATTTCGAGAGAGGTGCACCTTCAGATATAGTCTCTAGTTCTAGTTTATTTAAATACTAAATAGGCCTGCCTACATTTGGACGCAACTCGCCTGATGTGAAGCGATGATGCGGCTTAGTTCCATGTAAACAACTCGATTTTTTTTTCGTTTCTCAATCCAATAAAAGAGTAACTTTGTCGAATTGTACAGAAAATCCCATCAATCGGAAAAAAAATGCTCAGTGTATAAAGGGAAAGAGTAGAGTAGGACAATAACTTTATGAACAAAGAGTTTTTATTCGTAACAGTTTCTATAAAAAACGCGCCTCCCGCGGCGGCTGAGTTGGTTTGAGGTTCTCTCCCTCAAGGGCTGGGCCATCTCCTTCGCTAGCATGTTGCTTCGCAGAAGGAAGTGCCCGAATCCCATTGCCTCACTATCCGGACTATGGACTGAACCCGGGCCGGACGCGAGCGAGATGGCCGCCGCCGATCGCATCGCCTCTACGAGGATACGGTGGTGATGACTTTTATTTCCTAGTTCGAGTCCTAATACGTCTATTGTCCTTGCCGACACGAATCACTATATAAGTTGACGCTTATAAGGTGACAAGTTCTACAGGCTAAACAAAAAGTATTAAGTAGGTATTAAACAAAACCTGTTTTGAAAATCGAGACACAGGTCAGATTTTAGTTTCTTATCTTGTTATTGGCAACGATGTTTCTTGTTATCACAGGCAGACTGCTGCACATCAAGGAAAATAAATTAGATTAGAGTGTAAACTCAATCTCTACGTGGCATGGTTTTCTATAATTTCCGTTTTATAGCTTTCAACACAGCTGCTCACTTGTTTATAAATTGGACGCAGATTCATTGATCGATGTTCCGGCGCACTCGTGAACATTGTAAATAATACGGTACCTGCGTGAGTAATTTTTTCTTTAGTTTATATTGAAGTAGATTTTTTTTTTCCGAAATTCCATTAGATAATAAAAAAACAAAAAGTTGTCCGAATTCTGTCTCCATGTATTTCACTATTCTATGTATCAGGAAGGTACTTTGAAAGACGATGGGGTCTTGAATGCCTCTGATCATTGATTTAGGATTGCTCCTTAGCAAACCATTTAGCTAGCACATTCATCTCAGACAGTCAGCCTGTATTTGTTGGAAAAACTATTTAAGGTTTCGGTTTTGACAATTTCCATAGCGCCGCTATTAACATATTATTATTTATATGTAGGTACCACGTTTAAAACAGTTAATAGCATAGGTATTTACTGCACATCATTGTACACATAAGAACCCTTTATAGATTAGAGAAATGTATGTAAAACACTATATGTTTTACATACACTTAGTACTCATGTGATAAAACAATTCAGCAGGCCATAGAAAATTGAATGTATTATTGTAGGATGGCTGAATGCATGCAGCAACAACAAACAAACTATGTAAACGCATGGAGAATGAAAACAAAACACCTTCAGGCGAGTTAAACGAGTCGAACCTATCGCTCTGACGCAAGGAATGCGCAATTTAACATTTGAGTGGGTGTTGTTGCAATCCCAGCTTGCACAGGGTGTGCGCAAATGAGATTCAGCGGTCAGGTTGGGTCTTTAATTTTTCTTTATAATAGTACACTTTAGTGCACGGTTTCACAATATCGGGTGTGCAAGTCAAGAAGCGATCGTATGGAATGCGGCTGTGTTTTGTAAGGTTTCGGATAATTAGTAATATAAATTTTAATTATCAACTTTCACTTATTATCCAGTTAGCTGCTGCTATGTTTGTCAATTTAAAAGCATTCTACTGATTTTTCTTTTAAACACATTTTAAACAAAATGCAGTAAAAAGGCGGAAAGACTATAATACTATCTACCTATTCTAAGAACGCAATCGAAAATTGGATCTTAAATCTAATCAAGAATCTTTTATACTAAACAGATTTGTTGCGATATTGGTGCTATCAATAAAATAAACCGACTTACATTATATGGATACGTTGCGTAGCTTTGTTAATGCAGAATGTAGAAAATCTACAAGAAAGCAGGAAAAATTTTAACAAAGAAAGGAAGCGCGAGCCAAGAAGTATCCTGTGTCTGTGCCTGTGTGGTGCAAATGTACGAATGTGTGGGCCAGTGACCGCGTGTGACCGGAGCAGCGCCCGCGCAGTCCTGGCCTTCCCAGCGCCAGCAAGCGCCGCCCGCGCCTCCGCCGACGTGCGCTTGACCCAATGTTTACCAAATTACATCATTACCACGAAACCATATTGTGTTAAATGTTTATAGCGAACCGTGGCCTCTGTTTTATTCTGCTTCTTGTTATTATCCTTTAGTTTTCGCCGTATCTATTGGGGCGGATAATGAGAAACAATATCCGTCTCAAAAGGAAAATACTATATTATTTATCGTAAGATTATTTTTCTGCGATATTGCTACTTGTTTATGAATCGGTATTATTTTCTTAATATTTTTACTAAGAACTTTTTCGTATCATTTAAAGAAATCTAAATTATTAATAACTAACTTTGTAATCAATATTTATCTTATTATGATATCCTTGTTATGGAGCTCCTGTCTACTTGCGGTCTTTCTAGGGTCGGGTAGCAATTTATGTGGTAGCTAGCTTGGGTGGTACCTACCCTAGACCCTTCTACTAGACTCGAAGCTAGTAGTAGTTAGGTAGAAGATACTATTCTTTGCATTATCATTTTTCAAAACCAACAGGAAGAAGCTTTCTTTACTTTGATCCCGTTTGGAATTGTCTAGTCAAATGGGAGATATCAATTTGTGGGCCACAACCCCGCCACATATTGTAGCTACCCAGGCTATCACCGTTTCTACCAATATAGGTCTGCTGTTTCTGTACTGATTGGAGCTGAGATCGTCGTTTACTCACATAAAGGTATAGGTAGTTGATATGCTGTACCTACCCATAAAACATATATGTGGCTCAAAAACGTACCTATATTTGATTCCCACCTACTTTGAAACTAAGCACGTGGAATTAATACTCGTTAACTTGACTGAAGGCCAAGAACTCAACCACCTTCACATTCGTATGATCTGCACCATATGCGGCCGTCGAACAACCGCATGTAGTGGAAGCAGTTCAAGTGCTATAACAGTCTTAAATATTCAATGATATAGTTTTGTAATACGAAGGTGGTATTAATTTTGAAAGTCATTATGTCGCAAGGACGGTGTCTATCATATTGGAGGATTGTTGTAAGCGTTGGTTGCTTAATACCAAAGTTTCAATGTGTTCAACTGGTATGCGCTTGTCTGGCGTGTGTTAGGTGTCGGTGGCGGGGGTGCAGCTATGTGTGGCGGCCTGGCTGACAAGTGGGTCGTGTTGTGAAACAGAGAGAGGTGGTTGACGACGTCTGCGCAACAGCTGCAGCGGCGCGCGCCCCGTCTCACGCGCGCCGACCGCACTTTTCTCTCACACACGCAAAATAAACTAAAACTAAACAAAATTGAAATTCCCAATTGTCGCCATTGTTAGCAACAAAATATCAAGACCGGACCTTAGATAAACGTATCACGATTTTGTATTGGTAAAGTAATTTTTGGTATTCATCACTTGGCATATTTATCTAATTACGAAATAATTATAGATAGGTAGATATGTACAGTCAGCAAAAGAGATGTCTGCAATTCAAATTTAATTTATTTAATTAACACATTCGCGCGCGGTGCTCACTTTTTCGAAAACTGTGATGGAGCACTGTTTTTCCCCATACTTTTTTTTAGACGTTTATAAACGTTCAGTGGTACCTCTAACTATGTTAGTAATTAACTATGATTAGAACGACATTATACGTCAACGTATGGTGACGTTCCGCAACATATAATTATTTTTCTTTTTTTCTATTAAACACAACGTCTCGATACGTCGACGTGCAGTTACGTTCTGCCACATTTTATCCTTAAAAACATATTAAATTATACAAAACGTATCTGTACGTCGACGTACATATACGTTCTGTAACATTATATTTTTCCTACTCTATTTGTACTACACGCAACGTCTTACTACGTTGACGTATGAATACGTTGTACTCCTTAACGACTTTTTTACCTGTTATGTCTTGCGCAACTTCTGATTACGTCGACGTAAAGAAACGTCCTGGTTATTATTCGCAGTGTCATTACTTCGATGCACGTATACGTTTTGCTACATTTTGTCTCATCTAATTTATTATATTACACGGAACGTTGACTGTAATACATTAAAACATTGTCTTACGTAAGTATGTATTTATTATTATTGAAATAAAGAAAGAGATAACAAAAATACAAAGCAACTTTTTGCCTTTTGAATCGAGTTCGACCACATAGGTGCACATATTTTAAAAGTTGCTCAAATCTTCGGTCTGACATCGAATATAGGATGATAATATAAAGCGCGTGTATCATTGCGCGTGAAAAGTTTCCGTTTTTGCGGAACGTTAACCTGTCCCATCAAAAGACATAATCCAAGAAAATTGAGCAGTTGTTCTTTCTAGTTGGTCATCTTTTTGATCATAGTGCTTGCCCACAAGCATTCGTTTTCTCAACTATGTACGAAAAGCTTATAATGTTTGGCGGTAATAACCTATCAAATACTTGTTCAACTGATGAATTGGGGCCAATTTCAAATTGGGGGCAATTGGGGCTCTCGCCCCAACGGATGGGTGGATCACCTTCAGGGCTCACAAAATCTGATATCTGAGGCGGCGCTTCACGACATGGATTGTTCTCGGGGATATCTGAGGCGAGGGTGGCACCCCACGATGTAGGTTGCATTCGGGGCTTGCAGGTACTAGAATCCGTGGCAAGGGTGGTACTTTTAGGTCTTCGGATTCCAAAGTCTGAGGCGAGAACGGCATGTCGCAATATGAGTTGCCTTCGGGGTTTTTAGCGTTTGGAATCTGAGTCAAGGGCGGCACCATGAGATGTAGATTATAGTCGGAGCTTTCAGGGTCTATATTCTGAGGCGAAGATGGTGGACCGCAGTGTGAATTGCCTTCGCGAACTTTAGGGAAACTAAAATAAAAGTTAGTAAAATTAACATTACTAGTCAAATAACGTGTAAGTTTTATATAAACAACATTGAGTATTTACTGTTATGTCCGAAGAACATGGTTGTGATGGATCCTTGTTTGTATTTTCACCTTTTTTTATTACTCTTCTTTCTTCTCGCTCGTTTTGTGTTGTTCATCTAAAACAATGGAATTTCTATAATAAGAACTAAAATAAAACTACTCTTGTTGCTCGAATATGAAAATAATTATTGTGTTCTATATAATACACACTCTATTGTTTAAATCCACTAAAATATGTGATAACTTACGATTTAAATATTTCGTAACTCGGGAGCTCACTTCACTGTACATGTGCGTCGCGTAACGGTGCACAGCTTCACTGACAGTATGGCGGCGCATACGCCAGTTGACGACTATGCACGTTCTGCGTTTGTGAGTAGGTGTCTTTGTAAGTGTGAGAAGCACCCACAAAACGCTTTAAATGTCGATGCTGTGTGACACTACGAAATCAAGATTTTGATATGTTGTGGCACTGTGACGTCACTATAAGAGCATTATATGAGAAACTGACGTTTTCTAACGTACTGACTGATAGAGACACATAAAGTTTTACGTATCGATACGTTGTGGGACATCGCATCTTGATTATTTTACGTATCCATACGTTCTGCACGCGAATGTGTTAACTGTTTCAGTTTAATTTTATTCGAAAATACTAATGGAGTTTTAAGAAAATGTCAGCTGTGTCTAACGAGACTGGTTCCTTACGTATTTATTTTGCTGACTTTACGTCCTTTACTTGCTTAGGTAGGTACATGTAATTGATGTAATCATCTATGTAACGCAATAGTTTTCAGTAATTCTGTCTTATTGCTTTAGAAATGTTCCTACCTAACTTCCGGCGATAATACACATAAATATCCTGTCTAGGTTTATATAATGCAGTATCTTATCAAATAAATATAAATCATAACATGACGTCCAGATTGTAGTGCGCTAGTACGAAGAACAGCTTTGATCATCAAACATTATCAGAGCGATAAATGTTTGATAACCGGTTATAATCTTGAATTATTTAACGAAGATTTTAATATGAACATTGGGGATTTACCTGAAGTACGCAGAGTCATACTGGATAACCGAACTGTGGAGTGGCTGTTGATGAACTAAAGTCTTACCACATCTTATCGGCATGAGAATAAAAAGATTCGGATGATGGCAATAGCTCGTTACTCAGGGTCCTCAGGGAGTTGAAAATAAATAGCAAAAGGCGATTATTTTTATTGCTCTACTATTTATATTAATAAAAACGCCATATTAGGTATGTTCAGAGAGGTTTGTTTTAATATAGGTACTTAGATCTACTGAAAGTGTAGGAGAACACGGGATAATGGGAGCGGTCGGTTATAACTATAATTATTGTATTCTCTTAAAATAATGGTAAGAGTTTATAATAAAAAAAATACAAGAATTTTGAGTAACGTGGTTTTTATTACAACTTTCCCTTAGGTTCCCATTGCCCTGTTCTCCGCTACATCCAACGCTTTTAGCTTCTAAATACCCGCGTGAAATTTTGATAATTTTACAGGGTGACAATTTAATGATTAAAGCTGCATCTTCGTCAATGAATTTTGAATGGAAACTTCATAGATGACGAAAATGACGGTATCGGGCAGACGAAACTATAGACGGAGATGACGAAGACACGAGCAACCTTGAGTGAGTTAAAAATGTTCAGTATAGCGTCATTAAGTACAGCATGCTGAAACAATAGAATTTTCATTCGAAACAATTCACTGACGTATGCAGCTCTACCTACAACGTCCAGCTGGATAAATATGTGCCTTTACTAACTTAATAACATAAACAACTAATTGCACGAAGAATACTACGATAAGCCGTAAAAGTCCAATTAACTGATAAGTTTGTAATAAAACGTCTATTAGCTAAAGTTTTCTATTCTAAAGATTTACAAATTTTAGCAAAAATGATGAGTAGGTACCTAGTACCTATACCTATGATTTTACTTGCATTTGAAAATCCTCTTTCTTGGGGTTCTTGGCGTGAATAATGGGGTGTTGTGTCACTTTCTGACTCAAAAACCACGCTGTTCTTGAATACCTTTGGCCGAGATGTCGGAGTAGATACTTGCGCAAAAGGTTGCCCCACACTAACTTTTTCTCTTGTATCGTGGGTAAGTTTACAAACATTTAAACTCACATACACAAACAGCCAGACCCGAAACAACTATCTGTTGGTCATACAAATATTTGTTCGGCGTGGGGATCGAACCTGGGAATTGGGATACGCAGCGCAGCAGTCGATCGCTCAGCCACTGCGCCAACAGTTCCGTCAATGTTTTGGAGGCTGGCTGTCTCTACCTTTAAGAAAAGCGTAGCATCATATTCTGTGTTTATTTACTTGTCAATTAGGCAAACGGTGTGACGGTTGGCAAAAACGAGATAGAACACATAAACATGGAAGGGTCAGTGTGTGGAAGATGATGTAGTATGCACACACCATAGGTATGAACAATTGAACACGGCTAATTATAGAATAAAATCAGCTACGTCATCTTATTAAATGTAAGAAATTGATACGGATGACACGACACAGTAGACGTGCTGAAATGATCGATAGAATTCCAGTCATCCATCGCTCTTCCTGATAATATAATAATCATTTAGACCAGGGGTCGGCAACCTCTTGGCAAGCAAGGGCCACAAGGTGACAAATTAAACTAAAGGCGGGCCGCAATCATTTTACTCGCATAAACCCAAGAAGCCCAATATACCTGATCAATTGGTCATATTCTATAAAAAAAATTGTTAAAACATAGGGAATTTATTTCGTAGTCGCTAGCATGATTGCCTCGCAGGAGGAGGTGACCGCTTTCCATTCCGCTCCGCTCCGAACCATAGACAGAACCAGGGTTGGACGCTTTACTCCCGCCTGATTATGTGCAGGAATCTCCCAAAACTTCCCGTGTCCGGTGAGGACCTACGTCAGGCGGTAGGTGAGGACGCCATTGCACCTCTCCAGCCACTCCTCAAAGAGGGGACTAACCGCCACTATGGTGACGTGCAATGCACGGGGTTGCGACAGTCGCTCTCTCCATGCCACCATGAGATTGCACCGGAGGTCTGTCCACTTGGAGGCAATTTCCCGCGCCAGCAGACGCTCCTCCTGGTGTAGTGCCTCCGCGCACCACTCGTACAGGCGCACGAGGACTATCGCCTCCAGATCCCACGGTGGCAATCCGACAAGAAGGTTCGCCGCCTCACCGAAGATCGTGCGGTAACCCCGAATTAGCCTAATGGCTACCACCTTTTGAATCGCGTTCAGGTAGTCGACGGAGCGCCATTCCGGGGCCCCGTAAAAGGCCAAGAACCGCACGACTTCGGCATAGAGCCTACTGCAGGAGGCGTTTGGCCCCCTCAGATTGACCACACGACGGAGGTAGGTCGGCATCCGTAGGTACCGGAATGCTTCCCTGATGCAGCCCCAAGGCATGGTGTTGAACGCGTTGGCAATGCCCAGAGACACTGCTACGACGACCCCACCCCTGGACACTGCAGCCCCCGTCGGGAGGCTCTTACGCGCATGATGGCGTCCAACGTCGAGCGCCCCCCGTAGAAATAATACTGGTGCTCCGCAAGATCCGGCCTCGTCCCCACAATGTGCCGGACGAGGCAGTTTGCAATGACTCTTTCAAAGAGCTTGCCCGACTCGTCGAGCAGCACGATGGGCCGGAATGCGGACGGAGAGTCCGCAGGGCGCCCCGTCTTCTAACGAAATCGGAACTGCCTAGGAACTGGCCCCATCTCCAAGCATGCACGCATCTTAGGAGCCCTAGTAGTCCGCCGTGCAATCGATTGGGTCCCGAGGTGGTAAAGGCTCTAAAATTGTGCTCAAATGCTCATCTGTAAGACGAGATCCATATTTTTTTTTATAATTAACAATTGAAAAATTGTAATTAACTGCTTAGCAAACTTTTCCAACTCGTCAAAATCATATGGCATTTAACAAGATCATTGGATTCATAGAAGGAGCTTTGAGAATATCAGCTAGTATGACACATTTCAAAGAGCCGGGCAGACAGGTTAAAACGCGCGTTACTTAATGCGTTAATTTTGATAATTATAACTTATTTAAAAAACATTCACGGGCCGCAAGGAAGACTTCCGCGGGTAATGATGGGTAATGGAAAAATTTCGGAATGAAAAGAAAAGAAAAAATGAAAAATTTCCAATATTTTTCCAATTTTTCAAATATTTTTCAAATAATGGAAAAAAATGGGAAGTCGACCAAGATCAGAAAATAAAACAAGATAACAAATTTTTATTTGTTACTTTTAATCAAAATACTAAAATTTCTCATTTTTAGGATTCCGTACCCTATTACTAAGACTGTTACTAATTTTTTTTCTTAAAGACTTATGATTTCCTGCATAAGATTATACCGTTCATCACCGGTATACCGGTCAAGTTCATGCGAGATAAATTTACAAAACATTAAATTTGATATTCTAATGTTCTCATTTTCTTCCGCTTTGTACTCTGGTTCTGTCATCACTGCCGCATCACAAAACTGTTTTTCTGAATTTGGGATTTGTTTTTGGGATTCTTTAACTGTATAATCTGGACTAGACCAACGTTGAGCGTACTGAATGTACTCATCTGGTTCTGATATATACGTATCACTTCTAGGTAAGCTGAAATTTGGAGTATTGTCTTTTCCGGCGACTTCTGAAAGTTATTTTTTTTTTCTTGGAATGTAATCAGCATTTTCAGTGAATAATTTTTCTGATTCATTACACATACTACTCTGTCAAGAAAGTACCGGGTAAAGATCAATAATACACAAAATGTCTGTTATTCATCCAAATTTATTTTATCACCTTCAAAGTACCCATGCTCCTTTAGAAACGATACACTTGCACCTACGAATAATCCATTCATCAAAACATTTTTTAAACGCTGCTTCCGGAATTGAGTTCAGTTCTCGCCGCGAATTCTCCTTTATGTCTTCTATCGATTGAAAACGGGTGCCACGAAGTGGTAATTTGAGTTTAGGAAAAAGAAAAAAGTCAGCAGGAGCCATATCTGGTGAATATGGTGGTTGCTGGATGGTATTTGTTGAGTGTTTGGTCAAAAATTCGTTCGCAATGATAGCCTTGTGCGAAGGCGCATTGTCGTGGTGCAAAATCCAAGAATTTTCTTTCCACAAATCTGGCCTTTTTCGTCGAATTTGCTCTATTAAACGCCGCATAACGCTCAAATAATATTCTTTATTTACCGTTAGACCCTCCGATAAGAATTCAGAGTGCACAACACCGCGATAGTCAAAGAAAACAGTCAACATGACTTTGACTTTTAATCGACTTTGGCGTGGTTTTTTCGGTTTCGGTTCAGTTGGAAGGCGCCACTCCGAAGCTTGTTGACTAGTTTGCATGTCAAACTCGTAAACCCACGTCTCGTCACCAGTAACAATGCATTTCATGAATGTTGGGTCCGATCTGACTCGTTCTAGCATGTCCTCAGCGACTTTCATGCGATTGAGTTTTTGGAGAAAATTCAGATCTTTTGGGACTAGCCGAGCAGCAACATGTTTCATACCCAAATGATTAGTTACAATGGTACGGGTCGATTCGTGAGATACAGAAAGTTCGGCGGCTATCTCTCTCAGAGTTGAATGGGGATTTTCAGTCACTATTTTCTTCACTTTTGCGATGTTAACTTCAGTTGCAGACGTTGACGGCCTACCAGAGCGAGGCAAATCTTCCATCACATCTCGACCGCTTTTGAACGCTTTGAAACACTCATAAGGACGAGTTTTTGATAAAGTCGATTCACCGTAAGCCTTCTGTAACATTTTCAGTGACTCCGAACACGAAATTCTATAGGCGATGCTAATTTAAAGACAAACTCTTTGTTCGATATTTTTGTCCATTATGAAATTCGCAATACACACTTTATAAATATGATATTACTAAAACCAGCACTGTATTTAATATAAATAACAGATGCAACTCAAACTCCGCGCCAAAATGGAAAACAGGTGTGCAATCTAACAACTACAAAAAAAAAAAACAAAAATTTTAATTTGGAACCTTAGACAAATCATCTATTCCCGATACTTTTTTGACTGAATGTATATATGTTTATGTGGAAAATAAACCATTGACCTTAAAGGTCACAGCTCATTAGAGCCACCCGGCACCCACCCCGCACCGCCTCGTCGTACGGCGTCCACTCGTTGTCGACAGGTGGTTCACGGGTGGACGCCACGTTATCACCAAAACGTTGCACGATCAACCAGTGAACACCGCGTGGTCAACGAGTGAACGCCGCGTGGTCAACGAGTGGACGTCGCTTAGTCCACGAATTTTCGAGTAGTCTGTTAACAATTGGCATTAGGCGGCGCATTGCCAACGTATCGTCCTCGCGTGAATCACTCGCGGGCAGCGCGCGGTTCGCTTCGGACCCGCGCGTTGGCGATGCGTAGTCAACGCAGGGCAGCGAGTTGTCACCGAGTGGTCCACCCGCCGTCCGCGCGTGGACGGCTTACGATAGAGGCGATCCAGTGACGCTACGGAGTTGATGTAGTGAGCGCATACCCATACAAGTCCATATCAAGAATACTAACCGCACGAGGCGAGGCGGTGCGGAGTGGGTGCCGGGTGGCTCTAATGAGCTGTGACCTTTAATCTGTATTCAAATATAACTTTGCACATATGTTTTTTTTATTAAAACAACATGTAAAGCCATTAAATCCTTTGAATTTCAACTTTTTATGAAGTATATTTTATAAACTATTTCATTTAAACTAATAATTTCGATAAAAAGATATTTTTCCATTATTTTTCCAATTTTTCAATTTTTCGGAAAAATAAATTGAAAAATTTCCGAGTTTTGAAATTTTTCGGAAAATTACCCATCACGATCCGCGGGCCGCATGCGGCCCGCGGGCCGCGGGTTGCCGGCCCCTGATTTAGACACATAAGACTAACATAAACAAAATCTTTATCATATCTTTATCAAAATCTTATTTACTTAAGTTGTTTTGCCTGTCGGCATGAAGAGTTCAACCAGGCCTCTTCAAGTTATAGCTTTTGTTTTTTTTTAGAATCAGACTTTTATTTGTGTCACATATGTATTTACATAAGGGCCTATGCACACCACGTTTTTTAAACGCGCCGTCGACGCGCGTTTGTAGTGATACAGACGCGATACGCACGCAAGTCAGACGCAGCCTGTAGACCTTTGCACACCTGTATAAATACAGACGCGCGTGTGTAGCGATACAGACGCGCGTGTGTAGCGATACAGACGCGCGTGTGTAGCGATACAGACGCGATGCAAACGCGCGTCTGTAGCGATACAGACGCGATGCAAACGACGAATAATCCGGCAATCGTAAATTCCACAATATTGGCCGGTTTTGAATTTCAGTTATGAAGTTTTCTGTGTCGAAAGGCTCCATTTTTTTGTTCCAAAGACGTGCGGTGCACCAAATCGCTCGATTGCTACTAGCGTAGATTCACACTTCCCTTTCCCTCGTCGCGTTTGTATCGATACAGACGCGCCTGTGCCGCGCGTTTGTATCGATACACACGCGCCGGTGCCGCGCGTTTGTATCGATACAAACGAAAACAAACTGCTCTGCAGGATAAAAACGCGCCGGCGACGCGCGTTCCCAAAACGCGCGTCGACGGCGCGTTTGAAAAACGTGGTGTGCATAGGCCCCAAAGGTCTTAGTTTTAAACATATTGGCGCTATGTTTTGCCGTGAAGGCGTACAAATATTGATAAACCAAATAAAATGACAGCAAACGATAAAACTTTTTTAGAAAGATACTATTTTATATTTAAATTAATATCTTAGTAACTGTTAAGGTGTGTCCAAACATTGAGCAGCAAGAGCGCGGCAGCAACACGCGGCATTTGTCGGATACATTTCTGCCGCGCTCTAGTTTGGACAAAGCCAACTAATGTTTGCGCGGCAGTACTGCGCGGCACAACCAAGATATGCCGCGCGCTTCAATAGGCATCAGAACTAAAATGAAAGCGGTCGCATGTGTCGTAGCTCTGCTTATTAATAAAAAAATGCGTAAAAGAGCTAAGAAGACATATATTTTAACGAGGAAATACTGGATGAAACCACTTTTTCAACGGAGGTTACAGAATATTGAATGAATCAATTATGAAATTAATTACCGGACACCACAGTTTTTAAGACTAACCTTGGAAGAGTTTGAACATTTACATAGCCTGGTTGAGTCACATATTAAAATAGCTTAAAAATCTTCATTTTTAAGCTATTGCATAGCTTCTAACGCGGGCCTTGAGCGCGGGGACCGAATCCAGAAATTCCGTAACGAAAAAAAAACCTGACGCTCCTCACTCCGACGGGCACGGAGTAGTGGCTTGTCTAACGTCGTTTACTCAATACGGTCAGTTATTTCAATCCCGATTCTAATGTTCTAATAGCGTGTTTGGTAGAGAATCGGAGAGTCAATCGACATTACGCTGGATCAAACCCAAGGTCTTGTTTTTCTTTTTGCGACTTCTTTTCATTGGAAGTACTTTATAAATATTTAATTTAGATTGTTTTTATTTATTGCATAAGTTGATGAAAAGTGCTATGCAATAGCTTTACCGCGGGAGTCCCCGAGTGCCACACGTATTTTTTTTAGAAGATTGCTTGTTTTTTCTCTATTTCTTTCTCGTCTATAGGAACTTGACGGGCCTGTTGGTCCAGTGGTTAGTGGCCCTGACTGCTGAGCCGGAGGTCGTGGGTTCGATTCCCACCCAGGACAAACTTTGTGTGATGAGCATGATTGTTTGTTCTGTGTCTGGGTGTGATTTATCTATAACATGTATGTATTTATAAATTATATAAGTTTGTATATCAGTTGTCTGGTTACCATAACACAAGCTCTGCTTAGCTTGGGATCAGATAGCCGTGTGTGAGTTGTCTCAAGATATTTATTTATTTATTTATAACTTAAAAGACTTTTCATTTAAGCCTTTAATTCCTTCTTGGGAAGATCAAAATTGTTGGCTATTTCATTCCACAAGTCTTCACGTTTATTTTTATTATGGTATTCCTTTTGTCGAGGATCCCATAACTCTTTAAAAGATCCATACATTTCAATTAAACGAATCGATGTTTCGTTGTCCATGTTCGTGCGCAGAAATACGTCCAAACACAATTACTGCCGAATGTTTACTAAGAATGTTCGCGCGCGGCAGGTAGCCAGAAGCGTTTGCGCGCGGCAGTCGTCTAATCACAGCGCGGCGGGCCGCGAGCGGCAGCCGCGCTCGATTGCCGCTCGATATTTGGACACACCTTTACTAATATAACGTGCATATTTCGTTGTGAGGGAAACCTACCCGCCAAATCGAGTTAGATTTAACAGTGAAGATTTTACGGACTATACAGTACCTATTACTATTTATTCTGTAACTAAAACTATACATTTCATTTAGAAATATTTGCAATGTCCGTAACGTAGTATAGGCCATTCAGCCTGAAACGAATCCCGAATCCCACAAATCTTTTACATAGTGAGAGGAAGGAACTTTATTTATGACTAGCTGTTCCCCACGGTTTCACCCGTGCTGCTCAGCACCTGTTGGTCGTAGCGTGATGTTATATAGCCTTCCTCAAGAAATGGACTATCCAAAACTAAAAGAATTTTCCAATTCCAACCAGTAGTCCCTGAGATTAGCGCGTTCAAACAAACAAACTCTTCAGCTTTATAATATTATAAGTAAGTATATAAGTATATATAGATGCTGCAATGTGGTAAAAAGTTAACTAGTAGCCAGTAGGTCAGTGCCTACATATTTTTTATCAACTAAATATCATAAAAGTTAGAGTTAAGTTAAAAGTTTATTGAGCGCTTCTGAGAAATCGTGCCGTGCGAATTCATATCGTTGCTTTGTTTCACTACGCCTACTAAACAAAATTGAGGTTTGAGACGGCTGTTTGTTCTATTGGGTAAAAGAGCGAGTTACGAAACCACGCCTTCATCCGGTAAAGACGAATTGATTATGTCACATTGTCAGCATGTAATTCCAAATTTTAACACGCTTTTATTGGCTTCACCTATACCTACCTACGATAAAAAAAACTTTCAAATTATAGACTTATTTCTCGGTTCCCCATTGACCTGAAATTTTGCAAAGTTTTTTTTTCGGATTCGGGAATTCATGAAATCCTCCCGCTCTGGACGGAAAGTCAGACTTGTACTAACTAAAACCCATCCATGTTTCTTCTTTTGCCCTTTGTGTTCCGAAGTCGGTAGCCGAAAGATCCGGTATCTCTTTTAAACCAACTCGCAGCTTGGGCAGGCGGTGGCCTTGTTAATATTTTATACAGGTACGTGTATAGTTTGGATGAAAATGAATGGTAAGCTAAGCAACGTCATTCTAAATCCGACATGGCAGACTCCCTTAGACAGCGGCTTAGTTATTTTTCATGCATTCCTATGGATACAAAATGAAAGGGTTTACTGAGAAGAATACGAGAGTGTGTTTTTTTTTACTTAAATATTTAATTTTATTCTTGGTAATGTTATTCACCTTCCAGCCTACCAGATAGAAGATGTGCACTGTCTTCTTGGGTCTACGTCAGATCGTACTGTGGTGTTCCCGTGCCTTAGAGAAAAAGTGTAGGACTGGCATTTAGTATTGTGAGATTGTTTTTAATAATTAGCAAGTTGTTGATGGTGATGCACGTAGATAAACCAAGCGGTTCTGTAACTAACACCTTCTAATCTAAAAATCTGCCTAAAATTTTACCTGTCTCGAAATGTTCAAGACTGGTTTATTTATTTTGTTTCATACTATTTTATTATTCGGCTTTTAGAGATACCTACGTGTATAAATATTCAAATTAATTTAGATTTTAGCTGAGTGCTTTGTCAAGTTTATCAGGCTGAAGGCCAAATCCGGTGACCGACAGAATAAAATGTTATCGCAGCCCTATCTATTGCCCACGGCTCTGCTTGCCTAGTCGGAAAATATTTATAGGGAGCGGACTACGAGGTTTAAAAGGGTTCTTGTTCATGCTTTTCCAGGCGCAAGTCACAAATAACGTGAAAACGAAAACAGACAGATCTACTATCGTATTTACCTACAGTATGGATACTGTAACTTTTTTAATGCTAAATACAAGGTGGTTTATTAATTAGTTATGGTGTGACTATGATATTTATAGCGCTGGTTTAGATTACCAAAGTGACTTAATTATTTGGTTATTTCCTTACCTACATGTCCCTGTTCTTAGTAAGTTTGAGAATAAAAAATCTTTCTAAATAATAAACTGTAGGTAACTTAATACTTATCTTCTTCTGGTTGAAACTTTTTTATCCAACTGGTGAAGTTTATATTTTGTAGTTGTCGACACAACTACAAAATAAAGTAAAGCCTAGTTCGTTTAAACAATCTACGGAAATAAAAATGCGATTATACAGGATAAAAATGATTTAGAATAAGTTCAACTTATATATCTATACTATACTAATATTATAAAGCTGAAGAGTTTGTTTGATCGCGCTAATCTCAAGGACTACTGGTTGGAATTGGAAAATTCTTTTAGTGTTGGATAGTCCATTTCTTGAGGAAGGCTATAGGCTATATAACATCACGCTACGACCAACAGGTGCTGAGCAACGTGGGTGAAACCGCGTGGAACAGCTAGTGTTTTAATATTAGGTACATAGGTACTTATCGGATAGTATATATAGGTATTTATACCGCCATTAAAAAAATAGTTGCTTATAGATAATTTCATTAGGTAGGTAAACAAAGGGTGTAAAAATATCCCGAACAGCACGTGTATTCTCCCCATACATACAACTTCGTGTAGGTTTGGTTTACACCCTGTATTTAATTAAACCAATATTTTACGTTACCTACCTGTGT
Source organism: Ochropleura leucogaster (assembly GCA_958449745.1). NCBI lineage: Eukaryota > Metazoa > Arthropoda > Insecta > Lepidoptera > Noctuidae > Ochropleura > Ochropleura leucogaster. The sequence continues at coordinate 11,660,908 of OY288203.1, read as the reverse complement.
CATTCAGCTCACTAAGCATTGGTGAAATTATTAGATAATATTTATTTGGACCTCCAATGCCATCATGTATGTTTAATTAAATCAGTCCGTATGAGTCGGACTGATTTTTGACTACGCCAGGCGTGAGTCCCACGCGAGCGTAACCAGTACCTAGTCGACTGCATTGACAAAATTTAACCTACTGTACAAACAATTTGTTGTACGTCTGTCTGTCTGCCAAGACCCTTTATCTCGGGTAGGCAGGGAGGTATCGAGTTAAAATTAACACCATATATTTAAGTCTGTTGTACTTTTGTGCTGAGAAAAATATCAATCCTCAAATACTTAGTATCAAATAATATATGGCTGGCGGTTTTTTAAATTCGAACCAATGGTTCTAGACTTTTTGAAGCCCACACAAACTAATTTAACACTTTTAATATAGGTACATAGATATCCAGCAATGGAAAATGGGGTATCATCGATTCATCCCAACATAAAACCAATGGTGGAGCCCGAAGAAGCCCGTAGTTTTGCCCGATATGCCCCACCTGTCATGCCCATCCTGCACAACCACTTGCACCTATTTAAGCAAAGCAAATGTAAGACCTGTGCAGGTGGCCCCATTTTGTTCCAACACAATATGAGTTTCATCGACACGAAACGAAGAAAAACCAATGGATTACTGTGAAAAGTGTGTTACACAATTCTCGAGACAGGGAAAGGGTTACATAAATCCAAATAAATTTCATGGAATAGAAACAAATTATTTATTCATATTTATTTTAATATCGTGGAAAATGTTTTACTGAAAATTAAAAATAAATATTATAACATATGTTTTTGCTTTAAATAGCTGCTTATCAACTTGCATAAAATTTATTAATAAGGAGCGTCTGTGCACTGCTTCCGATCAGAGTCCAAAATATATTGGTTCGAATTAACCATAGTGGTAGTTGTGTGGAGGGTAGCGTACATAGAGAATATAACAACTTGGTTTTAGTCTTTGGTTGCGTACTATACCCAAAATGTGTTCGAAAAAATTTTGAATATTCCATATATAGAATTTGAATTCAGATTGGACGCAGTGGGATATATCGCTCGTTTTTGAAGCATTCATAAAATTATCCTGTTGTTATTTCGGATATTGATAGCATTGGAATGGAAGTAGGTACTGTGCCGGAAAAATATTCAGGTATAGTCAACATACATATATACCCCATTCATTATTGAAAGCTCTTAAACAATTACAATAGAGAGATGATCTAATATTGATGAGTTTATAAAATAATAAATAGATAAATAAATATACAAGTGTTTTGTTTAAAATCGGATATTTAATATCGAAAATATCTAATCTAAGGACTTTGACTAGCGATAATTTAGAATATAAAAATAAACAACAGTACATTAATAATAAACGATAATATTTACATTTTTTTTACTTTTTATTTGTTTTTCGGAACATTTGCATTTTACTTGAGCACTTTAGTACCTACATTCCGAATAATCATTGTAATAAATACATTTTACATTTATGAACCAATAGAAGCAATATATTTTACAATACGGAAAAAATATTTGTGTGGAGATTACACATAATATTTAACCTTTCTTACTTATGTACTTCGGAGAATATTTATGACGATGAAAATTCAATTAAAGTAATCGCCTGTTATCAAATTCATTAAGTGCGTACTTATCTCACATTTCCTTGTTTTCAAACCTTATCATCAACCAAATTTAAAATGGTGAAGTTGTACAAACTTAAATCCAATTATTTATAGCATAGCTATCAAATTTCTAGCTCCATTTATACACTAAAGGTGAATTATCTACCATCATCGAATCAAAGTTTTAAGAAAACAAAATATACTTATTCTAATCAGATAAATTCATGTTATACATCAAATGTAACGTAATTATGTATAGCATTTTCTACATCTAGGACATATCAACTCTAATTTATTATGTATATACAAATCCTACATATAAGTACATACTAAGAATCTCAATCAAATGTGATGCATTTTAATAACGATAGTCAACCCTTTTGCATGCCGAGTACATGAGTGTGCGCAGGCTTGCTAGACGAATCATATTCGCTCTAGTGTATGCTTATTACGGAATACCTTGTGGCCATATACATAAACAATCCCGGCAGGCCACAGGCTGAGTATCGATACATTCAAATATATATTTTAAAATTCAAAGAATTACAACAATCTGATAGATATAAAACGTTCAGACTTTCGGCAATCTGATGTTGATAATTAAAACACTTATCAAATACTAACATAAAAAAAAAATGGAACATGAAAAATAAATTTTGTTGATGTGAGTAATTGAAGATAACAAACATTTTATCGTAGCATTATTCCAATACAACAATTTCGTCGTAACTTTATATGTATCAAAATTAAATATAAAGTTTCATTGCCAAACACGGCAAATTGCACATTTGTGGTAATTTCTCGTTTCTCATAATTATTGACATACTTAAAAATGTTAACACTAGCTTGAACATAATTGTACAGCACATCACCAGACTTACAATTTTAAGAGTGAATATTTTTATGTAAATAACAAAATGAATGAACAAACTGTGTATACCACCAAAAACGTCGATAACAATTTAGCAGTTATTTATTCTTCATAATTTTGCAGATGAATTGATAAATTTATCATTTAAATTAAATTAATTGCTAATTGAAATAATAATCAACGTGGCAGTAAGCACAAGTCAGCAGGCAAGTGATGCCATTCAATTGTCAAGAGGTCCTCTTATAAAATTGCACATTACAATAAAATTATAAATCGAAAAAGAATTGGGGGAGTTGAATTTAATTACAACTTATGACTGCCTATCCGACAGCAGGCAGTATGCAAGCGAGAGGCATGGCCTTGATCCGACAACTTTTAGTCTTGTAAAGTCATACATAATGCTATAACAATGCTAGGCCGAAATGATTTACCTATTGACAAAGTAATGGAATGTCAAAGGAACTTAATAAGTTATAAAATAGAAAAGTTTCGGAATGTACAGAAATTGACGAGAAAAAAAAAACAAAATAATCAGACACATGAGTACAAAACTAGTTCCCGAATATTGCCAGCGGTAGTTTTATACATCAAAGAGTTTATCAGGCGAGATATTTAAACCGTTTACAGCATAACCAAAGTATTGTCGAATTTATTTCATAACAATGATCCACAATTTTTTGGTCCATTACTGAGTAACAATATCTTTTTTCTATTATTAATTAACATTAGTTAATTATCGATGATTTAACGTTAGATTGCTATCAACGAATAGCTGTGCGTAGACTCTTACAATAGTATGAAGTTACCTACTCAACGGTAACCGATTTAGCGAGATTGCGTGGGCAATCGACGTTGCAGTCGCGCAGAACGGCGATGTGGTACGCGAGGAGCTGCATAGGGATAACAGTGAGCACGCCCTGGAGACAGTCCACAGTCTTAGGAATCTGAAGGCATCGTGACGCAAACGCCATTGTTTCTTTGTCACCTTCCTCACAAATGAGGATGGGGCGACCTTGACGTGCAGTAACCTGCTGTAGCGCATTCATACATTTTGTATATACGGGGTCTCTCATTACGATCATCACAACCGGCATCGAGTCGTCGATTAGTGCCAGCGGGCCGTGCTTCAGTTCACCGGCCATAATGCCCTCGCTGTGCATGTATGTTAATTCCTTTACTTTCAAGGCACCTTCAAGGCAAGTGGCGAAGTTGTACCCGCGCCCCATGATAAGCAGTGATCGCTGTCGGTATAAGTCTTCAGCTAAAGTTTTCACTTCGTTGTCTAGAGCTAGTACTTGACGGATTTTGGTGTCCAATTCATGAAGTCCTTCTATAATGTCAGCGCGCCTTTTTTGCAGAGAGATACGATCCTCGCTGATCACGAGAGCGAACATCACTAACGACACAAACTGAGAAGTGTAAGCTTTTGTTGATGCAACACCAATTTCAGGGCCAGCGTTAATGTGCACGCCGCAGTGAGACTCACGGCAAATGGAACTACCCACAGTGTTGGTGATACCGACGATCAGAGCGCCGTGACGTTTGCAATAACGGAGTGCCATTAGGGTGTCTGCTGTTTCTCCAGACTGAGAGATGAAAAAGCATACATCATCACGGAATACTGGTGTGTTCCTGTCCAGGAAATCAGAAGCCAACTCCACCATTACTGGCAGCTCTGTTAACTCCTCCAATAGCTGACGAGTAGCTACAGCACTGTGGTAGCTGGTACCACAGCCTATTAACATCAACCGTCTGCATCGTTTTATCTCTGGGATATAGTCTTTAATGCCTCCTAAGGTGACAGTACTGTCAGCAAAGTTTAGGCGACCCCTCATTGTATTTACAATGGATTCCGGTTGTTCAAAAATTTCTTTTTGCATGAAGTAGTCGTAATTACCTTTCATTATTTGCTGCAGCTCCAGTTTTAAAGTGAAAATTTCTCTCTGGTGAGGGTCAGTGCTACTGCCCGATAGACGGTGAATGCTGAGAACACCATCCTTGATATGAGCAACATCATCATCTTCAAAGTAAAGCACTCTGTTGGTATGTTCAATAACAGCTGAAGCATCAGAGGCAAAGAAATATTCAACTTCCCTTTCTTCTTCAGGCTGGAAGTGAGCATGGCTGTTGACTCGCGGTACCGATGGCACAACACCCCGGGTGGCTTTGTTGTTGGTGTACATGATGGGGACATGGTCACTAGAGAGCCGACGGCGCGTCTTGATGCCCACCAGCAGTGGGCTACCACGGCGGGTTGCCACACATTCATTTGGGAAGTAACGGGACTTGAAGCACAAAGCAAAAGCACCTTCTAACTGTTGGATTACCTGTTCTGCTAGCTCTTGGAAGCTGAAATCCTTGTGTTGGTTGTACAGATGGTGAATCAACTTGGCAATTGCCTCAGTGTCAGTTTGGGATTCAAAAACATAACCTTTGTTTTCCAGGAAAGTTTTAACTTCTTTGTAGTTGGTAATGATTCCATTGTGGATAACAACGAAAGCGTTGTCTTCGCCAGATCGTTGCGGGTGAGAGTTGACGGCACTGGGCTCTCCATGGGTAGCCCATCTTGTGTGTGCGATGCCGCAGTGCGACTCCACACTGTCTTCTACTGACAGTTCAACACAGCGCTCCTGCAGTAGTTCTTCGAGATTGGCGACTTTGCCGCGTCGTTTCAGAACTGCTATGTCTTTTTGATCAGCGGCGTCAACGGCAACGCCTGCTGAATCATAGCCTCTGTATTCCAAGCGTTTTAATCCAGTAACTAACAATTCCAATATTTCACGCCGTGTTTTAGGCGTTAGGTGATTAATATATGCAAAAATTCCACACATCGTAAACGAAGCAGAACGATTTAATGGATCCAAGCGTACAAAACCACGGTTCGCGGCAGACTGCAGTTGCTACAATACACAACAGATATTGAAGGCCTAAGCGTATTGCTCCTACCACTAATAAGTTACTTTCACTTACGGCAAAGCACACGTCATCGTGTTTCGTTATCAACAACTCACTGGTATCGCAAGTAAATATAAGCGGCGAAAACTCATCCACCTCACAGAAACTTGATAACACGAACTGTCAAATTCACCTTATTATGTCACTGTCAATGTCAGTTTTTTTGTCAATGTCAAATTTATAGACAATATTTTGCAGCTGAAATATAAGCACTTTTAGTAACAATTACTTAGTTTTATTTTTTGATTACTTTGTAAAATATCCGAGCATTGGTACAGATACACATTCAAGTACTTAACGTAAAATGCGTTAACAATGACAAAGTGACTGAGCTCGCGCTCATATATTGCGGTTCTATCTGTCAACTGTCCTTTGACAAATATCGAGAAATTGCCAGCATTCATGTTGATGCACTAAGTTTACCTGCTTCTAGAAATCATTGCTTATTTTGGTATTTTGTTAGGAAAAAATATATACACACCTAACTTCTTAATCTAATCTTCGATTTATCATGACGTCATCATGGTGCGAGAGGAGCTCGTGGCTAAATAATAGCAGCCGCTCGAATCGATCTTTATAGGTTAAGCTGCGCTTGCCTAGGTTGGTCTGTGGATTGATGACAACCCGTTACATACCGAGTTTCCTCCGTGCCTCGGAAGGCTCGTTAAGTTGGTCCCGGCTGTCATTTGTAGATCTTTGACAGTCGTTACAGGTAGACAATGTTCCGAAAGCCTGACAACCAGTCTTACCAAGGGGTATCGTATTACCCAGTACTAACTGGGTTGTGGAGGTCAGATAGGCAGTAGCTCCACGTAAAATACTGATATTCAGCTGCACCCGGTTAGACAGGAAGCGAACCCTAACATAGTTGGGAAAAGGCTAGGCAGATGATGACGTCATCATGGCGCGAGGTCAGACACGATAGACAAGTATAAGTCACTTTCTCATTGTAAACGCACACTATAGCGCATAGTTTTTTTGGCAAGCGACCAAGTTAAAACTAACGCTGCGATCTTGTTTTACAAAATACACAATCCACGGACAACTTCAGTACCAATCTTAACCATAGACTGAATAGCCATAGCCAGTCTACTATATGACACCCACTATTATGCCTCTCCTGAAAATGTAATTCAAGTAGCAAACATTCCGGGGTTGCGGGTCGTTCGAAAGAGATATCGCGGCCCCGGAACGTAAAAGGCAATAGAAGGCACATGGGTGGGTTTTAGTCAGTACAAGTCTGACACTCCCCCTCACTCCGCACAGTGCAATTTATTATTATAAGTTGCGTGTTTTTTGTGAAACGGAACGATAACTCAAAACGTATTGTCTGAGAAAATGCCGATAGTGACATCATTTGCGGGGCAGCGCCAATTGATCTAGGTTAGACAACCCCTCTTGTTGGATGAGCTGTCCCGTGCGCTTGTGACTAAAGTAGGAGACGACATGTCGCGGCAGACTGTTGACCGATCGATTGGTGGCAGCACAGGGTCCCGAGAATCTGTGAAAAGGTAGAGAACCAGCTCCAAGTCATCCCGCAGCAGATGCACTGTGCACCAGTAGAGGGTGGAGAATGCCCTCTTCTGTTCAGATTCAGCAGGCAATGGATTTGGGGACATCCACCCAAATTCACATTGGACGAGACGGCAGCGCATATTGTTCTACGCGCGCCTGTCATAGAAGGTAATGGGGAGCTTGAGAACACTCCCCCCGGGGACGTACAGGTCAATCAGGCCGGCTAAATACGGGTATGAGTAGTACGAGACCGCTCCACTCTCTTCAGTGTTGAGGGCATCCACTGAACATTTCCATATTGCCAAAAATAAAAGATAGCAACCCTAGGTTAATGAAGGGCGGCACGGCGGCGGCGCGTACGTATAACAGCCTCAGGCGGTTTGCCACATTTCGATACTAAGGCCCGGCGCTCATTAGCGGCATCGGCAAGGAACAGGATTCTTCGGCGTCCTACATGCAAGCGCACACTGTCGGAAACTATGCTTTGGTATGCTGCAACGTTCTCCCCGAGTGTTGCCTCTGCGCCGGCGGCGTACCGAAAGATGCCGAAGCATTTTCAAGGCTGCCGATACAGCAGCAGCCTCAAGCATACCGAAGCGGTATTTTTGTTATTACGGCCATATAATAATGGAAATTTCTACTTTATTGCCATTATGTTAATGTACTTATATTGCTCTTAGCCACCTAAAATCCTCAGTCGTGCCGATGCCGATAATGGGCTGTCCTAATGGGCGCTGGGCCTAAGGGTGTTATATTACGAGGCAAGGTCATAAAAAAAATATCGATACCACCACTTACCGGCGCCACAAAGTTTTCTTTTTGGCCGTATGGTAAATTTCGATCGTTTATTACAAACAATGTACCTATTATTTAAGCACGAAATCGACAATAAAAAAAACGTTTTTTTTTACCAGTAGCTTCTTTAATGGTTTTATCAGGATCAAGGTCTTTACAAAAATTATTGAAAAAATTACAAAGTTACATTTAGCTTAAAATGAGTCTCGAGTTTGTTTTCCGTACATATAAGAATATCTAAACAGTAAGATTATGGAAAACAGCATTTATGGGTTGATTAATATTGAATATTTAAACCCTCTCACAGTAGTACAAATTAATTCATTTTTTCTTTTAATACTAGGAACGAAAATTTGTTATCTACGCCTTACAAAGTTTTCAAAAATTTCTATCATTACGTTTATAACGCTTTAGTCATACTGCTAACTACAAAGGAATGATTTACAATCAAATTCCCTCAATAACTACGCTGATGTTAACTTTACAATAATCTTCGACCGTAATAATGTGGAAACAAGTAGATACGATAATACTTACACCTACGTATCTAGGCATAATAAAAATACAATGAATTTTATTCATCAATAAACCGGAATAATTATCATGAGAAACGTGAATTTATTGTAAGTTTTAAAAATATTAGTGAAAATTGTACAGAACGAATGTTATAGTGTTAATAATAAAAACAACATATAAATGATCTTCAAGTAGGTACATTCGACAAGAGTAGGTACACTCACAAAGCAGTCAGTGTTCTGTGCTCAGAAATTGTTTAAAAATTCAACGACCAATCCATTGCTTTTCCTCCTGAACTCCTTGCGATGGAAAAATAAAACGTAACGAGCTTTCAGATACGGAAACTCAAACTTGGCGAGTAACTTACGACTAAAATAATCACAAAGATATAAACTTAACACGTAAGCGTAACTAAAACGAACTAACTTTAAGAATATCGTGCTATGATAAATGCATACGTAGAGGACGAGCGTGATGTCACCAGTGAAGAAGCTCCGATTGCGGGGAGACACTAGGGGGCTAGGTACGCGGCTAGGACTCGGCAGCGAGACGTAGCGCGCGCCGCGGGCTCCGAGCGCGCGCGGGCGGCGCGGAGCGCGCACGGGGCTCGTCGGTTGCACTACATTGTTTAGGATGCCCCATAGTTATTTTTTCTTTTGGGCCTTCTCGGCAGCCTTGGTAATTTTACCAGTTGTGACTTCCTTGAAGTTAACGCTCTGAAACAAAAGGATTATTGTACTTAAAAATTGGTGCCAGACCACCCAACAAAACAGACATATCCAAAGTGATTTTCTTTAGAAAACCTGGATAGTCGTAACTATAGGAAAAAATCTGGCATAACCCTACCGGTCTATTTGCCCCATACGATGATAACAGCCAAATTTAAGGCTATTTTGGTGAGTTTCGAGTTAAGGGTGAAGTGGAGTACCTTGATGACGCCGACGGCGACGGTCTGACGCATATCGCGCACAGCGAAGCGACCGAGCGGCGGGAACTCCTGGAACGATTCCACGCACAACGCCTTGGTCGGGACTAGGATCACGATGGCTGCATCGCCTGACTTTATCGACTTCGGATCCTCTTCTGTTGTCTTGCCTGTGTAAACAGGTTTTAAACATTATATACGTGGCACATACAGCCTTTTAGTTCTACGTCTTCTTATGAATTTAATGGTATTCACCATGAATCAGGGACCCAAGAGGTAATGTTGGCGTAAATAGATCATAGACGACATAAAGATACATATTTGATCATGCGGCGCTGTGGGCAAGAGTTGAGTTAGAGAAAAATAACAAGTTGTGATTTTTCAACGTGAATTAAAGGTTTTGATTAATTGAAAATGAACTGGCGGCATAATTGCACGTGCTCATTGCTTCCTATGGGTATAGCTGATTAAAGTAGAAATAACTCATAACCTTTAAACATAGACAGCAGAGCCTCGTGGCTTAGTATCATCAAATAAATAGGTGGCGGCACTTAAATTATATTAGAGGACTAGGTTTATTTGTGTATACGCACCAGTACGGCGGTCGCACTTCTCCTTGATCTCGGCGAACTTGCAGGCGATGTGCGCGGTGTGGCAATCAAGAACCGGTGTGTAGCCGTTGCTGATCTGTCCTGGGTGGTTCAGCACGATCACCTGAGGGCAATACAATCTTCAGATAGAAATCTTCTTCATTACTATGGAACTAATATCAGAATGAGCCACATTTTTGTATTTTCGTCATTGTGGGGTCAGAGAGGTCAGAAACATCAGGGGAAATCGTTTCATTGGCAAGCAATCGCCAAGGACGCAGCGAAAATGAAGAAGAAAGAAACATCTTGCTGCTCGGCTAATCCCAAAAGATCTGAATTTTCTCCAAAAACTCAATCGCATGAAAGTCGTTGAGGACATGCTAGAACGAGTCAGTTCGGACTCAACATACATGAAACGCATTGTTACTGGTGACGAGACGTGGGTTTACGAGTTTGACATGCAAACTAGTCAACAAGCTTCGGAGTGGCGCCTTCCAACTGAACCGAAACCGAAAAAACCACGCCAAAGTCGATGAAAAGTCAAAGTCATGTTGACTGTTTTCTTTGACTATCGCGGTGTTGTGCACTCTGAATTCTTACCGGAAGGTATAACGGTAAATAAAGAATATTATTTGAGCGTTATGCGGCGTTTAAGAGAGCAAATTCGACGAAAAAGGCCAGATTTGTGGAAAGAAAATTCTTGGATTTTGCACCACGACAATGCGCCTTCGCACAAGGCTATCATTGTGAACGAATTTTTGACCAAACACTCAACAAATAACCATCCAGCAACCACCATACCTATTCCCCAGATATGGCTCCTGCTGACTTTTGTCTTTTTCATAAACTCAAATTACCACTTCATGGCACCCGTTTTCAATCGATAGAAGACATAAAGGAGAATTCGCGGCGAGAACTGAACTCAATTCCGGAAGCAGTGTTTAAAAAATGTTTTGATGACTGGATTATTCGTTGGCGCAAGTGTATCGTTTCTTGATAAAATAAATTTGAATGAATAACAGACATTTTGTGTATTATTGATCTTGTCCCGGTACTTTCTTGACAAAGTAGTACATACAGTCAGAACTTCCGGAGTCAATTATGTCAAGTAGATATCGACTTTCCAAAGGATTCGTAAAATCCAAACAGTTGCTATGCAACACAGCTTAGATTATCATCTAATCTGTGTTACATATCAACTTAATAAACAATTATTTTCCTGTTTTAAACTTCATTGTTTTTTATTTACTTTGGGAAGTCCAAGATTGCATTACGAAGTTATATTTTAATAGGTAGGTACGTGAAAAGATAATCTGACCTGGGGCCTAAGTCTGCTATTACAATAGTGTCAGAATGGTCGATCACTGATCGCATAATGGTTGATTTTGATAATTTTGGTAATCTCGAGTGATCGACCATTCTGACACTATTGTAATAGCAGACTTAGGCCCCTGAGTTCTGTTGGCCGCTGTGACAAGGAGGTGTACAAAACTGAAGTAAATTTATTAAATAGGTACGGTCAGAAAGGCTTGAATCCTGACAGGTAAGGACCACGCTGGACTTAATGAAGCATCTGCGACGTACAAATGCAGAATCTCTCATGAAATGTCATCATCGTCGTTATTACTCCCCCGTCTATGGATGTATTTTTTGTGATTCATTATGACTTTATGAGCAACCTCGGCCACCTCATTCATGCTCTTCTATCGGAATCCGCAGTCAATAATTTGCAGAAGTTATTTCGCCATGAGTTCGTAGCCGGTATAAACCTAATTGCAGTTAATGATAAAAAAAAACTCAATGTCCTACAATATCGACATTGGCAAATTTCGCAGCAATGTAGATATGCAATAGTCATAATATCAGCAATTTTCTAACTTGTTGAAATAATGTGTGCGTGACCTATAACAATGTCATGTATACAGAGCATAGTTTATACAGAACACCTGAAATTAAGTCAGTAGTTTATTTATTTATTAAAACTTTATGCACAAGTAAAAAACTGTACAAAGGCGGACTTAATGCCTTAGGCATTTAGGCAGTTTACATTGTCTGACTAACTTCAGTAAATTTTCTCGAGGCCTTTGTTGAAATACGGCCCGAGTGAAGATCATAATTTTAATTCATTACAATTCTACTTAACAAATTAATGATTTATGACACGACAAACGATAGTTTCCTGCAAACCCTGCAAAGTGAAAGCATTCTAAAAAGGACTACTTATGATTAATTGAGTCACTGTACCTGGGCCGTGAAATCGGCAGCACCCTTGGGCGGGGCGTTCTTGGAGTCGCCGGCCACGTAGCCACGGCGCAGTTCCTTAACGGAAACGTTCTGCAATCGACAACAATAAATATATCAATGTAATTTTCTCTTCTATTCGGGACGGCACAGGTTTCGTGCAATAATCGGAAACAATAGCTGGAAGTATTTAAAAAAAAAACAAGTAGCGATAATGTAGACCAAAATGTATCTAGCGCTCTTTGAGGTCAGCCCTGCCTGCTATGCTACCACGGACTTGTTGACTGTGGACTTTTACAAATATCTTACGTTTTACTATGTTCGTACACGGCTAATCTCTGAAACCATCGAAAACCAATCAAATTTTGCGAAAGTGAATGGCTGGATCCAGCGATAGCGAAGACGGAAGAATACTTTTTTGATGTAGGTATACCTACAATCTACATTGGGCTAAATGTTACTGCAATTTCCAGAAAATTACTGGAAGCGTAATTGATCTTTAATCAGTAAGTGGTTGGAACTCCATACTATATAGTTAACGGCAGAAACATTACCTTAACATTGAATCCGACGTTGTCTCCGGGCATAGCCTCCTGCAGCGCTTCGTGATGCATCTCCACAGACTTCACCTCAGTGGTGATGGCGGCCGGCGCGAACACAACCACCATGCCTTTACAAATGATCACCAATATAATATTCTTACCATGGTCTTATACCTGATTTTGTTCTAAATCGTAATGAGAACTATACTTAGAGGAAAAACTGTAGGCACACACATCTATAATACTATGTATGTGCATTATACAATAACATGGTAAGGTTATGTACTGTCTCAGAGAAATATTGAAATCTGACTGTTTATCTCTAGTCTCTACATATATTATGTGGTACTAGCTGCGTCCCGCAGTTTCACTCGTGTAAACGGTAATAAAAAGGCGAGTATTTCAAACATCTTCCATTGCACCCGTGCGAAGCCGGGACAGGTCACTAGTAAACAATAATTGTTATTGATGAGTACATTTACTAGCTATTATGACGAAGCATTGGGAATTTGGGATGTTATGCGATAGACCGACAATGACAGAGAATTTCTGGGTGTCGATAGCGTTCCTAAAACTTAATCTTACCAGGTTTGAGGATACCGGTCTCAACTCGTCCCACGGGCACGGTGCCTATGCCTCCTATCTTGTACACGTCCTGAAGAGGCAAGCGCAGCGGCTTCTCCGTGGGCCGGGATGGGGGTTGGATCGCGTCCAGAGCCTGTTTATCAACAGACATTAATGTAACGTGCGACTACATTTCTGTGAGAATAAGTGCAAGACGCTTGTACAAGGATCACCTAAACTTTGTGGGTGTAAAAAGACTTTTAGTGCACTTATTTTTCCCGCCATTGTGTTTTTTTTAACTATATCTACCTAAGAATAGGTACAAAAAATGGAACAAGTTTTTAATGTTATAGTTTTATTTACATTACTTTCTTGACCCACGTTCCATCAGCATTATGTTTTGGGTGCGTTAAGTCCTACCGCAACCCGGGATATTTTACCCAGCAATAACTTTTGCATACACTTACTTAGGTTAGAGAATGCTTGGTACGGATTCGGAAAAGGTCCAAATACACAATATAATCGGTGGTGATAAGATTTGCTTACATAGGGTCTATACTGCGTCGAAGATTCTAGATTTTTTCTTTTTACCTTGATCAAGTCTAAGATCGAAAGTTTGCGAGTTCATAAAAGATAATATGAGGAAGTGATCATGAATTTAATAAGTTTCCTACTAGAGTAGGAAATAATAAATAATCATTTGAAAGGTAGAACAAGGACAAGAACATTGTCAACCATTTTTGTCCAAAATGATTTCGAGAATCATGTTGTTGCTTCAGCTCGTCTGCCCTTTCGAAGAGAGAGGCTCGCGATCGTAACGACTAGACCAAAAGGTTAAGGACTTAATCGAAAGGAATGACATGAAAGTAACTATTCGGACATCTTCACGCATCGCTAGCTTTGTTTAGGTCAAAGTTTGTGTTCGGGCTGGGTAACTATGATAGATAATAGAGCTTACATACCAAAACAATATGCCAACTGAAATTGTAAGAAAGCTGATGGCCATCCGTTGTTTTGGAAATGTTCACAAAAAGACTTACTACAGGTCGGATTTATAATGCGTACCTCAATAAGGCATTTGCCTTCGACCTTGCCCTCTTTGCGGTCGATGGTCCAGCCCTTGAACCAAGGCATTTTGTCGGAGGGCTCCAGCATGTTGTCCCCGTGCCAGCCGGAGATGGGCACGAACGCCACCGTAGCGGGGTTGTACCCTGCCGCATCGACATTATGTAAGAATTTGACCTCAAAGTCACCTTGTTTTTTACTTAACCTACAAAATACCGACCCGTCTTTTTAAACACTTCCCGAGTTTAAAAAGTTTAAGAAATTTTTGAATTGCAGCAAACAATACAAAAGTAACGAGGAGATCTAATTGTAACTATACGGATGTCACTTTGTCATTAACCCAGCAAAATGAGACATTGACGTTGAAAAACTTCCGTCGAAGCTGGTTTTTGTTACAAGTCATTCAGTCAGTTTATAATTAAAGATGTTTAGTTCTACCCGGAGTCAATTTAAGCAGTTAGAGATTACTAAAACTAGAGGTTAATGTATTAGCCGTTGTTGTTACTAATGATTCAAATTAAGCTAAACTTACCAATCTTCTTGATGTAAGAAGACACCTCTTTCTTGATCTCCTCGTAGCGTGCCTCGTGGTACGGGGGCTCAGTGGAATCCATCTTGTTGACGCCGACGATGAGCTGCTTGACGCCCAGAGTGAAGGCGAGGAGGGCGTGCTCACGCGTCTGCCCGTTCTTGCTGATGCCCGCTTCGAATTCGCCCGTGCCCGCAGCCACGATCAGAACCGCGCAATCAGCCTGATAGACATTAACAAATACCAAGATTATAAATATATGCCGAAATAATGTTCATTCGGAAATCTTTAATACTTTGCACATAAAAAAAATACTGAAGTCTACCTATAGAATAAAAAGTTATAGAACCCAACACCAAGTCTACATGACTACATTTTGTCAATAAAAACAATCTTAGCTTACCTGTGAGGTCCCGGTGATCATGTTCTTGATGAAATCTCTGTGGCCGGGCGCGTCGATGATGGTCACGTAGTACTTGCCCGTTTCGAACTTCCACAGCGCGATATCAATCGTGATCCCGCGTTCACGCTCTGCTTTTAACTTGTCTAAGACCTACGAATTTCAACCAGTACAATTTACGATTACTCATATGAACACCCATTATATAACTGCATCAATGGAGAAAAATGCCAATGCAAAGAAGCACATAAAAGCGCAGTCTTCAATATAGCTGCTGACCTACATCAAAACGGGCGCTCTAGGTACCGGTGAGTTTGAAAACAAAAGTTATGTCAAGGAAATTCTTTTAGTTGAATACTCAATTAAAATTAAAAAGTTTTCTACATTAAACTAGATATAGAATTTTATTCACAACATCTCCAAATAAAAAATACTGCTTTTACCATGAGATGACAAAAAAGAACTATTATAAGGATGTTAATACCAACACGTTACTCAAGGTCATTGTCGAAATCTCAGGATCAAAATGGTTTCACTTTGTTAACTTTGTATTACTTATTATGAGGGAAAACTAAATAAAAATAAATAAGAAACAGGAAAACAGGTAGGTACGCACCCAAGCATACTTGAACGATCCTTTGCCCATCTCCTGGGCCTCCTTTTCGAACTTTTCGATAGTCCTCTTGTCGATGCCACCGCATTTGTAAATGAGATGGCCAGTGGTGGTGGACTTGCCAGAATCTACGTGGCCAATCACCACGATGTTGATGTGAGTCTTCTCCTTACCCATCCTTGTGGCTTTAGGCGAAACGTTAGAGAGTCAACTTGAACCTGCGCAAAATTTCAAACTTAAGAAGCTAATGGATAAAAAATGTACACCTCTAGCATCAAAATCACCTCTCGGGGATTACAGCTGGAAATTATGCTATGTGTAGAGTTGAAATAATCATCATTGATGATTCATCAATAAGTATAATCTAATCAATAGAACCTCTTTTGAAGGTGGCACAATATTTATGTCTTAAGTAGGTACCTACTTAACCGCTCGTATGCCGGAATTACAGACACAATTAATTACGCATTGTGTCTCGCGTATATCTACGTTCCCGGCATACAAGGAGTTAATCGAATAATCGATAGTAAAAAAACTGTTGAATAAACTGTAAAATCACTTCCGCATCAAGCTTTCATTGATCGGGATACAATGTAGGTTTTCACACTTACATACTTAATTCACTATTTGTACCTATTCAATCAATTTTTTGAAGGTCAACAAAGCTTTACCTACCTTACGCACACCTAGGTAAAAACACCGACTCAAAGGTTTACCCGTTACCTCAATGTTCACGTCTGTTAATTAAACCGAGATTGGTTTGACTTGAAATTCATTTATCGCGAATTGGAATACCTAACTGTAGCCTGGTAGGATCTTGTTTTATGTTGTGGCTGTGGGATACGTAATATTTCTTGATATGTTTGTCAACTTTATGATTATTATTTATGGAATTGGTATTTTTAGTTTCCTACTTATGGCAGTAACAATTTCATTTCTAAGCAACCAGGTATGGCTAGATTGTTGTAGCTGCACTTAAAGCGCATAACAATAACTGCGCGATTGAATTAGAAGCATCCCATCATTCTCGAGGGAGTCGCTCCTCCGAGCGTGCGCATAGGACATCCGGGACATCGATACAGCGGATCTATTTTGCCAAATATAGACTGTAACTACCTACGCAAATTTATTGAACCTTATGCCAGTTATTTAGTACCTTTAGAAAATTGGTAAAATCAGAACATTTAATCGAATTTCTAACTGAACTTTACCGAAAAAGAAAACATAACACACACACATCAAATTTCTATCTCCGACCTTTCAAACGGTAAATAGGTTCCTTGGTAAGATGTTACACCGTTTAGGATTCATTTCAAGGATAGCTGTTTGAATGTCTGTGAAGACGTGTTCTTGTTGTATCAAAAATGGTCATACCTTGACCACTAAGTTTCTTTATCTACTATGAAGATGTAGATATACGGGTAGGTAAACCGGCGACTTCATAGAAACCGCACAAATATTTCGACGCAGTGACGGTGTACTTATATTTATTACCTATCACAAGGAGAGAGTACATTCAATCTAATTTTAGTAGGCGTGATCTATAGAAGTACTAAAGCAGATGTATTGCAACAGTATGATTCAGAATTAGAATAATCGCATGTCGCACTACGTACTACGTAGCATGCATGTGTACCGGCGACGCACATGAGCTTCGCAATGCGTCCATCTTGAGCATGTTTGTCTGCATCAGATAAATATTAAGACCAGTCGCCACAATGTCCCGGTATTGTTTCGAAAATTAATCACGGTGACATTAACATGACATATCTTTGAAATTGGAAAAAAGATGATTTTTTTCACTTTATGCACAAATGACCGAAACAGGAATGTTTTAAAAAGATCTTTCCAATATAAATCATTAAAGAAAACCCCTCAACTCTGAAAAATTAAGTCAAAAGTTGCTATTACAAGAGTTGGTAAACGAATTGCAAAACAACTATGTTGGTGAAAAGCCAGAACTATATTTTGCTATCATAATGTGGCTTACCAAAAGATTTTTCTCACATAAACATTAAAATTGCGTAATTTACAAATCGTAAACCGGCATATTACCTGTACACAGGTGAAGTTGAAAAATATTTTCAGGAAAATCACTGTGTTTTAGATTTTTGTTGTGAACGTGTTACAGAAGCACACCAATATCAATAAAACAACTGAGATGTTATATATTTTACAATAAAACACAAGAAAAGCTCACCTTTGCAGCCGCAGTCACGAATTTTCCGAGCAGTTTTCGAGCATGCGCCGTAGACAATTCGCCCGGGAAATGCAATCAATAAAATCAAAACCGTACCTATTAACTAGATTTGTATGATATATAAAGTTTTTAATTTATTATAAGGTCTAAATTAATCTTAAAATATATGGGCTATTTAAAAAGATGCAATACCTAATAACTAATTAGTTTTTTTTAAATCCGTCCGAAAAACCGGAAGCTTGAAACTTTGTTTTTCTTCGTGCTTTCTTCGACCAAAGCATCTATCTCTGCACGTATTCAAACCTTTTTTTAATGGATGTTTGTAATGAGCGTCTTTGGTTATGGTATTTTTCTGTAGAATCAATCCTTTTTCAATTAGCACGTTTTACTCTTTGGTTTGGATCATTGTTAGGACGGAACAAAAAAATTAAAGAAGTTTGCAACTTCTTTAATTTTTTTTGTTCAAAATATTTTCCAAAGTTCCAAAAATTATGTTGGTCAGAATGTTAAATGAAGTAGGTAGATAAAAAAATAAAGTGCTTAATTGATCAAAGATAAACCTTGTATTTGAGGTTTTACAACATAACTAGAAATAACTGTTTGTTTACTTGGACTACCTAACCAATTAGTTTTAAGACAATACAATATCCTTTGTTTTTTGTTCTGAATCGCTAATATGTCTCGTAAGCACGACTTTGAGTTGACTTATTAAAAAAAAACATAATATAATAATTGCCTATCTCCATGAAAATTTAAGTTATCGTCTCTGACTGAACAGGGCTGATAAATTTTTATTGTTATTCGCGAATTTTATTTTGTTGTAAATACTCTCCTCTTGTGAACGTAGTTTGTAAAGACGTAAACCAGTACTGATTGATAACGTAGGTGTAAAAGGGGGATGATGGCATCTTCCAGATCTAGCAATCTCAATACTTCCCGCCACTATAACCTTCTTCGTGATCATTTCATTTCAAAGAAGCGTGTAAAATAAAACAGATAATTTTATTATTTTTTATTGTTTAAACAAACATACCTTTTAAACAATTCTTATAATTACATTCGAAAATTAGTAAAATTATAGTTTTATCTGTTGAAATCATTAATATTAATAAAATAGTATTGTAAGTATAAATAATAAACAATTCAATCGTAAAAAAACATACCCCTGAGTTACCTTAAATTAGCCATAGAAAAAAGGTACAATAATGAAAACAGATCGGATATTATTTCACGGACAAAGATTGCAATTTCGATTCCGTGTGTTGACGAATTTAAGTAGAAATAATTAAAATATTACGGAATGTAGTCATGATTACAAATTAAGTAAGTAGATAATTTGTTGTAATTACAGTTCAAACTTATTATTCGTGTTCACAATGAGAGTTTTATTTCAAAACAACGCATAGTTTACTAATCACATTTAATTAATAGTTATAAACAGGTGATAAAATCGTTATACAGTGTGGCAAACCGTAATAATATACGGTTGCAATAAATTTCGTAAAATTAACACATAAAATGTAATAAAAAATGATAACCAGTATAGTTACACCATTAATCACTTAATAGAGTTTCTTGAAATTTCTTATTGATGTCTTTATTACCGAATTTAATACATGAAACGAAACTAATTACAAACTCGACAATTTTGATTTTTTGCCTTGCAAAAACAAAATATTAGTGCAAAATACCAAACATCGGTTAGTTTTTGAGAGTTTTTCTATAAATCGTAACATGATACGAAATACGAATACACATAATGATACCATTTAGTTCCCACCTCTGGCTAGTATTATATTACTGTACTAACGTACTAAGTAGTATGCATCACTTATATATTTTCTCCTTCTAACCTAATTACTCATGTCCACTTAGAATTTCAAAATAAATAATAGTAAATAGTAACTAAAAATGTACGAAGAAAAATAAATTGTTTTAAAATATAGTCTAAAATGCAATACAAGTTCTGAAATCATTGAAAGGCAGCCGTCAGTATTGGAATCACAGATAGTTCACATTTTACCATTGCATTACGATCGCATTTTACTCTCAGTTTTATTATTTTCCTCCTGGCCAGGGCAGATAGCTGCCCCATCCTTTGCTCGGGTTTGGATCCCAACCTGTAACACACAACAGTGTAATGTAACAAATATAATCGTCCATAGATTCAAAAGAATCATGACGTTAATTGTTTTCCATCATTTAGTCTATTTTTAATAACTGAATAACTTTTGTCGGATTGATGGAATGTGCCGCCTATACACATAAGGCCCATAGCACACGGCGTATTTTAAACGCGCAGACGACGCACAAATTACGCACGTTTACGCAATTCAAACGAGATTCTATCGCAACCTTGTAACTTAAGCACACGGGGTGATTGTGAAACACGCCTCTACTGCGCGTATACGCGCAGGTACAGCGATACAGACGCGCTGTAGTCGCAGCACACAATAAACTATTATTACAACTGAAGCGCGGGCGATGTAGTGGTGCGTTAGTGCACTCCCCTTGCCCCTACTCCGCTCCTTTAACAGGCCTCTTGAAGTTGCCCTCATAAATTGACAAACTTGACCGTGAAGCGCGCCTAGCAACTGCTAAACCAGGGACGCCAAGAAGTCTAACCTCCATAGTGTCTCAAACTAGGAGTAGCACTCCGCACTGTAGGCATAAAATTGTACCTGAAACGCGCGACCACTCTTATGTGGTTAATTCAGTAGAGTATCACACGCGGGTTTAACCTGACGCTTGATGCGCGCTTACTCCAACAAAAGCTTTTTTCGAATTCTTCATCGAATATTCTATCGTATGGATATGATGTTAGCATAATGTTGATTGAATGATTCTATTCTGTAGATATTGTTTTAATTCGAAAGTAAAATATCTAATATAATAGGTATGTTTTAAGAAGTTTCACAAATCTGTCTTTTATTTTTAAGGACTTTATACAACCATAGTTTGTGGCGCGCCATCGCAACCTATGGCGGCGTTTTTATGCTATCTCTTATCTTATCAACTTTTTATGCCAATTTCATTTTGTTATGGTTATCCATAATCCATCCAAAACTTTTTTAGGTAAGTATATGTGTAGGTACCTACCCTAAGATATTATAGTATTTGAACAACTAATTTAGATATTTGTTTTGTAATAAGTAGTCAATAATATTACAACCTGAGTCGTTAAAATCATTATATTAAATTTATAATTTAATAATTGTTTGTCGAAAACGTGTGTCAAGCTCCTCGACTATTATACGTGATATCAAAAGTTACAATTCCGTCGATGAAGCATTTTTTCGCGGTATTAAACCCAAGCAATCTAAAACTATTGTCCAATTTAATTAAAAATAACATAAAAAATAAACAAGTAGTACTTACTACCTATCTCCACATTGAACAATATAACTTTTATCAACAATGTACCTATTACATTACATCTTAACCTTTGCGTGTTGTACTACTAACTTGTATCAAGGAAATTTTTTTTTTCTCACGACTCCCAAGTACTTGGGGCTTGGACCGGTGAGATTTCAGGCGTTGTAATACAAACTACAACGTCGCGAACTTAACCGATTCATTGCCCATGACGCGCCAGGCGCGTCATAAGGAGATATCACGGGAGGCCCTTGACGCACCTGGCGCGTCATATAGAATTTACTTAAAAACAGATTTTAAAAAGTTGAGATAAAGAGAACTATCATTTCTTATCCTAAATTAAACATTGCAGTTGACAATACCCTTGGCCATTAATTTTTAATACATATTTTATAAGTCAGGGATAGCAAACCTTTGGTAAGTTTACAAACTTATACGGGGTGGAAGGGACACGAAAAATTTGAATTTCGCGTGCAACCTTAACTTTTTATGATAACTTTTGTTTTGTGTCTATTCTGTACAAAATAAACTATGATTCTAGAAAAATATTAATTAAAAAAAAAATGAAAATATTTATATAATATAGAACAGAATAAACTTATATTCTTAGATGATAAAAATATCCGATTTTGTTGTATCTTAGTTTGTCTAAACTAACTAAAAAAACCGGCCAAGTGCGAGTCAGACTCGCCCACCGAGGGTTCCGTACACGGAACGTATAGGGTATAGGGAACATTTCACTGATTTATTTTATTTTATTACAATTTAATAAAAAATTGGGCTAGGTAGGTAAGTACCTACATAATTATTATACAGTTCAGGAATCGAATCTCGAACTTTTGCCGAAATTCAGTTTCCAAAACCTATAATTACTTATATTATTGTATTTTATGTTGTGAAATTTACTATATTTTTACAACATAAAAACTAATTAAAAATATTTTTAAGCTTGTGAAAATGAAACCCTTTCATATGATACCCCACATGACAAGGTTAACTGACTTCATAATTTGGAGCCCCATTCCTTACATTAAGCCCTTTTTTTTAGTGATTTAATTAAATATGTATAATTTTCAGACATTTTCCAGAACAAGTACTCTGTGACGATATTACTTGCCAAACTTTTCTTACATTCGTCTTCTTCAGAATCCATAATTTCTTCAATGCTAGTGTTTGAATTATAATTTGTATTTTGACTATTAGTCATGGTACATGGTCCCATTTTACGCTTCTTTGAAATACGCAAAATCGATTGACTACATTCAGGAAAAACATCATTTTCTTTATCGTTATCTTCTTGATAATGTTCATGCTCAATATTAGTGAATAATGCCTCACTACATTCAGGAAAAATTTCGTCTTGCTGATTATCTACAAATAATACGTTTATTATCACAAACAATTGACCTAATACAAATAAATTTACACAAATGTTGACGACCCCCGTAACATTTTACTAAAATAAATAAATCCTACCTTGGGAGGCCATATTTCCTTTGAAAACCAACAAATAAGAATTGAAACACACACAGAACTTTTTCTCTTAGCAGATCGACGCTAGATAACGGCGAAATACGCATAAAACATCATAGGGTGCCAATGACGCTCTAGGTGCGTCATCATGTATGTAGGCCCATGACGCGCCTGGCGCGTCATCGTCCAATGTTCGGGGCCTGGCTAAAGTATGCATGAAAATGATGGTGGCAATGAATCGGTTAAGGTGTATTTTGGATCGTTAAGGGTGCGCCTAGTCTCGGTAAGCTAATGTTATTAAGGTCATGTCCGTGTAAAGTATCATGAACATTAGCGGACTTTATATTAGGTTTATATTCGCATGTTTGCAATTACAGAGTGTGTGAGTGTTATTTCTGTACTTTTACTATAACTTATTCTGTGGTCATATATAACTTTCAACAATCTTGAAGCAATTATCTCGATCTGGAAACTAATAAAGAATATTTTTGTTTTATAAGCCTCCTTACCCTTAGCGACGGCATTTATTTTCTGCGTCTCTTCGTTTGTGAGTGTGAGTATCTTTTGTAGTACTGGCACCAGCCGGCTGCGCTCATCGCCGGGTGGCAGTGTTAGGAACTAGAAATAAAGTTTTAATTTATATCACCATAAAGCATAAATTGTTTTTGTTCAAACAAACGGGAGTCTTCACTGAGGTGGTAAGGCCGATGTTCAGAATACATGGTATGGTGGATTGCTCCGTTGGTCTCACGATCAAAAGCGTGACTGTGGAGCACGGGGTCTTGGCTTCGATTCCCGGAACGGGCAAAAAGTGTTAATGGGTTTTTTCATAACGAATTTCACAGTAGTAGCCCAGAGTTTGTAAGTTGGCGGTAAAATACGCCCGTGCCTTGGAAAGCACATTAAGCTGTTGGTAATGCGCCTGCGACCGGTCGTGTCGGATTGCCATCCCATCGGACTATGAAGAGAGGGAACAGAGAGCGAACCTGTACCTGCACACACACTTGTGCACTACAATATCTCCCACACAGATGGATAATCCCCGCTGAGATTGGCTATCGTGGCCGAAAACGGTCAAGGGGACTATATTTATATCTATATACAGAAACGCTAGTTTAGACTGCGAAATAACAAAAAATTCGTTTTTTTAAAGTTTATTTAATGTCATTGAATGATTGACACAAAATAGTCGGACACACAGCAGAATGACACTAGTTGTAAAAAAAAGTAAAATGAAAATGTGAATTTCGCAGGCTACCCTGACGCTACGCTGCTATTGAGACCTCTAGTCCAACAAGAATCGTTCCTAGATGAAGAAAAATATTCGCTCCCCCCCCTCCCTCACTTTCCGTGTCTTTCCTGTCAGTTTGTACGTACCTTAAGTGTAACATTTTTCATGTACTCTGTGTTGTGTGCGTTTTGTGTGGCTCCTCTAACACGCCTTAGTTCTGACTTCAACAGTTCGCTCAGCTGAGCCATGCGCGCGCACTCGCGCTCTGATTCTGACAGCAACACCGTCACGTGTTTCACCCTTTAAAGTAAAAAAAAAGATATGGTTACGATAATACTTGAGTTTCCAAGAAGTAGCGCAGGACCGGTGAAACCGATGGAAAGAACGCAGGGAGACCTTTGCCCAGCTGTGGAACAGCACAGGTTACCTATAAAAATATTTATGTACTAGCTTTTGCCCGCGGCTTCGCTCGTGGTAAATTCGGGGTAACACAGTTCCCCTTGCACCTTATTGATTTGTAATAGCATCGTTAAGTTTTCCCTTTTCTTCCCTCTTTCTCCCTCACATTCTACTTAAAATATATATATATATGTCCTATGTCCGTCTCCTGGTTCCCAACTGTCTGTACCAAAATTCATCAAAATCGGTTTAGCCATTCAAGCGTGAAGAGGTAACAAACAAACTCACTTTCGCTTTTATAATATTAGTAAGGAAGTAAGGATTCTACAACTAAGGAGTGAAAAATAATTAGTCGCCAGCGGCAAAAATGTCACCAAATTAATAAGAGTGGTCTTGGAGTCATCGGAAAATAAACATGTAATTAATGAGTTACATCTACTAGTTGTTCTATCAATCTGTGGCTATGGCTCACACATGCGAAACTTGTAATTATATTATTCTGGGTAATAGACACAGGCTAAGATAGCATGACATGGGAATTGGGCCTAAATAACTATTACTTATGAACCTGCATACGTTATTTTGTGTAGCTGTTATTTTCATTTCGTTAGCTCAAGCTGTTATAGATCTTTTGTATTATAAATAAATAACTATTCATTCTTCTCCAGTGTTCGATTTATTTACCTTAGCTGTTGAGCTTGCAGTCGCCGCTTAAGTTCAGCAATTTCCTGGTCGGGCGTAAGCGCGAACGATGAGGTGTCCATAGCCTCGTCATCAGGCACACCTTCTTCGAGCAGTCGCTCCAGTGGTACTGGCGATCGTCCACTAGCCCCGCCGGGGAGGTACTGCTTGGACGGTGGTGGTGTTGAAGCTGATTCTGATCCCTGGAACACGGCTTTGTATTATTTAAGTAAATAATTCAGCCTGTAATGTTTCTACTGATAGGATTAAGACCTCAAATCTGCGGAAAAAGCGCGCCCCGTGTTTGTTGGTGTATGTAAGTAATGTCTTCAAAACACCCTAAAATATATCGTTTTATTTACTCAAAGTTAATGTATTAAAGTAGTTTATGCGGACTATATGCCACAAGGCATTCTGTACCAGTCTGTCGTTCCTTTCATCACCTAGTTTTCTTAACTACGTTAGAGTCGGTTTACAGTGTAACTAGCTGTAGCGGAATACTAGTACTTTATATGGATGGAGTTTCTATCTGACCAACACAATACCCACTGGTAAGACTACTTGGTTGTTAGAATTTCAAGCCATTGTCTACAAGTATGGATCTGAGAAAGATGGCTGAGAACAACTGCTTAATGTGTTTCCCGAGTTACGGCGTAATTTCGGTAAGTTATGCATGGTCGCTTATTTGCGAAAAGGTCAAACTGGAATGCAAGCAGAGAGTGTCAACCTAAAGAAAGACGACTGCTAAGCTGGTCTAGGTGAGCCGCAAATAGTACTTTGTTAAGTTATCACATACTAGCTTTTTCCTGCGGTTTCGCTCGCGTTAAATTCGGGGTAACACAGTTCCCCTTTCCTGTTTTGCAGGTACCTGCTACCTGTACAGTAGTATTTGCCCTTGCGCCTTATTTATTGTATTAGCAAGGCTAAGTTATCCCCTTTCTTCCCTCTTTCTCCCTATTAAAAAAAAATAAGCCTATGTCCGTCTCCAGGGTCTCAACTAATCAAAATCGGTTTAGCCATTCAGGCGTGAAGACGTAACAAACAAATAAACTCACTTTCGCTTTTATAATATTAGTAAGGATAATGAGTTCTCCAGACGATAGATTACGTCATATTTAAATTGTTGACGTCCTCTATGTATAATACACCAACTATACCAAACACTTAATTCGTCACAGCACATCACTATAATATGTATTAATACCGGCCATACATTGGCTACAATATAAAGGTGTGTCCAAATATCGAGCGGCAATCGAGCGCGGCTGCCGCGCGCGGCTGGCCGCGCTGTGATTGGACGACTGCCGCGCGCGAACGGTTCTGGCTACCTGCCGCGCGCGATCATTCGTAGTAAACATTCGGCAGTAATTGTGTTTGGACGTGTTCCCAGTCCGATCTCTATGTACGGCAAGCCTATCCCCTGGGAGCAGCAAGCCAAATACTTAGGTGTCATTCTCGACAGCCACTTGTCCTTCGCGGCACATATCAAAGAGGCTCGTTCGCGCGCCGCCTTTGCTATGGGTAGGCTTTTTTTTTTTTCGGTTAGGAAATCATCCAATGACTTCCCCATGGGCATGTTAGACTTGTACTGACTAAAACCCACCCATGTTTCTTCTTTTGCCCTTTACGTTCCGAGGCCGCGGTATCTCTTTTGAACAACCCGCAACCCCGGCAGGCGGAGGCTCTGGCAAGCCCCTCTGCTTTGCTGACTCTCTTTGAGGCGCGCGTGAAACACGAACGCGCCGTCGACACGGCCTGTCGTCAATCGACGGACGGATGGTGAACTACCCATTGCTCACCGCCCACAGGCCCGCATCTACGGTGGCCGGGAGTCGTCTCGCGGCGCCCGGCACCATGGGCGTCTCCCGCGGCGGCTGGGTTGGGCAGATGTTCTCTCCCTCAAACGCCCGGCCACCTCCTTTGCTAGCATTACTGCTTCGCAAAAGGTGGTGACCGCTTCCCATTCCCTCTCGCTCCGGACCATGGCCTGAACCAGGGCCTGACGCGAGAGATCGCCGCCGCCGATCGCCTCTACGAGGGCACGGCGGTGCTCCGCCCAAGCTGGGCAGATCGCCACTATGTGCTCCACCGTGTCCTCCGGGCGATCGTCACAATGGTTGTCACCACACACCCGGGCGCTTCCTCTCGCCCGATGATGTGCAGGAACCTCCCGAAACTTCCGTGTCCGGTGAGGACCTGCGTCAGGCGGTAGGTGAGGACGCCATGACGCCTCTCCAGCCACTCCTCAAAGAGGGGACTTACCACCACTATTGTGGCGTGCCCTGCACGGGGTCGCTCTCTCCATGCCACCATGAGATCGCACCGGAGGTCTGCCCGCCGAGCGGCAACTTGCCGCGGCAGCGGGTTTTCCCCCCGGTGTAGTGCCTCCGCGCGCCACTCAAACAGGCGCGCGAGGACTATCGCCTCCAGATCCCACGGTGGCAGTCCGGCAAGGAGGCTTGCTGCCTCGCCGGAGATCGTGCGGTAGCCCCGGATGAGCCGTATGGCCACCACCTTTTGGGGCGCGTTTAGGTAGTGGGTGGCGCGCCGCCCTAAAGAACGCGCCCATACCGGGGCCCCGTAAAGGGCCATGGACCGCACGTTTCCGGCATAGAGCCTACGGCAGGAGGCGTTTGGCCCCTTCAGATTGGGCAGGAGCCGCTTGAAAGCAGCCCCCGTCCGCTCGAGCTTGGGAGCCAAACGTCGAAAGTGTTCGACGAAGTTCCACCGGCTGTCGAGGACGATTTCCAGGTACTTCATCGTCGACCCGACGCCGATGCGAACCCCTCCTACCGTCAACTGGGATCCCGACGGTGGCGTGTTTCCGCGGCCATGAAAAACCATGGCCTCGGATTTGTGCAAGGCCACCTCGAGACCCAGTAGCCGGATCCTCTCCGCGACTATCGCAACCCCGCGTGCCATGTTGTCGGCCGCCGCCTGGTGCGACCCCCCCTGAGCCAGGACGAGCGTGTCGTCAGCGTAGCAAACTACACTGACGCCGCTGGGGAGGTCGGCGCGCAGCACCCAATCGTAACCGATGTCCCACAGGAGCGGCCCCAAGACCGATCCCTGCGGGACACCGCACGACATCTCTCGCCGGTTCCACTCTCCAGAGCGACCGGGGTATAATTATGACGGCCCTGTCCGTCAGATATGCCCCGACCACACGACGAAGATAGGTCGGCATCCGGTGGTATTGGAGTGCCTCCCTGATGCAGCTCCAAGGCATGGTGTTAAGCGCGTTAGCGATGTCGAGAGACACCGCCACGACAACCCCACCCCTGGACACTGCAGCCTCCGTCGTAAGGGCTCTCACGCGCATGATGGCGTCCACCGTCGAGCGCCCCTTGCGGAAACCATACTGGTGATCCGCAAGATCCGGCCCCGTCCCCACAAGGTGCCCGACGAGGCGGTTTGCAATTACTCTTTCAAAGAGCTTTCCCACCTCGTCGAGCAGCACAATGGGCCGGAATGCGGACGGAGAGTTCGCAGGGCGCCCCGGCTTCTGAATGAGGACCAGCTTCCCCGTCTTCCAACGAAGTGGGAACTGGCCTCTCTCCAAGCATGCGCTTAGGAGCCCTAGTAGTCGGGGCCTGAGAGCCTCCAGGGCCAGGACCCAGGCTTTGCCATGCAAACCACCGATGGTTTGCATGGCAAACCGGGCCCGAGCCCGGGGTGGTGTTTTTAGATTTCAGCCTGCCCACCGCCGCTCTCAGATCTACCCCAGTCACCTCCGGAACATCGTCGTCGTCGTTGTCGTTGTAACTGCCCCACCCGTCCCTTGCAAGAGCCAGCCCGCGTTGCTGAGCCAGTAAGTCAAAATAGTCCATAAATAATATCACTCAGTTCCAGCCTGTCCCTTGCTGTCCCTCAGCGACGCCCTAAGCCGAGGCTCGTACCCCACAGGGGTTGCCCTTAGCGTGTAGTCGCTTAGTTTGTAAATTTATACCCAGGCTGGTGGTCTTAATTTTTAAGGCACCCACAGGATTCGCCCGGTTAAGAAGACGACAACCTCCGTGGTTGAACTGCGAGATGCCATTAAAAAAAAAAATTGGACATATTTCTACGCACAAACATGGACAACGAAACATCGATTCGTTTAATTGAAATGTATGGATCTTTTAAAGAGTTGTGGGATCCTCAACAAAAGGATTACCATAATAAAAATAAACGTGAAGACTTGTGGAATGAAATAGCCAACAATATTGATCTTCCCAAGAAGGAATTAAAGGCTAAAATGAAAAGTCTTTTAAGTTCCTATAGACGAGAAAGGAATAGAGAAAAAACAAGCAATACTACTGGATTGGGTTAGTTAAATCTTTTAATAAATTAAAATAATGTATACCAATATTGCTGTAAATCTAGACCTACTTACTATACTCATAACAATGATATTCAAAAAGTATAGATGGAGTATAGTCATACTTTACACGTCAAAATAACATGCTATGTAGGTACGCCATTTGCATTGCACTGAATGCGATAGACATATTCGGAAATCACAAGAGGGAAGGAGACAAATAGATAAAATAGAAGGCAATTTGAATGTTTGTGGCACGAAATTTGGCGATACAAGGCGAATTTATACTTTTTGAATATCATTGACCCATAAAGCAATTATTATTTATTCTAGTTTTTCTTTTAAACTAAATACATATTATTTTGTTGCAGGTAGAAACCAGTCTTACTCATCAAAATGGTTTGCTTACGAAGCATTTCACTTTTTACATGATAAAAATAATCCTATTGACACATCTGATACAATGGTAGGTACCTAAAGTTTTTTTTTATTCCCAATGGCGGCAAACGAGACGTCAGTAAGTGGTTACCGCCGCTTATGGCCCTCGACAGTGCCAGAGTGCCAGGCCGCTGCCAACCCTGAGACATTAGTTCTTAAGTCTCAATTGACCAGGAATTTCACTAGCTACAGTAAGTACCCTTCAAACCGGAAGTTAATAGTGTGTAGTTAGCAAACTACTAGTTGGCTGCAGAACATATGATACCGCGGTAGTACGTACCTAGACGCATATCTTAACGTACCACCAGTAAAAGTAAACTTTCTAATAATAATAAATTAAGTATAGTTTTATTTAGTACTTATCTTGCCACGGAATGGATCCATTTGTTATAAAATGAGTGGCTAAGAAATTACGATTATCAGTCGGAGTGGTACCCGTAAATTGGTTGTTCTGTATTGCAGAAACTGTTTCATTCGTGGATATATTGGTACTACGTTCCAAATAATCTCTACGAAGAAAATTATGCAAATGAACGCTGGCTAAAACTATTTTCTTAGCTGATGACGGTTTTAGGATCATTACTTTTCTCAGTACTCTAAACTTCGATGACATTATCCCGAAAGCGTTTTCAACTACTCGCCGCGCTCTTGATAACCTATAGTTGAATATCCTTTCCTTGGAACCTTTTTCATGAATTCCGGCAAAAGGAGTCATCATATATGTATTTAATGCAAAAGCTTGATCTCCTAATATTACAAACGGTATTTTTTTTGAGTAGGGTATATTTAAAATTTCCGGTACCGGTACATTAAGTTGTTGATTTTCCAGCTTGTGATATAATTGGGAATTTTTAAAAACCCCTCCATCTGAAATCCGGCCTTGGCAGCCTACATTAACATACATAAAGTTGTAATTTGAATCTACTAATGCCAGAAGAATAATACTAAAGAACTTTTTATAATTATAATATTCTGTGCCACTTCGAAAGGGAGCTTGAATACTGATGTGTTTTCCGTCTAAAGCACCAATAGCATGCGGAAAATTCCATTTCTCATTGAATTCCTTAGAAACTGCGTGCCATTCTTGTTCTGCATGTGGCAACTAAAAAAAAATTTTTTATTAAGTATCCCGTGACCAGTTATGGGACAGGTAATTAACTTTCTTATTTGTTTCAGAATTCGGCACTAGAGAGCTCTCTCTTAGACACAAACAGCAATAGTGGAATCACAAATGAAACGGTAAATACGGATTCAAATAGCAATGCCTCTGAACGTAATATACCTTCAAGAGCATCTGAAAATAAACGTAAAAAGAAACCAGCAAAACGTACTCTTGAAGATTCTGTTATGGATGCCGAAAATAAAATGCTAGAAGATGCAATAGAATTAATGCGCAAACAAGATCAATGTAGCAACGATCCATACGTTGCTTTTGGTATGCACATAGCGGCTGAATTAAGAAAGTATGATACAATTACATTGACAAGAGTTAAACATTCCATTAATAATATCATATATGAGGCTGATATGGGATATCTACAGCAACAGACACTAGGATACCATGAAGAAAGAAGACCTGGATACTTCACATCGCAATTGACTGATCTCTCCGACTCAACAGTTTCTAATAATACTGATACAGGATCTGGATTGACACAGTTAATTCGCGATCTAGATACGTAGAGTTAACCTTTTTTAATTATATCTGGCGCAAACTACTACCTTTTTTATTAATCAAGCATAATAAAAATAAGTGATTATGATAAACACTATTATTCTTTCTTACCTTTACAAAATCCTTAAGGGCTGCTGTTATGGCGTCACACACTTCGGGTATTACTGATGATATGGTTTGTTTTGATACACAAAAGACGTATTGTAGGCTAGAATAGGAGTCTCCTGTTGCTAAATACCGTAAAGTTATAGCCAATCTCTCTTTGGTTGTGATTGCTTTACGCCAGTACGTATCTTCTTTTTTAATATGTGACTCAACCAGGCTATGTAAATGTTCAAACTCTTCCAAGGTTAGTCTTAAAAACTGTGGTGTCCGGTAATTAATTTCATAAGAGATTGACTCAATATTCTGTAACCTCCGTTGAAAAAGTGGTTTCATCCAGCATTTCCTCGTTAAAATATGTTTCTTCTTAGCTCTTTTACGCAATTTTTTAATAATAAGCAGAGCTACGACACATGCGACCGCTTTCATTTTAGTTCTGACGCCAACTGAAGCGCGCGGCATATCTTGGTTGTGCCGCGCAGTACTGCCGCGCAAACATTAGTTGGCTTTGTCCAAACTAGAGCGCGGCAGAAATGTGTCCTACAAATGCCGCGTGTTGCTGCCGCGCTCTTGCTGCTCAATGTTTGGACACACCTTTACCATTTCTCAGCAATTATACTATCGGCCGATGTCTAGATAAGATATCGTAATAATGTACGTAACATACAACTGCTGCATGCTCTATACTGGTCATAACGACACAACAACATGGCGTACATGCATAGAGTTTAACAAGAAGTTAAACGTTGTATAGTGTCTGACACATCATAGTTAAACTGTTTCTTTCTGATGCTTTTTTTTTTGGGGTGGGAAATCACCAAATAACTTCCCAAACAACACAAAAAACAGAGGGTGTGTCAGACTTTTACTGACTAAAACCCACCCATGTTGCTTCTGTTGCCCTTTACGTTCCGGGGCCGCGGTATCTCTTTCGAACAACCCGCAACTTCCTTCAGAATCTTGAAATACATTTATGGCAGGGCTGGCCAATCCCAGGCCCGCGGGCCACCAAGTGGCCCGCCAAGACATTTGAATTTGCCCGCCGCACAAACCAAAGCTGGAATTTCGGTCTGATTTAGAATCACATTTCCTACCTAAGAAAAAAATCAGCCCGGAATTCCAACTTTGGTTCCTATGCACACTAATTTTGGAATCCGTCCCATCAAATTATCAAAAATAAGATGTTTAAAAAACTCTTTTGATAACAGATTTAAGGATTTTGAATCAGACAAACTTCAGATTCAGCTGTTTATAAATCCATTTACTATAGGTTCCACTGATCTGCTTGAATATCCAGCAAACATTCAATTGGAGGTGACAGATATTCAAAACCACACGGCTCTAAAACAAATTTTCTGCGAAAATGTATCATTGGAGCAGCTTACAGAGAGTTTCGCAAGTTTTTGGAAAAACGTTTCGAAGGAAGATTTTCCAGCATTGCGCGACATTGCTATGCAAATTTTAAGCAGGTTTGGTTCCACTTATGTTTGCGAAAAAACATTTTCAACGTTACCATACATCAAAAATAAATATCGTACATCTCTTACTGCTAAACACATTTCGGATTTGATTCTTCTTTCAACATCAGATTTAAAACCAAATATCGAAAAATTACTTTCTGTTAAACCTCTTCACACCTCACATTAACTAGAAATACTAATTTTGTTACTATTTTACTTAATTTGCTTCACAAATAAAAAGTATTGAAACATATTGATGTTTGTTTATTTTACTTTTGTATGTGTATAATATTTTATGTATGAATGGCCATAGTCTGTGGCCCGGCGCCGCCGCAAACTAAAAGATTTTGCCCTCCAGGAAAATCCATTGGCCAGCCTTGATTTATGGACTAGTAATCGGTTTGAGCCGACTAAAAAGAGCAGTAAAACGCAAATAGTCCGAGGCGATATCGATTCGAATCGAAACGTGGAGAATAACGTAGTTTAACTGGGAACAAATTCTGACTCTGTGGCTGTTACTGAGAAATTCCTAATGCAAAAGCCTAGTAAAACTTTACCCAACGACGGACTCGACCCAAGACCTCATGCTCAGGATCGCGCTTGGATCACATACTATTACTATAATACTAGCTTTTGCCCGCGGCTTCGCTCGCGTTAAATTCGCTGCTACCTGTAGTGTTTGTCCTTGCGCCTTATTTATTGTAATAGCAAAGCTAAGTATTCCCTTTTCTTCCCTCTTTCTCCTCCTTATCTCACTTTAAAAAAAAAATAGTCTATGTCCGTCTCCAGGGTCCCAACTATCTCTGTACCAAATTCATCAAAATCGGTTTTGTCATTTCGCCTTTATAATATTAGTAAGGTTTTTTTTACCTCGCCCTCCTCCCTCGGAATCATTGAAACGTTTATATCCATCTCGCCGTCACTGTTCTCATCCTTAGGTATGATTGGCAACATGTACTGGTTTCTGTTAGCGTCATCCACCGAGGAAACTGTGACGTTGCCAGACTTCCTCATCTCTTGGGCGGCAGACAGTTGCTTCATCAATATTTCCGTTTCTTTCTGGAGCTTGGCTTCCAATTCACTGATTTGGGTTTTGTAACATTGTGTTAGTGTGGAGACCTGTAAAATAATAAAAAAAAAAATTGGTTGCCTGTAAAGTCGGTATACGGGCGAAAGTTTTACGTGACAACGACTTTGAGTGGTAAAATAATTTTAATGTGAATATTCATTCGTATAGTAGGAAGAAGGATGAAATAATAGTAACAATTTAAAACATTTATTTATACAAAGAATTATATTTAAAACATTAATTTATACAAAGAATGTCGCACTGAATTTCATATTAACAAAATTTTATTTTTACCTTTACACATACATACGTATTTATATACAAATATACATACAATAACTTGCAATACATTTGCGTACAATGAAACAGCGTTTACTACAACTTAACTTGTTCCTATCTGAGTGATTTATGTCTGTCTCTCTCGCTCTTAGGCGGGCTAACCATGCCCGAGTGGAAGGGACGCGTGCCTCTCACTCGCTCTCATTGTGAGCGCATAACGTGAGCGGAGCGTAACGCAGTTTCTTGAAGTGTCACCCGGCAAACCAATTTATAAGACGTTGTCACGTCAAAAAACAATTTATACCCAAAAAAACGACGCTTAATTAATTTCACATACGCTCGAAGTAGGGATGCCTTCAAAGGCTTAATTTTCGATATTTTTAGAATAGAATGACGACATAGAATGTACTTTTGCTAGTGAATAAAAATCCTCTGTCGTAGCTTACCTGCAACTTATTTTGTGTCCTCTCCGACTCAATTTGCTGCGACAGTCTCGCTAGGTCGGCGTGTAGGCGAGTGGTCCTCTGCTGCGCCCGCGCTGCTTCACTCGTGGCTTCAGTCAAACGCCTTCGAATACTCTCTGCTTCAGATGTTTTTTCAGCAATCTGCTCCCTAAAAGTAGTAATGCTTAAAGCCTGTTTGGAGAATCCGCTTTCCTTCACGGTTTTTATTGTAACTTAAGTTTGAAGGTCAGAGATATGTAATGCCACACTGTGTCAAAGAATACAAGTTCTGATATGCATACTTTTTACTTATATCACGACGACATTAATGGCATCGGCTTTCCAGGTAAAGGTATTTGTACCATGTTATTGAATTATTATAACAATAACTCCTTTGTCAAGTTTTGTGTATTTAAAAACACAATTACTTATTTACTTGTATTCGAATGAAACAAGAAAAAAAAAAATCTTGTTTTAGAACCAGTTTGCTACAAATAAAAGTAGTCAACATAAATTTTATGATTGCAACAACAAATAAACCGTTGTTTATTTTAATCAGAATTTGTTGTTGATCATATTTGTTAAAATTACAAAAACAACTTGTGTCTGGTCTGAAAATATTTATAATGATAAAAAATGGTGTTTTGTTAACACTATTATCTGTTTTGGTCAATCAAATAATGAAACTAAGACCTTAGTTTCATTAGAAAATTGACGAACAATAGTACTTTTTGCTACTATTAAGTGCAATACTATCGCTCTCCACTTCCGCACTAGTTGATAAAAAATAAACTAGAAACAATAATTCCTAAAAAAAAAAACAATTTAGGAGCTCTGTGTTCCAAACTTTTTGCTTTGAGTGTCTATTGTACAATATTTCGAATGTTGTCGATATTAAAATAAAAATTGCATCTTTTAAATTCGTCATCTATCAAGTCTTTTTACAACTAAGTTCGTTTCGGGTTTCATTCTAGCCAAAAGCATACTAGTATTTTAGACATAGCGAAAAATAATATAGATGTACATACTGTGCCGTAGTTAGTTTCGCCGTTAATATCTCTATCTGCGCTCTAAGAGCCGCAGCCTCTTCTTTCAGTTGCTCTTCTTGACTATGGTCCACGGTTTGGTTCTGACGTAACACTGCTTGAGCTCGCACCTAAACAAAAGAGCATAAATATACTTACTGAAATTAGCAGTTAAGTAAAGCCATTTGCATCGAGAACGTACCTTGTAGCTAGTATACTCAGTTTTTAAATCCGCCAATTCTATGTTGGTAATTTTCAATTTTTCATTTAGTTCCGAATTCTTGAACTCCAATTTCTTAACTCTACTGTTGAGCTCAGCCTTATCTTCGCCAAGTGCCATTATAACTTTTTCCTTGTCTGTAAGCAATGACGTCATTTCTAAATCCGACTCCTCGTTCTTTCTCTTTTCATCTTCAAGGTCTTGTTCTAGTTTGGATACGATAGTGTTCTTCACTTGAATCATGTTGTCCTTATCCTTCCCATCTTCGATTGCGTGCTGTAGTTCTTCCTTGACCAGCCTGTTTTGTTTCTCCTCAGTCTTTATTTGCTCCTCCAGCAGTTTTATTTGTGTTTTCATTGCTGTGATTGTTCCTTCTTGAGTGTCTATTGTCGATTCCATCTATAATTTATTATTTTTATGTTATATTTATTTTCTTATCTATACATCAGGACCATATAGGTTCTATATGCTCCTGATGAACATTGGGTTTTTCAATCAGGAATTTGATTGTAGCAGCCACGGAGTCTGCATTTGTGCCCTGTTGATAGCAATAGGCTAGCCCCTTGGACTTTAACATAACAGGCGAAATATGGGGTATGTACACCTCTGCCTTGCTTTATGGGCATTACCGGGCGTGATATTATGTACGTTATGTAAAACCTACCTGCATCATTTTCTTCTTGCTTTCCTCCATCTTTGTCGATAGTTCCTTCATAGACCTTTCATAGTCCTCCATTTCAAGACTCAATACATTTTTCTTTTTGACGTCGCGTCGAGCTTTCTCCAAATTGTCTTTTGTTACTTTGTGAGCTTCCATTTCAGTTGCTAACTGTTGTGTTTTCAACGCTAATTCCACTGAAAGATCAAACATATGAAATGTTAGTTAAGTATTAGTTAATCCATATTTTCCTCGAATGTCCCGAATATCAGTATCAAACACCACACACCACACTTGCACAATGCGGGTTGGCGATTCCAGAACGAAGCCTAGCGTTTTCTCACGATGTTTTTCCGTCACCGTGAGTCAGTGTTGTCCAAGTAACTTACTACTGTATACAGATTAAATTATAAAAATGTTACCTTTCAACTTGTCTAATTCAGATGTAACATTTTTCGCAGCTTCAAGATTAGCAGTTAAAGATTTAACTTTTTCTTCAAGTTCATTATTTTCAGTTAGATTTACAACTGTGATTTCTGTTTTGGAGCTACCAATTTCATCTGTAGAATTACCAGATTTGCTCTCACTCAGCAACTTCTCAAGTATAGCTTTATCTTTCTCTGTTTGTTGCATTTGAGTAATGGTCTCGTTTAATTTCTTCTTCAGCTTTAAGGCAAATATCCGTAACTTTGTGTATCTGTAAAAACTACTTTTTATTGAGTGTTACAAAATAAAGGATTAAATCATAGGCACTATGAAGTATATTCTGGAGTCGTACTTTTCTTCAAATGTTTCATCAAGGTCTTTCATTCTAGAATGTTCTTCAGCTTTGGATATAGTAGATGTGGACATATTATCTTCATTTGGTAACTCTGCTGTAACAAAAAATATACTATTTAACCTTCGCAATTGATTCATTACGAAACAAGTGTAGAAGATTTTAAGTATTACTTTAATGGCGTTTTCTTGTTCTATAGAGACAAGATTGAGTGGATAATTTACCTGAAGTTATGTGCTGTTGTTTAAGCTTTTCAATTTCTTCCTTCAAGGTGGCTATTATCTCATCCTTTTGTGACAAGTTTTTCATGGCATTATCCATGTCAACATTCAATTGATTGGCAGTTTCAGTCTTTTCGCTAGTCTTCTGTTCCGCATTCTTTAAATCACTTTCAAGACTTTCATTCTTTTTTATTAGTTCCACTTTCTCTTGGTTAATATTTTCTCGATCTTTCTCCAAAGTCTCTACTAGCTTCTCCATTTCAGAAACAGCTTTTTGCAGTTTGGATATGGCCTCACCACGCTCTTTGAGGGCCTGATTGATTTCTTTCATTTCATTCAACAGTTCCGTATTTTCAGACTTATAGCTCGCTAATTTAGACTTAGCATCTTCATATTCGACAATAAGGCTATCGAATTCCTTGGATTTGTTTCGTGCATCTTTTATTTCTGACAAAAGCGAGGAATTTTCTTGTTTATATGCGGCCACCTTAGTCTCTAATTTTGCTATATCAGTCTGTAAAGACACATTCAAATCGGATAAATTGTCATCTTTTGGCTGCTCCAATGAAAGTTTTAAAGTTTCCACTTCTTCTTTTAATAGCCCGTTCAGGTCTTGTAAACCTTCATGCTCTTTTTTCAGCAAACTGAACTGCTCCTGCTGAGCCATCAAATTACACTTCAACATGTTAATCTCACTCTCTTTTTCTGCTTTGAACTTCATCTCAAAAGCAGACTGTTCTTGTGTTAGCAATTCCAATTGAGAATTTAAAGACTGTAATTCTGTTTTTGTTTTAGATAATTTGTTGGCTAAAACCTTGTTTTGATTTTCAAGCTCAACAACATTATCTCTTGCATTTAGTTTTTCTTTTACTAAACTAGACTTTTCACTCTCTAAAGCTCTTACTTGCAAGTTCAACTTATCAAGTTCATCACTATTTTTCGTTTGATTATGCAGCTTGTCATTTAATTTTGCATTTTCAATTTTCAAAGTTTGCATGGATTTCTGAAGATCATTGAATTGATGAGTAACATCATTTAACTTTTGAGTGCATTCATTTAGGTTTTCCATTAGTAATTTATTTTCATCTAATTGCCTTGTCTTTTCATTTAAATCGGAAATGAGTTTGGAGTTTTCATTTGCGCTGTTTATTATTTGCTGTTCTAAATTAGAAACTTGGTCTTTTAATACCAAGTTCTCTTCAGTTATTACAGTTATTTGAGAATCTGTAGTATCAGCAGTATCCATTTTAGATAGTGTTACTTCATTTAATTGTTTTTCTAATTCTGAGAGTTTTGTTTTCAATGATAGGTTTTCACTGTTCAGTTCATTAATTTGATTATCAAGTACTTTTGATGCCTTTATAATATCATTCTGCCATTTAGGGATATTTTCTGAATATTCTTTAACTGTTTTGGCTAGAATAAATCTAGAATTTTTCAACTGATTGATACAAGCAGCACACTTCAAAATTTTGTCTTTGTAACTCCTCAATTTTACATTTGCTTTTTCTTTTTTAGCTTTTTCAGACTCCAACATTTCATTTGTCTCATTAAATTTAGCTTCATAGTCTACATTGCTTTGAACTTTACTTTCCAACTGTTGAATTTGAGAATGTAATTCTTCAATTTGTTTTATGTAATGGTCTTCTGAAAATAAAGAAATATTTAATACAATGTATCTTTATTAGGTGAAAACACTCAGCAGCAAGCCTTACAAAATGACAAAGGAATGAATACCTGTGTTGACACTTTCTTCTAATTTCTTCAGTTGTTCTCTCTGTTGCATTCCAATATTGTTAAACTCAGCTGCACTAGCTTCAAACTCTGTGAGTTGACTCAACAACTGCTCATTTTCTTCTAACAGGCGATTGTTCTGTCTTCTTAGTGAAGTGACTTCTATATCAAGATCAGATAATTTCTGATTAATATCTGCTATCTTGTTATCTTTTATGATCAAATCAGATTTGTAATCATTAATGTTTTCCTCATAGTTAACACACTTAGTATTAAGTGCTTTTATCTTGCTCTGAGCAGAATCCACTTCAGTTATAAAGTTGAGTTTTTGTTCTGTCAATGAATCAACAAGTTCTTGCAGAGTTTTTATGTTTTCCGTACTTGCATGTTTTTCCTTCACACATTTTTCAAGTTCAGTTTGTAACTCTGTAAATAATTTAATGTATGTTAGTACCTAATAAATGAATCTACATGAGCTCTTATCAGATAATCATTCATTTTCAAAGAGAAAATGTATTATTTTTTATTAATAAAAACTATTCAATTTAAAATAACATAAATACCTGTTTTGGCTTGTTTAGCTTTTTGAGCTATCACAAGTAAGCCTTTGCATTTGATTACTAGGTCATCTTTGCTCAGGTCATCAAATGGAGTCTTTTTAAAGCCACTGTCTTGAGTCTAGAAAAATAAATAAACTTTAAGATATTAAAAGTCTGGGGCTAATTAGTTTAAATGTTAACTTGTAGTATTTACTACAGTTATGTACCTATAATTAAAATTTTCATAGTAGCTTAAGAAGATCTATAACAGATATTAAAAATTAAAGAAATATCACAAGTGCAGATACTGCCAAGTAGGTAAATGTTTATTTTTCAAGGACAGGATGCTTTCATCGT
Organism: Ochropleura leucogaster; assembly: GCA_958449745.1. Taxonomy (NCBI): domain Eukaryota; kingdom Metazoa; phylum Arthropoda; class Insecta; order Lepidoptera; family Noctuidae; genus Ochropleura; species Ochropleura leucogaster. The sequence goes on along the minus strand of OY288203.1, from coordinate 11,620,478 downwards.
ATACGTAGGCAGCAATCAAAGTTGTGTGTTTACTAAATTGTTTGTAGCGAAAAGAATTCCATAAACCAAGCAGTTACAGTAAATCTTTAATGTAGTATTGTACTTGAATTGAAACATGAGTTTACGTGTGTGTTGTTATGGGGTTTAAAATAGTGTGTAAAGTTTGTTAACAAACCGATGACTCTGGATGATCCATGGCGGAATGTTTAGAAGCTGTATTTCATTCTTGAAACAAAAATGAAGGGCTTAAAATTATTAAAATGAACACTGGTACATTCAAGGAATTAATGTGGCTTTCTGTATTTTTCTTAATAACTTCACATCACAAATTATTCACAATCACAATTCTCTCCAACTAGCACGTATTGTATGTCAAAATAACGTCAATGTCAGCGTTTGTTAATATGTCACTGCTAAAAAAATCTTTTAGGGTGGCTACCATTTGAGTCCACTAACAAACCCGGTTAACCGATTTATTAGTATTGCCATCCGTTGGGGAGACAGTAGACGGTCAATAGTGGCCGCCACCACAATGCTATCACTCGTGAGCAATAACACTGATAATTATTTTATCTAATTTTGTTCTTTTCCCAGAAACAGTGGCGTGAGCCGCTTGGTACGGAATATTATGTCCACCAATACTACCGAGTGTACCTGCCTAGTGGCAAGTGGGAATCGGGTCTCTGGCGCTATCGTCACCAAACATAGGAAATTTGCTAGGTGCCACAACCTTCTGGCTTGCTACGTGGCTGCGATTGGGTGGTCCTTGTGCGGTTCCACATCGCTGTCAATGTGGTGTAGCAGTCGATGGCTTCGGACATTATGGCCTATCCTGCAGTTATAGTGCAATGCGCTAACATTATTGATGCCATCCGTCGCACAGTGAGTGGGCCGAAAATAACGTTTCATAGACTTATAAATTGTTTTTCTAATTTGACCTATTTCTTTAATGGAATCTGTTAAGACATGCTTCTTATTAATTTGTTCTAAGTATGAAGTCATAACCACAGGAAAAGATACACTTTCGTTTTTTTTTCAGAAACTTTGTATGGAGAAAACCATAAAATAAGCTATATCTCGGCTGTCGCGTGAGTGCGAGTTATTTTCTTTCACATGATTTTTGCTCTATTTTTTTACTTATTTCGATGTATAACACCACCCTCGCAGAAGTGCGGTTACTGAGAAAAGTATTTATCTTTCTATCTACATTGGCTTTATTAACAAATAATCATATACTTATCTCTAAAACCCACAGAATAGCGGTCATATAAAAATGGGTACAAGTCTACAACACCGCACACACAAAGTTCCATATCAATGCGATTTTTTTTTAAGTGATTCTTTATGATATTCCTGACAACTTTTACACTTGTGTTTCTTCTAAAGTTGATAGTTTGTCTGAATTAATTAATTTTTGTTCTTACTTATAATTTTTAGTTTAAAAATTTGAAACGACTATCGGCACAATGATCGCTTATTTCAGACACCACATTGCGACGTCATCATACTTGATTTCGCTGATATTATCGTAAACACTTACAGCGTCGTGTCGTCGTTGTGTTTCTTTTTTTATCTTTAATATCTTATCATTTTTAATTTCTTATCTGTGTTATTTAGCTGGTTTATGTTTATTTTAAATCCTTACTTCCTTACAACTGCATTATAAAAACGAAAGTGAATTTGTTTGTTTATTTATTTGTTACGACTTCAGGCCTAAATGGCCAAACCGATTTTGATAAATTTTGGTACAGAGACAGTTGGTTGACCCTGGAGACGTATGCACATAGCTTAATTTATGTTTCTAATGTAATAAATGATGGAGAAAGAATGAAGAAAAGGTTTCCTTTTTCATGCCACTTTCATCCTCATATAATGATAAGTTTTCACTTATCTTTGCTATTACAATAAATCAGGCGCTAGGGCAAAACCTGCAGCTAGCAGGTACCTGCAAATCAGGAAAGAGGAATTGTGTTTCCCCGAATTAAACGCGAGCAAAGCCGCGGGCATAAGCTAGTATATATATATAAAGGCCAATGTCCAAAATGGCCGTATACAATAAAGGATTTCGGAATACACTATAATTAATTGACTTTTTATTATGGATGTTGTAACTACTCTCCTATGGCTTAGTGTTTAATACCGGGTTACTTAACGCTAGTTACTTGACGCCACTGCGTTTCACAAGGCTCTAGGTACTGATTAAGGCGCCTGTCCGTGCGTGTATAGCCTAAGGTTCGGTTTAAATTACGTGCTTACGCGACAGGATTTAAAAGACCGAGAAGTTCTAAACTGATTTATATTTAGTTAGTCGATTTTTTTCGCTTATGTCATAAAATTCCATTACGTAGTGCTCCTCTATTTTATAGTGTAATGGCGGCTCTAGTCATCACTGCTATCGTTTCATGTGTGTGAATGATTAAATTAATAAGTTTTATAGAAAATATGTGTTTTAAGTGTTGTAATTAATTGAAATGTGATAAAAGCTCGTATACTATTATTTCATCGACCCATATAATTCTTAATTTTTCCAGGTAAGCAGAAAATATGTGGTTGATATTCAAGCAATATCTTTTTGTCGCATTCGCAAACCTTTACGGGGCGCGTCCATGAGTAATATTGTGGTTTACTTTGCTTTTATTTTAACACAACGTCAAGTCTTGTCAAAAGTCCGGCTTGTTGCAGCTAGCCTAGCTTTGACTGAAAAGTGTAGTGTGATACTTTGATGATACATTCTTGGTACGAAGTATGATCGTAGGATATTGTTACGCTTATTCAATGAAGTATTCTGAAATTATGATAACTTCAGTAGGGACATACATAAAAGCGTAGTGTTAAGTTCTTGTTGTAGTTGACGGATTTTTAATATTTGCGCAAGTAGAACGGGCAAAAGAAGACGAAATGTCGAGTGACGAGGATAAACCACCTGCGCCGCCAGTCAGGCTCACTAGCAACCGGGCCACGGACCGTGGCGACTCTGTAGCCTCAGTGGACATGAGGCCTCTTCCAAAAGGTAAAACACATCTTGGCAGCTATCCAGTTAATACATGTGTAATTTAAATATGTATTGTATCCACCAACCAATTGTGTTAATGAGTTTGTAAACAATAGACAGACTAAAAGATGATTCAACAACAATTTTGAAGCCCTAAAGACATTCTTTATTTATACGCTGACCTATTGATTCTTTTGCTTGTACTGATCTATCACCACTTTCAAGTGAAGGATTGGTTGCTCAATTATTGCCAATTGTTTCAGAACCTGATGATGGTGGTGATAGGAAAAAGAAGACATTGAAGGCTAAAATCAAAGGCTCTAAAAGTACTGCTCACAATGACAACAAACCTAATATTAGCTACCCAACAAATTTTGAACACACAGTTCATGTGGGCTTTGATGCAGTCACTGGAGAATTTACTGTAAGTAGCTTTATAGTGTTTTGTGACAATAGTATGTTATAATAAATAGTCACCATGAAAAGATTAGTTTTTTAACCCTATTGGGTCTTCGGGGAAAACCCATGACACATCAGTGTACCTACCCATACCATATCATACCACCCCCTTGCAAAATATTCATTGCACCAATATTGTGATGTGGCCATTTTTAAGTATTGACTGACTGTAATAACAATCCAATTTATTAAATACAGTTCTGTAATTTGTTACTATGAGTAACCTGTAGCCTCTTTTGAATTGGTAATGCATAGGTGAAGAATTTTGTACAATCCTAAATAATTAAAAAAAAAATGGTATCCGTAATGATTCGACAGCACTAATGCATGTTTGATGCAATATTGTGATGTCATGAACTTCTGGCTTTTCACAAATTTCTGGCCTGTTCTGGAGTCCCTGTGGAAACCAATTATCCATATTTAAATCCAGACCCTTATTATTATACTGTTAACAAAAACAGAGTGAGCTTATTGCCTAAACACAATGCCTCACAGCTTTGATGCTTTTGCTTTCTTATAAAAGTGGCATATCAAGTATTTTTATTTGACATTTCATTTTAATTATTCTTAGTTGTTAACAAGTAAATTAATAGCAAACCTGGAGCATTGTAACTTGATATTACTCCATAAAATAATAATTTTAGCTGCATTCAACTGATGATTTATTTAATTTTAAATGTAAACTAACTTCTTGACAATGAAATATTTTATTAATATTTAGTTGAAAAAGTATAATAAAAGCATGTTTATATTAGAGAATGTATCCATATTTAGAATTACTGACTTATGGGTTAACACCATGGAATGTTTATATACCATCATTGTTGAAAACTGTGTGATGGTGACTTAGCTGTCTGTTTGTGATAAAATGTATTTAAAACTAAAACAGTCCTTAAGGAACAAGTAATGATATCATGTAATTGAGTTCCATGTATTACCGCTTTTGTTTCAAGCTGCCTATGACAGTAAGTAATAGCTTAAATATTATTATATGTTTAGTATATTATCGCATTATACTATGTTGTAATACATAATGTGATAATGTACATCTTTAATAATTTTGTTCATCCACTCCTTACATTATTTTATTTGTTTTAAGTTATTTTTCATGTTTACCCTATTTTTGTGTAAAATGCAAATCTATGTGTAGCATGCGTAGTCTACTCTGTATAAAACCTTTAGTATAGGTTGTCATAACATCCATCTACTGCAGTCCCTGCTTTAGTGTCATACTTCCATAAAATACTATGATAGTGTCATAATGTAGGTACAGTTCATTATGTTATTAATAATTTCATTAGTGTAGAAATAACTTGCAGATCAATTGCTTGGAGACCATTCATTATTCCTAGCTGTTTACTATTACATTTTAGTAATGTTTATGTTGTGTACATAAAAACATTTTATGTCATTAATAATGTTATACTCAGGCAGTTAGTAGATCTATTACTATCACATTTAAAAGTTTTGACACAAGTATTTTGCATGACTTATTATTAAATATTACTTCAAATAAATCTTGTTGATCTATATTCTTACTACAATTTAAAGTTCAACAAATATGGAATTATTCCTGCGCTTGTATGAGCAAAAGCATACATTTGTCAAATCACAAGGTAGTTTAAGAATTGTCACCTAAACTCGTTTAGTGGTGCTGATGGCCATGAGCAGAGACCATACTAAAATTCGAGTTTAGCTCTGTGTACAAGCGTACTCATGCTTAATAAATGGCTAAAAACCATAGAAGTTTTGAATAAACTCTGCATGTATATTTTACTTTGTCTCTGCCCCATTCTGAGTGTACAATGGTTCTTTTAAGGGCATGCCGGAAGCGTGGGCGCGGCTGCTCATGGCCGCCAACATCAGCAAGCAGGAGCAGAAGAACAACCCGCAGGCCGTACTGGATGTGCTCAAGTGGTATGATGCGTCTGCCACCCAGCCTCCACCTTCTAAATACATGACGTCTGCACAGATGCATACTACACACTCAGGTTTGAAACCAAACTTTTAAAACAAATAAGTAACATTGATATGTTGTATTATCATTGTCTTGACTAAAAACCAGTTTAACTTATAAATATTTCTAATGCAATATCTTGAGGCTGACAGACAACTCTTTTTCTCTCTGATGACAATAATCATCTCAACCTCGATTCCAATTACATTGTACTTATCGCCATTTTTTACAGGATCGTCAGTGTCCCGAGTGTCCTCTAGCAGTCCGTCGTCGTCGACACCCACGGATACGGAACACCCTGAGCCTCCACCGCCGCCCCCTTCCCGACCCGATCGCACCAAGAGTATTGTATGTATCAGTTTCTTCTACTTTTTATCTATATACGCTCAACAGCTGCTAAAATCACTATTAAAAGTTTTTAATAGTGATTTTCGCCTAATCTGTTGGTTAAAAATTATGTTATTACAAGCTTAGTATTTTGAATAAAATACTTAGGTTGCATTTTGAAATTAGTATTATTATTTCACGAAAAAATCACTTGCTGAGTGTAGGTAAAAGACGTTTTATTTGTCAGTGTTTTCATGCACATGTGTCTTTTCAGTACACAAAGCCGATCGAGGAGGAGGAGGCCCCACCTCCCCGACCCGCGCCTGCGCCTGCGTCTCCCCCGCATGTACCGCATCCTGCTCTCACCACACACTCGGTAAGTCATTTTAGTTTCTTAAACCAATACCCAACTTGTATTAAAACGCGTAAAGTATAGTTTAATTTGTTATCAGATTGTATTCTACACTACTGCGGTTTTGTATTTAATGATTAGGTAGCTATTATAATATTTTTCCCTGTTATTTTGTATTATAAGTACTATTTAAAATTCTCACTATAAATTCATTTTTGAATAAAATTGGGTTTCCTCAAATACTACAGTTAAGTTAAGGTCACGCCAATTCAATTTAAGTATCAATAACTTTTATTTGTGGCCTAATCGTGACGGTCATTTGGCGATGACAATACACATTAATGGAGATATACTCTTAAATTTTAAACTTGATGTTGAAGTCGTTGATCAAGCATGAAAGCATGAAAGTCAGAACAACTTATGAATACGCGAACTGTTTGTTGGGGCGTTCTTTCTCGCAGCAGTTGAGAAGCGACTTGACTTGATTTTTGTGCGGAGATATTTTATGTACCGAAGTAAGACCATAAGTTGCCTTGTAGGCACTGTTTGCAGCAAAGCGGAGATGAGTGAAACGTAGAAATGACGAGCGGAAATCGACTGTTCTCTGATTAATCAAATCGTGTACATTTCCTTCCACGGGAGCAGATCCGTGCGCCCAAGCAATTATATAATACAAAGTTGTGTCTGTTCAGATCTGCAGTCGAGCGGAGGTGGGTGCGGGCGCGGTGCTGGACCGGAACAAGAACCCTGCGGGCGCGCCGCACACGCCGCCCGCGCATACACCGCACGCGCCTCACGCGCCGCACGCGCCTCACGTCCCCCACGCACCGCACGCCCCCCACGCGCCGTCGCCGGCGCCTAATGGCGCGCAGACCAATACAGAAACCGGGTAAGAGATCAACGTCTTCATCTTCTTGCCTAGATCCCATTCTCCATTCTGATCATCGGCCTTCTCACGTTAACATTTTAACCACCCGTCCATCAATTTTTTGGTCTTCCCCTCAATCTCTATTTATCAAGATTTATATTCATGACATGATACCAGAAATGAACATCAGCTAAAACTCCCAGCTTTTGAAATGTGACTTGGTCAGTTACTTAGAAAGTTGCAGGTAGTCGTACTTTCCAAAACATAGATCCGAACCTTGTTCCTCTAATTTACTGAAAAAAAAAAAAAATTACAGAAGAGCAACGGCCCAGCAGCAAAGGAAAAAGAAAATGACTGATGAAGAAATATTAGAAAAATTAAGAACTATTGTTAGTGTTGGTGACCCCAATAGAAAATACACTAAAATGGAAAAGATTGGTCAAGGGTAAGTCCAAAAGAAAATCAACAAATCTGCATGCATGTTTTCGAAATAATGACCTCAATTTCTTTGATATTAAATCTTAATTTCCTCCGTTCTTCTGTTCTAGAGCGTCAGGTACAGTGTATACGGCGATAGAAACTTCTACGGGTATGGAGGTAGCGATCAAACAAATGAACCTTAGTCAGCAGCCTAAGAAGGAGCTGATCATCAATGAAATCCTCGTCATGCGGGAGAACAAACATAACAATGTAGTCAACTATCTTGACAGTTATCTAGTTAATGAAGTGAGTAATGGAGTTTTTTTTTATTTGATGATAATGCAAAACTGCACCTTGTATCCGCAAACTGGGTGTTGCAACCGATCAGAACTTTGCGTGACGCCATATAATTTGCGTAGTTGTTTGTGACGTTGTCTATGTCACAATGCAAAAAAGTCGCTAATCCCACCTACAAACTGTTACGCAGTTTGGCGGGTCTACTAAATGTACACACGACGGCTGGCAACCTATTCTAAACTATTATAACCTGAATCTCTCTAGATCAGGTTAAAATGGTTTTACGTAGGTTGCTGTGCCGTCGTGTGTACAACAATTTTGGTGCAAAATAAATGATTTATTTATTTAGTTTGAACTAGACTTATATGAAGAAAAGAGCTAAAGCTAGCTATTTATTTGTCTGATGATAAAGAATAATTTGGCATGATGCTCCACAATGTAAGCTGGAACATCATAGATTGTAATTATGATTTCCATACTTACGAGGTTGATTGACGTCAGATATTGCATAATTTGGTAGGTTGCGCTGTCGCTTGAAATTGCTGACGTCACTAAACACGATAAATGCAAATCCGCTAATATTGCTACGAAATCACTCGTCACACGACGCTCGTAAACGATCATATTAATTAAGCTTTCTTTCTGTACACGTGTTAACACTTTCCATTTAACGTGTAGGAATTATGGGTGGTCATGGAATACTTAGCGGGTGGCTCCCTCACGGACGTGGTGACGGAAACGTGCATGGATGAGGGCCAGATCGCCGCCGTGTGCCGCGAGGTGCTGCAGGCGCTGCACTTCCTGCACACCAACCACGTCATACACCGGGACATCAAGTCCGACAACATATTGCTCGGGTTAGATGGGCAAGTGAAGCTGAGTGAGTATTGTATCGTGGACTGTATTTTAAACTAGTGTCTGACAGAAGGTTCGGTTTCGGCCTAAAAGGCTGAAACTATGACCGAAAGCGAATACAATGTGCATTCGGGAGTTTTCGCGCTGTGATCGGCCATGTTTGGCGCGTTGAATCAATGAATGAATCCCATCAGAGCTAATGTCATGATTTGGTTGAAGTTGTGGTGGTGAGTATTCGAGTGACGTATTTTGAATTTGGTAAGTTTTATCTCGTTTCATTATAACATAAGAACGGGTAGGAAACATCAAAAAAATATTCGATATGACTGATAAAAGTGATCCTTGTAAGGAAGTTTCAGTTTCGGCCGAAACAGAGGCCGTTACCCAAATTCACTTTCGGTCGGACACTATTTAAAACATTTAATTACTTGCCCAATGTAAATAGATTTGATAGTTGGACTGCGTTCTCACTGGCGTAACATTATCATAAAAAATGTTGATATCTCCATCGCCCTCTTTTCTCTTACTTGAATTTTTGTCTTATCAGATATCATGTTATTACCCGACTGCGCGAGGAAAGAACAAAGACAGGTTATGTGAATGTTTTGCCAGTGGCAGCACACAGTTGAAGAACCTCGTCTACTAACTATCACAACGCTTGTATTTCTGTAAGTTTGGCCGATGCTTTTTTTGTTCGGTCGAATTCAGACACAAATACTATTAAATTCCTGATATAATATCAACTAATATAAAATGGGTGTGGGTGGCTAACCCAGGAGCCCATGCTCTCCATTCGTGCTTACGACCACTACACAATAAACCTATTGGAGCGTTGCCAAAATCAGAACGAATGCAGCCATTTTGATTTTGTAATACAATTTCAGATGTTCGCGAGTTCTGGGCAAACTCAGCATATTATTATATTGGACTCATACGCTGAGTTCTGGGCAGCGAAAGTGATGTACTTGAAGCACTAAAACATTATCAAAAATAAATTGTTTTATTTTTGTTTTAAAAACTTTGCCCCACACTAGGTATTTCTCCTGTATCGTATGTGCGTTTACAAAATTTAAAAAAAAATAATCACCATGATATTTTTGTTACAGCTGACTTCGGTTTTTGCGCCCAAATATCTCCTGAACAGAACAAGCGGACGACGATGGTCGGCACGCCTTATTGGATGGCGCCTGAAGTCGTCACGCGAAAGCAGTATGGGCCTAAGGTATGCTACATTACTACATTTGCACCACGAATTCTTTCAGATTGAACATAGTGTTTTATTGAAGCTAAAGTAGTATTATTCTCCTGGAGAATGAAAGAATTGGCCTGGCCTGCTGATTCCGAAGAGGGCAGATATGCTTGATTTTTGCACTTAATAGATATTTATCTGCGTCGGATTAGACTGGAAACAGACTACCATAGTTAGGAAAAGGCTAGGCAGTTGATAAAATAGTGTTTGAATGGGTATTTAAATGTCATTGCAGACGTGTTCATTTGTAGTCAATATTTATGCCTAGTGGATTTATCCTTTGTAACATATTAATATCTATTCTTTTATCACATGAAGTCTTACTAGCTTTTATCCACGGTTTAGTCCATTTTAATGCCAAAAGCCGACACACACACGACGGTGTGTGGAAAACCGTTTTAAATAAATAAATAAATTATTTTATTTCCGTTCAGGTGGATGTATGGTCATTAGGTATAATGGCAATTGAAATGATAGAGGGTGAGCCACCATACCTGAACGAGAACCCGTTGCGCGCGCTGTATCTAATAGCGACGAACGGCAAGCCGGACATCAAGGACAAGGAGAAGCTTAGCACAGTGTTCCAAGACTTCCTCGACCAGTGCCTCGAGGTGGACGTCGAGAGACGCGCCACCGCTCTCGACTTGTTAAAGGTACGATTTTTTTCATATGTATGTTTAAATGATATATGGTGAAGCACAGTTCAGGGCACTTTTCACTGTCGACTATTGTAAACCCTGCGAAAGGTAGGGCACAGGAACGCGACTGCTGTAGCATCGCTATCATATATAGATAGCATAGCATCCGTTTTCAGTCACCGGGTTCGTGCGGCTTTTTTAATTTAAATTCCTCTTTTGGAATTCATGTAATCAACAGTACGTCGCAGATCCATCATTTTATTCATAAATCGTATGGGCTCTCTAAAAATTGCAAATCGAATGACCATGGTTTGACGAGTATGCTCAGTCTAGCGAATAATGGCGCATCCTCACGCAGTCTCGGGTAGGAATTCGCCCCACGTGTTACGCGTTTAGAAAACCTCGCGGGTATACTCTGCGTTTTGCCATAATGTGCGCCGGCCCTTAGACAAAGCTGATAGCTATTAATGATAAAGTGTTGGTAGAAGTTGCAATGATAAAGGCTGAACTCGAAGTGATTGAAAATGTGTTGTTACAGCACCCCTTCCTCAAAATGGCGCGGCCGCTGGCGTCGCTGACGCCTCTGATCATGGCGGCCAAGGAGGCGGCGAAGGGACATTAGCGCAGGCCAGCGGCGCCGCCCGCGCCGACACACTAGCGCCCTCAGTGCCTGTGGACTACACGCACGGACCACGAGACTGTGAACCTTGTGGACATCTGTGACGAAACCTTATTAGAGCAATACCTATTTTAAATGTAAAACTGCTGCCCGTTGAATATAATAGAGGTAATATTTTTACAAGAAAGAGATCGATAATAAAGTGCAGTCCACTAACTATAAATCATCGTAGTGTTGTGTAGTAGCGATATTAATTGTTCTTTAGTGAGGTGATCTCTGATTGACGTGTTTCTCTTGACTGTTGTACGGTAAGATCGGATAGTGTAGATAGATATTAGAAGTTTAGGTACGAATTTTTGAAATAATACGAAATATAGCTGCAAACGAAGACTGGCAGATGTTTAGGCGACCTTGTAAAGTATAAATAGTAGAGTACAGTAGAGGCGTTACGTTAGTATCGGTTCAGCTTATTCACTGTGATGATAGTTGTTGAGGCAGTTGGTGGAAACACTTCAATACAGAGCGGAGCACGCGCCGGCCGCGCGTGCGGACTGACTGGGGACGACTGAATGGAACTTTCATTTCATTCTGTTTATGTGTATTCCTATTTCGAAATACTTTTATTATTTTAATGTTTGTTTGAGCACTGATTGGTACATCTAAGCATTTGATCGTGAACTCAGTGCGGTTCGTATAATTTGTATTACGTATTAAATCTAACGAGACACTGATGGCTTCTGCTGCTTCTTTGCTTTCGATAGTTACTAATTAGTGATAGTTTTATATGTATGATAATTGTTAATTTATTTAAATCGCTTATGGCTTCTAATTTACGTTTTGAGATTATATTATTATTGGTAAAGCAGTTAATTCGAGATTCTTCTAAATTTATTAATTTACTTGGTATATTGTTAAAGAAATACGCCAAAAATATTCTCATTAGACATTGGACGCGAGACGTATACATTACTTTACATTGTCATTTTGAAGAGCATTTTATTGTTAGTCATGAGGTGAAGCATTTACATAGTATTAAGTTTATAAAGTCTATTCAGCTGATTTATATTAGCAAAGAGAAAGAGAAAATATATCGGTGATCGTCTCCTTTATGGCACAAACAGTAAGTATTTATTAGAGCAAGGAATAAATAATTATATGTGTGCAGAACAATAGATTTTAATAAATAATAGACTTAGATAATTCATTTACCGATAGAATTACGTCATTACGCGTTATTGTTACGACAATAGTGGGAAATATAGGATTCCGTAATATCAATTTATTTGTATTAAATCATTGAAGTATTTTATTTACACTTATTTGTAAGACTTGCAAGATGTCTCTCTGCTTTTACTGTGTAGGTTGTGCCGACAGACGCTGTTAAATTTTGTTTTATTTTGATATGTATTCACTATTTTAAGTGTGTGAGAGTGGAGTGAGTGTATGGGGATGTGTATGATACAGATGTGACGAGTCAGTCGGGCGGAGGCTGCGGCACAGGCAAGCCTCAATGTAAATTGTACAGACACAACTTAGAAAAGAGTAGAACTACTCATTGACAATATGAACGTGACCAATTTACGCTATGTAGAATCTGTGCAGTCCAGGTTGGTGCATTACCTATGACTTGCTTTTATTTGAAACTTAAATTACATTATAATTTTTAATCAATAATAGAATGATTGATTTATATCAAAACATTAGTGGAGAACTTATTTGAGATATCCTGATGTATCAATGTCAAAGGGTCTATTGGTATATTACTTTGTGACTTAAGATATTTTTAATTTACTTATGTTTTTTAAAGTATGTACTGAAATTCATTTTTGACTACGTTTCAGTAAATTTTATTTAAAAGGTAACATATATCGTCCACTGACCATTATGACGCAGTTATAAGTAATTCGCACAATAGACTCATATGTAGATAGTATTCAAATTTGTATTGATAAGGTTATCAAACACTAAAATACGGCCTAAAACTACATGTTTTATTCGTGATTAATGTTGCAAAGTGATTATATTTTAACAAGTCCATAACAATCAATACTGACTGCACCAACCCATACCAAATTGTGCAATAATGTAGAAATGTAAAAAATTGTAGCCAAAACTTCAAGAGAGCTTGAACAAAGTTATTCAGTATCTATATTACTAAAATATTGTAAGAAGTGTATTAACTACATAATGTGATCATGAAGATGAATTTGAGTATGCATAGAATGTTATGTTGAGAAAGTAACTGTAATTATGTACGTAGATTAAGTTAAAAATGTATTAATTATTGTAATAGGTAACTGAACAAGACATTTAATGTGGTTACAACATTTTTCATGTTTTTTGACAGTTGGAAAACACCAGTGCCATGTATGAGCGACTTGTGCATATAAATTACCTACTACCATACTATAATAAAAGACTCACCATGATTACTTAATCGTTTTATTGACCACTTAAGACACGCAAAAGGCACGTAATGGCTTCAAAATAATGGGCCTTATTACTGAGCAAGGTTGTGTAGTAGGATTTGGGAAAGGCTGTACTTGAATACACATTAGTAGTAATAAAAGTCAAGTTTGAGAGTTACAAAATATATTTACTGTAGTATTTATATACCTATGTGACTAATAAATAATCAGCAGCTACTATGAACAAAGATTTGTACTAAAGTTCAAAAGTACCTCTATGTTAAATGGTAGAAAATAAATTAATAACAAATCAAGATCCTCGCCAAAAATAATCCCCCTAGACCAATTTTTATCATTTTACTTCTCGTAGTATTACTTGGTAATTATTCCGTTATAAGACTAGGAGATTTTTTGATGGTGTGGATATAGAATAAAAAATAACAATGACTTGGTATGGTAACTAAATGATTACAGAATTCTTAGATAACAAGCTCCCTCGTAGTAGCGATATATTACAATTTGGTAGATAAGACGTTACAAAAATAAAATCCAACCCGTCTGTGATGTGTTTCACAGGGTTTCTCTAGTGGCACTTCATACAAAAATACAATCTTCAGATTCTATTTTACAACCAAATATTCGATACTTGATTAAAAGCAAATTAATTCTTTTCATTTAACATCAAACGGATATTTGAGTATGCAATTCTGCCGAATTATTTGATCAAAGCATTTTCTTACTTAGAACTATAAACAAGGCAATGTTTATTAGTTATGACTATACACATGACGACACGTTAGTCTTTCCTCTCTTCAGCAGGTATGAAGTCCAAGGAGGCAGAATTTATGCAAAAACGTTTTCGTGAGGGCGCTGGCCCATCATCGAACACGTGTCCCAGGTGAGCGTTGCACTTGGAGCATCGCACCTCAGTTCGCACCAAACCTGGCCGTGTTAAAACCAGTAATATATTTGCTCCAACTTTATTTCACACACCAGTCCATTCACCAAAAGCCATATTTACATTTCACAATGAATGACATGAATATATCCGAATATGAGGTTCACAAATTTCGTGTCGTGAGGATGTGGTAGCGCGCGTAGTCAGCAGCCGCGGCGCAGTCCAGCCGGCAGCCATCCAAGAGGAGCACAGGCGGGACGGGACAAGACGGGGCAGTTCAGGTTGCGAGGACAAATGCATATTATTTATCATGCGCATTCCAGAACGGTTAAGGTGATGTCACAAAAAGGCGTGTAACAGATATGTAGCGAGTGATGCAGTAACCCAATGTTACGGCCGAATCCAAATTGAATTGTGTGATCATTTGTGTATTGTTTGTGATCGCCCAACCAGAGCGTTGAACGAGATTCAAAATGATGTAAAATAGCATGAATACATTGCGATATTATTTGCGAGTGAGGCCGGAGGCGTATTTGTGTAATGAGACGATTTAACACACAGTGCATTTCAAAATGTTAAAAGTAGATAGACGAAGCATCGATTTGAAGTTAACCAGTGATTACCAATCAGGGCCAACTTACGTTTGTTGTGGAGTCAGGATTGTGTCGTAGGATGGTCAAGGATACGGGGAAGACAGAAAAAAAGATAAAATGTATTAGCACCAGAATCCATTTTCCCATCACCAGGTTTTATGTCGGGCATAAATAAAATACTTAAGTACATAATATTTACAATTTGCATACATAATTACGTCTATATGATTCCCTGAAATAACAAGTACTTACTTACATAAAAGAAAATAAGATATTTTTGGTTGATGTTAGATTTTATGGGGCATGTCTAATAAAGTTCAGGTATCATCATCATCAAACTTAAAATGAACAAGTTTTGAATAAAACATGTTAATTGTATTAATTTGTAATTCATGCCTTTCTTAACAGTAAAGCACATGCTGTTATATATGTTAATCTATTCGCATGCGATTCAGGTCTCGAATTAATTAAAATGGAATCAAGTCTTTAGTAATAATGTAAATATATTATATTGGATTTGTTGTTTTCCTATTTCTGAGATTTGGTATAAGTACAATACTATATGGGCGTGATCCGCAAAGGAAGTAAGAGCCAACATAAAGAGCTGCTAAGAGTGCTAGCGTCACGAGTAATTTCGTATTAATAAAACGGAATTTTGAAGAACGTTACATTGCTCATAGCTTTAAAAATCTAAGAACTCTACCTAACGGTCTAGGTCTGAAAGCGACTCGAGGCGAAAATGAATCTCGTGGATTCAGATTTTGATAACATTTACCTACACGAATTTCAAAACAGATTATTGTAAATGTTGTACTTATATGAGCACTATTGTCCTAGATAGAACAATTTTCATAATATTTACATAAGCAACTAACAACGATAATAGAATATCAAACACCCGCTTTCTAATAACATAGTGGTGGTTGAGAAGTGAAAATAGATGCACATAGCTGTGACTATGTTCACCATATATGTGGCCTTTGAAGTACATTTTTACTTTATGGCATCTACTCGCATTGTTACATAGTGTAAATCGAAAATATAACAGTTACGATAGTGTTATTGACTTGTACACATGTAGACTACATTATTATAAAAGAAACGGGCTCCACAGAAATGAACCTCCCCACAATGCGGGTCGTATCGAGTAGTACTGCCTTCTGAATCAGGCCCTTGATCCAACCGCCTAAGGAGAGCTGCGGCAGATGGTGTCGTCGAGGCTGTGCGTATTGTGTAGAATTAAGCCATATTTTAGTGCCCGGAGAAACATGTTTTCTAAAACCCAATTTCCCGAACGTCGAATTACGTCCGGGAAACTAGTTTATTGGAAGAATATGTAATAACATTTCTATATTTAGAATTTCAGAGCATATCTCAAATAATCAGAGTTTACTTCACAAAACACTATTTCTTCCCAAAATATCTCGGTGTTACTCTGGATAGGACTTCAGCAAGAACTGCAGCGACATCCAGTACACTGGGCACTCTCGCAATAGTCTTTTACAGCGACTAGTCTCCACAAAATGGGATGCTTTGCTAGACATTATGTTGTTTACTGGGCTGGTGTTAACTTTCACTCCGGGTGATTATGCGGTTCCCGTGTGGTCTCGCTCAGGCTACGCAAAGATAGTGGATACAGCTCTGAATTAAGCGTATCATCACTGGTTGTCTCAAACCGACCTCAGTACAGATGCTGTACCCACTGCAGGCGGCCATAGCACCACCAGAAGTTCGCAGAGTGCAGACAAGTTCTAGTGAAAGAGCCAAAATGGTTTCCTTTGCAAGACGCCCTTTGCAGGTGTGTGTCCCTGCTCTAAGGAAAGACTCAAACTGTGGCGAGAAAGTGTTACCGGGTAGGGTAAATCTTCCACTCGGAAGTGAGATGGCTGACCTGGGAGTCTTTAAATAGTATCTGGACACAGGTTGGCGGAAGCAAGGAAAACCTGTTCAGGTGGAGATTCAAAGATAACTCTGCCCTGGAGTACAAATGTGGTGTTGCTCCACAAACTATGGGACACTTGACATCGTAACCTGCCTGTCCTGTTGCTTGCACATCACAAGAGTTGATGGACGCTATTGAAACTGCTAAACTCGTCGCCAATTTTTTGGCTGACTCAATTTAGATTGTCATCAGCACACTAAGAAGAGAAGAGATAGAGTCTCCTTGCTACCTAATTGGCTTTCTTATAGTGAATTAGTTTTTTTTTGCTATTGTACCAATACTTTTTTTGTCATTCACGAAACTGAATTATAATAAAAAAGAGGACAATTAAAAACTAGTCTGCTCATTTTACGTTTTGTGTGATTCATTGCAAACTATTGTAATGTGATAATTTATTGTTCAAGTTGATGGCCATGGTCATGATCACAACACAAAGTGTGTATAAGGCAATGTATCAAGATGTGGAAGTACCATTGTATGTCTATATAAGTATGTTGCTCAAGGTAACCTGATAGCCTGAGGGTAGGTGTTACAATCTCACAATACAGCTTGCTATCATGTGATGAAATTTGATGTAAAAGTTATCAGGCATGTATTTGATAAGAATATAAAAGTTATTTGTGTTGGCACTATGAATGACTGGGCAAAAATGGAAGACTATGAGCAAGCATGTTTGATAAATTGTTTATTACTGCTTGATAATGCCACCTACTACATTTAATTTCCATGCGAAAAAAAGACAGTTAATACATGTAATGATAGCCCAAAATAGTTTTATAAATTTGCACATGTGCTGCAAAAGCAATGATTTCATAGACATAGGTAAATCTCCAATTCTATAAATAAATGACAGCAGAGTTATGACTTTGTTTGTCAATATGCTAGAAATATTCAGTTATATTAAATTTTTACTTGTAGTAGCAATTTCATTAAAAAATACAATTTATTATTTTAGTATTGGTTTTATTAAGGTGCTTGTTAAAATACCTTGAAGTACTCTGTCACTCACTTCTAAAATTGGAATGGAGGATATCAATAGTGGAAGGGATTAGACAGCAACCTTGAATGGAGGCCTACTTTGGAAAACCTATTGTTATCAGTCTTTATGTCAAATGCTCTGTGTGCTACTGAATGGCAATGAAATTTTGTTCCATATTGTTAGTTTCAATGAATGCTTGAAGGCTAAACAGGCATGAATAATGGTACAAGTGATTTTATTACTATGAAAACTAAAGGTAGGTTGTAAAGTATCAATCAATAATATTCATAAATCATTTATATTTTCTTTCCATTTACGAAAGGCTTCTATTTGCAAAGTAAAAAAAAATCAGTAAAAATGTAAATTGAAACTATTATTTTTCATGCTTTTAGTCACAATTCTACACTGGCTAGACATAGAGAAGCATGTTGTGTCATACCTGCGCTTGTGTCCTGGTGCAAGGTAACTTTTTCTTTGGCCAGAACATCATTGAATGCAGGCCAACCACATCCTGAGTCATACTTTGTCTTGGAGGTAAATAGATCTTGTCTACAGACTACACAACAATACATGCCATCCTCATAGAATTTGTTGTAAGCTCCTGCAAATTGAAGAAATACTTAAGTACAAAAACTGTATGAGGAATTAAATGAAAAACATTTATTAACATGCCTCTGCTATTTAAAGTAAACACTTCAATTATAAAGGTTTATTAGGCAACGTGAAGCAGTTCAAATAACCTTTAATTGTTTCTGTTTTACTTATACAATTGTTTAACTATCTATTGGTTTTCCTACTTATAAAAAAATAAATAAAATGTCTGCAGATAGTCTAACCTGTATAGGGTCTTTCAGTTCCAGCTTCCTGAGTAACATGATACTGCAGTGGCGTTAATCTCTTCTTCAAAGACTCTTTATCCTCCATGGCTCTCCACACTAACGCTAAAAACACGAATCAAGTTTGTATGTTTAGTTTAAATCTTCGTATCGAACTGGCACGATTCCAAAATAGACCGTGAACGAGGTCCTTCCGTATTTATATACGGGTAGTATACACACGCGCGCTACGAGCGTCGTACCTGTTGTGAATGGATGTTTCAACTGCACGCAGACGCTCCTGTTAGACTGCAGCGCCTTCCTAGCTAGAACTATCGGCCTCAGTAATAAACGCATTACTTACATAGCCTAAGGCGTTGCGTAACTGGATGATATGGCTTTAGTAATAATAATAATGTAATGATAAGATAACGCTGCCGCTACCGAACAAAATTGATGCCACACGATTGCTCATCAGCTGCTTTTCGACTTTGACATTTCGTATGTTTTACGTCATTTTTGACAGTGACGATTTTGCAGTTGACCAAACCATTGATTTTTGGCTATTCCAAAACGAAGACGACCCAAAAACAATAGTTGTTTGAAACTATTCTAATATATAATAAACTACTCTAATAAACTCTAACAGTTGAAACTACACTTAAAAGAGTTATCGCTGTCAATGTGGTAAAGCATTCGGCTGCCTGGGACACCATGGCCTTTCCTGCAGTGAGAGTGCAGGTCGTATTGCGAGACACGCATGCAATCTTGCATTAATGATCTCATCCGTCGTGCTCTTGCCACCGCCATGGGGCGGTCTTAGAACCCACTTGGCTTGATATGCGCCGATTTGGGTAGATCTTTGGTGTGGGATGCAACTTGTGTCGACACCCTTGCACCATCCCATCTTCCTAGCTCGGTGGACTGTTGCTGCAGGTGCTGAAAACCTCAAACGGCGCAAATATCACAATTTGATTTGTAGTTATGGTTTCGAGCCGTTTGGGGTTGAAATACTAGGGCCATGGGGTCCGAGTGCCCACGTAGTATTTCGAGAAATCACCAAGCGGTTGGTCAACTGTTCTCGTGACCAGAGGGCTAGCCTGTTTTTTGCGCAAAAAATAGCATTGCCATCCAACGCGGTAATGTTGTCAGCCTTCTGAGCACTTTTCCTGTTGACTGCGATGCGGACGAATGAGGATTTGTGACGCTTATAATTTACCATTTTTTACTTGTACATTTTTTTATTATTAGTTTGTGTCTATTTATAGTTTTTTTAAAGTATAAATGACTCCTAAAAGGAAAAAATAGAGTTATTATGATAATAATTACGATGTATAGATATTTAGATAACATTTACGAGGAAATAAAAATCGGGCTACATTGAATATAAGTAAGTGTATTTAAATAAATGCTTAAATCCAGTAGCATAAAGTTAAATTAAATAGCTTACAAAATGTTTTTACGAAAACCTTGGACTCTAACATGCATTGCTATAAGTTTAATAGTAATAATCGGTTTAAATAAATAATAAATAAATATGAAAAATGCTCTTAATTCATCTGTGCTTTTGTACTCTCCTTCGAATTTTGTTGCTTTAAAATCTGCAAAAGAAGTTTTGTATATGTATGAATAGAGTTTAGACTGGGGCTAGCTATTTTGATAAATCACTTCGATTACCACAATTTAAGTGTCGAAAAGTCCGGACCTTGTGTCATTTCTTGTACAAGAAATTAGGTCCGGGGTCAAATCCGTACTGAGGGACACCCGTCTTTTTTTTTGGGGATGGAAAATCATCAAATACTTCCCCTGCTCTGTGACGAGTGCCCTCACTCCTCGCTCTGTGCGGAGTGTCAGACTTGTACTGACTAAGACCCACCCATGTTCCTTCTATTTCCCTTAATGTTCTGGGGCCGCGGTATCTCTTTCGAACAACCCGCAACCTCGGCAGGCGGTGGCTCTGGCAGGCCCCTCTGCTTTGCTGACATCTCTTTGAGGCGCGCGGGAAACACCAACGCGCCGTCGACACGGCCTGTCATCAATAGACGGACGGACAGTGAGCTACCCATTGCTCACCGTCCACAGGCCCACATCTACGGTGGCCGGGAGTCGTCTCGCAGCGTCCGACGCCCGGGGCCTCTCTCGCGGCGTCCGACGGCGATGCCCGGGGCGTTGTTTTGTGGTTCTCGTGATACCAGTCTTATACGAGTTTACAGCACTTTATCTAATACTAGCTTTTGCCCGCGGCTTCGCTCGCGTTAAATTCGGGGTAACACAGTTCCCTTTTTTGCTTTGCAGGTACCTGCTACCTATAGTTAGCAAGGGTAGCAATGCTAAGTTTTTCCTTTTCTTCTCTCTTTCTTCCTCATTTTTCAGTTGTTTTTGGAAAGTTGGAAACCAATTTGATAAATTTTGGTACAGGAAATCCAAGTATCCAAGTACCAAGATTGTATAAATTGGTTTAGCCATTAAGGCATGAAGACGTACCTAACAAATAAACAAACTCACTTTCGCTTTAGTAATCTTAATATATTTAAATCACGTTGTTTGTGCGCGATGGACTCCTAAACTACTTAACTGATACAAAATTAAATTTGCACACCGTGTACAGTTTGATCCAACTTGAAAGATAGGATAGGTCGGGTAGGAAGGGTAGGTAGAAAGGTAGAAAATTGCACTGCAACGCATGGGGGGCATAGCTAGTGTTATATTAATATATTCTCGTGTCACGGACTTTGTTACCAAACTCTTCCGAAACGGCTGGACCGATTTTTATGAAATTTTGTGTGCATATTGGGTAGGTCTGAGAATCGGCTAGCATTTATTTTCCATACCTCTAGGAAAGGTAGCAGCGTGTGAAACCACAGGGCACAGCTGTAGTTTAAAAAAGTATGCTCAACATGATATTCAAACAAATTTTACCGTGAGTGATTCCCGGCTCTTCTGCATCTGTGCAAGGACGTAGTTTGTGTCCTCTTGTTCAGAGTCGAGGCAAGAATCGTGAGCCTCGTGTTCGCCTGGGTCAGGCTCTTGTGGCTCTGCTTGCGGGCCTTCGCGGAGCAGTGGTTGCATCTGTCGACAAAAGCATTAGCACATATGTACAGAAATAGGTAATAGTAGAAAAAACCGGCCTTATGCGAGTCAGGTTTGCACACACACAGGCTTCCATAACTTCCTACAATACAATAAGATTCTTTTAGCGCTCATTTAAATGCAATGGAAATTTGAACTCAACCGCAAAACTAAATTAGTTGTTCATGGTATGTTAATGATAAACAAATCTTACGGCTGTTACTAAATATCATACCGTGTTTAGAGCAATTTTTGTAGAAGAATACGTAAGTAGGTACTACTTTACGTATTTCCGAATTTTGCTATTCCTGAATTTTAAGACTTTTTATGCATATATAAAGTCGTAAAAATCCTAACCATTACCAACCATTTAATTGAGAAAAAATAAAAATAGCCCTCATTGTGAGGAGGTTTTCTGTCTCTGGAGTGCTAACCATCGGTAACCTGGACCCTGTTCCCGATACCGGTAGCGATACCGGTAGACCTCTTTTTTATATTTTTTAAGACATTATATTATTAGTATTTAAACCACAGTCCGTTTGCCCGTAGTCATATTATTCAATCTCAATATAAGTCAATTTCTTATTGACGAATTGCTGATCGATATTCTATGTAGGGAAAATATGACGATACCTAATAGCAGGCTTATAAAAAAATAAACTGAAACCCCTGCTTACATTTTTTATTGTTTTGTGGATACTTAGAGCATCTAATTTAAAATTGCTCGTCCTGCTCTGCATTTAAACAGAGTATAAAAACTGTAACAATCACTAAACCATAACCTAAGCACTACAAATCGTGCAAAGTGTGACCCATCAAATGCAGTGTAGAAATTTTAAATTAGACGATCTATACCTACATACCTCTACACCTATGTCACATTTACATGAATATCATAAAAATGAGATCTCACAAATTCGCATTGGACCGCGGGCAAGAGACCTTTGTTCCAAAGCTCTTTGGAGAGTTCCTGTGCCTGAGGCGTCATCCACCTACGAAGCCCCCCGTGACGCCGTCGCCACCGCATCGCCATTGCCTACAAACAGTCAGGAATTGCACTTTACTAATGCTCAAAAATTGTAGGAAGAATAAATCTACAATAACAATACACCAATCATTTTTACACAGAAGCAAATACTACACATGTACTTACAAGTGCAATTCCTTACTGTATCAAGAAAAAAAAGTACAAAATAAAAACTTTGTACCTGCATGTCGTGTGTACTGAAACACTTATTGGTGTTGGTCATAGTAGCCCCCGGGCAACCGCCTGCTTCCTTTTTAGGTTTACCACGAAAACGTGCAATAATATGCTTGACCGCATTATATGCGACAACGCAAGGGACGCTCACAAAGAATATCACATTGAGGACGAATTCCATAGGTCTGAAAATTAAAGAAAAGACTATATTATTGCACAATTGGAAGAATTTAGAATAATTCTACACAGTATTGAACGAATTTACAAACATATGAAGATAAATATATAAGTGTAGACTAAACTACTTAATTTGTTTGGAAAATGGGTAAAACGTAAAATATGTAAGTAATTTCATCAAAATTTCTTTAAACACATCCTTTGCATGTTACAGGTACACAATGACATATTGCTTATAAACATTACCTGCTGTACATACGGACGGTCCTCTCTCTGGTGTCCGGGTGGACAGGCCAACAGTCGGCGTCGTACTCCACCTTACGACACTTTAGTTTGGGTTCGAAGTACTTGTCAATTGGACGCGGTACTTGAACCAACTGACATAAGCCCCAAGTGCCAATAGAAAAGAAAATTTGTCCCAAAACGGCCTTCAGGAAACCTGAACAAAAAAAAATTACCGAAGGTGACTAGAAGAACTTTCTGACTACTTCATAGTTAAAGGTATATCCAATTATCTACATATCAGCTCGTGCCCGGGACGTGTCAGAATGTGGCCCTGCTGGTATTAGCACTGAAACTCACCGGTCACCGTCACCGGTCCGGTCCGGACACGTGTGTTGTCGGATGATCGATATTTTTTCTAGCCACTGATGTGGTTAGGCCCTTTCATCAATTGTAGTAGCCATTTACTGTCAATACGGCACAAATGGAGTAAGTTGGTATACAAACGGACACAAGATGCATGAGCACTCGATATTCATTGTTATTCTCGATTGTTGTACCCGATTATTGTTCTGTTCCGTGCTTCGTGTTTTAGACAAATCTACTCAATGGGAAAGGTAAGTGAGAAACAAATGGCTTATTGCAATTGATTAATGTAATTTTTCTTTTCAAAATAGCTTGAGTTCATTGATTGGTTTGGGACCTAGCGTGTTCTATAATGCTTGCTAACAATTTTGCCCGACCTTTTCCATTGTCAAAGGTCTACTAACCGAGCGCCAAAAGTGCCATAATAACGCCAGTAGCAGTGATGCATATGTTGATGTAGACGACGTCTTTGTAGCAAGCAGAGCGAGCGTGTCGCGTGCGGTCGCGGCTCGAGAGCCCCGCGGCCAGCTGACGAGACGCCGGCATCTCGCGGCACAGCAGCCGAGGATCGTCAGCTATAATCAAGTAAATAGGTTGCAGCCTTTGGGTTAGGGGTCCGACTGGGGATAAATTGGTCGAACTATACCCGAGATAACAACAATGAAAAGGCGTTTGTTTTGCTTACATGATTGCACAACATATCATTACGCCTGTTTACTAAGGGGACTGACTGACTTACCCCAAAATTGATGTAAGTTTGACATCTATACTAATATTATAAAGTTGAAGAGTTTGTTTGTTTGTTTGTTTGAACACGCTAATCTCAGGGACTACTGGTTGGAATTAGAAAATTCTTTTAGTGTTGGATAGTCCATTTCTTGAGGAAGGCTATAGGCTATATAACATCACGCTACGACCAACAGGTGCTGAGCAGCGTGGGTGAAACCGCGTGGAACAGCTAGTGTATTATAAACAATGTAAAATTAATGGATGATGGAAATTACAACTAAAATGGAAAAATAAAAAACGTTTGTGATTTTTGTTTGTTTGATTTAGTTTCTTTGCCACCGACTAATAAAGCAAAACTTCTCAGGTTGTTTTTTAAGACGGTTTTTTTTTTAAATATGCCTTTCAAACTCTCAAAATTAAATGACAAAATATTTTTTATTTTTTGCCTTTTCGCGAAACGAGTTACTATTGAATCCACTTAAATAGGCACGGTTTTGGTGACCCTGGCCATGCCAGTTAGGCGATAGACGGTTTCCTGATTTAGAAAGTGAGAAAAAGGAAAGGAGCTCTGCTCGAAAATTCAACGCGCAAAAGATAAAAAAAAACTACCGCATCGAAACCATATGAGATATAACTTTGGTATCAACCCATAGAAATATTAAAAACAATAAAGTGCATTATGTAACTGGGGAGGGGTTTATACGTCGGCTGACAAGTGAACATAGAGGTAATTAATTATATTTTCAAAATAACGGCTACGTATAAAACTTTTATTAATCAATAGTAGATATCAATACTTACAATCAATTTTTGCATGCGACTATATCTTCTAAAGCGTCACGTTTTCGAGATATCGATAGATTCATATAATTAAGTAGGCTATATCTACGTCTACCTATCAAAGTGAACTCACACAAA
Organism: Ochropleura leucogaster; assembly: GCA_958449745.1. Lineage (NCBI taxonomy): Eukaryota > Metazoa > Arthropoda > Insecta > Lepidoptera > Noctuidae > Ochropleura > Ochropleura leucogaster. The sequence goes on along the minus strand of OY288203.1, from coordinate 11,595,128 downwards.
CAAACACAGTCACAGTGCCAGACGCAAAAGCAACGATCGCCCTTCTTTATTGCCACTTCTCTTACTGCTATCGACTTCTCATCATCATTCACCAAGGACACTGCAACGCAAAGGTAGGGTTTTAGACACAAGACGTTTTAGTTACTTGCCTTTTTTTGTTTTTCAAATCTTGGGTAATCATCAAATAACTTCCCCCGCTCTGGGCGGAGCGGGGGGAGTGTTAAACTTGTACTGACTAAGACCCACCAATGTTCCTTCTCAATAGAAGGAACATTGGTGGGTCTTAGTCATTGCCCTTTATGTTTCGGGGCTGTGCAGTATCTCTATCGAACAACCCGCAACCTGGTAGGCCACTCTGCTTTGCTGACATTTCTTTGAAGCGCGCGTGGTACACTTAACTCGCCGTCGATACGGCCTGTCGTCACTGGACGGACGGACGGACGCGGCGGTGAGAGCGCTACGTTTTTGTTACTCTTAAGGCTTAAGGCGCCTCCCCGACAAAACGCCGCGCAAGCCGTTTTTGTGCAGTTTTCTGGAGCTATCTAGTTGTTATTCAAAACGAACTAACTAACAAAAAAAATACATTAAATTTCTTTATAATCTTGATTCCATCATACTGTAGATTTATTTTTTATTTTATTTAGTAAATCTCCTTACAACAAAACCCCAGAAATGAGATAAAATATCAATAATATGCATCTTCTCGTAAAGTAAACATTGTTAAATTTTGCTACTGACAAATGGAGAGGCACAATTCTATAATAAATATTTTTGTACGTACAAATATTTTTTCCAAAAACCCAAAACTTTATTTTATATAGATTTTATTACAAAAAATAGGCATTATTCACTACTGCTACTACTGCGCGGCAAAGAGGGAACGATTGCTCAAGGTTACTTGGGTTGGGTAAGGTACGGCCCTAAGGCCTTAGGCCTTTTTTTTATCAAGAAGTTTTTTCTCAGCGCCCATTGGTCAATTGGTCGAGTGTATGTCGACTTCGCAGCCCCGAAATATCAGTTTTGTTTATATATTAAATACTAATATTATAAAGCTGAAGAGTTTGTTTGTTTGTTTGAACGCGCTAAACTCAGGGACTACTGGTTGAAATTGGAAAATTCTTTTAGTGTTGGATAGTCCATTTCTTGAGGAAGGCTATAGGCTATATAACATCACGCTACGACCAACGGGTGCTGAGCAGCGTGGGTGAAACCGCCGTGGGTGGAATATTAAATAAATGGTTAAAAAATAATTGGCTATTAAAAAAACAAATTCAATACACTTCCTCGAAAAACCGGTTCTTATTGAACTACGGTTATGTTCAAAATGCAATGTATTTCACACCCTAGCTTTTAAGTCATTTATTGTAATTAGAGCTTTGATTGTTTTCTGATTTCACCATAGATATAAAAAATTAACAACTGTTCATATCCCTATACTATACTATATCCTTACTAATATTATAAAAGTGAAACTGAGCTTGTTTGTAACGTCTTCACGCCTACATGGCTTAACCGATTTTGATGTCCACCACACTTTTTTTTTAAAAGATTGAAAAATGAGGGAGAAAGCGGGAACGAAAGGGAAAACTTAGCATTGCTATTACAATAAATAAGGCGCTAGGGCAAAAACTACAGGTACCTGCAAATCAGAAAAGCGCGGAACAGTGTCATACCGAATTTAACGCGGGCGAAGCCGCGGGCAAAAGCTAGTAATATCATAAATGCAAATGTTTGTGAGGATGGATGGAAAAAAAAGAATACACAATTAAAATTGAAAAAAAAATCACCTCCGTCTATCGGCATTACTTTATCCGTGGTGAAATCAGAAAAAATGAAATTCGTTGTTCGTTGCGATAAATTTATGAGAAAAAAGCACGCGTGTGAAATACTTTGCATGTTGAACCTAACGCGTAGTGCAATAAGAGCCAGTTTTAGAGGAAATGTATTGAAAAAATAATTCTACTAAGTCAAACGATGGCGTTTCATACCGGAACAGTGAGCCATATCGAAAGGAATCTCCCGTGGCAGCTCTAGCTTTAGAGACCTCGTATGTCGCGGTGGGATCAGCACAGGCCCGGCCATCGTCGACATTTTGCTCTTCTCGTTCACCAGTTGGGTCAAGGCAGGCCCACAGTCTCGCGTTACAACTCTGAAAAAATGTTTTGATATCAACAAACTTTACTTGTAAACGCACCCACGATGACAGGAGAAATCCCTAGGGTAGGGCAACGATTTAAAAAAATATATCTACGTCTCTAGATAAGGCCCGGCTCCACCAAAAAAAAAAAAAGAGACGTACATGAATAGAAAAATCACATTCGTTGTAATCCACATCCTGTTTCTCGTCTTTCCTGTGATTGTTCGAATCGTGCACGTGTCCGCATTGGTGGAAATAGTCTGTATTTCTTATGTCGGTAGAAGAAGAACAGGGATTCAATCATGGTCTGGTGAAGGATTCGGATATCTACCAAGGTATAATGCCATACTTTCCATTTTATTCTACGAACCTGAATCTTGCAGCAGCTAATCCCGTATTTCCGACCTGCAGGGTTAAAATTGTACGCTTTTTCCGCGTGCTATCCGCTACAGCGATCGCGATTCGTCCAGATGCACTGCAAATAGATGTATATACATATAGAATCTCAACCCGATAAATAATTTTGGAATGCTAGAAAACCAGATGATATTAATAATTTTATACAGGTACCCAACACGGACGAGCTCGTTTTCATCGGCTCGGGCTTCTAAATCAATCTGAGCGTGGGTTGTCCGGTGATATGGCAGTGTTAGATATTTTTCGGTGCCTTGAAAAGCAATATTAACTTTTTCTTCAGTCCCGCTCAATAGAGTTCTTGATTTGCGGACAACTACTTTTCGACGTCCCTGCATTAATGATTCGATAAACACCATTTGAATAAGTAGTAAGTTAGTAGGTACCTATCTGCCAAAATGAAAAATTAATCGTTATTGTGCACCTGGTCATTACGTTCTTCGGGCTTGGAATTAAAATCAGTGTTATTATTGTTCCGCTTGTTTATAATACCCTCTTCGTCTTTCGACTCCATTACATCCTCTTTGGGAACAACGATGTAGCCTCCATCTTCAGATATACCTTGTTAACAATTCAATATTTGATGGATTATATCGCAAAAAGCTACCTTACAGCCGTATTGTGCAAAAGTAGTAGCTTTGAGAATCGGACAAGACCAAGGAACCAATAGATGGGTTGTCTAAAAATAATATATAGTTAATAGTTATATTTTAACCACAACATAGCATGTCGATGGCATCTACTTACGTTGCTATGCTTAGTAAGAATTATTAAGCCCCGACCCTCCCACCGTGATGAGCAAACATACTATATAAATATTTTACTACACGTCATACGTCATGCGCGATCTAATGAGTATCTTTTTTTCTAAATCCTAACAAAATTCCTTCGTTTTTCCTTACCATTTAAGTTGGTGTAGTTCTCGTTGTAACTAGCGCTGTCTGCACCACGTATTGGCGCCAAAAGGCACAAACTACTCTTAGGCAAAGAGTACTGTTCCCTGGAAATCCACTCAGCAGGACGATATCGAACGTTCAAGTCCTGGCCCGTCCATTCGGGTACCTTTGGACTTACACTGGAAAGTTAATGTTACTGTTGGAAAGATTTAAATGCATGCTTTATTTGCAATAGTAGCACACTGTTGGTTTTATAACGCGAAATGCCAATATTGCAATAATAGTATTTAGGCATTGCTTGGTGTTACTGAAAACGGCGATTTAGGTATGGCCCATAATAAGCTGTAAGCTGTGCTTCATTAACAAATCATAAAATAATGGTGCTTAATTTTGACATAAAATATAGAATAAAAAAAACATAAAAGGTAAATTAGAAACAAATACCTGGCTTGTTCACCTTTCGTCAGATCATTCCACACAGTTTTCCCATCAGGGGTGCTTAATTTTTCAAATAATTGGACGTGGACAGTGTACCAGAACTCCGGATGGCCTATTTCATAAACGGCAAAATCTTTCTCGGACTTTTCTGTAGTGTCTTGTTCTTTTAGGGGCGATTCTTGAGCGGCATTAATACTTTCTGGTTCATCATTTTCATAATAATCATCGCCATAATCTACTCGTTTGTTATCCGCAGAGTTATGACTTTTACGTTCCTTCGTTGTTAATGAAGGAAAGGTCGTTTTATTTTTATCCGTGCTTTTTCTTTTTCCTGTTTTAGACTCTTTTTCTTTGGAATGAGTCATTTTGGAATGTCGTGGTTTTTTCGGGCGATTTCTTTCTTCGGGTTTAGACATTTCATCATTCAGCGGATGAGTTCCAGACAATTCTGTAGTTTCTTTTTTATGATTAATGTTTGCTGCTCTATGGTGAGTACGATGACTATTAACAGTCATTTCTGTTTCGTCAAAAGTATCACTATCAGATACTTCTCCGGGTTCCGATATTCGGTAGTACTGTTCTTTTGTATCCCATTGCTTACCGTCATCGCTGGTTTCTTCAACCACAATATTATGTTCATTGCGCTTTTTGCGTTTGCTTAACGTTATGTTGGTGCACATATCGTTTTTAACTAGAACATATTGATATTGTTTACAATTATTTTAATAGATTTGTTAAAAAAAACTGATTGACTAAAGTGGTTATCATTCGTGCTTTTCTTTAAAAATGTTTATGCCGCAAAATACTAAATTTCTTTTTTTTTTACAAAAATGCACATGACATGAGAAAACAACAATGATAATAATCCTTAAACCTACATTTTAATTATTATTTTTTGTTTATTCATTATTTTACATAATTATTTTTAATATTTATATAATCCTTATAAAAAAAAAACAATCAAAAATATAGCAGCCCACTGGTATCAGGAGCAGGGTCCAAGCTACTGGCAGTCAGGGGTGCAGAGAAAGAAACCTCCTAACAATACGAGCACTGTCCAAGGATACCGATTTCTGTATCAAGCCCTTGATGCAGCTGCCTAACGGGAGCCTCCGTAGGTATTTGTCGAGGCTCTTTGCAATTAAGCCACTGGCTGCCAGTAGCTTAATTGCCAAGAGCCTATCAGCCACTCACTGGCAGATATGACTATCGGCAAAATTATGTCTGAATCCACATCCCACATGACGACAATCTAGCTAGCCAATTCAATTTACTTGATTAGCTTAATATCTTTCTTGGATGTCAGAAGGTTCTCAACATGTGGGACCGTTATATCAACAATCATTGCGCGTCGCTCTGATCGATCCACCACCACTACCTATACCAGGCTTACTGGCCACAGTTATGTCATTGATGATGCATTGGTCCCAGTACAACAAGTGATATTGTTATATTCGTGAACTGGGTCGGGCACATATCTATGGTATGGTACTTTCATAAAGCTGTATTTTATTTTATGGATAATCCTGGCTACAAGGTTTGTCTATGCAAGTACACTCCATTAGCTAAACGAGAACACCTGGAGGTCCACCGCATGACTGCAACCAGTAAAATTCCTTGAGACCGCATATATGTATATCTCGCGACTGTGTAGACTTAGAGACTTGGCATTCAAAAAGCCCCGACCTACACGACTCCGAGGGATAAACAGTCTCATAACAGAGGAACATGGAGAATGCATTCTATATACTGTCAACGTGAAAAGACCTTCCTTTCCAGGGCATCTAGATCTGTTTAAGTCCATTTGAGTATGCCGAAAGAGAACATCAAGACCACCAAGACTCAACCGTTGAAAGCTCGCACCTTGTTTCCGTCTGATAGAAGACATACATTTAAAAAAAAGTTTGCCACACTAGGTGTTTCTTCTGTATTGTGGGTGCGTTTAAAAACAATTAAACTCATATACACAAACAGCCAGACCCGAGATAACTATTTGTAGGCCATACAAATATTTGTTCCGTGCGGGCACCGAACCCGCGACACCCAGAGCAGCAGTCACTCCTTCAGTCACTGCGCCAACCAAAATGCTTTTCTCAGGCGGCCAAAGAAGAGCGTTTTCGGTTGCTGAGGGGGATCTAAGGTTTATGGAATCCGAGAGCTGGGTTCCCATACATTAAACAATGTCCCCTCGCTTTACATAAGTATTGATTCCATCCCCCCAGGTTCCATCTCCTATACTTAATATTATAAAGCTGAAGAGTTTGTTTGTTTGTTTGAACGCGCTAATCTCAGGGACTCCTGGTTGGAATTGGAAAATTCTTTTAGTGTTGGATAGTCCATTTCTTGAGGAAGGCTATAGGCTATATAACATCACGCTACGACCAACAGGTGCTGAGCAGCGCGGGTAAAACCGTGTGGAACAGCTAGTATAGAGATAAGATAGTTATGAGAAACTGAATATCTGATTTGCATGAAAAATAAAACATTTTTGTGACTGAGGATAATTTTATGTTAAAATTCCTATCAAATTTGAAGTTAAACAAAAATTACATATTATATCATACATAATTATGGTACCTACTTCGATGAATTATATGTTTTTTTTTTAATTTACTGTTACAACTATAATTTAAAATACATTTTACTAAAGAAATCACATGATTACTTTTAAACAAAATACAGGCAGATTGTAGATAAAAAAGAAGAACATCCATTAAACGCGTTGCTTAAATGAATTATTTATTTTTAAATTCCTGGATTTTAATTGTAGATATGATTATGTAGGTAATCTCACTTTGCAGGACGAAAAGGGTTCAGTATTTACCTAATCAGTATGACAGTATTCAGTCAATAATGTTTATACCTTCACGTTTAACGAATTTTCTTTGTGGACAAATGAATGGATGTCCTTGGTTACTTTGAATGACAAATATGTGTAGGTACAAGTACAATATAGGCACACATAAACAGATGGCAAGTAGAGTTGGGCAGTTATTGTAACGTCAGTGTGAAAGCGTTCTAACTGGTTTTATAATACTGTTGGCCGGCGTTCAACACAAAAACCGGTTTGATTGTAAAGGGAGGGCTCCGCACGACATGCAGAGCCAGTCAGTACGCAGGCACGTCGCGAGCCCTGCAACGCTCCATATTAAACAGAAATACGCACAAAAATAATGGAGAAGTTTATAGAAACAGTACGAGCACATCCCTGCTTATGGAACCCGCAGCATCCTGACTATCCCGAAGTGCATGCAAGAGGTCAAGCTTGGCAGAGTGTTGTCAAGGAAGTTGACGACAGTTCGATACCTAATAGTAAGTACCTTCTTGTTTGTAGTTAATGTTCCGCAAACGTATTACTGTATTTACCGTATCTACTAATAATAACATGTTTGCTTATCACGTAGATCATGTTGCATGTAGACGATTCATGATATAAGTACACACATATACCTGACGAAAACCAGTTTTTGAATGGCGACCGGCCGACTCATGTTGTTTACTTTGTCTTTTAATATTCTTAGTCTTAGCTTAAGACAAATGATAACCAAATTGATGTTTAAAGGAATGTAGGTACATAATGGTTGAAAAGGAAATTCCGGGACTTGGTTATATTTTATTATAAATTTTATTTTTAGGAAAAAAGTCTATCAATGTGTTGAGGTGCAACATAGAATGAATTTTGTCTGATTTTAAAGAACATTAAGTTGGTTCAGTTTTATGAACTGTCCACTTAAGAGTTAAGTAATTATGCCGCTATCTTAAACAGGAAGGCAGAGGTCTAAAGTACAGTCAACAAAAGAGATGAGAAACCTGGCTCGTCAGATAGTCAGATATAGTTAAAATTCTCTTAAAAATCCATGAATGTGTTTGTTAACTGCAATACCCAACGCCTTCCTCGAATGGTGGCAACAACACGTCGACCGGTCAATAAGCAAACAACACGCTACGTCATCTATCCAACCGTCTCAAAAACTCGCCGACCGATCCATAAACCATTATTGTCATCGTATACTGTCATCCAGTCATCCCTAATGAGCGATAGTTCAAAATTATATATCATAATATAATTTCAATTTTATTATTTTTATTGAGTGTTCTAGTCTTGAGGTCGCAAACGGGTTGATAAAATGACCTATCGTTTTTTATTTAAAAATAAAACCAGCAAACCCTTTCAAAAATTTTCGAAGAAAGTCCAACGGTTTTTAAAAACATTAAACTGTACTATCTGACAAGTCTGGTTACTTATCTCTTTTGATAACCGTACACATAAACCCCTATTTCGCCGGTTTACTTATAACAACACACGATACGACAATCACAACAATCTCTGTCATACATCCATAAACATCGCAAGACTTTGTCAAACTTTGAACGGTATGTATTTCTACTTTTCAGTTAAAGTTGCACGTACTGAGTGGAGAAAGCTTCGCGACAACCATCGGGAAGCTTTGAAGAGAGCCAAACTAGGACAGAATAAATTGTTACCAGCTCAAGTCACAACTTGGAAATATGCAAAAGCTATGCAATTTCTGGAACCACATATGAAATATCGCATCACAGAAAATATAGAAATGGACCCACCAGTGATTCTGCGTTCAAAGAATTCTGAACATGATGTTTCTACGACAATTGCTGTTGAGTCTGTTAAATCAGATGTAACACCGCATAAACGACGCTGCGTTGAGCATGCCGAAGACACATCCCCTATACTACGTCATGAAAAAGACCTAGACGCCCTCGAATCTTTCTTCAACTGCATCTTAAAAAGCACCAGAGATATGCCTCAATGGATGCAAACACAAGTGAAGAAAAAAATATTTGCAGTCATCATTGATGCGGAAGAGAGCTTATCGTCTCAATCTCAACAGCAAAGTGCACCTGAAGACTACGGACACAACTTTGTCATTGAAAATAAAATTAAGACGGAATATTTTGATAACACCTAGATGTGAAAAGGACACAGCAAAAGATTGAGGTTTGTATCTAAACGAAGTGAAATGGTATAGTGATGAGTGAGTAAAGAATACCTAAGACAAACTTAGCGGTGTGTGATATGTGATTCGGTCATTAATTAAATTATTTAACAATACTCTTCGAAAAGTGACTCTTATTGCACTACGTTTAGGCTCAACATGCAATGTATTTCACACGCCTGCTTCTTTTTTCATTTATCGCAAGGAGGGCTTTAATTTTTCTTATTTCACCATGGAAAACAATAGACAATTGTTGAAATCCGTTTAGCTGTTGATGTTTTTTTAGAGCAACGTAGGCGCATATAGATACTTAATGAAAATTTAAATTGTGTTCATCGAAAGAATATCGTGAATAAACACGATTCATTGATTTTCTCATAAAATAATTTGCTTATTTCAACAAATTAAACTCATTCTAAATTCAAGAATTTTAGGCTTAATTTTAATACTAGCTTTCGCCCGCGGCTTCGCCCGCGTTAAATTTGGGGTAACACAGTTCCCCTTGCGCCTTATTGATTTGTAATAGCAACGCTAAGTTTTCCCTTTTTCTTCCTCACATCCCACTTTTTTTCAAAAAAATATTAGCCTATGTCCGTCTCCTGGTTCCCAACTATCTCTGTACCAAAATTCATCAAAATTGGTGTAGCCATTAAAGCGTGAAGAGGTAACAAACAAACTCACTTTCGCTTTTATAATATTATAATTAATAATTACTAGCTTTCGCCCGCGGCTTCGCCCGTGTTAAATTTGGGGTAACACAGTTCCCCTTGCGCCTTATTGATTTGTAATAGCAACGCGAAGTTTTCCTTTCTCTTCCCTCTTTCTTCCTCACATCCCACTTTTTTCAAAATATATTAGCCTATGTCCGTTTCCTTGTTCCCTACTATCTCTGTACCAAAATTCATCCAAATCGGTTCAGCCATTAAAGCGTGAAGAGGTAACAAACAAACAAACTCACTTTCGCTTTTATAATATTAGTAAGGATTAGGTTGTTTAGCGGTTTAATGCCTAGCAAAGAGTCTGTTTCATGTGAAAGCAAAGCGCGGGGAAAAAAGCAAATTAAATCATAATTATATAATTTCATAATAATTAGGCAGAAATTAAATAACAGACGAAAAAGTAATTTTGTACTAATTATTTGTTGTTATTTATTTCTTCGTAAGTGTATTGAAAATCGTCGTTCGTCTAACGTGGGAATTTGTCACTGCCGTTCTTGGCTCCATAACACCCTCGCCTGACGGCGTGTGTGTGAATTCCGCAAAATTTTAGTATTTATTTAGAAAATGACAAAATTTCTTTACTTAATTCAAAATGTTTGTTTATTCTGTGATTAACATTTTTACATGTAATGGGTCTCCTCTTGACGTCAATCTTATCCTGAGAACAGATATGAGATCGACGACAAGACATGATGAAGATGATCTTAAAACACTATGGTGAATTTTGCGTAATATTAAACTGACAGAGTTTAAGTAATTTAATTATAGTAAATGATAAAATTAAATGATGTTTATTTGGCAAGTAGGGTTTGACAAACTAAACTAAGATATAAATAAAAAAAGCATATGAGGACTCAGAAGCCGATCTTTTTTAAAGTCAAGACAATTATTAGTGTCTCAGATGGTTGCTAGCCTATTCTGCCTAGCCTATTCACAACTCTATTCGGGTGGGTTTCCAGTCTTACCGGATTCAGCTGACTACCACTCTACTAGTATTTTAAATGGAGCCTATCTGACCTTCACGCGATAGGGTTACATATCGGAAACAAAACCCCCGCCCTACGACGGGCGACGGAGCCTCGCTGGGAGGGGCTCCGTCAGGTATTAATCAGTTGTAAATATTACAGATGTATGATAGTGACTCTTTGGGACATTTTGTTCCCGATATGTAACCCTATAACGTGCAGTGTGAATTAATGGGGAAAAATGTGGCTTTGAGACAGTGTTATTAATCGGTATTTTTTTTCCCAATGGGTAAGAGTGTAACACAAAATGGTGTAACACAACGGAAACTAAGGTGTGACAAAGGCTCGGTATGTAATGGGTGGTTACCCACCCATTCACGGCTTAACCTCAAGATCGACCCAAGTGGCAGTTTTTATTTATCCACGAGCTTCTCACGTCAATTGAACTTGGATACCTACATATCATTATATTTACAAGACAATAGTTTATTACGACTTACCGTAACGTCTGGATGAATATGAAGCAGTTTTTACTGTAGATGATGTAGCGAATTGGAGTGGGTTTATGACTTGTAGCGTCACTGGGTTGGTTTGTAGAAGGTTGGCTTTGTTGTCAGAGGTCCAATATGCCCCCGAGTCCTTCTCTATGTCCCGCACCACACGCTTTAAGTATTTATCAATTAGATTTGATAACTAAATCGATACATGATTGCTTTTTAGGGTTCCGTAGTCAACTAGGAACCCTTATAGTTTCGCCATGTCTGTCTGTCCGTCCGTCCGTCCGTCCGTCCGTCCGTCCTCGCTTAATCTCTGTGACCGTTAGCACTAGAAAGCTGAAATTTGGTACCAATATGTATATCAATCACGCCGACAAAGTGGTAAAATAAAAATTGGAAAAAAATGTTTTATTAGGGTAGCCACCCTATATGTAAAGTGGGGAGTGATTTTTTTTTTAATTTCAACCCTAACGTGTGATATATTGTTGGAAAGGTATTTAAAAATGAATAGGGGTTTACTAAAATCATTTTTTGATATTGTCAATAATTTCGGAAATAATCGCTCCAAAAGTAAAAAACAATGTGTCCCCCCCCCTCTAACTTTTAAACCATAAGTTTAGAAAATATGAAAAAAATCTGAAAAGTAGAACTTTATAAGGACTTTCTATGAAAATTATTTTGAACTTGATTGACACAACAGTTTTTGTACAAAAAAGACAAAAAGTTGTACAAAATAATTTCTGGACTAAGTTTGTAGTATAATCGTATATGCAAGCATTTTTTTTAACTTCGTTTACATATTTTATTATCCTGAACGTATCTTTTTTCAAACAAAAAAAAGAATGATTGAAATCGGTTCTCGCAATCCAAAATTATTAATTAAAGTATTAATTAGGAAATACAATTCTCTAGTGTTCAACGTCCAACAAATAATAAACTCATAAGTGGGAACACTTATTGTGACGGATGGGAAACTACGGAACCCTACACTGAGCGTGGCCCGACACGCTCTTGGCCGGTTTTTCTATATTAATTATTTAAAAGATACTTACTTTTTGTTGTTTATAACCGAGGTCGACGGAAAAAGCTTTACCTGCACTGTCTATAATTACACCACGTATTGTCTGGAATAACAAAAAGATAAGAATCCATTTAAAAGTATACTGATGTGCACAGAATTTGATTGCAACTTCTTTATGTAGATAGGTAATATGACTAAAATGACAAACCCTACACAACAGTCTTAAGATGTTACTTTGTATACGCTGTGGAGCTGGCAGGGCTGTAATTAACCCAAGGATGCCGAGTAAGGATGTAGTATAGTATTAAGGACTACTAGGCAAGTTCTTAGCAATGAATAAGATTTAGGTCCCATACATCAATCCTGCGCAACTTGTAGGCCTGCACCGGTGTTTCCCGGTGCAATCGCAATATATAAGGGTCGAGGAGACGCACGCGCTTCTTCTCTGGTCCCTCGAAAACGTGCTCGATAGGTAAGTATTCATCACCTGAAGTCTGTTAACGAGAGAAGTCAAGTGTTAATGCCTATTATTTACTAAGCCATCAACGTCATACATGCTTCGAGCCATCATACAGGTAGAGCGGAACGTGTGTCCAAACATTTTTTTTTTGTTTCTTGAAATCTTGATGGATATCTTCCACCGAGTTGGCTATAAGCACTGTGAGAATCTTTTTTTAACCACCTTACATGATAAATATACAGTAGTTTAAGGTTGTATTATTGCTCCAAAAACTACTCATTTTGGCGATCTTAGTAATAATTCCATTAGTCTATCGTCATTTACGATAAAAAATGCGAGAAATCCACATGTTCTAGAACTAAAACCAGTCAGCAATGGGACCGCGTAGCGGGTTACAACCCGCTTTCACTGATATAAGGGAGGTCTGAAACATTTGTTTACAGTTTAGCCGTAGCCCATTGTTTATTTACTACTACTACTACTTACTCACCTCGGGCTCGCAGGCTAGTTTGACAGTAACAGCTAATTTTCTGTTGCAGTCTCGTAGCACACTGTGCTTGAAAAGTTCCTCTCGTTCGAACCGTAACAAATCACTGTAAGGCGCGACGCTTTCATCCTGTGTATCTCCTTTCTGAAATATTTTACTACAACATACTAAAAGTAATGTATAACCTGTCTAACACAATTCGGGAGTTGGGAGATTTTTGTATGAAGCGTGCTCTGCCTAACTTCTGCTAATTTATTTTATATTCAAAATAGCGGCCATGTATGAAACTTTGGAGGTATGAAGAACATGATGTAAAGTTCTCCATCCTCTATAGAAAATGGAGGATACTCCGACCAGACGGGTGTCGTGTCTGGTGGGCCACTCTGCCCACTGTCGGGTGCTCGTACCTATATATGATAACTTCGCGGATAACTTTGCTTGCGAGATGTAGAAATTTTTGCCTCTTTCATATTTGTGTCCCTACAAAACCTATATTAATCAATAGCTGATTATCAAGACAAACAAGTTTTGTATCTAAATCTCTTCAAGTACTTTTCCGAGATTCTGTCTAAGTTAGAAGCTATTTCCGAAGGCACAATCAGTAAAACTTTAATTTTATTAGCCCTGCATAAAACCCATATTAATCAATAGATAGCCTCAATACAAACAAGTATTGTATGAGGCAAAATTTTCTAAAGCGACACATTCCCGGAATATAAGCCACTAGCTGTGCCCTATGGTTTCATTTGCTGCACAGCACCTTAGTGTCGTAGCTTGATTTTATATAGGGTAATAAGTTCGTAAAATAATGCCTATTGCAAAATCACGCCTTAGTGACCACCTACGTCCTAAAATAATTCCATGCATGCAAAATTTGAGACTCCTAACAGTCCTAACACTTGTAGTTTCTAAGATTTCGTGATGACTGAGTCAGTGATTGACTATTTTAATGTATGTAGGTATAGCTCAAACTTGTGCTTATGGCAAAGATTGTAACTAAAATGCTAAGCAAATGAATAATAACGGTATAGGTATTAATGGTATGGTACAAGGTGTAACATGATAAAGCGCTAGAACTCCCGGGTGTCTAGCAGTAGCGGGTGGTGATGGTCTAAGAGGCCACCCGGGAGTTCTTGCACTCATTATGTGGCACCTTGTTATAAGTGGATACACCTAGGGGATAAAGCAGTGTCTTACGTGACGGGCACTATTTTGAATCTCGAATGTAGCGAGGGATTCTAGGGTACCCGAATAGAACGACGAGGTAGCCTCAAGTTAACTCCTGAGCGAAGCGAGGGAGTTAAGACTAGAATCCGTAAAGAAGTGAAGGATTTAAGCAAAACGAAGACAGCGTTATACCCGAGCAGTGTAGGTATTTATTAGTGTTGCAACAGAACTCTGCATCCGCTTCCGAGGACGAATATGTACACGAGCGTCAAGCGTCCAGGCGCGCGTGCTGCCGATAATTGCCGAATCCCTTCCGCGTATTTTGCGCGCGGTAATCAAATGACAAATGTGTCACGACGAGTTCGTTTATTTAATTATTGTTTTTAGTTCACTATGCGCATCTGCGCGCCCCGTGACTTTGAGTAGTGACATTTTCAGTTGTTTTTTTCTTCTGTATTGTTTGCTTAATATCTAGTTGTATTTAGTGCAATAAAAGTGCAGTTATGAAACCAAAATTGTAACATTCAAGCGGTCGCGCGACGTCGAAACGACCGCTTTCAATACAATTTCGCTGATATTAACAATAATTCCCATTGAATCTATATTATACTCTTAGTAGCTTGTCATAGTGTATCTACCTTCCAAATAAACAGTTTACACTGACTCCTCGTACCCGAGTGTGATACGTGACTTAGAAAAGTGTAACACCGAAAACACGTCCCCGTAAATTAACGAATACGAAACACTTAACAACGAATGCACGCTACCACGAAAACTTAACGCCGTAGCAATGTGATCTCGAATAACTAAATCTCTAATGTTCACTTTTTCGAAACACTTAACAACGAATGCACGCTACCACTAAAAACTGAACACCGTAACAATGTGATCTCTAATAACAAAACCTCTAAAAGTCATCGTAAAAAGTCTTTATTCATATAACAATCATCCTCCTCCTCTAGCTCCTGTCCGCCCAAGCTGGACAGAACACCGCCGTGCCCTAGTGGAGGCGATCTGTGGCGGCGATCGAGAGGGAATGGGAAGCGGTCACCAACTTCTGCGAAACAGTAATGCTAGCAAAGGAGGTAGCCGGGCGTTTGAGAGAGAGAACATCTAGCTAACTCAGCCGCGAGACGATTCCCGGCCACCGTAGATGCGGGCCTGTGGACGGTGAGCAATGGGTAGCTCACCGTCCGTCCCTCGATTGACGACAGGCCGTGTCGACGGCGCGTTCGTGTTTCACGCGCGCCTCAAAGAGATGTCAGCAAAGCAGAGGGGCTAGCCAGAGCCTCCGCCTGCCGGGGTTGCGGGTTGTTCGAAAGAGATACTGCGGCCCCGGAACGTACCTAAAGGACAATAGAAAGAACATGGTTGGGTTTTAGTCAGTAAAAGTCTGACATGCCCCCCCGCTCCGCCCAGAGCGTGGGAAGTCATTTGATGACTTTCATAATGTTAGTAAACGCTTCCGTTTCCGTTTCCGTTAAGATTTACTTTTGACATCTGTTTCCGTTTCTGCTTCCGATAAGCCAGTTCCGTTGCAGCACTAGTATATTTTTCGTACCACTTGCTCAAAAAAGTGACATTCTATGCCACAAAAAGCGAACATAAAAATAGTCATTTTTAACCTGTCAAAAACAGGGAAAGAAAATTGTATGAATTTCATTCATCCCCTAGGGAGAGAATGTGATTTAAAATTGGAATACTTTAATACTGAACTTCATCTGTGTTTTTGATTGAGTTTGTAGGTATATACTTAAAGCATTAAGCATATTTTTTAAAAAGGAACACGCAATTAATATGCAGTTATGATTATTAAATAAAATTACCAAAACCGACGAGGTCGTATGAGCTTGATGCCTTTGCTTTTCCGACAAAACATATTAGTCTAGGAATTTGCCGCGATTTCGTTTTCTTCAAATACATAAACGTTAAGTTTATGTTTTAAAAATACATTGTTAAATCAAAGCGACAGTGTATTGTCGGATTCCATCAGTGCAAATGCTGCCGCAATCATACTCATCAACAATAAAATGTACCAAACAAAAGTGTAGCTCTCTTTATAAATAACTAGCTTTCGCCCGCGGCTTCGCCCGCGTTAAATTTGGGGTAACACAGTTCCCCTTGCGCCTTATTGATTTGTAACAGCAACGCTAAGTTTTCCCTTTTCTTCCCTCTTTCTCCCTCACATCCCACTTTTTTCAAAAAAATATTAGCCTATGTCCGTCTCCTGGTTCCCAACTATCTCTGTGCCAAAATTCATCAAAATCGGTTTAGCCATTAAAGCGTGAAGAGGTAACAAACAAACAAACAAACAAATAAACAAACAAACAAACTCACTTTCGCTTTTATAATATTATATATAATATATATATATATATATATATATATATATATATATATATATATATATATATATATATATAGTAAGGAAGTAAGGATTGGACCAATGTTCGAATCTTAACTTTTACTTTTAATGTCATTATCTTTAATAAATGCTTATCTCATATTATTACTGTGTTAATTTTTTCGCAAATGGTACGAAAAGTAGAGTATTTTCCTCGGTGATAATGCTGTCATTAGTCTTGGGTAAACTTAAATCTCTCGCTACACTCAGGACTCGTCTTAAATCCCTCGCTTCGCTCGTGATTTAAGTTTTTAACACCCTCGCTACGCTCGGGAGTAAACCTCGAGTCCTTCGTTACACTCGCGATTTAAATCGTCACCCACGACAGAAGACACTGCTTTATCCCCTTGGTTAATAATCTACTATTTCGTACCACTTGCTCAAAAAAGTGACATTCTATGCCCCAAAAAGCGAACATAACAATAGTCATTTCTAATCTGTCAAAAACAGGGAAAGAATATTGTACTGAATTTCATTCATCCCCTAAATCACATTCTCTCCGAATGTGATTTAAAATTGGAATACTTAATACTGAACTACATCTGTGTTTACACCATTGAGTTTGTATATTATTAAGCAGTTTATTATTAAGCATCTTTTTTAAAAAGGAATACGCAATTAATTATATGCAGATATGATTATTAAATAAAATTACCAAAACCGACGAGGTCGTATGAGCTTGATGCCTTTGTTTTTCCGACCCAACATATTAGTCTAGGAGTTTGTCGCGATTTTGTTTTCTTCAAATAGGTACAAAATCGTTAAGTTTATTTTATAAATAAGTTAATGTTCTAAAAATACATTGTTAAATCAAAGCGACAGTGACAGTGTATTGTCGGACTCCATCAGTGCAAATGCTGCCGCAATTATACTCATCAACAATAAATGTACCAAACAAAAGTGTCTCTCTATAAATAATTGGACCAATGTTCGAATGTTAATTTTACTTTTAATGTCATTATTTTTAATAAATGCTTATCTCATATTATTACTGTGTTAAGTTTTTCGCAAATGATACGAAAAGTAGAGTATTTTCCTCGGTAATAAAGCTGTCTTAGTCTTGGGTAAACTTAAATCTCTCGCTACACTCAGGACTCGTCTTAAATCCCTCGCTTCGCTCGTGATTTAAGTTTTTAACACCCTCGCTACGCTCGGGAGTAAACCTCGAGTCCTTTGTTACGCTTGCGATTTAAATCGTCACCCGTGACAGAAGACACTGCTTTATCCCCTTGGTTAATAATCGGTTAATAATCGGTTAATAATAAATTGGTTAATAATATTATTATTCAATAGCTAGCATCTATTTGGCTGCTATTTTAAAAATTTAATAAAACGGCGGATGATCAGCAGGCAAAATAATTCGATTCAATTAACTTACCGCCCGCCGAGCTGACTGCTTGAATATGGATAAGTTGATTGAAGGTGCATTCTGCTTCGTATAATCAGTTGATACAAGTTCAAACTTTCCAATGAAAGTGTGGGCAGTATTATTAAACTGTGTTTGTGTCTATTACAGTTACCCAAATTATTTGAAGAAAACGCATAAATTCGAATATAAGCAGGTAGTTTATTACATTCGTACACAGTAGTTTCACAAGAATCCGATGGGGACCAACTATTACGGTATTGTAAAATTTACTTACAGCTTCACAATTGATGAACACAGCCCTTACTTCAACAAGAGGATTCTCTTCAGGTCTCTCATTCGTTTCGCTTTCGTCAAATGCTATCGATGTGTTCAGTTGCCTTAAAACTATGAAGTAAAATAGTGCTATCCTGAGAACAGTAACTATCATTCAATATAAAGGTCCGCTTATTCATAATATTGTGCAGTGAAAAATATTTGTACCATTTATTATTCTCCATGTTATATTGAGTAAACCGAGTAAACTTGAGAGTGAGTCACTCAATCAGAAACCATTGTTTAAACTTGTCAATTGGTGACAGAGTGATGAAGGCTGTCAGTAACAAAAAGAATAAAACACCGGCCAAGTGCGACGCGAGCACGTTGCCCGAGGGTTCCATACAAACTTGCGCACAAATATATTGTCTGCGTAGACTTAGGTTGTTTTTTTTTTACAGCTCCAACAGACTTGAGTATATGGTTTTTTTGTGTAATTTCTACCTCCACGCGTGATAGACAGACAGACGGACAATCAGCGGCGTAGCTACTAAGGGGCTAGGCGGGGCAGTGCGCCGGGGCCCTCAAGCTCAGGGGGTCCTCGAATCTTACCAGAAATCTCGATCGAACTGAACTTTTAGAAACTTCTATGAAAAAATATTTAAAATTGAGATTTTCAATAATGTACTAGATACAGTAATATCTCAATTAGATACACGTTTTATTGGTATGAGTGCAGTCTGTCATATATTCGATTTTCTAGCTCCAACGTTTTTATTACATGTTGATGAAGCAACTTTATTACAAAAGTGTGACAAATTCCAAATAAAATATTCAGATATAATAGGCCCTAGTTTTTCACTTCAATTTATTAATATTTACCACCTAGTTTTACCTAAACTAACTCAAGTATGGTCTGTTCACCAATTATGTAAGGAAATAATAATTAACAAATATGGAGTGCTAGAATGCGACCTAACGGAAGTATTTACAGCAATGTTATTATTCTTCACAATTCCTGTCACTTCTGCAGCAACTGATAGGTCATTTAGCAAATTAAAAATAATAATAAAAATATTTAAGAAATAATATGGGCCAAAGGCTCTATTTCTCTAGCTCAAAGAATCAGCAAGCTGAAGTAGCAGTGGGCTGGCCATATCTCACGAAGAATCGACAACCGTTGGGGTAAACGTGTTCTTGAGCGGAGATCGCGACTCGGTAGTGTAGAACGCCCTCCGACCAAGTGGGATGACGATCTAAGAAAGACTGCAGGCAGATGCTGGATGCGGCAAGCAAGACAGGGCGCTATAGCGCTCATTATGGGAGGGCTATGTTCAGCAGTGGACTAATATAGCCCGATGATGATGGGCCAAACTCGACTCCGACATTTATCGCTAATAGCAATTGAAAACAAAACTGCACCAAGCCTGGATTTAAACGAAGTCATTAATACTTTTGGAAAAACTAAAGCTAGGAAAAGGTTGTAATAGTTATTTGTTATACAAGAGTGCAAAGTTGCTTTTTAACCGCGTGTTCAATTTTGATGACCGAGCAAGCGAAGGATTCTAAAGTTGAATCACGAGCGCAGCGAGTGATTCAAAATTAGAATCCTGAGCGTTAGCGAGGGAATCAAAAGAGCACGAGGTGAAAAATCTTTGCACTCGAGTGCAACACGTAACTTTTCATTCCACCTCAGCGAGGAAATGACCAAAAGCAATCACAAGATAGATACACTTTTATTTCAGTTTAGGTATTAATTACTACATTATGACAGGTAAGTATTACAGAATAATCTTTATTCTTTTTTTCAAGTTTCTTGTTTTTAATTTATGGTTTAACAATGACGTGAAAAAATGCCGCGTAAAGAACCGCGTACAAAGCAAATTGAAAATACACCAAGAAGGTTTCGAGTCAAAAAATGCCGCGTAAAGAACCGCGTACAAAGCAAATTGAAAATACACCAAGAAGGTTTCGAGTCTGAGTTTTTAACAAATTAAAAAAAAGTTGTATGATATATTCGGCACCATAGAGGTAGCAGTAAATCGGTTTAACGTTTTTTTTATTCACAAACTTAGTGCACACGATGTTCTAAATTCAATTTACTTTATCCTCTAGAGAATAAAAACGGCTTATCCACTCAGATATTGAAGATTAAAAATACTCTTTCCGAGATGGTGGGATGAAAAATATTTTTCATCCCACCATCTCGGATGGGAATTAAAAAAAAAAAACCGGCCAAGAGCGTGTCGGGCCACGCTCAGTGTAGGGTTCCGTAGTTTCCCGTCCGTCACAATAAGTGTTCACTTATGAGTTTATTATTGGTTTGACGTTGAACAGTAGGGAATTGTATTTTATTATTATCCAAGTATGGGAACAAACTTAGTCCAGAAATTATTTTATACAACTTTTTTTTTTTGTACAAAAACTGTTATGTCAATCAAGTTCAAAATAATTTTCATAGAAAGTCCTTATAAAGTTCTACTTTTCAGATTTTTTTCATATTTTCTAAACTTATGGTTCAAAAGTTAGAGGGGGGGGGACACATTGTTTTTTACTTTTGGAGCGATTATTTCCGAAATTATTGACATTATCAAAAAATGATTTTAGTAAACCCCTATTCATTTTTAAATACCTTTCCAACAATATATCACACGTTAGGGTTGAAATTAAAAAAAAAATCACTTCCCCCTTTACATATAGGGTGGCTACCCTAATAAAACATTTTTTTCCAATTTTTATTTTACCACTTTGTCGGCGTGATTGATATACATATTGGTACCAAATTTCAGCTTTCTAGTGCTAACGCTCACAGAGATTAAGCGAGGACGGACGGACAGACAGACATGGCGAAACTATAAGGGTTCCTACGGTTCCTATAGTTGACTACGGAACCCTAAAAAACGTTACACCGATTTACTGCTACCTCTATGGTGCCGAATATATCATACAACTTTTTTTTAATTTGTTAAAAACTCAGACTTGGAACCTTCTTGGTGTTTTTTCAATTTGCTTTGTACGCGGTTCTTCACGCGGCATTTTTCACGTCATTGTTAAACCATAAATCAAAAACAAGAAACTTGAAAACAAGTGAAAAATATTATCCTTACTAATATTATAAAAGTGAAAGTGAGTTTGTTTGTTTGTTACCTCTTCACGCTTTAATGGCTAAACCGATTGTGATGAATTTTGGTACATAGATAGTTGGGAACCAGGAGACGGACATAGGCTTTTTTCTAATTTTTCTTTAAAAAACGTGGGATGTGAGGGAGAAAGAGGGAAGAAAAGGGAAAACTTAGCGTTGCTATTACAAATCAATAAGGCGCAAGGGGAACTGTGTTACCCCAAATTTAACGCGGGCGAAAGCTAGTTTTGTTATAATTTAAAGATTATTCTGTAATACTTACCTGTCATAATATAGTAATTAATACCTAAACTGAAAAAAAGTGTACTTACCTATCTTGTGATTGTAAACGTTTTTTTTTTTGCATTTAGTAATTTCCTCGCTGAGGTGGAATGAAAAGTTACGTGTTGCACTCGAGTGCAAAGATTTTTCACCTCGTGCTCTTTTGATTCCCTCGCTAACGCTCAGGATTCTAATTTTGAATCACTCGCTGCACTCGTGATTCAATTTTAGAATCCTTCGCTTGCTCGGTCATCAAAATTGAACACGCGGTTAAAAAGCAACTTTGCACTCCTGTATAACAAATAACTATTTCATCCCACCATCTCGGAAAGAGTAAAGTAAAGCCGTTTTTATTCTCTAGAGCAGGGGTGGCGAACCTTGATGAACCAATGTGCCATTTTTCCTAAATAAATGTTGAATGAGGCCACAGACGTGCCATCAAATAATTTTGACTAAGTGATTGTATTAGGAAAATAATTACTATCAATTCGAAACTTTTTTTACTGACTAGTAGAGTCATCGCCAAACGGTTTCTAAGCGAATTAATTTTATTCATCTCTGAAAATAATGAATTTCTCCGGCGAGTTAAAAAATGATAGTAAGATAAAAATATGATTAAAATTGTTTGCGTGCCCAATTCTTTGTGTCGCGTGCCGTTATTGGCACGCGTGCCATTGGTTCGCCATCTCTGCTCTAGAGGATAAAGTAAATTGAACTTTTTTTTTAATTTGTTAATATTTTAATT
This sequence comes from Ochropleura leucogaster, assembly GCA_958449745.1. NCBI lineage: Eukaryota > Metazoa > Arthropoda > Insecta > Lepidoptera > Noctuidae > Ochropleura > Ochropleura leucogaster. Next base: position 11,572,781 of record OY288203.1, on the reverse strand, counting down.
TATTTAGAACATTTAATTTGTTAATTTGAATTTAGAACATCGTGTGCACTAAATTTGTGAATTAAAAAAAAACATTAAACCGATTTACTGCTACCTCTATGGTGCCGAATATATCATACAACTTTTTTTTAATTTGTTAAAAACTCAGACTCGGAACCTTCTTGGTGTTTTTAGGGTTCCGTAGTCAACTAGGAACCCTTATAGTTTCGCCATGTCTGTCTGTCCGTCCGTCCGACCGTCCGTTCGTCCGTTCTCGCTAAATCTCTGTGACCGTTAGCACTAGAAAGCTGAAATTTGGTACCAATATGTATATCAATCACGCCGACAAAGTGGTAAAATAAAAATTGGAAAAAAATGTTTTATTAGGGTAGCCACCCTATATGTAAAGGGGGAAGTGATTTTTTTTTTAATTTCAACCCTAACGTGTGATATATTGTTGGAAAGGTATTTAAAAATGAATAGAGGTTTACTAAGATAATTTTTTGATAATGTCAATAATTTCGGAAATAATCGCTCCAAAAGTAAAAAACAATGTGTCCCCCCCCCTCTAACTTTTGAACCATAAGTTTAGAAAATATGAAAAAAATCTGAAAAGTAGAACTTTATAAGGACTTTCTATGAAAATCATTTTGAACTTGATTGACACAACAGTTTTTGTACAAAAAAGACAAAAAGTTGTACAAAATAATTTCTGGACTAAGTTTGTAGTATAATCGTATATGCAAGCATTTTTTGTAACTTTGTTTACATATTTTATTATCCTGAACGTATCTTTTTTCAAACAAAAAAAGAATTATTGAAATCGGTTCTCATTTGCACGTCTTTGTATTAATTAGTAACCCAATTCCCCGAGAGATGGCGCTGTAGGTACTTATTACATTGGATCGGGTATTACCGAATTGTTCGGTTGGCCTCATAACTGGAAACACATATTGTGACGGACGGGAAACTACGGAACCCTACACTGAGCGTGGCCCGACACGCTCTTGGCCGTTTTTTTTTAATTAGCTTTGTACGCGGTTCTTTACGCGGCATTTTTTCACGTCATTGTTAAATCTTATATTAAAAACAAGAAACTTGAAAACAAGTGAAAAAACTAAAATGAGTGATTCTAGCGACGAGGAAGTTTGTTTGACGCCAACAGAATTGACTGAAACTGTTAATAATGCGCAAATGAGCTTTCTCCGTCAACAATCACGCGAGAAGTATTTAAAACAGTACGATATGTTCAACACGTTGCGACTAGCAAAAGGAGACAAAACTTTCTCAGAAAACGTTTTGCTGGCATATTTTATAGGATTATCCAAGAACAAGAAAGCAAGCACTCTATGGAGTACGTATTCGATGCTAAAAGCAACAATAAAGATGAAAAAAGACATACATATCGATACCTATCCTAAATTAGTGGCATTTTTAAAAACTGTAGCAACGTTACTTTCAAATTTTCTTAATTATACCTTATTATTATTTTGTTATAATTTAAAGTTTATTCTGTAATACTTACCTGTCATAATGTAGTAATTAATACCTAAACTGAAATAAAAGTGTAAACTGAAATCTTGTGATTGTAAACGTTTTTTTTTGCATTTAGTCATTTCCTCGCTGAGGTGGAATGAAAAGTTACGTGTTGCACTCGAGTGCAAAGATTTTTTACCTCGTGCTCTTTTGATTCCCTCGCTAACGCTCAGGATTCTAATTTTGAATCACTCGCTGCGCTCGTGATTCAATTTTAGAATCCTTCGCATGCTCGGTCATCAAAATTGAACACGCGGTTAAAAAGCAACTTTGCACTCTTGTATAACAAATAACTATATTATCTGCCCTACAGTGCACAAAATAGCATGTTTAAAGTATTTGTATATTTCATATTTTCAATTTGATAAAATCTAATCAGTTTACATAGCAGTGGGGCCCCATTTTTTTATTTGCCCCAGGGCCCATGGTTACCTAGCTACGCCACTGCGGACAATAAAGAGATCCTATAAGGGTTCAGTTTGTTCGTTTGAGGTACGGTACCCTAAAAACTAGAAGTTACGAGTCTTAAATCTCTTTGGTGATGGTGATAAAGTTTATCAATAAAATGATCTTTATTGTGGGAACATAATCATTCTTCTTTTTCCCTTTTACTTTTAATAATTTGTTTCTTAGAATAATAAGCAATAACCACAGCACAGCATGTGCAGCATCTTCTCTTCCATATATCTTGTATTACTCGTCATCTCAACAGTCCTCCTTTCTAAGCGTACCATTTTTCACAAAGCCGTTTCTTTGATCTGCCTACACCCTTATGCCCGTCGTGTCCATACCACGATACCCACTTACTACACAACATTTCAAGCAAAGGCTCCTCTTATTACCCAGTCGGAATATAAAATTAAATCTTTTCCACCACTACTTTTAAGAACGGCCACGGTTATTGAGTTCCATGATATATAATTTCAGTTTTGGGTCTATAAATAGAAACACTTGATTTTTATATTCACTTTTCATTTATTACACTTGATTCATCAGATAATAAGTTTAATAATAAGATCACAGTTTAAATGAGAAAAGGAAATAACTATTACCCTTTCAAAGGTTTCCATAACTTTCTATTAAGTATCATTAAGTTAAATAACTAAATGACCACAGCAAATGATCCTTTGCTCATTTAAAAACTATATTTAAAAAACTAATAATCTTAATTCAAGAAATTCACAAACATCTATAATATTTTCACATATGCTGGATCACATTTAATTTATTTGTAATACAAAGAGTGAGTTATGCATTGTTTGTATCTTTCCAATAATTTACAATATTATATGATGTGAGAACTACATGAATCAAGTTTGCCTTGTTAACAAACGTGAAGCTACGAGTGATAATATTCATTAAACAGCCAGTCGCAATCAGTCGTAGCTCCATTGTATACTGACGTATAAAAAGACCTAACCAATTAGGAACATTTATCAATATCATTACATAATAAATATACGTCGTCAAACAAAGTGATCATTTACAATAAAAAATGTCAACAAGTGTTGGTTAGATCTCTTTCGTTGTCGCTATATTACAATACACTTCCATAATTTTCAAAACTATAGCATAGAAATAATTATTAAGCACTTATTTATACAACTTTAGTGGCTCAGAACATTGATGAAACTACACATGCACTGCACTCCTTGTTATTTAACAGATTTTTATCATTAACTTTTCTTTATTTCAGGCATTGATTATAATGTTAATGTCATAATTGTTTACACTGAATAAACGTTACTATGATAACAAAATGATAAAAACACTTTTAGGTTTCATGAGATCTAAATAGCAATAATAAAACAGGTAACAAAATTTGACTCTCAAAAAACAAAAAGGGTCAATTTATAGTCGCCTAGACTTTAAAAATAACTTCGTAATAAGTATATCGTAAAAACCTGTCTACACACTTACTAACTAAACCAAACACGAGTTTTATCTACGGTTGATGTAAAATACTTTAAATTTAGGCGTTAGAATAAGATATTCCTACGACTCTGGATCGGTGGACGCGTACGTGGCGGCTTTACTCGTCTGAAACAACACATACCGAGTTACGTGACGACCGACAAACATGGCGAGGATGGTATAGGATACGATGCTTTGAGGCTTCTGCAAAAAGTACCGGCAGCCCGTTAATACCCGTCGCCTGGGACAGAGGCACACCCGGCGGCCGTGCCGCCGGCATAGTGTGTGGCAGCCTGGAGACGATACAACAAGAATGGAAACTTTCGTAGTGGTTTTTTAACTATCATTAGCATTTACATGGTGCTTGTTTTATTAATCCAGCTCCAACAGAGCCGGAATATGAGAAACTTTAATAAAAAGAAAAATTAAATTGAGCACGTAAAAGACGAATAATAAAAAAGAGTACAGAAAAGTAAAGAGTAAAAGGAGTTTTGATGATAAGTGTTGAAGTGAATGCTTACCTCACAACTGTCATAGAACTGCATTGCGGTCTCATTATCGTAGAAGTTGACGGTGACCGTCTTGTCGACGGGGTCGTTGCTAGTGTAATCCGTGCCCGACCATACGCACGAGTCGCCGCTCATCTAATACAAACAAAACTGTGAGACACTGATTCCTATTTTAATTTGTAGAATAGTGTCGTTACTACCCAAAAGAGCTGGTAAAGAAAACTTATAACAGTAATCATTTCCATTGGATCAACTGCCCAAAGAAAACGTATTTTATCAACTATTCAGTCCCGTTTCCAGTATAAATATATAAATGAGATAAACTGCAGCGACTCCCGTAACTTTGTCAGTAAGGCAGACTTAAAATAGGAAACTTATATATTTGTGTATTCCACGAGTATTAGTATTGGCACTAGTAATGATTCTTAAGGGAAATATTGAGGTTCAATTAGACTCTATTCTAATTGAACCTCACCCATCAATTAAATTGTCCAAATATTATATAGGTAGTGATTGACTATACAGAAAGTTGTATTCTAAGTTAGAATTGGTTACACTCTGTCATGTCAACCACAATATTTGTTTAAAAAAACTTATCAGAAACTGTTAATCGTACCTGGAACTCAGTATCAGTATATATGAGCATATCTGCGAGTATTTCTCCGGTGGCGGCGTCAGTGACGAGGATCTTGGGCGAGTAGATCTCCTGGTCAAACAGCACTTGAATGTGTGCGTTGGAGCAGGTGGTCTCGTTGTTGCCCTGGCGCACTATTGCCTCACCGTCGCACGTGTAGTATGCTGCTGATTCTTCTTCGTCCTGCAACAAGTTTTATTTTGATATATAATTACAATACACTTTGGACATGCCATGTTAATGGCAAAAGGCCGGCTCTTATTACATGGAATATTAAATACAATAGCGAAGCGTGGGTGTTCTTGTTAAGTTAGGTTAGTTATGGTAAATAAAGCAAAGGTCACACCACAACGATTTTAATTATTATAATACTTATTCAATCTTCTTCTTTACCGTGTGGTAAGGAGCCTATCCTGATGTCAGTTTCTATGTGAGAGAATTCTAAATTTACTGCCACAGAAAACTGTACCTTACCTCACCTATTTTGAGGATATCTTGCATTTCGCATAATGATGGGTAAAGGAAAAATTTCGGAATGAAAAGAAAAGAAAAAATGAAAAATTTCCAATATTTTTCCAATTTTTCAAATATTTTTCAAATGTTGGAAAAAAATGGGAAGTCGACTAAGATCAGAAAATAAAACAAGATAACAAATTTTTATTTGTTACTTTTAATCAAAATACTAAAATTTCTCATTTTTAGGATTCCGTACCCTATTAGGTACTAAGACTGTTACTTATTTTTTTTCTTAAAGACTTTTTTGATTTCCTTTTTTTCACCGGTATACCGGTCAAGTTCATGCGAGATAAATTTACAAAACATTAAATTTGAAATTCTAATATTCTCATTTTCTTCCGCTTTGTACTCTGGTTCTGCCATCACTGCCGCATCATAAAACTGTTTTTCTGAATTTGGGATTTGTTTTTGGGATTCTTTAACTGAATAATCTGGACTAGACCAACGTTGAGCGTACTGAATGTACTCATCTGGTTCTGATATGTACGTATCACTTCTAGGTAAGCTGCAATTTGGAGTATTGTCTTTTCCGGCGACTTCTGAAAGCTTTTTTTTTTTTTCTTGGAATGTAATCAGCATTTTCAGTGAATAATTTTTCTGATTTACACATACTACTCTGTCAAGAAAGTACCGGGTAAAGATCAATAATACACAAAATGTCTGTTATTCATCCAAATTTATTTTATCACCTTCAAAGTATGCTCCTTTATAAACGATACACTTGCGCCAACGAATAATCCATTCATCAAAACATTTTTTAAAACGCTGCTTCCGGAATTGAGTTCAGTTCTCACCGCGAATTCTCCTTTATGTCTTCTATCGATTGAAAACGGGTGCCGCCACGAAGTGGTAATTTGAGTTTAGGAAAAAGAAAAAAGTCAGCAGGAGCCATATCTTGTGAATATGGTGGTTGCTGGATGGTATTTGTTGAGTGTTTGGTCAAAAATTCGTTCACAATGATAGCCTTGTGCGAAGGCGCATTGTCGTGGTGCAAAATCCAAGAATTTTCTTTCCACAAATCTGGCCTTTTTCGTCGAATTTGCTCTCTTAAACGCCGCATAACGCTCAAATAATATTCTTTATTTACCGTTAGACCTTCCGGTAAGAATTCAGAGTGCACAACACCGCGATAGTCAAAGAAAACAGTCAACATGACTTTGACTTTTGATCGACTTTGGCGTGAATTTTTCGGTTTCGGTTCAGTTGGAAGGCGCCACTCCGAAGCTTGTTGACTAGTTTGCATGTCAAACTCGTAAACCCACGTCTCGTCACCAGTAACAATGAGTTTCATGAGTGTTGGGTCCGAACTGACTCGTTCTAGCATGTCCTCAGCGACTTTCATGCGATTGAGTTTTTGGAGAAAATTCAGATCTTTTAGTACTATTTTTTTTTTTTATTATTGATAGGCTCGCGTTTGACCACTATCTCACCTGATGGTAAGTGATGATGTGGTCGACGATGAAGCACGCTTACCTAGAAATAACCTATTCACTCTTGACTTGAAGACCCCCAGGTTATAGGTGTCAGAAAATACAGACTCCGGCAGGGAATTCCACTCCTTAGCAGTACGCACAATGAAGGTATTCCCAAACCGTTTAGTGCGTGTGGGTGGGATGTCTACCATGTAACGGTGGCGCATCGCCGTACGTCTTGTAGTCCTATGATGGAACGGGCTTGGCGGAATTAGGCTGTGCAATTCCATCGCACACTCTCCGAAATGTAACCGATTGAAAACCGAAAGGCTGGCAACGCGCCGGCGATGCTCCAGGCTCTGGAGCTTTGACTCAACCAGCGCGTCGTTGCCGATGAGCCTCTTGGCTCGTTTCTCTATAGACTCTAGCGCTTCAAGCTGGTATTTGGCGGATCCGTCCCAGAGATGAGAACAGTATTCCACACACGATCGAACTTGCGCTTGATATAAGTTCAGCAACTGTTCCGGTGTGAAATACTGTCTCACCTTTGCTAGGATACCCAACTTCTTAGCAGCCAGTTTAGCCTTAGCCTCGATGAACGGACCAAAATTGAGGGTAGATGTAATGTAATATAATGTACTAGCCGAGCAGCAACATGTTTCATACCCAAATGATTAGTTACAATGGTACGGGTCGACTCGTGAGATACAGAAAGTTCGGCGGCTATCTCTCCCAGAGTTGAATGGGGATTTTCAGTCACTATTTTCTTCACTTTTGCGATGTTAACTTCAGTTGCAGATGGAAGATTTGCCTCGCTCTGGTAGGCGTTGGCCTACCAAAGCGAGGCAAATCTTCCATCACATCTCGACCGCTTTTGAACGCTTTGAACCACTCATAAGCACGAGTTTTTGATATAGTCGATTCACCGTTAGCCTTCTGTAACATTTTCAGTGACTCCGAACACAAAATTACATTGGTGATGCAAAATTTAAGACAAACTCTTTGTTCGATATTTTTGTCCATTATGAAATTCGCAATACACACTATATATGATATTACTAAAACCAGCACTGTATTTAATATAAATACCAGATGCAACTCAAACTCAGCGCCAAAATGGAAAACAGTTGTGCAATCTAACAACTACAAAAAAAACAAAAATTTTAATTTGGAACCTTAGACAAATCATCCATTCCCGATACTTTTTTTGACTGAATGTATATATGTTTATGTGTAAAATAAACCATTGACCTTAAATCTGTATTCAAATATAACTTTGCACATATGTTTTTTTTATTAAAACAACATGTAAAGCCATTAAATCCTTTGAATTTCAACTTATTATGAACTATATTTTATAAACTATTTCATTTAAACTAATAATTTCGATAAAAATATATTTTTCCATTATTTTTCCAATTTTTCAATTTTTCGGAAAAATAAATTGAAAAATTTCCGAGTTTTGAAATTTTTCGGAAAATTACCCATCACTAATTTCGCATGACATTAACATTAACACGACATGTAACCCAATCCTTTAAACATTTATTAAAATTTATTGTATTTTAAAATTCAATTTAATATTCAATATGTCATTTTTATTGCTATCGTGAACAGTTGATTCTATCAATTTATGGTATTTTAAAAATCAAATTTGATAAATAAAAAACAAAAGTTATGTTAATTCAATTATTTGTACGCCTCTGGGTAAAACGTAGAATTCTTGCTGGTTTCCTCACGATGTTTTCCATTACCGAAGCAAGGGATAATAATAACAATACGCACATGAATACAAAAATTAGGAGTGCGTGTCTTTGGTTCGAAATCGCGCCCTATGACTAGGCAATCCGACGTTTACACAACTGAACTCTCAGTGCTCAAACATAATGCGTTTCTAAGGTACATATTGTATTGGTAACTGTCTCAGATTACCTACCTAGCTCATAGATAACAAGTGAAAGCAGTTTTCAAAAAAAAGTATTTACAAATAAATAAGCAATACAAACCTCGTTGTAATACCCATCATAATCGTAATCCTCGTCCTCATCATCATGCTCATGGTCTTCCTCTGACTCCTGGAAGTGTACTTGTTTGAACATTTCGTTGACTGACAAACCAGTGTCGTCGCCCGCGTTACCGGCCGCTTCTTGTCCCGACGCGATCACCGACGTCCTTTGGAACACTTCGGCGGTCATGGCGTTGTCTGCGCGCGCACTCTCTTGTAAATGTTTTGGTAATCTTAGCTTGGATACGGTGTTTTCGATGGTGGGTTCAACTTCTTTCTCTTCTTTTATGGCTTGGGCAGCAGATGCTTGTAATTTCTGTTAAAAATAAGTTAATTAAAACAATGGCCTATGTATGCTTGTGTCATTTTGACTAGTAATAATAGTATAGAACGTTACTCGCAGCTAACTTCCAAGCAGCAATAAAGTATGAACAAAACTATAATCTATCTTTGTAACTTAATTATGTAGGTACAATATTAAACTACTACTAAAATAGCTTGTATTTTAGTACTCGCTTTATATTGCACATGTTTAAATGCACACTATGCAGCACAACCGTAAAAACAGAAAGCTTATTTACAAAAAACAAATAGCGCGTAAATAAATAATCGAATTCCTTACCCTGACACATTCAACGATTTTATCATGGAATGCGGTGGCCTGGTCTACGGTCTTAAAGCGCACGGCGAGAGTCTCCTGTTCGCCGGCAGGGTTTTCGGCAAAGTTGCGTCCCGCCCACGTCCAGGCGCGGTCCGAGTTCTTCATCGGTAGCAGTTGAAGGTCCATGTATAGCAGCATGTTTAGTACCGCTTTGTGTACCTGATGGCGGAATAAAACGTTACAATTTGAATCATTAATTATGGATTAGCATTTTCCTATAACCCTTTGTGTCGCATAGATTCATCCAACACCAAATCGAAAAAGCTCGACGGCATTTGTAAATATCTGGGAGGTTTTTTCATAGGTTTGGTTCGCCCCTAATCGAGTTTTATTTTACCTTGAACACTTAATTGACTAGCAGAAATAACTATGCCCTGAAATTACTGGAGACAAGATTTAAATATATGCATTCCCCTAATACTCAAAAGGTTACAAAGTAGACATACCTGTTCACGACGCAGTAGTAGTCGGTAAGTCTTCCTTTCCCCGTGGGATAATACTTTCATTTCACCGACACCTCGTTCTTTCCACTCGCGGGATTTCTCGTCGTAACGGAACAATTTGCATCGCTCGCCGTATATTTTTTCCTAAAATTAATAAAATATTTTAAGCAGTCATATTTAGAAGAATACTGATTAATATTTCATGTTTGTCTGCAAGTTGTTGCCGAAGTATACAAAAATCAAATTTTGTCATTAATGCTGAAAATCAGCCAACATTCAACATTACAAGAGACAGTCCCCCAAAACAGCCGCCCTTCGCCACTTCCTAGTGTTTTAGCTGGTAGAAAGTGGCGGAACTCCTAAGCAACACATCTGTCTGTCAGATTATAAGAACGAGATTTTTTACAATTTAATTTTTTATTAGGTAAATTTAAGAATCCATGAATTCATTTTCATATGTTACCACACAAGCAACCAAACACAAATTTTATAAAACAAAAAAAAACCCAAGTAAGACTATAAACTAGGACCATAGTACAAAAAAAGAAGCTAAACATAAAAGGAATTACTAATAATAACAGTACGGTCCTCAAGACGACCAGTCACCACAAAAATCGTCTTGAGTTCAATAGAGTGACTTACTATTCTTATAGTCTAAACTAAATAGTAGTCAATGGCACTCAATGGAATACTATGCCTTTAATAAAGGTTAGAACTTAGTTTTAAATCAAATTAAATCATTTATTTAAATGGCAAATCTAGAAAACAAGAAGGTAGCTGGTTATAAAAAGTTATACCAAGCCCTACAAATGACGTTTATGTTTTTTTCTTTTGTTGATGTTGTGAATATCACTGTTTACAATCGTTTATTGACACTAAATCATACCGCAGTCATTATTTTGTCACATTTATTCATGGTTTTAGGGTTCCGTACCTCAAAAGGAACAAAACGGACCCCTTATTAGATCCCTTTTTGTCTGTCTAGCAAAAATTTTTATTCCTTTATTTCGGAAACACGTGGAGGTACCGAGTTGAAAAACCATATACTCAAGTCTGTGGCCTTGTGCTGTGTAAAAATCAACCCTTTAGGTCAACCCAGTCAAAAGTTATGGTCATTAATGTCGCAAGTTTGTACGGAAGCCACAGTGCGCGAGTCTGATTCGCTCTTGGCCGGTTTATTAGAAGTTGGTTAAAAATACGTAAAAACCATTTCTTTGAATAAAAAGTTATACAAAAATTAAATAATATTCTAGTCGATTATTAATATGGAATTTTATGATAGAGATAGTTACCTCATCCTCCTCTCCTGTGGTGACTACAATCTTGTCGGGCAGCGGTACGATGGGCTCGTAATGAGGGTCGTACTCCTCGTCAGGACCTGTGGTGTCTTCGCCTTCAACACTCTCATTCTTTGACTTATCTCCGGAATTATTTCCAGGTTTAGCAACAAATAGCTGTTGCCCAGCTCCCTCCCATTTGAAATCAGGTTGTTCTACAAATAAAAAATCATATTGAAAAAATAAGCTGTCATATAGACTAGTCATGTAACAACCAGTCTAAAAATATTTAAATAATTGTAACTTACTTTGAATAGTTTTGATACCAAAGCCAGGTCCAGTGCCAGATGACAAAGCAGCAAATGACAGATTGTTGTCAACACTAAAAGGTGCTTCCTTCTTCTCAGGCTTTTCATCAGCAACTGCTTGTTCAGGCTTGTGGTCACCTGCAGCATTTACCGCAACTGGTTCTTCTTTCTTCTGTTCTGTATTTGCGGCTGTACTCAATGTAGGAGGATTGTTTGATGACCCAAATATTGATTTACCATTTCCGAATAGGGAATTTTGACTTGACAGGGAACCAAATGCCGATATATCAGCTGACCCAAATATGCCCGTACTTATTTTGGTTTGACTGTTCGCTAAGGCACCGGGTCCGAAAATACTTCCTTGACTAACACTTGTAAATAAGTTTTCGGATTTATTATTATCTCCAAATACAGATTGTACACCACAATTTTGACTGTCGGTCTTCGTATTAGTAGCTGGAAACTCTAAAACAGATCTATTAAACGACATTCCCTTGTCGGTAGTACTGTCCGTAGTCGGCGGTGTCTGTTTTGAATCACTAAAAACGAATTTTGTGGGTGCCGTTCCGAAGTTTGAATTAGACTCTAGTTGATTCTCATTCGTGATAAGATTGCTCAGCTTTGGCGGGGCTAATAGAGAGTTTTTAGCGCCTGATGCTCCTTGAGAGTCACCACTGCCAAATATGGAAGCAGCCTTATTTTGTGGGGTTCCAAACAACATGGTCTGTTCTCCAAGTCCCGAGAATATACTAGGTTTTTGCGTGAAAGTATTTTCCTTGTTGGTTGTATTACTACCAAAGCTGCTCTGGGAAAATATTGATGTTGGTGTTTTGGCATTAGATGCAAGCGAGCCCAGTGGAGTGCGAAATATAGATGTATCTACCGTTTTTTCAAAATTAGTAGGAGTACCATAAATTGAATTTGTAGGACTTTGGAAAAGAGATGCGATTGTTTTCACTGGTGTGCTGGTATTAGCCAATGATGCTTTTATAGTTGCGGCTATTGTGATAGGCTTTTGTTGTACATTAGTAATGTTTGGTTCAGAAGTTAATGTAATTTTTTTGTCACTTGTTGAAGTCTGTGGATCTGTTCCGCATGCACTGGACTCATCACTGTCGTGGCATCCACGGCATCCTTGACAAGGTTCCTTACTTTTATAAGTAAAGAAGTTCTCTGGCAGCATGAGCTCCTTAGCTTTTTGTTTTTCTTCTGTCGTAGCTTGTATTTCACTGACAAATACAACATCATCACTTTCGTCTGTCTCCTTCTTGTCGATCTGTTCTTTCTTATTGACAGGTTTTCCTTGGAGTGAATTATCAATTGCATCTTTGAATTCTGAAGCTACCTCCTTACTTTTAAAACGTAAACAGAAATGTTCTAAGTTTAGTTCACCTTCACTGAAGTCATTGACAATAAATTGCCAAGACTTTTCATCTTTCACATTATAAATTATCTCATGAGTCAAAGCATGATTTAAACATATTTTAAGAACCTGTTCCCTTCGCATAACCACTCTGAAAAATAAAACATTTAAGGTAAATTTACAAGAAAACGAAATTATGGACAAATAAAAATGAATTAAAAAATAAACTAGAATTTATTAAGGTTACCTTAATTTGCCAGTTTCCTTATGCTTTAGTATTTTGACGATTCCTTTTCCGCGTTCTTTCCATTCACCTGATGCAAATCTGTACAATTTTGCTAATTGCCCATAAAGTTCAGTTTCATTTTCTTCGCCAGTTACGACTTCAACCTAAAAGCATTTTTGAAATAATTAAAATGTTATTAGTATATCTCACAAAAAACACCATGATATGATTAGAAAATAAGTGACTACCGAGATAAAGAAGAATACATGCTGACCCTAAATAAATTTGCATCAAATCACTTTGTTTTTACAGATAAGGTGCAGTGTCAGAGTTGGTCGTTTTGTATACAAAAGAATCGATTTCTTTTCAATAGCCTGTGCTGGACCACTGCTGACCAAGAGCCTTCCCCAATTCCTTTTATAATCTCTTTTCCCGGGCCTCCAAGAATCCACCTTCCCAGTACGCGTCCAGGTCGAAATGCCGTTCCCCGGCACCCATCGTGTGGAGATTTCTAGCCACCAGTCATTTCATTATTCATGCGGCCAACGTGACCAGCTCAATCTCATTTCAGCATAGCAGCCTTTTTGGCAACGTTCATGACGGTCAATTCAAGAGATTCTTTTAAAATAAAGGATAAGGGCAAATTGACGGGATTACGGGTTGTTCGAAAGAGATACTGGGGCCCCGGAAACACAAAGGGCAAAAGAAGGACCATGGATGGGTTTTAGTCAGTAAGTCTTACAGTCCCCCCCCCCCTCCCTCTCAATGCCTAGAGCAGAAAAACGGAGACCGATTTTAACGATGGCATAACAGTAAAAAAATATAATTCACAATAATTGCCTCATTGAACCAGTTGTGCCATCAGACCAAACAATAACACAAACAAAACGAAGAATTAAAAAGAAAATTAGAGGAAATGACCAACAAATCTTACCTTATCAGGCAGGGGGATAACAGGAGTGAATGGATGGTAGCATTCATCTTCGGCAGCATACTCATTGCCATCACTGTCATCACCATCCCCTTGGCTATGTGGTGATTTTGCAGGGCTTTTACCCTTGTTTGGTGTTTTCGGTTTGAATACAAAATCAAATGTGCCACTCTCTTTGAACCCAAAGGATACATTAGAGGAGCCATCTGTCAGTGGTGTAGGAAGCAGAGCTGGTTTTACAGGAGTACTTGGTTCTTCTTTAGTTTTGAAGCTAAAGTCAACAGCTTGACTTTCAGTGTTAGTATTTAGTGCGTCAAGCACACTATTATTAGCTGGAGGTTTCTGAACCCCGAAGGCCACAGGGTTTGCTGATGTTTCAAGATTATTTGATGGTACTCCAAAACTAAATTTGTGTGCACCAGTGCCATCAAAAATAGAAGCCCCTGCATTTGGCTTCTGGTCATTTGCAGCTGGTGGAATACCAAAACGGAATTGTGGTACAAGTGAGGGAATTCCGAATTTAGATGTTATATTGTTAACTTCTGAAGTTGGTACATTGGGTTTAAATAAGCCCACCCCAGTAGCAACTACCTGCCCCTGAGTCGTAACTTGGAACACTGAAGTAGACTTTTCTTCATTACTTGTAGTTTTAGGAGGTATACCAAAGTTAAACTTAGGTGCATTATCAGAAGTAAGTTGAATACTTGTCTTTGCTTTTGTTGGATCTTTGGGACTGTTACAAGCACTACAATTTTCTAGACTAGGATCGTTTCTCACTAAGCAATCCTTGCATTCCCAACTACCTGGCTTGGGTTTGAATTTATCTCCCCACCCTACAGCAGCGACCGGTTTTGGCTCGGTAGTCGTATTTGTGACAGCAGCAGCAGCAGCACTGGTTGTGGAGCTGTTCGGTTTTGGTGTATCACAGCACGCGCACTTAGCGAAACTTTCCAGATTATTTGTATAACATGCATCACAATGCCATGATCCAGCTTTAGGTTTAAACATTTCTCCAAATCCAATTTGATTGTTTTGTTTTGCAGCATTCTTTTCTTCTTTTGCTGCCTTTGATTCGTCTTTTATTTTAGACTGTGCAGCTTTAACAGCTTCAATAAATTCATCACACAACTGAATTGTTTTAAATCGTAAACAAAATGTCTCAGCTACCAATTCTCCTTCCGAAAAATCTTTAGCACACCAAGTTACAGCTTTATCCAGATTGGGAATTTTTAGGAACACCATTTCGTTAGTAACTGCGTGATTACAACACACCTTCATAATTTGCTCACGCCTCATGAGCAGTCTTACTTTTTGGATATTATCTTTATGAACTAGTAATTTAATATTACCCAGACCGCGTTCTTTCCATTCTTTGGCAGCAGCGTCATACCTTAAAAGTTTAGCGCGATGTTCAAACAGTATAGTCTCATCTTCTTCGCCCGTTTTCTGATCAACTAAAGCAGGTAAAGGCACTACCGGCTTGAATTCAACATTTGGTTCATATTCTTCTACGCGGTCCGAAGTGTTTAGTTTAGTAGATTCTGAAGCTTCCGAATTGTTATTTGTGCTATTAGTGTCGGTAGAAGAAGCGTTACTAAACAAATGAGTGAATGGAGAACTTGTGGTAGTTTTAAAAGATAATCCACTAAATACATTAGGCTTACTTGAAGCAACCTCCTGTGAGTTAGTGTCAGTCTTCACATCAGACACAGGTTTGAATGTTGGTGTGCTGCTAAATGTAAAGCCACCCACCACAGCTTTGGCTGGGGTCGACTGCACAATGCTGTCTTTATTAGGTGTAGTCATTTGACTGGAAATTATTTTAGGAGCAGAAATTTTAATACCTTCATTTTTAGGAGCGACTGGACTTAAAGTTTTATTTAATATAGATTCCTGTCTTGCTTTTTCAAAGGCATTATAGAAATCTTGAGCTATATCAGCTGTTTTAAAACGAATACAAAACTTTTCCAAGACCACAGTCTCATCAGCAAAATCATTTGCACACCAAAAGTAGGCTTTACTTTCATTCTTCATTTGTTTTATTTCCATTTCTGCAGTAATTATATGATTAGCACAAATCTTATGTACTTGCTCTCGCCTCATAAGAACTCGTACTTTCCCTGCAGTCTTATGCTTCAGTAACTTCATTTCACCAAGACCTCTCTCTTTCCATTGTTTATCGACAAAGCGGAACAGTTTAGCTCTAGCACTAAATATTACGTATTCATCTTCTTCGCCGGTTGTTACTTTCACTTCAGCAGGCAAAGGAACAATAGGTTTAAAATCCGGACATGGGTCATAATTGTCCACAGATGTATTGCTTCTTTCTGATATAGTTCTTGACTTATTGAGACTAGTGTTAGGAGAATAGCCACCAAAGAAAGTTCCATCAACAACAGACTTTGATGTATCAAATGAGTCACTGGCCACTTTAGGCGCAGCTGTGGGATTTAGTAAAGAACTAAAAGTAGATGTAGAACTTACAGGTGTTGTTTTGAAAACAGAAGATTGATTCCAATTAGTCACAGGGTTTGTAGTAACTGTCTTATTTTGCGCTGGAAAGCCAAACACTGGAGGTGACACTTTAGAATCAGTTGTTGCAGGCAGTTGGATTTGATAATTGTGCGGAGTGCCTTTAATATGCTTTGGTGGAATTGTGACACTAAGGATCGGTGCTGGAGTTGTAGTACATGTAGGCAAAGGATCTGAAGATGTTATCACTACATTCACGGGCAAAGATTTTGCAGCATCTTTGGGCTCCACAGAAGAAGTTGTTTTAGACATGGAAATTGATGTAACAGGTGGTGGCACAGATACAGACGACACACTTGGTATTGTTGGTACAGAAGTTAGTGTAGGTGCTACCGGCACTGGCGGTACTGATGGTGCACTAGACAAATTAGGGGGGACAAGGTGAGCTACATCTAAATACATCTGATCTGGTGTTGGATAAACACCGGGATAGTTCACTTGAGTCCTTGTTGGGTCAAATATTGGTTGGGTGCCTGGCACAGTGGCTGGCTGGGGGAATTGAGAATATTGATTGTAAAGATTGTATAAGCTTTGATTATAGAGCTGATATGGGTTGGGAGGCACTGGGAATGGTGGTACAATTCTTTGGTTGAAGGAAGGAATCACTTGCGATGGAGCAAATGGTAACTGTGCTGCAAATGACGATGAACTATCATTTGTTCTGTATTCTTCATCCAAATTATATAAATCACTGTCATCTATAGTCTGTTCAGAAGAAGCTTTTTTTAATTTGCCCACCTCCTTTTTGAGCTCTGCAACTTGCTTTTTCAATTCACTTACATCTTTACATTCATTTCTACATTCATCTATTTGGTCTTTAACTTGATCTACTGATATTTTCAGCAGTTTGAATTGATCTGTAGTATTTTGCATATTAGATTGAATAGTGCTTATTATCTGATTGCCTAGTTTACGATTTTCATCAAACCAATTTCTTGTTTGTTCCATAAAGTCACCAATAGTAGTATCCCGTTTTTGCAAATTTTTAATTTCATTTTCTATTCGTCCCAAAAATTGTTGATCAACCCTTGAGTTTTCAAGTATTTGTGAGTCCATAGCCGTTCTATAATTTGTAGCATTGGCATTGTGAACAGCTTTTGGAGTTGAACTTATATTACGGAAGATGTGGTTTCCCCTGCTGGGCAGTTCACTATCTGCGGACACATTTTCATCTGAAGAGTACCTGGCATCACCGTCATTTGTTACGGCTGTAAAATCAGAATCTACTTTATTCATTTGGGTTTCTATATCTTCAATCAGTTCTTGAGTCTCAGAGTATAAAGGATGGTTTCTGTTGGATTCACTATCCCTGAGCCTATCTAAAGCTTTATATGCAAACATTTTAGCTTTAGACAACAATGCTGTATATTTTGATCTTGTTTCAGGATCTCTTGACAAATTATTTTGTTCAGAAGCAATTTTGTTATAAGTTTGGCTGAGGTGGTACAATGCTTGTGGTGACTTCAAATTGGAAAGAATTTCAATTACTTTATCATATTCACCCTCACTGAAATGATTGACAGCTACATATAACTTGCATTCTTCAAGTAAGGCATTAAGTTCTTTGGTGCCAAGGTCTTTGTGTGTGTAATCAAACATGCGTTTATCAAGGAATTTAACTACAATTTTGCTTCTCAATTTTTCTAATAATGGTACAGCTGAAGAGTAATACAAACCAGCCCTCATTTCCAGTTGAGCCTTTTCATCTACATTTGTTGACATCTTAGCTCTTTCACTGAATATGCGTCCAAGAGTACAGAGAAGTTCTGGATCAAGACCGTGATTGTCAATGCATCGTACCACCTCAATGCCACGACTCAATGTGGCGCGTATATCTGTCAGTTCAGTTCCAAGCTCATTTTGGCTGAATTTGTAAGCACAGTCCCACCACTTCATCTGGGTTAGGGAACACAGCAGGTCAGTAATGTTAGCTGGAAGTGTGTTTGGCCTATCATTGGTCATGTAAAACTCTTTCTTTGTTATTTGTTGGTTGGCTGTAAGAGTTGCACAGTAAAGAAATGCATGAATATCTGATCTATTCAAAGTTTCAGGTCCACAAGTTGTTGCGTTATAAGTGAGCATGTCAAAAAGAGTACATTTGAAGTGTGTATAATTTTTATAATTTAGCAATGTCCATACAAAGTGGTGGAGGGAACTGCCATATTCCCTTTGAGCATCACCATCATAGGATTCAACTTCTACCTTTCTTGGAAGTCTCAATACCGGTGCAGTAAATGCATTAGATGCAAAATAAGATGACTTTATTTTATCCAAGTGACCTTTACTGGAAAATATCTTTTTATATAACTTGTCTCTCCAGTGAGTACCAGAATAACATTGGGAAACCTGATCTAAAAATGACTGGTTTTTCTCTTGAATATTAGAAAGTAAATAATGACCAGACTGAGAACATCTGTATGTTCCTTCAGAGAACCAACGATTTACTGCAATTGTTTGCTTTTCAGGAGCATTTCTTAGCCAATTCACTTTTGAATCTATGGGTAATGTTTGCCAAGCAACTAACATCAATGGAGCAGCAACCTTAGTAGCATCGCGCCAGCTCATTTGGTCTTTTTTGGCCTTTTTCAGTAAGAATGTTGCAGCATAAAAAGCAACCTGTCCTCTATGATGTTGTAATAATGCACTATGGAACTCTCCAAAGCCAGGAGACGCTCCCACCTTGGCGACACTCTCAATAGCTTGGTCATAAGCATGAAGGAGTTCATTAGACTCAATTAAACTTTTTGATGAACCACCGGGTATTTCAGTTATACTCAACAAGCAAATACGCTCCTTGACTGTTAGGAGTAGTAACTGATAAAGCCAATCACTGGTGTTATGTGAGTTATGCTTTAAAAGTTCATTTAGAATTTCATACCAGCCATAGTTATTACTGAATGTTTTCCCAGCAAACTCCACATGACAGGCATGTTCAAAAGCTTCTCTCACTTTGTTGATGTTAAGATAGTGTTTCAGTAGACGAGCATGAAGCACTGCATCTTTTGGTCTTATGGACAATTCAGACCGTAGTAAATGAACAAGTGCTTCAGGATCTGGGTTTGATACAGCTATAAGTCTCTCCCGTAATCTAAATGTAGTAGGGTGTCTAGGGAATGTGGCCTCTGCTTTCTCACACCAGTATTTTGCACGGCCTGGTTCGATGATGACCTCATCATCAGCAAGAAGTTCACAAACTGAAGAAGAAAAAAAATAATGATATATGAAAATTATGATTAAGGGATATGTTAATTAATCACAGAAATAAAATATGCCAAAGTAGTTAATAACTTAAGTTTGGTTTGGTAATTTAATTGTTTCAAAATGTTATTAAATCATTTTGTTGACAAGCTGATCAATGATCACAATTCATACACACATTTAGGATTGATAGTAGTAATCTAGGAGGGTGAACATGTATGTATTATGCTAATGCTTATTACATAAACTGACTGTCATAATAAAAATCCAAGGTAAACTTTTAGAACAATTTGAAGTTAATTTGGCTTGCATTGGACTTTTTCCACTGCATGTAGTTATAGAAATAGAAATGTATCTTTGATCTATTCTATGGTGTTACATAAATAATTCATATATAATATCATTTACAGATCAAACTTACACCAAGCAATTTAATTTAGAAATTAAACTCAACTGTTGACAGTCCATCTTGATAACCAGATATAACCAAATACTTAAAATGTGGAATGTCATGCACATATAAAATCAACAACATGATATATACTTACTGTCCAGAATAGTACTAGTCTGTACGGGGTCGATGTCTAAAGATGCTTTGTATTGTTCGAGAGCTTTTTCTTTCAGCCCCATTTTCTGCAAAGCTTGTCCAAGCAGTTTGTACGCCGCAGCGTTGTTGTCTTTTTGAGTGAGGTATTGCTCGACATATTTCTGGCAATTTGAATAATCCCCCACTTCGAAATATAGTCGAGCCACAGAATAAGCTCGCGATTTGAACTACAAAAAAACAAATTGTGTTATAAAATAAGCCGCACAAATAGTAATCCTTGGAATTATGGTCATGGTCTTGTTTTACTTACCTCTTTCGCAGGCAATTTACTTAACAAATTCTCCACGTGTTTATCAACGTCTTTTTTATTTCTATACATTTTAACGAACTATACACCAAGTTATTAGTCTTAAAGACCTCGAATCACCTTACACAAGAAAAAATCGCGTGGGGCAAATGGATCGGCATTCGGTGTTCGTCATTTTTAAGTTTTAGGGTTGGCAGTATCAAATTTGATCTTTCCCACAGTTGATTTTTAAATCAAATATTTCCATCTCTCAATATGTATAATAACTGCTGTTTCCAATTGTATATATCCAATTTATTTTAAACAAATTTAAGATTATATTATTATTATGCATTCAAATAGAAACTTAATGTCTCTATTTATTTAGACATCATATTGCTAAATATTACAATCTTGTACAGGGTGAAAAAATATCGCACTCATGACTGAGATTGTATATTAAGAGTACGCATGCCGCACAGTCTCCCCCAAAAATGCTAGCTAATTCACTAAGCGCCTAGTATGAGAAAGCGAAATGCACATTATATTAATCCCTGTAAAAAGGTTAAGTATTTTCGGAAAAAAAAAACATAAAAAGTATCTTTGCAATCAAAACATATTATTATAGGTAAACAAACTACGCCTATTGTAAAATTATTTTAAAGTTTGAACTAGCCTAATGTTATTTATTCACATTATAAAGTCCAAACAAATTTATATTTTTTCTACTGTTTAGCAATAATACTAAATAATAACGAAAAAATCGATACTGCTTAGTTTTTGGTAATCCACTCCAAATAGTGAAGTTATCATTTCCCCGGTTGTAAGAATTAATAATCGGCATCATCGACTTGCGTGGCATAAAAACCCAATTTCCTTTCCATGTGGGTAATAAATTCCTGGCAAGAATGATTCCCCATTACGTGGTGTTGGCTACATTGTCAGTGCCTTCATAAATTTAAAAAATCCGTCCGTTTGAAAGTTACTTTAACCCATGGAAATAATAAGTACTACGTGCGCTGACCATTTTACATCTGACTAAAACATAGAGAAATAAGCTATAAAGACGCAATGGCTGGATGGGATAAATGATGTTTGTTTTGCAAGTAGGTTTTTACAAACACTTTTAAGGTCTCTGCACACAGCCGGCGCGGCGTGACGGGGCGCGGCGTGGCGGGGCGGCGACGCGGCGCTGGCGCGGCGGCATCGGTCCCACTGCGGGCGCGATAACGTCCCGTCCCGTCGCGCCCATTCACGCCGAACGTATACTGTTTTTATACTGCCTATGCCGCTCGCGTCCCGCCGCGCCCGTCCCTGCCGCTTCTGACTTGTATTCCCGCTGGGCGCGGCGGCGGCGTGGCGCGACGGTCACCGTCGCATCGAGCGGGACGGCTCTGTGTGGCGTCGTCCGTAATATCTAGTACATTACAACTGCTCAGTGTCGCGTCGCCGTCCCGTCCCGCCGCGCCGCGCCCGCTGTGTGCAGCGACCTTAAGACGTAGCTTTTCTTTCAAACTAGATGCGGCCGGTATTTCGTAAAAAAAAACTCAACAAAAGCTCATAGTCTCTTTTAAGGTCAAGAACAAAATCATGGTCAACTTACATGGGGATGGGGACTATGCAAATTAATGATAGAATATCCTTATGTACACCATACAAATAACAAGAATAAAATTAAACAACTTATAAATAGGGTGACACAATGGGCGGTCAAGTTTATCTAGTTGTGCCTCAGTGAGATCAAGATAACTGACATCGGCGTTATCAAGGATGGGGAGTAAAAGGATTGAGCAAGCGCAGTTTTAGTAGCAGTTGGAAGAAAATTCCGCAAACGTCTCAGGAATTTAACAGATGATTATCAAAACACACTGGTGTGCTGTCTGTACATACATTGAGTTTACTTCGCCTATCGCAGTGGCAAATCATTTATGATCATTTTATTCGACGAATGTCTCCTTGCTGCCTCCATAGTTTATTACTCTGTGGGTTGAACAACATTGACTTGTTTTATTAAGCTTTTTAACCTGTGGTTTTATTCAATCAACCTACCTATAATTGATTATTTTTTCTTATCTGTACTGTTCTGCTGTGTAGTTGTGTACATGTGTAGTGTAATCACAGTTTCTATTTTTTTTATAAATTTCTAAATTATTGACTTAATTTGTCTGGATTTTGGGACTTTACTACGGTCTCTTAGGGACCCGTTTTTTTCCGACCCGTTTTTTTTTAGTACTTACACAGTGACTAATGAAAGATATTGCTATGTTCCGTTTCTCATTCAAACACGGATAGAATGTTTTATTCTTCGAATGGATTAGTCTTCATGTATTTACTGCTAACTAGCAGCACAACTTGGAATTTATTGTGATTTAGAGCACACTATTACTTTACAAGAATAAGATGGGTGATTCAGAGTTCGCATACGGATCTTCCGTGTCAGTGGATTCTATGAAAACCATCGCAGAAAGTATAGGAATAGCCAGTCTAGGAGATGATGCTGCCAAAGAACTGGCGGATGACGTGACTTTTCGATTGAAAGTTATAGTGCAGGACAGTATGAAGTTCATGAACCACTCCAAGAGACAAAAGTTGTCAATAACTGATATAGATAACGCTCTGAAGATCAAGAACATTGAGGTATGTTCTTATTAGGTCACGTAATTCATACTCTTGACTCTGAATACATTTTACAATAATATCAAATGAAGACATCCTCTACAAAATCTCAACTTTGAGTGGATTTGAAAAGCCAGCTATAGTTTTTTCCACTGTTTACATGAATTAACATTGGCCTCTAAGTTATTGTAAAATTGCATCATAATGGATTAACTAAAACTAAATAAGGTGTTTGATGTTTTCAGTGTCAATATGGATTCATTCAACCTGATTCATTACCATTTAGATTTGCATCTGGTGGAGGTCGAGAACTACATTTTGTAGAAGAGAAAGAAGTTGATCTGTCTGACATTTTGTCAGCGCCACCGCCTAAGATCCCTCTTGATGTGTCTGTTCGTGCACATTGGTTGAGTGTAGACGGTGTCCAACCCACTGTACCAGAAAATCCTCCTCCTTTGTCGAAGGAAGCCCAGAAGTCGGAATCGGTGGATCCCATCAGTAAATTGAGCAAACCCACTAATAAGGATGCGGCAGGTATAACTTACCTACATTTATTATTTATTAAGCTATCATTCATTTTTCCATAGCACTTTTATGATGCCCATTGAATTACAGCATATTATGTATTTTGACATTTTGAATTCTATTTCACATGTCTGTACATGATGCATACAAATAATGTAAGTTTTTGTTTTTATTAGCACATGACCACTGGATGGCATGTGCAGGAAACACAAAATAAATGTGGAGACTCCAAACTTACTATCATGCATTACATACAAATCAAAGTCTTTGTCAAAATAATAAGTTTTCTAAGCATTGGTGTTAGTAATTACTTAATTATATTTTTAATCCCCTTTCATGCTCATCTCAGCCAGTGGAAGTGCACATTTATTATCTGACATAACATTGGTCACACCAAATAGAGCATAAATGATAAAAATAAAATAAATAAATATCTTGGGACAGCTCACACATGGCTACCTGAACCAGACAACTGATATACATACTTATATAATTTATATAATATAATACATACATATTATAGACTAGCTGTTCTCCGCAGTTTCACCCACGCTGCTCAGCACCTGTTGGTCGTAGCATGATGTTATATAGCCTATAGCCTTCCTCAAGAAATGGACTATCCAACACTAAAAGAATTATCCAATTCCAACCAGTAGTCCCTGAGATTAGAGTGTTCAAACAAACAAACAAACTTTTCAGCTTTATAATATTAGTATAGATAAATCACACCCAGACACAGAACAAAAAATCATGCTCATCACACAAAGTTTGTCCTGGGTGGGAATCAAACCCACGACCTCCGGCTCAGCAGTCAGGGCCACTAACCACTAGACCAACAGGCCCGTCAATGATACACTGTGTTTATGTAACTTAGTATTTTTTTTCTGAAATTTCAATTAAATATAATACTACAATTTCTAAAGTGTGTATAAACTGCAAACTTAAACCATCACTTGGTCATCTCAATTATTGTAATGGCCATTGCTGGCATACTTTTTAATTCTTATTATTTTCCTATATTTTGGATATATATTATTATAATAGATACCTAGTAAGATTATTTCTAAAGTTAACTGTAATGTTTTTATGCTTAGATGACTTCAAAACTTCCTAAATACTCTTTAGACTTTGGTAAATAGTCTGGTTTTTGATAAGCATGCCCCATCTTTGTCTATCTACTTAAATACTAGCTAGCAGAAAAAAAATAAAGACTTAAGTAAAGCAGTGCATGTTGATACTATATTAAATAAAATTTTCTGTATTTTTTTTTCAAACAAAACATATTAATTCTAAAACTATATAGCATTTAAATAAATAAAATATGTATGGAACCTGTGTAATCATGAAATATGTCATATTTCAGGTAAACCTATGTGTGGTAAAGCAGCACGTTTGAAGGCATCAGAGTCAGTCCATGTGAAGCAATTGGCCACACACGAGCTGAGTGTTGAACAACAATTGTACTACAAGGAGATCACAGAGGCTTGTGTTGGCAGCGATGAGGGACGCCGTGCGGTAAGCACGATTTTTTCAGTGTTTATTTTACTTTAATTTAGCCTTATGTCAATATAAAATTGTGTTGTATATTGGTTTGGTTTATCAAATTCTAAATAAAATGCGTGCATTTTGAATTAATTTATAATATAATAATAATAAATACCCTTTATTCAGACGCAAAAATTACATTAAAAAAGAATTACATTAATATTAAAATAACATTAGATTTAAAATTACATTTAAAATTGCATTAAAATTAAATTTATTTACAATTTATATTATAAAATTGTGTTGTGTTGTTGTTCTATCGTCGTTTTGATTTCGTCTGTTTGCCCTTTATTGGCAAAGGCCTCCCCCAATTTTCTCCATGCTTTTCTATTGTTGGCTAATATAGGCCAACCACCTCCTAATGTTGCTTTTATATCGTGCCACCCATCTTCTTGGCGACCTGCCCCTTTGTCGAATAAATTTAATAATGATAAAATCAGGCTTATGCTTTTCACTCTGAGCATAGCAAGCCCCCAATTTTTTTAAGTTTCGATTGTTAGCCTTGGACTTGTTAGAATTGTTCTGATCTATACTAATATTATAAAGTTGAAGAGTTTGCTTGTTTGTTTGTTTGAACGCGCTAAGCTCAGGGACTACTGGTTGGAATTGGAAAATTCTTTTAGTGTTGAATAGTCCATTTCTTGAGGAAGGCTATAGGCTATATAACATCACGCTACGACCAACAGGTGCTGAGCAGCGCTGGTGAAACCGTGGGGAACAGCTAGTCCTTGATACAGGAGTTACATGTTCGAATGTTAGACAAAGTCAAGATTTAAGAGGAAGTAGGCTTCAAAAGCGATTAAATCAAGCTCGCATTTTTTACGTCTTGCCTCAAAATCAATAATCAAGATAAGGTGCTAACACTAACAATTATCAATACTATGATATGTGATGTTCTCTTGCTGTTCTCTTCCAGGAAGCACTGCAGTCGCTGGCATGTGATCCTGGCCTACACGAGATGTTACCGAGAATGTGCACGTTTATATCAGAAGGTGTCAAAGTTAATGTAGTGCAGAACAACCTAGCGCTACTCATCTATCTCATGCGAATGGTCAAAGCATTGCTGGACAACCAATCACTGTATCTAGAAAAATATGTAAGTTTCTGCACTTTTACAACCACACATCATAATTACGTATTTTTCTTACGAAGCAAGCAACACCTTAAGCAGCGGCGTTGGTTACTTCTACAGGAAGGAAATAGTAGCAAAAAATGCGAATCTGCGTGGATAGGTATCACTCAGCCCTCCACAAAGATCAATTTGACTTCAATTATATTATTATCTATTAATTATACTAATCAACATCTGCCTAGCCGTTTCCCAACTTTGTTGGCGTCGGTTTCGAGTCTACCAGACGCAGCTGAATATTAAAAAAATAAACGGAGCGACTGCCTAGTTGACCTGCACAACCCAGTTAGAACTGTGTCATGTGATACTTCTTGGTAAGACTGGTTGCCAGTCTTTTGGGCCACTGACCACCTGTAAAAACTGACAAAGATCTAGTAATGACATGACAGCCAGTATTAACGACGTTTTCCGAAGCATTGATAAAGCTGCAAATAAGTGAATTCTTCACATCTAATATATGGTAACAGGCAGATGTGTTATTCGGTAGTTTGTTCACTTCTCCCCAGCTAAACACTAGAACTTAGCGAAACGCGGGGCATTTAGGGGAACTTACCATTTTCTCATTTTTGACGTTCTTTTTTTTGATACCCATATTGTGGGTAAAGTTAACTAAAAGTTTGTGAAGAGTACTGTTACTCAGATAATTTTTCACAAATGACTCGTCATTTATGAGACCAGTGATTCTAAATATGTGTCCTGCACAGTTACACGAGCTGATACCGTCCGTATCGACGTGCATCGTGTCGCGGCAGCTGTGCCTTCGCCCAGAGATGGACAACCACTGGGCGCTGCGCGACTTCGCCGCAAGACTCATGGCACAAATCTGCAAGGCGTTTAACACCTCCACCAATAACTTGCAGACGAGGGTCACTAGGTAAGAATGTGATAAAGATTATCTTGATCTGGTTCCCTACGTGATCCTTACTAATATTATAAAAGCGAAAGTGAGTTTGTTTGTTACGTCTTCACGCCTAAATGGCTAATCCGATTTTGATGAATTTTGGTACAGAGATAGTTGGGACCCTGTAGACGAACATATGCAATTTTTAGTTAGCTGTGAGGGTTAAAGAGGGAAGATAAGGGATAACTTAGCTTTGCTATTACAATAAATAAGGCTCAAAGGCAAACACTACAGGTAGCAGGTACCTGAAAATCAGGAAAGGGGAACTGTGTTGCCCCGAATTTAACGCGAGCGAAGCCGCGGGAAAAAGCTAGTAATTTATAAAGTAAGTTATGGTGTATAGCACAGGCTGGGTATTACACTGGCTATAAATAAAATAGCTGATAAATTCCGGAATAATAAGAGCTTTAATATCGGAGACCAAGATTATTGTCGAGAATCGGCTTGAGCTGATTCGTGACGATATGGATGTGACTCCTATGATTTTTTTTAAAATAACAACTTTGTTTCTCATCTATGCAAAGAAAAGATCTCGGCTCTTTTACCCAAAAACATTATTATCCGTAGGTTATTTGCCAGAGCTCTCCAGTGTCCTTCGCAGACTAACAACGAGACAGGCGTGGGACCGTCCATGGTCACAACTATGAAGGAATCTGAGAAAACACCACTAGCGTCTCTATACGGTGCAGTTCAAGGCTTGGCAGAATTGGGTCCTGAGGTTGTTAAGGTAACTACACAATTTGAATAAAAATAAATGCAAATGCATAATGACCAATGAAGCTATACAAAACCAGATTATGGCGATCTTTCATGCCATAATAAGGCCATGTAACACTGGAAATGTATAGCTTGGTGTGTCGCCGTGTGTACGGTAGTAGTAAATAGGCGGAATTGATGCCACAAGGAATCATCTAACAGTCAATGTTTCTCATAAGATATAGGTATCAACAATGGCACTACACTTACACTTTATAGCATTTTTTTAACTACTTCACACAAATTTAAATTAAGTTTACATTAATTATTTAGTAATCACCAAAAATATTCACCTGATTCTTGAAAAAATCGCTAATACTTAGAATATGCTTTAAAATAAATACATATATGAAATACTTTGTTTTATGCTCTTCCATTTTGCATATATTTCATCATCTCTTGTTAATTGAAATGAATACAGACAATATTAAAAATGTTTTTTTTTTAGTTAAAAGTGATTCAGCTTCTTAACACTGTGCGTTAATCAACATGAAGCCTATCGCTAGAAAATTTAATGATTGTAGTTTTTACAGAAATACGTTTTTTATTATCCATATTTTTTTGAAGTAGTTGTATTTTTTTAAAAGGGCAAAATAACTCAACTTTGTGAAATAGGAATGGCTTTCTTTTTAATATTACTGCAGCGTAGTTTGAAACATGAATACGTCACTTTCGACCATTACGTGTTATTTAATCCGCGCGCAAAAGCTAGTCTAATCTAAATTAGAAAGAGGTCTTTGTTTGTTACGATTTGTTCAAAAACTACTAAACCGCTAACTAACTAAAAAATCTTTCGCCATTAGAACGCTACATTATTACTGAGTATCATAGACTATATACCTAACATCACGCTACTACCCACGAGAGCGGGCAGTACCCAAAGACGCGGGTGGAACCGCAAAAAATAGCTAGTAGCTAGAGGTAGAACAAGTAATAACAACATCCCACATGTCCACTAGGTATTCATCCTGCCCCGCGTACGTTGGCTGGGCGAGCGCGTGGAGGGCGCGCTGAGCGGGCTGGGCGGCGCCGACCGGCTGGCCGCCAGCAACCTCAAGCACCAGCTGTTGAAAGTGTTGGCGCCCGTCGTGCGCCAGCTGCGCCAACCGCCCGACCTGCCCGATGACTACAAGTCAGTATAATCAGTCAGCACATTGTTTTTTCAAAACCAGTTTCACACACGATTTTACGAATGTTTACCAACAAACGCCTGAGGGCTAACAATGTCATTGAATCGTCAAAGGAACATGTTGCACCATAATTAGGCATGCTTTGCGTGTGGATTTTAGGTAGCGCCATTTGTTGTGTCCATGTAAAAAATAGGGAAGACATCTTCGTGTGCAGTTTTCTTTATTATTTACTTATTTTAAAAATAACAAAAACATTAAAAAAAATACCGGCCATGTGTTTCAACTCGATACGTCCACAAGTTCCCGAGATAAAGGGTCTGGACCAGTTGTCTGTTCAACAGTTCTGACTTGTCCGTTTTTTCCTTTTGAGGTACGGAACCCTAAAAATAGTACCCCACCAGCATCAGGGATCAGTGTCCAAACTACCGCTGGTCAGGGTCAGGTCATGAGAGAGGACCCTCCAAACAATACGCGGCGTGTTCAGAACAACTGCTTTCCAAATCCTTGATGCAGCTGCCTAGCGATAGCTTCCTCATGTTGGTCGAAGCTATTGGCTATTTACTTTTAAATGTTTGTAAACGCACCCACGATACTGGAGAAAAACTATAGTGTATTCACGGAGACGAGTTAGTATAGCGCCTTCTCTATCGCACATTACCATACAAATGACAAGGACAAAAAAAACATTTTTAGGCTTAGTGGGCGTTAACAATACCTTAGAAATGTAAATGTGCGTTCACACTGCGCTTCTTAAAAGTTCGCTTAGTTTATTCCTGCGGCTTCGTCTGTCGTATAAATTGAGAGCCATTTATTTGATAGAATTTGTTTATGGTTACCTACTTTTTTATTTAACTGATGGATATTAAGGAAAGAAATAAAATCGAGAGGTAATATCTATCTATACAACTTTATAACATATTATTTTCTTTAAAATCTTATCTAGAGTAGGTATTTCATTGTCCACAAATTGTGGAATATATTTCTGATGGCACATTTTGTAAAGTTATCAATTGTATCAACAATTGACAATCGTTGCTTCAATTTCTTAGGAGATTTTAGCTCACCACTATCATTCTTCTCTTTTACAATTCTATGAACAGAAGCCCAGTGAACACCTAAATAAGATACAACGGCTTTGACAAGGTCACCCTTGGAGGCCGAAGACTCTGCAATTCTCATTGCGTGGTACATATTTAAAATCATAGTCTTCTCGGTAGACAATAAAACCCGCCGTTTTCTTTTCTCAGCAGGTTATTCGATATCCGCCATTAAATCAATTATAAAATCCAATACACCAGCCGGTTCACAAGTTGAGCGTACAGTCACAAGTAAGAGCACGTCTGCACAGTACGGGAAGTATGAGTAGACTAAAAAGTACTCGTACTGTGTACACCGCCTTAGCGTTTATCACTGACCAATTGCAGTTAAAAAATTGTGTGAGTGAGATAGCGCTCTACTAACTCGTCTCCGTGAATACACTATAGATGTGAGGACAACGTTAAAAAAATAAATGTAAACATATATTTTTTTATATTTGCCGTAAAAATTGTGACACCGCAGAGGTCAACACTTTGGCAGCGTGTTTTGGCTCAAATACAGGATAAGAGGTGGAGTTTGTGACATAGCTGCACACCCGCTGTTATTCCGCCTGCAATCGGACTGCACTAGGCCACAGATTACTAAATAGCTACTACGTAGCAGATACATCACTCCAATACAAAAAGGAAAATACCTACGCTATAATAGCCTACAAAATCATAATAATAATACCAGCTGTTTGCAGCCAAAAGAAATGCACCATAAGTACGCACAAAGAGAGTTGAGATTGTATTGCCCGCCGCGCGACCAACGTGCGGGCGCGTCATCGAGCGAATGTGCTAGGGTTGAACGTATGATGAATTGATGATAATGATAATAAAACGAATGTTGTACTTAGAATCAAATATGTTTCAGTTTAATAAAATGACTGATGTTTTTTTTTCCTTCCCTGAATTCACGATTATTAAATTTTATTGTGGAAAATATTCTAAACCGCGTAAATAATTTTAATAAATAATCGAAAGGGAAAACGGAGCAAAGTGGAGGAAAATCAATCAATTTCAAAATTTCCAAGATGGTACTGCCAGGCCGATCCATTATTTATTACGTTGTCAAAATTATTTTAAAAAGTTTCTTCTAATTCTTCAATATAATTATTATATTGAAGTATAATAGTAGAATTATTATATTCAATATAATTATATTACCCATATACTGCACAAAAATTACGTGGTTTCGGCATTTTGAAACTCAGCGCGGTAATCACGACGTCGTCGCACGGTGCGACAACCCACTGTCAGTTGTATCGACGGCGATACACGAAGCGGTAGGCATAAAACGCGTGGCCTTGAGCGAGTGACGGACGCCTGACTAGGCCACGAACCAGTCTTGACCTTATTGATGTTGGTATGTCTTAGGCGTGACTACGGCTACCTGGGCCCGAGCCTGCAGCAGGCGGTGGGCAAGGTGCGGCAGTCGCCGGCGGGCGGCGGCGCGGGCGGCGCGGTGGCCGTGGTCACGTGCACGCCGCCGCTCGTGCCCGCCGCGCCCTCGCCCTCGCACCACGCGCACACCTCGCACCTCTCGCACGTCGCTAAGACTCAGGGTGAGTACTATAAAGGCTGTATACCTTAACCAAACCCGAGTGCAGGCGGGTTTGCTATGACGTCCGATTGCTCAGATCGTTTGAATAAAGAAGAGATGATAATGGCGTAGAAAGCGTGTCATATGTATCGGTGAAATGTTAACTAAAAATAAAATCTTTAAAGTATTTTATGCGCTTTCAATTAAGTACAATTGTCCACTTTCTACAGTACTACGGTTGCATGGGTCGGGGAAGGACCTATGAAGTACGTCTAGAAGTTTATGTCTACTGTCTGTAACGTTGAAAAAAGACAATTCTGAAATATACCGTCCGGAAAATAATTAATTACAATTCTCACTAGCTTTCGCCTGTAATGTAGCAGAGATTCACTTGTTTACAAAACCGAATCTCGGATTACAGGGTCCGGTAAGGGAGTTCCCTTAAGTAAATTGACACCTTAAATCGTTTTTTCTTAATTTGTGATTTGAATAAACAAACTATTAAATTGGTTAGGCAATTTCCCGAGAGTTATCCTGTCTTTAAAATAAAAAAAAAGAAATGCGCTGACTAGTATTTCGTCTTGATACAGAGACAATGGCGACTCGTAACGTGATGATCAGCGCGTCTCCCGCCCCGCAGTCGCCCGCGCCCTCCACGCCGCCGCCGCAGAAATTCGTCATCGTGTCGCAGCAAAAACCGCCGCAAGTTAATGTAAGTACTACACAGTTCTGCATCTTGTATCGATGACGACCACCTTTTACGTATTCATTTAAACATAATTTATTGTGAGAAAGAGCTAAACACCTTCTGACTTTCTTTGATTAGAATATGAACTACGACCGTTTACAATACGGGTTTACTGAATTATAATAAACTAGCTTATGCCCGCGGCTTCGCTCGCGTTAAATTAGGGGTAACACAGTTCCCCTTTCCTGATTTGCAGGTACCTGCTACCTGTAGATTTTGCCCTTGCGTCTTATTTATTGTAATAGCAAAGCTAAGGTTTCCTTTTTTCTTCCCTCTTTCTCCCTCATTTCTGACTTAAAAAAATATATACACATCAACACGGTCTAGGGATATTAAAAAAAAGCGAATTACTATCAATGTGTTAATTTTTGATATGACATGTATATATTTAAAAGTTACGTTATTTAATATTCTACCATTTTTTAATAACGGTTAAGGTACTTAGATTAAAATTTCAGGATTTTATGGAAAAAAAATGAAGCATAGACGGAAACCGTATATGAATTAACTTTTAATTAGTGAGTAAAAACTGAAAAAAAATTGAAAAACCATTTAAATTAGGTTTATAAACTTGAAGTTAGTAGTCTGAGAAAGCACCCATGATGTTTTTTTTTTTTTCGGGTGGGAAATCATCCGATGACTTCCCCCGCTCTGGGCGGAGCGGGGGGGCATGTCAGACTTGTACTGACTAAAACCCACCCATGTTCCTTCTATTGCGCCATGGGCGTCTCCGCGACGGCTGGGTTGGGCAGATGTTCTCTCCTTCAAACGCCCGGCCACCTCCTTTGCTAGCATTACTGCTTCGCAGAAGGTGGTGACCGCTTCCCATTCCCTCTCGCTCCGGACCATGGCCTGAACCAGGGCCGGACGCGAAAGATCGCCGCCGCCGATCGTCTCTACGAGGGCACGGCGGTGCTCCGCCCACGCTGGGGAGATCGCCACTGTGTGCTACACCGTGTCCTCCGGGCGATCGTCACAATGGTGACACCCGGGCGCTTCCTCCCGCCCGATGATGTGCAGGAACCTCCCGAAACTTCCGTGTCCGGTGAGGACCTGCGTCAGGCGGCAGGTGAGGACGCCATGACGCCTCTCCAGCCACTCCTCAAAGAGGGGACTTACCGCCACTATTGTGGCGTGCCCTGCACGGGGTTGCGACAGTCGCTCTCTTGCAGTTTGGTCACTCACCAGCACTTGGTGTTCCACTCGTAGCCTTTGGGCCAATTGAGTCGCCGTTGCATTTGGTTGAGCTCGTGCAATTTGCAATAATCGGTCTTGTCTGGGAACTTGGCCCCCGGTGCCTTTCCGCTACTTCATCTGTGGCATGATAGCGTGTCCACAATCTTGAAATTACATTTTGGTGGGTCTCTATGACCTCAGCAACATTACGCTGAACAGACCCAGCTTCCAGCATTCCCACAGCTCGTAACATCTCCGCCCTCGTCAAATGTCGGTGTTGCATGGCTACAATACCTCAATTTTAACTTTATCTTTCGTTTAAAAATGAAAAGAAAAACTGTAACTAATCGTAATTCGTATTGTTTTCAAAATTCCGCACAAATGAAAATTCCCTCTCCTACACATCAAGACATTTTTATGCCACCGAAACAAAAGAATTAAAAAAAAATTGAAGGAATTAGTTCGAGATAAATTACAAACAAATCGGTGTAAAAAAGATTCCATTGCGGCCAGTACTTTTCGAGTTATTTAATTGAGTATGAAATATCCCTAGAGCGTGTTGATGTGTGTATATATGTATTAGCCTATGTCTGTCTCCAGGGTCCCAACTATCTCTGTACCAAAATTCATCAAAATCAGTTTGGCCATTTAAGCGTGAAGACGTAACCAACAAACTCACTTTCGCTTTTATAATATTAGTAAGGATGCAGCCCTTTAAATCCGTTTTGTAATTTTATGAAAAACTCACTAAATGGGGATTAAGTGAGTTTTTAATGAAATGGTCATTTATCGGAGTGGATTGTACGTACAGGGTTGTATTGTTAATTTTAATTATTATAACAGTATATGACATCTTAAAGCAGAACTTATTCCACTGAGTGAAAGAGATGGTGCTAGACACCCTGTATAGCTCTGTCCCTTTCCCTCAGCGGAATAAGTTCTGCTTTAACACGTCATGGTAGGGTAGCTGTTCAGCATTATTTGTTACGGTCGCAATTTATATTTACACTAGCTGTTGCCCGGCATGCGTTGCAATGCAATTTTCTACCTACCTTACCTACCCTACCTACACTACCCTAACTACCCTATCTTTTAAGTTGGATCAAACTGGACACGGTGTGTAAATTTAATTTAAATCGGTTCAGAAGTTTAGGAGTCCATCGCGGACAAACAACGTGACACGTGATTTATATATATTAAGAATAACTATAATACTATAATCTGTGGCCCGACTGTCAAATTGACGTGACGTTTTTCATCTCCAAAAATTTTTCTATTTCATTTAATAACAATAATTTTACGCAAGAACGAAGACAAATCAATTTAAATTAACATTAAAAAGCAATAGAATAAAAAAAAATACAAAATGAAACGAAACGAACGAAATTTTAACAATCATAAAGTTGCTTATACGTCAACCGCCACATGCTAACAAGACGCCGGGCTCAAGAACTGCAGGCACTCCCACCATCTCCGGGCTCGCCACTCAGCTCCGCCTCGCAGCCGCCGGGATGCGCTACACGTGTGAGCGCCGTGTCGCCGGTCGCTGCAGTTGCGTCGAGCTCGAGTGACGAGTTTTTCTCCCCGCCATCGTCGCCACCACCACCAACACGACAACGACGAGGAAGAGGACGGCCACCAGCGGGCTTGGGATCTAGGGGCCAACAGGCTCCGATCAGGGTCCCCGCTGCCGGTGGAAATGTGTCGCGCATGCGATGGACTTCGTTTATCAACGCGAATGTCATGCGCGCATATTACGGATCTACAGAGGGGGGAACTAACCTCACTGCGTACCGTGTTAGGATGCTGTCTCTGTTCCAGGGCCTAGAACCAACCATCAACGTTTCGGCCCAACGACTGTCGGATCAGGTGCGGGTCATCCAACGCAATCACTTGTTGGACGATGCTGCGCTTGATAGGCTGCGCTCAGAAGTACTCAACAACCGTATCATCTTGACTACGCCACAAACCGCGTTGCAAGCGACAGCAATTAGTGTGACGCAGCCGCGGCCCAATCCCGCTGTTGTAGAGGAAGATGATAGGGTTGCTACGGTAAGTAGCCAGTGCAACGACCGATTGAGGAGCGCACTGGAGGATGCGCTTCGCGACTATCGATCCACTCCAACCGAACTTAGGCCCCGATTACCACGGTTACCCATGCATAAGAAAAATAGGGCGCTGGTGTGTGCCCTGGACTCGCAGCTCAAGAATTTATTTGAGAGTAGCGAGAATCTCGTTGATACACACTCGATCCTATATTGTGGGGCTGTTGCGGTATGTCGTGTAGCTAACGTAAAATTCCAAAACAGTGACGTAGCTACTCGACCAAAACCATCCGTACCAGCCTGGCAGTGCAGGATCGAGCGCCGTATCGACGAGGCCAGGGTACTCATCGGTAAACTATACTGCTTCAGGGAGGGTAATACAAGACCACGTGTGATGCGCTTTGTGAGACGGGCATTCTCGGGGACTGGAATCAGTCCTCAAGAATATATGTCTCATGCCACAGAGCGCATCGACTTCCTGAAGCAGAAAGTTTATGCATGGGCAAACCGTATTCGGCGGTATAAGCGGCGGGTTGATCGGTATTCGCAGAATCGCATGTTCCGGAGCGATGAGAGATGGGTATACAGAGCTTGGGAGCGACCCGAACAAAGTGTGACTGACGTGTGCCGCCCGGATGATGTAGCCACAAGTTCTTTCTGGCACAGCATCTGGTCGGTGCCTGTCTGTCATACTGAGGCTGACTGGATGCGTGATATCGAGCGAGTGTGTGAAACTATACCAGAGATGGAGCCAATTTTAATTACACCATCAGACATAGCCAGAGCTGTCCGTCCGTTCCCGAACTGGAAATCTCCGGGACCGGATGGACTGCATAACTTTTGGTTAAAATGGCTCAGTAGTTCACACACTCGCCTGGCATCGCAATTTCAGTCATGCCTAGAGTCCGGATCTCTGCCACAGTTCTTAACAACAGGCGTTACCCACCTGCTCTATAAGTCAGGTAGTCCCGCGGAACCCAAGAATTATAGGCCGATCACGTGTTTATCGACGGTCTATAAACTTCTTACGTCCATTTTGAGAATGAAAATTAACAAACACATTGACAGTAACTCTATTATGTCTGTCTCTCAAAATGGATGTAAGAACGGGTCCCGCGGTACTAAGGAGCTACTCCTCATCGACATGGCCATTAGTCAGCAGGTTCGTCGATCCCGCAAGGATTTGTCGACATGTTGGATTGATTATAAGAAGGCCTACGACTCAGTGCCACATACATGGCTCAAGAGGGTGCTGGAGTTGTACAAGATAGATGCAACCCTACGCGCCTTTCTTGAGTCGTGTATGGGACAATGGAGGACGGTACTTCGATATCCAGGATGTCGACAAATCCAAGGGAACGATGAGCCTGTATGGATTAAACGGGGAATATTTCAGGGCGACAGTTTGAGTCCACTTTGGTTCTGTCTAGCCCTGAATCCTCTAAGCACATTGCTGGAGGATTCAGGTCTAGGCTATCGGTTGAGAAGAGGTGGTCAGGTCATATCTCACCTCCTTTACATGGATGATCTGAAACTCTTTGCCCCCAACAAATTGCGACTGATGGAGCTACTGAAAGTAACTGAAACTTTTAGTAACGCCATCAGGATGGAATTTGGTGTGGACAAATGTGCAGTCATGTATGTGAAGCGAGGGGAGATTATGGAATCCGAGGGAATTCAACTCTCGGATTCCATACACCTCAGATCCCTTTCCTCATCCGAAAGCTATAAGTATTTGGGTATGTCGGAAGCGTTAGGCATTAACGTGGCTGACATGAAGCAACTGTTGAGGGAGCGTTTCTTTGGTCGCCTGAAGAAGGTATTAAAAAGCCTTCTTTCCGGCGGGAACAAGGTGCGCGCCTTCAACAGTTGGGTCATGCCGGTTTTAATGTACTCTTTCGGCATACTCAAATGGACGCAGACTGAACTCGATGCCCTGGATAGGAGAGTGCGTACATTGCTGACTGCAAATCGGATGCATCACCCACGATCATCGGTGATGAGACTGTACATCCCACGGAAGTGTGGGGGTCGAGGCTTTTTAAACGCAAAGACCCTCTACAACCGAGAGGTGTGCAGTCTCAGGGAATATTTCTTAAAAGCCGACGTGGGTATGCACCGAGATGTAGTCGCAGTGGACAAGGGACTCACCCCGTTGTCCATGGCTAAAGAGAATTGGCGCAAACCTGTAGTACTTACTACCGATGACCGCAAGGAAGTATGGCAAGGTAAGGAGCTTCACGGACGCTTCTACAAGGCTCTTCATGGGCCCGATGTAGATTTTCTGGCGTCCGTGTCCTGGCTACGATTCGGTGACCTATTTGGGGAAACTGAAGGTTTTGTCTGTGCGATTATGGACGAAGTTATGTTGACGAACAACTACCGGAAATATATTATGAAGGATGGGACGGTTGACGTGTGTCGGGCATGCCATCGTCCTGGTGAGTCCATCAGACATATTATTTCTGGTTGTTCTCGTCTAGCTAACAGCGAGTACTTGCATAGACACAACCAAGTAGCCAGGATTATTCATCAGCAACTTGCCTTGAAATATAATCTTGTTGAATCTGAGGTACCGTACTACAAGTATGTGCCCGACCCAGTTCTCGAGAAAGACCATGTCACGCTGTACTGGGATCGGTCTATCATTACTGACAGGACTATTGTCGCCAACAAGCCTGACATAGTGGTGATAGACCGATCAGCGCGCCGCGTAATGATAATCGATGTTACCACCCCACATGACGAAAACCTCGTGAAAGCTGAGAAAGAAAAACAACTAAAATATCTTGACTTGGCACACGAGGTTGTTGACATGTGGAATGTAAACTCGGCTATCATTGTGCCGATTGTCATAACGGCCAATGGCTTAATTGCCAAGAGCTTCGACGAACATCTTTCGAAGCTCTCCTTAGGTGGTTGGATCAAGGGCCTGATTCAGAAGGCAGTACTCCTCGATACGGCCCGTATTGTGAGGAGGTTCCTGTCTCTGGAGCCCTAACCACCGGTAGCTTGGACCCAGCTCCCGCTACCGGCGGAAACCTATTTTTATATTTTTAAATGTTTTTTTGTTAAATTTATTTTCTAAGAAATATTTAAAAATGTAATTTTAAGAAGCTATGTGAATAAAGGTACTATAATACAACTGCTTTAAAGTTTAAGAAGCGGTGGTACAAACCGAGTATGTAGTGAACTGTATAGCTTTGTCGCTTACCTCAATTAAACCCAGGTGCAGGAAACTGAAAAGCGAGCAAGACAAAAGAGTTGTAGTCTTGGATCTGCAGCGGCTCGCTTGATTCCGCTGTTCAGACAACTTTTCATTGATCGAAGCATAATTATGTTTTTTTTTTGACGGCACGGTTGGCGCAGTGGCTGAGCAATCGACTGCTGCGCTGCATGTCGCGGGTTCGATTCCTTCACGAAACAGATATTTGTATGACCTGCAGATAGTTGTTTCGGGTCTGGCTGTTTGTATATGTGAGTTTAAATGTTTGTAAACGCACCCACGACACAGGAGAATTTCCTAGTATGGTGCAACGTTTTTTTTTTAAGTAATGGTTTATGTTGATAATTAACCAGGTTCATGCGGTTTTCTTCCTTCGTCTACTTTTCTATATTTACAGGTCAAAATTAATTTTCAACGCAAAGTGCGTTGAAAATTAATTTTGACCATAATGAATGAATCTATGGTTTGACCATAAAAATACTTGTTTTAGCTCCAACAGACGCAGCCGGCCAGCGGCCCCGGCCACATAGTCGTTCACAGCTCGCAACCAACAATCGTACGAAGCCAAAACGTTCAGGTATAAAATAAAGCATATTCTATATCCTATACGTGTATATACAGTTATATAGGTAGCTCAGTTATATGTTTGTAACTTTGTGAAGAGTGAGGCCTTTCCGTATGTCTGCATGGAGGAAGTTGCATGTTTGAAATGTGAAGTTCTAGCACGAATAAAATAGTCTATTTGTGATGTTTGTTGTATTTGTATCAAATAGTTGTTTATCATGTATTAACGTTTCACGTTGTTTTATAATGAAGGGTAGTAAGTAGATAATTCGGTAGGTCATAAAACATGTTTTCGCATGATACATATAGCTTAGCTAGGTTTGAGGCCCAGCTACAAATCTTGTTTGGAACATCTGTGCAAACCATGGTTGGGTTCTTGGATGTTGTTTAAAGCACTGTAGTTGCTGCAGCAAAAGCCGACTCTAAAAGGCACAATCTATAGGTTATGACGCTATTGTTACTTTTCCAAGTGTGGGCGATGTTGGCGTTATACTGTTCCAAACGCTCGGTACAATTATTAGATCGCATGTCGTAAGAGTACGTAATCAGATAAAGACGTCTAGGCTCTAAGATTGTTTGGGTATAGCTAGTAAAGTATTTTGGTATAGATATTGCATTCACGAGCGCACGTTAAACATTGCAATTACAACATATGAATCATATGTTTAACATATGAAGTACAAGACACGCGCGTGATTTAAAAGGCCGAGCTCAGTAACAATGTAATTTCTAGCGAAATATGGCAGTGTAAGCGTTAAACCTAAAGTAGACTGCAGTGTTGTATCGGATGTAAAAAGACCCTTCACGAAACTGGAAGTCCCAAATCTTAAAATCATGACGGTTTCTTTCTTATATTGTGCCCTATTTGTGGACGATGATGAAGTGCAATTTGACAAAACCTTACATCTCAATTCCCATATTTCTATACACGCAGGCAATTAAAGAAGACTCATAAAAACGAAAAAATGTTTGCTGCATTACTTGGGTGTGTACATTACGTACAATCAAGTTTCAAGGAATGAATAGGCAACGCATCTATGGGCCAATTTTAATGACATCCTGCACGAGACATTGTATTGTCGATCTTGCAAATAAATATGTTGGGAAAGTACCTAACTTAACTCTTTCTTTCGTTAATCGTCCATTACGCGTAGATTCCGGCTTCGTGGATCTTTTTACACCGTGTAAGCTACGGTAGGTGGTACTTATGTACTGCGGTACTTGTGGTAGTCGTAGCGTTGTGTGGGAGTAGTGACGTAGATGCATGTGTCTGCGTAGTCGGTGGTGGTGACGAGCGGGCCGGCGGGCGGCGCGACTCCCGCGCAGAAGGTGGTGGTGGTGGGCGTGCAGCCGCCGCACCTGCTCGCGCCCGCCAGCGGCGCCTCCGCCTCGCCCGGCCTCGGCCTCACCGCTGCACACGTCAGCCAGGTCGGTACACATTTTTTCCTGACTTTTGCCCGCCTTATAATCTGCCCCTTTGAAATAAAACATCACAACATTGTACTTGTATTTTGTCAAATGGCTTAATGTATACATAGATACACTAACTTGGTGTGGTCCTACCGTAAAAATAATTTAAATTATCGGATCATTCCAGTCCAAAGAAAGTGACAGTGGTGTCCAGTGACCATGATAAATTATTGAACGACATAAAGCCTATTCTCTTTTTTTTAAGCTTAAATCTTCGAGCGGTAAAGGTTTTGGCCTTTGTTTTGTAGACCAGTATTTTTGTACTTGCCACACGACAAAATACAAGTAAGTCAGAAGGCTTGAAATCTGTACGGTGGCCAAAATTAATCATATAGCAGTAATATTCTTGTGCTAGTGCTTACTTTTTAACTTTTTTACTGTTGCTAGCTTATTGTATTGTTGTTATTAAAATTCCGCTGTTTACGCTATTGTACTTTAGTGTTCAAAAATGTAGCGGAAAGCGGATAACCTGTCTTGGCTCCGTACCACTATGCTCCACTAGTGTGGACATTATAATTATTATACAATTCCCCTAGCAAATCTGACCTGAAATATTGAAAGTGACCTGTCTTTACGGCCCCTTAAATATAGTCATCCCTTTTATCATTTTGCGACATAGGATTTTGAGAACGATATATACGTCACTACTTTTAACTTATTTCATTAGTCATCTTCGCAGATAGGCAATGGCTCTTTTCAAAATATTGGTATATTTAGTTGCATGGATAAGACTAGGCAGTTACTGTAACCATCACCACCAAAATATAACTCACATTTATAGCCTAACAACGAGTGTCCCGCCTGCACCTTACCATACTGTGAACGTTTCAGGCAAGGAAATAAACATGACACTAACTACAGCCATGCCCACTAGAAAATATATCATCAGCGTATGATACCCGTTTAGAATGGCCCTCATACTTGATTATACCCATATAGGGAGAATTATTCAAGTAGGCGTGGCTGGCCAGATTCTTTTGAGCATTTTTCGCTATTCCTCATAGCTCGACTAACGAAAAATAAAAATCCAATAATCATTGGATTTCTGAAAAATCAGATCATTCTAGCCAAGAATAGAAACTGTTGATTTTGAAAAAAAAAACATTCTGTATTCGTACACCATGCGAATATCGCTAGTAGGGATCGATTTCTGAGAAGAAGCGGTAATACTCAATCTTTCGCACTTAAACATTATGCTGATGGATGCTTTGCATAATGCGGGGGTCGGCGAGATACCTATTTAAAGAAAAGTAAAAACATTAAAAACTTGGCTTTAAAAACATAAAAGTTGGATGTTTGACCCCCAATATCTCTGTAACTAAAAGGTTCTTCCCAGGTATGATCTACAGCATAAAGAATATCACAATTATGGGGAGAACACGTGCCTTTCGGCTTCTTAAGGGTACTTTTACACCCTTTATACTTTTAATCCTGGTAGAACGATCTCGAGGGACAATTAATGAATTTCACACGAGCATGAGCAAGATATTTAATTTTTTGTATATTTTTGATGACGCAAAGGTCTAGTGAGCAGGGTCTCATACTTTTCAATACAAAGATTTTTTGCCTAACACTTTTCATTGAACGAAACGCTGCAGTGAGCTACATCATCATCATTTTTACATAAGTCCTTTACGCAATCGCAAACAGACGCTTTGAATGGTGAGGAATTTGTAGAGAAACACTTGAAACACACGTCTTGACACGTCTTGTCTGAAATTTATCAAACTATTGTTGTGGAATGCTTTCGAAGAGAAAGCAGTCTCTTATAAACAATCTTGATTCTGAATGTCAAACGAAAAAATATATTACCAAATTGTGATCTAATAGAAACACTTATTTCAGAACCCTTGAAATATTTTTTTTTGTGTTGACATTGATTATTTTAGTTCTAACAAAATTTTGTTTTCTTTTTGTTTTGCCATCAACGTCCTAGTCATGGAGACAACTGGTAAAGTCTGTGATTACGATACCTTCGGATGACGCGGTTCGCTTCTTCAAACAAATTAATATTCCTCAAACTTTGAGACCTATAACAGTAACTTTTTTATTTTATTATTTATAAATGCATGTTTTGTTTCGCAATTTTGATACAGTACAATTAAGTACCATCAAACTAATTTAATTCAGATTCATTTATTATTTTATGCCTGCACAGCAATTTGCTACAAAAATAGCAAATAAAATGATGAATCAAGTTAGTTCAAGCTAAAAATATATGTAAATCTCACACTTGAGTAATATTCATTTGTATGAAAGAAGAGACGGAGCGCGTCACCCTTGATAAATTTAGGGGCATGCGAAATACAATAAGTGTGTACAGTGTACAGCTAACGTTGTTGTTGACGCTAAATATTTAAATTAGTTTTAAATTGGTTTTAAATGCAATATACATGAGAGGAGTGATCTGTAACAAATCGCTTATTTTAATTGTTACATCAACAACAACAGTAGATGTACCTATTAGTATCATTGTACTAAATAACATGAAACCCGACGTAAAAAACCTAAAAGCATCGAAATATTTTTTATTAGTTTACTAATTTTATAATATGAAACATCTCTGACTTAAAATAAATTGTTAGAGCAGACAACTGTGGAACTAATGGGGCTACTGATGTCCTGACAAGGACATTATTAAGATGCAGCCATCTAGCGTAGTGTTGTTTTGTCTAACTTTTGTTCACTGGCTGAAATCGCACCATCACAATTGTTATAGATGAACAAAGCCATATATATGTTGTGTGTTGTCTTAAAGTTTCACATATGTACATTCAAGAACAGATTTTCCTTTGAATTAGAAAACACTTTCAAACTGCTTAGATGTTCTTAAACAAGACTTTTTTCCTGTGTCTGAGTATGTGTTCTTACGCGTAGGCTCCCGTGTCGGTGGTGGCAAAGCCCGTGTTCGCGCGAGGCGGTGCGGCTCCCCCGCCGCCCGAGCTGGATGACCTGTCACATCTAGCCTGACCCACGCCCCCCCGCACGTACAACGTGGCTATCATCAAGCAGTACGCTGGCAAGAAGAATCAGTGAACTATTGTTTTGCTAACAGTTTTCGTGACAGTATCCGAATGGGAGACTAAATGGACTTAGAAGTAAGATGAATTGTTTTCTGTTTTAGTATTTAGTTTTTTTGAATTATAATCGTTACTTGGCAGAACCCCAGTCCCCGTATGAACTTATATTGAATATTAATGTGCGTGTTTTAATACCTCTAAGTCCACACGTTTGGTCCCCTAGTGATTAAGTTTGTAATTATATTTGGTGACATTTTCTAATTTGAATTTAATTCGTTCAAAACGTAGCCTTACTATGAATACTTTGGTTAAATAGTTTTAGGAGTAAATGGTATACTTACAATTACAATAACATACTATGGATTGTCAATTGATGTTATTTACTTTATTGCATATACCTAAGACTTATTTTGGGTGCCCATTGTATCATAATTTAAAATAGTGCTTTGGTATATTATTTCAATTTTATTATATGTATTTTAAAATAGCTAATACAAATATATTAATTAAAAACAAGAGTAGTTTCAATTGATTTAGAGTAACAAACACATCATTTAGGGGTTACCCATTTTAGTTGTGGTTTACTCACACAAATCTAGAAGTTATAACGAATATTACCTACATCGGCAAAGAAGCTAGCTACCAATAAACATAACATAATATACATCTTCGGGGATCAACAAGCCCACGGTCTCAACAAAACAATGACGAATACCAGGTACATGAAATGGAATGATAACTACAAAATAAAATCTTTTATCAAGCCGGCGGCTACAAGTGCTCAAATACTTAACAGCTGCAATGATGACTTCATAAACACATTAACCCCGGAAGATATTGTAATTTTAATCTTAGGTTC
Organism: Ochropleura leucogaster; assembly: GCA_958449745.1. Lineage (NCBI taxonomy): Eukaryota > Metazoa > Arthropoda > Insecta > Lepidoptera > Noctuidae > Ochropleura > Ochropleura leucogaster. The sequence goes on along the minus strand of OY288203.1, from coordinate 11,528,172 downwards.
TAATGATAAAAACCCTTATTCATTTATATCTGAATTATGTAATGTATTATGTAAACTGCGCAACCAAACTGTATTTATAACCAATGTGCAATATAACCAGTACTTGAACGAAGATACACTCAATTATTATCTAGAAATGATGATACAAAATTACAATAACTGTAAATACCTAAAAATACAAAAGTCGACAAACATACTTATGAATACTGCTAGGCATACGAAAAGCTACCAACGGGAATATCTAGGACTTCTGTGTTTGGGTTTGAATGCGAGAATTGATTTTAAGAAATATCAAACAGAGTTCCTAGATAAGTATAAGAATAAACAAGTCAAAGTAAAGCCAACTCGTACACAACAACAGGAATGTAGTAATACAGAAACAATCCCTCTTAAAACAACACAAACAAAAATAACAACCTATTTTGAAAGAAAAACGAACAAAACAAACATAGAAAATAGGCTTTTTCGTGCATCAAACTAAAACCGCGATTACGTTAATTCACCAAAATATTGCTGGAGTTCTAAATAAACAAGAACTAATAGAAGTAGCATTATCTGATCTGAGACTAGAATTCAAATCCATTGATATTATATGTCTTACGGAGACCTTTCTTAAAAGTGGTTTTGAATCAAACCTTAGACTTGACAACTACAAATTGGCATCATTTTTCTCTCGATCAAATCAACGCCGGGGTGGTTCATGTATTCTTATAAAAAATAATATAAAATTCAAGGAAATCATCTACCCTATCTCCCCGATTCCCCTCCAATTCGAATACTGTGCCATTGAAATTTTTAAATATAAACTAATAGTAGTATGTATCTATAGAACACCTACACATGATGCTACGACATTTTTGAGTAGTCTGGATCTCCTTATAAATAAACTTTGTAAAAAAGCTACTAAAAACGTCATCTTATGTGGTGATTGGAATATAGACGTCCTAAAAAGTAATAAAATATCCAAAGATTTAGAAGCCATACTTAATAATAACAACCTGAAAAATCATATAACACTACCGACGAGGAAAACCTCTTGTTTAGATTTAATTGTAAGTAATATACACGACGCTAAGCCCGCACTGCACTATTTGGCACTCTCAGACCACGAAACAGCACAATCACTAACAGTTAACGTAGAAACGGATAATAAAGTTAAGAACACTAACAGTTTCTGGTTCAAAACTGTAAGAGAGCTCAGTGATGAAAACAAAGAAATTTAAAGAATGTTTGTCAAGCTTATCTTTCTCTGAGGTATACGAATGCAAAACAACAAACAGTGCCTTCAATTGTCTACACGACACAATTATTCTTTTTTACAACCTATGTTTCCCTATGTTTTATTAAAGTTAAAATTAATAACAAACAAGTGAAAAACCGTTCCCTAACAAAAAATATAAAGCGGTGTTGTATTAAAAAACGAACCTTATACCTAAAATATAGACTTTGTAAAGATAACAAAAGACAAAACAAAAAAACATACGACAATTATAATCGAATATTAAAAAGATGTATACAAAATGCACAACAAATTAACAGTTTACAATATATAAACAAAGCAAAAAATGCAAGTAAAGCGGCATGGAACCTAATTAAAGCAGATGTTAATAATTCAACAAGTTTTTCTGACATAGAGACAATACAAATTAATAATGAAAATTATGACAACCCTAACTATATTTGTGACTTATTCAATAACTATTATATATCCCTAACCAATACTACTGAAAACCCACAAGAAAACAACCAAACTGCCAATTTTACAATTCCTCAAAACCCTAAAAGCATTTTCCTAACGCCACTAGATGAAACAGATGTGTATAAAACAATACTTAGATTAAAAAATACGAACACAACTGGTTATGACGACTTAAATACCAAAGTTTTAAAGATATCTGCATCTAGTCTAGTTTCGCCTCTATGCCACATAATAAATCTATCCTTAAGTGAAGGAGTTTTTCCAAAGCGACTGAAAATGTCTATTATAAAACCTTTATACAAAAAAGGCTTAAAGTCGGATATGAGTAACTATCGACCAATTACTTTAATCCCGATATTTTCAAAAATATTTGAGAAAGTTATGTGCAATAAAATAGAAAACTTTTTGTCATCGTGTGATATCCTTAAAAAGGAACAGTTTGGATTTAGAAAGGGGAGATCTACGGCTTCAGCATGTTTCTCCTTAATCAAACAAATAACCGAAAGTCTGAACCAAAAATCAAAAATAGGCTGTGTCTTTCTAGACATGACAAAAGCCTTTGACTTCGTCTGCCATAAAACACTATTATCTAAACTATCTCACTATGGAGTCCGCGGTACGGCCAATGATTGGATCAGAAGCTTTCTTACGGACCGGCAGCAATGCGTAGAAATAACAAGAACCTGTCAAAATGAACAAAAGCAATTTCGATCAACATACAGACAAAACAACTACGGAACACCACAAGGTGGAACTTTATCCCCTCTTTTATTTCTAGTATACATAAACGACCTACCAGAGGCAATTAATGAAGAGTGCGTACTATTTGCTGACGACACAACCTTGATTGTTAAAAGTAATGACAACAAGGACTTAGAGAAGCGGATTGTTAAAGCATTAGACAAGGCAATCAAATGGCTAGAAAAAAATAACTTAAAAATAAACATGACGAAAACAAATATAATACAATTTCAAGCACTTAACACAAACACAGATCGTCTAGACATTAAGTATAACAATTATTGCTTAAACACTGTCAATGAATGTGTATTCTTGGGTATAACCGTAGACAATAATTGCAGCTGGAAACCACACATAGAAAAGTTACTCAAAAAAATAGATCGATTTGTGTATGTTCTGAAACGTTTACGACAAACGGTTAATTTAAATGCCGCAATGGTTGCTTACCATGCTTATGTAGCATCTTTGCTTAGATATGGCCTTATAATTTGGGGCAACTCAGTAGACGTGGAAAGAGTCTTTAAAGGACAAAAAAAATGTATTCGTGCAATGTGTGGAGTCCACTTTTTAGATAGTTGTAAACCATTATTCCAGAAACATAAAATACTGTCTTTACCATGTCTTTATGTCTTTGAAACATGCATGTTTGTAAAACTTAATTATAATTTATTTGAAAAAAGCAGTTACAAAATAAATAGTAGAATACGACACAAAGAAAAATTGAAATTACCCCAAATTAAATTAATGCTATTTAAAAGAAATATTTACTGCATGGCAATCATTATTTATAATCATTTGCCAAATAAAATCCAAGATTTGCCAATATCGTTGTTTAAAAGGGTATTGACTAGACTGCTATTAGAGAAAAATTATTACAGTGTTAGAGAATATTTAGAGGATAAGTCGTTAGTAACATAAAAAAAAAATTCCTTATGTCACCAAATCCAGTCCATCCAATTATATTCAATGTTATCCAATATTATTACTACAATACAATTTAAATATTCAAATTATTCAATTCAAATTTCATTATTACTAATAGTTTTATAATATAAGTCTTGATTATTATTTTTGTGGAAATATTTGTACGTCATAGTATGGCAGGATATGCTGGAACTAATATTATTATATCATCTATTGTACCATATTCTTACAAATAAATATTTTGATTTGATTGATTTGATTTGAAGAAAAAATGCATATTATGGAGGAATACTCATAAAGTACCGAAGCAAAGTTATTCATATTTGTGGGAATGCCGCGCTAGCTTCTTCTAGAAAAAAAAGCACTTAAATCGGACCTGTAATCACGATGAAATAGGTACACCTACATGAAAAAAAAGGGGGTGTCTGTACTTATGTACACGCGTTAGAAGTTATACTTCTTTGGTGTAAAGAAAAAAAACTTTGGTAACCCATCCATTTCCAAACCTTGGTGAGAGTTTCTTAACCAGGCTCCGTGTGCTAACCCATCCATTTCCAAACCTTGGCAAGGGTTGCTTAACCTGGCCCCCTGTGGTAACCCATCCATTTCCAAACCTTGGCAAAGGTTGTTTAACCTGTCCCCGTGTGGTAGCCCATCCATTTCCAAATATTGGCAAAGGTTGCTTAACCTGGCTCCGTGTGGTAACCCATCCATTTTCAAACCTTGGTGAAGGTTGCTTAACCTGGCCCCCTGTGGTAACCCATCCATTTCCAAACCTTGGTGAGGGTTGCTTAACCTGGCCCACTGTGGTAACCCATCCATTTCCAAACCTTGGCAAAGGTTGCTTAACCTGGCCCCCTGTGGTTACCCATCCATTTCTAAACCTCGGCAAGGGTTGCTTAACCTGTCCCCGTGTGGTAACCCATCTATTTCCAAACCTTGGCAAGGGTTGCTTAACCTGTCCCCGTGTTGTAACCCATCTATTTCCAAAAATTGGCAAAGGTTGCTTAACCTGGCTCCGTGTGGTAACCCATCCATTTCCAAACCTTGGTGAGGGTTGCTTAACCTGGCCCACTGTGGTAACCCATCCATTTCCAAACCTCGGCAAGGGTTGCTCAACCTGTCCCCGTGTGTTAACCCATCCATTTCTAAACCTTGGTAAAGGTTGCTTAACCAGTCCCCGTGTGGTAACCCATCCATTTCCAAACCTTGGCAAAGGTTGTTTAACCTGGCCCCCCGTGGTTACCCAACCATTTCTAAACCTCGGCAAGGGTAGCTTGGAATGTGAAATAGATTTGAGCTTAATAAAACACACCAAAAGAATATTTATTTATTGTGAAACACGTGTTCTAAATATAAAAATACTAGAATATACAACATGAATATAGTTACTAGAACACCTATAACTAACTTCACGATGTCGCTGTGCGCGCGCAAATCACTATCATCATTTTTCTCCATCGCGCCAAAAGAAGTATAACTTCAAAAAAGATGCAAACATAACCTCCTCTTTTTTAAAATCGGTTAAAAAGAACATTCAACATAGACCATTCCACTGTTTGAAGGTTTTTCGGTGGAAGAACCGATCTCATTCAGACGAAGGGGGAGTGTTTCCTACGTGATCATCACTTTGCGAAGCCGGTTGGATGATTCGTTTCGAATAATACACGACAACGCACATCCACGCACTCCTAGAGTCGTAGCACTCTTGCATATGCTTGCATCAACGTTCTTCCTTGGCCTGCTCATTCGCCAGACCTCAACGAAGAAGAGCTCAGTAGAGTTATGCTCCAAAGACGAGCTCCGTAGAGAACACAGCGTCGAACTTAGCGATACCGCCGTGTCAAGTTTCATAGAGTTGTCTGGAGTCAGCGCTACGCTCGACGACGCTGTATTCTTAGAGAATAGCCTTACTGCCGAGTATGGATGCCAAGCATACCCCACATCAACTTATTGACCATTCCTCAAAGTGATTTTTATGTACTGATTTTTAGCATACCATAGATCTTATTGAAACTTAGATTTTTTATTTATTAATTCTAATCTCTTCATTATAGTTACAGTACAGATCGCAACTGGCATCTTAGCTTGATTACAAAGTATGATGTGTTAAAGATACCAGTCCCATTATCCCTTTACTTCCATATATGAAGTTCAGTCTATTTAAGTAATCTAAAATTATAAAACAATGTTAGAAAACAAAAAGAAAATGATAAAAAACTAATAGTTAAAAGAAAATTTTCCTTAAATGCACACGCACGTGAGCAAGTGTTAATGGAAATGTCTGTGAATTAGGTACTTCTTAGTTCTAAAAAAAAATATCTTCCTTTTTACCTTTTATTACCATTTAATTGACGATGAAGACATTAACTTAGGCTAATTTCCCACAATAATCAAAAATTGAAATTTTCTTATAATAATAATTAAAAAAAAAATAAGAATAAAAAATAACACAATTGGATATTTTTTAGTTGAAAATGTACTTCATCCCTAGACACTTCTTATAATTATGTGTATCTGGTAAATGTGGGTACCAACCCTAATAAAACATACCTATGTTTTATTATGGCTTGATTTATAGGCAACCAGCCAGAAACTTAACCGAAGCTAGCCCTTCGAAGCAGAAGATAATAATTTAATAAATGAAATATGAGTGCTTGAAGAGATAGTTACTGTGACGACTACTCTAGTGGCATGTGAACGGGTAAATAAGCACCGAATCCGCGCATAATAGGCACAATGCTTCACAATGAATGAATGCCCACTCGACTGAATTGATAAGTGGGTTGTACCGCTTGCGTGGGGAGCGCGTGTCCGCCCGCCCGCCCGATTCGCCGCGCGCCTCTCTCAGGGGAATGTGAACCGGTCGCATATTTGTGCCTATGAGAACCGGCTCTCATAGAGTACTCAATATGTGAGTTTTGAAGATGATTCAAATGTGAAATAGAATAATAGAAGGCTCAGCTTAAAGAATGTGAACATCTAATCTAGGTTTTTTGATTACAGACTTTAACAACACCCCTTTTTTTTGACCGTCGTGTACAAAAGAAAAATAACAAGAACTACTTATCTATTAATTATAAGTAGTTGCAGTTTCGTTTGCATCTAGTCAATAAATACTATAGACTAGAAGGTCACCAAAAAATGTGTACGACAAATGTCAGTATTAATTTCCATATTGTTCGAAGAACTGTAAAATTAAACTTTGAAAAAATAATAATTTATCTTCAAGTTTTCTGCATTTAAGCCTGATAAAGCAAGATTTCAGACCATTTTCCTCTTCGAGTTTAAGTACACTACTGTCACAATGCCCCATCTGAGAATAGCCTTTTAATCTTTGGCGGTTCTTGCCTGTAGCGGCGGCGGCGCGTTTTGTCTGTCTGACCACTGGCCGAGAGTGGCAGAGGTGGTCGCAGTCGTGCATTCTGTCGCAGTCGCAGCTCGAGAGCGCTCATCCCGCACCGCTCGCTGCCCGACGCCCACCGCGACACTCGACGTTTTCCCGCCAAAATATCTCGCGCACTTTTGTTACTGCTTTTTTAATTTAAAAAAGTTTACTGCCATGTTCATATAATGCAGTGATCGATTTTACATTGTGATGCGTTCTTATATTGCGTTCATTTTGTTCTTTGTGTTTTTGCCGAAGTCGACGAAGGCGATTCGATGGCTGTAAGTAATTTTTGGTTTTTCCTTTTAATAGTTTACCTTATTAGTTTTACAAGCATTACAAAATTATTAATTAATACAACACGACACTTAGAGTTACAATTTTCACCTCCTAAAATCCTGGTTTTTCAGTCACAGTGCGTTAGAACGATGAATTTATTTACAGTACTTAACCGCTACTACTTATAGTTTGTTTTTATTAGAACTTTAACAGTTTATCATTGTTTCGATTACTAAAAGTTTACAGTTTATTACACCGAAATTCGTTTTGTGAAAAAACAAGACACGGCTTGACTATTAACTGACTACAAAAAAAGAGGAGATTCGAAATGCTCTTTTTATAATCAAAAGGGTGTCTTAACGTTGGGACCACGTTACCAATTTATACATTGTAAGTATAAAAATATCTATATTGCTGAGGTATGTAGTTTATGAGTTATCAGGGGCCTTAGTCTGCTATAACAATAGTGTCAGAATGGTCGATCACTGATCGCATAATGGTTGATTTTGACAAGTTTTGTATGTAGCAGATTACCAAACTTGTCAAAATTAACCAATTGCGATCAGTGATCGACCATTCTGACACTATTGTAATAGCAGACTAAGGCCCCTGCTTTATTAAATAATTTTCTTTCATTTCCATGTGGATGGTCTGCTAATAACTTTTTAGTGAGACTTGAAAAAAAATACTCAACAAGAATTTGTATATATACGAGATACCATCCTGCCACAACTAAAAAAGCTGGAATAGAAACTATTTTAACAACACAATAGTTGTTAATGGAATCTTACTCTGAAAACCAAAACTAGATCTTTTCGGTGTTTGCTAGTAGGTATATTTAGGTATAATAATTACATAGAACTAACAGGTACCTATATTTTAACACGCTTTACACGATAATTTAGTAATCAGGAGTTTTATGACTTTTTTAGCTTTACTGCTAATTCATTTATTACTTCGATTTAAAACTTTATGGCATTGTGAATATTGTGATCTAAGAATCTAAGTGGCGACAAAGTTTTTCGAACTGTCGTTAACTTGTTTGGTGTCGAATATGTTCGTAGTTTTTAAGAGTTAAATATGGTCTTTACTAAATGCGCAAGAACGATTTAAAACGGGTGCGACGGCAACCAGACGAGAGAGTAGAATCTCTTAAAAATAACATGAAGTGCTCATAAGAGCAGGTCCCACTTTCTGAATCAAACTTTTCGTCAACTTCATAATGATAGCTTTTTAAGTGGTCAGAGCAAGCAAGAGGTCAAACTCACCACTAGCATTTTCCAATCTAGATCCCTTGGTCACTCGCGGAATAAGTTGAAGGGGACCTTTATTTATGGATTCATCAACACTCCTGGAGTCTTCTACAATAGATAGATAGAATATTCTTTATTATGTACACCATAAAAATAACAAGAATAACATTAAACAACTTATAAATAGGGTGACACAATCGGTCTTATCGCTAAAAGCGATCTTTTCAAGACAACCTTTGGATGGATTTAAAGGAGGACAAACAGTACTGTAGGTAGTCTGTGGTGTGTCATTTTTCAAGATTAATAGCTACATTTCAAAAAAACACATACTTAAATAAAAATACATATAATATACATTTAAAATAATAATAATTAAGAACAAAGAAGTATTTAATATTTTGTTTAAGGAGAGAGGTAGTGCTTTTTGACCAGAATTTAAAAAGTGGACAGAGTTTGAGCGCTCCTTACAGACACGGGTAGGGCATTCCATAGCCGTAAAGCTTGAACTGTAAAGGACTTATCGTAAAAGCTAGTAGAATGCACTGCAATCTCCAGTCTCAGATTTTCCGATGACCTCAGATATCTATTATGTGTGTCATGAAGGAACTTAAAACGTTCTTTAAGATAAGGAGCTGAAACAAGATATGACTATTCCGGCGTCGTAAGTCTTATGGGAAGCCACTTGAGCTTTATTCGAAATTCAGAGACATGATCATATTTGCGCAAGCCAAATATAAATCTTATGCAGGCATTCTGAAGTCGCTGAAGTTTATCTAGTTGTGCCTCAGTGAGATCAAGATTAACTGACATCGGCGTAATCAAGGATGGAGAGTAATAGGGATTGAGTAAGCGCAGTTTTAGTAGCAGTTGGAAGAAAATTCCGCAAACGTCTCAGGGATTTAGCTGATGCAAATAAATTTCGACATAAGTCCTGCAGCTGAGGACCCCAAGAAAGATCAACCAAAACTCCAAGGTTCAAAAACAATATGTGTTAGTTAGACGACTGTTTGCACTGACCCTCGAAACTCTGCACTTCTGCAACCAGCATTAAAACCACAAAACGGCTAAAAGCGAATCCGACACGCGCACCGAGGGTTCCGTACAAGCTTGCGATATAAACACCCATATCTTTTTACTCCGAAGACTGAGCGTAGATTTTTTCACAGCACGAGGGGCCCACAGAGGTAAGCATACGGTTTTAATTTCAACTCGATATCTCCACGCGTATACCTACCTGAGATAAAGGGTCTCTACAGACGGACAATACAGTGATCCAATAAGGGTTCCGCTTTTTCCTTTTGAGTTATGGAACCTTGAAAATCTTAAAAAGACTATTCCCCTTTTACGGTGGCGTTGTCTATGGCAGCGCTTGCTGCTATATAATACGTGCACCTGCAACCTTGCACCTGCAGGATTGGAGGTGAGAAATACGTGGCTCACCGCCATCACTGTACCTGTCGTCTTAATAGATATATTGTCACATGGAGGTAGAATAGTGAAGGAAATAAGTACCTATTTCTTGCCATAGTTTGTGACGTGCTGCATTCTAGCCTCCTGTGGGGGTTCTAGCCGGTTTTAATAATTGTACCGACTTTTAATCTTTCGCTGGGAGCTAAGGCTTGCTCCTGACTATTGTTATATTCTTGTTTGTTACCTACTTTACCCGACTGCCATGGAAGGTTTAATAACTGCTTGTTAGACTTCTCTTTGGATTTGTAGAGGTGCTATAAACCAGCGGTGGTGGTAATTTCTTATTCTCTTTCTTAATATTTTTCGTTGATCAAATTTTATTTGTATATTTCTGTTATTTAACTTATAAAACTTATCTGGGAGCAGAAGTACGTCACTCCCAAAGGGAAATCATATTTTTTTATCACTAGTATAGTATTCAAGTCAATGTTGCAAGTTGGGGTAACGTTTTGTTCGCTGGCATAACTGTTTCGCCGAAAGAGCTGTTCGCTTCCTATTCCCCCTCGCAGTGGAGCACACACCGGTGCTACGCCCAAGCTGGGTAGACCGCCCCAGTGTGCTTCACCGTGTTCTCCGAGCGATCGTCACAGTGGTGAAACCTGGGCGTTTTTTACCGCCCGATTATGTGCTGGAACCTTCCGAAATTCCCGTGTTCGGTGAGGACCTGAGTCAGGCGGTAGGTGAGGACGCCGAGGCGCCTCTCTAGCTACTCCTCAAAACTTGTGCACCCGGTGGTTACTGGTACTGGTACTGTACGGGTACTCAGCACCTAATACTTCTTAAAATAATTCGCTGTTGGGGCTTCCAAGATACTGCAGTCCATTGGAAATGTTTTTTGAAACTCGGTAAGATGTTTTAGATGAGAAAACAAAAAGCCGGATGCCTTTGCCGCCGGATTATATCGAACAATTTTATATCTATTATTGACTAGTTATTAAAACAATACGGGGATAACAAAAGCAAGTTTTCGGTATCAAAGACACGTACATAACGAACTCCGATGACTAAAATAATAAGATATTATTAATAATTTAAACCCGGTGGCAAAAATATTACAATTATAACCTTACAAATCGCAGAGTCAGGTACCATCTACATACACATTAACATGATCTCGGAACAACGACCGTAAATCAATCCACCTACTCCGCTCCTTATTACTCATATTTGAGCAAAACAGCAACGTCTACTCACAGGTCCAGTGTTGGTCACATATCTGCGTGTAGTTGTGAATGTCTAATGGCTCATAACCATAAGTCATAAAAAATTTCTATACACTTATTAAAATTAAGGTCGGAGCTGGGCAAACATTATTACTAATTACCAACACAAATATTTGAGGGTTAATATGCCAGTGATTTTAATGAACTTATTAATTAATGTTACAATACACACATAAAAACGAGATTGGATCTCGGATTAAAACTTATTGTAGCGGATTAACATACAAATAAAGGCAATACAGATCGTTATTTACGTGAATCAAACAACAAAGGCCAAACCATTACGAGTTTCACATAATTAACGAATGCTTATAGCGAATTAATCAATACAGCCATCACAACAGTACAAAACGGTACGAAATAACATTGTTATTGTACCATTTGAAACATCCACAGGATTTAACCACTCTGCACGACAGGATTTTGACACATGACACATCAGCTGAATCGGTGGGGTGACGCGAATTGTCATGAAATTCAAGAATTTTCATCAATTTACAGCATTCAATTTTGTTATTAAAAATAAGACACAGCGGCTGTTTTTTACGATAAGTTTGAGATTTATATTTCCAAAAACTTCCTAGGGTCGATAAAACAGCGTCGATCTATTGTAAAATGTGTGTAAAATACATATTACTACACCCTTCCAAAAATTAGGTACTTTAAAAACGCTGGAAATAATGCACATACATAAGATAACCCTTTGATAATAAAATCGGAAATCCAAAATAAAAACAGTGACATTCCATCTGCATTCTTATTTTTGCCATTTTACTTATAAATTATTAAAAAAACACGATACAAATCTCGACAAAAAATACTACAAAATGTGTTGCAATATGACATTTCTTAGTGCTGACCGTGAAACTAAGTTCCATCATTACGATTAAAAAGTTGCATTCAACCTAATCGATAATCGTAATAGAGTAAACTTTCAAAAAAGTTTTGGGACCATTGAGGAATTTACCTATGGAGATGGCATATTACTCTAGTATAGATATTATAGTTGTACAAATATCTATGATATCGATTAGAAAAGAAAGACAACAGCATTTTGTCTCGTGCTTTTTTGTGATGGTTTAATTATTTTGTTATGCGACTTATGCGCCAAGATTTGGTAGTCACATACATTTGCTGTCAAACGGTTTCGCGGCAACCAATTTTGTAGGTCATGCTAATAAGGATACCTTTGCGTAGCAGTAAGCGATTTAGCCTATTAAAAATAGACCGGCCAAATGCGAGTCGGACTCACGCACCAAGGGTTCCGTACAAACTGACGACATAAACGGTCATATCTTTTCTCTGCGTAGACTTGGAGGGTTGTTTTTTTCACAGCTTCAAGGGACCACAGATTTGATATTTGGGTTGTGTTATTTATTATGAAACCTTCGTGCTCGGTGAGGATCTGCTTCAGGTGGTAGGTGAGGATGCCGTAGCGCTTCACTTTCCCCGCTCTGGGCGGAGCGGGAGGGAGTGTCAGACCCGCAACCCCAGTAGGGTCCTGCCGGGATCGCGGGTTGTTCGAAAGAGATACCGCAGCCCCGAGTAAAAGAAGGAACATCGATCGGTGGACATTAGTCAGTAAAAGTCTGACACTCCCCCCCGCTTCGCCTGGAGCGGGGGAAGTTATTTGATGATTTCCCACCCCAAAAACAACCCCGGTACACGACATCAAGAAAACTCCAGGTTCAAAATAGGTTCATTTTGTACCTGGAGTTTTCTTGATGTCGTGTACCGGGGTTTTTTTTCCATCTCAATTGTGGTCTCCTTCTAGGCCATTTTTACCCCAAGGCTTCCACTCCAAGAACACTTTGGCCTACGAGCCATGATTTAGGAAAGAATGAAAACGCTTTCCAAATAACTAATCCAACCATACTACAAACAATTTTGTCGAACAAATACCTATAATTTATCTTGGCTGATTTTTTTTACTGACCAAGATCATAATAAGGTCGTTCTATATTCAACCTTATTTATTTCTAATTGCAATTCACATTCTAATAGTAGGTACAAAACCAAATTATTAATAAAATAGCAAATAAACATTTTAATATAAATTCGAACAGCGAGCGCATTCCTTATTTGAAATTTTTATCTTAAAATAAAATTGGCGCGAATTTAGCCATAGATCAGATTCTACTGTTTGTTGTTGAGTCGGTTTTAGTGGCGTAAAAAATATTATTATCAATATTTATAGTATTTTACACGTATTACAAAATTATTCTTATTTTCATCTATCAATTTCTGATATTCCTTATTTTAATTATTCGAATTGATTGATTTACAAGAAAATAATCGATTGAAATAATCGCATTTACACATCACAAAATTAAAAAAAAAAGAAATGGACGTCATTTTCGAAAGTGAATTTAGCAGTGTTTATGAATATTACGTGTTAATGGTCCTATTATTGCTAATTACGATAAGATCCGGGCATGTTCATGTTATTTATAATATTTGCAATGATATTTGTCTCATTTCTTATAGAATCTATTCGCGTCCGTGTGATATAATGTGGAATGAAAAATGTAAACAAGTACGATTGGCGCGATACTTCGACTTTAGATTTCAAAATGTATCATTACCACTGCTAATATAAGTTCAATTACGAATGAATTCTTCACGTAATAAAAGGACACGTTAATCATGCCCAATATTATGGAGTTTAAATGTCCGAAAACATACTTTTTATGATTTTTAGCGTCGACCTACACTGCCATCAAAATGGCGATGATCGTAATTTACACATTTGGATTTTATAAGACATAATTAAGAAACTTACTCAATAATTAAAAAACTTCTAATGACGTTTACATATGAGATTTTTATTCTACTATCTTAATGAATGCACACCCATATTATTTTTTAACCAGAAAATAAAATATTTACAAATATAATGAGGAGGTCGTATGACTTATATGTTCGACCCCTTTCGGGGCCAGTACCGAGCCAGCGTAGGTTTGAATGTCGAGCCCCCGAAGGGGTCCGTACCGAACTATACGGTTAAAGCGGTTGTAACGGGTCGGCTCCCCGTCCATCGGCGCTCCCTAATTGAACATTGCACTAATGAGCACCGTTGTTCAGTTGCAACCCGCAATTATTCGCCCCCGAGATTACACCCGGTAATATCCCGGGAAATGTGAGCTTTGCTACGAACACGATTTTCGGCAAAGCTCTAAGTACCTAATTATTTCAATATTACGGTTGCTCGTGTTTATGTTAATTGCTAAGTTAATGTCCTCTGGCGCCTCGTAAAACTTGATACGTATGAAATGAAGATGAATTTTATTAATTTAGGAACATACTTTAGTGCTTTTGTCCGTAATAAGCTAGGGTTATCTTACGTCGAATATTTCATCAAGATAATTATAATTAGCTCATTATTTTATTTAAATATTATTATTTAGGTAGGTACTCCAAGTCAAAGCTTTGAGTAATATTGTAAATGATGTCCAGCTTTGGGGTAGTGATACCATATTGTTATTGCGATGAAGAATCTTTGGTTAAAAATTTATTTAAATATTTAGTAGACCATTTAACTAATGCGCTTTAAAGTATTCGACTTGACTAAGACATATGAAACAATTTCGTTCCCCTTTGCTTTGCTAAATTGTATGCTGGATATGTTCGGGTGCACTTGAAACATATTAAGAAACATATCCTTAAAATCAGCTTAGTTGTAAACAATGTTTGCGCTATCCAAACTGATGATACCCTGTATACAATTTAGAGTACCAAAGGGAATAGTTCTGGGCCCTTTCATCATCATAATATAAAGACGTTTCACGTTTAATTCTCTTTTATTCTTACTTATTATTTACATTTTTAATCCACCATCATCAGGAACAAGGTTCAAATTATCACGTTTATTATTATTACTATGCAGAAATAACAACATCATCATGCCTGTAATCCCCGAATGGTTGGGCACAGGTGTATCTAACATATCCACATTTCACCAGTTATGTTCTAGGCCCCATTTAATAGGAGGAAACCTATTGCCATGAAGCGGCACAAAACCAGACTACGTGGCTGCTACTGAGAAATTCCTGACGAAAAAACCCAATAACACTGCCCGACCCGGAAATCAAATCCAGCACCTTATGCTTAGCAGTCGCGCTTGCGACCACTACACCAACGAGGCAGTCAAAAAAATTTGCAGAAGTACTGATAATTTCTGCTCTGGGTGATTAAAACAAAAGTAAATAATAATAAATAAACAAAAGTAGGTACTTACCCACTAAGTAGGTAACTGATATGATATGATTCATTGAGATGGAACAGTAATGAAGGGGTATTTCTGTCTGCCAAGTTGTTATTTTAAGTAAAATATTGAAGCAGATAGCTCGTTAATAAAAACTCTACAATTTCCATGCGATCTTGTAGCCATATTACAGAGATAAAAAATCTCTTGTAATATGAAAATCCGCAATCCCAGCTAAAGACATCTCTTAATTTGTTCATTCGAAGTCACGTAGCCATATTGAATATTTCCGGAACCAATTCCAACGTCCGCGTAATATACTTTTATATTACACATTACTTTCATTTCCAAAGTTTTACAGTAAAATGTCCTCGTGTAAGTGATTCCGGTGAGAGGAGCGGGCTCAGTTTTCGCTGAGTTAGCAAGGGCCGTGTGTGGCAGACCGAAAAAAATAATTTCCTTCGCTCGAGTTCCCACTGTGACTTTTCCAGGCGGCCGTCCCGTGCATCTGGCGGGACCTATTATTAGGGGACGGCTCTTAATGCTTTCTTAGGTATTTTTATATGGCTGCCGTCTTAGTTTTTACGATTGTGATTTTTATTGAATTCCCCCTTCAGCATATGTAGGTGGCCGACGTATTCCTGCCGAGTGCGGACGAAGGTAAAATATGAGCCACTTAGTACAAGATTTATTTTATTGCACTGTGCTGGACACACGTTCTACCAATTTTATTTTCCACATAAAAGAAGGATTTATGTCATCGACTACTACCTTGATTGAAAGGAAATAAATCAGTGACGATTCTTACAACTTAACTAATTGAACGAAGTCGAAGTTTAACTAACCGTATTCACTAATTTAAGCTTTTCAAGAGTGAGTGTTTCTCTATGCTTTAGTCATGAGCGCCGGTAGCAGGGTGCTTGGAGTGCAAACCCTGACGGAAAAAAAATACATAGAGCGAATAGTGAGTTTTTTATAAGTTATTTGAATAAAAACTTAAGGCGTCTAGGCGGCTGTCCTTATCCATAAAGTAAGTGTCCTCTAGTGTTTCCCTGTGAACACTGAGCCTGCACAGGCCGCTTAGCCTCGCGCCTCTAATCGTCAGAGCCGTAGGCAGGGAGAGCTAGGGTTACAATTGAAATTCGAATGTCCTTTACCGCTGATGTCTTTCTTAATGTCATTTGCGTACATAAGCTTTTTCTTTATAATTACGCAGAATTAGCATATAATAGGACAAAAGAAAACATTTCCAGCTCGATCTTAATTCTACTTTCTTTCGGCTGATGGGTTTTACTGTATAATTCGACAAAGTTACTCCTTGTATGAATTGACAAATGAGAATCTAACATATTCGTGGTGGACTTCAAACATATTCTAGCGGTTTTCATGGAACATTGACTAAACTATAAACTAGAACCAGAGACTAATAAAATAAAAACGGAAAGTGCACATCCCTGCAAATAATCCTACCGGCTACCGCGGTGTAAAGTGATAAAAGACATGATATAAAGATTTTAAACGTAACACTCAGGTAGGTATTTGAAGATAACGTCATCAAATTAATCTCTCAGCTTTCTCGAAAGCCTACAAAGGCTGGGGGCATGAAGTTAGTAGGTAAACTGTATACTGTACAGGCCAAAATGTGAAGGGCTTCGTTGGGGCCCAACTTTATGCTGCTACTCGAGTTCACAACTTGTACTGGATAGGTAGCACTACAAAACTAGCTAGTGCTTATAATGTTGTTTCGTAATATCATCGGATAGGTTAGATATATAAGATAGCTACATAGTAAGTATTAAGTAAACTACTTCAGACACCGGAGGGCGCGGACACTTTGAACGTTTAGAAATAGATTTTATTCATCTGTACTATTGAGTGGTACATGGAAGCTCTCCAATTTATCTTAACGGAGAACAAACGACTTAATTCCTCAACATCTCAAAGAATTGTTTTTGTTGGTCGCTCGAGGGTGGAGCGGGCAATAAGTGCAACAAATCGCTGTGTGCACGATTCATTTGATCTGACACAAATTTATCCACGCCGCGGTGCTCTTTATTTACACCAACGACGATGTTCAGTTTGTCCTGACAAATTCATAAATTACCGACATCCTCACCGCCGTATTTGTTCGCCTTTTATTTTTGTCACACATTTCTTGTTCGTCCGTATCGACGGCAACCTTTTTGATGTATGCTTCATTAATCAATTGTATCCGATACGGTATAATATTTTCAGCTGACTCTGAATTCGGTTGATATTGTTGGTAGTATCTCATTTTCTTTCCTAACAAATGAAACGGTTGACATATCGACGGCACGATTGGCGCAGTGGCTAAGCGACTGGCTGGTGCGCCGCGTGTCGCGGGTTTGATGCACGGCACTAATAGGTATTTGTGGGACCGACAGGTAGTTGTTTCGGGTCTGGCCTAAGTTTAGATGTTTGTAAACGCACCTGCAATACAGGAAAAAACCGAGTAATAAAACGTTGCCCCACGCAACGTTTTATTAATAAAAAAAAAAAATCATCATAAAACGAGAAGTGCACCACACAAAATTGACAAAGCAGAAAAAATGCCGCCTGTCATGAAAACCTGCCGGTCAGAAATATAAAAATCGAAACATACACAACGTTTTACCAATTATTTACTACAAAAGAAAAAAGCAACGACAAAGAAATGTAAGTCAGTCGTAGGTAAGAGGTGGCAATACCAGTAATTAGCGCTCAAAGCCGAGAAAGGTGGCCGGCAGCACGCGGGTCGAGGCGGGAGGGGCGGCACGCTGTCTGGCTGAGGTTGACTCACGCGCGTACTTCCCGCGCGGTCGCTCCGCCCGCCCAACGCGCCCGTCGACAAAAAGGTCTCTATGCGATTTTCCAATTTCAAATGTCCCTGTCGCGGGTTTCCGCGTTCTGCTTGTAATCAAAGAGCTGTTATGCTTAGTGATGACTTATTTATATATATTTCGTTTATTTATTCACCTTGACTCATAATCGTGCTGAGCGTTTTGTTCTTATGCACATGAAACACACTAGCATGTTGATAAGAACAAAACGCTCAGCAAATAAAAGTTACAACACCAACACAAAAAAATACGATACAATCCGGCAACAAAATAATTATGTTGAAAACTCACATAAGAACGGGGCTATCACAATTTTAATATGTCGTTTTGTCCAACGCGCTGCAAGCTTTTTTTTCTATACAGATAAGGCACGTCTCGGCACTCCGTTCCCTCTCACAACTTGCAAAAAACACTTGTTATAATCTGCTTCATTTCTCTTGCAGGATTAGTCGACAAGATTTATTGACCGATGTTTTTTACTTTTTGACTGCCATACAACCACATCCTCGTGTTAACATCTAAAATAACGCAGGCCACAGCTGCAGTTTCTGAATAAGTGTCGAAATACGTCTCGAAATATCACATGTTTGACTATTAAGCGACAGTTAGAACAATACTTAATTTGTAAGTCTTTTCAGAGATTATTATAATTAGGTTAAAATGAAAATTTGGAAAATGTTAATAGGCCATGTTGTAACAACTGTTTTGTAATCAATCAAGTTTAATTATTATTTTTCCAATTCACATTCTTAATTATGTTGTTTATTTCTCAAAACATATTCCATAGCCATAGCCGCAAGTTGCAACTATTACAATTAAACCCTTTTTCCCCTTTCAATAAATGAGACAAAAATATTTTTCAATGGCGACCTATTTAACCACTCTGCACGACAGGATTTTGACACATGACACATCAGCTGAATCGGTGGGGTGATGCGAATTGTCATGAAATTCAAGAATTTTCATCAATTTACAGCATTCAATTTTGTTATTAAAAATAAGTCACCGGGGCTGTTTCATATGATAAGTTTGAGGTTTATATTTCCAAAAACCTCATAAGGTCGATAAAACGGCGTCAATCTATTGTAAAATGTGTGAAAAATACATATTATTACACCCTTCCAAAAATTAGGTACTTTAAAAACGCTGGAAATAATGCACATACACAAGACCACCCTTTGATAATAAAATCGGAAATCCAAAATAAAAACAGTGACATTCCATCTGCATTCTTATTTTTGCCATTTTACATATAAATTCAAAATAATACACGATACAAATCTCGACAAAAAAATACTAAAAACTGTGTTGCAACATGACATTTCTTAGTGCTGACCGTAAATCTAAGTTTCATCATTACGATTAAAAAGTTGCATTCAACCTAATCGATAATCGAAATGAAGTAAACTTTTAAAAAAAGTTTTGGGACCATTAAGGAATTTATTTACCTATGGAGATTGCATATTATTCTACTATTGATATTATAGTTGTTCAAATAGCTATGATATCGATTAGAAAAGAAAGACAACAACATTTTGTCACGTGCTTTTTGTTATGCTATAATTATTTTCTTATGCGCCAAGATTTGAGGTACATTTTGCTGTCAAATGGTTTCGCGGTAAAAGATTTTTGCTGTTTTCTAGAATGACCATGAATGAAAATACGAGTACGAGCCATGTTTTAGGAAAGAATGAATACGCTTTTCAAATAACCAATCCAACCAAACAATTTTGTCGAACAAATGTAATTTATCTTAGCTGATTTTTTTAATGTGCTTGCCAAGATAATAATTGGCGCGTTCTATATTCAACCTTATTTATTTCTATTTGCAATTCACATTCAAATAGTAGGTACAAAACCAAATTATTAATAAAATAGCAAATAAACATTATAATATAAATTTGAACAGCGAGCGCATTCCTTTTTTGAATTTTTATCTGAAAATAAATTTGGCGCGAATTTAGCCATAGATCAGTTTGTACTGTTTGTTTTTTAATCGGTTTTAGTGGCGTAAAAAATATTATAATCAATATTTATAGTATTTCACACTTATTACAAAATTAATTTTTATTTTCATCTATCAATTTCTGATATTCCTTAATTTAATTTATCGAGTTGATTGATTTACAAGAAAATAATCGATTGAAATAATCGCTATTACACATCACAATATTAAAAAAAAAAGAAATGGACGTCAATTTCGAAAGTGAATTTAGTAGTGGTTATGAATATTCCGTGTTATTGGTCTTATTAACGCAAATTACGATAAGATCTGGGCATTGTCATGTTATTTATAATATTTGAAATGATATTTGTGTCAGTTGTTATGGAATCTATTCGTGAATATATGATATAATGTGGAATTAAAAATGTAAACAAGCACGATTGGCGCGAAACTTCGACTTTAGATTTCAAAATATATCATTACCACTACTAATATAAGTTCAATTACGAATGATTTCTTCACGTAATAAAAGGACACGTTAATCGTGCCCAATAATGTGGAGTTTAAATGTCCGAAAACCTATTTTTTTATGATTTTTAGCGTCGACCTACACTGCCATCAAAATGGCGATGATCGTAATTTACGCATTTGGATTTTAGAAGACTTAATTAAGAAACTTCCTCAATAATTAAAGAACTTCTAATGACGTTTACATATGAGTTTTTTATTCTACTATCTTAATGAATGCACACCCATATTATTTATTAACCAGAAAATAAAATATTTACAAAAATAATGAGGAGGTCATATGACTTAAATGTCCGGCCCCTTTCGGGGCCTGTACCGAGCCAGCGGAGGTTTGAATGTCGAGCCCCCGAAGGGGTCCGTACCGAACTATACGGTTAACAAGATTTTGTCGTTGCATTATTTTTATAAATGCTCCATGTCCACTATGTCATAAGTATTAATAAAATGAAACAAGTGTTCGTTTCAGCGCACTGACTTAGATAAATAGCCCTTGTATTGAATAATTTGTTGAATAATCTCTGCATTTGTTTCAATTATTTCGGCTTCCTACTTTATGGCCACTTACCTACATTCAAATATAATGGCTTTCTCTGACACGTGCTTAGCATAGGTATATACTCGTTGAATACTACATACCTAATTACACCGATGTTCCCTTACAATATATCCATTTTATAACGTTTGTCATATCCCTCATATTAATGTGCTATTACTATTCTCGAGCGTGAATTACAAATGAATATTTTCATTTGCTGGCGCACATTTGCGAAATGGGAATTGGACATCTTGATTACGGGTAGTTATTAGGCACTTTCTATGTGAGTGCGTGTGTCAAATGGTTCATAATGAGGGTATCATTGTCCCGTGTGTAATGGAGCGAAGAAATTAACAGAGACTGGGAGGAAAGCCAGCCCTTGTAAGTGATTGTAACAAATTGTGATCTTACGCTCACATTGCCTAAGTAATTGTTGATTGAATGCAATGTTGATTGGTGTAAGTATCCACAGTAGATGTGGGCTTGGCAATGATTTGACAGTTCCAGAATTTGTTGCGTGTATTGCCGTAGCAAATGTCATTTAAAGTTCGTAAGGGGGAACCGAGGAATAAATGGAGTCTACCGTAACCGAGTACAGAATGATTGGATAATAAATGAGCTTAGTAAACTGCTGGTGGGATGGAATAGAGTCTACCTACTTATATTTTATTCAAAATATCATGTGGGTAAATATTTCGAAGCTTGTTGCTTTGGACAGCCGACAGCCACACTGCTGTAGGAGCTTTTCGTCGGCAATAATTAAGTAGCAGTAGTTAACTTCGCATTTAGAAGTTCGATACGGGTAAAGTTTCTTTGGAACTTCCCTTGCGCGATGCAGGCTCGGTGGCCGCAGGCGGTAGGGGCGGCTACACACGCCACGACAATCATACAGCATTTAATCATCATTAAAGGGAAATCAGCGACGCGCCGCTGCAGCCGCGTCAGCTGTATTGCGCCCCAAACGGGGTTTTTGCTTCATCGTGGATTTTAGACGATGTTTTAAAATGTTTTTTTTTTACAAATTTAAAAGTACCAGGCTGCGCAAACAGTGCAAAGATTCAATGGTGTTTTTATTTTTCATTAAGTAAATTGACTGTTTGTTTGTTTGGGCTGCCGCACTTTTGTTTTAAGCTCGATGCAAGGAGCGTTTATTAAATCTGTCTAGAAATTATACAATAACGAGTTGCAGTTTGTAATTTTAGAAAAACCCTACGGAAACAAATCACAAATACATGCGAAACAGGAGATTATAAAATGTTGTACGCAGATAATATATGATTTATCTACCCCTTTTTAATTCAATGACAAGCCTACTGTAATATTAGCAATTTTTAATAATACTATAGTCGTCCTATTGCGCAGACATGTGACCCTTTTCGGTATTAGAAAAATTACATTGTAACTTGGCGGCCTATTTTATCTACATGCACAACACAAAGAGATCTACCCGAAAAATGCTGGGTGGTCTTTTGTGCCGACGACCAGTTATGACAAAGCGAAACCCCGTGCCCCTCTGCATGGTTCTTTGTCTACCAGATCGAGATAGGCGCGTAAAATTTGATACGGGAATTATTTTATTAGATCAAACGTACACGTGCGCGCCGTGACGAATGCGATAATGTTCCCGGCCGGAGTCCAACAACGGAACAATTACATTCCACATGAATTAACCATAATAGTAGGATTACGGAAGCTTGGGCTCGCAGCACCGTGACTCGATGTCCGGAGTCAATTGGTGTGCGCTATTCTGCGGATGCGTGTTGCGTAGCTGTTTCCAAGTTTGCAGGAGTAACTATTACTATGTCGTTGCATGCGGAGCGAGTGACGTGGCCCGTCGCCCGTCATGATGGCTGCCGTGAGTGGTGACGTCGCGTGCGCTCAGCGCTGTCCCCCACAACATTACACGGATATCGACTTTCCAAGGGATACTATGCAAATATTAAAACAGCCTTCTTTAACAACTTTTTAGTTAGTATTGTTGTGAATAACATCGTGTAATCTTTTCGTGGCATGATATTTTTGTATTGATTGAACTTTGTGTGTTTTCTCAGGAAAAACATCCGTTACGGAAATAACTTATAATTAGGACGACATATTTGTGAGAAGATATGCTCTTGATAAGATAGAAAAAAATATATTGCTGTTACTATCTAGGTATGTTTAAGTCCCACGAATAAAATTTATTTCACCAAAAATGAAAGCTCATAAATGTGTCTACGTTTCACATAAATCATAGTTGAATGAAAAATCACCTCAGTAGGAACATTCTCGAGTTACCTACATAAGATATTTCTACAGTACTAGATTTAAAATCAGTTCGACAAAATCTTTTATTAAAAGTTTTTATTAACGAAATCTTTGAGGATTCTTGTTATACTTACAGATATATTTACTAGGATACAAAACAAATGCCTTAAGTCACTACGGAAGGGTTTTTTTCTTAATTATAATATAAGTTTTTCTGGAAAAAAAAAAGATAAGAAAAAGCTACGGTTAATTCAATGGTTTTTTTTTTGGATGGGTAGTCATCAAATGACTTCTCCCGCTCTGGGCGGAGCGAAAGGGAGTGCCAGAGTTTTATTGATTTAAAACTCATCCATGTTTCTTCTTTTGCCCTTTGGTGTTCAGGGCCGCGTTATCTTATTCGAACAGCCCGAAGCCCCGGCAGGAATTCAATGGTATAGGTAGTAATTACATATGTTTTGGCATGGTAACAAGAGTAGAAACCCGAAGACCATAGATATAACAATTTTCTTGTATGGGTCTAACAAACAAATGCGTCGTCAACTAATAAATTGTCATAAAAAAACTTGTAAGATTTCTAAGACATCAAGAATAGGTACGGAAATGTAAAAAGTTTTACATAGGTGGTGTAGAACAGAATACATATCCTGCACACATATTATCGCGGAGGTAGGGCCAGAGCTAAGCTAAAAAGGATGGAAGGAAGGACGGCCGGTTGTTTATTGTTCGCTCGGTCACAAAGATAATTATGCGCAACCGAGCGGCGACGGCGGCCGGTCGCGGAACTAATGCATCAATAATGAACTTGCACTATACTTGGTAATAACTTGCGGCAAACCTTAGCTTTGAAGCCATAATTACCTCGGTCCCCAACCCTATCCCGTCCAGTTACAATCGTTCGTATTATGAATATTGATTCAATATTTTTGCAAAAAGTTTCCACAGGTTACGTCAGGCAGGTAACTGTCATATCGATTAAGTCGTTTTTCATAAAATACACGCTAACGAAAACTTTATTTTTATCAATACCTTGATTAGCATTCAAGTGAGGTACGAATAATGCCGCCAACTTTATGAGCGTAACAAATCGGTTAGTTTCACAACTATGGCACAAATTCAACCTAGATATTTGAATAAAGCGTGTTCCCCTCACAATATTGAAAACGGTACCATCGGCAACGCGTGTCCTTGGCAGGCACGACGAAATGTCAATGAAATTTAATATATACCGTCTACGATAACCCAGTTATTGTAACGTAAGCTGTATATAAAAAGCGGCAAGTACGCCTGCCGCATCCCTCGGTAGTCAGTGTAGTCAGCGGGCAGGCTAGTACGGAGTGCCCGCCCGCCGCCGTCGCACGTAAGCTCCTTCTGCTACGAACTTTGCTACGCACGCTTTAGCCGCCCAGCGCACTGCTGAAAGGCACATTCATATACTATTGGCAAATTAAATAATGCACGATACAAATAGTCACTTAATTATCGTAGTATCGTATTCATTCGGGAAATAAAATAAATACATGCTTTATAAAATTGAAGATGTATTATTTTATACGTGACTGATGTGATTCAGTGAACGAACCTTGAAAAGTTCAATACCCTGACTTTAGTTGTTTGCACCTTTTAATTCTTGACTTAAATCGACGTATCCATGGGCTGCCCTGCCTGCTGCACAAACAACAACGTGTTGAATTAGCCGGCGCAATGGTGCACAAACAGTGACGAATAGCCCCCCATTGTAAACCGTTCAGAAACACAGAAACGTTTCACATGGTTAACTTTTACGCTATCAGTACACAATGGCCCATGTTGGACACACTTCTACCATCACTCCATCCGTGTAAAACAATCATCAATCAAAGTATCAAATAGAGTTAAAAATCCATCAATGAACGGTGAAATGTGACTGACATCGGCGTTTGTGCACAAGAATTATGTTTTGTAGAGTTTACACAAAATGAGTAAGTGAAATAGTTTTATTTTATTGGTTATTTAATTAACTGCATTTCGATACAAACACGCACAAGCATTTTTCTTTTATCCTGATTCTGATCATAATACCTGGTTTTATTTTGTTGCAGCCCCTGAATTCACATCGCAATAAGCTAACCTAAAAATGGATAAAGATAAATAAAAATTGAAAACTTTACAATGAGTTTGTTCGTTGATTTACGTCAAATTAAATCTTCAGTAACAAACCTTTCGGAGATGGTTGACAAGATATCTTCATCTGTTTCAAAAGAAAAGAAAACAAAAGAACGTCCTAAGAAAGACGACATTATGTACAGCAGCTCGATGTACAGCAGCTCCATCCACAAACCAACAACATTGGGCTTCGGCGTTCGTTTTTCCAGCCAAGAAGATGTTTACCAAAGCCTGCCTATGCCTTCATCTAGGCTACGCAGTCACATGTCACTGCCTAATTTGGGAAAAGCGGAAAATGTGTTTGATAAACCATCCGCGTCGCGACAGGAAGACAGGCCGAAAATAGTTGAACTCGACGAAGATAGACAGGACGGAAACAAAACGAGCATAAATTTATCATCGGAAAATCTCAGCGATTGGATTATTGCGTCCATTAACAAAAGACCACATTTTGACGACGTTGGGGACACGCACCCGATGGATTTTTTAGAAAGTATACAGTATTACATATCCGAATTGAAAATGGCAGAAGAGAAACAACTACCATTTATAATATCATGTTTAGAAGGAGTACCTCTCATGTGGGCCCGCTGTTTTAGGAGTGAGTTCAAAGATGTAGAAACTTTCTACTTAGCCTTCGAACAAGAGTTCTGGGGCCCTGACAGACAAAAGGCAGTATTATACGATATGAAACTAGGAAAATACGACGACAGGAACCCAAGAGTCAGTATGTCAGAATATTTTTTGCACAAAGTATCAAACTATCGACATTTATCGCCACCGCCATCGGATTTGGAAATAGTTTATTCCTTAGCAGCGCATTTTCCTACTGCCGTAGAGCTCGAGCTACGTCTTGCACCAAAGCCAACGCTACGCGAAGCGTATCATGTGCTACGGCGTAGAGAGGGTGAAGGTTCCGATTTTCTACCAAATTATTTGTACGAAATGTGTGAGGCGTTTCAACGTGGTCAAAGACCTGAATCAGCGCGGCGTGGTGATGGATCATCATCCTCTTACAATTTAGAACACGAAAAGAAACTTAACAAATAGTATCTATTAAACAGTTTGCACCAATAATAATACGTATTACATACCACTCACTGCCATCGAATAATTTTATTAGGTCATGAAAGGTAAAATGTCTTTCAAATAAATACTTCAAATAAAAAATTGGGCTGTTTTATTTATCGAATAAATTAATGTTTTAATTAAAAGGGCTGCTCCCCCCATATTTTTTAAAATAATGAAATTAATTGTATAAAGTACACCCGTTACTATAATATTATTATGATACAGAGCATTGCATGAGAGCGAAGGCAACTGGACGGAGAGCGAATGCTTGGAAGCGCGGCGCTCGGGCTGGCTGTGGGGAGGGCAGGCGCGCGCGTGCCGGCGCCAGCCCTCCGCCATGCCGCACGTGGCGGGCGCCGCGCGCCTGGCCCGTGCCGCCTGCCTGGCCGCACACCACGGCGAGCGCTGGAACTGCTCTTCCATCGAACTTGCACCCAGATTCACCCCTGACCTGCTCACAGGTTCGTACCTTTTACCAATGTATTTTTATTAAAACTTTGGATTTCTACTAGCCACCACCTGTTTCTATGAACTCTTGATTAGGAAAGTGTCACTTCAGTAGATACCTTTTTCAGTAGTCTGACTTACCACGCCTTGCAAGAACAAATTTTAGTCCTTATTAGAAAAAGCTGCAACTTCCATCATTAATGTAAGATAAGAGAGACAAGTTTGTCGAGTCTTTTAAATCACCGTGGATGTATTGTGCGAGCGCGGCCGGCGTGACGACAGCGCCCTTTCTTTCAGCAACGGTGCGCGGGTACCGTTCCGCTCCGACCATTCTTTTTATTTACATGACACATGAACATATTTATCACTTCTCGGGTAATTAATTTTCAGATTACACCATTGTTTCAATTTAATTTGAATGCGCTATTGTTAATTACCCCCTAATAGAGCTGAGCGAGTAGACAGTAAAGAGCAATCGTACCGATGCCGATCGTACGGCCGGCGCAGGAACCTTATTAAATAACAGAAGACCTCACGCGATGTCTTCATAACTCTGTGCCAGCACGAAACTCGTTGAGCGAGCGCGGTACAACACGTTGACTCTCATAGCGTGACGCGACTGCATACTGAGTAGGTAAATATTGATCTAATAAATGAAAAGAGATAAACGCACAGGCATATATAGGTAAATCGGTCAGGGAACGTTTTTCGTGACTGAATTTTTCATAAAAGTTCGTAGTGGAACAAGCTTTTCCGTTATCCAATCTCTTTTTGCGACGCTCCTTACAATCAGTGTTCCAAGAGAGACGTTAAAAAAACAACTATCTAAAAGTTAGGAATAGAAAAGGAGACAAACAATGGGGAAGTTTTTCTAGTTTTAGCATGGTCGGCGACATTGTGTAGTTGGCAGCGAGTGCGGGCCGGATGCCGACGGTCGACTACTGCGAAATACAGAGCATTGTTTTTGGTCACCATTTCGGCGTCCGTCTGCCCACTTTAGGAAATTAATTGACACAGAACGTTGTCGGCTACAAACAAACCCGTTAGGAATCTTTGGAGTGCTCCCTGCTTGATACATTTTAATTAAAAGTTTTACGAAGCGAATAAAGTCTGCGGCCGCTGTGGGGATGAACAAAGAATAACTTTTCATTAAGACCCGAGGTGTCTACTTAGATAGGTGTCCGTCTAATTTTGCATAAGGTCGCTTCGTTAAAGATTTATGGGCCCATGAATAATAACTGTTTAATTCTCTTACAATCTTGACGACAGTGAATTACCTATCATAAACTAGCTGGCGCCCGCGGCTTCGCCCGCGTGATACCGAAAAGTATTCTATATGTTATTCTAGACTATAATCTACCTGTGTTCCAAATTTCATCAAGATTCGTTCTGATATTTTGACGTAAAAGAGTAACAAACATCCATCCTCACAAACATCGCATTTTTAATATTGTATGTTGTGGTAGGATGGATGTTTGTTACTCTTTAACGTCTTAGTACATACATACATCCAGCCAGCCACACAAACATTCGCATTTATAGTATTAGTTAGGACTAGTTATTTTTTTTTAACCCGAAGTTGGCGTTTGGTGGGTCTACTGGGTCTGTTATCCGATTGATTGATTGCAGAAGCTCCTGGCACTAGTTGTAGCCACGTCATTGCTCATCCATGCTCCACATGACAGCTAGTGCCTATCGCCGGTGTCACGGCATCGCAAATATTTGATTTTGTTTCGTGACGTTTTCCTTTACATGCGAAAAATATTACGGTACATACGCAGGATTACCCGCGACATCGCCAGGTTGCGTTTCTATTCAATGTGATCTCCCAAGAACACGCTGGGGTGGGTACTTGTCAAGCTTTTTTGTTATCTGTTCTAAAAAACATTGGATGGAAGAAAAGAATAAAGCTGGGTAGGCCAGTAAACCTAGTGATACAGGAATAGACAAATAAAAATTTACGTTTAACAAAACTTTTGAAACTTCAGGTAATTCAGCATCTACTTATTTCAAATTTCATGACGGTTTTGAAGAAAAGCTTACCATCAAATAAATCTGTATAATATCTTTATAAAATTCTGGTGCTTGAATATTCTCAACTAATCGATATAACATCAATGCAATTTTTCTCGTCTTCAACTGCATAAGTTATGCTGACAAAATCTATAATGTCTCGATGGGTACCTTTGGTGCCTATTATTAACTTTGTTTTACTAGAATGATTAAGTTATCCTGTTTTATCAAAGAAATAATAAATAAATGCCTTTTCACAGTTAATATTTTCACAAGCTTTCAAGTGGGAATTCAATTACATTGTTAGTAATAAATCTGCAAACTGCAACTAACGAGGAATCAGAAATTCTCAAATCAAACAATATCTTAAAACGCTCGAGGGCAGTTTCATCGGGGAAAGCGTACAAAGTTAAGAATATAAATCAATCTCGTGAATCCTTATTGATGAGATAAAGCTTTTCTTCTGAAAACCATGAAAGTTATCTTTAGTCTGTTAAATTAGAAAGACGATCGAAAGCTCGTCTTACAATGTGATCGGCGGTGAGGGCTTAGGGTCGAGGTACAGCGAGACGGACAAAAGATTTAATTACACGCATGAATCAAGCGTGCAGGGCGCGGGGGGCGGCGAGTGAGGGTAGCAGTGGGAGGGGGAGGGACGTCATTCAGCGATAACCGTGAACTGTGCACTCACGCGCGGTCTGCGCTGCCGATGTGCTGTGTGATAAGGCCGTCAGATGCCATTGTTTAACTCCGCTAAGGACGTGCGGGCTTTATCGCGCTGATATCGTTTGTAATTAAAAATGATTCTCTTGATGGAAAGTGCCTGACGGTACAAGACTTGTATAAGGCTTCGGATTAAACTAGGGAGTATCTATCAGGTAGATAAAAACTACTTATGTCAATTTGCCTATTGCAGTTTGCGTCATGATAATGGAGCTCTCGCTTGCAGAATTGCATGCTATTTGGATAGCGCATCTAGATAATATTGGATATACAAGGTCCAAGCGAACACTCGAACTAACCATTCTGTACATCAAACTAATTAACTCTTGGCAAAAAATATTGCTAGGAATCCGACTAAATGTCGGGTTAAAATCGTTGATAACAGTAGGACTTAATGTAACACACTCGAAACAATGTGAGCACCAATGGGTGCACTGAATAGTACAGGAGCCATGGAGAACTTTTCAGCCGTCCATCTACAGAATGCATATTAAACGGCTGAAGGGTCCGATTACATTCTGTATGCCGCCCATATTCCTTTGACTTGGCTTAACATGCCGTGAAGAAATATCTCTCAAACATGCTGATTTCCACACGATGTTTTACTTGACCGAAAGCAAGTGATAAATATACAATACGCACACAAATCCGAAATTCAGAGATGCAGTGCAGGTGCCTTATATTTCGGTTGAGAAATCTTCAAATAACTTCTCCCGCGACGATTTAGATGCGTACCGTGAGGGCAGGTGGCGGGAGAACAGACTTCGTGGAAGCAATTGGGGGTGGCCTTTGCCCAACACTGGTACAGCAAGAATAAATAAAAAAAACTTGAAATTTCGGAACATACTCGTATGTACATGCCCCTGGGCACGATGAATAATATTTTTTGATAACGCTACAATTTGGACCGGCCTGTATAATAATATTATTACTCCACTCCAAGTATAAGCCAGTCCTAAATACGATCTAGATACCTAAATCAGAATATCTACCTACCCATAGAGATAGGTAAGTAATAAAACCGACAGAAGAAAACTTGTAAGAGATTTACTTTGTAACCGTTGCGAAGTGTCGACTGCTTGTCCTAAAGTTTTATACAGGCGGGCGAGGGTACCAAAAACTAAACCGGAGTTTATCGAAAACTTGTATAGAGACTTCGAAGTCAAAGGGTTCAAAAGCAGTTAGATACTACATAATAGTATGAAGTTAAAGAGTACCTATACCATCTTGGTCGCGTCTCACGTAAGCATTTTGCCCCATCGACTTGGGAGAAAACAAATAAGTAGTTTCACCTCGACACGACATGCGGAGGGCCAGTCCTTACACAAGGGAAGCATGAGACGCGCGAGATCTTTATATATTAGAATCTGTCTTGTTACCACTAGTTACATATATATGAATTTGCGTCGAGTAAAGATTAAATACTCTAACACTTGCGCTGGTCTTGAAATATCCACAATACTTGAGCATAACTGAAAAAATAATTCGAGAAAGCCACAGGCTCTAATTATATACTAATATTCATCATAACCGCAAAGCGCACGTTTCTGATGATGCCCATTCCATATTGTATTAATAGTACTCGTCAGCCATTCAAGAACAATACACAACTAGTTGATGAAGGGCAGCCTATTCTTATTCTCTTTGATCGATATAAACTGGCCCATGACAATGTGACCAATATCAGACATCTTTCTTTAAAATGTTGTCTCCATTGTGCCCATACAATAGCTTGACTTTGACCTACAAATACCGCTTAGACAGATAACTTATCCAGCATTATAGTTCAATAAACGAGCATTTAGAATCTGCAGTTTCAAGGAAGTAAGAAGAAGCGATAGAACATAAAATTGCACTTGTTGCATCAAATCAAGCCTATCAAACAACATACAGGATGTGTGAACGAACCCTTCACAAAACTGCCAGCAAAGTATTCTGTGTAACCAACGAAGTCACAGTTTATCGTAGATAAATATCTCAATAACTTGAAGATTTCCAGGTAAGCTACAGCACAAAAAAAAATTGCAATGATGGAAAAAGCATAATTATACATAATTCAGCTTCGTTAATGATAAAACTGACTGCTTAGTATTTACTATGCAAGCGTGTAAAAGCAAGATTGGTGAATATGTAGCAAGACATGTGTGTCTGTTGGAGGACTACTGATACCGGTAGCCTCATCATCATCAAAGGAAAAGGCCTCTTCCGTAGACTCCCAGTTTTATTTGATTCAAGCCCTTGTTGAAGGCCTTAACTTGCAAATAACATTTAATTTAAATTGCTAGAACATAGAAAACTTTGAACTTATGCTTATAATTTATTCCCCGATATCCTCAGGCACTCGTGAGCAAGCGTATGTGTACGCGATGTCCGCGGCTGCGCTGACGTGGTCGGTGGCACGCGCATGCGCGGCGGGCTCGCTGCCGGCCTGCTCGTGCGCCGCTCCGCCCCGCGCGCCCCCTCGGCCGCCGCGCCAAGCGCAGATCACGCCTGCGGAACCACATGCCAGGTTCAAGTGGGGAGGATGCGGTGACAACTTTCAATGGGCAGAAAGGTATGAATAGCATATTTTTAATGGTGCTACAATTGATTGGTAGAAATCACACATTTAATGGCATTACTGCTTCCCCTATTAATAACAAAACCTTGTTATTTAGATTCGCGAAGCAGTTTCTGGATGCGCACGAAATAGATGTCCGAGAGGGAAAGGTAGAGAATATCCTGGAAATTGAGACGACAACGACGGAGTTACCTACTACTTCAACAACCATGGAACCGACGACGATGCCTCCCGTGGTTATCTTAGTGGACGACCAGCCAGCGCCAGCTAACACTAGCGTGGCCCCCAAGACGAGGAAGAAAGGACGTCGCGGACGCAAGCGTCTGCCGCGCTCACCGCGCCGAGGAAGACCGACACGGAAAAGGTTCAGATCTAGACCGAGGTTAGCGTATATGAAAGCGTTTTTGCACGATGCTCACCAAATCGATGGATTAGGGCAGAGGTGTATTGAACGCATTTTCAGGATGGATTTGGGTCTATATTCCAACAAAACGCTCCAGCAAAATTAATTATAACTTTGATCAAAGTGCTAGTTATGTAATAGCAAAATAAAATTATATTTTTTTCCAATGTAAAGGTACGAATATGAAGACAGAGGATCCAGATACCGCAACATTGAATACCGGATGGCAGCTGACGACCCGAGGTTCGACCCTCAAGTGGACCTGCGAACTCGACTCGAACGACTACGTGAGCTGATTGCATCTGCCAACCTTATGAACGGACGATTTGGACGGAAGGTGAATATCGATAGGACTTTGTCAGTTTCGGATTCTGCAAATTTAATCAATTGCCCAAAAATGAGTTTCGTCTTCGTAGCCCGATTCTGGAAAGAATAATGCCTAGACATACTAATCGAAAGTTAGTTAAAATCTGTTTCCAGTAAGAATTCAACCTGCCTCAACTTAGGAAAAGGTTAGACTGATGATAAATATTTACATAATAATATTCTCTTTGTGGTCCAGGCGGTGTCATCAGGGATGCGCACGAAGTGCACGTGTCACGGCGTGTCGGGCTCGTGCTCGGTGCGCACGTGCTGGCGCGCGCTGCCGCCGCTGGCGCGCGTGGCGGCCGCGCTGGCGGGCGAGGCGGCGCGCGCAGGCCCGCTGCGCCCGCACGCGAGACACGCCAGACGAGCCCGGCCCAGGTTGCGATATGTCACGCCTAGTCCTGACTACTGCGAGCCAGATCCAGCTGCCGGTTCGCTTGGGACACACGGCAGGTGGGAAGTTTGTTTTTTTTTCTATGTAACCACGGGCTAGTAATTACTGTCGTTCCTTCTTTCTTACTCTTACTCATACCATGAGTTAGAGTCGATCGTTTAGACTTTAGAGAGACAACTACTTTCGCTTTCTTCAGATCTTCAATCTATCATAAGGAAGAAGATGTCTTCTCTCCTATAACATACAAATAAGATAAAGATGTTTCAGAACCAGGCATTTAAAAACTTATTGTATGTGGCTCTCGGGGCAATATACCATCAAGTTTTTGTAAGATTAAATAATTACCATTGATGCATGTTTACAGAAAATGCAACGCGACCCTAGGCAGTGCGTCAGGCGGGTGCGGGCGCCTGTGCTGCGGGCGCGGGCGGCGCGGCGTGCGCTCCAGTCGGCTCGAGCGCTGCCACTGCCGCTACCACTGGTGCTGCCGCGTCGACTGCCAGCTGTGTCGACTTACCACCGAGGAACACTACTGCAACTGAACCTTTTCACTTGCTTAGCTGAACAACTGCTTCTTTTCGTACCAACAATGTTTTGGTTGGACTATTGTTTGAGTTGAGTCGAGTAGGTAGCCACGCTGAACAGCTCTGTTGATAATTACCTCAAGCAGCGCATCTTATGTAGACACTTCGATACGTCTGCTGCAAATATGTATAATTCGAACATGGGAATCATGGGATACAAAACTTTACTCGAATGAATGACTGTGGATCCGATTGCGTTTGTTATTTTTTACGTATAGATACCGAATACGTTGTTCAACTGGTATAGAAGCTACCAAACTTTATTCTGCCCCTATAGAGCGTAATGCAAAACGGTATGGTCAAATTTAAGGGTGTGGTTCAGATCACACAACAGAATATATTCTCAAGAAGATATTTCTTTTGCGATTACATGTTGGTCCCAAACAGAAAGTTTTTCAATTTGTGGGTCTGTACCTCACCGCTAAATATGACACTTTTCTGATACATGCTATGCTGTATTTAATTCTGTGTCCTTTCCAGCCTATATAAATTAAAATATTTTTGATCATAAAGTTTCAAAAATAATACTTGGGTTAACGAATCCTTGGCCTATCTACATTTAATTAGTGGAAGTCTTTCCGAAAAATTAATTGTGTGTATCTACGCTTTACTGCTTGTTGCTGTAATGAAATGAAAAATTTAAAACACAAATATATTTTCCCTTTTGAACCAAAGATTTAAAATACCAATTAAACTAGTCATTATGCTTTCGTATGTAACTTGTGTATAAGACTCCCGATCTACTATCCGTCTACCACAAAATGATATTAGAGTTGGCTGTTGCTCTATTTGGCCTTTACGTTCGGAATATAAGTGCGAACAAGAGGGACATTATGGAAGTACCTGCCATTTGTAATATCATTGAGTAAAATATTGTATTGAAGTAGAATGTTAATAGAAAGTAAAGTTTAAACAGTAGCATCATATTCTCAGAAGTATTCCCAGTACTTAGAATAAAGATATTTTTCATGTTTATTTAAGACTGTTATTTTGTTACATATCGATAATTATGATTCAAGTAGTCGTAACTTAGCGTGTATTTTCTAATATTTCGACAATAAAGTGAACTAAATGTTTAATGTATCGCTGTATATTCAGCTTCAACAGTATTATTGATATTTCCTATTAAAAGGCTCATACAAACCTACTTATTTTGTAGATGCGTACGATTGAAATAATATTGAAAGTGAAAAAAACATTGCAGTATAATAATACAGAATGAAATGTAATATTTTTATTCATAGTGTCACTTATTACTTACATTGTTGTACATAATTAAAAAGTATTTATTGAAATCAAAATAAAGTGGTAGATTTAGGTAATTTTTCTCTGTCAAAGTAATTTTAACAGCTTGTAGTTTTAGTAATATCTTTGGTCGTTCCATGTCAAATGATAGTTTTATTACATAGTGATGTCAAGAATTCTTGTAAATAAAAGTCGTACTTAGAAGAACAAATTGTTTTATTTTGATTTAATTGACTAATGGCGACACTGGAAGAACGACTGCTTGATTAGCGAAGCAATAACCAAGATGTTACATAATGGAACATTGACCAAAAAGTAACCAACTTTAGATAGCAACAATGTTAAAAGGTTTATTAAAGTATAGAAGCAGATTTAGACTCGCTTATTTCCTAGGGTTTATAAGGACCTGCAACATTTTGCACTTCAAAATACCGAACGCTCACATACTTATGCGCTTATTCGGGCATGTTCGGTCGAACCAGTAATGGGTGCGGGACGGGGGCGCGGGCGGCATCTGTGTTTGATAATTGTTAAAAAACATTATTCGGTATTGTTTTAACTTAAAAATAAGATAGGGAAAAAATTAAAAATAAAAGACAGAATAAATGTGACGTAAGTTTATTTACACTACTATTGTATTTTAGCATTATATTGCCGATTAAATACACAGCAATATTGAAATAAAACTCAAAATTGAAGGAATATGTACCTACGGCCAATCTAAAGACATTCACTGGATAATGTAATATTCAATTCACTAACTTGTGAGATCTCGAGACTGCTTCATTCATTAACCTTATATATAAACACAGTAGTTTATTTACTTTACATTCGCTATAACTATACAGAATTTTGGAATTTGTTTCTGGAAATATAAAAAATAAACTCTAGCTAACGTGGGATTTCAGTTCAACAGGGAAATCCCTTCACTTATGAACTAAAAATCACATTATTTTTACTTATTTCATATAAATGGTGGTAAAACGCTTCCTTCAGTAGGAGACGTGAAACATAACTACAATATTACAGCGTACAGAAGTCACATAGTTTGTGAAATGTTAATAATTACGACGATTTACAGAACGATAAATATCGCAATATGGCATCACAAATTAAAGTAGGTAGTTTTTTTTTAACTAAATTGGCAATAAAATTCGTAACATATATATTTTTTAATATCCCATATCGGGAACCGCTAACCGTTTCTCTCAAAAGCTTGTAATGAATATAAATGTGAAAATATATACTTGTATTGTATAACGGGCTGGTGTCCGCAACTCCACGTCTAAGGCGCGTATTTTGCGTATGGAATATATACTTATTGTAGTTGAGTACACATGTAATAATTGAATTGTTCAGCTACACAAAACTCTGACCAGTACATAAACAGTGAGCATTTACCTACTTACATTCACTCGAACTCGGCATTCAATAAAATTGGAATAAACTAATAATATCCTCACTTTAGTTCATCATAACTCAGAATGCTCGTCGTGTTCTGAAACAGATAAACCATAAATAAATTATTATCTTTTAATTTGACTTTTCTTGTGCGATAGATTTGCAGAATACTCTTTATTAAGTAAGTTAATACTATTTACTGGTATAAAATTAGGACATTTTACATAGGGTGATACAATAAGCAGTCATATAAATCTATAACTTTAAGATAACCTTTGTTTGAATAAAATAAAATATGACACTTACTTGATGGACTTTCAGCTGGAATTTCTTCATAGTTCGTACTTTCGACCTCCTGCAAAAATTAATATATTTTAATTGGTATCTCGCCAGAAACACGGCGTTTGCGCCCAGATATCGCCCCAAGTCATGGAAAACGAAGAAAGAAAAGAAAACAGGCTATAACGCTTCCACTACTGGGCAAAGGCCCCTTCTCAAACAGAGAAGAGCACTGATCACCACACTCGCTCAACATGGGTTGGTAATTTCAGACTTGTATTAATTACAAGTTCAGCTACACTACCATGACGTCTTAAAGCAGAACTTATTCCGCTGAGGGAAAGAGACAGAGCTATACAGGGTGTCTAGCACCATCTCTTTCTCACACAGGAATAAGAACTGCTATCAGATGTCATGGTAACCCTTCAGGTTTCTACATGACGTTTCCTTCATGAACTACTGGTGGTTTATTAATAACTGATGTGTAATAGTGGTAAGCATAATGTCGATGTTGTACTTGTAACTAGCACTCATCATTTTCCTACCCTTGTCCCATTCTATTTTGGTCGGCACAACACGTTTTCACGGCACCATTTACTCCTTTCTCCTTCATATCATTCCTTCACAATCCATCCATGTTTTTTTGGCCTTCCCCTCGCTCGCCGTCCATCAACATTCAGATCCATCATTCTTTTAGTCACTTGTAACTAGCACTATAGTATCGATAGTTTTAATCACTTCACTAGCAACATTACTTTGAATTATCAAGCGGGTTGTATCTCAGTGTCTGCCTCACCTGTTCATGATCAGCGGCTTGGTAGAGTCCGCGGCGCACGCGCGCTTGGAGTCCTTTGATTTCATGGTCGTACTCGGTCCACTCCGGTACAATGCGCATGGCAGCTGAGAGCTTCGCTTCTTTCGTTTGCGGGTTATTGCACTAGAATTAAAAGAAATAAATACTCATTACGTTTGTTATTTTGTCTACCACTACTTAGAAATTAGTTATTACTTTTTAATTATTTTATATTATTACTATTTTAAAAAGCTAGGAATAATTTTAAAATTTTAGGAAAGAGGCCACAATAGTTATAGAACGTTAAGTGACTGGTATGGATACACCATTACAATGATGAAATCAAATAAGTAAGTTATGTTGATATTTTGTCAACAAATTATTTGAGCCGTAATCTGTCTTTAACAATACGGATACGGAAGCTGTATTTTAAGCCAAATATACTTAGAAATTTTCATCTACACAACATTAAGATGAAGTTTGGTTGTAAATTTCTCAAAAATAATCTTTTTTGGCCTTGCAGTGGAAAAAATGTCGGAAACTACATCGTTTTAACAGTGACTTACCAAATCGATAGTCTTGGCGTAAGTCTTGGAGTCATTGTCGCACCACGTCTCGCACCACAGCCACTCCTGAGGCAACGACTTAATGGCCACTTGGTGAATCATGTTGTTGGGCAAATCTTGATCTGTAATAAAGTAAGACAATAAAGTAAGACGATAAAGTAATTAATATCCGTCAAACATGTATTAGCCGGTATCGATTCAAATCATATTTTGTACTGCCAGTGTCCACTGGCGTGTCAACTGGGGTCCCCCAGTTCGACGTAATTCAAATGGGGCTACATAAAACACACAGGCATTATGTCGTACCGTCGCACCGTAAATCAGGCAAAATACTGGTTTTTTCTTTTCATCTTTGACGCAGGACTGTCTTATAAGTTTCTACGACGTCGTGCCGCTATTTTTAAGATGACTGTTTTAGTTTCCCACAACACGATGACGTCATAACGTCCACGACATGATGTCGTAAAGTGTGTATGTGTTGTGGCCTTTAGTGTCGTCACGTCGTGTATAGTACAAATGTTGTACAAACGTGACGTCGTATCGTATTTATGAGTACGAGCCCAAGGCAGTCGCCTTCGTATAAACCACAAGTCGGCTCTATGAATTTTCACTAAAAACCTGTTGTGAAATTTCACAGCCACTAGCCTAAGGTTGGAGAATGCGGTTACTGACCTAAGTTAGACAAGCTGTTAGGATCCTGGCTAAGTGCCTGGTACTGCCCACGCAGACGGTCTCCCGCGGCGATGCGACGGAATCTCTTGAGGTCGACCACGTAGAGAGCGCTGATGTGGTAGCTGCGGCCCTGCAGGTGGTTGCGCCAGTAGCCTTGCTTCCAGAACCTGTTGTTATAGGCATGTAAAATATCTTGCGGGTTTTAGCCACCGATTATGTCCACTATGTCCCAAAATATGCAGTCAAAGTAAACAATATCCTGCTACTGATGATGTCGTAGTAATGGAATGGAGGGAAAAACATAGAAAAATTAGAAGAACAATCTTTATTAGAATTTAAGACTTGGTCGTTTACAGCTTTAACTCAGCAAGAAAGCTTTAAATACGGAAATAGGAACTTACAGAGACATAATGTCGCAAGGCTTGGCAAAGGCTCGGTAAATCCGAGCATAGTGGTGATCTTTAGAATAAATCTACGTAATAGTAGACAGTTATAGGCTGATATATACAGATAGTTATTTAATAATAAATAAATTCTTACCGGAAACCTTCCATCTCTCGCCTGCTGTCACAGAACGGCGTGTATCCGTATGGCGCGCCACCCAAGTCTAATTCCACCAGCTCTTTCAAGTCCGCACGAACAATCTGTGCCATGCAATGTAAAAGGTCAAGCTAAACTCAGGAGCTCAGGAACCGAGGTTGCGGGTTGTTCGAAAGAGATACCGCGGCCCCGGAACGTAAAGGGCAATAGAAGGAACTTGGGTAGGTTTTAGTCAGTACAAGTCTGACATGCCCCCCCCCCCCCGCTCCGCCCAGAGCGGGGGAAGTCATTGGACGATATCCCACACAAAAAAAGGAGCTCAGGAACTATCTTAAAGCCGCCTGTTGACTTGACTGCAGAGAAATCAACTGCAAGAACTGACTTAGGCCATGACGCGACTCACAGCGCACGACTCGTCGTGAAGTGACGGTACTGTCCCGAGACACAAGGGACGCGCGTTATAACTCTGTATGCATACTCTTTCTCTTCTTTACTCTTTCTCTTTTACGGCGTTATAGTGTAGAGTGAACGAAATTCAATAGGTCTTAAATTCTAAGTGGCTGACGCAACCTACCTGGTCAGCATCCACGAAGATGATCTTCTTGACGTGCAGCGGGAACAGTACGTCGAGGAACAGGATCTTGTAGCCCCAGATGGTGCGCTGTCGGTCCCGCTGCCGCTGCAGCCAGCGCGGCCACTGGTACTGCACCAGCTCGTACTGGAACCCGTACTCTTGCGCCATGTAGGGTAGGATGTCCTAGAGATATTGGCTGAGGTATTAGTCAAGTCATTTTATTTTATTAAAGTCAGGGTAGAACTACCTCCTTTATCAATGTTATTTTAATCCTGAAGCTTCTGAAATATGATAGTAACTTATCATATGTTTATGGATAACCAATTTTAAAGTTCTTTGATTTTAACACCTTCCAAAAAGTCTTCTGTTGCTACAACATATTTTAAAAAGATATGCTGCAGCTTGGAAACCCTGTGCTTTAAACTTACCTTGAGCGAAGGACTAAGATAATTCTTCAAGAACCAGAACTTGACGGGCGACTTGGTGTTCTTGAGTACGGACAACATCATGATGCGCAGGAACCGCTCGTACAGATGGCCGGATGCCACTGAGAACACGTTGATGGTCTCGTCCTGCGACTCCTGCTCGTCGCCGCCACCGAACGAACTGAGAATGCGTTTCATTTGTTGACTTCGAGACGGAGGGCAAGGGAAATTATGCTTTATTATTTAAATAGTATAGTTAAGGTGGCTAAAGTTCCATGCACTTGTCATCAGTCATGCGAAGCATCTTCGTTAGTAGATTTTAGTGGGAGTGACCACCAAATAACCACCCTTATTGGCTGGAAACTATTTTGCCCGAAAAAAATTGACGCACACAAATTTTAAACAACGAACACGCTAAACTTCGCTTTTCACCAGGACGCAACTGCGGATTCTGAATACTTCGGTTTGATTGAATCCCATAATTCAAACCACTGTCGATCTGAAGGTAACCAATCAACAGCCGAATTACAAATCTGTTTCCACTCAAAGGCTCAGATTGGCAAACATAACATTCCTCGCTTAGCAATTTACGAAAATGTATTTTGTTCTCTATTCACCTAGCAATAGAGTTCCATATTCCGCCAGAGTTCTTGTCATCGTTCTCGACGAGTAGGTCAAGGTGTTGCTTGTCGGGTTTCTTGCTGACTCGCAGCTTGATCACGTGGCTTCGGAACGAACTCATCAGCACTTGGATGTCCTCGCTGTCTGCGGGAGTGTCTGTGTTCTCGTGGCTGCGGAGAAGATAAAGAATTTTATAGCGATCCTGAGTTGATAGATGGAGGATATAATTATAAGATTGGGGAATGTAAGAAATAAGAAGCGAAAGCTTGCGACAATTATATAAGGTTTGAGCCTATTACAGAACCGACAAGAGCTAGAAATGTTAATATACAACTTTTTGTAACATAAAGGCGGATTTAAACGAAATAATTGTACAATCGTATTAGTAGTGTATAATCGTACTTACCCAACAATCTCATAGATATCATCAGATCGACCAGGTCTGAGCCTCAACAGCCAGGCGCCAGGGGTGGCCTTTAGTTGGAAGTAGCCCAGATTAGCCATCACAATGGTGTCCATACGCTCCGGGTTATCGCGAGTGCCGAGCACTAGTTGCAGACCGCGGGGCGGCGTACCTAGTGATGTGTCCCACGCGTGGCCTTCTAGAAGGAGATATTCTAGCTCGAACTCGCTGTTGGACAAGTTAATCAAATTCAAATACCTGTATTTTCAATCATAAAGGTGCATCGTATTAGGTCTTATCATATAAATAGCTTTAACCCCACACATAAAGTATAGTTACAGCTGTAACTTATTTTTATTGACTCTACAACAGGATTAGCCACTCTGAAATCAACATAATTTACCTCAGTAATAATCTGTATTGCAAAACGAATCTCAACTAATGAAAAAAAAACAGTTAAAAAAATATGGTAAACATCTACGCGCTTTACCATAAGGAGGTCTGAAAGTAGCGCCGGTGACCCGAAAAGTTGTGCGGTAATAGTATGTAACAGTAGAGGAAGAACAAGGAACAATGGGAAGACTCTATGGTGGATGATATGGCAAGATATGAGGTCTCTGATAAGATCACTAGAATAGAGAAATATGATGAGCCGATCTCAAATAAATTGGGATAACGGCAGAAGAATCATGATCTACGCGCCTGCCTGCCAGCGTAGGGACCTTCGGAGTTTCCTGCTCTTGAAGAATGTATCTGTTCAAGTGGTCCTTACCTATGCACTAAAGTATCGACATCAGCCAGTCGTATGTTGTCGAGGTCGTACACGGACTTGACGCACTCGACGAGCCAGTTGGGCGGAGTGCGCAGCTCCATGGACAGCAGCGGCGCGTGCGGCAGCCGACCGAACCGCGCCAGCGCGCCGCCCGACAGCGCGCCCGACGATGTGAACTGTAGCTCTGGCTCCAGTACGTAGCGGTAGAAGCTGGTGGAAAAGTACACGATATTAATCATTTGTACAAATTCATGTAAAATATAAATGATAAACATTATCACACAGAAAATCGAAAAAAGTACCGAAGAACAATTTATGACGAAAAGTACCTATGTACATATTTTTTTTGTACATTACTGGTTAGTATTGCACAATTATTTTTTTCGTGCCGAATAGCAATACCAATTCGCTTGTCAGACAGAATTCTTTGTCTTTTTTTAATTGTTATGTGTTTAAATATTTTACTATTTTGTTCTTCTTTTCGTGCCGATGATGTTTTTAAATAATTTGGGCCGGTTAGTAACCAGTGTTCATTAGGTCCTCAAAAATGAACTACGTTAAAACATTACATCACACTAACATAGCAGATAAAAGTGTTTACCTCTTGAGCGGCATATCGGAGTTCTTGTCTTGCGGGTTGACGAACAACTTGATGCGACAGTTGACGACGCGCCGCAGCACGAGCAGCAGTGGTGCGAGGCGCTGCGCTGCGGTCGATGCCGGGTCTAGTACTGCTATTATCTGTTAGACCAAATTGATTTTTCAACCGTCTTCCTCTATTTGTGGCAACTTTAACCTTAATCGCCAGCTCGCTGCTGAAGACTAAGATAAAAATTACATAAAATTACGTCAAATTGTTCTCGTGTCCGCGCTAGAGCCACTGGATCCTATGTACATTCAGTTTTATGTACAAGGAACATTTAGTTTAGAAATGTGTATGACATATTTTCCAGTATTGTGGATCTAGCAATGTTGTATAAAATTGGCCACCCATTTGGGAAAGTATAAATCAGTCGATGTACACCGGTGTACATCGTCAAGCCAGTACCTGGAAATAATAATAACATATTTAAAGACCTTTCACTTTTATTTACCTGGGGTTGACTGGGGTACTGTCAAACTTACAGATAAAATTATTTTCGTTACGTTCGTACGTAAGGTTGCTTTTTAGTAGCTATTGTCAAAGCTAAAAACCGTGTTGAATGAATGTAGAGAATGATATGCTTACCTCAACAGCGGCCTCATCGTCTCTCAGAGGCGGCAGGTCTACAAGCGAGTGCTCGGTCTTCAAGCCCGCCGGCAGCGACGTGCGCACGCGCGGGCTGCGCGCAGCTACCACTGACACC
Source organism: Ochropleura leucogaster (assembly GCA_958449745.1). Classification (NCBI taxonomy): domain Eukaryota; kingdom Metazoa; phylum Arthropoda; class Insecta; order Lepidoptera; family Noctuidae; genus Ochropleura; species Ochropleura leucogaster. The sequence goes on along the minus strand of OY288203.1, from coordinate 11,484,556 downwards.
ACCTTCAGACGATCTTCTGAGTTCAACTCTTTGCTGTCCAGATCTGAAATAAATAGACGTGGTGAAAAACCTGGCTAGGGTAGCTACGTCCAAAAATAATACTAGCCTTTCTTGGCAAATTTTGAATGAAAAAATTATAAACTCCCATCCATAGGCGTAAATATGTGCTTTAGACCTGGAATTGAAAGTAGATATGTATATTGTAATACACACGAGGAGACACTGAGATAATTGAAGAAAATGCCGTTGTTTGGTAAACTTTGGGAAATAATAAAAATATCGCTCATTAAACACGCAGCGCAGTTAAATTGTGCTAATTTTTTTAACTAGTCTGGTTTATCCCACTGCCCCCATTCCTTCCACTCTTCGCGATGTTTCGCCTCTTCCCGCCAATTATTGAGAAAAAACATTAATGATTTATTTAATTTAAAGGGGCGATGTAGTTGGTATTACCTTCATCATCGTCATCTTCGAAGACAATGTTGTCAGGGTCTTGTGGTTTCTTCTTCTTATCCAACGCTTCTGATAATTTATCGCCGTACATTTGGTTGCTATACCTATAAGACAAATTGTGTTAATGTTGTTGACCTAATAATTAATAACTTTATACACACGATTCTTTACCAGATAATTACAATGAGTTTTTTTTACAAAACAAACTATGCCTACCTCAAAGGGGCCTGCAGACGCTGAAGAGACCACACAAAGGGCCAGAGCCTTTGTAAGGTCTCCCATAAAAACGCTATTGTTTTCTATGCCTCCCTCGGCTATAAAGCTTATTTTGGTACTATTCTTTCTTACTTAAATTGAGATCTTTTCGTTACCTCTCCAGCAGTGTGAAATCGTCAAGCGTAAAACGCTCGTGCGGGTGCAGCGGCCCGATGAGCCGCGCGTTGTAGATGAGCGCGCGCGCTCCCGCCCGCAGCCTGAGACTGCGCGCGCACAGTACGCGGGACGCTTTCAGCACCCACTCGTATTTGTTCAGAGCGGGGACGAGCTCGGGCTGTATCGAGATAAATGATTCAATTCAGGGCGACTTCAAAAAAATCGCGTTCAGATATGTTCAAAACATTGACATGGGTAGCTCTTGCACAGTCCATATGGAGTCCGCAATAGCATTTCTTTTTGTTTGGCCTAGTACTTACGTATTTTGCAAAGGCGTCGTGGGAAACTCGCGTTCATTTGTTTTGACGCGCTTCAGTGCACATCTTGCACACCTCAAACATGCTATTTTCTGCCGGGGTTGCAGTTTGTTCGAAATAGATATCGCGGCCACGGAACACAAAGGGCAAAAGAAGGAACATGATTGGGTTTTTAGTCAGTAAAAGTCTGACAGTCTCTTCCGCTCCGCCCAGAGGGGAAGTCATTTGATAATTTTTCATCCGAAAAAAGACATAGTATATCCTTAAGTATGTGCAATTTGTTTAAAAAACCGAATGAGGTACGTTTACCTCGTTAATTTTTTAATACGGTACAAAACGAGAGGTCAAATTGAAATAATATTCTGCCGTCCGGCATATGCCGTAAGTGTGAGCAAATAACGGCTATTCTTGTTATTTTAGAGCACTATTATTTAGTATCTATTCTAATTTGACTAGAAATTAGTCTCTGGCCATCAAAATTGCATAATTATCAGCTACAATATTAAGACAATAAATAAACTGATAACACCAAATAGAGATAAAAGGTTTAATGATCAATCTAGCTCAAACTTATATTAAAAAATTAATGTAGGTTGGACACAAAAATTACAGCCATACAATTCTTTTTAATGTAATTTTTCATTTGTTTTACTAGTTGCTGAGAAGGGAATACACTCACCAAGATATCACAGCTCTCTGTCTCGTGGCAGCCCTCGTCTTCCAACAATCTCAACGTGTACTTAGTTGCCTCAGCCGGCTCCAACGTGGTCAATGCCGCTAATACCACTTTGTTTAGTGACTGATCTACGTTGGATGTACCGTCAACGTTAGGAATAAACGCCACACGGACGCCGCGGGAATCTTTCTGTAGGGAGGAAAAAGATTATATTAAATGATGTAGGTAGGTAGTAACTGACGGCTGACAGAGAAGTGTTGGTGGAAACACTTTCTTATTCCTAAAAGCTTGGATTTTCCCTTAATTCCTACTACTCTTCATGATGTTAGGGCTTCTGAACAGTCTATGAGCTTGCTATATTGTTGACTTACAGCACGCCAATGAAGAGAATAGAAGAAAAACAAATGTTGACAACCAGTAACATGGGTAGGCAGGAAAATTATGTTGTATTTGTTTGTGAATAATCTCGTATAACATCCATTTTCTTTTACTAAATGATATACTCATATCAATACTACACACACAATCTACAAAGTCATACAAGGCTTTGCCACTCTACCGCTGGGCTATTATGGGTGAAGTGTTAAACCAGTCAGTGATCCGCCTCAAAAAGGAATGGCGCTGTTCATCCTGTTAGCTTACATTTATTTCTCACACTGGAACTATACTGAATATAGATAACTTACTTATAATTTACTTAACAGCCTCTGTGGCTCTCAAAATGAAACTATTTCAGAAAACCATCAGCATTTAACATTTAGACTTCACTTTACAACAGATAATAATAATTTTGAAGTATTTACCATGAAGGATAAAGCATTCTTGAGCAGCTCCCTGGATTCCTTGTTGTTTAAATCGCCAGCTACCCAAATCGTCTGAGAGTACTTTTCAACTTTTCCAGACTTGGTAAAGTATTTGAGAAGAGGTAGAGCAGTTGCTAACGCGTCTCGTCCTAAAATCAATATGTTAGTCCAAGTGAAATTTAATTATTGTAGTACCAGAGGTCAGAAAAGGTAGAGGATATTTACCTATACTTTGATAAATTAAGAAGAATGTAAATAAATTATCAAAGCAAGATATCAAATATGTATAACCTTCTACTAACTTAAAAGTTTTACGGAATTTATGTAGGAATATTAGAAGTATTTATTCAGAAGTTACTTTCTTCCTTCAAGTTTAGGCAAATTAACTCTACCAATTACAATTTCTGATCGTTTGCCAAACGTAATTTTTCTGTCTCTGTTTATCTGTGAATTAATGTCTTCGTCAATTACCTGTCAAATGCATAAGTTTATGTATTTTGTCTTCGGCAAATAAGTCGTTGGACGATGCAACTCCAGACAAATCTAAGTACTGTGACGGATCCGAGCCCAAAATGCGACGGTTTAGCCTGTTGGAGGAAAAGAAAATTGTTAGGTATGCTGACTGTAGTCTGTTTGGAAATCAATTAAATAGTTTCAACTACAGATCAAACGGATAATCATTAATATCAGTTATTCAACCAGATACCTAGGCCGAATAACTGGTAATAACCAACTATCGGCCAGCCACCGAATATAAAAAAAAAACCATAGCTTCTCATTAACACAAGATAAGCACACTTGGTCAGTTGGTCGTCTTGGGGGAGGATTATTATTATTAATTATTTAGTACTTTAAAATATTTTAACACCTTAGAATAGTGCATTTATAACTTTTAATATAAATGTTGTGGAAAATGTCATAGGTTAAACATTATCACTTTGGTTTATTTATAACTTAGTATAGGATTCTATGTATAACTGTTTATTTTCCCAAATAAATAAAATAAAATGGACAAATGGTAAACTATGTTAAATAAATACGAATTTTTCAGCATTTGATGGTTTACTCTTTCAACGACTTACAACTTTCTTACGACTCTGCTTGGATTCGTAACTTTAATCATTTTCATCACGACATTTATCACGACCAAAGCCGGAATAACCGACTATCTAGCCTTTAAGTTTTCCGTATATAAGGTATCCGTTTCATCTCCAGTCTTAACTCAGGACACGGTCTACCCGTACTGTCCGTTAAAGCCGAAATAGATGACAGACAGAGTTACTTCGTGTTCATAATAGTAGTATATATTTTAGCTGGTTTATTTCTAGAAGAGGTTGTTAATCAAAAGGTGCCAATGAGAAATTAATAATAAATAGTTGATCTAAAATCGTGTAGTAAATGTTAATGTGTTTTACTGGCTTTCTTCTCAAACCTTCTAAATGATGCGATAGAAATGTTAAAGAGATGGTCTAGAATTGTGATTACAGAAAACAATACTTCTACGATAACAGAATTAATGTGTACGAATATATAAGCCACGCTAAATACATTCAGCCCGACCCGAATCTGTTCACAGCATTGCGTACTATGCCATTATAAAATGAAATAATTTTCATTAATTTAAAGTGTCTTACTTATTACTAGCTGTTTAGCAAGTGATATCTTTTGCAACATTCAGTTCTAAACTGAATGTTTTTGGTTGTAAACAGATACCTCCAAAATTTTCCAGTGATGGTCTTGACAAGGGTCTTATACACCTTATATTGAGGGTTTGCTGTTCGTTTTGAGTATTCCTTAAAGCTGCGTACGCATAAATAATACAGCTCTATAAAATTATAAAAACTCGACTTGCTTTTAGTGTTGACACTGCATTATAGAACTAAAATTGTTAGCTGTTTAGTGTTTTGGCAATACTACACATCTGAGCCTATCCCAAGGTCATCACAGGGATGGTATCGAATTAACAAAGTTAACGACAGTTAAAAGTCAACTTTGAGACCTTTTCATACGGTTGAAATTAGTTTATCAACGTATACTTTCAGTTTCAAATACATACAGCTTTGGGTTTTCGATGTGCGGGTAGATATTGTGTTATTTTTATTTAGATGTGTTTTTTTTTATTTCTGCTTGTCAGTAACAGTAGTTTGGTAGTCAGTGAGTTACCTGGGCATAATATGAGATTGTTTCATAAGATAGTCCAATGCGTCGTCGGAGTCAGACAGTTCTCCGCGGAAAACGGCGCGCTGCAGACGTCCCGTGTGACGAGACAGCGCCGTCACTAGCGCCTCCTCTAGCAATTCCACTGATGACGTCACAGGGGTGAGGCCTTCTTCGACCAATGGGACGCCGTTTATCAAAACCTAGAAGGACTTTTTTGTTTAGTTTTGGAGGCTTCAGAATTATACGAGTGGCTTATCGAAACTTCGTGCATTCCTATCGTTACTTATTTTAATACTAGAAAAGACTGGTAAAATTTGAAATTATAATTTATTTAACCGAAATATTTTATATTATATATCTTATAAATATATATACTCTGAAGTAACACTCAGTCATAAAAATAACCGGGGAAGTGCGAGTCGGACTTACACACACCGAGGGTTCCGTACACACTTGTGACATAAACGGCCACATTTTTTGACTGCGTAAACTTAGAGATATGTATTTTCCACAACTCCAAAGGAACACAGACTTGAGTATGGTTTTAATTTCAACTCGATAATAAGATGTAACTATACTCGATAATAAGATGTAACTATACTCGATAATAAGATGTGCTTACCTGAGGATACTTGTTGGTACCGATTTTTGAAACAAACTCATCAGCTAGTTGTCTTCCGAAGTTGTACTCCGAGTCTTCAGATAGTATGTCATGAATATTAGTATTGGAACTGGTATATTTGGTGAGCTGCTTCTTCACGAATTCTATTGATAGTTTTTCATCTTGAGGTGGGTGAAGTAACTGTACATACAAAAGTAATGGCAAAACTTTATTAATTCGCCTAACTCTCCTACGCGCCTACTCGAAAATCTATGGATTGATCATTGACAATTACAGACAGATGTCGAAATTTTTGCCGTATACAAAAATGTTCTAGATATTTCTGTTGATATAGGCCTAGGGTTGGGTTATACATCCGAAGTTATCAGCCCGTTTAGCACAAATTTCAGAATACAGTGCGAATTGTAAAAGGTCTGGAATGCTCAAAAAATGCATATATGATAATTTGTTTTGATAAGTGAATAATGTCAGAAAGATGCACAATTTGAAGAAACAATGCCTACAATTTACTTAAGTAAAAAAACCGCAAAACGTAGTTTAGTAAGCAACAAAAGAAAGTTGACACTGTTACCAATTCGAAGATAAGAGAATAGAATTTGAATGGTATGTTTAACAAACACAAACATTAACTTTTGCCTTAACTGTAGCTAGTGTGTAGCTGTGCCCAGCGGTTTCACCCGCTGCTCAGTTAGTGGCATGAAAAATAGATGTTGGCCGATTCTCAGACCTACCCGATATGTACACAAAATTTCGTTCAAATCGGTCCAGCCGTTTTGGAGGAGTATGGCAACGAAAACTGTGACACGAGAATTTTATATATTAGATATAATTTGAGAAACATAATTTTCACAATACCTGTGTTAGGAAATAATAAGCTTCTCTGTTGGAGTTCTTCTCCTGCGCGACGTAATTGAAGGCGGAGCGGATGGCGGCCTCAAGCACTGGGTTGTCAGCGCTAGGCGCTAGTACCAAACCCACTCGCACTGGGGTGGCGTGCTTTAGTAGTGTTTCTCCTAGCTTCAGTGGGGGCCCGGAGGCTAGTGTTGTTGGGTCTACCACGATTATCTAAAATAAATAAAGAAAACAAATAAAATTAACTCAATTCATTATTCGTCATTTCTAAACTAAAAACGTGGATACAGATAGTTTGGGGAATCTAGCAGGTTCCCCACATGTAGAGCCTATCCCACAACTCATACTAAAAATAACTTAAGACTTAACACAGTATTCAGTTTAATTTTGACAATAAAATAATTCATGCTAATAAAGTTTATTCGTGAACATTAAAATATTGACATGTTTACTCTTTACAACTTACATAATTATAAATATTTCTCCTCAAGTTCCTCAGCATGCCGGGATACGTAGGTCTGAGCAGTTCCATGAACGAGGCGGGCCAGCGCCGGTAGCGCTCGTCCGTCTCCAAGTCGTTGAGCCACGTGATCGACGAGTCGCGGATGTCCAGGCCGTACTCCTCCCACGTGTACGCCTCGCCCAGCTCCAGAGACATTAGATTGTTGATCAGCTTTTTGGATAAGCCTGTATAAGACATAGTAGTAATACAGATGTACTCTCTCATGGGAATAGGCAGACACTACCGGTTGTGAATACTAGTCACCTGACTTCTATAGAACATCACCAAGAAGGCAGCCGTACCCTTGAAGGTCCTACAGTCTATGGTTTATTTGCATAGAGTGAACATTGTATAGCGGTACGAATAAAAAATGTGCTAATGTGGCGGCCGCACTTAGTCCCGGTTGTTCCCATCATCATTCTCCTGCCCTTATCCCAAGTTATTTGGGTTCGGCGCAGCATATCTTCTTCTATACTCCATTATGTCATCAGATACCTACTTTCTTGACATATCATTCTTCACACAGTCCATCCATCGTTCTTTGACCTTCCTCTACCTAGGAGTAGAGGAAGGTCAAAGAACGATGGACATTCCATCCACATTCATTCCCAAAACTTTCCTCACGACAATTTCCTCATTCCCATAGTAACCAACCGATTACTAAAGAAGTTTTTAGTCACCGGAACCACTTTCCGACTTCCTCTTATGTACTCGTTTCTTCCTATTTTCCCGGTTGTTCTCATTACAAAACATATGACGCGCGAAGCACATTTGGCGACAGCTAAGCCGTCGTCAGTTACGTCATGTAAACAAAGCTTATACTTGCGTTCAGCCTATTAGAACTTCTAATAGGCTGTGGGCTACTACAACGTGACGTGATCTGATCCGAGTCGAATTGCTGTCTAATTAAAATTAAACGGAATGTTATTAGATTCAATTTTATTCCAACTCGAAATTCATGGCGTATAAGAGTGGTATATGCAAAAGATTAGAATGGTCACTTCATATATCAGTTGGTGTTTCGAATTAAACCACGACTTAACTCTTCGTAATGCAATAATAATTACTATGGCAATAAATCTCAATTCAACAGCATCAGAAGACGATGACGGGAAAAACTTATGATTGAAATAGTATTTTGCGATTGAAGAGCTGGTCGGGAAATCTATAAATTCAACAGAATGAACTAACCGAGTGCATGTAAAGTATTCATAGGTCCAATATCTTCCTTCAGCGCAACCAACAACGCCATAACATCGACTTCTTCGGCATCATACTGCGCTCCTGATACGAGTAGCAGAGGCTCCGCAGGGCGAAGGCCTAGGGACGACGCCCACAGATCTTGGTTGTATAACACCTCGTCACGGAAAGTACGAGGGACATTCACGTGGATTAGTGATTTAGTCTAAAAACAAAACATGAATTATTTTTTTCCGCCTAGCAGCACGAAAAACAATATTCAGTAGCATTCAATATAACTTTAGTCGTAACTGACCTTGTAAGTGGGCACAGATCTTAATACACATATTACTGAAGGTCTGCAAAGTTATAGACAATAGTTTGCAAGTAAAATTTAAAAATAAAATATTACCTGCATAGGGAAATTTTGTGCGATGGACGTAAGCACTTTGAGCGACTCGTCGCCTCCGGCGTCGTTAGCATCGACTACAGCCACTGCAGCTTGCATGCTTAGCGCCTGCATCTGCCACACTTTCAGAGGTTCCAGCTCTTCGTTTGATTCTGATAAGTGACGACGGAAGCGTTCCAGCGGTGAACGTAGACCAGGAAACAGATTCCTGCACAGAAGATGTTTAATCGAGTTGGGCTTAGGAGTACTAATAAATCGAAAAGAAATACATATCTCAGCCAGTAACTTTCAAAATGGTACGCAACCTACTTGAATGCCACTATGAAAGCTACTTGCCTTTCCTTCTTGGTTAAAAAAAGCTTTTGACTCTTACTTGAGCCTCCCAAAATTGAATCCATCAATTTGGTTTTGAGGGTCATTTTCATCTTCTTCTTCAGAGGGTTGCGCAGGTGAGTCTCCACCTTCAGATTCCTTTGGTGTTGAGTCATCCTGACTCTTGTACTCTGTGCTTTTCAGTTGTAATTCTACTCCATAGCCGGATAGGCGTAACTTGGGCTTGCCTCGTGGCTGTAAGGAGTATACAATTTTATAAAACAAAATTGCCCTTTAGTTCATAATAAAGTAGTCCTTGAATGAATTGGTCTGATAGTTTCTGCTACATTCCACTCTTTTGAAACCCATCACATTGCTAACACATATAAATTCACATAATAATAGTGACACAAATAGTCACAATTTAAACTTTATCTATCTAGTTCAACTTACCTTAACATTCCATCGCACAACATAGTTAATGGCACCGCTATCAGCATATGAAGTTAGTATCTTGTGCTTTGTTGTAAAATCTTTCATTCCAAGCTCCCCATATAGAATAGCAGTAAGGCTCTTATTGTCACTGCTTGGGTATGAGTGGTCCAAAAGATATGTCTCCAGCTTATGCTCTTCCTAAAAGTAGAGGTACTTTATATTTTGTTTACATGTAAGAACATCTACAGAAAAGCACATGGTGCCTAAGTGTAAACAATTGGAACCACTGAAAATGCATATTCAGTTGTTTGAGAGAATTTCTGCTCAACAGACCATTACATTTGTTTCTGTAATAATTTGATTCTTAGATTGTTACATTCAAGGTGAATGCCAGTGGCGCTCCCTGCGCCTAAAAAAGGCTAAAGAAAACAATGCATTGTTCAGCTGACCTTGGGTATATACTAGATTCCTAACAATATTACAACAGTAAGTTTAACTAACTTAATAAATTATTATTTGAGGTCATTGCATGCTTTATCAAGCATGCTTATTCTTTTACATGGCATATCTATGTAGCAGTCATATTGACAATATTCTACAGCACCAATTATTGAATAACATTGGTTTTCTGGGCTGGGTATTGTAATTCCAGTAATGAAACAGTAGACTGCCTTTTTAACTAATGGTCACAGGCACAACTTCTTAGCCTGAGGTCCTGTTTTTCTGTGTTATTGGGTTTCTCAATTAGGAATTTCTAAGTAGTGGTCACAGAATCTAGATTTAGGCCCAGTTGACAGTAATAGGCTTGCCCTCTAGCCCATTGGACTCAAATATGAGTGGCAAAAATGTTAGGTGTACTATTGGGTTTAGCACTGCCTAAAAAGCATGTTATGTTATTAAATAGTAAATGTGCTTCACTTTCTATGAACACTGTTGTCCCATAATCACTAAATTATTATTTGTTGACCAACTTAAAAAAAAGAGGAGGTTCTATGTTGGACCATATTTTTTTATGTTAATCAACAAACACATTATTTCCAGTATTTACTGTAAGTACAGCACACTGGTAATTATTACAATCTACATATCAAGGCTGATTTCTATCATTCAAGTAATTGAACCTCAACCAACCAACTGATACAACATTATTACTTTATGAATCATACAATGAAGTATAATACAGACTTTTGGTAATTAGATTAAGAGAAACCATACTGCCCATAAAATTAATATTAATGAAAAAAAAATAAGGTAATAGGATTTCAGTAGAAAGAAATACTTGCCACATCATATTGATTGTAAGCTTTAAGAATATCTCTTAAAGCATCATTATCACATATTTTCTTTGAAGCTATTGACACAAATGCTTCACATGTGATTTCCTTTGCCCCACTTTGGGTGGCCATCTGATCAAACATGCGTACTGTAGGAGATGTGAGATGCATGGAGAGTGCAAGCTTGGCCATACGGAGCTGTGCTGGAGCCAGTAATGTGCTGGCAACACCGATGCAGGCATCATATACTTGTTTGTCGGTCTCTGAAAAGTATTTATTATGTTCATACAACGGTGTGGCATGATGGTAAATATTTCCTTGGTGAGCCAATAAAATGTGTTGTTAAGGAAAAAAAAATCTCTTATTTTAAGGATACATTTAACATGACAAAAGGTAAATTATGTTTAAAAACAGGCTCAGTTGAAATTACTTTAGATTTCAACATATATGTAGATATTCAGAAAGTTGTTATACTCAAAGAATTGCTCTGAGGTCATTAAAAATTTTATGTTGACAATTATTGCTTTTTTTTGTCAGTGTAGATGATAATCTTAATTCCTTGGAATACAAACCAAACATATTTATTGGATATATTTTGTGCTATTCAAACTCTCCAAGTGAATAAGTTTATAACAAAACGAAAAAATTGGTATGCAAGTACTAGTTTTGCTAAAGAACATATTAACATACATTATGTGCTGTACATTATCAATATTTGAAATTTTTACAAAACAACTAAGTTGCTCAAGTAATATATGGCGATGTATATATATTATGCTAGGCCAATTTTAATTAAAAACCAGAGATACTTTAACAAATCTTTGCTTCAAATAACCACATGTCTAGGTTACAAAATTATGCTATTGATTTTTAACTTACCTAAGGTGTCAAGACTAGATTTCAGTGAATTTATACCATCAAAAAAGGACCAGAATAAATCGGTACTCTCGCCTGCCAGATATTCGGCGAGCTCCAGCACTATCGGAGTAGCTTCCCATTTAGCACTTACAAACGATGTTACAGATTTCGACTTTTTCTCATAAGATTTCGCAGTATCATCACAAGAAACTAAATTAACTAAAACGTAAGCCAAAATAATCACGAGAATTCTAAAGCCGGTGGCTCTCATTGTGTTCAGGTTCTACCTATACCACTAATTGAACAATTCTTAATTAAATTATCTAAAAATGCCACATTTACACAACACTTTATATGTGGTCATACTTTTCAAAATATACTAGTGAATTAATACAAAAACTTCATAGACTTTCGATGATAAAACTCATCCTCTACGAGACAACACAACCACCTATTCACCAATGACAGCTGGACACGGTGTTTCACAGATTTAAAATATTTTTATTTGACAGTTTGACGTTAGTTTCCATTTGGCATTCTTTATTCACATTCTGCTTAGTCATATGGGCTTTTGGTACTTCATATTTCCCTAACTACCAACAACTCACTTAGGGCTTGTGCATAATGACACAGATGCTTGCTTCTGATTTTGTAGAGCGATCAATGTTTAAACTAGTGCTTAATTAATTAAAAAATAATTTCAAAATGAATGTAATACGAATATTAGAAAAAGAGATGCCATACTCTTCCAGTTTTCGAATTAGAAGAGGAACAAATATTGCTATTTCCGAGTTTGAAAAATTCAGCATCATTGTGTGGGTCATCTGTAAGTTTATCTAATAATAGTTCACACCACTGCATAGTTATATAGGGATTGCAGGCGTAATGTTTATAAGCCATCTTCTTTGATTTATATTTATTATATTTAGTCACGTTAAATCAGAGGTAAACATGAATTGAATGAACAGGTAAAAGACCAAACTCACAATTTGCCTTTTTTTTACCTTATTTGTTTTTAAGCTTAAAAGTTTACGAATTAAAAAAAATGTCAACTTAAAAATTCTGTGGTTCATTCGCCACAGACGTTACCATCTTTCTATAAATTACTTCTATTATACTCTTTGATTACTTCTGTCAAAGTTGTCAAATCGACGGCCCGTGTAATAAATTTCGATTGTCTTAATATTTTCTTAACATACCCAGATGGAATAAACAGTTCGAAAGAAATAAAAAAAAAACTGTAAGTATGTCAGCTGTATAGTTACCATTATATCTTAATATCTATTAAACAATGCTTCGAATTATGCTATAAATGAGTCAAAAAATATGCGATAGCGTTACGAATGTAACTGATAAAGATTTTGCACTTGCGTTTCGCTTTATTAATTGTTTTTGTTCGCGGTTAAGGTAATTTTTGCCTCTTTCTTTAAAGTTCTGTTGTTTCATTGTTTTTGGTGTACAATTCAATCTGTGGTATTTTTCTTACAAAGTTAATTGAACGCTTAGCAGTGTTTGCTATACTACGTCTATTGTTTTCCTTAACAGGTTTATACCGCCACAATGCAGTACACATCCGACGAAGCCTATGCGCGACTCATCAGCCACCACATGACTGTGCCGCAAAGGATCAAGGTAACAAAATAAATCATCAATTTTCTTGTTCCAAAACTATTACCCAAATCTAAAAAAGAAACAATAACTTAAGTACTTTGAAACTACCTTATTATTTTCAGGCTACTGGTGACATAGTGGATGAAGACAGTGCTTCTAATGGAGTAGTCTCTGGCTGGGACTATGATAATGAAAAGTTTGATATGAAAGTACCTGATAGAATACTTGTTGTTGGACAAGACCAACATATTGGTAAGAGCAGTTTATATAGACTGAGCTGTGGCTTTTCCAATCTCAGCTGAGATTAGCCATCTGTGAGATATTTTAATGCACAGGCATTGGTGCAATTTGTGACAACCAGAGAGAGATCAGGAGCAGGAGCAATGGCTAAACACTATTTGGGCACATTTTTATTACAAATACACAACAATTTCACTATCTAGGATTTGTATCTGGGGGAGAATAGTGCCAGCCCAGCCTGAGTGTAACTAACTATCAGAAATGCCATTCAAGGTTTCTTTGATATCTATTTTCTCCTTTTCTAGGACAGGTGACAATAAATACTACAACACAAAACACTGATTAACTAAATGCCACCTATGATGATAAGATTATCCAATACCCCAATGTTTATAGAAAAATTGTGATTTTCACTTTCTAAAATCATGTTTTTTCAATCTTTGCTTTTAAATATTTTGCCAGTTCTGTTGAATAGGTACTTTAGAGGATATTCCTCTGTACCTAATTTGTTACAATTTTCATAAATAATCATTTTGTCATTGTTTTTGCAAATAATGTTTCCTTGTGTTTAAATCAGTCAAATTGACTTGTTCAATAATTGTTGTGATAATGACCATTAAATTTAAAATTAAAAACGAATATTAATGCTGTGCATGATTAATTAATAATGCATAGTGTATTATCTGGTTTAAAGGTGTCAGGAGAGTTTTCTTAGCTAGAAGCATTTGAGGTATGCCTTTGCCAACAGTGGGACAGTATGGGCTAGCTAGAGAATAAAGAAAAGAGTCATGATGTAGTTGATGTTGTTGGTACATGCTTAGTAAATAGAAGCAATCAGTTTTTTATATTATGTGACATTAAATTTTTAAGAGACTGCTTTTTTATGTCCTTTTCCTTCATATTCAAATACATTTAGAGGTTTTATGCCAACTGGATATTCTTGTATTAATATATATTATTTTAACTGTTTTAGGTGCAAAGGCAACACCACGTGAAATTCAGCTGGATAATGCAGTGCTGCCAACAGATCCTGGAATGATTCGGGTCAGCACACCCCCTCGTGTGATCACACTTGATCAGCACTACTTCCCATCTGCTGATGATTTCCCCCAAAGAATGCCGAACAACTCTCCTCCTAAGAATTCAAGAAACTATCGCTCTCAAGGAGATGGTGCCCGCTCCACCACACCCCGTCCGGATAACTTCAATGAATCCACTATGACTGAATCACGTTTGGTACTCAGGTAAGGAAACTAGATATTCAATTTAGTTTCTTGATAATACTTTCATGTTTACTTTATCTATTCTACTGAGGTCAGGCTATGGAAAAGCCTAAAAAGAGGTAATTACTTAATGAGGCAACTGCAACTTATGTAGCATGTAATGGTTCTCCCTAACTTGATCATTTGCCTGTAATCTGACAATCCAAATTTCGATATTGTTTAGTCATGATTGTGATAAGTTGTTTCTCTGTAATGCTCGAATCTGCTCATTACAGGCGAAAGCATTCCAATTCTGTTAAGAGGTGCGATTCTGTGCTGCTGATTGGTGTGCGTGTCATAGCATGCATACCAAGCAAGCTGTCTTAACACCATAGATTATTCTTAATGTACCAATGAAACTTTTTCAACTGACGCAGCTACCAGAGGCATTTAAATTTTTGACTGACTGTCAAAATTAGTGCTGGACAGTGGTTAAACGCCCATTGAGTTTTGTCCTTATCCCATATCATTCAATATGATGAGAATAATTCACATCAATAAAACCTAATCTTATAGGTTTACTTATATCTTTTCAGAGACCCAACCCCGCCAATGGGCAATGGTGAAGGTCTGTCTACTTCTGAAGAGTTGGTACACCTGCGGCGCCAGATTGTCAAATTGAATCGTCGTGTAATGTCAATAGAGGCTGATCAACTGCAGCGACAGCAGAAAGAAAAGATTGCGTATGCTTTTGGTATAGCTTATTTGTTGTTCAAAGTTATTGCTTGGCTGAATAGATCCTAAGCAATGTTAGGAACAGCATCATTAAAATGTAAGATGAAGTCCTACCCATGTATTGTTGACGTTATGAAATTTGAATCACTGGATTGTTTGTTCATTCAAAGAGGCATATTATGTAGAAATGTCACTTTCTGATTGTAGTAAAGGTGGAAGTGTTATAGTTCATCAAAGATTATTATTTCTTAGCATTTAGGTAACACTTTTTTTATATGATATGTTGTACGATTCTGTAACTTGTACAGTGAATTCTCACATGATATTTATAACTTTTCTTGCATTCATCTACTTTTAATGAATTGTTGAGAAGTTATATGACCCTTCCTTTTAGTGTATAGATGTATGAACTGGGTCATTTTTTATTTGAATAAACGATACGAGTTCACATACTTTAGTTTGAAATGTCTAAAATCCCATGAAGGTAATCATGTTAATATTTGATGAAATGAAAAAGTAATGTTTGAATGCAGGCAATATCCTTGGAACTTCCAATCGGAAAAAATATATACATATTTTTTTAATTTGCTTGCCATATTCTTGGGGAAGGTTAACATAGTTAGTTAAGGCTATTTATCATCACGCTACGATACGACACTTGGCTGGTGAAACCATGGGGCAAAGTTAGTACTTATATTATTAAGTAATCCGAAATTACAAGACAATGAACCATGTTTTCGTCAATAGAAAGCTAAATTATCAAGAAGAAACATAGGCTCACGCCACGACACTGAGGAGCTGAGCCACGGTTGAAACCGCTGGCTAAAACTAGTATAAAAGAAAATCATCATTCAGGATAACACTCAATATATTCCGAAAATTACTATAAGAACATCAACACAAGAAGAATGTGCATTCTAAAATACGAATGCACAGTTACAGAGATATTAATTACTACATAGAAATGGTGTCAAAAAATCAATGGCTTACAAATCCTAAATGAATACTGGGGACAGTCACATAATCATTGTATTTTTATATAAACTTGAATTATTGATCTTTTATGTTTTACATTGTTTTTCTTCATAAATAAAGATAACAGAAAAAAGTGGCCCACCAAGTCTCTGTGCTAACCATGCATTCTTGACAACAGCTATTTTCAATGAATCTACAGCAAGACGAGCATTTAGGTTTGTATGTAGGGCTCTGCCCATTCCTTCTAGTATAATCAAGTCAACTCCACGAGTCTTCATTTCAGTGCATAATCCTGCAAAGAAAATTATGTTATCAATGTTTCTTAATTACATCAATTATTTTGAATTTCACCAACTTACCTACACTAATTGTCCTAAGGTCCAAACATGGGCCTCTTTGTCCACTTGATCTTACTACTAAATCTCCAGTAGACAGGGCTGCTGAGATAACAGGACAAATTTGAGAAGCTCGCTGTAAAACCTCTTCTAATTCAACATTGGTAACATCATTTAGGGCTGGCCATTCATTAGCACATAATATGACTCCAGTGCCTCTAAGTAATAATGCTCTCACAAATGGCAAAATACCGAGAACTATATCCACTCCACTATTGTCAACAAACACTGCTGCACAATGGTGAACAGTTTTCTGTAACAATGAGGTACATTTTTTAAACAACATTGTTTTTTTGTTATCACTGCATTTCATTCTGCAAGCAAAAACTATATTCAGAAATCAGGTCTCTTACCTCTAGTTTATCAATCCATTTATCTAAGCAGTCATATAGCCATGGCCTCTTTTGGATTTTTTCTAGTGCTTCATAAAGTCCACTATCTAGAATACTGGTTACTGCCTGGGCTCCCCAATCAAACATGTTGCCTAAAGAAATCAAAGTAATAATTTATGAAGATGCCAGACTTCAGCAGCTATTCATACTTTAATTTCTCAGTATTTTGTAAGTATTTAAGTTTATCTATTATTACAAAAGATGTGAGTTCATAAATATTTGGCTGGCAACTAGTCCACTACATATTAGTATAGCTATTCTTTGTAATGATTAGTATAGTAACATGCCAAAAGTTGCATTGGGTAGTACTTTGGCACTTGCTATAGCTCTGCTTACCTACCTGCTACTATGGCAGCCTCATGCTTGCACAAAATAAAACCAGCATTGGCCAGCATAGTAATTATCTCAGTAAAATAATTCAATAATTATATTATAGTATTTTATCATTTATCCAGGATGTGGTTACCAGCTAATACTCCTCTGCTTAGTTCTATCCACCTCTGTCGTTCATCTGGTATTGCATCAATTTCTGCCAGTCGTGAACCAAGTGTTGACAATGCTCCTTCATTTTCATATTTCTTCTGTTGTTTCCATAAATCAAAGAAACCCTGGGAACGAAGGCATGTTTCGTTGATGTCAAGGAGTAATCGTATGGTCAACTGCCCATGAGCACTAAAATTAAAAAAAGTTTGAATTAGCATTTATTTATTTATTATTGTGAATTTTTTTCACAGTTTTTAAAGAAAATAGCTCTAGCTAGCTTTTTGCTAATTTTTTGAAAACACTGTGATTAGATGATGTTTGACTTGAAAGTCTTCAAAGATGCAACCAATTTTAATATTATTAAAATTACTTACAGGGGATTAATCCTGAGTTCCTTCAATGCTTCTACGTAACATGTTTTAAATTTAAGTGCGCGTATTTCTACTGTAGGATCTTCATTATTCAAAAGTGCGAAATTTACATATTTTTCAGTCAGTTTTTCACAAGTATTAAGCCAGTACTCTCGTGCTTCTTCGTCGACTACCAAGTCCAAAGTATCTGGATTATATTTATCTGGCTCGAGCAAAATGTGTGAGAGGCCAAAATGATCCATCCTGTGACTGCTACCAAAAAATAAACCAGCGACACGTATAAAACGACTAGCTATGATTCGCATTTGCTACAGTCTTAGCCCATTGTATTGTTTTATCATTATGCAAATACAATTAGTACAATAATAATTATCATAGCAAAACTATCTATTCTTGCGACAAAGACTTAAATTTAATCACAGATTAGATATCAAAAATATTGTTGGAAAATAAATACATCAATGACGTTCCCCCACCTATTTTTTTGCCAACAACAGAAAACCAATAAAAAAATATTCATAAATTTGAAAATAGAAGGATTGCAAATACTTTCTAGCTTTAGCACGAAAGGGACGATAAATTAAAAAAAAAGAAAATTAAATTGTGAAAGTAAATAACGTTTTTTAGTCGATTAAAAATATGATTTGTCGTTAAAATTCCAACACTGAAGAACACATCGTGCCATAAACCAAATTCATCATGAGAGTGCTAGCAAGCTTTTTTTACGTCTGTCTTGTTTATGGTTTGTCTGACGGACTTCAATTTGGTTCGTAGATATTGCAACTGAGTTTTAGAAATGTGTTTGAAATGGATAAAACTAATTATTTTCAAAAAAGACTGAGTTTTTTACTTAGTGAGTTATAGTACAATATGTGCCCTTTTAGTTTATTTTAATTTGTGTTGTGATTTTAATGATTGATGTAACGAACCAGTGTACGGCAAGATGGACGAATTGTCTAAGGGCATGACACAAACAGGAAACACCGCTACAACTGACAAAATTCAAGAAAATGATGATGGTAAATATTGCGAAGTTTATATCTTCTCACAAAACTTCTATATGAAGGTTACCAGGAGTGGTTAACTAGAAATGTGCTTGTTGCTAAAATAAATATATAGGTAAACAATATCTAAATTTTCAAAAAACTGTTAATTTTGTAGTATTCTAACATCGTACTTTAAAACAAATCAAAAACAAAAGGTTTATTGCGGTTGATATTATGGGGATGCAGAAGCTATTTAGTAATTTTCTTATGATTATTTAGAATAAAAATGTTAAGTTTCATTACTATTGCATTTAAATTTGGTTAATTTTTTAGTTAAAATATGTTTATGATGAACCTCTTGGCAGTATTGACTTAAATTTCAAAAATGTTGATTACAACAAATTAATTTATTGAGGAATCTAAAGTGTCAATGGCAAATATTTTTATTATATATTTTTATTATATATTTTTATATTGTATAATTTGCTACATTTTGCTAGTCACATCTACTGTTTTTTTATGTAATGTATGCATGCATGTTTAATTATTTATTCAGTCCTCACTTTAGTTATCCCAAACCCAAAATATGCACCTTTTATGTGGAATTCTGGACCCCAGCCTTATACAGTTATCAATGTGAAGGAGAAACATTATTCAAATTTAAACATTTTTGTACCATAAAAAAATATGTAAAATCAATCAACTCTGCCTATCATGGTCCACTTATGCACTTGTAAGCAGAGCACCCAATCTCCTGCCTTCCACATCCAGTCTGACTAAGCCACAAATCATTTTTTTTATGATTTATTGATCAAAAATGTTCCAAAATGTTAGGAACTTCACAATTATGAGAGGATTAAATAGAAGTAGAAACTCTTAATATTTAAAGAATTTCATTTCCATTTTTATTTTAATACTAGCTTTCGCCCGCAGCTTCGCCCGCGTTAAATTTGGGGTAACACAGTTCCCCTTGCGCCTTATTGATTTGTAATAGCAACGCTAAGTTTTCCCTTCTCTTCCCTCTTTCTCCCTCACATCCCACTTTTTTCAAAAAAATATTAGCCTATGTCCGTCTCCTGGTTCCCTACTATCTCTGTACCAAAATTCATCCAAATCGGTTCAGCCATTAAAGCGTGAAGAGGTAACAAACAAACTCACTTTCACTTTTATAATATTATTAGTAAGGATTAAATCATCATACTACAACATAAAACTGACACACAAAATTTTGTAAATAATCAGGCCTCAACTGAAACCGAGATCCTTGAAGGCAATGCAGCAACAAAATTTAATTGCTTTTCAAATGTCTTTTCAATGCCATCCTCTTTACAAATAAAATTAATGGCAAGTACTTTAAGGAAAGTCACTATAGATTAAATTATAAAGCAAACAGGGTTATATTTTCACAGGATATTTTTGTTTTTACATACACAAATTATTATGTAATATTTTTGTGGGAAATAATGAAAATATTTATTATTTGGCTTAATTTAGAATAAGGATAAATACTGGGTGCATTTGATAATAAATTGTAAATAAAAATATTAATAAAGATTCTTAATTTAAATTGGAATTTTCTGGCAATACACCTTAAGTGGTATGCCTGAAAAGTCATGATTTATTGTAAATTTGTCTAATACAAACAAGTACCTTACTTAAGTAATTAAACTGAAAAAGGTCTTGACCCTGCTATGTTGCGATAACATTAACAACTCCACACAATATTAATGTGATAAATGATATCTAGAGATTCACTGATGACTATTTAACTGCAACAACATATAGGTATTATCCAACTACCACACCCTAGTAAGTTGTTATCACTTGCAAACATAACATTGACCCTATCCCCTTAGTATCTGGTAGTCATATAGTCATTTCTGGTCAAAATTCAAAACTACATCAAAATCATTAATCAGCTATTTTTAATGTCATCATGTTCTCCACTTTTGTTATAAAAATGTGATCAAAGTTCATTTAAAACGGCCTTAAAAAAAGGAGGATATTGTCAATTCAATTGATTTTTTTTTATGTTTGTCACCTCAGAATTTTCAACAGGGTGAACCGATTCTTTTTTGAAAGCTGGTGCTTCCCGTTTGTTCAATTTCGATTTTTCAAATTGCAATTTGTCTTGATTTCAACTAATTTTAAATCCTCAAACATATCAGTAAAACCTACAATGAATTAGTGTTTCGTAATATTTTTTTGTGATAAATGTGTTTAAAGATTTGGAGATTGTCTTTATCCACCTTGAATGTCAAAGCTGAAGTCAATAACTTTGAATAAACTAACAGTGTTGTTTAATCTACTGCTGACCTTAATATTGCTATAGCTTGTTAAGTTATATTTGCAATCATTGAATTTATCCATATTGTAACATTACTCCCCTATTGAGTTCATAAAATATTCTTAAAAGTGAGAAGAAGTTGGCTTTTGTATCATGTATTTTAGCTTCTGTGTGAATACCATAGCTTTGGATTTCAATTTGTGTAGAATTTCTGTATTCAACAGTCACTGCAATTTTACGCAAGATTGTTGAAGAGCACTGCTTTTGCAGATGGCGTAAAGCGTGGTTTGCGGCACGCACGCCAACTATGCTAGCGTTGGTAGAACAACTGCGGTCATACCTCGGTGGAGGATGTGAGTGCGAATGCGTTTGTAGCATGGCGTGTTCTCAACAATGTACCATGATCATTGTGTAATTCCACCAATCTAAATATATAAAAAAAACTTAGTCAATCCTTTCATGTAACTACTTCTTTAAATAATTTCTTTCAAAATTATAATTAATTGTGATATGACTATATTATTATCGACGCTCTCCGCCGTATGGAAAAGACGAGACTATTTGAGTGGACTAGAAAATTTCGTTACATTGTCAAGCCTCTTGAGAATGTTAGCAGTCACGAGCTATTGTAGTGTTCATTAAGTAATCATTTCCATTATATTTCTCATGTTTTTGTTCACATTATAATGAAGCAAGCATACAAGAAGGTATGTCATGCACCGTTTTTACGTTAATTTAATGCAGAATCCACAACGCGTAATTTTGTGCATGTTTTGCTGAATAAATAACCATAGCATTTGCTCCAAAGACAGGTTATATGAAGTGTATTTATGAGTGCTTATTCATCTATAGAATCTATTATCACCTTTTTGATAGCACTATCTCAGCTAAGTTGCTGACGCATTCATCTTGAGTGTGTTGTTTGTATGATTGTATCCTTAAAAGTGTTTCACCTACCCAATGTATGAGGTACTGGCAACAGCATTTTGCGTTTGTGTGGTGTTGCATGCCAAGAGTGCCGGGTGTTCCCTGTGTCGCAAGCGTGACTCAGCGACCCTGAACCATTAACGTTAGAAAACGTGTCCCGAAAGGTCACATTACTCGTTATTTTGTATTTTTGTTCAAACTTTTTTACCCACTAATCAAATTATCAATCGCGAGGGCGTTTTCTTTTTTGGTCAAAAGACATCGTTAGTAATATTTCTGTGCTTCGTAAAATTCTTAGTACCTAGCTGTACACCTACGCAAGTGGAATATTATTCATAATGCTGCTTATCACACCTCTTCAATCACGTTTGATACTACACTCTACATGCTTATATAACTTTGGTAGATCATTTATTATAGAGAAAGGCCATAATTCACTTGACATTAAAGCGTTAAATTGTGACCGAAATAACAATAATGTGTGCCGATGACCGATGTTTACATGAGTTGGAACTCGATCGGCATACCTCTGCTGTGAATTCTTGAAGGATCAAAGGAACCGCTGGTTGTCAGCGTCTGTTTCTTTTCAAGGGAGATTTGTCGTAATCAGATAAATCGTGCTCATGCCTCACGACTTCCTTACGCGAATAATATTAACTACTCTTCTTTAGTATGGATATCATCTCAATATGTTAAACAAAAATGTTATTTCTTCACATGAATATTGCGCAATAAGGCCTGTTGTTAAATCGAAACTAAATCCAACGTGTGAGCAGTAACACAAACCATTTAATTTGATTGTAGTTACCAACATTTGCTGACTATTGGAATAGTTTATTTGAATACTTTTGTTGACGTAAACACAATTCAATACCGCTTGAAAGTAAAACCGTATTAAATCCAACTTAAACTCTTATAAGATATCGAAAACCAATCTGGGGGCACGGCAGTGCCCCCACCAAGTCGAGCAAAAAGCGTCACGGCCGTACCATCCTTTTCTCGAAGCAACTCAGACCATTTTCGACCCCCTGTAACTTCGTTGTGGATAAAACTAGAAGACTGAAATTTTAGTAACCTTGCAGGCATAGTAAAGACACGGTATATTTCAAATTTCATTCAATTTGAACCACTATTTTAAGAATTATAACGGGTCAAATTTCTTAATTTTGTCACTCACTGACTCACCGATCATCAAAATGCTAAGGCACTTCTAGCAGACCTAGAAGCTTCAAATTTGGAATATAAGTAGTCTTTGGTGTATGAATCAAGGAAAAACTAAAAAATCTGGACTAGAAAAGACCGCAAAGAAAATTAAGTCCATACAGCCAAATTTTCAGTATTTTTTTTTCAATATTGGCGTTCGTAACGATGTTTTACGGGTTTAAGCTCGTCCCATATAAATATAGGCGCATGGTAGTGCCCCTGCCAAATCGAGCAAAAAATGGGTATTCCCGTCATGAAAACACGTGTAAATTAAATTATTTTATGCAAAAAACGTACCTACTTGCGTATTCGTACTTAACATTACATTTAATAACGAACATGTTTACGAACTTTGTCCGGTTAAAACTAAATTTGAAATTATTAATAGCGCTTATGTTCATTGCGAACAGTTTCCCATATGTATAGCCTATACTTTAACTATACATAAAAGTCAAGGACCATTTTTTTTTTCGGGTGGGAAGTCATCCAATGACTTCCCCCGCTCTGGGCGGAACGGGGGGGCATGTCAGACTTGTACTGACTAAAACCCACCCATGTTTCTTCTATTGCCCTTTACGTTCCGAGGCCGCGGTATCTCTTTCAAACAACCCGCAACCCAAAGTCAAGGATTAAGTCTACAAAATGCACTGATAGATATCGGTTCTACAGTATTCACATCCGGTCAAACTTACGTGGCACTTTCGAGAGTTACAAGTGTGAGCGGTTTACATCTAATTAATGTCGACTTTGGAAGTGTTAAAGCGCAGGAATCCTCAATTTGTGAATACAACAGACTAAGAAGCATTTACCGTCCAGATTTGTCAAAAATGTTAACATCAAAGCGTCCCAGAAAAACGCATAGAGACAGGGAGTGAGCAAGAAGTAGTACCGGAAAAGAGAAAACGGAAGACTACCTACAAAAATAAGAAAAGTTCCCAAGTCAGAGAGAGGGCTTTAAGAAAATTCGTTGCTGGTAGATATACATATATACAAAAAAGTGTGTGTGTCAGCTCCGACGCACGATGGAGTTTACTCCTTAAGTACGAGTATCTAACCATACGCAAAAAGAGTTTATTCAACTGAAAAAAGATTAATATCATATGAAAGGGTAAATTCACAAATTAATGAAAAAGGGGTGTGTGTACTTATGTACACCCGTTAGAAGTTATACTTCTTTGGCGTATAGAAAAAAAAAAAAAAAAAATGCTGTAGTGATTAACGATAAATATAAAAAATAATCAAAAGAATGTGAGCCGTCGCGGGACGCCTGGCAGATGTGAAACATCGACATTATTTTGTAAAAGTAGTATGCAGAAACGAACAGATTGTGATAGGAACTAAATATGTCATTGAAAACATCATTATTTTGTTTCATTGTGGACTTACCAAAAGGACATCGTTTTCGTTTTCGTGTTCATCATCGTTTATGAATTCGAGGATCGAAGGCACTTTTAATAAAAACTCTATTACTGGCTATCTGTGGTAACCCATCCATTTCCAAACCTTGGCAAGGGTTGCTTAACCTGGCCCCCTGTGGTAACCCATCCATTTCCAAACCTCGGCAACGGTTGCTTAACCTGTCCCCGTGTGGTAACTCATCCATTTCCAAACCTTGGCAAAGGTTGCTTAACCTGGCCCCCTGTGGTTACCCATCCATTTCCAAATCTCGGCAAGGGTTGCTTAACCTGTCCCCGTGTGGTAACCCATCCATTTCCAAGCCTCGGCAAGGGTTGCTTAACCTGTCCCCGTGTGGTAACCCATCCATATCCAAACCTTGGCAAAGGTTGCTTAAGCTGGCCCCTTGTGGTTACCCATCCATTTCCAAACCTCCACAAGGGTTGCTTGGAATGTGAAATTAATTTAATAAGAACACCAAAATAATATTTATTTATTATGAAACACGTGTTCTAAATAGTCGCTCCATGTAAAATACTGATATTCAGCTGCATCCGGTTAGACTGGAAGCCGACCCCAACATAGTTGGGAAAAGGCTAGGCAGATGATGACGTGTTCTAAATATAAAAATACTAGAATATACAACTTGAACATAGTTATCGATTTTCATGCCACCTAGAACTAACTTCACGATGTCGCTGGCTAAATTCACTGTCATCATTTTTCTCCATCGCGCCAAAAGAAGTATAACTTTAAAAAAACACATAGTAACATATAGTATATAGGTATAGTGGCCTATACAGCATACCACATGTACGTCTTAATACACTCACAGCCAAATTAGAAAGTTGTGCACTAAAGGTGCGCACCAAAATCGTGACACATTTTCGTTACTTTAGCAGGTTTTACCCCTCGGATTTTTCTCATACCGGGCGCCTTACGATAACTGCAATTTGAAAGTCAGTGTCAGGTTGTGTGTTGAATTAAATATAAATCGCGACCGTATTAAGCATCACGGTGTTATAATAATTATAATAATTACAATCGTTAATAAAAACCCCCTGAGTTCATTTAATCTCATAAAATGACTATCATAATAAAAATTTGGGATTATATGACCACACAAGGGTTGTAAAGATGATTATAATCGTTATTAAGAAATTTTAGTTATGCATACAATCTGATAAAGAGCCGCAAAAAGGGAAACAAATCCTTAGTAATATTGTAAAAGCGAAAGTGAGTTGGTTTGTTTGTTTGTAACGTCTTCACGCCTACATGACTAAACCGATTTTGATTTTGAATTTTGGTACAGAGATAGTTGGGACTCTGGAGACGGACATAGGCTAAGTGAGAAATGAGGGACAAAGAGGGAAGTAATGGAAAGGCGCTATGGCAAAAACTACAAGTAGCAAGTACCTGCAAATCGGGAAAGGGGAACTGTGTTACCCCGAATTAAACGCGAGCGAAGCCGCGGGCAAAAGCTAGTTATAAATAAAAACAATCTAAATAAAATATTTAAAAGTACTTCCAATGAAAAGAAGTCGCAAAAAGAAACATTTTTTTATCAACATGACAATAAATAAAAAACTAAATATAATATTTAAAAAGTACTTCCAATGAAAAGCAATCGCAAAAAGAAAAACAAGACCTTGGGTTAGATCCAGCGTAATGTTGTTTGACTATCCGTTTCTTTACCTAACACGCTATTAGATCAATAGAACCGGGATTGAAATTACTGACCGTA
Source organism: Ochropleura leucogaster (assembly GCA_958449745.1). Classification (NCBI taxonomy): domain Eukaryota; kingdom Metazoa; phylum Arthropoda; class Insecta; order Lepidoptera; family Noctuidae; genus Ochropleura; species Ochropleura leucogaster. The sequence continues at coordinate 11,458,386 of OY288203.1, read as the reverse complement.
TTGTGCGCACCAAAACCGTGACACATTTTCGTTACATTAGCAGGTTTTACCCCTCGAATTTTTCTCATTCCGGGCGCCATATATGAAAATCGATTCTTAAGGAGTAAACTCCAATAAGTAGAAGGTACCGAAAAGGAAAAAAGTAGAACTGTCTACAAAATACAAAAAGAAATGAGATCCCATCAAAAACAATACTTGTCAAAAAAACCAAGTCTCGCAACTCAGTTGTGCTGCTTTAAAAAGTTGTGAGATCCATGTAATACCAAGTCGGTTATTAATTTATTCAGTCTCTACTTAAGCGACTTTCTGTCTTAATACGTCCAGTCTCTAAGACCACGATCGTGGTCCATAACAATTGAAAATCAATTGCGTCTGGAATCTCCGTACTCGAAGCATTAAGTTGTTACGTAATAATTAACAGCATCTTATAGTGACGCATATCAATATTAAAATTCTTTAATGTTTCATATAAATATATTGTGACTTGGTCATCGCCTGAAAACACGTATAAATTCAATCGCCTGAAAACACATGTAAATTCAATTATTTAGTGCGATGGCCAAGTTTCGATATATTTATATAAAACATTAAAGAATTTTAATATTGATATGCGTCACTATAAGATGCTGTTAATTATTACGTAACAACTTAATGCTTCGAGTACGGAGATTCCAGACGCAATTGATTTTCAATTGTTATGGACCACGATCGTGGTCTTAGACACTGGACGTATTAAGACAGAAAGTCGCTTAAGTAGAGACTGAATAAATTAATAACCGACTTGGTATTACATGGATCTCACAACTTTTTAAAGCAGCACAACTGAGTTGCGAGACTTGGTTTTTTTGACAAGTATTGTTTTTGATGGGTAGGATTTGCTATGGTTATGTAATGTTATAATAGTAAGTTTCACAACATAATGTTCAAAATACGGTTCAGGATTGTAAAATTACACGTCATGTTCATTTATCTATTAGATACTTGAAAATATCCACGACTATGACGAAAAATTACTGACAAAACTGTCGTAACATCTTAAGATACACAAAAGACCTGCTCTTCTAAGACTGTGAAATCTGTCATTATCTTTAAAAACAGCGTTATTGGCGGACTCGATACATCCAAGAGCCTTCTTCTTCTTGTGCTTAGACATAGGAGACATAATTTGTGCTATCGAAGGTGTATGAACACGAACGATTTTGACGCAGTTAAACGACGCGTACGCATCCCATAAGCAATGCTGGAAAAGAGAAAGCCAGAGACCAAACCCTACAATACACCACAACTGCTCTTCAGTGCCAAACATTTGATTATTTGTTGTTTTTTTTTTGCGAAGATAGACGTAAAGACAATACCTTAAAGAGTAGAATTGGTAGACAACGCGCTGCAATGCTGCTCTGGCTTATTAACAAGTTGGGCAATTGCCTGTACTGTAAGGGCATAATATACAGGGTGTTTGGGGTCATGTGCTAGTTTTCAGACCTAGACCCCATGTCCTAAGTTTCACTATAAGCCAGATACGATTTTTTTATTGTTTTTTTTTTTAAATACTTGAATTTTCTTCTTAATAACGTTATAACTTTTCAGTTTGTTGTCGTATTTTGACCAAACAACTTTTATTATATTCTCTAATGTGTTGTTATTCTAAATAAATCATAAATGTACAGCATAAGATTTTATAAAAATACTTGTAGAGTATCCAAACTCATAATCATGAAATAAACTATGAAAAATATCAAATTCAAAATTAATTAAAATAAAAAAATCTTGACCTTCACATGACACCCTGAATCGAACAAAAAAAAATGTCGGTCCATACGCCAAACACCCTTTATAATTGTAGCGGACGACACGGACGCCATGGTCAGCGTTTCTACTTTAGGGGGCCAAATGCCAAGCCCCGCGGAACTTCCGTACCAAATATTCCTGCTACCATTATTATGCACTTTGCAAAGACTTCTTTGAAGCATTATTCGTTAAGGAAACTGGGGATATATTTGTCATTATTGGAACTTGGTTTGAGAGTTGAACTTCAAGATGTCGGTACTACATTCCAAGTCGAATTCTATGGTACCTACATGATTATCCATTCATTGCTTATTGGTATCACTCTGATGATTATGAGATGCGGTTTTCCCATGAGTGCAGGTGGTAGAGGAAATTGTTTGGGAGTAAAATAATAAATATGTATCTAATACAATAAACTTAAATGGAACATCTTTGCCAAAATTCCAGAAGTACCTAGTCAAAATTGGATTAACAGAAAGATGTTCTTAGTTACTTTTTAATATTTAAGAAATAAACTTTGGTACTACAGCACATTATATGAACTAAACACGTCTATAAACTATATAGACGTCGATCGGAAACGGGTTCATAATGATCGTTTACTTTTAAGCCTGCCATGTATTGAAACATACACTATGGAATGCAATAAATATTCGAGTTTAGTCGTAATCTGTCTGAGCCCCAGTCTGTACTATTTTAAATCGGAAAATGTGCGCACATATATCATCATAGCAATTTTATTGGTCGAGAGTTTAATCCAACTAAACTAAACCAATCTGCAATGGCTCCCATAATTGTGATGTAATACGTTATGTTATGGTACTAAGAAAGAATCCTGCAGCTACTAAAATCATGATGGCTGCTTTTACGCTTGTTTAATATTTAGCTTTACTATTTTCAAGGTGCACATATAATTATAGCACCGGAAGGATAGGGTTGGCTTTGTTAACTTACCAAAAATACCTGTCACTTGTTGATCTTTGAAAATGAAATGACCGCGACTTTTTCCAATAGTTACTAAAGCAATTTTACTTTTACAACAAATGAACAACTTCCTTTAACATTGTTATAATTTAGCAGGCTCGTCGACTCCAATAGTGTACGTGAATGAGACGTGCTTGGAGTGTGAGAGGGTGCGCGCGGCTTGCGAGCGGCTGGGCACGGTGGCGGTCGCTCCAAGCCCAGAAGCTCTGCCGCCGTCTCAGCAGCCCCCCGCCCCGCCTTCATACGTCATCACCTCACCGTTTGATGGCGACCTGTTTGACACTGCACACAGAGCAAAATACAGGTCAGTAATTTATTGCAATTTCTGATAAGAAAACTTGCAGCTGAGTGCTTGCTAGACGTGCTATTTGTAAAACTAAACTACTAGTTGCAAATACCACAAGGGAAAGGAAACTCAAAATGAATGAAAACAAATTGACTGTGGTATAGGTACGTAAGAAACATTCGTCAACTATATGAATTTTACGTTATTCAGTTCATGGAATCTGAAAAATACTTAAAATGTCGCATCCCATGAAATAAGCAAATGTTCGTTTAGAGTTAACGTGAGCAATTCGTTATTGACATATGTTTTGGCAACTCGTACGGTTGATTGCTAGACCAGACTACTAATAAGCGCGACGAATGCTTTGTTGCGCGTTTACATTAACGTCTTTTTGTGTTACACTCACCTACGCTTTTGTTCGTGTAAACGTAACCGTGGATACGTCTCTGGTGACGTACAGTTAGCCTAAAATAGTACTCATTAAGATGTACGTTATGATAAACCTCGCTTTTTAAGAACAGCTAGTAAGATATTACAGTTCCCGGATTACTTCTTACAATAACATTAAAAGTGTGGGCACAACTGCTAGGTACTCGGCAGTACCTTCTTTTATCATTTGAAGAAAATGAATGTATTATCACGACTGTAAAGGGCGAAATAACTTGCTTGGTACACTATACGTAGCCATAAACAGTACAAAATACCAATGTCACCAAAACACCTTGTTGTTAAGTGACAAACAACTAGAGATGCTTATCGACATACACAATGATAACAACATCAAACTACTCGCAACAACTACTAGACTTTCTTTAGAAAGAAATATTAACATTGTGGCAGTTTTATTTCTTACTTTCTCTGAACATGACTCAGTAAGTTATCGTGTAATTGGTACGAGCTTGACCAAATGCACAATGAGCATGCGTGCGATGAAACACCAGCAGCCGCGAAGTCGTGGCTGCGAACTGCTGTGGGTGATGCTTGTCTTATGGCTGATTTATGAGCACTGTGAGCAACTGCGCCATGCATCACATCGCCTACATTCATTTGTATACCAATTATGAATCATTGATTTTAATATTCCCAATTTTTGCCAGTTACACCCATGTATTCGTTTATGTGCATTAGTATAACTGTAAACATTTATTATTGTCAGTTCAACAACCCTAGTTTCCTTCAAGCTGTATTTTGTTTGCATCGGAACTATGGAATCTGTCTCGAGTTTGATTTATGAGTGGCAATTTGGCTGCCCCTTATCATTGAATGTGTTCACTTGTGTTCATTAAATATTACAGCCGCGGTTACATTCGGCTGTACAGCATCAGTGCGGCGGCGCTGTATCGGCGCCTCTGTTACAATAGTGGGATATTAATAATGCTATTCTTGTAATTCCTGCACCATTCCTTGAGCTGAATGTGGATGCATTTCATTCCTTTTGAAGTGCTACAGCTGCCACGTTACTGTTTAGGCGACTCTGATGAGAATTAATTGTTTATTGTTTCGTGCCTCCCTGCCCTGGCTCAGCGTATACACACGCTGCAAACATTTAACTTTGATTAGGTTTATATTATTTTGCTGATTCATGGAAGTTATGAAGAGGATATTTTAGTTTTCAATCCCAATCGCCAATAAGCGTCGAGTTCTGGGAGATAATAATTTATTTGGAATCTTGTATTATTCGTAATAATCATAACACGAATAATTAAAATAAGTTGAAATTTCTCAGAAGTAAACGGTTTTCGTTGGTCTCATAAAGTGTTGTCGTCTTGCGTATAATTAAATAGGTATGCTTAACACATAACTCCACCCAGCATACAATGTCGGGGTTGTTTATACACGCGGGACCTTCCACTCATAAAGCGGTCGTATGTTAGGTGACTGTTTCATAGAAGGATGGATGTAAATAAAGGTGCGTGTAGAGTGCGCGGGCGCGCACGCCGGCGCGCGGCGACGCTCGGCGTAGCGCGAGGGTCGCCCTTGTGGCCGCGCGACGCTCCTTGCTATTTTCGGCCTCACATTCCTCTCGACTGTTTTTCAATCTAACGTGAAACGCATAACGCGCACGCCGCTTGTGTCTTTGTTTTCGCGGCTGCCGCGATAAACTATTAAACTGTTTCTTTTCTCGAATTAGCACGAACTAATAGTCAACGATTACCCGAAATCAATACGAAAACTTGAATGCTAGGATTTTTCTTAAAAGTAAACGAAGTTTTCTCCACGACGATGATAAAGAGTGCCAGTGAGTGGGTCCAAAGCGAAGCGATAGTGTCGAGAGCACGTCGGACTAGTGCCTGATTACCGAGTGTGTGACAGTGATGGGTCCCACGCGGCTGCCTCCTACACCCGAGGAAGAAGATCCTCCGCATCTCGTCGCTCGCGCCGATTCTAAACTTTTGGATAATGTTCAGCCCAATTGCGATGTGTAAGAGTTTATTTGAGCTGAGTGTGTTCTAGTTCTACTTCTATATTATCGTGTTAATGTACCGGCAGCGGATTGCTCTAACTCCTAACTGGAATACCTACATTTAGAAAAGTTATTAAGTATGCCACAAAAAGTGCCATTACATTTATATGTGTAATCCAATAACATTTTGTATGAAACATAAATATGTTTGAAAAAAAAAACAGCAAAGCAACAGTATTATGAATAAAATGTCTCATTCTGCTCTTCCGCATTACAAAACCCTATAATTGTAACTAATTGTATATTCAACTTTTAGCTTTTACTTGATAAAACTTAAATGAAAATATTTCTTTAAATGTTCAAATGTAACATGGATGCCTATAGTCCCAGTTACCTCTCGCTTTTCCTTCCTTATCTGCGGTGAAGGGCTGTTCTCCACGGCACCAACACAATTTTTTAATGAAAATCAATGAAAGTCAAAATTATATATGCATATTGAATTTTTACCATGCCGGCCGCTCCACTTATGTTTCTGAAAAATAAAGTACCACATCGCTCCCCCCGACACCGTTGAATAGACACGAGGGTGAGCAAGCAGGTGTTGCTGCGTACTTTCCCAACATTTACTCACGATTGCTTGAATGAATCGCGGGAGGCGGCCAACTCATTCTAATGGCATTTATTTCACAAACAGTCACTATAATTTACTATTTTAAGTTTTCACTGAATCGTTTTAGTTTGTGAGTAATTTTCAATGTAAAAATATCCTGAAAATATGATATTTAATTGAATCGCAGTGATTGTTTACAAATTCGTGGAATTCGAATGTAACTCATCAACTATTTCTAAAGCGACCCGTAGATAATATAGTAGCGGTGTATTCGGCATCCTGTGACGTAAGGCCCACACAGTCCCAATAGCAGCGACCGACTAGCCGTCAGAACGCGCTTTTCTTTCAGAGAGCACGCGTCACACCGACGCCCACTACATCCAACAACAATTTTAATTTATATCTTCGCGGATAAACTTCTTGCACTATTAATATTTTTCTACAATGACATACATCTGAATAAAACGAATTCTATATTAATTCATGATGAGTAACAGACGCAGTAACGTTAATATTTGTGCTGTTAAAGGGATTGACTTATGGAATGGAAGGACAATGTCGGTTTTATTAACTCGATCTGTAAAAGTAAACGAATTATCTAGTACTAGCTTTCGCCCGCGTTAAATTTGGGGTAACACAGTTCTCCTTGCGCCTTATTGATTTGTAATAGCAACGCTAAGTTTTCCCTTTTCTTCCCTCTTTCTCCCTCACATCCCACTTTTTAAAATAAAAATTAGCCTATGTCCGTCTCCTGGATCAACTATCTATGTACCAAAAATCATCAAAATCGGTGTAGCCATTGTATTGTATTGTATAACGGGCTGGTGTCCGCAACTCCACGTCTAAGGCGCGTATTTAAGCGGTGTAGCCATTAAAGCGTGAAGAGGTAACAAACTCACTTTCGCTTTTATAATATTAGTAAGGATAAGGATTTTAGCCCAAATATTGAAAAGAACCAGGTACCTCAAATTGATTTAAAACTTCTGAGCTCATGTGCTACGTTTGTTTTGATTTAGTGATACCCATAATGCCCTGAATATAACAATTAATCACACATAATCAACTCTCGCCTCTTCCCCATGGAGATAGGCAGGAACCACGGATCGCCGCTTGCTAGGATCCTAACATACACTTTTTGACTCGTCCACTTTCATATACGTATCTGGTCATACACGACACGCACGCCGATAGCGCCGACTACGCACCTGACTTTCGTGAAGAACCTCACCAATAATTTCATCATTTATTCAATAATTTAAATAATTTTCACATGCACTTGGTCGATTATTTTTAAACAAATGGTTTAATGCTTCCGGGATGTTTATAAAAAAACTAACATAAATGCCATGCGAATATATGTGTGACTATTCGCTTAACGATTGTTATGCTGATCAAGCGGCTCACCATAACATGTGCTGTGCCTCACTGCATAACATTACATCCGTACAATAGACAGAAACACAAGGTTATTTTATGTCTGAAAGAAATTTTTCAACTAGAAGGCTTGGGTTTTTGCTTTTTCAGTTATAAAGCAAAAATATGAGATGGGGTTTTCCATGACTAGACTAATAGTAGATTATTAACCAAGGGGATAAAGCAGTGTCTTCTGTCTCGGGTGACGATTTAAATCGCGAGCGTAACAAAGGACTCGAAGTTTACTCCCGAGCGTAGCGAGGGTGTTAAAAACTTAAATCACGAGCGAAGCTAGGGGTTTTAAGACGAGTCCTGAGTGTAGCGAGATATTTAAGTTTACCCAAGACTAAGACAGCTTTATCACCGAAGAAAATACTCTACTTTTCGTACCATTTGCGAAAATATTAACACAGAATAATATGAGATGAGCATTTATTAAAAATAATGACATTAAAAGTAAAAGTTAACATTCGAACATTGGTCCAATTATTTATAGAGAGATTTGCGAGTGAATTGCGGCAGCATTTGCACTGATGGAATCCGACAATACACTGTCACTGTCGCTTTGATTTAACAATGTATTTTTATAACATTAACTTATGTAAAAAAATAAACTTAACGTTTATGTATTTGAAGAAAACAATATCGCGGCAAATTACTAGACTAATATGTTTTGTCGGAAAAGCAAAGGCATCAAGCTCATACGACCTCGTCGGTTTTGGTAATTATATTTAATAATCATAACTGCATATTAATTGCGTATTCCTTTTTAAAAAAGATGCTTAATGCTTTATATAAAAACTCAATGGTGTAAACACATATGTAGTTCAGTATTAAGTATTCCAATTTTAAATCACATTCTCCCCCTAGGGGATGAATGAAATTCAGTACAATTTTCTTTCCCTGTTTTTAACAGATTAAAAATGACTATTGTTATGTTCGGTTTTTGTGGCATAGAATGGTTTTGAGCAAGTGGTACGAAAAATATACTCTACTAGCTATAGAGTTAGACAATATTTATAAGACTTAAACGCAAGGTTATGCTGCATTACCTCTAAAGGAGCCATCTACAATGCGTCCCTCCTCTCTTCAGACTCACTGAAAAGCTGTATTAGAACATGTTATCTTACTTTATAAATACAACGTTGAATGAAGATGGTCTTATTTTCAATTGGTACGATCGAAATGATAATGGCAGTTTCATTCAATCGCATCGATTTTCTTTGTATCGCTAGAGAGAGAGAGTGGTTGCTATACAGTGCTGCTCATTTAAGAGCTTACAGAAGTGCTCTTATATCGCTAATTCTGATGCTTTTTCGTGACGCTTACTCGGTTATTTAAACACTTGTTCGAAACAGTGTGAATTAAATTTACAATACAATTTTTTGGAAAAGAGTTTAAAAATACTAGTAGGTATGGGAAATTTATTTTTTGAATTTGACAGGTTTCTGTTCTCAAAAGTGTCCTGTGAATGTGATATTTACTTAATAAGCAATGAATAAAAGCTCTAAAATTTAATCGGAAATTATTAAAATTCAGCGTGATGTAACACCGGACATGCACCGCTAGTTTTAATTATAAAAGGGGATGTTGTATCTGTTGTCCAAGTTTTGAATTACTAACTTACATAAAAGGAAGGGCCGCCGTGACTTGAGTCCATAATGTTTTCGCACTTACAGATAAGGGTAACTAATTAGTCAGATGTAAGCAAATTGCTAACTGTATCAATGTGCTACTTATCAGGTTGACTGATTGGTGAACCATAATTGATATGCATTAAATTAAACTTATATATTATTGATAAATACTCTGTCTTGTTGCAAATGCGAGAAACTAGATTTTCTATCGAGTATTCAAAGTAGACTGATGAGCTTTATGTTCATTCATAAAAACGGATTTTTATGCTAATCCTAAAAATATGGTAATAGCGGCATGCATATATTCCGCTATTACCATATTTTTAAGGCATTTATGATATTTCAACTCGTAAAACCGTACTGTAATGTAGGCTCGACCTGGAAACAAACCACAATAATAAATACATAAAACACATGAGTACACACGTAGCAGTAAATAAGAGTTTTACGACCCATAGACTTTTTTTTCTATGAAATAATGCATATGGCAATCATTTTCTTTTAAATCTTTATATAACATTGATACAAGTATGTACATATTTATAGTCGCAGAGCTAGTATGTATAAATGATTTATTGAACATGTTGACTGTCAGTTGCGTCAATATAGTGACTGTTTGTATTGGCACTAGCAACTACTCATGAACAGATTCTGTTTGATTTTAGTACAGTTGGTAGACGACTTTCGTAATTAATCCAATTATACTAAATGCCATACTCACTCTGTTATTGTTTATTTAGTCATTAATTGTTTCGTTAACACTGGTGGATCTGGGTCAATTTCAAATATTTCACCGAGTATTTGAATGAGCTTTCTATTTTATTCCTAAATGAGATGCCAGCAGCGCCATGTTGACAGGTTTCCTGCTAATAACTATATCACGCAAAAGCGAATACGGCAGGAAGTTCTGGATAAAGAAGCGTGCAGTCACGGGGGTTGTTTCATTTAAAAAGTGATTATATTTTATCTAATGATTCAAAATTATTCGCGGTTTATATGAATCAGCCAACAATGAAATGGTCCGATTCCAAAAGCAAAACAGATTTTATCGCTATATGTATACTATATATACCTACCTACATTCCTAAAAACAAAGGAAGTAGGTAGTAAGCGCATCAATTCTATCCACTAAATGGCATAAATCTCACCTTGATATTTATGTCATTCAGTCCCTAGATCAGAAGTTGCTAGGCCAGGTTAACATAGATCTGTTTGATATCTCGATAATGAGCTGAGATGAACCTAATTAAAGTACTTAGGTAGGAAATAAACCGTCCCGTAATAAATGAATATTGTTTGTGTGTTAAAGGGTGCTGGGTCCAACAGCAGTCCTACAGTTGTCGGAGCGCGATGAGCCGCCGCCGGCGACCGCGCGCCCACTCTACTCGCTGGCGATGCGTGGCGCCGTCATTTGTTTCTCAGGATTCCGGAAAAAGGATGAACTGGTTAGTACGAAATAGTTTTTTATATTGGTTGTTGATAGTGATGGAATTCGGCTTCGTGCCGATAGTAAACTGGATCATACAACTTGAATAAATTATTTGGTTTACGTTCGTTAAACAATTCAGCAGTTTTAAAAGTAATCAGAGATACTTGGAAAACATTAATATCTTGGAATTTTTTTACACTTGATGACGATATCGATCAACGACAACATGTAAAATTCAACTACAGCAGCAAATCTGTTGGCATTTGACACGAACATCGTTTGTTTAATTTAATGTCATGTGCATGAGCACAGTTATAGCTTAGTATTTATGGTCATTATTTTTAAGATACGCTACACAAGTTTATATTTCGTGTTAATTCGATAACAGCATGATGATGAAATACGTGTACGTCAATTATGAATGAGTTCCACGTGTACAATGGCTGTATTATTCGGCAGACGTACCTGATAACCCTGATCCACTACATGGGCGGGTCGATCCGCAAGGACATGTCGAGTAAAGTGACGCACCTGATCGCGGCAGCGGCGACGGGGGACAAGTACCGGTACGCGTCAGGGTTCGGCCTGCCCGTGCTCGCGCGCTCCTGGGTGGATGCCTGCTGGGAGCGCCGCGACGACCCCGCCTGCCTAGCCACCGATGATGACGTCATTGTAAGTATATTATGCGTACACATAATACATAAATAAACGCACGCCTATTCCAATGGAAACGAACGCCACCTGCTACGATTTTTACATACTCCTTTTGCTTCGTCCACGGTCAAACATCTGGCCGAACACGCGCGCCGGTTGCGACTACTACGCACCTGACCTTTCGGAAGGACATCGCCATACTCATGAATTTATTATGACAATTAATTCAGAATTCAATTTTGATATTCATTTATTGCTCACACACATACTATAATATTATATGATGATGCCGTGTCGATGGATACGGCATGGAAGAAGAAAACGCGTTGCGCCGACCCCAAATAGAATGGGACAAAGGCAGGATAATGATGATGATGACACTGTAATATTATAATTTGTTTGACTACTTCAAATAAGTAAAATATAAACATGTTAACCTATTCACCACCACGCACTTCAAAAGAAACTATATTAAAAGTGATATTTAAGTCTGTGTTGCGGTGAAAAGGTTGCCATGCAAAATGAATAGTGGAGGAGCAGTTACCTTTAAACTTCCACCTTAATTTATATATTTATTTTATATTTCGTGATTTGAACTAATTATATGAGCTGTGTTGCAATCGCCACGATCGCGGAGTGACAGTACAAAAATCTAAGCGATATTTCAAAATTACAGAAAGAACACAAACTGAAAGTGTTCGCCGGCGCTCGCGTCTGCTTCGTGGGTTTCCCTGAAGATGAGACTCAACACATGGCCGAGGTGCTGGCCAGCAATGGCGGCGGCACCTGCCAGCTCGACGACCCCGACTGCACGCACGTTGTGAGTACTGTAAACCTGCTATACTACACATACACACAATAATCCCTCCTTAATCTCATTCGCGTTTTACTTAATGGAGTGCGCATTGCAGCTGATAAACCTTAAGCAACATTACAAAAGTGATAGCGGTTCATAGCTTACACTACTTTCTATTGTCTCCTACGGCGAAAGCAAAATGTTTGTAAACAATTTGAAGCTGCGGCGCAGTCGCATCTTGAACAATGCTGTAGCTCTTCCGGCAAGGTTACTCATATTACAATTTTCAAAAAAGCTTCCTAGTGTTTATTTTGCCCAGTCTGTCGAGAATCTGAGTAATGGGCTCAGTTTGTAAACATTGTAATGGTCATTTTAGTACCTCCCAAATGGCACTTACTGTCCAATAGAACGTTTACCTCTGCATAACATGCATACCTGTTTATTTATATTCTTCATGCCACATTACACATTATTAGTAACTAATTTTAGCATTATGAAGTCAGCATGCACGTAGTTATACTTGGGTACACATATCACTCTTAGTTAGAAACATTGTAGACAATCTAAATTAGCCAGTAGCACACTTCAGTTGTTATTATGACACATTTTTACACCTCTTAATTTCTTCCGATGACTGCGTATTTATTAGCAGTGCCTTCAATGCCTTCAGGTGTTTGATTAACAATTTATCAGTACAAACAACGACCAGATGAGAGCGGACTCAATGTCACAACTTGCGTTACGTATTTTATGTGCACACGATAATTTCAATATTAGAAACTCTTGCTCGTTTACTTTGTATTTTTTGGTTGTATCTCCTTTATCCCGACTTGGTGTTCCGCCTCTCGGAACAGCCCAACATTCGAACCACTTCCACGTCCCTCACGGCACGACGCAAAGTCGACCCATTGTTTCCTTTTCATTATTTTATTAACAATTTGATGTTATCACGAGTTTCATAGTATTGTTTGTTCACTCACAGTCGCTGTTGTACAATAATTGCGCACATACCTCGCTCAGCTTATGTGTATATTACACGACGTCCATATAATCACACCTACATACTTCTAGTGTTGTTTACATTCTATACATGTGTGTTGTACAATGTCGATTTGCTTTTTTCTTACTATCAACTCTAATGCACTAGATATAAACTTATAATACACTTTTTTGTTGTAGATGTAATTTCACATACAAATCAGTTTCATAAATCTCATTTTCAAACACCTCTCTTCATACTTTTCAAATATTATAATCAAGAACACTTGTTTTGTAAACTAAAACTGTAAAAGAATAAAATCAAAATCTTCGTTAGGCAGTCGCTTTCTGTGTTTAACTACCTCTATCACGATAATAATATATTATTATCGTCGTGCATGTTTGTATTGGAATGGCTTCATTACATCATTGCGTGGTGTGTTTCACACATGTTTCAGGTAATGGCCAATGGGGAGACTTTCGGTCGTTCGCTTATCCTTTCACCCCATCCGAGTACACCTAACTCAGCAAAACCGTCCCGCGCCACTCCCAATCGTTCCCAGTCCACTCCCAAGAGCTCCCTGTACCGCCGCCTGTCGGCGCGACTGTCGGGCCGCCGCGCCAGCCCGGCGCCCGACAGCTGCGACCTGTCGCACGCAGAGCGCGAGCAGCGCCTGCAGTGCGCACGAAACAGTATTAGAGAGAAACAAGCCAAAGCTGCTAGCCAAGATCAAACGGATAACTGCAGTATTAGTTTTGTAGGGAAATCCTTCACTGACGATTTGTATTTTAATTACGACACCACCAAAAGTCCCCCGCACGTTGAACGTGTGGAATTGGGCAAATACAGTACTAGTGATAAAGAAAATAACAAAAACTTATCTCAGCTTGTCCATGGATCTGACAGAATTAATAAAGATAAGCGAGAGGTATTTCGAAATAAGTCTATGAATGTATTTAACTTAGTCGATTGTCTCACTGAAGCGGGATCGTTACATTCGTCGCTAACGAAGAGTCTGTGCGACCTCGACTCTAAAGATGAACCGGTGTTTCTGTTGGCCAGCTCAACTGGCGGAAAAGACTTGCAACAATCAACAACTACAATATCCTCTGGCAAAAAAAGGAGTCGTAACTCTACGGATTCCAATTTCCAAGTCAGCACAGTGGATGCTAATTTATCCCCTGATAAATGTGAGGAGAGCAACTGGAAGTCGATAAAGAGGCTCAAAATAAAAGACTCTTTCAAGTTTAAAAACAGACCCACTATATTCAAAAGGACAAAAAAAGATTCCGTTTCCAAACCAACCGGAGAAATCGTAGTAGAGCCAGTGAGTCCTGATAGCGTCAAGCCGACTGATCCGGCCGGGGAGTTCGTAGCTTCCACATCTTCGCCTATCAAAGAAGACGATAACGCATCCATTTGCTCCATGAACACAAGTAAGCAGTCGGGGTTCTTCGATATCTCATTTGCTTCAATTAGGAGTTCAAAAACCGTAAAATCTGCCTCAAAATTACGACGGAGTGTTAAATCGTTCACAGCTTCGTTCAGGAGCGAAAGGAAAAAGAAGTATGAAAAGCGAGCTGAACGTAATACAGTAGAAGTGGACGCATGTCATCTACCTCCAGATCTCAAAAACATTTCAACACCAAAGAGGATATTCGATGGAATGAGCTTAGATATTTCACCAGTTCAAGTGGATACCGTGGACAGCACTGACTTAGTCACGCCGGTTAGAAACCGAGACGCCGAAGTAGACGAACTTGACGATTCCGCCATATTTAAAACGCCTCAAAGTGTGTGGCTCCGAACTCATCGTCATTCGATCTGTGGTGGTTCCGAGCTTAGCCTGCCGTCCGGCTCGCCCCGGGCCGGCCGCGCCCCCGTCCCTCCCGCCCCCCGCCCCGCCCGCGACCAGCCGCCGCCCGCCTCGACGCCTCCCATCCGCGACGCCCACGCCATATCGCAATGCCATGGAATATCGCTGCCGGTACTAACACTATTTTATTCAATACTACTAAAATATAGTAGCTTGTCATGCCATCGAACATCAGCGGTCATTGGTCTGTGTTGTATCTGTGGAGAGGCCTCCCTCGGCCTCGAAGCGGTCCTCGCTGGTATGCATGTCATATAAAATATTTGCACCTTGAAAACATTAGACGCTTAAGGGGGCGTGCGCACATGAGTACGCCTTCACAAGATTTGCGTAGGAATCCCGTTCGACGGGTCTAGTGGGTATCGGTAAAGGTTGAGATCGTCTAGTGTTCTGTGTATGATTTCTAATGTGCAGCTGTGTGTATGCAGGTCGTTGACGAGCACAATACGGGAGTAGCGCCGGATTGCTCGACGCGGGTGCACGTCGTAAAAGCCGAGTGGTTCTGGGCCTCCGTACAAAACGAGGAGGCGCAGGACGAGCGGGATTACCTGTTCAAAGACGTAAGTAACATTATTATTATATTTTTATGACCGCTATTTTACTCTCATGGAAATGCTCACTGTGTGGCGTCAGTAATATCCACTGTTACTCTTAGCAGTGGCGGTTCAGCGGCAAACATTTATCTTGGGTCCTGAAATCCAGGCTTAATTAAATTTGACGTGTTTTACTTCATCACCATAGGTCGTAAAACGGTGAAAGTATATGTTTCTCCGTTTTGGGACTAGGCAGAGGATGAGCCATTAGGACTCACTCACTCAGGACACCAAACAATTGAGGATAATTATGTAATAACAACTATAAACCCTCACTCCCTCGTGCTGGATTTTGGTTTGATTTGTATTGCAGTGAAGATCCAAGCAGGATCCTCACAGTGGGTATGTTACAGGCTATCCTCAAACCAATCGAGAATTGTATGGCTTTACGATTAGTGAAGGGCTTTTTACAAAAGGGAATATGCAAGCAATGCAAAACGTTTTAATTTATTTTTTACCAATAAATAATTTGCTTATTTATTTTTTTAATAAACAACTCGAATTAACTGTTATTCACCACACAAATGAGTTATAGATTATGTGGCACACATATTGTATTTTATAATACAGCACTTATTTTACAAGTTTTTTTATGTTGCGTGTGTTTGTTGAAACTAAACGCAAACTTAAAACGCATCGTCTTAGATAATGTCTGTAGTGACGTCAAAGTCCATTGCTAACACTTTTATTTGAAAGGTAGTTAAATTTTCGCTAAGATTTTATTATTGTTTGCAAAATTATTTTATTAAGTGCTAAAATTTGATTTACAAAAGGCAAATTGTGGTAAATCATATCACATCATGGTCGCAACAGTTTAAACTAAAGTAGACAATTGTAGATCTTATTTTTTTTGCGAAAAGTAGTAGTTGAAATTAACTTTTGATACTTTTCTTGTGTTAATAGAACTGTTTTTATTGATTAAAGTAAAGAAAACAATACATGCATATTCCCTTTGTATCAGTGTTTGGTACAAATCGTAAGTAATATTTGTGCTGGCAGTACCTAGATGAGGTGTCGCGACGTTCGTCCGTGGGCGGCGCGGGCGCGGCGGCGTGCGCGGAGGAGGCGGGCGCGGGTGCGGACGCGCCCACGCCGGGCCACCTGCAGCGCCTGCGCAAGCGCAAGCTGCGCGGCACGGACTCCGCGCTGCACAAGCGCCGCTCGTCCGTGGGCGACGCCGTGCTGCTGAGCCTGTCCGGCAACCTGCTGGACTGCACGCCTTCGCCAGACGGCAAGCAGCTGCTCGAGGGTGATTTGAATCTATCTTCTGTTCTAAAACATCAACTACAGTCCTTTTGCAGTTATTTTACATCTGCTGTTGTAACCCAACAGCAACCTTATTTTAACGAAAATAAAGATCTATTTAAGTTTTGTCTGTCAGTGAGTGCAAGCCTACAAAAATCATTGTTGTTGTATTGGAAATAAACATTAATTTTATCAGTGATGTCAAGTCGAGGGTTAAATAATTGTGGAAGGACTGATACATAATCTCAATGTTTCAAATAATAAACAAACCTTTCAAATTCAATCAGGTATCTACAGTAATATACGCAAAGTTAATTTTTGAGTGTATTTTGTAGAGAACATAGTCCTTGCTTTTATTGAAATTTGAACGTTTAGAGATCGAGGTTTCAACAACTCAATCTCGATAACAAATCATTGCCCATAGCGTCGATTGAATCCTTATAGTAAGGTGAAGAAGAAATGTCTGTCATTCCTTGGATGCCAATGCATGATCGTGCCCCTCGGGCGTTTGATGCAAAATGACGCGTCGACGATATACACAATGCATTGCAGATATTGAGCTTATTTGTTGTTCATTTATTGCCTCTATTATATTTGTTTACTAATAACAAGAATATTATGTTATTATTGCCTTTGCCTTGACCGGTGTAACCGTCGTTGTTGTCCTTAATAGAGTCGGAGGTTCCTGATACGGTTGTCCGAAAACTGTTGTCGCCACGGCAGCAAGTGTTTATGGAGCTCCTGCAGACAGAGTCCAATTACGTTGGGATATTGCATACGATAGTTACGGTAAGACATTTTAGATTTTAAGATAACAATATGTTTTTAACATTTTTAAGCAAAACTAGAAATTACTGTACATAACATCTTACCGATGCATGTGGTGTGTCAACCATGCAAATACCACTAAATGGATTTGATAAAACTGTACAGTAATATTGCTTATACGGCAGAATAGGACATGGGTAATAAAGTGTTGCAACATAATCCTTACTAATATTATAAAAGCGAAAGTGAGTTTTTTTGTTTGTTACCTCTTCACGCTTTAATGGCTATACCGATTTTGATGAATTTTGGTACAGAAATAATTGGGAACCAGGAGACGGACATAGGCTAATTTGTATTTTAAAAAAGTGGGTTTTGAGGGAGAAAGAGGGAAGAAAACGGAAATCTTAGTGTTGCTATTACAAAACAATAAGGCGCAAGAGGAACTGTGTTACCCCAAATTTAACCCGGGCGAAAGCTAGTTGATATATATTTTTGAGCGGAGTCGCTGCCGAAACTAGTATTTCATAATAAAGACAACATTTTTAAGTTCTGTTTCTCCTATCTTCTTTCAGATGTTCAAGCAACCGTTGGAAGAAATGGCTGAGGACGACAACAGTAATGGCAAAAACCAAGCATTGCTCAATAATACTGAACTCAAAATTATATTTGGAAACTTACCGCCTATTTATGAATTACACCAGTGAGTTGCAAGGATTTATTATATTTATGGATCTTTGTGTCCCAGTCATAATACATTTTACTATCCCAAAATTTCACCACTGCTGCGGCCTTGTTAGTTGTGGTTTCTTTAGCAGCTAACTTAAGGACTTAGCAGGCAGGTTAGGAGGACGAGCATAGCTTGCGACGTAGTCCCAAATTCAAAGCGATTGTGTCAGCTTACGCTTAGTGTTGTTTCCATACCTTTCAGTTGCATCCTCTTTATGATCAAAAACTGTCGACAAGTTTGTAACAAGTGCTAAAATTTGCAGGCGAATGTTAGAGGAGCTGCGCTACGCTCAAGCGCACTGGAGCGAGGAAACGAGCATCGGTCGGCTGGTGCTGCGATACACGCCCGACATGGTGAAGGCCTACCCGCCCTTCGTCAACTTCTTCGAAAATACCAAGGAGATGCTGCAACAGTGCGACCGTGAGAACCCAAGGTTAGAAAGAAGATAAATAATATTTTTGATAACTTTTCGTTTAGTTATATGCCAGAATTAAACACGCCATAAAAAAAAAAAAAACTTAAATTTAAATAAAACATGTATCGTACCGGCGACCGAATAGTTCAGTTTAGCATAATTATTACAATTATTTCAGTAACTGCTATGTTTTCCCCTTCTTTTTATTCTGGTGTCATAGTCCAACCAGTTGATCACAAAACTAGAATGATTGTTTTGGAACAACTGCCAAATGTTATAATTACTTCAACATTCCTGTTAATTACTTTCTTCTAAGATATCAAACAGTACCTACAAGTTCAATGAAAATATATAAAAATTTGGCGTTATAATTCTCATCTTCAAACAATTTCATCTAGGAAAAACATTGTTCTTATTTCAGATTTCATGCATTCCTGAAAATCTGTCAAACCAAGCCAGAGTGTGGCAGACAAAGTTTACAGGAGCTACTAATAAGACCAGTGCAGCGGTTACCTAGTATAAGTTTATTACTCGATGGTAAGCTTCACCCCTTTATTTTACCATACATTACTGTTATACTCACGGCCTTCATGTCTCTCAAGTTAGTAACGGAGATGAGTGATTGAGCTAAGTTGTCTTTATAGTTCCCGTCAACAAGAGCATGTGTATTCTCTGACATTTACGTTTCACGTTTCGTGTTCATGACGCGGTCGGAAAATGTTACAATGCAAATAGTTATGTCTTATTTAGTTCTGTATTCTAGCTTTCATCAAAATTTAAATAAAAATGAGTCTTGTTACAGATATATTAAAGCATACGCACAAAAACAACCCTGACCACGGCGCCCTGGTGCAGGCGCTAGCGGGTCTGCGCGAGGTCATGTCACACATCAACGAGGACAAGCGCAAGACCGAGGGCCAGCTGCAGATGTTCGACATATATAACGACATCGACCAGTGCCCGGTATGACACTGATTTTTATTTAATTCAGATTCAGATAAGGTTGATTTTAGATTGCTGCCACTGATAAATCAATCAATAACTCGGTGAGCTTTAAAATCATTTCAATAAGGTTGCTGTTGGGTTGACTGCAGTCTGCACACGAGATACAGATTTATAGATAAAATAAATTCCTACCTTCTATCCTACTACGTGCCCCACTGCTTACAGTGCAAGAGTACATCGTTTGCTAGTTGTTAGTCCTATCGTTACTCTAATAATTGTCTATCGAGTGCAAGACCGCTTTAACTTTTCAGTCCAAATACACGATGTTGATTTGCATCCTCGCCAAATTCAAGGACGTAACTATGCTAATGATTCTCGACCCGAATCGATAATAAAATAAGTAGGTTTTACTTTTTTTACTTTTTTCGTATTTTCAGAAATCGGTAAGTGTACACTACACTCAGACGATCTTCTCCTACCTTTACAATAAAATTGCGCACACTACAAAAAGCGAATGCACACAAACACACAAACTATTGCACGTATTTCTAGTGCCTAACGCTGCGCCCGCGCACCCCCACTTTTACCCTTATGATCCGCCCAGCTGGCCCCCGCTCCGACGACCAGTGTTGACCTTGTCTCTGTGCAGTGAAAACGCTCGCAAAAAAATAAAAATATCGCTCCTCAGGCAGGTGCGCCCTCGGTACATCGTATGTTATAATTATTTTAGTGCAAGGTAACGCAAAATGACTCCAATGTTGAGTTGGTGGAGATGGTCCGTTTGTATGCCATTAATGGAGATAGCCTACGTCGAGTGAGCAAAAGTTAAAGTGCTTTCGACACCATCAAATCAAACGTTTAAGTGTTACGTAAACTGAAAGATAATCAGCGACGTCGTGCTAATCTGTGCCTAAAGTGTGTGTGGTGTGTGGTGGTGGCAATTTCGAACAATTCCTCCGGGTAACATAAGGTACCTACTTACCAATTTTATTTATTTCTAAATAAACAATCATTTGTAAAAACGTTATTAGCGTAATCAATTACCAGTGTAAATAAGTTGATTTCAAATGTTTAACTACGCCAATACCTAATACCTAGACAACATTATCATGATCATTTCCCCAATAAGTAGAAAACATTTTCAGATCGGTACACCAACTGAGGTATTTTTGCCGGTCCCTAAGCCCGTTAAGCAGGAAGGAAAATTTAAATTCAACCAAAACTAAAAAACAAAACAAAATCATTTATGTTAAATAAAACGATGCGCGTTGGACCGAATTTACATACAATGCACTATTATTATTACGGGCGAGCGGGAGCGCGCGCTCCATGTAATAAAATGCCTACAGTGAGTGAACCTGGTTTTTATTAAAGATCTAAGTTTACCGATTTAAGGATTGTCCGTTTATAGCAGGACTGCAATAAAACGTAATTTTAGGCAAAACTAACATTTTAATAATCAGCTGATGCGCGGGTCAACGCACGCCGTACGCTGCGTGTGTTTAATAGGTAACTAAGTAGACGGAGACTCGCAAACCTGTGTGCGTGCATGCCGCTGTATGATGATACGATTGCGCCGACGCTCACGCACACTGTTCTGTTTGTTCTGTAGGTGATTCTCTACCTTGAAGTGGAGATATTCTATAATACTGTTAAATTAAAACAGACTGAGACGTATCATAAAAGCGCCGTATATTATTATTGATCAGGTACCGTAATTTTCATTGATTATTTATGACTTCTATTAGCACCTCCTAAATTTTGGCGAGGATGCAAATCAACATATTGTATAAGTATTCCCCCAATTTTTTTAACCCGTCGCGCGATTGCTAACAATGTACGTAAAGTGCCCCAATCGTCGAGCTATTTTGAATGAATTTTTGATTTTGGTTAGACCTTCGGAAAAACGAAGATTTCATAGTTATATCGATAATTATATATATTACGAAGTATATGTTTCCAGAATACTTATGAGTTTTAAATAAATTTTAAAAATAAATGTCTAAGATATGAAAACTACTCACAGCGGTTCAAACTTTGCACCCAGTGTGACACTTTGACGCGCGACGGGTTAATCAATGAACAATCTGTGAGAAAAAGATAGTGTACATTTTACTACTACAAAATAGTGTAACTATAAAAAGTTAATTGTCATTGTTATTGGTCAGAACTAGGGCATCGAAACCCGGTTTTAGACACCTACTAAAACCTGAAAAAAACCGGGTTTTACCATGGGACATAAACCGGAAAAAAGCTTTCTTTAATTCTAATAGTCAATGACTTAAACGTTATAAATATTTTGTTAAAGGATCTTATTATCTGTTGCAGGCCCACTTAGTGTCGTCTCACCGCTCGTTCGTGTCGCGCTGCGAGGTGGTGGAGCTGTCCAAGGAGCTGTCGGGCCGCGGCGACCATCTCGTGCTGTTCCTCTTCACCGACACCATGGAGGTCTGCAAGAAAAGATCCAAAGTGAGTATGTTGATAGCGTCTATGCTTCATTACTTCCTAAAAACTCGCAATTAAAGCCGTTTCAGCCTATTCACGTTTGGTACCTATTAGTTACCCTGGTTCAACGGCTGTACGCTATCGCAAACTATACTCGTCTACGATGCGAGCGACGTCTACGCTGCCACTAACGACGCCGTAGAAGTAGCATAGTTTTGAGCCAAAAAAACCTAAATACTGACGTGCCAGCGACACGAAAAAGAAAAACGGCGATACGCATCGAGATAATCGGGGTTAAGAGCTCCAAGCTGTAGTATACTTAAAGATGATAGTTTTTTCAATAATATGTCCAAACTGTAAAATCTATATCGTTTTTAACCTCCCTGTGAAATCTATCAAGTAAACTGTAATATTTGTTGTGATTGTTGCAGGCCTTTAACAGTAAAAGTCCAACGAACGGCACCGGCACGATGCGGATAGGCTCGAGCAAGCCCTACAGGCACATATCGCTGATGCCACTTAGCACGGTCAAACGCGTCGTCGATATTAGGGAAGCTGAAGGTTTGTTTCATACTAGCGACACACTCATTCGTACGATTTTACTACTTAATCAAACATTGATATTTCTTTATTGTTTGTAAGTTTAATATTTATCCCACCCAGTTAGTGCTGGATAATAGTATACCCCCTCGTAAGACTGTTTATCAGACCTTTGGGCCACTCCACTGACTACCCTGTTACTATTAGTATTCTATTGGTGTACAAACAGTTAAATGAAGTGTAAGCGTAAAAGGTTGATAAAGATTGAGTTTCTTGATATTTTTGTGTGGCAATAACAAGGGAAAATAACTGATCTTCTTTACAAAAGTGTGTATTTATTTGCAGACTGTCACAACGTATTCGCGCTGATGTGCCGGAACAACCAGGAGTTGAAAGAGAAACTCTTCTCGTTCATGATTACCGACGAAACCGTAGACAAGTCACACTTTCTTCGACAACTTTGCAGACAAATGGCCAATACCGTTTGCAAAGCTGATGCTGTGAGTTTTCTTTTTACGATCTTGCTTATGTAATCATTATTCCCGTATAAACGATAGTCATTGATTTACTGCGCCCGGGAAGTATGATCACTTCTTTAACAGATACAAGATCTGTACTACCTTTTATAGCAGTACTAACTTTTGCCCGCGGCTACGCTCGCGTTAAATTCGGTATAACACAGTACCTGCTACCTGCAGTTTTTGCCCTTGCGCCTTATTGATTTGTAATAGCAACGCTAGGTTTTCCCTTTTCTTCCCTTGTTCTCCCTCATATCCCACTTTTTTTAAATAAAAATAAATTAGCCCATGTCCGTCTCCTGGTTCCAAACTTTCTCTGTACCAAAATGTATCAAAATCGGTTTAGCCATTTAAGCGTGAAGAGGTAACAAACAAACAAACTCACCTTGGTTTTTATAATATTAGTAAGGATTACTTTAATGATGCTTTGGTGTAATACAGAAACATCCTGTCTAACTCCATCACAACTCACACTCCATCCTGCCTAACTGAGTTTCTACGAGATTTTTTGCTGCCCATGATGGGCCTCTGACTTGGGCTTTTCGTGCCGTCAAAAAATATCTCTTAGCTATGCTGGTTTGATTTTCTGACGATATTTTCCTTTACAGAAGCAAGTGATTAATTTATATGACGCACATAAATCCAAATTAAAATTGAATTATTTACAGGACAAATTTCTGGCTTGCCTAGAGTCCCACCAGCTCGACATCGACACGAGTGAACTCGCGCTCAGCACGCTATCGAAAGTGTCCAAATTCGCAGCGCGCACCAGAATCAAGGTACGAATGGTTTAAAACTGCTTATTATAAAACATAACTTTTAATTGAAATCTTGATGACAGCCATGGGCTAACAATAAACCAATATAAATGGAATTGTTAACCTTAGGCTGTCGAAATCCTTTTTAAAATATGTGTAAATGAATAAAGCATGAATTAGATGATACAGATTAGCTTAGCTTGGACATAGAAATAACAAGCACATAACTGTTATATTGGTAAGTTCTACGAAATGACAGAATGCAACATAGCTCAAGATGTTCGTCACAAGCATTTTTATGTAACTAAGGCATGATATTGTAGTCTGCAGTCGTTTGCATTCGATTATGTCAACGTGTTATAACAATAGTCATACACTCATCTACTCGCCGTATTTCTACATTTAAGATAACTTGGGAATATTGTGATATTTATCCAAATGCTGCAGATAATTTGTAAATAAATTTCAATGTAAATACGAAAAAGAAATGCAAGGGACTTATTTAGTTGCGACCATAGTTTAATAATAGAGTCTGTTTAGTTATGTACGTTTGTCCTAAGAAGCAAGCTCGCATCAGTAATGAGCGGTTGAGCGGGTAATAACTGATTATTTACAAAGATTGTGTAGATTTTACGACAATGATGCTGACCATGTCCCAGTCAGCCATCATGCTTTTTAGCTGTTTGTGAAATTATATGAGATGGAATGAAAGTCACGCTTGGAGAAGTTGTGTGCAGTACAATGTGGTAGTGTACTGTATCACGTAGCGGTACAGTTCGTCGTAGTAGTCGTAGTGTACAGTAAAGACAAACATGAGCGCAGCAGTAGACCGTGGTTGTGTTGTAGCTGGAGGCGCTGGCGGGGCTGTCGGGGCTGCTGCGGCCCGAGCCGGGCTCCGGCCTGCTAGACACATGGGTATTGCGCGCTCACTTACTCGCACAGGTCTGACGCGGCTCTGCCACACTCCTCTCGCTCCGTCCCCAACTAATACGTTCATCCGCACACTGCTTCCTGTGTATGTTACTTTAACATCCGCGTGACGTCTGCGTTGCTCACTGCATTTAGATGTGTGTTGGTGTTATGTTGACCTGCTTACATGGTCTTTGGGTTCTGTTTAAGCGGTCCGTAAAATGCGATGAAAACTGTATGGCACAATCGCATTTCTAACAGCGGTCGTTGATACCACCCTACACCTCTTTCCGATACACTTCTATTTGAACATGTCATCAGCATTAACATATTCATTATTCAATTACTCGTTATGGGATAAGGAGCATATTTCATTTCATGAATAAAATAAGTAGAGGTACATCGCTTTAGTGATGATATGACATATTTAGCTTTTTGTAACGGTTTGCTTGTGAGGGAGGCAGTGACGCGAGTTATCGCGTGAGTAGGTGTCGGTTCTACTAAGTAAAGCACAGGAATCAGTGTGCGGGCTCAGTCAACAGTCGCGAGTTACATGATTCAGCGACATTATACTGTCAACAAAGCTTACTAAATCAATTGTATTGTAACTTGTCCTGCAAATGTGTCTCGCTTAGTAAATACCTCAATTTCTCTCCGGAGAGAACGAGGGTCGAAGGAGTGGATGTCTTAGTTAATGCTTAGCTTCATATCCTTTGTGATTAACTGTCTCGTGAGCGTGCCATACCAGTGGTGTTTTAACATGTCATCCATACATACATATTCATTACTCTATATTGTTGCTAAAAAGATGTTGTGTTCTTTCTGAAATCGGGCATGGTTTTGTCTTGTTCTAACATTGTTTAATGATTTTAGTCCTATTTATAATGTTTTAAATTTAAATGGTCTTTTGAATGCATTTTAATAATCAATAAGATTCCTATATTTGACTTTGAAGTTTATTGAACGTAGTTTTTTAGCATGTTTGAAAATAATTTATCTTAAATTTGGCTCCTATATAAAATATATCCAACCGTTTGTTTGATGAGAGCTGTACGTTCATAAGATAATCGTTAATGTTTGATACATAGGTGGGTCGTGCGTTTTCGTTTAACAAAACGCCGTCGAAGCTGAAGCGCGCGATGTCATCGATGATCTCGCCATTCGGCTCCACCTCCAACCTCACGCCAGCCTCGCAGCTCGCGCAGATGAGGCTCGCCAGCTGTAATAACATCAACGTGAGTATTTATTTATTTATCTGTGTTCATATAAAATAATGCGAAAACATGTTTGTTGACTGATTTGTTTGTCCTTTCATGCAGCAAAGGATCAACGGAACGACGTAATTTTTTTTTCATAGTGACATTATGTGGCGGGACGTGAAAAAGCTTTTTATCTAGTATACATGCATTGTTTCCTGTGGGATAGACCAAGAGAGTGAAAACATTGGTAAAAGCTAGTTACTATTACATATACTACAGCTATTTATAAGTAAAGGGCTATATCATGAAGAGCAACTGCCATAGCTTTAAGTCCGAGAGCCCTAACCGAATCAGAAGGTGCAGTCAGGGAAAATTGACAATAGTCGATGTAGATTTAAGTAATTAAAAGACTAAATATATAAATAAATATGTAAAATTTCAGTAAATTGAAGTGATATGTAGCAGTATTAATCCCTTTTGTTGCCGACTCTACCACTGGCTAGCGCTCTCAGTAGACACATTGTTGGCGCTGAGAAACATGAGGTAATGAGCAGTTATGACCGTGCTTGTGGTGGCAGGAGATGGGCGCCAGCGGCGGCGGCGCGGCGGGCGGCGCCGAGCTGCTGGTGGCGCCGCTGTCCGTGCAGCCCGTGCGCAAGGCGCAGCCCGGCGCTCTGCGGCGCTTCTGACGCGCACACACACACACAGCGCACTGCAGCCGCAGGGACGTAACAATTTGTCTGTAATTTATATTGTTATCGCGCGGGCGGGCGAGGCCCGCTTGCGGAACTGGTGCGACGAGTGCCTTCGAATTGAACCGTGACGGGGTTTGAATGGAATTGATTGTGCAGGTTTAGTAAATTATTCGAAAGTATTAATAAGTTGCAGTCGACCGGCCTTTAAAGATCGAATAAGAGTCGATCTTCAACCCAAGTGTGCTTAGATGTTGTCATTAAAATGTATAAATTCATAATTTTACAAGATTGGATTGTGAATACGCATATCGAACAGAATACTCGACTGCTACCAGTGAAACTCCACTACTTTAATGAATCTTGTAGTTTTATGGAATTATAACTAAATATAACTATACACTGGCCTATTTGTGGCTAGCCAACTTGCCAAAATGCTTCACATCAACAAATCAATACCTTCAAGCAACCAAGCTTCCAAACTCAATAAATGCTGAATTTCTGATCGGAATCACCTCATTTCTTTATTTTCAAGTTATTCCTATAAATTAGTTGTTTACTTAACTGAATTTGCACAATCCGTTTTATTTGATATAATCTTGCACACATATCTATTGATTTGTTGATTAGTGATTTTTTTTGAGTATAAGTTCTGTGAATATGAAAATATAGCCATAAAATATTAATTAAATACGATGCAATCGATGGCCTAAGTTTAGCTAACTTACGAATTTATTCATCTGTCAACGTGTCACAGAAACATTGCTGATATTATTGAGATTTAGTTTTGAAAATAATTTGTACATATGTGATATTTTAAATATATTGTGAAATAGATCATAGCATACACTAGATCATAGTAGATTACCCATGATATCAATCTGACGCTGATTCAAAGTTTTCCTAATGTTTGCATTATGATTTGCTAATGAACAATGAGTTACTCAAACCTTTGAATCGTTCAGAGGGGGGCTGGGTAGATAGGTGTTGTGTAAATAGTGTACGGAACATGAGCAGCTTATGTAAACTAGGCGCCCTCGAATGTATCTTTTAAATATATTAATTCGCGTCTAAGTTTTATGAGAGTCTCACTTAGGCTACTATCATCAATCATGTGTACACATGTTGCTACATTGTACAAAAGAACAATATTTATAAATATTTTAAATGATTGATAAAATAAACATTTATTTTCAATCAGTTGTGTTTTTTGTTTCTTGAAACTTACCTACTAAATGATAACCATTTCTCTTATATAATATATTTATTTAGATTCAGCATTTTAAGACCGTAGTCAGGTGGGTGAAGGACGTGGTGATGCCGGGTTTCGCATGAACGATCGTGCATTTGTACACGCGCGTAGTATCAAACTTAAAACCACTGCTACGAACGGCAATGTACCTAATAGCATATACTGTGAATCCATCTCGGCAGTAGATAGCACTGATATTTTCATACCAAGAGCCGCCTGTAAAAAAAACACATTCTAATTACCTGCATTAACAAAAACGAATTGAAAGAATAATCTGCTTAAATTTTATTATAGATCTACTAGATAACAGCCGTGTCCTAACCAAACACCATCATTTGCCATTTGCGTCAACGCATACAATATTCGCTGAACAAAATGATCGAGAATCGCGTATTTGTATGACGAGCGCTTTTATTAGGAAACGGCGTTATTCTTAACTTGCATACCAGTGCAACCAATGGAATAAAACGCCACATTATTCCTATTCGTAAAGGGCACGCGTTATCTTCAGTAGCCAAATTCAGGTCAGACTGGAAGTCATGACCGCGGTACACGTACATGAGACAGACCACCTCCAAGAACGACACAAATATCACTGAAATGCCTGCCATTATCGCATCAACGCTCTCTAGCAACGCTACGCCGCCCTGTCCAGAACAGCAAAGCATTTTAATATCCGTAACATTCCAGGTAAGCGTTCTGCTTCACCGTAACTTATGGAGTATACTTACGTTCGTTGCAAACATCATACTAAGTGCCATGCAGAATAGAATCAGACAAGCAACGACAAATTGTTCACTCAATCTGAAACATGGAGCTTTTTAGATGTCATCATAATTATTAGTGGAAAATAACGACATCAAATGTTGAAAAACCCCTAACGAAAACGTGACGCGCTTGTATTGTGACATGTGTGTATACGTCGATGAACTCTGTTCTATTCAATGCATCCATCAGGACAATGTTGTAAATGCGTTACATTGAGCGCTACCGCAGAACGTGATTTTTCATACTAAAAATAATCTTCTCAGCAACGAACAAAAAAGAAGAGTAACCAGGCTCATCAAGATATAGGCAGTGTCGGATTAAGCAAGCTTGGGGCCTCTCAACAAATTCTATCGAGGGGCCCTTGACCTACCAGACGGTGCATCCCAAATAATATTTTGCGGTGCGCCCGGACCTAACCTTTAGAATTAGTTAAAAATTATACTTAACTGTTGTTTAGCTTTGGATACTACCATTGATCCACTGGCCGGTTATCCATTGTAGCGACAGGTGATTGGTTAATAATGTTTCCTCTAAAAATGACGTTTTAATGGAAGTGGCCTGGTTTCGCCCCTTGGGCCTTGTTTGGCGCGAGGCCCGTAGCCCATAGGCCCGCTACTCTTGCCACATGGTTAATCCGGCTTTGGATATATCAAATCAAATCACTTTTATTTGTTAGCATAGGAAAATGAATACAGATCTTATATTTGAAGAATAGAGCGCTATGTTATGCCAGGAGGCCTACAAATATGATGAGCAGCTAGCTCAAGATTACAAATTCAAGAATTGCATAATATTAAATAACACTTTAAAAATATCTAAGTCAAAGTAAGAAAAAAAAAGTCAATATTAATAATAAATATTAAATTAATTAGCCACTTAAGTTACAAAGACACATACAAAAATTGACACAATTTATATTGACGCACTATAAAATAAGGAGCCATTGTTCAAAAAATCATCTATTGTGTAGTATCATTTGTCACTAAGCAACTTATTGTGTCTGCCTCTGTTTGTAGTGCCGTTTTGAATTTTATAAATGGCATATTCTTGATGTCATTCCGTATTTTATTGTAAGTTTTAGGAGCGTTGCCGAAGAAGCTTTACATTGCAAAGTTTATTAAAATATTGAGTACGCAATGGATTTCTTCTGACTTCAGATACGCTCACAAATAAATGGTTTTTTTCAGAAACAATGAAGTTTCCATTATGAACATTGCTGGCAGTGTAAATATTTTTAGTTTTTTGAAATGTGGAATACAC
The DNA here is from genome assembly GCA_958449745.1 of Ochropleura leucogaster. NCBI lineage: Eukaryota > Metazoa > Arthropoda > Insecta > Lepidoptera > Noctuidae > Ochropleura > Ochropleura leucogaster. Next base: position 11,428,499 of record OY288203.1, on the reverse strand, counting down.
ATCACACATCGTTTCTGCATCCTAATTTTTTTTCGAAAAAAACCTTTTTTGAAAGTTGGAATAGTTTACGTTTACATATCATGGCAGTATGAGTGTTCCATGTCAATTTATTATTGATAGTGATCCCTAAAAACTTAGCATTGTCAACTTCCTGTATTTTATGGTCCTTTTGAATGATATTAATGTTAAATGTGTCCACGACGTTTATGGTATTTTGGTTTTACTTAAATTAATTTTCAAATTATTATCTGTATAACTGGCTTAATACCAGTTTATTATTTTAGTTAGAGATTCATTAATAACATGTTCATAATTATGTATGTCATTGCATTCTATCATAGCTGTGCTGTCGTATACAAAAAGAATCTTATGCTGAATTAATTTTGGGAGGTTGTTGATAATATCAAAAAAAGAGGTGGTGCCAGTACGCCGCCTTGGGGCACGCTAGGTTTTAAAATTGGATTTAGCATATAACCGAGAGATTTTGGTGCACTGAAGGTGATCAGTTAAGTACGATACTATTAGTAGGATATTTCCCGTTACACCGTAGCCATATAACTGTTGTAGCAATATCTCATGGTCAATATAGTCAAAGGCTTTTGTCATATTTTTTTTTTACCAACTGATGTCATTATGATATTAATAATTCAAATAGTGCTTAGTTAATATTTATTGGTAATTAGTTTTTTTTTTTTCATAGAAACCCATGGACGTATTCAACTAGAATCTAACCATTGAATGAACTGTTTGATTTTCTATCAAATAATTTATAACTTCATTCGAAAACATTTTACTGAATCTGATGAGCTTGGTTACTTATCGTTTTTGTTGATTTACTAAGTACCTTGGTTGGCATTTAATAGGGAGGTGGTTCGGATTATGGATTTGTCATAAATGCGCCTGCTTCTGTATCAAAATATCTGAATAGTAAACTACCTACGTTAAATAGTAAGGATTACGTTTATCTACTTACACTAATTTGACTCTGTACTCGAATATTGTATGCAATGCCGTTTTCAGATTCACAAACGCTACAACCATGTAAGAAAACACCAAGCCACCAAATATAAGAGTCGTCCTAGAATAAGATATTATAACAACATTGGGGTCAACGGTAGCAAGTACGCAGACGTGATGGGTGACCACCCATTACATGAGCAGAGTTTGCTAGCTGATTATAGCCCTGGTGTTAGGTAAATAATCAGTTATTGATTTCAATCAAATCGGATTACTTAAAACAAATAAAAAGAAAAACTCACACAAAATGCGAGTAGTTACCCATTGATGTACAATTTGAGTACATTGGTATTATCCATAATGTACCTATAGTAAAGAGATTTTAGCATTAGTTGTTGTCTTATTGTTAGGTAATTAAACACTTACGATAATATTCGTAAAGACATACTCTCTTTCATGTTTTGGTATTGATGTATGGGGTTGAAGTGCTTGTAATCAATGAGTGAACACATGGCGGCGCCGCACGAGTGCACCAGCGCCAGCAAGAGCAGTATCACGGAGTGCCACACGTTCTCACTCCCTAGGAGCGGGTCTATGTGACCAGACGCTACAAACGCAACCAATTTATTTTTCATATTAACTGTTCTAAGCACAGGTTAGTAAAGTTATTTTATGTTAAAAAACTTCTTAGTTATATAATAATGACGATACGTGCTGAATCAAATTAAGGTTCAGCTTGGGTCGTCACATTAGTTGACTGTGCAATATTCAGCGAATGATGGTCATTTAAAATTTACGTTAAGGAAAAAAATAATTGAAAATAGATTGGTACTATATTTGTATTACACACCATAATTATGTAACGCTTTGCCGTGTATCAGCTCAGTTCCAACGCTGATTGAATGCATATAAAGTGCTATTTCGCATGCATCTGCCAGAGCCTAAAAATATAATCAATCATTAAGAGCAATAACAAATGCAATTGTTTATAATTATGAATTCAAACAATATAGGTAACCATCCATACCGACACTGTTTCCCTTTCACTACCGACCTTGAAAAGTCGATCTAAAGTCTGAGACATAGTCAGGTTGGAGGCACACTGAGCGAATAGCACCGTACTCCATAGCCATGGTACCAGTACAAACCAAGGCAAGATGTTATTATAAATAAGCTAAAACAATGTATCAATATTATAATGGGACATAGGTGCGAACTCCGTTATGCTTCATGATGTTTAAAAAGGTTAATTATTATGATAGAAATGTACCTACATAGGCTACATAAAATAGTCAAAGGGCATTTAGCGATCTAGTCGTTACGCAATATTTATAGGTACCTACTCTTTTATATGATATTTTTTCCATAACCATAAACATCCACAAGAGAAGCCAAGCAACGATGATGGTCAACCCAAGTGGTAAGTTAAAGTCACCCAAAATCTCCTCAATATTGCGGTACTGAACCACCTCCACACTGCAAAAGACAAGACCGTAGGAATAAAGTAAGCAAAACTACATACTCGTTAAATACCAAGCCAATAGAATACGATTTGACTATGCGGAATGAATTACTTTACAACTATTAAAAGTAACAAAATATTGTGACGTACTAGAAATAGTTATATGCAGGAGTAGTGTACATAGGAGGATATGTTCCAGTATAAATTTCTTTGCACACTTTTACTTCAGAAGGAAACCCGAATGTCGCACGTCTGCAATGACAACACTTAAATTGAAAACATATTACCTACTGAATATAAATAAAGGTTTAATTTCACAACTTATTGTTTTTTCTAACTACAGATACAGAGGACAATAAATGCGGGTCTGTGGATGGTGAGCAATGGGCTCACCGTCCGTCCGTCATCAGTGACAGTGACAACATACCATGTAGACGGCGCAAATCAAAAATATTATTAACTAGCTTTTGCCCGCGGCTTTGCTCGCGTTAAATTCGGGGTAACACAGTTTCCCTTGCGCCTTATTGATTTGTAATAGCAACGCTAAGTTTTCCCTTTTCTTCCCTCTTTCTCCCTCACATCCCACTTTTTTTGAAAAAATATTAGCCTATGCCCGTCTCTTGGTTCCCAACTATCTCTGTACCAAAATTCATCAAAATCGGAGTTGCCATTAAAGCGTTAAGAGGTAACAAACAAATAAACAAACAAACTCACTTTCGCTTTTATAATATTATTACTAAGGATGCAAACTAGTTATTACGGCAACAGACACGCGCGCGGCATTTTCTTAGAAGTAGCAATAACAATAATATTTTTGATTTGCGTTATAGTAGCCCTAATGCACTTAGTATCGTGAGTAGAGCCTTGGTTTAAAACAATGCCCATGACTTCAATTGCACCCTGTATACAGGGGGAGCGCATGTTATGCTCACTGATGGTGGCGCGTCGGATCATTTAGTTCCCTTCAAATGGTTGAGTCGAATGGTGCTGATTCATGCGTCATGTTCATGAACGGGTGCAATCAGTTTTGAATGGTCATCTCTCAGTAACTTATTTGAATTATTTATTTATTTTAGAATTGTCTCTCCTATAGCCACTTCTAACGTACACGCCTTGCTACATCATTCTTACATTAATATTAGTACTATCTCGACATGAATGATATAACCAAAGTTTTGTAACAATATCCTGATTTAAAAGAGTATCCATGGAGTTTCTTGTCCATTGTTCTCAATAGAGTTGAGGCAACTACGGTACTTTCACAGTTATGGTTCCATCTTACTGGGACTTAAACTTCATTTTATTGTTGTCATTGTATCAACAGTTCAAATTTAAATAAATGTATTTGATTTGATTCCACGTGCGCAATCATCATCAATGAGTTTCCCACAGAGCAAAGGGGCCCCTCGGGTCCATTGCTTGCCGGGGTTACAGGTTACTCGAAAGAGATGCCGCAGCCCCAGAGCAGAAATGGCAAAAGGATAGGATTTAGTCAGTAAAAGTCTGAAACTCTCGTCCGCTCCTCCCAGAGTGGGATAACTTATTTGATGATTTCTCATTTTTAAACAAAAAACCGGCCAAGAGCGTGTCGGGCCACGCTCAGTGTAGGGTTCCGTAGTTTCCCGTCCGTCACAATAAGTGTTCCCAGTTATGAGGCCAACCGAACAATTCGGTAATACCCGATCCAATGTAATAAGTACCTACAGCGCCATCTCTCGGGGAATTGGGTTACTAATTAATACAAAGACGTGCATTTCGGTGGTAATTTTGGATTGCGAGAGAAGATTTCAATAATTCTTTGTTTGTTTGAAAAAAGATACGTTCAGGATAATAAAATATGTAAACAAAGTTACAAAAAATGCTTGCATATACGATTATACTACAAACTTAGTCCAGAAATTATTTTGTATAACTTTTTGTCTTTTTTGTACAAAAACTGTTCAAAAACTGTCAATCAAGTTCAAAATGATTTTCATAGAAAGTCCTTATAAAGTTCTACTTTTCTGATTTTTTTCATATTTTCTAAACTTATGGTTCAAAAGTTAGAGGGGGGGGACACATTTTTTTTTACTTTTGGAGCGATTATTTTCGAAATTATTGACGTTATTATCAAAAAATGATCTTAGTAAACCCCTATTCGTTTTTAAATACCTTTCCAACAATATATCACACGTTAGGGTTGAAATTAAAAAAAAAAACACTTCCCACTTTACATATAGGGTGGCTACCCTAATAAAACATTTTTTTCAAATTTTTATTTTACCACTTTGTCGGCGTGATTGATATACATATTGGTACTAAATTTCAGCTTTCTAGTGCTAACGGTCACAGAGATTAAGCGAGGACGGACGGACGGACGGACGGACGGACAGACAGACATGGCGAAACTATAAGGGTTCCTAGTTGACTACGGAACCCTAAAAAGGGTACAATAAAGAAAAAACTCGGATTTTGATGGGGCTGGAAATCAGGGAAGTTCGTGTCGTGTAGGTACTCACTGATTAAAGCCTTATCTTAAATAATCGTAGATACCTTTACCTGGTAAAAGAATCGTTGCTCCACCATAATTTATATTTCAATTTCATCCCAACGGCATTGCCATAATCATCAATAACATCATTTACTTTTGAGGATCCATACTAGAACATAACACGATAACGCTTAAAAACGAATACATAAATAATCGTTAATTTTATGGCACATCACATGTAAATGCACGCTGATAGTAACAGATCTTGCCCAATCTGACCGCCCAGAACCAGTCGCAGTAACTCTAATATCACATAGGTCTATAGCTTGCTTTTTCCTTATAACTGTCTGTTAGATATGTATTTACAATATAATTATGTAGGTATATGAGCGCTAAGCCAGCGGACGGGCTGTGACCCGCCCCGCCCCGCGCCTTTTACTTACCTCATAAAAACAGTGTGCAACGACCTAGCGAGTTTGATTGACATGTATCACTACACCTCCACATAAGTACCAACTCTCGTATCCGACAATCAAAATAGATCCTTTTCTTAATTTAGATTTTTTATTCTAACGTGTGCTAAAGTAGCCCACTAAACCATTTTAGGAAGTTTATAAGAGAAAGAAGTTTGTTCTGTGATTTGTTAGTTGTTCAAGGTATTGAACAAGATTGGTGACTTGTCTAAAGAAAGTTAAACAACACTCCCCAGGGCATAGAACAAGATTGGTGACTTATCTAAAGAAAGTTAAACAACACTCCCCAAGGCATAGAACAAGATTGGTGACTTATCTAAAGAAAGTTAAACAACACTCCCCAAGGCATAGAACAAGATTGGTGACTTGTCTAAAGAAAGTTAAACAACACTCCCCAAGGCATAGAACAAGATTGGTGACTTGTCTAAAGAAAGTTAAACAACACTCCCCAGGGCATAGAACAAGATTGGTGACTTATCTAAAGAAAGTTAAACAACACTCCCCAAGGCATAGAACAAGATTGGTGACTTATCTAAAGAAAGTTAAACAACACTCCCCAAGGCATAGAACAAGATTGGTGACTTATCTAAAGAAAGTTAAACAACACTCCCCAAGGCATAGAACAAGATTGGTGACTTATCTAAAGAAAGTTAAACAACACTCCCCAAGGCATAGAACAAGATTGGTGACTTATCTAAAGAAAGTTAAACAACACTCCCCAAGGTATAGAACAAGATTGGTGACTTATCTAAAGAAAGTTAAACAACACTCCCCAAGGCATAGAACAAGATTGGTGACTTATCTAAAGAAAGTTAAACAACACTCCCCAAGGCATAGAACAAGATTGGTGACTTATCTAAAGAAAGTTAAACAACACTCCCCAAGGCATAGAACAAGATTGGTGACTTATCTAAAGAAAGTTAAACAACACTCCCCAAGGCATAGAACAAGATTGGTGACTTATCTAAAGAAAGTTAAACAACACTTCCCAAGGCATAGAACAAGATTGGTGACTTGTCTAAAGAAAGTTAAACAACACTCCCCAAGGTATAGAACAAGATTGGTGACTTATCTAAAGAAAGTTAAACAACACTCCCCAAGGCATAGAACAAGATTGGTGACTTATCTAAAGAAAGTTAAACAACACTCCCCAAGGCATAGAACAAGATTGGTGACTTATCTAAAGAAAGTTAAACAACACTTCCCAAGGCATAGAACAAGATTGGTGACTTATCTAAAGAAAGTTAAACAACACTTCCCCATGTATGAGACAAGATTGGTGACTTGTCTAAAAAAGGGGTGTGTGTACTAATGTACACGCGTTAGAAGTTATTCTTCTTTGGAGTATAGAAAAAAAAACTAAAATGCTGTACCTAGTGATTAACGATAAATTTAAAAATTAACCAAAAAAATGTTAGCCGTCACGGGACGCCTGGCAGATGTGAAACATCGACAGTATTTTGTAAAAGTAAAATGCAGAAAAGAACAGATTGTGATAGGAACTAAATTCATTGAAAACATCATTATTCTGTTTCATTGTGGACTTACCAAAAGGACATCGTTTTCGTGTTCATCATCGTTTATGAATTCGTGAATCGAAGGCACTTTGAATAAAACTATACTTATTACTGGCCCCGTGTGGTAACCCATCCATTTCCAAACCTTGGCAAAGGTTGCTTAACCTGGCTCCGTGTGGTAACCCATCCATTTCCAAACATCGGCAAGGGTTTCTTAACCTATCCCCGTGTGGTAACCCATCCATTTCTAAACCTTGGCAAAGGTTGCTTAACCTGTCCCCGTGTGGTCACCCATCCATTTCCGAACCTCGGCAAGGGTTGCTTAACCTGTTTCCGTGTGGTAACCCATCCATTTCCAAACCTTGGCAAAGGAAAGGTTGATTAACCTGCCCCCCTGTGGTAACCCATACATTTCCAAACCTCGGCAAGGGTTGCTTAACCTGGCCCCCTCTGGTAACACATCCATTTCCAAACCTCGGCAAGGGTTGCTTAACCTGTCCCCGTGTGGTAACCCATCCATTTCCAAACCTTGGCAAGGGCTGCTTAACCTGGCCCCCTGTGGTAACCCATCCATTTCCAAACCTTGGTGAGGGTTGCTTAACCTGGCTTTGTGTGGTAACCCATCCATTTCCAAACCTCGGCAAGGGTTGCTTAACCTGTCCCCGTGTGATAACCCATCCATTTCCAAACCTTGGCAAAGGTTGCTTAACCTGGTTCCGTGTGGTAACCCATCCATTTCTAAACCTCGGCAAGGGTTGCTTAACCTGGCCCCCTCTGGTAACACATCCATTTCCAAACCTCGGCAAGGGTTGCTTAACCTGTCCCCGTGTGGTAACATCCATTTCCAAACCTCGGCAAGGGTTGCTTAACCTGTCTCCGTGTGGTAACCCATCCATTTCCAAACCTCGGCAAGGGTTGCTTAACCTGTCCCTGTGTGGTAACCTATCCATTTCCAAACCTTGGCAAAGGTTGCTTAACCTGGCCCCCTGTGGTAACCCATCCATTTCCAAACCTTGGTGAGAGTTGCTTAACCTGGCCCCCTGAGCTAACCCATCCATTTCCAAACCTTGGCAGGGGTTGCTTAACCTGGCCCCCTGTGGTAGCCCATCCATTTCCAAACCTTGGCAAGGGCTGCTTATTTAACTTGGCCCCCTGTGGTAACCCATCCATTTCCAAACCTTGGTGAGGGTTGCTTAACCTGGCTTTTTGTGGCAACCCATCCACTTCCAAACCTCGCCAAGGGTTGCTTAACCTGTCCCCGTGTGGTAACCCATCCATATCCAAACCTTGGCAAAGGTTGCTTAACCTGGCCCCTGTGGTTACCCATCCATTTCCAAACCTCCGCAAGGGTTGCTTGGAATGTGAAATTAATTTAATAAGAACACCAAAATAATATTTATTTATTATGAAACACGTGTTCTAAATAGTCGCTCCATGTAAAATACTGATATTCAGCTGCATCCGGTTAGACTGGAAGCCGACCCCAACATAGTTGGGAAAAGGCTAGGCAGATTATGATGTGTTCTATATATAAAAATACTAGAATATACAACTTGAACATAGTTATCGATTTTCATGCCACCTAGAACTAACTTCACGATGTATAACTGGCTAAATTCACTCTCATCATTTTTCTCCATCGCGCCAAAAGAAGTATAACTTCAAAAACTTACCCGGCGTCGTAAACTTCGAACGTCCGCTTTCACCGGATTATATGCTTCTGAATCAAAATCCCTAAAATTGAATTGATAATATTTTTTATTTGTCGTTCAACCTCCAATAGGTACGCTTCAAATTTAAATAAAGCTTGGCGATACACAATACCTACTGTTATCAGATTAACAGAACCTGAACATTAATTAGCTAAGAAATCGTTTTGTTGCTAACTATCATTGATTAATGATAGTTTCGAAATTGGTTGACTTTCCGCAAAATATTACTTTGAACTAAGTGAACGCATGCATGTTAAGTTATGAAAACCCCACTTTTAATGGAAACAGCTTTAAAAACAAATGTGCTCACCGACAGTACGTGGAGGGTAGTTTAGCATCAGATATCGAATGGAAGACATACGCCGCAGCTACGGAAGCCACGGTACAGCAAGAGATGGCGCGCACTATGGCATTTATGCACATAGCTATACCAATTCCTGTATATTGCAAAATATTGAGTAAATTAAAAGGTCTTAATTGTAATTTTTGTGATGCATAAAGTAATATAAAAATATAAACGATGGATGGAAATGATGGATGGTCACCTGCTATTCCTGCTAAGATATAATTGAATTTATGGAAGAGGACACGCGCCGACCCCAAAATTATTTGGACTTAACTTACCTTCAAACATGGGAATCATTCGAAAAGCACGACCAGGCCCGCTTATACTCCACTGTCCCAGGTATACTTCAAAGTGTCGCAAAGGGCTAGCGAGAGTTGCCACAGCGAGAACCAGAAACGCCAGAAAAAAAACTGAAATTTCATGGTTTTATTTAATTGTTTTCTTCAGAACTATCTACCTTGTTGGGATTCAGGTATTACGATAATACTGCATTCAATATTGTCCTTGTTTTTAATTTTTTTGTTGGCAATAGGCTCACTTCATACTAGGTACATGGGACTTATACATAACTTCCGAAATGTAGGTGTGTACTCTTACTCACACCTTTACCTAACCTATCGGGGATTATACGTAATCACGTAATGTGATGTTATGTAATAATTTTGATCAGACTGTTATTACTCTGCTGCTTGGACCATGCTCACGTAAAGAAACTAGATCTAAAGAAGCGACCCCACTTAAGCACGTGAAGCAGAATAGGATGGCACGGGAGGAAGGCACGGTCAGAAACAGCTTTGTCACTACAGTAGATGCAAAAAGACGTCAGTCACCTCCCTTTGGTTCTGACTATGCGATTCGACAGACATCTCGCACAAACATAACATTTGCTTTTATTACACAATGGTTTCTCTGTCCAGGTCGAGCAGTGCCGCGTCAACGCGTATGGTTGTTTTTTTTTCGGTTAGGAAATCATCAAATGACTTGTCCTGACTGTCAGACTTGTATGTACCTACTGACTTAAACCGATCCATGTTCCTTCTTTTGCCCTTTGTGTTTCGGGGCCGCGAAATCTGTTTCGAACCAACCCGCAGCCCTTGCAGGCAGTGGCCCGGATGGGCATCTTTGCTTTGCTGACTTCGCTTTGAGGTGCGCATGGAACACGAAAGCGCTGACGACACGGCCTGTCGTCACTAGACGTACGGACAGTGAGCTACCTATTGCTCACTGTCCACAGACCCGCGTCTAGGGTGGCCGGAAGTCGTGTTTTGTCTCCCCTACTGTTTGGACCCTTGAAAGATGCCTCTGACAACGACATATAATGTACACAGTGGCACAAACCAGGTATTGGTATGTACACAGATAGTATAGTCGAGCTAAACGAAAAGTGACTGAAAATTAGTTTGAGCTATGACAATTTACCTTAGAATAACTTACATATTTCGCCTGTAACTGCTGATGACGGTAGTCGGCAGTGCATGGTCATGAGCGCGCTTAGTGCGAGCGAACCAATGCGCAGATAGCGGCGGCCGCGCTTGCGCCTCCTGTTATTTCGGAGCGTTGCGTTATCCATTTCCGCGATGTGTGTCGTAGACCACACCATCGACCACTGACTCTGCTACACTTATCAATAACACTACTAAGTTAGTCGTATGGACGAAAAACTTTGTAGGAGTTGTCGTAAAAATCACGACAAAAAGTGTTTGTGTCACCTTCTTGTATTGTTCTACAAGTATAAGAGTGAATTGTAACAGGCTTTTATCCGATATAAGCATCATCATCATTTTCCTGCCCTTGTCCCATTCAATTTTTTTTATATTATCCGATATAAGCATACAAAACAATAGGTAATATTTATCAACTACATTTACATCTTATAGCTCCTAGTTGTGCAAGGAATGAAATAAAGCTATTAACTATTCTAATATCATATAGCTGAAGAGTGTTTGGTTAATCGCGCTTATTATCATACATCATTTTAGCACTGGTTTTAATAAAATATTTTAGTGTTGGATAGCCCATTTATCGAGGAAGGCTTTATAACATAGCTACGCTAGGGCACTTAGAAGCTGAACAGCGGGTAAAACCGCTGGGCACAGCTAGTCTAACGTAATAATTGATGCAGAGCCTTTTACCAAGTCTGTGAGCACAGTTCAATACAACAACAGCGGGGTTTTGGTGGGTTTAAGTTTTTTTTAACTTAATGTGCAGGATTCAAGTTTTACTATTAATTAAACAGAATTATTTCCTGGCTTGAAGGATGACGATTCATGAGGATGATTTAATGATGCTGAAATATCAATAATGGTAGGTATTGCTAAGCACACAACACCCGTGCGAGGTTAGTGTAGCTTACAAACAAACTAAGAATTACAAAAGTCCATACCGTATCTCTATTGTCGAATGTAAGAATTGTTTCCATTGACTGTTGCTTGCCTGGCGAAGCCATGGCTACTTCTAATTTGAAAGTTGAAAGGTTACAAAATATAAAATTTGAGCAAACTATGAAAATTTGGCGTAGAAATTAAAGAGGAAAATACTTATACCAAGAAATGTCAATCATAGTGTGACATTCCTTTTATACAGGCTGTCCCTTGAAATATCGGTTAAATGAAATTGTGGCGTGGGAAGGGTCATTTACAATTTTTGATGTTATACTTCTTTTGGCGCGATGGAGAAAAATGATGAGAGTGATTTGCGCGCTCACAGCGACATCGTGAAGTTAGTTATAGGTGTTCTAGTAACTATGTTCATGTTGTATATTCTAGTATTTTTATATTTAGAATACGTGTTTCATAATAAATAAATATTCTTTTGGTGTTTTTATTAAGCTATTGCATAGCCGAGGTTTGGAAATGGATGGGTTACCACAGTGGGCCAGGTTAAGCAACCCTCACCAAGGTTTGGAAATGGATGGGTTACCACACGGGGACAGGTTAAGCAACCCTTGCCGAGGTTTGGAAATGGATGGGTTACCACAGTGGGCCAGGTTAAGCAACCCTTGCCAAGGTTTGGAAATGGATGGGTTAGCACACGGAGCCTGGTTAAGCAACTATACTATACTATAATAACTAAAACTATACTATAATATACTTCTTTGGCGTATAGAAAAAAAAACAAATTGCTGTACCTAGTGATTAACGATAAATATAAAAAATAATCAAAAAAATGTGAGCCGTCACGGGACGCCTGGCAGATGTGAAACATCGACATTATTTTGTAGAAAAATCATGCAGAAAAGAACAGATTGTGATAGGACCTAAATATGTCATTGAAAACATCATTATTCTGTTTCATTATGTACTTACCAAAAGGACATCGTTTTCGTGTTCATCATCGTTTATGAATTCGAGGATCGAAGGCACTTTGAAATAAAACTATGTGGTAACCCATCCATTTCCAAACCTTGGAAAGGGTTGCTTTACCTGGCTGCGTGTGGTAACCCATCCATTTCCAAACCTCGGCAAGGGTTGCTTAACCTGGCCCCCTGTGGTAACCCATCCATTTCCAATCCTTGGCAAAGGTTGCTTAACCTGGCTCCGTGTGGTAACCCATCCATTTCCAAACCTTGGTGAGGGTTGCTTAACCTGGCTCCGCGTGGTAACGCATCCATTTCCAAACATCGGCAAGGGCTGCTAAACCTGTCCCCGTAAGGAAACCCATCCATTTCCAAACCTTGGCAAAGGTTGCTTAACCTGGCTCCGTGTGGTAACCCATCCATTTCCAAACCTCGGCAAGGGTTGCTTAACCTGTCCCCGTGTGGTAGCCCATCCATTTCCAAAGCTCGGCAAGGGTTGCTTAACCTGGTCCCGTGTGGTAACCCATCCATTTCCAAGCCTTGGGAAAGTTTGCTTAACCTGGCCTCCTGTGGTTACCCATCCATTTCCAAACCTCGGCAAGGGTTCCTTAACCTGGTCCCGTGTGGTAACCCATCCATTTCCAAGCCTTGGGAAAGTTTTCTTAACCTGGCCCCCTGTGGTTACCCATCCATTTCCAAACCTCGGCAAGGGTTGCTAAGAATAATATTTATTTATTATGAACCACGCGTTCTAAATATAAAAATACTAGAAAAAATCGCGACGATGGAGCTACTGAAAGTAACTGAAACTTTTAGTAACGCCATCAGGATGGAATTTGGTGTGGACAAATGTGCAGTCATGTATGTGAAACGAGGGGAGATTATGGAATCCGAGGGAATTCAACTCTCGGATTCCATACACCTCAGATCCCTTTCCTCATCCGAAAGCTATAAGTATTTGGGTATGTCGGAAGCGTTAGGCATTAACGTGGCTGACATGAAGCAACTGTTGAGGGAGCGTTTATTTGGTCGCCTGAAGAAGGTATTAAAAAGCGAACGACCATACAGCCCGTAGACACCTAATAACAGGCGACGGATGTCTGTCAACACATCTGACTAATAAATCTTATACAAGTCGCCACTCAACAATTTCGAATCAGTTTCGACCACTTCTGTGATCCGTAAACACTTCCGTGTTACCGTGTGGCCGCTTTATTGTAGCCATCCGAACTTGGTCGGGTTGAATTTAACTGACTGAATTTAATGACATGAAATTTTGCATGTGAATAGTTGAATGAATACACTAATTATTGGTCATACATTTTACCATGTAATTCCTTTAGAATGTCGTGATATTTGACTGCTTTGTAAACGGTCATCTATTCATGGTAAATTGTCCTATAACTCTTTAATTACTAACGGAATATCATTGATACTTGGCAACATGTTGCAGACACTTACAAGGTTTGTATAAACGTGAAAATCTAGACCCCAAAGTGCAGACTTTAAGAACTACGACCTAATAAGCGTTTATGACGGTTATATTTTTATCTTTAAAGCCCTGCGATTTTTTCTAAATCTGTTTTTACACAAATATACACAAATTCAAAACAATATATGTAAAAATCTACAGCTCTTTATGTAAGCGCTTAATATGAAAACTAGCTAATGGCCAAACGTTCGCGCAGCGGTAACTTGAATATCTCCGAAGTTTATGCATGCACTAATTTTATTCATACATACACAATTACACACAAATACACACTAATTTTAGACACATCAGTTTTCTTCTAAAGTGTATATTTCAAAAAAAGTTCCGCTGGGAGAACGTTCGCGCAGTGGAATCAGTTTTTGGTGAATTTCTCCACAATGGCTGCATGCACAATTTTTTTTTTACCATACACAATTACACGACGTCATACACTAAATATCTGCATAATTAAAATCTTTAAATTCAACAACATTCCGTTGCGCGAACGCACACCGTGTTACCGTATAAAAAACTCTAAAACAAAATATTACAATGGCCCCTTGTACAATACGTTGGTGTGTTAAAAACGGTCAAAATTTGAGTATCCGAAAAAACGGTATAACATTTCATCGGTTAGTTAATAATTACATAATCATAATTAAACAATTTTTTTTATATTAATTTCGGAGTTCAGCATAAACTGGCCATTGCTACAGGTGAAATTGTATGTACATGACGAGAACCTCGTGAAAGCTGAGAAAGAAAAACAATTAAAATATCTTGACTGTGCACACGAGATTGTTGACATGTGGAATGTGAACTCGGCTATCATTGTGCCGATTGTCATAACGGCCAATGGCTTAATTGCGAAGAGCCTCGACGAACATCTGTGGAAGCTCTCCTTAGGTGGTTGTATCAAGGGCCTGATTCAGAAGGCAGTACTCCTCGATACGGCCCGCATTGTGAGGAGGTTCCTGTATCTGGAGCCCTAACCACCGGTAGCTTGGACCCTGCTCCCGTTACCGGCGGAAACCTATTTTTATATCTTTAAATGTTTTTTTTTTAATTTATTTTCTAAAAAATATTTAAAAATGTAATTTTAAGATGAATTTTAAATGAATAAAGGAGAAAATACTAGAATATACAACTTGAACATAGTTATCGATTTTCATGCCACCTAGTACTAACTTCACGATGTCGCTGGCTAAATTCACTTAAAACCTCTGTGATGGGCCGCAATGATGATCTTTAAAAACAAAAACAAATATTGAGATTATTCGTTTATTAAATAATAATTTACATTATAGGTTCTTCAACAAGGTTTATCTTCTTAAGACCTTACTTGCTAATTCATGATATCCCACCATCAGTAGTTGAAAAAGAACTCACATTAAATAGTTAGGACGAACCTCGCACTAATGTGCAAATGTTGAATTACATAATTATACGCGTGTCAATTATTCCAATTCACACCTTATTACACTGACATAAGATCCGCATGACCCACGCTGGTGAGTTAAATTTATAACAATAAGTGGAAATTAGCTTACAACTAAATACTGTACAAACCAAAAGTTTTCAAATACGTTCGTGTATTGTCGACACTGGCGTAACAACACGTAAGCGCCGCTAAGATACCATTCGGCGCTGTGGCAGACAGCACCTAGCAGTGAACTGTTGCAGACCACCGGCCTCAGAATAACCCTAATAAATCATTTTGCAAAATAATTCGCAAACAAATCGAGGAATAGACACGATGAACACTCATTGCAATGTACATCATAGGACAGCATCGAGAAAGTTTATTTACAAAATTATATTGATAATTGCTTAAGTGTTTTTGGCGCATGAAGCGAAAAAGGCACCGTACGTATTTTCTTCACTTCACAAGATATACACACAGTCACACACACAGTTAATACTTGACGCCACGTTCCGGCGATCACTGCATCAAGGAACTCACAGCATGAGTTTGTCCCACAAATCAGTGGCACTGTACTTCGTGCTGTCAGTCCGGGCGGAGGCCTGACGTTATATGGCGTCGTACGCGTGGTGCTAGGGCGGCGGCGGCGCGGCCGGCTGCGGCGCCTCCTGCGGCAACGAGAAGTTCGTCAGCAGGTCGCGCACGGCCGGCCACAGCGTGCACTCCGAGTGCGACTGGTTGAACTCGTTGAACCTGGATACAAATATGTTCTGTTAGGGTTGCACTTGTATTGGTTTAGACATGTGATAAGGCAGGTGAGTAATAGCGATGCCCTGACCCCAATTTACGTGGGATGAAAGCAGGAAGAAGACATGCACTTGTCGGCGTTAAAATGAAACTGGTATACGAGTAGTTAAAAGAAGTCAGTGAAAATAACCTGTTTTGAAGGGCTTGCGTCTACGATTAAATGTATGAATATTTTTTTAAATTCATTTACTCCAAATAGTTTTTTACAAAAATTATCAACAGATATATTCCCAGTAAAGTGCAGCATTTTGTTGGCAGTGTTCTCACTGTGTGATAATGTTAATATAATTATCATGGTTCATTTTTAATTATTTAGATTTTGAAATTGTATTTTGCTTTAAGTCTGGACGCTCTTACTGTGCATGTGCAAATGATGTAAATACGATTTTATAATATTCTAATTTAAAAGAGTGTTCATGGAGTTTCTTCTTCATAGAGATCAACGCTTTGGAATGGGCAACTACAGTACTTCCACAAGTTATTATGTCTTGTGACCGGGACTGTAACTTTAACATTTTGTTATTTGACATTCAAAAGTGCCTGTAATGGTCTAATTGAAATAAATGATTTTGATTTGATTTCACGACGATATGCATGCCCGACATGCAAGCTTTTTAGCATCACAATTAATGAACTACAATGAACCTAAACTTAAATAATGTTTCTACAACACTTTTTAAAACCAATTTTACATGCCATTCAGGTCTATATTGGTAGTTCATTCAACTTTTGATTGATTGATTCATGATTTTTGGAACCACAAATTGATTTGTTGTTTTACGAGTTGGGAATACTCGTTTTAGGGTTCCGTACCACAAAAGAAAAAAGGAACCCTTATAGAATCACTTTGTTATTCGTCTGTCTGTCAAGACCCATAATTTTCAATTCAATTCAATCATTTATTGCTTCTCACATTTTGGGAACGCGTTAACGCGGAATCGAGTTGAAATCAAAACCATTTATTCAAGTCGATGCAATCATTGATATGGCAGTTCATGTCGCAAGTTCGCGAGTCCGACTCGCACATGACTGGTTTTCTTTTTTAAATGTCCTCATTTTTGGTATGTATCTATGGAATCTAGGTATGTACCGTTTGAGATGCAAGCTGACGGCGATGAGGTGCGGCTGCGCGTTCTGCTTGTCGGCCAGCTGTGTCACGTTCAGCTGCATGTCGTACACCAGCGGCAGTACCAGCTGGGTGTCGCCGCGCGTCAGGCAAATCTGTACACAAACAAACGTCATCGATATCGGGTTAGAGCTAGTCATTTGTCTTAAAGGTTGTTGTTGATACATCTAAATAGATTTTGTGGCACACAATAATATCAAGGTACTAGCTGGACCCGCGGCTTCGCCCGCGTGATGATCAAAAAAAAGTTTCCTATGTGTTATTTCAGACTATAATCTACCTCTGTGACAAATTTCATCAAGATCCGTTCAGCCGTTTTTACGTGAAAGAGTAACAAATATCCATAAATCCATCCTCACAAACATTCGTATTTATAATACTGGTAGGATTGGCATTACAAACAGTTATAATAGTGCCATATTATACGTAAAGATGTTGCATTCCAAACAGTAGTGCATAGTAGTACTGTATAAAGACCAATGGACCAATAGGTCGTCTAAGTAAAATGATCGCGAGGTGTTAGGATTCTCAACGAAACTTTTATATTGCACTACATACAACAATACTACATAAAATATAATCACATGTCTTGATGTCACAGCTCCGACTTACTCACAAGTAACCCGTTAAATTCGTGCTAACGGTTTGCATATACCATAGTAATATATTGTTCTGTGGAGCTATAGCGCTAAAACATAATAATAAGGACTCACAAAGAAGAGTATCTTGTGCTTCGCCAGCAGCACGGCGGGCTGGCCGGCCGGCACGATGGGCGGCGCGGCGGGCGGGATGCGCAGCGCCCAGTGCAGCGCCCACAGCGCGGGCGCGGCCGGCGCCAGCTCCGCGCGCATGAGCGCCACCAGCGAGCCCAGCGCGGCGCCCGGCGCGCCCCACGTGCGCGTCCAGCCCTGCAGCGCGGTGGCGCGGTACGGCGCTATGGCCACGCGCTGCTCGAAGAACTTCTCCATTACCTGACCGTAACGAGAGTGCCCATTCAAATCATGTCATGTTTCGATCCACTTATTAAGTATTACACTGTCTTAAGAGGTTTTAAGAGGCGAGCACACATTCCAACTTCAATTAGTAGAGTGGTTTACTTAAAGCATAATCGGACGAAACGTGAAAAAGGACCAGGACGAGATTGGACTCACACTATTTATAAATTAACGAAGTATCATTCACTTGCGAGTTAATGTTTATTATAACTAAGAGTTTATAAGAAGATTATCTAAAAAATATTGAATGACTAGATTATGGGAATTACAAGTTAGAAACGATTTTTATTTTCTTATAAATAAGTCATCATGCAGTTATTGAACGCACTGTATTTCGAATTACATTCCAACCTACTATTTATATTATTTACGTTCTCACACTAGTGGATATTTACGGTTGTAATTTTTTTTAATCTATACTAATATTATAAAGAGGAAAGATTTGTTTGTTTGTTTGTTTGTAATGAATAGGCTCCGAAACTACTGGACCGATTTCAAAAATTCTTTCACCTTTGGAAAGCTACATTATCCCCGAGTAACATAGGCTATATAACATCACGCTACGACCAACAGGTGCTGAGCAGCGCGGGTGAAACCGTGGGGAACAGCTAGTGTCTAATATTTTCTGTGTGATTTTATGGATTATTGACGACTTGGCTTTGCGTTTGAATAAGAGACATACTATTACTATGCTCAAAATGTTATCTACACACGCAAATAGAATTCCCTGAATTGACAACAAATGACCTAGAACTAAGTAAGTAAGTACCTATATTTGGCTAGAGAGATACAGAACTACGATGATGCTGTTAGGAAATAATTATTATCTGATTGAACACCTTTGTGAATCTACATAGGTATTACATAAAAAAAAATTGTATTGTTAAATATGCAACCTTGAATTTCATTTTTCTCCCTTCCTCTACGACTTACTGCCCATTTGCTTTTTTTTCTACTTTTATATAGTTCTACAACTAGGTACAAGTTTCTATACGGTACGGTACTCCTAAGAATGGGTCCCATTGTACTAGTGTCCCCGCCATCCTTCTTTATAACTGAGTAGGTAGGGTGTGATGACAAACCACCAAAAATATATTCGCCGACAGATATAACGTCGATCAACCGCTGTGTTCCGCTGTTATCTGTTCCCCGTATTGTAATTAACCGCTGCTCCGTGCAACTCGTGAATAGTTTAGCAAATACGATACCTGTAAGTCATCTGCCGACCAGGCCTCCTTGTTGTGGTCGGGCAGCGGCGTGAGCTGCAGGTGCAGCGACTGCATGTGCTGCGGGTGCAGCGCCACGCGCCCGGCCAGTCCCGCGCTCTCGCACCGGAACGTCAGGCTCGTCGCCTCTACCGATACCAGCGTCAACTACGCGGAAATAAAGTCAATGTAATGGTCATGACACGTAGGAAGACGAAGAGGTAGGTACACAACATAATTATTTGACAAAATGATTGTTTTTTTTTATAATAGTGTAGTCAACGCTATCACGGCAAACCGCATTGAATTGAAGTACATCATTTGTTTTGCGCCTCCACTTGCACTTTGAGGAACCTGTCCGAACCACTACCGATATTGTCAATATGGCAAACTCGATAACTAAGGAAATAAACACAATGATGAAGAAAATTTGTTATGCTATAAGTTATAGTAAAATTATTCGTAACAAGACTCACAAACTCCTCCTGTTGCACGAACCGCTGCAGCGTGCGCTTCATGTAGACGCAGGCGAGGAAGCGCTGCACGGGCGCCAGCGCGGGCCCGGGCGGCGCGCCGGGCGGCGGCTCGGCCGGCGTGCACAGCGTCTCCAGCTTGCACACGCTCAGCGGCGTGGCCGTCGCGCCCGCCCAGCCGCGCGCGCCGCCGCCCGACACGCGGGAACTCGACGAGCTAGCTTGAGGACCTTGCGATCAAACGTCGGATATTCTAGTTTAATACTTTAGTACTATAGAAAGCTGATTCATTTTATTTGAGGGTTGCATACTGTGATACTATATTTATTTCCAACCCTCGATCTTTATAAACGAAACGGCGGCCGAACCAATTGGCGTGTGTTTATTTTTTTGATAAAATGGGAAATGGTCAGTCAGTGGACTCACCTTTATGATCTATATGATGTCTGGGCGACGGGTGGTGTCCGGGCGAGGGCCGCGGCAGGGAGGGCGATGCCGGCCACGCGGTGAAGGGCGACGTGGGGGGTGGGTGCGGGGACGCGGCGGGCGCGGCGTGCGGGGACGGCGCCATGGGCGACGCGGGCGACGCTGACACCCCGCCGCCTGCGCCCGCCCCCGCTCCGCCCGCGCCTCCCGGCGGGGACGTGAGGTTGAACGATCCGCCTCCCATCTAAAAAGATGGAACAACCATTGTAAAATTGGTTTAGTAAAAATGGATTAAGACATAGAATACAGTAATAAACGTCATTTTATACTTATTCGTATTGTTTTATTTTATTTTCTGATATTTTTAATACTACCTGAGCAATAGGGAAAAAACAATATTATTTACAAATTAGCTATCAATCATCTAACACGATTCAGTTAACTGCATTTTTATGTTGAGAATAATAAATCAGCTTATTTACTATACGAAAATGGCAAAACACAAGTAAATTAGAGGTTTAAAAATAACCCAAAAAATTAGACCAATAGATAAAAAAAACAGCAATTTCTTGTAATTTATCTTGAAAACGGTTTAGTTTGGGGTACCGTGTTTCATAGAGAAATCAGTCATAAATGATGGAAACAAGCACCTCTTAAAGGATGTAGATCGACATACCAGTAATATAAATATTAATTATTAATTTATATATTCGTAATATATACATTAATTATTAATTTATATGTTAGTAATATATATATTATTATATTTAATAGTATATTCGACGAAGAGACTAGTTACCTGGTGCTGCGCTGGCGACGCGGGGTGCGGCGTCACGGGGGCTGAGTGCGGTGTGTGGGCCTGCGGCGGTGTTAGCGGCGCCGGGAAGCGGAGTCCACCTATTTGGAAATTAAAACTAGTCTGTATAACTGAACATAATTCTATTACATTGCAAGATGTCGAGTGGTCGCGCAAATCAATAATAGGCAAACTCGTATAGATGTAAACTCGTATAACTCATATAGATGCAAATTTTGTCAGATTTAAAAGCTGATGCAATTAAAATTTCTTCATATTTTATATTTGTGAATGCTTGAAATATCAAGTATTCACAAATAGTTATAGAGCAATATAAAATAATATAGTTCTATAAAAATACATCAATCAACAATTAAAAGCATGTGCACAAAAAAAACATCCATTTAGATCTGTGAAGGCATCATTTGATTGTTACCTGGCGGCATCGGTGACATGGGTGACGGCGGGTTGTCGTCTTCAGCCAGCAGTCTTGCGCTCATATTGTCTTCAACGTACCGCGATAAGAATGCCTGCGAATCAATTTATAGGTATTTAACGAATTACAGAAATGTTTTTATCACCCCTCTGGGAGCTTTGAACACAGACAACATGAGGATGACTGTATCATCTCACTCTGTTGTAATTGACCTATGTAAACAAATAAAGCATTCGTATTCAAATTATCATTATTCGAGAAACTAAATATTGCGTGCACATGCAGAATTCAAGCAAAGATTTTTATTTTATTTTTACTTTT
This sequence comes from Ochropleura leucogaster, assembly GCA_958449745.1. Lineage (NCBI taxonomy): Eukaryota > Metazoa > Arthropoda > Insecta > Lepidoptera > Noctuidae > Ochropleura > Ochropleura leucogaster. The sequence continues at coordinate 11,406,788 of OY288203.1, read as the reverse complement.
CATAAATGAGAGAGTCTGTGAGGGGGGATGAATGAAGGGAAATAAATTGCCACACAAATAGCTTTATAATACATCGGATACTTTTTGTCCCAGTAGTGAGATGCTGTAAGATAGTTTTTGAAGCATATGGGAGACACACACGTTCTACAACTACACCACACCGCAGCAACAAGTGATCAAGCACTGGGTGTATGTATAATGACAGCACGGTTGGCGCAGTGGCTAACCAATTGGCTACTGCTGAAACGCACACACGATACAAAAGAATTTCCTTGTAAACATCGATGTGGTTGTATTGTCCCTAGAAGTTGCAATGAGGTTAGGTCATGACTAGTGTTTGCAGACACAAATCGAAAGGTGATTGCAGGAGTTCGCCTGCGCGTCGTTGCGGCTGGCCGCTAGTGCGCGATGTCGCTGCTGGTTGCGATGTTCGTTATGGTCCACACTGTTAAATTTGGCGGCAAAATCTGCTACGTGTAAATAGGGTAGTTGACACCACCAATCTATTGATATACTTTTTATGAGCTGTCAAAACGCGCTTCCCCCATAGATTTCTAAAAATCTAATTTTAAAGTTATTTTGAAATGAATGGAGTTCTCAGGTCTAGTCTAATAAGGTGTTCTTTCAGAAAAATTGTGTTTTTAAATTATTGGTTAATGGTGTCAACTACCCAATTACGTACGCGTTGTTATTGTGGTCAGTGTGGAACATGCCATACATAACTGGCACATTAGCTATTTTATTGTCACAATAATCGGCACGCATTTCTAATTTTCATACAGTTGGGTTGTAGTGGGGAAATTGTGTAACATTGATAGTTTAAACAAATGCTTTAACATTAGTTCGTCTCTTTATCATATCGATAAATCGAACATTTTTAATAAAGGGTGTAATAGTAGCCTTGAGGAAGTCAAAAGACACGAGTTTTCTTTATCACGGCGACCATTTTTTGTACAAGACCTGGGAACCTTCTCTTTACGTTCACAGTATAATGCTATAACTTTACTTTAAATACCTTTCAACCCAAACATAATGGTTAAGAGCTTAATATTGGGTTCTAACGTAAAATTGATTTATCATTAAAAAAAAGGTTTTACCCAAAAATATATTTGGCGTACAGTTATTCAGTCTGATGTACAGAATGCATAGTTAACGGTTTCTTTAATAATTGGTTGACCTTGTATGTGGATTAGTAAAATGCATTTTTTTTTCAAAATTCTGAAGCCACAATGGAATAACTATGAATGTTACGAAATAAGAAAGCAGTTCTTCTTGTATGCATATAAATAATCAAAAAACAAAATAAGATGTGTTTTTACCTTCAATCCGAGAGCAGGAGCGAACTCGTCGACGATAGTGTTGCGCTCGAACTTAGAGTATGATCCATCGCGTATTGTGATGACTCCGCCGCCGCGGATGCCCACTTCTAGAGAGTATGCACCCGCATACACTATGCGGATCTAATACCATAAATAGACAAAGTTTCATATTTAATTTTAGAAATTTGATAGAGGAAGTTAAAATACTTCTATTCATTTTAAATTTATCCAGGGCAATCACTTTACGGTGGCAATACATGTAATATGGACGGCAACTGTGAAACGAATAACTCTAGCACACCTAATTCAGATCATGGTCATTGATTGAAAATCTGTTATTGTCATTTTGTATTTCAATATATCTTAACTACAATTGTTACATTGGGACTTAATTATGGTCACACAATCTACAATGAAGCTGCGACCGCTGTCCGGCGTCCCCATTACTTGTGTAAACAGTATTTTTTATTCTATATTTCTTCTAGTCAAGTTGTAACCAACTTCTAACCAACACCTTGAACTTGAGAAACTGCATTTCATACATCACTTAAGAACTGTCAATTTAAATGCTACCAATGTTACTGACCTTCCTCCAGGAATGCGCCAGCAACGTGAAAGTGGGCGTGGGCATGAGCGTGCGCACGTGGTGCAGCCCGAGCTGTGGCAGCGTCGGCAGCCGCGACAGCGCCAGCAGCGGCCCGTACGTCTCGCGGAGAACCACGCCGAACGACATCAGGTCTTTGTGACTGCGACCAATCATACATTGATTCACATTTAAACTTTATGTGCAGTAGTAGTAGTGCAAATGCGGAATTAATACTACAAGGCAGTCAACCTTTAGGTGAAATAGGATACTAAACTAAAAATAAAGTAAGATATTTTGAAAAATTCCAGTTCTAGGAGTAGTGAAACATCTAATAGAGCCAATCATGTTGGTAACAAGCGCTCGGCCGGGTCCGATGAGCATTGTAACACAATACCTGTTGATGTAATGGTCGAGGTGGTGATGCAGCAGATGGTGCGCGTTGGCGGCGGGCTGGTGCGCGGGCGTGGCCAGCGTGTAGCGCTGCGAGCTGGCGGACCACTGCAGCACGGCCGTGGCGCGCTGGGCCGTGCCGAACCCGACCACCAGCGAGCGGTACGTGTACGAGCGGATACACACGCCCGACCACAGGCTCTCGCGTTCTATACCACATTCATTTAAGCTATTAATATCTTCATCTATACTAACATTATAAAGAGAGAGTGCAAATTTCGTAAGTTTGTACTTATGTGGAATTTTTCACAGGGATAATCTGTGACCTGGATTAGGTTAGAGAGCTGCTGAATTATCTACGGGTTGCATTCAGAAAGAGGTTTGTGACTAAGTGTACAATACACCGCTTATGCTACACTATATATGAACAAAATGATAAAGCTAATTCACACAGAAAAGTGTGCATACCTTGTGCTGGTCTGAGCATGAAGTCGTGTAGCAAGGTGTGTAGATGTACAATCGCAGCCCAGTCCGCGAGGAATGCGTCTGCTGTACGTCCTGCGTCGGTGCCCAGGTCGTATTGCAAGTACACGCAACGACGCTCACCTGTTGGACGGATGGACATAGACGCAAATTAGAATAGTGTGGACTGATAACTTGATGAGGTGAAAGGAATCGGGTAGTATAGGCGATGAACATCTGTTTAATACTTTTTAACACCCTTGCTCGTAAAGCTGATGTAATTCCACCGGTGTTAAATATGTAAAGAGGGTCATAAAAAAACGCGTGTGTTATCAAAGCAAATAGTTAAGTTATAGTCCATACAAATTCCATAACAGTATTATTTGCTATTTCAAATTTGGAACTGATCGCCGCCGCACGACTCCAGCTAGTGAGCAGCGCGCTGTTGCTATTTTTTTTTCTTTTAATTTATTTAAAGGGTTTTGTCGCTTAGCGCTGTTGCTATTCAAATTTCGAACTAATTCGAAAGTAGGCAGCGCTAGCTCGTTGTTAAAATGGCGGGAAAGCAACAGTGTGCATTCACAGATTGAGTTTATTTAAAATGTTTTTTTCTGTTTCCTCGCAAATGTGTTAAAAAACGTCGTACGATATACGTGCGTATTGGTTATAACATGCTCGGCTCAATTACGGCCTCGCCTTCGGCTCGGGCTGAAATTCCGACTCGCATGTTATAACCATCTTAACGCACTAATATCGTAATGTACTATACCCTGTTCCCGTGGGTTAGGTGTTCGCACGGGTGAGCCATGAAACACGATTTCAGCGGTCCACACGCGCGTCTGGTTCTTGTTGGTGAGCCGGATGGTGGCGGCCAGCAGGCGCTCGCGCAGCGCGGCGGCGGCGCGGGCGCACGCGGCGCCGGGCCGCGGCAGCGACACCACGCGCATGCCCAGCGCCGACCCGCTCCACTCGGGCTGCACGCCGCCGTGCGTCACGCCGCGACTGGCCAGCTGGTGGAACAGAACGACATTAATATATAAACATGTGCCTCTTCCCATGATAGACGACTACATAATATCTTTCGATCCTTGCATAAGTACTTCTTTTGCGACGTCTACGTTTATTAATCTGATCATTCATACGCGCAAATTGTAGTAAAAAGAATTGTTATCTTAAAAAGTAATAATAATACCAATATATTATCTGTCCCACAATTGGGCAAAGGCCTATTCTCGTACATACGTAAGATACTAGAATTGATCACCACGCTTGCTAAAGACGGATTGGCGATTTCAGACGTCTATTGATTATAAGTCCAAGTTCCCTCACAATTCCTTCACCAATGTTCAAGATACACTTAGAAAAGAACATATGAATTGAAAAAGCCACATTGGTACTTGCCCACTCATGAACCTACAACAGCTTTGTGCGTGAGAGACGAGGCATTATCCAAAACTGTAACTATCTGTTCCTGGTGAGATGACATTGTGTATACGCGAAGTTGTCTTAGCTTTGTGACGACAGGTTAAATGACAGGTCAACAGGACCCACAAAAGCTAGCCTTCTATTATCTATTCGATTCGTACAGGTATTTCTTCCGAAGTTCGGAATAGCAGTTTTTAAAGAATAGCACCAAGTTCGCATCGTCACTCCTTACCTCCTGTGCCAGGTTGACGAAGGGCACGCGCTCGTCGGCTGCGGCCACGACATGCGCGAGCTCGGGTATGAAGTACGCCGGCTGTCGCACGCGCACGGCGCGCTGAGATGCCACTGATAACTTGCGCTTGCCCGGCTGCATACCTGATTTTGTAAGCACAAATATTACATATCATATACAACAAAGTGTTACAGTTAACACCAAAGTGGGTTCTGACAATATGAATAGCAATTGCAGATGCCGTGATGGATACTTATACCTTTAATATCAACGTATAATTATAATCATTGTCCAAAATCAGCACCGACTCAACTCAAGCCATTATGGATTCTTTGTATAAGTCAATATGGAGTGAATCGGGATTAACAAGTAAAAATGGGCCATCAAAGAGAAAGACTCCCTTACAAGGTAACATCAAAACTCGTGAACACTTACCGGGTGTATCGAGCGGTGTGAACGGTCCGTGAGTGAGAGTGAACGTGTCCAGCTCAACTAAAGAGTTTAGCTTCAAGTAGGCGCGCGGTGCATTCGCCGGCGTCGACGAATTGTTAGCGGAGCCCTGTTACATTCAAAATATACAGTAATTGGTCATCAAGTTTTGTGTTAGGGAGTTATTGAAATAGATTTTCATTTTATTAAATAATAAACCTTATACTAAGTGTCTTAAAGTACAAAAGTGCTTGCGTAGGGGTGTTGCAACTGCGAGACAAGTCTCGGCCACTGAACACGCGAGTCTGTGGACGATGAGCAATGGGTATCTTACCGTTCTTCCGTCTAGTAGTACTAGACGACAAACAACATGCGCCTCAAATGGAAGTTAGCCAAGCCCACTGCCTGCCGGGGTTGTAGGTTGTTCGAAAGTGATACCTAATATTAAGTTACATTTTTATGCACATACCTCGTCCTCGCACTCTTCCGGAGTACACCGCTTGGCGCCGGCCAGGTGGAAGGACAACGCCACAGAGCAAGCGCTGCCACTGTTGGAACTGTTGCTGGTCGTAGCTGTGCTGCCGGCAGCTACTTCTTTCATCTCCACTATCTAAACAATACGTTATTACAGGATTTACTGTCAAGAGTGATCACAATTTCTTGAAGGTAGAGGTCCATCTCATCATCTTCTTCCTGCCCTTGTCCCATGTTATTTGGGGTCAGCGCAACACATTATTTATTACATTTTCCCCCGTCAATCGTTACGCTATAATTTACTCCTTTTCTCATATCATCAATCTGTACTTTTTAAAACCAAAATGAAAATAGAAACTAATGTCACTTTGTCCCTCTGCCAAAGTATTTTTTATAATTTGAGAACCTAAAGGACGCCTATAGAATATGTAGTTAGCAACATACTTATTAGCAAAAGAAACAGTATTTATCCGACTTGTGTTTATCATACAGTCGTGGAGGAATGGTACACCAGCATTAGGATTCTTATATGCTGTTTTATATTTTGTGCTTTAATTATAAAATGTTTACATAAGTGTTTTGCTAATACTCACCAGTATATGATCAGTATGTCTGTGCAGCGTGACGTAGAGTCGGTCGGGCGACAGCTTGGTCAGTGGATGGTCGGGGCCGTGCAGGAACGGGAGGTGCTCGCACACGCTCGCGGGGAGGTGCTGCAGAGTCTTCTCACAACGACGAGCTACTAGCCAGAACCTGGGGATAATAGTACGTTTAAAAGAATTGCACGTTTCATGACTAGGCTTTAAAAACATGGGATGTTGGGAGATGATTATATGAGTTTCTTTTAAAAACATTACCCACTCTAGGAATATCTGCTGTATTGTTTACAAATCACAAATTCTGTTAAGTCAGTCTTGGAAAAACTACTACAAGTCATCCAAATATTTGCTCTGTACAAGAATAGATCCCGCGACACAGCAGTCGGTCGCGTAGCTATTGCCCCGACAGTGTTGTTTAAGATTGCAAATTACATTCAATCAGTCACAATATTGACTGATGGTGAATGGTGGTTGAATGATGGTGGAGAGTGTAATGCTATATCGAAAGTCTAGATTTCACGTCACTTCGAATTAGTATAAAATCTCTATCTCTATTTTTAACTTTAATTATAGTGCTGAAGTAACATGCTAACGTTACAGTCACAAACCCCTGAACTTAAGAGATTAAAATAACCTTAGTTGCGTGAGCAGCGTCTTGATTTGCGTAACGTTGGTGGCACCGAGCGCGTTGGCGAGCTCGGGCATGCGCGGCGTGGCGGGGTACGCGGGGACCCGTGCGCGCAGCCGCCCGCCGTGCGCGCCCACGCACACCAGCAGCTGCTCCGCGCGCAGGCAGGGAGATACTACCGAACAAGCTAGCACACATGGCCACCCACTCACGCTGCATTCCACCTGAGGAACGAAGGATAGTTATATTTTTATTTCGGCTGAGAAGGTAATGCTGTTCACTTTTGAAGACTTTGTCACCTTAATTATGCTATTAGGGCGAGAAACGAGTCGAGATAGCAACTTAAAACTACACGTAGCGTTAAGCGTTTTATAAAATACTAGCTGTTCCCCACGGTTTCACCCGCGCTGCTCAGCACCTGTTGGTCGTAGCGTGATGTTATATAGCCTATGTTACTCGGGGATAATGTAGCTTTCCAAAGGTGAAAGAATTTTTGAAATCCGTCCAGTAGTTTCGGAGCCTATTCATTACAAACAAACAAACAAATCTTTCCTCTTTATAATATTAGTATAGATCTAACACAGTAGTATTCAAGTATTGTTAAAGCTTTAATAGTCCTGCTTACCCCCATATCATTAAGCAGCACTTTAAGGTCATTCAGCCTCTGCCGGGAGCGCACGTGCACGGTGTGCGCCAGCAGACGTTCCATGGAGGGCGCGTGCGGCGTCAGCGCCGTGGCCACGCGCTCGCCGCCCGCCAGCGCCGGCACGTGCCACACGCACAGCTGAGAGCCTTCCGCGCCGATGATGAGGCGGTAACCCAGCTCGCAGCCTAGCTCCCTGAGGAGAAACGTTGCATCATAATGAGATCTGTCTATCAAGACTTATTATCGAGGGATGCCTCGATAATAAGTCTTGATAGACAGATCTCATTTCAAGATTGGCTACAGCTGTTAGAAGTTGTCGCCCCTTCAAAGTCGCGACACAAGCTAGAATCTTGTCTTCCGCATCCAGTCTACCCTATTGGCCTTTTATCGTTATTAGTCCTTAAAGCCAGTCATCGAGTTAATCATATTTAATTTTATCTTCGAGTGTGTATACCCTAGGCTATTTGTTGTTGATTTATTGTAAAAAGATAGTAAGAGAAGATGTGTAAAAATAATATTAGGAGAGGTGTTTTCTTATAGAATAATTAAAAACTTCATTTAAAAGAACTTTCAATCTATTCTTTTTTTAAAAAAAACGTTGCCCCATACTAGGAATTTCTCCTGAATCGTGGGTGCGTTTACAAACATTTAAACTCACATACACAAACAGCCAGACCCAAAACAACTATCTGCAGGTCATACAAATATTTGTTCCCTGCGGGAAGCGAACCCGCGACACGCAGCGCAGCAGTCGATCGCTCAGCCACTGCGCAAACCGTGTCGTCAACATTCAATCTCTTAATTCAAATTCTGTATTATAACATCAACATACCTCCAATAGGAAACCTGCAGCTTCTGTCCGGGCGTGTACCTATCAACTTGTAGATGCTTGGACAAGCGGTCGCGACACAGCCTCAGCGTCTGCGTATACAAGAGCTCAAGCGAGAGCGAGCGACAGAAGTAGCGCAGCGCAGTCAACGCACCGCTCAGACCGGCCGCGGCCAAGCGCGCCTGTGCGACGCCGCGCAGCCATGCCAGTTGGGAACTGTGTACTAGGGGTTTGCCCTCTGAAAGGTTTTTTATAATTAGTGAGAATCAGTCGCAAAGGTCCCGCTAGGGCCACTGCTCTGGGGGTTGCGGGTTGTTCGAAAGAGATACTGCGGCCCCAGAACACAAAAGATAAAAGGCGTCTCCTGCACTGGTCGGGATGATTTCCCATCCGAAAAAAAGGTAGTAGGTATTAGTCACTAGACGTTTTTGCTGAGAGTTTTCTTTTGACCCTGAATGCGTCGGCGGCGGCATGCTTCCTTCACCTGTATGTGTTAGTCAGCGTGCCTGTGATACGAAGACGCCACAAGACTACCCAAACACAGGGACACAAATTAATATGATTGGAAAAAAATAATTATGTAGTTAGTTTTGCTTAGGAAATGTCAAGCTATTACACTTCACTAATAAATTCGTTTTATTGCTAAATAATATTTTATGTGCATTGGTTCTCGTAAAAAATATTTCAAAGTTACAGCTTTTTTTTGCGGATGGCATGTCATCAAATAACTTCCCCCATCTCTAGGTGTGAAAATATCTTGGTGAGGTGGTAATTTTCTTTTGATGGTGCTATGTATCGAGTTTTCGCCCGACCCGGGCGGAGCGGGAGGAGTGTCAGGCTTGTACTGACTAAAACCCACCCATGTTCCTTCTATATATCTTTAGGCTCTGGGGCGGCGGTATCTCTTTCGAGAAATCCGCAGCCCCGGCAGGATGTTTCATAGTCTTACCTCCTGTTTCACTATCTTGTATCAATATTGCTATGTCCAACAATCGCCAAGGCAAGTTGGGTGCATCTCCCATTACAGTTAGTGAAACACTGAATTCCTGGCCCACAGTAAATGTCGCACGCCCATTTTCAACCTACAAAAGGATTTTTTATTACTGTAAATATCAAGGAGTTGAGAATTTTAAGTCATTAATTTTCTTATTAGAAGAACTGCAATATTGATCCTAAATCCATGCAATTGAAGTGAACAGTAATATTTATGAAATGATTAGAAAATGTATAAGTATATCAAAGAATTCTAAATATTTTCATTTTAACCTTGTTTTTTTTAAAATTGGTTAACTATATTTCTTTCAGTTTTTCAATTTATTTTACTATATTTTGAGCAATTTTTCTTGATTACCAGGTGAATGCAAACCACAATTGGAAATAATATTAGATTAGTCACACAACCTTATATTGCACCACAGTTTTTAATTTGTCTTCACAATAGATTTTAAACTACTACCTATAGATTATTGTTAAGTGTTTTACCTCACACAAACATACCTTTAAGTTCCTTATATCACTGGGCAAGGATGCAGTAGTAAGGCGTTGGCGCACAACATGCGCAAGAGCACGCAATGTAGTGCGGCGCTCGCCAGCTGTTAGAGATGGAGGAGGGACCAGCCGTTCTCTGATAACAGCAGGCAATCTACTGTATGTGCCTAAAGTCAATACTTCCACTGCTGCAGCCATGTGGAAAGTTGGTAACCTGGGAATAGAAAACATGCATGGTTGCATGTATAAAAAATAACCTATATTAACATCAATAAGCAGCAGAGTCTTGGTCTACTATCACAGAATAATGATTCTGTTTAATTCTCTTTATTACCAGGATTTTTTTCAATTTTCTTTGGTTATGACAAAGTTTTCATTTAGGTTATTTATATTGGATGTTGCAGGCAAACCTATTAATTTTCACAAGTTATACTGTACAATGAAATGTAATGAAATAAATGAAATAGAACAGTTTGAAAATGTATATGTATACTCGAGAGTGTTGAGTATACATTTATTCTTACTGTACAGAAATAAAAAAAATGTCTAGCCTTAGAAGCATAACCAGCAGAACATCTTAAAGATGTAGAAGCACTTTCAGGAATCGAAGGGTCAAATCATATACTGTTGGAAACTTGTAGAAACTTTAACCTTGCATTGAGAGTACAATACTCAATAACCTGAGAACTGATTAATAAAACCTTAGCCATATCTCTGCCACTAGCTCTCAGTACACTCATTGGTTGACCTAAATAAGTGAATAAGTTAGTTCAGCATTTTGGTTGACTATAGATACTATTGATTATAGATTCTTAATTCAGGACAGACTTAAAACCACTACAAACATACCTTGCGTGAACTAGGGTCTCTCGGGCAACTCTGGCTAAAACATCAGCAGTCTCAACAAACAGCAAGGCTTGCTTGTCGAGAAATGCCATAATGTGTGCTGAGCGGTCCACTTTAGTGGCACTGCTTGCCCACTTCACAAGGGCCAACAAGCGTACAAACAACTGCCGTGTTCGCGCGCTGAATTTGTATATCTCAATTTTGCGTTCCATGTCCGTTTTACGAGGTAAACTGAAGTGAGAAAAAGCTATTAGCAACCATGTTCAGAAATTTCATTTAATGTTGACCATGATAATATGATTATACTTACAGCTCAGCCAATACTGTGAGTTCATCGTAGGTTCTCTGTACGATAAAATCTATAAGTAATGCTAGAGATATGGAGCCGCCCCGGGCTCCACCACCTTCAGCTCCTTGGGTACATCCTTCTATTGCCACAGGCACCATGGTGATGGTTGTTGTTTACCAGAATAACCAAACCTTCATTTGACAATCACATTTATACTCTTATTATGAATAAACACACATTTTTTTTTTGTGCCAATTGTAGAAAAAAGTATGTTTTTACAAGGAATACAGAATTATAAACGCGAGACTTTTCATTCTTACTGTCACCATCATTTATTGATTGATTGAATGAATGAGAATGAATGGAGTTAATTAATCAAAGACAAAGAGTTTTTATTAAGCGTAGTTTAGTTAAACTGACTAATTGATTGATTATCGAGTTTTTTAATTTTCCCACTTTCATTTTATTATACTCGAATAGTTAAAAGTAAATAATAATTTATGAAAAGATGTTTGTGTGCACTTTCAGTCTCATATTAAATTTGTTTTATTTGGCCACGACCACGAGCTTGTAAGCTAGTTTTAATCATCTGTGGTCTTGAATGACCATAGATTTATTATTCAAAAGTTCAAACAGGACTGAGTTCTCCAAAATTTGTATCATACAAAAATAAACTATAATGTTTATTCTGTAAGTTTACTTTTGTAAAACTATCATTGCCTAGGCGAAGGAGAAAAACGGAATGAAAATGAATCAACTTTCCGTTTTTCATGTTTTGTTTAAGCTCCTGAAAAGTTAACTGTTAAGAACTTAATTGCTCTAATATTTTTGCAAGAATGTAAGCTTTCATTCTGCAATCAGTTTATTAGAAATTAATTTTATATTTTGTTTACTATATAAACGACGTTGAAAGTTTTTATTTTATTTTTCTTTTATGAGATTTTCTGGGAAATGGAACGTTAAATTGGCTGTTTGACAGCGGGCTTCGATTTCCAGGTTATCTTGGTACTTCAAGGCAGCGCTGCTTGCTCAGGGTAACGTCAAAATTATGTCAAATTCAGTACATTTTCATTTAGTTACCTATTTCGCCGCCTTTCTAGATGTTTTGGACAGCAATAGATGTTCCATTGATAAAAAAATTGGTGAATTAGTTAGTCGTGATTACAGAACAGCCTTGTACGCTGATATAACTTCATTTCTGTCTGGGTCTGTCTCTATTTATTATGAACTACTAAACAAATCAGTCGTCTTTCGGTCTCGGGATCAAGATATATTAAAAAAGTGAATTTTTAAATTGTGTGTTGTTTTCTTTCGTATTTAAATTGATTGAGGAAATCAAAAGTTCCTTGTAACTATTTCGGCGTGATTACAAGTTTTTCTGTGGTGTACTTTTTATGTCCAATGGTCCAATGTCGTAAATTTTACGTTGCATTTTTTTATTAACTGGTGATATTCAATGTTCCTAGCCGATTAGTATTATATGAACAGTGTTTTTAAAGGGAGCGCGTTTATTTGTCGTATTTTTATTGCGGGGAAGTTGTGCAGATCACGTGTAAATTTTCGTTTCGTTCAAGTAGCTAAGATGGGTTTGTTAACTGAAGGAAGTCCTCTGTCTTGGGATGAGACAAAGGCTTTGGCGGAGCATGTCCGTCAGCATGGCATCGAGCAGTTCATCAACCTGTACTGCAAGCTTCAGGAGCGCACAGGAGATGTGCTCAAGTGGGGAGATGAGGTTTGTTTACATTCAGTATTCTTCCTTTACATTTAGACAAATGGATGTCTGAGTTAAGTTAGATCCACCTTAATTTGTACTATAATGTATGATTTACAATAATTATCATTAAATTTCACTTAAATATTGACAAAAGAAATTTTCAAACTTTATTGAAATAAACTAAAGACTATTAATTACAAACTATAAAGTATTACTATAATATGTAATGTTTATTTCAAATCAATAATAAATAAAATAAGACAGTTTGTTTTATGAAAATGGAGGTACTCTCAACACTCATCTCATTTATTCTTATTGGACAACAATAAAAAAATGCCCAGCCTTAGCAACCTAACCTAATATTTGTATAAAAATACATTATGAGAACATTCCCTATTTCATAACACTTAAAATCATGTTGCAACATGTGCTAGAAAAAGGATACTTTCATTACCAGTGATGTTCTGGATACCAGGCAGGAAATTGTTTCTTGTAATTCTCCATACCAGCCAGAAGTGTGGACTGTGCACAGTTGATAAGAAATAGGCCCATTACTACTTGAGACTCTAAAATAACCTCCATTGAAGAATCAGTGTGTGCTATGTACACTCAGAAAAGAAGATAAATTACCAGGTTTGTTAGACACAGTTGTCATCTTCTTAAAAATCTATGTACCAATTTTTTCAAATGAACCAAAATTTATTTGATAAAAAACAAACAATTGTTTCAATAAATTAAATTTGAGCTGAAAATGTCCAATGGCTTCTAAGATAATTTGTCAATTTTTGACAAGCCTGGTTACTTATCTTTATTGACTGTATATTAACTACCTTTCAAATGTCTTGTTATTAATGTAAAAGCTAACAGATGTCATATTTTTTGTCAGGTGGAATACATAATAGTAAAGTTTGATGATGAGAAGCAGCGAGCCACAGTCAGCCTCAGAGCTGATGAACTGTTACCTAAGCTGCAGGAGACAGAATTAAAAGACCCAAAAAGTAAGTATTTTTTCAATAAGTTAATATTCAAAGCAATAATAATGAAGAATATAGGAGTATGGTTCAGGTTTAATTACATTGTTTGATGTTAGAAACCACCAGCATCATCTTATATAAAACATTCAAAGACATTGACACTGGCATCTGCTTACTCTATTAAACTATATTAAGATTGCCTGCTAATTTATTAAAAATAAAAAGCAAATGTAGACATAATATACAATATTAGTAAATATTTCTTAACAAGAATTAGATTTATTTTTTTGTTGATCTAACTTGTTTTTACTTCCAACCTATACATTTCCACTAATAAAACCTTAGAATAAAAAAATACAGCAAATACTGTTTCAGCCTTATACAAGCTAATTAATCTCATAAGAAAAATAACACCCATTTTGTCCATAATCTGTGGAGAATACTTTATACACAGGGTCAATATATATTTTTGTTGATGCCACAACATTAGGTACATGCATACTCATGAGTACTCATGAAGTCGTGACTCACAGTCTCAAACACACTCTAAAAAACTTGATGTATGATATTAAATAAGTATAAAAAATAAACTTAACTTTTCATGTCATGCTTTCTGTTCAGAGGTACTGTGACACAGCAAAAACTAATGTTATGGCCTTGGAGTCATGATCATGACATAACAGACAATTCATATTTTGTTCTGCTAATGGTCAAACATTATTGAACTTATTTACGTCACTTATTTATTGTCGTGCTACCTACCAACACCAAGCCTATTCAGTGAATCATATCTACAATAAGAAATTAAATATAATAAACACCGACTCAAATAAAAACAACACACGTGCCATCAAGCCAAACACAACAACACGCAACACGCGCTGTCGGGTAGAAACCCGACTACGCGACGCAAAGGAGAGTATTGTGTTATCAGCCTATACATTTTTATTAACGTTGGCTTTTCGGGGCACATTTATGTAAGTTTCGCGACACACAAAAGTTACTTGAAAATGCTCTAAGAAAACACGGCCTTGATGGTGGGTAAACAAACATTTTTGTTATTTACGATTTTTTACAGCTAGGTACTTCAAGTAGGCTATTGGGCTCAAATCGCAAAAGAAAAATGGAAGGGAGGACTTTGCCCTACTGTAGGCTACGGCAGGCTGGTACATGGCACTTTAAATACCGTCCAAAATCTTTCATTGATCAAAGGAAGCTTAGTTCGCGGCATTCGCAATATCTCGTCTAGCTGTTACTGGGTGTAGATCGAGCATCAAAGTTAACGCTTGATAACATCTCCCTTATGCGCGTATGCGCTTTTATTTTAAATATAATTATGACAAAATCATATATATTTGTAATCGAATCTTTTATGCTAATAAGTCACGATGACGCAGAAAAAATATATATTACTTTGACTAAGCAAATGCCATCACAAAAGCTCTATTGAATAGGAGTTTAAAATGTCCGGAAAGTGACGGAAACGCATGAAGCAGTTAGCTAGCCCTTTGCTTTGATTCTTTCATATAATCAGAAAAATATCTTTATGACCTGAAAACCAAAGCTAAGTTCTGCAGAATACTATAAAATTCTTGAGGGAAGAGCATAGAATTAATGTATTCGTCACTTTTTTATACTTGCTGAACAAGCATGAATATGATATAAGATCAATTCCGTATTACTCATTCATTTATTATACGAAATGAAAATATTAGTAGTAGCATTAAAAATAAAAAAAAATCTATAGTCATCCGCGTTACTTACAATGACACAGCAAAAACTAATTATGTGAAATGACGTCATGAAATATGACTGGGAGAATCAATATTTGGTACTATCAACGTAGCAGTAGGTTGACATTAGTAAACTCACAAAATACTTGGTTGTACTGTAAGTGTACCTTCCGTCTTTGTCTCTGCAAGATAACAGCCGCTTGGATCGATCTTTCAGTTAAGCCGTGGTTGCCTATGTTGATCCATGGTGGATTTTGGTATGCGGTGTGGTAGTCAGTGTTCTGAAAGTCTGACAACCAGTCTTACCAAGGAGTATCGTAATTACCTAGTGCTGACTGGGTTCTGCAGGTCAGAGAGTCGGTCGAGTTGCTCCTTGTAAAATACTGGTGTTTAGCTGCGCACGGTAAGACCGACTCCAAAACAGTTGAGAAAAGGCTAGGCAGATAATGATGATCCTATAGTCAGAGGCAATCTGAAACTACATAGGTAAGGTAAACTTACTTCTTGTCACGTACTGAGTTTCATGTTTGTGGATGCGCCCCTTAAACTTAAACCCCACCTACGGCGTTAGATAAGTTTAAATGCAATTCCGCTCTTTCATTCAATCTAGTCCCAAGACTAATTAAAACTATCGTCTTGTGGGCCTACCACCACATGGCAATAGCAATATTATTTCAACTTATTACTTCACGCATAAAAGAGTTTTAACTAGACGTTCTTGTAGAAGCAAAATTAAAGCGATGCTCCGCTAAAAACTGGTGGCGTTGCCCCTGCGCTTTTCTGACATCGGCATCACGATCCAGAAGTATCTCTATATCAGGCATTCATAGGATTCACAGCGAAAATAGATATATAGGCGTCTGTCCTTGAACCCTGGATATTAGGGCAGCTATTGTTTGCCTATATTTTTACTACAATGGGATAAAGCACAAGGTTTACTATGTGATAACAGCTCCTAAAGTAGCCGAGATAACAGCATACCTACTGTCAATATTAATAATAACTATCTAGATTTTAATATCAATAGTGTTTTTGTCATCACAAGAAGGCACTCGAATGTTGGAATAACTACTTCATTAGTTACTGTTAAGTCTGTAAATAGTAAATTACATATATTTTTCTCATGTATGTATGTAATCTTGATTGATTACAGAATGCTAATTTGTCCCAAAGGATACTTCCCTATTATTTGCTTATAGATATATAGTTATGTAAAGTCTGAAAGCTGTGGCTTTTAGATCCACGACCGCCAGACGCGCCTCGGTTTCAGCTACAGCTCACAGTTCACATACCAGATGACTCTCATACTATGCTTTCCGGAAAAAGGTTGTTATGGTGGAAACGCTTGTTAACGTTATAGTCATTAAAATTATCAATACAACTCTCTAGCTAAGACTCCAAGTACTAAGAATGACTATTACAAATTCAAAAGGTTTTTAAATTTGTATTTTGCGGGGTGCTCTGGCGCTTCCTCCATAATGTTTTAAAGTTTATTCTTAATAGGCATAGTGAACTAATTATAACTAACTATAACATGAATGGTGAAAACATAGGCAAATACCTTACTTGGGGAAGGAAAACAGACGGTACAATCACGTGGAATGTTTTTAACTGCTTCCTTAACAATTACTTTCATTGACCAATGTTCATATTCATAGTTCAATCATAGCAACTTAATGAAATAACTAATAAATCGTATATCTACCTATGTGTAGTCATTCATCTGTTGACATTAGACTGTTATCAATGGGACCTTTGTTTAGAAGTCACAATTTATGGAAGATGTTATGTAGTCATAAAGAGGGTAGAAGAACACTACCTATCATTATAAACGTTATTTATTTTCCTTCATTAGTAACGACTGATTACACCATTTATGCATGTCATGCACTTATATCTATATTTGCATTAGTCAATGTATAACTAACTAGCTTTTTGCACTCGGTTTCGTCACGTAGAGGTTGGAAATTATACCACGGGTGCTTAATAACAGGATGAAAAAGCATCCTATACCCTAACCCAAGTTTTGGTATAATCCTATGCCAAATTACACCAAAATCCGTTTAGCCTTTCGCATTTATAATATTATTAGTATGGATTCGTAATGCGTAGGACGGAAGTGTCACGTTGCTTGTTTCACAAACTGTGTAGTGCTTATTTACAACGCATCAACATCATTGTGACTGCCTTGATTTTGATGTGTCTTACGTGGAAACTAACTATCTGTATTTATTCTGCGCCTAATTATAATTAGAATAGGTAGAAGTCCAGAATAGATAAAAGTATAGATAGCTTAGCATAGGTTGTCATAGAAAACACAACAGGTATTTATATTCGGATGGGAAAACATCAAATAACTTCCGACGCTGTGGGTGGAGCGGAAGGGAGTGATACTTTTACTGACTAAAACCCACCCATATTCCTTCTTTTACCGTTTGTGTTTTGGTGCCGCACGCCTCTCTGTATTGACATGTCTTACATTATGTAATAGGATACATAATTTATTATGCACTGTTTAAGTCAGGGTCGCATGCAACTGCATATTTTTTACACAAAGTAGGTCATTAATCATGCAGTTCAATTGAAATTACATAAAGTTAGTTAGCAAGCAAACGCAGTGTAAGTGCATAAATGCAAAAACAAGCCTGAGTTTTGCCTGAATTCGCGCGAAGGTTGAAAGTAACCCCTGAGCAGGAACGTGGGTAGTACGTACTTATTCTGTGGTAGTACCGGATTTAAACAGTGCCCTATGTTTTGATTCTAACCCAGGTCATGATTATCCATATACCATCCATAAAAATCATTTCAGGTGCAAGGACAGACATACTATCGCATTTTTAATAAGTAGTAAGGATGGTAGACCCTTGGAAATTGTTCGTTGTTTGTTTTCACCAGTTTCGCATTCTCATAGAATAAAATAGTAATTATTTGCAGAATCCTTATCTTTAAACTATTGCCATCAAATTAGAATCTAGAACAACAGATGTTAAACAAAACACAGATAGTGAAGTATGCCAAATAGAGCGGAAAGTATTCAACCAATGTCGAGACGCCAATCTGTTCTGTGTAAGCCAAGGCTATGCTAATACCCTAAAACGTTGTGGCAAGCGATAGGCATAAGTTTAATTAACAACTAGCTGAATACTCGTCATTTCGATAGAAATATAACGAGTGTGTTCGTTAGATTTTCCATCGAAATTACGAGCATCCGTTTCATTTTCCCGTATTGAACCCCTTGCTAAAATCTTTCATTAGTACTCAACATAGTAAGAAACACGTGTACAATATCCATGCCTCTAGATTCTGCAGTATTTAGCTTTGCGGACTTTACAGCTTAGTTCAGCTAGCCTGCGTTACCAAATAGGGTCATTTCCAAAAAAAAATTGTCACACGTAACTTTAATGGGCTATATCTACCTTTGTCATTTTTTAATAGAATGTAATTACTTTAATCCTGGAAACTACCCTATTCTAGATGTCAGGGAAGCGTCGGCCATTTGGAGTCGCACCGAGATTTAGATTGAACCGTTGGGAGAATCTCCTTTTCCCTTTCCTTTTCTCCTGCACCCCTAGAGCAAGTCTGTGTTCTGTTAGAAAATTCAAGATTTAAAGAATACTTAAATAATATTTTTTTGTTGTAGATGCAAAATCCCTGTGGCGTCCCGAGTATGGAGCATACATGGTGGAGGGCACCCCTGGCCGGCCATACGGCGGGCTTCTAGCACATTTCAATATCGTTGAGGCGAACATGCAATATCGAAGAGCAGAAGTTACACACTTATTACCTCCGGGAGAAGTCATCATGAGCATAACGAATTTTCCAAGGTAAAGAAAATTTGTTTTTACCTATATTTTCTGTCTCTGTGTAAATTTAGTGGCTTTATTACACTGTGTGGTACGGTACAGCTGGGCGGATATCAAATTTATAAAAAAATGTTCGGTAAAAATCCGCTCGGCGTAGGTCGTATTCTTCAAAGCCGCCCAGAACATAATTACGCAAGACAGTTGCCGAATGGAGTTTGCCGATTGACGTGCGCCAAATAAAACCTGAATATATTGTGTAGTAATAACAACATGGTTGACTTTGTTGTTCTACAAATACTGCCGCATCGAATAAGGTGGCCCGGAAATTTGCGTGGTAGCATTTGTATAGTAAATTATATTAAAGGTCTGCGCTATACAAACATCAACAAGCTTCTGCTATTTCCATTCTAAACTATGCAAACGTTTCCACAGTTTTGCCGTTGTATTTGTAAATCTTTATAATGGCCGAATTGTCTTGATCAATAAATTAATTTCCACAACTGAATATTATCTTAAACAATCTGAAAGCAGTCGGTTGATCATCTTAATTAACTATTGCGTCAATCTAAGAGATCTCAGAGGCTAGACTGTCAGTTTTTGCGAAGGCAATGCACAAAACCAATCAAACAGATCAGTTTTTGTTTCATATTTCACGACGTTGGTTTTTGTTTCTTATTTCTCGGCGAATATGTGATTATGTGATGTCTAGTTACGAGATGATGAGATCTAGATGATCAGAATAAGGCAGCAAGGAATTTGGCTATAGGTTCACAACAAAACGGGATCTCCAACCGATTACCACCTCTATAAAATTGATTATAAAATCGTTTTTTGTTTGCTCTTCAGCATCATAATTATATTTACAGGCTGATTATGCTAATATCTGACATTTGCTTACAGATTAGGTTGTCCAAATTTCACAAGTCCGCCTTTCAACCCGAACCCAAAAGATGGCGTTTCGAAATCATTGTATTTTCCTGACGAAGGCATCTTCCCTGGACACCCTCGCTTTAAAACCCTAACATCAAACATCCGACACAGGCGTGGAGAAAAAGTGGCCATTAACTTGCCAAGTGAGTTGCATAAAATCTAACTAATAAAATCATCATGTCATTGTACATAGTATAGACTTACTTCCTTATACATGATTACGCATACTTACTACATGATTCTTAGGTGAATATAACAGTCATGCATTGATATATTACATTGCAGTTTATACAAATACTTAATGACTGCATAATAATGAATGGACCGTTATAAAAAGTATTCATAATAAAACGTGCCTACAATATTACAAACATTTCCTTATACAAACTTTACCTGCCTAACGTTTTTACCCACATGCAAATATATTTTTGTATTTTTTCCTAGTCTTCAAAGATATCAACACGAAAATTCCGGTGGATAACTCTCATGTAATGGAGCCGGGTGCGGCGAAGCCTGACTGCGTGTATATGGATGCCATGGGCTTCGGTATGGGCTGCTGTTGTCTACAGCTTACCTTCCAAGCTTGCTGCATTACGGAAGCGCGCACACTCTACGACCAGCTGGCACCACTATGCCCTATAATGGTGAGTTATCCGTTTTAACTAGTTTCGTGTTAAAGATATAATTATGTAACCAGCCTCGTCAGATAATACTGAAATATTCTTAAAAATCCGTATATTTTCGAATTTTGTAAAAAATATTTGATAGAAAACAAACAGTTCATTAAATAAATTAGATTTGAGCTTACGTCTATCGGTTTCTAAGAAAACGGTTACTTATCCTGTTTGCTGACTGTACCGTGAATTAATACATATTTACATAATAACATTTTACCTTATGTATATTTTATCTGTGACCTTCGGTTTGACAGGTGTTTAGGGAAATAAAGCATATCAATTACGTATGTATCGTCAGATTTTTCTTAATTGACTTCCTCGTGTGTGCAGTGGTCAACGCGCGACTGCTCAGTACCTACGAGGTTTTGTCTGGGTTCGATATCCAAGTCAGACAAAGTGTTTCTATTTGTTATGTGACAGCGCATAGTCAGGATTTGTGCATTCCATGGCGATAGCCGCGCCCGTATTACGTGATACTTAAACTGTAAATGGGTGTACCAAGTCTGACAAATGCTTCAGGTACACAGACTTAACATTACATATAATTTGTTTGAAAAGGTATATCTACTTATTAGAAATCAATTTTAAATAAGCTTCACAGCTAATAATTTAACGTAGTTCAGTTACCTATACGAAAATTATACCATTATCTATATATATCAAACGACCTTGTGTTATCTGTGCAAGTCATGGAGTATCAATATGATTTAATAAAAATACTAACTTTCATGGGGCATATTATGACGTACGATCTGGACCCCGCAATAAAGAGGTCACTTTTGAGATCGATTACATGCGTCATGCTGTAACTACACTAATTATTGTTGATTGCTGATAGCGAGCAAGTATTTAACAGTCATTAAAAATACCTATTCGTTCTCTAAAATGTTCTAAGGCCTACGAAACTTCAAATTGTTAGACACAAAAAAAAATTGCACTACACAATTGTTTTTTACATTTATGGGACTTAACATAATATAACTGGTGATATGTACATGATAGTGCTAGTGACCATGCCAACTAAAAGCTAAATGTATTGTTCGAATTGGTCGTTTCCTATAAACAAGATCTGCCAAGATTCCACCAATGTTACCCTCCTAATACTAAGTAAGTAATAAGTGAATAATAGAGTAAGTATGGAAGAAGAAATCATACGACGCCGACCCTAAATAAATGGGGATAAAATCCGTAAAGACTGATGTTGATCTTTTTCCCTGTAGTTGGCTCTATCAGCAGCCTCTCCAATCTTCCGCGGTTTCCTCACCGACGTGGACTGTCGCTGGAACGTGATCGCCGGCTCCGTGGATTGTCGGACTCGCGAGGAACGCGGCCTCGAGCCACTCAAGAACAACAAATTCCGTATCAACAAGTCTCGCTACGATTCCATCTCCTCATATCTGTCGCCGGAAAATGAAAAGTAAGTCATAATTCTACATAAACTTACGCCTTTCTTTGTTAGTAGCTTTTCGCTCATGCTCTTAACATGACCATATCGCATTTTGATAATATAAATGTAAGAAGTTGAGTTTAGTCTATATATTTCAAACCTAGTTGTTATATTATTGTTGTAGCGGCGCTTCGTTAACACACATCAAGTGTGCGACGACCTTAGAGATAGGATTCTGATTTTAATCAGACAAGATAATAAAAATACGCTCAAGTAGTTGTGGAAGTTATTTGATGATTTCCCATCCACAAAAAAAAAATGGCGCAGTGATGGAACTTAACAGTGTTATAGGTTTCGGTATAAATTGGAGGGTATAAATACACTTAGTAGGTACATAGTTACACACCATACAGCTCCGATACGATTAATACTAAAAGCGCGATCCGTTGCTTGCAACGGTACCAAAACATCGGGAACACAAAATAAAAAGTAAAAATACTCAATATCCAGCTTTTAGTTAATGTCAGGCTACGTTGTCAATCAATGCACTTTCCACGCTGGTACCGTTTTGTTTATGTTTTTATTACTAGTGTATAAAATTGAATCTGCGGCCAAGGTACTTGCCCAGATGCTTAATCTTACAAAAAGTAACTTGTGTAATTAACTCAGAATAGTCTTATCTGCACACCAATGAATGGAAACAAGACAGATATAATCCGTTTCTTTCAATTAACTCCGCAGAGTGAATTCATCAATTCTCAGTGTAAATTCAGATAAAAGTAATCTTTGCATTGCCAATATCTTAAAAAGAGTAATTATTAGGTATTACGCTATAGTTTAATTAGCCGCATTAGTTATCAGTAGGTACTGTCTATATATACAATAATTTATGTATAGTAAAACATAATTTACGCCGCACCCCGCGACGAAAAAACCGATTAAGCGTATCTTCAAATGATTAAATTATCTATCTGCTTTGATGATTTGATATAAGATACGGTGGCGCCATAGAAAACATTATTCAAGTAATTGAACACAGAAATGTGTGAGACACGAAACGGTTTGCAATGGTTTAGCTGCAACAGCTAACTAAATAAAATGGATAAGCTAGACAAGAAGGGCAGTGAACACGAGCCGAAACGCGATACTGCACGATGCGGCCCACTTGTAGTGTGCCGTAGTTTAAACAAAATTTAGATACGTGAACTCGAGTAAAAAGTATCTAAACTAATGTAGGATTAAAGATGTATTTTTCAATGTGATGCAGCCCGCCTATATCTGCGTTATAATGGAGTGCCGTAAGGCATAAAAATGGTAAAGCCTCGGAATCCAGGGCCAGTCAATAAATCAGTATATCAAGTGTTAGACTGCATTGTTAAAACCTCGAATAAAAAAGTTAAAAAAAAAAATTTGCCCGATCTCGATTACAACAATTTTTAACAACAATTTACTGAAAAATGAGAGGCGGAAGGGGGAAAAAGTGTTTATAGTAAAAAAAAAAAATTATATGTTATAAATTATGTTTGCCGAGTAACTTCAATGTTAATTTATTAAATTGTCGTAAAAAATAATGATTTACAAAAATAATTTATCGTTAACTATACACATTATTACATCATTGTTCATTATTGTCATCGTCGTCGATCTCGTTGATGTAGAAGATTGTAGGTGAAGGATTAGTACAGCTGTCACCATTGCATTCTAAGCAAGCTGCAAAAAAGAGATATATCTTTTTTTTTTAATAATAAATCATTTATTTTTGAACCAAAGTTGTTGTACATTTAGTAAACCCGCCAAACTGTGTAACAGTTTGTCGGCGGGTTTAACTTAACGCATTAAGATATTTTAATTTTTGGGGGGCACCGTATAAAGCAAGAGTGCAAACATAAGTAGTTACAACAGGTATGATTTTTCAGATACGTGGTTTTGGTTGCTGAAATGCAGTTTTTAGGTGTTAGTTTATTTCAATTTGTATGTATTTAACCGTGCTGTTGGTGTGCTTATTATAAATAAATAATAAAATAAAATCCAGTCTAGTCTTATCCAGAGTTTTCATTTATATACGTGTTAAAAGAAAAAAGGGAGGCATTCCCCCAGCAGTGGGACGCTATAGGCTAGATTAAATTAGATAATGTGTCCCACTATGCTGGATTTTTGCAATGACAGTCGATTTTTATGTACCAATCGTAGCATTACCATATCTCTAACACAGCTTAGACCAGCTGAAGGTTCTTCATCAGATACTTCAGACCTTCGATTTTGACATCAAATGAAGCGGCCTACCAACTTGAATATTTTTTGTAAAGGCAGTATGTCGATCTCTAATAGTTTGGTTGGGCTCTTGTTCTTTCTAATCAGGGTCACCAGGTACTTCAAATCTTCGGTTATTCTATTTTTTATAGTTTTTCCTTGATGTGGCCATTAAACCCTAATTCTGTACCAAATTTCAGCTCTCTGAGTTTATGGGAACTACTAGTTATATTTTGATGATCATGAGTGAGTGAGTAAGTGTCATAAATGCTAAACTTTGCTTTCCCTTAACTTCGGAATTAAATAGCCTACAGACTTGAAATTTTGGATTTTAAGTACGCAATTATAGCTTACTGGATGACGAAAATTTCTGCGTTCTAGTCTTATCCAGAGGTTCTCAAATAGGGGCCTATAAATGCGACGAAATGGTAAAGGATGGTACGGCTTAACAGCTGCTGTTATCCCCTCTATTCCCCTCCCCACTCTTCATCGGTATACCTGCAGTCCCTAAAAATCCAAGATCGACTTTGTTCTTTTTAAAATATAACTTTAAACTAATATAAATAAAAGAAAAAATCCAAAAAAAAAAAAAATTTATATTTAAAAAAAAAATTGAGATCGCTTAATATTTTTTTTTTAACATTTTTCTATATACTATCAAAAACATATTTCCAACGTTTATATTAAGATTCATTGACTGGCCCTGGATTCCGAGGTATAAACCTTACGGCACTCCACTATTAGCCTTTAAAAACAACTGCAGAAACTGTAAGCGTTACAAAAGGCTGTATTTTCGTAACAATATATTATAATGTACTGTTAGTAACATAGTGTCGTGTGTCAGGTACAACGACATCAACATAGTGCACGACAAGGCTCTGTACCGGCGCCTGCGCGAGGGCGGCATCGACCACCCGCTCGCGCTGCACGTCGCGCACCTCTTTATCAGAGACACCGTGTCGCTGTTCTCCGAGAAGGTGCATCAGGATGACAACAATGATACTGATCATTTTGAAGTAAGTCGACTTTCGCTCATGCTTATCTATGAAAAATTTCTGATCCTGTGACTTCAATAACGTAAAATAACATGCATCGATGGCCTATCATCTATCTATATGCATAGAGTCGTAAGTATCTCTGTGGTGGGGATCCATTAAAAATCTAGACCGGCTCAAATATTCCCAATATTGAGTCCCAACTATTAAAGACTGAACTTATTTTGTTTCTTTTAAGTTTTTGTGGTTTCAATTTCCATTCCGAAAAACCACAATGTTTTTTTATCAATTTAACAGCTTTACGGTTTGATAATATCACTGGCAATAGCTACCATCTTTTTGCGCTTCGCCACAGTGACCCACACACAAATGATATAATG
Organism: Ochropleura leucogaster; assembly: GCA_958449745.1. NCBI lineage: Eukaryota > Metazoa > Arthropoda > Insecta > Lepidoptera > Noctuidae > Ochropleura > Ochropleura leucogaster. The sequence continues at coordinate 11,381,303 of OY288203.1, read as the reverse complement.
TCTAAACTAAATAACTCCATATTTTTGTATAATAGAACATCCAGTCGACGAACTGGCAGACGATGCGCTTCAAGCCGCCGCCACCCAACTCCCCGATCGGCTGGCGCGTAGAGTTCCGTCCTTGCGAGGCGCAACTCACTGACTTCGAGAACGCCGCCTACGTCTGCTTCGTCGTGCTGCTCACCAGAGTCATACTGTCCTACAGACTTAACTTCGTCATGCCTATCAGCAAGGTGAGGATTATTTTAATATTAATAGAAGCCTCATGAGAGACGACACTTGTCGATATAAAGAACAACTTTATGTGCTTAATTCTAACTGTATTTAAATACTGTCCAACATGTTACTTTTTAAAGAGAAATAAATAAATAAACTTAGTATTAAAACTCGAACCAAGACATCAAGACGATGCTAGTGGAGACTTTTTCACTTTTATTATATGGACATGTGACTGACCGGTACAAGCAGTTTCCAGGTCGAGAAGTGTCATCTTCCTCTAATGCCATAAAGCATTATCTAACGCAAACCTTTGGGCTCAGCTAAAAATATGTGTTTTCCGGAAAAAAATTCTAAACTTGGAAGCTATCGCTGCTTCAAATTCAGATATAAATACGTCCCAGTTTCAATGTGTCATGCTATATTTCAGAAATTGAAAATGTTGTAAAATAAATCTTGCGGTTTCGTGCATTATAGACCCACAGTGCCGATAGGTTCTGTTCAATATTACTATCGTAATCATAATTAGGATTTCTCTATTACCGTGACCTATATTCTCCTACTGCTGGGCAAAAGCGTCGTTCTAATCTTTGCAAAGGTTCTGGGCCGACTTCCAGTTCAACTTGCCATCGCATCCGTCGTATCCCGTATCCGTGTTTTAGCCAAATACAATCCTTAACAGGCCCTCAGCACGTTCGGCATAATAATATTTTTTCAAAGAAACATCTGTACAATACAACAACAATTTACAACAATTTTCGACAAGATTCCTATTACAAAACAATTACAGCTTTGAGTCTGAAAGCACACTTTAACATTACTAGGTGGACGAAAATATGCAGCGTGCACAAAGACGAAACGCGTGCCTCAGCGAGAAGTTCTGGTGGCGCCGCGACGTGGGCGCTCCCACCGACCTCGCCAAGCAGACCTGCGACCCCGCCGAGCTCTACACCGAGATGACCATCGACGAAATTGTCAATGGAAAGGTATGGATACACTGATTAGACAGTATCTGTCAAAGAAGCTCGTGGCTAAATACATAACTGCCGCTCGAGTTAATCTTGTGGTTATGCCACATTTGCCTAGGTTAGTCCATGACCACCCATTACATACCAATAAGTTTTCTCCGTACCTCGGAATGCACGTTAGTTGTCCCGGTTGTCATTTGTAGATCTTTGACAATCGTTCAGTTAAAATACTGGAAGTCAGCTAAATCCGGGGAGACTGGAAGCCGACTCCAACATAAGTGGGACAAGCCTAAGCAGATGAGACAGATTCCGGTTCTTAGTAACGCAGATGGTAACGCTCTTTGGATGAGAATAATAGACCATGTGGTATTACACATATAATGCCACAGGTTTTTTTTAAACATAATAATTTAGATGTTTAATGTAGGAAGGAAATCGAATAGTAAGTGTCTAATGAAAACACGAATGATTTACGTGATTTTTGATGAATGATTTTTTCCTACCATTGTTCAACTACAACTCTAATAACTACACTGGGTTTTTTTATATGTCATCTGCAAAGTAATATCCTTTAAGTGAGAACAGTGATAGCAAAGCATCTGCGTCATTACTCATAACATTAGTTTTCACAAGACATTTGCATAATTGGCAAAATATGTTTATGCTTTTATTCCTTTACAATCGACGTGAAAATAACGTGTTCAATGGCGGCGATAAAATATACTTGTTCTTTAATAAAAAAAGGCCTCTTTATACATCTCATAGCTTCATCGTTCTTGTTTAATTAGTTGCAACTAACAGGATGTGCCTATTAGTAAATGGATGATCTAATTTAACCTATTTTACATACTTTGTAGTAAAACAATCGACCCGTATTATTATCCTTTTCCTTATTGGAAAAACCCACCATTATGATCCGTGATGAGTTGTGATGAATCACGGACATACCTGTCCATGCATGCAAAGCTGAAACTTTGCTATATCCTCATGTGTTTCTTAGCATTGGATGGTTCTCAGCCTTTTATTATGGGAAATTATCAAATAACTTTCCCCGCTCTAGGCGGAGCGGGGGGGAGTGTCAGACTTGTACTGACTAAAACCCACCCGGAGCCGCGGTATCTCTTTCGAAGAACCCGCAACCCCGACAGGATCGTTCTCAGCCCTTACTTTTCTAGAAACCTTTTGTACATTAGAATCGGGTTAACTTAGAAGATGCAATATTACTGGTGGCAATACCTTTATAAAGTTTACAAGATCCATTTATTTGTCGCCTCAGTCCTGCATGATAGGTGCGCAAAACACGCGACTAAAAACTTAAAAGCTCAGCCTTGGTCACAGGTTACTCTGATGCGATGTTCATGATTATTCGGTAACACGAAGATTTATCGAATCACATACATTGCTTAGTGTGTGTGAATGAATCCACAAACATTTCTTTAATGGTTCTTTCCTCCATCAGGATGGCGTTTTCCCCGGCCTGATCCCGCTGATCGAGTCGTACCTTTCGGGCATGGACGTGGACGCGGACACGCACTGCTCCGTGCAGCAGTACCTCAAGCTTATCGCGCGGCGCTCCTCCGGCGAGATCTCCACCATGGCCTCATGGATGAGGAACTTCGTTACCTCGCACCCGCAGTACCAGTAAATACTCAATACTATATTAGATTATTTGGTTACGGTGGTCTTTAACTGTTTATGCACCTGTTTCTTTATTTGCGAGCGCATAGAGAATGTATTAAATTATTTTACCTGCACAGTACCGCGTATTTCTATCGCGTAATCTGTGTCTTCTGGCGAAGGGCAAATCACTGCAATTACCGCCAGTAAATCAATATTACTCTCGTTCAAATAAAATTTTAAGTATAATAATCATATTTAAGAGTCCCACTAGCGTCAACCAAAAAAAAGGCTTATCAATTGAATTTAAACGTGAATTTTGTTATGATTTACATACAGCTCGAGATTAAGTCCATTTTGAGGAACGATAATTCTAATGACGTTTGTCTATCTTCCAGGAAAGATTCAGTGGTCTCTGAAAGAATAAACTATGACCTCTTGAAGACTGCTCACGGCATTCAAATTGGCACATTCCCTGCACCCACGCTCTTGGGTAGCAGCACCGTGTCCAAGACCAACGAAGACATTCCGAAGGCATTCAGCAAGATGATGAGCAAGGACTGTCCTTAACCGTGGCCCAGCCAAAACCGTGCCTTCTGTGCGAAGCACTCCTACACTACTTTTTATACAACAACGACATCTATGTATCGTTAGGGCCAATCTAAGAACTAACGTTAAGCCCCGTTCATCTTATACTTGCCAAGATTTTTTTTAATGTAGCGATACTAGCTCATTTTAGAAACGCAATCTGTTGGTCGGAATACAGAATAGAAGAAATAATACAAACTAGGACGAAACAAATATAATAGAAACAGACACCAGAAACAGGAAGAAGTCAAACTTCTAATAGAAAATATAAACATGAGATACAACATCTGTCGGTAACATTTAACATGTTGCTGATAGATTCTTTGTATTTTTTTGTTCCGTAGTTCGACCTCACGCGTGTAGTTCAGGACATAGATGTCGTTATTGTTATTTGTAATTAGAGTTGCCTTACTGTTTACTCTGACGAGATTTATACCAGGGCGGCAAATTTACCTTAGTATGTTACTATAATGTTCGGCACAGGATACAAGTGAAATCGAATTCGTATTTATTTCAACATTCCCCAGTGTATTGTGTCGTCGCAGCTTCCCGCCACTGTTCGCCCAGTGACACGATTGCAACTTTTATCTTGTGACGAATTATTCGAATTAGAAGTGATAATTATCTTAAATACATTTAATATTACACACGAGTTATTTAGAATAGACACCCTAATGTGACCTTACCTTAGATTTAACAAAAAATCTCGCATTTCGTAACATTTACGGCTTTAGAAAATTGCAAAGTGAAATCTTTTTGTAATATGAGACAGAGCAAATCCTAGTGATTAAAAAACGTGAGTCAGTAATACAAAGATAAACCCACAGTTTTGTAGCTAAAAGAGTTCAGTTTGCATATCGGTTGCATGTAGTATAATGTCGATCTTAATTATATAACTTCTATATCAGTTTCACTTAAAGCAATTACTGTACTTATCTATGTTATAGTTATACGTCAAGGTTGATTAATTTACAGGAAACAAAGAATTTGTTATTTTTAATTTAGAAGTTTTTATTAGAATATATTTCTTGATGTTTGGCAAAGGTTTCTTATTCTTCGTGCTTTTATTAGTGTAAACATTTTAAATACTTAATATTTTTAGACACACACGGTATGGTGCACATTTTTTTTTGCGCCAGTTGGCATTTAAAGCAGTATTAGATAAAACATTTCCAGGGCAATGTATAACAAATTGTCGTGTATGTTAAAGTTGAATAAACGATAAACCCACGCATTATGTAAATATGTACAATGAAAAGAAATAAAGAATGGTTGTGAATGGTTGAAGTGAAGAGTAGGAGATTTGGAGAGGGTGATAAAGCTTGTCACAATTCTATACAATACCGACAGCAAACTTACAAAGTAAAGTTTTCTCCAAAAATAAAATTATATGATAGTGACAGATTCTACCTGTTCAAAATGATTTCGATTTAAAATCCTACCTGATGAAATTCAATGTCCTCGACAACGTTTTAATCAGAAAGCCACTTGCTTTAGATAAAGTTCCGCAATCGCACGACTGACGAACTTGTGGTTAACCCCGCATCCTAACTAAACCGACCGGTCGCACGAATACGATTCGAATGCACATAGAAAAATATATTCGAAAATATTGAAGACGCCGTGAGGCACGACCACGCGTTCGCCGAACAAAATGAAAGAGAAGCGTGTAGAAGATTCCATCTTTTTGGTTAGGATGCGGTCCTAGGACGACAATACTTTAAGCATGTAATCGTGCGTTTTGTGCCTCAAGGCATTCGGACATGCGTTGGACTGATCATCTAGGTGATATCAAAGTCGTACCCTAATTGTTTCAGTTTTAAAGAAATGTTACATTTCGATCGGTTACCAAGTAAATAATAGATTCATACTGACTAGTAATTTTAGATAGTTGTTTTTACGAAATGGAATGGCTAGTAAAAAAGAGTAATACAAATATTTAAAGTTTAATAGGTATTATTACTTACATTGTAACAGAATGCATTATTATGGACCAGTATATTATTTGAAGACTAAATCTATGTTGCATGCTTTCGAGCACATGGCACTCTTCAACACAGTGTTACCAAGAGAGGAGTATTGTTTGAATGTTGTAGGCAACAACTGCTTCTATCAATTATGTTTAATTAATTTGTTGGTGTTATGGCTACTTTGATTTCCTTACAGAACCAGGACTTCAGTAAATTACAAATTTATGAAAGCAAGTATCTTATTTTAGCACAAAAAATAGTTTTTGTAAATGTTTATTTTTCGAAATTACGAATATCTTTATTGAAAAAGAAAAGTTGTGCATTATTTTAGTTAAATGCACAATTATTTTTATGTCGTCTGTTATTTTATATTGTTTACTGTTAGCGATTTTATAATTATTATAATTTTAAATTAAATATGCATTCAATAAAATTATTCGATTGTTACATGTATTTTGTCTTTAATATTACTCAATCTACAATGGAACCTAATGATTCTCTGATTAATGTCGACTGATTTTCGTAAGCATGTGGATAGCTAAATTCAAAGTAGAGGCGATCTCAAATATGGCTATTAGTTTGACGTCCACACTAGACTCCATTACTTTAAGGGTTTCGTAGTTCAAAAAGAAAAACAGAACACTTATTGGATCACTTTGTAGTCCGTCTGTCTTCGTGTCAAAACCCTTCATCTCGGACACGCGTGGAGGTATCGAATTGAAATTAAAACCATATACTCAAGTCTGTAATCCCTTCGCCCTGTTAAATAGTGTGTCCGGATTTGACGTCACGGTTGGCGCAGTGGCTGTGCGATCGACTACTACGCTGCGTGTCGCGGGTTCGATCCCCGCACGGAACAGTTGTTTGTATGGCCTATAGATAGTTGTTCCGGGTCTGGTTGTTGTGAGTTTAAATGTCTTCAAACGCACCCACGATACAGAAGAAATTGCTAGTGTGGGGTGTGCGTTCGCGCAGCGGAAAGTTGTTGAATTTAAAGATTTTAATTATGCAGATATTTAGTGTATGACGTCGTGTAATTGTGTATGGTAAAAAAAAATTTGTGCATGCAGCCATGGTGGATAAATTCACCAAAAACTGATTCCGCTGCGCGAACGTTCGCCCAGCGGAACTTTTTTTGAAATATCGACTTTAGAAGAAAACTGATGTGTCTAAAAATTAGTGTGTAATTGTGTATGTATAAATAAAATTTGTGCATGCATAAACTTCGGAGATATTCAAGTTTCCGCTGCGCGAACGTTTGGCCATTTGCTAGTTTTTATATAAAGCGCTTACATAAAGAGCTGTAGATTTTTACACATATTGTTTTGAATTTGTGTATATTTGTGTAAAAAACAGATTTAGAAAAAATCGCAGGGCTTAAAAGATAAAAATATAAACGTCAAAAACGCTTATTAGGTCGTAGTTCTAAAAGTCTGCACTTTGGGGTCTAGATTTTCACGTTTATACAAACCTTGTAAGTGGCTGCAACATGTTGCCAAGTATCAATGATGTTCCGTTAGTAATTAAAGAGTTATAGGACAATTTACCATGAATAGATCACTGTTTACAAAGCAGTCAAATATCACGACATTCTAAAGGAATTACATGGTAAAATGTATGACCAATAATTAGTGTATTCATTCAACTATTCACATGCAAAATTTCATGTCATTAAATTCAGTTATTAAAGAAAAACAATTAAAATACTGACGAAGAATCGAAAACCTACATAACCCGACCAAGTTCGGATGGCTACAAAAAAGCGGCTGTGCAATATATTTAGGTAACATCCCAAAATTTACAGTATAATACCGCTATTGAATTGGTATAAGTGATAACACAATTGTTGTTTCGATATAATTTAGAGGTCATTTATTTTTGTACACCTACTTTTCTAAATGTATTTGACTATGACAGAAAGTAGGTACTATTTAAGTATGCGCTTGAGATTTGAGATATAATCTAGATATATTATTTAAGACAAATAAAATTCATACAACTAATTTCTATTGAAGATTTCACGGATCAGTCTAGTTATGGGATGTGATTTTAATTTTTATTGAAGCTCGTTTTATTATACTTACGTTTAAGTCTATTGCTGTCGTTGCAAGCGACTGTTAACGTAATTATAATTACATAATTATTTTATTATATGTAATTAAAAATATTTTTGTACACGGATATTTAAATAGAGAAGTACTTGTTAATTGAAGATTTATTTTAATCGTAGATAGTGGCGTTATTATTTAAAAATATTTTTCATTCAAGAAATGCAATTGTTTTATTTTTTCCTAGCGCTTGTGTACGCAACTGTACCAAATTAATAAATTACTATATTGGAAGGTTAAGAACGTTTGTTAGATATATGGCACGGCCGCTTTTTTGTAGCCATCCGAACTTGGTCGGGTTATGTAGGTTTTCGATGCTTCGTCAGTATTTTAATTGTTTTTCTTTAATTACTGAATTTAATGACATGAAATTTTGCATGTGAATAGTTGAATGAATACACTAATTATTGGTCATACATTTTACCATGTAATTCCTTTAGAATGTCGTGATATTTGACTGCTTTGTAAACAGTGATCTATTCATGGTAAATTGTCCTATAACTCTTTAATTACTAACGGAACATCATTGATACTTGGCAACATGTTGCAGCCACTTACAAGGTTTGTATAAACGTGAAAATCTAGACCCCAAAGTGCAGACTTTTAGAACTACGACCTAATAAGCGTTTTTGACGTTTATATTTTTATCTTTTAAGCCCTGCGATTTTTTCTAAATCTGTGTTTTACACAAATATACACAAATTCAAAACAATATGTGTAAAAATCTACAGCTCTTTATGTAAGCGCTTTATATGAAAACTAGCAAATGGCCAAACGTTCGCGCAGCGGAAACTTGAATATCTCCGAAGTTTATGCATGCACAAATTTTATTTATACATACACAATTACACACTAATTTTTAGACACATCAGTTTTCTTCTAAAGTCGATATTTCAAAAAAAGTTCCGCTGGGCGAACGTTCGCGCAGCGGAATCAGTTTTTGGTGAATTTCTCCACAATGGCTGCATGCACAAATTTTTTTTACCATACACAATTACACGACGTCATACACTAAATATCTGCATAATTAAAATCTTTAAATTCAACAACTTTCCGCTGCGCGAGCGCACACAGTGTGGGGCAATTATATTTATATACTAGCGGTGCCCAGCGGTTTCACCCGCTGAGGTTTAGGGGTATGAAAAATAGATGTTAGCAGATTCTCAGACCTACCCAATATGTACCCGAAATTTCATAAGAATCGGTCGAGCCGTTTCGGAGGAGTACGGTAACTAACATTGTGACACGGAAATTTTATAAATATTAGATGTAAAGTTACTAGCTGTGCCCAGCGGTTTCAACCGCTGCTCAGGTCCCCTGGAGACCTGCCATCGTTATCCCTTGAAGGTATGAAAAATAGATTACGACTGATTCTCAGACCTACCGAATCTTCTATAAGTAAAATAAAAATGAATCGCAAAATGTGTTGGTAAGCGCATAACTCAACAACACACCTAGACTAATTTTACCAATTATATTTTTTTAATGTTCGTTGAAGTCTAAGGATGGTTTTTACAGTGAGAAAAAATCGATGCAATGCAATATTTCAACCCTACCTACCCTAGGTAGGGTAGCACAGCTAGCAAATTTCATAAAAAACGATCAAGTTTTTTGGGATGAGTATGGCAACTAAAAAACACGTGAATTTTATATTTAAGAAGAAGATAGACAAGAGTTGCAGACAACAGAACACGACATATAAGTGTTCTATCATTAGATCAATGTCACCACATTTATTATCACTTAAATTATTGGAAAATAAAACAATTAAATACAGTAGTACAACACAGTGTATTTAGAATTTATCTACGAGTTGCAATATATGTTGTTGTTCCTGTTGGCGCCACTCCTCGCTACCGGCGTCGCCAAGGTTACCCGCGTATTCTATTAACAACACAGACATTCGTTGTAGGAGATAGTAGTAAATAACAATTTTAACAAATCTGCCTGCTACCAATGCAAATCAAACTCACGATAGTGGTAACAGTGAGAGTAACAGTCAGAACAAAAACTTGATTCCCAGTTGTGAATTACTTTAGATGCGTGTTGGCAGATGGTCAGAGTTGAACAGTAAGGAAGTTTGTTGACAGACTTGACAGCTAGCTCTACGGCTTATTTATAAGAAGAATTTTTAATTTTTTTTTTTCTTCGTCGCTTTTCCCAATATAAGATTAATATATTTTAGTACTGCCTCGTTGGTTGTAGCAGTTTTATTGGGTTTTGTCATTAGGAATTTCTCAGAAACAGCCATGGGTCTCTGGATTTGTACCCAGTTAATGGCAAATGGCGAAATGTGGGTATTATGAGGCTTCATCTTATATTGGGACTTCACACCTCTGCTTAAGGATTACATGCGTGATGTGGAGTATTATATTTATCAATTTCTAATCTTCAGTTTACTCACCTCTCATGACGTGTCGAATAATCTTCAGCGATCCTCCGCGTAGAGACAGCACACGTTGTACACGCTGCTTTACTGATGACGAGCCCGCAGTACAAACCTATTAACAAAACAGATTTTATGCATAGAAAACCGGCTAAGTGCGAGTCGGACTCGTGACTCGCGCACCGAGGGTTCCGTACAAGCTTGCGACATAAACGGCCATTTATTTTGACTGCATAGACTTAGGTTGATTTTGTCACAGCTTGAAGGGACCACAGACTTGAGTATATGGTTTTAATTTTTCGATACTATACCTCCACACGTTCTCGAGTTAAAGGGCTTTGACAAACACGACAGACAGACAACAAAGTGATCTTATAAGGGTTCCGTTTTTTTTTCCTTTTGAGGTACGGAACCCTAAAAAGCATAAAAAAGTAAACAAAAAAAGTTCACCTCCAATATAATTCTGTCAATGAGTTGTAATGTGAAGAGTCCACCTGACAACCTTCTTAGATACTGTGCATCATCATCCAACTCGTCCCCCTCTTGCTGCGAATCAAAAAAAAAATAAGTAAACAAACTGCTACAAGTTACCCAAAATAAACAACAAAATGATATTTGGTTGGTGTATTGTGGAAAAACGATTCATAGTATGTTACCTCCATTTCTTTTTCGGTGCGATCCACTTTGTCCATATATTTGAAGTGCAACTCTAGGAGCCTGTCAACTTTTTCAAGGTCATTTTCAGTGAACTTCGCTAAAAGCCGCTGTCTTTGACTGCCTTGACAATTACGTAACATCGATGCAATTATGGAAACGACATGTTCTAAAAATAAAAAAAGATATGAAACTATGTATTAATATTGTGCGTTATGCCTTAAACATACAGTTAGTATTTGTATTTTGACATAGATTACCATCATATGTAACAGACATTGATGATAGTTATACCAACCTTCATGTTGATCAACTGTTAATATTCTTTTTCGTTTTGGCGTTTTCATGAACAGCGGGAAGACAGTGCGTAGGCCTAAAATATCTACGAACTTATTGCAGTTGTCGCGACCTTCGGGGCCCGCGAGTGCATGGTCCAACACCTTCAGTGATCCATTCCTAGACATTTTCTTTTCCCTGCAATAAACATAAACCATTTTGTTATTTGTTATTACGCAATCACTTAGTGTCCGTAGACTACTCGAGAAAATCGATGCTGCGGTTTTACCTCGTACATTCCCTGTTGCTTTTCGTTGCCAAGAATGTCGGTACTAAAGGCAAAATGATTATAGCTAAAAACATATTGAAACCATACCTGAGCATAAGGTTCATGAGCTGTAGCCCCTCTCCGCGCAGGAAGCGGTCGCGGTTAGACGGCTCCATGAGCGCGCAACACAACGAGTCAAACATGTTCTCCATAGCTTCTTGTTCCTCAGCTCCGGCCGGGTCGTTACGTTTGTAGAACTGTACCAAAATACCATCAACTATTATGAGACTCCTCCAAATATTTATGAATGTGGACGAAGCAAAAGGAGTAGTAAGTGGCATTCTGCAGTTTATCCCTGATCTCGCACAAAAGGCGTGCTTGTATCTATAATAATTCCTAGAGCAACTATTCATTTTTTGTTTTAGGGGCAAAATCCTGCAATGCCGTGCAATCTTAGTGTGTGATGAAGTTATAAATAATTTGTAAAACTTACCGCCAACTGCTGCAACAGAACATCAATACCGTCAAGTTCTCCCAATAATTTTCTGTTCTCTGGTGTATTTTGCAATAGAATAGATAAAATTTCGGTGGCATATAATTTGTTGGCATCAAAAGGCACTTTCAGCTGTAATCAGATAATGAGATCTGTTTGTAGAATCACTAAAACGATGTAGATAAAGTTAACTAGACCATATTGACATACCTTCAGTCTTTTGAGTATCCATTGCATGAAACCCTGTTTAGCGACCTCTGAACTCAATTCAGTTCTAAATTCCGTTAAGTTTTCTATGATACCTGTAAATTAAAGGTGTTAAAAGAAATAATGATTTTCATAGAACATAAATATATGATATACTATACTAAAAACCGGTCAAGTGTGAGTCACTTCCCCCGCTCTGGGCGGAGCCGGGGGAGTGTCAGACTTGTACTGACTAAAACCCACTCATGTTCCTTCTATTGCCCTTTACGTTCCGTGGCCGCGGTATCTTTTTCGAACAACCCGCAACCCCGGCAGGGGTTACGGCTACGTAACCAAGCAGATGCTAATCAAGCAGTATTATAAAAATAGTTTGAACACTCATTTATATGTTTACTCCACTCAACAACAAAACCGTTTTTCATAAGGTTTTAATGATAAACAAAGTTACTGCTGCAGCTTGACAAGTGGGAATTGAGGGAGAAAGAGGGAAGAAAAGGGAAAACTGAGCATTGCTATTACAATCAATAAGGCGCAAGGGCAAAAACTACAGGTAGCAGGTACCCGCAAATCAGGAAAGGGGAACTGTGTTACCCCAATTTTAACGCGAGCGAATCCGCGGGCAAAAGCCTTAGATAAATTTTAAAAAGTACTGCAGTTACAGTTTTGTGGCTTTTGTGGTGCCAAGAGTCTCGGAGTAAAATGGCTGTGACAGACAAAAACAGCAAAATAAAAGGTTTTGGTAAGGGGCAACGGAAGTTACCTATGGTAATTAATTAGTTGATTATGGCGTAAAAGAAGCTACACAATTTTCAAAAGTGACTTGTGTTAAACATTATATACCTAGAGTGTCGTGTACAGCATCTCTCTCGTCAGGCACTGTTTCATCAAGGCGCGCAAGGTTATGCAGAAGTAAGGCTGGTGCTTCAGCCTCTGCCAGAGCGTTGATCAGCTCATCGGCTCCCTCCTCACTCTCATGGAGAATGTCCACATCTGTGAATTCCTAAAAAAAATGGGACTTTTATGATGTACCTACATGATAATAATACAAGTATAATTATTTTCATTACATGAACCTAGTTTAGATATATTATTTAACTCGTTCCTGGCCGTTCCTGGTCCCAAAACCGGATACGAAAAGAGGATGGTTCCCTGGATGCCGTCTACCCAGCCGTAAACAACAATGCCGAGCATTTGGCGCTGGTGAAATAGCCCGACCAATTTTAGGCATAAGGTTGCCTCGAGGTATTTAATAAAAAAAAAACCGGTATTGAAGGACGTAGGAACCCACCATGAGATACCTGTCAAGACAAACTATGAATCGCACTCAAGTAATAGCTGGTATGCTGAAAGATCCGACAAATCAAATCATTTATTTCAATTAGACCAGGGGTCGGCAACCCGCGGCCCGCGGGCCGCATGCGGCCCGCGGACGTCTTCCTTGCGGCCCGTGAATGTTATGCAAATAAGTTTAATTATTACCAAAATCAACGCATTAAGTAAGCGCGCCTTTAAACCCCTCTGCTTGGCAACACTTTGAAATGTGTCATACTAGCTGATAATATCAGAGCTCCTTCTATGAATCCAATGATCTTGTTAAATGCCATCTGATTTTGACGAGTTGAAAAAGTTTGCTAAGCAGTTCATTACATTTTTTTAATTGTAATGAACATAATAGAAAAAATAAATATGCTTCTCGTCTTACAGATGAGCATTTGAACACTATTCTACAGCCAAAAATACCATCCCGGGTCCCAATGGCTTGCACGGCAAAGCCTGGGTCCTGGCCTTGGAGGCTCTCGGGCCCCGACTACTAGGACTCCTAAGATGTTTGCATTCTTGGAGAGGGGCCAGTTCCCACTTCGTTGGAAATCGGGGAAGCTGGTCCTCATACCGAAGCCGGGGCGCCTTGCGGACTCTCCGTCCGCATTCCGGCTCATAGTGGTCGACGAGGTTGGCAAGCTCTTTGAAAGAGTAATTGCAAACCGCCTCGTCGGGCACCTTGTGGGGACGGGGCCAGATCTTGCGGAGCACCAGTATGGTTTCTGCAGGAGGCGCTCGACGCCATCATGCATCTACCCCGGTCGCTCTGAAGAGTGGAACCGGCGAGACATGTCGTGCGGTGTCGCACAGAAATCGGCCTTGGGGCCGTTCCTCCTCTCCGCCTCACTCCTCGAAACAATGATACGCGGGGTTGCGATAGTCGCGAAGAGGATCCGGCTACTGGGTCCTGAGGTGGCATTGCACAAATCCGAGGACATGGTCTTTTAAGGCCGCAGGAATACGCCACCGTCGGGATCCCAGCTGATGGCATGAGGGGTTCGCATCGGTGTCGGGTCGACGATGAAGTTCCTGGGAATCGTCCTCGACAGCCGGTGGAATTTCGTGGAGCACTTCCGGCGGCGGCGATCTCTCGCGTCCTGCCCTGGTTTATTCCATAGTCCGGAGTGAGAAGAATAAGAAGCGGTCACCTTTTTCTGCGAAGCAGTAATGCTAGCCAAGGAGTTGGCCGGGCCTTTGAGGGAAAGAACCTCAAACCAACCCAGCCGCCGCGGGAGTCGCCTGGCGCCGGGCGCCGCGAGACGGCTCCCGGCCACCGTAGATGCGAGCCTGCGGACGCAATGCTCACCGCTCGTCCGTCTATTGACGACAGGCCGTGTCAACGGCGCGCTTGTTTCACGCGCGCCTCAAAGAGATGTCAGCAAAGCAGAGGGGCCTGCCGGGTTTGCGGGTACCGCGGGCGCGGAACACAAAGGGCAATAGAAGGAATATGGGTCGGTTTTAGTCAGTACAAGTCTGACACACCCCCCGCTCCGCCCAGAGCGGCGGAAGTTATTTGATGATTTCCCACCCCAAAAACAAAAAAAGTATTATGTGTACGAATTAAATTCCCTGTTTTAACAATTTTCAATGGCATTTTTATTTTTTTTATGGAATATGACCAATTATAATGAGCAAGTATATTGGGCTTCTTGGGTTAATGCGAGTAAAATGACTGCGGCCCGCCTTTAGTTTAATTTTTCACCTTGCGGCCCTTGCTTGCCAAGAGGTTGCCGACCGCTGAATTAGACCATTACAAGCACTTTTAAATGTCAAGAAACAAAATGAATCTACAGTCCCGGTCACAAGGCATAATAACTTGTGAAAGTACTGCAGTTGTATTCCAAAGCGTTGATCTCTTTGGAGAAGAATGGGCAAGAAACTCCATGGACACTCTTTTAAATTATAATATTTTTACAAAATAGTATTTACATCATTCGTGTTGAGATTATACAAATATGTGAGAATGATGTAGAAAGACGTGCACAGTAAGAGCGTCCAGAGTAAATAAAAAGCAAAATTCTATTTAAATCTAAATAAATTAAAAATGACCGTGGTAGTTAAAAAATTACCAGTCCCAACTGATAGCCCCCGTTCACGAACAAGACGTATGGATCACCCCCATCCAGCTCGACCATTTTGATGGGAGCTAAATGACCTGACACACCCGCCACTATCAGCGAGACATTTAAGTGAGCATGACACTATTAACCACCAGGGCTTCGTCAAGTCAAAAAAAAGTGGAAATCACATCTTTGGATACTGTTAAATTGAAAATGTTTGGCTAAGTACTGATAGTACACAATCAAACAGCATGCTTATATCACCATATTGTAAATACTAAAGAAAGTCACAAGAAGAGCTTACCTGCAGCAGATGCACCACTTTCGTAGATATATCTGTGTTATCATGCGACAACAATTCCAACAGGGAGTTGATGCACTTCAAGTCCACCAGCAATGGGTACTGGTCTGGCACTGTTGCTACTGCACTCAACTCCTAACAACAAAATAATGCTTTACAAATGATCATTTAGAATTCAAATGTTCATTCAGATCAGCCCTTTAAATAGTTATTCCAGAGAGATTTTTGGCTCTTCTGCTAAAGCACACTACAACAATGTGTGCAAGCACAACAATCAAAGGTATTGTATTGTATAAGAGGCTGGTGTATGCTACTCCATGCCTATGGTGCATTCAATCAAAGGTAACATAGTGTTAGTGGTAAGGTCTTTTTTTCGGGTCTAGTTCACAATATCGACAGTCACTACATCGATGGTCGCTGTATCGAAAACGTTCCATCGACGGGCTAATGTATCGACAGTACCCCAAATCGATGGTACGCTACATCGATAGTACCTCAAATCGTTGGTGCGCTACATCGTTAGTACACTAAAGCGACGGTATGCTACATCGATGGTAAACCAAATCGATAGTACGCTGCATCGACTACCCGATCCGAGCCAGATTTGAATAAAAACACAGCATTTTTAAAAGTTTTTAATCACAATTTGTTAAATCTGTAAATTGCTTAATTTTGATGGAACCCACATTAAATGGTTGAAAATAAAAACATGAATTCGTATTCAGTAACATTGATTTCTTATAGTACTAATTTTTAAAAAAAGGAAACTACTAAAATTAATAATATACAAAAACTATCCAAATCAAATATAATAAAAACACTTATAGAAAAATCTATATCCATACAGAAACCCTTTTTTTTCGGGTGAGAAATCATCCAATGACTTATGGGGGGCATGTCAGACTTGTACTGACTAAAACCCACCCATGTTCCTTCTATTGCCCTTTACGTTCCGAGGGCGCGGTATCTCTTTCGAACAACCCGCAACCCCGGCAGGCGAAGGCTCTGGCAAGCCCCTCTGCTTTGCTGACTCTCTTTGAGGCGCGCGTGAAACACGAACGCGCCGTCGACACGGCCTGTCGTCAATAGACGGACGGACGGTGAGCTACCCATTGCTCAGCCGTCCACAGGCCCGCATCTACGGTGGCCGGGAGTCGTCTCGCGGCGCCCGGCGCCCTGGGCGTCTCCCACGGCGGCTGGGTTGGCCTGATGTTCTCTCCCTCAAACGCCCGGCCTCCTCTTTTGCTAGCATTACTGCTTCGCAGAAGGAGGTGACCGCTTCCCATTCCCTCTCACTCCGGACCATACCCTGAACCAGGGCCGGACGCGAGAGATCGCCTCCACGAGGGTACGGCGGTACTCCGCCCAAGCTGGGCAGATCGCCACTGTGTGCTCCACCGTGTCCTCCGGGCGATCGTCACAATGGTGACACCCGGGCGTTTCCTCCCACCTGATGATGTGCAGGAACCTCCCGAAACTTCCGTGTCCGGTGAGGACCTGCGTCAGGCGGTAGGTGAGGACGCCATGACGCCTCTCCAACCACTCCCTAAAAGAGGGGACTTACCGCCACTATTGTGGCGTGCCCTGCACGGGGTTGCGACAGTCGCTCTCTCCATGCCACTATGAGATGAATCACAAGGTTGAATTGCCATTTTTACCGGATGTTTCCACGAATTAGCTGGACTGAATTGTACATCTTTCGGTTGAAATCAGTCAGTCCTTTCGAAATAAAATCATGATTATTCAAAAACAAAATAAAAGCTTCTTTAAAGGGATTGCTAGTAACACTTATCTTTAATTACACAAAGAGTTTATCAGGGTTCCTGTATGGATATAGATTTTTCTATAAGTGTTTTTATTTTATTTGATTTGGATAGTTTTTGTTATTATTAATTTTAGTAGTTTCCTTTTTTTTAATTAGTACTATAAGAAATCAATGTTACTGAATACTAATTTATGTTTTTATTTTCTACCATTTAATGTGGGTTCCATCAAAATTAAGCAATTTACAGATTTAACAAATTGTGATTAAAAACTTTTAAAAATGCTGTGTTTTTATTCAAATCTGGCTCGGATCGGGTAGTCGATGCAGCGTACTATCGATTTGGTTTACTATCGATGTAGCATACCGTCGCTTTAGTGTACTAACAATGTAGCGCACTAACGATTTGAGGTACTATCGATGTAGCGTACCATCGATTTGGGGTACTGTCGATACATTAGCCCGTCGATGGAACGTTTTCGATACAGCGACCATCGATGTAGTGACTGTCGATATTGTGAACTAGACCCCTTTTTTTCAACAAAGATTTTTGTTGGATGGGATTTTAAAAGTGCAACAAGTTTAAAGTTAATAATACTGCAAAAACATAGTGTAATATAAGACAGTAATACCATACCTGCAGAGCTTCATGTAAATCAATTTCACTGTCCATAAACTTCTCTGGTTGATCTGGAAACTTAATTCTCATCTCCCTGTTTCTCAGAGTTTTCTTCTCAAAATTCAACACTAATTTCTTAACTGCAGTTTCATCAAGAATGTCCCCCTGAAAGAATGATCCAATTAAGATGACCCACTGACCAATATAAGCCATACTAATAACAACTAGATATATTAAACACATCTGCATGAATTTTACAATACCTCAGTAGCTTCAGTCTCAACAAATCGAAGAATATCCTCTCGTTCCTTATCAGTGATGGTAGGTTCCTTTGGCAAGGTTGTGCTCAACGGCAGTAACATGCGGTGATCGGATTTAGCCCTCGCCATTCGCCGCATTTTTGAAGCCTTCGCGCCATCGTCATCAGAGTCACTGTCATCTTCATTTGGTCTCTTGGGCGTTGGTGTAGGCTGTTAATTATCAGTAACGTTAAATAAAGTTTATGCTTTTGATAATCTGATATACACTGTTTCTTTTAAAATTCTCTTATAAGTAAAACAAGATGAGACAATGTTAACTATTTTGTGTAATAAGTTTGTAGTCTTAATATTATTTACCTTAAATGAAAGCAGTTCTCCAACATCCATACTAACACACGTTTGCACCTAGTTATTCTTAAAAGTTAAAACTATTTTCTGATCACCAGTTTTCACAAAAAGTAAACACTCCAAATGAAATTGGTTGACATTGACAAGAAACTTGACAGCAGTGCGGCGTGCGGAAGCACCAGGGATGCCAACGGTAAAAATAAATTCGTCGTTCATTGCTGCTAAAATCTCGTATTTTGACTTTCAAACCTCCACCTGCCAAGGTTTGGAAATGGATAGGTTACCGCACCAGGGTACAGGATAAGCGACTTCTGCCAAGGTTTGGAAATGGATGGGTTACCGTATCAGGTCCCAGGTTAAGCAAGTTTTCCAAAAATCAGAAATGGATGGGTTACCGTATCGGGTTTGGGAATAGATAAAAGATGTAAAAATCTTTGTTTTTTTTTTAGAGAAAACTTTGGGGTTATATTTTTCCTTTCGTTATTTATAGTTTTAAAAAAACATGGGAAAGTAAACTTATTCCTAACTAGCTGTTCCACGCGGTTTCACCCACGCTGCTCAGCACCTGTTGGTCGTAGCGTGATGTTATATAGCCACAATGCCTAGCTCGTGCCGTAGATGTCTCAAAAGACTATGATCCGTCAAAGAACTTACTTTCGTAATATAAAAAAAAACATAATTGGTTGGCGGCAAACTCAGCTCTTTGAATGGTGCTGCGCAGTTTCGTACGATAGTACGAAAGACGTAGAAATTAAATGTTGTAAATAGTTTCTTGAATGAAACTATGGATAGTAAGAAGAATGACCAATATGCATTAATAAAGGTAAGTCTGCGATATTTTCATAGTATGGCTCATTTCCACAGTTATTCCTTATACTTAGTATGTTCTTTAAAATGTTAAAATATTGTTTTATTTTATATAAGTAGAGAGTCATGGGCGCCCGATAGGATTATTTCCAGGGAGATGAATCTTCCGTTTTTACTTTTTAAGTCCCTATGTTTTTAATTTCCATGAAAACAGGTCGTTTTTTTTAAGGCATGTGCACCCTTTTTTTTGTTGGGGTGGGAAATTATCAAATAACTTCCCCCGCTCTGGGCGGAGCGGGGGGGCGTGTCAGACTTTTACTGACTAAAACCCACCCATGTTCCTTCTATTGCCCTTTACATTCCGGGGCCGCGGTATCTCTTTCGAACAACCCGCAACCCCGGCAGGCGGAGGCTCTAGCAAGCCCCTCTGCTTTGCTGACATCTCATTGAGGCATCATATTACACTTAATGATTTTCAAATAGTACAGCCTATAAGTAGTTTAGTATCAAACAATAATAATCATGATTGTTATAATTCAGTAATGTTCTCTGATAGTATGGGTAGAGGGTTAGGTAAATTAATCAGTAATAACCTGGATTATTGTACTCAAAATTATTGTGTGCCAGGGTCAACCTACAAACAGGTAATGGCATCAGTAACAAAGAATGTTTATTGTCCTAATACTACAATAACTATTTGTGTTGGTAATAGCTCAAAGCTTAAAAAGGAAGACATCACTGACTGTGTGACAGAATTGTTAAAGTTAGAATGTAGTAAAATCATATTGTGTGCATTTACATATTGTAAAAATGTAGGTCATAGAAAAAACAATTATATACACATGCTTAATAAACATGTTCACTTTTTAGTAAGTCACTATTGCGACAAACTTGTATACTTTGATGTCAACAGTTTTGTAGATAAAATTAAGTCGACTCGTGTATCTACCTATTAGATGTAGACACAAAATAGCTAGGCTATTAGCTTTTAGTATTAACTCAGACATAGGTGGTATGTCTAAGTTTAGTTTTATTATTAACACTGATACTTTTAGTAATACTACTAATATACCTTTTTACAAGGAAGGCGGGGGAGTCTTGGGGCTCACTCCGGCTCATTTAAACTAGTTAGTAAGACAACAGAAGATACTAATAATTTCAATGTTATACCAGACAACAACAACGTATCTTCTTGCTCCCAAATAGTTAACTGTGTAAAAGGGGCTAAGCAGAATTCCTTGAACTTATTCCATCAAAACATTCAAGGTTTTTCTTCAAAGTTACTGGAAATTGAGTTGTTTTTAGAACAAACAATGTTTGAAATTGTTTGTTTCACCGAACATTGGTTAAAAGACTATGAAATGCTAATTAATTATGAAAATTATAGAGTAGGTAGTTGCTTTAACCGGAAATTTAAGTTGCGTGGGGGTTCACTAATCTTAGTTAAAAATTGTATTAAATATAAGCCTCGTAATGATATAGTTGATCTTTCGGTTGAAAATAGCATTGAATTGTCTTGTGTTGAGCTAGATGAGCATGTAATAGTGTGCGTTTATAGACCTCCAAATTATCTAAATTACACTATTTTTGAATCAGTACTGGAAGATGCTTTAGCAAAACTTGTAACTGGTAATAAACCAATAATTATCTGTGGTGACTTTAATGTCAATATCTTAGAGGAAAACGCAAATAGCAGTAGATTTTTAAGTCTCTTTAAATCGTTTAATTTGTCAAATGTGTTTTCAGAACCAACCCGAATTACCACAAACACCGCTACGTGTATTGATAATGTATTTTGTTGCTGCGACTATTTAGATAAATTCATTGTTAATTACCTTCCTTCAGATCATAGCGGCCAGTACGTTACTTTCGCGTCCAACATAAAAATCCAAAAAATTCAAATACAGACAAGACAAATGGCAGCCAGCAATTTGGATAGATTTAATAATAATTTAATTAGCAAGTTAAGTTTTCCGGGCCATATAAACGATGTAAATAAATGGTATGATGAATTCTTTTCAGTAGTGCACACCGAGTTCAATAATACTTTAAAAATAAAAACAAAAACTATTTGCCAAAAGTTTATTTTCAGTGATTGGGCTACACAAGGTATTAGGAAAAGTAGGGAACGATTGTTTGAGCTGTATGGCCTTAAGCCTTACATCAACACAAAAACTTTTAATGAATATGTTGCCACTTATTCCAAAATTTTTGAAAACACTTGTAAAGTTGCCAAATCCTTATTCATTAGCAACAAAATTAAATCAGCCGATGATAAAATAAAAACGGTTTGGAAAATAATCAACAATGAAACAAATAGAAACAAAAAACCAAGAAATGATTTTACGTTAGAAACCTCACGTGGCCTCGTGAGCAATAATAATGACATTGCTCAGGAATTTGTGAATTTCTTTACCAATATCCCACATAGGACTACAGAGACCTTACAGTCCTCGCCCTTGCTATCTAAGGATTTATTAAAGGCTAACGTTCCAGCCTGCCCGATTCAATTTGAATTTAAGCATATAAACCCCTTATCAGTTATTAAAGCTTTTAAGCAAATCAAGGTCAAATTAACCGAAGATCTTTGGGGTATGTCCATCAAAGCTTGTATCGCCATTATTGAGACTATAGCACCATATTTAGCCTTAATATTTAATTTGTGCGTGGATCAAGGGGTTTTCCCGGATCTAATGAAATACAGCAAGGTAATACCGCTTTTTAAATCCGGGGACAGTAAAGACACTAACAACTATAGGCCCGTATCCGTTTTGCCAGTTCTCAGCAAGGTGTTTGAAAAGATAATGCTAAATCAATCGCTCAACCATTTTAACACCAATAAAATCTTACATGAAAAGCAGTATGGTTTCACCAAAGGACGTTGTACGACTGACGCCGGTGTCACCTTAATGAAACATATATTTACTGCGTGGGAAGAGGCACAAGATGCAATAGGAATCTTCTGTGACCTTACGAAGGCATTTGATTGCGTTAATCATGAAACCCTGCTTTTAAAACTTGAGCATTACGGTTTAGATAAACTTGCGCTCAGTTTAGTAAAATCGTATTTAAATGATAGACAGCAACAAGTACAAATTAATGGCGTTAATTCAATGGGTTTAAAAGTTAAAATGGGTGTACCACAAGGTTCTATATTGGGTCCTTTCCTCTTTTTAGTATATATTAATGATCTACCCCATTTATTTGAAAATCAACCACAAATGGTGTTGTTTGCTGACGACACTTCTTTAATATTTAAGGTAAATAGACGTGCTACGAATCTTGACGACCTAAATAACGCCCTATTGCAGGTCCATAATTGGTTTACTGCTAATAACTTAGTATTGAATGGGAAAAAAACGAAATGCATAAGATTCGCTCTACCAAACGTCAAAAGTACTGATTGTGACATAGTATTAAATCAAGAGAAACTAGAATTCGTCAATAAAACTGTTTTCTTAGGAATCACACTCGACTCGAGGCTACAATGGAGTCCTCATTTAACATCTCTTGCAGGACGGTTAAGTTCAGCTGCATATGCCGTAAGAAAAATCCGTCAATTTACTGATGTAGATACCGCGCGACTGGTCGATTTTAGTTATTTTCATAGTATAATGTCATACGGTATTTTACTTTGGGGACGGGCTGCAGACATTGAGTCTATATTTATTCTGCAGAAAAGAGCCATAAGAGCCATGTACAATCTGCGTAGGCGCGATTCTCTAAGAGAACTGTTTAAAAAAATTAACATCATGACAGTACCTTGTCAATACATCTATGAAAACATCATGTACGTTAGGAAAAATCTGCATCTATTTAGTAAAAGAGGTGACAGACATCACTATAATACTAGAAATAGGGACCAACTGGTTCAGCCAGGTTTCAGGCTAGCTAAGGTAGACTCCTCTTTTATGGGGTACTGTTTAAAATGTTACAATAAAATACCTCCAAACATCCTACAACTGAATGAATCGAAGTTTAAATCTTGTATTAAACGCACACTATGTAGGCAAGCATACTATAAGTTGGGGGATTACATTAATGATATAAATGCTTGGCTCAATGCCGGTCCTGCTCTACAACCATAGGGGCAAACTAACTATCATTAATCAGCATCTGAAGTTATTGTGGCAGCTGAAGAAGATTGTAATACTATCATTGCATTGTATAGACTCAATTTCCTAATATTGTATAATTGTAATGCCCATGTGTGAGTTCTATGTAATTTTATTGACTCGACGGTTGCCCTGGTGGTTGAGAGATTGTCATGCTCACTTAAATGTCTCGCTGATGGTGGCGGGTGTGTCGGGTCATTTAGCTCCCTTCAAAATGGTCGAGCTGAATGGGGCTGATCCATACGTCATGTTCGTGAACGGGCGCTGTCGGTTGGGACTGGTCATCTCTTAGCTACCACGGTTTGTTTTAATTCTTCTATTAAACTCGTGATAATTATTGCTTTTACTCTGGACGCTCTAAATGTGCTCGTTTTTCTACATCGTTCTCACATTATGAATAATCTCAGCATGAATGATGTATCCATGATTTTATAAAACATTATGATTTAAAAGAGTGTCCATGGAGTTTCTTGTCCATTCTTCTCCATAGAGATCTACGCTTTGGAATGGGCAACTACAGTACTTTCACAAGTTATTATGTCTTGTGACTGGGACTGTAGCAGCATCATTTCTTTTGTTCTTGTTTTTATGACATTCAAAAGTGCCTGTAATGGTCTAATTGAAATAACTGATTTGAGTTTGAGTTTGAGGCGCGCGTGAAACACAAACGCGCCGTCGACACGGCCTGTCGTCAATATACGCATGGATGGTGAGCTACCCATTGCTCACCGTCCGGAGCCTCCGTCTGCCGGGTTTGCGGGTTGTTCGAAAGAGATACCGCGGCCTCGGAACGTAAAGGGCAAAAGAAGAAACATGGGTGGGTTTTAGTCAGTACAAGTCTGACATGCTCTCCCGCTTCGCCCAGAGTGGGGGAAGTCATTGGATGATGTCCCACCCGAAAATAAAAAAAAGTTAAGTTTATTTTTATAAATAAGTTAATGTTTTAAAAATACATTGTTAAATCAAAGCACAGTGTATTGTCGGATTCCATCAGTGCAAATGCTGCCGCAATCATAATCATCAACAATAAATGTACCAAACAAAAGTGTAGCTCTCTTTATAAATAATTAGACCAGTGTTCGAATGTTAACTTTTACTTTTAATGTCATTATCTTTGATAAATGCTTATCTCATATTATTACTGTGTTAATTTTTTCGCAAATGGTACGAAAAGTAGAGTATTTTCCTCGGTGATAAAGCTGTCTTAGTCTTGGGTAAACTTAAATCTCTCGCTACACTCAGGAGTCGTCTTAAATCCCTCGCTTCGCTCGTGATTTAAGTTTTTAACACCCTCGCTACGCTCGGGAGTAAACCTCGAGTCCTTCGTTACACTCGCGATTTAAATCGTCACCCACGACAGAAGACACTGCTTTATCCCCTTGGTTAATAATCTACTATATCCTCTCCAAACTTAGTGGCATTGACGATTGAACTTTTCGTATATTTTACTAGCTGTGTCTAGCGGTTTCACCCTCTGCTCAGTTCCTTAGCGTGATGTTGTATTGTCTATTCATTTCGTGAAAGCATGCAAGCAAGTACTTATGCAAAATTTCAAGTCGATCCGGCCTAGGATTCGCGTTCTCCCATACAAGTTTTGTAAGCACTTACGTCCTAAAATAATGCAAAAATTGAGACTTATGGAATCTGAGATTTCGTGATGAGTGACTCAGTGATTTCCTCTTTTGTAACAGATAATTTGAAAGTTTTGCGGTGCCAGTGCATTTTTAGTAAACTTTTGTAACAAAAACACCTGAATATTTCTTTATCACCTCCGAAACACCTTTTTTCGAACATAAACAAAGTAAGCGCATTTCATTACAGGATGTGGTGGCTTCAATGAAAAATGGAAAGGCGTTCAATGTGCCACGATTACTAGAAATATTAAATAGTAGCACGGATGTCGATGTGCAAGTTAAATTATTTTCAGTATTATCTGCCTGTTTAATGTTAAATGTAATTTAAAACAAGTTCATAGTCAATTATAATTTATTCGCTGCAAGAAGGAATCATTTTCTAAACACGTCTATTTTTTTGACAGGATGATAATATTGAGGCCATCATTACATACAACCCTATATATGATAAAATCGGTAAAATATTAGCAAATGGCCCCCCGAGAAAAACTACAATTGCGTTTAATTTTTTATCGGCTCTTTTATACGCTGACGACGAAAACAGCCATAGGAAAAACAGCCTCATCGCATATGCAAGGAATATGATCAGAAGCAGCGGTTGTTTGGGTACCCTGTGTGATCTCTTTACTGCCTGTATGATGGTAATTCTAATTATTTTGTACTTGTAATTTTTTGATATGCAGTTGAGGCAGAATTTAATTTGTCGGACCATACCGCATGTGTGTTATCTCAGGTCTTGAAATGTTCACCGTTTTCGATGCGTATTCTATGCCCCCAATCAGTAATCGGTATTTTCCGTTTTTTGGCTGACAATTAATTGTTTTATATTACGCAATTAAATTTTCATGGCTAATAATATTATTTACATTTTCAGCATCAGGACGCATGGCGAGCTCTATGCCGATGTCTAGCTGAATCGTGTCGCGGGGTTGAAGCTAATCAAAGCTATTGTACGCACCTTGTGCCGATGGTATGTACTCAACTACATGGCTGGGTTGCCCAAATAACCCTTACTAGTCTATACTATAATATACTATAATATTATAAAGAGGAAAGATTTGTATTTTTGTATGTTTGTAATGAATAAACTCAAAAACTACTGGACCGATTCCAATAATTTTTTCACCATTAGAAAGCTGCATTATTCAGAAGTAACATAGGCTATATAATATCACGCTAGGTCCTATAGTTGTGGAGCAGTAACCAAAAATGTTTTAAAAACGGAGGAAAAGTGTCGTTTCTGAGGCCTTCCGTGGCGTGCGCTGGGCATATAGTTAAAGTTATACAAAAATGCTCTATGGATGAATTGTTCATCTTAACATTCTTTTTAAAAAAGTCTGCGAGAGCATATGTCTACCTTTTATAGTTTACCCATAACAATCGTTTTAATGAATGGTTCAATCCTTATAAAAGTTTGCTCTAGATAACTTTTGAATTGTTCAATCGGTTACCTTATGACTATTAATTCATCCAAAAGATACCTATTAGGTAAGTACTTACCTGCTATTTCAAAAATACATAAAAAAGGCCCGGCTACATACGATGTTAACGAGTTATCAGTATATGTCAACTCAAATGTACCCAAGTTGGTGGCAGATCAAAAAATTTGCGTTCGATGCTATAATTGAAAGTGTGGTCAACAACAAAGGTAGACTATTTTTTTTGGACGCGCCTGGCGGAACAGGTAAAACATTTCTTGCCAATTTAATATTAGCCAAAGTACGACAATCTGGAAGAAAAGCACTGGCGGTCGCGTCTTCTGGCATTGCTGCAACTCTATTAAATGGTAGGAAGACTGCTCACTCGACCTTTAAATTACCGTTGTCTGTGTCATTAGAACAACAATCGGTATGCTCAATCCGCAAAAATGGTCCACTTGGGAAGCTCTTACAGGACACTTCACTGATTATTTGGGATGAGTGTACCATGAGCCATAGAGCTCACGTGGAAGCTGTGAACCGCACATTAAAAGACCTCAGGAACTCAGGCAATGTGATGGGAGGCGTAACCTTTGTGTTGGCTGGAGACTTTCGCCAAACACTACCGGTTATAACTAAAGGTACACGCGCCGACGTTATTAAAGCGTGCCTCAAATCATCACCTTTGTGGCAATCAATTAAAACTCTAAATTTTCGCACAAATATGAGAGCACATTTAAGTAACGACAACAATGGAAATTTCTCACAAAAAATACTTCAACTTGGAGATGGAAAATTACCATCGCCAGTTGCAAATAGCTCCCAAGTATCGTTGGACAATGAATTGGCTCAAACTGTTAACAGTCTAGATGTTCTTATAGACACAATCTATCCCGACATTGAAAATCTCACAGAACGAAATTTCAATTGGCTCTGTTCGAGGGCGATAGTGTCGCCAAGAAACGATTCCGTAAATGATATAAACAGAATGATTATGGAAAAAGTACCAGGTGATTTCAAATGTTACAAATCTATTGACACTGTGTGCAACATCGAAGATGCAGTACACTACCCACAAGAATTTTTAAATTCCCTCAACCCTGCCGGCTTGCCACCCCACGAACTAAAATTAAAAGGAGGTACTCCTATCATGCTTTTGAGAAATTTAAGCCCTCCCAATATGTGCAATGGCACAAGACTTTTGATAAGGGAATTACGAGACAATGTGATTGTAGCAACAATCATCACTGGGCCCGCGGCCGGACAGCTCGCTCACATACCGCGAATCCCGATGATTCCGACGGATTTACCTTTCTTTCCTTTAAAAGGTTACAGTTGCCTGTGAAGACATCGTTTGCCCTTACGATAAATAAATCACAGGGGCAAACTTTTTCGATTGTTGGCGTCGACCTAAGAAAAGAGTGCTTTTCTCATGGGCAGTTATATGTAGCCCTTTCTCGAGTAGGATCTCCTAAAAATCAATATGTTTTGTTAGCACCTACAAATACCACTGCAAACATAGTTTACAGTGAAGCCTTAAAGTAAAATGTAAATATTACGATAATTTGATCAAACACATAAAACAAAGAACTTTAACAAAAAAAAAACAAAAATCTTTAACAAAAAAAACCTTAAAACAACAAAAAAAAAACCTTAAAAAAAAACAAAAAACTTAAAACAACAAAAAAAAAAACCTTAAAACAATAAAGAAAAACAAAAAAAAAATGAAAAGATGTAAATATTTTTCAATAAATGTAAAATAACAATTTAAAAACAAACTTTTACCTCAACCAAAACAAACAACAACAAAATGGGTAGGTTCCTATTTAAGAAGAAAATAATTAATTAAATAAATGAAATAAGTAAATGAAGTCCGGAAAAATGTTTTCAAAAGGTAAATACGGAAGTATTTACCTTTTGAAAACACAAAAAAAAAATGAGAATAAATATAAATAAAACGTAAAACTATGTAAAAAATCTTAAGTCCCCCCGTGCGAAGCCGGGACGGGCCGCTAGTAATATTATAAAAGCGAAAGTGAGTTTGTTTGTTACGTCTTGACGCCTAAATGGCTAAACCGATTTTGATGAATTTTGGTACAGAGATAGTTGAAACCCTGGAGACGCACATAAGCTATTTTTTGTAAAAAAAGAGAGAAATTAGGGAGAAAGAGGGAAGAAAAGGGAAAACTTTGCTTAACTATTACAGTAAATAAGGTGCAAGGGCAAACAAAAACTACAGGTAGCAGGTACCTTCAAATCAGGAAAGGGGAACTGTGTTACCCCGAATTTAACGCAAGCGAAGCCGCGGGCAAAGGCTTGTAAAGAGTAAAAGTGAGATTTTTCAAGAAAAGAACTAGCATCTTGGCGTCCAGCAGTGTCTTTTCGTTATCATTTCAGTCCGGAATCACCCTATACCGGGTAAAGACCTCTTTCACCTGGCACACATTTTGGTTCTATTTTCAAGGAGCCTATTGTTACTTATGTGCGGCAGAGCAGACTATTATATTTACCTAACCATGTTTGTAGTGTATCCAAAGATGCGGCCAGCAGAACATCGAGGTGCTGCTGGTTCTGCAGAGCTTGCTACAGCATCACAACCGGAACATTAATTTGTTTGTGGAATGTAACGGAATGTCGCTGTTTCGAAGGTCAGATTATTATGCATTATTTTGCAACTTGTTCAAGATATATTTTCTAAAATGATGAACGCCTCCGCCTTCGATAGATATACCTACTTAAGTATCGATTCGGTCGGTTTTACCGCACCTTCATTGGTAATTGTGGGGTAAAACCGACCGAATCGAACACCACAATTTGATAGGTAATGTACACACGGCAACAGATCAACCTATACAAAACCAGTTTATGCGGATCTCTCATTGTACTTGAAATTTATGGTGTACGATCCGTTGTTGAGAGAGCAGCATAAACTGGTTTTGTATAGGTTGATCTGTTGCCGTGTGTACTGAAATACCTCTTTCTTCCGCAGCCACTCCTGTGTCCGGTCAGGTCGTTTTAACCGTACCTTATTAGTATACTTAGATAAAATGTGTGCTATTTATTTTGTAGGGAATTCCTGCAACACGACATCTGCCTGCAATTGCTGGCCACAATAGTGCAGAGTTCCACTGTAGCGGCGGCACTTTCCGCCAACACAAACATTTGTCAGCAATTACGGGACTTCTTGCAGATATATGGACCACAGTCACCGGTAGTATTTGGCTATAAAATTTGATTTTCAATTTTGTTACCACTAGAGTGCTTTGTTCAGTATATAAAGTTAGCTTTTTCTTTTAACAGTTGGGTCAATGGGCTACAATAGTTTTATACCATACGTCGCGAATTGAAGGTAAAATTCACTTCAAATACTTAAGTATGTCAAATAATGCAAGGTTTAGGATTAATCAACTTGTCACTTCTCATTTTAGCATCATGTGGAAACCGAAAGGATGACGAAATACAGGAGGAAAATAAAACGCTGAGTCAATCTCTACTAGCCAAATTGCACCCTCCTAACCAAAACACACAGATAGAATGTAGTGCGGATACCACAATTTTTTTCCAAAATGTTATGAAGGAAATTCTTCAATGTGGTGCACAGAAAGAATTCAGTGACTTGAAAACTTTTTTTCCGCACAATATAATGACGAACATAAGTCCAAAGAATACTGCTAGTTACGCTACAGTTCCATTTCATGATATATCACAAATAAATAAATTTAGGATGCCTCCTCAAGATCTTAATTATAAGCTCAACTCAAGAAGTATTAAACCTACTGCAATGCAAATTGAGAGCGTACAACATACTCGTAATAAACCCAATGAATTATCCTTTTCTTTTTTAAGAAAACATAATACGAATGGAAAACACATTGCGAAGAATTTTGTCTCAACTGATGAATTGCCCGAAAGTTTTCAAAGAACATTTCAGAATAATGCAAGCAGACTAACAAAGTATAATGTGTATGAATCCTTTATGGAAATAGACGAAAGTTGCTTAAATACGCTAGGCACGAACGATTTCAACCCACAATTTGCCTCCACCCCTAAGAGAAATGATTTAAAGCACGAACACCTAAAATACGAAAACCAGCGTTCGAGTAATTACTCAGTCAGATCTAGTCAAAAGTCTCTAAGAAAGCTCAAAATCAAGCGGCAATTAGAAAAAAGAAAGATTGCAAAGCGTTTAGAAAGAAGCAAAAAAATTGATAAGGAAATCAAACACAAGTCATTTAGTGGGAGATTCTTTGATGCGATCAATACATCTTGCACTTCCTTTGTTAAAACAGTTAGAAATATATTTAGACCTAAGAGTGATTTGCATGAAACTGAAAAAAATACCGATGCTAGTGATATTTTGGATAAGACACCAAACCGAGACACTCAGTCCTGTAGCTATAGTTTTACCAATTATATGCGTAGAAGAGACGCTGCTTTGAAAAACGATTGCACTTACAAGTCTACCGACTTTAAGGAAAAGGAAAATGTTAAAGATTTTAGTATGGAGATGAGCAACTCTTGTAACACCTGCAACGACACGATAGCACTTAAGCGGAAGTTGGTCAGCGATGAAAACTTGAAACAGACTATCAGAAAACTGAAACTAGGAATTAACTTGTATGGATGTAATTTTAAGGTAATTTTACTTGTCCTGTTGATGGGTTTACCATGTGCTGTTTAACGTTCCTGGTGGTTATTCAATCAGTTTTCTGACTTTAGAAGTTGTAATGTGCGTTTTTAGTTGTATTATAAGTGTAGAATCTTCGTTTCAGAAAATATCTCGAACGATGTGGCCAAATGAAAATTACATGACGCCTGCCATTCTCTACAATTTGTACCGAAAATTAATTGTAAAATAAACTGACGAAACTAAACTATCGTTTCATTTAGTTAACCTTCATATCTTGGCACCATCTAAAAAAACTACCATCAAATTAATGACCACATACGAGTTATTTCTATTTAAGAAAAACAAGATAAATTACTCATAGTCATTATATTATCTTAAATAAATAACAAAACATTATAACTCGATAACGTTATGTAATCACGCGGTCCCGTTCATCTCATAGTTTACTGTATGTCGATTCATGGCGAACCATATCTCTTGTGATATCAGCAATTGTTGGAGTCCCTGGGTGAACAAAATTTACCATTTAAATCACGAATAAACGCCAAACTGTTTCTTGTGCGCAGGGTATGAAGAAATCCCAACCCGACTTCCTTATAAAATCGCATAAGTTCATCGACATTTACCTGCTATTTGGAAGGTGTATTCCAGCTCAGTCCGGAAAATATTGAGCATTCTTTGGACACCAGCTTGCCCTCCAACGGTCAGACCCCATAGTGCAGGACGGCCAACGAAAACCTGTCCACAAAAAATTGAGAATTGATACACAGACAAGTTCATTTTAATTTTCCCCTATTATTGTAGGTTTTATGAAGGGTTTTAAGTAGACTCATGGGGGTAATTATTAATTTATTACAGACATGAGGACTCACCATTTTTGCTCCAAGTGCTAACGCTTTGTAAATATCAGTGCCAGTTGACACTCCACCATCCAAATAGACCTCGACATTATAGTTTTTTACAGCTTCAACAATTTCGGGCAGAGCTTCAATCTGAAGAATTTAACAAAATTACATTTTCAATGATTTATTTATACATAAGGATATTCCCACAAAAAAAAATTAAAGCGATTGCATTTCGTGTAGGTACGCGTTAATTAGACTGCCGCCATAAGCAAAACGGGCGCAACTGCGAAAATAGTGTTAGGAAAAGTTTAACAAAAATATTTTTATGTGCAATGCAAATTTTCCTACATTAAGTTTTTCTTCGATCCGCCCTTTCGTTATACGACTGCAGTAGGTATAGCTATTCTATTTTTAGTGACGTTAAAAGTACATAAGGAACATTCAAGATTTGTTTGCACTTTAGCTATGGATTTTGTTTACCGTGGCAGGGACGCCGTCCAATTGTCTTGCTCCATGATTTGATACTAAAATTCCTGAACAACCAGCTTGGACTGCTTTCACTGCGTCATCTCCGCGTAGAATGCCTTTTGCTATGATTGGCAGTGTTGTGATGCTTTAGAAAACACACATTTATGTAATATAGGTACGGATAATATACTAATAATTTATGAAAAGTTGTAGATAAAAAAATTATTTATATTAGGTAGATACCTTTTCAACCACTTTACTTCGTCCCATGTTAATGTTTTATCGAACAAATTCTCGACGTACTTATTTAAACCGCTACCACCTTCTGTACTGTTAATCTTGGTAGACAGGAGGCCTTCAAAGTTAGCAAGCCTATAAGAAAATAAATTAAACAATGTTATTGCTTTGTATTCTTACATTGTAGATAGTTTAATGACTTGATTACCTCAAATGCGGCGGCAGAGTAAACTTATTTCGCACATCTGCGCGTCGTATCCCGAACAGTGGAGTATCAACTGTAAGTGCTATTGCTTTAAAACCTGCCTTCTCAGCTCTGAGAACTAAGTTTTTGGTCACATCTCTGGAAATTAAACATGCATCGTGAATATTGCGCACTTGCTTAGACGTTTACGAATTTTCTAGTTAGAGAAATAAATATCTACCTGTCATTGTAAATGTACAGCTGGAACCATTTTATGGCATCAGGAGCAGCCTCAGCGACTTCTTCTATAGAGCTTGTGGCAATAGTGCTGAGAGTGAAAATGGTCTTCTCTGCTTGTGCAGCTAAATCACGAAATTTATGTAAATAAAAATTAAAAACAAGAAAACTTATATTTATTTAAAAAGACAGAAACATGGTGTGGTACCTCTTGCATTGGCTAGTTCGCCCTCAGGATGTGCCATGCGTTGCATAGCAGTTGGTGAAATACCGACGGGAAGGGAGACATCGTGTCCCAATACTTTTGTACGAAGATCACAACGACTTACTCCTATTAGACACTTTGGACGAATCCGCAACCTGGGAGCAAAAAGCTTTTATCTTTTATTTACCTACCTTTGTTAAAAACCACTTCCTATTCATCTCCCCGAATTCTAAGGAATATCAGCTTACAATAATTCTTAAGCAATAACACACACGGTTAAATGTATGGAACAGCCATTCATTTTACCATGTGGGTATTGTATTTTTGCAGGATACGTCAGTATTTATTTCATTTGACCAAAATCTTCGGCTCGTGTTCTACCTACATGTCAACTGTTGGTAAGTCGATATCCCTTGCACCATGTTAGTTTTTTAAAGTTACGTACCTTTGAAATGCTAGTTTATTCTCAGCCAAAGTTTGTTCATCTGTCGCACCGCTTTTGTAATAATCGCGTGCTGGTTTCGGTAATATCGACAGAGCAGCCTCCTCGATGTCTTTAACACTTATATATTTCTCCATTATTTTATGAAGTGATTTTCTACTTATGATTAAACTACTCGAGCACTTGCCGTCAAATGCGTGTAAAATAAACGATAACATGCCATACATCTTATCTATACTTATATTAATGTGTTAGGGCACAGGTCATTAGACAAGGCGTCAAACACTATGATCACCCGTTCCACTCTACTTGACCTATGCAATCTACAGAAATATGTGATTTTACCATAACGTAAAGGGATATCGACGCACAAACTGTTACCATGAATTCAGCACATGATTCAGAGACCAAGCTACAAAGATTATCGTCAACTTATAAAAAAAAACAGCTGTAACATACAAAATACGTCAACGTTTTTTATCTTTGTAACCGTTAAACTTATTCCACTCAAACACATTTTTAATGAACTGTTTATTTTCCATCAAAACAATTTAACTTTTTGGAAAACATTCATGGATTTTGAAGACTATTTACACGGCAAAATGTGTGGAAGAGTTCATTTTTTTTAAGCTGGTTTGACTATTATCATGCTGTGCATTCGTGGTTAAAATAATTAAAACGGTTATCATAATAATGCACAACGAACAAACAATTATTTTGATTTGTCGTTTTAATTTTAGTAAAATTTGGCACAAATCCTATTCCTGGAAATAAACAATAAACCTTCACGCTCTACAGTAAGGATTTATTTTGATGTAATACAGAAAATATTTACGTTCTTGACAATCATTTTTTTATCGATAAAATCAATATTAAACCCGACAATTATACCACTAATTGAGCAAATAAGAACTTTCTAGAACGAAATAGTGTTTACAAAATAATCTATATTTCAATCACAAATGGTTGAAATATTGCAAAAAAAAAACATTTTAAAATTTTCTAATACTATTTTTGCATGCCAAAATGGAACAACACAGCATAGTAGCAGAAAAGTAATGTTCACACCACCTTCTGTGACTGTGACCAATCAGTCAGGACCTATTGGGCCTTCTTCGGTAACGACGGGCGTTTTCAGGCACCCACTGTGTGAAGTGACTCGCCCAGCCCCATTTTATATCATAAACTTATAACGTTATTGTTATGAAAAAAATATGTGTTTTTTCATTCCCCATTCCACAATAATTTAAGACTATCTGCCCGGTTCACATTACTCCAGTAGCATTCCAGTTAGGTGATCTACTTTGAATCTTGCTGACGGATGGATACTGGTAAATACAAATAAAACTGAAAAAACCTAGCGCAGGCTTGAGTCTCCTCTAGTCGCTATTCATACCAAGAACAGCAACGCGCGTCGAAAAGATGCATCATTTGACAAAAAGTTTGGAACACCAACTCGTCTCACGAGCATCGCTGGATTACTTGTCTGGAATAATATGACCCAGGCCTTTTATGATATTTATATGTGATGGTGTTTGTTTGTTATCTGGGATGAATTAAAACTCTGAAAAAGATTTTATGAATTTATTTCTTGATTTGAATAGTATAATATCTGTATGAATGCTTTTTGAGCATTCTTGTATAATCTTCAAATGCCATTTCGTTATATTTGCCATAGAAATGTTATACAAAACTCAACTGATCTTACAATAATTCTATCAATACACATTTTACACTATTGTGAAAACTGCATGCGTTGAATTACAGTGAATAAATCCAACATATCATTATATCTGCCAAATGAATTGGTGTGTATTAAGTCAAGTTTATAAATATACTACATTACAAAATTTTCAATATTAAAAAAATTGCATTTCATTTTTAAACTTATTTGTTTGAGAACCCACTGTTATGTATTTTTAAGATCTATTTACGAATTTCGTGAATATAAAATAGTATGAAGTTCATGTTGAGTTTGACTTATTGCCGGTTGATGATATTTACAAGATTTCGAAACTCGCTCCGAGAATCATACATCTGCATCTGCTACACATGTGAATAGTTACCAGTATATAGATTCATTTGTTTCTAAACACGAATCATAGCGGTTCACCTATCTAAGATCAATCACATTTTTCTCGTTTCAACATAATATCGTTAACTTTGCATTTTATAAAAGATACAAAACATTTCAATTATTAAGCTATTAAGAAAAGGGCCACCATATTCCCTCTATCTATATCTCCATCTTTGGTAATAACATTAACAACAATCAGCGTTTTATCGACCAGGTATCTAATTATTCACAATGCTATTCTGTACTATATCAATCATTACAACTTGTGATTTTAGATGTTTGTTTTTACTTATAAAAACCATGATACAAAGCGACTATTAAAATTTTAAAGCCAAAATAAAATCACGACTTGACATCATTCACTTTAGCATATAAACAATGCTTGGTGTTATAATAAGCAATAAAATTTTAATTCTATTTTTATCACATTGTTTAAATACTTTGTTATTTAATTATTTATCAAAATATGTTTACATGCAAAATGAATGACATAACTGTCTTTTAAATTAAAACTTGTTAATAGATCAATATACAGACTATCAGGTGCAAGCATTGAGCAAATAAAATTAAAATAAGGCACATGGTCTTTGCGACCAAAATTTGAAGATTCATTAATGTTAAAAGTAATATGATAAAATAAATACTCACAGAATATCACGGTGGTTTTATATTTGTAAAATACTAGAATGCGAAGTGCAATCGTTAATGGCTACAAGTGACTATGAAAAGGGGCGTTCGACCGCGACGTGCGTGCATGCGAAAGAGCGCGCACGCGCGGCCGCCCGGCTGCGTCGCCTGATAGCCTGGATGTTACAACAATTTTACCACTAGAAAAAAAGGAAAATATTATACAACCGTCGTGAAATATAAAAATAAATAACATTATATTACAAAGCAGAACATTGACATAGTGGCAACATTTTCCTGTTAGACTAGTCGTTAATACCTATATCTACACTTTCCACTGAATTAAAACTAAGTTTATTTTATTATAATAATACATCTAGCAAATAAAAAACTGAAATATTAAACATTGTTTACATAGTCAGAGTTAGGCCAATATGTGTTCTCTGGCCTCGATAATTTGTATTGTTTTACTATGTACATTTAATTTGACTCCACTCATAAACATTGTGTATACAATTATTTTAAAACATGACTCAGTTTTGAAAGCTCTCCTACAGTTCTTACCTAATATAAAATAACTGTTGAATATGTAGTATTTAACAACATTTATCAGTGAAGTAGTTTGCGATGAACTCGGTCCCTAAATATTGATGTCTATTACAAATTATTTGTTTTGTAAATTATTTGAGCTTTGCCAAATAATCAACAGATTCAACCATAACTTGAGATGTTTTATATCACTCACATGAGATGTAATCGAGTTTAATTGACCGGATAACAGACAACATTAAATCTTTTAATGAATGCTTGTTATGGTATGTTCTCATTCTGTAACTACTTGTGTAGTGACTATGGAAATATGACACAAAACATGCACTCACACATTTCCTATGAATGCAAAATATACGCCGAAAATCACGTGATCAAAACGCACATTTCATGGATTTCATTGACATTATGTGGAATCAACTGATAATACGACATACTGTTGTTTCTCAATCGGTGTACCTTTTCTAATTAATCAATATATAAGTATTTAAATGTGTTACTATATCACTAGACAATTTGTAACGGCAATGTTTTTAACTACAATTTATATTAATATAAATGTAACTTAAAAATGCAGGAACTATTGCATGTTGTCAATAGGATACTACTGCACTCTTTTTTCAATTATTACACTGTCGAACGCCAAAAGCTAACAACTTTGCACAAAACAAATTAATAAGCGAGCGAGTACAATCAAATTCAACCACGTGTTTCTAGAAGATAGCACCTAGCGTTACATTAATTGTTAAATGACGATTTATATTATGTACTGTGAACGATTTCTCCTAATTCATGTCAACTTCTCAGGACTAAAAAGTAAAAAATTGCTTTCTATTACTATTATAAAATGCATCAGATGAACTATTTTAATAAAAGCATTACTTCAAATATTGTTCATTTCATTTAGATTAGTTAACAAAGTCGGTCTTGCAATTAACAAAAAGAA
The DNA here is from genome assembly GCA_958449745.1 of Ochropleura leucogaster. Classification (NCBI taxonomy): domain Eukaryota; kingdom Metazoa; phylum Arthropoda; class Insecta; order Lepidoptera; family Noctuidae; genus Ochropleura; species Ochropleura leucogaster. The sequence continues at coordinate 11,343,461 of OY288203.1, read as the reverse complement.
CATGTCGCAACATCACAACTCATTTACAGATATTTTTGCATAGATAAACAAACTTACGTCTAGAGGAGATTGCTTCTCGTCGTGTCGGTGAACTTAAAAAGATAAAATATTTGGGGACCAAACTACATTCCGAACCGACCGTTAGTCTGTTCATATACGTTGCACGCAAACGAGACGCTCACATCGGACCGGCGAGCGTGGTCCGCGAGGCGCGAACCTTCGGCACGAAGCGGAACGACCGAACAATTCGACCGCCGAGAGAGCACTACGACGAATCCTAACGGCGAATAATAAATACTATGGTACTTTTAAAGCGGAACATGTAAGTATAAATAAGTAATCGCGGGGCGGGGACTAGAGACGCGTTCACAGCGGCGGGAGAGGGTCGCGGGCAGGCGCGGGAGCCGGTGAGGGCGCAGGCGCCGCGGCGGGAGCGGGCGCCGGGGACGACGTCGGGGCAGCTGGGCCCGCGGGGCTGGCGGGCGGCGCGGGGCCCGGGGCAGGCGCGGGGCCGGCGGGAGGCGCGGGGCCAGCGGGCGGCGTGGGGCCGGCGGGGCCGGGCGGGGCGGCAGGCGGGGCTAGCGTGAGGCGACGCGCGGGTGGCTCATCGTCTGGCGGCTCGTCCTCGTCGGCGCTATCGTCGCCCGCGTCACCCGAACCGGAGCCTTCGGCGCCTTCCCGACCTTCTTCCTCCTCTTCATCTTCTTCTTCAGGGCAAAGTTGATACGCCCTATGAGAGAAGTTCACATTATAAAGACTCCGTCGGGGGCATATTTTTTGCTATCGTGAATTATGTAAATTATAAAAATAACATAATGTAAAAGGATATTGTCTTACTTTTCTAGTGTTTTTCTTGCTGAGTTGCTGCGCTCGAGAAAGTATCCGCTAGACGTCTCATTGGAGGTGCCAGGCGGAGACCATGTGCCGTACGAGCCATAACCGCCGGGTCCATACTTCTGAAAGCATTTCCGCTAGTCAACTTCAAATCATTCTTGCAAAAATCGCTATCAAACAGTGCGATATTTAATAGTCAGTTGCCATTTTTTTTTTCAATATAAGTTCCACAGAAAAGGGGAAAAGATTTTATAGTTCTTTTACAGCAGAAACTCTGCAACACTAACATTAACCGGTTTAATAAAATCAATATCTTTATTTCGATACATTAGAGTTGTTGTCGAGTAAAATAGGTGGGGAGTATAAGAAGCGTCGAATATAAGAGCAGTAGTTACGCGGTCGAGCTCGTCCTGCAGCCACGCCAGCAGCTGGCGCCAGCGCCGGCGCGCGTCGCTGTGCGCGTGCACGGCGCGCACGGCGGGCGGCGCGCGGCACATGACGCCCACCAGCAGCTTCACGCACGCGTACGCGCGCTTCTGGTAGTGGCCGCGCGCGCGGGCCGCCGTCTCCAGCAGCCCCGGCCGCTCGTCCGACACGCCCTGTGGGTGCACGAACGCGCATTGGTTCATCTAACTAGATCACTGGATCTCACGTTACTATATCAATTCATTTATTAAGAAATCTTACAGCTAGGATACAAATACTTGACAGTTAGTGAAAGAAAGCCAAATAGTTTTCACTGACATTATAAGGGGAGCACAAACATTAGACAGAAAGAAGTAAGCACTTCGGAGAGAATTTAGACTGAATAAGTTTTAAAGGAGGTTTTACACATTTTTTTTTTTACTTTGATAACATAACGCGACTATGGAGTGGTCACTTCTTTATAGGGTTATATGTATTTGATTTGTTTGGTTTGATTTGAGTCTATACTGAAACACACAGTAATTCAGTGCACAGCTTTATCTCCATGCACTGACAGATACCAAATACCTAATTATATAGTCGGACTATTCCCTTTTATTGCAAGGACTAAAAATGGTTCAAAAAACTCCACATTGCTTAGTGTGGACACTACAAAAACAACATGTGCATAATAGCTCCAGATTATTTTTAAATCACTAATCAACCCTACCTTAATAACATTATGTATCCGATGTTGCTGCCAACTATCCTCCATGAGCAACAACGCGGTGAGAGCGTCCGAGTGCCGGCGCAGCTCGTGGCAGTACGCATACGCCATCTGCCACAGTAGCTCTGCCAGCGCGATGCGCGACCAGCCCGCGTGCTCCCAGCACATGAACTGAAGCAGCCGGATGCCTTCCTCACATCCGCAACATTCTTCCGTAAGTTTTTTCATGTAACTTCTGAAAAAAATTGCAAGAGTGTAGACTATGTAGAGTTTGTGGAGTGTAAAGCCTAAAGGTAGTAAATAAATTTGGGCAGCAAATAGAAGATAATCATTTTTGTTTTATTGTCTCTACCGCACTCAACCCAGGAACGACCTCGATATATTTCAAATGAAAACAGTTGACTTCACATCGTGGCTGCTATGCACCAAATTGGATGAATTTGAAAAGTCAATTTTAAGTGAACTCTCTCAATCTTCTGTAATTTTACTGCTCATTCCGCTTTCACAAATTATGCATTTATAAGCGCAAACAGGGTCGTTTGAAATAAGGTTAACAACAAAAAATAAAAGACTACTACAGAAGAAATAAAGTTAACAACAAGAAATTGTCATCGGAATACAAGTCCATACAGTCCATAAAAAAGATGTATGAATGTGGATGGATCAAAAGTATGCAAGGGTATGCATAGCTAGTGATATTCTATAGATTCTGCCTAATTCTGTGGGAAAAGAGAATGTGTGCAATAATAGGTATTTAGGGCTGAAGGTAGGTAAACGCCTTACCCAGTCCTATTGTAGAGCACATCGGCGGCGTGCGGCGACAGCAGCGGGCGCGCGGCGTGCGCGTGCAGCTCGGCGTACGGGTTGGGCAGCGGCGATGCGCCCTCGGCCGCGCCCGCAGACCCGCAGCGAGCGCTCACGTCGCAGCATCGCACCAGCGCGCATACCACCTGTTATACAACCATATTTGTTACGTTTGAGCTGAGAATAATATCGTGATCAACTACCGGCCACAGCGGGCTAACTGTTCCAGGTATTTAAACAGCGGCGAGATTTACGATATGAGTCAAATCCTTTTAAGAGTCAGCTTTGATTTGAAATTGATCTTACCTGATGAATTTTGGCTGACTCAGGGTACTGGTATTTTCCCATTGATGTGTTCGATTCATCCATGCAAACGGATAACACTATATCTAGCAGTTTTAGCTGAAAAGATAATAATAATATACATTAGTTACTTCATTGTTGCAGATAACAAGTTCGTCGTTACGTCAAAAGTTTACAAGATGGTGACAGAAATACTATGAATATCGTTGTCCGAGCAGTTGTTTAGAGAGTTCTCATCAGCAAAAATATTAAACTACCATACATTCATCTCCTACTCCTTTATTTAAAGATCCTAACAGAAACTTAAAGAATCTATCGTGCATCAAATAAATTATGTCATGTTTGTCAGTAAATAAGTGTAAAATATTAAGTAGTTACCCTCAACAGCTGATGTTTCTCGGCTAGCCCGAGGCTGGCATAGGTGTGGAACAGGTTGAAGAGCAGCGGCAAGTGCCTGTGCGTGTGCGCATCCGTGTGCGGCGGCACGGCCAGCGCGCGCGCACTGCACAGCAGCTGGTCCGACAGCGACGCCGCCTCGTCGCGCGTGCACCACGACCCGTAGCCGTTGCTGACTGTATAACAACTCGCAAATAAATCTCTTTGACATATTCCATAGATTGCGTAACATACTGCAAATTCTATTAATATTTACTTTTAGTTCATTCCACAATATTTAAGACGAAATGTTGAAACATAAGCGACTACGATTGTCCTACAAAATCAATTGATAAATTAAATTACGCGATTGGCGTGCGTGCTAACGGTTTTACGGAATCTGTTATTCATCATTATTTAAATTACGGATAAATCAAAATACATACTAAATCAAAACGAAACTAATGTTTCAACAAAATCAATGGGTTACCTGGTGGATCTTGAACTGAGAAATGCGCCAAAAAGACGATGATTTTCATAAATACTATTCTCACTTCAGCTGTTGGACTTGATAGCAGGTAGTCGCATAGCCTGAAAATAAAAACATCCATATTGATGAATGGTTTCAAAAATGCTGTAGTTTTGAATTCACTAGTACATGTAAAATGGATTGTATGTCAGGAATAGAGTTCAGATTGAAAATATACCTTTGTGGATATTTGAAGAGCTCAGTTGCGAACCACGCTCTAACTACTTGTGAGCATCGTAAGTGTTGACATAGTATGTCGTGCCAATCCGCAGCGGGGCCGCGTAGCGTTTTCTTCGTCCGGAATCCTACTTGGAACAAGAACTTCGTGGCTAATTGTACCGCTAACATTGACATTTCCTCGTGTTCAGGCCCCTGGGTGACAAAACATTGATAAAAAATCACACACCAAAATAAAATTTCTAATAAAAATGTTTCAATTTTTTGATACACACCCATACGGCACTTTGTGATCCCGGTAACATTTGCAGTCGCATACAACAAAGTTTCTTCATAAAATTGAAATGCTCGAGACTAAATTGGTCTTGATTGTGCGAAAATGCAATATTACTGCGTCGTACTGACAGCCAGATCGGGCGAGGTATAATATTTTCCCTAGAAAATAAATGACAGTTACATTTAGAACTCAAAAGGCCAACTTTAGGCCACATAAAAGAGTTGTAACTGATTAAATAAACTTACTTCATAGTCAAGTTTTTCATGGATACTTCTAGAGCTGATTGAGTTTCTATCGTGTCCTTTCTTGTGTAGAACAGCATGTAGGCATTCCACCACCGCTTCTGCCGTTTATATGATACCCTCTTTACCATCGGATCAAACACCTATAACATAATCAAATCAAGTGATAAACACGACAGATACTGTTCCGCCACTCCTTTTTATTCTGATGGGATTTTACTAAATAACATTCCCAGCTCTGGGTTGAGCGGGAGGAGTGTCACACTTTTACAGACTAAAAACCACCCATGTTCCTGCTTTTGCCCTTTATGTTCGGCGCTGCGGTATCTGTTTCGGTAAACTCGCAAACCCGGCAGGACCCGCAACCCCGGCAGGGATTTACCGTCACCCCTTATTTCAGTATGGGAGCTAGACACCCTATACTAACTCAATCTCTTTACCTCTTTACTTTAAGCTTACATAAAATAATACAGCTATAACAGACAGTGGTTGGTGTCCAGGTGTTCCCCCTTAATCATACATTATTATTTACAGATCTATTTTATGATAGGATAGAATTTGTAGGTATTAAAAGGTATATTAACAATAATTACGCAATACTGCCGCGTAAGTTCTCCATGAAGTTGTTATTTATTATTATCTTTCGTCATTATGTACTTACTTCGCCCATGTATTCTCCGCCAAAGCACTGCGCCTTCATCTCCTCGTCGTCATGCATGCCGCACTCTGATACGTCACCATCGTCTAACTTCACCCAACGGCCTGTCTCACTACCATTGTCCCTGAAAGATATTGAGTAAATCTTCAAAGCAGTCAACGATTGAGCCTACGCAGAATAAATTGGAGGAAATAGTACCAGTCGCTAAGTTGCACACTCATCTTAATCTGCCTAGCAATTGTCCAATTAGTTTAGGTTCGGCTATAATACTATTATTTATAACGAATTATAGCAGAGCAACGTTTTAGGGTTCCATACCTGAAAATAACGAACGGAACCCTTTGATGTCTGTCTGTCAAAACCCTTTATCTCGGGGTCACATGGAAGGTATAGAGTTGAAAATAAAAAACGTATACTGAATCTGTATTCCCTTGGAGGTGTGAAAAAATCAACTCTCTTAGTCTACGCAGTCAATAGATATGGCCGTTTCAGTTTGAAACTGTTTGTGCTTCTGATCACCCATAACAACAATCAAGTATTAAATCACCTCGTAAAACTACTAGTAACCTACCTGAGTAACACATATGAGTAGTAGTGCCCCCCGGAGGCCTGTCCCGAGTGCACGACGATGCCACTGAGCTGGTAGTGCGTCTCTTGTGCCTTCTCTTCGCCACCCTCCCATAGTGACGAGTCTCCTTCGGCCCGGGCCAGACCCCATGCTGAAAAAATTTAAAATTTTGTAGCTTTCAATGAGTAAGGATCCACAGATAAAACAATTATTTAATGGCATTGAATAAAAATCCTTATAATTTGTATTATAGAATGCAAAACAAGCTGCCTTCTATTATTGTTAGCTCTGTACCAGAAGCGGAAAAGGCTCCACACAGAGCTTTTTGTTAGGACAACAAACATTCAACTTTTTATAAAGTTTCATGCAGTGCAAAATAATCTATGTACCTGTGTAAGGTTCGACATCCAACTCCCGCGGGAATTCGAAGTAGTCATTGAATTTTATTGCACACACTTTCTCGAAATCATATTCAAATCTTTTCAACTGTATAACTAACACTGGAGGTAGTTTGTTCAAACATAAACGTTTCACTGTCACCACCTGTAAAACGAAATACTCTAATCATTGTTTTTATTATGCAGAACAAATAACTAAGTGGAGTTTATACAATTTATATAGAAATTTCACAGAACATTGTCAACAGGCACAAACATACCTTTTTATTGCATTTGTCGCAGTGATAAGCGTCTGCACCTTCTAGCAACTCCCCTCGTACATACGCTTCTAAAGATTCCTGCAAACGCGACATATTCCTGATGTCCAGTGATACTACACTGAATGGTTCCTCCTTACAATACCTGAAAAAAAAAACTTTAATCAAATCTCGAACACTTTCAAATCTACTTTTTATAACAATATTTCCTCAATGTACCTGTGTGGACAGCCTTTACAAATTTTCTGATCAGAATATGTGCCTCCCATAGTCTTAGCCATTAGTTGCTCCTGGCCTAATGATTTCAACGCTTCGTCTAGTGATTCGACCAGCGACATGAAAAACTCTACCGCGTCTTGTTGTTCACGTAAGTTTACAGGTTCGCCTTGAAGCCTAAAAATAATAAGGTTGTAATGAATTCTATGTGCTTAAAATACAGTTTAGTAACGAATGCAGTTTAGTAGTGGTTCTCACCTAAAATGCGCCCATAGTCCCCTTGGGATGTAGTATTGTAGCTTACTATAATGTAGATGGGCAAATATTGCTTGTACTTGTTTTAAAATTGTTATATTGTAATCTGTGTTATTCTGTAAAGACAAAAAAATGTTATACAATAAATTAACATTGGAACCACAATCAACCGAGGACCATCGTTAAGAAAACTTACCTCAATGTTATTCTCCACGATACTGTGATGATGGTTTTCTCCAGAAAAATCTTCATTTGGATCTGTAGCAGCACCTACAAAAGAGTATTTTATAGTTTTTAAGGTTATTTAATCGTGTGCGCGGCGTGATGCTGTTCGAATGCAACGGTATAATTGTGTCTATTTCACGATTGATTATACTATTTTTTTTTGCGTATGGGAAATCACCAAATAACTTCCCTGCTCTGGGCGGAGCGGGGAGGACTGTCAGACGTTTACAGTCTAAGCCCCATCCATGTTCTTTATTTTGCCCTTTATGTTCCGGGTCTACGGTATCTCTTTCGAACAACCCGCAATCCCGGCAGTCAGTGGCTCTGGCAGGCTCCTTTGCTGACATCTGTTTGAGGCGGTTTTCACTATACGGACGGATCACCGTCTACAGACCCGCATCTACGGTGGCCAGGAATCGTCTCGCGGCACCCGACGCCCGGAGCGGCACCCGACGCCCGGAGCGTCTCCCGCGGCGGCTAGCTTGGTTTAAGGTTATACTATCTTATACGCCCGACCATAGTTCTGCAGCGTATGCGTTTAAATCGCACAACGCACACAGTGTAAAAACACTTTAAAATAGGAGCATGATGGTACAGTTAGTCCTTAATAGTAACCTCTGACAGCAGCAACCCAACACTAACTATATTTTGACGAGAATAAAGAACACTGTGACTTAGACAGACCTGTCAATGCCAGCAATCCAAGACAAACCTTAGTTTTACGTCAATTAGAATTTTTACACTTACAGTTTGTCAGTGACGCAAATCTATACTAATATTATAAAGCTGAAGAGTTTGTTTGTTTGAACGCGCTAATCTCAGGAAGTACTGGTTCGAATTGAAAAATTCTTTTAGTGTTGGATAGTCCATTTCTTGAGGAAGGCTATAGGCTATAACATCACGCTACGACCAACAGGTGCTGAGGAGCGTGGGTGAAACCGCGCGGAACAGCTAGTCAAAGATAAAAAAAAAAATGTAGGTTGGTATAGTACAAAAAAACACACTTGTTACAGTATCATCCTAACCTTGTACAGTAAGTAAGGCGTCTCGCACTGCCCGCACGCAGTACAGTTGCTGCAGTACAGAGTTCATGTAGCACGTTGCGCCGGCGTTCTTGAGCCCCACCAGACCGGCCGGTGGACGCGGGCCCACGCATGGCATGTACTCCCATTCCGCCAGCGGCATGCTCTTGTCTGTAAATGATTTTATTTTACTGTTTGCAACTGTATTATGTAGTGGAAAGATGAGGATTAAAAAGATTCCATAGTGAATATTTTTTTTTAATTTTCTAGTGAGAAAAAAAGTTATGAGAATTTACTAAACTTCAACAACGAAAATATACTACTTCTTACCCAGTATATTCATCACCATTATAAGTCACTCCTTAAGTATTTTTTCAAATTGACTATAGTACGGCCAACGAGAAGCGATACGAAAGGTCATTAACCTAAAGAACAACTGTGGCGTTGACAATCTAATATTTAGCTCTTTCCATCTTGTGCCTTTGTCGTAATGTCTCGTTCTCCCGGCAAAAACATGACAACGTTAAGACGGGTTCGCCAACATTCGGGCGGCCATTTTAGATGGGGTTTTAGCATGGGTTTTGTTTACATTTGGTATCGCTTCTCGTTGGCCGTACTATAATAAATTAAACAATGATAAAAACTCTTTACAACATGCAACATCATGAAATTGTGCTAAGCTTGAATTTTATTTATGAACTACAAAGAGTATTTATTAGTATAGACTTTGAAGTTTGTTCTGTTGATTGGAGGACTCTGGACTAGGCACTTGTCCCAATGCCGATGATCAGCAAAAATTGAGCATAGTAAACGAATTGGCGAGCAACGAGTAGTGCTTTGCAACAATCTAATGGGGAGAGATCTCTACAACAGTGTGAACAGTCGGCGGTGGGACGGGTGATTAAGTTACAACGACCAATTACAGCAACTGAAACACATAGTCGTGACAGTTACCGCTGTAGAACATCTGTTCGAGCAGGTTGGCGAGCGCCGCCATGTTGGGCACGCAGCCGTGCACGAGCGACAGCAGCAGCTCGGCGGCGGCGGCCGCGGCCTGCGGCGTGCGGCACAGCGGCCGCGCCGGCTCCACGCACGCCGCCGACATGCTGCACCACGCCCACGAGTACGGCCACAGGAACTCTGTAGTCACTTCCTGGGGTGGGCATAGCTGTGTTACTATAGATACCAGGATATACCAATATAACACTAGTGGTCATAATTAGGTTGAGCAGTGTTGGATACATGGTCAAATTGGTTAGTGATGATCACTGGTTACAAACAACTGACAATCGAGAAATCACTACTACGCGTTATTAAATATAGAGTTTTACTATTTGTTTAAGTAGTCAAAGTTTCGAAATTAATAAAGTTTTTGGCCAATAGTGAAACCAAAATATTTGGACATTTTAAAATAATTGTAAGAATTGTTGTTGTTGAACTTTAAAATGCTGATAAATCAAAAACAGATAGCATAACGCACTGAGATACAAAAGGCCAAATTGTCAAAAACCGTTAACCTTGATAAGTCCCGCATCTTTATGGTCGGGATGCGCGCCGTACTGGTACTTGACTTGCGCAGGCACGTGCGCGAACAGCTCTTTAGTGAGGTTGAGGTGTCCCTCCAGCAACGTGTCGTCCAGCGACAGAGGGTTGGCGCGCACTGCGCGTAGCCAACTCACCTGCGCCATGCGAAGATTGTTATAAAAAAAATATGAGAATAGCGAAATATTTTTTAGTATATAAAAGAGCTTAATAATATTAAGCATTGAAAAGGGCTTTTAATCATCAGTGTAAATTTGTAAAATGTTCGTAATTATAGTTATTTTCAAGGACTGGATGAAGGAAGTATTGTTGTGCTGCGCCCAACCTAAATAGATATAGATTAAGAACATAAGGCCATTTAAACTATTCTACTTTATACTTGAACCCTACTACCTGAGAAAAAACAAAATAACCAGCATGTTACCTCAAGAGCCAGATCATCGAGCGTTCGCGACGTGGGTCCAGCAAGCGCGACCAGGCGACACAGCAGCTGCAGGAACTGCTGCGCGTGGCGGGCGTGTCGCTCCAGTCGCGCGGCCGCGTACGCGCGCGGTGCCGCCCCGCCCAGCGCCGCCCCGCCCAGCGCAGCCAGGGCCGCGCGCGCGCCGCCGCCGCCGCCCCACGCGCACATCGCCAGCAACTGCTCCGCGCAAGACACTCGCACCTGACAACGCACACTTATTGAAGTAACTGGAAGACGAACGATAATCCATGCAATTTATGAGTTAAGAAATTAGAACTAACCTGAGGGTTAGGGCAGTCGATCATCAGAAACAGCGCGGTGTCTTGCCACCATGACTCGTTTAGCAAGTTGTTCTCCAGGTGACCGCCGCTTAGGGCCATGCAGATCGTCACCACCTCCATGCATTCTCGGACAACTAGAACCATATAAAAACAGTAAAAGTTAGTTTAATATATCTCTGTTGAGTTGAGTGTTTATCTGCTCAACTGGACTATCAAGTACATTTTGATTTAAGTAACGAAATTTTATAATTGCGACTGAGGCGGAATTTACACACGAGCCGTTAGACGACGGTGCAATGTAGCCGAGAACAGCAGTGACACATTCTCAGGTGATTCAAACGACGTTTTTCAATCCACTTACGGAGGAATTAAATAACAAAAAAATATTTTGTCATTATATGATTTAATTTGTTTTTTTTCCCGCACAGTATGGCTTCTCAGGCTGAAGGTCAAACAAAGAAATGACGCCATTAGACAGCCTAATTTTAAATTTAAGCATTTCCACCAAACAGAAAAATCCACGGGCTTTATTCTTCTCACTGAATAGTTCTGTCTCAATACCGTTGTCAGTTATGATACCATCCAATAAATCAGTGACATTGACGCTCGGTGTAAACTATCAATTTCACTAGAATAAATCACATGTGCAATGGAAGCAGATGCAAACAAACAAGGTGTAGTGTAAATATCGATAAATTAAACTTACGTGTAACATCATCAGGGTGGACGATACCGCTGATCTCTGAAGGCTGAGCCACAGAGTAAGCAAGACTGTACAGAGCGCGCACCGTGGCCGCGGTAGGGACGCGCCACCAAACTAACGTCGACACTGAATCACTGTCCTCTCCACTGAGTACCACCTGTTCAGAAAATAAATTATAATATAAGGTTGAATACTAAATATGAAGCCAATGTTCATGGCAGTAGTAGTGGCAATTTATTGGAGTAAGTGCCTCCGACAGACCTCAGAGAAGTCACTGATGCCGCGAATAAAATATTTTACCATCGATTCGAAAAGAATAATATTGTACTCGATTTATTTTTACTGAGACCGTCATTAGACGGTCATCAATATTAATATATTGGCGTAAAGCTTAAACAGCGAATTATGTGTTGTTGGTGTATGCGCCCAAAATATATCCTTTTTTTCCATTTTCTAAGAAGGGATTCAGTTTGACAACTAGGTAATCAATATTAAGTCATTACCTGTTCCCCTAATGCATTGGCCAGTTTCTCGGAAATAGCTTTGACCATCAATTCACAGCTATGGTTTGGTACTGTCTGCAGTGCTTCGCGTAGTATTGTCACATCCCTTCTACTAACAAAAACAGATCAGTTAAAACAGGAAGGCCTTAACCGGAAGTATTTGGTGAAAATTACGGAGTAGTAAGCAAAAGGAACAAAAAATATAGGTGCGCTCAAAAAAAAAATCGACAGCATTGGGGTTACTAACCCAAACATTAGTGAATTTAAATTGGTCACAAACAGAAATATTCAATGGATTGTCTAAATGTCAAATGCAAGTTTTCACTCCATTAGTTTACTTCTCCATGGTCAATTCTTAAGTAAGAGAACTAACCTGAATTCTTTGTCGAGAGATGCATCGGTCCCATCAGGAGCTAGTATTTCAAACAGATGACCAAGCGTGTATAACGCCAGTTTGGCCAACCTGACAAGAGCTAAATAACCAACCCTAAAACAAAACACAACATTAGTTAATGGCCTTTTCTGTATGACAACTTTGGTCAATATCCCTAGTCAATATTCCTCTAAATTTTAAAGTATGTATATATATTTTTTTTTATAGGAAATGATCAGACTGGCCATATTATTCAATATTTTTGTTTGTTAACTTACCTCCGCGTATGCGGCGCAGCACCTTGTAAAAAGTCACTATCAGACAGACACTGCACTAGAAGCGGTGCTTTCTTGACGCAAGCTATTTGGAAGCTGCGACAGCGTTCCAGTCTCGTGTCTGATGATGGCATCACCATGCTATATAATACCTGGACAACAACATTGTATTTGGTTTATAATTTTTTAAAAAATCACTTTCATTCTACAAGTTGTAATACAAGCTATTGACAAGTAAGCTTGCACATGTAAATGCTTAAGGCATTAAGGTCGCATTTATAGTGTTTTATAAACATGTGCATAAAGTGTCTACAAATATATTAAATAAATAATAAATACATTATTTGTAGACACTAACAACACTTTGGCTTGCTATGATAAGGTTGATATTTACTAAGACCCTTGTCAAGATATTTTGTGTTACTTACTTCTACATTATAAGCTACTGTGGGCGGGGCCGGACCGTATAGCATATCCCTCAGTTTTGTGTCTTCTCTGCATAGCAAAGCCTCCGTCAATTTTTCCACCTAAACACAACACAATTCAATATAATATACTTGTATTTAAAAAAATATTTAAGAGCTATTGCGTTTTACAAGAACGCGTCAATCACAACAATTTAAACCTCATAACATTATCGTATCGTTTGTTGATTTAAGCATGTTATTTTCAATGACAAAGGATTATCATGCCAAAACCACCCAAAATTGAGAAATTTGAATTCAAAATATTATCTCGATGGAAAAATACCACAATTTTAGTTTCCTCTAAACCAGGGGTCGGCAACCCGCGGCCCGCGGGCCGCATGCGGCCCGCGGACGTCTTCCTTGCGGCCCGTGAATGTTTTGTAAATAAGTAATAATTATTTTCAAATTCAACGCATTAAGTAGGTGCGCCTTTTAACCCCTCAACACTTTGAAATGTGTCATACTAGCTGATATACTCAAAGTTCCTATGAATCCAATGATCTTGTTAAATGTCCTCTGATTTTGACGAAATGTAAAAGTTTGCTAAGCAGTTCATTAAAATTTTTCAATTGTCAATTATAGAAAAAATAACTATGCTTCTCTTCTTGCGGAGCACCAGTTTGGTTTCCGCGGGGGGCGCTTGACGGTGGACGCCATCATGTGCGTAAGAGCCCTCACGACGGGGGCTGCAGTGTCTGCATCGGTCCGTTCGCATCGGTGTCGGGTCAACAATGAAGTTCCTGAGAATCGTTCTCAACAGCCGGAGGATTTTCGTGGGGCATATCTGACGTTTGGCTCCCAAAACTCGAGCGGGCTAGGGCTGCTTTCAAACGGCTCCTGCCCAATCTGAGGGGGCCAAACGCCTCCTGCCGTAAACTCTATGCCGGAGTCGTGCGGTCCATGGCGCGTTCTTAAGGGCGGCGCGCCGCCCACTACCTGAACGCGTCCCAAAAGGTGGTAGCCATTATGCTAATCTGGGGCTATCGCACGATCTCCAAGGAGGCGGCGAGCCTTATTGTCGGATTGCCGCCGTGAGATCTGGAGGTGATAGTCCTCGCGCGCCTGTACGAATGACGCGCGGAGGCACTACACCGGGGGGAATCTCTGCTGCCGCGGCAAATTGCCGCCCAGTGGACCGACATCCGGTGCGATCTCTTGGTGGCATGGAGAGAGCGACTGTCGCAATAGTGTCACCATAGTGGCGGTAAGTCCCCTCTTTGAAGAGTGGCTGGAGAGGTGCCATGGCGTCCTCACCTACCGCCTGACGCAGTTCCTCACCGGACACGGATGTTTTGGGAGGTTCCTGCACATAATTGGGCGGGAGAAAACGCCCGGGTGTCACCATTGTGATGATCGCCCGGAGGACACGGTGGAGCACACAGTGGCGGTCTGCCCAGCTTGGGCGCAACACCGCCGTGCCCTCGTAGAGGCGATTGGCGGCGGCGATCTCTCGCGTCCGGCCCTGGTTCTGTTTATGGTCCGGAGCGGAGCAGAATGAGAAGCGGTCACCTCCTTCTGCAAAGCAGTCATGTTAGCGAAGGAAGTGCCCGGGTGTCTGAAGGAGAGAACCTCAAACCAACTCAGCCACCGCGAAAGAGGCCTCGGGCGTCGGGTGCCGCTAGTCGACTCTCGGCCACCTTAGATGCGGGCCTGTGGACGGTGAGCAATGGTTAGCTCACCGTCCGTCCGTATATTGACGACAGGCGGTGTCGATGGCGCGTTAGTTTTACACGCGCGCCTCAATGAGATGTCAGCAAAGCAGATGGACCTGCCGGGGCCATTGCCTGCAGGGCTTGCGGGTTGTTTGAAAGAGATACCGCGGCCCCGGACGTAAAGGGCAATAGAAGGAACATGGGTGGGTTTTAGTTATTACAAGTCTGACACTTCCCCCAGTTATACCCAGACCGGGAAAAGTAACTTCATGATACACCCATCTGTAAAAAAAGAGCTATTCTACGATTTGCCACGACAAATATGACTGCTAACATACACGAAATACCTCCTCCGCTCTACTGCCTCTCAAATGCAACCTCAGACATCACACTAAAATTTGTCTAAAATCGGTTTCCTGTTTAGGTGGCTTGTAGTTTGCATTTCTTTATTTTTCTCTTGTTTTTATAGCTATATAGCCCAAACAAAAATAATGTAAGTATTACGTGTACGAATTAAATTCCTTATGTTTTAACAATTTTTAATGAAAAATATTTTTTTTATGGAATATGACCAATTATTATGAGTATAATAACTGCGGCCCGCCTTTAGATGATTTTGTCACCTTGTGGCCCTTGCTTGCCAAGAGGTTGCCGACCCCTGCTCTAAACAAATGAATGTCATATGTGATACTCGATAAAAAATTCCATTAAAAACATCAGATTTACAATATGACATTTTGCAGGATAGTCGAATATGTACAACATCTTGTCTGTCAGTGCGGCTTCGGCCTTCAGACGGGAGTGGTGTATTTCTTTGTTTTGGCCCAAAAGACCCGATTGACATCGTTTTATGTTTTAAAGACAGCGTTTGTTTTTGAAATATGAACTTAAGATTAAAAAATAAAGCACCTGAAGTACTTAATTAATTTTTCTATATAAAACTTTCTCAATAATAGGCTCGTTTACCTTCAAAAAATATTGACAGTGGAACAAAATTTTGAACAATTTAAAAAACGTATTTTTCAATGAAATTACATACAACATTTGGAATAAATAAAAATGGGTTGCTTTATTTATTCCAAATGTAGTAATTTCATTTGCTAAATTAATAAAGTACTTTAGGTGAGCAAGGAAATATTTTTTTAAGAATTTGAAACTTAAAAAAACACCATTACGATCTTAACTATTTACCCAAATAAGTATTTTGGCGCAGTTTATAAACGAAAGTGGAGAAATTGTTGTACAAATCGTATTCCCGATTTATTATCCTTTACTTATTTATTTTAGATGTAGGGTGGGGGGGGTTCACATCGGCATCGAGTCGTTAATGAAGTACCTGGAAATCGTACTCGACATTCGGTGGAACTTCGGGGAGCAATTTCGTCGCTTGACTCCCAAACTCGGGTGGGCCCAGGCTGCTTTCAAGCGGCTTTTGCCCACTCTGAGGGGGCCCTACGCCTACTGCCGTAAGCTCTACGTTGGTGTCGTACGGTCCATTGCCGTTTACGGGGCCTAGTGTGGGCGCGTTCCTCAGGGCGACGTGCTGCTCACTACCTGAACGCGCCCCAAGAGGTGGTAGCCATAACGCTAATTTAGGTCTACAGCACGATCTCAGGCGGGGTGGTGAGCCTCCTTGCCGGCATGGTATTTGGAGGGGATAGACCTCGCGCGCCAGTATGTGTGGCGCGCTAAGGCACTATGCCGGGGAAAGCTTTTGCTGCAGACCTCTGGTGCGATCTCATGGTGGCCTACTCAGAGCAGGGCACGCCACAATATTGGCGATAAGTCTCTTCTTTGAGAAGCTGGAGAAGAGCCCCGGTGTCCTCAACTAATGCCTGACGCAGGTCCTCGCCGGATATGGAGGAAACGCTCGGGTATCACCACTGTTACGATTGCCCGGAGGACACGTTGGAGCACACTATGGCAGTCTCCCGCATGGGCGAAGCACCGCTGTATCCTCGTAGAGGCGATCGGCGGCGGACTCTCGCGTCCGACCCTGGTTCAGAACATGGTCCGAGGCGAGACGGAATGGGAAGCGGCCACCTCCTTCGGCGAACCAGTTATGCTAGCGAAGGAAGTGACCGGACGTTTATTTGGGAGAAAACCTCAAACCAACCCAGCCGCCGCGGAAGACGCTCGGGGCGTCGGGTAGCTCACACTCGTCTTCCACGCGCACCTCAAAGTAATGTCAACAAAGCAAAAGGGCCTGCCAGGGCCTGTTGAGGTTGCGGGTTGTTCGTAGGATATACCGCGCCCCCGGAATACAAAAGGCAGAAAAAGGGTGGGTTTCAAACAGTAAAAGACTATCACTCCCCCCCGCTCGACCTAGAACGGGAGAAGTTTTTTTGATGATTGCCCATTCGGAAAAATAGGCGCATGAGTGAATAATACTTAGATAAATTGGATATTCCTTATTATGTACACCATACAAATTACAGGCATTACAGTATAGAAATTATAACCAGGGTGACACAATGGGCGGTCTCATCGCTCAAATCGATCTTTTTAAAACAACCTCTGGATGGATTTAAGGGATGAGGAGAGACAATACCGAATGTATTTTTTTAATACTTGTCACCCTTTTATCAATAGTGTAACCAAAAAAAAAACGTTTTGACTGTGCAAGAAGGATAATCGCCGGGGAAAGTTAGCTAAGAAGTGGGGACAAAATTTGAATTTGAGCTGTCACACGATACTCTCTTAAAAATTTAATCCGAACTTACTGTTTGCTTATGCGCAGGGCAGATCTGAGAGAGTAAATGCGCCGCTTCGGTGAGCGGTCCGTGCCCCTTGGTAATTCCAATATGTTCCAAATTTAATATAAACGGCAAATACCAAGAGCCTTGTGCAAAAAGCTGGGAAAAGAAACAAAATATTAACATGTGAAAGGTACTTTGGTTATCAAATATAATTTTAAACAGAGCTGAAAGGTGAAGATGTTTTCGTGAAATTCGTTCGGACTTCCATAGATTACGTAGTCTCAAATGCTACATTACAATATTTTTCAAGGCCTGGAATATTTTTTAACTGTATGCTCACCACGCCCGGTAACGCATGTTCTGGTGTCGGAGACGTTGGCGGCGACGAAGTGCTAGAGTCACTGCTAGACTCGTTTGACGAACCACAGCCGCCACTACCACATACCTGTCCATCATAAACCTAGAAAAATATCTTGTATCAACAATAAAAACTTTTGAAAGTATCAGATATGAATAAAAAGAACAGTTATACGTTAATCTATACAAGATTTAAAATTAGGATTATTTACCTTAGCAACAATCACAGTTTTGTCACGAAGCGGTATTTGCGACAGAATTTTTCTATCGTGACTAGAATCTAATAGTTCCCCATTAACATACAGCTCCAACTTATTTACATATAGCTCTAACTTTATATTATTTTCTGAAGCACTCTTCAGCCTAAAACAAAAACGGCACTCATCAATATTCTACAGGAGAAAAGCCCAATTTTTAAATAACACCATAGAGATAAAGAACCAACCTTCTTTGAACCGTCGTACGCAACGAGTGCAGCGTCTCATTAGAGTGCGAGAACAGCTCAATATCGTCAACTTGTCTTTGGCCAGTTTGGAAATTGAATCTGACTATAATCGTACATTGTCTCCCTCGACCCGACCTGTAGATAGGTAAGATCTGCCGTTCCGCCGAGAATCTTCTATCACATTCATTAATATATTCTTGTATGGCACGAATCACTCTACACATTCTCGTACAACCCTCCGACGATTCTGAAAACGATCGCACTTTTAGTCACTATTGGAATAATAGAATATGCTGTCAGTATAACGCTGAAAACAACATTATAATTAATGAATACTGATTATGTACAGACGCCTGCGCATCAAGCTACTACAATATGTCAGATTTCTTTGATAGATTTTCGACTTTATTTCTAAAGTATTAGGTTCAAGGTTCATTGGGGAAAATTGAAAGTTTCGGGTAGCTTGACCTGCTGGCGTCTGTACACCACCACCACCGTATGGTGTTCGTGGAATCTTACAGGCGTTATGTAATAATCAATAAATGATAGGCATACCTTCGTGCGCCTCCATCTCCTTCTGCATGCGCTGCGTGCGGGCGCAGCACTGCGTGAGGAAGGCCTCGTGGTGGTGCGCGGCCGACAGCTGCGGGCCCACGCACGTGCACACCTCGCGCAGTAGCTCGATGCCGCGAGCAGAGATCTCGTCGTCACACTCCGTTATCACCTGCAAAGAAATAAATACGTAAGTTAAAAACCATTTCGCAGTTTGCTTTCTAGGAAATGTCCAATTTTGATAATGTTCCAATACGTAATCGGTTTTGATAATGACGCTAGACCTATTAGGAGTACTTACCCTCCATAAATAATCTAATCCTATGAGATCAGCATCGTTAAGTAAAAAACTACGTCTCTTTACTTTCAGTTTGCCTTCTTTGGAGTTAACTGCTTTGAAAAACCTGAAATGATTTTAAATATTGTTGAGGACTCTGTTACCATCTGCTGTGGGTCTTTGAAAACATTCCAGATCAAATCTTACCTTTCAAAACACTTGATACCACCAAAGGTTAGTAAATTCGGTGATAATGTCATAATTTTCCGTCGAAAAAAATGTAGGTTAATGTTAGGATCTAAGTCAGGTTCTTCCCCCATTAGCTTGCTGAACCATCGGAAACACGCTTCGCGGTCGCCGAGGTGTGCCGGCTTCTCAGCCAAACATACCCATATCTGTTTAGCCTAGAAAATAAGAGCAGGGATTACACAAAGAAAATTAAATTTAACTTTTAAATAAAGGTAAGTAGCCCCCTCACTTGTTCTGCGCAGAGCCATAGCTGTCCATCTTTCAAAAGAAATCTCAGAAAACTGAGTCTTTCATGAACTTGTGCTGCGTGTGGGTACCTGCCATCTGGTTGCCAATTGTCCCAGTCTATTTCTCCCTCTTCTGTATAAGATAACAATCATATTTTATTGACATTTCTATACCACATTATGACCTTGTGGCATTGCTAAGTAAACAAATTTTATAAATCGCAAATATCTATCAAACGATTAATTGTCGTGGAACGAACTATTTTTGAAAAACAAATAAAAGACGTTTTGTTACTTTTAGTCGCATTTACCCGCAAGTTTAGTCCGCACAGCTTCCATATAGTGTGTGAGTGAGTCAGTTACGAGTATCACAAGTGAGTGTTGCGTTTGTAGGCGGTCGATAAGTTCCTGTCTAGTCACATGAGGCCGTAGTCCAGTCCCGCCACCCGCCTCGTACAGGCAACATATCTCACGCATCATTTTTAGGGCTGGCAACACCCATTTTTCATTGGTTTTGAGTTCTTCAACGCATCTAAAAGTTAAGAATGAAGTGACAATATGTATAGACGCTTATACGAAAATGTTAGCAATACCCAAACATGATAATATAATACACAAGATTTTTATACAATACATAGATGTAGGTAGGAAAAATACTTACTTGTCCAACCAAAGAGTCTTCTGTGAGTCACGGTCTTGACTACAGCTGTAGTCCAATATTTTAATAAGGTTAGCTAACGCCACATCCATTATTTCCGTGCAGACTTCATCGGAGTGAGCCAAATTCCAAAAAAGCACTAATACCTGGATGATACAAATAATATTATAGACTTATTTCTTGAATAGAATATTGAAAATGATCCTTATAATTAAGCACTTTACCTTGTTTGCCATTACACCATCTTTGTCATCTTCCGCCAGTCTTCTTATTACCTCTAGTAGTTTATCACTTTGTTTTTTGCTGGATGTTGCCCAACTCGCCTAGAACGTGTACATCATTATGTTATCACCTCATTACATACAAACAAACAATTTCTGCAAGTCATTAAAAGTAAAACTTACCTTAAAACAGTCAAATAAGTGGTCAAGTTGATCAGGGGTGAAGTCCCAAGCGAGTTTGGCTAGTAAGTCGTGCAAGTTCTTCACAATCGCCTCATGTTTCCCGTGTTGAGCCTTCCATATGGCGTCCAAATCATCTCGAGTCAAAGAGTTCTCTTTTATCATAAACCTAAGCATTTTCTCTAGTCTGTCAACATATTGTGGCTGGTGAAGAGAGTCTCGTAAAACTATGTCTACTACTTTGTTTTCACGGATCCAAGTCTAGAAAAAATATTTACAAATTAAAGTTACACCTCGAACTTGATAGAGCGACCAATGAAGATTTCGGAAAAGTGATATTGTAGTATAATGAAAATGATATGACAGCAAAATAAAATGTTTAAAGATTAACAAAAGATAGGTTGGACAGTTACCTGTTTTGGAAAAACTCAACTGGTAATGCGTGTGTTAGAGAACACGTCATGAATGAAACATATTAGCTTACCGTAATAACAGCAGGTGTCAGCCACTCTGGTTTTGGTTGTTGGGAAAATGTACTGATGAGTTGATTGATTTCGTTCAGCGCCGACATCTTGCCGTTGAACGAAGACATTTGTAGCAATCGCAAAATCATTTTTAACCGAAACATTTCAAGAGCTGAAAGAAAATTCATAACTTAGCTTATCTTATATAACTACATATAAATAAAAGTTTTTAGGGGTGCTGCACACATATTCAGCTCAGCTTGGATAACCTTGATTGAGCGACCAAATCGAACGCAAGGTCGGGTTTTCCCTGAATGTTTATTCAGGAAAAATCCGACACGAACATGACCCATTAAAGAAATTTGCCGATCGGTAAGTGCCGAATGTAGATCAAATATATGTGTAGTCATTGTTTCGGGTTGGAAAATGCTTTCGAAACGAATGTACTGACCCAAACATGTGTGTAACTCTTCTTATAGACGAAAAACATTTGTGTCAAACAATAATATTCGCTTTTCGTTCTGGACGGGCTGGTTTATGGACATGTTAAGCCATCTTGAACGTATCGAATCGATAGCCTTTTCATCTTTGATGTGCTTCTGCTTTGGCAAATACTACTTTCTGATTTCTACTTCTTCAAGAGCTGAGTTTTCTTCTTTTGTGCTATATAGGGCTCGGTAGCGTACAATGTAGCAACGCAGGGGAGGTTTAAATACTGCGCCCCTTAGCAGCTACAGGGTATGCTACCGTCCCAACCTGATGCCGGCGATGTAGGACGAAAAATATCCCTAGTTTCTTTAATATTCCTTCTTCTCTTGCTGTTAGAGTCCACTTTGCAGTTGATTTGTCACTGATATAATTGGTTGGCTAAGAGGCTGAGCTTCCTTCATTGGAGATTCAGTTAACATGGTACGACTACAAACTACACTGTATCCAGAATTAAGGTTTAAATGCAATTTCATATATTGCGACAGTGTGACATCAAAGGTATTCATTTACTACTTTAAAATAACAAAAGAAATTCCAACTGTTTGTATATGTTGCAATGACACTATTTAAACCGGAATTCTCGAGTTATTTTTCAGGCCATCTGACTGTATCCTAGGCACATATGCAAGTTTTATAAACACAAAAATAAAGCAAACAGACATGCAGAATTACATAGAGATATTAATCAATCATTAAATTAAACTTACATTTGAGTAAACTGTGATGCTGGGGTGTTTTCACTGAGACGTATTTACAAGCGCGAATTAAGCAAGAAACAGTGTCAGTCTTATTCTCACTACCGCGCGCTTCCCTCTTCAGCTCCTCGTCGGTTAAACTTTCAAGTAGTGTGGGAATACATTCCTGTGGACATTTCAATATTTATCAGCATACACAGGAAACATTAGATAGAGAAGCACTGGCAAATAGCAAAAATAACAGTTAAACCGACCAGATTTGTTCTTTCTTGTCCTTGCCTTAAAAGATGCTGAAAATCTTTCGCCCATTGCATACAGATCGAGAAAAAGTTTAGTCATCCAAGTATACTTACAAGAACAGGTAGCAGGTATGTGGTAACAGTGTGTGATGTGAGGAGGTCGTGGCAGAGTCCTAGAGGGCGCAACAGCTGCCACACAGTCGCGACGCGGGTGTCGCCACTCGTGGACTGTTCTAGAGAAGACGGCTGCTCGCTACGTGCCGGTATCGAAAACTAAAACATTAATTGAAAAATAAAGTTCATTATTGCCTAGATTATAATGTTTATGGCATTTGAATTGATACATACTTCACCACTGTCTGCCATAGATGGTGCTACTTCTGTACTTTCAACATTATCACATTTGCTTTCTTCATTTTCCTTTTCTATTATTTCTGTGGAAACTTTCTCTTCAGAAGTGATGGATGTAGTTAACTCTGACTTTTGAAATCCCATTATTGTTTCGAACCTCTCTCGGAGCTTTACAAATCCACCTGCTTGCCCAAAACTGGAGAAAAACAAACATAAATAGACTCAATCCAATTAGTTAAATAAATAAGCCTGAATTTGGAGTACAAAAATAAAATTAATATTGTTTAAACAAGAACAGGTGTAGTGGTAAAATACATACACATTAACAAGATGGACCAGCCATCCTCTTGGTGTACGGTGATCCTGTGACCTTGCAAACACTTCAGCCTCCTGGGTAGTTCCCTGTCCAGGAGGTGTGATGGAAAGGCCTTCGCAAGTTCTAGATGCATTGAAAGTGTGAAATCTGTAAACATAACAGTCTATGTTAAGAAGAAGAAGAAGAAGTTTGTGTTAAGACCTAATGTTACGGTAATTTCAACCAAATCCATAAACAAGTTATAAATAATAGTCAGTACGTCCATACATAGCTACACAGGATTTTTTCCACTAATTAGATGTATTATTTAGTAAGAACTTATGTCCCCTAGTACAAATAAAATTATTACAGATAATAAATTGAAGATAATGCATGCAGCTAATTAGTATTCAACAAGTCATTATGAGAAGCATGCAATGATTATGAAATAGTTTCTTACTTGTTATTTGGATTGAATGTCATAGATAATAAATGCAGAAATCTTGGATCATCTAGTTTCATTGCACAAAGTTTGACAAGCTTCTCGCAGTTTGAACGGACACATTGTTGTATGTTGTTTTTCCAAGACGAGACTGCATCATCCGTTAGTATCTTTGTGAAGGACACTGTGAGGGCATCATTATAAAATCTCTGACATGCTGGATGGGTTGCATCTTCACCTGAGATAAACAATAACTAGTCAACTAACAGCTGTTTCATATTTGATATAAACATAAAATGTGATAACACATCACAGAGATAATAAACACAATAATAGATAAGAAGATTGGGAATATTACTTCTGGGGCAACAGTTTCAAAAACTGCTTGTTAGAACTTGTGCACATTCAATACCCTTCAACTTGTGGGGATTCCCCAGAAATACAAGTACCCAAGTTAATCTTTTGTAACAATTTGAAAGAATCCCTATCTAAGACAATATTATGTTGTAAACAAATAGAATTATCAATTAAATTAATGTACAAAGCCAGCCCTGTGCCTACTTGTTCCACTTTAAGCTTCATAATTGTTTCAAGAGACTTGAACTTAAATACTCTAACTATATCTTCTGGGAAATCCCCTTACTTCTAGCTGTCTTACAAAAACATGAAATAATTGTAAATAATACTATACCCATGATTCTATTCACCAATTAAGACATAATTTAATTAAATGCCACAGCATACCTTTTGCTGCCAGCTCAGTGGCAGCAACCAGCAGTGCCTCAAGCTCCTGATCAGGCAGCACAGGTACCACCCAGCGGGGATGTGAAATCTTCTCTTCCAGTGCCTTTAACTTGGCCTCGGGGAATGCCATCTAGTTAAAAATTATATAGCATTAAAAAAGTGGCAGTTATTAGTAACAGAGCTGTTTGGAAACATGTATTGCACTTACACCCAAATAGTTGGCATAAACACAGGGTGGAGACAAAACAATCATGTTTCATGTTAAAAATTGCTTTAGATTCTTATCCTACTATCCTTAAAATTATTGCAAACCGTTACATATGTTCAATAAGGAAACTCCACTTTGTGTGTTTTAACTGATATTGGAAAACTAATTTTGTTATCCACCTTAATGTAAATAAAAAAATATTATTCTTACCTCCCCTGGCATTTGATCTTGTTCTTTCATTGATATAGTCATTATTTCAACATATGATTAATCATTGCACCCTCTGAAAGTAATAATGCCCATTCATTCCTACAATTCCATTATTTGTCAAGTTAAAATGTAATATTTTATTTGTAATTTTGTGTTTCTTTTCTTTAACAAAATAATCAAGACTTGATAGTGAAAAAGGTAAATTGTTGTTTTACAAACTATTTCTAGAAAAAGGTGTGTCAGCGATAGGATATACCATAGATAAATCCAGGAAAAGTGAAATATATTGGATGATCATAACATCTAATTATAATCTACTACAACACGAATTTGAGTCACCTAAACCCACACTTATCATGGTAAACTTTTGACTTACGACGCATGACAAGGACATGAACAGTTATGTGCTGTTACAGATCCTATTTAATAAACACTGGAAGTTCAATCCAAAATAAATACATAGAAAAGTAAAATTTTATCGCAATATTGGTGTGATTTGTAAATCAATCAATTTTCCTTTTCAAGTTTTTAAGCTTATGTAATTTTAATCCTTCTAATGAAAGCTGCTAAATAGAAATCTGACTTCAAAGAAGTATTCTAATAATAAATAATTACAACACTTGCCCTACCCACAGAAGAAGATCTACAAAATAATAATTCATAAGATCAGCCGGCGCGACAAAATGGCGTCATTATCCCAAACAAGACAAAGCAAAAAATATATATTTGTTGCTACTGGGAGTCTTAATACGCAAAGAAAAATAACAAATACATAAATGTTTTACCTTTACATGTACCATATACTCAATTTACTGAAAATTCTTGAAATAAACCACCAAATTTAATTCACTAACACTTTTTTTGACGTAAGGTAAGTAAGAACGAAAATAGTTTTTATTTGTTTCAGTTCCTATGAATTTTGCTAGGCAAAGGAACTATGATACAGCCTTCTTTTTATTAGGATTTTTGTAGACTACACAGTGTGGTTCAGGGTTGGCTTGCGTCTTGCAAACTCTAGTGGACATAGTGAGAACTAATACGACTTTTTCGGAAAACACTACGTAACTAAAGTTATGTGTACATACCATAGTAGTTATTTCCTTGGGCAAAAAACGGAAGGAAGATAGAAAATAACTGAATTAACCTACCGTAATTAGTCAGGTCAGGTCAAGTCAGTAAATTCTGTCGACTTATGATGACTGACCTGTCCACCACCAGTGAACCACCAGAAAACTCACAAAAATACAGAAAAAAAGCCCTAAAACTTATTTTTGATGGTAGTCATGTAACAAATAAAATTAACACAAATTGAGGGTTTCCTAGTTATTAACCCATAACGTCTCGTCTAATTAACCCCACGGACATACATGAATCGATGATGGATTTTCAAGCATGCATCATCAATTGAAATGTAAACCAGTTGAGAATGTCATCTTACTTTTCATCGGGTTTCATGGGATAGACGTAGAGCACTGCGAAGCATAAAGTAAATATCTATTTTTAAAAAAGCTATTCACTTTATGGTGCGAAGTAAATATACGGGGTTAGATGTTTTTTCTGGGTTTTTAGCTAAAATTGCCCAGATATCTCTTTGTGAATGTATTAAGATTTAATACAAAATGAGTTTTTCCAGTGATGAAGTCAACTTCCTTGTGTATCGATATTTACAAGAATCAGGTATAGTTCAATGAACTCTTGGACGCTAGCTCGATCTTTATACGACAATTATTTAGTTTCTTCCGTCGTTTTCCTATTCTTGCTGGACAGTTGCTATTTATTCGTAAATTTTCACATACTTTGTTATCATTCCACTAACGAATCAGAAGTAGTAAATACCGAAAAGAAATAATATATTAATTTGTTTGGCAGTACGGAATTTACATTAGCCATCATTACTCAGTACCAATTTCTTGGTAAATTGAACCAGTCTGGTAAAGTTTCAGTATAAATAATGAAATTTCAGGGTTTCATCATTCTGCTTACACATTTGGTATTGAGTCACACATATCCCAAAGCAACATCAATGGAGCCCTAGTACCGCCCGCATCTTTACTAAATATATTGCAAAAAGGATTACAATATACAGAAGCAGAAATCACTATAGGAGAAGATGG
Source organism: Ochropleura leucogaster (assembly GCA_958449745.1). Taxonomy (NCBI): domain Eukaryota; kingdom Metazoa; phylum Arthropoda; class Insecta; order Lepidoptera; family Noctuidae; genus Ochropleura; species Ochropleura leucogaster. The sequence goes on along the minus strand of OY288203.1, from coordinate 11,316,814 downwards.
TATGTAATATTAATTTTTGACAATTTAAAATGAAATTACTCATCATATCACTTTCTGTGTAATAATGGTGATGACATAATTATGTGATTATTCATTTTAATTTATTTCCATATATATTGTAAGTTTTGAGCCTCAGTAGTTTAGCTGCAGCCAAGAGTTCCACTTGATGATTTTTCTTTCTTCTTGCAGGCACAGAAACACGCCTCACAGAAAGTTTAAGTTTAATAGATGCAGTCACACCAGACATAGTGGCTGCCAGACAAAATGCACATAATGCTCAAAAACAAGCAATTAAGGCAGAACCTGGGTCTGGTGGGGAGCAGAATGGTGTTGATGTAAGTGTACAATTCATAAAACAATTACAACAATACAGTTTTATTCAAAGAGGTTATAATATTGTAATGGTAATCTAGGGCACAACATGCAGTGCTACACCAGCACCACCAGGTGGAGCAGCAACTCCCAGTGCTCCTGAGCCTATGGACATGGATCAGTCCATAGAAATTCCAGCCAGTAAAGCCACAGTGCTTAGGGGACATGAGTCTGAAGTGTTCATCTGTGCTTGGAACCCTAGTACAGACCTGCTGGCTAGTGGATCAGGAGATAGTACTGCTAGGTATGTAATTACATTAAATGTTAATTACCTTTAGTTTTAAATTTTATCATAGTATGAGCAGGTCATCCTTTATTATTTCCCTACCATTCATTTCAGAATATGGGACATGTCAGACAATCCAGCAACAACTCCCAATCAGTTAGTATTACGGCATTGCATCCAAAAGGGTGGGGCTGAAGTACCTAGTAACAAGGATGTGACATCTCTAGACTGGAATGTAAGTAATTAATATATTCTTTATAGTCTTCTTGTTGTACTATATTTTATATAAAATCAAGTGTTTCAATTCTTTCTTTTTCTGGGTCTCTATTCAATAAAAAAAAACATGGTAATACTGTTTATAACTTGGGTTTCGTATTGGTGGTAAAATCTAAGTGTGTAATATAATCATTCTTCTTGTTTTACCTTCTTAGATCAATCTGCATTTTAAGTATACATTCCTAACAAGCTATACTCCTTTTTTTTTTAATCTTTATTTAAAGAGCTTTGTCAGACATGACTATGTCGCTCTATTGGAACATAACAACATGTATTACAAAGAACATTATTACATTACTTCTTATTTGTATCACTGTGCTTGTGACCGTCGTCGCAAGCCAACTTCAACAATCGCATAAAGCAGTTTAGCGTTTTCAGACAGAGGGTATGCCAAAATACTATTGCAAGATCCCACATCTTTAAAATTTATTTCTCCAGATGCGGGGTGTCCGCATCTGATGTCCGAATTCCGGTCACATTCCATCATAATATGAAACACGTCTTCTACTTTGCCACATTCCGAACATAGGGGGGAAGGAACCTTCTTCATTAAAAAAGCAAATTGATTAAGTGGGATGTGACCAGATCGAAGCCTGAAGGCTGTTGTCAACATATTTCTGTTTGCTGTGGAGTACTGAAACCACGGACACTTCCAAGGTTCACTTTGTAATGTCCTGTACCATATGCCTTTCGTCAACGATCTCTCATCAAAATGTTCTTTCCACATAGCTATACTCCTAAATATATATTCATATTCTCTTTTACAGTGTGATGGAAATCTATTAGCAACTGGTTCATATGATGGATATGCCCGTATTTGGACCACAGATGGTACACTGGCTTCAACACTAGGCCAACACAAAGGGCCCATATTTGCTTTGAAGTGGAACAAAAGAGGAAACTATATTTTGAGTGCTGGTGTAAGTTTATTATGACAACTGATAGCTGCCTATTTCTTTTTGTTCCTACTAGATTTTCTTCTTGCAGTATGATATAAATTTATCAAATAAATTTTTAGATGATTGATCTTGGGATGACACAACATCTTTAACCTTTTCCCTGCCTCGAATTTCAGTAGAAGTTCTCATAACAGATATTGAAGTCCATGGTAGTTAACAGAATAAAGAAAAACTGATTCAATAGTCAGTTGTTCTTTATTCTAAACTAGCTGACCCGGCGAACTCTGCTCCGCCATAAAGGCAATAAATAATAAGCCGATTTTCGAATTTATTAAGTTTTTTTTTTCTTTGAAAAAAAAAATTGAGTATATTAATCATTTATTATTGTTTCTGCATTTCAGTACATAGGTTGGTCTCCACTTAAGTACCTTGTGATACACGACATTTTTTGTTTTCTACAAAACAACGCAGATAGTCTTCCGACCCGTGAACATGCCACATAATTGACCATGGGAAAAACATGGATGTTCTAGATTCAAACCATAAACTTTTGGCTTTGTGATTTGTTGATGGTCATGGCAAATGTATGACGGATCGGATATTGAAGTCTTTTAAATTCGAACGGCAAATCGGTTGGGATCATCGGGATCGTCAGAATAAGGACTTCCTCACCTTTGAATTTTCCTTTCAGTATACGTCGCGTAAATTACATTGTTCATCAATTTTCTAACCACCAAATGCGTACTGGTTTGCGCCGTTTTGGTTGGTTTATGTTTCGAAGCTTACTACGGAGCCAACCTTTAGGCGTAAATTGTGCGGTGGTAACCCAGGCACATCCTAGGAGTTTAAAAAAAAGAAGTGTGTGTACTTATGTACACGCGTTAGAAGTTATACTTCTTTGGCGTAGAGACAAAAAAAATACTAAAATGCTGTAGTGATTAACGATAAATATAAAAAATAATCATAAAAATGTGAGCCGTCACGGGTCGCCTGGCAGATGTGAAACATCGACATTATTTTGTAAGAGTAATATGCAGAAAAGAACAGATTGTGATAGGAACTAAATATGTCATTGAAAACATCATTTTTCTGTTTCATTGTGGATTTACCAAAAGGACATCGTTTTCGTGTTCATCATCGTTTATGAATTCGTGGATCGAAGGCACTTTGAATAAAACTCTATTACTGCCCCCCTGTGGTAACCCATCCATTTCCAAACCTTGGCAAGGGTTGCTTAACCTGGCCCGTGTGCTAACACATGCATTCCCAAACCTTTCCAAGGCTTGCTTTACCTATACCCCCTGTGGTAGCCCATCCATTTCCAAACCTCGGCAAGGGTTGCTTAACCTGGCCCCCTGTGGTAACCCATCCATTTCCAAACCTTGGTGAGGGTTGCTTAACCTAGCCCCCTGTGGTAACCCATGCATTTCCAAACCTTGGTGAGGGTTGCTTAACCTGGCCCGTCTGGTAACCCATCCACTTCCAGACCTTGGCAAAGGTTGCTTAACCTTGTCCCCTGTGGTAACCCATCCATTTCCAAACCTCAGCAAGGGTTGCTTAACCTGGCCCCCTGTGGTAGCCCATCCATTTCCAAACCTTGGTGAGGGTTGCTTAACCTGGCCCGTGTGGTAACACATGCATTTCCAAACCATGGCAAGTGTTGCTTAACCTGGCCCCCTGTGGTAGCCCATCCATGTCCAACCCTTAGTAAGAGTTGCTTTACCTGTCCCCGTGTCACGTGTGGTAACCCATCCATTTCCAAATCTTGACAAGAGTTGCTTAACCTGTCCCCGTGTGGTAACCCATCCATTTTCAAACCTTGGCAAAGGTTGCTATAATTTCATGCGATCCTAGTAGTTTTATCTCAACGCAGTTGGTTCTATCAAGAACTTGAATCCACAGATCAAACTGCTGGAATTAATTTCACCGTGAATTCATGCAAGCCTAGTACTTTCGCTTGTATTAGTTAGGGTTTTGACTCCATTTTATTTAGAAAACGTTTGTAAGGGAAATAAAGAAGGCCGGTTTTCAGGGTTTTTCCGGCAATTATTCCATTTTTTCTCACCTTTTAAACCTTCCCTGGACTTCCAGGAGTATTTCAAGACTAAAATTAGCCAAATCGGTTCAGCCGTTCTCGAGTTTTAGCGAGACTAACGAACAGCAATCCATTTATATATATATACTAGCTGACCCAGCGAACTCTGTTCCGCCTTAAAGGCAATAAATAATAAGCCGATTTTCGTATTTAGTAATATAATTTTTTCTGAGAAAGAATTCATGCAAGCCTAGTACTTTCGCTTTTATTAGTAAGGATTAACCTACCTTACCTACCTACTAACCTACCCACCCTCCTACCCTACTTCTCTTACCGGGATGAAAAGTATGTAGATAAGTATGTCCGTTTCCTGGGAAGCTACGTCCTCACCAATTTTCAGCCATATCGGTAAAGCCGTTCTTGAGTTATAAATAGTGTTACTAACACGACTTTCTTTTATATTTCCAGCAAGATCAAACTGCTGGAATTAATTTCACCGTGAATTCATGCAAGCCTAGTACTTTCGCTTGTATTAGTTAGGATTTTGACTCTCCATTTTATTTAGACAACGTTTGTATGGGAAATAGAAAAGAGCCTACCTACCCTACCTACCCTATCTCTCAAGTTGGATCGAACTCCACATGGTGTGCGAATTTTATTATAATCGGTTAAGTGGTTTAGGAGTCCATTGAGGACAAACATTGTGACACGAGATTTATATATATTAAGAAGATAGATGTCAAAACAGAGTTAAGATTTCAAACACAATGTGAATAACCAGTAGACAATTTTCAGGTTGACAAGACAACAATTATATGGGATGCATCGACAGGGCAGTGTACACAACAGTTTTCCTTCCATCTGGCACCAGCTCTTGATGTTGACTGGCAAACCAACACTTCATTTGCATCATGCTCTACTGATCAATGTATTCACGTTTGCAAGCTTAATGCTGACAAGCCAATCAAAAGCTTCCAAGGACACACTGTAAGTAGTATCTGCACATTTCCATCAAAACATGTTACCCATTTTTTGTGGCATTTAGTGTTAGCCACACCCTCTTTTGTTTATCAAACCATGTTTTGTGAAACTAAAACTCAATAACATAGTAAACTAATATTCAACATTTCATATTATCATTTCAGAATGAAGTTAATGCCATAAAGTGGGATCCTCAAGGACAATTACTAGCATCATGTTCAGATGACATGACACTGAAGATTTGGTCCATGAAGCAGGATACTTGTGTACATGACTTACAAGCACACTCAAAAGAAATTTACACAATCAAGTGGTCACCAACAGGGCCTGGCACACAGAATCCCAACATGAACCTGATCTTAGCAAGTGCTTCTTTCGACAGCACTGTCCGCCTGTGGGATGTTGAGAGAGGAGTATGTATACACACTCTTACAAAACACACTGAACCAGTGTATAGTGTGGCATTTTCTCCTGATGGCAAGTTCCTTGCTAGTGGATCATTTGATAAGTGTGTGCACATATGGTCGACACAAACAGGAAGTCTTGTCCACTCATACAAGGGCACGGGAGGTATTTTCGAAGTGTGCTGGAATTCACGAGGTACAAAGGTCGGCGCGAGCGCTAGTGACGGTAGTGTTTTTGTTTTAGACCTACGTAAACTATAACAACAAGCTGTCAGAAACACTGTATGTGTGTTTAATCATAAGAAAATCAGAAGGTGATTTCGAACTTTCATAAAACTGTGGAATAATGACCCAAAAATGTAGCTGATTTCCCAGATTTGTATTTAGGGCAAAAACTACAGATGGATATTATTCATAAAACTTAGCATTTCCAATAATACAAATAAAATTTATAATATTTGGAAAAGCATTCACAATAGTTGGTCAAAATTATTATTGTCAAGCTTTATATTGTAAGATGTTTAAATTATACCATAGTAACTTTCATAAACATTACACACTTATGAACTACATATAACATTACTACCCACTGTATGAAGTTATCTATATTTGTGGTAGTGCTCTTACCATATTTTCTGAAAAATGAGAAATGAGGTAATTTGATTATATTGTTATAGTCTGCAGATATTCCATAATAAAGTGTATCAATGACTTAATTTTTGTTACTTGTGTAATAATAGGAATATTTTTTATAAGAAAATAAAATTGTATAAATAGTGAAGTATGTTATATTTCAATAATTTATTACTGTGTCACATTAATATCCTTCAAGAGTAAACATTGAACTTAATTATTATTTGAATGACAGGTGTCTCCCATCATTCTTCCATTAGAAAATCATAAATTAACCTACTGGCTGCCATACTAAAAAAACTTATTTATGTCATTGGCCGCTTATATGCTAATAAATTATCATGTTTATAAAGTGTATGTAATTTTTCATACATAAATTTGAAAAAATAAAGTAAGTTATCATATTGTCCTGTATAAGGTTTGCATTGGGAATGGTGCTCATCTGTTTTATGCACTGGACAGTGAATTGTTAAAAATGACTCATATTGTTCACTTCGCCCCCATGCACAAATATGTAATTCTAGTAGAAGCTGATGCAAAGCTTCTATTGTTGAAAGGTACCATCTAGGACTACCACGTTGATGACGCCAAAATTGTGAAGCTCTCTGCTGTAGCACTATTGTTGGTATCTTTTGAAGTCTCTCATCTGCATATATACCTCTGCTCTGATTCCATGTGCTGTCTATAAGAACCACTCTGTCTATTGGGAGTTCACGGACATGATGGATTTCATCAGAGTCTTTGTGGTTTAATACTTTTTTCATTAATGTGCCTACATTATACCCCGAAGGTAGTTCTGCTAACAAGAGATCAGAATAGCTTGGGGCATCTTCTTTGCCAGTGTATAATTCTCTAACTGTTCTAGCTTCTGCCCCTGGAAACAATAAAACAGTTCTGCCATCCAAAACATATTCAGGCACATTTGGATATGTATAAATGTTTACATCATTTGGTGCTAAAACAGCTGCATGTGCTGATGTGCTTTTACCATCGATTTCCCGACGATGTTTGATTATATCCACTTTTACAGGTAGCTGAAAAAACAAAAATGGTATATAAATAGGTACCTGCATAGTGAGAATTTAATGATCAGTAGTGTCAGACCCATGAATCGCCTTATGCCCAAGTTTTGGCCGAAGCCGAAAGTAGCAAGTGCTTAAATTTAAATAATTGTTATGAATATGCCAGTGTAACGGGGTAGGATTCACACACAGGTTTCATACACATTTCAAAATGTTATTATTTTTCACAAAGTTGTAAGGTAATTTAAATCATCTTGTTAAGTATTCAACACAACAACATAGGTTCAGTTTAAAATAGCTAATCGTATTTAATTGTACAGGAATGTTGGGGCGATTGAAATCTGCATCGGCCGATCGTTCTGGCCCACAGTGTTATATTACCCTGCATACTGGAATTTTTCCTTCAATAAGGGATACTGGAACGTAACATGTGTAGCAGAAATACATCCGTGATCTGCCGCATTGAGGGCATGCACTTCGGCCGTCCAACTTATCCAAAGTCTCTGAACTTGAAATTACCATTCCCTCAAATGGTTTTTCGTCACGATTACGCGCTTCGGGACTTTTAGGATTCATGGTTAGTTGTGTTTATTGTTTTCATAACCTTAACAATTTAAAAATAAATTACAACTCGTTATTTTCAGGCAAACAATAGCGCAACGAAAATTGTTGTCATTGACGTTCTGTGACTGTCAGTGTCAAATGTGTCAATGACAATTATTAAAGTTTTTTTTTTTCTTTGGAAACTGAACCGATGTCTACTTTGTGCAACTTATTCGGCAACGGAGCTTGGCGTACCGTCGAAATGTTTATTCAAACATTATCAGATCATTAACATGACATTTTTTTTTAAGTTTTCTTTAACTTAGATTAAACTTTTAAAGTTCAAAGAGTAGTAGAGTGTGGTAGTGTGAGTAGTGGTCGAATCTAGAATGCGTATAAATCCATTGCCATAGCACGCAGCCCTAAGCGCTGTTATTTCCTGATTACCAAACGGGTTAAAATTGATGAATACCAAAATAACGACCTTTTTGATTATATTGGGCCGTAACCTAACATTGGAATACTCATGGACTTAATATTCAAACCAAACCACGTTCCCCAAAATTTGTATCACACAAAAATAAACCTTTCATCAAAAGTGCCTAAAGTTTACATTTGAAAAGCTATTATAACCGATGCGAAAAAAATAGTCAAAATTGGAAGGCCTTTGTCCCTTTCGCCTTACTTAAAAGAGATAGAAAATATTACACCGGACTAAAAGCAAAAACCATCATCGGCCTGGCCTTTGATGAAACATGCAATTTTTATTTTAAAACAAACCTCCTGTTTTATATTTTTGATTATCTGAAAACAATTAAGATCAGTGTTTTTAGCAGAGGGGTAAGCATATATCTTTAGTCAATTTAGGAGCTCTACTTTCTAGTCAATTTAAATGTGGCGTGGGTATACAACAAAAATATAATTATTGACTTCTGTATAATTATTACTACCTTTTTAAGAGTTGGAATTTAATTTATTTTGCTGGTAACACCACTAACATATTTTAATCTGTGCAGAATGGTTGGTAATGGTAATACTAAAATAATCTGTCAGTTAAACCAAATTGACCGACAATTTAGTGTTTGACTTGATCGTTTTTATTTATATTTAATTAACTCATTCAAATAAAAGTAACTTCTCCTATTATTGATTATTGCTATCGTTTTAAGAAGAACAATTTGAAGCCCATTAATTATTACCAGACCCACTTTTTTAGAATTCGCAAAAAAGCTCAATCTAACTTGTGTTTTCAATCCTATGAAAATGGCTTTGTAAACATTGTGATGCTCGTATTATATTACCGCAACAAATATTATACATTCAAAACAGTTATCATTGTTATCTCACGTAGATGAGAAATATATCAAAATGGATTTGTCTTCAAATAATCTCTCTGGACTACTTCAAAAACTGTGTTCAGGATTGTCACTAGATCCAGGTAAATTCTATTTTCAAACTACAAAGTATTGTTTTTTTTTATTAAATTTCTATGTGAATGTCATAAAGATACAAATAAGCAACAGTTTGTGTATATTTTTAATGTTTTAAAGGATTTTAGATTTTTAGATTTTTTCAATGTATAACTTACATGATTACTTCAAAACTTTGATACCAAGCAGAAAACGAGGGAAGTGTTGTATTTTCTTTTTATTCAGCATGACTTCCATTTGGCACTCTTCAATATTGGATTGCTTTCTACGTAGAACACTGTTAATATAATTAAATTGCTTGACAACTTGATCATACAGATGGAGCATATGAGCTTGCTGTGTCATATTTATCTTCCACTGGAAATAAGGGGCGTGCTGTTCAGGATGAGAGGCTGCTGTGCCAGAAGATCCAAGCAAGACTCACCAGTGTGAAAGACACAGACAAATTCAATGAATATTATGCTAAACTAAAAAGCTCTGTGAGTATGAATGTTCCTAGAATAAAAAAAAAAAAAAAAATATCACCCCTGTAATCCCTGAAGGGTTAGGCAGAGGTGTGCTTAATACTACACCCACATTTCTCCAGTTATCTTTTCCTGTAATAGCAATTGGCCCTTTATTACATGGGACTTAGCTATATGAGCTATTGCCATCAACCAGGTTTTAATACAGACTCAATGGCTAGCACTAAGAAAAACTCAATAATATTAAGCCCAAGCTGGGTATTGATCATGGGATCTTATGCCAAGCACTCGCATTTGTGAGCACTAAACCAACAAGCTAGTTAGTTAAAGTTTAGCCATTGAGGTTTCATTAATATTAACTCACAACGAATATGACTGGTGAAATGTGGGGTGTACTAATAGTTATGGTATATCTTGGCTAGCCCTTCGGGGATTACAATTGTGGTGTTGTGTTATGTACAATCAATTCATATTGACAGTTTATCCTGAAGCAGCGTGTATCAGTGCTGTCTCTACTTCTGGCCTTGTCGGAGACACCAAAGGAATCAGAATCTACTCAACAACTATTCCCAATACCACAACTCGCTACCAATGTGAGTAATAAGGAATCTTTTTCAGCAAAATTTATTTTTGGTATCTAAATTTAAATTGACGACACGATTGGCACAGTGGCTAAGTATTTGACTGCGGCGCTACAAGTCGCGGGTTCGATCCCCGCACGGAACAAATATTTGTATAACCTACCTATGTTCCTGGTGTGGCTGTTTGTGAATGTGAGGGTAAATGTTTGTAAACTGTAAAATATCTTTCATTTCATTTGGCTTTCAGAAGTCAGCCTCGGTTTTCGGTGGCCCTGCTTCAAGCACAAGTAAGAGCACTATTGGGTCTACAAGCTGGGCTGGCAATGTAGCTAAAAATCAGGGATCCAATCAGAGTCTCCCATCCAACAACAGCGGCATGGCTGTTGCATTACAGACTACAGGTAAGGAATCATTCTAAGAAACAGGAAACAGATTTAAAAGAGAAGGATGTGTCAAAAAATAAACTTTGATTGACCACAATAATTATCTAAGCTTACAAAATGTAAATGTCATTAAAACTATAAATTTTTGAGTGGTGATCACAACACAACAATCAAAATATTTTATATAACATAGGCCTACATGGGCACTTATATCTCGTCGAGAAAACGTGCACCGTCTAGGAGCAGACTACAGTTCTGCAGTTCAGCCTAGTTTGACTGGCAGATAAGTCCATACCGGCTTACGTGGTTAGACGCACGCAACATTTGTTATTCAATAAGCCAACGCATGCGCTTACTCCACCGAGTTTGCGCGCGGAGGCATCTTTCGCGGTTCGCGCTTAAAAGCGCAGCAACGCTCGTACAAGTTGCGCGTATGGCAATAGGCGCCCTTCCAAAAACGAGCTTATACACGCCGAAAATACGCTATTTCGTAACCGTCCTAAAAGTATCCCTATAAACACAGGGACCGAAGGTGTATTTTCTTTTTGTTGCACCGGCTCTATATTTGTGCATTTATTTTGATATCTCAGACCGAGCGAACGACCGTACTTGCGTACGTGATGCAGTACTGGCCGCGACGGGCGTGCGTTCACGCGTGTCCAGCGTCGTGCCGCGCCCGCAGCAAGCGTTGCATGCGCGAATTGCCCATCTCGGGTTCTTACACGACCGACTCAAGGAGTTCATTGACCCGGCCTCTGGACTTATGCCCCAGGGTAAATAAATCCTTACTAATATTATAAAAGCGAAAGTGAGTTTGTTTGTTTGTTACGTCTTCACGTCTAAATGGCTAAACCGATTTTGATGAATTTTGGTACAGAGGTAGCTGGGGGAGGTATCCCGGAAACGGACATTGGCTATTTTTTTTAAAAAGGTTGAGATATGAGGGAGAAAGAGGGAAGAAAAGGGAAAACATGGTACTTGTCGAGGGATGAAAAGGGAAAACAAACACAGGCATTGCTATTACAATAAATAAGGCGCAAGAGCAAAAACTACAGGTAGCAGGTACCTGTAAATCAGGACAGGGGAACTGTGTTCCCTGAATTTACGCGAGCGAAACCACGGGCAAAAGCTAGTTTGTTATTTTTTGTTAATCTTTAGATGAAACTAACACGCGTTCACAATTTACCTTTCAAAGATGAAAACATACAGGTTTCTGAAGTTAAAAAAACTTTACCTCCACACAAAAAACTCAGCATGACTTTTTCAATTGTTATCCTGAATTCAAATTAAACGAGAATGTGAAATTATTTTACATTACGGTTGATTCATGTTAAGCCTGGACCGACGTTATACAACACTGGCACAGTCTAAATGACTACATGTCAATCTGTTTAAACCTTTGTTATCAGCAAAAGAATGGAGTGCTGGTGCTGAGGGTGCTTTCTAGCTTTTTCTTATTATATTCTTCAGGTCTAATGGGAGAAGGACTTGTGGCGTCAATTAGAGATGAACTGACCGAATATTATCGCAGTGTGGCTCTACTCCAGTCCCAGGTATGTATAAAATTATAATTATTTCTGTTGAAAATTTTACCAAGCTTTATTTTTATTTTTTCTCTTTTCACAAAGGCTTGCGAAGGCGACGGCGGCGGCGGCACTCTGCGCAGAGTGTGCGTATGGGCACAGGAGCCGTTGCATCGACTAACTTGGCTTGCCAATATCGCACATGCCGCTCACCACAAGAAAGGTATTGTTTTACTAGCTGCGCCCCGCGGTTTCATTCGCGTGTTATTCTGATTGATGTATTCAAGTTTCATTAAAATCCATTGAAAAGTTTTTTCGTGAAAGAGTAACAAATTCTTTAGATACTATCATGTGGATGGATGGACATCATGTACTTTAAAGTCAAAAATAAATGCTGCATAAAACTGGCGTGTGTTCTCAACAGCATACAGCAACATATTGTACAGTTCAACGCCGCCGTATCAAAGTAGGGTTATGTTCTATACATATATAGGATAAGGTAATGTAATAGGTTGGTGAAGAGCATAATATTTCAGATCTACCTAAACTATTACCAACATAAGTAACCGATACCAATTTTGTTTGGCAGGTGGAGAGCTCGCGTCGTGCGTGCACAGGTTCGTGCGGCACGGTGACGAACGTGTGGCGATGTTGGCGCGAAGGTTGCTCACTGCGCTCACGTACCCGCTGCTACTGATGCTCACAAGGTGGCTCATACACGGTCAGTTGATCATCCACTGCTGCCTAGACTTTTCCCAACTTCGTTAGTGTTTTTCAGTCTCGCCGGATAATAAATAAATAGTAAAACGTTGCCACACTAGGAATTGCTCCTGTATATCTCTCACATAAACAATAGGACCCGCAAGAACTATCTGTAGGCCATACAAATGTATGTTCTGTGCGGGGATCGGACACGCAGCGCAGCAGTCGATCGCTCAGCCACTGCGCCAACCGTGTCGTTGGATGCGGAGCAGCTATCTGAAACCTGGATACATCATACCTGTTAATGGTATTAGGGTCGCCTTCTATTACAAGAGGTATTTACATAACTGGCGATTAGATGTCCTATACATACCTATACGTCTGCCCATCTCTTAGGGGATTAAAGGTGTGAAGTTATCTAACTTTTTGTTTTTAATAGGCACATGTGTTTTCAGGAGAGATAGACGATCGGTTCAACGAGTTCTTTATTGAAAGCAGAAGTGGAGTGCCTATCGATAGGATGTGGCATGACAAGTACAGAGTTAGGTATGTTCATTACGATTATTTGTTATCTTCATGTTTAATAAAATAAAAATAAATCTATTTTATTTTACATAGGCGCACGGTTCGGGTTGGTTGTTTCCTATGGTGAAGAACTGACAAGAAACTTCATAGTTACAGTATTTTTAGTCCCATACTCCCTCACATTATTCTTTTATGTTTCCCTTTCGCCGGCCAATCTGGGAAGAACGAGTACAGATGGCGACACCAGCATTTCCTAGACAACGATACCCATCTTTAGAAACCCATATTATGCCTATCCTTGCATGGAACTACAACATTTATAACTCTGTGATGATGGCAGGGAATGGATGGTGCCATCGTTCATGTCTCGCGAGCAGGCCGCTCAGATCCTCGCGACGGGCAAGAGCGTAGTGTTCATGCGAGAAGCGTGCCAGGACGAGCCCGCGGGACCCAGCGATCACGCGCAACATCTACAGGCGCTGCTGAAACCACACACAGGTCAGTTGATTTGCTCAATATCAGATTTTGTTTTTTTTATCGAGTTTATATCTTTTTTCCGCATGGCTTTTTTAAGCATAACGGAAAACATTAATCTCCTGCCTTTATGCTAAATTATTAGAGATAGACCCTGCAAACCCTCTCCATAAGTAGTCATGTCAGTACAGTACGGCCAACGAGAAGCGATACGAAAGGTCATTAACCTAAAGAACAACTATGGCATTGACAATCTAATATTTAGCTCTTTCCATCTTGTGCCCTTGGCGTAATGTCTCGTTCTCCAGGCAAAAACATGACAACGTTAAGACGGGTTCGCCAACATTCGGGCGGCCATTTTAGATGGGGTTTTAGCATGGGTTTTGTTTACATTTGGTATCGCTTCTCGTTGGCCGTACTGTAGTACATTCATCATTTATTGGGTGTTCCCCTACTAATATAGCTATTTACATTCATAGTCTAACTTTTCTCACGACATTATCCTTATTCCTTCGGATCACATGTCCGTACAAAAATCAATGTGATCAGAATGTTACGGCTTGCGCAAGTCACACGTGTTTCGTAACGCGTATGTTCGAATGCGATCATTGTGGTATTGATAAGCTTTATGCGCTGAAAAGTGACGCACACGTTTTAATCATGCTTCACTCAGTGAATATGGAATAGCCAGAGATTATTGAACTTGCCATAACGGCTCTATGGCAAGTTCAATAATATCTGGTGTAAAACTAGGCACTTGGAGCTACAATTGCCTGTTTTGGTTTTCCGTATGACCATTATTCTCAAAGTTGCGGCATGTTGAAAATTTCCCAAAAAAAAGTTTTTTTTTTATTCCTTAATATTTCCATTATTGTATATTGTGCTTGTGTGTGAATAAAAAGAGGGTGTCTAGTATTACAATAATAAATGTGATCAGGTGGAGATCGCATGACAGAGGGCTGCGCCTGGTGGGAAGCGGCAGGACTCCGCGAGGGCGTGGCGGGTGCACACGCGGCCGCGTCGGCGAGACTCCTAGCCGCGCTGACGTCACACCACCACCTGCTCGACCACCTGGCCGCGCACCGCCGCTACCTGCTGCTCGCGCAGGGCGACTTCGTGCACCACCTCATGACTCTGCTGCAGTATGTACCACTCTACATGTAGCTACTGCCGTGTGTACAATATTATCACAGCGCTAACGTCACACCACCTGCTCGACCGCTACTTGCAGCTCGCATATTAATTACCCAAAATAATACTTTTTGGAGAAGGGTTTTACTTGATAGTCAAGGAACGAGGTTCAATTGTGTTCACAGTAATATCTCATTTGTCATTTCTTAGGGACGAACTAAACAAGCCCGCATCGTCGCTCTACGTGCACAACCTGACGTGCACGCTAGAGGCCGCCGTGCGTGCCACTAACGCGCAGTTCGAGCCGCAACACGTGCTGGCACGCCTACACGTCAATCTGTACCCTAATTGTAAGTATTTTAGGCACATTACTCAACATCATTACTCACATTACAACTCCTAGGCATTGGCCAGTTTGTATTTGTGATGCTCAGTTGATGGCTCGGCCTCAATTACACGGGACTCGACAAACTCTTCGGAAGTTAAAGACGTGATGTTTATATTGTTGATCCCACCAGGTGACGGTCGCGACGACTCCGGTTGGGATGTGTTCGCTCTCCAATACCGCGTTGACGGGCCCCTAGGCACACTGTTCCCGGCGACTTGTGCTGCGCGCTACAGAGCACTGTTCACGCAACTGTGGCGCGTTAAACGCATCGAGTATGGTTTGCACGATGCTTGGCGCGAACACGCCATCCTGCAGAAGAGGCTGAAGTATATGCCAGGTGATGTGATGTTTTTTTACTTCTATATGTTAAAAACCATTTTGACCATTGAGTGCTTGGTGGGGGATGTCTTACGCAATATGTTCAGCTTTAGACCTTTTTAGTCTTACGGTTAAAATACTTATGCACTTTGAAATACCATAGAGTGTGATGAGATCTTCTGACGATGCTAATGGCTGTGGCAATTAAACTATCTTTTTTCTTTATTTTTGTTCGTAAACTATTCTTTGGGCTTCTCTGAAAACATTGAATAACTCTGTAAAAAATAAAACAATTCAAGTGAAGAAAAATCGAATGCAAAACATAAACAATTGGGTTGGCAATTGTTTATGTTTTGCATAGACGCTATTAGGTAGTAATAATATTCAGATATATCTATAGGCGATGTGGTCATCTTCGGTCTGTCTATGACGATGTTTGAAAATATTCTTCGTCTTAGCATTCTTCAACTGCTTTCACTACACGTGTGTGTGTCACACCATTTTGTGTGTGTTGATCATTGCTATTCAAATTGTAAAGGCGCTTTCTTGTGTCCTATTTACAGTGTTTCTCTAGTATTATTAATCACTTCTGATCATAACACTAAATCTATTAAATTATTATTACTAATATATCAGTTGTCTGGTTACCATAACACAAGCTCTGCTTAGCTTGGGATCAGATAGCCGTGTGTGAGCTGTCCCAAGATATTTATTTATTTATTGTAAAACCCAGCATGTAAGCTTTAAAATAACGCATTGTACATCAATGTACATGAATATTTTTTGTTAGGTTACAGCTCTATACAAAATCCGGCCGTGTCATTTAGGGTATATGAGACACACGCACAATTGAATTCGTACAGTCGATGGGTTGATAACAGTTGCAAGTAAAATAAAAAATATGCGTTTGCCAGAGGTGTGGAGCCTGATGCGGCGCGTGTCGTGCCTGCGGCTGGAGGCGCTGCGCCTGATGGGCGCGCTGCAGGAGGCGGGCGGCGTGGGCGCCGAGCCCGCGTGGCGCGCGCTGCTGGCGGCCGCGGCCGAGCGCCACGACCTGGACGCGCTGCTGCGCCTGCACCACCACGCGCTCGACCGACACTCCATACACGCCATGATACATCACACCACGCAGGTGACCTCTCTTACGTTCCCGAGTAACGTCGTACGGCCTGACTACGACGATGAGAGATGATTATTGAAAATACTGTAACTGTAGCAGTCAGGCAAAAGGGGAAGAACCCTTTTATATTGCAAGTTTGTAATTTTTGCCGATGGAAATGCCATCGGGTACACGACTTGTTTTCAAATCATATCTATAGAATCTATAAAACTAAACTTGTTATATAATTTCAAAACTATACAAAAGGCGTCATTGGACAAATACTTCATACTAAGGTTCTCATCGGTTTTCCTAATACTCAAAAAAAAAATGTTGACTTTAGTTTGCTTTGGGTATTTCTTGTGGTTAAATATCAATTCTAACTTCCTATTGTTGTAATTTACCAGACTAAAATTTTGATGGCAACTATTACAGAAATTAAATCCATTTTCCTGTCATTTACCATTTTACCAACTTCTATTTACAGCATGATATTTATTTATTTAGGGAAAACAAACAAAGGTACAATATACTACGTATATAATATAAACAGAACATATTACAACTAAAAGTGGGCCAATGTACAATCCACGAAGTTTTCACAGATATAACCTGATGATCAATCAAAACAAAAACATGCTTCAGATATTCTCGAAATATTGAAAAAAAAACCTCTATTGTCACCGTAGGAGTTACAATCGTACTTGGGCAACGTGTTGAACGAGACGCTGGCGCTACGCAGCTTCGAGTCGACGCTTCACGCCGGGATCAACGCGGAACTTGAGCGAAGAGAAAGAATAGAGCAAGCGAAAGCAGAGAGATTAGCACGTGGTAAGAACAATTCACATATCGTACGTCCGTTTTCAATGAGACACGACACCCAACCAAAAATAAATCCTTACCTCCTTACTAATATTGTAAAAGCGAAAGTGAGTTTGTTTGTATGTTACGTCTGGACGCCTAAATGGCTAACCTGATTTTGATGAATTTTGGTACAGAGATAGTTTAGACCCTGGAGACGGACATGGGCTAATTTTGGAAATAAAAAAGTGAGAAATGAGGGAGAAAGAGTCAAGAAAGGGGAAAACTTACCTTTGCTACTACAATAAGTAAGGCGCAAGGGCAAAATCTGCCGGTAGCAGATACTTGCAAATTATGAAAGGGGAACTGTGTTACCCCGAATTTAATGCGAGCGAAGCCGCGGGCAAAAGCTAGTGTCTAAATAAAAAATGCTCTGTTGGAGTTTAAATACTCAGTAATTATGCTTTGGCGTATGAATACGGGTTTATTTTAGTATCTGAATATGAATTATCCGATTAGCTAGTACGTCTAAAATGTATGACCAAAGACCTAGTTATTAATGCGAACTGTTTGCCAGTAGATTCGTAACATTTATAATGTTTATAACACCCTAATTAGCTTGCTGCGAACCTCTAAAGATAAATACGAAACTCTTATAGGATCACTTTATTGTCGGCCTGTCTGTTTGTCAAGCCCCTTTATTTGGGTAGTTGTGGAGGTATCGGTTTGAAACTTTGGAGAGTGTGCGCTGGAGCTCCATGACCTGATCCCACCATCTCCGTTTTACTACCGGGCTACCAGACGCACGGCAGGGTACCACCCGCACTTGGTCGATATACCGACTTGTCGTACTAA
Organism: Ochropleura leucogaster; assembly: GCA_958449745.1. Lineage (NCBI taxonomy): Eukaryota > Metazoa > Arthropoda > Insecta > Lepidoptera > Noctuidae > Ochropleura > Ochropleura leucogaster. The sequence goes on along the minus strand of OY288203.1, from coordinate 11,298,749 downwards.
GCGCTTTTCCTTAACATTTATTGTGCGCACGGCCAAGGTGTGGAACTCTCTACCGGCTTCTGTGTTCCCTACCACATACAAACCGTCTGCTTTCAAAACAAGAGTCAATAGGCATCTTCTGGGCTCGCTCGCTCCATCGTAGACCTCATCTGTCGCTTACCATCAGGCGAGATCGAGGTCAAGAGTGAGTTCATTCTCAATAAAAAAAAAACTAAAATCATATACTGAAATCTGTGGTCCCTTAGAGCTGTGAAATCAACTCCCTAAGACTGCGTAGTCAAATCTTTTGACTGCACATTTGGCCGGTTTTTTACTTGTCCCAACTCCAATCGAAGTTTACATGAACGATTGGTGACTTGAAAATACTTTTATGCGATTATCGCATAATCGCTAAATAGTCCTTAATTTTCTTTTTGCGATTTATATTTTCTTCAATGCTATTTTAAAATTATACATCAGGCGAATACGCGTTCACGGCGGCTGACGAAGCTCTGGACAAAGAAAAGCGGAAGATCTTCCATCAGTTCCTCGCCAGTCGAAAAGCCGACTTGAACGTTTGGGCTCGCACGTACAGGTATCTACTCTTATATTTGTCTAATTAATTGTCCGTCACGACAACTGAACAAGGTTTGCAATGCTTGAGTTGTTTGTTACGCACGATTGTGGTGCTTTGCCTGGAAGCGTTTCCATGGTAACGGCACTCTATTTACTGTAATTTTATAATCTGCTTGTTGGTTCTTATAGTACGTTTTAGTACATTACGATATTAGTGCGTTAAGATGGTTATAACATGCGAGTCGGAATTTCAGCCCGAGCCGAAGGCGAGGGCGTAATTGAGACGAGCATGTTATAACCAATACGCACGTATATCGTACGACGTTTTTTAACACATTTGCGAGGAAATAGAAAAAAAATAATTAAATAAACTCAATCTGTGAATGCACACTGTTGTTTTCTCCGCCATTTTAACAGCGAGCTAGCGCTGCCTATTTTCGAATTAGTTCGAAATTTGAATAGTAACAGCGCTAAGCGACAAAACCCTTTAAATAATTTTAAAAAAAGAATAGTAACAGCGCGCAGTAGCCCTACTATGACCTCTTAAAGCAATTCTTATTCCGCTTAGGGAAAGAGACAGAGCTATAAAGGGTGTCTAGCACCATCTCTTTCACTCAGTGGAATAAGAATTGCTATAAGATGTCATAGTAGCCCTTCTGCTCACTAGCAGCCTGAAGTCGTGCGGCGGCGATCAGTTCCAAATTTGAAATGGCAAATAATGCTGTTATGGAATTTGTATCGACTATAACTTAACTATTTGCTTTGATAACACACGCGTTTTTTATGACCCTCTTTACATATTTAAAACCGATGGAATTATATCAGCTTTACGAGCAAAGGTGTTAAAAATTAATTTTATGTGGTTTCTACTATCTATGAATATTTCTTAATTGGATTGCCTCGTTGGTCTAGTGGTTGCAAGCGTGACTGCTGAGCTTAAGGGCCTGGGTTCGATGCCCAGGTTGGGCAAAATGTTATTGGGCTTTTCCGTCGGGGATTTCTCAGCAGCAGCCATGGAGTCTTATGTTTGTACCCGTTTGATGCTAAAACGCTTGCTTAGTGCTAGGATATAATTATGATCTAGGATCTATGATCATTATTCAACTCCTCCACCGCCAGCCATTTGAAGTTACGTCATTTTATTAGTTAAATGTGGCAAATATTCCATTACCAACACAAACATAAGGGCACCATTTATTAACCGTGAACGATCTACGCCGACGCCTATCGCAGGGGCCACGTGACCACATTGATACTGAAGCTGGCGCTGCACGCGGAGGTGTCGCTGCAGACGCTGGCCTTCCGGCTCGACTACAGCGACTTCTACAAGCGCGGCGACGCCAAGCTTCACGAGCCGCTCACCTACCAGCACAAGCGGCTCAGCGAGATCGGAATTAATTTAGCTAAGGTAACTAGAACGTGTGACCCATTAAGAAGTTTATTAACCTTGCACATTACCCTATCACTATGGCGAAAATATGTGTAATCTGAACACGATCCGCGAATCGGGAATCTAACACCAGTTTATAGATGTTGTTTTCAGACTAAAATAAAAAAAAAGCAATCTATGAAGGGTTTAAGCGACATAGAGGCGCAAACTATTACCATGATACCACATCTGCAAAAAAATATATATCTACGTGTGTGTGAATCGCGTGCAGAATTGATTGTAACAGTTTGCGCTTCTTTGTCCTCTTTACCTTGTATTGAACCAAGTTGTATTTAGCCAACTAAATGTCAATCGTTAGGTAATGTTATTTTATATACGTCTCAATAAAAATAATTTTACCACCGGATGTGATTCAGTAGGTACTGCATGATTACGTCGTTCAGGTAAAACCGGATGTGATGAATGACATACAGCAAGGTTACAAATCGATATTAAATCAAAATCTTTGTGATTTCTGCGATAAGATAAATGCAAAACTAATTCCAGTTTTGTCATTTCATGTATTTGAACTTCTTACAATTAATTTAATTTGAACTTTTTATAACATTAGTAATTAAGTGCAGTGCCAAGTCACGTTTACAGCTTATTTAATTTGTTACAGAGCAAACTAATAGACCGTACGAAGAAGAAATGACAAGTAATAACAGCGGAGTGCATCGCGCCTACTGCGTTCTGCTCGCCGTGCTTTGTGTGCGTATGGACGCAATAAAATATTGTCCATGGCACTTATTCTCTATGGCAATCTGCAAGTAATACGAACTTTTAAATTATCAAAAATATTTTTTTTATCTGGTTAAATTTTATCTTCGAACGAAAAAAAAATCAGTCGCGTGGTTATTTGTTTACCCAGCTAAGTTCTTTTACTGAAGAAATTTCTGTGTGTGATGATTTATCGTAGCATGCGATTTCGTACGATTCTCTGGTGCCACCAATTAAGAGGCGAATTCGACAATTATGTGTTTAATTATGGTTTATCAAAATATTTTATCTTTGTTTGTAACTTAGGCAACAAGAAAGACTGAGTACAGACTGTAGCTAGCACTTTGTCATAGTGAGTAAGGATCAATATTATTAGGTAGCACAACCCTCGTACTTCCAAACCAAATGTATGTTATTTTAGAATTCCATTTTAATAAGTTGTTACTTCTACGCTGTTTGTATGATGAAGATATTGCAGAAGAATCTCAAGGCGCTTGTTCTACTTGGTGATAAAATATGTTTGGCAACTTTTTGGCATTCAAATTGCAAGGAACCTTATTGCTAGTTTATATGTTTAGGGATCATTATTTTGATATTCATTACATCGGAAAAGTAAGTAAAATAGATTTTCTAAAAAAAAGAGTAACAATAGAACATTCATAATTGTTGTATGCAACTTACTTTGTCGCCCAGTAATCTGCTGTCTTATGTAACCTCCTTACACGGAGGAATGTTATTAAATGTTGTACAACTAACGCTCTCTATAAGCCAGTATGTGCCATTAATGCCACATTATACTTTTTAACTATATTGCTTTTTCTTTTATTTATTTCTGCACTTAATTTCAATTTTGATTTGGTATGACAGCTATTGTGAAATCAGTGATTTGAAGGATTAGTTATGCTTTTACTTTAAATATTGTTTTGCCAATAATGCCATAAGAGTAATTTAGAAGATAGGAAAATAAAACTTAATGAAATCACTTTTATATACTATATCGTCCCCGTAGAGCGAAAAGTCATTAAGTCCGAAAAAGTCGAAAATGAGTTTCAATGTCATGCGTATCACATTTTTTTTCTCTAAATATCTGTGAAACCGTCATTTTTGTAGCTGCTTTCGTTTTTGTTTTAAGAAATGTGAAAAGTAAGTAAGTCCACCTTTTTGTACCCAGGGCGTAATGGAAGAATTAACTAATTAAGTTAATTATTTTACATTTATTTCAAGTGTTCAAAACTCGAAACTAAAACGACTAAATTACTTTTTCTCTTTAATTTTTAATGCATGCAAATGAATTTAGGTATACAAAACATAACTAAAACGATTTAGTGAGTTTTCAATATCAATCGTTGGTTAAAATACACGAAAGCAAAAATTAACTAACTCGACATAGTGACTCTACACTCTTTATTTTTAAATGAGTTGTACAATATTTCAAAGGCCATAAGTCGTCAACTTATTTTAATGATTTCTTTTGTATTTATGGTGGTGCATAAGATCTATTTAGAATAATAATTAAAGTGTTTTAATTATTATTTATGCAACTTCGACGTGCATTGATACGTATAAAGCAAATTTCGCCTGCGAGTTAGTGAGTTTGTCGTGGCGCGAGGTTTCAGCGAACGGCGTGGTGACTTTCATTCATTCACGTTTCGTTGTGTTTACTTCAGTTTTAAGTCCTACTATAAATCTGCCAACAATCATTCCACCCCGCTCCGCGCCTTTGTTGGCTGAACCCTACCACGATGTTGTTTCCATTGGGATATAACTGAAAAAAATCTATCGCATAATAATCACCAAGACTTCACCGAAGCCCAAACGTCTCGGGCCTGTGGACGGTGAGTAATGGGTAGCTCACCGTCCGTCCGTCTATTGATGACAGGCCGTGTCGACGGCGCGTTTGTGTTTCACGCGCGCCTCAAAGAGATGTCAGCAAAGCAGAGGGGCTTGCCAGGGCCTCCGCCTGCCGGGGTTGCGGGTTGTTCGAAAGAGATACCGCGGCCCCGGAGCATAAAGGGCAATAGCAGGAACATGGGAGGGTTTTAGCCAGTAAAAATCTGACACGCCCCTACACTCCACCCAGAGCGGGGGAAGTTATTTGATGATTCCGACCTCAAAAAAAAGCCCTAACGTCTCGTGCGAGTCCACATTCAGAGATAAGCGGCTTTAAAGAGTTAAGTTGTTCTCCTATTCGAGCTTTTACAGATTCGAGCGTTTTATGGTAGATGATGAAAAAGATAAACGGCTCAAATAACAAGGGCGAGTGTAAGTTGCAAGGTCTTCTAGTGAAAGCGATAGTAAAAAAAGAAGTTCTACTGTGCGGCTTTCGAATGCAGCAAATATTCAGGGTTTTTTTTCAAGAAATCAACAATGCAAATTCTGTTGTTCAAGACTTAATTTAGCACTTGTTGATTTGGAAGTTTCCTACACATTATCGGACGGGAGAAAACGCCCGGGTGTCACCATTGTGACTATCGTCTGGAGGACGCGGTGGAGCACACTGTAGCAGGCTGCCCAGCGCGGTGCCCGAGCTAGAAGCGATCGGCGGCGGCGAGAGGAAATGGGAAGCGGTCATCTCCTGCGAAACAGTCATACTAACGAGGGAGGTGCGGGAGACGCCCCGGGCGTCGGGCACCGCGATACGACTCCCGGACACTATAGATGCGGGCCTGTGGACGGTGTGACAGTGAATGGGTAGCTCACCGTCTGTCCATCTATTCGAAGATTCTAGACGACAGGCCGTGTCAACGTCGCGTTAATGTTCCACGCGCGCCTCAAAGAGATGTCAGCAAACTCTGCTTTGCTGGCATCGGGCCAGCCAGGGCCACCGCCTGCCGGGGTTGCGGGTTGTTCGAAAGAGATACCGCGGTCTCGAAACATAAAGGGCAATCGAAGGAACATGGGTTGCTTTTAGTCACTATAAGTTTGACACTCCCCCCGCGTCGCCTAGAGCGGAGGAAGTTATTTCATGAAGTCCTATCCGCAAAAAAAAACCAAGCACTGCTTGTTTGTACAGATAATGTGCGTGATAATGTACGTGTAGATAGTCAAATACCCACTGAACAGCCCGCTGAAGCTAATATAGCGAAATCAAATAAACAAAGCGCGAGGCTGTAAGATTTCTTTCTTAAAACTTGAAGCATTACAATTGGACCAGCAAATGAAGTTCTGAAATACAGCGATGAGTTTGGTTAATTATCCAGGAAACAGGGACTTGAGTCCCTATAAATAAAACTGCATTGTTTAGAATCTGAACAGATTATTGATCACATCAACTCTTTTCCCCAGCAGAATCACACTACCGTAGAAAAAAAAGGAAGAGACTGTACTTGTATAGCAAACTAGCAATAGGCAAAATGTAAGAGTTGTATGAGGAGCAGATTACCACGGCAAATGAAGAACCATATTCTTTTTGCACAATTAAAAAAAAATACTCGAAATTCAAGTCATTTTATTTCATGTCATATAAAAGTGTAGCCACTGTCTATTTCAGAGGCAAAAAGAAAGACCTCATTAATTTATGTAATAAAAGGATAATCTCACAGGAGCTTCACTTGAGGTACCAGTCCACACTGTCACACAGTTCCCACTAGTAGAAACGTAGTACCTACTTAGATGAATTTGGTAGCTGGATTTTACAGAGGAGATAGACGAAGAGGAGTGGAGTGAAATCTGATTTTCTTTTTTTACCAAACTACGATTCTATTATTTCAGTTTGTGTAAATGCGGTTGAAGCACTATCTTATGTTTTTGTTTAATAATAATTATAAGGATAGTATTAATATAAGTATATAACAATTACAAAATTACGAAACAATTAGGTACAATTACAAAATCAATACATTTTGTCTCGTAATTATGATTTTCTTTTTGACATGAATGTTTAAAAAAACTTTATTGAACTTATCACACCTGTTTCATTACAAAATAATGTCTTTTACAAAACAAACCTAACCAGACAAATTTCTTATAATTATATAGGTAGTTTTTACTGTACACATTTGACACATCTGACAGTTAGTTCCACTTTACATAACTCCAGTTAATTTTCTTTTAAACTATTTCGAACCGAGAGAAAAGTCACTAACTCCGGTCGTAAACTCACTAACTCGTTATCAAGCCAGGTATTTATTAGAAAACAGTTAATTATTATTTTAGTTTTTACTTTTCTCAATAATTATACACCTTTAATGTGTAATAAAATCTAAATTATAAACGTTATTTTGTTACCTTTAAAATAAAGCTAAAACTATAAAGATATGTAATGAAAAGCTGAAGTTATGACGATTTTTATTTTTTTAAACTTTAACTCTCAATATCTCAAAACAAGGTTTTTTGACTTAATGACTTTTCGCTCTACGGGGACGATATATTCACTTAGAAATCAAAACTTTTTGGTAAACATTAACAGTTGTAAATTATCATCATTTTTGGTCCGCTCGCTGTAAGGTGGTGGATTAAGTAATAATACTAAACACCAGCGATAAAGATTGCAATACGTTGTATATAAGATAAACACGTTTTACACATTCTTAAATGTAAATACATATTTTCTTGCATTTTCCTGTTAAAATAAACTACAATCTATATAATACATGTTACATTATTGTATCAACAATATGTTTGCATTAGTTTCCTGTTCTACAAAAATACTGATTCAGTCAATTTAACGTAAAATATAATATATTTTATACACGTATGGTGTGTTACTGACGTCAACCTGTTTGCTATTCGGAAAATCCTTGCGAGCCACGCGATGACTAACGTGGTGTTTGTCAACTGAACACTGGATGACTGCACTCTGTCAGCGTCATCATAATATAGAACTCTACTAGTTATTTGCATGATACAGTGAAAATATACTACGACGTACGTACGAGTGCTTCAGCTGTAATTTACTACGCTAAGTATTTAGAGTAGAATGAGGTAAACTAATAACCGGTTTACCGTGTGGCAGTGTGAACAGCTATTCCGCTAGAACAATTAATAGCACGCAATGAGGTACGCTAAGGTACATACCTCGTCTTACTAATGATGCGCTAATAGTATAAGATAAATAACGCCTTCGATTGACAAAATATTTATACAATTGTTTTGGTTACAAAAGAATTTGGCCCTTTTCATTACGTATATTAATCTAAGTTCATATTTACATTTTTAAATCAAATATACATCTCTCATATTTAACTTAACATCAAAATAAAGTTTATAATAATATTATATTTGTACAAAAGCAACATAAATAGCACGTAATTCAACGGTTACCTAACTAAAATCTCAATGAATCAACTAATCTGACTATATCATTGCTTGTGCAAATCTTCAAAAATTTCAAATAATACTCATTGTAAGTTCAGTAAGTGTTCAAAGGCAATCATTTGTGCGGCCTTTGTTAATACTTAAGTAAAATGCAACGTGCTCAATCTGTAACTACTAACAATTGAGGCGATGGGAACTCTCGGCGAAACTAAACAGCGTATGTTTGAATTGTGAGCTGTTTGTTTTGGCTGGTCTTAAATTCCGCGGATGATATTGAGAAAATATTTGGTGTTGTACATCTCGTCAGAGGTACTGGCAGGTGCGCTTGTGCACGGGCGACTTGCGCAGCGCGGCCCGCACGGCCTCCTCGAACACCTCCGTCATGTTGACGCGCTCCAGCGCAGAGCACTCCACCAGCTGCACCGCTCTGGAACAAGTGCAGGTCCACCATCACTCATTGTACAAGTTGAGGACCTTTATCTACAATGCCACTTCGGCTGATAAGCCCCATACATAGAAACTCAATAATCAGGTAGTTATGATAAAAACCTACGACGTGTCAATATCATGAAATCGTTGAATTTTATGTTATACTCGAATGCTTCATTTTTTGAAACCTTGAGATAGTTCATAATCATCAGTCTTTACTAAATGACTGCAGATGATAACGCTTTGGAGGTTGTTTAGAGCGCAAACAGTTAACGGCACTTGTAACTAATTGTGTGGTAGTTAAATCGCCCGATTTATTTAACAAATTGTTCCTGTGTCGTTATATCACAATACTTGTAGCATTATCAGCGAGTGATAAGAGGCGATAGCGCAGCTGCCGGCGCTCGCGCACGATAACTCTTGTCAGTTTTCACTTTTGTGATGTTTAAAAAAATATTCAGTTTTAATACTATCTTTCACTCTCATTGGAATTGATAGTGAAGCAGATATTATTGTTAGGAAGCACAAACTCACCGAATTTTCTTTTTTAATTTCTTTCCTTCCTGTGTGGTAATGACTGCGGTGCCGGCTGCACGCAAATCTGTTTTGGTAGCTGAAACAGATAATTTTACCAAATTGTAATACGTTTTCTGATACAATCAAGTTTTACATACAATTAATAAAAAGTCATTCGATGCGTCCTTTATCGCAAGCTTGTGTACATAATAATATGATGTGGTCATGTCTCCTCAGCTCTGTGCCCACATATTCACAGTACAGTTACATAGCTGTGTAACAAGAATGCGTCTCTTGATAGAATGTTTATTTTATTTGAGTAAAAAAACAGGAGATCGACATTTATGACCTCGTCAGGCATCGCCATGCACATGTTAGGATTACACGTCTTATTTGGGTTTCTGAGTATTTCGTTCACAACCAATACGATTGACGATTTTTTTTTATTTTATCGCCCATTAAACTCTGATCATTAAACCGTAATTACTTAGTTAGTCGGGGTGAATAAGCAAAGGCTGCTAAGTGCAAATTTTACAATGTATCTAAAGCAGTAATTAAGTTCTTCCTTATTAACACTCATTCAGCTAATAGCCGCAAATTGCTGTGTACATAATTAACAAATTTTATTACAAATATTACGAACTGCGTCATGAAATAACGGCCTTTTCCTCTAGAAAGTAATATAAATTAGGTACAAATCCAGCATTGACTAATATGGTAATGAGATTAAGAAGATAATTAACATATTAATGAGATTGGCGAAAATGCGCGTTGTGAGTTATTAGTAAGTCGTAACAATGCAGCTTTGACGACCTTGGAAACCACAACATGCAACCATGCACCTCCAAATAAATAAAGTTTTGAACTCACCAACTAATACAATGGGTACTTTTTCATTGAAGTGCTTTAGCTCTGGATACCATTTGTGGATCACGTTTTCGAATGACGAACGACTGCCCACCGAATAGCACACAAGGAAGCAGTTCGTCTGTAACAGAACAATACAATTTGAATTATTTATTTTTTAGCATGTATACAAGAATACAGCTTCAATTATTTTCAAAGTTGTCTAAATTTGGTCTACATACGTCAACCGACACTGGTATCCTTAAGCCGTAGTTGTCGTTGCCGAGTGTTGGCTGACTTTAAACTCATCAGCAGAATGCGCAGAAAGGGTCTTACGTATGACTGTACACAAGTCCTTGTAGAAATTCCAATTCCTTATAGAAATACCCACTAACACTTTGCCCGAACTGGGAATTGAAACCACGTAATCAAGCCCAACAGTTACTAGTGCTTGCCATCAGCAGACCAACTTAGCAGACCTCAACTTGATCATAAGGATAGAACAGACTGCAGCGTATAGAATGCGTGTGCTGACGTTATAGGAAGCGGCTTACATGTGTATAGGATAGTGGCCTTAATCGTTCATAGTCTTCCTGGCCGGCGGTGTCCCACAGCGCCATCTCCACCTCCTCACCGTCCACTGTGATGTGGCCGAGATAGTTGTCGAATCTGTGGAAGTAAGTTAGTTGTGCTTAATTCGAGGTTTGCAAAATAGAACATCTATTTTAATGTTTGTCTCAAAAAACATTTTGTTTGCAAATAATATCGGAAGGCTTCGGAGCTATACTATAAACATAGGCCTATACTTATTCTAAAGTGTGACTATTGTTAAGAAAACAATCTGTTCGTTCCACAAATATGTAACTGTCGGGTAATAATTACGCAGATATCCAGAGCCAACAAGTGGATCGTATAATAACTACGGAAATGGTATTGTGCGCTCAATTTGGAAATGCTGTGGCGTTAACGTTCTTTCAACTAATCTAGTCATTAGGATGAATGTCTTGGGAGTAACGCTGCAGCAACTTCTTCCTACGGAGATTCCATGTAGGTCGTGTTAATGTAACTAAACCGATGTCGTCGTCCTCGCATTGTTCTTGCGGTTATTAACCTAGCAATAGACTGATGTCGTTTTGCGCTCATTTCGGTTAAACCCACGTTTAACCACAGACTTACGCGACTCAACGTTAGGATAAGTGATGGCTGTGGTTCTTATGGCATAAGTATAATTTCTACTGAGGTAGTAAGTCGGTTTATTTGGATAGAAGGTGTACTGGTAAGATATAAGAATTAAGATACTGCTGTTTATGCTAGTTTCATTTTTCCTAACTAACTGTTGTTCGCGACCTCCGTCCGCGTGAAATTATTTTAAAATATAACTTCTCTACTTAAGTCGGATTTTGACATTTTCACGGGTTTTATTTTTTGCTCGGAACCCTAATCCTTTTTTTCTAAAATATAAGTAGCCCAAGTTACTCCCTATCAAAGTTGTAATTATAACATCAGCTACCAGTCAGCTATAAGTCAGAATCGTTGCAGCCATTTTGGAGATTACCAAGAACAGATAGACCGACAACAAAAAAAATGGTTGTTCGTTAAAAGTAATAACCGAATAAGTTCGTTTAAAAGCTGTTATTTTGAAATTAGAAACAATAACTTCAAGATTTAGTCGAAGGGTAGTCTGTTAGGGCACGCCGCTGGAGAGGCGTCATGGCGTCCTCACCTACCGCCTAACGCAGGTCCTCATCGGACACGGAACTTTCGGGAGTTTCCTGCACATAATCGGGCGGGAGGAAGCGCCCGGATGTCACCATTGTGACGATCGCCCGGAGGACACGGTGGAGCACACAGTGGCGATCTGCCCACCTTGGGCGGAGCACCGCCGTGCCCTCGTGGAGGCGATCGGCGGCGGCGATCTCTCGCGTCCGGCCCTGGTTCAGGCCATGGTCCGGAGCGAGAGGGAATGGGAAGCGGTCACCTCCTTCTGCGAAGCAGAAGGAGGCGACCGCTCATGCTAGTGAAGGAGGAGGCCGGGCCGGGCCCACCGTAATTGCGGGCCTATGGACGGTGAGCAATGGGTAGCTCACCGTCCGTCCAAAGTCCGTCAAAAGTCCGTGTCGACGTTCGTGTTTCACGCGCGCCTCAAAGAGATGTCAGCAAAGCAGAGGGGCTTGCCAGAGGCTCCGCCTGCCGGGGTTGCGGGTTGTTCGAAAGAGATACCGAGGCACCGCAACGTAAAGGCCAACAGAAGGAACATGGGTGGGTTTTAGTCAGTACAAGTCTGACATGTCCCGCGCTCCGCCTAGAGCGGGGGAAGCCATTTGGTGATTTCCCACCCGAAAAAAAAAGGTTAGTCTGTTGTGTCTTAACTGTATAATTTTTCTTCTAACACCCACGATTGAACATTTTGTATTTAATTATGATTTTCCTTGGCCATTTGACGCACTACATTCACATACGTATTTATGGAGTTTTTCCAGTATCACAAATAACTACTCATTTCTTTTCTACCTACATTAGTACAAGAGGGTCAGGGGGGTCATCGGGGGTCTACATAATTTTACCACTAATGTTTAAATTCTACAATAGATAACTCAACTAACAAAAAACCGTTTTTGAGGGGATATTAAAAACAAGAAAGTTTAGAAATTGTGTTACTCCTTCACATTGAAACGGCTTGACGGTTTTGGATGAAATTTGGTATCAGGATCTATGAGGACCTCAAACCGACCCAGCCACCGCGGGAGATACTCCAGGCGTCAGCTGCCGCGAGACGACTCCCGGCCACCGAAGACGCGGGTCTGCGAAAGTGTCGGTGTGGGTAGCTCACCGTCCGGTCAGGGCCACTGTCGGCCGTCGTTGCAAGAGGCAAAAGAAGGACATGGATGGGTTCTAGTCAGTACAAGTCTGACACTCCTTCCATTTGATGATTAGGTACCCTTAAAAAGTTTATATTCTTATTTATTATATAACTACGAAAACCGTGTTCCCGTCTACTAAGTATTTAAAAACAAGCTTAATTTCCGTTTTACTCATTACTTGTTATAACTAGCTGTGTCCAGCGGTTTCACCCGTTGCTCAGCTTCTAAGTATTGTAGCGTTAAGTTAGTAGATTGTATCCAGAACTTGTAGGTATGTATGCTGAGCCAAGCCAGGCCGCCGACACAACCCGGCGGCCTGTATAAAAAGTATCATGTCAGCAACATGCGCCCGCACGTGTTGCCCGCCGACATGTTGGTGGCTTGGGTACGCCTGCGCTCAACTGAGCGCGGCGACGCTCGACCTGTTGCTGACTGCCAAATAAATTTCTCATCTCAAGCCGCTGACCAAATTTTGCGACTTGTGTTAAGTGAAGCCGCTAACTAGACCGCCGACAAAAAGTAGCCGACATATGTCGGCGGCCCGGCGGGCTCAATGTGTATTGCGCTTTATAGACCAAACAGCTAATGGACCGCCGTTAATTTCATGCAATCTTAGTAGTTTTATCATAAGGTGGTTCTACCAAGACCTTGTTGTATCTACCTAAAGACCACACTTTTGGAATTAATACCACAGCGAATTCATTCGGACCGGACCCGTGTTTTCCCATTATTGCAAAGTCTGAATTTTGCAAGTCCCGTCTTATGCAAAAATTGAGACTAGCGGTCTCAATTTCAGTGATTTAATGTTTTATAATAGTAGCTGCGTTGCAATGCACCTTTTACTCTACCCTACCTACGGAAACCTTAAGTGGGTCGTAAAGGTTGTATCAATCAAACTCATCACTTTTTTTTATTATTTTCGTTATTCTGATATTCGGCAAGGAGACAAATCCAACAAAATAAAAATCATGAAAATCGTTCTAGCCTTTCTAGAGTAATACGTGTTCGAAAAAATCTGACTTTTCCCTACTATGTTGGGGTCGCACTTGGGGTACAAATGACTGCCGGGACCAACGGCTTATACGTATAGGTACAAGATATAACGAACATATTATGAAAAAATATATATATTTAACAAGGAAAAAAAAGATGCCATACAAGTTATTAAGCTAGAAACTGTGCCATTTAATGTGTGTAGAGATTGATCGCAAGGAAATCAAAGTTGCTGTAGGCGTGCGTCCAGTTTCATAAGGAGGAAGCGACGACGTGTAGATACAATACAACAATGCCGCGACGTATTTGACTTTATAAATAGTGCAGCTCGCAATGCTAAGTAGGTACCTGTTCAATAATATTAGCCCACTGGGACCGATACTGTTGGCAAAATTTACATTCAAAACGACGCGAATAGTTTTAGATGATTTTATTTTGTACCACCTAATAGTTTTTTATTTGAACTATCTGCTCTAATGTTACTCTAATTATCCTTACATCAATTAATTGAGGTATAGTTGAAAAATATATAGGTATAGAAATAACTGTTTAGAAATAACTAACTGAAGCAGAAAATAATTTGTTGTTTGCTTATCAACACAAGTTACATGCTTGGCAATTCAAAGCGTTGGTTGTATTATGGGAAGTTATCAAAAAGTCGTCATAACAATATCCGAAAAACATTAAGTTTTCCGATGATTTTGTGGAGGTCCGATAGAAGTTTGTCACTGTAAGATAAATAATTTAATTCAACGAAGCGAACTGTAGATACTAGCTACTTAAAGCCGGTTTAAAATGAATCATTTGTTTTATAAACCTAGCTTATCATCAGCCGAATCATTCGCTATACTAAAATGATATTTTATATCTCGTTTAGCACCTTACATCGCCTGATTAGTCATGATGTTAAATTCTACGGTATTGTACAAATTTGGATGACGTAAGACATCGATTTCCTGCTCATAATACAAGTTTTATACACACTTGTTTGTGTTTATTGACGTTTATACTCCAAGGTTTGGCAGCTTCTAGTTTTTAAGTATTGCATGCATCTTTAGGCTCCGTTGCTAAACGGCAAAAACAGAACCCTTGCCATGTCTGAATGTCACAGCGTTTGAATAAGATCTGCTACCCTACCATGACGTCTTAAAGCAGAACTTATTCCACTGAGGGAACGAGATGGTGCTAGACACCCTGTATAGCTCTGTCTCTTTCCCTCAGTGGAATAAGTTCTGCTTTAAGACGTCATGGTAGGGTAGCTGATAGTTCATTTTAGAGATATTGGAGTTCTTCGTCAAACTGCAGCAGTAACTTTGTTTTTCATTTAGCTTTCTGTTGAGCGTTAATTTACAATGAGTGTACGTTTTTTTTCGCTTATTTATTTTTACACATATTTACTTACATATTTCTTATAAAAAACGTAAAAGTGTTAAAAATGTTGTTATTATCTTGTTTGGTGCTAGGCCTAGCTAAGGAAACGTTTGTGAGTGAGTGCAATTCGTACTTGGCCAGTTTTTTCATAATTAAAGAAGTCTAGAACAAGCACATGAAGGCAGATATTTAATTCGGCTTCTACTTAACGTTTAAAAAAAAACTTAATTGTGAGTCAGTTAAGTACGGTAAGGCTAAGTAAGGATGTGTAATACTGTAGGTATATCAGTATGAGTACAATAGAAGGAAAATTCAAAATAATCCACATTAGTCCATTCTATATGAGGCATCCTTGTATTAGTGTCACAACTCCGCAACTCTGGAATTATATGTATAGATGTGATGATAACGATGTTATGGCGCCGACTCGCTAATTCAGAGGCTTGGACTCGCGTCGCACTTACCTTGTCGCAATCGCCCTATTGACCCGGCAGACGTCGCACCTGCCATCTCCAACATTACCGGAACCAATTAAGAATATCAAGTTGAGACTTACACTGTGGGTACGTATTCTTTTGGGAATTCATTCTTCGTGTACACGTAGAGCAAACACGTCTTGCCGACCATACCATCGCCAACCACTGTTATCTTCAGTCTTTTCGCCGTCCCCATGGTAGGTGTCGCGACATCCGACAAAGTCTAACACAATATTCACACTAACCAAGAGTCTACTCTATTGGTTTACACTTAATTTTATAACTACAGCTGTTGCATACAGCAGTTGCGGTGTACTGCTCGCCCGTAACTTGATCCTTGAATCTTATCACTCAGTGATGTAATGATCTTATCAATCTCAAAGAAATACTAATGATAACAAAATGATAGCGGTTGAAACAAGGCGCGCGCGCACACTTTCGCGGTCGAATGTAGAATGTTCACTATTCACGATGAAGTGTGAATCAGTTCCGCTCACAGCGAGTGGTCGACTGGACGCGAGCGCCGCGGACCGATATTATTGTCTCGCTTGTTTCGGCCGACGCGGAGCGGCGATCGCGCGTCAATATCGCAAAAGCCAGGACAAAGTGTTTAATTAATTCTATGGACGTATTACGTACAAACCCCAGCCGTAACACAGTTAACGTCACGTATCTCATAATGTTTGCTTTTAGTTTCATTTAGCGTCACCAACTTCTCACAGGAAATGCTAAAACGCAAATGGATTATTTACAAATCATAATTTACACCAATATTTACCGGAGGTACTTCTGTATCTCTAGCTATGTTAACCATTGTTCCGAATTTGAATGTTAAATAGAATGGAACCTAGGAAGCTACCTAGAAGGAACCCGGAACACTTTGGGCATCGCTCACGTGGAATTTAACCGCTAGTTGTAATGTACGCCCAGTAACCCAAGAAATAGGTAATTGTGCTTATAATTAATTTCGACACTCTTTTATCATGGACATAATTGATTTGTTTGAACATTAACTATGTCATCTATTTCAAAAGCGTGCAAAAAGTTTCATTTATTTAATTAAATAAAAAAATTTCGATTCCATGAATTCGATTACATGATTTTATGAATGCGAAATTAACTGTCTAAATAGGCATATTACCCCCATGCCTGAAACGATTCCACCAAGGTCTGGATAAGGAAAAGTCTGTTTGCTTTTAGATCAACTCGGAATCATTACATTTGAATGGGTTAATAGTTGAGCGAATTTTAGAGGTTCGATAAATTATAGAAATATGGGCGATCGCTCATACAATCCATGGTTGCTCAACTCTTTTATTTTTACCGATCACACACGAAAAGTGGCCGAATACCGAATAGTTGCCGAATATTTGTGGTATCTCACCACGAATATTCGGCAACTATTCGGTATTCGGCCACTTTTTTGCTATTCGGTATTCGGCCGAATAGAACGTGCTATTCGGCCGAATACCGAATAGCAAATCTTGTAAAAAAAAGATTCGTTATTTTACTCAATATAATGCTTTTATTTCCAAATTACAACATTTTAGTAGTTAAAAGGAATCAGTGGTGAGTTGTGATAGATAAAAACAAGCTTTTCAGCATTTTTCAGCGCGAACGCAACGAGAAAAACAGGTTGTGCCTTGTCTTATTCCAGCTAACGCGCCTCCACCAATCATGTACTTCGCGCCGAATATTCCGCGTTTCGGCCAACAGTGTTGCCGAATATTCGGTATTCGGCCAATTCACTATTCGTGGCATCTCTACTCACTACTTCTGCAGTGATCTCATGATAGGATTTTTTTTGCCACGTTTCAGTAAAAATCTACGTCGTTACAGAATATCCGAGTTGAGTCAGTAGAGAAATCAAGAAATAACTTCAAATTTTTGGAGGAAAAACTTTACATATTTAGGTATTTGCGTCTTGAATACCTGAGCTGATAATGTCACAACTCTTTGGAAGTTAGCAGTTAGTATCTTTAAGATCATTTGTAGTATTATTAGAAGTTTTGTTTTAAAGTGAAAGTATTGTTTGAAGTTTTCAGGAGTTTATAACAACGCTTGTTAGTTTTACTTTTGGAAGTTGGTTATTTTTGTTTGTCTCTGAAGTCTTGCGTCTTGAAGAGATGGCAACTGCAAAAACAAAGTCATTGAAAATGTTTTAATTTTTAAAGAGCTTTGCTACCTTGTTGCTAGGATTACTGATGATGGTTTCACATCAACTGTCTGATAAGTAGGTTTCGGCAGCTCAGACACTAGTGTCAGTTTGTTAAGGTATGTTGGTTCATCACAAGGATATGACTATTGAGTTTTTGAAATTTAACTTTTCTAGTCCTTTGTTATGGGTATGACAACTGCCGATCAAAAATTGCATGGAAAGATGGACAATCACCCTAAATATACTGCTGTATATTTTGGATGATTGTCCATTTTTCTATGCAATTTTTTTGTTACACTTACAAAATAAATATATAATATCTCTTAAATCATTGAATTTATTCTTTCAAGTTAGTAGCCTAGATTAATTACAAAATTAGCAACACTTGATGATTAACTAAGGGCTAAGCCCCAACAATAACAAGTCACAATGTGTCAAGTAATACTAGATTAGTTTGTACATAATTATGAACATTAGTTTTAAGTACTATAATACTGATCACTGCACTATAATACTAGTCAGTCAGGTAATTATTATTAAAAATTTTAGTCACAGCTTGTGCAGGTAACTTTGAAAGAAATCAAATGGATAAGTGGAATAGTCAATTTTTATCATTATCTAAGGAAAACTGATCCATTCCTCTAAAAACAAGTTCTTCTTTTAGTTTAAGAACTTCTTGCAATAACATTTGATTATTGTGCTCCAATTTGCTTATAATTCTTTTCAAATGTCTGTTATAATCTTCATGTTCTGATTTCAAACTTTTGCATGCACCATGGGCTGCATTGGAAGAATGAGTATGGTTATCTGAAAGCGAAAATACAGCTATTACAAATGATATAAACAAATTATATGTGTAGATTACAATTTCATATTTGTAAAATTAACATAGGAAAAATAATTACATTCAAAGTTTGTTTTTAATAACCTGAAGCTAATACCTTTATTCCTCAGCCTATCTGTTAGTTTTTCATTTTGCAATTTTAGCCTTGTTATTTCATTTTGAAGCTTTCTCTCATTGGCTTCTTTTTGTTTGGTAATTTGCAACAACTTGGCTCGAGTGTCTGTCATCTTGTGCAACATATCCTCAGAATGATCTGATATCCTTTGTGCTGAAGCAACACAAGCTTTGGACTCATTCTTCTCCGAATTTATTCTTTCCTTCAATCGTCCTACCAAACCCTTTAAATAAGACAGAAAAATTAGTGTTTTTGGTAAACATTTCCTCCTAAAATAAACATATTTATTTTATACATACATTTAGTTGCTTATTATTGTGATCCAATATATGATTCTGTTCTTCCAGATTTTCTGCTTTTTGGGCTACATTTTTATAAGTTTGTAACAATGACCATACTGAGTTGATAAGATTTACCAAGGCTTCAGAGTGTAAAGCATTGTTGGTTATGTCTAAATGAGGATTGAAAATGTAGGTGATGTTGAGCAATCCGAATTCCTAAAAATTGGAGTAGGTTAATTTATTATCGATATAAATACGTACAGAACAATCCAACAAATTATATTATTATAAATTGAAAGAAAAACACTTACTTCACTGAGACCAATTAGACACTCTTTTATGTTTTTAAGAGTACAAGGTTCGTACGCAGTAGCTCTTTTGTGTTTATAATTTTGAATTAATTCTCTAACCTCTTCGTCTAAAGTTTCATATTCCTCGAAGGTAGCCATTGAGTCTATTTTATTTAGCCGTTACGACTGATAAAACAAATAATTGCAAACTGATAACTTAGTGAGAACACTGTGTGAGATTGTTTTCAAACCCGGGTAATTTAACTGAAATCTAAAATCGGGAACAAAAGAAAAGCGGGAATTTTATATCAGATGTTACAAAGTTATTTAGATTGCCCTTCTTTTGTTTATTATTGCCAACCTTACGTCAAACTGCTGAACTGGTTCAAAGTTTGCCTGTTGGTGATGGTATATTCAATGTTACTAGATGTCAAAATAAAAATCACAGTTCCGTTTTAAAAACACTAATAAAATTGTATTTTGACGATTGACCATTTTTGTATCTAATCACTAACATCCTGCTTTTCTACACAATCCCACCACACCATATAGAAGAAGAGAAAAGGTTTTTTTTTCATCTCAACGGAGAATACTTAATTTATGGCAACCCCTCAAACGAAAGTTGTCAATGGTTGGCATTGTTGGTTGTCATCACAGAGTACATTAATCTATAGGACATAGAGTCATCAGCTAACCCTGCCTTGTCGCGCCATCTGGTGACTAACGACAAAGTTACAACTCACTGACAATACAAATTGTCTATGTGTGTACTCGTGTATGTGTATTGTATATGTAGTAGTGCATTCTTGCTGTAGGTAGGGGGTTTCACTTCAAATTACATTTTTTTGTTGTTTCAAAAGGTTTTGTTCAATAAAACACAAATTGACACACCTTACTATTTCATTTATTTTATTTTTTTTTTTATTTACCGATCTTCGTCTTTTCAAATAATATTCTGATGCTTGATTTTGAATACCATCATTTGGATCTACATCCTTAGTAGTGCTTATTCCATTTATTGATTTATTGGTCCATTTACACCAGTTATATGCAAAAAATCTACTGGAAAGTCAAAAGTCCATTTAGCAAATCCAGGTCGTAAAGTTGAAAATCCGAAACGCAAGTGACAACGATATTGACGAATTGCCAAGGCCAATGCCGTTCCATTTTACATAGAGGTTAACAGATTTTGCAAACATTTTATGTTTATTTAAATTTACAAAACACTGACATAGGGGCTGATATTAATATTGGTAAGATTTACATTGATACAAATAAAGTAAAAGTAATCAGAAATAATGCCAATAAACTTAGAATTAAACAAGTTGTTAGAATTGTTTAAAAAATGCGTGAAATGAAACGAATTCACCACTAATTTCGTATTGTGTTGCCATTAAGCATCATTGATACTATTTTCTTTATTTTATTGTATTTTCTTTTATATTTAATTTTAAAGATAAGTTTTAATACACATATTTAGTTTGTAAAAAACATTGTTTAATTTTTTTATAAAATTCAATAGGAGTGAATTCGCTATGCATATGCCATCTGTTGAGGAAAGATGAAACTATTGCCCGAGTCTTTTTGTCCATAGAAGTTACGAATGTACTAAGTGAAAAGACCCTGGTTGTCATGTCAATTTGTCAAGTGAAGTGAAACGTTGTTGAGCTGGAAAAACTATAAAATCAGTTTATTCACGCACGAAAGTGTTTTGTTTACTTGATGTATATTTAGGCCACGTTAACTTGGTATGAGAAGAAGTTCCGACGCTATGAATTCTTCAATCGAAATAAGTTCCTATCGTGATCAACACTTCAAGGTATGTTGCCGTATTTTCTATCAGATATAAACCCGATATTGGATAATCTGGTAGTATTTCAGCAATATTGCTAATTCATAAGTTCATAACATTTGGTTTTAATCTGATCATGTTATGGCTTCAGGGTTCCCGAAATGAACAAGAAAAGTTATTGAAAGCGTCATCAACACTGTATATTGGGAATCTGTCATTCTATACTACTGAAGAACAAATATATGAATTATTTTCAAGATGCGGCGATATAAGAAGAGTAATAATGGGTTTAGATAAGTATAAAAAGACTCCTTGTGGGTTTTGCTTTGTTGAATATTACACAAGAAGTGATTCTGAAAACTGTATGAGGTTAGTAAAATTTATTCATTGTGAACTCCTACACTTAATTCAATTTATATTTTTTCCATTAATCACTTAACATCTTATATTTACATGATTCTTTAACATATGGTATCAGGAGCAGGGTCCTAGCTACCGGTGCTTAGAGCTCCTTATACAGGAAACTCCTCATAATTCTCTAACTGCCTAAGGGGAGCTTCGACAGATGGTTGTTGAGGCTCTTAGCCAATGCCTGTAATGACAATTGGCACAATGATAGCTGAGCTTGCATTCCACATGCCAACAACCTCTTATGCCAAGTATTAGATATTTTACTTCTTGGGATGGTTACATGAATCAGTTATCAACACCATATCAGGCTTATTAGCAACAATGATTCTGTCAGTGATGATTGAGTGATTCCAGTACCCTTTAAAGAAGACAAATGGTCTCTTAGTTTTGACTGACTTATGGGTAGCTGTAACTTCCTTATATGTACACACGGCGACAGATCAACCTATACAAAACCAGTTTATGCTGCTCTCTCAACAACGGATCGTACACCATAAATTTCAAGTACAATGAGAGATCCGCATAAACTGGTTTTGTATAGGTTAATCTGTCGCCATGTGTACATATAAAATACAGGTAAACAGACACCAAATCTATTGGAATAGATAAGGTTTCTGGACTAGTTAAATCCTAATTGTATACAGTCATGCTTCATCATTTCATTGGACAATTTTAATTATTGATGACAATGCTGCAAATTCTACTCATTCATTGTGGTTATATTGCAATGTACATTACAGATATATAAATGGTACAAGACTTGATGACCGAATCATCCGATGTGATTGGGATGCAGGATTTATTGAAGGGAGACAGTATGGAAGAGGCAAAACTGGTGGACAGGTACTGTGAATACAAAAATGTTTATTTATCTATTCTAATATAATACAGAAAAAGTTTTTTTTTATTGTTTGTTTGCTTAAATCTGTTAGGCTCAGAAACTACTGAACTATTTTCACAAATAGAAAGCTACTTGATCAGGAGGTGAAAGAGGCTATGAAACATCATGCTACGACACTTAAAAGCTAAGAAGCGAGGCTGCTGGGCATAATACTTTACAACTTCTCTTAGAATAATTTCGATCTTCTCACACCTTTGTAGAGCATTAGACAAATAGACATGGGTTCAAGCATTATAATCTGATATTAATCAGTATTCTCTGTTGAATAGTAATGTGACCTGCATTGAACTTATTTTTTGCAAACAAAATGACATGCTGCTATTAGCTGTAATGACTCCAATTTTATTGTACTTTGGTAGTGACATGTGTTGGTCATAACATAGATACTTGACTAAATAAAATCTATTCCACAGGTTCGAGACGAATACAGAACGGACTATGATGGGGGTAGAGGTGGTTATGGAAAGATCATTGCACAAAAAATTACACCTGCTCCTATGGAACGTTGATAAGATCTTATATTTAAGTGATGTGAACACCATGTGCTTTATGGCTCAGAACTTTGAGGAAGACTGTGAAATTGTATTTACTAGTGACTGCATTCAATTACATCTGAGTGTGAATTAATGTATTAAATATTTTTTAATCAAAACTTTTGTATCATTTTGTAACTCTGGAAACTTTTTTACACTTTAACTACATAATATGTTCCGCCTGTTTTCCAAGCCCAATTCTTGCAGCTACAGTGATACTGTGTTACCACTAACAACATTGAGGTGGCAGTTTTGGGCCAACAATGTTTAAAAAATTGTTACACCCTATAATGATCAGAATTCAAAACTACGGCACCAAACTCAGGTTAGCTTTACTGCTACTTTATGCCGAGTAGTCTAGGATAATTTCCGACCTCCATGCTGATAAATATGCTGACTAACGTATTGCATATTTATTTTGCACTTATAAGGTAAACAGTAGTAAGAGGAACAGTTAAAAAAACTTTACTTTTTTCAAATATTTATTACACGGAAAAGACACTTAAATGCAATATAAAAGTAACAAAAACAAAAATATGAACTGCTTCAATAATTCACACAAAAAGAATGCGGCTCGATGTAAATGCTTTTTTACATAATCATAAGCTAAACTTAAAAGTTAATTTGACTTAGTGCTACAACACTTAGATACTCATAAGCAATGTTAAAAATATTAATTATTTATTAAAATATAAATAAACACTGAAAGCATTTGTAACAATGTAAACAAGTGTAAAAATACATAGATTTATTACGAATTCAACGACGATTGTATATAATATGGAAATATCTACCAAAAGGCGGTCGCACAACATTTCTGACAAATACAACACGCGACACTGAACATTTTATCAATCAGATCAGATCAGCAATTATGGCTTTGCAATTCGCAAAATATAATAAGATTCATAAGTACTTTCATTTTAGAACATAATAACGTTCTCTCTAATCTCTTGGAGATGTCTCCGGTAGAAGGTCGAACCACATGGTTTTTGCTTCGCGGAAGTCGTACTGGTTGAGATGAACTACCACCTGTAACGAGAGTTAAGTAGATAATACCAAGGGAAATAGGAACTATCTATTTGCAGCTTACAAATATTTTACTGAAGGCAATTTTTCACGATTAAAGCGTCGTCCTATTTGCGATTCGTTCTCGTTATGCAATGAAAATGTTGAACAAGCATTGTCTGTGAACGCGTAATGGCGAAGTTCACTTAGGATACTCTGGATAAATCTGTATATTTGAACTCATAGTGCAACGAAAACGAATTGTGCCATCGTGCGAATCAAAGGCAGTTAGGGCAACGCCTACAGCTTTCCAGGAGTAAATCCACCACGTTCAAAAAAATCTGTTTTCAGTATTCCACAACATTGATTAAAAGCAATTAAAATGTGTTGATGGCGTTAAGTTTAGTAGTCAAATTCGCTCTGTTAAGTCCTTGGTGTTTATGAAACAGCTCAATTAGGAAAAATCTATTTTATTTTTTTCTGTTAGTGAAGAGCATTACCTGGCCTACAACCGGGCTGCCGCCCAAGAAGCCTTTGTGCGTGGCGACCGTGACCTCCACCTGTCTGGAGTGCAGTTCAGCTAATGGGATGACCCACTCGAACTGCTCGTCGTATTCCGGCTGGCAGCTGTCCTTCACTACCTGCAAAACAATAATTACTGGTTTAATAATTTGTCGAATATTCGATCGGATCGGATATATTGAATTACAATCTGAAAACTGTTCGGTATTTACCCTCACTGAATCATGGTTATTTGGCACAATTTTAGCTAAGCCGAGCGGTACTTCGGCGGATTTTTCAAATTTATAGCTCCGTACATTCGATTTTGCCGCCCGATTGTGCCGAATCCCAGCGATCAGTCAGAACTGACAGCGCCCTTTCACGAAATGGCGCATGGATCAGCATTTTGAAGGGAACTAAATGATCCGACACACGCGCCACCAGTAATTGGTCCCTATTTCTAGTACTGTAATTATTCCTTTCACTTCTTTTACCAAAGATGCAGATTTTTTACGTATATTATGTTTTCATTAGTGTATTGAAAATGTACATTCATTATGTAAATGTTCTTAAAGAATTCACTTAGAGAATTATTTAAATTAATAAAAACATGTTAATTATGTTATGCTCAATTCAAATAATATGTTTAGTTTGGTCGGGCAGCTAAAAAGGCCCAATTTGGGTGATCTTTTTGACTCTCGAAAAATCTTGATTTTTTTGACCTACCGCAGTTTTGCGTTTGGAATCTTTAGAGCGACCAGGCAGCAAATATAACTTCACATAGGGGTCAGGCACGTTAGTCGGGTCCTTCAATGGTATGTGCCTGTAAAACAAAATACTTATTTATTCTCACCATAAATCCCAAGTAAATGTGATGGCGAGATATAGACAAGTATAGAATAAGACATGCAGCGTCAACCCTAAATTACAACAAACTGGTATAATGATGGTAGGTGAACGATGATGAAATAAGAGAGCTCGAGTAACTTACATAATTTTGTGTACGACAACGAATAGTGTTTGGTTTTGCATGCTGTAGCGTAGTGACAGAAGTATACGTCCGAGTCCAGCTTCTCCCGCAGATCTGTATAAACAAACAAATATTTGTAACTTAAAGTACTAAGGAATAAAAACATAATTTAGGAAGACTGTTTCAGCCTTATTGAAATGACAACCCTATTACCGACAAGCTAGTGGCTGCTAGAAGTTGGAGTTGAATCGAGTTCATTGTTTTGGACTGCAGCTATTGGCAATTTTTTTTATACTTTGTCCCCCACTAGGAATTTCTTCTGTGTCGTGGGTGCGTTTACAAACATTTATACTCACATACACAAACAGCTAAACCCGAAACAACTACCTGTAGGTCATACAAATATTTGTTCCGTGCAGGGATCCACCCCGCGACACACAGCGCAGCAGTCGATCGCTCAGCCACTGCGCCAACCGTGCCGTCAAATATTGATGAGTGTGTGACACACTACCACGTTATATGGGCCACTTCTCTCATGCTAGCCTAAACGTAACTAAGCTCAAGTTGTCCTATACGTCTAAGAAGTTAGTGTTTAGTTGAAACTTACGTCGTCAACGAGGAGGTCCTGTGAACTAGTTTAGGCGAATCGCTACCAGGTAGAGGCGAATATTCTTGAGGAACATCTGTAAAAAAAAACCAATTCAGTGCATTCGAAATTCGCAAAAATAGCAAAATAGGATTTTATATACTGCCCATTTATGAATACAAAATGAGTAAAATAATTTGGATTACGTATATGGTTCGGATGCTATACGGCTAATTCATACCAAAGGTAAAAAGTTTTTTTATCACACTCACCAACTTCTTTTTCAATATGTTCTAGAGGCACTGACTTTTGTGAACTGCTGTCTAGGAGAGCGTCCTCGATGTTCCTCAGCACAGGCTCAGGAAGTACAGTGACTGCGACAATAATAATTTTAGTAAGATTTATTTGACAACAGCAGATAAGTTAAAGCAGCAAAGATGTAGCGGGGCTGACGAAGTGACTTTTATAAACAATAAATTAAGGTTCAAATTGCAAAGATCACGCGCTAATCGAATGTGAAAGCTAAAGCTAAGTATAACATAATTTATGGATACATGACATAAATTCAAGCCCGAAGGGTTATGAAGATGTACAGACGCCAACAGGTCAAGCTACCCGAAACTGTCAATTTTTCCCAATGAACCTTGAACCTAATACTTTAGCAATAAAGTCGAAAATGTATCAAAGAAATATGACAGATTGTAGTAGCTTGATGTGCAGGCGTCTAAGCTGTACCTAAGAGTACAGTAGTAGTATAGTCACATTTCGCCAGTTATGTTTAAGTCCCATGTAATAGGGGGCTTATAGACATCAACTGGCCACAATTCCAACCCCCAAAACATTCCTGATGAAACTCCAATAAAAATTACATGACCCAGGAATCGAATCCAGGACCTCACGATCAGTAGTCGCGATTGCGATCACTACACCAAACTTGGACGTCCAAAAGTTTATGAATCCTTATACAGCTATGCTAATTAGTTAATATAACTAGTTTGAATGGACCACCTGGATCAGTGAGGGGCGGAACCGGTTTGTGAGAATCGAGTTCATCGATGGTGGGGGGCGGGGAGGTCGGCGTCGCCGGCGTGACGGGTGGCGACGGCTGTCTGGGCGGTTCGGCTACAGACTCCTCCTCGAAGTCCTCTTCCTTGATCGCCTCCTTCAAAATCTATGGAGACACAATCAGAAAGACATTTGATTACTTGAAAGGGTCAAATCAAATTAGTTTACGGAACTGTCTCCCATTTACAGTTCCGCTCATGTTAATATTTCTAATTGTTTCCCATCACACATGCGCAGTTTCGGAAGCAAATTTAATTTGTCGTTTAACTCTTAAGTTACAGCAAAAATAGTTACACTCCGCACAATATCTCACCTTTTTATTCTCCGTTTGAACGGATAAATAACATTTCCAGCATTACTTTAAGTTCCAAGTTTATTTTTCAGTCGAATCCCCAGACTTAAAAATGGCTGTATTCTTGAATACAAGTTACCTTGAGTTGTAAAGACAAGATGATCTTGGACTCTGGGCCAGACCTCTGCAGCATAAGCGGCTGAGTTAACAAGCTTAGATCCTTTTGTTTCAACAGATTTGATATGCCGTAAGTCAACTGTCCGAGTTGTCCTCCCGTTTTTGAATCCAGGACCTAAAATGAAAACATTGTTTTACGTTTTAGAACTTTATTCTGATATGAGTGAGAGTCATCAACTGCCGAGCCATTTTTTCAACGATGTTGGAGTAGTCTTGCAGTCCCCACCGTCTAGAGGACACGGTGCGGAGTACGCTGGCCGAGTGGACGGCGTGGGATGAGTCGCGCCGTACCCTCATGACTGTGATAGGGGGAGACTGTCGATCGATCAATGGTTGGCAACACAGACTCCTGGGACGTAATGGTGACCTGCGAAACAGTCATGTCGCAGAAAGAAACTGCGGAAAGGGAAAGGGCAATGACTAGCTCCCGCCCATCCCACACCAGATGAGCAGACGCACTGGGCGTCGACAGAGGGTTGACAAAGCTCTCTTCCAGACCCCTAAGTGGGTCTAGGGGCGGCGGATTCCGGGACATCGGACGCTTACATTGGACCCGAGACGACGGCGCGTAGTGTTCCACGCGCGCCTCTTCGACGTAATAGGGGAGTTTGCCTCCTTACTTGCCCCCGGGACGAGGCCCGCACAGGTCAAGTATAGCGAGAATTAAGCTTCGTCCTCTTCTCACCTTGATCTCCAAGTTATCGCACTCTGGGTTCTGAACCAGGAAGGAGTACCCGATCTCGTAGACTGGGTCACCGGTCCTCATCTGTACGGCGCTGTTCTCGGTCTTCTTGCCTACCGTTATCGTCAGGTATGGGTCGGGGCGAGACTGAGTGCGCGCGTTCTGTTGGAATTACATTATGTTATAATGATACACAACTTTGGGAAATTTTCCAGCATTACTTGGATAATATTAATTACTTACTGGTAACTTCTTGCAAGAATCGATGTAAACAGACAAGACAGCAGAGCTGAGTTCTCCCGTCTTAATAAGTAGGGTTTCCGTTAGAGCCTGAAAATAAAGATTGGTAAGATAACGAAACTGGCTAAAATTATATAGTATCAGAAGTTCAGAACTATACTTACGCGGCTAAGTTCCGACACATCAGAAGTCAGACGGTGCCACGACAGACGTAACTCAACTTTACCATGTTTGGCTTCCTGGAGAGTTTGCCACTAAAACAATTGAATGGCGTTAATATAGCTAGCTGTAAAAATATATGATGTTAAAATCGTAAAAGAGCTCTACTCACCGTGTCTAAACGACCGAAGCGTACAACTTGCGAGATATCTACTGAACACCTGAAAGAGTTTTAAGAAAATGTAGACGAAGTCGAAAGTCTTCACAGTATCTTGTATAGCACAAGATTCTGTGAAGATTTTCGACTTTACCAGAACATGGTTAGAACAGAACATTAAACATTTATAAAAGTTAAATTTTAATGGTGTATTCCCACCAGATGAAAAACTACAACAACATTCCTGCTATTGGTGAGGCCACTGGGTTAAGAAACCAATCGGGAATACACCGTTTTACAGAAGAAATAGATAAAAACAGTGCATAACACAACATTTAGTGAACACAAGCAGTAAGTATTGGAATACAGAAAGGAATGGATTGCGGACATACAGTTTAGATTAGGCCGTAGATTAAGGTAAGCTCCGAGGAATAATAAAATTACGTTCATGGTGTTGTTTGAATATTACTGTACGATTATGTAGCGTTAAAGTAATAGCGACATAACATAAATGTTGTATAGCAATGAATGATTCCTCCCATTTGAGATGCAATAAAACTACCGAGTGAGTGTTAAAAACAATAGTAATGTGTTAGCATGACCCATAAAAGTGGCGCCGCGTTGTGCAATGCGCGTTGTTAAGTGTTAAATGAGTGCGTCGTGTGATGTTACAGCGCAATGTTCGGGCAGGAGCGTTTAATTCAGTCTTGTGTGCGTAGAGTATGGTCTGTGGTCGCTTTCAGTGGCAAGTACGTTAGTTCACTGTGAGAATGTATGTACATTGTCAATACACTTGTTCAGTGTCGTGGCAGCGACCGACCTGCCCAGTTTTTCGTCCCGTCCCGTGCGGTCCCAGTCGTAAAGCTTGATGACCAATATCGTCGCGCTGGTGCGGAGTACTGACTGTTACAACCCACCATGTTATATACAAATACATATTAAGCTATTATCAATCGAAAGGACATTAGACATTAGTATATGTTTCTGTACATTTTTGCTGAGTAAATTAATAGGTTTCAGGGTGTATAGATACATGTTAAATTATGTCAAATTAAGCGAAGGTGTCAAAGTTATTTTTGTAAATAAATTTTATGTGTATCTTTATGGTAGTAGGTAAAGTAAGTCGATAATATAATCGGTTAAAAGGAGTCAACTTGCCACTTGGATTAAATATCACATTGTATGTCCCCATATATCTGATCGGTATTCCTATTCAAGGCAAAAAACAATCTCACACAAAACAAATGTAGATATAAAATAGAACACCAAAGTAGTAAAAACAGTTAAGACCCAGATGAATCTTAGCATCACCGGCATGAGTTTATTGCTAGTAAATAAAAGTTAGGCTATGCAACACAACGGTGATAATAAGAGTCAAGATTAAAAAACAAATAAAAAGAAACACTGCAATGAAATGTCGCTAATTGTGTCAATGCACGAAGAGCGGCGGAGACGGACCTGCCAAGATAATCATCGTTCTGTATGCCCATGCCAGGGTCCCAGTCCCAGAGCTCGAACTGCAGCACTTGACTCTTCCTTGAGCTTATTAACGCCTTGGGACAAAATCACAATATTTCTACATATTAGTTTTATACCAAACTGTACCTAAACACATTTCATTTATCAAATTTTGAAAACAATTTTGTAATAAGTGTTGGCCCGATTTCCTACCCCAGACCATCTGGCAAGTATATCAATTTGTGGTAACAACAGTAAAGAGCTCGCCACGTCAATGATTCCGGCAACCTCTCTAATGTGGTTTTCTCATGCCTGCTTATCAGAAAATTTAGAAGAAAAGAGAATAATACAATAATTAATTAATAAGACATATCTAGGAAACTCACCTTCACCTTCTACATACTAAGTTCTAAATGCACTATGAACTACACATGCAGCTAAGTTAGGTCAGTTGTAATGGGAGAATCTGGAATCTGAACTGTTTACTAAATTACGTTATTTACATTAAGAATGCAACATGATTGAAACAACACAACAACTTTGTCTAGATCTCTCATTACTTAGTATCGAGGGTCTCATTCCAAAAAGCACAAGGACTCAGGTCACTTGACCTGTTAATATCAAGTCAACGCTGCTTTGAGACAACACCACTCGACGACTGCTTGTTAATTTCTATGCAGTAAGCCATCCAGTTTACAGTGGAACGGAGTCCACATGACGTTCATGCCACTGTAACTATCAGACAAGCGTCGCGTTGGCCGATGTTTAGAAGCTTTTTGGGACAGTTACAATGCGTGAAGCGAGTGCAACCATCAGCGTAGCTTATACCCGGTTCCTTGCGCCCTGTCCCTCCCCCCCACACCCCGCCTGCTCGCCCGTCACCGCGTGCACGTACTTACTTGCCGAGCTTGTCGTCATTGTTCCCTTCGTCCTTGTCCAACACTTCTATTTCCAACGCTTGGCCCAGAGATTGCATTATACGCGCCTGTATGCCACACGCGCATAGTCCGACGCAAACATAAGTGAAGAAAACAAAATCTTATTCATAACTACTTACTTGGAAACATTTCACGACCAATTTCTGGGTGCGAATTACGCCCGCGTTAAACTTACATATTTATTACTTTACTGTTTAAAGCGTATTTTACATTATTAATATCGGTAAGTCATAATATTATTTTAAAACCTTGTTATAGTAGAGTTTGAAATAACTTGAAATCTGTTATGACATTCCCGAGAGCAAATTATATCACTTATATAGAAATTAAATTCATTGGTTTTTAGATTTTAAAAGAACCCAAGTTACAATTTCACATGCATTTACTTACTTCATTTAAGAAAATTGTTATTATTTAATCTTATTAAGAAATTACATTCTGTAAGTAGAAGAATGCTTACTCATCATCTGCCTAGCTTTTTCCCCAACTACGTTTGGAGTCGGCTTCCAGTCTAACCGATTACAGCTGAATACCAAATTTCACATGAAGCGACTAAAGAAGAATGCTTACTGTTATATTAAATTTTCATGGACACTTGGGCAGGGCAGTGCCAGTAAACAATCTTCATTTTAAATTAAATTAAAAATGCTCTGATGGTCATGCCCATTCCTGATAATGCTTTTCAAATAGCAAAATATTGTTATAAACCTCCTTCGTCTATTTAAAAAATGGTTCTTGTCAAAAGGAGATACAATAATAAACTAACTAATTTAGCCTTGAAAACATTATGTTGCTACTTCATTTTGCCAGACAGCGTTTAACTTGCAATTCTCGTCATGAAGAGAAATTCGGATAACAAATGCACGTGACGTAGATTTATGTGTCGCAATGCAATTCGTATACATCAGAAATGAGCCAAAACATCACCTCACTTACCAAAAATATTCAAAGCCCAATTAATTAAAATAAGCAAGCACATCTTAAATGTTATATACCAACATTAAAGAAAAAATAATTGTGTGCTCGCAAAGCGAACTGTTGAATCTGTTAAAAGTCTAAACATAAAACACTACTTTATAAAAGTATTAAATATACCCAAGTGCATAAATTGGTAGAACTAATAAGGAAAGGTAAGGAGGATTGGTTGGTATGCCTACCTCGCACCAGTAGTCCCAGCGAGGGTTCACGTTGTTGTCGATATGTTTCGTCTTCCATTGCTGCGCGCCCACAGTTATGATCGCGTACGGATCTGACTTACCCTTACCTAAACAACAAATATAAATTCGATATAAAATTTCGCATTTTTTTTACCGGTCAGTTAATCCACTGGAACCTTTCGCTGTTTTAATAACAAGTTACGTTAGATATCTTAGATAATCTCACCAATCATTGAAACATCCTTCTTCATGAGGTTTTGGGCTGAGACGAGGTGAATACGAAGCACACCCTGTAAACATATTTCTGCTGTCATTACATTTAACAAAAGCCAGAAAACTGGCCACATACCGTAGAATTCGTGAACAAATCAGATCTTTACAACAAATGACTATGCAGTTCTTACCTCAGGTTCAGGCATTCTCAGATCTACAGTCGGTATTTCATCGCTCAATTTAATTGGCAACTTATTTGGTAGCACCATCATCTTCGCCACCTGCTCTACGATACAGCGACGAAGAATATCACTAAAACAGTAAATATGTTATTCAACATACACTCAAAAATGCTGTGAATATAGTTAAGAGTAGGGGGAAGACCAAAGAACTGTGGATGAACTGTGTGAAAGATTATATGGCAATAAGGCGATGATGGCAGTAGGAGAATAGTGGCACTATTTTAGGTCATGTGTTTATCCAAATAGAACGAAACCTCACCTAAATCCAGGCATATCTAGAACATCAGCAGCGCCAACCAAGTTAAAGTCAATTGACGGATTGTTCAGGAAGAATATTTGTAGTCCTCCCACTAAAGGCATCTTGGTGATCAGGGGTTTCATCACTATACGCACCATACCGTGGATCTGTATCATAAAAGAAATAAAAATTCAATTACATATTTAGCTGTATATTTAATACCTGAAAGATCGTGGCTTATGTGCAGGTACTCTGTAGTTTAGAATAAATAATATAGTTTTATTTAGCTGGAATTATTTGTGGAATTAACTAAATAATTTGCATTAATAATTATTATTGTCATGGATTTCTGCAATTTGATGGTTGATTCCTTAAGTTGATATTAGAATTGACAAATATTTTTGATTTTCAGAGATCAAACTAGATGGTGTTCTGTAACTCGTACCTGAAGATCTTTAATGCCACCACGGATGCGTTGCAGAACAAAGGAGATATCACAGTCACCAGCATAGCTGAAACCAATTTAAACATGTTTAAACCGTACTAGTAGGTAACGATACTAACATTCCATCATTATCCTAAATGACGGTGACAAATATTTGTCTTGATGCATATGAGGACAAGACAAACTCTTGAATCATCTGTGCATCGACGTTCCCTGTCGACCGATTTTCACTCTTATAACTATAGTGATAAAGATAAAAAGAGGTCGACCTGGTTAAGGTTATTACGTAGACGACCGAAATTCCGTCTTATACCTACTGAAAATCTTAAGCAAATGGATGACTAATTTATTCTGAATCTTTATCGTTTCCATGCTGTTTCATAGAGTTACTTACAATAAATCGACATCCATGATGATTTCATCCCTAGACAGGTTCTTGTCGTAAACCTTGACACCGCCAACTCGCGGCGCCTGCAAAGATTAACACCCCATTACAGCAACTATAAAACTTTTACAGCACCGAAGTCGTACGACACCGTGGAAAGCAAATAGCATATAAATTGAACAACATTCTTTCATACGTCAATTTTTACGGCCATGACTTAAAATTGAATTATTAACAAGATAAGTGTTTCAGTGGTTTTATTTTAAAACGTTTTGATAAAACTCTTGATTATTTGCAGTTTCTGGAACGTTTATTTTCTATTGGAATGGTACATCAAGAATTGATTTTACTTTAGGCTAAGGATTTTACACATAAATAATGTTGAATGCATTTGAACATGCGATCCACAACACTGTAGGATCAATAGTTTAACTAAAATGAGGTCTACTAACGATAGTGCCAAGAATCATGCGTTCGAACTTGAAGCCAGTAAGTTTAAAGTTGGCCAAGCTCTCCGCCACTGCCGGCTCAATGGAATCCTTCAGCAGATTGCGAGCGTAATGGTTTACGTTGGGCCATACTTGGAGAAGAATCTGCAATCATAACATAAAATTAATCTCATATTCTATGTAGTACGGGGCGAGTCCATATGTATGAAAACTTGCCAAGATATTATTGACCATCAATTTTGGATTTCTAAGATGGAGAAAAGTAATTTTTACTGCTATTGCCGAGTTACAGGTTCTCAACTTCAAATTCTTAGTACATAACCCCAACATTACTTTGCCCGATATGGATATCGAACACAACACCTCGCCCACAGGCTAAAACTTTAAAATGCACCAACACAGTAAAGCACATGTTTTAGTCAAAGTTTATTTATTATTGGTAGCGGTTTCATTTGCTTAGACCGGGATAAAAAAGTAGCCTGTGTTAATCCAGGGTATAAGCTATACGTAAGCTACATATCATCGCCAAATGGATCCGGACGTTTGAAGGAGTAACTAACGTACACACATACAAACTTTCGTCTATATAATACTAGTGCACGATTATGATTGACCCATACTCCACTCCCTTTCGTTGCTTACCGCTAGACATCCCGAACAAGCAATCTAATAATCAATATATTGCCAGCATGCGAACACTAGGCTGTGGGTGGAGGAACTGGATAGCGAGTATTAACTGTGTAGGAGGTAGCTAAGTAATTTGCTCAATTGCTATACATTACATACCCTATTCAGCCATTCTGCGCGTTCAACGTCTGGGAAGAATACCTGAAAATGTTTGCCAA
Source organism: Ochropleura leucogaster (assembly GCA_958449745.1). Classification (NCBI taxonomy): domain Eukaryota; kingdom Metazoa; phylum Arthropoda; class Insecta; order Lepidoptera; family Noctuidae; genus Ochropleura; species Ochropleura leucogaster. The sequence goes on along the minus strand of OY288203.1, from coordinate 11,263,765 downwards.
AAGTCAGTTTTCTTTTAGATGATGATAAAATACAACATTATGATATACTTATACATAACTAGCTGTGCCCAGCGGTTTCATCCGCTGCTGATTTAGGGGTTTGAAAAATAGATGTTGGCCGATTCTCAGACCTACCCGATATGCACACAAAGTTTCGTTCAAATCGGTCCAGCCGTTTCGGAGGAGTATGGGAACGAAAACTGTGACACGAGAATTTTATTTATTAGATTATGTCGTCGCAAACACGACGACTTCATTCGTCTTTTATAACATTGACATAAGGTTTAAAATGCAATTATTGAGGCGGTTTGTGAAGTTGTACTAATTGCTTAAATGCTATTGCGTCCAAGCCAAAGTGTTCTGTTTACTTTGATACAAAAAAAGAAGTGTTCCGATCGATGCGAATGATGTCATTGACCTATGAGGTAAGACGCGAGGCATTGTCGGTTGAATGTTTATGTGGAAAAAAACTATTACGTATGTAATAATATCGACTGGATCCGTGAAATTGCTGAATCGCTGTTGGAAGAAAACAAGTTTCATTATAATTTAGCTTCGATCAATAGTATAAGTATATACATTTTTGATCGAAGCAATTTAGCACGATATAAGCTTTCCCAACTCTATTTAATTAGGTACCTATTTGTTGTGTCGATCAGTTGAGGTCTCATGCCAATCAAAGTAGTTTCGTGAAGAGCTTATTTATAGAAATGACTTGATACAGATTATGAGAATATTTATTTTTTAAACGAATAAGTCTTGTTTTCCTATGTCTAGTAGGTATATCGGCGGATGGCCTTTCCCGCTTCACATGATTTGATGATTTTTTTCATGATTTTATTTCAGTACTAAATATGGATTTTTGTAGCCCATTGTATCTATGAGTAGGTATAACAGTCTGATGTACCTATTTTGTTTAGACTAAATGCAAATCCATCACGTCCTACGGTTGACGCAACCGGAAATAAGCCACGGAAAATATAAAATAGTAGGTATGTTGTAATACCTCCTCCAGCTTATTTATTTTTGGACATGATCCAAAGTACGGATACGATATATTAGTAGTTTAATAATATCTAACAGGGTGCATTAAAATAACCTCCTTCAAGTGATGAATGATACTGAGATCTAAAATGTAGCCAGCCCAGCTACCTGACACCTCTTGGTAACTGACTAATCGGTACGACATGCATTATTTTTTTTATACATTGGTACTTTTGAAAAAAATAAAGAAGAAGTTTCTATTGTTATAACATTAACAAATAAAGATCTAAAGTACACATAAATCTTACCCACGATGGCAAGTCGTCGAGCTTAGCCAAAACAACATCTTTCTCAGACGAAGAGGCCGCGGCCTTGGCCAAGTTGCGTCGGTACTCGTTCTCCTTACGCCATTGATCGCGCAGTACGGACAGAATAACGGGTCCGATCAGCCATGCCACGCTCCATTGCATGTATCCTACTAGGTACACCGCGCCGACTACCGACACCTGCAGCAATGGTTCATGAAGCATGGAAAATATAAGATTCATGGAATTTTTTTAATCAAAGGACAGTTAAATTTTGTCATCTGCATTTTTAGGGCGTGTGTTCTTAATGACCGTAATATTTATCTTTACAATAAAAATAAGATTACATAGCTCAGTACAAGTATGATAAGATTATTACAATATTGTCCAATATTATTTTAATTGGTTATTATAGCTTATCAGGCAATGGTGTTCAACAATAGAATTTTGGAATATGTTATGATTCTATAAATAATGGCAAAAGGCATTTTTTATGTATGTTTAAGTATTGAAAATATTAAATGGCCTACCATGTAATATTTTCAATACTTAAACATACATAAAAAATGCATTGTACCTATACAATGACCATAATTTAACATAAGATTATAGTTTAAAAAATGAACAATGATTGATTGATTATGATTAGTTTGCAAACAATATACTCTTCCAACAATAACTTAAGTGATGCATAATGTATAATATATAATAATTTCAAAATTTGAATCAAATAGTAAAGGAAACATTATTATCATTATTTCATTTTTAATTAGTATTCACCTACTATATTTAGTTAGATATCATTCTTGCTCATTCTATTATTTGTTAACCACCAACATTTCCTGTCCTGTGGGAAATAATTAAAGAGCATGACATCACTGTGTTACTGTTGAGCATGTAATGTAGAAATTATACTAATGTGAGTCTGTTACTATTTGCACTCATTTGTTAAAGTGTAAAATGGTGTGAGGTGTGTTACTAATCACCCAGTGATAAGCACTGCTTACCTCATACTCTATATATTTTTATTGTTTACTTGAGTTTAGTGAGAACATGAACAACATGTTAGACTGGACAATTTATTTACAAAATGAACTGAGCAGATTGTTATTCAAATAATGATACAAATAATGATTATCATTTGAATTTGTTCAATGATTAATTTTGTTCTGTAAGTGTATGATGTGTAAATTGATGATGCATACACTAGTGCTTCACTTTATTACTTACTAAAACTTCAACCTAAAAAAATAAACAACAGGAACTAACACTTGAAGGTTCAATAGCCGGCTTATGATTCAAAGCAGAACACTTCAAGGTCACACTGACTCATATCAAGACAACCTTTTTTGTTTGGACAATGTAGTCACACAGGCTATGCATTTATATTATAATAAGAATGCACTGATGATGCCATCTACCCTTAAATAAAATCAATATAAAGAATAGCTATATAAATAATTACATACCTTCTTGAAAAATCTGTAAATCATGGACAATACATTGCCAGTTTCATCACTGCTTGGGGGCAGGGCAGGTCTACTTGCAGAGACCATTTTCTTCTCATCACTTGCCTAGTAACATAAAATTTATGATAAAAAACGCATTTCTACACAATAATAAATACAGCAATAGAAGAAATGGAACTCGGCACAGAGCTTGGGAAAAAATAAACAAGTTCCAGGAGTACAAGCTCAAGTAATAGGAAATTTTGAATCATTTAATAAACACCAAAATAAGTTACAAAATTCTTGAAAAAAAAAACGGAAAAAACGCATACTTACGACAACAAGTCATATTTATTTATAGACTCGGAAACATGTACGAGCTTTTTGTAAGTAACAAAAAATACATAAAATAAAATATCTAAAAGACGTACCATGCTGAACAGTGGAGTGCAGTGGTTGAAAAACGAATAAAAACTAAACACAATACAAAATAAACCGATTACCGAATGCTAATTTCCTGGCGAAACTAGCGCATTGTACTCCGCAATGTTGTGTACGATTTAATAGGCAACTATACACAAATCATTGTATATTATTTAATAGCTTTTAATTTTGGGTGGTACTTAAAAGGAAACTTTTACAACATTTAGTACGTAGCGTGTGTTTCAAACGCTTTGCTGCTTGCTGCAGCCCACACCGCAACTTTTTTGATAATAAATCAAATCACAATCGACCTTGTGACGAGTTGCCGACTTGGCAATGACAGCGGGCCGCTGTCAAATTGATTTTGACACCGCATTTCAAGTTACCATAAGAAAAAAAATATGATACGGTTTGAATTCATTATTTCTAAAGATTACAAATCAAATAACTTGTACAGAAATAAATACTAAAGTATTACATACTTAAACATGTTTGTTGTCCAGATGTAGCAGAAGCTTATGATCAAGCATGGAATTACCAAAATATATTCTCATAACTCGACCTTCGACATATATTTATACTTTGGTTTAGATAAGACGGTACCAGAGTTAGGTCATGCATACATCATCTTCAACATATGCATATAATACACGACCATACAAAGCTTGGATCACATATAGCTAGTCTAAGGCCGAAAATGCGAGTGTATTGTGCAATAAAAATTCATCACGCATGTATTGCTCGAAGACTTAGCAGAGTTGTATAGGACGTCTATATTTCATCAATTAATGGTTAATTGGTGAAATATAGATTTAGTATTAAAAAAAACAGCCAAGTGCGTGTCGGGCCATGAGCAGTGTAGGGTTACCGATTTAGAATACGAAGATATTTCAGGAATGTATGTTATAGGTACATACCAAACCACCAATACCAATACTACTCCAAATAAGTCTATATGCTACTAACCTAAAGATATTTTTCACAGACTCCAAAAACAACCTGCACGTTTTAAAGTTATTTCGTACACGGATTCTTCGATGGAAAAATGGTTTTTGTGCAACGTCAATATTTTTGAACGAGCTATCCAACCACACCCCACATCACATTCGCCAATTTGGGTATTGGGGCGTAACCTTAATTCCTTTTACTATTTTCGGAGTGGGTAATAAAATATGTATACCCTCTTGGCTCTTTTATCTGTTCTGTGTGTATACCCATGTAAAATTCCAATTTTGTAGTGCATAGTGTCTATGAGATAAAATGCGGACAGATAGACAGACAGGCATAAGGATTCGTTTGACTGCGGTTCCCAAAGACAGAAGAATGCCGCCCGAGGGCACTTCAAACAATACGCCAAATGTGAAGAAAGCATCTTTAAGAAACAACACTCTGAGACGTAAAATGTTCTCGGGGTCGAATGTTAACCCGAGACCTCGAGATTCTGAAGCAACATTAAATATTATAACTTATGAAATGCGACTTTCATAAGTTATAATGTTATATGCCTATACTGTTTCTACGCAGTAGCGAATCCGATCCGATTCAAGACCTGCAACTGGCAACTGCTATGTATGCGGTTTTCTCCCAGGCCGCAAGCTTTATATTATCACCTCTTTTCAGAAAACCTTTTAAAGTGGAAGCCAAGATATTGACATTGCTTTTTGAAGTTCTGTATTAAATAAAATATATTGTAAAATGTAAAGAGTACAAAATTGTTTTATTAAATTTCTGTAGATTTTATAATAAAATAACTTTCTCTAAAAGTTATGCAAAACGAAAAACATGTATGTTTTACAGGTATATCAAGATCTTCAATGTTAGGAAGTACAAAGTCGTGTTTAAGTTCGACCAAAAGTCCAAAGTTACCACGTATATCCAGTGCTTGTAGTAGTAATACTACCAAACATAAGAATTTCGACTTGCATAAAAAATTGGTGAACACTTTTCAGGGTTTTGTATATCAGTTGGACGAGTTATTTTTGAGTTTAAAAGCTGAAGAACGTTTAAAATGTAACGGATATAGTCCCGAGTACACAAACTACCACGATGTCTGTGACAAGTTACGCCAAGAAGTGCTAATTGCAATCGACAAACTTGAAATAAAGCCTTTTACAGGAACATGTTGTAACGAAAAAAATATGGAATTTCTGTATAAAATGAATAATTTGACGTATCAGCTTACAGATATTCGAGGCCAATTTCACAAAGCAATCAAAGACTTCGATTTTAGAAGACTGGAGAATGATAAAAAAGAAATTGGAAATAGTATGTATGTACCTTAATTAGTTAATTAAATCAATTTCTTTATAAGTCATCTTTATTTTCATTTTCAAAGATACAATATATGCATACATATAAAACATTCCATGGATAAAAACCAATTGACATTATTTTTTAAATTGACACAATAAGAATTTTGATAAAATGCAGCTTATACTCAATGTTCTAGCGTCATCAACTAAGTACTTAAATATGAAGTAACACATAACATAATAGTGTTGTTGGAATGATATTTTTTCATTTAACAATAAAATATGACTGACATAGACATACACAAGACATGAAATTACAACCAACATGTAAATAATGTTGTCATTGTGTATGGTATATTATATAAAACAGTATCTACAATAATGATAACTTAAATATTATAAGTCGTTTCATTTTAGGACCTCCATTTAAATTAGTATTTCCACCTAAAGTACGCGAAATCGTCTGTTGTCTATTACGTACATCATGGTGGAATGTGAATGGAAAACTGTAACATGTTATTGGTGCTGTAACATTTTAGTCTTATAAAATAATCTCACATCCAAGAATGAAGTTGTAAATATAAAATACAGAGGTATATAAAAATCTCAAATGTCTAAACAAAGTAAAATTCAAATATCAACTATATTTACATGTATACGGGGTGAACGAGACATTGACGTGCAAACGATAACCATTTATTCGGTTTCCGAACCCCATACCCGGAACCATAGGTCGTTTCCATCGGTAATTGATATTAAAAACAGCTGTTCCAAATGTATTTTAATACATTTTGCACTTACAAGACACGGATGATTCTATTTTTAAATTACTGATAACCAAATAACATGTGGGGGCAGGATCGGAATGATATTGAAATACGTGGTATTCGTTTGTACGTCGTTATCCTTTCCACCCTGTATAAACTTCAAATACATTTTACTTTAGTATTTCATTCAAATCTTATTTTTTAATTTCAATAATAGCTTATAGACTAGCTGATAACAGATACTCAAAGTGATGAAAAATAAAGGCACATTTTTCCTAAAATTACGACAAACGTCAAAATATTTGTGACAGCGACCCCGCGTTGTCTTATTATATTATTTCAGTCCCAAAGGTAGCAAATATAACGTTACGCGACTTGATTGCAAAGAACACATTGGTGATTTCCGATACATTTCAGAAAAAGACACAATTAAAAAAAATGCATTCTAAACTTAAAATTACAAATAGAACTATCGTTGTTATCGTCAGAAAGATAACACAACATTTTGCTGTAAGGTAAAGTTGATGTTAAAATTGACTGTCATAAATAACACCGAAAATAATTGCATATTTTCATTATACATAATCACAAATGTCATTTAAATAGAACAGGTATGCTGTAACATAGCATAGTAATTCACATATCTTAAGTTACTGCTCGAAAATAGTTTTCATGAAATAGTCATATTTCCCATCAAATATAACTTTCAGAAATATTTTGAAGATTACAATAATTCGACGTAAAAAAGAAAACATACGCAACGTATACATAATAGTAACTTTTTTTAAAGTCGGTTCAAAATAATTTGTGCATGTTACGGGGTATTTTAGAGCATCCATACTATTAAAATAATGCAGCTGCAATACGATTCTTTACTATTTTGACAGACAACATGGGTAATATTGTGATGATCTTGTATAAAAATAAAGTATAAAATAGTTTACTTTCACTAACATACTAATATCTTCGAACAAGAAGTTGTGAGCAAATGTAGTAATAATGTTCCTAGCGTTTATTTAGCTGACAGACGTGACTAAAAATGTGCACTTTAGGTGACATACACCTTCACAGCACTCCGTTTACTATACACGCCATCGATTCACGTTAAAAGAAACACTGGTCTTGTATAAGACTGGAATCAGCCAAATTATGTAATTGAACTAAATATAGTTGCGGAAGACTCTTTTTCCTAAAACATACGCAAATAGCCGAGGTGTAAGTACTATTTGGCACACAAAATTAAGTACTATCTTACTTAAGCGGTGAGATTTTTGATGCGGTCGAGCAGCGCATCACAAGTCTTCTTGGCGTCTCCGAGCAACATAGCAGTGTTGTTGTTGTAGAAGATTGGGTTATCCACGGCGGCGTATCCTACGCCCATCGACCTCTTCATTACTACCACCTGAAATTTTTGATATTGCAATGTTAAGAAGTAATAGATAAAGTGGTAAGTAAACAGGGAAGGGTTATATAAAGGCAATAGAAGTAACTTTAGAACGTTATTTTTTTACCTGATTCGCTTTCCAAACTTTAAGTACAGGCATGCCTGCGATGGGTGACTGGGGGTCGGTCTCAGCTGCACTGTTCACTGTGTCGTTGGCACCTACACAAACAAATTAATGATAACTTTAACTCGCTATTACAAGTTGATCGATGCTATGTGATCTAATATAGATGTTATAATAAAACACGTAAGAATCATATTTCGGTAAAGTATCACTTACCAATAACTAGTACGAGATCAGTCTCAGGGAATTCATCGTTGATTTCCTCCATTTCGAACACATCATCATAGGGCACGCCAGCTTCAGCAAGTAGTACATTTAGCTGTCCCGGCATACGACCTGTCGAATCCATAAGTTACTGACGTGTATAATAATTACTCCTAATGCTACACAAAATAATAAGGATTATAGTTTACCTGCAACGGGGTGGATGGCGAAACGCACTTTCTTTCCAATTCCTTTCAGAATATCTACCAGCTCTGCAATAGGGTATTGAGCTTTGGCTACGCAGAGACCGTATCCTGCAAAATAGACGACACACAATATAGGTTCTTTTATAGTTATTAACAAACGGAGTGCGTTTGCAGAAAAAACAGCTCTGCCAAAAACGAGCATGCCGCCAATCTGATCAAATATCTACATGACACCACTCTGTCGACAGTGACGTTAAAACACAAAAGTTGAATTCAGATTCTATTAAATGACAAATACTTAATTTTATTGACCATGGCGGAAAAAACGAAAATCCGAAATGTTCAAGGACATAGCTTGCTGTTCGATTTGCACCTAAAGGTGCTGAGCCGAGCGACTTTATTCCTCTTTCTTACCAGGTGTGATGATAATGTTGGAAGCCCGGTGGATGAGATCCGCGGCGGAGTCCACATTGACCTCAGTGTGGGTCGCGCCAGCAGGGCGCGCTGAGCCGCTGCTGGTTACACCGTATCCTCCCAAGATCACGTTGGGTAGGGATCTGTTCATGGCCTGGAGATAAACAAAAACAACTGAAAACCACTTTACACATAATTTGCATTGGATGGTGTCCGAACAGAGCTCCGAGATATCAAATAGGATGAGCTATGTAGTGTTCACATCGTGTTCACCTTGATCACACGACTGTTCGCGAAATATCATGTTTCTAAACGTATTCTAGAACCAGTCAGTTAGGCACTTATTAACTTTCCGAGAAGACTCTTTTTAAACATGGTGAAACTAAAATTTGGGAGTATCAGCCTCTAGTTTATTTTTTATATGCAGTCTTCGGACTTACCTTGCACATAATGTAGGAGAGGATAGCACCGGAGCTGCCGATGAGGGCGCCGACGATGGTCATCAGCGAGTTGTTCAGCATGAACCCTTCAGCGCACAGCGCCCAGCCCGAGTAGCTGTTCAGTACTGTGATCACAACTGGCATGTCCGCACCTAGATATTATAAATTTTTAGGGTGAGTTTAATAAGGAATTACATCAAAATCCAAGAGTGAGCAATCTTTTTCGTCTGCAATTTAAATAAAGCGAAATTTAGAAAATAAAAAACGTAAACGATTAAAAAAAAACAGAATGCCCAGCTTTTTGGCAGTATGATGAATTTTTTGGCAATAAGATGCAGCATAAGTTGTATTTTGTGCAAACTTAGATAAGGTAATGTCCAGCAGAGGACCACTTTCGATTGATAAACGAGAAGTATTGTAAGACTTTTGACATGTTTTCAACGTACCTCCAATAGCAGCAGTAAGAGTAAGTCCCTGTATGCCACTGAGCACGGCGGCCGCAGACAGTAGCGGCAGGCCCGGCACGTCGGGGAACGCCAGCAGGGCGCCGCCGCAGCCCAGCGAGCCCGCCAGGAGACTCGCGTTGAGCGCGTGACGACCCGGCAGCAGCAGTGGGGCGGACGACAGGGAGCCTTGCAACTTGCCGTAAGCTACGAGTGAGCCGCTGTAATACATAGATGCTTTGTAACTTCGACGTTTAACACTTACATATTATAGTGAAACTCTATATCGATATCGATCTGTGGACCACGGATGCGATGGGTATCGATATCAGTCTAATAAAGACGAAATAAACAAAAAAATTATGCCAGCTGTAGTTACTTAACTATAACAGTTAAGTATTTTTTTATCGTCGCCACCATCACATCAAATTTGCAATTTTCGTAGCTCATTACTCTGCACATCAAAATGAAACTATAAGTGCCTCCGAACGTAGTCAAGAGGCAGATTGTCCAAATTAATTATTTGGGCAAACAACTTTAGTATGTATTAAGATAGCTCAACCAAGGAACTTATATAAGTTCCTCGAACTCAACATACTGCTGTTCAATGAACTGTTCATTCCTGTTTATTAAGTTGTCTGCGTTTGTGCGCCGAGCGACACGAGTATACATTTTATATCGAGTTTCATTTTCCTATCTTGTCTGCGATACCAACATTAATAAACAAACATCCACGGTAATTAGAAGTGTAATCTTAACAGATTGATATTATAAACCAATCTGTTAAGATAAAATTTGATAGAAAATACAATCAGGGTGCGCTTATCCACGCGATGCAGTATTACGCGACTGCATGATAAGGTTTTTATTCACATAAGTCACGTGAAGTCTGATAGAGACGTGTGGAAAAAGACATGTCGGACTTAGAGTAAATGTAAAGCACCACAACAGCCGAAGGCTAAGCTACACACGCGTACTTAGCAGTTTTTATGAATATATTAGCGGATCACTCCTTACTCACGGTTAGGCTACGAATGAATGCGTTGCCGTGAAAGACGGGAACCGCGCAATTGGCTTTGGTAGCCTCTGCATGCACTAACGAAGTACTAAGCACGGGGGAAGCAGCTACCAGTGGGTAGATGATACACTTATGAACTGTTGTAAACTGCTTCCCCATACATTTTTATGGCATTTTGGAACTGTGGCGTCATTAAAACTATTTACTAATTTTAAAAATATCAAAATCAAAATAGGTATCTTGTTTTACAAGCAATTAAAAAGTAATCGTGTTTCCTTTTTTTAAAATAAGATTGTGTTTTTCTTGTAATAATTGGTTAATGGTTTCATCTATGCAATTGGGATAAGTTCAGGGAAACGATGATGCCGAATGTAGTGGTGTACTTACGTGAATGTGATGCCACCGATGTACGTGCCGAGGAAGAGCGATGTCTTCAAAGTTGCAGCGGTGGGGTCCATCGCCATCGCGGGGAAGTCGTGCATGTACGTGGCGAGGCAAGTCAGCACTGCTGCCATACCGACAAGACTGAAATAAGGATTTAGGATCATGAAAATCTTTTCGTCTAGTTACCTAAGAATCATAGTTTCCCATCATTCATATGGCATATTCAACAGGCAGGAGCGACAGAGATGGTACTTTACAAAGAAGGGGTTTTAAAATGTGCCTTAAAGTTAAAATAAAATAATAGTACATTGTACGGGACCTAGGCGTCTAGATGCTGCACAATGAACTATTATACCTACATCTTACCTGTGGAAACCAGCCACTAGTTGAGGTAAGTCGGTGATTTCAATTTTCTTGGCAATAGTGCCTCCAATGAGCCCACCAATACCAGCGACGCCCAACATTTGCGCCAACACTGGGTGGCTTGGTGTGAGCATTCCTAAAGTTGCGGCGATGCCTCCCGATACACCGATCTTAAAAAATAAAAGTTTAACATAGCTAAATATTTGCAACACAAATCTGTTATTTTAGAATTGGGGTGTAAAGCAACCTCATATTACTAAAGTGTCATCAAAGTATTAATGTGCCGAGCTGAACCCAAGTTGCCTCGTTTAGTTAAAAGTGTGCAAATGGGGGACAAAGCTAGTTCAGGCTTTAAAACTAATACCAAGCAGTACCATAGCTGAACCGGACAAAATTGCTGTATTTTTTACAAGAGTTGTCACAAGGAAATAAAGAGAAAAAATATACTATACACACAGAAAAAATGAACTAAATTATTGTCTTTGTTAATGAATAATACAGAAATTTTGTCGTCATGTTCTTTAATGTCTCAATGTCTTTACAATGATCAATAGATAAAAGCTAATGTCATCAAGATTACAATGAGCGGGGCTTGGGTCGAGTCTGTAGCTGCGGACACGAATAGCGATGTTATGTATGCCTTTTCTAATCATCGGTTGCGGGAGATATGTTAAGTTTCGTATTATAATCATGGTTCCAATTAAATCATCTAGAGAAACTTCACATATTTGTTTACTAAAGACGATAAAAAAATCTAAACTAATAATTTCAAGTAATTACCCTTTTATGGTGCACCCCTGTCTGACCGTTCTGGGATGGTGTGTTGTTATGTTAATCTTTTGAGTTAAGGGTCGTTGAACCGATACTCTGCGGTAAGTACTTATTAAAAATTCATGAAGTAAGATTCTGATGTTTATTGATATCTGTCGACATTTGTGAAGTTACGCTAGATGATTAAATATGAACTTGCATATGAACAATTCTTACCATTCCAAGGTAATTTCCTTTGCGAGCGGTGGTCTGGGAGCTAAGTCCGGCAAGGGCGCCAACACAACATAGAGACGATGCTAGGTACGCCATCTGGTGGACTTCAGGGTATCCCTGTAGAAAAGACACCATGCTTTAGTTTTATTTGTTTTGTTGCTGACAATAGAAACATTATTATAATATATCAATTCAGTTGCTATATTGGTAGACGCGTTTGGATCTGACATCACATAAACAATGGTGAGCTATAAAACCATGTAAGGTTCATATATGTATACTAGCTATTCCCCGCGGTTTCACCCACGCTGCTCAGCACCTGTTGGTCGTAGCGTGATGTTATATAGCCTATAGCCTTCCTCAAGAAATGGACTATCCAACACTATTCAGCTTTATAATATTAGTATAGATAAATATAATAAATAAGTATAGATAAAACTCAAATTGGACAAACAAAAATTGCATTATACCTAGTGTGGTGTGAAGTCGGACTGTAGATGGGGGTAACATACTTTATGTCTGATAAATACCTGCATAACTGCAGTGATGTAGCCTCCAAAAAGTGCAGCAGCAGGAATAGCGTACAGGTATCCATATTCTGGAGGGTCAGTGGGCCTGCAATCATAATACCAGTCAAGCATGTTCATCTCACGTTTAGATCTTGTGATATGACTGCCTCGTAGTGTACCAAATATAACTATAAAAATATAAATTTGATTATTTTTGTCGTAATTTCCATTGCCGATATTTAATTAATAAATTCTCACTAGTAGACCGCTAACAATAGCCCAGACTACTCTGCATTTAACCTTGATAGGTAGGATTTGTATAAAAATTGTGAAATACCATTTCAGTCCAATTTAATTTGTTTCTGATTAAACATCACTGTCAAAATGAGAGTGATCTTTATTCGCCCTAACAGAAGGTTGTTATTCGGGTTGCTACTATCTGAGGTAAAGGAACTGTAAACGTCTGTTTCTTTGAGATAGCAGATGTTCTTTTGTTTCTTATAAATTTGAACTTGGTAAAACAATAGTGAAATTCACCTTTAAACAGCATACTATACAAAGTGATAGTTACGCTTTTGTTTCGTTTACCTTTTGAACATGTCCAACATGCGCTGCGTGACGAGGAAGCCGCCGAACACGTTGACGAACGAGATCAGCGCCGCCGTACTGGCCAGCCACTGCGGGGACATAGCGTTAGTTAGTACTCTCATTGTACAGCTAAGCAATTACCACATTTATAATTAGCTGATTCTTGAATACATGTGTATCACAACACTCTGTCGCATTCAAATGCAATATGGAGTTTTATAATCATTATTAATTTGCCAGTCTATGTTTTAGGGCGGGTTTTTCCATCAACTGGATATAAATTTAAATTCCAGACTGGTACTGAGAAAAACCTCATGGCAAACAATTTGCTCGATCAAGTAATTGAACCTCAAACGTACACGTTTATTTGGTTATTGTGTGGAAACTGCGGTTTTTAGTAGTATTTCGGTATAAGTATATGATAAGGAACTTATACCGAAATACTACTAAAACCGTAGTTTCTCAGTTCCAGTCTGGAATTTAAATTTATATCCAGTTGATGGAAAAGTCGGTCTTACATAGATATATCTTTGATAGTCATTACAGGTACTCAGTGCCCCCAAAGTCTGATAACCAGTCGAGCAAATAAAAATAAAATTGTTTTTTTTTTTTTTTGTTTTTTTATGAAGGTCAGATGAGCTGGTCTCCATATAGTCAGCTGCATCCGATAAACTGAAAGCTGACCCCAATATAATTGGGAAAAAATAAGGCCAAAGATGTAAAGGTCTCTCTCCCTTTATTAAGTACAATGCAACTTTATCAGATTGTAATGTGAATGTAGGCATTCTATAGTCTAATCCTCTAGGGAGTTACAAGTGTGATGTAATAATGAGTATACTGGGAATCCAATAGAGACATACCCCCGAATACTGAAACGTCACTCAAAATTTAAGTACCACTTAAATTTAACAGAGACTCAGAAGTGACGTTTGACCATACAAAATCTAAAGTTTAAGAGCTGCTCAAATGTTAAGTGGTACTTAAATTTTGAATGACGTTTCAGTATTCGGGGGTGAATCACGTAACCTAGTTTGTAATATTACCTGTACTGGAGTCTCGGGCAGGTACCCGCCGCCCATGAGTAGCAAACCACCGACGGCCGTGATGCCCGACACGGCGTTAGTGACGGACATGAGCGGCGAGTGCAGCGCGGGCACCACGCCCCATACTGTGTGGTACCCTACCACACCTATACAAGAAGATACACTTTTAGTACTAAGGAAAAAAACTGTTTCGTAAATTCTTATGTAGAAGGGATTTTTTGTGCCTATATTTTGACGCTGCTATGCTACGCCCATACACGTCAAGATCACCTACCTGGTTCTATTCCGTTTGGGCTCATATTCCTAATACGATGGAACAACTATCGGCCCACCATATATTATACGTTTTGAGACATAAACTTCGTAAAGCACAATAAAATTGTCTTAATCGCATTCCTCTATGCACTCCCCACTCCCATTTTACTTACATTTTAAAATAAGTTATGAACGTCTTGAATTCAAGCCAAAACAGCACGGTCTAGTGGTCGCTAGCGTGATTGGTAGGCAAACGCAAGATGTTGTGTGTGGAGTAAATCATGGTGAGTAGAAATTAAGACGACTCTCTACTGTCAGCTCTTGGACACAATGGGCTGATTGCATTGAGTTTCAGTGGTGATATTTACCCTTATCAACGTGAGCTAACCTTGACTTACAATATTCTAAAAACTACTGATACTAAATGCGCATTCCTTATCTGTATGAGGAGAGGTGTGTAGTGCACTAGGACTGTTTGGGCCTGATATAGCTTTAAAACGGGGTCACGGCTACTACACTGTTTGTACAGCAAGCTGCTTAAACTTGAATTTGTATGGATAAGACTACACATTGAGATACCAAAGAGGCTTGGAGAATATACTAGACCGCGCGTTTTATAGGTAGAACATCAGATTTAGTCATGTTAATGTATGCATAATCGTGATGTATTTACCTGATAGCGCAAGTGTGGTAGTCATAGTGGTAAAAGCAGGATTCGGTGCCGCCATTCCCAGACCAATCAAAGAGGCCATTCCTGAAACAAACAGTATTAGAATCAGTTGCCAACAAAAAAAAGAAAAATAAACGATCTTCATTTGTTCATAATTTGAAATTGAAACCTTATTTGTTTTTGGACCTACCGGTGGAGTATAAGAAAGCGTCCTTCAGAGTCTCGTTGAAAGGACTTGGGGGTTCTGGTTTAGCGACTGCAGTAGGTGTGGTGGCTGCTTGCACGTTCGCCATGCTTGGTGGAGGTGGTGGTGGCCAGAGGAGCTCTCCAGCCTTCAGGACTATAGCTCCGCGGGTGACTTCATCTTCCAAGTTGATGTGGAAATGATCGTTTGTACCTGAGATAAGATCGGAGGCATATTTATAAATAAAACGTCTTAAAACTACTATTTTTATTTAAAATTTTCAAAAAATTCAGAATTCTCTCCTGTCTTAACATTTCAAGTCGATTTACGAGTTTCTGTAAATATTTTTTCAGCTCGAAAACTTCAAGGAAAGTGAATATAAACAGGCATTTATCTAATCAGCTGCAACATTACTTACCTAGGCTGAAGAGGAACCCTGAGATGTTGTTGGCATATAACGTAGACGCGTGCGCAGGCATCCGACTGGGCATGTCAGTCAGGCCGATGTGCGTCACTCCGTGCACTTTTGTGATCTCTCCTTTTTTTGTCGTCTGTATGTTACCTCCCATCTCCGCTGCTAAATCTACTATGACGCTCCCAGGTGCCATGTCACGGATAGCATCCTAAGTGAATGAAAAATACTTTTTAAATACTATTCTTAGCCTACTTACTACCTTTATAGCGTAAGATGGAACGATTTATATGTATTTCCAAGTTTAAATGTTTATCTTTAACATTGAGTATAGTTGGGAAGTGATGTGCTGGGTAGAATAAATGGTGGTAATGCCAATTCCTACCATAATTATCGTTCAAAGACACAAGCTTTTAATTGATAGCAATTAGTTGGTAAGCATGGCCTCAGTCCTCGTTTCAATATCGCGATCAAATGTAATCATTTATCTACTTATCTATCTAGCTCGATTAGTTTTTTTTTTTAAGACTTGACTGCGCATTTTGACTATCGCTCTGCGGACACAGTAGAGCACACTCTGGCGGTTTGCCCCGCTTAGTAGGAGCACCGCCGTGTCTTCGTGGAGGCGATATGCTACCGAAGGAGGTGGTTAGACGTCTGAGGGAGAGAATCTCAAACCAACCCAGCCGCCGCGGTAGACGCTACGAGCGTCGACAGCCCTTCGTACGTCCGTCTAGTAAGACGACATACCCTGTCGACGGTGCGTTCCTGTTCCAGGCGCGCTTTAAGAGCTGTTAGCAAAGTAGAGGGGCCCGCCAGAGCCACTGCCTGACGGGGTTGCGGGTTATTCGAAAGAAATACCACGACCCCGGAACACAAAAAGGAGGAATATGGATGGGTGTTATTCATTCTAAGCCTGACACTCCCATCTTCTTTGCTCAGAGCGGAAGAAGACATTTGATGATTTCTCATCCGAAAAAAAAAGACCTTGAGCACTTAATTCCATAATATTTACTGTTATACTGTTCATATCAATATTAGGTACTGCCCCATATTTGAATAGACACAACTTCGATAACTCGTATATAAATATGCAAGATGTATCGTGATCATACTATCTGTATTTTATTTACAGGCTTGTTAATCTCGTGGTCCTTTTATTACTGAACTTGGGGCCCGGGCCCGTATTCCTGGTTCCCAAGTCAAGCTAGTTATTGGGTTTTTGCGTTGTCACGCACTAGCTAGACGAGTGGAAGAGTTTTATTTGTGCCCTGTTGGTGGCTTTAGGCTCGCCCCTTATTTTATGGGAATTTTGAATTGCGAAATATGGGTGTAAAGTTGTGGATAAATGAGGAAAACGTCGTGAGAAAAGTTTTGAGTATGAATGATGATAGCAGAATATAGCAAGAACAAAAGTCTTGCTATATTTTGCTAAAAACAATGCGATGATATGGCTAAAAAAGCCCACCAAGAGTCAGACTCGCGCACTTAGTGTTCCGTACAAACTTGTGACATAAATAGCCATATCTATTGACTTCGTACTTAGAGAGTTGTTTTTTTTTCACAGAACAAAGGGACCACAGATTTGAGTGTAGGTATGGTTTATTGTTATGGATAATTTTAACGATACATCACGTGTTCCCGAGATAAACGGTCTTGGCTGACAGACAGAGGGCAAACAGAGTGATCCAATAAGAGTTCCGTTTTTTTGAGGTATAAATAAATAAACATCTTGGGACAACTCACACACGGCTATCTGATCCCAAGCTAAGCAGAGCTTGTGTTATGGTAATCAGACAACTGATATACATGCTTATATAATTTATAAATACATACATATTATACTTAGATAAATCACACCCAGACACAGAACAAATAATCATGCTCATCACACAACGTTTGTCCTGGGTGGGAATCGAACCCACGACCTCCGGCTCAGCAGTCAGGGCCACTAACCACTAGACCAACAGGCCCGTCGAAGGTATGGTACTCTAAAAAGAGGAATCTGATAATCCGTAATAGAGAAGTATGGATGAAGACATGCCGTGCCAATGGCAAGGGAGTGATGACGATGGGTATGCTATGGGTGGTGGTATGTTACTATTATAACGTGAATTATGGTGCTTTTATACCAGTCACGGTCAAACATATTGCTGCAGTAATCGTACGCACAATAAGATATGCAAATATCTGCGTAGCAAATATTTTGTTAACTGTTTTGTTTTGCAGCACGTAAAATAGAATGGCAATGTAATGTTATCGAGTATTTGAGCCAGTATCGGTAGGTAACCTTTATGATGACAACAAATTCAGTGTATCCGGAATTACCAGTTTTTTAGTTTTTTAAAATATGGACAAGTTAGTTTGCATTTGGTATTTCAGTTACACTAACACCATAAATATTATTATTCAGTAGCCTTTCCATTGCTTTTTTTTAAATATAGATACTGAACTATAAATAATTGAAGAATTGTCATTTTTACATGTGTTGCCATGTCTAACAGTAGATTAAAGCAGTTAGATAAAGAAGATACTTACCTCAAGAATCAAAACCGGTGCAGGTTTCCCAGGAATAAGCGCAGTGCTGATAACTACATCAGATGTCCTGGCCTCTTTGCCCAAGAGTGCCCTCTCGGCGTCGAGGAACTCTTGGCTCATCTCCTTCGCATATCCGCCTACTCCAGCGCCTTCCTCCTAAATGCCGCAAATAAACACACATTAAAGCGGTCATTCAACTTGCGAAAAACAAATGGCTGTCGAATGTTACTGAATGAAGGTTTGCTAATGTGCGAAACTCTTTGGTGTATTTGACGACCTTGCCTTTATACATGAATAAAAATCTATAGAGTCGTATCTGAATTTGTATTATGTAAAGGATCATTAAAAATAAACTATTTGAACTTTTATCGGCTTCTATATGCTTTTATCAGTCAGACAATGTTCATACCACGGCATCGCGTCGGTAATTTGAAGGCATTGAGTCTATGTTTATCTTCGGCAATAAACGAAATTGAAATGTTTTCAAGGTTTACAACTTGCAAACATGTTTAATAAATTCGTTGTACCGGTCAATTTGGGGGAGTGACACTGTGTGAGTAAGTAAAAATACATTCGTTATACACTGATCTTTTCAAAATGAAATGTTTAGTACGAAGTATTTTTATAACATTATGTTAGATATTCGTGTCATTGTGTCAGATATGTGGCGCTAACATTCAATTACCACTATGAGCATGCCATATACATAGTTATGAAAGAAAATAAACAAAAATAAAATTAAAGTAGCAAATCACGTAGAGATAACAATAACTCAAGGATTGGTGCATTGAATGTTGCAATTTACATAATATTTAGCGGAACAAAACAAACGTTACAATTAAAGTGAATAAATAAGTATTACGCGACTACGTATCTAGAACTACGATTCATTTTATCTGGAAATTACCATTGGCGATAGCAGCCAAGGGCAGGGTGGACGCTGCACCCCAACCACTAGGATTAGGGTACACCCACCTCTGTAAACAAATATTAGTATAAGCACAGGTACCCTGATAACACAATACACGTGATCCATCGCGTAGAACAAGACTGTGGTCATGAGAAACGTGATCCGTATACTTTGACCGCAGTTATTGCCTACATACAGTACAATGTAACACACATGATGTATCCATCTCATGTGCAGATATAGGTCACGCCGCATCGCATTGTACGCAATACAGTAACGGCGAGTAGACAGTTGTATTTTATTAATCATAATTCAAAGTGGATTTAAGTTTGTTCAGATGTTATGATTGCAAATAATAATACCAGTCAACGTAATTACTTCTCCCTTTCCAATCGATTACTCACTCGGTATGAAGTAACGCTGAGCATACGATGGACTATTTGTCCACCGAACAAATCGCAAAAACCAATAAGTAGATGTAGAAAGAATGCAGCAACCACTGGATAGGATTAATTTCAGAGGTAAATAACCTCTGTCCGGTGGACAAAACATCCATCGCTTGCTCACAGCTATGTATATAGACTGCAAAGTTCAAGGAACCAGAGTGCAGGTGAAGGTGCACGAAGCACGATTCCAGTCACTGCACCTGCAAAGCAAGACGTCCAAACGTGGCGCCCTACGGCAGATGCGCTGCAGCAGCGTCATTAGATAATACAATACTTTCTAACATCAATTGACTAAGCGACCCGTTCCCGAAACATTCATTTTAAATTATGTTGTCTCTATTTATATGTCTTTTCTTTTTCATTTTCTTCGGACAATATGTTGTTAAGTGAATGCTTCGACAGTGAGACACCAGACGGCACGTGTTTTTATTGTTTGAACCTTCTGTTTGCCGACTGCCGCAAGGTACCGAATAATTATACTGTACGTATTATTTTTTGTCGGGTCTTTAGCTTTTTTTAATAACGCATAATAAGACACGATTAATTCCAGCCTAAGTAAGTGTAGCGGTGGTAGCTAACCTTCATTTCCATGGTGATGAACTGCGCGCCCAGACTCTCGATCTGCTCGCGCACGGCGGGGCGCGTATCGAAGGCGCGGACGGCGGCGCCCATGCAGCGCGCCTGCGCTGCCGCCGCCAGACCCGCCACTCCTCCGCCCACCACAAGCACACGGCACGGGGGCACTCGCCCAGCTGCTGTCATCTGACCTGCACACCACCTCATATATTAACATTATAGTTTTCGAACTCCGATATCAAGCTATATTTCGTCTCCGTTTTTAGTTTATGGAAGGCTCGGAGATGATTTTGCCTAGACCAAGTTTTAGAAAATGACTGTCGTAAAGAAATAAGGGACAGCGATGATACTCCATGCAGTCGCTGTCGCAATATAGAGGCAAAGTGGTAAACGTACCCTACTTTTTTTAAAATCATTATTAAACGTATGTTGAACCATCTTAAGGGGACACTAAATCTCAGCGATCTTGAGCCACTGGCGAGGAGCTGGAGTCACTCCCCGCGACCGATGAGTTTATTCAAATAAAGATATCATTCATTTATCAAAAGCACTACGAAAAAAAAACCATTATCAAAAGATTGCCGAAATTGCACTGATGGAATCCGACAATACACTGTCGCTTTGATTTAACAACGTATTTTTAAAAGATTAACTTATTTATAAAAATAAACTTAACGTTTATGTGTTTGAAGAAAACAAAATCGCGGCAAATTCCTAGACTAATATGTTTTGTCGGAAAAGCAAAGGCATCAAGCTCATACAACCTCGTCGGTTTTGGTAATTTTATTTAATAATCATAACTGCATATTAATTGCGTGTTCCTTTTTAAAAAAGATGCTTAATGCTTTGTATACCTACAAACTCAATGGTGTAAACACAGATGTAGTTCAGTATTAAGTATTCCAATTTTAAATCACATTCTCTCCCTAGGGGGTGAATGAAATTCAGTACAATATTCTTTCACTGTTTTTGACAGATTAAAAATGACTGCTGTTAAGTTCGCTTTTTGGGGCATAGAATGTCACTTTTTTGAGCAAGTGGTACGAAAAATTAATTACACAATTTTTTACAAAAAAAAAAAATAGATAATAAGCAGATAGTATAGTTTTAATTCTTTTTTCAAATATTTTTGACTTTTACCTTCAAATGAGATGGTGGAAATAAAATCATCAATAATCTGTCCCTTAACCAATAATTTCATTGGATCAACTTCTAATTTAACAACCACGTCTAGCCATCTGTGGAACATATTTTTGTTTATAAAATTACCTACATTATTTCTGTTCGGATTATCAGATAACACGGTTATTCACCTAAATCAGATAGGCGGCAACAATTATCCTGCTGGCGATTTTATAGTTCATTTTATTTTTCAGAACAATGCTTCAATTATGAAAGACCGTGTATAATGTGACCTATTGTTTTAAAATAAAAAAACAACTCCCTTATAAGTTTGATTACAATTGCACTTTCAGGGTTTCGGCTACTATTGGTGAGACGATGATTGCTCATCCTTACTAATATTATAAAAGCGAAAGTGAGTTTGTTTATTTGTTACCTCTTCACGCTTTAATGGCTAAACTGATTTTGATGAATTTTGGTAGAGAGATAGTTGGGAACCAGAAGACGGACATAGGATAATATTTTTTTGAAAAAAAAAAATGGGATTTGAGGGAAGAGAAGGGAAAACTAAGCGTTGCTATTATAAATCAATAAGGCGCAAGGGGAAACTCCTTCGAGTTTAAATTGACATTAAAGAAAAGTCGAAAAGAAGAAAAGTCGTCTGTGATCTTTTGTGTTAAAACATCAAATCTCTAAGTCCCCACAGACAAAAGATATGACCGATTATGTCCCAAGTTTGTACGAAAATATCGGAGCGCGAGTTCGACTGCAACGTGCCCAGTTGTTTTTATGTTTTGCCCAACACTAATTATGTACTAACTCTACATACAATCTACAAAATTCATTATTTAGGAGTCTTACCTGAGAAGAATCGTGGGAAATGTGCCGCCGCCTCGATCACAGCCCGGTATCCAGCTACATTTGCCATTGAGCTGAGTGCATCAAATGCTTGGGCGCGACTTATACGAGGAACGCAGTCCATTGCTAAAACAAAAAGAAAAACATTTGAGCAAAGAAGAACAACTGTCATCAAATAAACAACTAAAGCAACATAAAAATCTTACCAAATGCATTCACATGTTTAGCAGAAAGCTTCTGTATTAATTCCTGGTTTTGTGCAGGATACAAAAATGATATGAGTGTCCCTTCTTCTCTAACACTTGGAAGTTCATTATCTACTAGTGGACGGACTTTTAAAATGATATCTGGAATAAACAAACACATTAGTAATTGCTTTAAAATCAAAATTAATAGATCATGTGTTTTCAATGAATTACCAGACTGGAATGTGTCCTTTAAGCTGGTAATTTTAGCTCCTGCTTCTTCATAATTTTTGTTTGGAAAATTAGCTAAAGCTCCAGCATCCTCTTCAATATTGACACTAAAGCCCTTCTTTACTAATTTGCTAACTACTGCTGGTACTACAGCGACTCTGAAAATAAATTGATGCTCAGTCATTTGTAATAAAGTACTGCTTGTTACAGTACCTTAGGCATCACAAACAAAACATACGAGAACGAAATGTGAATTAAAGAGTACGAGAAATATTAATAAATGCATGTGTAAAAACATATTACTCTGTAAGGCACATCAAAATGATTAATACTGTTAACACCGATTATTTAGATTCAGATGCAAAAGATCCACTTGGAATGTTTCCAAATTTTTTTTTTGTAACTAAACTTTTTATAGCATTTATTTTAAACATACCTTTTTTCATTCTCCCAAATCTCTTTAGGTATTCCAATGCTTAGTTTAGTGTATGGCACCCCTGGAGTTGGGGGTGTTGATGCAGAAGAACTTGAAAGCCGGAAGTGCCATGATCTCTGCAATGGCTTGCAGACAGTAAGTAATCTGTTTGACCCAGCCATATTGGCTAATTACTGTAACAAAACACAAACAGTTTTAATGAATTATATTTTGAGGCATAAGAAAAGCAGAGGGGCCTGCTAGGGCTATTGTGTGCTGGGGTTGCGAGTTGTTCAAAAAATATACAGTGGCACCGAAACACAAAGGGCAAAATTATATTGATTATTTGCCCTTTGTGTTTCGGCGCAGTTCAGTATCTCTTTTGGATGGGTTTTAGTCAGACTTACAGAACTGGGGAAATTAATTGATGATTTCCCATCTGAACAAAAAAAGACCTAGAATGCACCCTTGTAGCATGCCAATAATATTGTTATGATTTTGGTTAACATTATTTTACATTGATAAGGTGCCTCAGTTTACATTTTTCTGTTATATGTATAGATGAATAAATTAATGAGTAATTAATGGTCTGATAATATTTTTTTCATCCCACCATCTCGGAAAGAGTATTTTTAATCTTCAATATCTGAGTGGAAAAGCCGTTTTTATTCTCTAGAGGATAAAGTAAATTGAATTTAGAACATCGTGTGCACTAAGTTTGTGAATTAAAAAAAACGTTAAACCGATTTACTGCTACCTCTATGGTGCTGAATATATCATACAACTTTTTTTTAATTTGTTTAAAACTCAGACTCGGAACCTTCTTGGTGTTTTTTCAATTTGCTTTGTACGCGGTTCTTTACGCGTCATTGTTAAACCATAAATTAAAAACAAAAAACTTGAAAACTAGTGATAAATATTATTTTGTTATAATTTAAAGATTATTCTGTAATACTTACCTGTCATAATGTAGTAATTAATACCTAAACTGAAATAAAAGTGTACCTATCTTGTGATTGCATTTAGTCATTTCCTCGCTGAGGTGGAATGAAAAGTTACGTGTTGCACTCGAGTGCAAAGATTTTTCACCTCGTCCTCTTTTGATTCCCATGCTAACGCTCAGGATTCTAATTTTGAATCACTCGCTGCGCTCGTGATTCAATTTTAGAATCTTTCGCTTGCTCGGTCATCAAAATTGAACACGCGGTTAAAAAGCAACTTTGCACTCTTGTATAACAAATAACTATAGTTGTAGACCTGGGAAATGATGGTGCCAAACATTATCAGATGCTTATGCTGATTCTGGTAGGTAGAAAAAAATAACATGTTGTAATAAAAAAAAAGCAAACTAGGTGGCAGTCTTGTATAAATACCAGATTTATAATTTATTAATACAGTGCTCTCAGGCTCTTGAAAATTTTAATTCAAAATCGAAGTATTGCCATAAATATCACTGATCCAGCATGGTCTTTAAATTCAACATAACTTCAGGTAAAAACAGGTTTTATTTACAAAATATGAAACTATAAGTTACAAGCTTTCACTGTCAAACAATGAATGTTTTAACTTAAATAACAAAGTACATACCACATTCTGGCTTTAAATAAACTAGTCTTTTAGCCATATTATATTACAATTATTATTGAAACAATGCTTTGTAAGTAAACTTGCAGTAGGAGATAAGGGGTGTAGTGTAAAGAAACGTGTATGTGTGGGATAGTATACCTACATAATTACGGCTTGTTATCAGATTGGATTAAGCCAATTCATTTTGATCCAAGTATAATTTCTGCATTTTTAAAATACAGATAATAAATGTAGGTCACACATTTAATTTAAACACTAACCATTTAACGAGTTCAACAGCTATAAATAGCACGCTAATTACTGGATCGTAGTGTTTTTATTTCGGTTCACTTGAATCTTAACTAACTTAAATGAAAAGTAATAACTATCATGGATCTCTGTAAATTTAAACAAGTTATACCTAGCTTATATAAACTACCTGCGTCGAAGCCGGCTTCCAAACTTGTAGGGGCGGTGTAGTCCGAGGACCTCTTGAACGACTACCTAATTAATCTTTGTAATCTTCGTTTAACAACTGCTATGAATGAAATTATACTCGACGTGGTTGAAGACGTTAACAAAGGAAATATATTTAGACACACACCAAAATCACCACGGGAGAAAATTTAAATGGGGGCACAAAATGTATTATTCTATGTTTCACTAAGTATTTAATCAATGCCCAGATACGACACCCGCGGCTCGGCGTGCCCGGTACTGCGATAGAGTTGGCATTTGCAATTTACTCACTCGATTCGATAACGAGAATAACCGCAATATAGTACCGGCGCGCGGCAGTCCGTGCAACAAGCAATCAACGAGCGAGCACGGGCAGGCCCACAGACTACTTCGCGGGCCGACGACAAGCGAGCGAGACGTTTCGAAGCGAATACTGACTGTATGTGTGTGTGAGTGCAACTCGCAGAAGTCACAGATTACAGTTTCCTTTTGACGTTTCAGGGTTGCTCGTTTATTATTTGTTTTTCTACCATAACTTTTTTCATTTTTCCCTTAGTTTTTTAAATCTGAAAGACTGCATCAGCAGCAACGTTACAAACAGATGACATGTCGGCGTCTCGTGCAACTAGTGTTTGCAGTTTTGTTTCCTAATGCAATTTACTTAAACGAAGGCATCGACACTACTCTTAGGTATTCAGTTTCAATGCTGATTATAATAAACAAAAACTAGTTATTTTACTTTTTAACACTTCCGAAGTCTGCGGTCACTCTAGAATTTGTAGACATAATATTTACAAGGTGTGAACGAACCCTTCATGAAGCCGTAATTCAAGTATAATGTTTAACAATCCAAGTAACAGTACGCAAAAAACAATTGCTGGGACACAACAATTTTTTTGGGGTCGCGTTTTTCGGGAGACCTTAAATATTGGTTAAAAAATGTAAATAAGTTGGAACTTGAACCACCAATATCCGTCAAATTAAAAAGTTCTTAGGTATGGTAACAAACAAAAATAAATGATCACAAGTATTATCTCTTTTAAACAAATGGACTGTATAATATTGTTGTACATACCTAATCATTTTAAGACACAGTACAGCAATCTAAAATAGTGGTTGGCAAGACATGCTGACTGCAAGCGAAAAAAAAACCAAATGCAATCCATGTCTTTAGAGACTATAATTATTTGCATTTAGAATGCTCATATCTCATCTCGCGTTAATTATGTAAATGACCATAAAAAATAAAAATCATTTTCTTCAGAAAATTCTCCTTAAATAGTAGAAATATTATAAGTTTCAACACTGAGTGGCGTCCTAAAATTTCTCCAGTGATGTACCCTGCAATCTATCGATATAAATGATATAATGGCCTGATAACTTTTCCATCGTCATTCGAGGAAAACCTTTACCATAATCCATACTTGTCATAAAACCTTGTCACACAGTATAGCTATAAAAATAACAACGTCAGCAATAAAAGACTGTCACGGTTGTGTCCACAATAGTCTAAAAAAATTAAGCAAAAGCTGAAAGAGGTCTGCTTTTTCATTTCAGTTTGTTTGTTTTTTCTATCTATACTTAATACTTCAATTACTTATAATATTATAAAGCTGAAGAGTTTGTTTGTTTGAACGCGCTAATCTCAGGGACTACTGGTTGGAATTGGATAATTCTTTTAGTGTTGGATAGTCCATTTCTTGAGGAAGGCCATAGGCTATATAACATCACGCTACGACCAACAGGTGCTAAGCAGCGTGGGTGAAACCGCGAGGAACAGCTAGTAATACATAATTTCTAAAAATACCCAAATAAAAGTTAGTATGGTAGAGACTAATTTTGGAGATATCTATATTGATAGGTATACAACGTTAAGTAAGTTGCCAGTGGCACATCATTTTCGATAGTAATGAACGTCACTACTATAACAGTAGCGATTCAAAAGCCTAGTTTCAACGCAGAAAACTAACGCGACGCGAACTTTAAAATACATTATATGTAATTTAATATCAATTAAATGTCCGGTCCGGAACAATGTTTTCGATAAAATAAAAACCAGCACATCACTAGTGTCAACACTGACTGGGGTGTGCATGTGTGCCTTTCTTTCTTGTCATTTCATTCATCCACACCGGTACTGACTTGGCAGCTGAAAGATTCTGTCGTTTGATTGTGTGAAATCATTTAAATTTGTGTTAAATTACTGAAGCAAGAAAGCCACGTATTTAATTTGAAAAAATGGCCGGTAGCAGCAGAAAGTTGTTGAAATATGTTACAGAACTTACTTCTACCCAGACAAGAAATTGTAAGTGGTGCTTTTTATTCATGACTAGTTTTTTTTGGTTAGGTAACTGTAGTGTTTATTTGGCTGTAAATGAATAAAGCTCATTTATTAAAATTACATTCTATTTATATTCGCAACAGATCAAAATTTGCCGCTACTAAACTGATTGCGGTCATTTGAAAATATTGAAATTAGAACTTTGGCCCATGCAAAGTACAGGTCAAAGAATTTTTTACCTATAGAAACTGTCTAAATGAATGTTTATAAGTCGCATGTCGGTTTATGAGTAGCATGCTTGCATCTGCCATATTAGTCATGTGTAGAATTATCAGTTAGTCCCTATGTGCCTCTAGTTAATTAGTGGCAATAGCTCTAATTAAGCACTCACCAAGCAACTGTTACAAGTGCGAATTTATGTTTATAATGATGAACAAATTTAAGCTTATGTGTGCATAAATTACTGTTTATATTCAAGTTTAAGGATATTTATTTTATTTCATTTTTTGGGTACCCTTGGAATGAGCCTTTAATAATAAATTACATAATATATTGGTCCCGCAGTAAAATTTATGTTAATTTGCAAAATCAATAAATACCTCACTTCTTGTTTTTTTCTAATGTTGAATATTATTTGTCAAGAAATTGTTTCTTAAAATCATTTTTCTTTTAGATGGAACGGCCAAGAGAGTGGTGGCTAAAAACCCAGTCGTTGAAATGGATGGTGATGAGATGACTCGCATCATTTGGTCCATGATCAAAGAGAAGCTTATTTTCCCTTATGTTAAGGTAAGTCAGTTAATATGGTTATATCAAGTTTGTTGATTACAAAAAAAAAACTTATATTCGCAAACAGCCAAATCAGAAACAACTGTCTGTAGCACACAGGTACAAATATCTTAAAAGTAAAGTATCTCTTTATTAGATAATTAAAAAGGATAAGAGAGGTTGTATTAATCAAGCATGAGCCACTTAATGTCCTATTCAGTAGAACCATACCCATTTAATATGAAAAAGTTAGATGATGAAAATGGTGCTCTCTGCCACATGGTATTTAAATTTGCTTCTGGGTTTTTGTGTATTACAGGTAAGACTCAATTGTATCCCAAAGCTTGCTTGTTTTTTTATAAGTTTTGCAGGTAATAAACATAATAAATCCTCCTTTTGCAACCTTTTTGTGAACAAAGGTACTTGTAGTTTTTCAAAGTTAGGATATTGAATTTTACATTTCTGCCAAATCATAGTGATCTTTATTTTCACTAAAATAAGGTAGACGGTGGATTGCTGCTGTCACTGATTAACTAAAGTTACTGTGAAAGGCATACAAAAGTCTGTATGAACTGCTAATTTTACTTATCACAGTTTTATTGTGCCAATGTTACCATTTACTACTTTTGTTATCATTTGTAACATACAGTCTTGCACACTGTTATCACACATAACTTTATCTCCAGCGTGTATTCAATTTTGTTAACTTACCTAGTGTGACTTTAGAAAATATTTAAACATGCATTTTGATGATGATGAATGACATCTTTAAACAATGTAAGTCAAGATAATAATTATAATGATGACGTTCATTGAGAAAAGCATGTCCTGAGTGCAAACGATCAGATGATTGATTGAGAAAAGACTTACTATATACATACATTGTCAAAATTACAGATATAAGATTTCATTAGCAAAATATTTAAATTGACAGATATTCAACTTTATATATTTGCAACATAGAGTTGATATATATCTACCAGCATTATAGAACTTTACACTATATCAATGGACTTATTCTTTCACTCTTTATTTATTATTAGGTATGTTTTGTTGGTGCAAATTATTTATTCAAAAGTGTTTTCTGTGGTAATAATATTTATGGTAATTACCAGTCAGTAAGGCGTTGGGGCTGACCGTAAACCATAGTATTGTCAGCCTCATCATCTTACTTAGAGCGTCATAATGCTCTGTGAGGCTGGCTGATTGCCTTTCCACATACTGTATTGTATAGCCTATTGAAGAGGTTCCCTCTATTGTGCACTGCAACGCATTTAGTTTAGAGAAAAGTATCCAAAAAAATGGCATGAGGTGTTTATATTTATTATAAATTATTTGTTTTCTTTAAATTTTGTATTCTGCATTTTGTTTTGTGGGCAGGGATGTGTTGTTCACACTCTCTTTCTATCTGTTTTTTATATGTGAAGACTTCTTATTGGTGGTCAGTACTTACAAATTTTAATCTTTTCTGTCAGTTGGAGACTTCCATAAAAAAATATAACGTATTTTTTTCCACAGTTAGACTGCTTGTACTATGACCTGGGTTTGCCTCACCGCGACCTTACTGAAGACCAGGTAACCATTGACGCGGCACACGCCATCCTCAAGCACAATGTGGGCATCAAGTGCGCCACCATCACTCCTGATGAGCAGAGAGTTGAAGGTATACCTCTTGAATTTCCGATATTGATATAATTGGTCTAGTAGGATGGCAGGATAAACTGGAAGTTATAATCTTAAAAAGATTTCTCATAAATAACAAAGAGAAGGAATTAACTTTATTGTGTGAATGCCTGGCTGTGGAATTCAATGCCGGAATCTCGTGCCCTGAATATTATAAAGTTCTTCTATCATGAACAACATCGACGTGATATTCCACAGGCCGGGTGGCAATATCGAATGTGTGTTTTCCCGCCCGGCTGTCCCGAATCAATTATTAAATCAAACATGTTACACGCTTGTTTGTATCCCTACAAGCAAGAGTGTAGCATGTTTGATAATAATTTGTATAACTTTACACTCTAACAATAAACCCATACATCATAATTACGAGTTAGGTATTATTTCACAGCTATCACACAAATTATGATAAGGCGGTACGTGAACAGCGGTAGTCCAAAAAAACCGTAATAAATGTTATAAAAAAAATATAATGCCTAACAATATTTGTAATGCTATAATCACTTATCATTATAATGTATTATGTTAGTACATTACATTAATATCAATTACGACGGCGACGATGCAAATGGCACGTGTAAGTCTTCGGAGAGTCTGCTCTCAGGCTGTGTTACTGTATAGGTCGAAGGTTAATTGAAGTCCCGCAATAACGTCAAATTATCGAATCATAGACAACACAAAAGGCAGATAAACTCTCTTTAGCTCATGACTTGACTACTCGTAATACTAGACCAGTGTCAATAACCCTTACATATCTATTCAACTGTTGTAGTGTATGTGAATTGTATATTAAATGCAATTAGCATACACAACACACATACTGAATTTTAATGGAAGGAATGGTGTGAAAAGTAAACTTTTTTTGTTTCTATTTTAGAGTTCAAGTTAAAAAAGATGTGGCTAAGTCCGAACGGGACTATTCGTAACATTCTGGGTGGTACTGTGTTCCGTGAGCCTATCCTTTGCCAAAGCATTCCAAGGGTTGTGCCAGGCTGGACCCAAGCCATGGTTATTGGCCGTCACGCACATGGAGATCAATACAAAGCACAAGATTTAGTCATACCGAAAGCTGGAAAGGTACTATTTTTTTTTATTTCTAGCATAACAATTATAAACATTGTGGAGAAGAGAGAAGATGTAGACTATCGATCGATCCGTATCGATCCCGCGTTTCCGCCGTGACTCGGAAAGTACGATAAGCCGTTAGTCCCGGCTGTCTTTTGTAGATCTTTGTCAGTCGTTACAGGCAGCTACTCACAGTACTTACGGGGTTGTGGAAGTTAGATAGCCTGTTGCTCCATATAAAATATTTGTATCTAACTGTTTCCGGTACGACTAGACCTCAAAATAGTAGGGAAAAGATTAAGGAGATGATGATTTAGTATTTTGTTATGCTTAATAAATGTTCTGTTTCCCAGGTGGAGTTAGTGTACACAGCAGAAGATGGAACAGTGGATAGGCGGCAGCTGTTCAACTTCAAGGGACCAGGTGTTGCCATGGCAATGTACAACACTGAGGAATCTATACGTGCCTTCGCTCATTCCAGCTTCCAGGTTTGAAAATATATGATTGTCTCTGGTCAGAGATGTAGATAAGATCGTTATTTGAACTCATTAACCCGGACTTCTTTATCAAAATTAAAAATAGTTTACATTATTGAAAGGTTATTCATTCGTTTTGTTTTCCAACTTGTTTGTTTTACTAACAACAAATCAAGAAAAATAAGAATGATGACGCACTAGGAGCAAACTATCGGACAGTTCAATTGTTCGGTCACCGCGACCTTGCTTCAACGAATCTTAATATGTATCGAACAGAACACGAACTTGCTTGGACTCTATACATTACTATTTGTACTCTTTAATTATTTGCATGCACGTCATAAATGCGTATTGTCTTTGATCAGGTGGCGTTACAGAAGAAATGGCCTTTGTATCTATCTACTAAGAACACTATTCTCAAGAAATATGACGGCCGTTTCAAGGATATTTTCGAAGAAATTTATCAAAGGTATTAAAAATACTTACTTACGTAATGTGTGGCCACTGATTTAGAGATTAAAAACCGCTTGGGATTTAGTCAACAAATCAGAGATTGTATCTAAGGTTGATGAATCAGTTGCAATAAGTCTTTTATCGTTGATTACCAGTGATTACAAGAAACAGTTTGAAGACGCGAAGATATGGTATGAACACCGGTTGATCGATGACATGGTGGCGCAGGCTATAAAGGGTTCCGGCGGGTTCGTTTGGGCCTGCAAGAACTACGACGGTGATGTGCAGTCTGATGTAGTTGCTCAGGTTTGTGGACAAATTACATTTATTTTCTCGACTTTAAAGCATGAAAATACGTATGTAGAGAAGTTTGTAAGGGCAAAATATTCATTACTATAACTAAGGCCAACTAGCAGCGATACGAAGGTCATTAACCTAAAGAACAACTGTGGCGTTGACAATCTAATATTTAGCTCTTTCCATCTTGTGCCTTTGTCGTAATGTCTCGTTCTCCCGGCAAAAACATGACAACGTTAAGACGGGTTCGCCAACATTCGGACGCCCATTTTAGATGGGGTTTTAGCATGGGTTTTGTTTACATTTGGTATCGCTTCTCGTTGGCCGTACTATACTTTGATTGGCCAAGCCTAGTAAAGAAGTTCAAACACCAGTTTAATTTATCACTCCAATTAAACAGCAACTCTATCCAGTTTTAGTTAGTTTGAGCCAGAATTCGGCATTTTGTTATCAAAGGACACTAAAAAACGTTTATCAAAAGAACTGTATTATAGTTTATTGTTGTTATTATCTTTGTACGCCACATATGTGTCAATTACTTTAATAACACACTTGTTGACCTGTTAGCCGATAAACGTAGAATTTATATACATTTTGTAAGAGTACAGTCAACGTAAAAAAAATATTGAAACAACTTCGAAAATGAAAGAGAATACGGCAGTTAAAGAGAGTAAGTTTTGCTTAGATAAAATGTTACACTCTATTTAGACCGATATTTACGAGTCTGACTGTACATTTACCATGATTTCAGGCACGTATCAGTTATCTGGTTTTCTAGAAAGGGCGATAAGCGGTAATACCCGTAAAGGGGTCATCACGCCAGACAAGTTCATTCGTACTGTCAAGGCTATACTTAAATTTATCGACGTCTTTAGTACCTTTAAACAGGTTTTCGCATTATATTGTGAATTGAGTTCAGTGTGTATTATTATCGCTGTCCATGTAAGTATTGTAAGACTACGAAAACTTTAAAACAGTTCCACGTAAACTATGTAAGTAGTTGATGTGGGTAATTTATAACTAACTACACCTGCTTGCGTAAATTGTATGTTCTATTTTAAATCCAGACATAATTCTTGTAAGAGAAAAAGTAGGGCAACGACGAATCTTGATGAATCATTCTATACAATATAAATGCTATCTTAGGCGTTGAACAGATGATAGACGATTTGTCCGTGACAGAAATAACCGCTGAAATGAATCATATACATTTGCCACTTGATTTTTAGGGTTCCGTACCTCTTTGTAAAGGAAAAATCGGAACCCTTATTGGATCACTTTGTTGTCCGTCTGTCAAGACCCTTTATCTTGAAAAAGCGTGGAGGTTTCGAGTTGAAATAAAAACCACATACTCATGTCTATGGTCCCTTTGTTCTGTGAAAAATCAACCCTCTAAGTCTACGCAGTGAAAAGATATGGCCGTCGCAAGTTGGTACGGAACCCTCCGTGCGCGTGTCCGAGTTGCTCTTGGCCAGATTTTTTATCCATTAGTTATTGCAAATTGATTGTTCTTACTCAAGTCTAAATATTCGTCTACAAATATTTCTCGAGTTCTCTAGGACCCTAAGCAGCTTCTGTTTTTTCATTTATGCAGGGTTACGGCTCCTTGGGCATGATGACCTCAGTCTTGATGTGCCCTGACGGTCGCACGGTGGAGTCGGAGGCTGCCCACGGCACGGTAACGCGCCACTACCGCATGCACCAGCAAGGCAAGCCCACGTCGACCAACCCCGTAGCTTCCATCTACGCGTGGACCCGAGGCCTGCTGCACCGCGCTAAGCTGGATGATACGCCCGATCTGGAGCGGTTCGCACTCGCGCTTGAAGATGTAAGTTGCATTTAGCTTTTGTAAAAGAATGGTCTGCGGCTCCCAAAAACCTCCCAAAAACATGTGTGCTCGCTGAAATATTTTGAACGCTGAGTTGAAAATACTTTAGCGCACTTTTTTTTTATTTAGTATTTGTGAATTCAGGCGTTTTTTTGTGGATGGGAAATCACCAAATTACTTTCCCCGCTTTGGGCGGGGCGGGGTGGAGTGTCGAGACTTTTACTGACTAAAATTCATCCATGTTCCATCTTTTGCCTTTTATGTTCCGGGGCCGCGGTACCTCTTTAAACAACCCGAAACCCCGGCAGGGGGAGGCCCTGGCAGGCCCCTCGGTGAACACAGGCGTTAGCTAGTCTTAAACTTATAGTGTGCACGTGTGTGCGCAGTTGGCCGGTTTTAGAAAGGCTTAAGATTCATAGATAAGAACATAAACAGTAGCATTTTATAAGTTCTAATAAAATATTAAAATGTCATCTGCGGACGTGAATGTACTCAGGGATCAAAATCGTATCGTGGGGAGTTAAGGAAAATATTTAAACATATTCGTCATATCTCTCTTTGTAATTAACAATTGCGCTTGACCTTGAACATAATATTATACGTATGTATGTTTTTTGCCTTCAGTAAATAAATATTGCTACGGCAAACTAACTTATATTTTGAAGATAAGATGTTTAATCAGACTATCTAAAACCAAAAAAGGTTTCCTTATCAGCACGAATCCCGTTTTCTTTTATCACATAGGTATTTGCAATTACGCAATTGATAATTTAACTCATTTAGGTATATTATATATTAATATCATAGTAGGCAATCATTAAGTTGGGGAAAATCTAATTTAGATAAGTTTGCAGTTGATCGATGTTTGAAATCAAATACAAATACGAGTTTTGCAAATATTGAACGTTGAAGGAGTTCCCAAAAACCTGAGTACCCAATTAAATGCGACTTGTTCAGTCGCGGTCGCGTAAAAGTGGCGAAACGAGAAGATCTTGTTTAAAGCAGGGTCGTTGACACTGTGTTGCGAACGATCGATACCTGCGGTTTTATTACAGAATAACTCAATACTCCTTGATATATTCAGTAACAAGTATTGGATCTCTTGCACCGTATTTCTGCAACTAATTAATTAGTATAGAGTGAACTAGGTTTTGTCCGCGGCTTCGCTCCAGGGGGCCTACTCTCTTTCTCCGAAACGTAACTTCGTTAACGAACGAAAGTCAAAAGTAGTTACGTTTGTAACCCTACTCTATATCATTTTGCGCGAATTAGAGTAGGTTTAGAAAATTTTAATGTCAAATAAACTTCGGACGTCCGAAAATTTCGAAATGAATGAAATGAAATGAAACTAACTAACTACTTTTGACAGGCCCCCTGTTACGTACGAAAATTAACCCTCGGGAACGTTTTAATTGTAGGTGACAGCAGGTATGACACTCGGGGCTAATATAGTTTTCCATGAGAGAGAATATTCGATATCGGATCAGAAGTTCTGAAGATTAACCCTCTACAACGGGCTGGTGTCCGTAACTCCACGTCTAAGGCGCGCATTTTGCGTACATTATTAATTAGTTTAGTTAACGTTTTCACTTAGTATACTCATAAAGTTGTTGAAGTGTTCTTCCTTGACAACAAAGCCGTTAAAAATCATTGTAGGTACACTGGTTTTGTGCTTATAATTATTTGAACTCTTGACATTTTTCCAAAAATATCCAAGGCTATTTTTTTCTTAGTACTTAACCAGCTTCGCGGCACGACAAAAAAATATAGATTTTATAATACCTACTGAGAACTATTATTTATCGACTTTGTTGGTTCATCTCTAATAATAATGTTACCTATAAAATAGAATAAAACAATGTCGCTTTTGGTGTCTATGTGGGCGCCTAGTACCTACTTCTAAACAGATTTTGATGCAGTTTTCATAATTATTGACAGAATTGATTCCAAAGAGCTTTAGGCGCGTCGCCCACACGACATGTAAAGAAAATCTCTCGCGTGACTCTGATGTGAGATTTTCTTTACAAATGTCGTGTGGGCGACGCGCCTTATAATTTTTGACAATCGACAAATCAGTCCATTGCGTATCCGTGTGTAGTAGGAGGGGCGGTTGGCTAGTGATAAGATAAAGAATTAAAACAGACTACAATATTAATAAATATTAATTGGTCAACGTGCCACTTGGCACCACATGCATCCAACAGACCCTAGGGAGAGTTAGGGACTTTATATCTTCTTTCCAAATAGAAGTTTAATATTCTAAACTGTTCAATTACTTCTACAGGCGTGCGTCGAGACTATCGACAGCGGTAAAATGACTAAAGACTTGGTGATCTGCATCCACGGACTCAAGAACACTAAAGAGGGCATGTTCCTACACACCGAAGACTTCCTCCTGGCCATCGCTGATCAACTTGAGCGTAAATTGACAAAATAAACTTGAATTTAGTACACTTTCGCTTAGTGGTGGAAGATAATTGTTTTTTTACATTGTCTTTTACTACCCGGCGCACTGGTAACTTGATAAGTAGCAATTGGTTTTTAGATATTTTTAAGTAATCAAACGGTTTATTTTTCAGGTAAGTTCAAGTGTATCCACCC
Organism: Ochropleura leucogaster; assembly: GCA_958449745.1. Taxonomy (NCBI): domain Eukaryota; kingdom Metazoa; phylum Arthropoda; class Insecta; order Lepidoptera; family Noctuidae; genus Ochropleura; species Ochropleura leucogaster. Next base: position 11,227,206 of record OY288203.1, on the reverse strand, counting down.
TAGCAAAACAATCTAAGAATTGACCCCAATTTTATATCTGTATTAAAAATATGTTGATTCCATGTACTTATTTGTTCTAGTATGAAAGAATAAAATTGTATTTGTATGCCTGTACTTGCAAAGTGGTGCTTATAAATGTGATAAATTAGTTATGTCCAGAGTTATTATCATATTGTGCTGGTTGTTGAGTACTTGTGTTACAACGAACCATAGACAATTATTAAAAACATGATTAAAGGTTTTACCGATTGTTTGGATGGTAAGAAATTCGCATTTCGCATGGTGGATCATGGCCCATTCCTCTCACGGAGAGGAAGCTTGTGGCCTGTACCCAGTGAACATTTTATACGCTTATTATGCTTTGCCATTTATGGTGACACATGACTGCTCAGTGAAATACGCATATTACTACTCTACATCACAATTCGACACAAAACAATTGCAAAATGCGATAAAAACTTTCTGGGTCAAAAAGTGCCTGTAAAAGTAAGTTTTGATACGGATTACATTGGTGTGACAGATATTGAGACTGATATAAGGCCATATTTGGGAATGGGTATTGAAATCTTAAAAAATACTCATGTCGAGAGGAAGAAAGATTGACTCAAATGGTGACGTTGTAACAGCAGGTGCAACCTAGTTTTTGATATTTTTTAAAATTACTTTCTTCAATTCAAACTATTAAGTATATATTTTTAGACTGGTTAAGACCACCCGCTGTTCTACCGCCAATTAGAGTTGATTCAATGTATGGGTAATGTTTATATCACTTTATTTTATAGTATATCACTATATTATTTTGTAGAAATGTTGTTTACCATTTTATGTCTTCTATAAGCTATGTATACATATTTTTGAAACAGCATGAGATTTACTGAGATAAAATAATTTAAAAATAACGAAATGAAATTGTATTATGTATTAACAACATATGTATTTCATAATTAAATCTAATTATTTTTATTTTCCTGTGTTTATTTTTTACATTCACACACTGTCTCTTATTCCCAGATGCCATGCCATACTACATTTCCTCATAAGTAGACATCATATATTACATGTACTGTTAAAATGCCAAAATATGCACTAAAAGGGAAAAATATGCAAATGGTAATACTATTTCTTTTATTTTTTATTTATTTTCGCAAAATACGCGCCTCAGACGTGGAGTTGCGGACAACCAGCCCGTTATACAATACAATTTCTTTTTCAAATTGACGACGATTTCTACAAAATATACAGATAAAATTATCAATGTAAATGTGTGAGAAATTATCAATGCAAACTAATTGAATCAGTGGCTCATGCCACTAAACTTATCTCCCTATAATATCTAGCCAGATAATCCATTGTTTTGATGCCACCAGCATTGAAACCAGTTCTACATGACACTAAAATATACAATTAAAACAACCAAATATAAAATAAGTATGTTTATTATGTCTTGGTTTATGTACTAAGATAATATTAATTTCAAATCAACATCTTTTACAACATCATACTTCACAAGTTTGGCGTATTTCTTTAAAAGCTTTCGCCAATAACACTTAACATCCTTATCAGTTAAATGATCCCAAATATGTTGGAATCCTCTGTTTGCTATCTCATTAGCTATGTCATCATTTTCTATGAAAAAGTTAACTAATTCCTTTATCTCCTTTTCTTTCGCTTTTGGGCTAATAGGCACATAGTGCACCCAAGGTTTTAAGGAGGGGTAAAAGAATTCGAGCCATTGATCACCAACGTGAAACACTAAAGATTTGCATAAGAATAAATGCTTGAATCTGAAGCTAGCAGCAACCCCTCTATAATTGAATAGATATTTGTATCTGCAATGTTCTTCAAAAGATATTTCTGATGCTGGTGGGGCATAAAGTGTGTCCTGAAATAAAACAAATGTTATAGATAGTTCAGCAAACAAAACATTAAATATTACAGTATAATGTACAGTTGCCAGTGTTATATACTTAGGGTCAAGGGTGGCCCAGTGCCTAAGGTCTCACTTCTCATGCACAAGTTCAAATTCGACTTTTCCAAATCATGTGTACTTTCTAGGTTTATCTTGGACAATAAAGGCATTTGTGAACATTGTGAGAAAACCTGGAGTTATTCTTTTTCAAGAAGAACCTGAACCTATATCAACATGAAATTCTAATTCAGAGAATCTTGAATATGACACTGTCTGCCACTGACAACACTGCAAAAGTAATTATGTCTGAAGTCACCGATCTGTCTTGAACAAGCATTGTGGTTAATGCTTGTGCCGTTTCTGTTGGAGAAGAGGTCAAGCAAGTAGAAGAAGTAGCCCAGCAGGAGGAGAACAATAGTTTGGTATTATTATTTTATAAGACATGTATGGGTTCTTTTAGCATGGTCACCATTGAAAGTTATCTGTTGTGCCAGAAATGGCAATTCTTTTTTAGCAGACCCAACACAACAATGTTGATGTGTCAACTTTTGCACCACTTCAACATGAGAATCAATCTAACTCAATAATAATTATGTAAGTAATGTACCATATCAGACTTCCAAGCTTGATTTTTAGTATACTGAGCATCAACAAGGTCAGGATCAGATCTAGAGAGTAGAATAAGAGCATCCCTTTCTTCACTTGTTCTCGATCCTCTGAAAAATCCTTTGCTTTCTTTCTTTTCCCATGGCCACCTGAAATTTAAGAGACAACCAATTACCTATAGCCAGCCAACTGCATGCTTATGACTTCAAGAACCATTATCTACAAGTTACTAACTTTTCAGCAGCTTCAGATATTGAGATTCTGTGTTTGTCCCATCTGCCTATGCCAGTAGGGTACAAGGATATAGCTGGACCACCTTCCCAGAAACTCCAGGCAGGATACATTATATCATAATAATCTCTTGTCTGAAAAAGATGTTATGAAGCTGTAATATGTAGGCAAATGAAGTACATGACTTTGTAGGGCAACTTATATCTTGCAGCATTATTCCTGTTTTTAAGATTTTAATCACATCATATTATAGTTCTACTGTTCCTGGACAACTTCCTGTCTTAATTGACATAGTAGAAAGCTTTGTTTAATAATAAATGTTTATCTCAGGACCTTACTGAAAGAAAATACTGGTGCTTTTGGATGGCTCCATGCTTGGTTGATTTGGGGCCAGTCTCTGGTATTCAGTGCTAGTTCTAAATCTGGTAATTTTGGTGCGAGAGCAGTCAGGTAGTGTTCTACTCCAGCACACCTTGCTGGAAAGTGGCATTCGTTTTCCCTGTACAGTTTGCCATCAATTATCTGAAAAATAAGAAGTAATTTTGATTTAGATAATATTAGAGATTTCTATTTAATTTGAAACTGTTATATGTATTATTTTCTACTATAAAATAGTGTTTGAAATTACCTGGTACTTGGTTGCTTTTGCCCGAGCTCTATCAAATAGCTCTTTGGTAATACCATCTTTAAATGGTGCCAGGTCCTGGTCAATCACTGAAGCATGACAACTACAATTCCCACTCTTACAAGGAACATAATAGTCAACAGCTAAGTTAATTTTCTCTTTCATGTTTATCGATCTGTCATTAGCTTCTGGAAGTTAAATAGGAAGTATCTAAACACGTGTTCTTAAGATATGAGATGGTCCTACATCCGATTCATTAACGATTCGCACGCCCCTTGGCGTACATGCATGTAAAAGCCTAACTAAACCTAGAAAGCGCATTTGGGTCGGCCTATTTTTCATATTCCATAGAGACACGAAGGACCAACCCATTAATTTACTGTTCTTACAAATAATTTATGAAAACTGGTTGTTTGCAGGAAAATTCCCCGAAAGGAAACCCATAACAGTAGTCTGACGTATCCTCACAACAATAATGACTTCTTGAGCCGGTAGAATCGAGATTTTCACCTAATATTGAGAGTTCAAAAGTTTGTAATAACCTTTGCTGTATTTGTTATGGCTATCGGAGCAGGATTTTTCATCTTTACTACAGAATTCTTCATTTGTATTAACAACAACAATAATACACAATAATGTATACAGATGACTGTTCATAATTAATTAACTAAAAATAAAAGAAAAACGACAACTATAATAATCGTTCTCAAAAGTAAACAAAAGAATAATAATTCTTGTGACAGCTGACAGTGACAGCGCGGGACGTGACAAATATTTTTTTTTTAAGAACGTTGCATTTTATGTTTGGATATTAATATTTTAAGCTACTATCGAAATAATATAATTAATCTAGAAATAAAAAATATTTTTTAAACGTTGGACCCTACGAATTTATCTTGTATCGTGGGTGCTTTTATAAACGAACATACACAAACAGCCAGAGCTGAAAAAACTATGTCATACAAATATTTCCGTGCCTACGGGGGTTAAATTACTCTCTAGACGCTAACTTTTTACAGGCCATCTTATCGTCCCGCATTGCAAACAAAGTCAAACGGCCTATTTTTAAACTTTCAGGCAAACTGGGTTTATAAAAATCTTGTACGACAGAATAATAAATAATCCTATAGATTAGTGTAATAAAAGCGCGTTTAAAAAAATCTTTGAATGTGGTTGTTTCTTTTTAAAAATAAAAGGCTTAAGGATTTACGGTAGGTAGTTTCCCTCCAGAGCCCGACTTATTTATCCAAACTGTATATAATATACTCACATTACATCCATTGAACAAGTAAGATGGTTGTTGACAATTTACACTACGAGCAAGAACCCTCCATCCATTAAGTTTTCGCATCGACAACAATTTTCAAAGAAAAAAAGCCTTATTCAGTAACGCTTGCTTGACGCACAACTCTCACAGAAATTCTTCTTAGTGCAAGTATTCGCCCACAACACGTATGCTCATAGCTTAGCGACAAAACTATTCGATATACACGCTCGCTGCTCGCAAACTAATTTGAAAGACTAACTAGTAGTTAAACTGGTTGGCTCTATTGGCTAATCCTCGCAGTGGGACAGGTGCCTTATCCTTTGTGCGATCTGTTTTATGGTGTCACAATGCAAATTTCAAGCAGGGACCAATTAATCAGGTTTAAAGGTTGGCCGGTTAAACCTATAACCAAATTTCACATTGACGGGTTGCAGATTTAATATGTAAGTATAGAAATGAACTCTGTGCGTTAACCAGTTAAAATAGGCTGGTATCGCTACGGATTATCCTATTCTGTATCTGGTTGCTAAATAATATTATCAGTCCGCCAACCACCGAACAAATAAAAACATCTCAGAGGGTAGATTGAATTTAATAATACAATTAAATTAGTGAATATACAGACATTTAAAGAAGCAAATAATGCAACAGTTACGATTTCAAAGTCAGTGAAAAGTTAAATGATGATTATTGTGAGAGAATCAAGCAGTTCTAAAGTATTATAGAATATGTAATAGAAAAGTTTAGATGCTTAAAGAATTGAGAAATATATAAAATAATCTTATGAGATCTTAATATTAAGGATTTACATGGCTTACTATAATAACAATCAACTGGGCTACAAGTATCTAAATACAATTGACAGTATAATTTTTAACATAAAGATTGAATTTAGAATACTATAATAAAAGCCAGTTTAGACCATTAAAGCTGTTTTTTGGTACACTTCGTCCAACAAACTCAAGAACATGCATTGACTTCAACAGTCCCTTTTTGAGTTTTTGTTCTAATTTGGACTCAGCTTTGGTCCATCATGGTATACCTTAAAACAGCTTTTACAGTGACTGTCAAATATTTAGTTGAATTCCCTGTCAGGGAACAGAGCTGGTGCAACCAGGGTCCAGATGTAGAGCCCCACACACAGCCAAGAGGATGTGATCTTAATCCACATTGATGCAACATTTTCCTTCGAAAGCTGCGAACTCGGGCTGAAAAAAAGAACATTTCGTTAATATTTTCCAGAGCTAGTAGCGTCACTAATACGGTAAGTTTGTTCTCTAATAATGATGAGTATATTATCTAATATATAAAATTCTCGTGTCACAGTTTTCGTTCCCATACTCCTCCGAAACGGCTGGACCGATTGAAACGAAATTTTGTGGACATATTGGGTAGGTCTGAGAATCGGCCAACATCTATTTTTTATACCCCTAAGTGAGCAGCGGGTGAAACCGCTGGGCACAGCTAGTCTAATATATAAAATTCTCGTGTCACAGTTTTCGTTGCCATACTCCTCCAAAACGGCTGGACCGATTTAAACGAAATTTTGTGTACATATCGGGTAGGTCTGAGAATCGGCCAACATCTATTTTTCATAGCTCTAAGTGAGCAGCGGGTGAAACCGCTGGGCACGGCTAGTCTAATTTATAAAATTCTCGTGTTACAATTTTCGTTCCCATACTCCTCCAAAACGGCTGAACCGATTTGAACGAAATTTTGTGTGCATATCGGGTAGGTCTGAGAATCGGCTAACATCTATTTTTCATACCCCTAACTGAGCAGCGGGTGAAACCGCTGGGCACAGCTAGTAATTATTATAATAATATCTGCGCCATGCGTTTTCCCCCGAGTAGACGGGGATTAAGTACGTTACTCCAGGTTTACATCACATTTAATCTAAATTCGTTTAGCTGTTTGAGCGTGAAAGAGTATCAAACATACAGAGTCACACAAACAACGCTTTTTAATATTAGTGTGATAGCAACATTATTCATCCTTACACATTAAATAACTGATTACATTATCTGTTAAGGGAACACTCCTTAGAGAGATTTATATAAAAAAGAACTGCGTCTCCTTATGCTCCTACCAGAGGGAAGTGAACCACACGGAACCTTAATAAGTACCCTATAGATTTCAATAATACAGGCTGCTGGATATCGCTGTCACAAGTTAGATATTTAGCTTGAGAAAGATTGAAAATACTTACTTGTACCAATTTGTGAGTGTCATCATGATGTAAAGTGAAGCCAGAGCAAACACGATATGGAAGAAGGTCCAGGAGTACGCGACGCCATCTTCTTCGTTGTCGAACACCTTTGTCTCCTGGACGCCCGCTTCGCCACCGTCAGCGCCCTCTATGGAATCATATCCTGCGCTCAGTGAGCATACCAACATGCATCGTTAACTATGTTGATCAAATACCATGTTAAGGTGCAATATAAGCGGTTAAGTGGAACAAAAAAGCGTAATAAATGAAATACGACACGTGGCATATTACTCAGATATCCAGAAGATTTTTTTAAGAACAAAATCTTGCAAAATACATCGAATATAACTAAGAACATAAACTGATATCTACTCAAGCTGTTTTCATGAATGCATTATGTAGATGTCCTTTGATCTAACAAATTGTCAATACCTACATTTATACAAAACCATTTAACCTGGCTTCTTCAATATAGGACTAGGTGACTTGGTTTGGGCTTCTGAAGAAACTGGCCCTAAGCATAGCATAAAGGAACATTTTCATCTTTACAAAGAAATAAAAGGGCATGGAATGATTACAAAAACGAATAACATGAACTCAATGAGATTAAACAGCAAATAATAATAATATGTTAGCAGATAATGAAAAGATACGTCAGGGTTCAGTGTTTGGCATGAAAGGTTTTTAGTATTTTAAGGCCAAGTGCACATGTGGTGTTACCTTCGTTAGCAATGAGCCCTCCTTGCCCTTACACAGCGCCACCGCCGCGCGATATGTCCGCAAGGAATGCACAGTATGCGTTAGTGTTACATAAAAAAGTAAAAAAAAAAACAAGTGACATCATTGTTTATGTTCCATTGAAGGTAATATAATAATTGTCGCAATTTAAACGCTAAAACAATTCGGTATAATGGAAATTATAATACGTGCTGTAATTCTGATTGAATATCTTGTTTCAAACTAAAAATACAAAACACATCTTTTAAAACATTTGACAAGCAACATTTAAAATTGAAATTAGAGAAAACGACTTAAAATTTGGTTGTTTTAAAACATGCAAACTTGTGCTTATATCAAGATCAGTTTTAACTAAATTGCGAAATATTCAACATAATTATAATAATAAAAAATAAGCTAGAGGACACACTGATAACGACGAAATAAATATCAAAACAATTTTGGCCAGTTTAAATAGTATGTGAGTAAGCGAATGTGAAACAATTAATTCTTACCCTGTTACTTTATTTCCTTTGCAATTAATGTTGTTTATACTTGCGATATAATAGTTTTAGTACGAGTTTAAAGGTATTATAAAGAAGGTTATATTCACCTGCGCTTCCTTCTTTAGCGAGGATATGCTCCGACATAGTGATTTTGGACGAGGATGACGCTGTTCGGATAGATGAATACAACACGCTGCACACCCAAATGACCAGCCCGATGATCGACTGCTTGTCGAAGGAGGACTGTTGAACATTCATAGATATTTATTGTCTATCCTCTATTTTTTTTAAATTTATTAAAGAGGTGATATTTTGGTTGAAATTAGAAAAGAAATAGTATAAGTGCTATTCAAACTACCTACTTACCAACAAGTACGATTATCTATAGTATTTTCTATAGTTAAAAGTGTATAGATTAAGAATGTGTAAATGATTCAATATAAAGTGATAAAAGATCCGTTAATACCATTTTACATACCCAATAAATATCTTCCTTTGATTCCTGGTTGAGCAAATTTAAAATAATACATATTATAGCTTACATAAATAAACATAGTAGTACATATTAAATACAATACGATCTTAGATGCATAATGCAAACAATATTAATAAATAACATTATAATATGCTATGAGGCAGTTTATTATGTGTTTTATTGTGTAAACTTGTTCTAGTTAAATTTGACGTCATTGGTAACTCTAGATTATTCTGTTTGTGTTAATTAGAAGTTTATGGAAACAAAATCGTTTGTTAAATTGTTTAAATAGTTTATTAGGATAGGATGTAGTGTCGTTAGTGTAATAATAGCAGCCGAGGAGCTCGTTGCTTAATATTAGCAGCCGCTAGGGTTGATCTTAAGGTTAAGCTGTGCTTGCCTAGGTTGGTCTGTGGATGAGTGACCACCAGTTACATACAGACTTTTCTCCATGCCTCAGTAAGCACGTTAAGCTGTTGGACCCGGCTGTCATTTGTAGATCTTTGACAGTCTTTACAGACAGTCAGTGTCCCGAAAGTCCGATAACACATTTCCTATAGCACGACAGTCGCATTGTACCTAAGCTGCGAACTGCTGCGAAATCAGTCAAACCGAAGCAGCGGCTTTACCCGAGCCAAGTCGGGAAAACGCATGTTACTGTTGTGTATCGATATACTTGAGCATAGTTATAAGACGTATTGTTTTGTACCAGCGTACGCGACCGAGCCCAGTCTCCAATTAAACGCGCTACACACCGCATACGCCTTTGATTTAACAGTTACCTAATCTTTTGAGAAGCAAGTAGAGCTTGTAAATGAACATAACTTGTTTGACAAACGTCTCGCTAGTAGTGTGAACAGTCGGCAATCAACCTTTAATATTTGTTTCTCTTCATCTTGAGCGAAGAAACAACCAATAGTTTTAGCAAGAGTTAGTTGTCAAAGTTACATAATGTCTTAAAAAAATTACAAGGTTCTGAACAAACGACTGGTACACAATACAAACCTCATTAGATCCAGGAACGCTGCTACACTCCTTAGAAGCATTGGAGAGAGCAGACCACGTCAGATACATGACGTACAGCGACACAACAGCCGACTGTAGCAGCCCGGAGCGCGGCTGATGCTCCTGCACTGACGGCAGGATCGAGATGCCGCTCGCGATCACCACGAGGATCAGATTTATGGAGATGAAGAACTTGGATAGCTCACATCCGCTTGACTGTGAATAAGATTTATGTTAGCAGGTAGCTTATTGATCTTGGCTTATTGGGTGTGTGTGTGTGTGTGCTTGGATTTGATAGCACGAAGGAATTGTCGAGAACCAATAAATTTGAATGTTTTGATTCATGACACACAGGGAAAACTGAGTAGGTATATATGGTGTTATCTGGATCAATATATTATGGACAACAAATACTTTAACGACCGACACCTATACTAAACCAGTTTATACAGATTCTCAACTACGGATGTAGATAGTACGATGAGAGATCCGCGTATAAAACGACTGTTTTTGGGTAGGCTGTCTACCCACTTAGCACTACAAAAGTAAGCAAAAAATAACAGTACCGTGTTGTATGGCTAACAAGCATTTTGGTATTAGTTATCTTTCTACACTGTACTAGTTAAGACATTGAAACATATTGAGTCTTTGATACCAAATGAAGCATGATATAATCATTATGTTATTTTTGCTTGTTTTCGTGTTCCATTAGTTCATAATAAATCTACAAAGAATATTTTCGAGAGCTTCGTAATGAAATGCGAAACTGCAGCAAATAAACTATAGTCTATACATTAGACAAATTACAGTTTTATTGTCCTTTTAACCCCTTGAAATAACTCTATTGCGTTTATGTAGTCATTTTTTCTTTACCTTAGTGTAATACACGTAAAGTAGGACGATGCCGATCAGGGCGAGAGCGTAGGCAGTAAGCATGGCCAACAGTAGAGCGGCATACCATCCGCGCGACTGTGACTCTTCATAGTTGGCTGAAATTCATGACTACACGTCAAATACTAACAATATTTGCTGGTTAGTGTACACCTCTGTGGAGTTTTTGGGAGTTATTGGCGCGATGTTCAGTATGTTATGCTACGTCAAAAGTATTGCTCTGTTGTTTGATCTCCTTTACTTTATTCATATTAACTAAAGTACGGCCAACGAGAAGCGATACCAAATGTAAACAAAACCCATGCTAAAACCCCATCTAAAATGGCCGCCCGAATGTTGGCGAACCCGTCTTAACGTTGTCATGTTTTTGCCGGGAGAACGAGACATTACGACAAAGGCACAAGATGGAAAGAGCTAAATATTAGATTGTCAACGCCACAGTTGTTCTTTAGGTTAATGACCTTTCGTATCGCTGCTAGTTGGCCTTAGTGTACCTACCATCATCATCATCATCAGTGAGCCAAAGCAGTTTCCCAGTTAAATTGAAGGCTCTCTTCATGTGATCGCCAAAATTTGAGTATTATACAAGAGTACAAATGTTATCAAACTAAATTTATAATGGCTACAGCAGCCCTGTAGTCATTTTGTACAAGTAACAAAATGAGATAATTGTCTCTCTCACTATGACACACTACAACAAGCTTCACACATACAGTTATATATTGTATTCTTCTAGGAAGATCTGTCATACTTATACTTTAATATAATACCTTTTGCATATATTTTTAGTGAGTCATTATTAAATGGGTTTTTTCCTCAATACAAATGGGACTGTACTATGTAATTTTCCCCTTTGCCTATGTTTATGATCTACTAGCAGCATCCCGCGCTGAGTAATCCAGGGTATAAGCTATCTAAATACCATCTAAATATGTTAAGCCCCTTGAGTGTGAAGGAGTAACAAACATTGACATACAAACTTTCTTCTTAATAATATTAGTATAATTTCATTCATATTAACTTCTAGTAGCATTTTTCCAAAAATACCTTGAATTTCCACTAGTTTTTTATCTAGAAAATTTTGTTATACTTACAAACCCATCTTTCAGCCCAAGTATGAGCGAAATCAATAATTAATATAAGTTGAATGACTATGAAGCAGAAGCCTCCGATCATGCCAAACACCATCCAAGTTGAAGCAAATTGTCCCTCCGGAATAAAGAAAGCGCCAATTATACCGCCAATTACAATCAAATACTTGATGCCCCAGAAGCTAAAATACAAAACGCACATAATGTATTTATCAACATAATACATAGGTAAACAATTATTATCAGTCATTCATATAAGCAGACTTGCTGATAAGCTGCAAATGTTCAAAACAAGTTGAGATGGAGATAAATACATACCCATTTTGAATGCCAGCTCGAGGATCTTTAGAGGACTTTACACCAAGTGTTATAAGAGCCATTAAAACAAAGAAGAGACATGCTGCAAAACATATTCTGAAATACAAAATGATGTGGGAATTAAAGGTCTATAACAGAAATAACAAATAAGAAAGAGAGTCAACTAAAACACCAAAAAATGAAGTCAAGTTGCTGTAGTCTTGTATCATGATAATATTAATGTTAAGGTCACATGGCAACATATTTCTGATGTAAATGCAATTAGACACATTATTTTCATTTGAACTTGTGAAGTTATATTTGTGGAAGTAATAGTAATGAAGGATTATAAAATCACCTGTAAACGGCCAAATAGCCAACAGCCTGGTCACAGTCCACTTTAAAGCTGCCCGGTATATAGTGTGTAGAGTTTTTACAAAATGGTACCTGGAACAAACATATTCATTTATGGAAAACTACTACTGAAAACTATATAAAATAAATGTTTGTGAACCATCTAATAATTACTATCATTTAATGGATGGTTCAGGGACATAAAAGAAAAAGAAAAATTAGTTACTTTGATTTTGAACTTATGGCTTCATCCAATTTTACTACAAGGTAAGCTGCCAGTAACTGTGATGAATTATTTTTTTATTCCGTTTGTCATTATTTGATGGTGGGTTATACCAGGAGACAGTATAGCAAACTTTTAGGATGGGTAAGGATGCCTGATTTGGCCTGACTATTTATACAGTTGCAAACTTGAACCCATAACAGGTAGAGATTTCCTTGATCTAGCCCAAAGCAAACACTAATATGAAGCCCCTTGGCATGATATTCCTCATCTTTTTTCCTACCAATACTGGGTAACTAACTACACTTTGAAAGATTCAAACAAAGCCAAAGATAGAGCTGCACAGCGAGCAGGTGAATAAAAATTTTGAGAAAGTTCATCACCTAAAAAGACGAAAACAAGCATACCTTTTTCATTTCGTCATGTAATCCAGGAGCCAGGGTGATACAGGCAGTCACCATTACAAGTAGCAGCATAATTGTGTACATGATACGGGTAGACGTGGAGTTGGCACATGACGGACATGCTGAGCAGCACAGGGAGCATGCTGTGCTTCCACAGCAGCATGCCAGCTGCAATACCAATATATTGTCTTAGCCATATACAACACAATGCTGCTACTCCTTCTTATTTAAAATCAATTAGTTTACAGGGAAGAATACTATAAAAAAATAATAGATAATACAGCTGAAGTTTTTCATATTCTGACCAGCCCATCCTGTGGCCTAAACAGTCACTTATAAGGTCACACTATGAAAAGTATTGTATTAAGTAAGATGTCTGAAACAATGTTCACTGTACTGAAATAAAGAATTTCATTATTTAGTTTTATTCAATTTATGTCATGATTGTGACCATTTTTTACTTATTAGAAACATTATTTATATCAAATTGATGATTAATTGTGAGTATTCTACTGAGTATGTAAAATATAATATAGTTTAATATCTATACATACTGTTTGATATGAGAACAGAAAATTACATTGTCAATTATTCAAGAACGTCCAACAATGTAATCACTTTAATAAAACAGGTTTATTTATGAAAAAAATTACAGTGCCACTATTGTTTCGTCATTCCTGTAGAGTTTAGATAGGTGTGTTAGGGATGAATTGTGATTGTAGACAAAAATAGAAGTTAACATTTGTTTTGCTTAGTAGTACTAAACAAAACAAAGGATTCTTCAAATAAACACCAAATCAATAAAATTGCACGAATTTATTGTTACAATTAAAAACAAAAATCACCTGAGCAGCTGAACAAAGACCCAACACTGCACCCATGCTTTACACTTTTTTAATAGCAAACCAATAAATTATTATCTTCTAGCCTCAATTTTAAAGTTATTTTTTCAAACTTTGCTAAGATCAAGGCAAAATCAATAGTTTCTTGTGCTTATAAATAAAAACATAGATCTTGAAAAACAAGCTCTATTGATTTGACATGATACGAGTTTTTTTGACATTTCTTCACCCAACCCTTCATATGTCAAAACAAATCGATTATGAAAATCGACATAACGCTAAAAGGACATGGAGTAAATAGCTTAGGAAAACATTTTTTTGCCATTTTACGGCAAGTGAAGTAAACTCATACTAGTTATACATAGTTATTACACAGAATGGGAGTTTGACAAAAACAGAGACATACATCAAATTTCTACAAACACAGTACATGAAACAAACTAAAAGCACTTATTTCAAGAAGACCATTACAGGCACTTTTGAATTTATAAAAACAAAAACATGCAGACACAGTCCCAGAAACAAAACATAATAACTTGTGAAAATACTGTAGATGCCCATTTCAAAGCGTAGATCTCTATGGAGAAGATTAGGCAAGAAACTCCAAGGACACTCTTTTAAATCAAAATATTTGGATGGATACATTGTTCATGTTGAGATTGTACACACATGTTAGAATGATATAGAAAAACGAACACATAAAGAGTGTCCAGAGAAAAAGCAAAACAAGAATTTAATTAATTAAAACAAACCGTGGCGGAAAAGAGATGACCAGTCAGGACTGGTAGCACCCGTTCACGAACATGATGCATATATCAGCCCTATTCAGCTCAACCATTTTGAAGGGAACTAAATGACCCGACACACATCAGCGAGACATTTAAGTGAGCATTATGGCAATTTCTCAACCACCAGTGCAGCTGTCGACTGTTACATTACATAATACTCACACATGGGCATTACAATTATACAATACTAGGTTTCGCCCGCGGTTTCGCTCGCGTTAAATTTGGTATAACACACCAAGCAGACCTGCAGTTTTTGCTCTTGCGCCTGATTGATTTGCAATAGCAACGCTAAGTTTTCCCTTTTCTTCCCTCGTTATCCCTCATATCATAAATAAAAATTAGCCTATGTCCGTCTCCTGGTTCCCAACTATATCTGTACCAAAATTCATCAAAATCGGTTTAGCCATTACAACGTGAAGAGGTAACAAAACCAACAAACTCACTTTCGCTTTTATAATATTAGTAAGGATTAGGAAATTAAGTCTTTACAACGCAAAGATAGTCTTACAATCTTCTGCAGCTGCCAATAACTTCCGATGCTGATCAATTAGTTTGCCCCTAGGGCTGTGGAACAGGACCAGCATTGAGCTAAACATTTATTTTCGTCCATTTATTGTTTTCTATACATATAATTAAATTAAATATGTATTTATTAAAAACAAAAAATAAAAAAAAACATTTATAACTGTAAAAATAGTTAGAGTAGCGATCAGGGCTCCAGAGAAATGAACCTACTAACAATACGAGCCGTGCCCAGGAGTACCGCTTTCTGTATCAAGCCCTTGATCCAGCCGCCTAACGAGAGCCTCTTCAGGTATCGGTCGAGGCTCTTGGCAATTAAGCCATGTGCAGATATGACTATCGGCACAATGATCGCTGAGTCCACATCCCACATGTCGACAACCTCGCGAGCCAAGAAAATATACTTGATTTGCTTATGTTTCTCGGCTTTCACGAGGTTCTCATCATTGCGCGCCAGACCGATCCACCACCACTATATCAGGCTTGTTGGCAACAATAGTCCTGTCAGTGATGATGGATCGATCCCAGTACAATGTGATATTGCCATGTTTGAGAACTTGGTCGGGCTCATACCTGTAGTACGGCACTTCCGATTCTACAAGGCTATATTTTAGAGCAAGTTGCTGATGAATAATCCTGGCTACAAGGTTGTGTCTATGCAAGTACTCTCCGTTAGCTTTACGAGAACCACCGGTGATAATGTGTCGGATTGATTCAAACATTTATATCATTATTGTAATGTAATTCCCCAACTTATAATATGTCTTCCTAACATAAACATCCACCATTGCCATAGATCATAACGATAAGTAGCCACTCATACTACTACTACTTCTAGTGAGATCTAGCTTTTAAAGGAGTCTGTAGATTTATTTTTTTGTTCTTTAGACTGTCTAGATTTTCAGTGTCATAGTGCCTAAATATTTTAGACACTGCTGCCGCCTCTCTTAAAATGTTCCAACAAAATGTTATTATGTACTGGGCATTGTTTTTCACATTTAACTTTTTGGTGCTCTTGTAATTTGGCGCCAAGAGCGACCATACATTGAGAAATTAGCGTGTATTTATACAATTGTTCTGCGACAACAAACAAAAAACCTAGTGGCTCAACCAATGAGTGGTATTTCATTCGTCGTTTAATAACATTATTTTTGGTTAATGCTAATTCTGAACATAGTTTGTTGAGAATAAGTAATTGAATCAACTCCTATAGTTTGTTATGTTTTATTATCTACAAAAATATGATGATTTGGAAATTTTGTAGGTATATGCAATCGTATGGCATACAGCACACACAACTCGCACAACAAATCAACAAGCTTATAATTTTATTATTTTTCATAAAACAGAAGGGCTACTATGATATCTTATAGCAATTCTTATTCCACTGAGTGAAAGAGATGGTGCTAGACACCCTGTATAGCTCTGTCTCTTTCCCTCAGCGGAATAAGAATTGCTTTAAGAGGTCATAGTAGGGCTACAGTTCTAAAATTTTGACCATGTTTTTTTTATATAAAAGTAGATAGGTATTTGGAGTTACGTATAAACTAAAAGTAATGTTGTGTTTTTTTTTGTAAGCGTAAGAAGTATTTTGGAATTGTACGTGAATAAAAAGTTCTCGTTAAGATTGGCGAAACACCATTGTCTTGCAAATTTGTAGTGGCAGATCGCTTTATTGCACAATTAACCATTTTTAAAGAGTACGGATTTCTCGTACATGAGATGACACATCCAACACACACCAAAGTTGGTAGAAGTGTGAATGCGGCTTTCCCAGCTCTAGAGGCCATTTCAGGCCATTTACTCTGAGGATTGCTCAATTGAATTTCGATAATATATTTTAACTCGATGTTCGCCTCCTTGTTTTAGTCGATTATGGCATTAACATCAGTTATTTTACTTATTACCAGGACTAAAAAGTATTACTGCTCTCCTCTCGAAAGTATGTACCTACCTTCCAGAGTTTCGGAAAAAAATACAATTCAGTGAATACCTAGAGGTTTCTTTTTACTTTTGAAAATTTTAAAACCTAATTATCTTCATGATTTTATCGGCGTCCTGAGTTCCTGACATCATGGATGCTGACTGCCGAACAGAAAAACCAAGTAAGTTTGTTATTTTAATTTGTTTTCTGTTTTCTGCTTTTATTGCTTGACCAACTGCTTACCTACCATAATAACTATTTGCTTGCTTTTAAACAAAATGCTCAAAACAAATGTTTATTAACTGGTAAGTATGAATCTTTGATTCAAGCAAAATATTTGTAATCAGTCGTTATGTGCGCGGCACGATGCGTATTTTATCCATTCTCTTATCCACGGTCCTTAGGTACCTTCAGGTGTAGGGTCGGGTGTCTCACAGTGAACCAGGCAGCTACATTTAACCACCGCCAAATCTCGAAAATGTGACATTGTCAAATCGCGCTAATATGAGTGAAACAGAGGTATTTATGTTCCGTTCCTGCCCACTAGTTTGCGTGGCGATCGCATGCAAAGTGTTTGTGTGAGGAGCTTTTGAAAGCAAACTGACTCAAAAAGTAAGTATTTTTTTCCGTTGTCATTCTTTTTTAACTTTCTTCGTTTAGATAATATCGACCTTATTTATATATTTACTGTTTTATACGGTTATTAAGGAATTAAAAACGCTATAATTCGTGTTTTTACGAGATTGATTTACCTGTAAAATTTTGAGTTTAGTTAACAAAACGTGGTGTGTCTCACAGTGAGCCACCTAAGAGTGGTACACATTGAACCATGGT
Source organism: Ochropleura leucogaster (assembly GCA_958449745.1). Taxonomy (NCBI): domain Eukaryota; kingdom Metazoa; phylum Arthropoda; class Insecta; order Lepidoptera; family Noctuidae; genus Ochropleura; species Ochropleura leucogaster. The sequence goes on along the minus strand of OY288203.1, from coordinate 11,209,486 downwards.
TCATTGTATACAGCCCAGTCGTTAAATGAGTGTGATTTTTACAATTATTTTAATTTTATAGTATGGCGCGAAGCAAAGTGATGATAATAAAAGAGCGAGCTAAAAAAACCATTCGGCTTTCAGAAAAAGTTAAAATAAAAGCCCTAAAGAAAAAGGTAGATAGAGATGAATCTACTTCTGAAGAAGAACTTGAAACGGTGACAATGGTAGAAGACAGCGATACTGAAATTAGTAAGATAGATGAGTCCGAAGATGAAGAAGAAATGTTTGTAAGAGGAAATTTCGATAAATTGACCCGTAATCCCCTTGAAGATGACTATGTTCTCGTGTTTTTTGTTTAAAGTTTGTTTCTATAGTCATAGTTATTTGAAGGTAAAACCTATTAAAAAGTTATTTTTATTATTACTGTTTTTTATTATTATTACAAAGTATTTGTTTTATAAATTGAACTAGAAGACATAGTAAATAAGGTGGCTCAATGTGGACCATGCCCTGGTTAAATGTGTACCACCGGTAGTACCCATTGAACCAAAAATCATTTTTCATAAAAACCTGTTTTACACTGAAACTAAAAGAAATATGATAAATTAATGTTTTACAAAATTGAAGCTAAATAAATATGCTTACTATATACAAAAAATTAGAGGCATTGATTGAAAATCCAGCCCACTATGAGACTTTGAAATTTACCTGGTTCAATGTGAGACAACTTACCCTACTGTGTCTAAAAACTTTTTACTACTACTAGTTAGTAAAGTTTTCACCAGAAAAACAGTTTGAGAAGAATTTTATAATTGCCTGCAAATGATAGTTGTACATATTTCTTGTGATGTCTGTTTGAAAGTGGGGTAGTTAGGAAGAAACTACTTACTAGATGACACAACCCGGAAAAGGAGTTTTTGACGATAGGTACTGCACATAATTTATGTTTCACATGCCTGTTACATAATTTCGCTTCATAGATTATAAGGTATATTGTTTAATTTATATTTATTATCCTGCCTAAGAGACATGCACTAAAACAATTTGTTAGTTATTGTTCAACATTACTTCAATATAGAAGGTACCTGTCTATGTTTTTCCATTTTTTTTTTCAATATAGGTAGGTAGTATGTGTACCAGTTTCTGAGAGACCTTTAACCTTTTCACAGACTTTAATATCACTTGTAGTATAACTTCCATTGAAGTCTGTGGCAGTTATAAATATATTCTTGTTTTCTATTTATTTAATAAAAACACAATGTTGTGTTATAGCAATATTTTTGGATTTAGCCTTTAAATCCTCATTTTTTATCTTGCATGTCTAATGGTAAAATATGGTGAAATCCAACTGTATACTGTCATAAACTTATATATATAAATATATATAACAATTAGAACATTAAATGTACCAACCCATATTTGCAAGTAAATGATTTGACTTAGACTTTGAAGGAATTTAAGGCTTTTTCTTGCAGTAAGTCTTGCATGTAAAAATAGGATGGGATAAAAAAAGAATGCCACTCTGATTCTAATAATTGAAATATATTTTTTCAAGACACACAAAATTCATACTAAACTTATTGAGGTATATTCAGGCAAATAGTCTACTTGAAGTAGCACATAATAAAATAATAACATTTTTTAATATATATTTCATTTAACTGTGTAACATTCATTTTGTTGAGTAGATAGGTATATGTATAGATAGGTACAATACTTCACAGTCAAATATGTTCGCTATGAAATGCAATATTATACATTATAGATAGAGAGCTCAAAGTGCGGTATAATAAGGCTGTTAAGTTTTGTGATGTACATAATTCTTCCTGTTTCAATTTATATTACAAGATTATTTTCAACACAATAACGAAAACGTTTCATAATAAAATTGTAACAACTGATTATCATTGAATCAATGTGGAACACATTCTGGACCTTCACATTAGAGACGATATAAAATAACATTGATCTAATCTACAACGATCTCAGGTAAATATAACATGCTCTGCTCACATTCAACATTATAGTTATAAATAATAATTTAGAAAATAATAAATAAAATTATTAATATCACAGTAGAAGCCTGCCAGCTAGTTTTTACCAAAAACATATTTTGTTGTGGAAAAATAAATCATAGAAACCAAGTTTTTAGGCAGATATAGAAAGGTAACGTCGGAAAATAATAAACCAGAGCTGACAGTTTCGGTAAAAACTGCTGTGATATTGACAACTGAATACGAAAATATAATATCTATCGAGAGAAATCAACACATTTGATCATGTTGCGACCTTAAAACTACTGGTAACCATTAATAACGACGTATCGATGCATCCACCGGCTCTTAACAAGAAACTAGATACCTACTTGCATCATGATTCCGAAACTTATATAATATTGATATTTAAATTTGATACATACTGGCTTAACAATTGCATAAGTAACTTCCTGTAATGTAGATTAATATAAAACCACAAACAAAAAGTACTAACTCTCACTGCTTCTATTTAATTTTATATGTTGCGTCTATTTACGCATATTCCACATTGGAATGTACTAATTGTTTTTTTACCATTCAAAAGAACTGTTCGAAACTGCCACAGGACTTGTATCGATTTTGGCGTCCAAGCGAAAAGCGTAGTTAAGTGTTGCAATGTTCGTGTTTCTGAGTTTTTTGAGATTATCTACATTTTTTCAAACTTCCAGAAACAAGTTTGAGTGAACCGACAAACGCTCAGTTGTTACACTCACAACGTGTTTGAATCTACCCTCTTTTTTTCGTGGTTTAAGAATACCGTTGCTGGACGATTTACAAAACTGGCGTAGGTACTACATATAACCCAAAATTATAAATAAAACGTTATGTACTTAATTATTACATAGCATAGTTGTTTGCAATCATGATTAAATAACAGATGTATATATGTGTGCTATTTACTAGTTAATCATTTAATGTTGGGTCCTATATTCATGGGAAACTAAAAAAACATAGCATTGCGTTGTTGCTACAAATGCATTTGCTATTTCAAAATATTTTGTTGGAAATATCCCATCACATCCAATGTTCAAAAAAAGATCTGTAGCAATGTTGAGCTTTCGGTTTACCATGAGTATGGTCCAAAAAGGCTTGTTTTGATCAGTAAGCCAAAAATATTTCGTTAAAGTGATACTTAACATCTAGTACCTAGTCAGTGATGTCCGCACAACATGCATACGATAAATATTGAAACAAATTGCACTTAATCAAGGGCGTCCAATTTGATTTCTGTTACGTACTCTGGCGACATAGGAGTAACAGATGCATACTTAATTTTTTAATTGGTTTTAACATAGAATCGGTGTTTTTCTGTAATCTGTTCTTTGAAAACGGGTATTTTAACTGTAAATTACAAATGACTACAGCTAATGACGTGAATTCTAGTTATCGTTGTCGGCTATTTGTATTGTATACTAAGACAGTGCGTGGTAGCTAAATATCAGACACGTCAAAAAAATATCTTTATGCAAAAAGTACTTCATTCGGTACCTATAAAAACAGGAGACATATTTTCATAAACTATAATTGCCCACATACAAATAATATTATATTCATTGGAATAGCAAAATACATAAAGGGTACATTCAATCAAATATGTAAGTTATAAAGAATAATTAAAATGATTCGCAATTAAACAATTTACAATAATAATATTATAATGTATGGTAAACATATGAAGTAATAATGACGTAAATCTATGATAAACATACTATTAATGTTAATAGGTGTAGATAAAAATACATGCTAGATAGGTAGGTACCATAAGAATAACTGAAAATTATTTTACAACAAAGGGAACTAAACATATGAAAAAGTGTGAAGTAATTTAATTTCACGAATATACTATTTAGAATAAAGATTATACAATATATTTAAGTAAATATGCTACTCAACTAGAAGGTAGGTACAACTTGGTTATTAAAATGTTGTTAACATAAATATCGTCACATTCATAGGATTATAAGTACCGATAGCACTAAAATTACGTTGTTCACGTTTGTACCAGGTACTTATTACTTTAGACCTTATTAATTTTTGAATTTTACATATTTACATAAATGATTACTGTAGTTACTAGAACACATGAGTAATTATTAAAAACAATTTTTGGAGAGTAGTACACTAGGTGCTTGTCTGGAAGAATCAACGTCGTTTATTAGTTTGCCCTTAAACTATTTAGGTGATCACGTGCCTAGTTTGGGCCAGTTCTCATTTATAACAGCCTGACTGTTAGTGATACGTATTTATTTACTCTGTAGGGACAGGTAATAATTTGGTTTTACATACATATCTGCAATATTAAGAACAACATGTCGAGTAAAACAAACAATAGGGATGTGCCTGATGGGCAGATAGTTTATCAGCAGGTGGTAGTAAATAATGTTTGGAGCTAAACTAGCGGTCTACCTATGTCACACGAAACATGCTTTCAAGAGTTATATTGTAAAGATAAGACTTAGTACGACGTAGACGTGTGAACATCCAAAAACAAATATGCTAAAAACTGTTTCAATTATGCTTTTTTTGTACTGATATGTAGTTTCTTGTTAGTATTATGACTTTGGTGTTAAGTGCATACAAAATTGAGCAAAAATTTTGGCTAAATAAATTATTTAATTACGTAAAAATATTTACAAATCACTTAGGAATTAAAAAATAAAGTGTCTTCTTTTAAAATAATAAAAAAACTACTATAATTTATGTAAAATAAGAAATGATCTATGAAATATATAAAAACCGTAAATCTAGTAGCTTCGAAAATAAATTGAGATCGGCATCGTATTTATGCATGAATATGAAACTAGCATGCCATGTGGCGTTCTGTCGACTTCATCAGTGTATAAAGTTGCAGTGTCTATGTCGATCACTATTACTTAGAGCCTACAAATCACACATTTTTTAGCTTAACCTCCGTAAGCATGTGAAGTCACAAAAACTTCAAATTTATAAACAAAAGAATATAGTTTTTTTTTGTTCAGGATTACAGCATAATTTATTACAACAGCTTCAAATTTCAAGCCTAAAACCATGTCTAAAAGTAGTAGCCACGAAAGAACTATTGAATAGTATTCCATAATCATTTAGATGTAAGCGATCATCGATCGTAGTAAATAGCGGAAATTATTTACAAATACATATTTACTGCTGTGAAATAACAAATATTAACTAAATATACGTAATACGTTTATTGTACCTAACATTATTAAATACTATTATTATGACTTCAACTTAAAATATAACTAAGACCTATGTATTTAAAACCTAAGCTGCAGTTATATTCTAGATCCTTACAATATGGCAGTTGTCAAATCGCTAGCTGAGTTGTTGCTTACGACTACAGTGATCTTTTGGTTTGAAAAGCGCGGAAATTCATTGCGTCGAGCGTTGTTGTTTTGCTATAACATTATGACAACTTCATGATGCTTTATCACAACCAATATTGCAATGAAATGTATATTTGGTAAAATTTACAGGTACATCATGTAAAATAATATTATGATAGCACGATATCCAAATATATTAGTAATAGTGAATTTAAGCACCTGTAAGATATTTAAAAAAGAAAATTGGCAAGATGTGGTATCTAGTATGATACATGGCCTTCGATCCAATGTGTAATAAAACGTAATAGCATCCATATAATAATGACATTATCATATGTGCCGATTCTACTTAAGGATTACTTGTTTATATCTCCTGAAGCAAAAAGATTGTAATTATATACAATATTAATGATGCAGGAAAAGAAAATTTTGGCAAACAATCTGAAAAGATTGCGAATATTTTTTTGTATCTTATTTTGAGTGTGCGATAAAAATGCATGTTACTGTAAGTTTTCAACTATTAATTTGTTATATGGATGACTGGGTTATATAGGTACAGGTATATTTAAACCACAAATTGTCAAAAATCTTGCAATATCGCTTATCTATTTGTATGATCAGATCTAGTTAAATTTGATATAATTTTGAATTGATGAGATTAAGGATTTTATTATTCACTTGTCTTACGTATAACGATAATAACTTTGATATCGGTATTCGTTATTTTATAACTTGTAAATAACTGACAGGCATAGAACCTGGTACATTTTTATCTGAAATGTGCGTTATTTGTATCAGCACCGATATAATTAGATAGCTCATAGTGCATACTAATTAACGCATGAACACATTACGTGTATAATAGTCTAATATTGATTTCACAGTGATTGTTTCATCTACGATTGGCACATTTAAAATATTACATACCTATGGTTGTATAACCAGGAGTATTGACAAACTTAGTACTGTTTTCTTTCTAATAAAAGCATTTTGTGATTTGTTAATACTTATAACAACATTTTATACCAAATAGCCTTGGTAACCATCAAACCAAAAAATCGTAATCACGTAGTGATGTATGCAGGGACGAAACAAAACTTATCGCGGTTCTTGTAATTAATTACTGTGCCTAATTACTATCTACATTTTATAAACTCGTTATTACGAAGCCGTACAAAAGTTTTCGATTTAAACAATCACATTAAGTAACAATAATAATATTTTAATAATTATACTTTTATCTATGTACACATCCAAACATTGCTTTCAATTTTTAAATAGGTAGATACAGAATAATATCTTTTATATAATTCACTATATTATAATTATTATTTACACATTTAATCAGTAATACTTAAAAGTAATATTGCAGCTCGCAATCGCTTTTTCCTTCAATCTCCCACAGCTCTGCGCCTTTTACACATTTCCCTTCTTATCTGTACGTGTAGATGTTTTAAAGTCACATTAGATTCTATGGGTTCTTGCTTAATCATATTATCTGATCTTTTAAGTATAATAAATATGAAATTCTCATCTCAAGTTTCTCCGACGACGTTAATATTAGGCCTCAGCTACTGGCGTATATGAACATCGTGTTCTAATGAACTTCATGTTTCAAGATTGTGTGCATTTGTTTCAACAATATGTACAGTGTGATGTTACCTTCATATATTTTCTTTTCCTGGAAGTCCGTCTATCATATCTTTCCGTGTGCTCACCATGTAGTTTTCAAATGGCAGCGCGTAGGCGCCATCGACGATACCAAAATAGCAAGCTTTTGCGCCGCATAGTGCGCGAGCATCTCTTGAGTATTGTCTCCTTGTTCTAGTAGGACCATCTTTGTATACAACACAGATATGTTCATAAAAATTTAAGTCTAAACATGTTAGTAGTCTTTTCGTCGAATCTGAGATAACTTACGAGGCTAATTCATATATTATAATTTATATTTCATTATTATTTACTAAGTCAGTCAATATACATTTCATATTTAGTGATTAGTATCACTGAAGTATTTTCGACAGCATATCGTCGAACTATCAGAGCATACTCGGTGCATGGTAGAAATAGTGCAAAAACATTATCCTGAACGTGTGGTCGATTAACAATCGATACGGCACATTCGAAAATGTGGACGGAATTGACTGACCTTTCTCAATTAATTCTGATAAAATAAAATGTGAGTAGTAATTAATTGTTTAAGAAACCATAGTATCAATCTGTACATTAAATTAAGCCAAAAGTTTCATGTAAATCTGATCAGATACAAATGAAATATTAGTCAACACGTAGGAAAATATTTTCACACTATTTATCTCAGTCTAATCTTACAGTTACTTAATGCTAATATTCACAGTCTCCGCCCGAGAGCGTCACACAATTTTGCATTCCACATGTACGTCACAATTAAGGCGAATCTACTGCGCTACAAAAATACGTGGGCAATGTCCATTATGTAGTCAAAACACGAGCCACATATAAAGAGCAAAAATATGTCTCCTTTAATTTTTTATCCAATATATGTAAATTCAATCTGTCTCTGCTTATATTAAATAAAAACTTTCATACATAATATATATTTCCTTATAACTAATTAAATCACGACTTCCACACGGAATAGTTCTCGCCTACCGCGATTGATTAAAATGTCTCATTTTAATTTTGGTTGAATATTACATTAATCTGCTCTGCATTCACTTGAGTTGCACTGCCCGCGCATATGCGTGCGAGCGACGCGAACGCTAGTCGCCGAAACGCGTGCATGCTTTTTTCCATTTGCACTGAGTACACCAGAGATCGCGTTGGTCCATACCATATACCTTACGACACTTTTTGTTGTCTGAACGCGGCCGTCTTCCGGGACTGCCTGGTGAGCCGCCTGCTGCTGATAACCGCATATGTTTCTGAAAACATTTATTTTTTTAATTTTCATTTCGAAAAAATATGAGGTACAGATATCTCACAGAATTTGTAAAAATGCTAACCGGTGAATGTGAGTTGGCCCAGTGATGCGTTATGGGAATACTTATTGGCCGAGCGTTCCCATTCTGCATAGTAGATAGTAGTCCTTGCCTGAAATTATTATGATAAAATAGATATTAGATAAATATCAGAAAAAAAAATTAAGTACTTAAATGTTTAAAAAAAAAGATTCTTACCTAAAAGAGCCTACTAGCTGGCGTTGATACTCAGGATCCTCGTGCGGTGGGCGGCACATGTCTCGGTGGGAGAGTGTGGGTGGCGGTGCCGGGGCTGCCACCTCCCGCTCTGTATAGTAGAACTCTTCTTCATGGTCACTATCGCCTTCTTTCTTTGGTCTGCAACGTGATAAATCGAAATATAGGATTTGATAAAATATCTCGAAAGTAACGGCATTTAAATGAAATTAAATGTTCACAAAGGAGTTCATTCAAAATGAGACAGTTGCGTTACGTGATCAATTCGTATTGTAGATGTGTGCATGAAATGTAAAATAAAATTATTTGTAATGTTCAAAACACAGGGCAGCGTTATGTAAGTAGCAGGCTGCGGGCGTTGGCAAGTGGCCTTGCGCGCGCGGGCGCGGGTACGGGCGGGACTGTTAGTAGCAACCTTGTCGCGAAGCCTCGCTGCTTCCGGGTCACCAAGGGCCGGCCTTTCAGTGTTCTCTAACTACTTTATGCTAACTACACTGTTGTAAGCCTCAAGGTCAAAGTCAACCTTTTTATATTTTAATAATAGATCTCATATTAAGCAACTTCATTAACTTAAATAAAATAATTGGTATGGTTGTATATTTTTTTCAAAGTTTTTGAATTTGCGAGATAAATTTCCCAATAAAATACACCATAATTGCCTCAGTATGCGTACATATTGTACGAATCAGTATTCGATATTTACTTAACGTTGCCTAACAACGAATGAGTAGGTACAATTCCATCTATGCTTTCTCTATTGAATCAGGAAGCAAGATGTTTGTTAGCGACGCATTCAGACTGTAACCTTGCCAGCTGGCTTGTTGGCATTGCGCAATTATTATTGCACCTAGCACGTGTATTAGCTGCTGCACGTGACCTTTATGCACGTGACTATTGCATTATGTTATTTGTGAGTTAATTTAGCAATTGCCTACTATGAGTAGATTAAGATATGTATTTGATATTACATCTAAATTCAATACACAACGTCCATAGCAATGTACTGCAAAAGAACCAGATAAAAACCTTAGATACTAACCCCAAATGTGTATTTCTGATGTGTGCCTCAATAGCTGAGCAAGTAGTTGTGCTGAATGTGCATCCTCGCCAGGTACACACAAACATGACACTATTCATCTGTAACAAAAAGATAATTTCACTTAGCATGCATAAAGGTGGGTACCCTGTGTATGTATGTAATGTATTCTAGTGTGTAGTGTTATTAGATGGGCTATACAGCGAAGAAATTATGAATCCACGTTAAAAAATGATAAACCGCTGGAATTTGATCAGTAGATAGGTAGAATCGAGCGATGATGTAGCGGAGACGGAAGCAACTCTAGGTCGTGGCCTTGCGAATACAGCGCGTCGCGCCGCTGGGCGCCCTCTTGTACCGCTACCAGTAAGCGCTATGCTCCATTCTAAGCGTGACTACATCACGTATTGTTAGGAAATATTTGCTCTATTTGCGACTCTTATGTGACTGCACTTAAATTTTAGCTATTGTGTTTGCATTGAGCATGAGTTATTCTAAAATAGTTCTTTCTATTTTTATTGTGATATTCACGCATTCAGACCAGTCCTCTTTGCCGAAGCTCATATTTTTTACATTAATTGCCTTTTTTTACTGTTGGAAGCTTGAGTATCTGTTTGCATAGATCGTAATTTGTACCACTGTTGTGATGTCACTGCTACATATTGGGGTAAAACTGATAAAGTAGTAGCCCTACGTTGGTGAGCTGTGACGAGGCCTACGCAGGGTCGCAGTTGGCGTGCCTTGCCAAAGTTTCTGCATCGACCTTCTGCTCAATGCCACATTATTTCGACTTCATATACATTCATACGTTACAACACACTGTTGGTTTGCAGTTTAGTTATTCAACTTGCTTCATAAAGGTTAGCTATTATTCCAACTGACACAAAATGCAAATAAACTAGTATTATTTGAAAAAAGACTAAATTAGATTTGACAGATTATATTCCTCTTCTACCCCTCTTTGGCTTGTTTAAGTTAGTCTGCATAATGACATATTTTGATTATTATTTAATAATAGCCACTTGGATAAAAGGTTTAAGGTCTACTAATGCGGCGCCAGATCTGGCAACGAGGCTATATTAAGTGCAATCAAATGTAGGTTAGGTCACGGGGGAACGAGGTAGAGGGGCGCAGTAGTCCGGAGAGTAGAGGGGGGGGGGGTGAGGTTGCGTCCGCGAACTGGGTCGAAGCACCAGGGCCAAGGGTGGTATATGAAGGTTGCGCTTCTTTGTCTTATTTAAAGACAATTTTATAGGAGGCAAATCGATCGAAAGTATTTTTATCGTATCCAATTATTCTTTCTTATCAATGTCATTTTAATTTTAATTCAGGGTTCAACAAAGAAAGCACAAATTTAGGGAGGTATTTTTTGTTTACTTTTACGTGATAAATATATACCGCATTTCTAAATGTTTAAAACATAATGAAGAAAACTGTAAAAATATTTTAGATAATTTTTCTTACAAGAGTATTATGTTTCCGTAAATTAATAGTATTCTTCCTTAAGGTATTGAACTAATCAGAAACGCCTTCACCTTTGTAACTCTAACCCCCGTAGGTCTCTTAGAAATATTATACTTATTATAGATAAACAAGATTCAAAGTGACGGTTTATAATACGATAATTTGTTATTACAGTAAAAGATTGACACTATACAAGATAAACTGTCAGTTGTGTTCAATATTTTAATGATCAGAAAAGGGTAATATGAACTAATCCATAAGATTCTTATGTTGGCAGAGCAAATAGTTTATTTTAATATTGCTTCACCTTCCCTTGGTGCGGGTCGAGGGGAGCGTGGATCGAATGTCGGTGCGCGTGTTTCACTTCAGGAGGGCGCCTCCCTTCCCAACGCTGCACCACTGACCTACTTTCAGCGTTTATTAACGCTTTTATACATTCTTTTTATTTTCGTCAATGAAGAAATATTAGGCCACGTAACTGTTTGATATAATGTAAAGACATTTATTTTGAAAACCTTATATAATTATTGAAAAAAACTAATGTAGTAAATTAGTTTCCTAGATGAAGGTACAATATTTGAGGTTAACATTCAAATTCATCTGTGTTAAGAATAAAACCCATTATTTAGATTACTTGATATATGATCATATTTAAGTCTTCAATATTGAAATAAGATACCAATTGAGAAATTGGTTGAGGAAAAGTGTTGAACAAAGCAAATTTCTTTGTTTAACATTATTACTCAAGAAAAACCATTTAATATTTTTTCTTTGTCTGAAACGAAGTTAAGGTTTGTTTTTTCTAGGGACAAGGCAACACGCGAACGTCATAGTAATAATATATTCTACAAACAATATTTGCATAAGCTTTTGTATGTGTACTTATTTATATCAAACTACGACTGGCGTTTTAGTATGCATTACTTACAATACAAATCAAAATGTAATTAGTTAATTGGAATTATACCTTATTTATATCCAAATATATTTGTATTATTAAAAAAATAAAATTCTGCAGAATAACCCTACTCCTGTCTTTGTGTGTCGTCTGTACGCTTACACGTGCCAGTTCTGGGTCTATGTGTGCAATGCAGTAGTCGATGCCAGTGTGCAGTTGTACTATCTATGCATTTGTTTATAAAGCTGCGATCATCATGACAATATTCTGATGCGTACAATTTATGCGCAACTTGCTTTTACTGTGGGAGATATTATAGTCATTCATATTAGGATACAAGGAGGATTCATACAATATAATTAATTATAATTTAATTTATTTTTACAATTTAATTATAATTTCTTAGCTTCTCTAAACACGTTTTTATGCGTATAATAGTAACTCAAAATTTTTTGGAATATGAATAAGTATTATATTAAATTGCATTTAATAAGTACTTTCAGAGTTGCGATAATCCATGTTAAATCGAGAAAGTCAACACAATTTTATAATACCTAAATATACTCATGTGTCTAATCATGCAATTTTGTTGCCGTTTTATATTTATTGAAGGTTAATTCTTAAAAGATGTTCCAAATTACCGGTTTTCCGTTAGTTAAATGAAACTACCTACAACCAAGAAAATATAAATGACTTCGTTCTTGTTTTAAGTCTGTAAACAATTTTCCGTTGAGCAAAATTATGCTGTGTTGCCATCGGAATAGAGTTGGAGGTTGAAACATAGTCTTTGCTTATAAAATATACCGGCACAAAATGCCGGTTTGTTATTGCGCTGTCTCTTTCCACCGCGAAACGCCGCGAGATGATATTGATTTGTTTTCATTGCGTCTCTTTTTTACCTATGAGCAACATACTATGTCTGTTTCATCCGCTTGACCTTCCTTATTTACAGGCACACTCACACGCTCATACTAACAGTGCCAGATAAGTTGTTTTCGCGTCATCTCCTTCTAGCTCTAGAAACGAAGCGAACGAGGAAGACGCCATTTAACGAGATATGTTGCGTTACTGCTGTGTGTTGCCGGCCGGTACTTTTATGCGGAGTTTGTGAGTTGTGCGTCCACTGCGCTGGTACTTATGTTATAATTAATATGATAATGTAGGCCAGTTCCTACCTTGACGAGTTTTATACTCTATTGCCGAACGAAATGCATTTAAAAAAAAAAAAACTTAATGGTTCCGCGAAATTCTAATAATTTAAAAAACAATAAAAATTACATGCAGCTCTTACCTATATACTCAATTAATCGAATCTCAATCTATTTATGATCTGTTGAGTTACTAATAAAATAGTGGATACATCGGAATCTTCACGTGGCTAGGTTTTGAGACCGTGTTTCAAAACAAGCTTTGTTGAGTAGTTGAATATTTACAAATAAAAGCCTCTCAAAAAAGCATAAAATTGTTTAAAAAATGAATTGAAAAGGCCGTTTCCGTAAGCCATTTCCGTAAACAGTAGGATAACAACTTGAATCTCATTTATGTGGCAAAATATTTTCGCCATTGTTACTTCATAATGACTTAGTACAATTAATAAATCATTTAGATTTCGTTTTTTAATTAATTAACCTGTGAAAAGTTAAATTTCTTTGTGCCCCTAGCACAACAAGCAAATGAGATGGCACGATGTCGATGCATGAGCGAGAAAGCGCACGCGGCCTGCACCCCATAAAGCCAAGGGACAACCAGGAGCATGGCAGGTCACTGAACTGTCGATGGTGTTACCCTTACGGTTCGACGAAACAGTATGAACGACGATGTGATATTTGACCCCCCAGTGAGCATATTTTGTAAGACTTGAGACAGGTACTCTCAGGGTCTCAGAATTAGAATAGAATATAAGAATGGAATATCATATATTTGAGTAAAATAAAATGTGTATAATCCGTTTTTGGAAACCCTACATAATTGTTAAATTATTAAAACAGAGTATTGTCGGCAAAAATATTTATATATGAATAAATAATTCGATCGTAAATTAAAAAAAAGGTTGAAAACGTAAACCTATGCGTGTGCTACAGGTGGCGTCGCGGATGCATTGAACTCAGGTCCAAAACATTCCCCTCGCTGGGCACCCCCGCTGGTGCGGCGGGTGCGGGCGGTACACCCTCATCACTTCATGTTTTTCATTCGAACTACCTACCGGCACACATACATCCCAGAATGTGGACAGAACACATGAAAACGACTGGTGGTAAGAAACTACGCAGCGTTCGTTGCCTCGTCTCATTGTGAGAAGCGACTTGCATTGACTATTGTTTGCTACCGTTGGTATTTGGATTACCGATGACATTAGTACAAAGATTGTTTGCATGTTTTCTTGTTACTTTTACTTACATAAATAAGCTTTAAGTTGAGACCTAGTTATATTTTATTATACTGTAAATAGTATAATCTGCTCATACGCCGCATTAAGCGCAACCAAAACAAAATCTTTAAAAGCGTAAAGACTACGTACACGTGACTGGGGTTAAAGGTTGTAAACGTTACTTGTGGTGTATGAAAGAGCTGTTTGAAAGTGTGCGTCATCCTGATATATTATATCTAGTCCAATAAAATAGCTCGATTTAGTTAGTTTCTTCGTTTTAAACATCACAAAAATATACGCATTTTAATACAGATTTAGGGTAATAATTTTACCTATAAATCTTTTTAGGGTTAAGCCTGTTGGGGGTGAGTCACATAATAATATCACAAAGCTCTTGGATTGTGGTGAAAAAGATGACGAATCAGACGCGTGGGGCAGTCGCCAATCGGTGTATAGCTGCGGCGCCGCTTCTTTGGTCACCGACCCCTACAGGTTCTAACTTGTAACCATTTCACTTTTTATTTCTATATAAAAGGACCGGATATTCAGGTATATTTTAGTTTAGTTAGGTTTTAAATGCTTCAAAATGGTTTCATAAACACCTTAGAACTGCTTTATTAACGCAAACATGAAAAGTAATCATTTAAACATGTTTAATCTTATGTATTTTTAATCTTGCTGATAATGCACATCAAGTCATCAGCTGTCACGTTCTTCTCGCAACCATGGTGTTGAGGTTTTAAAGAATATGTTATGTTTAACCTGCTCTGGATAAGTTTTTGCATTTCATTCAAAATATTTCTAATTTTGTATTGATGGAATTGATCCACAACACTAGTGTCAAGTCTAGTACTATTGGGAAAATTATTGCTTTAATTTATTTATTTGTTTAACACTTCAAGCACAAAGTACAGAGGCGGACTTAATGCCAAAGGCATTTTCTACCAGTCAACCTTCAAGTGATGCAGAGACAAACAGTGGTAGGTGTAAATAAAATAATTAATTATTAGTTAATTCATAATTTTCTTTTTGTAACATCGATTCACGCAGAAAACATTATTCATTGAACGTAGGTAAGTACTTGATTTTATGTCAAAAGTAGTTAAACAGAATTACAGACAACTTTAAAATACTGATCTCACATACGATTTGGCAGCCGCGCAGCGCTTGCAAACGGCGTGATTTAAGGGTATTAAAAGATTGGAACGCTCAAGGAATCTGGCGTAACAAAATCAGACATCGCAATATACATTATTTTGTGGAATGAGGAGTTTGTTGAACCCAGGGGACTGCTCATTATCGCGTCTGATGAACTCGTCATGCCATTGTTCCAGCCGGTGATATTCGACGACGCTATAGTATATAAATATGAGCATGTCATTTTGTGCTAGTTAACATGCATTATGTGCAAGTGTACTCATGTCTAAGTTCTACCGTTATCCACGAATCTTAGGGTAATAGTTGAAACAATTAACCGCCGTCCTTTGTCTCGGTCTGTTCTTGTTTGTTGAAAATAGAAAATGTCGTTACACTAGTAACCCGTCCTTGCTTCGCTAATCTTTTAGGATTTTTCTAAATATCGTGATTGTACATCGATATTGTGCTGATGACTTTCAGGAATGAATTCATGAAATGACGGTGTAAAAAAAACGCAAATAAATCCGTTACGTTTGCTGTTTTGAACAACAACGTTTTAAGAGACAGACACGTAAAGCGACTTTATTTATTAATATGTATGGGTTTAGATAACGGATAAAAGGCACGTCATGAATAAACACCAAATACGATGACACTACGAAGTGTATTTATTACGGTACCTACCTAATTGAATGTTATTGATTACACCCAATATAGTAAATAGGTTTTTTGATATGGTAAGACAACGTGAAATTAAAATCAAACGATCCTTCTAGTTTTTAAATCCAAGTGTAAACATTTGAACTGTCAAGAACGGGCAGTGAACCGGCCGCTGTGTCATTGCCCTGCCAATGCCGGTTAAAAAAACGCATTGCTTCCATCTATCTATCCTCCGACGCGACGACACGATGCTGCCAGACGTGCGTTTGTATCATGAAAATCGACTGCGGATGCATAATACCTGCTTTTATGCTATTTACAAGCGAGTTCATAGTTATGTAAAATAACTAAAAAATATAAATATGAACAAAATAAAGAAGGAAAGTATTTCTGTTTACTTGTTTTCATAAAAAAGACGAAAATGATATAAACCCATCGATGAATTAAGTAGTTACCACCCACTTGAATGTCGTGTTGCACGCAAAATGGTAACTGTAGCACTTCCTTTGTTCATTTAAATTGTGCATGGTGGTAGAAATAATTGCCCTATGTGGTTACACACCCATAATGACCGTAACCGCAGCTGGTATTGGTGTACCCGGTGGATACTGGTCAATGTCTTGGACAGTGTTTTTGACCGCGCCAAGGTCGCCAGGATAGGGTTCGTGAACTTTATGGGCGAATTTTATCCGAATTAACAGAACTTTCGCTTCAAAACAGGATTCTTATAGTTTTTAAAGGCCTTCGTGACAAAATTTCGCATCAACGATAAAATAACCTAGTGATATGCGCAGGGTTATTAGAACGAGGGAGTCGTGTGGTGTCAGGGCGATGACCTGCAGAGCGAGACAGAACGACAACAACACTGAAGTTCGTGCAGTGGATGCCGGTGTACGGTGTTTGAGACATTGTTTAATTTCGAATCATATTTCTTTAACTGTTTGGGTAAATTGAGAGCAATATTACGTAAGCAAGTAAACAATAGCTTCTTTGCAAGTTATTTTTTCTCTCTGAAGACCATTAAATTAAGCCGTAAACATATGACGTATGCGGGTTTCGAACTACAAAATTTGTAGTTTTAAGAATTAAAGTCAATTTGTCTTTATCAAAACTCAATATACCAGTAGCTGTTACTATTAGGCCGTCCGTGGATAGTTCTAACCATGTTTAACCTATTTTCGATATTATGCACAAATTGGTTTTTACAAAGCACGTATATGTAACGTTGTTGAACAGGCTCGATATTATAGCAACTGTTCCAGTTATTCATTCGATCAATAATTTATCGAACGTGTTCCCTGAACTGATATCTACTTTTAGAATTTGCTATGCATTAACAATTACAAACTGCTTTGATACATTTGTATATAGTTAATTTATTTCTATGTTAAATACACACTGTTTCTAAACGAACCATTAAACTGATATAGGTAATTTAAGGGCCAGTCTTTGGTAACAAAGCCATTGTTTGCAGAAATAATGACTAAATCCGACACTATATTGAATGTTAAGAATACACGAAAATGTTACTAAATATGTTACGTAGTAAATGTGTTCGACTACTACTTACTACGATAACAACAATACTATTTTTCGGCAACGGGTCGCCTTACATTCGTGACCTACATTGATAGCGTAATCGTATGCGAGGCGCTCTATATTTGTATGTTATTTACTGTTAAACAATTGCCAAAAAGCATTATATTTTAGCGAATGAGTCTTTGTTAGGTAGGTTAAAATTTAAATTGACTGTATCTCAGTTTTACTATTCAAAGGTACACAATTTACGTGGTCTAATGTGACGATATGACGTAATAGCGAACAATGTTAACTGCGCGCAGTAAGCTGATATAAAACCGTGATAGCGTTAGTAACGCCTGGAGCGTGAATGTTCTGTTATCGACTGTTATATCACAGTGCTGTTACCTAATGTGTTTTGAATTAACGCGTAATTGGTTGACAAAGCGACACGTGTGACGAACGTTGTTGGGCGGATGTGTACACGTTGGGATTTTGGCCCCTGAGTTAGTTGGGCCAATGAGAGTGGCTATCATCTGTATCTATAATGAAGATTATCTACTAATACATTCAAATATTGTGAAACATTGTTATTAATTCCGAAGCTAAACTAAAAAAGCAAACCAAAAAAGACTGCAAAAGGAAGCATTGCAGGAGAAATAGCCAGTTATACACCTAATGTAACTGTTTACGGAGCGGCGAGCGATCTGCGCGCTTCTAGTACCGCAATGTCTTCCGCGTTTTAAATATAGAACCCGAAGGTCGGAATATCATTCGCTTTGGAACAACAGTAGGTTGTTTTAATGCAACATAAACCTTGGAAGTATCACGAACGACTGTTTTTTTCGGACAGCTATCTAACGGGGTATGATGCAAACTAGTGATCAATTTTTTGCACATGGTATGACTTAGCAAAGAAATAACGTATTCAAAGTCCGACAAAGGCTAAACAAACAATTATTATGGTGTTGTGGGAGGCAGCGGTCACGTTGCGCCCGCGCAATTTATTTACACTCACGTGAGTTTCGACATTCCCGTGCCTTCACCGCCAGTATACTATCTATTGTGTTATCAGCACCCTTATCGCCTATAGATATTTTTATACAGAGATAATGCACGCTTCTAAAACTGTTCTTACAACAGCAAGTACTTATAATATCTACCTTATCAATTTCCCTAACAAGATGATTATTATAATTAAATGCAAATAATATGATTAAAATTAAAACCATTGGTTCAATTTGTTTGATTTAAGAATTGTATCAAAAGCAGATCTAGATTAACGTTTTGCTAAAGAGTTTGTAGAACATGGGTTCTCATAAAACTAATAATTTCATCTTATAATGATTCAGTATATTCCAAGTCTTTAGATAAAACTTTTCCTATGATGTTTATGGCGTAGGTATTCGCAGCGGCGGACGGTTTCATCTAATAGGTAACTATGTACAATGACCGTGAGCGACACGCGGAAGTCACCTCGACGCCTTTGCAGATAACGATTGGCGTATTTTATCAGCGGGACGCGATAAAGCGACCTTCATTAAAGCACGTATCTACCGCAAGAACATAATTGTGTCCCTGCTTACGTTTGTTTAAATGCTGTTGCTTCGTCCATATACAAAGCTATAATATCTATACCGTCTTAGATTTTATAACGTTCGACACAAAGTAGCGTTTTCTATCACCGTGAAAAGATTTGATTGTTATGCCAAGGCTTTTTAAAGTTTATAATAAGATTTATCATTCGTTTTGTGTAATAAATAACATCGATTGGTAATGAAAGCTTAAGTCCAATCGATTTGATAGCATTCGTCTTGATATTGCCATTGAGGCATAAATAAGAATATGATATGATAAGCTACGAGGAGTAATCGTTTAGTAGCTCTATGTTCAAACAATCTCTTTGTTTATAATTGATACCGATAATACCATTGTTCAACAGATGAACAACTCGCATAGCTTGTGAAAATACTCAAGAAACATGTATTAGATAGAACACACTTCATAAATTAATAGGACCGCACGCTAGCGATGCATCAGATGCACGATACTAAAATGCAGTATTAGCTAATATTGAGTTACGTTCTATTTTAAAATGCAGTAATACAAACTAAGTAAAAGCGTTAACCGTCGTCGAGCTGTAAAGAGCTTGTTCAGTGTTTATTGATCTCATGCGCTGCTATGCGATTTATTGCGCATCCGAGGTCACACGTGTATGGACAATAATGAAACTCGTGCAAACTTAAGTGTTGCTTGCATGCACTCTCATATCTCGATTTTCCTTATCGCTAGTGTGGCTAGTAATTTTTATGCAGAAACTCTACATACATAACAGGGGCCGAGTAGAGTGATATTTCCGTATTAACATGACATTGTTACAACGTTTCTAGATAAAAAAAAAAATGTATTCAGTTGATAATCTTCCTACCGAAAAGAACAAGTTTCATAATTTAGTTGAATTCTTTTGAGTCTTATGATATTCATGCCTATTTAGGAAAATCGTACGAACATCGATTAGGTATACAAGTGATCGCGCTCAAAGTGCGCGTGCGCTGTGATGCAACGCGCTTATTGATACGCGCAGAGGTGGTGAATACGTCAGCGCATCGGTGTATCGCCTCGTGTGCTGCGCAGCTAAGTACGCAGATCTGAACTGCAGAATGTAATCATGTGACGAATACTGATAACATCGTGTTATCTGCTGACGGACATTTTGTTTATGTCCACTTGTATAATGATTAATGAGGCCCTTATTCACAGGATTGATTTTCAAATTATTATTTTGGTCTTACTGTAATCCTCTTGTTGACATTATGTGCGTGCCAATTTTGATTACCGAACGTACGATTTCTGAATTATTTACTTGCATTCTAGACAATGTTACATCCACAGTTTTGAGTAAACCTAATACAGTAGTATTGCTGTGATTATATTGTGATTATAACTGTGATAGTTCTACCAGTAGGTAATTCGTTCCTGGAATGTAGTAGTGTAGACAAAGACACAAAAGTAATTGCAGTTTGCAGTAAGCGGCTATCAGCAAATAGATGGTCGCTATTGCCTCACGAATCATGATGTAGCTAAACAGTGCAGCATGGGAACTAGTTGCCTAGCGTTATATCATGAATAGCCTATTGTTATTTTAGTAATTTAGCAATAGGAAGTTAGGTGTTATAGGAAATTGACAGATAATGTTTCAGAGAGTTACAGAAATACATCTAGGTAAGATGTATTTCTGTAATCTTATAATTATGACGAATAGGTACAGAATAACTATTAAAATTTTGCATTGCATGCAGAATACTGGCAAGGCCTTGCTTCGCTCTAATAGCCGTGTCCTCAGCCAAGGTCTGCCAGCTGACGTCAGATTCTTATGCTTGGTAACAAGAGATTTTGCATTCAGTTGTATTTATATCATGCAGTTATGCACGTCAGTTGCTAATGAACGCGATCCTAAAAGACAATGCATTTGTTACAAGAATGACGTGTTCTTTATTTTTATTTGGCAATCACGCAAAAGAACGAAACTGAGTTCAACATCTTTTGTGTAGCTGTATAGGTTGCTTTTTTCAGGTAGAAGCGATGGCTCACAGTGGGCAGCGGCCGGGCAGGCGTAAGTGGTGCGCAGGAACAGGTTCCGCACGGATCACATGTGGGCAGGTCAGTGAACCCAGGGACGATAATCCGAGGAGTACCGACACCCGCCAGTCCGCCATTGCTGCTTCCCACTATGTTCATATTTGGGCCGCATGATAAAAAGTACTAATCTAATGCGTCTTTACGGTTTCATCTCTAGAGTATTGTTAATTCGTTAATTGATGTAGTATTTTTTTAACGATGGGATATTTAGGTAATTTAAATTGCTTTTGAGTGGGATCGATATTCGCAAATTGGTGCTAAATAATAGAACAGTTGGCAACGAAGCTTATGTGTTATGTCAGCACGGCGACACAACGTCTGGGACATGCCATTGTTCTGATGCACCAATAATAGCCTCCTAACAACCACTAGCTTTTGCGTAGGCGCCTGCAAGTTTAGGTAGGTAATAATTTAGCTATACACTCTTTTCAGGTCCGATACAGTATTTTTACATTTAAGAACGCAATCATCACGTGTGCAAGTAGATTCTAACATAGTCGGGTAATTAATTTTTGTTAAAATGATATTGACAAGCTATCTTTCGTGAGATAAAATCTAATTCCAAATTCAGAATTCCTGTTACTCGTTTTCTAGTACAGAATAGCAGTAATTCCTTATTTTTGATATTGAAAACTTTAATTTTCCACAATAAGAGTTGGATTAAGAAGGTATATAATAAAAGTATGGTGTTGCGTTTTCGAAAGTTCTGTTCGATTTTGAAAAAGAGACGAGTAAATTCTCTTATTCAGAGTGAGTAAATAGCCGTTACGCAATTGAACGGAAAATATGTAATAGTAGAACGAACGCGACGAGTCTCCGGTCCGCCCACCACAAGCATTTGGCCGCCAACAATATATACACAAGGTTATAAACAGAGCGTGGGCCTGTAACGCAAGCCAATACAATGCCCGACACCTATTGTACGTTGTTTGCTATTTTGTTCTATGTATGTGACGATAAAGATGGTTGACAAGAAATAAGTATGTTTCGTATTTAGTTTTACCCAAGCTTAATAATTACTACGAAATGAGAAAACCTAATGATTTTAGGATAACGATAGATAATGGCCTAATTTATGTTTATAGCGACAATCGACCTGGCGTCATTCCGTAAAATTAGAAGAAGAACATCGTGTAAATAAGTACCAGCTTAATTGGGACACAGTCGATAGACTAGTGACCGAGGTGTAGCTCCGTTTCTCGGGGAGTTAATGGTCTTAAACCTATGACCGTCGTTACGGGATTTTAGAAGACTCAAGTCAGACAGCTTGTCTAACCTTTACATGTCGGTACAGCTC
The DNA here is from genome assembly GCA_958449745.1 of Ochropleura leucogaster. Classification (NCBI taxonomy): domain Eukaryota; kingdom Metazoa; phylum Arthropoda; class Insecta; order Lepidoptera; family Noctuidae; genus Ochropleura; species Ochropleura leucogaster. Next base: position 11,186,952 of record OY288203.1, on the reverse strand, counting down.
ATTAATTCGATTAAATTTTTGAGGTGATACGACAGTTGAAAAATAAATGTGTACATTCAACCTCATCTTTTAAGTTTCTGTTATTCAGTCGTCTGACATTTAAAATTCAGACAAAATAGACACCTAACATTGTCTTCAAGAAAAAATATCTTGAACAATTAAACTTGGATACACTGGTATCCAAGTCTAATAATGTTTACAATAGAAACAGGCACCTCTGATCGAATTATTATCTGCTAAAACAAATGAACACAAAGACAACTTACAAAACCTCTATGATGAGCACTGTTTGATGAATTTATGAATCATATATCTTCTAACATTCTGAGACAAAACCTTTGTCTGGGACATTAAGAAAATCCCTGAACATTTAGAAATTTTACTACTAATGACACTAGAGACCTCAGGTTACTTCTAGAAATAAAGATGATAGAGGTACGGAAAGTTCATATCCATAACGACTGACTGTTAGTAGTTGTACTTACTAATAATAAACTAGTGGATCATCTGAGTTGAGACAAATGAGTTGTATCGACAATCTGCTGCAGGGATTGTCGTGTTATTTATACGAGAAAATAAAAATGGCTGGTTCTACTACTTACTACGCAACGACTACGTACGCGGCTCAAGATGTATAAATATTAATAATTAAAATAAAAGATTACAAGAGACCTAAATAGATGGCAAGATCCTCTGACAACCGATACCGTAACGCTGTCGTTAAGCATAGTTGTATATTAATAGTCAGTAACTAGTATCGTCATAAATACCTGCAATAAAGTATTGGCTGCGGTCGTATTCACTCATGCAGTCATAAACATTTATGTCAATTTTACAATGGTGTTGCATAAGTGCGGCCGCAGAACGCTGCGCCGCGCCTTGACATTGTACGACACAGTGAACCGCGCACGTGGATCGTAAATTATATTATATGCACATATTATGTTTGTTGTACTCTCTGTGTTCTATCTAATAAAGGACAACGCTCTGCTGATTGACATGTCGGACAAAGCATATCCCAAAGTTCAAACAGTGAAATAAATTAGACGGTACTCGTAAAATTTCAAGTAGGTACATTTTCACTAAGTTCAAGCATTATTTCAATTAATGAAATATATTGTGAGTTAATACCATGTCTTGTATTAAATTATATTCTGAGTGCACCGTTGTTTCTTATGTCTTTAGAAAAAACGGACAGTGTCCTTTATGTTATAGATTTATTCCTAGAAAACAACACTGCCTAGACAAGGTTCTTTGTTTACTTAACCTGAAGTTGGTGAGAACTTAAGACACCGTCTATAATGTGGCAGCAGGTCTAGTACTTTCCAGATTGTTGTTTCTTGTCAATAAATGAATGATACTTCAGTTAATTATATACGCACGAACAACACTTAACAAATAGCTAATAACTTATATTGGCCAGACACGTGTTGCAAACGTAGGTACCTATAGTGTTGAACCGATAAATCTAGAATATCTACCTAAACGAAGTGCATTAAGTGTCAGTGACTTCTTATCTTACGCATGACTTTGGAATATGAATACCTAGCTGATTGTTACTTGAATGAGGTTTATTATCAAGTTACAAAGTAAACTACTCATTTGTGATGCAGTAGCTGGAGGTTTGTTTTCCTTTTCGCAGTAACTAAAGTGACAACGGATTTTCCTACGTGATAGTGAACAATGTTACGCAACGGTCCACAACCGGATATCCTTTACTCAACATAAACATATTAAAACACATTTGCGAGTAACGTAACAACGTTTACCTAGGATGTAGGTATAAGTACAATCCCCCGTTAGGTGAAAGCAATTGCAGTAAAGACTTACCTGGGTGTAGTCAAGTCCAGTTTATTGAATGTCCATAATAAGTAAACAAACTAATTATTTTTCTAATGAATCTTGATGTAATACTAAATGTCAACGAGCGAGTGAACCTTGAAGCGCATCTGTGCAGATTGACTCAGTGCTTAGTGGATTATGCGTCACAAAGGATTCCATTAAAAGTCCTTTGTTGTTGTGAGAAATACATAACATTATACCAGTCTTGAATTTAACGTTACATGTTGTCTTATAAAGTTGTAACAGATATCAACAAATTCCTTAATATTTATAGAATTTTAATGTTGATTGTTTGTTCCTTGAACAAAATCCTCATCGATCATCAGGCAACCCAGAGCTGTAACTATTAGCCAGGGATGTTATGGATAAGAAATTTCGGATCTACGCATACGGATATTTAAATAATATTATACCGGTTTCGGTAACGGATTTGAATTATTTCGGATTATCAACTAGTAACGGTATTATAAAAGTGAAATACAAATAGCACTAACCATAAAAAAAACCGGCCAAGAGCGTGTCGGGCCACGCTCAGTGTAGGGTTCCGTAGTTTCCCGTCCGTCACAATAAGTGTTCCCAGTTATGAGGCCAACCGAACAATTCGGTAATACCCGATCCAATGTAATAAGTACCTACAGCGCCATCTCTCGAGGAATTGGGTTACTAATTAATACAAAGACGTACAATTTCGGTGGTAATTTTGGATTGCGACAACCGATTTCAATAATTCTTTTTTTGTTTGAAAAAAGATACGTTCAGGATAATAAAATATGTAAACAAAGTTACAAAAAAAGCTTGCATATACGATTATACTACAAACTTAGTCCAGAAATTATTTTGTACAACTTTTTGTCTTTTTTGTACAAAAACTGTTGTGTCAATCAAGTTCAAAATAAATTTCATAGAAAGTCCTTATAAAGTTCTACTTTTCAGATTTTTTTCATATTTTTTAGACTTATGGTTCAAAAGTTAGAGGGGGGGGGGGACACATTGTTTTTTACTTTTGGAGCGATTATTTTCGAAATTATTGATATTATCAAAAAATGATCTTAGTAAACCCCTATTCATTTTTAAATACCTTTCCAACAATACAAACAAAAATAAAAATTAAATTATTAAATTTAATTTCAACCCTAAAGTGTGATATATATCACACTTTAGGGTTGAAATTAAAAAAAAAACACTTCCCACTTTACATATAGGGTGGCTACCCTAATAAAACATTTTTTTCAAATTTTTATTTTACCACTTTGTCGGCGTGATTAATATACATATTGGTACCAAATTTCAGCTTTCTAGCGCTAACGGTCACAGAGATTAAGCGAGGACGGACGGACGGACGGACAGACAGACATTGCGAAACTATAAGGGTTCCTAGTTGACTACGGAACCCTAAAAAGACAAATTGCAACTCGCGGCTTGTGTGACGAGAGACGGCTTGACCGGGCAACTTAACCCTGTCATTTAGACTCTGCCTGTATACGAAACTTTTATATCGATTTCGTTTACGAATATTTTTTATTTCGTATATCCAATAGTTTACGGAAATCCTTTACATCCCTGCTATTCATACAAATATTTAAATATTCCTTCTTTATCTGTAGTCTTCGTAATATGAAAGCGACTACAAAGTGTGTCACGGTCTAATTGAAGTCGTACTGGTGACTGGGCACGTTCCACACGACATTTCTATATAATTTAGTATTTGGCCCGTTAACGTCTAATTTCAAATAAATCTTTAATTTTGTGCAAATCTGAGAAAGAGTAAAATATTTTTTACTAAGTGAATCAGTTAATCCTTTATGATATAATTCTTTATTACACGATGAGACGTACTCAAAGCGATGATTTCACTTTTTAATTTCTGTTATTTGGTGGAATGAATGAAGGATTTCTTACCCTTTTTTTACGCGGGTGGATTTCTTCATAATCCATGGCAATGCCCTCATCACTGAAGGATGAAGATGCCGGTGGGGGTGATGGCGTTCCGGAGCGCCACGATGAACCTGAGCTGCTGCTAGCCCCTGGTGATACTGACGAGCGACCGCCCCATGCGCCTGTCACAAAAAAAAACCTTTACTACTTAGGACTTATTGTCATCAATCTTGTGTTTTTGTAGTCTGTTCTCATATTCTAAACCGCCATAGGCAACCTAACTGGTGAGGGTCAAATTACCCTTACATGCCATTTTTAAATTAAAAATTACGATGGATACAGTTGTTGGAATAATTTAAATGTAATAAATTGCGAAACGGAACTTTGCTCAGAAACTTTCACTCATAAGAGCGGCTATTTTCTCGCGGCACACATGCGCTGGCGCATTAGAACAGTCGCTGTTCTCTAGAGCTATCGTTAAATTTTATGGGTGGTGTGAACCGTCTTCGTTCTCAGCTATAATGTTGCGTAAGTTATCCCAAAAGGCGGTCTACTGTAATGTAATGTCTTAATGTGTGATCTTATCTGAGTTGTTAAAAATGTAATTAGCTAATGTAAATTACTTTGTTGCAAATATCCCGAGAATGCATTGGGTGTTACTTTTTATTATTTCGTTTGTAATTGATTTAAATTTTAGTGGAATACATGAAGTTTTCTTGATTTTCCATTCCTATTTAACAAAGTTAGTTGCCACGATCGATCCCAGACTATAATATCCTTAACTGTAAGAAAGGGGTTGTTGCAAATATGCTAGTCGAACAAGAGCACGTTTCGTTGAAACTCATCATGAGAGCGCTGTTACACCAAATACCTGTCTAGACTGTGTCTAGACTACTTTCTAGACGCTATCCACATTTTGCAGATTTTATCCCGAATACAACCGCTCCCTTAACAGTCAGAGTATTATTTAAATTAATAATTTTCACAGCTAGCTTTAGCTAAGCTCTTGGTTTATTGCTAATTAATATTACAAATGTGAAATTATGTTTGTAACCTTACCCGCCTAAACTACTGAAATTTACATATGCGTTGTCAGGTAGACAAAAATGGCTATAGTATCTTTCATCACGAAAAAGGAGCTGTTCCTGAGTGAAACAACAATATCGGTCTTGTAAATGAAATAACACCACGTGTCTTTCGAATCATGATTGAAAGAGCAAGCAGAAAACAACCCCAATTGATTTTCACATTTTATAATAACACGAAAAAAAATGGCGGACAAAAGCTAGTTAAAAACAAAAAGGCCTCATAATAGTCGGTTACTGTTGATTGTTAGATTCAGATTTTTTGGCTTCGATTTCGGGAACTGAAGTTATTATTTTTAAATATTTGTAAAAAAAAGTCGGTTTTTCCTAGGTTACTAGGTTCCCCAATTGGGAACATACGTAAAAAATATTCCGACCTATTGAAGACCCTTCCTTTTATAAGCTTTTATTTAAACTTGCAATGTATGTATGTAGATAACTATATTTCGTTGGGTAGAAAATTGGGCATAGGTACTTCCCAGTTTCCTATTGGGCATAAATTTTGCATGCATATGTTTCACGTGACAGTACAATATTATGACATGGAGCCGATCTGATGATGGGGCTGGAAATATGAAAAGCCATGGAAAGACTGCGATAAAACGACACATTCCCATTGAGTTTGAGCTCGTTGGATTTGTCTTGACGCGTACTTTAACTTTTATTAAAGTAATAAATACTTATATTAATTTGAAAAAACAAATAAATATCTAAATAGATTATTTTAAGTCAGATTAGAATGTTCTGTCATACGTAATGAATAAGAATACTTTACTTTTATTTGTAATTAAAATATGTACCTATAGAACAAACATAAGTAGGAACCTACCTATACGGTCAATGCTTAGTTTAGTAAAGCCGATATTTGTTTAGCATAAGCACAAACGAGACGGAACAGTAGAATCAATGACGTAGTAATAAATGTGAGAACTGACGGACTACCGATGCTGCAGATCAGCGTTGTCGAGAATTCATAGGTTTTGGCGTGTGAGCGCCGCTGTGTCCAAGTTGTGCCATGTGGTGTAGTCGTGTCGTGCGACTTACTGGGGCGCGGCGAGTTTGGGGAGCAGCTGAGTGACATGAGCACGAGAGCCGCATTGCACTCGTTCATCTGGTCGTCGCGCTCGCCGTAGCCTAGATCGCAGGAGCTGCTAGGCCCACGCTTGCGTGATCTGTAACAACGCAAAAACATAATTCATTAATTTAAATACTTTTCATGGACGAAATAATTCATGAAGATATTGAGTGTAATACCTTACGAATACTAATACCTTCTGTAGGTAATATATAAATATTAAGTATAATACCTGTAATTCTCAAATATGTATAAATTAGCCATTAACTACGCAATCCAGGCAGGCTAAATATCTTTGAAAAAAAAAACGACCTGAGTAGGTACTACAATTAATGAATCTTTAAAAAGATACCATTTTGGAAAATAAAAGTTTAAATGAGTCGTATTATTATGTTAGTGGTTAACTATTTTTAGCGTTCACGTGCCTAGCAGTTCGATGTCTTTAATATGTATGTGTGCTTTACCGTATAGGTAAATATAATTAAAAGAATACAGACTAAAGATTGGTTGCTTCCTCAAAAGAGTTTTCTCTTTTCAGGTGTCAAAAAATAACGTTAGACCGGAAGACTATACCCATAATGCCTTTTAGCTTTGACTCTCTGTTAAAACCCTAATGAAAATATAGCAGTGAAAGGCTAACCTTTGGAATAAATTATTAATTGCAATTTGCTGTATTCTAACTTTAACAGCCTCTGGAAATAGTCGCAAGAACTTTAACAACCCTAAATGGTTTTTAAAGTTACCGAAAAAGGTTCACGTCATTGAACAATCAACAAGTCTAGACTAGATTATTGAACTTAGCCGTGGCAACGCTGGGATGGCGGCATGAAGTAACTCGAGGTCGAGGGGATGCGTGGGGTGGGTGCGTTTCGCAACCGGCGGCGACCCACAAACGATAGACATTTGGACAAGTCACATAAGGACGAAGGCTTTTACTCTGGCCGATCACCCTGTGCCACCTTCACAAGTTATACGTCGTTCGTTCGTTCAACTCGAATTGTTCAGCGACTGAACTGAACGCCCGAGCACAACAACCTCAGCTGTCTACGTCGCGACTCGCCCGCGTAAAAGATGTGAGTGCGGATTTTAATTCACGGGTGAGCAAAGGAGTCTATGATTGCACCACGAGCGTAGCGAGTGATTCTAAAGTAAAATCCTGAGTGTGCCAAAAGATTAAAGACACGAAATGCAAATAATTTTGGTCTCGTGTATCACACATAACTTTTCACTTCTGTAGCAAGTACTCCTATCATACTGAGCACATCACGCAACAGAGTGTATTTCATGTTCTACACGATCAGGAACTTGTCCGAACTTACAGGATCTTAAATCCAATAATAATAAGGAATAAAGTTTTTAAGCGCGTTATGAAACAGCACCCGTAATTTTTTGTATTTTAAATCAATTATGTTTCATCAATATTTCAATTGATGAAACATAATTGAACAAATTTAAAATATATTTTGTCTCACATAAGCTGCTGTGGTGAAAATAATTATTAACTTCGAATAATCACAAGATATTCTATTCACACATATCACTTTATTATAAAATACACTGTTGAGGACTCATTTGAAATCGAAATTTACTGATTTCGAGTTCGTATAAGTGAAGCTTAATTATAATATTGATTGACAAATCATGTTATGTAATTGTTTTCATGAAAAGCATAACTAGTGAATTCTAAGAAAATAACTGTGATAATGTAATAGTTACAGGTATTAACTAATAAGCCGGTTTGTTTCAAATTATTACAGAAATTGATCCCTGTTTGAAGTTGAGTTCATTTTGGCAGGCTGTAGCATTGTCCTCGAGTCCCTGGCGGTCGGCAAGTGGCCCCGACAGGCTGCGTTCACTCAAGATCAGCGACCGGCGCGCGCATCTCGTCTTTTAATAACCGTTTCTTTAAATACAAGTAGCAAATTGCTACCCCTTAGGTTCAACATCCCAGTTATCTACTGTAAACTCTATTGAACAATAAAATTGATTCAAGCGTTTACGAAGTTAAATGTCGAATGTCTGTAACCAAAGACTATAACAAAAACTAATCACTTGCAAAAGCAAGTGATTGGTTTTGCATATTCAAACGTGACCTTTTTATTTAAGATGATGCTCAGAAGTGAAAATATTTAACAAATACTTGTGTCAGCCGACCTACGAACGCACCCTAGATACAAGGTGTATTAACCTCGCGTTGTGCCCACAACGACCTTCCACCAGGTTCGTTATCCGATTCAAAACAGATAATACATTTTCGTAAGGGTGTACTGTAGGTCACTTTAACATTCATAAAAAAATTGTTTAGCAGTTCAATGTACCCTCAGATAATTGCGTCTAAAGAAGTAAATAGTATAAATAGAATTCCCATGAATAGTTGTAGTCTGCAAGGTGAAATCGTTTATAATGTATAGACCGGCTAGGTTAACTGACGGGCACCGGGGTCGTTATCGCCCTGAGACGACAGACGCTTGCGGAGGTGACATTGTTTTTTTGTTCTCGATAATGGGGATGCTCGCCGGCCGGCGCGCTGTCACATAAGCTATGTGACGTAATTTCCGGCAGTGACGTAACCAAATGATATATTGCGAATAATGCGTTGTGGGATTACTCATGACGAATTGATAATGTTTATGTTATCAGTAGGTATGCCTTACAGAGATTTCTCCGTAATTCGTATAGTGTCACAATAATATGACGTCAAGAGGAGTGTTTGAAAGGCGCTATAGCTCATCGGTCAAGTGCTAATCACGTCACAATTAAAGAAATCGTTTGTAATAGTTAGCTACGGTCACCGGGCGGACTGTGCGCTGTGGCGGTCTGTGGCAGCTGCGCACACACTCGGTTCACGCCACGATGCCGTACTGGCCGTACTACACACGTAACATTGAGATCGACCTTGCCGCTTGTTGCCGACTACCTTGCTACTGGTACAGCACTGATAGCAAATATTAATATTATGCGAAATATGATGCTAACACTTCTTCATGTCCTACTTTAAGGTTACACACACTCGTAACTACAAAAAAATTGCTTCGTTACTACAAGCTATTGAGCGTTTTGATTCCACCAGCGCTAAACTAGAATCGAATAACCGATTTCACTTTGTGTGCGCGTTAGTTTTTTCTAACAAAGCACGTGATCATGCGATACGCATGATGTCTTCTACTGACACCTACGCACTTCGCGACTAGCAGACATTCCTGAAACTACAAAGCTATACAGATTTAATATTCCGTATAAGCGGTAATGACATAGATGTTATATTTTAGCAGTACATTGGCAGTTACCTAATACTCTTCACATACCTTTTACAAGCTAGTACAAGCAAGCAAGTACGTCCCTTTCCATTAAACTACAGAATATCCAATTATTTATTAGGATATCACAATCTACTTAAATCTGAAAACATTCACTCTTTTAAAATAGCATTCAATAGAGGTATTACTAAAAATGACTTCCTCCTCGTTAAGTCAATGTCATATGATAATTATGTGCTGATTTGAAAAATAAACTAGAGACCTTCAGCTCATTGTGTTGTGTGAATTTCGTCAGTGTTTCATTATAGGTACGCTTGAAGCTAATGCGTTTTTTGCCATGTTGATGTAGGTCGGGCGCGCGCTTTTTTCTATGTACAAAAACGTAGATCCGTTGTGATCGAGCAGATTGCCGGCGGGCGCGTTGCCAGCCTCGGACTTGGAGAGTTGGGCCGGGTCGCCCGCGTCCCTTCCCTATGCATGACCAAGGTCGTTTTCGGATTTTGTCTGCTCATATCTTTGAAAATAATATTTGTTATAGTTTAGTAAAAAACTATACCAAAGATGTGTATTTAGAAAATGTATGCCTTATTATACTATGCAAGAATAAGATTAGATAATTTTGATAAAACATCATTTAGTCAAATGAGATTATACGCCAATATCTTACGTTAGTTTAGTAACCTAAAGGTAAAACTATACCTCAGTTAAACGTACATCTATCATTTGGGATGTAGCCGTTTTTACCACGATACATTTTGTGGATTTCGAAGAATAATTGCACTCTTGGACTGTTTTTGTCCCCGCCGAAGTGTAATAACCTGCAGGTAGGTCGTTGGAAAGTCAACACAGAGGTGAACATTCCGGATGAGTAATCTTGTTCCTTGTATATGACGTATACGGGTTTTATAGACGTCCTTTGTTCGAATTTGATGGTGCAATGAGATTTCTAAAAGTGTTTAAAGAAAGAAGATTCGTTTCTTAATTTCTTTGTTACTTACAAATATTTAATAACAGTGAAAATAGCAATTAAATACTTGGGTTGCATAATGCCCACCGAATACATTTTTGTAACACTTTCTCGAGTTAGTGGCGGCATAACTGCACCTGCCGAATGAGATAACGGGCCTCCTCAACACCAACGAAAGCAAACGTGTACCTATCCAACGAGAAAGTGCCGCCATCGCCCCACCACCACCCGACGGCTTGCGCGCGCCTTCTCTTTACATGTTGCGCAAACGCATGCGGAATGTAAGTTAATGTCTTCTAACTTTGTTTTAAACGTCGCCGTCGTATAAAATACTCATAATTTATCTTAAGACGAGTGAACACCACGGATCTGTTTAACAAATAGGTATGGATGTTTTGAGTGTTGCTCTGAAAGGAAATGAAAGTGAAATATCCAATCGAGAATACTAAGGAATGTAATTAACACAGTCCCTCTTGCTCATGGTAGTCACAAGGCCTCATTAGCATACAACAGTACCAAAAATTAACAGGACCTGCCATTTAAGACATTGAAAGCGTGTCAAAGCGTCCATTGCCTTTAGTTACCACAAATGAAATAAAATACTAAAACCCCTTTTTCTTTTGTACTTTTAACTTTAATAGGTACTAGTGGTAATTGTGGCAGTTGCTTAAGAAAAATGAATCTTTATATAATGCTTATTTTCTAAATGAATTGGCCACATCGCAAATTGAAAGATACATGTCCGGACAAATCTGGATGGATTGTTAATTCAATTTCGACATTGAAAATGTGTCTTCCTGACTAGTTTTTTAATTGGTTGGAAATAGACATTTATTCCAGACCAAATACTTTGTACAAAATATTTGTCATGTTTCAAGTTGTTATCCATGGTTACTCCAATTGATTAGGTATTCTCCAATTAGTTGTCGCCTCGCTTTGGTGTAGCATTCGCGGATATCACTGTATACCTACTGTATTATTCTAGGTAGTGTGTGTGGCGTTCCATTTCGAAACTGGGTCACTGTGTCACATGGCGGCCGCGCCAAGTACCAGCCGAATGCGACGCCATCTTTGAATTTAGTTGATTCATGTACCAACGAAATCGTTACAATTCAGTGTCTAGTCGCTAGAATTTAATGGTAGTTGTTTAAAAATGTTATGTGTGAAAGGCGTGAATTTGTACAAGGTAACGCTACTGACGCCGTTGGTCGCCAACTAAAAGAAAATGAATGTTGGCAAACTTTCACTTTGCCATGGCCCGGTCTGCAATTGCGAAATTTCGTTCACGAATTTAATTTCTATCTTGTCTATCGTTCATTACAATAAAATAGTGAGAGCATTACGTGATCTTGTTCGTGTCATTCACGGTCAGCTTAATTACTAATATTCTACATCAGCTCATTCAATCAAAATTGTTATCCAGTTTTATAGTTGCAATATCTTCCAAGCTATCTCATAACTTCTAAAAGAGTTGGATAAACAGGTTATATGAAATCACCGCCTCTACGTTAAATATCAACCGCTGTCTTTTGGCTCTAACTATAGTAAAAATACCGAGTTTCTTGATTATTTTTTTATGGTCTCGTACTGGCCTTCAACCGTTCCGTATCCTTCATTCCGTTAGGTAAGTCAAATGTTGTGATGATAAGTTTGGATTGTTTTGGATCCTGATGACTTTTGAGTTAATGTTTTTACTGGATGTTGATTCCGCGCAACGTTGCATAGTATTGCAGAAAGTTGAGATACTAAATATAGATTGATTTAATCTATAATGCGCCTGGCGTAGAAGATCTGATCGTTCCTTTGAGCGTCGGTTTGGTTAGGTATTGTGAAATTTGGACCACGGTGGAGGCCTCGCCTCTCACCACGATCATGATGAAAAGTGAAACTGCGGTGTCGACGAGCGTCACGTCGCGCCAAGCATTTGATGCTGTTTTTTCCGGTTCTTCTGCAGTACAATATAATGTGCTGTCGCTGACAGCTAGGTACTGACGTTTTATGAAAGTGTTCTTATTTGCGAAATACATTTCATGAAGTTGTGATGTTATTGTAGCTCACTTGATAATAATTTGTTATCAAGTAGGTGAAGGCAGGGAGGGATGTTGCAAGCGAGAGCAATTTCAGCAGTACTTTCCATTGCGATGGTAACCAATCTGCTCATGTATTTTGCTGGAGTTGCAATCGGTATTGACAATTATGTAATCCGTTAGAGATTTTTTAATCATTCTCACAACGTTGCATTGTCTGTCCCTGTTAGAGGCGCGGCGAGGGGCGAGAGGCGCGGGCGGCGGGCTCCGGCCACAGAATGTAGGCAAGTGTGACAAGGACACGCCCGTACTCCGCGCTAACACTTCCATCCAGTTTCTAACGTGCTCGGTGCGCGTTTCGCAACGCTCGCCCGCGCCCGGCCCCACTTCGCCGATGCACAGTGCACACTCGTGAACGATTACACCTACCTACAAGGTAACGCACAATACATTACTGGTATCTAATGGCTGGGAGCTTTTGTTGGCTGTTCGTATTATTTCTTGCCTAGTTTGTAACCAGTGAGTTATAGTATCTTCGAAATTCAAAATAAAGTACGTGAGGTACATGAGGGTAAATCAAATTACTGTTCTCAAGGGCTTCTCGCGTTGAGAATATTTTCTGGTGACATACTTCCTGTTGTTAGGACAAACCAGTTTGCAAAATCCAGATAAAGAGATTTTGCAAGGCAGCGAGCGGCCATTAGAAATGCAGCGGCAGCGGCCTTCCTTTGAGCTCGTGGCGAGGTGAGCCGCTAACTCAAGGCGAAATAACGTTGATATTTGTTAATTGAATTCCCTGCTCCCAGATTTGATCATCGAATAGTGACTTCTTGACATTGGTCTCTTTCAACCATCAATTAAGTTTCATAAAGCGTCCTTCATATTGTCTTTTAATGCATTCCAGTTAAGTTCATAAAAACTCGAACCTTTGATTTTGCCATGAATAAGTAATTTATAGAATCAGACGTTGTTATGCGGAAATCCATAACAGTAAATGTTTTGCAAAATACATTATTATGTTTCATTTATCCGAGAAAAAAAAAACGAAAGTAGACTTACCCTTGCATGTGATGTGAAGGTACTTCAATGGTGGCAGAGGCACGGCGGCGGTCACCGGCCATATCTGCCAATCTGGCGAAATCTGTGTCCACATCTGCCAATCTTGCTGACTTCCGGGACTCCAACAGCCTTATCTCATCTAGTTTTTTCTTTAGCTCGGTCCGCATCTGAAATAAAACGTGACATGTGTACTACCGGCTTCTATTATGAATGTTATTATAGATTTTATTATATTTAAAATAGGTTTTAAGGTAAATCTTGTTATTATGTTCATTTTCAAGCCATTGTTACGAGACCTTGGTCAAATCTCACCTTATGTTAGCTCGAGTTGAGTGCATTTCGCATAATGCACAAGGTTTATAAGGCTACAAAATATATTACCTACAGTATTAACTTATGTTTACGAACACGAGATCAATATGGCCGACCTTCGCACGAACTGTGATCGGGTGGACGGATTGCCGTGACGTCATAACCGGGTGGAAATTGAGCGGAATGCATGTACCGTACAGTTACCAGTAGATCAGAGAGCCACTCTATGCTATAATATAATTAAACTGCCACAATAATTTATTTTGTTCCTAATTTAATACTTATTTATTTCACAAAAATTAATTCCTAATGATTGTTTTCCATGTAGTGGGTTTTAATGATTTATAAAATCACAGTAGCAAGTATTTCATGGAAATTCCTAATACGTAGTTATTTGTCGCGTTTATGGATATCTCAGAACAGGAAACACACAATTCAAATACTTGCTCGGTAGAGGTAAACAAGTTCTGACTCTGAGTGTAGTAATCTACGCTACTGGAAACTGAAAAGCGCATTTATAACTTTCATATTATTTATTTATCTGTTCTCTATTACACATTTTTGGCCTTTTCTTGTAAACTGAAATTTTGTTCGTATGATTTTGATACTAGCTAGACTAAGGGATTACCTTCATACATAATCAAAATAAAATATAAAAAACAGACAGTTATCAGAAAGCGTAGGCTTGCAATGTTAATTAAACATTTAATCAAAATAAACATGAACTGGATGGTGAACCTTAAAACATAACAGGTGTGGTAACAGTAAACAAAGAAATATTAAAAACTTTTCTTTTCTGATATCTATGGATATAATGCAACATTACGCAAGGTAGAGCAACCCAAGATCAAGAAGGTTTAATTAAACATTCAAGTGGATTTCCATCATGTTGCAGCTATAACTAGTAATCATTATCTACAAGTGCAATTCTGCAGTGGGGGAAGTCCTCAAAACACGGATTTTCCATGATTCCTCCATTTTGTATTAAGCATTTCATGGAATTGATTTAGCAGCCATACGTTAGAGTACTTATAGATCTTAAGGTCAATAATTATATGACCTGAACTTGTAACGCAAGTATTAGGAAGTGGGCTTGTATGACGCATGTATGTATACTTATCACGCACTGGTAAAGTTGTTCGAATCGCGGTCACACTCTCGGTCAATTATGTGCCACGAGCGGCAAGCTGTCGACTGGTTGACATTGGTTGCGTTTTCGTCGCCGGCTTCCTTCTACGCGGCCACCTTCGTGATTGACACGTTACCTACCTACATAATGAGTGTACGTAGAGTACTCTTTTTAATACGTCAGTCGGTACGGATAACCTTGTCGTATTTAGCATCAATTTAAAGAAACGATTGTTTGTATCTGCGGTTACGATGCACGATGTGGAATCATCATTTACCTACGCTTTCGAACGAGGCGCACGATTAGATTTTTTGAGCAGGCAGGTTAAACCTGTCTCACCCATCAAATATGCTTTATTTTTGACCGGTGCATGGGCACTTACTTTGGTTATAATAATCGGAATAAAGCGATTTCACGAAAAGTGCCTATATAATATATGTACATATGCATGGCGTTTCACTGGCATTCCCTATATGATCAGTACAGTTAGTGTTGAGCCCCGGGTCGCTGATCACATCATACTTTCACTTTTACTTGATTTCGTACGAGCGTGGACGTGCCATGAGCCATGAGACGTGGACTGCCGTGCCCCTCACTCGAGCCGGAACAATGAAAGTTGCATTAATAAGTAGGTATCTTGATGACTTAATTAACGTAAGTATGTCAGACTTACGTTAATTATTTCGCTTTTAGGACTAATTAGAAATACAAAAACTGCACGCAAAATATCTGTCTGATCTGCACAGAAGGCTTCACTTGGTTAGAATTTATAAGTACCTACCTACCTTGATAGCTATTGAAATGACAAGTGAATGCACATAACATGTGTATTATTTTGACTTGTTCTGTTATGAGATTTAATTATAGCCATATAATATAGATAGACATAAAATTGTCAGCTTCATTCGGTCGTTCCGTTAGACATGTTAACGTGATCGGCGAGCCACTTGCCAGTTTGGTTATGTAAAAGTGACAACTATTGCACAATTGCTTCATTCGATGGCGAAACGGACGGCTTTGAAATGCCAGTGAAAGTCGCCGAACGACTTCGCTATATCATGATAACGCTGGCATGAGCATTGTACAGACTTAGACATGTTTATTTCGTTTTATACTAACAGTAATATTTTATGCCCAGTTAATTTATTTTATGATGAATAGCGATTACATGCCAATTGAGAGAATGGTCTGTGATCTCCGTAAGCGATAAGCAAACTGAGCAAGCTGTGTATCAAAATTGGAATTTCTGAATTTCATAATCTGGCATCTGCAAGTTCTTCTCACCAGGTACTCACAATGATGAAATGCGGTTCCGTCAGTCATGATTGTATCGTTGAATATGCCAGCCTATGACTAAACCGTCTGACAAAATATAACTACGTACCTACTAAATCCAATTGGTAATTGTCGTAATTAAATCTAAGTAGTATGACATTTCATTCTTACGACTTCGTAGGTACGAACCTAGAAACAGTCAAAAAATAAAATAAGACTTATTAGGTATTAGATAATACGAAAATGAGGTTCACGGTCATTAGGAACGGCCATTGTATTGTTGTCGGTCGTTTGTAGTCATTACGGACCAAACAGAATGTCGCATTGTAGCTAATGTCAACGTTTTGGTGTCAAAAAATTAATATTTATTGGATTTTGATTTGCGTTGTTATTCTTATGACCTCGTTTTGAATTATGAACGTAAACAGCAGAAAAGTTATTCGAATGGGAAGCCTTATGATTTCATAAACCTTCAAAATGTCCTATTGCTAAAATCTGCGGGCAAACATAATTTCAAGCTGAAAAGCCAAAAAACTTTTTGCCAAGTTTTCATTCTAGCTGGACTAAATATTTCGCTAACAAAACCAAAAGTTTAATTGTTGTTAAATTTTCGTATAAAATCGTCGCTCAGGTATCTACACAGTACGCAATCTTGCGGTTGTTCTTTTACGCGATAGTCGGGTGCTCTTGACGTTTCAGGATTGCGAAAACTATCCGCTCTACTGCACATCGATGTTGCCGCTGCGCAAAGCGGATTATCCATGCTCGTGAAGCCTCCTCTATTTTGAAACGTTACATTTTTCTGTCTTTAATCACCAATAAGGAGAAAATCAGTTCCATTCAAATCCATTTTACACTTATAAACATCATTAAAGTGTGAATTTCGTATCAAATGCCACGACAATTTCTGTTTTATGTCGCGTGTATTTGATTTAATTCTATAGTTACATTGTGGAATATCAGGTGTTCGGAGTTAATGCATAGACTTGGTCCTGATCAGCGAAAGCGTAAAACTAAATAAAGTGTGTGCGATCAAGTGGCATTGACTGCAGCCGCACTGAGTCAATGGCTGAAGCCGGCCGGCCGGCTGTAGAGGTGCGCGGTGACGTGCATGTGTGACGACACACGTTACGCCGGCGTCTGTGTCACTCAATACGAATCCACTAAATCAACATGTTTTTATCTACTTGCGTTTAGTAGTCCAATCAGTACCTAAACATACATGATACGTAGATACGTAACGTAAGCACAAATAATTAAACATCCGGGGCTACCGTACGATCTCCGGCGAAGCGGCGAGGTTCCTTGCTGGAATGCCACCGTGGGATCTAGATGCGATAGTAATCGCGCGCCTGTACGAGCGGCGCGCGGAGGCACTTTACCGGGGAAAACGGAAAGACCTCCTGTACGATCTCATGGTGGCATGGAGAGAGCGACTGTCGCAACCCCGTGCATGGCACACCACAATAGTAGCGGTAAGTCCCCTTTTTGAGGAGTAGCTGGAGAGGGGCCATGGCTCACCTACCGCCTGACGCAGGTCAGGTCGTCTTCCGCGGGAGACGCCACGGGCGTCGGTCGCCGCGAGACGACTTCCAGCCACCGTAGATACGGGGTAGCTCACCGTCCGTCCATCTATTGACGACAGGCCGTATCGACGGCGCGTTAGTGTTCCACGCGCGCCCCAAAGAGATGTCAGAAAATCTGATGGGCTTGCCAGGGCCACCGCCAGCCGGGGTTGCGGGTTGTTTGAAAGAGATACCGCGGGCCCGGAACAAAAAGGGCAATAGAAATGGGTGGGTTTTAGTCATAATAAATCTGACACTCCTTCCCCCAGAGCCCAGAGCGGGGGAAATAATTTGATAATTTCCCTCATACGCAAAAAAAGCACAAATTAAACAGACTTTTTATGCTACAGTTCATTGGAAAGTAGGAAAAATGGATACTACATCACCAGGAGGCATTACCGTCATTTTAAATTATTTATGGCTAATCTATTTTACATGTCCACCATGACACAGCAAAAGTACCGGTCACCATGGGATGTCAATTAATAAAAAAACCTCGAATACTAGATGAGGTACCTGCGTCATTGATCACATAAGTAAGTGACAGGACACTGGCAAGCAGGACAATGTACTTAAAATTCATTAAGTAGCGGTGGGGAAAACAATAGTGTGCTTCGATTACATCGACCGATAAAATTACTTTGAATTTATCTATACGACCACGTAATAAAACTGTACTTGCAACTACTGTTCTGAAATTATTTTAAAACTAAAATAAGGAATAGGACACTTCTGTATTTGAAAACTAAAATGAGAATTATGAACAATATAAGTACAGTTCTGTTTGATCTATAAGAAATGCTACCCTTGTCGTATCGTAACAAGTTGCAATTTATAAGCTACTGGCTTACAATTTTAAAGTTTTTGTATTTACTATATGCTTTTCCAAATATTGTCTTATTCTAAATGAAAGTACTAGTCACCAAAAAAGTCGATTGTTCTTGCATTAGATATTCAATGAGGCTGCAGTTGGAGTCACGTAGACACGCATGCATAAGCAATTCGGCTGTCGGCGAGCGATCGTGCGCTAATAAATAGGTCAATAGCTCTACTAGTACCCTGTAATCGGCCTTTTGTGACACGGCGCTATTGAATTTACAAAGTGAAGTTTTAGTGGGTTTACTGCTCACTATTAAGACTATCTGCAATCGTGGTGTACTCTAGTCAATCGAAAATGTTAAAATAGGCGATTGCTACCAACACCTACATGATCTGCTAATTATTCTATTTATTTCACCTTCAGTCACGTTACGTTAAACGCCTTCTATTGCGTAGGTTTGTTACTACGTAGGTAAACTAAAGATAAGATAAAAGATAAATTTAGATACCTAGTTATAGTACGCAATATAGATGATGTGCTATCTCTAACTTGAATTTAAGTGTATAGTTACTTCATGACGTTATTTTGATATTAGTAAGTATGTACTTTAAAGAAGTTTTTTTCTCGCGCGCCCTCTAATCATTTCCCTATGCTAATATGTCTAATAAATTTATTGCTAGCAATCGTATGATTAACTCACTACTTAGTCCAAGCGAGAATTAAAGCGGACACTTCATTGAATACAAATGAAGAGAGCGAGCGTCCTTTCTTTCACTTATAAGTCAGTGAAGGATTCTCTGTACACTTAGTAACGATAATGCGTACCAAGTACTAATAAACAATAAGGTGCTAGTGTTTGTCCCATATTTGTGCTTATTTGGCTAACTACTATTATAATGCACATAAGTAATACATTCATCTCTGAGCTAAAGCCAGAAATAGGCGCGTGGGCAGTAATGAATCAACTTACACGTGCTAGCGCAGAAATATTTGTAGATCTATGCAAATACAACAACAGATACCTACCTATTTCAACGTGACATTTAAGTTTCTGAATAATTCAAAATTATCCGTAGTAAATGATCGCAAACAGTACTCGAGAAGTGTTGCGAAGAATGTGATATTACCTTTGATATATTTATTGTTTCGAAACAATACCTAGTTCGTAAACATACTAATAAAAAATACACTACAGTGCATCTCTTAATCGTCAAATCACGTTCCAAAGATTCAGACTAGTCTTTCATAAAATTAGCGATACCTATCGGATGTATACGCTTAAGCTGATCAATCAATCGGCACGGTGGCCTTGTATGATTGGTGAATACAAACAGTGTTGGTTGCAAAGCGGATGCAGTGGAAGCAGGCCACGCGAACGCGGCGGCGCCGCTCGCGCTCGCCGCACGCCCTCCACCAAGCCGCTGCAACCGGCAACCTTGCCCCAAAAATCCGTGACCTACATTTTATACTCCAAAATGCAGCCGGTGTTTTTATTGCAACCATTCTCCTTGTAAAGAACCGTTTAATTTGGTGGTTATCTGGCGTTTATTTGTACTTTATAAAAAATAAGAGCACTTACAGCATTTCCAAACTGTTTGTTCGGGCGTGGCTAATAAAATAATTGATGCTTTGCCTAAATTAACTATTACTAACATTAACCAAATTAAAGCTACCTCGAACAATGAGGAAAATTTTATTCCTTTTCCTTCATGGATGAATCACTAAATTCCTGTAACAGCTTGCGTTTTGGATTTACTGGAAAATGTGGTTAGTGCAAACTACGTCTGGCTCATCGATTGTGCAGGACGAAGCAGCGGCCTAGTTGGCGAGCGCCAGGTCCACGGGTCGCGATCCTAGCATCTAGGCGGCCCGGTTTTGCCCGGGTAACCTCACCGTGCTCTATTTCTGGATCTAGTACGATCAACAATTGCTATAGGTATTTATAGAGCAAGTGCAAATGGGCGCTGTAACTTTATTAACATTCAATAATTAGATAATCTGAATATTATAATATTTATCCTTCGTTTATGTTCGAATGTGTTTGTATTTTATCAAAAATTAATTTGCAAAATTCCGCGAGTTGACATATATATCTAATGTCGGCCAGTCGGTCAATTTACTTTTAAGTCAATCATTTTCTTATGTATGTCGTAATAATGAATTCTATTAAATTACAATAAATCCGGTCGACCATGTAGGTCAGCTTCTGTCGTCGGCCGCAGTCGTCAGGAAATTGATGTTGCGTAGCGCCGACAATGATGCAAGCCGGTGGCGGAGCATGCCAGTATTTTATCTATCAAGTGTGAGATTGAATTTGAGAACGGCTGACGTCACAGTCCGTAGCAATTAGAATTCTAGGAACGACGTCATGGCGCGTTGGTGAACGATTTAGCGTAGGCGCGACGCGACGGTGACGTCACGGGCAAAATGTTACGGCTCGCCGCCCTCCCTCAACGGGCACGCGGCCGAACGTAGGCGGCGCGGGCGGCCGCGTAATATACTCGACTTACACGTAAATAAAATCGCATGCTATTACGTAATTGAACGTGAAATCTGCACAAGGACGCGATGCCGATGTTTCGACATCACTGACTCCCAGCGTGATGCTATAATCGCATCGTTTACGTGCGACGCTTAGAAAAGTGAGCGTTTCACCTTGAGATGCCTGCAAGCGTGGTTGCCTCTCTATTCTTAGATATCGAAATAGTGCTAAATATGTTCGAGGGGACAGGCGGCTAGCACGCAGGCGTCGTGACCCAACCTGACCCAAAAACGGAGTGCGACCCACCGCGCCCCGAGTTACCAGTTGATAACGGATACGGGAACCTGTTCGCTTTAAGCGGCCGCAGCATACGCATCGCAAATAGCACCGTTACACTGTTGACCTGTGATGTGCCAATAGAATAGCTTGTCCATGTACGTACTTTTTTATGTTGTTCAAAGAATGTAGGTACATACTAACAAAATCTACACTGCCGTAGGTCAAGTAGCCAGCCAGTAAGTTGAATGGAATCAAAGTTACTGTGGAACTTAGTCGGCACCACCGACATACAGTTTTCCGACTGACTTTAGTAGCCTCAAATCAACAAAATTATAACATTACTAATTGCAAATGGTTTATAATCAATGGTTTATTTTGATGACGTTACAATCTTGCTGTTATTTAGATATTATGGGGTTTATTGATTAAATGGCTTCATAAATTTGGAATAGTAAAATAAAAACAACGCAAGTAGAGGTCGGGTTTCGAATACGGGTTGTGCGTCGCTGCTGGTTCAATATCAGCGATTCTGGGTCAGTGGGTCACCATGCCGGCGCGGGCGCGGGCGCGGTGCGCTCCCCGCCTCACCACACGCTTGCAATTAAACTTGCTCTTCATACGAAAAACATTTCGAAACGTAGCATACTCTGCATACGGTGTTGCCGACTATGCCTAGTCAGTTTTTTTTTAATTTAGGACAAACACCAAGAGAACTACAAATTCAAGGGCTTGTAACAAGTGACAAGCGCTGATTCAATTATCATGATCTCATTTATTAATTTAACTAAGCACGCAGTGTATTGTTTGCGTTGGAATTTGGTTTCCTTCCTTCTCACGGTCTTCTCTATGCCATTGTTAGCATACTTGTAATTTGACCTGTATGTTCAAGATCACACTAAAACATTAATCGTCGTTTAGCGCCGACACCGACGCCGGCATACAAATGTAGATAATATTGCGTAGTCGTAACTGTAGACTTGTGACACTCGCCCACGTAGTAACGGTCGCGGTGTGTTACTGTTACCTCAAATCCGAAAACGAGTTATTTTGCGTTGCTGACTCAAGCAGCGATACCGTGTGTGACGCCAAAATCCGACTTCGAGGTATCCGGTATTAATAATTGTGAATTAGGAGTCGAAAATACTAACATGCTGAGAACAACATTTATTTTTACCAATTTTCAATTGACTGTGGCTCGCCAGATGTATTTCGATTCCAATGACAAAGAATCAAGATTCACGCCTTGTTCTGCCAGCTGTTAAGATAAGAGACATAAATCATGCAACTATTCCAAGGCGAATGCAATGAGGTCACTCTCAAAGGGCCGACCTTGCCTTCGCTGTTCGTTCATAGGAGGACCAATACATATAACAAAAATGTAATCCGTCTATGAAAACAATGAAACAGTTGTCATGTAATGTGCTGTCAAAACTTTAATAAAAAAAAATTATAAAAAATATTCTGGAATTCCACCGCCTATATCGTTGACAACAAGATGGAGTAGAAAAATGTTTTAAAAATCGCAACGGTTTTCTAACATTAAATGGTCAATCATCTCTGTTTCGGCGCGAATTTGGGTCGAATACATTAGGCGAACTATTTTATCACCATGCAGGGGAACTATCATGACAAGCGCTATTAATATGTCAAGGATAGATATTTAAAGCTGTGTTAATTGCTGTTTACACGAGCGTGTTTTTTGACACTAGTTTTAAGATTTTAAACGCGATGCCGTAATGAAAGTCCTTACCCACAAATCTGATAGTATTATTAAGTAGGTTCAGCAGCAAATATATATGAATTAGAGCATGGTTCTGCGGTGTAGAGTCATTCTGGTACCGTTCTAAGATTCGGTCAGCAATTTGAGGTAGATTCGTAAACGTAATTGCGAGAACGAAACTGTTTTATGTACTTTATAAAGAAAAAAAAAATGTCGCAATGACTGCGAGCAGACGTCAGTTGTTACAGATATTACATCTCAATATATAACACGTGATTTCTTGAAATACTGAAGCATTAGTGATATAAATGTGAGCTGGCAAAGCAATATTAACTACTAGTTATCATGCATAACATCGACGCGTCGTCGCGGTGGACGCTCGCGAGCTGAATATTATACCAGTTGTAAAATAAGATCAACACACACAACAGGTTGATACTGCGCAGATATTTTAAATAAATTAGAAATAAGTATGATTCCTGAGTAGGTATGTAAGCAAGGCAAAGTTAAACGAAGAATGTGTTTTAAGGCACGTCCGGTACGTGGTCTAAATTGGGCCCAGCTCTTTAAGTAAGCTATCAGTCTCTCAACATTCTGCTGTGGCGTCTTGTACTAACAAATCTCTATCGATGTTATCTTATCAACCTTGATTTATTTAGAAACCGTGTCACGAGACGATGTTACAACCGTGAAATGAGAGAAATAGATATTTAGTTAGGATTTGACATAGCGTTGATAAAGTAACAAATGGAATATGCATCGATTTATTATTACATTAAAACGTATAATTAGATAGTGTACGTAGTTACAAACAGCCACGTTGTTGTGGTCGATTACCTACGCTCAATGCGCCGGCGCAAGGGGCGGGTGGTTTTCTTTTCCCATGGTTTCTGCACCAAGGCCTATTTGTAGTTCCGCTTGCGCTCTCAACGGTGAAAACTCATAACGTAATGTATGACTGGATATTGATCAAGTAACTTTAAAAATAGATACAGTTTTAGTCATGCGATGCGATAGATAGGGTATCGAAAAGCGCCCATTTCTCAGGACTGGTTTTTTAGTTTTCGGGTTGTACAAAAACCGGGCTACCCGGATCTTTCATATCTTATTTTGTACACCATATTATTGTGGTAGAATGTTTTAGGACTTAACGCAAATGAACATCATACTATGTAAAACTACATTCTTACAAATAAATTTCTGATTTCTGATGCTTCGTGAATGGTGCATTTTTTATTTTAAGAAGCCGTTTTCCAAGCAAGAGAAAAGACGATTGATATAGGTACAATATTTGCATTTTACGATCACGATTTCTGATAGTATTTTTATCACCGATGTGATTTGGTTTTTTAAGCAATAAACAAATAAACTAGTAACAAATAAGTCACGTTAGGAAAACGTAAATAGTACAGTTTGTATAGTTGAGTGAAATTTGCGTCAAGCACGCGACTGCTCCACGCAACGGTAAGCGCCATGAGCGTAAGTGTCTTCGTTCCATCGAAAAAAATCTTAACTGGACTGGAAAATCTGGAAAACGCATTTATAATACGCTTTTGAATCAAAACTACTTTCGCTAGCTATATAAGTTATGCGATATTAATTACATTGTTGGCAAGTTATTACTGCCTGCCACCCCGTACTCTTTATATTGTTCGGACACGCGCGATAGCTTGCTGTTTCAATATTTCTATATTACATGCAAGTTTATGCAAATGTTAATTCCACTTAGCAGTAATTCATTGTGTACACCTCACATCATCTCTCATACCGCTGTGTTGAGTAACTCGCCATTAAAAGGTGAGGTGGAGAAATCAATTCGTACGAAATGGCAAACTATTCAATAGATTTTGACTGCGAAACACGGTTTTTTATTCGGTGAATCTGTGTATTAACTTTAACGTGACCAAAACAAAATCATGAGTTTTTAATTATAATTCTGGCATTGAGTCACTTTCGTTGGTTTTTGTTTAAGTTAGTTGCATAATTATCTTCAAAAATGTGGTACTCATACAACTCAAATGTGTAACAATAGTTTAAGTAGTTCATGGTACAAGTAAAGTGAATCTGAAACTGTCACTGTACATGGACAATGCAGGTGCGAGCAGCACTTTCACACTCGCCGCGGTCGCGGAGTGTGGAGAGCGTCACTCGCTGGTAGCCGACGCCCGCGCCGCTCAACTCATTGCTCACTTCGGACCGTTTACGACCTCCGCAAACGAAAGGCGTTCCGCCGGTTACCGATACTGGGGAAATCGTTTTAAATACAGATTACGTAATTCGCATGTATCAATTCAGTTGCAGTGTCTTGCTCTCCAAAGAATATTTAGGTTGGAGTAGGAAGGTGTAACGACGAAAATGCGTGTTAGCAAACCCAAACAAATCGGGCAGCCATTAACTGCTATAAGCGTTCCACTTAACGGCGGACAAGCTTGTGGTAAGGTTAGCTGATGTTGGGCCGCCACCAGCTAACGGTAAGGCCTCCGGCGCCGCGCGCACGTGAAAATAATTCTTGACGCGATTTTGTAACGAATACCGTTACTCGGTTCCGGGCCTGCCGGTGACCTTATTTCTCAGCCGAGCACTCTTTATTTTTATATCTTATTGCCTGACGTTATGATGGTGTAGTCGCTTTCGAGCGTTTTATTTCAAGCATGTTATTTCAAATGTTGGCTATGATCGTGTAGGAATAGGTGATACATTGGCCCATCAATGACTTTGTGTAGCAAGTCATGCAACACGGACGTTTTAGGATAGGAGATACGTATTAATATTAAACCAAGTTAATATGCAGTTATTTATTCATTACGTAATTCCCCTGTCCGGGTTTGCCGGTAAAATAATAGTTGTTTACGAACATGAATGCGGCGGTGAGTCAGCGAGAGGTTTTGTTTGATCGTGTGTCGGTTCTGTACATGTAGAGCGGGTTTGTCAGCGCTTACGCTCATGAGCGTACCGAGCGGCACCTGGGGAATACCGCGCGTCATTTCTTTGATAAATCGACTGCTGCTGTAATTAGAGGTTTTTTAGCAATGCCTATCTCATTTTGGGTTTCTCCTGCATTTCTACGACGCGTCGCGGCGTATAAAAATATTTAGTAAGCATTACATTGGTGTTGTTCGATGTTAAAAGTGCGCTGCTCTATCTAGCGTAGGGTAAAGAAAAAATGGTTGATATATCTGTATGCACAATACACCGGCATTCAAACAAGTAAACAAGTACCTACGTATCGCGCGGTTTACTTAACGCTCTTTGTTGTGAGATTGTCTCTGCACCTACCTAAATGGAGCTATTCCTTTAATAGTTAAAATAATTTAAATTATGTTTTTCTTGTTCTTCTCAGTAAGTATATCGTATTTTGGAACATAATAAAATGTTAAGGTAGTTGTTTACACGATACGAGTGGAATAAAATGGTGGATCGTAAACATGGCATCATCTCTATGAATTAACTAAAGTGGCGGGCCGCGGGCCGCGCGTCGCGACGCGTCACGCTAGTATCGCGTGCTACGTCACTATTTACGCACAACAGCACAAGGCCTGCGCGCGCGCACCTCGCTTCCTTATTGTTATTACTGTTGTAAAATCACTGCGCCACTACTTTCTTGATCTTGTCAAGAAAACTTTGAAAACAACTTGTTTTTCCCAACTTATCTAAACGACGTCAGTAAATATAAGTTAATGAGTAATCATTGTAATTGCTTTACTTGGAACGTTCCCGTTATTGTTTTGGCCCAAATTCTTTGTTGAGACTTTATAAAATATTTTATGACTTAAGCTCATCTCGGAAGGTCTTTATTTAACTTTTACGGACTTGATTTTTGCAATCTCATATGCGATCGCATAAATTGAGTGCTTTATTATAGTGGAAATATAAAAATGAAGGTAATGCCAGCAAAACCTTTATCGAGCCTTGGCAAACAAATTGACGGTCAGATTAAATATTGAGTCGGGTCAACTGGCCAATTATCGACTGAGTAAATTAAACACGACTTTAATATTGTGTACAAATTGTGGCCGGCGATAAGCCAGCCGATGCTGATGACGCATGAGGCGCGCGCGCCGCTCGCCGGCCGGCCGGCGTCGGACAGTAACTACGGACCTACTTTTAATCAACAGCGAAGAGCCGGAGGAGTTGATTATTGTAATCTCGACTACCTGTTACATGGCGCGCTGTAAACTTAGAGTAACGGTCCTACCAGCTTATAAAATTTAGCGCATGCGTGTTCTAACAGACGCGACGCCAAATACGTGCTACGCATGGCGTGTTACCCGTGCTGAGTTAATTTCAACAAGTAACTGTAACAACGCCGACACGTGTACTCTTTGTTTATCTAGTCGCTAGTGCATAGTGCGCCGCTGCGCCTGTGTGCAATCGACTGTATTGGTGTCGTGACCTAACGTTTTATCTAATCGCTATTGTAGAGTATGATTGAAATGCAATTTATATTTTCAATGATAAAGGTTTCACCTTCCGAGTGCTGCCGAATTTTTAATGATCGATAGTGTTATCTTTGCCCTTGATGTTAAGCTATTTTAATATCTCTATTGTTTTATATAAAATACACACTGCGCTTTTGTATCAGACAATGTAGGTACCTACCACAATTAGTATTTTTCCTGTTTGGCCGAAGCATTAAAAAGATCAAATTGTTTATAAATTTCGTGATCCTTTACAACAACACAGCATATTTGTTGTGATATATTTATGCGTGCTACTGCTAATCATAATGCATAGGAAAATTATTCATCTGATCTAATGGTAGGTAAGCAGAGCTTAGTAACAATAAATGATGTCATTGATTTCAATAATTGAATCATGACCAATAGACATGTAAGTTTGGAACGAGTGGTACTGATTAGTACACGGTTACGCATTAGTTTATGGTCGGTATTGTGTAAGATTGACCACTGGCTGGAGTGCGGGGTAGAGACGCGCTTGCGCGCATTGTCTGTTGCGACAAGTTGCATGGTTGCGCGTGCGATGCAGCGGGCGGTGGCGGCCGGTGCATCGTGCACCGCTCGCTGCACGTGGAGCGGCCGAGCGGGGTCAATAGCTCGCTGCACCACTCCGCCTACACTACAACACCGCTCCAAACTGCATACACTACAAATAACCGATCACTGTCCACACGCACACTAATAAACGCTCCAATTATAAATAAATGCATATCCCTCATTGTCTACGCAAGTGTTACCCCAACTGGTTTTAAAGAATAAACCAGGACTGGAAACACAAATGATTTTTTGTAGATAAGTTTCCAAATCAAGGTCTTATAGATATCGTTGATGTCTTTTAAAGGGAATTGAAAAATAAATCCAAGGAGCTCTATGTAGAGTCGATGTTTGATTTTGGCACAAATAACTAATGTGGTGTTGAATTAGTTTTCTTAGAACTTAATTTTGCTCTGCCGGCAGCTTATACTTATTGAGTGAAATGATGTCAGAACTTACCTCATTAGTTGGCGAGTGAACCTGGACGCGTAGTTCGTCGGTGTCATAGTCATGGTTCATAACGTCAGCGCGCACCTCTCTCCCGTTGTATGTGAGGAACACTCGCTGTCCCTCCTTCAAGCGCACGCCCGTCATGCCGCGGAAGCCGGGCCCGATCAGCTCGGCATCGCGGTACTCGCGGTTCTTCATCTTGGCGCTGTCAAAACGCACTGTGTAACGAGTGTTCGGAGTCAGGTTAATGCAGTTGTTGTTCTCCGGGAAGGGCGCCGGCGTTTTCACCGCCTGGATCATCCCCGAATAGTACAGTCCGTCATCACCCAGCGCCGCGACGCGCGTCCCGATGATGGAGCGCTTCGCGAGCCGCTTGCCCGTGGACATGGTGCTCAGTCCTCACACTGCTACTTAAACACTTGCGGCCTCACACCACTGTCTGGTGGCCAGAAAAATCTACTCACACCTTCACTTAAAAATTTCAAATCGCTCGGCGTACTCGTTTCGCGGGATAACCGTCACAGAATTTTGGAGAACTGACAGAATTTCGACGCGATTCGGCACGCTGCGCGCGGTCCGGCTCCTCAGTAGGCCGGGGCTGGTCGCGGCTCTCGCGTAGAAACATAATACGAGGGCAGGGTCCTCGAGGATCGGGACAAAGGAAAATCCTTTCGCGGTACTAAACTTCGTAACCGAGCTCACAGCGGACGACCTCAATAAGCGCGGTTCGAACACGAACTGGCTTGAGTGCGTGCGGCGCGCCGCGACCGGCGACACCGGCCGGCCGGCGAGCGGGAGCGGCGACCGCCCGTCTCGCTCCTTTGTTTTGATACTCAGCTGTTCGCGCGAGCGAGACGACCGAGTCAACGGCCGCGCGCCTGAGCTAGACGGGTGCTCGGCCACCCGCTCTCTTCGGTCGGTGTTCGGGCGGACTCGCTTTTTTCCGCGGGCGGGCGGGTGGCACGCGGAGGGCAGCCGCCCACGGGCGACATTGAGGCGCGCCGGTTAGGTTCGCACGTGGAGCGCTAACGGGATTGCACAACGCACCGATGCCGTCCGTACCCACTGTCCGCGGACGCTTCATACGTGACACAGTTTCTATTCGGATTCGGGGTCGATTCAAATGTCAAGCAGATGCACCCACTTATGCAACGCAGTTAACGTGACCTAACTACGACTACGCACAATTTTTAATTAATATCAATATTTGCACGATGATAATATTTTGTATCTGGCACTGTATTTCGATATTTATTATGTTCGCTATTTTAACTGCAAATAAAAATACTGATTTGCAATTAGATATTCAGTTGTTTTATATAAATACTAACGCTAAACGAACATGATGTTAACCTCAACCTTAAACTTAAAAAAAAAAACAAAATTTATAATACAACGGGATTTAAATTAGCTACTTACTTATATAATTAAGATGCAATATTTCATCTTAAGTGAATTTATATTTCTGCATTTATAAACTCTCATATTAGTTATACTTTTCTCGTTCCAAAGAAACACCTATTACAACAAATGTAAACAGAATACAAAAACAATTTGTATGCTTTTAATGGCAGCAACCGTAGCAGCGCCATCTTTTGAGCAAGCGAACCAAGCATACTAAAAGCATTCTATAGTAACATCACTTTTTTAGAAGAAAATACAAAACGTACTGATCTTGGAAGATTAATTAAGGTGCTACGCGGTTCCTTGACCTGTTGAAGCCGTTTTCACACAAAAGTAGATACTGGTACCGTTTGAAGTTCTACTCCACCTTTAAGGAAAAGAGCATCAACAATATTTTAAATACAGAAATTCGTCTTGCGCGGTCTGTTTTGTTTACAATTCATATTTTACCCGTAGTGACCTACTTTCATTGTAACTATTTAGGAATAATGAAAACTGCTGATTTGTACCTACAAGTTTAGTCAGAAAACCTCTTCAAAACTAAACTCCTAATTATCAGGTTTATTAAAAACATATTCATCATAATGCTACCAAAATTAGCATTTTATCGTCATATGTTAAGTTATGGCCGGCAACCTGGCGCGCGCGGAGACATTACGTCATCAAACGAACTATTCCAAATGCCTACTTATACTCTATGTTTATCAAGTTTATGGTCACATTTGTTTATGTTATGATGTTCAGAGTAAACACATTTACGTAACTTTTGTTCTGACAAACGAATCCCATGAATAGAGGTCACTCTCTATTTATCAAGTGCGTGAAAATTAGTCTTTGGTAAATAAACCCACGCGGCTCGTAAGAATGGAGTAGAAACTGATATTAATGTTTATGTGATGGCACTGTTTACTAACATTGTATTTTTAATGTAAATACCTACTTTGCGCGTAAAAATAGGTACATGGAATGTGTGTTTGGATTTTGACAATTGGTAGTTTGTGTCGAAATCTGCTCAAACTAAAAAGCTTCTAAACTAAAGTACTTATTAACCAATTTGGGAAAAAAACAAGAGCCCGTTTAGGTTTCAGCTATGAAATTCGTGTCTCACCGAGAGCTGCCCTATATGCCCCATTTTAATTTTATACATTAATTTTGCTTCTAGCAAATGTTATGCTTACGGGTTTCTTTTTCTGAAGTTATTACTTGTATCTGCTTCCAAACATTATTTTAGTATCAAGTAATTTCTTTTGTCATGTTAAACTATATGCAAACGTGATTGCGTTTTTACTAAATAAAGATTTTAGCAATTTATACTCCAACCGAACACTGTAGCATCCTGTCTAAGACCCGGGACGGAGAGATGTGAAAGATCCAATCAATTACAGGTAGCACGAAAGGCATGGGTAGATCTGGAACACATTCGATCAGTTCGTTTTCGTATATCTCATCTCCGATCCGCTTTGTTGGAGTCCGATCCTCACGACAGAGTGCTTCGTTAAATATTTCTCCGATACAAAACGTACGAATAATTAGAAGAAACCATCGATGAAAAAATAATTAACAAAGTAGGCACATAGTAACATACCCACGGAAGCAATTAGGTTTAATTAGTAATGATAATGACAGATTGTTTTGTTCATCGCCACAAAGAACTGGAAAATCATAATTTATTTAGCCTTCTGCAAATGAAGCTTCATTGCCAATTGCCAAGTATTTTAAAATATCATGATGGTCACGGAATGTGCTTTGTTCTGAAAAAGTGTATGATGGAATCATCATTCTCCTGCCCTTATCCCAATTTATTTGAGGTCAGCACAGCAAGTCTTCTTTTTCTATACTTCTGTATCACTTGTCATCTCATCAGACACCTCCTTTCTCGCCATATAATCCTTGTCGTCAGTCAATCTATCGTTTTTTTGCTCTTACTCGTCTAAGCTGTAAATTTATGATAAAATAACATTTTGGGACCTCTATGGGAAATTTCACCCTATGCATCATAGTAACGTAAGATCTTTTCTCTTCTCTTCGAATCGTAACAATCGTCTTATCTTCAAGTAATATTGTTCTACTTCTTTTATTTTGAAAATTAAATACTGTACTGTAAAATTTATTTTAAGTGCACACATAATATCGTTGCATACTTGTAGCTGTATTCACGTACTCAACAATCGATTGATATTTTCCAATAATTTAACATATTCCGCAATATGTGTTGGAAGTACGTGTCCAAAATGAAAATATATCACATTTGATAACGATGTAAGCTGAAAGGCACGTAGATATACCTGCCTATTTACTTCTTGATTCTTCAAAATCTTAAACAGGAATGCACGGACTTCAGGATGCCAAAAAATAACGATAGGCATGGCAGTGGGCAGAGGCACTGAACAAGGAGTAAAACATAATTAAACCCTACGAAGGGGCTTAAAATCGTGGGTGGCATTGACGCATGTCTTGGTGGGAATAGTAGTAGGCAGCCCGCCGCTCGGTTTAAACTTTTTGAGAGTCTCAACTCTGGATGGCCTAAGATCAATTTCCAACATCTGATATCAACACATACAGAAGTCAGTAGATATTGTGCCCTGAGCTATGCAGAAAACATCTGTTTTATTCTTGGTAAATTCTTATTTAATTCTAAAATATATATTACAGCAGTCGCGATTGTGTGTATGGGAACCTTTGAGTAAAATAACTTACTTATAGCATAATATGCAACGATGCGTTATACTATCTAAATCAAGTTTATTAACATTCTTACTTATAGTTAAATCGGTTGTAGACGATTTAAATGAGGTTGCAATGAATAAGTTCATTGCAAAAAATGCTTAATCTGATTTATTGTAACGATTCATGTTGGATGTATCATACATTATTATTTTATAGTGACCTTTCTAAGAATGTTTGTTTTCTTACTTAGGTATATCACAGAATAAATAATAGCACTGTTTCTTATATGTATAATTGTGTACTGAGTGTGCTTGATGCTTGTTTGCTCTTTAAATTATGCGCTTGCTTGCATTTTCGCCCAATACTTTCTTGCTTTTTAGTGTGTATGCTAAAACACTAGCCTGCATAGTTGTTAGCTTTCTTGCTTGTTTTTTTTTTGTACGCTTGCTTGCTTGCATATGCACATAATTAGGTACTATTTCTGCTTGCTTTTCATTTTCTCACATGTTTTTTATGTTCGATTTTTGTTTTTACAAGATTTTTTTCCTTTAACGTATAGTTAGTGTAAAGCACTTAGGTACATGAGTTTTAGAGTCTTTATGCCGCCTATGGGCCTCTAACTTGGCTTAATATTTCATCGACAAATATATCTTGGGTATCTATGTTTGGTGAAAATTATACCACTCACATGAATCCGAAAAATCCAAGTGCCTGTTGTTTGGTTTGAACTGGAGACCGACTTGGTAGAGCGACAATCACACTCCTACCCCCGAATACTGAAACGTCACTCAAAATGTGAGGGCTGCTTAACATTTGAGCAGCTCTTAAACTTTCGATTTTGTATGGCCAAACGTCACTTCTGAGTCTCTGTTAAACTTAAGTGGGACTTAAATTTTGAGTGACGTTTCAGTATTCGGGGGCTAGACTATTATATATTCCGCTGTATAGGATTATTTTCTATGCAGGTACTCTGTGGAAGGCTGTTTAATTTTACAAACTACTATGCTATGTTTATTTTTCAGTTTTCATTACGAGAGTTGTTTGAAAACGAATTATATAATCACCAGAACCAAATAATCTGGTACTTAACCACATAAATGATAACTGTTTTCATTTCAATCGTCAACTGATAAACCAAAGTTTTCCTTTCGATAATATTTGTACAATTCCGTTTTCATTTGCATTTGTTGACGCACGATCGTATCGATAGAAAACGTGTCCGACATAATATACCTAACTACTTCATTCCTAAAATTTAAATGTTGATTACTTAAGGGTTAACCCAATCGAAAAGATCTGTTTAATTACCTTTTGAACCTTTATTTCCTTGATATAATTTATTTAGTAAATATAGCTCTGCCAATCAGGCCAGTTGGATTAAAACAATAGCTTTATTATGTTTGTGAATATTACGGTACAAACTTTATCATTTAAACTAAAGCTATGTGATCGTAATTGTTATAAACATAAATGTTGGGAAAATTAACGTTTGATAGAATTACCTCTTTGGATTTTTATTGCAGTTCATGTAAAAGTAAAACCTGACAAACGATGTTAAGCGTGTAATATATTTTTTATGTAGCTATGTGACCTCGATAATAATTGCTTCATATCTTACACACAATAATTGCGTCTTAGGCCTACGACACAGATCAAAACGTCTTTGAACAAACGAACACAGCATTTGGTCAAGACGTAACTATAGCTATTAATGGTCATCAATTACCAAGGCCAAAACAAAAAGAACACGTACTTTTTATGGCTTAGGTGTGTTTAAAGTCCTTACTATTTTGTATTATGATGACAGCAGTGTGTCCGCGTCCATAATAACGTGCTTTTAATTAAAATCAAGATCACGATTATGTATGATTGATTACGTGTACCTGTCGACACCGCGAGTCCGCCACACGACACTCCTACGTGAACGTAAATACCGAAACATAATAACTAATTAATACATTATTAATGAATAACCTAAATTAATATTATTTGCCTCGTTGCTGGTTTAACCATTATTTGTATTTGGCTTATAAATCATACGTTTCGGGCAATTTATCTAAACATGTATACTTACCTGTTGTTACATAAAAAGTTTTTGCCTTAATATTTACTGATATTTTAACGTGGGTGAGGTTATAATTGTAATTTATACTACTTATAAACCAAACATTTATATTTAGGAAATTCAAGAGTTCTCATGATCATCAACAAACCCGAATAGCTTCAAATCAACCCCATGATTTTTTATCACTTCCGTGAGATGGTAACAGATGCATAAAGGTAAACCTGCTGGACCAATAGAAGCGTCGATGCGGACATATGTGTGAGTGTACATGTTTGTCTGTGTACGCTGTCGACATTTTAAAAGTTGGGGTGACTCTAAAGCTTGAACCAATGAAAGCCCGGCAGGGACACGTGGATTTGTTGTCCAGATCAGCTGTTACGGGAATGCTTACAAAAAATATCAACAAACCTTAGCCTGCCCCCAGCGCAGGTAACAAAGGCCTACGAAATAATAATAGCAGCGCTTCATTGGAATCTCGCTTAGATTTGTTTAGGGAGAGACTTCATACCAACAACAAAACGACTTTTACAAAATTGCTTTTGCCTTTGTCTGTGACGTTAGACAATGGTGTCTTTGAGCATTTACTTTACACAGAAAAGAGCAGAAAGGTACAACTGATTACAGTTACTAGCACCTACGCGCCTTTGGAATCCAAAGGAAAAGTAGTTTGAGGATTACGTGTAGGTGCCATAACGATGGGTACCTGAAGCTACTTTTTTTGTAGGTAACGATTACAATTTAGTTAATGTGCAATACTATTCTCTTAACTACTTAAATTTAATGGAATAGCTTAATTTATCGCAAGAATAAATTCACATTAGGTAGCGTCTGGAAAATGTGGTTCCTGCGAAGTAATTAGTGTTCCATTGTCAATCAACACAGCTTAGAATTAAAAGTAATGTTCAATTACGACAACTACAATATGTAAGACTTTATTAATACAGTTTTAATGATGATAGCGATAAGCAAGGTCGTTAGAGTCGTTCCGTCTGTACAAATTCTGACGTCGATTAAACAATAACTATTAAATAATCAGGGAACTTGTTTATTTTGTCGTAATTCTGGTTATAAGGTAAAGACTAACAACTTTTGTCACTAATTTGATGACTGCTTGGTAACAGAATAAAGTAACCATTTAAAGTTAGAGAGCCCAAAACAGGTTTTAATTCGCATAATGTAGACTTGTTCTGGTCTCAGCCACATGGCTACTATTAATTTTGAACGTTAGAAATAGATACTTTATGCTCTCGTTTTACTTGTGGTAAGCTTCCGGGATAAACGTAACCTACATATTTTGTATTTGTGAAACTTCAACACTTTCAACAGTCCCTAAAATAGTACCGACGTAGGGTTTCGGTAAGCACGTTTTTCAACGCCCCTGCTTATAGATGGACCCCGGCTAAACTATCATTACTATGCAGTTTGGACGTAGTTACAGCATTTGTGACCAAACATGACGGTTACATTTGCCTATAGGTAATTATATTTATAGCCATCCTCTATAGTCGGCTCAGAGCGAAAAAAATGTGGCGTTACAAGTTTCCTTGTGGCAGCTAAATATATTGTACCCATACGTATCGTGTCGTAACTGTACCTACTTATAATAAATAAAAAGAAGCTTGATAAAAATAGCACAATGGGAACACATGTTTCCAAAACCGCACGAGATAAGTGTGTCCAGCGATGCAATGGTAGTGTTTGGGCAAACCACGGTTGAATATGATAACGATATAGTACATTGTACTTTGATAACGGTGTTTATTTACCTATTATTATATTATTGTGCCTATCTGTGGCTTGAGCCTGGTCAAATACATGTCAATTTGCGGTTTGGTGAACTGTAACTGGCAATGTTTTATTTTTCTATGTTGTTAGATCTCCAAATATACCTACTGTAAATATAAGGTAAGTATCGCTAAACTTTGTACCTATTTAAAGGTACATTCTTTGAAATATATAGTCTAGTGATACCTACCTCATTATAAAGCAGGTAAGAACTTGTTTAGTGCCGAGTTAGTTGACCCCTCAGGTTTTTTCCTGGTGCTAAGTTTTATGCGTTCTATTTGTGGCAATCGGACAAAGACTCCTAGCACTACAACTCCTTTTAAGAAGGTTAGGAAGAAAATACTTTATCAATAATACCTTGTTTCCATTCCTATACGGTAGGCTGATCTCACAGTATACATTTACTCTCTCGACCATGAATTACATTAACACAATGTGTGACATACCATTACAAAGCAAAGAATGTAACATAGCTAGCAAAGGCAGCTTTAATATAAATATGCTCGGAAAGTAGCAAACCAAAATAAATGATTATATTAGCCGAAGTAGTTACACCTTTTTGAAAGGAAAAGATAATGTTCATAAAAACAATAAAATAAAAAAAAGTCAAAAAGTTAATCTTGGAGGCGCCGGGTATCGATCCCGGTACCTCTCGCATGCTAAGCGAGCGCTCTACCATCTGAGCTACGCCCCCGATACCATCGCAATCGAAATTATGTATTACATGCTACACTCATTGTAAATACTCGTGAAGATTATTACAAAAACGAAACACGAACTTGTTTATATGCTTGGTATTCACAAGTTGAGATAGTGTTTTACCGTTGTCGTTGTTGCAAACTCGTTTGTATAATAATAAGTATCCAGAATACGCATACGGTGGCTACAGAAAATAAGACAAATTATTTTTTAATTCTTATTTTTACCGATTTGTAAATATGTAGCAATGTACTTAAATAGGTAATCGGTGGAAACAATTTATTATGTACCTACCTGACTAAAAGGCAGGATGTTCGCTGGAGTATTAAATATTCATTATATACTGTGCGTCCTTCATTAGCGGTAATTAACGTAGGTGTAGTTGTCAGTAATAACACTTCCCTTCATGTTTATATAGTTTATATTTCATATCATAACACGGATAAATAACTTTTGAAAACAGCGTATAAAACTAGTATTTAATAACATTTATACCGAAAATTTAACAAGAAATATAAAAACAGACATTTGGCCGTAACAACTACCTATAAATAAACATTTCATGTGTGTAAGCGACTAGTATTACAATAACCTAATAAAATAAAAAGAATTGATCATAATCTTATTGCCGAAGTTTAAAAAGTTAACCTTTAATAAATTATGTACGAGCACCAAACCATTTTATGTTAATAATAAAAGCGTCATTTTGGGACTGATGTAACAGCCAAATATTAGCTGGTAAGTTTAACGTTTTACTTAATTCTCACTACATGCCAGTGGAATGAATAAAAAACCATTGTCCTCATTACAATTCATTCATACAAATTATTCATAACAGTGTCGGATTACTAAATAGGTTGTGTTACCGATGGGCCTCGCGACTTATTAGGGCTTGCGACCACGGCCAACATTCTACGACCATAAAAACAACTGCCAAACTCTCAGCTATATGGCTAGCTAGACTATTGTTCGGAAATAAACTAAGAGACAAAAAAAAAACTGAGGTGGCTGTCCTCAAAATATCTTTAATATTTCGCACTTGATCGGCTCAAATAGCCTTTTATTTGATGTAACAATAGGTTTTTTGTTGCAGTTATTCTACTTAGCAACGGTTGACTTTCGCTGCTTTACAGTGTCTAGCTAATTGTCTGGACGATTGCTTAGGAACCTCAATATAATCCGGTTTTGTGTATGTGTGTACTATCTAATGGTTTGAGCTGAGTCTTATAGTGAATGGTCAATTTGTAGTTTAAAAGAGGTCAGTAACTCACGTCATCAGATTATCTGAATGGTTTTATTTGAATGCAAGTGAACACAAAAACGTTTTACTAGGTTTTTGAGAGAGGTCGCTAAAGACTTTGAAAAACATGTTAGGGTTATTTTTTTGTTCCAAATACCTCTTATCTTTCCATATGACGCGTAAGACTTTAACGAGACTGATAACATATTTGGGCCACTGTATTCTTAATAGTTTGGATATGTAAGTACGTATTATATTAACCAGTAGCTTCCATGTGACCGACTAGGGCGTAGATATTCAGCTGTCTCCCTCTAGCGTGACCACTTGCGCTCCCTTGCCGACGGAGTCTCCGAGGTTGAACGGTGCCAGTGCTGCCACCACGCCGTCACGGGGAGAACGCACCACATACTCCATTTTCATGGCTATAACCACGAACAAAGGCTGGCCCTTCACAACCTACAGGAATAAAATCATGTAACGTTTCATTCATTAAACACCAGTAATGTTAATTTTAATATTAAGGCTTTTTTACAGGTTTCAATTTGGCATCGTCCTACATGGTTGAATGATTGAGACAAATCTTTATGAATGTGAAATTTTTGTTTCTTTGCCAACTAAGAAAAGAGCTATGAAAGTAAATCAACGATGGCAGTTTATATGGGGCCGATGACATTGACTCACTTTGTCTCCCTTGCTGACGAGTATCCTCTCCAGCACGCCGGGCGTGGGCGATGATGCGCTGTTGGCCGCGGCGGCCGCGTCCACAGTGGTAGCTTGGTATTTGGGTCGAGGCAACTCCACTATTGTTTGACCATTCTGTGACAAAACATATGAAGATGATTTGTTGAGTAGGCGTTGTTGGCAAATCAAAATATTTTTCGTATCTTTTTTTAGGGTAGCTGAGACTGTCGTTACTATTTATTTATACGGCAACGATGTGAAATTTGAAGTAGCAGTTATATTTTTATTAACCAGAAAACAGTTTATTATTATTATAAATAGACATTGTTTTCTATGTAGAATGTGTAAATTGAAATTGACTCAAAATATAACGGAGACACATTATTTTTCTTCTATAATCAGTTTCAAATAGATTTATTAATTTAGAATAACTTATCTTGTATGGGAAGGAAAATGTACAAAATCCAGGGAAAAATTTATGGCGAAATGCTGAATCAGTAAGCGTTGGCAGCTAGTTTAGCTCAGATTAAATTTAAATTATAGCCATCACTACTACTACTATGCACATATTGATAACCAAAACTATCGCCTATGAGCGTGCTCAGTATGCCTTCTGTTTTGCTTCTTGTGATGCAAGACTGTCATTCAGGTCCTCAGGGTCCTTACCTCATCATATACGTGCACTTGTTGCTCATGCGTCAGTAGACCCACGTTGCTCTTCTTGTCGCCAATGAGCGTGTTCAGTCTGAGGCCTCTCTCGGTGCTTTCAAGTGATGCTTCTACATTATACCATTCGCCATCTTTGACTTTAACTCTGTATGTATTGGGTGTGCGCTCATGTTGGACTGTTACTGTGAGATCTGCGAAGAAGTTGTGTAACAAACATATTAAACTGTGCTGCTGTGAAGGCACGGCCAATTGCAAACTTTTACTACCAATATTTTATAGAGCTTAGGATTAGAGTGTAGAATACTGTTGACAACGACTCATGTTAAGCATAAATAATGGCAAGTTAGGTTAAATATTAGAAGACCCATGCGTATTAGTGGATAAATGTATATTTTTAAACAACGAAATATTAACCTTTTTCATCAAACCTCAAGGGGATAGTCTTCTGTAGCTCAAAGTTGGGTCTCCACGCCTGAGGCTGCACTGAGATACCCTTCCAGTTGTCAATTACAGTGCTTGACAGCTGATTGCTTAGCAACTGAAAATAAAATGCTATTATATTTTTCTTCAATACCATATTACATTACAGACTGGTTATGGTCCCCCCAAAAAATGTGCAAAGTCTACACAAGAAATAAAGCAGACATCACAAAATATCGACCTATAAGCCTCATTTCAAACTTATACAATCTTTCCTACAAATTACTAGAAAACTGTATCCCTCCGACCTTCACCAACCAACCAGGATATCGTCCCCATTTACCAACAATACAGCTCCATCTCCATACTGTCAACTCATCATCATTCATCATTTTTCTACCCTTGTCCAATTCTATTTGGGGTCAGCACAACACGTTTTCTTCTTCCATTCTCCCCTATCAGACGTCACGGCATCATTTACTCCTTTCAACGTAACGTAACTTTCCAAACTGTCAACTAAATAATCGAACAATCTCTGTAAACATCAAAGTACACCCCAAAATTCCAACATTGAAAAAGGTGTCAAACAAGCAATCCACTCTCACCCTTACTGCAGAAGGTTTATAATAAGCACATAACAAACCCCCGCTTTGCGAATGCGATCTTGCTATTCTTCATATCAGTTTCAGAACTCGAAGAAATGCTCTAAGATCTGAGCATGGTGCATGGTGCAAGAATGTCCTCTCCGAAGTCGGAGAGAGCTTTGTTTAACCCAATGAGTGTATACTAACATGTCCTAGCGCGGCCTGTATGGCGCGCTCCTCACTCAGCACGGAGTCGCTCGGTGGGAACAGTTCGATTTCGTGCTGCGGGATAAATGAGGTGTGCACGTCCCCTGCTACGAACGCACTTGCTCCGCTGAGTCGAAGAAGGAAGTTTACATTAGTTTCTAGACCGGCAACCTGAGGGGAAAAAATGCTTATTAAATACTTGTGTTTTTGATTGGAGATCGCAAATCGGTAAACGGCAGGTGGCGTACCCTCAGGCTCTGTGAATGTGTGGAGCAACAATCTTCGCAGTGTGGCTGGTAGCAACTGGATGAGATTTGCCGAGAATTTAGTTATGCGGCGTGCAATACGGTATTACACCCATTTTTAAAAAGTATCTCATTTTGATCCTAGGGTCCTAGTAAACCACCAAAAAAACAAAAAAAAATATTCAATCGATAAGTGCCATAAAACTGCATTTCAATTTTACAATTTCTATTTTCGCGCGTAAAATCACAAAAACGCTTGACGCCATGTTACTCTGTGGTCATGACGTCAGTTGGTTTATAAACAAATGCGCTGTTATTAGTCTTTCTGTTTAGTTGTATTTTTCACTATAGTTTATGGTATTATTATAATGGTGGTATTTATTTCTTCCATGGTATTATTACTACTATTTTAATAAAAAATAAAATGTAAAGTTTTATAATACAAAAATAGTAATAGTTGCTCAGTTGACAGTTGTCACTTTTTGTTTCCATGACCATATGACGTAATAATCATGGCGGACACTGTTTCGCTTTAAAACAACAGACTAAAAAAAGTGAAAACTTTGAAATCAATTTTAAAATTTATTCAGTTGTTTTATTAATTAAATTTAACATTTTCTGATTGCTTGTTGCCTAAGCTATCTGAATTGTATATTTTTAGAATTTCTTTCATATAGAGTAAAATACCCTATTGAAGAGACCACAGCTGTGGATTGCTGTAGGCTGATGATGATGGTGACTTTTTTTTGTACTGATTATAATGTCTCTATCTGTTTTGTATTATTCTGTTTATAAAGCCAAGTGTGTTGATCGAAAGGACTACAATAAAAATATAATATATCCTCGGTTTAGGTATTCTTCCTACGAGCATGAGGTCTGAATTTGTGCATGGTTAATGTTATTGAGCTCTCCACCTACATGGGACCTAACCATATCATAAAATGTGGTGTACTATAGTGTGCACCTCTGCCTAAAACTCGGGATTTACAGGCATGATGTTGTGCCATTTATTTACAATCATATATTTG
Source organism: Ochropleura leucogaster (assembly GCA_958449745.1). Classification (NCBI taxonomy): domain Eukaryota; kingdom Metazoa; phylum Arthropoda; class Insecta; order Lepidoptera; family Noctuidae; genus Ochropleura; species Ochropleura leucogaster. Next base: position 11,145,048 of record OY288203.1, on the reverse strand, counting down.
AAACATACTTGGTACTCCGAGAGCTTGGCTCTGGTCTTGGCGAGCGCTTCACTGCGGTCGCGGCCCCACACAACAAGTTTAGCGATCATGGGGTCGTAGTGTACCGAGACCTCTTGACCTTCCCGAACTCCTGTCTCCACCTGTTGTCAGAAATCAAATACCTTAGCCACTATAAAAAATATTAGGATGCAAATAAGGAATTAAGTCATGACAAGCAATGGCCATTAATTTATGAAAACAATACGTAGAGAAAGGTTCGCATTTATTACATTAGCTTTATGGGACTAACTTAAGCTTTTTTTGTACTTTAGTACAGGCGTTTTGTCATCTTAGTATTTATTTTCATCTTTCATACTAAGCTAGCTTCTAGGAAAGGCATTTCAATAACTTTACTAAACAAAAGAAAAATATTATAAAACAAAACCATAAATACTCAACAAGCAACTCCATCTATCGACAAATTAGGTAAGCAAGTGAGTTGAATGAAACGAGGGTATTCATAATACTTTTATGAATGGTTCATTCAAGCAGAGCGGGCGAACCAACCCTCGTGTTAACAGCCGAACACTATTAGCTCCCTCTATTGGGCAAACGCAAAATTGTATTGTAATACATATAAGACAGCCAGCTCTGTAATTTCTCGGGCGTAATTGAACCATCAAATGATTCTATCAAGATCTAGACAAATTGTGGACGTGGACACCGCCATGTAAATAGTTAAAGTTCGTTCAAACCGGTATGGAAAATTTGTGAACACGTCTCCGGAAACTAAAACCACCACAAAAATGCTACTGTTTTTGAGTGTCTGGTGTTCACCAGCTGATATGCAATATTTCTGTTTCAGTATGCCAATGGATGAATGTAGAATTGAAGACAATAGCGTGTGTATGTATTATTATGTTATTTATTTGTGTTGACATAGAATTATTGTTTAAACTATGTTCAAATTGAAGTTGTAATATTCATTTATTATGTTTGTGTGTATTTTGTTTTTAGAATGAATTTCAGACACTGTTAATCGTTAATGAATCAAATTGAATTGAATAATTAGATTCGATTCTGCCTAATCGTTCGGAGATAACAGGCGTGATATTATGTTATTTAAAGTCGTATTTACCCTAACAAACTCTTCGGGCACAGGCTGCGCGAGTCTATGTAGTGTCCCGGCGCGAGGGAGGAAGCCCGCGCGGGGCTCTTCGGCGTAGATCCGGCATTCAACCGCATGCCCTCGACGAATGATCTGCTCTTGAGATAGAGGCAACTGTTCTCCAGCTGCTACTCGTAGTTGCCATTCTACTAAGTCTGTGCCTGTAAATATTGAATAAGGTTTACAATTTTGACTTCGGAAACAAACTAATAGAGACAAATTCTAAAATGGATTGCTTCCTCGTAACCAAACGAACGAGTTGTGCAAACTAAACTGGTGATAAGTTAGATTAGTTTATTACGCGTCTTTGTAAAAAGACACTTTATAATTTTAAGTATCACAAGGGGAATACTTATACTATCGTCGCATTCTGTCTGCACCTGCTTGATGCGACATCTATGTGATTATATAAAGTACTACATATACAGCCAGTGGACAACATGTTACAGATGTCGCTTTTGTTCTACAAGTGTCATACTCATAACAGGGTAGCAAGCGAATTTTATGTTTTTTTTTGTAATGTGCAGGTTCATTGAATAACTATTTAACTTAAAAACCACTCATTGGGTTTAAATGAACTTAGAGGATTGTATTGATTATTTTAATGATTACAATACGGTATTACACTCATTTTTAAAAAGTATCTCATTTTGATCCTAGGGTCCTAATAAACCACCAAAAAAAACAAAAAAATAATATTCAAACGATAAGTGCCTTAAAACTGCATTTCAATTTTACAATTTCTATGTTCGCGCGTAAAATCACAAAAACGCTTGACGCCATGTTACTCTGTGGTCATGATGTCAGTTGATGACCAACTGACGTCATGACCTGAGTAAACAAATGCGCTGTTATTAGTCTTTCTGATTAGTTGTATTTTTCACTATAGTTTATGGTATTATTATATGGTAGTATTTATGTCTTCCATGGTATGATTACTATTATTTCAATAAAAATTAAAATGTAAAGTTTTAAAATACTAAAATAGTAATAGTTGCTCAGTTGACAGTTGTCACTTTTTGTTCTCATGACCATATGACGTAATAATCATGGTGGACACTGGTTCGCGTAGTAAAAGAACAGACTAAAAAAAGTGAAAACTTTGAAATCAATTTAAAAATTTATTTAGTTATTTTATTAACTAAATTTAACATTTTCCGACTGCTTGTTGCCTAAACTATCTGAATTGTATATTTTTAGAATTTCTTTCATATAGAGTAAAATACCCTATTCTGTAAAGCCATATTAGTTACGGTCATGAATGATATTTTAATCGACATTTAAAATATGATTCCTGATTATCCTGTCAATGTCCAAAATGCAAAAAAAGAAACGTTTACCTACGAAATGGCTACTGAGCCTGATCCGGTGAGATTCGCATAAATTAGTTTGGTAAAGGTTGATCGACTGTCGTCCGTCATCGGGCAGTGTTATTAAATTTTACCAACTTGGTTTTCACGGTAACAGCTCAAAATAGGCTCGCCTTTATATCACATGGGACTTAAACGTAACTGGTGAAGTTTGTATGTACTCTTGTTCCCTACACGTTCTGAATAACAGGCGCGAAGTGACGCTATGATTTTCATATAGGTTTCTGGATTCAAGAACTTAAGGCTAAAGACAGATATGCATACCAGTGATCATTTCAGTGATGGGATGTTCAACTTGCAGCCGCGTATTCATCTCCATGAAGTGGAACTCGTGTGTTTGGCGATGTAGGATGAATTCCACGGTTCCCGCTCCGACATAACCTACTGCTTTAGCGGCGCGCACTGCGGCTTCACCGAGAGATCTGCGAGTTTCTTCTGAAATACCGGGCTGGAAAAGAAACATCACATTTGCAAATTCTGCTTTAAAAGCAACATAGAATTTAAATATATCTCCAGTGAGGCTGTAGCATAGTAGGTTGCTTCTAAACAGTCTCCATGCTACTTTAACGATTATCTGCGTATTTTAGGACTTGGGAAACTAGGTAGTCAGCCTAGTTACCAACAAGTTGACTAGACTATTACTGTGTCAACCTCTATGAAGTTTATAGTAATATGTACAAAAGAGGGTTACTAACTGCTGGTGCTTCTTCAATGATCTTTTGATGACGTCTCTGAACTGAGCAGTCTCTTTCGAACAGATGGACTGCGTTGCCGTGCATATCAGCAAATACCTGAAAAAATATGGAGATTATGTTTTGTAGTCACTCCAATAAACATATCAAAATATATATTTGTTACATAAATTTTATTCAAGTTAAAAAGCACACAAACCTGCACTTCAACGTGTCTCGGATCGGTAATGTATTGTTCGAGAAGCATGTTGTCGTCTCCGAAAGACTTCAAAGATTCGCGTTTAGCTGACTCCAGTTGCGGCAAGAAATCTGCCTCTGTCATGGCTATTCTCATTCCCTGTAAACAAAATACAAGTTCAACTTAAAATACTATTATGCACAAAGTGTATACTGCAGACTTCGTATACAGCGCCATCTACGTAGTTTTGAAATTATTTCACAGTAATAGAACATCTTTAGCATAGACACGGCGCTATCTACAGGGGGCGTTTTTTTACTTTATCATAATTATTGCCTTGCATAATCTATACTAATATTATAAAGCTGAAGAGTTTGTTTGTTTGTTTGAATGCGCTAATCTCAGGGACTACTGGTTGGAATTGGAAAATTCTTTAGTGTTGGATAGTCCATTTCTCGAGGAAGGCTATATAACATCACGCTACGACCAACAGGTGCTGAGCAGCGTGGGTGAAACCGCGTCGAACAGCTAGTGAACCAATAAAATTGGTGAAACATTTCGTCATTATCTGCCTCGCCTTTACCCAACTATGTTGGGGTCGGCTTTCTTTCTGTATTCAGCAGAATACCAGTATCAAAATAACCAGTATAAACTATAGATTCGCGGCAGACCTCCAAGATGGCAGGGTGACACAGAGGTTTTGCTTGAGAATAAATTGTAAAGAAGTAACAGGCACCAAGGAATGGAGAAAAGACTTCCAGCAGCAAGGCAGTACGAGGTATTTAAATAATAATTACAACACTATGACTATTTTGGCAATATTTTGTTACCTTTCCACCACCACCTCGCACAGCTTTGATCATAAGTGGGAATCCAATCTTCTGTGCTTCAGCTTGTAACTTCTCAATGCTCTGCTCCTCTCCATGGTAGCCTCTCACAATAGGAACGCCAGCGGCTGACATGATTGCCTTTGATGTGCTATGACGAGGGAAGAATAAAAACTATCAAAAATGTTGGTTAGTAAGATTAGATCACTTTGCCCCTACTATGCATTTCGAATTGTCCCACTGGTGGTACTGGGGACAGAGTAGAAACGTCCATAAAAATATATAACATTCACAGGTAAGGTAATTTCTTCATATTCATTTATTTGCGTACCATAATGTTATTAACCAGCTTCTAAAAAGAAGGAGGTTTATAATTTGGATTTTTTATGTTTGTTTTTCTCTGTTATCTTCTGTAATATTTCTATATAAAATGAATCATGGTTTTGCAATTCTAGTTTGTGAATTAGTGTCTACCTTTTAATACCCATATCCCTGATAGCTGCTGTTGGAGGTCCAATAAAAATGATATCCTCAGTTGCACACTTTTCACAGAACTCCACATTTTCAGACAGGAAGCCATAACCTGGATGTATAGCTTGACTGTTGGATTTCTTTGCCACTTCCAGGATTTTTGCTGCATTTAGGTAGCTCTGAGTGGAGGGTGCAGGTCCAATGTGGTATGCTTCATCAGCCTGTAATAAAAAGAAAAATTAATCCATATTAATCAACTTATCTTGTTCTTTATTATGCCGCTTGGGCACTTACAACAATATTATTATAAATACAAGACAGCAGTTCCTTCATTACTTATCTATAAACAGCAAGATGATGAATTTTGATGATACAATTATAACAACTTACTGTGTTGGAATATAGTCCATAACCCCACATAGATAAGATTTATTAATGATTGAAAGATGAAACAAAATTAAGATTAAAAATACCGATTACAAATTACTGAAGTGAACATAGTGTAAACTGTTTTTATCATGACATAAAATGCAAGCAAAGAGTAATTATTATATGGAATTATATAAGCTAGGTAGTATTACTATGACTATGACTATTAAAATGCTAGAATATTATTTAAGATCTTCATAAAAAAAGTAAAAAGCTTTATTGTATAACAAAAAAACCAAACCAGTATATGTTATGTAGGGATGACATAGACAGAAGTACCACACCCACATTTATGCTTACCCAGTTATGTTTAAGTACCATTTAAGTGCATTTAAAAATAACACAATATATCTGTTCTCACCATTTCAACATGCATGGCATGTTTATCAGCATCAGAGTACACTGCCACAGTCCTCACACCCAGCTTCCTGGCAGTCTTCATGACTCGGCATGCTATCTCGCCTCGGTTGGCTATCAGGATCTTGCTGATTTGTCTCCTACGGACTTCCTCTTTGAGCTGCTGGGCGTGAGTGAACCTCGCAGGGTATTGCAAGTTGAGCGATACTCTAGAGCAGAATATTTCTTTATTGTAGTCAGATTATACAAAATGAAATTGGTTTTAACTTTTGAACTTATGCTGTATTACAACACTAGAATTTGTATTATAAAATATGGAAATCGAAATACTTATGCATTAAATTTTGTATAAGTGATATAATTATAAAGACTACATACAACTGGATTTTCACTAATTATTTAAAACATTATGAATTCCAAACATGCAGAAGTAAAAGAAAGTGAAAAACATACCCATTTTTACACAGACGCCTTAAATAAGACATGTTTATTCTTAAGAAGAGTGTATTAGCAATTAAATCAGAGTTTCATAACTTATCTACTCAGATAAGAGGTCCAAAAGAGTGGTACGTTTTTAGATTATGTCGGTCGCCAGGCCCCTCCGTTGAATGATAGCGCTGAGTAACGATACTATCGCCGAAATAATTATCATATTCTTATCAACTCATTAGCAATTTTGTCACAAAATTAAACAACTTCAGTAAACAACTTTTTGAAAGACACTGAAACATTATGATTAACTTATGAAGCTGTAGTTATAATCCTAATTACGAATTATTACGAATAAACACTTCATTTCATCATCATATTTATCAGTTCTTTTGTTTACACAAAGTTTATTTACGTTGGTAAATGCATTTACTATCAAAAGTGCAAATGAAAGATACGAACGAATTGAATGGAACTATTTTGCGTACGGGTAAAAGAGATGGAAGGAAGTTCCTCGGGTTTGACATCTCATAGGGCTTTCATCCCGGGAGTCTCGGTCTCGAAAATTCCGAGAGTCTCGACGATTTTGTCGTATTTTTGAGACTCGAGACCTCAGCTCTAGTTTGCGAGACTATCGAGACTTAAAGTTATTCAGGAAATCGCCAACAAAACAAACTGTACTGAAGAAATACGTGGAGGAAGATTTCCACAGAGAACTAAAAATAATAATTGATTGCAAGACGAGATGGTCCAGTTTAGCTGAAATGCTTGAACCTTTTCTTAAATTAAAAATATGCATTCAAAAGGCTTTGTGAGATTTAGGCTCTGGAATTGAGTTCACCGAATCAGAATACATACACTCCAGGCAATTTCAGATTCACTACTTAAATATCTTAAAAGTCACATTAGAAGCGTCGCGTAGACGAGATGCAACTCTATTGACAGCGGATATGGCTTTATTTTTCTGCCTCCAAATATTTAATTCACAACAAAGAGCTTCTTTAAGCGTAAGCCTCGCCAATTCGTTGTGTGAACGTTTTAAGGAAAACTGGCTAATTAAGGCGAATATTTTGCAATACTTAAACAATCCTTCCAAGTTTTTGGAAAATAACCTGGATCCAAGGGCATTCGATACTTTAAATAACGACGACATCACACTATCATTAAAAGAATTATACGAAAGATTGAATAAATCTACAACTGAAAAATCAACAAGCTAATTCCAAAATTAGAAGCGACTACCACAATATTAATACACGCAGTAAACACGAAATTGTAATTCCTAAATTTAGATTAACAAAAACTAGTAAGTCATTTCTAATAAACAGTATACGCTTTTATAACAAGTTGCCGAAATCAGTTATAGAACTGACAGATGGAAAGTTTAAAAACTACATAAAACGTGTCCTTATTAAAAACGCATATTACAAAATCAAGGATTACGTTGAAGATAAAGAAGTTTGGCTATAGTTCCTTCTGCGCATGCGGCTTCCCTGGTAGCTACAATCAGCACAAATTTGTGGATGTCTCTAACTATTCTCAATCTTGTTTTTTTTTTGTGATCTCTTTAATCATTTTTATAGTAATAGTTGTCAAATCACATATTTATATCACCCTTGTACCGAATAGTTACAGTACTGATAGCAACATCTGTGCGACTCGTCTCTTAGTTATTATTTTGTTTTTGCATATATACTTTTTTTTTCTTACTTTTGTATAGATTCTTTTCTACCAATTCGTTGTGAATGAGTGGACATGGTTGGCCTTGTAGATTCTTGGACGCTTGTCAACTTATGTTTACGTATTATTTTATTTTACTTTTTGTAAAGTAAACAATGACTTATTGTCGGGCCTACGCTGTCCTCTCATACTTAAGTGCTAACGCTGTAACAACAACATTGTAAAACCGAATGATTTTAAAAGAGTAACTATGGAGTTTCTTGCCGGTTCTTCTCCATAGAAAACGACCAACCCGAACCGTGCATCTTTTCTCGACGTTTTATAAGTGCCCATGTAGGCCTATGTGAAATAAAAATATTTTGATTTGATTGATTTGAATGCCAATGATTTTAATGATTGATTGCGATCACGATGCGACACGATTGCGGAGCTCACTAGTTAACCTGCTAAAGGACAGCTAGCGTGTGAGCTTGAAAATTTGCTAAATCCCTAAAAAAAAACAAACTAGCATCCATGACTTGCAAACGACATTGCATGTAGAAAAAGCTCTGTTTGAGAATGGTGGCGGAAGCAATACAGGTAAGTTATGCAACAGGATCAGATCCTCTCTATCTGAAAACAATTAATGCCCTTTGCTTTCTGTGTGCCTATTGTAATAATGAAAAATAATTACACAATAATTACAACCTTAAATATGAAATTTATTTTCAAAGTCTCGAAAGTCTCGTTTTTCCCGGGAATCCCGGGACTGGACCGAGTCTCGACATTTTTTTCCCGGGACTCGAAAATGTATCGAGACTGAAAGCCTTATCTCATGTCATTGGTTTTGAATGTTTCATTCATTAATTTTGAGATGTCCCAGGGTCACACGATAGTTTCTTGGGTCACACCAATGGGTCACACATTTTCCACTACATGATTTCCTTTCGGAATTATTTTACAGCTTATACATTACACAGTCAAGTCACGTTGATACAAAAAATTATTTGACCTATGATTTGGAAATATAAGAGCAAGATAAAATCAGTTTTTAAATAGAGATCATTTCAATAAATTAATGACTTTCAGCTGAAAGACTATCTATATGAAAGTCTATTGGAATTATTGAGCAATAACTAACAAAAGATCGTTTGAAGACGCGACATATTTATTGTACATGGTTACACTATCACCAACTGTTGGAATTTTAAGTGCCTGTCAGTTATTTGTCAAACAAATGTCCATGTCTAACAAACAAAATATCAAAACAAAAACAGATTGCATTCATCGATTATTGTACATGAAAATGAATTTTATCTGCAACTCTCACAGTTCATTACTGTTTGAGAAGTTCTAAAAACAAAAAAATTATACAAAACACTTCGTACGTTTATACGTTCTCTTTGGGTTAGGTACCCGTTGAGAAGCGAAACATTTGTTCGAATATTGCTGTGTTTGCGTTGAGCTTTTCAGTGTATACATAATTTAAGTTTAATGTGTCTAATTTGAAAAAAATGGGCGTTAAAGGCCTGTGGACTGTATTGACTCCATACAGCGAGAAAAAATCTTTACACGAGGTGAATCTCGTAACATGATTGTTAATTGTTAACTAGGTACCTTATCCCGCGATTTTCCTCGCGGAGACCGGGATTAAAAGTATCCTATGTGGTTATCCAGGTTATAAACTATCTGTGTGCAAAAATTTAATAAAATCCGTTTAGTACTTTTTGCGTGAACGAGTTACAAACTTACATCCTCCTAAGACTACCCACTGGACCCACAAACTTTCCAATTTATAATATTAAAGAAAGAAATACAATTTACCCAGCTTTTAAATGATAGATTTATGTACCATCCTTGATTGAATAAGCATGTTTCTCTTAAAATGCCAAACAAGTAAAAGCATATTTGAAGAAGTAATTATAAAATGTCTGAAGTTGTGATATATTTTGCAGATACGAGGGGAAACAGTTGCAGTTGATTTATCTGGATGGGTGTGTGACAGTCAGAATGTCACAGATTATCATATCCAGCCAAAACTATATTTGAGGTAGTTATTATTAAATAATTATTATAAAATTATAGGGATAAAATAATTAAATAATTTTCATGTTTTGGAACAAAAAATTCAATTTTATAGTAAATCAAGTTGAAATTTCATTGCAATTGCATATGTAAAGAAACTTACTACCTACTTACTACTTTCTGTGAATTGAAAAACTTATTGATATTAGTTAAATTGATTCAAAATAATACAAACATGTTTATCTTTTTTTTCAGGAACCTTTTCTTCAGAACAGTGTATTTGAAACTGGCTGACATAAACCCTGTATTTGTGCTGGAGGGTGATGCACCAGAGCTCAAAAGAGATGTGATGGCTGCTCGAAATGCCATCCAGTTTAAAGGGGCTGCCCCAAGGTCTGATGCTGCAGTTGCTAAGAAAAAGCCCGATGTTGCTAGGAAGAGATTTAAAAATGTTCTGAAGGAAGTAAGTATTTAGTATTATTATCTACATATACTTAATTGATGCTTATTTTGTAAGTCCCTGCAACTTATGTATGTAGCCAGATGTGTAGATAACTGTGCCAAAGAAATGAATTGTTAAGCCAATTGTCTTTTGGCAAAGAATTGTTAGTTGAGATTTGATTCTAGGATAATTGGGAGTCAATTTGCTTGCCAATTATTTTCCCTCATCATATCTTTAAACATTAAAATGAATATTTGATTTTGTTTCCAGTGTGAATCACTTCTTAGGACTCTTGGTGTCCGTTGTGTCAAAGGTGATGGTGAAGCTGAAGCTACATGTGCACATCTGAATGAGAAAGGTGTATGTATGCAATTTTATGTTATTGCTTTACGTGCATGTAACTCAATAGAAGTAGTAGACAATTTTAAAATATTGGTAGTGATGATGACAATAAATGTATACAACACATAGTCTGTAATATTTCCATTCCTAAGAACAGCCTTAAAGTGCCTGAAAGTTGGTTTTGACCCACCATAAGGCCCAGGAATGATGAAAATGAGACTTATAGGCATTTAGAATTCTACCTTTGTACATTCATATTTCTATCATTTCTAAAATGTATGTAAAACTAAAAGCTAAAATACATGGTGGAAGGGACGCTATAACAGTTTCCACATATTCAGTACATCACTGAAATACCCCAGTATACCAGTAAGCAATTTTGCCATTTATGATTTTTACAGTTTGTTGATGCAGTTGTATCTCAAGATTCCGACTGCTTCGCGTACGGCGCTAAGCGCGTGTACCGTAACTTCAGTGTATCGAACGCGGCCGGAGGTGGCGCCCTGCAGGGCTCCATCGACTGCTACGATGCGGACGCCATGTATAAGAGTAATGGTACGTTTCTACTTGTTGCTGTTTCATGCATGCTCAGTTTTGTTAAGGGCTGGTGGATTCCACTGGAACTCCTGAAAGCCAGAATTAACAGCACCAAGACAATGAAGCTCTATATAATCGCAAGGAAACAATTTAACTGTCTTGGATTCCGTAACATAATTTATCAGAAAATAATAGCATAATAATGGAGTAGGAAAAACATATCTAATATATAAATGTTGTAGGATTTGGCCGCAACAAGATGGTGGCCCTGGCTTTACTCTGCGGCTGTGACTACGGCCTCGGTGCGTGTGGCTCGTCTATAACCACAGTTGTTTCCTTCCTGCACACTATCCCAGAAAAAGATGTCATCCCAAGGTAATTTATACTGATGCTTGTATAAATGTGAGTTAGAGGCGCGTCTAGCTTAGTTATAAGCAAGGAAGAGTATAATGTTTGGAACAAATGAAAAAATTAAACATGACTTTAAATTGCACTTGCCCCGAAAGTTTAGGAGGCCTACAACCTTATGTTGAACACCACTGTACTATAACACCCACTTCCACTATCCACTGTACTGTTAAGTGCTACTAACATAGTTGTTAAGGATTTATTTACTATAACACAAATTATAAAATGAATTGTATTGGCCTTAGATTCCTGATCATAAATGTTGCCATCGATCAGAATCATCAATTGAAATCCATTCTCTGAGCTGATGCTAAAAAAATAAACATTAAAATCCTTACTATAACGTCTAAATGGCTAAACCGATTTTGGTACACAGATAATTGAGACGGACATAGGCTATTTTTTATAGTGACAAATGAGGGAGAAAGAGGGAAAAAAAAGGAAAACTTAGCTTTGCTTTTACAATAAATAAGGCGCAAGGGCAAAAATTACAGGTAGCAGGTACCTGCAAATCATGAAAGGGGGACTGTGTTACCTCGAATTTAACACGAGCGAAGCCGCGAGCAAAAGTTAGTCCTCAATAAAACTGCTCGAGCAGGAATCGGTCCCAAAATTTCATGTTCAGCCAGTTCGGCAGTAGGGACTTAACGACCACTACATCAACAAGAGAAACATAACTTGCAAAATGTGTGCGTGAATACAGATACAACTCGGTCTAATCCTTCGGTGTAAAACAGGCGAGATGCTCGTGTATTTGGAGTAATAGAAAATATTTAAATGAAGTAAAAAACCCTTGATATAAATTTTGTAAACAGGCTGTTATCCTGGGTGACAGACCCCGAACGCTATGAGGAGAAGAACCGCTGGTTGTCAGCCCCCGGTCGGTGTGATCGTTGCGGCCACTTTGGCCGAACGCACGGGAAGAACGGGTGTCCTGTGTGTGTCACGAATCGAGGCTGCGATGATACTGGACACAAGTAGGTTTCGTCAATTTCAATATTTGCCTGAAGTGGCAACGCATGATCTGTTGATCACATTTCAGTCCAAAACTAAATGCATGGATTAATTTTACTTTAATCAGAGCCGTGCTAATTGCTAACATCTCATACCAATTTCGAAGATGCTGTCTTTGCTGATTACGAAAGCCGTAACTATGAAGTTGAAGTAACAACGATATAAATAAATTCCACAACAGAACACTTCACTATTTCTGTTTATTTATCAGAACAAAAGCAGCAGAAGTGAAACGTGAACTATCTCTTCGCAACCGAGCCCTAACGTGTGGCGCTCCATTCCCGGAACCCAAAGTAATGAAAGAATTCATGAACACACCTCCTGACAAGATCGATTTGAACAGCTTGAAGAACCCTACTCCTAGTTTGATACAGTTTATGGTAGGTATAAACGCTGTAAGAGTCAAAAACGCGTAAACTGTTACTTATTTCAAGGCGAATTATATTTGAAAAAAAAAAACCACTTAAATTGACATACATTTTGACCAAGTACCACACACACACCACATCTTCAGATATGGTATATAATATCTACATATGTTAAGTGTTTCATGCATACATCATTTTACGAATATATTATGAGGTTTTTCAAAATTAAAAAATATTTTCAGAAACTGATGACACAAAAATTGGACTGGTCAGAAAGATATTGTGTGGAGAAATTCTTGCCACTGTTGACTAAATGGCACTTTCAAGACAATGTGCCCTGCAGAACACTAAAGGCTACTCATATCAAGAAAAAGAGGAATCCCAGAGGTAGAGGCATCATATATTTTGACGGGCCTGTTGGTCTAGTGGTTAGTGGCCCTGACTGCTAAGCCGGAGGTTGTGGGTTCGATTCCCACCCAGGACAAACATTGTGTGATGAGCATCATTGTTTGTTCTGTGTCTGGGTGTGATTTATCTATAATATGTTTGTATTTATAAATTATATAAGTATGTATATCAGTTGTCTGGTTACCATAACACAAGCTCTGCTTAGCTTGGGATCAGACAGCCGTGTGTGTGTTCTCCCAAGATATTTATTTATTTTTATATGTAAACATATCTAAAAATGCTAATTCTTTGTGTATTGTTGTTAATAACAAAAAAATTTTTTTGAAGGTGTACCAAGCTTTGAAGTAGTTTGGGGTGACATTGATGGCCAATATGACGGACTTATACCTGATGACCAGTTTGATGGTAAGATGATGGATCCCTATGTGTTATCAACTTCAAAAGAATTTATGTGCATAAAATACATAATGCCAATACTCATCTATACTTACTATCTATACTATGTATACTAATATTATAAAGCTGAAGAGTTTGTTTGTTTGTTTGTTTGAACGCGCTAATCTCAGGGACTACTGGTTGCAATTGGAAAATTCTTTTAGTGTTGGATAGCCCATTTCTTGAGGAAGGCTATAGGCTATATAACATCACGCTACGACAGCGGCAACGTGAGCAGCGTGGGTGAAACCGCGAGGAACAGCTAGTTTATAATATAATAGCTGTTGTTGCATTAGTATTTTGATGGGCATATTTTTTCTACAAATCGATTTACTAGAAATTAAAAACGATGCGATTTGTTCACAGAAGGTGAAGATCCCTTAGTAGTGTGGACGACTACAGAAAGACAAGATTTGATGCGCAAGTACTATCTGGAGGTAGTAGAAGCCTATGAAGAGTCCACCAAGAAACCGCCAAAAGAAAAGAAAACTCGCAAGAAGAAAGAAAACGATGACCCTAACCCTGAGAAACCTAAAAGAAAATATAATAGAAAACCTAAAATTAAAGAACCAATAGACAACTTAAACGCATCTATGAAATCTTTAGAATTAAAAGCAAAGGAAACAAATACAAGTGCCCTAAACGTTAGTGTAAATGTCAACAGATTAAAAAGAAAAATTAAAAATAATACCAAGAAAGGGCAGAAAACATTGAACAGCTTTATCGCAACTAAAAAGAAAAGGACTAGCAACAAACTAATGCAGTCATTAAGAAAAAGTTTAAAAAATATGTCCTTGAATTGTGATGTTAGTAATGACATGTATAATGTACCTTTTAGCGATGATTGCAATTTCCTAGATAATGCATATGATTGCAATAATAAAGAAAATAGTGTAAACGCTCACTATCTAAGTTTGCTAAATAAAACTGAAGGTGAAGCAAGTGATGGTGACATATCAAACATAATAGACCAGATTATTTCAAGGCCTGCCGAAGCAACCACCGCCAAAGTAGACAATAAGTTAGTTAGTCTAGTTTTTGAAACATACTCCACTCCTAAAAAAATGAGTATGAGAAAATCTATTTTGACTCAAATTCATAATAATTGTTCTACGCCAAGGGATAGCCCAGTTAGGAAGAGTAATTTTAGGTTCAGTACTAATAGTAATAATAATTCTATGATCGGTAAGGTGAATACTAGCTATTTCTTTGATAAGCTGACGGAAGATGGCGACGCGTTTGAAATGTCTCTAGAGTATAAAGGTCCTGTTATTCTTTCAGATTCCACTGTTGAATATAGTTTACCCGATGTTTGTTTGTAATAGATAGATTAAAATAAAAGTTTTTATTGAATTTATTTGTTTTATCTCCTGCCCTTTTACTAAGTTATTTAGTGCATTCCTTTCTTAAGTGATCTGAGCGAGGTGTGAAACAAGGAGATGTAATGTCCCCGAAACTGTTTATAGCTGCTTTGAAAATGACTTCAAACTTCTCGACGTGGACGGATTTTGCATCAACGTCAATGGCAAGTACTTCACCCACTCCCAGTTTGCCAACAACATTGTGGTTATGGCATGGAGTTTCCTCTGTCCCTAGAGAACCTGTTAACCCGAAAGTTGGAAAAGGGCATCTGCCTTGAGATGATGATGGGTTTGAAAGGATTCATTCAGTCACGACATAATAGAAAATTGTTTCAGTGTGAAAATGACCTGAACGGTAGAGCCGTTCAGCTGCGCTACCATGACGTCTTAAAGTAGAACTTATTCCACTGAGGGAAAGAGACAGCTATACAGGGTGTCTAGCACCATCTCTTTCTCACACAGGAATAAGAACTGCTATAAGATGTCATGGTAGCCCTTCAGGTCATTTTCACACTGAAACAATTTTGAGGAAAAAATAAAACAATTGCATTTCTTGAATGATTTTTTTTTTTTATAATTTATAGACTTTTGAAGAAAAGAGATATATCCAAAAATTTGTGTGTATTTTACACACTAATTTTTGGACACATCTATAACTTAACAACAAAATGATGTAGTAAAAAAATTGTGTTGTTTTTAATAGTATGCTTTTATTTCATTATCTAATGTATTATGATGTTTATTTTGTTGTGTTCTTTACTGGTAAATTTACCAACTCTTTATTTCTGCGTGATAGATCTTGTTTTCCAAAATAAATGATTTATTACGCTTAAGCTACTGCCTATCTGACCTCCAAAACCCTATTAGTTGGGTAATACGATTTCTTAAAGATCTAAAAAATACAACCAGGTTCAGCGGCTTAACATGCTTTCCGAGGCATGGAGGATACTTGGTATTAAATGAATGGACGTCATCTACGGATTGACTTTCAATCGAACCGTGCGGCTATGACAAAACGATCTGATTCAAATAAAATTCTATGATATTTCGGCGAGAATATGACTAAAACGCTCCTGCATTCTATTATCTATATAACAGAAAAAATATTATCTATTTATTGATCATGCATTGGTGAATACAGTACAGCACATACAGTAGTATCAACACTGCACCCTTGTGAAACCGGGGTGGGTACAAAACCTACTTAAAATTATTTTCTCCAAAATAATTCAGTTTGAACTACAGGTTATCGGGGATTCAAATTATTTACAATTATCTCCAGTGTCTCCTATGTCGAGAAATGCGCAGATTCATCAATCACCCCGGTCATCCACACAACTGAAATAAAACTAGGCTAAAAACAACCGTGGCACCGCTATACTATCACTCACAAAGTGATCTGCTATCGCCATTGCGTTGCGCTGCGGCCCGCCCGCCTGAACATTGCGGTTGATCAGTCATACAAAAAAAAAAATAACAGACTTATTTCAGTATTTTCAGTTGTGGTATGAGTCTGAGTATGAGGTCTTACAAAAAATCTTGTCATGATTTGAATGGAGTCGCCCTACTAAACAATAGGTCCCACTTAATGAGTAATCAAATTGCTTGCTACCAAGCTGGAATGGTAGCTTTTATGACAGGTTTTATGTTAGACATATCTGTCCCGTAATATATTTAATTTTTTAAACTGAAATACGTCTCTACGTCATAATACAGCCCTAAACGGATGCTGAAAGCTGAACGGATGCTCATTTAAGGGTTGCTCGCACCCTACGCACCAGGGATGTGCACAGCTTGAGCATGATTATGGCAACAATCCTTACGCGCCTCCGCAAACATACCCGATGGATGCACTACAGAAACGAAGTAGCCCCGAGAGACAGCGCCCTTCGTCTCCTTTCTTCCCTCCTTGTATCTCCTTGCCATCCTTTCGGTAGTTATTCGTCATCATAACTTCGTCCATAACCGAAACCAAAGGTTTTGTCTGTACAATACAGACAAAACCTTCCGATTCGGTTCTTATATTATTAAAACTCAAAATGTAGATTTTTCGTTTTCTTCTATTCCATTAGCATTCCATTATTTTTATTGTAAAATAATTGACTGAAATTGATAATAAAACTGTTACCATGATCCCCGTTAATCTTAGAAACTGAACAACTCGTTATAGCTTTTAGCTGCGGTTTGCTTGCCGCAAATTCATTTGAAATGCTGATTGCTGAAAGCTCGGACGACGGCAACGTGTTTGCTGCCGGCTCAAATTTATTAATATAATAATTTCATGCTGTGTTATTATTGTGATAACTGTACCGAATAAAAGCATTACCTAGCTGTATGGTTTGAATTGATTTTTATAGTAATAGGTTCCCTCGACTGTGTTGAGCGCAGACGCTCATTGGAGACGCTATGCTTGCAAAATTGCGCGCTTGTCGGATTTTTCACAGTATATGTATACCACTACTATCACTATATATACTATACTACTAGGTACTACTAACACAATATATATACTATACTACTTCTATCTATGCTACTAGCCAGAGAGCTCCACGAGCTTATTCCACCATCGCTTTTTTTCCATCAGGAATCCAGGCGTACTGCAGGTATATCAACCATACTTTGTCGGTATTCCACACAATCTTTTGGGTTACCTCGTCGCATCATCGAACATATAAGTACAGTAAGTCAGTACATATAAGTACATATAAGAACATGTAATTAAGTCCTTTAAGTACAAGATTGAGGTCAAAGTTGGGTCTATTAAATCATCTTTATCATTTCCATGGCCTTTTCTTAACTATGTTGGGGTCGTCTTCCAGTCTAACTGGATGTAGCTAAATACCAGTATTTTAGCGAAGACCCTCCATAGTTGGTTAACGGGTTCCCTCTATCTGGTAGAATCTTGATGCTCCGATTTTTTTTGTCATAACACACTTAGCATAATTTTCTTTAAACGAACATTTTAAAGGCATAAAAAGTATTTGGTATAATTATCGTTTGGCATAATGTATATTATGCCATTATGCATAACTTCGAATTAACAATGGCATAGTTTTAAGATGGCAGAATTACATTTAGTATAATTTCTATTGGCAGAGTTCAAATTTCGCATAATATATTATTAGGTATAATTTCACTTGGCATACTATGCATACGGCAGGCATGGCTGGCATAGACTCCTACGCACGAGCCGAGAGAGCGAAGCGAGCGGTGCCGCGGCAGCGGCTGGCGAGTGCCCGATAAAAGAGATTGTTTTTAAAGAGTTAGATTAGGATAATCACTTATTGAATTCAATGATATTATTTCAAATTCAATTAAACAATAACTAAAATAAATGCCACTATTTTAAAGAAATAACAAATTAAAATAAATGACAACTTATAATGACAAAGATGATCCTAACTATAAACTTTCTGCGATATGACAATTCTGCCGTTCAATGATTATAGATATAAAATATTTATGCCAAAAGACGATTCTGACTGTGAACTTTCTGCGATATGATGTTTCTACTTTTTAAATATTATGGATATGAAGTTTATGCCTAGAGATGATTCTGACTTACAAAATTATGAGTTTAGATAAATGTATGATAAATGAGTGTCTGCTAAACGATTTTCTGCGAAGTGAAGTTTATGCCATCCTTTGTTATGCAAAATAAAATTATGACATAAAAAGTTCTGCTATTAAGGGTGGACTTTTGGTTAACACCTGTAAAAAAATATCTGTAGATTTTCTGTTTTCTGTCTGTAAAATCAAGATGGTGTCCCCGTCGTTAGTTCCGATTAGGACCACACGCCAAAACAACCGTGTAGCTCTAATGCCTGTAGATTTTCTGTTTTCTGTCTGTAAAATTAAGATGGCGTCGCCGTAGTTAGTTCCGATTAGGACCACGCGCCAAAACAACCGTGTAGCTCTAATGCTGTCAATCAAGAAGACCATTTTCAAGAAGTTCATAATAGTCTTCCTTATAACCAACCCATAATGTTTATAATGTTGGGACATAGGCTTTCATTGTAAGAGCGAGAATCAACATAGATAGATCTAGGTATTTAATATACTTTATGGTACACCAAATTTAAACACAGCTATTTTACAATATTTCTAATTCTATGAGCACAACGGTGGCCCTATCGCTAACAGCGATATCATTCGCTTCACCACTAGGGCCCAGCGCAGGTAAGTGCATGCACATGTGTTCGATTTTTCGACTTTAGAATATGTGGTTTTACTGAAGTTGTTTTCTATCATCGTTTTGAAAGCAGTGGTTATGAATGATGATGTAAACAAAGTAAAGTCTGGATTCGAACCAACGACTTGCTACTCTTTAATTGTGATTACCTATTGTTACTGAGCTACTAGACCTGGTTGCTTCAAAAGGTTTTAAGTGATAGTAACTTGAAATGGTGAATGGATCACTTAACAATCTCCAATACTTCTTAGTATCTACAAAAACCGGTCGATATATCGCCGTACTGACACCATAGGTTGGTAGGTTGATAGCAGAGAAGGGTTAGCCAGGTTTGTATCGAATAGTAGATCCACATTTAGCCAGTTATGTGTAGTCCCTTATAATGGGGGTGAAGATATAGTCATCAACCGGACACAAATCCATCCTCTGAGGCTGCTTTTAATACAGTCGGGCCAGTTGTGGAGTAAATAAACAAATGTGAAATAGTTCATTATGCTTGATAATTCTGCACATACTCGTACTGCAGCCAATGTAGTAGTGAGTGTATAATTAGCTACAATGCATGTTAGCTCACTTAGTAATCTCGTCTCATTATTAAATACTCGTAAATCAGAATGAAAATCACGGTATTTCAATTAATTAAATGTATTTACAATTCGTTTATTTATATACTAAACAAAGGATATAACATTAAGAGAAATGTGCAAACTTCGTTAAAATAATAGCGCAGTTGTTTTGTACAAATATTTATTTATGCTTTGAATGCGATTATGCAAAAGCTTTCAAACAACAAAAGGAATTAGGAGCTACGTTAGTGTTTCGCCTGCTACGAGGCTACGAGTCTACGGGCTACGAACTATACGTAGCCCCGTAGCTCTATACTGGGTTGTTTATAAAACGTGGAAATGTATTTTAATTGGTGCTTCGAAAGTTTTAATTTGTTTATACATTGTTTTTCGAAACTGAATAACATTATTAAGTAGTGTACGAATACCCTACAACGTTTCATCCCCTACTCATTTATATTATCTTCGACTAAGAAGGTTTAAATTGATATTGTATAAACCCCTTTTAACGTTTCGTAATTAAGAATTAATTAACCTAATCCTCTTTACACCCTTCACGTTTTGGTTAATCAAAAGTGATCCGTGCACATATCAAACTTTCAAACATTTTTGTATTTACAACACGTTAGTGGATTGTTATATATGCTAGTTGTATAGGTAGTATTTTTACGAGAAATGTAATTAAAAATAACGTCAAAATGTTAGAGACCAATATAATTGGTCATGTGTAAGTAAAAATCACTCGTTAGACGTGAGTGTAAAGTTATGCCATCACTTTAGCTGAAAGCTGTTATTTTAATCAACGTTTTAAACCTTATTATAAATTTCAACAAAATATAATTTTTTACCATTTCACATAAACATGTTGCATTATTTGACTGGAAGATCATCGATAAACCATCAAACATAGTAAGAAGCATATATGCTGACACTCCGGCAGCACGCAGGAGGCCGGGTGCCAACGGTGCCCCCGACAGCTAGCAAGAGGCCTCCTGCACAATGGATATGTTTTCTCTAGAGTTGGCGTCACCTGCCGCGTTCTCAGGGATATCAATTTGCACAGTTTAATCGTTTTCGATCGGAGCTCGGAGCTCAGCACTTTTATTCGAAGAATTTAAATGGTTAAAATGTCAATTTATTGGAACGTTCTCTTTGACGTTATGGATTTATAAATGCGTTAATGAATAGGCATTTATGTATTAGAGAGACTTCAATCATTCCACCGGATTATCAAGTTAATTTGTTGGTAATTGGATTTCTTTGTTTGATTTCTTATTTTTTAACAACAATTTAAGCGCCAAAACGTTTGTAGTGTATCTAAAAGTTGTTCATCTCAAGATCGTAACGTGGTTTGACAGCTTATCGTGCGGCGATTAGATATCCGATTAACTTCACATGCTACGTCAAGATCTCTTGGATTTATACCCAATTCAGACAAGTTCACAACTGAGACGGTGTCTAGATTTACAAAGTATACGTTGAGGACGATCGAACCGTAAAATGCTACGAGAAAGTCTAAATCCTTTTTAACCTCGTCACTGTGTTAGAAGGAGAAGCGTGGCGGGTTTGTTCACCCCTGCGTCGTCAGATCTCGGAGCCAATCGGAGAGATTCGGAGGCTGCGTCGCAGAGCGCGCGCGCGTACCCGGCCGCTTCGTCATTGCGACGGAGGCTGTCGTGTGTCGGCGCTGGCCCGTGCGAGCGCTCGTCCCGCACCGCACCGCGTCCGTGCGTCACCTGAGCGTCGCCGACGTCGCGCGTCGCGAACACGCCCTCGTGCCCGGCTCCACGCGCCACGCGCACGCTGCACGCTCACGCCGAGCCCACGCCGCGACCGGCCCGAGCCGGCTGTGCCGCGCAGTGTCTGTGTCCCTAGTCTAGCTCAGTGACCACGTTCCCGGGGACCGGCGATTCTGGCGCGATGTAAAGAAGCCGCGTCCGTAAATTTATGTGTAAGTGGATGCGTTGCGTGTATCACTAGTCCGCATGGCGATTGTCGACGCCGGTAACGATTTTCCGCAAGCTAACTGCTCTTGCGAGTGGCATTCGGAATAAAAATGAATGAATTACGAAGCAGCCGCCCCGGGGGACTAGCCGTTGTATTTTAACCTCTACCCGGAGGGGATAGAGTCGCGCACGTGCGCTGTTGTGCCTGATAAAAACGAATACACTCCTTGACTTTCTCATTGCCAACCTACACGGAATATTAAAAGGCGACCAATGACACTGTCCGTCAGCAGCAAATCTATGAATCAGACAATATAACATCGTCAATGTAACAGGTGTCCTGATGCCTAATCTACTGCGAGTGAAGTGACATTGAATCTCAGAGTTATTGTTTAAAAATCGATATTAGCTATTTACCACCAACTGTGGTTCATTCCACGTTGTCTTTCAATAGTTTACCAAGTTTAACCTTTGAATAAACCTAAAATCAGAAGTTTGTCAAACATGAACGTCTTACACCCATGTGTAATACTTTGTTCAGCACTTTGATATATAAGCAAAATTGTAAGAAATTAATTCTGGATTATGAAGAGGTAACATGTTATAATTTAGTCAGTTCTTATTCTCAGTGCTCTTTAAAATTCTTTTTCACAAGTGAGCTTAATCCACAAAGAACAAACAGCTGAGAGCACCGGCATTCGCTGTCCTAGTAGAGAACGTTAACTTCTGAAATAAACAATTACATTAAGTGAAAGCGTAAATGAGAACAGTCATAAGAGGCGAAATCGAATGAAATTTCACAGGAAATGAAAAAGCATTCGTGTTGCGAACGCGTGTCGGCCACAAACTGTCGAATGAATCTTGTGTTTATATTGCTCACTCAGCGGTTTACGCGAGTTAAAGGTACTTATGAAAGGAATCTTTCGTAATGTTTTGCTTTTTTAATTTGTTTATCTTTATTTTAGTATTTAGTAGCTATTTCCGTCTTTCTCTATAAAGGACAAAGAAAACACATTGCTTCAGAACATGTTTCCTCATTATAAAAATGTACCATCCAAGAAGTTAAAATGTCGCGTAGTATTTCGATTTGAAACGTTTTATTCAGGTTTACATTTTATTTCAAACAGTATTTGTTTTTTTTTTATCTACAAACGAAATATACTGCTCTATAAACGAACAAAGCGGATTTCCACAATACAGAAACATTTTAGTGGGTAATCAACATAAACGGTGTTGTAGGCTTTGGGAGAAATAAATGCACTACAGTATTGGGGAACAGACATTCCGTTCCACAAAACTGAGTAGATTGTAGGAAAGCTTTTAGGCGAACAGCGAAGCGCTGGTTCACTGACCACCATATGTCTCTAATATGAATGGAGTATCGGTAGAGAAAGGGATCAGCCATTACAGAGTTGCTGGCGGTCCACTTTGGCTCCCATGAAGCGACTATAATGTTGCATATAAGATTCTCCAGAGCATGTAACGACCATTATCTTTGTAAGTTATGGCGCTGATAATGGTAGTAAGCTATAAAATATTAAGGAGAAAATCTAATTTTAATGCTGGCCAAGAGAAACGCTGGACGCTTAAATAGAAGAGCGAGCCATATATTTTGTTTTAATCTTATTAAAAGCATCTCACAGTGTAAATCGATAGACAGAGTCAAGACTGTGAAACGTTTTGTGAACGAGTAAGGCTATTTTCAAGATTGTTGTCGTACATTAAGAGGAATGGCGACCACAATGGGCGCAGTCAAAGACAATGTCAAAATATGAGAATGCTCACCGGATAACGGCCTCGAAATGTTTTTGGAGCACGAACAGCCACAAGCGTTTGAAAAACTACTGTGAGTTGTGGAGGACATACTGCGGGAGCGGAATGTGACGTATATGAGAGCATGTCTCGTTGTCCCGGAGCCTCGAATAACGAAAACATTTGAAGAATGAACACGCGTCACAAGCAGGCCGCTACAAATAAATGGCGCATGTTTCGCACGTGACAGTCGCTGAGCCGCACGACGGAAATTTTAACCGTTCAGTTTTAAATATTTTGTTCGCAATGCTTCGTTTGTGCATCCATACGAGTTGGTAGTTATGGTATTTTCAAAAATAGTTGTTATAGCGCTCGGAATTTGTTTTTACGCTTCAAACTACCGTCAGTACTACTACAGTACTGATGGCAGTTCGGAGCAAAAGTTAGCTTTAGTTTTGGGACAAGGATGAGATTCTGTTGTTTTTAACGATAGCTGGAAAGGAAAATATTTCACCCAGGAATGCTCAGCAATTGATCATACTCAGTTTTGCCAAAGGGTAGCATAAATTTTACCGTCTGTTCGTTAAAACGCTTCAAAGAAAACGCCCACGCTAGGCTAAAAGCAATATACTGGTACTTCAGGTACAAAGCTATTACAAAAAGTAAGCGACAATAACGTTCAGCATGAATTATTATTAATATATGTCATTTTATTGAAGTTCTCTCGCTGGAGGCTGAAGGTGTGACATAAAAAATATCTCGTCCCGGTTATAAACGGCAAGGGGACATAAACAGTAAGCTCGGGGAAAACGTAATAAAAGTTAGCAGAAGTATTCGCGCTGCGCTACCTACCCACCTACCTAGTACCTACCTACGTCGTTGTTCTTCAAGAGAGTGATAGATTGTTCCTTTGTCTTCTTGAATTTGAAATAAATTCTTGGAAACTTCTTATATAATAGTAAAATACCCAAAATATACAAAGGTACTCGGAATAATATTCTTCACAATGCAGTATTACTGCATTTTCGCTGCACGAGTCAAGTCTTAACAACCCCTTCACGTTTGTATATTTATGATTTCCTAGTTATTCTTACCTCGGCTATCTAAGAAAGCTTTGTGTAAGCTCTTATCCATATTTTTACATTTTCCGAGAGTTCGCGTCGTCACAGAACAAACTATAGCGCTGTTCAAACAAAAGCGCGGAATGTGAATGAGTTATCTCCGCAAAGTTTCATGTCCCACATTCTCTGTCACCTTGTCAATGCGAACTCGGAATATTTCCTTCTGTTCCTATCAGAGTCAAACTTCTTGAAATGTTTTAATTGAATCCAAGTACAATGAAGAGAACTAGCGGACATGAAAATCGAGGGAGACTGTTCATTTACGTTCACGTTTTAGGTTGGATGAAGTTTTCAAAATTATTTGAAGTTTTCGTTTTGAAAAGGTTTTCCTATTGAAAGCATTCTAACGATTTTGATTAAAATGTTGCCTTTTGGTCTTCAAGAGCGTGTCATTTGAATTTGTCTTATGAGCCTTCGTGGCGAGGCTGTTTGAGCGGTTGCAAGTTTTTTTTTTATAGAAATTGGGATTGATTTCTTCGTATCACTTGTTTAAGATAATATACATAATAATATTGTAAAGTATGCACATACAGATCGGTTTCCCGTTTTGCGATAAAATTTACTTATAAAGTAGATGTATAATTTTTACGTTTGGTATTCGTATTTTTTCCACTGCATTTGGATACATATACAGAATAAGTTTCAAATACCAAATGATGTCCCGAATTCGATAGTTTTCCATCCAACGAACAAGTTTACGAGTAAATATTCGGAAAGTAAACATGTTACTTATTTGATTGAACCCTGGAGCGTGTCTCGTGAAAGATGAGCCTTTTTACAGAGCAGACATCCATCCGAAATGATGATGGATACTGATACACTCTAGTGTATGTGTGTGTAAGTGCTCTTAGTAAACTAAATTTCGTTTTTTAAAAAAACTTTGACAAAAAATCTTACAGTTTAATTTTGAACCCATCAGTAGGAACATTTGTCTATGCAAGTTCGATGGTAGGCTTCAGATACTCACATTGCTCTTTGTAATTCTTCTTCAAACCAACGTACCCAAAACAAGTGTACAAAAAAAACGAATCTTAAAATCTAGATCGATCACAACTTCATCATCATCATAATAAACATGTCATAAATCTATTTTTATTTTGGATTACGTTTCCTTCTGTAATGGATGGCTTTTGTAGATCGGCAGAGATGGCAACATTTGATAACCTTAATAAAAAGGACAAATTGTAAAATGAACAATCCTTTTATCTAATCCTAAGAGGAAGAGTTATGAATGTATGCATTCTGTATGTTTGTGACGTTTAGTTTTTGCATTTCGTTTTTCTTGTTTTGAATGTAGGTTACCGAATATGATGAATGAGGCGTCTAGTGAGGCACGGCCCATTTCTTTTTATGTATGTACCTTGCTCTTGCATACGCTGAGAACGTTTGTTAACCTATACGTAAGTTTAGTAGTACGTATGAAGAGTGAGCTTGAATACAAGCAAAGAAGTGGTTGATTTTGTTTACTGTTGGAAAAAATGCGCAGCGTCAATATAAATAGAACAGTTTGAAAAATTCTTTTGAATAGAATAGAATATTCATTTATTTGCTCAGAATGTAGGTGTAATTTACAAAAAGGTGGTTACAATAATTTCGGAGAATCCTTGTACATTCTATCATTTCGGCATGCAGTGCAGATGCAGTTCATCATCAAAGCATATTTGGTTTGGAACAGATATTACACAACTAAAATTTATCAGCCAGAATAAATCAATCCGATACGGAAGGAAGGTTGAGGTTGAAGGTTGTTACTGGTTGTTCTTTTATACAATTAGGAATGTGGTTTGGTTGTTTGTTTGTGGTTTTGGTTTTAACTTATTTATTTACGGCATTAGTTATACGCTACAGGTGTATTTATGCCTTTATGTTAAAGAAAGTAAGAGGAGCTCGTGGCTGAGCAGCCGCTTTAGGTAAAGTCGCGCTTGTCTAGGTTAGTCTGTGGATGGGTGACTACCCTTTTCATACTGAGTTTATTCAGCGCCTCGGAAGGCACAGCACAGCTGTTGGTCCCGTTTTTCATAATTAGTTAGTATCCCGAAAGTCTGACAATCAGTCTTACCAAAGGCTATCGTATTATCCAGTACTAAAATATGATGTGGAAATCAGAAAGACTAAGAGAGTACCAATGCTGAATACCAATACCAGTGTATTGGTATTCAGCTGCATCCGGTTACAATGGAAGGCGACCCCAACAAAGTTGGAGAAAGGTTAAGCAGACGATTTCGATGAAAGTAAGAAAGTTTTCTGAGAGTCTCACAGTTACAGGTGCAGACGGGCGTACGAGTACCATATCTTGAAAAATGAGACGCATAAGTAAAACATGAACAAGACTTGTGGAGGACCGACTTACTTGACTCATATTGCGGTTGAAGTTCATATTTCGATTTGTGAATTTTGATCTTTAAATTTATTGCCATACTAGCTTCCGCCCGCGACTTTGTCCGCGTGGCATAGTAACTTTGGGTTAACGCTAACTTTAACCAGCGTGATGTTCGAAAAAAAATATCTTTCCCTCTTCTTTTCTTCCCTCTATCTCCCCGTTTTCTCACATTTTTTAAGCTTTTTTTTTACAAACAAACTCACTTTTGCTTTTATAATATTTAGTCTCCTCAAAAGTAAAATAGGAACCATTATTGGATCACTTTGTTGTCCGTCTGTCTGTCTGTTTGTTTGTCTGTCTGTACGTCAAGACCCTCTGACCCTCTCGAACGTCTGGAGGTATCGAGTTGAAATTAGAACAATATACTCAATTTTCTAGTACCTTTATGCTGCAAATTAAATCAACCCTCTAAGTCTTAAAATATATGGCTGTTTACCGGTTTTACGGTCTTGGCCGTTTTTTTTGTTGTTTATAATCACTAAAACAAATTTGTTGCTGTATGTACTTGGAAGATTTAGTCCAAATTAAACAAGCATAGCCCAATTTAAGTAACAAGTTTATGTGTACAACATCGTGTTGGTCCATGTTGCTTCTAATAAGGAACTATTGATCTGTCTCCCGTTCTGGCTTGCCCGCATTTAGACTGTGTGCAGTTGTCCGCGGCTATTTGTAAAGAACTAGGCCCGCACAACTCTATTATGAACCAGTATCGTTAAAATGGCATACAAGGCGTTCTATTTAGATCTGAGAATGGTTGAAGCCCTTCTATTATACTTTGTGATTTTTTAATAGGTCATAATTTCTTTGTCTCTCTAAGTATTTTTTATCAATTAATAGCTATAAAGTCATAGCTATTGTTGACTTTTAAACATACTGTGTTTTCAATAGGCTGTTTAATTTACACATACTTATAAAAAAAGTAATTTAGTTTTGTGGTATTGTTAAATTTTGCATCCTTACAAATTAGAGTTACTTAAATAATGCTAGCAATCTTAATATTTTTGACTATAGTCGTAGGTGCGTAGATATTTAGTTATTTTAATAAAACAATTAAATAATAAGAAGCGATGTATAGGATTCTGTTAACACAAATAAATGCCACGATGTAATTCAATTGAAATCTCAAGTAGGTTCAATCTGTGACAACCATTATTCGTGGGTAATTGAATTGAAAACGTCTACCAAGGCATATCTGAGGATTTATGTATAGCAGACTATGTCAGATGTTAGATGCGTTGTGGAGGAAGTGAGAGTGACATTATAAAGTGTGTGTAATGAGAGAACGGTGTCATCATATTGACCGTCAAGTAGAACTGCTTTCTTTAACGCGTTGCTCAGTTCGAAGGTATGGATATTATTACACCTTTTTGATACATTTTGCATTCAAGAGATGGCAAATCTTGAACCTGTACTAGAGATAGTGAAGTTTTTAAGTTATTGAAGTACTAAAACATAGTGTGTGTGTTTAATGGAACATTACAAAAATAGTTCATCAGAGATTGGTATATATAAAGAGCAGATAGATGAGAATGTAAAAAAAGATAAATATTTCCATCATGGATCTGTTATTGGTACCTACTAAAAAATTCCACATTAGTTCCATTATTTTCAGATTCTTTTAAAATAAAACTAGTGATTTATAAAATACACCAATAGTTCTATGATGGAACTGTTACTAGTGGCAACGAACCCAGGTTACTAAGAAATTCCATTATCTTTTTGGTGATAAGACAATTTACACTGTGAAGACGATATCATGTGTGAGTAAATTGAATACAGACATTCTCAACAATTTGTGTTCATAAGCTATGAAGTGTTAGGTCCAACAAGAAGTTCTATTGGGCATTTTAAATGATAAATCAATTACATACTAACGTCGCTAACTAAATCTAGTATTATGCTTACCTTTAAGGGGCTGTTAAAATATGGTAACTACGATAAAATACCAGGATACTAGGATTGTTTACTCACAGAATGCTAGGATTATTGACAGGGTGTTTGTATGCTACAAAAACCCTGTCAACAATCCTAGCATTCTGTGAGTGGCTATTATTCTATGAAGTTTAGGAACATCACATAACACATATAACTCTGCACTCGTCTGTTTTATAAGGCCTGGGCAGAAGACAGATTTTTGCCGTGGTTCTTTGTTTTTGCGTTTAAAACTGCTTCGAATAATATATGAAAGGCGAAAAGGACTGAAAACAAAAAGTCCCCCCAAACGAATCGAAAGAAAAGTGACACAGGAATCGAGAAGTCCCCAAAAATAATGGACTAACGTGCTGGGGCTCATCCAAGCATACAGTAAATAATATGTCGGCCGGTATGTGATCGCACACCAGGAAAGTCCTTTGCCGACATTTCTTACACGTGTCGGGTTTTCCTCGCACACAAGACAGTTATCTACGGAGGCCTTTACTATTAAGATTCAAAATATAACATCTCGCCTGTTATAGAGTAAAGTAAATCAGAGCAGTACCGAAAGTAAACGGACATTACGCTAGTTATTTTTGGTCCTTATGTACGAGTAATAGGCGCGCGAATTGCAACCAATCGGCAATGAATCCAGATTCCGAACAACTTCTGAGAATTTCCTCATAGAAGTAGTTCACGTTGTAATAAATAAGGTGTAGTTGTGATATAAATTAAAAATGACTTTATTGCTCTGAGATAAGGCTTAAATTCCCTATGAAGTAATGTGATGGTTGTGTGCGCAGGCGGCGGGCGGTGAGCAGACGCGAGCGAGGGACACATGGCCGCGCCGACCAGCTGATATCATGCCGGAGGCGGCGCGCAGCACCGCCCCTACCTAGGCGATCACACAACGAGCTCCACATTCACGGGTACCTATCATAGCACCATACACGTCGCAGTACAAAGCTGGATGTAGCTCCGAAAAAATGGGCAATTTACTTTTCAGTATGTCCAACAATAAAATATGAGGATTAAATCACGTTAGAAGTATGAAAACGGGAAAAGAATGGTTTAAGCTTGAAATATTGATTAATAAAACAATATATAACAAAATTGATAAATTTGATCCATTACAAATCATATCGATTACAAAAAGAAGGACGCTAAAATATATTGAAATGAATACCAGAAGTTGACCGGCAAATATGCAACGCAACTAAATTTTGCATTAAATCCACCTTATATAGGGTCAAGTACCACGTTTTTTACGAAGTGTTTGTCGAATAAGTAAATAAATTAAGCTTTTTCGAAGATTTGTAACTGTAAATATAGTTTTCATTGATACGTTTGAAGTTACTGCGACGTTTATGTGGTATGACGTCAGTCTACTGTTGCTTTTTTAGATGACATTTAGGGAGTATTTTATAAATTGCGTATTCATCCAAATTTCGGTTCCACGGATATTTCAATGAACTAATTAAGTATTACTTTGGTGTGTATTTGATATATCTTCGTCAAAATCAATATCATAGAAATGCAACGTATTTTCGCTAGCAGTAATTCTAAATTTTAATTTAATTCACTAACGTGGGCGATTGAGTTCACTATTTATCGTTGAAAAAAATTTCTTCCGTATCGTGGCTGCCCACGATACGGAAGAAATTTATAGTGTGGGGCAACTTTTTTTTAAAAGGAGAATAGAAATGGGCTCAAAATGAGTAGCTGGAAAAACCTTGTAAAGCTAAAATAAATGTATTAAAAGCTGTTTAAATAAATACAGTATATCGTAGCTGATCCTGTCAAATAAAATTAAATCATAAACGCGAGGTTAAAATTCCATCATAAATGTCATTTCCGTAACCCAACGTGAATGCACACTATTAGGGCAAATAGTAAATACAATATAATGTTATACTGTTTTAGGTCTAACATCCATTTAAATAACAAAGCGTTTATAACATTAACTTAGTAGAATATTAATAGCCATACAGCATGCCCGTTGGTGTTCTTGACATACGACAGATTGCTCTAATTCAGAAACTTGGTTACAAGGGTCGCCGATATCGAATTATGTCCACAAAACTTAGAGCCACCCCTTTAGTAGGTAGATATACTAGCTCCCTTTGTTCTACAGCGACAAACGCGACGAAGCGGTCCGATTCGATATTATCAAAGTTACCATTCAATAAAATCAGTAAGCGCTACGTACGTAGCATCGTAGCGCTACATACGTAGCATCGTAGCGCTACATACGTAGCACCGTACAGCTACGAGATGCTACGCAGTGGGACTGTGTTTGTGTCACTGGACTTTTGACTAGTGACTTGACATCGCTGTTTCGTGTCGTACCACTTTGATTCTATTAACGATCATCCGTTAATTGTTAGTGGTCCAGAAAGTACTTTAACTAATATGATAAGCATGTTTTGAATAAGTAGTATGGAAGGAGCAATTTCATTTAATCAATTAAAAATATGGTAGCTAGCCAAGAAGTAGGTGAATTAGTTTTGCTAATGGGCAGTTCATTTTCTAAGATACTTTAGCAGCGTAGTACAGCTAATATAATTTAAGAAATTAACAGCTTGCTAAATAATAATCAGGAGAGTTAATTTTATAGGTGACTTTGTAAGTAAGGTATACATTTTTGTATTTCCAGAAACACACTGTGTGCGCATGACTGATAACACAGAGAGCTTATTATTATGAGAATTTCACACAAAAATAAAAAGCGGCCTATTTGCGGAAAGTTGGCTCGCGTCGAACACCGATGCTCATGGGAAATTTTTGTCATTGAACGGAACTTCTGCTCATCGGGGAGTCGCTGTTTAACAATTTATGTGTATGTAGACTGTTAACACGTTACCTTCTCGGTTCCATTCTGGTAAATATAAAACAGAGAGGCACGGAGGCCCGGTCTCACCGGGGCCCCGGGGAAATTTTGTCGATCATTTGTGTCAGCAGGGTATGTACTCTATCGATACACGCGTTCGTCGGCTCATATCGTTTATCGTTATTTTGTGTGGCGCAATCCCGCGTCGATGATGGCTGGAAGTATAATAACTCCTAATACAGATCTGGTTCTGCTGATGTTGGCATCAATACTTTTGTTTTGCGGATAGGAAATCATCAATTCACACTCACCCCCGCTCTGGGCAGAGCGGGGGTGAGTGTCAGACTTGTACTAAGTAAAACGAACCCATGTGCCTTCTATTGCCCTTTATGTTCCGGGGCCACGGTATCTCTTTCGAACAACCCGTAACCAGTGGCATTCATACTTAGGTAAGTATACTCACCGGTATAGTGCCGTATTATAGATGGTATCATAACTAGTCTTTTTTTAAAAATCAAAACTCCTTTTATTCAAACCTGTCTGATAACAACCATTTTGAACTAGAAAAATAACACATGGCCAAAGATGAGCATTAATTACTCTAATCAAGTGCTATTTTAGTAGATCCTTGATTGCTGTCATCCAGCTGCTAATATCCTATAAATATAATCCTTTGAATCATCCTCATATGTGTTTAAAATAGAACGAAACTGGTTTTACCAATAATTGCATTGTAGTTTCTGTTTCATTGTTCTTTTTCATCTGGATTTTCTTAGTTGCCAGTTGCATTAGGAATTTAGTAGTACCAAATTGTATAAACTTGGCAAATGAAAATAACGATGGAAATTAGAAACACCTCCCTTTTGAGCTTAAACATTATGTAGACATTCAGGTAGTACGCACGGTGACCAATCAAGCTACACAAAACCATTTTATGCAGATCTCTAGTGGTACGGGAAGTCTATACAAAGTGAGTCCGCGATATAGTGGAAAGGTACAGCTTGTTATGTCACTACGTGTACAGTATGTGTTTAGCCATCTAGCATCTTCACAGTCACATAGCTATCTAGTCAAGGCTACAATTCAAAGGCAGCCTGACTTGTTTGTTTGACTGTTGATTCGGCGTTGGCTTTGAAGCACTGACTGAGTTACCTGCAGGCTCTTGTTTGCTTAGTAACGGCAAATTCTAAGTCTCATCGTCTATCTGAAGCATTACTTGTTCAATTTGATGACATAAAATCAATACCTATAAGTACCATTGTGTGTTTAATCAATCTTTCCATGATATTTTGAGAATTAAAAAGATCGTAGATTTTTTGTCGATTAAAGAGTTAATTAAGGTTTTTAACATATAATAGCATAAATGATAATACCTTGTCTTTACTTATTTGCAAAAATCTTGAACCTATATTAGAAAAACATTTTTTTTATCAATCTTGCTTTATTTTAGTGAGAATGATTTTGTGAAAACAAATCACAATCAAGCAGATTTTATTACAATTAAGCCTACCTGAAACCCTGATCAAGTTGGTCAACAACATAAGCCCTTCTTAAGCCTAACAAGTATCATAGGCCGTTGTGTTTATCAGAGCGGTGCAGTGCCGCCGTGTTCTTCCTAAAGATCGCTCAAATCCCACCAAATTGCTAGTTTAGGGGCCCCAATACTCCCTTATACCCATAATCATATATGAGGGATGTCGACGGATCAGTTCGTGCGTGAAAATAGTCCCGAACCCGATAAGAGAATGATAGTTATATTTGCCCATTCGCCTTGTTCTTGTACAGAACAATAACGATAATGTCCATCAGTTATCACCTCCATTGTGTTTAATCAGACACTATAAATTAACTGCGAGGGTTGTTTACATTTTATTACTAATAATTTAATATGGTTATGTCAGAATCGGTTGTTGTTCTCAATATTTGGTGTACCTACCTACAATATAAATTGTGGTAATAATGAGCCAATGATATCCTAAAATATAGATTTGTTATGAATGAAATATGAGCTCCTCGTGCTGTAAGGAACAGATTGTAGCGGTAGTCATTAGTTAAATAAGCCACGTTTTATTTGCCAGGTTGTTTATTAAACACAACAGTTTTTCTTATTCTGTTCGCGGCCTCTCCTTTATACCTACCTATCTTGGCTTATTCGGACGCGATGCTTATTTATTTTCAAATGTCTGCCACGCCCTAATAAACTCTGCACTCAGCCAGTCAGCTTAGACATTCGAATAGACAACTGGACTCTGCCGGTCCACCCTACTACCTTGCCACGAAAGTTTGCACCGCTCCCCCGACGCGCAGCTGTGTTAAACACAACTTAAAACACAGACGCGTAATACAAAAAGTTAGTCACTTCCCCTAGGGTGCCTGAAAAATAGAAACTCTATTAAGTTTCAAAATATTATTTTGCTTTATTACCTTCGTGGGAATACACGCCGTTATATGCAAAGCCTACATGAGGAGTTAGACTATATAGACTATATAACATCGTAGCTCGAGAGGCATAAATCATAGTTGGCGGAGCCGCTAGCCAAGAGTATGACGTTCCTGGTGTTCAAATCTGAAACGTTGAATAGCATTGGAAGTATTGACAGCTTAGACAATAGATCTAGCGTAGCGAGCTGAATGCTGAATACATTGTGTGTCTATTCTATTTCGAACATAATGGGAGTTTACGAATACGGACTGTCATTAATTTGGAAGATTGTAGGGCGTTCCTAACACGTAATCATAATTAGAGTGTCCTCATAGCCGAGAAGAAAATCCAAAATATTCAACATTTATTCGTATTTCCACAACAAAACGTGGTGTAACTTTTTGGTAGAGGGCTCTTCGTATGCATGAGTGAAATTTCGTTCTGGCACTCGGCAACCGGCAACTTTTCCTCAGGACATGCATGAATAAGTAACGGCATTTGTTGAAGAAAATGAGGGATTTGCCGGCAGTTTAGTTAAAAGCGGTATACAAGCCGACAGCAGTTTGTGTGTTTGCACAGGACGGCGTGTGACGTGCCGCCTTAAGCCTAGCTACAATATCACATTGTTACTATTATTTGCACGACCCGTTTTTCGAATTAGTGTTATAAAACTTGTGAAACAACACACACACAACTGGCGTGATGTGGGAGGTACTATTAGGTACACCTTTTGCTAACCCTTCCGGGGTTACAAGCGTGATGTTTACGTAAAACATGTGAACCAACTCGGTGCATACTACAGTCTCGGTCACAGGACATGTTTTCTAGTTAAAATTTAATTCGTCTGTTTAACAGGCGGATGTAATTAAAGCCACACGGTACCCTTGTTTGTAAAGGACAAGAGATGATAATGTAAGAGTAAATATTTTTAACCCTTCTACCCTTTACGTATTCGGGCTAAATACATGATTTCTATTTTTGTACATAAGTAAAGAGGTCGCTACCTACGCTCGTTTTGCGTTTTTGTTGTTCACCGCTGTACAGGAAGTCAGCAAAACATTACTAACGACTGCTCTCGCATTAGCTTTGCTCAGAACAACGTTTTTTTCCTTCATTTGTTTCATGAAAAAAATAACTCAGTTGTGTTCTCGTGAAACAAGACTAATAACAAAAAACATTTGATTTGCTGGAGTATTACGGGAAATGTTATCGTTTTAGATGGAGTAAAGGTTAGTTTCATTTTTATTGACGGATGGAAACCCTGTTGTTTTGAGCTTTCAGATCTTAATGGACGTTTCAAATTCAATTTCAAAGCGAAGGAAATTTTTGTTATTCATAAAGATTTAGTTGTTGGGTTTACACCTTTACATAAACAAACAGGGAATCTGGAATACACACTTAGAGAAAAATCTGACGTTACCAATTTGAGAGGTATCCCCCCGCCCGATACCCTTTTAAAAGGAAGAACGGTATTTGTTTTTTTTTGTTAAGGTAGCAGTTTCGAATTGAATTCAATGTTTGAGGATTCTTTGAGGATTGATAATAAAGTATACACGAGACTTAGCACGTAAATACGTTTCTGTATTTCAAAATGTAGACAGGTATAATGACAAACTTTACGGCGAATCATTTTCACAGCTTATAAAAATGTTACTTTGATCTCGGCTTATGCTCGAGTGCATCGTAAAATAAATAAAACGGAGTTCCAATACTGCGACCGCGGAAATGGAAAAATACTTGGTATTCGCCATGTATGGTACTTTATTATTTTATACTTGGAGTGCAAGCGGAATATAAGATTTGTTTTCTTGTGCAAACTGTAACAGAACCAAATGTAAACAGATCTCCATAATAGACATTTATGTCCATATTAATAACTAAGTACAAAGTTATCTAGATCACTTCATGTATAAAACTATTTATTAGTTTGTATCTCGAATTTTAAACTCACAAGAAAGCAACAACAACATTTGCAGAGAAATTCGAACAAAAATATCGCAACAGTGGCTTACTAAAAGTGGAAATCTTTTCCGATAGAGAAATTGTCGACATTGACACGTTTGCTATGAGCGATCTCGTGTGCCCTTTTATACCAACGTGTTACTTTACTTCGCTGACTTTAGTGAGGTCCTGCGAAGAGGGCATTATTGCCAAAAAGGATATAAGGAGACATGACATCGGAAGACGCTAGCTACACTTACTGAGTTGTGTATATAGAGCATTTCTCATAAAGTACTACATATGTTTACGAGCAATACCGCCGTACAGTACATGCCCCTCGTAAAATGGAAATACACCGGTTTCATTATGCGTGCTACCTGCGTCCAAAGGGCTTTTTCACAATCGAACTGAATTTAATTGCACATTTTAACTGCTTGTGTTTCAATGGTTTTGTGTCGAGAGAATTCATTTTTAGGGAGGTATAATTCTTTACGTCTGTTACGTCCCCATATACAGAACAAATAATTAAACCTCAAAGACCCAATTCTCCTAATGCGGAAAACGAATATGTGGCTGCAACCCTAAGGGCAAAATAACCCTGAAAATGCCTATGTGAATAAAATCAACTTTGTGAAGAGAAAAACGGAAACAATTCGGTATGATCTTCCACAATCTGGATTAATCCCGGCCTAAACCGATTGCCGCAGTTTTTATTTTTCCAAGGTAAGGTAAGTATGCAAAATGAACCTAAGTAGGTTCATCCTAATATTACAAATTACAGCGAGTAACATGACAAACAAATTACTTAGCGCGAGTCCTAACAAACCAGGCGATAAAGTGATGTAACATTTCACGTGTGACGCAATGGAACAGAGTCCGAGGAAGGAAGGAATGCTAACGGGAGGCAGAAGGACGAAGGGTGCACTAACTTAGCGTACTTTAGTGTTGACATGGAGTACAATTGTGCGCATACTACCACGAGATACGAGGGGTACGCACTGGTTTCGATTAGTTGTTCACGTCATAGCTGCTCGTGCCTGCGTCACGGCGACGTCACGCTTACGTCATACTTTTTATGGTCATGCAACCAAGTCCTCGGTCGGTCCATGACCGCGCGAACGAGACAGCAACATGTAGCTGCTTGTATTTTGAGGTTCATATTAAAACATTGTTGTTCCTAAACTAGTTTCCGAATTTCCCGATCCACTCGGCGTAGTTTGAACTCTTAGAACTCGTATAAAAGAAAAATGGGATAAACTGGGAGTAAACAAAAGTTTTTCGCGTTCATGGAAACAGCCAGTTTATCTGTTTCGTTTATGTATGTTACCTGCGGGTGAAGCCGGACTCTAGCCCATAAAACAAAAATAGATTTATTTATTCGACGTTTGTGTGGGCGTGATACTGAATTATTTGATAGTTTATAGCTGTACTGCTCTGAGGATTTGTTCGTATACATTAAATAGTTGTTGGGTGAGGGTGGAGTATTGTCATATTGTGTTGTTGTTTCATGTCACACAACTTGTATAAGTGCCTTGTTTTGGAAAAGAGTCTCGATACGAATAAATGTTCTACATCCATTTTCAATTATCTGATAGTCGTACACATACATCATAAGCAATAACCGTTAACACGTACGCAGATAGTCCATGAGCTTAATATAGTCACTCGTGCCTTTAAGTCGATGGTCGTGATCTATCTGAAACTCATATCCGCTTAATTAAATGCTAGCGCAGTAATCTGATTACAGAGGTCAGTGAAATCAACTTGTACTTACCAACCCAGCTAAATGTATTACATGCTCGACTGCCCATCATTTAATATGGATGTCCTTGCTGATATTTTTGGGAAGGAACAGGTTCCGGCTACAGTTTGTTAAGTAAAAGCATGTAAAGGAATTCCTACTTCCTACTAATATTATAAAAGCGAATGTTTGCTAGGATGGATGTATGGATATTTGTTAGTCTGAATGGATCTTGATGAAATTGCCACAGAGGTAGATTATAGTCTGGAATAATACATAGGATGATTTTTTAGCTTTTTCGATCATCCCACGGTCGAAGCCGCGGGTGTCAGCTAGTAAATTAATAAAGAAATGTTGGGAATAAAAGGATTGCTATAACCTATTCTCCATGTATAATGGAATAGAATGTTCTATAAATTCACCTGATCGAGTTCTCTTTTAAAATATATCATTGAACAGAGTTAAAGCTGGTACAAACTTTCTCAAACGTAACGTAATGAAATAATTTTTCGTACACATTATCACAATTTAACAGAATTTCTATAGTGTAGACGACTTGCGCGCACGAACTGTGCACACTACGCGCACGAACAGAGCATTTCAAGGCGTGCGCACCGCGTTTTCCATTTGACGGTTTTTGAAGAGAATACAAGTGTAACTGTCCACCTCATGTCCGCCATTAATTTTACAACAGCTTTCTGAGTGTACAACTGTGTACGCCATCAACAACGAAGTCTTCAGCGTTTTTGTCACATGTTTTACTATCAATAATGAAGCACCGACAATCATCATAGCCACACTGAGCTACGATTATGTTCGCCGCGCACGTGCTATAAACAGATGCGAGTAGGTACATACGCGCGCTGCTTTCACACTTATGAAATGCTTCTTTAATGTTACATTGCAAACATGCAATGTAACATGTAACGTAACAACGTGACAGCACTCTGTACCCACCTTTAAATTAAATTTTATAGATACCGATACCCAAAATAGCCGGAATAGTTATTTCAGCCTTTATTCTACTTTGTATATTATTGTACGAATGCAAAATTTAATTTCAGCGCAAACTGTTTGAGAATTCATTTTTAAATTTCAGGAACAAGTTTCCGTTTTTATCATATCGAATTTTGAGCTGACGAAATCGCAATGTAAATATTACACAGGTGTTTCTGAGAAACTATGATTAAATACAGGCATAAATACATTGAATTGAAGGATTGAGGCATCCATCATCTTCCTGCCCTTCTCTAATGCTATTTGGAGTCGGCGCAACACGTTATTATTGTATATCTTATTTTTTATTTGTTTTGTGTGTCACTTTCTTTTATCTAATTTCGTGTCTGCGATTGGACGCTCCTAGTGGGGTCTGCACAACGCTGTCAATATGGTGAAGCAGTCGACTGCGGGCACCATTGCCTTTTCATTTTCATTAATGATCATGTCTGTCGTGCTCTCGCCACTGCTTGGGTGCTTTAGAACCCACTGCCGTTTTTCGGATCAACATATAACTTCTCCCGCTCTGGAAAGCGGAAGGGTTTGTCAGACTTTTACTGGCTAAAACCCATCTATATTCTTTCTTTTGCCCTTTTTGTGTTCCGGGGCTGCGGCAGGCTGTGGCCCTGGCAGGCCCCTCTGCTTTGCTGACATCACTTTGTCATCAAATGGTGTAAATATCACAACTTAATTGGCAGTTATATGGTTGATTTGTTTGGGGTTGAAACTCTAAGGTCAATGGGTTCGCGTACCCAGCTATGATTTCGACATATCTCTAAGCGGTTTGTCGGTTTTTTTTTCCAAAGAACGCGGTAATGCTATCAGCATTCTGAGTACTTATCCTGTAGACAACGATATGGACGAGTCTTTTGAAGTCCTGTAATAACTTTACCATTTTGATACATTTTTTTTTGTTGTTTGTGAATAATGTACATAGATGTGTATAAACAAAACTTTGAATGTAATTTTAGTCACGTGCTGCTTACCTCCTCGTTTATCATTTATCACATGTCCATATTAACACAGACGACTCCCTTTTATCTTTTTTGTAACAAGCGCCACTTTGAAAACTCCTCTAAAATGTTAATTTCTTACTTTATCCATTATTGTAACTCCACACATCCACCTTAACATTCTCATCTCTGCTGCATGTAATCTCTTTAAATCCTAATTTAACTTGAAGGGCATCTGTAGGCAGCCGCCACCAACACGTATAAATATCAAAAGTATTCCGGAGAATCGGAGCTAAGCTATCAACATCCCGCTTAATTTACCATTAGGCGAATAAAGATATTCAAATTGAAAAAAAAGGAAATTCGGATAATCAGATGGAATATAAATCAGCATTGGTGGGTTCGAATTAAGCGATCAATGCGATCTGGTTGGAGGCTTATGCCCAATCTCTACTAAAAGCGAGAATTCTATGTCATTTCAAATGCACACCGCATCATTAATTTAAGGTCTCGGGATTGCCTTACTAGAATTCTGTCTAAGATCTTGTTTGAATTTGGTTCATCAGATAATATGAGGTTATCCCATTCAAATAACGAATTTTAATGAAACCCAGTTAACGAATCGTGAATCCTCTGGTTTAACCTCAAGCTAAGACGACTTACGATTTGTTGATTAAGAAAAATAAAATGAAAACAATAACATAAATTAGGTCGGCTATAACAAATTAAAAAAAATTACAACCAAAAAATACGTGACGATAATAAATTAGCAATAGAAACGAACTTCTTAAAATTCTAAGTAGCCTTATTAAGTAGATTCTTTAACATAATCTTAATAAATTAAAAAAAGTCGGTTTTGTTCGTACACTTGTAGCTCGAGAACAACTGGACCGACTATGGTCTTTGAAAAAAGTTAATTGAATGCAAAAACACTAAGTTTACCACGCGAGTTTCCATATTCGTAAAGGGGTGTCCGCACTCAGTTTACAACCTGTCCGTATTGGTATGACCGAACCTTCAACTGACCATACGGATCCCTATATTCAAGTTGGCGCTCCGATCCGTAATTTATACTTTAATCAACGGTCCCCGCACAGCTCCGGATATGACTGGCATCCGCTTTGAATCCAATGTGCAGCTCTATAATTTACTTCCTCGATGATATTATTTATTTTAGCTCTCTACATTGCAGGCCTATTCAAGTTTTTTTTTCTACTTGAACGTTAATTTGTGTGCGGTTGATGGCATTAGGCTCGGCCCTATTTGCATGAGACTTACTGAAAACTAGCAAAGTGTGGGTGTCTTTGTTAGATACACCTGTGTTATGTTTGAAAGTTTACTGAGTAAGATTGCTGATAGAAATCGCGGCTACTCGTACGAATTGTTCATTTATTATATTTAATTAATTTATTATTTGTGCACTAGTAAAAACTGTACGAACGCGGACTTTAAGTCTTAGGCATGTATGACGTCGTACAGCAATTTGATTTTACGTCTACTGCTTCCATTAGCTCTTCCATTATTTCTGGATTTTATTTAGTTTGATTTATCTGTTATAAGTAGTATCAACTCTTCTTGACCTTCCTTTTGACAGCATGCAATTTCACGCTTTATTTGCCAAGTTATGGAAACAGGCACCTTTTTCTTCAACATCGCGTATATGATAAATAAATGATATCTAGACATCGCGTTGAAAATAGAATGGGCTTATGTTTCGCCACTCCGACCCGTTGTTTACCTAGTTTCCTCCATGCCTCGGAAAGCACGCCTCACCGTTGGTCATTTGTAGATGTGATGATCTATGATGTAGTCAGTCGCTCGAAAGTCTGACAAGAAGTCTTACTAAGGATTACTGTATGTTGCGGGTTGTTCGAAAGAGATACCGCGGCCCCGGAACGTAAAGGGCAATAGAATGAACATGGGTTGGTGTTAGTCAGTAAAAGTCTGACATGCCCCCCCGCTCCACTCAGTGCGGGGGAAGTTATTTGAAGATTTCCCACCCGAAAAAAAAAAAATGGATTGCTGTATTACCCAGTTATCTAATGGGTTTTTTGTGGTCAGATGCATGTAAAATACTGTTATTCAGCTGGATCTGGTAAGACTGGAAGCCGACACCAACATAGTTGGAAATTTGTTATGTCAAGAGCGTAGTTTTTAATATAGTTCACTTAACTTACCTCAGCTCTTTAGTTTCCATCTACTTTGTCTATATCATAAAGTAAGTAACACGCGCCACGGAAGCCGAGGCCAGCTAAGTCTGTGCACCTATTTATGAGTCGTTTGAGGCAGTACGTGCTTCTTGAAACTAGCGGCTCGTTCGCGCGCCGCCTTTGCTATGGGTAGGCTTCACTTTTTAATTCAGGCTAAAAGCAAATTGTCCCTTAAGTGCAAATTGCGTTTATACACCGCGGTCATTCGTCCCATCATGACATACGCATGTGTCGTGTTCGCCCACGCCAACCCGCGTTTCCTTCATAAAATGCAGACCTTGCAAAACCGATTCCTTCGTAAAATCACGGGAGCCCCTTTTTACGTCCGTAATGATAGTCTTCACTTAGACTTAAGAATCCCCACCGTCGTTCAATTCATGAAGCGCCTTACCAAGCGCTTCTTTGACTCCGCGTTAAAACATCGCAACCCCCTTATCGCATCGGCCGCTCGATACGATCCCTCGCGAATAAGTAAAATTCGTCGTCCCCGTCATACCCTCGTCACTCCGGACGATGCTATAACCCTGCTCCAGGAGAGCAGCAGGGAGACCAGCACTCTTCGTAAATTCAGACGCAAAGCGCCGTCATTCCGTCCTCGCCGACGAGGCCCGTCGCGACTTCCCGGTAACTGCCCCACCCGTCCCTTGCAAGAGCCAGCCCGCGTTGCTGAGCCAGTAAGTCAAAATAGTCCATAAATAATATCACTCAGATCCAGCCTGTCCCTTGCTGTCCCTCAGCGACGCCCTAAGCCGAGGCTCGTACCCCACAGGGGGTGCCCTTAGCGTGTAGTCGCTTAGTTTGTAAGTTTTTACCCTGGCTGGAGGTCTTAATTTTTAAGGCACCCACAGGATTCGCCCGGTTAAGCAGACGACAACCTCCTTGGTTGAACTGCGAGATGCCATTCATAAAAAAAAAAAAAAAAGTACGTGCTTCTTGAAACACGCTATATCGCGTCCCCGTACTAGTATTATAAAATGGTCGACCACTGAACACACGTGCCTTGTTAGGAGTTTGTTTTCAATCATAGTAATAAGTTATATGATGTCAAACAGTCATAAATAAAGTATTTTTACTCTAAATTATAAATGAATAAAAAATGTATTTCATTTATTTACAAGTCGCCGTGGTCGCGGGTCTTTCAATCTAATTGTGTTTTATTTGTTGCTGCGGTTTGCTTTAGGAGGCCTTCATAAGCGTTTGTTTGTGTTATATAACAGTGGAAATTCGCATCAGTCTTAGGTCCATACGGGATTTTAGAAACATGGTGCTAACTTCAGAAAGTCGATCAGTCTTTGTCATAGTTGCAAGTTTGAATGCGTTGTGGCTACTGAGTAATGGGGTTGTGGCATACAGGGTGC
This sequence comes from Ochropleura leucogaster, assembly GCA_958449745.1. Classification (NCBI taxonomy): domain Eukaryota; kingdom Metazoa; phylum Arthropoda; class Insecta; order Lepidoptera; family Noctuidae; genus Ochropleura; species Ochropleura leucogaster. The sequence goes on along the minus strand of OY288203.1, from coordinate 11,101,827 downwards.
GGGTTTGTGATAGCGTAGCTCACGGAACTACTAAGCACGAATGGAACGAAGAGTGTTTTTGTATTTAGCAATTGATTTTGTTTTTAACCATTCGTTTTTTAACCGGCGCGGCAAAGGAAATAGGAGAAAATTTTAAACTAAGTGTTTTAATACAGGGATAACAGGGAAAATATAAATAAAGTATCATAAACTCGGTACTAGTTAGTAGTTAGTTACTATGGAAATGCATAGTATGAAAACAACGTGACTACACAGCGTTGTGAATCCAAAAGCGACACAAGCCCATTTTTCGAGAAAATTCGTAAAAAAGACATTGATTTCAAGACACTTGTCTTGAAATTAATGTCTTTTTTTTCGAATTTTGATAAAGAAAAGATCTACAAAGAAGTATCATGTGGCACAATGGCGAGCAAGGAAAGCACATAAATGATAATGAAGTAACTGATGACGCCAATTCATTCTAACCTCTCTTCCGGAGTTTTTGCAGCTCATATGTTACTACATATGTCATTAACTTCTTTCAACAGAGCTGGCTTAGTTCCAACTCTGGTTCGGGGGACAGAACTTTGTAGTCACTAATCAGTGACTTCCTACTTATTTTTATACATGTAGTAAGCTTTCTTGTTCGGAGATATGAGTGTTAATGGTTCGAGTGGGACCGTATATCATACTTCTTATAAGTATTAAGAAGTTGTGTTTGGTTTCACGCCTGTGTTATATGGAATTAAGCAGAGATGTGGGTACTGTACGGAATTGGTGATTATACGTCATCGAAAGAATATAAATTATTATAAAAGCGAAAGTGAGTTTGTTACGTCTTCACGCTTAAATGCCTAAAACCGATTTTGATGAATTGTGGTACAGAGATAGTTGGGACGAAGTGAGAAAAAGGGGAAAAACAGGGAAGAAAAGGGGAGAGAAAGATACATTTTTTTCAATCATCATGCGAGTTAAAGTTAGCTTTAGCCCAAAGTAACTATGCCACGCGGACGTAGTCGCGGGCGGAAGCTAGTAGATTATAATTTTAGTTTACCAATTCAATAAGTGTGTGACATAATTTCTTCGCCATTCTATTCTTTATTTGAAAACCTGAGTATTCGAACGTCTTTGCAAACCAGCTTGCAGTAGTAAAGGTTTAATCAATGTTATCAAACCTCTACAGCATCTACCTACTTTATGAGTGTACAAAGTTACGAATCGTTAACGAAATTGACGAGCATTAGTTTTCCTCGTCATTGCGATCATTTCTTTGTCATAACGAAGGAATAAAAAAGAAAGAAGATCTATGGATCTACCTTAGTTAGGTACGGAGATGTTAGAGGTCAAAGTTCTATCTTCATCGCAATTTTTTTTGTTATAAATTTAAATACCTCCATGAACCCTGTACTATTATAGTACTAATTGCGTGAAAAAATGTCGTTTACCAGCAAACATTTTTGTTTAGGGATACTAAGGTTTTTGTACATAATGTTTGACTGACGGCTTCGTGGTCCGGTCCGTTAATACCTTGTTTACGTATCATCGTAAACCACACTTACACCCTAATTTCGCTGAATACATGACGTCCCGTATGAGCATTCATTTGATAGATGGAACTTAGAAACTGTGGTTATGGTAGGTATATTCAAGCATTTGACAGTGATAGCTAGAAAGTTTATATTGCCAGTACAGAAACCGCATCGATTGTGGCCTAACTTAAACAGCTTTCTAACTAATAAATAATATTACTTAAAATAACTAGGTTTTTGAACTGGACTATTCACAATGCTTTCAGGAAATGTCGATCCTGTCATTAGCTACTCGTTGGGTTGCACAAACCTAATAGCCGGACCGACCAGCCAATTTGTCCGGATTTTGTGAAGCTTTCTTATAGTTACCATAAATCTTGTTAAATCTTAAGAAATATAAATAAAATCGAATGGCCAATCACTCTAAGTACGTTATTATTATTCGTTCAAATGATGTCTAATAAAGGCCTAACAAAAACCGGACAAGGTGGACACCGTTTATTTTGGTCGGACATACAATCAAAAAGCCTAACTGTGTCCGGCTTTATCGGTACGCTTGGCAACGATAGCTACTTGTTAATGATCGAAATTCTTAAAAAAACGCATAAAACGATTACAATACATGTAATGAACAGTTGAACTGTTTCTTTTTGTTCCACCGTACACATTCTTTAACTAGCTTTCAAATTAATTTAATTAACTAAAGGTTTCCATGCTTGTAACGGACATGAAATTAAATTAAAAAAACACTTAATTATTGAAGTAAGAAAATTCAATAGAAGAGAAACATGGCGCAAAACTGAGCAATAAATAAGAGGTTTACTCTTGAGTAATTTACGTTTATAAGGGTTGGTTCACATTGGGGAAGAATGCAATGCGATACGATTCATGCGGTGCGGTCTCCGTGTAACAGAATTAATTTTAAAACTCACGCTGATTGGCGGTGAAGCGTTTCGCAGTGTAGCGTTACGCGGTTTCTATTGGTGTAAACCCAGTTTCCTTTTGCACTATTTTCGTGTGGATACTACCCCACTTGTTTCTAGTAAGTAAGAAAACAAAAACAGAAAATATAGAACAAACTTTTTGGAAATTGCCAGCATCTTCGATGTTTTTGTTTTAAATGTCGCTATTTAAAAATAAAACGCGCGTGTTCTTTCCTCTAACCATTTCGGTGTGAACTCACTCTTATACTATCGTCAATATAAATGTACAATTTAATATCTGCAGTCCAAGTAATTGAGTAGTTTATTAGTTCGCAACCATGCGCAGGCTTAGTTCTAGAATATTTGATGTAGTTTAAAGTGCCTCTAAATGTTCGCAAAGATTGTGGTCTGAGACTGTCGTGAATTTATTATGAAATGGTTGCTATCCACGCCGGCTGTTCTGTTTTACTATTGTATCCTCTTTGAGATGTGATATATAAATAGAATTTCTGTTTGTAAGTGATTATGTGATGAGCATAACATAAATTATTAAGTTACCTACTTTAACCAGAGGTAAAGTTTGTACATTTGTTTCTAGAAATAAATATCTGATTGATACAATAATGTAGTGATGGGTGGCTACGCTCTCATTGTTAAGTGCAATAGAATGTGCCTTTAGTGAAGTTACGTTAAAATGACAATCTTGAATAGTTTTCAAGAAAAGATTTTAATATTTGCGCGTGTATTTTAACTAGGTACACGGCTTTTTACGATCGTTAAAGCAATCGACTTGCAAGATTTCCCAAAAGAGAAGAAAGATCGATCGCTTGCATAAAACAGTAGCGATTAATCTGTCTGTAGAACGGGCAGGGGGAAGGAGATTAACTATTAATTAGTGTACCTTTCAAAGAGAAATAGACTGAAGTAGGTCTACGTTGGAGCAGTGGTGACTCTGTGGCAAAAGCATCAACTTACGAGCTGTAGTTTGTGGGTTTGAATTCAAGTAGTGGTTTTAGTTAGCGTAGATAATTAATCTCGTCACACATTGCTCTCAAAATAGTAAAATAAAACATGGTGAGGAAAATATCCTTACTAATATTATAAAAACGAAAGTGAGTTTGTTTGTTTGTTACTCCTAAATGGCCCAACTGATTTTGAAGAATTTTGGTACCGAGATAATTGGGACCCTGGAGACGGACATAGGCATTTTTTTTTTAAGTGAGATACCGGGATGAATAAGGGAAGAAAAAACATTTTTTTTTTCGATCATCGCGCGATTTAAAGTTAGCGTTAGCCCAAAGTAACTATGCCAGGCGGACGAAGTCGCGGGTGGAAGCTAGTATATAATAACATTTAAAAAATATTAAAGCATTTCCTAGAATCTAAAATTTAAAGACTTGTCATAGCCTACCTAGCCTATAACCAACTAATTTGGGGTCGGCTTCCAATCAAACCGGACGCAGCTGATTACCAATATTTTACATGAAACAACTACATGTATGATCGCCGCAATGCCGTCAGTTTGTATTATACAATACCTCTTCGTAGGAGTGGTCTTTAGACTTTTGTACCACTACCTGTTAGGACTGTCAAGGATCTACAAATGACAGCCAAACCCAATGTGCTTCCCGGAAACTCGGTATGTACACACGGCGGTAGGTCAACCTATTCTAAACTATTATAACCTGATCTCTCTACTATGGATCGCACACCGTAGTAGAGAGATCAGGTTAAAATATTTTTGTATAGGTTGATGTGCCGTCGGTGTGTACCATAAGGAAGGATGGAGGGTCACTCAGTCACGGATCAACTTATGCAATGCCCGGCTGTTGTTATTTAGGACGAGTATATGTAAGCATATCTGCGGAATAATTGATAAGTAATCATGTTAACAACATGTTTTACACAATGTTGCAAGATTTTTACATTTAACAATATGAATAATAAGCTATTCAGAGCGAGGCGAATGTTGAATATGTAAATATGAGTAAATGTTTCAACTACATTCACTTTGCATTTTCATTGAGCTCTTCATTTAGAAGTCGCCATGTTTAAATGTCACTGAGCGAAAGTGTTGCCTACATACACTGGAAATGGAGGTTTTAAACTTTATGCATGTGCAATAATTAAAAAAAAATACAGATTTTGACAAGTTACTTCTTATTTAGTCTACATACATGAAAACTCAGTGGAGTACCTTATCAGAAATAATTACAGCTTTGTTTAAAGTTTACAGAAAAGGGCTTGTCTTCTCTCTCAAAGTTAATTTAATGGTGTCCAAATTGAGGGGTTTTCAATTTCAAAAGGCTTATTAGACCCTTTTGTCTGACATTTACGAGGATGTTCTCTGAAATACGAGAAGACTATTTAACTAATTGTTAAATGTTTTTGATGAAAAATGTATGACTGTAAAACTTCTTTATGTTTACATATATGGAGATTCAAAACACCTCAGCACGGTCAGTATGTGTTTAAAAGTACGATAAAGACTTGAAAAGTTATCCTAAAAACCTGTACCAATATTGTTCTCATGGAAAAACATTTCATTGTGAAACTGGTGTATTGATAAGACAGCAACAATAGAGAGCGGAGCACGCAAAAGTGGAACAAGTCAGATTGCTGTCACAAAATAATTGCCTTCGTGCGAAGTCGACCGAGCCAATACATTGAACACAAAGTATGAACGAGAACAACGGGGTTATTTCTAAGGGCGAAAACGTTTATACTCCAAACAAAATAAGAAAGCACTAAATCTTACCTTTAATTAAAGTACGGAACAAACAACCCAATAATCACGGGGATTCATAAAAACTAAATAATTTCAAGCATGTGCTACCAAGACCTCGTAACAATGCTCATAAAAAAGAAACACATGTATGGGAATGTGGAAGAATTAAGGCAATAAATTTACTAAACATGTTACATAAACATACAGTACTGGACTATGGGAAATTGCTAGCCTAAATTGTTATTTCCTTCATCACAATTGCACATAGGTACGGCCCGAAGGAGCTTAGAGGTACACAGAAATGTTATCGTGTGTAAAAAATAAGATCATCATAATATAGAACATTAAATTTTACTACCTATCTGTTTTGGAGTAAATAAAGAAAACATAAAAGACATCGGCCGAAACCGCGTTATAACCCATTTGGTGTACAATATTACAGTAATATTTTCTTGTTTTATCTACAATGCATAAAACGTGTTTCTGCCTCCATGTTTTTGGTTTAAGAGAAGTCATTTTACGTAGATATAAGAAGTAGGGAGGTACTCGCAGTGTCGGCGCGGAGGGTGTTACCAAGTCTGTCGCCAAGTTTTGAGGTTGTTAACTTAATATTGTGTATGTGTATAAGAACAGTGTTGCTAGTAAAACAATGCAGTTTATTGAACTTATAAAAGTTTTATGTTCGAAAGAATTTCAGATACTTAGACTTGGAGACGTAGAAGTATACCTATATACTAGTAGTGCACAGCGGTTTCATCCGCTGCTCAGGTCTCTTACTCATTATGGAGTATGCAAAATAGATTATGACTTATCGAACATAGAATTTAATATAAATCAGTCAAGCCGTTACGGTGTGACACGAGAATTTTACATTTAACACAAGAAACTATTACATGTATTTTGTAATAATAATAAATTGAAACTGAAATTAATAGGAATTGGCTTCAACCGATTTCAGTATACTTGTCTAAATCCGATTTAAAAGAAAAACTATGTGCACATTACAGCCAACCGGCAGAATGTCCGCAAACACGACAGAGCAACGAATCGCCCATATTAGAGCACATAAAGCAAAATGTCGTCGGCGACGAGTCCCCAGAGAGTCCTCACGACGATCTAGCGCCGTCGTATCCTCAGCCTTATCATCTCGTTATTGGAAACCGAACAGACCTATCAATATCCAAGGCTATTTTTAGTAGACGGTTTTATATAAGTCTGGTCATTTATTAAGCTATATCCAGCTTAATAAAATATCTAAAATATGGGAATTAATCTTTCTTACTATCAAAACTTGAAGTAAACATGTAAATTACATGAAACTTTATAAGCAGACTGTTAGTAAAGTACCTAAATGAACAATGAAAGTAAACTAAAATTTAGTTCTCGCATTTCCAACGTGTTTTTACGGCAATACTTTAAAATTGCAAAAAACCACGACCATTAAGCAGGAACTGTAAAAATAGTTGGCAACACTTCTAATGAAAAATATCGCTTTTATAACGTCATATTAATTTTTATGGCTCCCTTCGGCGCGGCCGTCTGCGCCAAACGACTGAATACATTGTTTGTCCTTACGAGTTTTCAGCTGAAAAAATTAACTGGGCTAATAGAAAAAGTTTTGAAGTCCGATAGCGTCTATAAGGATCAACGTTGAGTGTCAAGATTTTGAATTGTTTTGTAAAGATCACTTATTCATGCACAATTTATTTTCATGACTTTAGCAAATTGAGGTAAATTTTGATCGTACTGTAATCCCAACAAACTAATATGAAGATAGGTGAACTAGCGCGAGTGTCGTAAGTCTCTAATACTTTAAACAAAAGACGCGCGCTGCCGCGTAATAGTACACTGTATACGTTGGGGCAAAAAATATTTGCCAACAAATTAATCACACAATTTGCCAAACATTATTATTCATTACTAACTCATGTCCCTGGCGTTACTCGCGATTTACTGAGATAAAACAAAACACATTCAAATCCGTTCAGAAGTTTGTCCTGAAAGAGACAAATATCCATCCAGAAATCCTATCAAACTTTCCCATTCGGCATTTCCATTTCCTATTCGGCATTTCATGAAAGAACATTGTCAACAAAATGAAGATAACATTAAAAAACAAAATGCTGCATATAAAGAACCAGGCAAAACTTATAACGAACATGTTGCGATCTTCTTACTAATACGAATGAATTTTATTACGGAGGATTAGGCTCTGAAGAAGTGAACTGATTTCAAATGAGTTGTTGAAAACTCGCTCGGAGGGAAGTTTGCCCAAGAACAAGTTGTTAGAGTCAACTGCGGAAGGCGCGCTATATAGATGAAATGCTACCTATGAATTTATGCAGTCCTAGTACTATTTTGTCTACCCAAAATTAAAGGTTTTGGTGTTATAAGCATTTCAGTTTAATTATCGTAAATAAATCTATTTTTTTTTTTGGGGTGGCAAACATCAAAATAACTTCCCTTACTCTAGGCGGAGCGGGGTGAGTGTCAGACTTGTACTGACTAAAACCCACCCATGTTGCTTCTATTGCCCTTAACGTTCCGGGGCCGCGGTATCTCTTTCGAACAACCCGCAACCACGACAGGCGGAGGCCCAGGCAGGCCCCTCTGAGGATTATTTGGACTGTACTCTACTTAGGGATACACAATTACGAGTGGGATATAAAATCGTCTTCAGATTCAACCACAACCACACTTTTAGGTTATTGTATTTTCTGTTCCAATCGTATTTGCGTAAATGAAAAGAGGGTACGAAACATCTTTTGTGATGTGATGATTTTAAGAAGCATTTTTTCTTATGTCAGTATTCCCTTTCCGGCTCAATTATATTCACTTTGGCGGCTTTGATGTCCTAAATTGCCGGCCCATTAGCAGCCTTAATGCGCTCTTAATTCTTAATGAAGTAGCTTGATTCAGTTGTGTTACAGTTAAAGTTGGTGTGTTATGTCAATCTTCTGTTTTGTAATTGTTACAGACTCTTAATGGTTATCATTTTCAAGTGCAGTCGATAGAAACCACATATATTACACGTTATTTATGTGGAAAAACAACCTTTAGTTATACTTACGACGATCGATATCTTTTTTATTTGTAGTTTCCCAACACTATTGTCACTACACAATTGTGTTGTTAGTTTGGAGAGCTATCTTCTGTGAATCACTGTTCATAGAAAATAGCTCTCCAAACTTCAATTGCTTGGTGCTTCGAGTAAAATGACTGTGACATATGAACGGACAGGCAGACAGGTGGGACGAATCTGTAAAGGTTCAATTTTACGACGCAACAGTGAAAATAATAGAGATGGGAAAAGAATGGCTGAAATTCAAATCCCGTATGTGCGTTATGTCAATCTATCTGTCATGTGTCAACAAAAACGTGTCATCTAACAAAATTTCGAAATTGGTAGTCAAAGTTAAGGGGCTACTAATATTTTTACAATTCACAGCATAGAACATATTCAGGGATCACTAAAAATCTTTAAACCTTTTAAGGCGGAATTATAAAAATACTAGCTTTTGCCTGCGGCTTCGCTCGCTTCAAATTCGGGGTAACACAGTACCCTTTTCTGATTTGCAGGTACCTGATAGTTGTAGTTTTTACCCTGGCGCCCTATTTATTATAATAGCAAAGCTAAGCTTTCCCTTTCTTCCATAAAATTATGAGGTTAAAAATGAGCCAAAGTACATCAAAAGTAGCGCGTTAAGTAGGAGTACAATTTTACATTTTAATCTACATAATACTTAGGTCTACAGGTAATAACGAGCCATGTCACCACAGTTATGTAAGATTTATAAATCTATAGTTAAGAGAGAGCTTTAGGTAGGTGAGGATGTCCGAGCGATGTTAACAGCGTGTAATGTTGCAGGCGCGCTGGAGGGCGGCGCGCTGGGCGGCGGCGGCGGCGGCGGCGCGCTGGGCGCGCTGCGTTCCGCCGGCTCGCCGCCCGCGCCCAGCCTCGGCGCCAGCCGGCACAGCCTCATTGGTCAGTACACTACCCCTGTTGTTTCAAACCCTGGTGTTACCGGTCCTTCTGTTATACCAACTGTAGACTTTCTAGCACTATCACCATTTTCATCATCATCTATCCTATTCCCATTTATGTTGGCTACTTGGGGTTGACTTCCAGTCACACCAGTTCCATTTAAAGTAACGATTTTACAAGGAGCTGTCTATCTGGCGTCCATATGATTTCCTTGGGTAGTCACTCACTGGATACTCTTTGGTGAGACTGGTTGATAAAGCAGTGTTGGGTTAAGGCCATACAAAGATTTAATTTCCTACGCCGCTTCACTTTGCCCACTTATAACTTTAGCCACTCCCGTGATTTCCAAATCTTGCAATCCAGGTTCAATGTGGACCATTGATCGTTGGTTGTGCCCCTAACAGTGACAACTAATACAAGTTAAATTTCCATCAATGTTTTGTCTATTAGTTTAAGACTGACCATTGTTGTATTGACACTTTATTGTGTCTTAGAATAACTATTAAAATGAAAACTATAACCTTGCTAAAAAGTATATTAACATATCAAATACTAACGTTACTAACAATTCAGTAAATTTAAAATTGTTTTTGTCTCGTATGTATAAATTTGAGTTATAAAGATTTCTTTAAAAGAAAACCTGCACACATCTGAAATTGGAACCGCTCTAGATACGCAGAGATAAGCTCACCCCTTGCAAATTGAAGCTTTAACTTGTCATGGACAAAATATGGGTTCACGAAGGAATACGACTACCTTTCGGAGGTACTAATATAAAATCACGCTTGTAATCCGCTAAGGGTTGGGTAGAGGTGTACTTAGTACCACACCCACATTTCGCCGCCCATTATGTTTTGAATCTCATGTAATAGGGGAAAGTATATTGCCATCAACCTGGTTCAAGACCAGACTGCAAGGTTGCTAAAGAGAAATTCCTGGTGGAAAAACCCTATAACTGGCCCGGGAATCAAACCAAGGATGCTTAACTGTCGCACTTGCGACCATTAACTAATAAAGTCTAGCCAGTACAAATAACATCTTTGTGAAATTCTGTAAAACGTACTATTATTTAATTAGATACTATGTGATAAATAAAAGTATATTTCAGCAAAAATACTTTCTATTTTTCTATGTTCGATGAACTCTTGCGAAGTTGCGATTTGTCTATTCATTAAGGTCATTGATTCGTACATCGCTTCTAATCGATTAAGTTTGTCGCAAGTTTACTTGTGACTGCCCTTTCAGAGTAATTTACTAATTAACAACAGTGGTTAAAGTTGTTAATGTGAGATCACAACTATTTAGGTAATTAAAAATGTCAAGAATGATTAACGAGGAATATTTAGTACTTAGCCGTAGCACGTAATGTGCATACTTTCGTCAGTGGTAAACCGCGCTGTACAGCCGCCTTAATTTGGCGGCATAGTTTAATTAACAGAATTCCAAGTCGTATGTCCTAAGGAAGTTGATGAGCAGTGTAGTGCGAGACGCGACGGTACGCGGGCGCGTGCAGGAGGCGGGGCAGAAACAAACTCGTAAATCTACACTACGTGGGTTGCCACCCAGCCTGATTAATTTATTTCCAGACAATCCGTGTTACTCATCTGAAAAACGTTATTTAGGCAGGATCCCGTAACTCCGCCCCATCCGTATCACACTAATTTCTTCTGTCAGCCTCTGAATATTTATTCGTTGCTCAACCTACCCCAGGTTGTGTGGTCGTGAGTCACACGCTGTAATCTATGTAATAGCTTGTAACAAATTAATGTAAGCCGCAGAACCGGCCGGGATCATCCGTTACGCGGTTTCCGTCTTTAGAAGTTACAACATTCCTCTTCGGTTACTGATTTGACTTACAAATGAGTTGTGATATCTGATATTAATTCTGCCGTTTTTCTACTGCTTATGGAGATTTTGTTTGATATTTACTTTAGATTCTACAGAATAAATGTCGATATGTTTTTATTTTATGGTCATACTTTCGGTAAATTTCCTTTGAAATAGCAGGTTGAAACAAGAAATTCTCAATTTTCTGCGACAAACACCAGCCTCACTTTGTATTTTTTCCTCGCTGATTCAATTTGCCCACAGAGTGGATAATCTGAACCTTAAACAGAATCCCGCGAATTCTATCAGCGTTGTAAATTATTCTAAATACGTTATCGGGTACAGCGGCTTGTTCTAAGCCGTATTATAATAGATAACCTGGAATTATTCATGTGGGACATTACACTGGGTGGGAAACTGGGAACTCGGAAACCGTTCGCATACATCGAGCAAAAGATTAAGTAATTAAGATTAAATATATTCATAACTCGTACTAAGTGCTAATGATTAACATATTTTGTGTAAATTGTTTTATCATTTATATGGGACTCTTATTATCATAGATTAGATTAAACCTGCCGATATAAGTACAGCAATGCTAAAACATCAAGCGGCATTCATAAATACTTAATTTAGAATCTTAGCAAGTTTGTAATCTCCTCTTTATTGTTAGGTACATTAAATTAGTTAGTTTTATAGTCTATTAAAATCTTCCAAGAGACTTTTCGCCACAAATCAATTGGCTTAAAGGCTATTAATAGATTCACTAATTTTACATGAAGGGAAATGGGGCCAACTTACATTCTGTTTTTCGAACTCCCTGGGGGTAATGATAGGAATATTCTATTGATAGTCATTTTGGGTTCTATAGTTCTGATGAATCCTTAATTCATGTTTAATCTTATCGTTATAGGTGCCTATGTGCTTACCTAAATACACACGATCTTGAGGAAAAGCAAACTCGATAAGGATCGGTTGTAGATTTGTACAAATGCATATGAAATCGTAGTTGGTAATAATAGTATCTACATTTTGACACAAGTACGCAAAGTTTGTCATTACATTCGAAAGGGATTAATTAACATTTTTGAGCCAAGTTTTCAATGATTTTTGTGTCGCGTATCAAACGATGGTTTTCAATACACTTGCAAGTGAAAAATTTTAAGTATTTTAAAACATGACGTTGACTGACGACCTGACTATCGTTGGTTGACGTTCCAGCCCGTGGAAATAGCTTTGTCTTGTGGGTGTCGTAATTGCAACAAAAATCATTTATACCTAAATAAATGATTTTTGTTACACTTACGACCCAAAATTTTATAGACGTCGCCACTCATTTATTTATTGATACTAAAAATACTACCTTTCCAAAATGTAGTATCTAATTACTCCTATTGTTTTCTGTTCCATTCCCGCACTCTAAATTACTCTGTAGACTCAAAATGTCCGCTGGAAGAGACATTTATGATTGAATTCAAACCGTTCAGGTGTTCGCGTATAAATCGTGGCGGCAAACAAATCAGTGATAGGTGTGTACCACTGAATACAAACATGCGACACTCGTGCGTAAACGAAAAACTTGAAGTTGTGTAAATACGAGCGTCCCTCACGGTTTTAGAAAAAATCTTGAAAAACACGAAAATAAAATCGTATCTATCAGATGGAACTGAACTAGCGATTAGTTCAGATATTATTTGCAATATTTAAATTCGATGCTACCATGAAATAAAATTTTGCCGGATCTTACAAAACTAGTATCGACGACTTTGACATACTTTTCTCTTAATATAAAAATCTTGAAAATGGAAAACCTTTATGCATTCGTATTGGTGATTACAAAAAAAAATTGTGTTAATGATTTTTGCATACTTTTTAAACATTTACTTTTATTTTAGTGGTATAAACATTTTGCTCAGTAATAACATATTTTAACATAATTATTAACTTGTTAATGACTTTAGTAACATACTCTTTGTACAACGTTCTATTAAGCAGCATACAGGAGATTAACTTTTTTCTTTTGCTTTGATGTAGTTAATAGCCCAAACCTTTTTATTTGTACAACCCGCAATGTGGTCGTCTTGGTAACAATACGTTTGTTTTCTTATCTCGTGTCTTGTTATTTTTTTTAAGGAAAGTTTTTGGATAAACAGATCTGATCATAAACCTGGTAAAAAAATATCCATACCTACTGTTTTCGTTGTGGATATATTTTTTTGCCCTGAAGTAAACGTGGGATCAAAATGCGATTAAAGTGGCAATTTTCCGACGTCAGTAGAAATGACAAGTTACCGTAAATGCGGTTACGCTGGACATTAAAATGTTATTTCACGTAGCACGGGCTGGGGACGCCCGATAATGACATGTTAAACTTATCATGACCGCAGATAGTTTTCGAAATCACTGGTAATTATTGCATGCATTCGTGTGTGGTGTTGTTCGAGCAACAACGGTGTGAATCTATAGTTCCCCCGTGGCGACTTTATGACATTAATGTTGCTCAGTGACGAGTTCGCCATTTTTTTTTTTGTTACCATTTTTGCCTTTAGAAGCGCTACTAGTGAAAACACTCTATCCATTTTCACCATCCATGGTGTGCAATGTCCGGAAAACGACCAAATTTTATTTTGTTTTTGTTAGTTTTTTGCACTTTTGAATAAAACCCTTGTTTATTGAGGTGAAGTTTTACATGCTTATGTATATTATCCTCTAAAAGTTTGTGAATCGTTTTGAATATCTCACTACATAAAAAATGAAAAAGTAAAAATACAACAGGAATCCTTACTAATATTATAAAAGCGAAAGTGAGTTTGTTTGTTTGTTTGTTACCTCTTCACGCTTTAATGGCTGAACCGATTGTGATGAATTTTGGTACATAGATAGTTGGGAACCAGGAGACGGACATAGGCTAATTTTTATTAAAAAAAAGTGGGATGTGAGGGAGAAAGAGGGAAGAAAAGGGAAAACTTAGCGTTGCTATTACAAATCAATAAGGCGCAAGGAGAACTGTGTTACCCTAAATTTAACGCGGGCGAAGCCGCGGGCGAAAGATAGTATTCTATAATTTCAGAAGGCTATCATTGGTCACATTTCAGTTCCTATATTTATTTATATGCACAAAAAGTTTTTATTGTTTATCAGTTTTCTGCTGCCATTAATGATCTCAAACAAAAACGTGAAAATTAAATCTGTTTAATTTCCACATTCAAACCTAATCAGCATTATAATGAATTCCTCTTAGTACTAATAGTCTTATTACATTTATTATATCGAGTACAGTGGCGTGCTTAGGGCACTCGTTCATGAAGATTACCTTCAGAATTTAATATCTGGCGGGCAGCCCGCGTGCCAGTTCAACGAGAAATACTCCACACTGCACTATGAAGTATACCTACTCTAGATACGTTGCCATTATTCAATTTTAACATTTATGCACCAGGGTTTTATAAAAATATATGTGATAGATAGATGAGCATGTGACTAACATATTTGAAAGAAGTGAAAGGAATGAATTAGGATAGGATAGTAGACGATGACAATGAAGCACCATAAATAGTACCTATAGATATCATCATTTATCATGCTTATTGATATTTCAGTCTGTCGGGACGCACTAGTTCAAAAATATACAGTTGCATCGGTATCTCAAGCACGTCAATCAGATTTTATTTCCACCATCTAAATCTCCCCTAAAATAATCGTCTGTTTTGTTTTCTCGTCAGTGCGCACGTTAGCGCCGTAGGAGTTCCGTATTGCGCCACAATCAGCATAATGCCACGGATAGCCGACGACGGTTACGTGACAAAACGCTCAATGTCTCAATATGCACTCGTTATCTCGGCCGGAGCATACATAAACCATGGAAGCTGTGCCTTTCAGTAACAACACCTTTAATACTGCATACACGGAGAGATAAAATTGAACAGAAGACCTTCTTCAGCTTGTCGATGGCAATCGCGGGCAAGTATCGTATGTAATTGGAGTTCTAAAGTGCGGAGTTTCAAAAAAAGTCATTTGGCCCAGAATTTTGCGGTCAGTTTGATACCTTCAATAGCGTCTATCAGATGAGCTTGAATTGATCAAATCTGTTAGGCCAGATATGAACACTCCTGAATAAATTAGACTGATTAGTGTCAATGATTTGCCATTTACACTATTGATTTAGTATGACTAATATAATGCATGCAATTTAGGTAAACATAATAATTGGTACCTTGCATACCCTTTGGGGAGAACTGGTGTGATACTCTAAATTTGCTTCTTAATTAAAGCCATATTAAAGATTGAACTTAAATCCGTAGCAGCATACGATACGGTTTTATTTCAAGTAGAGAAACTTGGAATACAGAACGGTTTAAGTGTGTGCATTTACAGTTGAAGGCAAAATAAAAATAAAACACTGGTTTAAAAATAAATAAAAGTCATGGCAATCTAGATTATCAGAAGCAGTCTTTAATTTGAGTAAGATATCATTTCGCCTTTTTAGATTTGAAACGATAAGCCCAACGAGGGTGGAGTTTCGTATATTATGTAAACGGTATTCATAAGATTACCTCGTGATAACTAAGGTATGTTATGATTATGTAAATTGAACGTGTATTTATTTTCTAAATTTTATTTTTTGGTTTAGTTTTTGAACACGTTACTTTTTTAAGCTTGCTGTGACATGGGAGAGCTTTTATTATTAGAATACTGCTCTATTACTATATTGTTAGCGTGCGATATCCCACAGCTGGGCAAAGGTTTCTCCTCGTGACTTCTAGTTCTTGCAATACAGGGTTTGACTGGTCAATGGTTTTGTCCGACAGCCCTTTGGGCATCTTCCTATATATTTATTTATTAAAACTTTCTGCACAAGTAAAAACTGTACAAGGGCCTTATGGTGATACAGAGACAAAACACAGTAGGTGCGATAGCAGAAATAAAGGATATAATATATTAATACTAAACTACCATTTTTTTTTATGAAAATGTTTTGGACGGAGGAGTGAGAAATTTAGCGTAGTCAATCATGTATTACTCACATATTATACTAGGCTTGCATGAATTTTTTGACGACACGGTTGGCGCAGTAGCTGAGCGATCGACTGCTTCAATATTTAGACTGCTTAAATATTTGACTTATATGGCCTACAGATTGTTGTTTTAAATGTTTGTAACCGTCTATTTTAACAGTTCCGCCTGTAAACAACAACAAGTTCTGGCTAGGACCTACTTAGAGAAAAGATTTATACAATTATAATTTTAATTTTTAACATTTTAATGAATTATGGTCGAATTTTCTGTGCGACAACTAGTTAGGAATATAAAACAAAAACCTTATTTAAATATAAAGGCAATAAAACGATAGATACGCAGACAGTTCAACTACTTTCAACCATATTTCGCCGAGTCGTAAAGTCTTTGTTGTCTGGGTGTAGTTTTAAAAAAGAAAAGTTATAATGCAAGTAACACGTAGTGTAAAGTTAACACTTAATCTATAGGTAATTATACAGGGTGGCCAGTTGATAGACGTCCAAAGAAAAAAATTAGATGCCTTATGCTAAGGGGTACCCGAATTACCCCCATTTAATTGAATTATTATAAAATTTGTAAACTATCTACCGTATTTTTTTATCATAAAAGTGGCAAAAATAAAGAAATCACAAATTATAACAATAACTGTAAAAATACCTTTATTGCTATCAACGCTAATTACAGGAAATAATCCCCGATCAAGCTCTATATTTTTTTACTGATTTTGTCTGTTGAAGGTCCATAGAAGATTTTAAGATCATTTAGAAACCTCTGGCACCCCTTACTTATTTTTTTTTAAGCTCTGAACATTTTTGATTATTGAACTCTAATGGTAATTTTGAACTTTGGACTAATTTTGTGGTAAGTTCTACAATGCCTAGGCAAACGGATTTTTTTTCCATGGTAGCTATTGTTATCGCTAATAGATTCCACAAAAAAGAATATCTAAAAATGATAGGAATAAAGACATAAAAAATAAAAACCAATGTTAGGTGAAAATTTTGAAAATAGTACTTAAAAAAATTCTAGCTCCTAAACTACAAATAATCGCGGAACATACATGGGGGTAACTCGGGTACCCCTTAGTATAAGGCATCTAAATTTTTTTTTGGACGCCTATCAACTGGCCACCCTGTATTTACTTGCAAACCAAACTCTTTTGCTGACTGTTCTCGAAACACGTCCCTTGACTTTGCTCGTGAGAACAACGCTTAACAGAAGATCTTTAACCAAACAATTACACGGAGTTAAAACTCCTACTTGACTGCCCCGCGGTTTCACTTGCCGCTTATTTTATTTTGCTTTTTGCCTTCGTAACGCAAACATATAACCACCATCAATAATTGGATTAACCAATTAAAGCAAAAGGTTTTTGAAATTGAAATTGTTTGTTACTTCTTCACGCTTTAATGGCTAAACCGATTTTGATGAATTTTGGTAGAGAGATAGTTGGGAACCATTTTTTTTATGTGGGATATGAGGGAGAACGAGGGAAGAAAAGGCAAAACTTAGCTTTGCTATTACAAATCAATAAGGCGCTAGAGCAAAAACTAGGTAGCAGGTACTGTGTTATACCTAATTCAACGCAAGCGAAGCCGCGTTCAAAAGCTAGTTTGGTAATAAATACAAACTCTACGCCTACAACCGTAGAGTTTAGAGCTGCATCTATATAATTTAGTACAGAAATGGTTTAAGACAAGTCCAAACTACACAGATGTAGCTCAAAATCCAATTACTCTTTTAACTGTTAACATATAAACTAAACAGAGACAAATGTCGCCCCTGCGTGTCCTCGATCATCGGTGATTGATCGCGTGAGGACAGTTGGGAAACCGCGTTGTCACGTGATGACAGCGCTCGACAGCGCTGTCAGCCCGCGTCTCGCTGAGTTGTCCGGTCCAGCGGCCACAATGCCTGGTCACTACAATGTTGTCACTAATATGACATATGAATATGGTCACTACAGTAAGGATATCTACTCAATTTGGGTCTTCACGTACACAGCGAAATACGACCATGTTTTGAATTGTTATTTTCTTACAATAAGCCTTTTATATAAGTAATAGCTTTTGCCCGCGGTTACGCTCGTACTAAATTCGGGGTAACACAGTTCCACTTTCCGATTTGCAAGTACCTGCTACCCGTAGTTTTTGACCTTGCGCCTTATTTATTGTAATAGCAAAGATATATTTTTTTATTTCTTCACTCTTTCTCCCTTAATTCTCATTTTATAAAAAATAAGCAAACTGTGTCCGTCTCCAGGGTCTCAACTATCTCTGTAAGTACCAAAATTTGACAAAATCGGTTAAGCCATTTAGGCGTGAAGACGTAACAAACAAATAAATAATCAAACAAACTCACTTTCGCTTTTATAATATTAGTAAGGATATAGTTTGTATACAAGATCTAAGAGGTAAAAATCAAAGAGATGATTTTAGTTATATAACCTAAACTACAATACTCGCTCTTTATCGCGATGGTTTTAAATACCAGAAAAGTATTTACATAAACTTGTAAGTTTTATTCGTATTTAGATAAAGTATTACACATTGTATTTATGTAGCGATTTATTCAGTAACCTACCGTTACTTTAAAACACGCTGATATATTATGTAACAATTTTCTTATAAGTAACTAGCTTTTGCCCGCGGCTTCACTCGCGTTAAATTCGGGGTAACACAGTTCCCCTTGCGCCTTATTGATTTGTAATAGCAACGCTAAGTTTTCCCTTTTCTTCCCTCTTTCTCCCTCACATCCCACTTTTTTCCAAAAAATATTAGCCTATGTCCGTCTCCTGGTTCCCAACTATCTCTGTACCAAAATTCATCAAAATCGGTTAAGCCATTAAAGCGTGAAGAGTTAACAAACAAACAAACTCACTTTCGCTTTTATAATATTAATAAGGATAAGCTGCTTAACAAAAAATACTTGGCGGGTATTTTGTCTCCATGTGGCGCTAATCTATCATATAAAGTTATCTCAGCCAACCACTCGCGTGCTTTTAGGTAAATTGACTTACACGTCGGATTACCTCTTAACTCACGACACGATTTAGTATTCCTGTCTCCCTACGTATACAATAAAAGGTACAGATTTATAACCGTCACGCTTTAAATCCCAAAGGGTGTAGGCAGAGGTTTACAGTCTCACAGTTAACCGACTACGGTTTTACGTCCCAAGGGGTGGGAAATTCCGGGTACAATTCTAAAGCTAGGGATGGTACTGGGACATTTGAAGACCCTTTCATCCGACAGTAGGTTACGTTACCAAATTGAGTTTTAGATAGATTATTGTTTTAATATATTTTGTAATAAATTTCTGGGACTGGTCGATATTTTCCTTGAATTATACTGAAAGAAAATAAAACAGGGAAAACTTTGACAGCTTTCAAAGCTTTTCGTATTCCTTTGAATGAACGTTCTTATGTACTTTCATAAAGATTGAGACATTTTGACCTAAGTGGAGAAACTTTGACATTGCAGCTGAGGCGGAAATCACACCCGAGCCATTGGTGTGTAATGAAAAAATGTTTATATAGCTTATGCCAATCGAAAAAAAAAGTGTTTGAGGAGACTTTAACATTGGTAAACATCAAAGTTAAAGTTGACAGTATGCTGCAAGGCATATCATGACCAAATCGTGAATTCTAAATACTTTTTAACATGCAAATTGAGAACATATTAAATATTACGCGTTGAATATAAAATATTTTCCATTCTGCATTATTGTGTTTCTGATAAAAGTAAAATGAAACTCTTTGATATAGGCTTGTGAATGTATAAAGTAACTTTCGAAAACACAAATCGGTTAGGAAAGAAAACGAATACGTTTCAGCTTTTTAATTAATGTTGATAATGTATAATATTACCCTTTCAGCCTTTATATCATAAACAATATTTTACAGTCTGACTTTTGGGCACTTACTAATATTTACCTGTTCATTAATGATTTTCAAGTTTGCCTCTAGTTTTCAACACCGGACACGGAAGTTTCGGGAGGTTCCTCCACTGTGTTGGTCTGCCCAGCTTGGGCGGAGCACCGCTGTGTCCTCGTAGAGGTGGCTACTACCTACCTTCCCTTCCCTGACGAGAGGGAATAGAAAACAGTCACCTCTTTTTGCGAAACAGTTATGGTTACGCAGGGTCAGTCTCCCACGTTTGAGGGAGAGAATCTCAAACCACGCCTGTCACAACAGGCCTGTGGACAATAGGCAATGGGTAGCTCACTTTCTAATTATTTAATGACAACAGGCCGTATGGTGTTCCACGCGCACTAGAGATGTCCCGAAGCTGTGGTTTGGATCAAAAGATATCGCGGTCCCGGGATTTACAGCGCAAAAAAAAACGAACATGAATGCGTTTTAGTCAGTACAAGTCTAACATTCCCTTCTACTCCGCCCAGAGAGGGAAAGTTATTTTATGATTTCCCATAAGAAAACAAAAAAAAATGTGCTGTCAAACAGAACAGTGATTCAACTCAGAGTACATTCCCTTCTGAAACCCTGTAATAAAACTACCCATTTTATATGAACACATGTAGGACAGCTGCAAGAGTATCTTAACATATTCGTTGTATCGCAAGACCTCCAACCACGTGTGGTTTACGAGGTGACGGAAACGTCCGCAACGGTTTTAATAAAAACCGCTTTCGCGCTGTCTAGCCGGCAAGCGGCGGTTCGATGAAATATGACGCCGGTATAATAGGTGTGCGGATAAGGGACGTAAAAGTTTCATGACGGCCACGCTCCCTCAATATCCGGCCGGGATACGTGGGATGTACGGGCGTCGAGCTGCGCTGAGCTACACTATTCGCTCGGAGTCCGGACTCGCACGCGATTAACTGAATTTTATGTTACACTAGCGACCGCACGTCACTACGGTGGAACACTTTTTTTTTTATAAAAAAACGTTTTCCTTAACTTCGTTATGGCGGCGATGACAGTGTGAGTCTGCGGTGTTATATGGTTTTAACTTTCCCGCGAAAAGTTGAAACTTTGTGTCGTCTTTTGTTGAAAATTGTGGTTTTGGTGGTCACAATAAAAATCAGCGTAGTGCATCCTAGAAAAGATCATGACAGCAGATATAGAAAAATAAAAGGGATTATTTATTGGATACCCGCAGTTTTCGTAATGTGATAAAGTTAGTGTTTTGTATAGAATTATGTAAACTTGCGAGAAAATGTAAAAATATCTACAACCAAATGAAAAAAGTTGCAGTAAAATAACATAAAAGTTGATGAAGAAGACATATTTAGCAGTTTAAAGAATTCCTGCCAAAGTTCCAAAGGATTTTCCTTTAAACTATGAAATACTGTTGCTTGTGTTCACTTCAATAGACACAGATATAGTGAAACACCCCCTGTGTATAATAAAACTCTATCGTGTGTAATGTTTTGCGAATGGCGATAGGTGTCATGTCTTGTGAGAATATACGTCGATGTCAAGTGGCTGCCGCGGTTGACATTCGATTAAGTACTGTTCATAGTGAAGGGATATCGACTCTAATATAAACGAGTGTTTGTGTGGGGCAGTTATTTTACCGATCTTTTTATGCACGTCTATTAGCTTGCAAACAATTTTGATGTACGCTTAGAATAAAGGTTTGAATAGAGTCATTATTTTCACGTTATCCCTTCATTTAAACTATTTACCAATATTCTATGATAGCAACGCTGTGTAACATAGCCCACAAATTACTATGTCCATGCCTCTTGGGCCCACATCTTTATGTGCAAAGAGATAATGAAATTTTCCTAAGTCCTACATCAATGTCACCTGAAGCTACCTCGCTACCTACACTGAAGATGTTCCAAACGATAGTGGAAAATAATGACATAATATCCCGATAAAAATTGAGCGGGAAGTGAAAACTTTTTATGGGATATTCGCATGGCACATTTGGGACGAGCGCTCTCTTGAAATACGGCGGGAGTAACAGGTGTAAGTGCCGTGGACCGATTGATGCCTGCTTTTTGTGCGTCTACCTTTGTCACATTATGTCTGATTAAAGATGTCACATGTGTCATTTTTGGCCCCGTTTTGTATTATAGCTGACCGGGCAGTAGCCGGTAAAGCGGCCATTTTGATATTCTGTAATTTTTCAGCTTAGATTGTTAGATAGTTATGCAACAGATTTTTTCTTGTGTAGTTATTACTAATTACTTCTAATTGCATCAATTAACATGCAAATTAGTGTGTGTAGATTTCCATTCATCTCGTATGTGTCTGGCAGGTAAATTGGCAACCAACTGTCGGCACTTTGGCGGCAACAACTATTATTCAGGTCTTAGCAATTGGTACTAAGCCGTCAGTCAGGCGCACCGCTCCTGCGGCAGCCAGTTTGTCTGCGGGGAGCAATGGCAGACGACACATGTTCCGTAACATAATGTATATTCGATCGCACAGTTTCGCCTAATTACGTATATTGCCAATTCCCAAATGTATCGAATATCGGCTATCGAATACCTTAATACGACATTAATTGCTTGCTGGTAATATACGCGGCAGAAAATCTAGCTTTTCAAATACGCTGTTCAATGTTTATAACTGAGGGAATATAAATACAAAGGTAAATGGTGCAAGTTCTCCGGTATATAAGCTTCATTTAGCACGACACGGGTGGCAGAGGGGCTGAAGTGAAGTAGAAAAAAGGTGATTATATATTGCTCAGGTCACATTAGCCAGCCGTGAGGTTCTTTTATAATAAAAATGTACTTTGTATTTTTTACTGAACTAAAAATTACACGAGTGGACAGTCTTTTATTTGAATTAATCAATCGAGTTACTGTTAAATTACAGTGTAAATTTTGCGTCGCGTAGCAACTTGCTACGCCGTAGAGTGCTACAGCGTAGCTACTAGCTACGCGACGCAAAAAAAATATATATAGGGCAGTTTGAGTTCATTTCTTTCAGTTTTAGATTAGTTACAAGACACCGAATTACACAGTATCGACACGTTCATCTTACAATACTCCAAACAAACTGACTAGATCGTCTTCTATTCAAAAAAATCATAATCATAAATAAAATCATATCCGAAATAGAAAAACACCGTTTTTTTCAGGTAATTAATGTTTGTTCGTTACATTTCATTTTAGAGCATAACCATCTACCTTAGCATATACCATATCAGTTTACTTAGATATAGTGTGAGTAGCTCTGTGGTTACGTGCCAGTACTAAGGCGCTTCATCAATCTCAATGTAGAGCGATGAGCTAATGTTTGTTGAGGGCTCCCAATACCTTAATCCGTCAATACTGATACCTACATCAAGTTTTGGCACAGGTTATTTTTCAACTCATTCAACATGATAAATGATGAAATTTATGAAGTTACCTCTAGCAGTATTAGTGTAATGAAAGCAACACGGATGGTTTGTAATAAAAAGAAGAATATGTTGCGATACAAAATGACCACTGTTCTTTGTGATACGTAAAAAAAGAAAAAGTGAACCGGTGACAACGTCTACGTAGCTTTCAGGAAATTTAAGAAATTTTAAACAAAGGCTAATTTTAACGAGAAAAGAACGGCAGGAAATATTGGAAAAAGCGAATGATGCCACAGGCAAACGACAGTTAATTACAACACAATTTCTTGGTTCGATGTCGCACAACCTTTGATGGTCCCTATGTGTGTATTCTGGCTACATTTTCAACGCGGGATAACCAATTTCTTTCTCTTCTTTAACGAAAAATTTATTGTGCCAGGAGCGAACATTATTGGTAGGACCATGATTCTATTTTGCCGTAATATGTCAGCAGAAATGTAGGTAGTGGGGGAGTGTCCTATTTAATTTATTGTGCAGGAAAAAGGATCACTTCTGGCACAGGGACAAGAATTTGACCTATTACCAACCCGGCTGGGTAATGTCGTGAATTTAGGCGGCGTGACAGTTATGAGAGATGCCTATTTTTAGACTGGCATGGAGACACTTTTGGGGAATGACTTTCAGGCTCTATCGTAGCAATGGTAGTAAAGGGAAAATTGATTAAGAGTTAAAAATAGTAAAATTATATTGTTTCATAAATTCTAAAATTTATCAGTGAAGTTTAAATGAAACAAAAATAGTTAGGAAAATCGGAAATAAGGTTCATATTATAGGGCACGCCACAATAGTGGCGGTAAGTCCCCTCTTTGAGGAGTGGCTGGAGAGGCGTCATGGCGTCCTCACCTACCGCCTGACGCAGATCCTCACCGGACACGGAAGTTTCGGGAGGTTCCTGCACATCATCGGGCGGGAGGAAGCGCCCGGGTGTCACCATTGTGACGATCGCCCGGAGGACACGGTGGAGCACACAGTGGCGATCTGCCCGGCTTGGGCGGAGCACCGCCGTGCCCTCGTAGAGGCGATCGGCGGCGGCGATCTCTCGCGTCCGGCCCTGGTTCAGGCCATGGTCCGGAGCGAGAGGGAATGGGAAGCGGTCACCTCCTTCTGCGAAGCAGTAATGCTAGCGAAGGAGGTGGCCGGGCGTTTGAGGGAGAGAACATCTGCCCAACCCAGCCGCCGCGGGAGACGCCCATGGCGCCGGGCGCCGCGAGACGACTTCCGGCCACCGTAGATGCGGGCCTGTGGGCGGTGAGCAATGGGTAGTTCACCGTCCGTCCGTCGATTGACGACAGGCCGTGTCGACGGCGCGTTCGTGTTTCACGCGCGCCTCAAAGAGAGTCAGCAAAGCAGAGGGGCTTGCCAGAGCCTCTGCCTGCCGGGGTTGCGGGTTGTTCGAAAGAGATACCGCGGCCTCGGAACGTAAAGGGCAATAGAAGAAACATGGGTGGGTTTTAGTCAGTACAAGTCTGACATGCCCCCCCGCTCCACCCAGAGCGGGGGAAGTCATTGGATGATTTCCCACCCGAAAAAAAAAAAAAAAAAAGGTTCGTATTATAAACATATTTTTTTAAGAGGCAGAGAGAGGGGCTAGAGGCAGTGGCTAAAATATATTTATTTATGTAAAAGCTATATCATCATCTGCCTAGCCTTTTCCCAACTATGTTGGGATCGGCTTCCAGTCTAACCGGATGCAGCTAAATATCAGTATTTTACATGGAGCGACTGCCTATCTGATCTCCACAACCCAGTTAGTACTGGGTAATACGTTACCCCTTGGTAAGACTGGTTGTCAGACTTTCGGGGCACTGACTACCTGTAACGACTGTCAAAGATCTACAAATGACCGGGACCAACGGCTTAACGTGCTTTCAGAGGCACGGAGGAAACTCGGTATGTAACGGGTGGTCACCCATCCACAGACCAACTTAGGCAAGCGCGGCTTAACCTAAAGATCAACCCGGGCGGCTGCTATTATTTAGCCACGAGCTCCTCATGAAAAAGCTATAAAACATAAAATAACTAAAACATACAAACGTATAACATGTCATCAAAAACACCTCATCGGTGAAAATCGGTGATGTGCCTAAAAACCTGGCACCTATGCCACACTGTATGGCAATGCTTAGTCCGCCTTTAAAATGTAATCTAGCTAAGATGCCAGAAATAGAAAATACAAACAAAATAAGAGATAAATTCTCGAAATATTAAACAATACTCAAGGTGAATCCTAAAGTAGTCATGGTTACCAGTTAATATACACATGATAATTATCCTTAAATTAGATGCATACTGAACATAATATTAATGCTAGCTGCAGTACTGGTGCACTCATATAACTCACTCGGTATTGGGCGCTGTGAGAGGGATCATTATTCTGGATCACTGATTACAGGGAGAATGACTGTCGGGCACGACAAAGCACCTGTTTTCAAATATCACATAATGTCATCTATGAGAAAGGTTTTCCGCTAGTGTTATATTATATGTAAATATTTGTGTAGAATGTATTTAAAGAACATACAATATGATGTGGTAAATTGAGTTTTTACGAAATTTATTGAAAATAGTACACCGTTATTTAACCCTTTTCTTGACGGAGTGCACTGTTAGATACAATCAACTTTGAAAAATCTTACTAAGAAAAATATTATTGCTTGAAATGGAACGTTCAAACTGGTGAAGAAAGTAACTGTTTCTGAACGCTTTTACGTCATGTCATGTCAGTTTGACATAACCGTTTTTTATTCACATTCAAAATGATGAACCGGCTCAAAGCGATCCCTCCGAAAAAGGTAAGAAAATTAATATTTTATATTGTTTTTACTCAATAATGTAATATTTGTGCATGTCACAGTAAAGGGCATTAGTGTATACGTGTGATTTGAGTGAATTTTGATGCGAAACTGCATATTTGGTTTTGTAAATTACAGCCAAATCGGTATGTATCTCGTAGTGCACACTGCCATGTTTACTGGTTTTTTATGTTTTGGTGTAATGTATCGTGTAATGTACACTGCCAAGTTTATAGCGTTTTTATTTTTAATGTTTTGTATTGATTATTTTGATGGTGGCATAATGGTGATAGTTCTAAAATAAAACATTATAGGTCCTGGGTTCGATTCCTGGTCGAGACAAAATTGATTTGTATTAGTATGGTCTGTAAGTACATACTTTTTGTCTTGGTAGGTATACTGTATGCTCTTGTATTTGATATCCGGTTTTTGGTTTCTGGTCTTTTTATGGAATGTGTGCTCACTGTGCTCGTCTTGATTTTGCTTAGCATGATGGGTTAAATAAGCTTATTTATCCTAGTACAATCATCCTTCGTAAGAGGCAGGAAGCTTTGCGCTCTTATCCCAAAAGTGAGCAGAAGATCTTCAAATGACGATTCATCTACGGAGTCTGATAATGAAACCCGGCAGATTCCAATTCGACATAGGGTAGATGAAGAATCATCACCAGTGCCTTCACTGCCATCATCGATGGAAAATCTCAACCTGCTATCCGACGATGAAATAGTAGATGTCCAAGAAGCGGTCACTGCATCACCATTACTAGCGTCTCCACCTTCTCCAATAGCTGCGCAAACTTTGACACAATCTGTAGCAACTTTACAGCACACTTCACCTTCTACAACGCCACAGCCTCCAGCGACTCTTTTAACATCAATACGTTCTAGAGTGATCAGACCAAGATTGGTTATAGCACGTCGTCATCAGCCACCAAAAGTAAGAGTGCAACCTCTCAATTTTCGATGGACTGGACAACGATTTCGTCATCGAGCAGAAACAAGGTCAAACCACTGTTTCATGTACTAAATGTGGAGTCAGATTATGCTTATTTCTGCCAGGTACCTGGCAGAAATTGTTTTTATAGTTTTCACCACCAGTAATGTCTTGTTTAGCACAAATTCCTATAATATGTGATCTCACTAATTAAAAATAATTATTTTATATACCATTTGTATTATTATCCTCTTTTTGGCAGTGTGTCTCGTGGGGTACATTCACCTGAGATGATCAATCTTTACAAACATGGCAATGTATCTCATGAGTCAAGATACCTTGCGTATCCCATGGGATACGCAAGGTATCTCTGATAGTAAAAAGCTAAGATTTTTTTTATTATTTTTCCCTGTATTCTATAGTCATATTAAAAGAGATTATTAGAAAAAAAATGTAATTTAAGTTTTTTTTTTTTGCCAAGAAAAGGGTTAAGTTCTAGTTTGATTAAATAAACAGTTTTTTTATTAAAAATGATATACTCTCACGAGTTTTTAAGTGTAATTTTAGCTTCACTGACCAAACAGGAAAAGAGAATATATTATTTTTGATAATTGAGTAAAGGGAGAGTGAGTGTTGTGCGCTGAGCTTGACAAAGTGCCTGTTACTAGGTAAATAGGTACTGCAAGATATGCGCCATAAAACTATAATAAAATAACATATAATACTTTTAGGATTTTATTTTTGTATTATATTTGAAAGATCGATCTCACACTTCCTACGCCATTCTCTAGTGTTTTTTCTATTCTCTAATGCTTTATTTAATTACTTTAGAATTGATTTTTATTATTAATTTTAACATTTCTTTTTTTTTTTAATTTGCCTTAGATATTTAAAAAGTGTTATGTAATATAATGCAATTCTTGAATTTGTAATCTTAAGCTAGATGCACCATATTTGTAGGCCTCCTTGCATAAGATAGCGCTCTATTCTTCAAATATTAGATCTGTATTCATTTACATATGTTAACAAATGAAAGTGATTTAATTTGATATTAAGATCCAGCCTTTATCATTAAGGTATAAGTACCAAATATGTATTAAATGGTAGTAGATATTAAAAGGACACAATATATTTGCACGTTGATTTGACATTCGAATTTTGATATGGTTTGTTACTATGCAAAATGAATTATTGGTGAATTAATTGCAAATTGCACATGGTGTTGTCTGTTCATTTAAATAGACTGATACAGCTAATTTAACTTTGTATCATAGTTTAAAAGGGCATAATATACATGGGTAAACAGTAAAAAAAACAGAATTACTTTTTTTTAAACGTTTCAATGGAACGAATCTAGGAATTTCTCCTGTAATGTGGGTGCGTTTACAAACATTGAAACTCACACAGAAACAGCCAGATCCGGAACAACTATCTGTATGCTAACAAACATTTGTTCCGTGCGGGAATCGAACCCGCGACACACAGCGCAGCATTCGATCGGTCACTCACTGCGCCAACCGTGTCGTCGTACTTTGGGTAATTACTTGCCAATTTCTATCTAATGTGTGTCAAAAAATAGACTACATGCACTATAAATGGTTCAAAAACCTATAGTCGTAATTAAAACACAGTTGATCGATAAAAGCAGGTTTCACGAAAAAGGTGTATCAAGAGTTTCGGGTACCCGTTGTAGTAGGTTAGGTTGGCATCACTCTTAAGTCTGAAAATAGCCCTGAATATCGATACCGGTTTGTCCCCAGACTAACAATAGCTTAATCTATTTCTACTTGTGGGTGTTGTCAAAGGAATTTGCAGTTGTACTAAATTTTACCGATTGTTCTTATATTATTTGACTTGGAACTCAAATAACAGGTTAAATGTAAGAATAGTTTTGCCATTTAGGCGTGAAGACGTAACACACAAACTTTTTTAGCTTGTATCATATTAGTTAGGACAGGATTTTGACTCTATCAGTAGTGATAGCTTAGTAGTATGACCATCGGACTGCTAAGTCATAAGTTTCGAGTTCAAACCAAAGACACACCTTGTGATATTTCGGACTCCTGTACTTTTTTTTATAATTTTCACTAGCTTCGGTGAACGAAAACTTCGTGATCGATAGATATTTCTCGACGGCATGTAAAACCAAGTCAGTGGCCTATAAACATAGGCATATAAACTCTGACACCAGGTTTGGCATTAAACACACGAGAAGAAAACATAACTTCATTTAAATTTTAATCTGCACTAAAATTGGCTTCAAAAAGTAGGTTAGGTGAAAAGCTTGGCAGAAGCTTCTAGAGTAAAATCCTTAATGATTTTAAATACTGATGAGTTTAAATAAATAAAGCTCGTTAAATAACATTGTTAATGGTAATTGAGAAAAAGAGTTTTATAAAAATGAGATTTATGGTTATTAACTGAGGTTTTACCTTCAAGCAATCTATAAAAATATAGTTGTTTTTTTTACTTAATTAATAAGTAAAATTCGTCGTCCCCGTCATACCCTCGTCACTACTGACGATGCTATAACCCTGCTCCAGGAGAGCAGCAGGGAGACTAGCACTCTTCGAAAATTCAGACGCAAAGCACCGTCATTCCGTCCTCGCGGACGAGGCCCGTCGCGACGTCCCGGTAACTGCGCGGGCTGGCTCTTGCAAGGGACGGGTGGGGCCGTCCCTTGCAAGAGCCAGCCCGCGCTGCTGAGCCAGTAAGTTAAAATAGTCCCTAAATAATATCACTCAGATCCAGCCTGTCCCTTGCTGTCCCTCAGCGACGCCCTAAACCGAGGCTCGTACCCCACAGGGGGTGCCCTTAGCGTGTAGTCGCTTAGTTTGTAAGTTTTTACCCTGGCTGGAGGTCTTAATTTTTAAGGCACCCACAGGATTCGCCCGGTTAAGCAGACGACAACCTCCTTGGTTGAACTGCGAGACGCCATTCATAAAAAAAAAAAAATTACTTAAATTTTATGTAAAGATCATGTATTCCAAGCAGCTATCTATTTTATTTTAGCTTTTGTCTAAAGTGGAATAAATTGTTTAATCAAGAAAAAAAAACCGAACAAGTGCGAGTCGGACACGCGCACCTAGGGCTCCGTACAAACTTGCGACATAAACGCCCATATCTCTTGATTCCGTATCTTTTGATTTTTCACAGCTTTAAGATACAACATTCTTAACATTATGGTTTTAATTTCAACTAGATCCCTTCAAGCGTTTTTGAGATAAAGGGTTTTGACAGACAGACAGACGGACAACAAAGTAATCCAATAAGGGTTCCGTTTCTTTTCTCAATACTATAAATAGCAAAGCGCTTTTATAAGCTACACATAGAGAGATTTCAGCTTCATCAGAAAACATTATTTTCTTCCAGTCCTCTAGCTAGAGTCCATGAAGTACAGTTTTGAGCAAAGGTGGTCTTGTCATTGGTATTTTACTAACTTCAAGTATTTTTAGATATAATTTAAAAGCTATTTAAATAAAAGTAATTGACATTAAGAATAGCTTTTACTTTTGCTTCGTTCGCGTTAAAAACGGGGTAACACAGTTCCCCTTTCCTGATTTGCAGGTACCTGCTACCTGTAGTTTTTGCCCTTACGCCTTATTTATTGTAATAGCAAAGCTAAGTATTCCCTTTTCATCCTTCTTTCTTCCTGTTATCTCACTTAAAAAAAAATTGCCTATGTCAAAATCGGTTTAAAAGGCGTGAAGACGTAACAAACAAACACTTTTGCTTTTATAATATTAGTAAGGATTAGAATACTTAGCAAACAAAGCGAAACTAAAATAGGCCGCAATATTAAGTAGTCTTGTACTTCACTTCATATTTAGCTCTCTTTGAAGGCTATAGTTGTTAGGTATTTATGTGATAAGGTTCCAGCCGATTGCTTATAAACACAAAAATGCTCTTTATCCCGCGGCGGGCGTTGTGAAATTAACATTTTCATTCTGACTCCACAATGAAACGGCTGTTAAGAAAATTGTTGTACCTTTTGAGTCATTCATAAACGTTTAGTAACGTATTAGTTAGAAACGTAACTAGTACATAGTATAAAATATAATATTATTGTTATTTATGGTAAAAAATCTTTAGAAAATTCAATGAATGTGGCTATAAACTTTAAGTGAAAAAGTTTTTAAATAAAAAACATTTTGGATTTATTCTCTCGTCTGAAGATCTATTTTCGTAACCATACTAGAGAGCAGGGAATACATATCTTGCTGAAGTAAGTGTCAAGTTGAACTCAAAAAATTGAATGTTTTTATAGTGAAGCAATCTTCTACTCTAAAATTTCATTCAACCAGCGCAGCCGTCCGTTTTATTATATCTCAATGTTCAGTCATTAATATTTATTTGAAGCAGTCATCGTGAAATGAGACAATCATTTCTCGTAAAGAGTTTCCCTAAATGCTTGAAAGAATATTTTGATGTAGAAACGCCCATAAAGTTTTATTAAGGCGAGAATATGCTTTGGACAAGGCGGCAGTTTCCACAAAGGACTTTGCCTCAAGGTTGGCACCATTGTTAAAGCGTTTCTGTGCTAAGACAGTGTTGCCATCATTAAAGAGATTTTCTAACAACAATGTCAAAAGACGCTTACTTTACAGAAGGCGTTTTACAGATTTATTGTGAGAGGAGCGAAGGTTCCGCAGTAGTGAAATTGTTAATTGTACCAGGAGTGCATAGGTAGTTAAGTGATGCGATACCCGCCGGCAAAGCACTCGACTGCGGAAGATAATCTACGCCCGCGCGCCGGTAAAACGTTTTAGTGCTCCGTAAAAAAAACGCTGAGGTGTGACGATGGATAGAGAATTATGTTACAGAATACTTGAATTTAGAATAACGTTATTTTGTATGTAGGTATGAGGTCAAATGGTGGTAATTGACATCATTCTATTCTTATATTTTTGAATTTATCTAATTCTATTATTCTAATTCCTCAAAAGGAAAACGGAACCCTTATAGGCCGTCTTTCTGTCTGTCTGTCAAGACTCTTTATCTCGGAAACTCGTTTACGATCGAAAATGATGAATGAAATTAAATCCATACACACAAATCTATGGTCCCTTTGTTCTGTGAAAAAATCAACTTTTTATGTTTACACACGAATCTGAGTCGCTCTTTGCCGGTTTTAACAATAGGTCAAATAGTTCTAATCTTTAATAATTTCGAATCAAATCTCATTAAAAGTCATATCAGTTCTCAAGGGAACGATAAGATTGTAACTCAACCGCATCTTACTCCTGTTATTGTGCGAAGCCACATAATGTTCTTACCTATAGCCGTCGCAACTCCCCCAGGTGACACTTCTTGACCTCATCTCTTAAGGATGATTGTTGTCGTCTGCAGAACGACTTTTTCCTCCAATGTCATGTGTATTACGCGACATTTATACATAAAAGTTGTAAGGGATATTGACGTGCTAAGTCTTACCATGAGTTCGTCATGTAATTTAAGACAACGCTGCATAAACTTTTATACAAATCAGCTCTTCAATACAATGACAATTTTCTTTGCTAAGGGGTCAAGAATAATGTGTTAAATTCACGGTAACAATTTGCGTTTGCGTTTACGACGGTATACCTAACGCCAACCTAAACTATAAAGTTGCACGTTTCCAAAATATATTGGCTCTCTAAAACGCTGCCCCTGAGGTGTAATAAAGACTGTACAACTGAATTGTGACACTTTATTACGTGTGTGATCTGGTAATGTGTCGCACGACGCCCATTGAGTTCCTGACTGAAGCAGGTGGCCTAGTCCTTTAAGGAATTATGTGGCGGTTTGGGCAATGATTTCTATTTTATTTTTTTCATTTTTTTATTTATTTAATATGAGGAAAAGAATGAAACAAATAACTGTCTCAGCCTATCACATTAGAGACCTTAGCCATGTGGCACTACCATACTCGGATACCCATCTACTATATCGTTATCTGCCCAAACAAACTTTAACAAACAAAAACCACCCTTAGAGATCACAGTAATGTAGCTAGCGAAACTCTATAAACATGATCGAATAGTTATCCGAAGTTAGTTATCCGTTCTTTTAGCTAAAAGTAAAACAATAAATCATGATTAAATTCCGTTATAACGCATCCTTTTAAAAGTTATATCCTACATACGACAACAAGACGACAACGAATTCAATTATCAAAAATACCTCAATAATTCAAAGTAATCTTGTCCTAACTCTCTCCCAAAGGAACAATAAGAACGTTTCAATTCAGAAATGTTATTACGTGTGTGTATCGGTAATGTGTCGTTGACCTCACAACTCACATAGATGTCTCCCCACAGCTCACAACTCACAGGTGACTTGTCTTGACCTCGCCCGTTAAGGATGATTGTCGTCATTTGTCGAGTGACAAGACGATTTATTACTGCGTTGAAGTAATAAGTAGTAGATATTTTATGAAAAGTGGACTTTATGTGATGTGAATAAAACAGTTTTTTTTTATTAGAAGTGCATTGTTATATTGCTTTGTTCGAGTTCGCACCAATTCACAAACTGCGGCACATTCAATAGCAGCTTTTTAAACTTTTGGACACACTACAAACAATGTTGTTCCTGTTTTGTCGTTTTGAAGTTGTATGAGCTGTATTTTGTGTATGTTTTAAGTCAACCTCTATGTACTTTTATATAAAGCTTTAAATAGTTTGGGTTTAATATGTGGCTGCGATTTTGGAACGCCTCACGCTTCATGCAAAAATCATCCAACCCATTTACAATATTCTATATACTATTAGTTGTTAAACACATTAGCCGGCCAAGTGTTATGTTGGCAAAGCTTCTCAAGCGGGGCGTATAATTTGCCAACATTTAACACCGCCAAAGGTGAAACTTGGCGAA
Source organism: Ochropleura leucogaster (assembly GCA_958449745.1). Classification (NCBI taxonomy): domain Eukaryota; kingdom Metazoa; phylum Arthropoda; class Insecta; order Lepidoptera; family Noctuidae; genus Ochropleura; species Ochropleura leucogaster. Next base: position 11,067,938 of record OY288203.1, on the reverse strand, counting down.
GTTGTGGCCCGCTCACCTTGCACCATCACCGTACATTAGAAAGTTTCGTTGAGCCAATCTATCAGGCGGCTTTGTAGTTGACGTTCGCTCCACTTTTTGTTATAAAATTGCCTTTTATAATGTCTGCGCGAGCAATCTGGTGCGCTGCGTTATACCTAGTATTAGCGCTTAATAGCAGTTTCTTTTGTGTTCTCTCAGCACAATCTTAATGATTTCTATCAACAGTGTCCAGTTTTCTATTTAACATTTTTTAACGTTTTTATTCATTTTTAATAAAGTCATCCTTACTTTGTTTCCGTCTGACAGCACAATTAGATTCAATTAAACCTCAGCAATAGAGGTCGGGAACTCCTAGATTAAGTTAAAGTGCAAAGGGCAAACATCATGAAAGTAAGAGTGAATGGTTATTATCGGTGTGATAATGAAAATCACCGTGCTAGTGTGTCTGGGCGGCGCGGGCGGTCGGGCGGGCGGCGCGGGCGACAACAGCCCGCCCCGTATCTACTAATTGAATCTGAGAACTTACCGAGAACTTGCCGAGACTTCCCGAACTTGCGCGAAATTTGATTAGCTCGTCATCTTTCTTTGAGCGCCGAGTTTAATTTTTTTTTGACTTGGGCGTACCTACCTATCGTGAAATTAATCATGACATCAGCTGAACCGCGTATAATGATACAAGTTTGGAGTCTGACGGTAAACAAATTTTGTTAGTCACCGCTGTTTTTGCTGATCGGATTAACTAATATAAATCGTGATTTATTACAATCTCGTGTCAGATATGGCTTTATCATGATAGGTTTTCTTTGCCTGTAGTATGCTAAAATTTACCAGATTGAAATTCTCTAATGTGCGTTGACAACCACTAATTTTGTAAAGTGTGCGGACCCAGAAAAGGTTACTTAGCCAGTTTAAATAAATGGGCCAACAAACGATCCTCTCTTAGTTGTACCTTTTTAACTGTTGAGCTCGACACATAACCGTCGGTAGTGAAAGGAATTTAGAGCCCCATGCTCGTTACTTGGTGATCAATCACGAAATATTTCACCATCGCCGCTGAGCCCATTTGTTAGCATTTGTTAGGTACATTTATCTAATTACTTACTTGTAACTGGTAACACTCCGGCTGCGCCTAAAAGATTGTTATTTATTGGCGTTGTTCGGTTGAAAGCGCGTCGTGACTACTGCGACCAATTCTTTCATTTTTTGTTATACTAACGTAGCGTAGGCGTCAACAAAAGTCTGTTACAGTTACACCGGCGGATGTTCTGCTTTCATTTTATTTTTAACTTCATACGAGGGTGCATTGGAATACAAACTGTGGGAGAAATACGTTGATGATAATGCGCAGCGGCTCGAATACATACTTGTTTTACACTTTTACAGCCATTGGGAAAGCCGCCAAGTCGCCTCCACCGTAGTCAGCGCCTCAAATACCCTTTGAAATTAAAAGAGGTTATCAAATTAATCTTTTGGAGATATAAAACATTGTTATAGACAGTATCTTAAATTAAATAGGTTAATTTATCAGGCGTTCATCGCGCTGACGACATTTAGATGATCCCTGCTAATTAATTGCTACGGGTTTGCTCGTCGTACACTCCATCGTTATCTCTCTTAGAAAGTATTAATAAGAGTAATCAACTGGAATTAAAACGATGATTCCATTTTTCGCTTTATAAAATGTATCTTAAATTAAAAAGGAAGATGTAAATAATGGCGAAACAGTGGAGAGGGTGATTATATTTTGTAAATGTCATCAAGAAGGGGAATGTTTTCATATTAAGTCAAGTGTACTTAAAATATTACAACAAAAAATAAAATGTTCCAGTGCTCGTTATTTCGCCACTCGTGCACTTATATTTACATAGCTAGTTATCGATATGAATGTTCACTATACAAACAAGTTAATACAACATACGAAAAAACATTCTATGTAATCTCCTAAGAACATAAAATAAATTATACCTAATACCGCCACTGAATATTTAATCGCCAATTGATAGCTGCTTTCAGAGGACCTTACCTGTATAAATAAGAAAAGAATTTGTACTGGCAACATAAAAAGAGCTCGATGCTGAAGGCTGATCCTCCTATTGATAAAAACTCACCATCCAGAAACGTTCGATAAATCTTACCTGTCATTTTCTATTAATACGGTACGGTAATACTGTTAGAAAGCGGTTTATAGAAGATTCCAGAGTTTATAAAAAGGCAATGGAATTTTAGCTGGGAATTAAAAAGTTTTTATAACAGGTGAGAAGGCTTCATGGACGTTTGAACGTAGAATGTTTAATATTGAAAAGAAAACAAATCTAGCTTTTTTAAATTATTCTATCTGAAGATATTTTTACGTTTGTTTTAATATAAACTTTTAAGTGCCAAGGTGAGTAGATTAAAAACCGTTCTAAAGCAGTAAATTTGACGAGGATAGTATCGAAAGACTTCAAGTATTGTGAAGAAGTATTTTACGACTTTGGAAGATGACCACAGTCACTGTGACTGACCAATAGCCATCAGGATTTTTTTAGCAGCAAAAGCAGCTGTGTGGTTTGGAATCTTGCCCAGTTGATGGCAATAGGCTCGCGCCTTATTACATGAGACGTAAATATAACTGGCAAAATGTTGGTGTACCATTAGGTATCTGGATCTTTCTTTTATTTCGAAAACGTTACCGCACACTAGGAATTTTTCCCGTATCGTGGTTGCGTTTACAAACATTTAAGCCCAAATATAGAAACAGCCAGACCCGGAATAACAAATTGTTCCGTGCGGGGATCGAAACCGCGACACGCAACGCAGCAGTCGGTCGCCCAATCACTGCGCCAATAGTACCGTCAAATTTGTTTGTGTTGCTTCCCAAATCTTTAACCAAAACTCCTTCGACAAATCTGTTTACAACCAATTTTTTACTGTTAGTATAATATATGCGCCGCAGTTTCACGCACCCTACCTGCTGCCGATCCGCCGAGGTACCCCCACATTACGAGGCTTGACACCTGTAATAATAGGATCTAGAAAAACTAAAAGGGTACTTACTAAATAAACTCAGGAAAGTGCTTATATTTAACTCCTGCTGCCTTAATATTAAAAAAAACGCCAACCGTGTCGTCAAAATTATACGATCTGAAAAAGAAGTTTCTCAATGTCAAAGTGTTTGTCAATTTTGATACACAACTATTAACGTATTTATTTAAAATAGAAACGAGAATATTCCCAAGTCACAACACGTGTTAAGTGACGTCCAAAAATCATTTTAATATCTGGTGAGTGGTAGATGCCTGTGAAAGAACACGTCGTAATGAAATACCAATATTAGGTTTTGTTCGATTCAATAGCAGACTTTTGATTGATTGAAAATGTTCTCAAATTAATGCGTGTGTCTGTTCAACATGAAAGCAATATATCTTTTATTTTCTTATGAAATTCAATTGAGAGATGGAGGCTTTCAATTTGTTTTACAGAAAGATAACATAAGATATTAGAACGGTACATGTTGAATTTGTGAATTCCATTTAGAATTGCTGTGCAAAATTAATTAACTCAAATACCGAATTGGATAATTGATAAGTGCTATTAGAAAACTCTTATTGCTTTTGAAATATTAAATCTGTTTGCAAATCAAAATCTTATCAACGTTCTTTACAATTTATTTTTCTAAAGGCGCTATGTTCCGCCATAAACGGTTAAGTCCTGAACTTTTTTCCTGTTGATAAATTTCCAAAACAACTGAATGTAGAGCTATCTTAAGAATAATTGTCTTTAAAAGACTACTTATATGTAAACGGTTCAAAAGCAAAACTATACTCAAACAAACGCTGGCAAACCAACCACAGAGTTGTGATGAAATTATTTTCCCCCAAAACAAACCAAAAGAACAAGAAACTTAATAAAATCCAAATTAAACAAAGATAAAAAGGAACAAATCCCAGCGACCCCAAACGTATTTAGTTATACACACTTTCTCCGTCCCGTAGTTGGTAAAAAATGCATTTTTTCAGTTCGGCTTCTTCCCGAAGTTTGCCGACCACCGCCGCTCATACTTTATTCAAATAGAGTTGTGGGCTGGGAAATGTGGGTGAGACCGAACTTTTGACGTGACTCATCGCATAAAAACTGTACCAACTACTATCAATTCGAGACTTTTGCACTTATCCACGCTATTCTTTTGTTGTTAAAAAGTCGTTGCCTTCGTGTCTTTGTTTTTGTTTGACGTCAAGTGGCATTTGCTTTGATACATTCTTTCATCATGAGCCCTACATAGGATTTGATGAAATGTTACAAATCGACTGTTTTAACTTAAAGTTCTTTCGATATCCATCCGATGTGTTAGAATCAGTTTCTTATTTAGTATGCTATATATCTACGTTCTTTTTTAAATTTATGTTTAGTACTGAAAATGTACTTTATTTTTCTTATCTAACACAACTTTATACACTATATATTTTTCCACATATTAAATTTCATACGGGTAACAAGTAAGTCTCACTTTTCCAAGAAAGTGAGCTTCGTTGCCCAACCCAATATTCTGTGGTCGTCGCTTTAAATTGGCTTACATGGGTGCATTGACTCGCAAACCACGAGACCATTCCATGCTGTACACCTACACGAAACGGCTTTATTCCTCCTTTTATGACAACACCAAGTCTTGAATTCTGACGCAGAAAGCTTGCGACAAAAGATATTGATCACTTCCCTAAGTTGAAGTTAGATTGAGCGGTTTTTTTGCGAAGTGAAGTCGTCGCGTCGTCTGCTCTTGTTCTAAAGTGGAGAGCAGTTAGTGCAATGGACTAGACCGAAAAGTTCACTCTATGTAAACTTGGCCGGCCCAGTCTACGTTGCAACAAGTTGTTAGTATAAGGACGACATCGAACACTGGCACATTTGTAAAATAAGTATTTGTTTAGCATTTCCATAATGTGATACAATTTATCTCTACACCAAAGCATATTCAAGACCTCAGTATAGGAATACTCAGTTCCTGAATTCAAAAATGCTGAATGAAATGCAGGAGCGTATAAATAACGTTTACCTATAACAAATCAATGTCGTGAAGACAAACGTTTCTTGTATTACTTATTCAACGTGTCCAATTGTTAAATAAAACCTTTACAACCGTAAAACCGTGTAGTCCAGATTGCGAGCAATAGAATACGTAATGTTCTCGGGATTGACGTCTTCAGGGGTCACAAGTTTTTAATAAAACAGTGAGTGTTACGTAGTTTTCTTTTACCTGCGTCATGTATCTATCTAGCTCTAGATAAATGTATGTTACTTTATCATTCGTTCTTCGTCGTAAGTACTTACAATGTTAAAAAAAACCGGCTTGTCGGACTCGCGAATTGAGGGTTCCGTACAACGTTGACATAGCGTTATTTTTTATAGTACCAAGGGACCACAAATTTGAGTATTAAGGTTTATAGTAATTTCAACTCGATACCTCCACGGGTTCCCAATATTAAGGGTGTAATTGACAGATAGACAGAGCAAAAGATAGACAGACAAACAGACAGATAGACGGAAAACAAAGTGATCCTTTAAGGGTTCCGTTTATTTCTTTTGACATTTGTACAGATCCCTAAAAATAATTGAAATTGAAAAACGGAAACTGTTCGTGCGGCTGCCCGGGACGGCGGGCGTCGCAAGTTTACGCGCGATCGGTCACAAGCTGGCCCGGGCCCGGCTCCTACCACGACGAGCTAACTCATTTCTCACTTCACAAACGACCAATAAATGAAGAACAAGGCACGAAGAACATCCTTACCGCCTCGAATTCGAGTTTGACAGTCTTAGTAATAACACTTCGGGGCTTCAGACCGAGTCTTCTAGTTTTCTTGATTTTTCACGGACGTTTTATTTCGTCTGTGAAATAAAGCGTGTAACTCTTTTGAAGGCGCAAAAAGTTTTATCTCTAAAAGTCGACGGAGCACAGAAAAGGCGATGGAGGAAAGTTTCTCCAAACCTCCACGTTACTTTGATGTCTAAGATTCAGAAGCCGATACGATTAAATTTTTGCTTCACATGAGATTTAAAGATTGAATTCATTGAAGCTCGCAATCTTAGTGGCTGGTAAAATGCCTTCGCTTAATGGTTTAAGTATCGCTTGTTTGTTTTATAATAAAGAAAAATAAATAAAAACATTCTTTTGCTCACCCATGCGTGTCTTATGCGCTTTAGGACGTCAAAAGGATGGGCAGCGGCGCCGTCCTCAGGCGTGTTTTGTCCGGATGGAGGATGAAATAATTATGGTTTTGGAGGAATGAGAGAGAAGGAGGTTCACTTGAACATTTCACTTGTTTCTAACCTGGTCAAGAGATTCAAGCTGGTCGAAACCAGTCTTAGGCAGGGGTTACTAACAGAATCCGCTGACCAAGGACAAACGATGTCCTTATGATATTTAAATCGAAAACAGTGTAAAGTTAGTTGTCTATAACTACTATTGTTGTTTGTTTCGAGTATTTAAAGAGAATTTGGATAAACAGCGGCTGTCGGCGCGACCCATCTGTGGCTCCCCTTTCAACTTTACGATTTAATTACTTGCTGCAAACAATCCCATTTAACTCAAGTGGTTTATTATTCCGTAAACATTTCAGATATAATTGTTGGAGTGGATGGAGACGCTTATACTTTCGATGTGATTCCGGGGATTGACCCAATTTTGGTATGCTTACGGTTTTCTTCTGTAATGAGAAAGCAGATTATCATTGCAGTTGCCATTTGTATCAGTTCTCAAAAAGTTATCTTTCTACCAGTGTAAACAACATAAACGTACTTGAATCATATGATATTACATACTATTAGCTTCCGCCCACGAGTTCGTCCGAGTGGCATAGTTATTTTGAGCCAACGCTAACTTTTAACCGCGTGATAATCGAAATAAATATCTTTCTCTCCCTTTTTTTTGTCTCTTTCACCCTCTTTTCTCACTTTTTAAGCCTATGTCCGTCTCCAGGTTCCCAATCAGCTCTGTACCAAAATTCATCAAAATCGGTTTGGCCATTTAGGCGTAAAGACGTAACACAAAAAAACAAACTCACTTTCGCTTTTATAATTTTAGTAAGGACTAGTGACCCCCTTGGCTTTGCACGGGTGCAATGTAGATACTAATAAAATACATATAACCCTTCCTCTTGAATCACTCCATCTATTTCTGAAAACTGCATTAAAATCTGTGGAGCAGTTTAAAAGATCTAAGCGAACAGACAGCGGAAGCGTCTTCATTTTATACAATGGGAAGATAATAGCTTATGCGCCCACGGTAATGGTCCCATAAGCTCGCACTAGTGGGAACAACATGCATGGAATAATATTATGTATCCTTTATTTTAATCCAGGTTAAAAACTACCTGTGTGCCAAATTTCATCTAAATCCGGTCAGAAGTTTTGATGTAAAAGAGGGTAAATAACATCCATACATCCTCATAAACTTTCGAATTCATAATATTGTAGCAAGATCGTTTTCGTCGTTTTTCTTGAACAAAACATACAATATCAAAAGAAATATCTCTGAGCTATTCAACAAATAACGTTTCGCCGAAGTTTAATCTCTTCAAACTTGTCCATCTGTAGTCGTGCCGCAATGAGCCGCAGTTACCGTTTACAGGCAAATTAAAATGTACGTCTATCCTGTCTAGGCTAAGCCCTAGAGCCCTAGGTACAGATTTACCTGCAGCTTATCCTAGACGCGTCTTATCGGCTTCATGGCTTTAGAAGCAGCCAGCACACCGCAGCTCTGAGTATTGTGTCACTTAGTTTTGTAGGTAATAAAAATATATTAATGCGCGATAATGGTAGGGTGGAATATATTGAGTTTTGAGTATTTAATGCGTAATTACAAACTTTTCTTTACCTTGCTCTGTTTGTATGTGTGTAAGGTTCAACTTCGTATAAGTACCATAACCACGTATTTGTATCCGATTGAGCTGAAGTATTGCATACACCTGTAGTTCTGGTGGCAATACGTTTTCATTACATGCATGTCGTGGTTTTGCAGTTAGGATCGTCTCCTTACAAGAGAACCTATCAACGGTTAATTGCACGGACACGTTACTTTGCATTTGCGTTCAATGTTGATATACATACTGTAATATCTTTTTTATTGCATTGCTACTGGCAACCTTTTAATTTTCTTGACATTTTTTTTATTTGAATTTATTCGAAACTATAATTTTGGATGCCATCACTATCACTACATAGTATAAAACAAAGTCGCTTTCTCTGTCCCTATGTCCCTTTGTATGCTTAAATCTTTGAAACTACGCCACGGATTTTGATGCGGTTTTTTTTAATAGATAGAGTGATTCAAGAGGAAGGTTTATAAGTATAATACATACATATTATAGTAGAGAAAAGTGGGGATTTTCAAAGATTTGTAACACCCGTGCGAAGCTGGGACGGGTCGCTAGTTAGCTATATAAGGCTTTTTTTTCTTCTGTTAGTCCATAGGTCTGTCATTCTGTTAGTCTATCTGTTATTTGACTATTACTCAACGGCTGAAAGGAATTTTATATGCACAATTGAACGTGAATAGATGATACTTACGTTTCTGTGGTATTATTCTAACCTAGTAACATTATAATTCAAATGATTGTTCTTAGTTAGTACTTTTAACATAATACTAGTCTAGTTAATAGTCTAGTGTTAGTTAGGTTATTTTTGCTCCTGGGATGTGGATCCCATATGGTCAAAGGCCTCCTCTTTCTCCTTCCACACATTTCTATCTTTAGCAAGGGTCATCCAGCCCATTTGCCCTGCTATTTGGACAAACTCATCAGTCCATTGTATACAGGGTTACAGGGAAAGTCGTACTGAATATTAAAGGAGGTTATTATTCAGGTCATTTCTGATGATTTTGGTTCAGAAATAAAATGTCCGAAACTTAACCGTTATGGAGATATTAAATTTTAAAGATTATTTTTAAAAATCCTTTATTTTTTGGCTTTTAGTCGTTTTTTTTGGGATTTGTCTTTTTTTACGTATTTTAGCTACTTTTACCTCAAACTAAAAATGTACCCTCTCCTAACTTAACTGTTATTTGGGCAATGTGTTGCCTATTTAATAGCAAGTGTTATACCTTTTTGAATAGCTAAAGAGATGTAGAACTAAAATTATTTGCAGAATAAGTTCCATACAATTTTTTTTATTAAAAGCCTGTTAAAGTTAAGAACACTATTAGAAAATTCATAATGCTAACCGTTATCGAGCAGTTTTTTAAGCTGTTAGTAGTAGGTTCAGTTTCTGTTGATCATTTTTATTAATGGACATGTCCTCTAACTAGATACATCAAAAAAACCGACTCTAGGAGCTCTAATCCCAAAGAAAACGACTAAAAGCCAAAAAATTAAGGATTTTTAAAAATAATCTTTAAAATTTAATATCTCCATAACGGTTAAGTTTCGGACATTTTATTTCAGAATGAAATTCATCGGAAATAACCTGAATAATAACATCCTTTAATATTCAGTACGACTTTCCCTGTAACCCTGTATAAGGTCTGCCGATGAAATATTAAGATGTGGAAATAAAAAGCCTAAATGTAATATAATATAACATTACAATTAAAAAAAACATTCCAAGGTTGGCAATTCACCGCAGGAGATGCTTCAGGCGTTGGGTGCCGCGAGCCGACTCTCGTTCACAGAGCCGTGTCTACACGCCGCTGGACGGTGAGCAATAGGTAGCTTACCGTTCGTCAATCTAGTGATGACAGGCCGTGTCGATGACGCGTTCGTTTTCCACGTGGACCTCAAAGAGATGTCAGCAAAATAGAGGTTCCAAGGCCAGTGGCTGCAGGAGTTGTGAGTTGTTCGAAAGAGTTACCACGGCCCCGGAACACAAAGGGAAAAAGAAGGAGCATGGATGGGTTACTCAGTAAAAGTCTGACATTCCCTTCCTCTCCGCCCAGAGAGGGAGAAGTTATTTGATGATTTCTCATATAAAAAAAGGTTGCTCTAATAGAGGCCGGGTATATCTAGGGTTTCTATTCCGTTTGGAGGCGTATCTTAAGTAAGCCGTTAAGGACTTATATTTATAGAAGGCAAGATAAAATACTAGATTTATTGCCCAGTATGAATCTTATTATTATGCTAATGTACCTACCATTTACGAGTTAGATATTTAGTTAAAGCCCATATTAAATATTTTGTCTATGGTCAAACAAGAAAACTATAAACTAAATTTTGTAAAATTACGTACTACTTATGTACTTCATGTATTTTATAGAGAAGAATGAAATCGATGTTTTTATCTGTTTTGTTATACCAATATTGGAATCACGCTTTGTGTGGATCCGAAAATCGTTTAATTATTTGAAACTAACAATGCTGCAAAAACTGGTAATATAATAACGACAAAACAAATTAATTCACAATTTTATCACCAAAAACGAGTTGAGTAAAGAAATTAATTAGCCTGAAGCAACACAAATCTTAACAAGACTGCGGCACGTCTAAGTAATTAGCGAAAAGAGGCGAGACCAACGACATAAATCATCCACTCCCACAGATATGCTCCCTCTACCGTCTGCCGTCACCCAGCGGGACGCGGACGGAGTGCGGGTAGTTCTATCTAATTTACATTAAACTTCAAACGAAACACAAGAAAATTAAGTCAAAATAAGTACACGACGCACGTGGCTCACAAACTCACACGTTTCACGCCATTTTCGAGAAATAGTTCACGGCAATAATATATAATTAAGCGATTGAAGCGTTGCCCCGTTACCATTAACAACTTAACGTAAATATCTTCCTCGTTATTTACAAAGCTTCAACAAACTACTTTTATGGTAAACATCACAAGATTAATTGCTTGCTTCCCTAATCTTTTAGATAGCTCAAAAGATAGAAATCGGGGTATTTCGCTAAGTTGCGAAGTATTTATTGTAAGCGATATCAATCTTGTGGAATCCCGTTTATAAACAAGTTTGCGCGTGTCTTTTGTCGCTGAACACCATTAAAACGTTTGTTCGTCCTTCTAATTGGTGTGTATCTGTTTACTTGGCTGTTGGTTCGGGATCCTCGCACGTAACAGATTCTAGTAAATTTTAATGATGTGTTGCGTCGCAGTGCGGCGTGCCCGCGGCCCGGAGTTACATATATCTGCGAGTATCACAACTGGTTCGCGATTTTTGAACACGCCTGAGGCCACACGAACATAAGGCTCTAAGGAAACATATTCCTGACAGCTCTGACGACCACAATCAATACATCGATGAGACAGAACCTTTTTCAAAAGAGACATTCCTAGAAAAACGGGTTCAATATAATTAATACCTTTCTGAAAGATTTCAAAGATGTTCATTATTAACGACTTTTGCAAATTCTATATTTCGATAAATTGCTTTATATAATAACGGAGACACATTAAAAAAAATAAAATGGCTTCTATAAAATACAAAAATCTAAATAAAATGCATGATTTGCACTCTTGAAGTAAGTAGCAATTTTGTTTCGCAGAAATTTTGTATAAGTTACATATTAATAAATTGAATGCAGAGTAAACGAGGTATATAGTATAACGCTAGAATATACGGGCGTTAAATACTTTGTTTGCACCTTTATTGCTGGAATGACCACTGGGCACAATTATCGAATTCAGTTTTACTAAAAATATTATTAAATCGCGCCCTGAAGACTATGAGGGAGGTTGCTTGAAATAATTATGATCTTGTTAGTTGATGTATCGTGATAGTTTTTCCAACTTCTCGCGCGTATACTTCCAAATTTATATTATCCAGGGGCCCTTTTAGCGATGCAAAGGCTCAAAAGTGTATTTCAGCGGTGAACGTAGTAGCGCGAGGGATGCACCAAAATATGTTCTCCTTTTTTCTATTGGCGCGGAAATTGAAAGTTATTTTTAGGAACTACGCTTTCGAGCTGGATTCTTTGGAGAGGTGTTCGGTTGATGTTAGTAGTGTACCGTTTCAATTCATTTTCTTTACTTTGTTTTAGGTAGGTTTTCGTTCAGAAACGTGCTCAAGTGACGTACGTAATATGTATATTAGATTAGACAGTCATTAGCATCTCACAATAATGTTTCCAACGCAAGAAAGTGCTGAACTAACAAAAACAAAAAGGCATTAAACAATTCTTTTTCACAGTGTATAACTGGTTGTGTATAGTTTTCATCAATATTAATCACGATTCGATTAGTATGTTAATCAGTTATAAAAAGTTCAATTTTAATTATGCAAGAATCCACAATTACTCGGTACTTATCGACGCGTTGACGTGGCAAACTGGCAAGCTGATTATTTATTGGCCTTTAGTGGCATCGCTCGGGACTCGGCTTGTTGTAGACGACAGAATATTTTGAACGATGCTGACCGTATTTCCACACTGCTAACTTGATTACCAATACTTTGGTCGAGTGCTTTATACTGCGCTATACTTGCTCCGTTGTTCGTGCCCGTAAACGATCAGAAAATATCGCTTTCCAGAATCAGAAATAAACAAAATTTCCCAACGTTTTTGACGCAAAAAGCGCAGTGACCGAACTGCGGAGTTTCGAATTTTCACCCACATACAATTTGGTAGAAACGCTAGATATATTTTTTTGCTCGCTTCGTATAACACTGTACAGCTACATCAATGTGCGAATTTAAACAATAGCCATTTATTTAGATGCATCCGTTTCGTATGTATCTAGTGTAAAAGATATTGAGATAGGGACATAGTACATATAAGCTACGTGGAAAGGATAAGCATGCCAGCAAGTCGCAGGTTTCCGCACTGCGACGCCATACCATTAAAATGTACCAAAACCGCCGCCTGCCGGAACGAAACAATCCCCGTACATACATTCGAGTTTACGCTACTACTTCTGTATGGACGATATCGCTTTGTGCTATGACGTCATGCTGTGAACATCGCCGTATAAATAGCTCCTATTAACTTGTTATATTACCCTCCCGGCTGCGAAGTGATGAGCCTATTTCTGTGCCCATTATGTATGCTATAGTTGCACCAGCTGCCCGATTGCATCGAGTTTTCATTTTATTTTTAGTTCGTTAGGTAACTTCTGAACGAAGTACGGAGGAGTTTCTTTTCGAACCTCGTAATTTGGACCGGAACTCTCAGAAAGTGGGCGCTTCAATGAACAAATCGTGGCGGGCAGTTTATAAAAAGAATAGGGACGCAACAATAGCCTCATTCGATTTACGCTTTATTCATTTTATTCGTTTCGCAAGATGGTTTCGTTTTATTATCGTTATTGTTTCCCCATTGTTGAGTGGTTGCTCTTTTTGATCGCAGTGGATCGAACTCGTCTTGGAACTGAATTTTCTCTCAAATATTCTTAATTGATTCTTTAGTCGATTGATTGCAATTGCAACTGCCAAGCATAAGTGCCGAATAAAGTCATGGGTTTGATTATATGAAGGTTATTATGATTTTATTTCAATATTTTCTCTGTATCAGTTAGTAGCGGTTGATAGGAATGGGGTCGCCACCGATCACATGTGGCTGAAAACAATACTGGCGAAATACGGTTGTACTATTAGGTACACCTCTGCATAACCCATCGAGGATAGCCGTGACATTATGTAATGTTATCTTCTTAATGGGGTGGCTAACATTGATGCTTAAACAAAGCATCACTCGATAGAAGACGCATTGTCTATGCTCGACGAAAACAGTTTCAATGCTGATCATGACAGTATAATAGCTACATTGTGTTAATAATAGATATAATGACGTCATTGAAGTAAACTTAATGCTGTACACAATATCTCCGTCTAATGGACAGGTCTGAGCAGAAATATAATATGTCTTTAGGCGTCATAGAATGATCAGCTCATAAAGGACAAGTGATATGCGATACGATTGTCATTTGTTTGCGCGTATTGTTGTGCTGCTTCATATAACAATGCTGATCATATATCCTTAGTGGTTATATAAATGTCACTTAATATTAAATTGGGTCTAGATTTATATTAAAAGGAGTTTTTAATTTTTCGTGCTTGGATTTACTAGTCAACATTCTATGTGATAAGGAATGATATGAAAGAGAAAGGAGTGAATGACGCCGTGACGTCTGATAGGGGAGAATAGAAGAAGAAAACGTTTTGCGCCGACCCCAAATAGAATGGGACAAGGGCAGGCAAATGATGATGATTCTGTGTGATAAACATTTTGAAATACTAGCCATTTATTTCAATAAATATGAAGCTTCAGTTCCAGTCCAGTCAAAAGACTAAATATGTGAAAGTACCCTAAAAAAGTCCTTTCCAAAGTCTCAATTTCTAGACACTGTTAAATCAACATATTATTACAAAATCTAGTATACGTGAGAAAACATAGATACCTATACATGCAAGTTCAGAGCAAACATTTATAATCTGATAAATCGAATGTAGCCGTAAGTAGGCTATCTATCTAAACCAAAAAAGCCGCCCCAGGGGACGCTTTGTGCTTCGGGCGCCGCGAGACGACTCCCGGCCACCGTAGATGCGGGTCTGTGGAATCCTGTGACAACAGGCCGTGTTTAGGGCGCGTTTGTGTTCCACACACGCCTCAAAGAGATGTCAGCAAAGTAGAAGGGCCTGTCAGGGCCACCTCCGGGCTTGTGGCTGCGGCTCCGGCACATAAAGATCTAAAGAAGGAACATGGGTGGGTTTTAGTCAGTAAAAGTTTGACACTCCTCCGCTCCACCCATAGCGGGAAAGTTATTTGATGATTTCCCATCCGCAAAAAAAGTAGGCTATTTACAAAAGAGTTAGGCTAACCAATTTCTGGAGGACTTACGTAATAACTGTACGGTCTGGGCTACAGCTGCAACGGCTTTTCAGAGACACCTGAATTAGTATGCCTATTGGTATTTCTAAATTGAGAGGCCGTAGCCTGTTGGCAGTAGCTCTGAAATATTTCAATTTAGTTTAATAATTTCTCGGAACTCTACGAACCTAACCTAGTTTGCTTTTATTTTAAACTCTGTTGGTCAACTTTGCATTTTCACAGCGATATATTTAACTGGTAATATATGTATGTTTGTTTAGGTCAAATCTTTCTAAAACGACTGTCCCCTACCGGTTGAGCTGAAAATGTTGCTCATACTCGTATTTTAATACCTATGCACTCCCATATACAATATACTCCACTCCCATTTTAATTTGTAAAAGATAAAGGTGTTTTTTTTTTACAATTTTTTTATAACATTTACAACGTGATATTTATCATGTATACTATTTATTTAGAGTTTCAAACGCGAGTGTGCAACTGCGCTGAAATATCGGACACTCAAATACACGTAATAGTAGTCACGTAAATATCCCGTTTCAAATGTTAGAAATAATAAAACACATTTTTTTTTGTTTTGCTGTTTTGTCCTGTACCAGGCAAATAATTACTTGTTTTTTCTTTCTATTAATATTTTTCTAATTTGTATATATGTTTGTTTGTTGTACAGAAATGATGACGTGCCGGCTGGGATCGCGTCGGCTGGGTGGCTCCCGAGGCTCGCTGCAAGCTGGCACCGCCTGCTCTGCCGCTAGCGAGCTGGACCTCTCCTCGCGCTCCAGACGCGCACATAAAGCTAGGTAACACATCATTGATACAGTCATGTTTCTTTACTAGTTTAAGTTCGCGGCTTCGCCCGCGTTGGGTTGTCCAACATTTGGTCCAACAGGATTGTTCTACCGGGATTAAAAGCATATTGTATTAATCCAGGTCATATCCATCTACATGCCACATTTAATCTAAATCCGTTCAGCAGTTTTTATGTGAAAAAGTAAGATACATCTATTCGTACATCTTTATAAACTTTCGCATTATACATAGGATTGTAGTAGTTTCAACTTTTGTCTAGCAACAAATTGAACAAATGACTCCTCGATGAAGAAACCATTTCAACTACATGCAAAAGAGACAAGCTTAATATCTTTAAAAAATATGGAACTGTGGTAATAAGCATTGGTCTAGTGCTGCGAGCGCTACTGAGTATGTGATGTTGGGTTCGATTTTCAGCAAAGTTATATAGGGATCTTCCATTAAAAAGTTTTCAGTAGCCTTGTTAGGTTACGTAATAACGGGCCTGCCTGCTGGGATTGCGGGTTATTTGAAAGAGATACTGCGAGTATCAAAGTTTTTATGCCGCTTATGGGCTTCTTATGCCTCCTTGGTTAAACATTGCGTCATGAAATATCTCTCAGACATGCTGGTTTTCACACGATCTTGGATTCATGTGCATGAATCCAAAAAATCAGGGGTGCGTGTCTCTGGTTCTAACTCGAGACCTAAGACTTGAGAGTTCGATGGTCACACAAGTACACTATCACTGTTTAAATAGGCTCGACCAGTTTAACGTAAATGATTTTTACATTATTATAGAAATGTGTGTCCTACAACTCTGCCACACCTGGAACGCCAGAGCGCATACTCAGGCGTTCCAGGTGTGTTATATTTACGTAATGTTCATAAGCAAAGTAGGTGACGGATTATTCTAACCGGTTCTCGGTAACCTCCCCACGCGGGAGTTTATTTCTATAATTCCTCTGAGAAAATTGTGTGGGCTTATGCAAACATACAAGCGCTATTATTCTTTAAATGTGGAAGTAACGAGAACTAATTTAAAAATAAACTTATATGGCTTCACAACTCCAAAGGGTGGAGGGTGACTGGCTACAAATAAAAGCAGGTAGTTTTTTATTTTCATAAAAGGGTTATTCAATAAAAAGTTGTTTACCTCGTGTTCGTTGAAAGCAATCCGTACATTTTAATTGATTCACACTTGTCCGCGGAAAGAGAAAATAATTTGATACGGTCGCACCAACGAACTCCTGACAAAATCCGACAAGAGATCGGATTTAACAAGCCTGCCTGTTGTGAAACGATTCGTTTGATTTAGTAATCGTTGAGGCGAGCGCGGAGGCCTCGTTTTACCGAATCATTATTTCCAAACTTATCGATTTGTAAGGTAATAAGGTATCGAATTTTCCGCAACATAAACCCGACTTCGTTAACGTGCGACGTTTAAAGGGAAAAACGAAATTGAGTCATCTAGTTTCTAATTTAGTAAGTATCTTTTTGCAAATAGAAGGCACTTTTAATAAATGTGTCTCAAATATCTTTTGATAGAAATCTCTCGCCACGACGCTGGCCTCTTTTAGGTACATATTTACGCGTAGATACGTTCAAAAGATTGGAATATTGTAAAAAAAATGGTATTTTCGGACGGACTTTAGGTACGAAAAGCTTTTGTCGGTATCTTATTTATTTCTACTTCGTAGAGTAGTTCGGGCAAAGAATATTTGACATAAACATGCTGTTTAATTTATATACATCATCGACGTCATACAAACGTTGCACAGATTTACTTTAAGACTTATTTTTGCCTTTAACATAAACTTTATACGTATGGTATTAAAAGTAATAACAATCACAGCCCCGGCTTAATACTGTAAGGACGAAGTGTCGCCACACTTTTTGTGTTCAGCATTTTACACGTTCGGGGAGCCATATTACTTGATACCCTCTTAAACTGGATCTGTCAAACCGCTGCGGGCGATAAAGGGGATCTATCGTGATCATAACACTTCCAGCATCTATGTATTATGGATCCTTTTTTTAACGTCTCTATGAAATCAAGAGTGATGTCGTCCTTGATTTCTTTTCGCACTTTTTTATGAAGGTTAATAAGATAATTTATTGATGTAGGATTTAGAGGATTGGGATTGATGATTCTTTTATTCAAAGGGTGGATTTGAGGATAACTGTATCCTGGTTGTACGCGCGGGTGCTGAGTGTGGGTTAGTCCTGGGTTCAAATCAGGAGTCAGGCTGAGCTATTAGGTTATTTCACCATGAATTTTCCAGTTGCGGCCAAGAGTTTAGGTAGCATGATACCCTGTCGCCTCGGACAGCATTTCTCCTGTGTCTGATCCGTCTGCAGCAATGCTTCACAATATTTTATTAAATCACACCTTGTGTGTACCTTATAGTACGTATATTTAAGTGCTCATTACATACGAGGGTGAGGGGATGGAGGAGATTGTAGCTAAATAATAGCAGCCTCTTGGGACAATCTTTAGGTTAAGCTGCACTTGCTTAGCTTGGTCTGTAGATGGGTGATCATCCATTATATGCCGAGTCTCCTGCGTACCCGGAAAGCACGTTAAGCTGTTGGTCTCGGCTGTCATTTGTAGATCTTTGACAGTTCATACAGATAGTCAGTGTCCCGAAAGTCTGACAACCAGTGGTAAGCCAAGGGGTATTGTATTACCCAGAATGAACTGGGA
This sequence comes from Ochropleura leucogaster, assembly GCA_958449745.1. Taxonomy (NCBI): domain Eukaryota; kingdom Metazoa; phylum Arthropoda; class Insecta; order Lepidoptera; family Noctuidae; genus Ochropleura; species Ochropleura leucogaster. Next base: position 11,049,710 of record OY288203.1, on the reverse strand, counting down.
TGTGGAGGTCAAATAGGCAGTCGCTTCATGTAAAATACTCTAATACCAGTATTTTATGTGAGTATTGATGCTGGGAAATCTCCAAAGTTGGGAAAAGTCTAGGCAAATAATCTAACAGGAGGCCGCTTTGCAGTGGTAACAATTTAACATTATGCACATTGAGCTGGCTTAGCGTAGTTCGGTTAGGTAGAATACGATTTGATAGAATAACGATCACAATGTCATTAATTTTGACAATTCAATAATAATAATTTCGTTACTGACTTAACGCGCGGACGAACTATTCAAACAAAATGTGAAGCAAAGGAGTTTGTTTTAAAGCTCTTTGGAACATGATTAAAGACAACGTTTTTCACAATTCCAGGGACTGCCTTTTCTGGAACTTCAAGCTACATAGCTGCAATCTTCACACGCCAAAAACCCCATGTAAAACTAAACACCCGTAAAAATATTTCGTGGGGCATAATTTTCTTGATAAAACTCGGTTAAACGTGCGCTGCTTCCATTAAGGCGACGTTGAAGCGTTTCGAAGCCTAGCTCTTGTTTGTCCAGGTCCCCAGGAACACAAGGACCCTTGCCTTAAGGGGCCGCTTTAATCACAAGTGTTGACTCGATGAGCCTTCGTCCTCCGTGCTCGTGGGTGAAAAGACTCACGTAGGTACCTCAACTTTTAAATAAACCTGGCTTATTATAGGTGGAACAATACTTCGAGTGTGGCATCCGGCAAAGTTCTGGATGTTCCATTTTATTTGTTGGTTTGAAAATGTGTGGGTTATTAAAAGCTAGAATAAATTAGTTGTATTCAGATTAAGTTTATACTCCAACTGACTTTAATGTACTTTTTGTGAGATAGCTGTCAAAGAAATGCGATCAAAGTCTTTACTTATAGAAATTCGTTCTGAAATTCCTATTTTTCATCACAACTACAGTTACTGCTGTTCTGAAATAATCAATGTTTAAACATTTATGACATGAAAAAGAGTCACACTTAGCTAAAAAATCCTAAACGAAGCGCTTCGTTTAATCCGTAAACTGTAACTAAGCAGTTGGCGAAAGCTTTGCTCCCGGTAATATGAGCGATCTCCCGTCGCCGTCACCGCGACAACCGGCAATACGACTGATCGCATTTTTGAACGGTTTATATCTCATTTTACGGATCGACAGTTCTAGAACGGCCATGTACGGTTCTGCCGCCAAGCCTCTCTGCCTCCACAGAGGTCGTATTCGAAAACCAATTTCTACCGGTAGCGCGCCTAAGTCGATTGGACTTCAAACGGCTCCTTCTGCCCACAAAAAGTCTTATCTCTGCATAACTTTCTAGATTAACATTGGTAGTGACTTTTGTATTTTGCTTTATGGACTGTTTTTAATTTTGCGTGGGTATGGATAAAGAAGATTTATGCGCTGTTTAATGAGTTTCGAACGGCAATCAATTTAATATTTATGGCGGGTAAGGTTTAAATGTTGCAAGGTAAGGCATTTATGAACACACACTTTGTTAATTGATTCCAAAACCTACTTAGAAAGAAAACATGTTTCTTAAGCACTTGCTACAAGCACTTAAACGTTTTTTTTTTTAATTCGCGTTATATTTTATCCCTGAAATATATTAATGAAACAATGGGGGGCCATATTGGTAATCTAATACAATATAAAAAATGCATGATCATAAAATAAATGAAAGTCAGTCATAAAACCTCTTTACAGTGTTTTAACCAAATGTTTTGGCCATTTCCTTCCGAAAAACAGTCCTAAAAGCCATCAAATAAAGATTAAAAATAAATGCGCATTTTTTTCTCGTTTTTAATGGCCGCTGAATTGGGAAACATGACGCTATAACCAGTTTCTAACTGCTGCCTTCTAAAAAGGTTGCATACTTGTAAAAATGTAGTTTTGCTGTATTTATTTTTTAACGTTTGAATAGATTTTATTTACTATTATTATTATTTAAAGCTGTTTAATTCGTTAACCATTGGCGGGAACCGGTGTTGAAGTATCAGTACCTGATAAAAAAACCTACTATAATATTATAAATGCGAAAGTTTGTGAGAATGGATGTATGTTTGATCCTCTTTCACGAAAAAACTACTGAACGGATACTAAGGATACTTTTTTATCATCACGTGGGCGAAGCCGCGGGGCGCAGCTAGTAATATACATATATACCATACATTTGCTAAATTTCGGCGCATGTCAGACGCCTTGGTTTCGGCCAAACTTCGAACTGTTTTGACATGAGCTAAAGGTTTGGCAGAACGTTTTTTTTGTGCCGGAACATCGAACATTACACGGTAGGATGGCACATGTAACTTAAACTAAATTACCAATTTGACAAGTTTATTAAGAGGAATATTGTACATAAACTAATGTTTCGATTGGTCTCCATAATGATAAGCAAGATCTTACAAAAATACTTAAACCTTACGGACCCCGTGCCTTACTTAATAACGTAATTGCGTTTTTAAAAGCAAATTCAATAAAATAAAATAATTTTATTACCTAGATTAAAACTACTTGGGGCGAGCGGGGAGGCGCCGCTGCTGAGCGGGTGGCGTAGTACGCCGCACACGCCGCACGCGCCCGCCACGCCGGCGCCACATCACTCGCACAATCACCTCGCACCGTCACATTGTAATGGAACCGACAGGTATAGTCTTACATTCCTTCCTACACAATATACGCACGGTTGTAGAACGTTCCTATACCGACATACACCGTCGCGTGCCATGTACGTAGCATATTGGCACCGGCAAAATATTCTCCATCACAATTTGTTGACGCTCCGTGTATGGCACGCGACGGTGACAAATCTGTCTAATATTAACCGCGTAACCATTCTAAGCCAGTTACAACCACCGACTTGTTCATACAATATACTTGGTATAGCAGTCCGTGTCAGGTTTCTTTCTATGCCTGATATGTTCATAACACGGTCATGGTATAGTACGGTATAATAGGCAGTCCTTGTATGCTAACCTATACTTTTTAAAAACAGCCTACACGACAAACACTGTATGAACATAATAACAAGGCAAAAAAAGTCAGATCAATACAAAATTCTGAACATTTTGTCGTACAACCCACTCCTTTGATTCGGTAAGCCTTATACATATTATTTTGTAAATTCGAATTCGTTTTTAGTGGTACATTTGATTGATCCTATTGTACCAATAACACTCGAACAAAGCGTTAACTTGTTCGCAAAACAAAATAAAATACTGTTTGACAGTCGATACGGTTTGACAGCTTTCGCTCGTACACCCTATAATATTATTTCGTGTGCGTCAAACTACGCAAAATTACATCGGATATTGGGTTCTGGAAAGAGTTACGTTTTATGCTGTTTGTTTTTAGACTTTCACTATCGAGTAGGTAGTTACCTTTACAAATACGAAACATTAAAATAGGATAATTTTTTGGAGAATCGAGTTTAAGGATTTTTTTTAACACGTTGCAATTATTTAAATAAAAATAGTCCGCCATCTTTGCTAATCCGCCATATTAGTTTAGAAAAAGATTTAAGCGAAATTTCAGCACAACCGAAAACCGGTAAGTGGGTCCTACTTTTAAAATATTTTTACATAGTTAAATGTGAACAAAAATTTGTTAAAAAAGAGTTCTTCTTAAATTTTTATTAAACTTCAAAATTCATTTAGGTGTTGAACTGCTTGTAGTTATGTGTAGGATGGCAACCAGAGATAACACTCTGGACTCTGTCATATTATTATAGTGAAATTAAAATTTTACTAAACTACCTCAGTAATAACTGACATTTATGAAAACAAAATATGATTTAAAACATACAACTTACGATCCAGTGATTTTACATTACCCGGTTAAAATACGAATAGCATGCCATAACCATAAATTTAAAGTTACGTTTTATTTCTTACGAAGTTAAGCTCGTTATATGATTGTGTTGTCTCTGCTTTGTGTATATGGCAACATTGTCCTGGTCAATATTCGTTTAGTCTTTGTTTCACTTGGCTTGCAGTATCCAGTTTCAATATGAAGGAAATATCCTTTGGTCACAGATAGGATATCAGTTATCACAGATTTTGGTATAGCAAACAATATTTTGAACAAAATCGGCTTTTATTTTCATTAATTTAAGGCCTACGCAATCGAGCCTGAATTTGCTTTTTGGTAGGTACAAGAACCTGAGCTGCCTTTTCCAGTTTCAGCTAAAAGTAATGCTTTTCTCATAACTGTACCTATTTAGGAGGCTCTCTAATCTCCACTGCTAAATCGAATGATCTAGATAAGTAAATGCAATTTGTCGGGAAAATTTACCCCAGCAGCAAATTCAACTTTTTATTTAATTAAACTGGATGGAAGTGGTTTTGACAGAGTTGTTTTATTAATACGAACATGTAGAAGTACTTATATGAATGAAAAACTCCTATTAATAAACAACTAACTAGTTAATAAGCTGCGGTCGCGTTTGCACGACAACTGGGAAAGATAGCTAACAACTCTACATTGGTAAATGTTGTTCACAAGTTTACTGAGGCCACGATATCCAATTTACGTTTGCATTTCCATTCAGAGGTATCGCACTGAGATATCACTTAGTATTTAAATAGAGCATCTTTTTTATATTTTTCTAAATTGAATTAGTGTTTGGCAAAATTCTTCATTTACATTTGATAAGGGCCAAAACGAAGGTAATTTTAGGTAAAAGTTTTTGATTACATGATTTTAAGGAATTAATCTTACCTTAAGATTTCAGCTGATGAGAGTGGCAAATAAATATGCTTGACTGAAGTAGAGTTAAAAGAAGAATTTACACACAAAGTATTAATATCCGGTATGTCGATCACCTATCTAACTTCTAATTAAAACTACTAGCTTTTGCCCGCGGCTTCGCTCGCGTTATGTTCGGGGTAACACAGTTCCCCTTTCCTGATTTGCAGGACCTGCTACCTGAAGTTTTTGCCTTTGCGCCTTATTTATTGTAATAGCAAAGCTATGTTTTCCCTTTTCTTCTCACTTTCTCCCTGATTTTACACTTTTTTTAGAATTCCAACCTATGTCCGTCTCCAGGATCCCAACTATCTCTGTACCAAAATACATCAAAATCGGTTTAGCCATTTAGGCGTGAAGACGCAACAAATAAACAAACGAACTCACTTTCGCTTTTATAAAATTAATAAGGATACCGTTAATTGGACCTACCACAAATGGTGTTATTTGCTGACGATACCTCTTTAATATTTAAGATAAACAGACGTGCCACAAATCTTGACGACGTAAATAATGCCCTAATGCAGGTACATAATTGGTTTACCGCTAATAATTTAGTATAAAATGGGAAAAAAACGAAGTGTATAAGATTTGCTCTACCAAATGTCAAAAACAGTGAGTGTGACATAGTATTGAATCAAGAGAAACTAGAATTCGTCGAAAAATCTGTTTTCTTGGGAATAACACTCGATTCAAAGCTACAATGGGGTCCGCATATAACATCTCTTGCAGGACGCCTTAGTTCAGCAGCATATGCTGTTAGAAAAATCCGTCAGTTTACTGATGTTGATACCGCGAGACTAGTCTATTTTAGTTATTTTCATAGTATAATGTCATACGGTATTTTACTTTGGGGACGGGCTGCAGACATCGAGTCTATATTTATTCTGCAGAAAAGAGCCATTAGAGCCATATATAACCTACGTAGGCGAGATTCTTTAAGGGAACAGTTTAAGGATATTAACATCATGACAGTACCTTGTCAATATATTTATGAAAACATCATGTATGTCAGGAAAAACTCGCATCTTTTTAGTAAAAGAGGTGACAGACACAATTATAATACTAGAAATAGGGACCAATTAGTTCAACCAGGTTTCAGGTTAGCTAAAGTAGACTCATCTTTCATGGGGTACTGTTTGAAATGCTACAATAAAATACCTCCCCACATTCTTCAACTGAATGAAACGAAATTTAAATGTTGTATTAAACGCACACTATGTAGGCAAGCATATTATAAGTTGGGGGATTATATTGATGATAAAAATGCTTGGCTCAATGCTGGTCCTGCTCCTCAAGCATAGGGGTAAACTCATTATTAAGTATCCGAAGCTATAGTGGAAGCTGCAGAAGATTGTAAGACTATCTTTGCACTGTATAGAATCAATTCTCTAGTATTGTATAATTATTAAGCCCATATGTGAGTGCTATGTATTATCATTGACTTGACGAAGCCCTGGTGGTTAATAGTGTCATGCTCACTTAAATGTCTCGCTGATGGTGGCGGGTGTGTCGGGTCATTTAGCTCCCTTCAAAATGGTCGAGCTGAATGGGGCTGATCCATACGTAATGTTCGTGAACGGGCGCTGTCAGTTGGGACTGGTCATTTTTTAACTACCACGGTCATTTTTAATTTATTTAGATTTAAATTGAATTTTGTTTTTTATTTACTCTGGACGCTCTTACTGTGCACGTCTTTCTACATCGTTCTCACATATTTGTATAATCTCAACACGAATGATGTAAATACTATTTTGTAAACATATTAGAATTTAAAAGAGTGTCCATGGAGTTTCTTGCCCATTCTTCTCCATAGAGATCAACGCTGCAGTTGCCCATTCCAAAGAACGGGCAACTGCAGTACTTTCACAAGTTATTATGCCTTGTGACCGGGACTGTAGATTCATTTTGTTTCTTGACATTCAAAAGTGCCTGTAATGGTCTAATTGAAATAAATGATTTGATTTGGCATTATTTCAACTATATAACATTCTTAACGGCCGTGATATCACGTAATTGAATGTAGATCATATCAGCATTGTTGCAGTATAGTAGGTGCTGCTATACATACTCTCTCACTCGAGATATCAAGCATCCAGCTGAATTGTTCGCAGCATTAAATCTGAGCCTGCTCAAGATAATGAAACTGGTATTATTGGGACCGCAATTCTGTGGTGAACCGGTTTCTCTGGCTGTCTTCAATATCCGGGGGGTTAATTGGATACCTATCAATAGATATCGCTGCGGTGAGTCCTCAGGTGGTAAACGCGATATTCAATTATTCCCCAGTCACAATTATATACACACGCTTCATAAACCCATGTTCTAGCTAAGTCATTCAATAGGAATTAACTTCAAACAATCAGGTAATACAAACAGCAATGCTTACATTTATCTTATACGGTCCGTGTGTAATACCTGTGTACATACGTTGTGACGATGTAAGCCAAGATGAGCATAGGGAAGATGTCTTGTGTAAACGACACAGTCGTTGATAGGCTTGCGTATTGAATCTGTAATGCCTACACTGCACAGCTACATACCGTCTCCAGCCATGTTAGCATACGGCTCACTAGATCGATAGGCTGTCGAGATTGAACAAAGACTATTGTAATTAGCGTGTAACTAATGCCTTATCTTAATTGGTACACGTTCGTTTACCTATTACAAATAATTACGTAAGTTTGTGTATAGTTGTTTGTGTGTTACTAGATTTGTGACTAAGTGTATCTTTGAATTGATTTGTAGGGTTCTGTACCTCAAAAAGTAAGAACAGAACCCTAATTGGATGACTTTTTTGTCTGTCTGTCAACATTTTTTATATCGGGAACGCGTGAAGGTATCGAGTTACCATATACTCAACTCTGTGGTCCCTTTGTATTGTGAAAAAAATACCCTCTAAGTCTAGGCAGTCAAAAGATATGGTTGTTTATGTGGCAATGTTGTACGGAACCCTCGGTGCGCTAGTGTGACTCGCTCTTGGCCGATTTTTATGTAGAAGTAGGTCTAATGTGTCGTTGGTTAAATAATAACAGATGTCGCTTATGCGTCCTTTCTTTTATTTTTTGTCATAGTCTTGGGTTTGGAGATTGTAAGAAGTCCTATTTTACCACACGCAAAAACAACTTATTTTTACCATCTATTTGAAGTATTTGAATATAATATTAACACAAAAAGAAGATTTTAATATCTTGCCCACCCTAGTCCGTATTATAACAAGATTTATTTGATCGTCTACAATGTTATCGAATGACAAAGGAACCACGCGAACCTATCTGTCACTAACTTTGATATCAAATGAAGGCAAACTATCTATTGCCACCATTCGCACACGCTCTACGGCCCACAAAGACACACTCATGTATTATAAGACAGTATATTAATTTCCTCTCTGTATATATATTAACCGTAGTCGGTGTTTTCTATTAACTCCGTAATCAAAATGTAACTTTGTTAATGATTCCCTTTGTCGATTGTTATTTGTTAGTGACGTCATAAGTGTTGTATTTACTTACCTAACAACAACTTTCCTACATACATATAGCTATAATATATAACTACAAAGATAATGCCATAAGCCCTTAGCTTAAGGGTTAACGTTGAGTGCAACTCTTATTGGATTCGCAGAGAGCGCACACACGTAATGTTATGTAGATTACTTCAAAGGCGAACGGATTTAACGTTGTGTACGTAGTTAAGGCAAACTGAAAGGAATTAAGGTTAAAAGGGTCAAACGATATGGGTAATGAGATGGTTGATAGCGTATTGTTGTCGACAGCGGCAGCCGGGGCGGGCTGCGGCGGCGCTCCACGTACGCGAGCGGGCGACTGCGCGCCGGCCCGCACTGGTCCTTCGTGTTCGACCCCGCCGGCCGCCTGTGCTACTACTGGTCCATGGTCGTCTCCCTCGCCTTCCTCTACAACCTTTGGGTCATAGTCTATAGGTTCGCCTTCCAGGAGATTAACGGTGAGTACTTCTCCTCATAATGCTAAGCGAACCAAGATCAAAACCATTTGTATCGCTCCTACTCATTTTCTTTGTCGGATGAACTTGAAAGCAGGCGCTTAAGTGGATAAAAATCCAATTTTGACTCTAGAGCTTATGCAAAAGACGTCTCCATTTAGATAGCAACCAAGATTAGCGACGACGATCTGGGGCTGCACCGACTTAGCGCACTCCGCGCATAGTTTCCGCCAACTTGCCCCGCGGTGAATTAAATTACTTACCTAAATAGCTTTTCTGAGTTAAATGTTTCGCACTGTGGACAATGTTAGGTATATTTGGAAAAGTAGCGTTTGGCTGTTTTGCCGGGCGAGTTTCCAATTGTTTCATTACCACTTCACAGCTGCGATGAGTTTCAACTCCACATCAAATTTGCGAGTCCCTTTCAAGTTCTCGCTTTGTAGTATTGATCTTTTTGTCTTTAGTTTAAAGCAAAAGTTCGGATCAAAGTAAATTAATCCATTTAGGGTGTGAAGTTCAACTTCCATTGAATCGCTGGATATTTATTTATTGTTTGGATGTGAAAACTAAGTTGATGTGTTTTGTTTCAGGCGAGACGCTAATAGTGTGGTTTTGTTTGGACTACTTTTCCGACTTCCTTTACTTGGCGGATATCCTGTTCCATTTCCGGACGGGTTACCTGGAGGATGGGGTGCTGCAGACGGATGCGGCCAAGCTGCGGGCACACTACATGAACTCCACCACGTTCTACATCGACTGCCTGTGCCTGCTGCCGCTGGACTTCCTGTACCTGTCCATCGGGTTCAACTCCATCTTGCGCTCCTTCCGCCTCGTCAAGATATACCGCTTCTGGGCGTTCATGGACCGAACTGAGCGGCATACGAACTATCCCAACTTGTTTAGATCGACCAGTTTAATTCATTATTTGTTAGTGATATTCCATTGGAACGGGTGCTTGTACCATATAATATATAAAAACAATGGGTTCGGTAGTAAAAACTGGGTGTATCATGACACTGAGACTGCGGATGTGGTGAAACAATATTTGCAAAGTTATTACTGGTGTACGTTGGCGCTCACGACGATAGGTGAGTCTTACCTTCATTTAACTTTTAGTGTGCATGGGTTTGTGTAGATTACTACGACATTCCATACGACTTTATCGTGTTGAGTGTTACTGTGTCCTGTGACGAGTTTTTATGGGAAGTTTTGGTGCTAAATGACCCGGAAATAGTAATTATGACTTGCCATCTAATTTCTGTTCTCTTGAACGCGAGAATATCGTTACCTATATTTGAGATTTCGTTTCGCGTTTAGCAAATTTCACGTATAGGTGTTCTAATTGGTCGCAGGATGTGACTTACGATTTTAAACGCCTTGTAAGTAGAGATTCATATAATTTTTATGATCACACCTTTCCTGTTTAACTTTTGAAGAGAACAAAGCTGAGTTTATAAGCGTTAAAAAGTATTTATTTTTGTCCAAAGAATAATATCAAGAAACGTTAAAGAAAAGAAACTTTGAATAAATCTCGTCCGTGTTCCTAATTACACAAAGATAAATTATAATTAAAACATGAAACTTTTCTCCTATCAGTTTATGTAACAAAAAAATAAGTCACGTCTGGAAATATTAAAATGAGAGTGGCCTGAAATAATAATGTAAATGGTTCACTTGGCCGATAAGAATGTTCAGTGAACGGTTAATTAAATTTCATCGGCATACGGAATAGAAAACGGAGGAGAGAATTAGTTTCATAGCGCTAGCAGACGTCAGGAATGACTGACGACCTGTCCGACACTACGCGCGCCTTCCAATATTTAGTGAATAACTTTGTAATAAATAACATAAATATCTTATGAGAAATGTTTTGTAAACGATCACGCCGCTTTATTGAAAAACGTTTGATTAATGAGTCCTTATTTACGATCTAGTTTTCGAATAGGTTTTTTCTATATTGTTAACATTTTTGCAGATGAGTGGGCTGAAATTTTCGATCTTTTTTGGAATACTAGATTAATTATTGATAGTGAAACAAACCACAAATAATTTCAATGGTAACATAATAAAGCAAATGAAACCCAATAAAACATTTAAGCTTTTGTAATCACTTGGGAATAAAACGCATTCTGAAACATGTAATGATGTACAACAAACTTCAATAACAAGTTATAATAGATAGATCGAACTTATGAAACTCATTAGAGGTTTATTCCAGCAATGTATTGTTTCAAATACCTACACGAATTCTCTGAAATCGTTATTAAAACAGATAAGTTTGTATCAAGTAGGTCAGACTGATTCAGAGAAACTTGAACATTAATTTGTGAATGCTACTAGCTATGTTTATTATGAAACTATACACAATAATAGTCATGACATGTATTGCTAAGAACATACGTAGTTTGTAAATTTTCGTTGAAATATTCTAGGAATTTGTGAAGGGGCTAAACCCCAAACCGTGAAATGCATGCGGGCAACGTATGGTAAAAAAACACTATAAAAAAAAACAAATAGGACGACCATTTCGGCCTAAGAGCGATCATAACCGCGGGCTGGAACATGTCGTTAACTAGATGAGTGCACAGATTACGTGCCATCATTTTATTATAATGGCATAATTCATATTCATCAAAATCCTTTATAAATTGCGTGCATTACAAAATCAGGGTTGTGGTTTTCCGATACAAATGATATTTCGGGATTCAATCAAATAGCTTGTCAATTTTGTTTTGTTGTGTCGGCATAATTAGTTGGGGTTCAAAATTGAATGTCTACATTCAACGTTATTTAGTTTGCTACATGTATTTGTATTGTCCGTTTCGTTGGAGTCAGCTTCAATCATTTTCAAGTGTGTAGCAAACTTACTTAACAATATAAATAAATCAATGATTTGTGTAAGGTACATAAGTATTTCTTTTATCATATAAATGTACCGAGACAGTTTGGAAAACAAACTTAACTCTTTCTTTATGGATTTCTATTTGACTTTCTATATTACAAAGTTTCAGCGTCTGTTTACCTCCAATAAGTGGTCAATTCGAATCTTTTAAAATGAATCGAAAAAAAGCGGCTAAGATAAAAATATTGTGCTTGAGAAGTTCCCTCGAGTCGAGCACTATCGACTTGAAGTGTCTCCGTAGATACTTGTCCATCGCCCGGGCGCGTCTCGGCGAGATAAATCGGCTTACTGGTCGGATTACTAGTTGGCCTACTAGTCGACAGACTTCGACTCACAATATTAGACCTATATTTTCACAAACAAAAGCATCTATGAACGAATAAACAGAAAACGTGCCTGTTACGTATTGCCTTAGTGACGCACATATGAAAATTGGTACAATATTAGATGCAATGTTGCCTTAATAAACAGACATGTGTTGTTATCGTTACTTTATTATTGCTGGCAGAGTGATATTAATGTTTGAATTCTTGACGTACGTCAGGGTAACTTAAAGTGCCCTGAACACTTGCAGCAAGTAATTTGAACTTAATAAAAACTGATTTCATACAGATAAAATAAGAAACTATCGAAATTATTTCCCTAATAAACATTACCTTTTAATTACCTAATTCACACCAAAAAATAAATCACAAGACACATTATTAATGAATCGTGTTTACCAAAGACAGATCCAATTAACCGCTCGAGTATATCGCGTTACCAACTCATAATGATTAGCTGGTATAATAACGTAATGGTGGACTCACCGCGGTACCTACTGAATAGAGAGAACTTTCTCGAAGGTTGATATTTTCCGCTCATAAATAGGGAGATAATTGTAGGAGAGATACGGATTATTTATACGGTTTATAAACTATAAATTGAGGCTTTCCGCAGAGGTGTTTTAAATTAGATTTCATTATATTATGGTAATGGGGTGTGAATAGGGTGTTTGTTTACTTTTCGTTGTTGGAAGCTGATTTATATAAATTGTTTGTTGATTTGTGAAGTGGTTTATTATTTTGTAGTATTTGTATGTATGAAGCGTTTAGTAAAAAAAACCCAACTTAGGCTACGTTGCTCTTTATAAAATACGTAGTCAAAGTAAAAAATCTAAAGCTTTTTATTTCTCATAGGCCTACATAGGCACTTATAAATCGTCGAGAAGAAGTGCCCGATTCGGTATAATCGTTTCCTATGGAAAAGAACCGGCAAGAAACTCCATGGTTACTCATTTAAAATCATTTGGTTATACAATGTTGATGTTACAGCGTTATAACTTAAGAATGAGAGAACAGCGTGGGCCCTATATTAAGTCATTCAGTGTGTAGTACTGACGAGACGGTGCACTAATAGATACAACTCTGTCTAACCGTCCAGGGATTCCTGGCGTGATGTTATGTTACGTTCGTAGTACAATCATCCTTTTAAAATCAACGTTAACTAATTTCATAAAAAGGTACTAGTACAACTTCGCAGCATTAATCTAACGAAATAGGTCAATTTTAAAATTAATAAATACTCTTTTCACATGTATATGTATACATTTAACTGTAATGCTACAAATTAAATTGTATTTTCAATTCAAAAATCGAATTATTTCATTATGTTAACGCCGAGAACTTGTACTAGGGCCTAAGTTATGAATCAAAAACATATACACCGGTGAATAATTACGTAACCAAAATTGTTAAAGTTACACACGAAGTATATTAACAGCACACCTTTAGCCAAACATTAATAAGTTGTTACCTCACATACATCGAATATAAGCAAGTACAATAACTTAACATTATTGTGGGGTCGTTCATACGCGAACTTTGTAACTCAGTTAAGTTGTTACCCATTAGTTCTTTGCAGACGGAACTTTTCTCAGTAAACATTGTATTTCTTCACTAGTTATAATAAACTAGGTACGCCTCTGGGACTTGGTTACTGTAAATGCTATATTTTCGTGCGACAATTTGAATTGAGATTGCAAATGACGTAGCCACAAAGGAACAGAACTTCCTTTGTATTATTAATGAAACTGTATTAAATGCGACATTTATGTAACTCCTGTTTTGGATGTAATGAATAATAGGAGAAATGAAGACAGTATGTCTGTGAAAAATCTTAGAAAGTTATGTTTTGCAAATTATTCTGTTTAAAACGTGTGAAACGATTATGAACGTCAACTTCACCATTTGAATCGGATTAGGTTCGTTTTTTTTAAATAAAGATTGTTTAAGTTATTCTTAATAACATGTGCTATCTGCCCGTTTTGTCAAAATCGGCTAACTAACTAACTGAAAGACAGACAAAAATAAATAACATTATGTTTTTACGATTAACTTTATTTAATTGTAATTTTGAAATTACAATCAGAATTAATTGTTATTCATTTGTATATAATTCAAGAATAGTTGGCAATCAAAAGAATAATAATTCAAGAAAATATATAGATTTTCATGTTAAAGATCGCGACTGCTAAGCACGTATTAACAACAACATTGGAAAAGAGCTAGAGGTGTTTCAATGTAAAGCACCATTTACTTTAATGACCACCATTTTGAGTTCCGCGCTCACGGACACTTAAAACATTAAGGGCAAGCACCATGCATTTACGACTGAGTCCTCGAAACGACAGGTCGGTTAGAAATCATTATTTTGTTGTATTAAAACAAGTTGCTACCCAACGCCGTCGATTCGCATAGCTTGAGATAAACGTACTTTTTAAACTACAAGAAAACATATATTTATGGAAGGATAGATATATGTTTTCTTGTAGTTTAAAAAGTACGTTTATCTCATTGAAATAAAATATATAATATTCTATAATATTTTATATAACATTCTCTTTGAAAATAAAGTAAAACATTTACTACGCCTTCTACATTGAAAATGATTAAGTTAAATTTTAAATGTGCAGACGCCTGCCATTAAGTGAAGGCAATATGTAAAGTAATAGGAAGGCAGAATCGCCAAATAGAATTCCATATTCAATGTTATGAAAAATTCCTGGTCTCATTTTACCGGGTCATTTTCATGCACCTGCTTGCTTCGAGATTCGAGCACGGTATTAAAATACAAGGTTTTTTGTTATAGCAATCCATTCATTTAAACAATGTACAGTATTTTGTTCAAATTCTTAATTTTATGGATAACTAAAATAAAAATCTTATCTTATCTTAACTAGCTTTCGCCCGCGACTTCGTCTGCGTGGCATAGCTACTTTGGGATAACGCTAACTTTGACCCGCTTGGTGATCGAAAAAAAAATATCTTTCTCTCCTCTTTTTCTCCTCCTTTTTTCACTTTTTTATACCTATGACCGTCTCCAGGGTCCCAACTATCTCTGTACCAAAATTCATCAAAATCGGTTTAGGCCATTTAGGCGTGAAGACGTAACATACAAACAAACTCACTTTCGTTTTTATAATATTAGTAAGGACTAGCTGTTCCTCGCGGTTTCACCCACGCTGCTCAGCACCTGTTGGTCGTAGCGTGATGTTATATAGCCTATAGCCTTCCTCAAGAAAAGGACTATCCAACACTAAAAGAATTTTCCAATTCCAACCAGTAGTCCCTGAGATTAGCGCGTTCAAACAAACAAACAAACAAACTCTTCAGCTTTATAATATTATATATATTAGTATAGATAAGTAAGGATTACACATTTTTGTAGGTTAATGTTTGAGATGAAAACAATGGATTTGGACATTGTTATTTTCCAAACGTTTTGTTAGATGTTTTGCAGGCTATCAATGTATATGTATATATGGGTAAATACGTGTGTCTTTGTCGTGGGATACTAGGACAAACCTCGCCGGCGGCTACCTTTTGGGTTAAAGCAGTCAATAACCCGGGAAATATGAGACCAAGTTACGAAAAAAAAATATCTTATACGTATAAACTGGATGTCATACAGTTTGCCGTGTCATGACGTTAATTTATATAGGTCTATTGATATCAGCATCCTGTACATAATCAGAATACAATAAATCTCATGCATATTCATAATACGAACTCGACGTCATAAATAAAGAACAACACAATAATTATATACAAAGCCGTACAATGGTCGTCAGGTAATGGGAAAAGTTTTAAATCAACAAATCCCGCATACTGAATGTGTGCGTAAGTTGGCGCGGGATATAAATTCGGATTCGCGCACGTTTATTTTGTTTCAAGCCATTAATTTCGAACATAGATTCATAATTCTTTTAATTGACTTGGCGTAAATTATGGTTCTCTCACCTACCTCTCCCAAGATTTCTAGACCTTTCGATTCTGGGATAATGTGGGTAGAGATGTGGACAAATCGGAAAAGCCCGCTAGGGTCGCAGCCTGCCTAGGCTGCGGACTGGTTAGAAAGATATACTGCAGCAGATATACTGAACACAAAGAGCAAAAGAAGGGACATGGATGGATAACAGCCCGTGCATGTTTGACACTCAGGCCGGGAGGACTAATTTAATGATTTTCCATACGAATCTGAAAAAAACAAGGGTTTAATGTAGACCACTGGGAATTCATGTATTAACTATCTTTTGTATCACAAATTAACATAATCATGGAGTGAGCAGTTCACACATAGTGTAACGATGGATAATGTATTTTTACGAGCACAATAAAAAGGTCTTACAATGTCTTGGAGACCGTTTCCTTTGTTGGCGATCGTTTTGCAAGCTTGCCAACGCCAGCAATAAGCTCTAATGGCGTGTATTCATAGCCACATATTAAAAATCGTTACAATATAAAAATATCTCAGGTATTTAATAAATATCAAGAAAAGTGAGAGAAAATTGAACCATTTTTATGACCAGATAACAAGTTTTTTAGTCAGCGAAACGAATAAAAATGGAGCAGGTTTGTTAATTAAGCGCTTAATCGTTAAAAAATACTTTTACATCTTATTTTTGGCTTAAGTAATTACGGAAAGGTGTTTTAAAGCTGCTAAAACGGGATAACTTAATTATTTTCTTAAGTAAAGAATCGGAGCGACTATAAAAATAAATATGTCTTATAATGTTTATAAATTGTCTTGAAAACTATAAGAATTAAAGTATAACACGTATTCCTAAAAACTGTGTTTGGACCGTTAATAATAAATTATTCTACTTTTACTTGTAGTGCTACGAGTTTCGTAGCACGGCGTAGCACAGTCTACGAACGCGCTACGAAACGTTTTTTTGTGGCTTGTGAAGAAGCTTGTAAACAATAAACGACAGTTTACGTGTTCGCCGGGGCCTTTACCATTTGGTTTAATAACGTAATCCGTAAAAACGGGCCCCGTTGTAACTGTCATGTCTTAAGGGTCATCCGTCTTCTACGGGCCCTTTGTACCTGCTTATAATATCGTTGAGTGGAGGACGCTCGAAACACTCGTTAGGACATTTATTACGATAAGTATTTAACGAAAAGTATTTTGTTGTTAGATAAACAGATTTCCTGCTGTAATTTTGTTTGGTGTTGATCGAATTTTCATTACTCTTAATGATTTGGCGAAAATGAGTTAACAAGCTTTGTTTGGCTGTAGTTTACTTAACAAGTTACTCCATCCTTTGCTTAGTTTATAATGACATAACTGACGTTCAGTAATTTCGTATTGTAACCTTTGAAATGAAAAACTGTTCGATTAAATGGACTACTTAGTAAAATTACTGAGTATGGTATCGCATGGCAAGTAGACATTCCTGGTGGCTGCTTCGAACGACTGGAAATTTTACCGCTATTTTAAAAATAAAATACGCTATTTTCACATCTCCTCGTCACAGGTGGTAGGATAAAGTACTTACACACGGGGCTTAATCTGACATTGACTGGAACGAGACGCAGGGATAAAACGTGGAGCGGCCACAGTCTATATATTTTTCGTGCTAATATTTGCAGTAACGTAACTGAATCAACATGAAACAGTCCTTTATTGGTGTTGTTAACAAACGTGTATGTTTTTTATTAGTTTAGAGTTTTTTTGTTGTGGGTAGCAATTACAAGGGCGTTGTTGTATGATTTGTTGTCGGGATGGTGTCGCGCGGCGCGGTGACGCACGTCGCGGTATCGCGGTGGGCTTTGGCCGCTTGCCTGTAACCACATCGTTATAACCGTTGTCGTTTGAGCGTTAATAATAATTATTCTACTCATAATTGTAGTGCTACGAGTTTCGTAGCACGGCGTAGCACAGTCTACGAACATGCTACGGAGCGTTATAATAATTGTTTCATTTTTTCAGTTAGCTGAACTCTTTACTGAATTCTTTAAAAGTGTGTTTTATTTAGCGCTTTAATAATGCCAAAACAAACTTCTCGGTACCGATGCGTCCGCGTCATAGCAATTAAAGATTAATTACGTTGAGAATAACGTTCTATTTTTGCTTTGAACGCCGTTAGGTAAAACTGTAAAAGATCAATTAGTTAAATCGCAGTGATTTGTCTCTGCAAATGTTTCGGGACACAAGTGTGTGTACCGCTTGCCTTGCCAGCATACAGGTCGGAAAGATATGTGTATTGCACGTATACACACTCATACAGGAATATTTGTATATACATAACTAGACTTATAATATTAAAATATTCATACATAAATAGCCTAAATCATGTAAATATAACGATAAAAGTACGCAAGCAGTCCAAACTCAAACCCTTTTTAACTTGTTTTTCTGCGGATGGGAAATCATCAAATAAATTCCCCCGCTCTGGGCGGAACGGGGAGGAGTGTCCGACTTTTATTGACTACTAGCTGACCCGGCGAACTCTGTTCCGCCTTAAAGGCAATAAATAATAAGCCGATTTTCAAATTTAGTAAGTTAATTTTTTCTTAGAAAAAAATATGAAGTACGTTAATCATTTATTATTGTTTCTGCATTTCAGTAGGTACATAGGTTGCTTTCTTATCTGGCGCAAAAAACAAACAACGCAGATAGTCTTCCGACCCGTGAACATGCCACATATAATTGACCATGGGAATAACATTGATGTTCTAGATTCAAACCACAAACTTTTAAGGGTTGGCTTTGTGATTTGTTGATGGTCATGGCAAATGCAAGACAGATCGGATATTGAAGTCTTTTAAATTCAAACGGCAAATCGGTTGGGATCATCGGGATCCTCGGAATGAGGACTTCCTCACCTTCGAATTTTCCTTTCAGTATAGGCGTAAATTGTGCGGTGGTAAGCCAGGCACATCCAAGAAGTTTAAAAAAAGGGGTGTGTGTACTTATGTACATGCGTTAGAAGTTATACTTCTTTGGCGTATAGACAAAAAAATAATTCAAGTGCTGTAGTGATTAACGATAAATATAAAAATTAATCATCAAAATGTGAGCCGTTACGGGTCGCCTCGCAGATGTGAAACATCGACATTATTTTGTAAGAGTAATATGCAGAAAAGAACAGATTGTGATAGGAACTAAATATGTCATTGAAAACATCATTATTCTGTTTCATTGTGGATTTACCAAAAGGACATCGTTTTCGTGTTCATCATCGTTTATGAATTCGTGGATCGAAGGCAGTTTGAATAAACTCTATTACTGGCCTTGGAAAGGTTGCTTAACCTGGCCCCTTGTGGTAGCCCATCCATTTCCAAACCTAGGAAAGGGTTGCTTAACTTGGCCCCCTGTGGTAGCCCATCCATTTCCAAACCTTGGTGAGGGTTGCTTAACCTGGCCCCCTGTGGTAGCCCATCCATTTCCAAATCTTGGCAAGGGTCGCTTAACCTGGCCCCCTGTGGTAGCCCATCCATTTCCAAACCTTGATGAGGGTTGCTTAACCAGGCTCCGTGTGGTAACCCATCCATTTCCAAACCTTGGCAAGGGTTGCTTTACCTGGCCCCTGTGCTAACCCATCCATTTCCAAACCTCGGCAAGAGTTGCTTAACCTGGCCCCCTGTGGTAACCCATCCATTTCCAAACCTTGGCAAGTGTTGCTTAACCTGGCCCCCTGTGGTAGCCCATCCATGTCCAAACCTTAGCAAGGGTTGCTTTACCTGTCCCCGTGTCACCCATCCATTTCCAAACCTCGTCAAAGGTTGCTTAACCTGGGTCCGTGTGGTAACCCATCCATTTCCAAACCTTGGCAAGGGTTGCTTAACCTGTCCCCGTGTGGTAACCCATCCATTTCCAAACCTCGGCAAGGGTTGCTATAATTTCATGCGATCCTAGTAGTTTTATCTCAACGCAGTTGGTTCTATCAAGAACTTTGAATCCACAGATCAAACTGTTGGGATTAATTTCACCGTGAATTCATGCAAGCCTAGTACTTTCGCTTTTATTAGTAAGGATTAACCTATCCTACCTACCTTCTAACCTACCCACCCTACCTACCCTACTTCTCTTACCGGGATGAAAAGTATGTAGATAAGTATCCTATGTCCGTCTCCTGGTTCTAAGCTACGTCCTCACCAATTTTCAGCTAAATCGGTTCAGCCGTTCTTGAGTTATAAGTGGAGTAACTAACACGACTTTCTTTTATATATATAGATAATCCATCCATGCTCCTTCTTTTGCCCTTTATGTTCCGGGGCTGCAGTGTTTCTTACGAACCATTCGCAACCTCTTTTTAAATTTATCAACACAATGCATGTCAAAGCGTATCAGCTCCAATCAAGCAGTACTGACGCGTGAATGTTGAAAGTGTCCTTATACTACTATTTAACTCAACTGATCATCGCAGTTGAACTTGATCTTGTTCCAAAATACTACGGCGTCCAAAATGTATTGCAGTAGAGTATCGAAATACACGATAATTAATTGAAATGCAAAGTTACTACTAATTGTCTAGGTAAGTAAAAATAACTAAACGTATTATGATATAATTTTTCAGTTTCATAAAAATGTCTTGGAGCTATGAAAAATCATACTTAATAATTATTGTTATGGTTCGATTATAACCTGAAAATCTCGCATTTTTTTTAAATATATCTATTCTGAAGCTAGTCCACTATAAAAATCCTTACTAATATTATAAAAACGAAAGTGAGTTTGTTTGTTTGTTACCTCTTCACGCTTTAATGGCTAAACCGATTTCGATGAATTTTGGTACAGAGATAGTTGGGAATCAGGAGACGGACATAGGCTTATTTTTATTTAAAACAAGTGGGATGTGAGGGCGAAAGAGGGAAGCAAAGGGAAAACTTAGCGTTGCTATTACAAATCAATAAGGCGCAAGAGGAACTGTGTTACCCCAAATTTAACGCGGGCGAAGCCGCGGGCGAAAGCTAGAAAGATCATAAAGCAGTTAACTAATAGAATAGAATATATTTATTCAAAGATCAAACAATTGGCACTATGTATAAATACAATTTAAATCCTAGAAATAATGTTGGGATAATACAATTCGATGCCTGTAGGTAGATTAAATTAAACCTGTATCACAGGCGGCATTTTTTAATAATAGTGTTAGTGAATACAATGCATCATTTTCCGATGCTCTTGGCTCCGGGGCGATCAATGTATGGGCGCAGCACAATGTCCTTTGTGCCTATATTTGATGATTTGGACTGATAGTCTCGTCCCAAGCAACAAACTTGCTTATAGCTGTGGCGATCAGTGATTTAGGCGCTGCACAAACGTGGACACTTCGGTGTCTTGTGTCGGATATAAGCTCCCAAATTCTATACAATACAATGATAAAAAGTCTGTGATCAGCAACGCTATAGGTAAACTTTGCCCCTCACTCGGAATTACTCCTGTATCGTGGGTACGTTTACAAACATTTAAACTCACATACACAAACAGCCAGACCCGGAACAGCCATACAAATATTTGTTTCGTGCGAGGATCGAACCCGCGACACGCAGCGTAGCAGTCGATCGCTCAGCCACTTCGCCAACTGTGTCGTCAAAACTCTTAACATTTAACAAGAGATAACAGAATGACGTATGTATTTGTGTGTGCAGGTGACTTGCCTCGACCGCGCAGTAAAGGCGAGTATGTGTTCGTGATCGCGCAGCTGTTGTTCGGCCTGATGCTGTTTGCCACCGTGCTGGGTCATGTCGCCAACATCGTCACCTCTGTTAGCACCGCCAGGAAAGAGTTCCAAGGTAACAGCTTCCATATTTCTTATAGCATTTGAAATAACTAGCAGGTTTCGACGAAGGTTTCTGAGTTGTAATGATTAAAATGTTTTGCCAGAGTATTTAGTTTTGATTCCGCAAATAGATCCAGGCTTGGATACAAGATGCAGCACCGGGCTCCACCCGCCAGCAAACATGCATATGTAAAAGTTGCGATAATTAACAAGCAACATGGAACCAAAAATCAGTAGCCATAAGTTAATTTGTAAAGATAATTAGCATATTCCATTTTAACAATTGTATAATTGCTTTACGTATAAAAACACGCATAATCATGTACTTTCGCCATACAAGGACTAGTTTCCCTAAATAGATGTTCCAATCTGTATCATGATGAAAGCGCTGAATTTTAATGACACAATGCCGATCAAATCGAGGTAAAGGCATTATCAGAAATGTTCAATACAATACAGTAGGTACGTATAATCCGCTTAATATATTTTTTACATATCAGATTTTCATAGTGAATACGTACGTGATTACTTGATTTAATACGAGTATCTAATCTACTTTCGCTTTTGTAGGAAATATTGGAATGTAATTTGCCCAATATATATTTTATTTACCCGTCACTATGCTATTATGGTTCCACTTGGGAATGTTTGTCATAGGTCAGCACAGTTCAAGGTTCCTATTACTGTAGGCTCTATTCATACATATCTCCTTACTCCCACGCTTTTCTCAGCCTAAAGCGATCCTCAGTCCGGATCTGACGCGCGCAATTTAGGTATGTAATATGAAAAACGTTTGAGGTAAGCCGATTACCATATAAGAAGGATTATGCAAAAATAAAACGTTTCTGTATAAATATGTGTTGTAGTCAAGCTTTGCAAAGTTCTCATTTTCTGTGATGCATTAGATGGTTAACACGATATATCATGCGCACGTGTAAAGGTTCAAAGAGCTTGGTCGACATTGTGGGGGCAGGCGGCGGCGAGGCGCGGCGGCACGCGGCACGCGGCACGGCGTGGCGCGGCGTGGCTGTCACATTAGCGTACTAAGCAGGTAGACGTGCTGGCACGCGGCCCCGCGCACCGCTGTGCCGCCGCTACGTGCTCGCTCGACACCCAGCCTCACTCGCTCCTCGACCTTACCTCAAAGTCGACTTCACGGACCAACCGTCTACTCGATATGTTCAGCAAAGTTACAAACGAAAACTCCGAACAAAGTTTCCGACTCATAGTTAATTTATCAAAACGCTGCTCTTTGACATTCGCAAAAAAACTATTTAGAAACGCGTTAAATTAGCACGTACGTAGGTAATCAATTCGTAGAATGGATAAGTCTAGCATTTCAAGCACAGAGAAGCGGCAAAGTGTCAACAACTTTAATTAGCGCTGCAGGTCGGTTGAAAAGACAATGGCGCCGCGACGGCAGAGAGCAGGCTGAATCCGTGACCTTCCTCGGCGGCGCTGCAGCGAAATAGGTCAGCGGCTTGAATGCTATAAATAGCTCGGCGAAAGTCGGGCGCCGCGCCCCATCCCGCCGGGAGAGCGCGTCGCGCGCTCCCGCCCGACATCGATCCGAGCTGCCACCGCGCGCCCCATCGCGCCCCATCGCACCCCATCGCGCCCCATCGCCCAGTGCCCGCCCGAGCTTAACAATTCGACAATAATTGATCTACTCCACGACACTCGCCGATGGTCAAAGCCGCTCTGCAGTATGATGCAGGGTGGCCCAATATCTTCCACTTACGTTTCGCCAATGATATGAAAATCATTTTCAAAATTCAAAGTGAATCTTGTCAAGATGTAGGATGCACAAAATACGCCTATTGTATAATAGTAACGACTAAACAAACTTCTACAAAATTAACTCAATATCATATTACTTAAATGTGTTAGTAATTTAGAGTAAAGTCTCACACTACGTGAATTGTTGAATCTGTTAAGCCAAGCATTTACCCTAAAACACTAGGTAGTATTCTAAACTTAAATAAGTAGCGCGCCGGTCGGTTACCCGTCTAATGAAATACTAGCTTCTTCGTGATATGCTCACACGTCCGCCTACTGGCAATCTTCATGCACACAATATTAAGTTTATCAACTTAGTCGGGGCCCGTAGATACGAGAAATTTCTATCTCTTGGCTCATATTTTAGTTTCTATTATAATTGGACAATTAACTGTAAATTGTTGTAACATTCATCTTTTACTTTAAGAAACATGGGGTTATCAGCTCTTCTACAATTAACTCAGCAGATGTAAGTACAGATCGTCTGACAATCTTTGTTTGTCTTAAGATAAAAAATACATTTGTGAAGACATGATTAGTAAACGTACTACGTCATTCAGTTAATGAGTACGTTCGAATATTGGAGTGGAGTGTTCTCAGAGTTCAATAGGGAGTTAGGAATTGTGGAGCAGGCGGGCGCAATGTAAACAATCGGTGCAGTCGCTCCTACAGTAAGTATCTAGTTTATATTCAAATTGCTGGACGCGGCCTGTCCTCAAATTGTGTACGCAGTCAGCGCTCCCGATCCCGACTAGCTTCGTTTGACTTTCAGACTTTGTATTGTTGCTACGTGTACCGATAATGTTACAATGATATTGTTGTAATCATAATTGCCTGCATAAATCAAGTTTCTTCCGAAACAGTACCTAGCTGTTTTATTAAAATAAGGGTATTTTTTCAAATAATCCCAAATATAAACTACATATTCCAGAAATGTTTCTTATTTAAAACACAGAAACAGAAGCACGGACCATAATTTTCTCATTTCAATTGAGGAAGAGGTTTCGCTAATTTATATAAAGCCTTTGGACGTTCTTTCCAGTTGACATATTTTGCTCGACGAAAACACGGAAACCTCGACAATAATAATGTTTTACTAAATAAACAAGCTTTATTTCCATCGTTTTCCAAAAAGTGCGTTCTAACGTAACTAATGTAGCGTGTCTGGTCGCGCACGTGGCTCATTTCCGTGGTGCGATGCGGCGCGGTGCTGTGCTAGGTTATGTTGCGCTACGCTACGCGGTGCGGCGGTGGCGAGCGGACGGTTTACTCAGCTCCGCACACACTGGCGACCGCACTCCGCCCATCCCCGTACCGTGTTTGAGCAAGATTAAATTACTTCAAATGTCGGCTCACTAATAACACCGCGTACACCGGTATACTGCACGGCAAAGGGTGCGCTGTTGACTTGTTTTTGTGGCGTAATGTTTATTTTTGACGCTACTTAGCAAACAATCAGCCCTTTGTATCTGGGTTCAGGTTGGTGCGTGTGATCTCAGTTTAAAATTCCTGCCGCAAAAAGAGCTGTGTGTAGTCGAAGTACCGCAAACAGAAGATGATAAAAACGAACTGAAATGAGATAAATGTAATAACGTTTACGAGATTACTTACGAGTTTAATCAATTAAGTTAGTTCCTATTAAAACAGATACGACATAGTTAAATTTAAAGTTTTCTTGCTCGAAAATGGTATATGCGATTTTGTTAGAAGCCTGTATTTTTTTAGCCAGTGGGCAAAGATTTCTCTCTTATCCTGTCTCCCTTTTTCAGAACAGATTTCTTGCTCTATTTTATATATTGTTAACTTAGGCAACTGTGTTCAGTGTTAACCAGTCATGCACAGTTGGAAAACATTAATTCGCGTTTAAATATTAAAATAATTGTATATCGTGGGCGCCCAGGAGCGTTTGCTGCTTTTGAACAACGTTCTAGCCATTAATAATTAATGTACGATGCAGTAATCAGTCTCGCGGAATATAAGGAAGGACTTATGGTGAGAAAATTGGTTTAAAAAAAAATGATAAATTCCAACCTAATAGTAAGGGGTAAATACCATGCTTCAATTTCAACCAATTAATAGTACCTTTGTACTCAAATTTTCTTGCTGGTTTTGTTACCGTGTGTGTACATAAACTGTAAAATAAATAAATAGGTACATTAAAAAATACATATTTTTCCGTAATGTGACCTACTCTATTCACAAATGACCAAAAATAATCCACATACATTGAAATTGGCAGAACATCCGTTACGTTACACAAAAGGAAAACCCGATTAACTGGCTGTTGCAATATTTGCGGAATGGCCCACAATAAATTAGGATATGAGAGTCATGCCAAAACTTATAAGATGTTGTTATTTTTTTTCCGGAATGAGCGATACAATAATACAGAGATAAAAGAATGTGTAGAAAGCTTTCAGTACTGGTTTTATGAGTAACTGGCAACCTGCAGCGCACTGCACTTTATCAGAATGCTCGGCGTGCTCAAGCTATTGAATGAAGTTGAGCTCTGCGCACCTCGCTCCGATACGCTTAGGTTACGTGACAAAACCTATACTAAAGTTAGGTGTAAAACTTATCACAAAGTTTGAAAACACGTTGAATACTAAAATGTAATATCGTAATAGTTCAAGCGCTCGATTTTCTAATACGTGGCGATTAGTGCTAACTTATTCCGAACACTTAGAGCCACTTGTTACTGAAGCCAGTGATTAGGTGCAGCTCTTTGTTCTCGCTCACCTTTATGCCCGGCTTTACTTCTTTGTAATGAGTTTTCGACTGTATTCATTTTGTTATATTAGTTCATGTGTATGGTCCAATTTAACTACGTTGCTGGTTGCAGTAAAACCACAGCCTTTGTGCATATTGACTAGAATAGGGCGCTTTGAGAACAAATATTTTACATTCGCAGACGGAATACAAAACCGCACGCTCTGTATCAGTGTAAATTAGGTTTCATTTGAGCTCGGTGTAGCATGTATGATTTAGTTTAAAGAGTCTAACTGACTGAGTATATTGTTAAAGCGCTATTTTAACACTTTGTATTTCTTTTGAACTTTTTCTTAGCATAACATATGTCAAAGAAACTTTTGCGTGTAGAATATACAGAAGAAAGTTGCGTCACGGACGACAAACCCCTTTTTTACCCGGGTTGTATAGGTGCTCCTCGGGGACACGGAATGAAATATATCGCTTTACCGCACAATCACGTCTCACCAAATCGATATCCATTAAAATTGTAATGTCATGTATATTGGGAATGTAAACTAGGGTAACATATCGCCCGGTGTTATATAACATACATAAACTCGTATGTAGGTATAGTTAATGCCCACATTACACGTCGTTATTGTGTGTTTGTTCTGAACTAAGCCTGTTATCTCGGGGCAGACATGGCAGCCGGGTTAAACGGTTTTAGTAAACTTGAGATTGCAATTATTTCTTGCTAACATTAAGTTAGTACTTGACATACTAGGCGCGCCACTTAGCTTAACTAACCCTAGTTCCCGGACGGCGACAGGTGAGATTAAGTGCGATCTACGAAACAGTATAAATTCATTTTGTCGCTGCGAAACTTTGTGACAAGTTGATGAAATTAACATTATCTTTTTGAAATTGAAATTTTGTTTGGAAGTCTCTAGCCTCTACTTGAGTAATCTCTTCTTAATATCACGGAAGCGGGTCTTTGCTACTTAAGTGTTCGGCCTTTTGATGCACTTTGGACATTTATGCTAGGCCAATTTATACCTTAATGTTATCGTTATGAGAGTATAAAGCTTGTACGTTCTTTCTAATATATAAAATTCTCGTGTCACAGTTTTCGTTCCCATACTCCTACGAAACGGCTGGACCGATTTAAACGAAATTTTGTGTACATATCGGGTAGGTCTGAGAATCGGCCAGCATCTATTTTTCATAGCCCTAAGTGGGCAGCGAGTGAAACCGCTGGGCACAGCTAGTCTCATATAAATATTAACAACTAGCTGTGCTCATATGCTCGCTGTTCAGGTCCTATGTGTTGTAGTGCAATGATATATAGGCTATGTTACATCCTGATATATAGCTTTCTATTTACAAAAACATGGTTAAAATTGGTCCAGTGATTTCGGAACCAATTGAGTATAATCATCAAACAAAATAAAAACCTCTTTATAATACAAATATAGATAGAGTATAATATTTTTTGTTGTTGTTGAAATGGGAGATTAAAATCCTTCTGAAAATAGATTGTCTTTTCGTAGTGTAACAGTAAATTGTATTGTTATAGCAAAACTCGACGGCGTGAAGACGTACATGCGCATGCGGCGGGTACCCACGCACTTGCAGGTGAAGGTAATCAAGTGGTTTGACTACCTGTGGCTGACGCAGAAATGTTCCGATGAAGAAAAGGCGGTCTCCTGCCTGCCCGACAAGCTAAAGGCTGAAATAGCCATCAATGTTCATCTAGATACATTGAAGAGGTAAGTGATTGGCGGTTGCGTAAGTATACATTTTAGTTTTACTTGTCTAGGCAGCTTTGACCTATTATTTTACTAGCATTCTCCCGCGACTTCGTCCGCGTGAAATAGTTACATTGGGCTAACGCTAACTTTAACCCGCGTGATGATCGAAAAAAATATCTTTTTCTCCGATTTTCTTCCCTCTTTGTCCCATTTAACTCACGTTTTTTATCGTCGTTTTTAGGGTCCACATATCTATGTAAGTACCAAAATTCATCAAAATCGGTTGGGCCATTTAGGCGTGAAGATGTAACAACCAAACGAACATACAAACTAGCAAACAAACTCACTTTCGCTTTTATAATATTAAGTAAAGATTAAATTTAACTGTGATGGCATTTTACCATAATAGTAGTAGAGTGGACTTTCGTACTTACGAGGATATGTATTACAAACGTAGGAACCGAAAAATACCAGGCAAGATCTAACAGTAAAAGTGGAAGTTCTTCAAATAAAATTTGAAAATTCATACTAAACATATTTCTACACAAAAGTAGACATCAACATTTTTATTCTAAACGGGACAGTTAGCCTTACTTTTATTTTAGCTCAAATTATTTATTAGCGTTAAGGAGCATACTTTTAGACTCAATTTCGTTTGTAAGAAAAAAAAAAACGATTAATATTTCTTAGTGATATTCCACGATTTATTGAAATAAACAAATAACTGAATGTTGTGCATCAGATGTATTTCAAATATCTTCATACTGGGTTCAAACTTAATATACTTTGATCTCTGGAATTCGACAATCCTAAAGAGATAATTTAGAGAACCTCTCTGATGGATATTACAAAAGTTGATTTCGTTCGAGACAACGACAAAGGATTGTCGGAACTAAACTTGAGGATAATGAACTTGTCACTATCCAGCAAATTAGTTAGGGCGCCCAAATGTCATAGCCTTTAATTTAATTTGCGTTTAGTTTGAGTTGGGGTTCAAGCAATTAAATTTTATTAAGTTCCATTTCATCTGTTAATGGTGATTCTTAATTCAATTAGCAAGTTGTGCAATCCTTTCAACGGTCGATTCCATGTGGATAGTTGTAATAGTAGGTACCCATCTCATCAACATTATTTCTTTGTAGCAGTTTGAGCTTAATACCCCGTGTTGTATAATTAAAAAGAGAAACGTACGCTTTTTACGTCCATGAATTATGCATAAGTTTTCGTTTATACGATCCATTTTTTGTTTCCGTGCTTTCTACCTGTTTTTCAGTTTATAAACTTATTTATCTGTATACGTAGTTTAGAGCACTTGTACCTGTCATGTTTACTGTGTCACCTATATTAACAACTCTCGTCTCAGTTTACTTAAATCTTTACTATCCTTACTAATATTATAAAAGCGAAAATGAGTTTGTTTGTTACATCTGTACGCCTAAATGGCTAAACCGATTTTGATGAATTTTGGTACAGAGATAGTTGGGACCCTGGAGACGGACATAGGCTATAATTATTTTTTTAAAAGTGGGAAATGAGGGAGAAAGAGGGAAGAAAAAGGAAAACTTGCTATTAAAATAAATAAGGTGCAAGGGCAAAAACTATGGGTAGCAGCTACCTCCAAATCAGGAAAAGGGAACTGTGCTACCCCGAATGTAACACGAGCGAAGTCGCGGGCAGAAGCTTGTATATTTATAAATACAAACTTATCAATCAAAAACCATTAAACTTTGCGATCGTTACGAGAAAAGTTAAAATTAGCACCTTTTCGTAATCACAGGGTGGAAATCTTTCAAAACACCGAGGCAGGCTTTTTGTGTGAGTTGGTTCTACGGCTTCGACCAGTTCTATTCTCGCCAGGCGACTACATTTGTAGAAAAGGTACGCTTTGATTTTCTTGAGCTTCGAATACTTAAAATTTTACCTCCCCAAGGAGGAAACAAAATAAAACGAAAACATTTCCGGGTATGCTGTTAAAAATTGATATATTTTCCCTAGGCGAAGTCGGGAAGGAAATGTACATAGTGAACCGAGGGAAACTCCAGGTGGTCGGCGACAACGGGAAGACCGTGCTCGCAACACTCAAGGCTGGTTCTTATTTTGGCGAAATTTCCATTCTGAACATGGGCACGGCAGGTAAACAACTTGGTAAATATCGCCAGGGCCCGAGACGCCACGCCATTATTACACTACTCTGTATTCTTGAAAAGTTTTGAAAAGCAAACGTTTCGAGGAGACGCTGCACTCAGGCCGAGGGAGCGGCCGCGACGCTACCAACAGGTTCTGGGACATCATTGTGACGACTGTTACCGCTGTCGGCTGCGCCTACTCACACATTCATGCCACTCACGTCACTTGACGCCTGCCACGCAATGACGCACCCGACTAGCGCTAACTAGTTCGTGCCAATTGTATTAGGGAATGCTTTAAAATTTAAATTAATTTACAATTACGCATTTTAGATATGATTTCAGTTTTTTTATATGCTCTTAAAATATTCCTTTTCATATTGATACATACTTCAAAAGAAGAGATATTGTTGTGTGGTAAGCTTAACTACTTTTATTTGTTTCGAATCGGACTTCAATGGCTTCATCTTAGATCCTCATCAAGGATTTGTAGCGTCTTGTGTCATGTGGTTTATTTGCATCTTAGTAACATCTCCTTTGGTTGTATTGAAGGCAGTGTCCCCGATCGCTTTTGCATCCTCCCTGATTACCTCATATATTTGGCGTGACTTCTTGGTGCATGATCCCCCAATATTTTAAGTGTCACCCGCGTAAGATCTTATATCCATACTATCGGTTTTCTAAATATTTTTTTCCTAACTTCGACATCCTCTGCAATCTGACTTGTAGAACTGCTTAGTTCTTTTACGGATTTCATATTTCTACTGATTTTATTAATATTTAGCATTCGTATGTAAGAGTTTTTGTATTTTAAAGCTTTGTCTTGGTAATGGAGCATTATAAGAACCCTAGAGAAATGGCTTCTTATATTTTTTTACGGTCAGCTATTATTTTACAAATTGTGAACGCGTTGTGACTCCGGATCCGTTTACCTACCCTTCGTGTTGTCTAAATTTCAAGGTAGTTTTCAATCTTTTTTAAACAAGCTTTTCTTTTTATTCCTTGAACCTGTGACTGAACTTCTCTTGTCATGTTTCCCCTGCCACCAATGTCGGTTGTCCTGGTCTGGTGTTTCTTATGACCTGTTCTGTCTATGTGTGTTACGTGTGGAATGAGGGATCAGAACAGCTCATAAGGGGGGGACCGGACGCCGGTTGGCATGGAGTGTGTGGATGACACGTCGACAGGCAACCGCCGGACAGCATCGGTGCGATCTGTGGGTTACTCGGACCTGTTCGTGCTCAGCAAGAAGGACATGTGGGACGTGCTCAAGGAGTATCCTGCCGCCAGGGTCCGCCTAGAGGCGATCGCCGTCAAGAGACTCGAAAAATATAAGAAGGCGCCGCTAGAAAAAGGTAACGTTTGGCTAGTATATTATTTCGCATAAAAAATGTCTGTTTGATGAAACTGAACATTTTCCGCATCAATTGTTGTTTCTTAAATCATTCTTTTACGCTGTTTCGCATATTGTGAATTATTGCTTCCTGTAACATCCCTTTTCTTTTAATATTAGACATTGACTGAGTTCACGTTTGTGTTAGGAATCTCTATTTTACTGTTTTATAAGTTGATGGAACTAAACGATTGATTGTCTTATAGTGGCCATGGGCCGTTGTCAGTCGACGCCCGGGCTGGTGGAGACGAGCGGCCGAGTGCCCATCGAGGATATGAACCTGCCGCCGGCGCCCTTACTACCGCCCCCACACCCTTCACACCCGCCTTCCTACCGGGACCAGCTTTATAGGTACTGTGATCTAAATGATATAGTTATACACTGTAAAAATTCTAAAAAAGTACTATCTGAATTCGGTCCACAATAAAGTAAAGGTGGTCTGATGTTGAACCCTTGCGGTGTTCCTGTGAATACTGTTTAGATTTGGGGTTTAAATTCACTAATTAAGGTTTGCTAGAAATTACATCAGAGTTATGCCGACAACGCAGTTACAGAGACTCACACCTGATTGTAACAACTTCATAGTGGCGGAAACTGTATCAACAATATCGAATGGTTGAGTACACTCGTCTAACTGAAATCTACTACTTAGCAATTAAAGATAACTCTATTAACGATTTTTTATATTAATGCAACTGCTTTTAATTTTTATGTCCATATCGCAGTTCGTCAGTAAGCCCCCTACGAGTAGCATCGCCGGTCGCGTCGTGCGCGTCGAGCGCGCGCAGCAGCGGTGCGGGCGGCGGCAGCGTAGCCACCGCACCGCGCGTCATGCTCGACTCGCACGATGCGCTCGAGTGCGAGATCAAACGCCTGCGTGAGCGGCTGTATACCGTCGAGACGGAGAACGCCGCCATGTCTGCTAAATTAAGCCAGCAGCAGTGGGAGGTAGATCAGAGGTAAGTGCTGAAAGCTATTGAGTGAGTTAATAATAGTCAGGACTATCAACTAACTTTAATGTTATGTGTGTCTAGACTGCAAGAGATTGAGATGCAGATCTGCGGCGGCAGCTCGGTGAGCTCCTTGGAGGAGAACGAGCGGAACCGCGAAAGCATTATTTAACAGCGCGCCTCGCCCGAGCGAGCGCGCCTGCTGCCCGTGCAGACATTGCATCTCGCCGCCGTCTACTGAACAACTGACCAATGTATATCCCCACCCTCTACCCCCGACCCAACCCCCACCCCACCCGCCTCCTCTTGTGACCTTGTGAACTTCGAAAGTACGATGAATTAGTGTTTTTATGAATAAATATTATTATGGAATATTTAAATACGAATTAACTTTATCAAATTTATATATACGTAGTATATACGACTCGCTGATATTTGACGAGTGTCGTGGAGTGAGATTTTGCTGAGACAATATTTAAAAATATCGTTTAGGTTTAGAGGTGTAAGAGTGCGTGAAGTGCGTGCGCGCGGTTTGTACCGTTTCGTTGTGTTGCTGCGTCGTGCGCCTGCGGGCGAGCGAATACTTCTGTTCCTTCTCTAGTGACCGTCGTAAGCTCTGTCATGTATCGACTGTGTCTGTATGAACTAACCAATGAGTTTCTCTTATGATTCATGTTTAATATCGTGATTCTGTCTGTTTCCACAAATCATATTTAGTAATGCCGAAATGTTTTCCTTGTAGAGTTCGAAAGTTTGTGTACAATGTTATTGTGTATCGTATAATCAATAACTGATACTGTGTGCCAAGTAAGGCCAAAGTGAATGTGCTATGGGTAAGATTTTTGTGTTAACTCATAAATAGAAAATGTAATGGATGGTTTCTTATCCATTAAATTTGAGCTTTAATTATTATAAAAAAATCCTGGAAGACTTAATCATTGACCCATTTTAAGTGTTATGTTTCAATTAACCTGATCTTTGATATATCGTAACAGTTTAGGGAATAGTTCATTCGTCACTAAATTTGGTATAATCTATGTATATTCGCGGAATAATATTATTACATTCTGAAGCAGTTTTGTCAGTTTTAAGAACATAAAACGACCATAGTATGTTGTAATTTGTTATATAAAATGGATTTAATACCTATGAATTAAGAGAAGTAGCTATTACTGATAATTACATCAGTTTTGGTAATGTAAGATCAATACTGCCAAATAAGATTTAAGTAGATACAAAGTTTTAATGTAATGATATTGAAAATCGACTAACAATGTTTTGTACTTGTATTCTTTCTAATTACAATATTGGGTTATGACGTCGTTATGTAACATCGATGTGTGTACATACATGAGTTTTATTGTTCAAGCTTTTACAATAATTATGTAAGTCAGTCATTACTTTGGATATTTGTTTCGAGATAGACCAGTACACAATATAAAATGGTACCAAAATATGGGACAAACTAACTTAATTCAGCTATAAGTAAATTGTAAATACTTATTCTAATATCTATGGTACGTGTTTGTAAGCTGTTTTCATTGATAACCGTTGGTTTTGGAAGCAAGAGTTACCCGATGTGTATTGTTGAAGGTAAGGAGCGTGGCGTTGTTGTAGGCTCTCTGTTTGTGTTCACAGTACACACGCACGTGCTCGCGCTCGTGCTCGCGCTCGTGCTCGTGCCCGTCTCGTGCTCGCACGTTCATCTAACACGCTGTAGGGTGAACTGCTGCTCATCTTGTCAGGTTCAGTTCATGCGTCGATCACTTATTAGTTAGTTCGAATTGTACTGTTTATTTCCTAAACGCCCGAAGAATATAATAGATAGGCGATAAAAAAATTAAACTGTAAATAAAATATTTATTTATTGTTATTATATTCCATAAATTTTTCTTCTAACATATTTCTCGATTATAAAATGGTAAGAGAGATGCATTATGCAATTGAATACTTATATTTAACGAAAAACGAAAGTGCTTTTTATCATAATAACTAGTTGGTTTGTTGGTGTCCAGTGTGACATGGCGGCGGGCGACACCGCTCGCTCGCGATAACAGCTCGAACCGTTTCCTTTTGTAATATCATTATAAGTGCTAATTCTTTACCTTTACACGAAGCAGAGATGTTCTTATGCGGAGACCGTATTATTTGGATGGAAATCGAAACGCGGTTCAGTAGTTTTGCAATAACCAGGCTTGTGCATCTTAAATTGGAAATTCAATTATGTATCGCAAATGATTCATTTTATTGTTAATAAAAAGATTATGATAATACGATTCGTGCTTTTTATTTCTCACAAACCTGAATACACTTTAGGATACCCGCATCCAACCACGGCGTAAGGAGAAAAGTCATTCACACGAGTGTTTATAGGTAAGGTAAAGATTTGTATTAAATAAAAAAGCGTACGCTCCGAAAGCTGAAACATATCGTAAAGAATACAGGAGAAGAAAAAGGAAAAATATACAAAACGAAACGTGGGAGGCAAATGAAAAAAGGACGGAGGGAAAAAAGATTAACATATCACGATTAAATAGGGTTATAGGAACTGACACTCGCAGAAAGGAAAGTGGGAGATATTTCAAAACTTTGAATAAAGATCTATTGCATTTGAATAGGTAAGAATATTTTAGTGTTATCCTCACAGCGGCTGGTTATGTACCCGCTTTGTCTGTCTAACAAAGAGTATGCATAGATGATGTTATGTATGTAGGTAGGTATGTGTTTGAATAAAAATCTGGAATATCCGCGACCTTTGAGCCAACGAACAGATAACGGTGGTGATCTGAATTTTGACCAATGGAGTGTAGCGACTGGTAAGTATTGCTCATATATACAAAGGCTGCATTTAAGAAATTCAGACCTTAATTTACTGATTCTGTGCTGCACGTGTTGCGAATGAAGTGCATGTTACTTTTTTTGGGGTGGGAAATCAGCAATTAATATTTTCAATTTCTTGGGGAGTGTCAGACTTGCACTGACTAAAACCCACCCATGTTCCTTCTATTGCCCTTTACGTTCCGGGGCCACGGTATCTCTTTCGAACAGCCCGCAACCCCGGTAGGAGTGCATGTTACTTAAATACACTTTCTATGCAAGTATTTTTCTTATACTGTATTAACTGAAACAAATGAATGAATGATTTGATAACTGTAATACTTTTACATATAGGTATGATATAGGTATGGTCTCGAGATAATCGCTTAGGATTTGAAAAGTGTATTCTTTTTCGGACCACGAGTGTGCACGTTATATTTCTTTTTTGGCAAAGGTCTTGATATAAAGCAACTCGACTTTCGAAAACCATCTAAAATATCCCTTCAAACAAAACAAAGCAAACGCATTTCTTGCTAATAAACATTTCAACGTCGATCTAAAGACAGCGCAAGAGTTATTGTATCATCAGAATTAAATATTGATACAGCTTTCGCAAGCATTCCCTCTGTAGATGAGAGATCTAAATATGAATGTACATATATATCTACGGACGGGATGCTATTCAATAGGAAGAAACACTCTTGAGAGGGTGCCTACTTGTGAGGTTACCAGGATTCCCACTCTCTCTTAATATTTTATTTTGCTCTAACGCGCAATCCACTGCGTTGGTCCTGTATCTGGGCGTTTCGCGTTTGCTCCTGTATTTTTATTTACCTACCCCTGTATAAGACGAGACTGAATAGCTTTTTGTTAAAAACTCGGAAAGTTTTCATGTTGTTGTTTTATTAGCTGTCAACTGTTTTAACGTGAGAATAAGTATTTTTTAAAGGGAATAAAAAGGTTTCTACTATAACGGCTTTCTCGAGGAGTGTTTTCTCTCTGCTTTTCAGTGCCCAATGCTGGATTCTTAAAAAAAAAACGCTAACTAGAAGTATGGCAAAAGAAACGGATGTCACTATTACACCCGCTGAACATGTGGTCCTGCGTTCGATTCACGGTCGAGCAAAGTGTTATTGGGTTTTTTCTTTAGGAATTTAGGCTGATGGTTATATATTTGCCCCCTATCACATGGCTTATAAGGCAAGAGATGTGGGAAGAGTTGGAGAAACAGGCCGTACTCTGGACACCGGCCTCAGGTAGACCAGACTACCGCCTGTCATTTTAAGGGACAATTCTTTTAAGACTGCCATTTATTGGAACGAAGTTCCTTATCGCGCGTTGTGAAAGGGGGTTAGACGGATAAAATGAAGACCAAAAGTTGTAACGACACTTTTTGTTATAGTTGTAAGCCGTGCGGCGTGTGCGTCTTTCTCTGTCTGTCTGTTTTTCTCATAGAAAGCAAGCCAGTTATTTTCGGTTCGTCTTTTTATTTCGCATTGAACAGTGTGGTGTCGCGATGATTATTTTTGTTGAGTTTTACAGGTTTTTTTGTACATATTAAATAATATCTTTGTTCTATCCGGGTGTCCCTTGACCCCTCTCAAGATTTTTTTTAGAAACGTTCAATAAATACTATATACCCTGAAGAATCCTTTGGTCAATCTTGGTAATAAAACCCGCTTGAATAAAGTATTAGAATTCATATTCCAATAGATCAACATAAACTGAAGCGTTTTCATTTTGAATCATAGAACTGCATATGATAATATGTTGATCGCCAATATTTGTGTTTCATCGAATTTTCTAGAGATCTCATATTCTTTAAGCGTCAACATAAACAAAGGATAGTGCGAACCACCCCACTGTATGAAGACTTCGATACTGTATATACATATTACATATTTAGAAAAGACACTTGGTACCTATTGACGACACGGTTGGCGCAGTGGCTGAGCGATCGACTTCTACGCAGCGTGTCACGGGTTCACATCACACGGAACAAATATTAATTGTATGGCCTACAGCTAGTTGTTCTGGGTCTGGCTGTTTGTGTATGTGAGTTTAAATGTTTATAAACGCACCCACGATACAGGAGAAATTCCTAGTTGGGGGAAACGTTTAAAAAAATTTTGTTATGTGCTTCTAAAATCTGCACAGCACACTGGTATGACCGTGTATGAAAGATTAAAAGTTTTGTGAAATAAAATACCGGTCAAGTGCGAATCGACCCGCACACCTACGGTTCCGTACAAGCTTGTAGGTAAATTAATGAAAGTACCGAGCATTGTTTTAACGAAAAGATAAATTGTGTTGAGGGACAAATTTACCTAACTTTGTTGGAAAACTGTTGTCCCCCTCCCCATACATCGACAGAGATGGCTGTTAGTTTAGAGATGGCTGTTAGTTTACTAACTGCAACTAAGTTTGTGTTCACATTATTATTCTTGCCGAATTTCATTATTCTAGGTAAACGAGAGGTACCCTATTCGATTTTGTATACTATTTATATACTTCTATAGTTTCCCTTTACGAATGTATGGAAAATGCGACAAGACCTTATAATAATAGGACCCAAGTGGGAACCCTGCGGCACTCCAGAAGTTATTTTTTGTTTCAGTTTTTGATTTATATCCATTGGCTACCACATAAAATATATTATCTTAAGTAGGAGTGGAACCATTTAAGAAGAACCAGCACAACCGTACGCAGCAAGCTTTTGATTGATTTGACTTAGTTTAGCATTTCATTTCCACTTAGTATATAGAATATTCTTTATAATGTACACCATAGAAATTACAAAAATACATTATACAACTTATTAATAGGGTGACACAATGGGCGGTCTTATCGTTGGAAACGATTACAAGACTTACGACATCTTTACACCTCTACGAGTTCCTGAGAAAATGAGTCTCGACGGACAGACAGACAGGCGGGCAACGGAGTGGTCTGATATGGTTTTTTTTTTGTTTTGAGGTATGGCAACCCTAAAAATATATAAAAAAAATAAAATTTGTGAGTCTGAACCTAGCGGCTGACCGAAGCAACTTATCCGATTTCCAAAAGTCTATTACTGATTTTTAGGGGCAGAAGTTGGTTAATCAGTATTTTCATACAAAACTTCTACTAAAGCAGGAAAACATATATTTTCCTTTCATTAGCAGGATATCTTTATACATATAACCAATTGGAATGAGTAGGTGTGAACACTTTATGAGAACACGAGATCCAATTAATTACACTAATCAATTTACATATAGGTACTACAGTTCCCCACGCCACTTCTACTTAATCTTGTAAGTGGGGCAGCAAACAACAACTAATTAGGTGTAACTCCACAAGTGCGAGTACAAGTCTTAAGTGGCAACCATTCGCTACCGACCACCGACCGACGCGCGACGCCGACGTTCAAAGCCGCCGCGCCATTTACAAAATGCCTCGATTCCATTGCTGCATAGACATACCTACCCACTTTATAACACTAGTGCCGTAAATACAACAGCCAAAATATTGTTGAAAACATTTCGGAGGCATATTAATGAGTAAATTCCGGCCGAGTCTTACTCTTAATTGGTGATTCCGTACCTCGTACAGGAATATATGTCACATGAAGCTTTCTTAATCCTCGCTCGGCTGTTAAGGAATATCATTCGTCTGCATTCCTTCCACTCGGGTGCGCTTAAATCTGTACCGCAGAGCCTGCACTGTGCTGACACCCGCGCCATATATTTAAGGATATTTGCAGCACTTGGCTCTTTGCACAATTATAGCGCTCATTTAAAATGCGAAATTTTTAAAAAGGTAAAATGTTTTAGCCAACAAATCGTAGGCTACGCCGCGGCGGAGATATTATTCCTTGTTTTTTCTAGGATGAAATAAAACCTCAAGAGATTTTAACATAGCTTGTATTGGAAACCCTCATAGCGGAGTTTAGCGATAAAGTGTTGAAAACATGTAATGAGAAAGGGTAAGCCGCTTTAAGCTGACGTTACTAAAATAACCTAAACAATATTACGTAACCCGCGTAAATCACGCTCACAAACGTGTTAATTTTAGATTAAAACATGAGCTGCTACTTTATTCATAACAA
Organism: Ochropleura leucogaster; assembly: GCA_958449745.1. Taxonomy (NCBI): domain Eukaryota; kingdom Metazoa; phylum Arthropoda; class Insecta; order Lepidoptera; family Noctuidae; genus Ochropleura; species Ochropleura leucogaster. The sequence goes on along the minus strand of OY288203.1, from coordinate 11,010,451 downwards.
AAAAACAAATTGCTTTAGGGAAATGTTCAGACACCGAGTCACCGCACCGCGACCGCCCGCCAAGATATTCTTTCAAACAACTCTTATTTTTCTTCCCTTTGTGTGGGCTTACTTTTCTGAATTTTATACCGTCTAAATCTAATTCAAAACTCGTTTCGGAATCCATCAATATTATACGATGGATAATAAAAACTCAGTCCTTAACAGGCGACGTGGGTCAAGCCTCTAAGGAGCAGCATCCACAATTTCACACGATGTTAATACTCACCTATTGAACGTGATTACTACCCAATCTTGTTTGTTTCTTTACTCGTGCTAACACAACCAACACGCGCGGTTAGCTACCCGCAATAAAAACAAAAGAAATAAGACCTACCGGTTCGACTATCGTGAATTTTCTTTACGATAAGAGGTACCCACTCTTTTGAATTCAAAAGAATTATGCAAACATTTTTCATAACGAATTGCGAAAATTATTCTCAGGCAGATTAATTTTGCATAAATAAAGGCTTTAATTAATGTAGTGTAATAAATAAACAAGAATGATTGAATGCCGTATCGTTGAGAATAAATAATCCTTTCAATTAATTCAGCGATGAACGACTTCTGAATGACGAGAGCTTTCCATTATAACATACATGCCATATGTAAATCTCTGAAGTGCCTACCTACTAGTGCGCCAATATAACTAAAAGTAAAGTTGCTACCGTCTACGAAAAGGCATCGGTTTTGATAGAATTGTATCCTGGTTTCATTTGAACGAATCTCTGTGAGAAGCTTTACCGAGATCAATCTTTTTCAAATTCAATCACAACAGCGGCAATAGTGAATCGCTAACATGAAATAAATAAATCAATTTGCGTCGTGCTGATGGAGCGGTTGTTTTCGAAAATAATTTGCATTTGTTTTGAATTAATTTCCTTAATGCCGCAATTAAATTGGCAGTGTTCAGGCAGTACGTACTGTTTCCCTAGCGGAAGCGGTGTAATCACTGTGCTGGTGGTTTTATTTCTCGTGCCGCCATTGAAAATCCATTAAAATTTTAATTCACCCAGTGGTGGGGAGAAAGAGCGAAAATGTCGTAATAAAGCAGTTAAAAGTCCTTGCTCAAACAAAATTACTTGAAGCTACACTCGGTTGGCTAGAACTAATGCTTCTGTAAATATTGATTGTTTGTTCTGCGAATTATATGTAGCCGAGTATGTTGCCAACTCTACATTTTCGGGGATACTGAGGGCCGTGTAATAGGGAAAAACATGTACAACTTTCATGTTTAATTTGTGAGTCGGTTTTTCTCCGGTACGTAATTTAGGACCTGTATTAATAAAACACTCTCGTGTTAGAGTTCCCTTTTAAATTGAATACCTCTTGATATGTTGATAAGATTAAAACACGTATGGGTAAAATTATGAATGTATGTATTTTAATTATGACACATGAGTGACCTCTTATGATAACGTCTTTGAAAGCAGTTTATGGCTAAATATCATCATTAAACACACGACACGACTGTTAAGGTGTCAACCTAATTAAAACAAAACGTTTTAAACTACACCCTTTAAATTAACTCTGCTAATTATATAATTGCGACTAGCTTAATGCACGTAATAAGGGTAGCGGTGTTTTCGATTGGGAACGAGTAAGCCTTTATACCATAAATCGATGCGTTCTCAATAATACTCGACAGGAGCGTAATCGAGTCGAGTACGTTGTGTTCTCATTTGATGATTTTACGAGTTAGTATTAATCGTTTTTACGACAGAAAGCTGTAAAGAGCACGATTTGTTTTGAATTTCAATTTCCTACGATGAAGTTTCAAGATTTTTCTTGATGTTTTTCAGGGTTCTGTAGAGAAAATCGGAAATATTTAATGTTCTCCTTTTCTCCGTCTGATTCAGAAATTGTTACCAATAATCTTCCTATTACTATTAACCTGCTACGCCATCGGAAAAAATACATGTTTTTGACGCGAAAAGCTTTTATTTCTTTCTGACTTTGAGATTTATGAAGTTGATAAGTGTATAATGATTACGTAGCAGTAACTCGATAAACATATCACTAATAAAAGGCTGACAGCAGATTAAATAGCGTAGGTACTACCGAGTTCTCTGACGGTCGACCCCCCTTATGCCTTGAGTTATAAGATTAAAAAAAAAATGGACCAACAGTGAGCGCAGCAGTACCTTACAATTTTCAATTAAGTAGAAACAATCTTTAACAATGTCCAGCTACAAACAGTCCGTTTTATTTTAAATATGCTGATGCTTTGACTACGAAGGCATATTGCCATATCTTTCATTTCAAACTTGCTCAGCATTTTTAGTACCACAGAGTTCTATTTATCTAAAACACACTTTTCGTAGTTTTGCTATACACAAAGAACACTTTGTACATACATTTTAATTATCGTGTTGATAACTCACAAACTGTTTCAAAGGGCATAGATTTTTTATAACAAAAAGTCCGACCTTTGTGCACGCGCTTTGTTTTCAGATATTTTGTTAGGTAAATAACAGTTGAAATATGTTGCATCTGTAAGGCTTGGAAGACACGTGCGACATAGTTATACAACATGTGTATTCCCAGTGGGGACAAGCAGGCAACACCCCACGTGTTAAGACCCTTACAATAGGGAAGTACTCCTTTTGACACTTTCACATTCATGGATCTTTCCATACATGTGCGTGTGCGGGATACAAGTAGATACTCGAACCTGACCTTTTTGAAGGACATCACTAGTAAGGTCAGCGTAGGTACGTAATACCGTCTATTCTGAGCACTGTACTACTTTGTGGCATATTTTTAGTTCCGAGAGCCTAGCCTATCAAAATAAGCGAACTTGTAAAAAGAACAATTTTCAACAAGCCTTTGAAAAGGTTTTTTTTCATTAAATACTTAGAATTTTATTAAACTTGCTAGAGAAGGAGAATTTAGTTGCAATTTTCTTGAAAATACTTTTTAAAGATACCTTTTTCAAAAGTATTGTTTGCTAGAAAATTGCACATTGAAGTAGAAATACCTTAAAACGTTTTTTACTTTAACAGATCTTGATTTATCCGTATCCGGCTTTGACGTTTGTGGGGCAATTTGAGTACTGTATGCGATCTATACAATTGCGTTTTCTTTGGTATTGTTCGTCGTGTCGTTGAGCTCCTTGAGTTATGAGTCGAGCTACACGATAACTGACAAATGCTTGCTCTGGCCGTAGGTCCACTCAAATCTGTGTTGTACTTTTTAAAAAACACCATCTCAAACACTTGTCTGTAAAGTCTTCAAGTCTTCGTAAGTTGACCAAGATTGTGTCAGAACCTTAAAGACTCTGAGTTGATTTCTACTCGAAGTAGTTGGGTTAAAAAAATCCGGTCGTTTCTAGTTGAAAAAATTTAAAGTGCAGTGTAGCAAAAGTGTTAGTTAAAACCTATGTACCCAATGTATGGTAAAAAAGCATTCCTAGAATCGAATGCTGTCAAAAATTAATCGAGCATGCATTTCTCATCATGTGTTCCCAGCCTAAAGAGTTGGGGCAGCGCTCTGACGTCACGCGGGGGGTGTCGGTATATTTAGCACACACTAAGCCCTAGTCGCACTGGGGCCTGAAATAGTCGCAGCTTTATATAACACGGACAAGACACACATTTTCTAGCTTTCTACAAAGGTCAAACGTTTTGACAGCTTTAATAAAAGACACGAATCAGAATTCATTGCGTTTGTACAAAATGTTATTCATTTCTTTTGGGTTTGGAGAAATTGGTGATGTAAATGTAGATTTGTTGGCATTAACTATTATATATACCTACTTTTTTGAACATGCGAAGTAATATTGCTTAAACGAAAATGATCTGCATGTTTTCTTTTTTAAATATGTGTGTATCTATAAACTATATTAGTGTAAAGTTACGCGCCTCAGACGTGGAGTTGCGGACACCAGCCCGTTATACAATACAATACAATAGTGTAAAGTTTCATTAAAATCGATTCAGCACTTTCTATATGAACGAGCAACAATCATCTATCCATAAGAAAGAGAGCAGAAGGCTCTTGCAAAAACAAAATATTTTATTTCACATAGACACTTAAAAAACATCGTAAAAAAGGTACGGGTTAGTCGTTTCCTATAGAAAATCCATGGTTCCTTTTTATAATAATTTATTTTTACAATGTTGTTGTTTCCACAGAACTCCAGTCGAGTTTACATGTTTAATTACTCGACAACGCAATCCACACGGCTCCAACTGGGTTCCTAGTAGACCAGCAGTTAGATAGAAGGACACTCTGTAGGTAATACTACGAACTTACCTTTAGGAGAGCACACTGTTTAGTTGCTTTTGAAATTAAAAGAGAACACATTATCATGGCTGTACTCCCGAAGATTAAGTAGAGGTGTATATATATACACCCACATTTTGTTTTTTTTAAACTTTTCTGGTTAAAAGATTGTAATGTTAATCAACATCTGATTATTGATATCTAGATAAATAAAGATTTTTGATTATTGAACTCGTGTAACTAGTACATTTTTACCAAATACTTTAAAGACTCACACACACTCGTAGGGGTAAGCTTATTGTTATCTGATAGGATATACAGGTCCAGGTTGTGTAGTTGTATAAATTAATTGAAAATAAAGACCTTAAAACTTTTGCCCATTTTTTATCATGGTTTAATTATTTACCAACAGAAACGGAATGTCACCAAATTCACCTTTTCAAACTTGTAGCTTGATTCAATACTACAATGTTTAAACTTGTACAGCAGCTACGTCCAATACTACGAAAACCAATAAATATTATTCAAAAGCAACTGTACCTAGAAATTCTATTAAATATAGATCTCGGTAACGGATCAAAAATTCACAAACAATGTTACACAAACCGATACAATTTTCCGTTCAACAACATATTCAATAGCAGAGTGGTCCGAGTTACAAGTCTAAAGTCGACTCCAATCCTCGTTTCTAACAAATATTTTCATTTAAGCGAATGTCAACTTTAAATACGACTAAATAAAATTGATTTCTGAGTGAGTAGTAGGTACTATTGTAAATAATTATGCTTAAAGTTCTAGCATAAACGAAACATTTTTGTTTTTCCAAAAAAAGTTTTAGTTTACAATTTCGGAAACTGAATAACGAACGCGTTTTAGGCAAACAGTAAAGTGCCTCCACATATTTCTCGAGCATCTGCGATCTGTAGCAACCGCAAGTACTTATTACTACCGCTACTAGAAATCGGTTTACCGTTTTCTATAGAAACATGAACTATGTTAATATAAAGCTGTTACGATGAAACCATTTGTTATAACAGCTTAACAATCTTCATGTTTGATGGTAATTTGTGAAAAGAGTTAAGACTCTAGTGGTCTACCAAGTTTCTTGAGTTCGGAACCAAGACACGCACCCCTAATTTTTTTTTGTATTTGTGTCTATTATATAATTATCACTTGCTTCGGCGAATGAATACATCCTAGTCAGAGCCGCATGGGTAGCATAAACATTCTGTGTTGTTGTGCAAGTAATTCTTAAGCCCCTTAACCCGACAGATATGTGAACTATAGCTTTTGTCGGCACCGTCGTTAATTAGTACACGTTATCTTGAGCAATGAACTCACGTCCAGTGCGTAACCTGTACAGGGGCGGATCTATATAAGGACTTTTTGGGCTGTAGCCCAGGGCCCCTTGACGGTGAAGGGCCCCCATATACCATTTATGACAATAGTCAATTATGAATAGAAAAAAAACACTGTAATTTGGCAGGTATACAACTCTACCATAAGCAACCTTCTTAAACATAATATTACAAAAAAACTGGTATATATTATACTTTATGTACCTATTTCATTATCGAAAACAATGTTTTAACATGAGGGCAATTACTAGGTTAATTAAGCAGGCCCCCAAATAGTATTAGTCCAGGGCCCCACAAACTCACGATCCTTTGAACCAGTAACCCCAACGTATTGAGCTAACCACTAACTCACTGAGCTATTTACATTACTCCATTTTTGTTGGATTAATCAGAAGCATAATATCAAGCCTGAAGTGTCCCAAGGGTTAGACTATGGTCTATCCCTTACCGTACCCCCTATATATGATATGAGTTCCGTAAAAATATGCATGAATATTTGCATTAGAAAATGTTACTGAAAAACTTATATTTAAGCGATGGAGCATGAACCTCAAAACAGTCAATAGGTAGCTCACCGTCCGTCCGACAGGCCGAGTCGACTGCGCGATCGTATCCCACGCACGCCTCAAATAGATGTAAACAAAGCAGAGGGGCCTGCCAGGGCCACTGCCTGCTTGGGTTGCAAGTTGTTTAAAAAAGATACCGCGGCTCAGAACATAAAGGGCAAAATCAAGCAACAAAATTAGTTGGCTTTTAGAGTGGGGGAAGTTATTAAATAATTTCCAATCAGAAAAAAAGCGGGTAAGCGTGTCAGAAAATCACGCTTCAGGACTGTCCCGTACAATGCAAAACCTTCTACAATTCAATAAGCGTATTGTATTGTTCATATTATTATGCATTTGTAAAGATGGCGGAGAACTGCTCGTCGTAATTACTGTGTCACGATCGCGTGTCTATTGTTTGGGATCTTAAAGGAACTTTTGTTGGCTACGAATTTCTGTGAATTTAAACTATCTTTAACTAAATAAAATTCTAAATGAATTCATTTATTTATTGTTATAAGAAAGGTGTTTTTATTTAAATCATCCTATTGGCTCTGCCATTAACTTAAAAAAAAAGCGTCCTGATGTGAGTTTTTATGGATTTTTGTTATTTTAGTTAGGAAACTAGAAAAATTATCAATTTTCAATCTTCTCTACAATCTTTAGCGTTTAAAAGTGAAGGAAATATAAAAACTAAATTTATGAATTGTTTTTCTATGTTCAACAGTTTTAACCTTTTTTAGATATTTTGATGTCAAGAAAATTCAAAATTAAACCCACAGTAAACGACTGCAATGCTCTACGTAGGCAAATACAGTCAGTTCGTAATTTACAAACATTGTTTACAACATGTCTAAAAACATAAAAATTAGTTTATAATTGTTACGAATGACCCTAGCCGCCTTAATGTAATATACGGGTCGACCCTTTTGTAAATCCTCGAACATTTTCCCGTAAAAAACATTTCTTTTTAAAACCGATCCGCTGCGTGAAATCATGAAATTAAATACAGAGAGAATGTTCTGTTACACTTGAAATATAATGAGGTAAGTAATAAGCCCTTTGTGGTTTTAATTATTGTTTACAGTATTATGAGAGATTTACGTTTATTAAGGTAGGTTAATTTTGCTTGTAGGTGTTTTATTTCCAATACGTTTTTTTTTTATTATAGGGCAAGCTGAATCTGTTTAAAAAGTAAAGCGGGCAGCTCACAAACCTATGTTTTCAAACCAATTTAAAAAGTTAGAGGTTCTTAATTCATTTGTTCTTTTTACGAAAATTTGAAATAAAACGGAGTCTGACATAAGTTTATACCTGGCACGTAGAAAGACTTTTAATTGAAGGTAACCGCGTGAAATAGTTTCTTTCAGTTCCAGCAAAACGTTGATTTTATTACTCACTATCTATTTTATGATCACGTCTCATGCCCAGAATTTTATCAGACGAAATCACTGGAGGTTTTGAAACCACATAAGGTTCTCTTTATTTTCTCTTGAACATCTCTTCACTATCTTAAACCCTCGAAAATTTATGAAGGTATTACATTCCTTATCTCTATCCTGAACTGCAAAATTATGTGTTTGATACGGACCTATATTTGGGAGTATGTAGGAAAGTGAATTAAATATAGTGTAGCATTATCTATTACGATCGATTAATATTTATGAAATCCGTTTGGATGAAACGTCGATCTTAAATCTCTAGTAGATTTCGCACTTTAAAATCTTCACTGACACCACCTAAATATTATTAACGATTAAGACATCAATACAGACTTACCTCCTCAACAGTAAACTAATAAATAAATAATAAATAAATAAATATCTTGGGACAACTCACACACGGCTATCCGATCCCAAGCTAAGCAGAGCTTGTGTTATGGTAACCAGACAACTGATATACATACTTATATAATTTATAAATACATACATATTATAGATAAATCACACCCAGACACAGAACAAACAATCATGCTCATCACACAAAGTTTGTCCTGGGTGGGAATCGAACCCACGACCTCCGGCTCAGCAGTCAGGGCCACTAACCACTAGACCAACAGGCCCGTGCAAACTGTGCAAATCTTATCAAAAAGACAACTCTATTGCCATTTATTATATTATTACTCTGGACACTCTTACCGTGCACGTCTTTCTACATCGTTCTGACATATTTGTATAATCTCAACATGAATGATGTAAATACAATTTTGTAATAATATTATGATTTAAAAGAGTGTCCATGGAGTTTCTTGCCCATTCTTCTCCATAGAGATTTGGAAATGGAATGGCTTTGGAATGGGCAACTACAGTACTTTCACAAGTTATTATGCCTTGTGACCGGGACTGTAGCTACATTTTGTTTCTTGACATGTAAAAAAGCCTGTAATGGTCTAATTGAAATAAATGCTTTGACTTTGATTTTTTCCCTCGCCCACCACTCCACTCCCTCGCACAGGTATAATGAGAAGCTAACCTTAGGAGATGAAATAGCAAAAACTTTGTTAGGTATCAACCGATTGTAGGTGTAAGAGAAATGATCCCACTACCTCTGTAAGGGGCTCATTAGCTTAGTGGATCGTGGGTGGAGCGTGGCGGCGTGCCGAACAAATCGACAACATTTACATCGCGGTCGGCCGCCGGCTTACCGGCTCGCGGCTAATGGACCGGACTTCATATCAAATTGCCGGACTGTACGGCACTGGACGGGCACAATTTCGCACTACTGCTCCTTGAGTTAGGGCTGATAATCCTAATCACAGGGTAAAATGCCCTTAGGATGTGCTGAAGAGAAAATGTGCAATAAATTATCAATTAACTTACGTAAGAGTCTGTTCAGCCAGTTTTTATAAGACACTAGCTGTGCCCCGGCATGCGTTGCTAAGCAATTTTCTACCTTTCTACCTACCCTTTTTTTTGCTATAAACCTCACGGAGTCCGAGACCTTTCCTTACTAATAAGTGAGTTTGTTTGTTTGTCATGTCTTCACACTTAATGGCTAAACCGATTTTGATGAATTTTGGTACAGAGATAGTTGGGTCCGTCAAATTTTTTAAAGTGCGAAATGATCGAGAGAGAGAGATAGAAGAAAAGGGAAAACATAGCTTTGCTATTACAATAAATAAGGCACAAGGGCAAAAACTACAAGTAGCAGGTACCTGCAAATCAGGAAAGGGGGACTGTATTACGACGAATTTAACGCGAGCGTAGCCGCGGGCAAAAGCCAGTTTATTATATTGAATACAGTAACAAAACACGGTTTTTTATAACGTTAAATATAACAATATCAAAACTGAATGAACACAATATTCCAAACTTCAAACTAGGAATCGTTTTGCAACAGAATGAACTCCTACAAAGTTGAAATCGTGCAAACTTGAGGAGAATTAGTAACTATTCAATGATCTGAGAGAACTGAAGATGGAAAATATTGAGTATCTGCGAGAAGAGAGAAGCTGTACAAAAAGCTGAGACGTTGACTGTTATAGCACTATTCGTGGAAACTCCTCGCTTAAAGCTAATGAGTTTCAGCTTTGATATCAATATTAACAATGGGATCAATAATAAATATTAGGTTGTGACGTCTTTTGAAGGAGAATTTCTGGGAAGTTCCTTCTGCCATAAGCAAATTAATTGAAGTATTGATAATTTTGTTGATTGGAATTTGTTATGAAATGTCTTTAGTTACTATTATGTACAGAATAGTCATTACCGATCTCGAATATCGCTTTTATAACATTAACTTACAGGATTCCGAATAGGCGTGCCCAGTTTGAGAAAATTATAAATGTGACGAAAAGGAAAGTCCTCCGTTCTAGTTTTATTTCTCAAACGTCACCGAGGTTTTACACAATTATACGAGGTTTTTTATAATATACGCAATTATTTATACAGTTATAAGTCTTGATTTTTTATTTGGCATTTTCGACACACGATCAATAAATATTTAACTGTGATATTAGAAGTAAACAAAAGTACCAATGGTCAGGTTAGTTAAAATATTATAAATGAACAGGCATACCCAATAATTTTTTAATGGAACAACATGTCCATATTCGAAGCATAAGAATTTAATTGATGACATTTTCATACGTTGACATCGAGAAAATTGGGAAAAACATTTAAAATGTGTCATCGTTTTAAAATTGTATAATATTAATGAAAATGGTTGTACAGTAAAGCGGCGCGCGCGTCATGTACGCTCGTACCTCGTACCCTGCCGAGCGTTTATTTTTAATTGCGTTCTTAAAAGTTTTGTCACAACTCTATGTTTCGGGCCCGCTACACAGAACCAGCTCTATATTATTTTATTACGTTGGTACTCTGACGGAGAAATGAATTGGCTATGATTTCATAAAATTGAATGTTAAGAGTTCATTGAAAATTATCTTTTTATCATCTTCTCTTAGAATTATTTAATTAAATCTTGAAACTTGAGCGATACTGTATTAAAGTTAGTAGGTGAATATTTCTGTTGTCGAGTGTACTTGAGTGCTTTTAAGTGTGGTGTTCAATCCAAGTACTGACTGTTCACAATATTTCTCCTCTCCCAAGCTTTTTCTATTATTCATACACTTTTTGGGATAGTAAGACATATTACAGAGATATCCACTCAAGCAATCTCCGTTTATAATATATAAAACTATAAAACATGACTCACAAACTCACAAAAATATTAGACTTTAATATTTATTTTTTAACCCGTAAGTTGGCATAGTGCTTTTGTCTACAGAAGACACATTCCCGTAAAAATGGATGTCGTCACCAGCAACTAATTTATTTATTCCCTTATTTTGCGCAATCGTCACGTGCAACATCCTTACTATTCCTTACTTTCCTTACTAATATTATAAAAGCGAAAGTGAGTTTGTTTGTTACCTCTTCACGCTTTAATGGCTAAACCGATTTTGATGAATTTTGGTACAGAGATAGTTGGGAACCAGGAGAAGGACGTAGGCTAATTTTTATTTAAAAAAAAGTGGGATTTGAGGGAGAAAGAAGGAAGAAAAGGGAAAACTTAGCGTTGCTATTACAAATCAATAAGGCGCAAGAAGAACTGTGTTACCCCAAATTTAACGCGGGCGAAGCCGCGGGCGAATGCTAGTCAAATATAAAAGCATAGGAGCTCGTAATAACAGCCGCTCGATTCGCCCTATACCGCACTAGCTTGGTCCTTGGAACAGTGACTACACGCCTAAATGGCTAAACCGATTTTGATGAATTTTGGCACAGAGATAGGATGGGACCTTGGTGACGGACATAGGGACAAAGAAGGAAGGAAAATACGTGTGGCACTCGGGGACTGCTGCGGTAAAGCTATTGCATAGCATTTTTTATCAACTTATGCAATAAATAAAAAAAACCTATGCAATATATATAAAAAATATAAATACAATATTTAAAAAGTACTTCCAGTGAAAAGAAGTCGCAAAAAGAAAAAATATGACCTAGGGTTTGATCTAGACTAGAGTAATATTGATTGACGATCCGATTTTCTACCAAACACGCTAATTGAACATTAGAACCGTGATCGAAATAACTGACCGTAATCGTAATGTTAGGTGTTTTCGTTACGAAATTTCTGGATTCGTTCTCCACGCTCAAGGCCCGCGATAGAAGCTATGCAATAGCTTAAAAGGAGAGAAAGAGAATTTTTATTCGATCATCACGCAGGTTAAAGTTAGCGTTAGCCCAAAGTGACTATGAAGTCGCGGGTAGAAGCTAGTACCACTAATAAAAGCAGCATAAAATATAAAACATTTGCAGAAGCTCCATAAAGCAACGACGGCTTATTTATTTTTAATTCCCCGTCACTCGAAACCCAGCATAATATTTTATCAGAGAATATAAATATAAAAGCAGTGCATTTCATATTAACGTAGGTGATACTCGTTACACGTCACGTCCTATTTTTATCCTCTAGTTACAAAATTGCAGCTGTATTTGTACGGAGCTGCGGTTTCCTTTGTCTCCTCTACACAGAATTCAATTCTCACTCCGTTATAGAGTGTATTTTGTATTGAATGCGGCAATTTGTTTTGATTGGCGCATTCAATATTATGTCTGGTTCACTTAAATATGTAGTCAGCTGAAACGTTTTAATTTTGATCAATTATTTTTTGTGATTGCTCGGTCGACTGTGTTTTTGGTGTCTGCATACAAATATCTAGATTATTAAATTGTTTGTTTTGGGAACTGATGTTGGTACTCAGTATTAAGATGATGGGAGCTTCTGAAGCATTTATTTATTTATAACCAACTAATGAGGTAACAGTAGGTACACGAACATAATTTATCGGTTGTACATAAAACATGAAATACAAGCAAATTAAATACTTTCACAATCACAAAATGTTACAATTTGAATTAGGAAAAACAATATTATAATAGTTAAAAATAGCAAATTAAAAATATAAAAAAATATTCAATATTAGGTACAAAATTAGTTATTTTCAATTTCAAGATCTTTTTTTCCCTTAACTGTTTCGCCGCCGTCATAACGGTATCTTTGTTGTATTGCTACCACCAAGTGCCCCTTTTTTTTTCTTTTTTTTTTCGGGTGGGAAATCATCCAATGACTTCCCCTGCTCTGGGCGGAGCGGGGGGCATGTCAGACTTGTACTGACTAAAACCCACCCATGTTCTTTCTATTGCCCTTTACGTTCCGAAGCCGCGGTATCTATTTCGAACAACCCGCAACCCTGGCAGGCGGAGGCTCTGGCAAGCCCCTCTGCTTTGCTGACTCTCTTTGAGGCGCGCGTGAAACACGAACGCGCCGTCGACACGGCCTGTCGTCAATCGACGGACGGACGGTGAACTACCCATTGCTCACCGCCCACAGGCCCTACCAAGTGCCCCTAGCATTGATTTCCAGTTCAGGCAAGTTAATATTGGGTTTTTTCATCAGAACATTCTGAATATCGTCACGGAGTCTCGATTTGTACCCATTGATTGCAATATGGTAACACCCTATAAGTAAATTCTATTTATTACAAGTAAAACAGCGGTGTTCTTTTAAGCATAACTCTGCCTAAGTCTTAAGGGGTTATATTATGTTTTGTTGTACATATTATTATGAAACGCGAGGTCATAACAGAGCCACACAAAACAAATAACTTGGCCAAGTATCCTCCCACATTCACAAGCTACATTAAACATGTTTCAGCAACTAAATGAGTTTGCAATAACGACAGTAAACACATAAAACAATTCATCATGACAAATTACCCCCGAATATATTCAAACAGGCCTACATTTGTGTACATTTATCGAAATGAACCACGATTTGGTTGAAAATGTGATTCTCAGGCTCATTAGTGGCAAAGGGAGGGAAGGAGACAATAAATGGAGGACATTTGTTACTGCTTCACCACCATCCTCCATGTTTGTGAGCTCGTTTTGATCTCTAACCAATTATATTATTATTGTATCAGGCTTTCTACATACATAGTTCACGGTGTAGAAAGTACGAACGTATAAATGACTAAGAAAAAATGACGTATAGATATACTAAAATACGCGATTTGAATTTGTGGAATTACGGATAACAAACCCGTTATAAGATCGTTTTTGTTTCACTTAAACCTATTTGAGCACTTATAAAACGTCGATAAAAGATGAAACTCTATGCTTTTTCTTATAAAACTATTTACAACACAATATATTACACTAAGCATCACAAAAATACTAACCCAGGTTCACTAGACTTCCAACTGAGACGAAGTTATATCTTTCTCAACATACAAACCATTACATACATAGCATAACTTCCTGAAAGAGCAAATTCACTTACATCACAGCATCAATAAACTTTTCACGATTTCCTCTTGTAACCCGTAAAACGTCTTCAGTGACGAGTAGCTCCACACTTCCACTGCCGCAGCCCACTCAGCACATTATCTTAAGTTTGTTATCTACGAAACCTCTCCGTTGTCTCATCGTTTTCCCCTAAAACCATTAAAGTAAGTGCTCGAAGCCCATAAACGTTCGAAAAACTAAAACCGCGTTTATCATTCATCTTGCAAAGTGTTGAGTTGTGAGTGGCCGCCCCGCGACTACTCGCAGTTTAAACTAAACCACGGTTAACTGAAACAAGGCACGTAGGAGTAAATAATTCAGTCGTGGTGCAGTACTGTGTACGAGTTACGAGCCGTAGTCCGTAGTACTTACTAATGGTTGCAGGTGGAATCTGATCGTTCGTTTATTTGGTCTCGGTTGAACACCTGCTTTGCACTTGACGCCAGTCACGCGGTATTGACATGTTATTTAAGTTTCATTTGAAAAAAAAAAAGACAATACAGTGTAGGGTGTTGCATGTTTTTTATTACTTCTGATGTGTTTAATTTATTTACCACGAAACTTCACAGTTATTAATTGAAACTCTTCATAACCACTAGATAATTCTGAATAAAATACGCGAGTGTACCGTGTACTGCTTAAAAGTCGGTAAACAATTAAAAGATTTTTCCGAGTTTAACATATACAGACACTTATATCGACTGATTATATACAAAGGCATTTTATTGATTGATTTAGAGGGTAAATTAAAAAGTAAATGTTTACTGTCTGCTGCTTTCAGAAAAGCGTCACACCCAATTAAAAGCCCATTAATTCTCAACGAAAAAATTCCAAAGTTGAGATAAAAAATTTAGAAAGTTTTGACGTAATCTGTTTGAAGTTGATTCAAACATTCAGGCTCATGAAGCAAGTATTCATGTTAATTGAATTAGTCGCAGTCACTGTGTTTCTGATAGAAAGTCTAAAGTCACAAATTTAATTAGTTCTCGGTCGTTATAGGGCTTGAAGATCACCCAGTGTATCATCATTCAGTATCTAGCAGAATCGAAAAAGGAACTGCTCTAAAATACAAAAGGGAATCAACTGCTATCAATCATCTCCAAAACATCAAACTCGTATATGTATTTTTCCACAGTAATGGGAATCAAACTTTGGAATATAACTTGGGAATCAAGAGGAAAGCTCTACTTAAATATTTATTAATGCATCACCATTAAATATAGCATCTATTGATCCTTGTTGTCAGCTAAAAGAATAAGCATTTCTTATCTGTGAAGCGTATGTGAAAAAAACAATGCAAATTCACGGCTTTTTAATATAATACTGCATACTTGAGAGTCTGAATTGCATTCCTAATAGCACACAGAATCCAGAATCAAAAAACTTGAACAAAAAATTATAAATTAACAACTCAAACTATGCTGGAGCTCCTGCGTGTCTAATTATAAAAGGAAATGTACACAAACTTCACAAAGTGTGCGTCGAGCATAAAGAATTCAGGGCCCATGGTAGGTCGTGTATGGCGCAATGTTCGCGGTCAGCCGCAGTGCGGCGCTCCCGGGCTCCGGCGCTCCCCGGCGCTCTCCGGCCCATCGACGGCCCTACCTGCACCACATCTAATATGCCTCTGTCAAAAAGGAATGTGCTCCAAATTATATATGGGCTGAATTTTTCAGTTGACACTGCTGAAATAGTTGCCATGAATAAATAAATATTTGATTAAATTTGACAGAATTAATAATGAAGGTCTTTTAAACATAAATATGAAAAATTACGTCAAGTATTTCGGTGGAATCCGAACGTACTTTGATCACAGAAAAGGACATGATCTCACATGGATATTTAACATTTCTGTTATATAATTTGAGTTCCTGATACTGTACTGATAACATTATTAATAAAAGATTGAAATTACATATTATCAAATGACAAAAATATATACAGTTTTATATTTAATCCAAACAGATACTTGCAGCTTTGAAAATGGCATGCTTCATATTCTAGCTCGCAAATATCGGCAAACCAGATAACATGAACTACCCAACAAAACTTTGTTCCAAATTCCAACTTTTTATATTATATTCCGGGGCAATTGTCACGCCGGCGCTTTTATGATATACATTTAGGGTCTCCCTGCCCCAGACCTTCAAAGTATAGTTCAACACTAAATAGCAAACAACAATCGACGCAATCTAATTAAATAAAATTTCAGCAGCGTGCACCCGTAGCGGTTTTTAAACATTTTGTTAACATTCGCTGCAGCAATTTTTAATTTAATTTGTTTTAAGTTCCCGAGTCGCTGGTTAAAACCGAACATTCCCGGTGAGTTAATTAAACTAGTTTGCAACGGACACTTTTTAACAGATTTGGAGCGAGAAATTGTCAGAGGAGGTGGAGAGGAGGGAGAGTCAAGACAGGCGACAGCGTGTGATGACGTCTCCTTGACACACCAACCTGTGAGGAGTCTCTAGTATGAAAAAAGTTTTTCCTTACTGGGGTTAGAATGACCAAAAACATAAAGTATGTTGTACCAATTAGTGTATTAGTATTTTTATATTATAAATGCAAATGTTTGCGAGGATGTATGTATGTTTGTTACTTTTTCACGTCAAAATGGCTGAACGGATATTGATGAAATTTGGTACAGAGGTAGATTATGGTCTGAAATAACACATTTTTTTCAATATCACGCTGTTGAAGTCGCATGAAGCATAAAAGAGTCGAGTAATTTTTTTGGAGATTAAGTTGAGTTTTATAATATTGTAGGGCTTACATAACATCCTTTCCATAGGGTTAAGCAGAGTTGACCTAATTGTATACCTACATTTCGCCTGTTACGGAGAATTAGTTCTCTATCCACTGTTGGGCCAAGCGGTAATCTTTTAGGTCTAAGAATTTGCTTACATAAATTTGAAAATTCTACTGTTATTTAATCAGACTTGTTTCCGGCTCTAAAAGAATGGCCTAGTCCTTACTAATAAAATATAAGCGAAAGTGAGTTTGTTTGTTACGTCTTCACGCCTAAATGACTAAACTGATTTTAATGAATTTTAGTACAGTGATAGTTGGGACCCAGGAGGAATGAGGGAGACAGAGGAAAGAAAAGGGAAAACTTAGCTTTGCTATTACAATAAATAAGGCACAATGGCAAAAACTCCTGGTAGCCGAATTTAACGCGAGTGAAGCCACGGGCAAAAGCTAATCCGGTATAAAAGATAATACACCAACCGGTAACCCATCTACAAGAAACACCAGCAGCTAGCGACTACCCCGACTAGGTAAATTCATAGCGGTAGAGGCAGAGGATACGCTCGTTACAGTCCAGCTGGATGATTTATCGTCTGCGGCAGGCAGCCCCTGTCCTTTGATTAATTGCACCCCGTGAGAAAACTATCGCCCTGTCTCTGTCACTTCATTTGTACAGAGCTTATCGAACTTATATTAATCTTTAGTGGGTGCATGGTGCAACTGTGGTTATTATACCTATACTAAACTATTTTTATAATATTATAAAAGCCAAAGTTTGGGATGTATGTAAGTATGTTTGTTGCTCTTTCACGCAAAAACCACTGAATGGATTTTGATGAAACTTTACAATAATTTAGCTTACATGTCAGAATAAAACATAGGCAATTCAATCACCATTCATAAAAATAATCGTTCATTCTATCACCACGCGAGTGAAACTGCGGGGCGCAGCTAAAATGGCTGTGTGTTAATGGTTCAGCAGCCAGAACCATTCGGATATGTTCTGGAAAAACTTTGTTTTGTACAGTTATTTATTCCTAATTATATTTACGTAAACCAATAACTTGATAGTTACTTAAATTGAAGTAAGCAGTACTTTTCAAAATTACAACTCAAACCAACCATTTTCAATTGAATACCTTCGTCAACAATGAAGCGATATATATATGCTTGTATAGCATAGCGTACATAAACGCGACTGGAAATTCAATTTGCGGAAGAGTGTGAACAATTTTATCCATCATCGGTGCGCTGCACACGCTGTTATTTAACCGCGGCCTATCGCCTAACTTTCCCACCCAACTTTGCCGATGTTCGGTGAGTGTTTTCAACTTCCATGTATTATTCAAATTGTTCAATGATCGCGGGCTCGGCGGCTAAGCCTCTCGTTACCCGTCGTGAGCTGCTACGCATTCAGCTAATGGCACCATTTACCGAGATTGTCTGCCAGCCTCTAAGGCGGCCGCTAACTATACTGATTGGCACTCACTTACATAAGACTGCCTCGAGCGCTGCCGCCGATCTTGATAACTTTAACGCGCATCGATGTCAGGAATTTTCTCATATAATTAAACAGCGGAACATCGATTTGCCTCGAGTGATGCGTCTTTTGCTACATTTACAAAGCTACGTTTTCGTGCAAACAAAGGATACTAGAATACGTATTTTGAAGCTGCATGTGTCTGTCTACGCCATGTTACTGTACACTCGAGCTCTAAACGTTTCCTAGTTAATGGGCTCGTCAGTAGAACTTTTACAATTTACGGATGCCGTTTCAAAAGCCCAAATGTAATAGCGGTTCGCATGTCAAGTGTTACTCGCACAAAGCCGGCTGATATATGTCCTCACAACAGCCCGAACACTCTTATCACAGCGGACCATTGTAGTGTCGAACTACTCAAAGTTGGGTCGAGTTCGGAAATCTGAAATGTGTTTATTTTAATCTCACGGGAAATCGTTCGCCGCAGCAACCTTTCCATATTAACAAAACTTTAATCTAACCGGTGCGTCCCGGAGGGGTGCCGCGCTGCAGCGAGGCTAAATTTTTGTGGCCAGTAAATTTTCTTTAAGGCCGTCTCGTGGCAGACAGCCAACGCTACCATGTGCTCCTAAAATCTCATTTTATTTCCGTAGTGGCAACTTTGTTAAAAACACATAAGCGCGCCGCCCTTATTATTCGCGCGGTCTGCACTCGAGCACCGGTGCCGGTATTTGCTCCTTCTATTTACAAAACAAATGAAATGTACTCAAGAAATAACTGCTCCGAATGTATTCGTACAATACATCTTGTACTAACAACGTACATCGTTACAGCTGCAGACAAAATGACGGAGCATATTTCAGGCACTATCAATAACGTTCGCTGTGTATCAGGGTATCGTATCGCTCGCTTGTTTTACATTTTGTGTTCTTTATTTTGCTTGAGAACAAAAAGCTGCGGGAAAGTAGCTGAGCTCTAGTTACGGCACAGCGGTCTCTTGACGAATTGCACGACTGTCGTAGTGTGCGCCTGCCCGCTCCCGCTCCCGCACCCGCGCCCGCCCCCGCCCGCCTGTGCCGTTCTGGACGCCGGCTCCGCTGTCTAGACGTCACTCGAGCCTTGTTCGTGCTGAAATGTGAATGCACTGTATTTTATACAACAAATCTATATATACAGAGCGTCCGACTGAATGTGAACAGGTCTCTGGAGCTGTGGATTAGAATTTGATGAATGAAATAGGAGCACGGTTATGTGACGCTCTCCCCACAGCGCGTTGAGACAGCTAATGAAACTTACTTTTTGCTATGTGTAACAGCAAAACAGCCTTACCGTCTCAGACATTAATTTTGAAGAAAACAAAAACGATTTTATTAGGATTGCTTCATTTTAAAATAAGCTTTTTCTATCCATAAAAATAACAGTATGTTTCTACTAGCGGGTTCACCTGCGGGAAGATTGTGTGGGATAAAACTATCATCAGTGTATCAATTCCGTTCTGTAGTTGTTGTGAAAATGTAACAAACTACCCACCTATTCATCTTCACAAACTTTCACATTTAATTAAGATAGATTTAAGAAATTAATAACAATATTCGTAGTTACCTGTAATCACAGGTATAGTTAATATCCATGTTAATATCACCTGCTCAAGACAATCAAAGTGACATGTAATTATCTATGCAGCTTATTGTGACACATAATGACAGTGTTCGGGAATCAGTAATGATTTACTGCAATTAACTACAGAAGTTAATTACCATAAATTATATGCCAAGCTATGATTGAAGGTAATTGGACAGACAACACAAAATAATCCTGTGGTGCGCAGTGTTGACGATACACGCCCGCTGACAGAATTACACATTTACATTTTAACCGTAAATTGTTCTCCGAAATATCATTTTACCATTTCACAATATCGATGTTGCGCTCACTGAAGGATATAAAAAAGAACTGTGATGACACACGCGCTTCGGAAAAGTACACTTTGCTGACGTATGAAATGAAAAGATAGCGCAGCGGTCCCAATAGCTACGACATTTACGTTTTACTAACAAAAAAGGTTTGTTTTTCTGAAGTTTAATTAATGAAACCGCTTCTCTTTTATTCAGCGTTGTCGCAAGGGAGAGTGACATAATTAACACAAACTCATTACTCATGCAGCGTGTGAGTTTTATTGTAACACGACTATGCTGTTGTTATCCTTTTGTTTAAACACTTTAATCGCTGCTTAAGACATTACTGAAAAGAGAACCGGTGCCCCATTTATGGGACAGGTGAATTTAGACCCAATGAACATAATGATGTGACAAAATCAAGAGCATTTATTTCTAGTTATTGTTGACACATTCTTAGTATGTATTTATTTTTCTTCTTACACAATAATAAGTAATAAAATCTTATCTATGTTTTGTCCAATGCAACCTGTAAAGCGTGGTTATTTTGATAAAAAAACAACTGAAAATCAAGAAAGAATTTGAAACGTCAAAATAGAAATTCAAATCTTCTAATATATAAAATTATCGTGTATAAAAAATTATCACAATTTTCGTTCCCATACTCCTCCGAAACGGCTGGACCGGTTTAAACAAAACTTTGTGTACATATCAGGTAGTTCTGAGAATCGGCCAACACCTATTTTTCATACCCCTAAGTGAGCAGCGGGTGACACCGCTGGACACAGCTAGTTATAAAAAAAAAGAAATATTTCAATAAACCAGACTAGTTGATATTGCAACAAGTGAATAAAATCTCTTCTAGAGTTAACTGTTAAGTAGATATAAAACTCTTTTGTAACCGAATACTTAAGTACGATGTAACAAAATGTAAGTCAACTCAGGCTGATATGTATTGAAACCATTACGTAAAGGATCTCTTAGAGAGGGACTTTTTCGAAAAACAGAAGCAAAAGTAAAGTTTTTGGCACAAAAATTATTTCGAAAGCCACAATAGATGTTCCTTCATCTCTGGAGCAATAGTAGAAGTATCTACAAAAAAGCTTTATGTTTATTAAAAAAAAAAAACTAGCTTACCATTCTAATTTACCTCTCACGTAACAAATTGCGAACCATACATACTAGTTAGAAAATCAATTGATTATATATTTTCTTTTTCTTCTTTCGTAAAAAAAAATGTTGCCCAGCACTAGGAATTCCTCCTGTATCGTGCCTGCGTTTTCAAACATTAACTCATATACCCGGAACCACTATCTGTAGGCCATACAAATATATGTTCCGCGTTTTGACAACTTACAAATATGTAGCAGCACCACAATAATTACTTATATATTACAGCATAATTATTACATATAATTAATACAACATCATCGTTATAAAAAACCGGCCAAGTGAGAGTCAGACTCACGCACCGACGGTTCCGTATAAACTTGTAGATAACTAACGAAAGTACCAAACATTGCTTTAACGAAAACGTAAACTGTTTTGAAGGACAAAGTTACTTTGCCGTTTGAAATCTGTTGTCCCCGTAAATCGACAAAGGTCGCTTTTAGTTTACCAATTACAACTAAGTTTGTAATCACATTTTTTTTTGTAATGCCTCTACTCGTTTACAGTTTTTCCATTTTTCCCATTACTAAAGGTTGGTGGTTGGCGGAAGGTGATTAACGGTCAAATGGAAGTACCCTATAGGTTTAATTCTCTTTGCCTCTGGGAAATGCACAATAATCGCTTATATCTTTTGATTACGTAAATGTAGAGGTAGATTTTTCAAGAAACCGCAATTTGCACCGCTTTTAATGAAAGTTTTGATTTCAACTCGATACTTCCACGCGTTTTCTTGGTCTTGACAGACAACAAAGTGATCCTATAAGGGTTTCGTTTTTCTTTCTGAGGTGCAGAAAGAAAAACTCCTAAAAAAGGCTGCTGCACGATCTATAACACAAATACAGAACTTGCGTCAAAATTTGAAATCGCATCATCCGTGAAGTAGGTCTTAAAAATACCAACAACTCTAGGGCAGTAGCCCAAACGACACAACACCGGTTTGGTTCGAGGATGCTCCCATTTCTGTTGGCGATAAAGGAGATAACACTGTAATAAATACGCAACAGCCTTCAAATTGGCTTCATATTGAATAGAATATCTACTAAATGCCACCTAAGCTAAAACCTGCCTATAACCGTAGTTGTTTATTCAAACACCAGCGCTGACCTCATCGAAATATTGTTTCTACGAATAATTATTCAGCACCACGTTTTAACCCGTCAATGTTGCCGCAAAATGTTTGGGCTGCACTACAACGTGCTGATGACAGCCTCCATCAAAAATTAAAACAAAATTACTACCTAACAAAGGACGCTCAATAACGTCTGAAAATAAAAGAGATTTTTGACAAAGGAAAAAACAAAAAAGAATCGTTGAGCATTTTATTGTTTCCTCCTTTTATTTTTGCTAAATTCAATATAAATGAGCATTATCTTGACAGCAAATGCTTGGGGACACAAAAAGCGTGGCGTTATCAGCCGGGAGACGGACGCGGGGTTATTTGTCTCGTGGAGACTAACCGCGGTTGATAAAGAGTGGCCAGCTTGCTTGTCTGCCGGCCGACCGCGCGACTTAGTCTAGTCAGCTTGTAGTCGAGACAATTTGCTAATTCACATTCTTCGGCTTGTTTAGTGCAAGAGCTGAGCAAATTCTTTACATTAAGTCTCTGTCTGCCTATAGATTTTGGCAACTTAGAACAATATTGATATTGGTACTTAGTTAAAGAAATTACCTAGTCGTTTTGTTGTTAGTACAAATTTAATTTACGAAATCGATGTATAAATTTTCGATCAATACCAAAACCCGAAGGGCCTCAAACCAAATTATGTGACCGCGACAAGAATTTCCACAATTTTCACACCGATTCGAGAAATAAAGGTCGAACCGTCATTATCAGGGATAAAAGGCGGAAGCGGACATAAAGGGTTGACCCCATAGTATTTTACTGATAGCTGTGTTGTACCAATCGCCCCTCATTGTAATACCTACAATAAAACAGCGGATTTACATTAAAAAAGAAATTTAAAAGTCTAAAAACGATCGGGAGGTACAAAATAAAAACGGCAGTACGGATTTGAACGTTACAAAATGATTTTTTACGTTACCCGAATAAAGTCCTACTATAAATTGGTAGATAGAAAAAGGTTTTTATCAGTTACATACTGGACCAGTAGCAAAGTACTGGCATATAAATGAACATACGGTTTAATCAATTTCTTTTTTTGAATTCAGGTGTGGTTTTGGTTTTTATAAAAAGAGCTCGCATTTCACAGATTTGTATTAAGCCTATTTTTCGGACGTTCATTTTCATAGCTACGCATTGTATGCATGAAATTGCTTTTTTTGCGTATGTTGCTTGGTGGATTTTGAATAAATCAATTTATAACCAGTAAATGAGTTTTTGTCATTAAGAAAAATACGAAATACAGATTTCGTTGTTTATTAGTGGTATGATACAATAATACTCCTGCGGTGTAAAAAAGTCGCCGCAAGTTAAAGAACTACTTCACACTCATTTAAAGATTAATTTTTCAAAACCATAACATTGAAATAGATTCTTCAAGTCCGCTTTTCGACATTTAAAAAGAATCCATTCAGGAATTGAAGTAAGAAAAAAGTAAAACACCTACATAGTCCAATGGCAAGTACAAGTACTTAATAAGTAGCAAAGCTACACCGTAATTACAGGCAGCGTTGACTGTGGACCGATACTTCAATATATTTCACAACGAGCTGCCGTAATGGATGACACGCGGGTATTGATCGCCACCGTTTTATTACCGAGGTGAATGAAGCTGTAATTACCTATTTATTTATTGTTTTCTCAGGCAGGCAGCTGTTACTGTCATTTGGTTGGATGTGTACATACTTAAGTAGAACATACCTACATAGAGGAAAGGATGACCCTCTTTCTCCTTTAGTTTTTGTGATAAACTCATCACAACAAACTCACAGTAGTTAGGGTCGACAAACATTTTCTAGCAGTCGAAGCATATTATTATTAGTAGAAAGTATTTTGTGTTGTTATTATACTGGGTTCTGGTGGTTCTATGCATTTCTCTGCTACGCGTGGCAGTTAATGACTACGAAGTGCTACGCGCTACGAACTTCTACGCACGTAGTCTTAATGTTGTTCGTGTACTGTTTCAGACGATTTACGGATTTTCCTTTGACCACGAAGATTTTAATTTTCGATGTTGAATAACATACAACGTACTGAATTGAATAAGGTAAAGCACTTTCTGCTGTTTTAAAATTCTGGTATTTTTTTGTTGAACAATCCTAAAATCTGAGGGCCGCGACAATTCTGTCCAAAACAAAACACAATAAATGTTTATCATAACCAAGTTCTGTGCTTAATTTCAATATAATTTACATTTCAAATCCGTTCGAAATGCCTATTTAAGTACAAAAGTACAGAAAACTTTGTTAAAATATATATAACAAGTCGGCAAATGATGTGCAAATTTGTTCCGTGATGAGACAGGCATTAGCATAACGTCAGTATCGTAACTTACCCGGGGAAGGCATATTTGACGGTCCCGGAGACCCGGCCCGGGCAATATTGATGTTCATAAATACCCACCGCACCCTACCACAGCTTTCCCATTTAAAATAAATACAACATATGTATGAATATTGGGGTACCTCCAGTATATTTGTCCCTTTCGAATTATTGTTATTAAGTATAACAGTGCAGTGATAGCCTTATGGTGTTACCGTCAGACTGCCAAGTCATAGATCTCGAGATTGAATCAAGTCACGTCACCTTTGATTCACCAGATTTGCAGGTACCTGCTACCTGTAGTTTTAGACCTTGCGCCTTATTTATTGCAATAGCAAAGCTAAGTTTTCCCTTTTCTTCCCTCTTTCTCCCTCACATCCCACTTTTTTTGAAAAAATGTTAGCCTATGTCCGTCTCCTGGTTCCCAACTATCTCTGTACCAAAATTTATCAAAATCAGTTTAGCCATTAAAGCGTGAAGAGGTAACAAACAAACAAACTCACTTTCGCTTTTATAATATTGGCAAGGAAGTAAGGATATACTTCCCCAGGTGTCCCTACACTTGCACTTTATTAGACTTCCGAATGCCACAGACAGGCTTTATTGACGTGGCCATTACTGGCTACTGGCTATTAGCTGGGTGAGAAGACACCATTGAACAAAAAAGAAGTATAGTCGTTGTGTGTTTATTGTTCGAGAAATTCTTTGGTGTAGCAAGAAAATAGCTTTCGTGACTTAGTTTTGATTGCCTATGTTGAAAAAAAGTTCAAATCGAGGATTGTTCGTCAGTTAAACACGATTTTGTCACATAATTTCGCAACTCTCAATCAGAAACGTTAAGGGGATTCCAATCAATATTTCCTTACAATCGTAAAAGGACGAAATACAGTTGTTATATAACAAGTTATCACCGTCTAAAGTCAAAAGCAGGTCGCTTCTCAAAGTGTCACCCTTCAAAACTTGATCTAACAATCTCTTTGATAACAAATTAACCTGTTACCTTCGTCATCTACAATTAGACGCGCGTCACACGGAAGGCGGAGCGGGTTCGGGTTAGAAACACCCTTTTCGATCAGTAGGGTCACCATGACGTCTTGAACCATTACCTATTCCAGGGTGAGAAAAAGATGACACTAGAGATCCTGTATAACTCTGTCTGTTTCTCTCACTGGAATAAGTACTGTTTTTAGACGTCATGGTAGGGTAGCTGGTGCCACCTTTTGCCTGTCAAACGGTTAAACTATTGTTCGGAAATTACTTATTTTATTTGGGCTTTTAGAGCCGTCGTAAAACGCTTGTCTTTTGTCTTTGATCCTATTAGGGAGCGTTATTGGTAATGTTTACAGAAAATGAACATACTTTATATATATTCAATCAATAGTGCCGATTCTGATGAACCACCGGATTAAACTAAACTAAGATTAAAATGAGATAAGTAACTAATCACATCCATTTTTATTCTACATAATTTTTGTCATGTTTAAAGATAGTCCGATTTCAAACAACCTCTAGTTCTGGTGAAACACGTGAACTACAGTTACAGTTGATTAACTTAACTTTCATTAATGCTGTCAAACTATAATAATATGGTTAAGTTGTGTCATAAAAATCGATTTCTGAAGAGGAAACGTCGTTTGACAATAATCAACTAAATATTAGTTATTTTTAGAGTAGTTTTAGTTTGGTTTCTGACAACAGTATCGACAACAGGATGATGATTTAAAAAATATAGTTATGAATAAATTGATTGCAAGTTTTATGTTCGTTCCTAGTAATTGTGTGTACAGGCTTATAATTAACAACACACTAGGTATCGCGAAAACCTAGTAAAAACGGAGAGTTAAAAACTTATGAACGAACTACATAAATCAAATTTCAAATACAGTACTGTAAGTCATAAAGACGAGATTATTTTAGAAAATGTTTTTTTGCAAATGCGGTATTTTTATATCTTCACGAAGTCGGTTAAATCAATACTTAGCAGAACATCAATCATTAAATAACACCACCAATCTATGACACATTGTTCATACGTGTCATTATCGCATTCGTAATCTTATCAAATTATGTAGCGTATCATAAATAAGCCAAAATGGACTTTCTTGCGACACTGGACCCGGATGCAGACCTGCAGGGCCCTATGCTTCTACATTTATTGTGGGAATCGGTAGTCTGTGGAATTCACTGCCGGTGTCTCTATTCCCTGATGATTGATTGATTGATTGTAATTTCGATCTTCTTAAAATTCGAATGAATTGGTTTCTTCTAGGCCATGAATGCTCCACCCAATGTCTAGGCATCAGCGTTTCACAGGCGAGCTGCAAGGTTTGAGCGGGAAGCAAAACTAGTTATTAATGGTTTATGAATTCGTTTTTATTATATTACTAGCTGGCACCCGCGGCTTCGCCAACGTGATGATGGAAAAAAGTATCCTATGTGTTGTTCCGGACTATACTCTACCAATGTCCCAAATTTCATTAAATCCGTTCAGTCGTTTTGACCTGAAAGAGTAACAAACATCCATCCTACCTCACAAACAATCGCATTTATAATATTAAGTACGATGTTCTATTAAAAAAATGTTATCACCGATATCACTATTATAGAATATTACACAAACTCACCTAACGAATAAAAAGCGCCAACCATTCAGCCACTCAGACCATAGCGGATGATATAGTGCATTTGAGTGAGCGCTGAATGGCGCTCCTGCGAGCTGTCGGGCCCTGCCTCGGCTTTGTGCCACCGATAACTTGTCACCGTGTAGCCACGCTCAATGAAAATTTTGCGAGGTGGTACAGCAGCATAGTAGTGGCACAGTAGTGTGGCAGTGTGGCACGCTTTGTTGTACAGTTTGTGATCTGGTAGGTTACTAATAGGTTTTTACAGGCATAAAGTTTAGATAAAAATACATACTTTCAATGGTAATAAGATGAAGCCAAAATGTATGAGAAAAAACATAACCTAGGTACCGAAAAATCAATTACTTGTTGGTCCTTTTGAAAGACTCGAAACGCTTTGAGTTTTTTAAATCACACATTATGTTTTAAAACCTATTGTTAAAACTTCCTGGCAATTATAATACAGTACTACCTTCATGGAAATAATAAACTTCAATTGTAATTCTTTTGTAATTTTTAACCGACTTAAAAAAAGGAGAGGGTTCTCACTTCGTCGTCGTAATCTTTTTTTTTATGTAAGTTTTTTATTTTTTACAAAAAAGAATTAAATAACAGTCCTATTTTAGTTTCGTTGACGCAAAACCTCTAGCGCGGTGTCTCCGACACATAGTGATTAGCTGATCGCGTGAAGATATGCGAATCAAGACCTCATAGATCACTAGTTGTATAGTTTCATTAACCGAGACATCACGCGTAAGATCTTGCGTTTATTCTGTAACAGCCTGTATAATTTCACCACATCACTGTTCTGATTATAAATAGGTTGGTTGTATGTACAACCTTACAACATAATTATACGCTCTCTGCCTGGTATGTAGGAACTAATTTGATAAACTAATTGTGGTTCAGTAATTGTGTTCGACTACATTTGACAGGGCTTAGCTGTCAGTGTCGCGCAAGCATCGGTATTGTAGCGGCATTATGTGAGAGTGGGTGAGCAGACTAAACGATATTGCGCAGAAATTGAAGCTACCAAAATAGCATAAGGGTTTAACAGAACTCTATTGGGTTTTAGACGTTATTGGTTAAATAGACTTATCATAATTAAGACTATAATAAGGTTTAGTGTAAATGGGGGAATGAAACTAAAATTTACGTTTCTTCAGCCGCGTTAAATTTAATGTTTTTGCGCTAAGGTCGCGCACGAAATTCAAATTTTCTTAGGTGTTTTTGTGATTTGTAGGTTATGTATATAATCGAAGGTTTTTTTAATTATTATAACACCATAAGCTATATTTGTTATGGTCGCGAATCATGTTTTAATCAGAAACTGACTTGCATACTCAAGATTTCGAGAATTTTCGTGGACTTTCCGCCATTTTCCCTTGATGGTGGTCGTTTAAAAATGTGAATAATAAGTACTATTATCATTAATTTTCCTTCTATTGTTATGTTTTTATTATTATATTATAAATAAGTATTTGAATGTCAACTAGACCCACACGAAAACAACCCGCGGGCTTACTCACAATTTGAATATGTTGATGTTGATCAGTGAGTCCATCACTGATCACTTTCATTATAAGTACAGTCACCGAGTACGGCTCTTAAAAACGTGTGTTTTGACGTTAAAGAGTTACAAACATCCATACATCTATATATCAATCCATCCATACTCACAAACATTCGCATTTGAAATATTAAGTAGGAGGAAGTAGGATGGATCTACTTTTGACCTCAATTTTGTCCTGAGAACAGAGATGATGAATGACAATAACCGAAGATGAAACGAGCATACCAGCAAAAGTCCAATCAAGTCGCGACTTAAATAGATTCGGATTATATGAACTCGGGAACCCCGGCGCAGATAGGAAATTCCACTTCTTGGCAGTGCACTGTTCGTTTTCATCAACTTCTTTCTTGCTTATTACTAGAAACGGGCGCGGCATTATGAGGATCTAATTTTAATAGCAAACTAGACTAGTAAGGTAATCCACAATCCCTTCTGTAGGCACACAATCACAACCTTTGAATCCTGTCAAAACATTTGTCATAGGTACTAAAATATTAATTATCATTACACCATTGCGGCGAGGTGGTTTGCAATGTGACAGTTTGACAAATGGAACGTGCTGGCCATGAAAATGCGTGCCAAGTTGTCAACTGCGGCCAACTGAAGGCAAATTGTTGACACCTAGTGTCGAGACGGTGTTATACGTCAGGCGTTTGATGCGGACCTTTTGCGGACTACATAATTGGCAGACTGTTCCATCCTTCTCAAATCGAGAATAGCCCCATCTAAGCATGAAGTCCTGAGTTCGATTCTCAGGTCAATAATTGTTATAGAGTTTTTCATTAGCGACCATCAACATTTTCCTGCCTTTGTCCTATTCTATTTGGGGTCGACGCAACACGTTTTCTTCTTCCATTCTCCCCTATCAGAAGTCACGGCAGCATTTACTCCTTCATATCATTCCTTACACCATCCATCCATCTTTTCTTTGGCCTAGCTCTCGCTCTTCGTCCATCAACATTCAGATCCATCACTTTTTTAGTCACATGTGCTTCGTCCCTTCTCATTACATGTTATGTTATGTTTTCAAGTACTGAGATGAGATTTCTAAACACTACTTCCCGTTACTCCTAGTACTATCTTCGTGAATCAAATAATTTTGTACCTAATTATTTTCATGTTTTTTTTTTACTATTATTGCGAATTTTAATTGTGACTGTTTTTAATTTACCATCTTAATTATTTATGTTTTATTTCCAACCGATAACTTGTATATGTGTTGTAAACTGTTAGTGTTAGTTATTTGTAAGTTAGAAAAAAAAACTATTTATCTTTTCTTTAGTCGTGTTAATAAAAAAAACATTCACGTCAAAACTTTTCTCTCAACTCCAACTGCCCTACCCCAGTGGACGTAAAAGATTTTCATTTCAACTAAAGTCTTTTTAAAGTCAGATTAAAACTGTGACTGCAAATAAGTTATTAGCCGGAGAATACAGTCGCCAGCTATTTTAGGATTTGTGAAGTAGTCTCATTAATTCAAGTGTCCGGAGTCCGGACAGTGGCGACAATTTCTCCCTAAATCCGTTATAATAGGCGCCTTTGTGATTTTTGCTCCGTCCACCGTTCGCAGACGACAGTCGCCACCAATCCAAAATTAATTACCGACTCAAGTGCAAGAAACTCAACAAGTAAGTACCCATTTACAAAACAGTTTTGTACTTAAATAAATGGCGAGTTTATTTTAAAATGTACAAATGATTTCTTATTTGAATTGAAACAAAATTGTTACGACGTTCGTAGAGATTAACACGAGTGGCCAATATATGAGGAACTAGCTGCGCCCTGCGGTTGCACCCGCTCGGACCGGGATTAAAAGTAGCCCATGTGTTATCCTAAATTAAATTTCAATCGGTCCAGACGTTTAAGCGTGAAGGAGTAACAAATGTACACATAAATACAAACTTTCAACTTAATTATATTAGTGTCATTTAATTTAAGTACATTTGTTTTGATTATTAATAATACAATTTGCGAGAAACTAAAGGAACATTTTAAATCTTAATTTTATACGCCGATACTCTAATTTTATTTTCTTTCCTTATTACCGCTATTCACAAAAAGAAAATATAAAAAGAAAAAGCAAAGAAATACTTCCTCGCCGTTGAATTTTCGAGTTTGATGCGGAATCGGGGACTATAATTTCGATAGCGCACCAAAGCGTAAAGTTCCCCTGCGATGTCTAATGAGCAAGGTTTTATGCCGTTTGCTGCCGAACCATAAAAATGTTAATTCAACTGTGCTGTACAAATGAAAAACGTCGTAAATACAAACGCGACATTCTCGACACTGAAACGGGTGTAGTTTTTAAGCTATAACCAAAAATATATAAGCAAATTGAGATTGTTTTTTTTTTTGTTGTTGCCCCACAATTGGAATCAAACTTTATCGTGCGTGCGTTTACAAAAATTAAAAGTCACATGGGAGCACAAACAGCCAGACCCGGAACAACTATCTGTGGGCCATGTGGGACGCTGCAGTCAATTGCTATTTATTATATTGATAAAGCTTATGTTTGCGAAACGAAAACTCCTTCGACATTTTTTTTTGTTTGTAACTAAGTTTTCATTACAATGTATTAAAAAAAAAAACCTATTCCAGAATGATTATGCGTGCACGTTAGAACATCTAAAACTTTAAGTCTAACTTAGACGGGTCTTAACCTAATCGCTCAAAATATCGGTAGCTATAATATCAAAGTGCAAAATGCCAGCAATTATATGGCTGGAAGCACATTTTGTTGAAGTGCTTTTTTAAAAAAAAATCAAGCATTGATATTCGGATACCCAGTAAAATATTAGAACTTAACTTGGATCAAATTGTATTTGACATAGCGTTGACATTAGCGTCTGCAGGCATTGGCATCGCCGGCACCGCGAACTGTCACTTTAATAATCTTGCTGACTTTCTGTTGACATTAGTATGCAACCCACGTCTCGTTTGATGTTTGTGCTTTGAATTAACATAGACTTTTTACTAAACAGATATTTAGACTAGCCAAAGACAATGTTGTTTTCAAAATACATCGCGCATAGCTTTCACTAGATTGTTAAAATAAGACGCAAATCTGATGTCTAGATTGTTCAGATACAAAATACACAATGTTATCCTTTAAGATGGCTTTCTTAACAAATAGTTTGAAATAAAAACGCAACAAACAAGATTTAATTTTCATTTAAAACAAAATAATGATCACAAAATATTTAGCCACTTATAATACAAATAATACGTGTTCATTCACTTCAGAACATGTATTCAGTCGAAGAAGGCTAATATCAAATCCGGTGTCTGGAAGAGCGGCAGGACAAGTTATAATGATCGGACGCAACCGTCATATTCCCTGTGTCACAGTTCACAGAATCTAGTTAGGACTTATGCTACGTCTACGTGACACTGATACTGTGCCATTTCCACTAATTAAACACTCTAAACTTGCCCAATTATAAGCAAATATTATTGTGTAGAGGGAAATTCAAAGGGTAGACGGAATTCTTCGTATTTTGGTAACGATAAGCAGTTGTAAGAAATTGTTACTTAATTGCCTGAGTACTGAGAATTATGGCTAGTATTTGTATTTATTTATGAGTCTGAGTATTTCAGATATATTTGAATACAAATATATTATTCAGAATGATTAGGTGACAAACAAAATTAATTTCACCTTTGTTTGGAAAACCCGATTATTTCACAGACATTCGAGTTTATATTTACAATAGCAATTTTGAATAGTAGGTATATTAAGTATTAAAGTCTAAACTATCATACAAAGTCAATCATTCAAAGATGTATAGGTACCAGGCGCACAGGACATGTAGGAGATGTACCCATGCTAATAAACCACGGAAGTATTGGGCGAACGTTTTCACAAGGCCGATCACGTAGCCCGGAGTGGACAGCGCGTGTCTCTAGAATAGCTAAGGGCCAGCTAAAGAAACTACTCCTCGAACGTACGGAACACAAATGAGTAACATTCAACAGCACGCTAGACAAACATACGTGTGGAAATGTTAAGTAAAATGTTCTGGAAGACATTCTTTTAGAAGCTGAAAATGGAAAAAAATATATTTAAAAGTTATATCTAAATACATAGAACAACAATGTGTCCACTATTTTATTTTATTTATTGATTAAAACTTGATGCAGATGTATAAAAAACACGGTACAAAGGCGGACTTAATGCCTTGGCATTTTCTACCAGTCTACCTTAGGGTGATGCAGAGAGAAAACATAGTAGGTGCCCATTTTCATTTTGAAATCCTGTACGGTTATAGCAATGTATGTTAGCTTATATTGAAAAACTGCAATCATGCTTTTCTAAGCTGCGCCTACGAAAAATTGAGAGTATTTCATTATTGGCAAGAGATCGTTAAAAACTGGAGGATATTTTTTTTTACAAAAGGTAGTTAAACTCGGGTACGGTTCCGTACAAACTTGCGACATAAACGGCCATATCTTTTCTGCGTAAATATTGGTTTTTTCATAGGACATTCGTTGTGGTCCCTTTGTACTATGAAAAAATCAAAATTGAGTATATGGTTTACATTTCAACTCGACAGCTTCAAACGTTACCGAGATGACAGACGGACAACAAAGTGATCCAATAAGGGTTCCGTTATTTCCTGTTGAGGTACATAACCCTAAAAGAGACAAACACTTAAAGTGGTTTGAGGCGGATAAAAAGTGCTTCAAACAAGAAATGGTTGTTAAAAACTGTTATGCAAACAGTATATAAATAACTAGACGAGTCAGGTTAGCTGCACTACTCAGTAAATTAACTGAAAGTAGTTTCCATTCCATAGTAGAGTGGGCACATAGTTATAAAACGAAATGTTTAAACTAACCGCCAGGGTGCGGCAGGCCAAGTAACTCCTATGCTGCAAATTGTATGAATTTCTTTGAATTAAAAATAATCTGGTAGACATTTCTGGTGTTCCAAAGTCGGGTCTGATTTTCTAGTTCGATTCTTGTGTTAGCCTGAATGTGTTTTGGCAAGAATTCAACTAATCTCGAATCTTCTACGTTGCATTTATCATTTGATCAAATCTTCTTGTTTAGTTTGTAGTTTTGCGAAATAATCAAAATGGTCACCTCGTTGATTGCAGTTTGGGTGAAAAGGTTTTTTTTTTGTTTTTAAATAACAAACTAGCATCCCCGAATTTTTGGCCATATTTTCCGTCATGATCCATATATCCTTGCGTTTTCGCAGAATTTGCACTGAAACTGCTAAATAAGTTCCTAGGTAAGTATATTTACATATTTATTGATATGTAGTTTCTACTTTTAATTCTAGTATAATCAATCAAACATGTGCCAGCTAAATGAACAAAGCACAAAGTTTTCTCTTGTTTTTCACTTCTTATAATGTAAATAATGACTATATCAGTGACATAAAACACTCGTAAATATACTTAATGAATGTCTCTTATAATTGAAACATTAGTTTTTACGGTAACAACATAAATCAAGCTTATTTGAAATTTATAATGGTATCGCGACGCCGCGCTGCTAATCTTATAAATTATGAAAAACAACGAGAAAGCTATAAATTGCAATTCTGTTACCCGACCCGGGATCGTAACAAGCTGGGTTTCACTAGCCAGTACTCTCCGCTAGTCGTTCGCCGCCACTCTCCCGCCCCTCACTATTGTCTTATTAAACACACTCTAGTTTTATTTCAATTATTTCAAAGCTTTGATAACGTACCTTTTCAACTATGTTATTGTTTTAGTTACCGCTTTGGGAATCATTCATTTCGTTATTTCATATTTTATAGCAAATTAACAAAAGGTGGGATTCCGAGGTATCTTTTCGTACCTATTTAAATAATAGTGCTGATGAATTATTTAGTTTCTAACTTTAGTCTTATTAATAGATAACAAGTGTGTGTGTTTAATATGGAAGGGAGGTTAATAGATGTTTGTTTTAATGAATTTATCATTTTTAACGTGAATAAACACGACCAAAATGTATATTACTTTTGTCTAGTAGTTGCAAGCGCGTGCTAAGCAAGTAAGCATGCAATCGTTGTTCGATTTTCAGGTCGGGGTTACCGTTAT
The DNA here is from genome assembly GCA_958449745.1 of Ochropleura leucogaster. Taxonomy (NCBI): domain Eukaryota; kingdom Metazoa; phylum Arthropoda; class Insecta; order Lepidoptera; family Noctuidae; genus Ochropleura; species Ochropleura leucogaster. Next base: position 10,975,510 of record OY288203.1, on the reverse strand, counting down.
TGGGTCTTCCTATCAGGAATTTCTCAGCATGTCACAGGAATCTGTGCCCGGTTGGTGACAATGGGCTCACTCACTATTTTAAGGGATTCAAGATAACTGGCGCAGTGTGGGAGTAACTACTATAGGTTCGCTGCCTAACTTTGATGGTCTCATTTATATTTTTTAATGATCTGTATTGTATAACAATATTTCGGTATTGTACTACTTGTCCTTTTATAATTCTACAAGTTCTGTGCACTTCTATAAGTGACGAACTCACTATAAGTAAAACTGTTTGTGATTTTTGTGTATGTAAATGAGTAAGTCGTTGACGTGCCCTTTTTTTTGGGGTGGGAGGTCTGGAAATAACTTTTCATGCTTTGGGCGGAGCGGAGGGGGAGTGTCAGACTTGTACTGAATAAAACCCACCCACGTTCCTTCCATTGTCCTTAATCAACGGACGGTGAGCTACCCCTTGGTCACCGTCCACAGGCCCGTATCTACGGTGGCCGGGAGTCGTCTCCCGCGGCTCGGTTGGTTTGAGATGGACGTGCACTTAATAAATAAATAATGCACGAGCTTCACATTATGTTATGTTTTTAATTTAAAAATAATAAAAAAAACAACTCGCCGATTTTTCGGCCCACCTCCCAATAAACAATTATTTAACCATCCTTTTAAACCACTCGGTAACTTGACTAGTGAGTCGGTAAAGCATAGTTACTACTAACTACGTTACGTGGACGGAGCATGTAACGGTGCGTTTATCAGTTTATGGCCACATCGGTTGCCGACGGCGCAACTTTTAATTCAGTTCGGGCCCAATGGCGGCCGCAACGCGAATACAAAACCGCTTTTCATTACAATGCAGGCGAGTAAACTGGATTGGTTGATGAACTTGTACCTATTGTTTATGTAAATATGGTTTAGAGAATAATTTATGTGACTTTTCCAACTTTATTTATTTACCAACTTTTCTTGCGCGGTTTCACCCGCGTTCTCGTAGACACTTACCCTACTGCTCGGCCCACATAGTGCAGCGCGATAGCCACTCACAAGTTACGTAGCTTTCTATTGCTAAAAGTTTTTTTTTCTAAATCGGTACATTAAATGGGAAACAAACCCCTACAACCTCACAAACTTTATGTACCTATTTTTAAAAATAGTATAGATATAAAATAGAAGTTTACATTTATTAACAGAAACTTCTTAAAATAGCTGGGTGTTTTGTAACACACAATCCTGCTATTTTGACATAAGCTTGAGCATAGTGGGAAAGACCGTTAAGAGCTAAGTGTAGATGCGGGTCTGTGGAAGCAATGGGTAGCTTACCGCTCGTGTGTCTAGTGACGACACGCCGTATTGATGATGCGTTCATGTTAAACGCGCGTCTCCAGGAGATGTTAGCAAAGCAGAGGGGCCTGCCAGGGCCACTACCTGCCGGGGTGTTCGAAAGAGATACTGCGGCTCCGGTACATAAAGGGCAAAAGCTTCCGTCAGTTTCACAGTTGCCATCCATTGGATACAGACTGCTTCTCTGTAAGATAAAATGGGCTGTAATCCTCCACCACGTTAACCCAATGTCGGTATATATTTAGTTATATATAATTTATTATATGTTTTTTATATATTTCAATCTTTGATGATAAATTATGTTTATTTTGCAAGTAGATTATTTACAAACACTTTTACAATATATTTTTTTAATACTAGACGATGCTGGTGTTTCGTACCCGACTACTCTGAGAAGAATCAGCCGAAACAAAGTCAGAGGTCTCTTTTAAGGTCCAGACAAAAATCTTGGTCAACTCTTATGGGGACTATGCAGCTTACTGTCTGAAACCTTGTTTTAAGAAAGCACCACATAGATTGAGTAGACCTGAACAGTCAGTGCAAGCATTTGTCAGTTATCGTGTAGCTCGACTTATAACACAAGGAACTCAACGACACGACGAACAATACCAAAAAAATAACATTTCGAAATTATCATTTGTTATAAATTATCAATGGGAAACAATTGATTTTGACTATTTGTTAGTTTTTTTAAATGCAAATATTTCAATGAAGGCACTATTTATTTAACTGTATGTATAATATATGAAATTTGACAATAATCTCACGAAAAGGCAAACCAAGCAGATGACGCATAGGGAGAAGTTCCTTCGGAAAATAGTCACACTTGAAAAGATGACAGTTGATTTTCCAGTGCTACTAATATCAAGAATCAATAATACCAGTCTTATCAAGGGGTATCGTATTACCCAGTATTAACTGGGTTATGGAGGTCAGATAGGCAGTCGCTCCAAGTAAAATACTGGTATTCAGCTGCATCCGGTAAGACTGGATGCCGACCCCAACATAGTTGGGAAAAGGCTAGGCAGATGATGACTAATATCAAGAATCTGACTGAAATTATATCAAATTTCGCGAAATAATTCCAGGTTTGGATGCAAGGAGCAGCACGGCTCTTCCACGCGCAAAAATTTACATCGATATTAATTGCTTTAATTTGGACTTCAACCTAAGATCTCACTTAGTTTGACAGGTATCTCCAAATACCTTCGTTTATTTCAACTCTAGTCTATTTCGCTCACAAGTTTATTTTAGAATTGCTAAAAGCTAAACTTTTTTAGACGTCATTTGTTTGTCAAAGATGAGGATTATGTCAGACGGTACAAATATAATTGTGTTCGCTAATCATGATCTAAGAATGATGATGATAACCTTTCTGTTCTAGGATCGGATTTCAATCTCACAAGATGCAGCATGGGGCAACATGGACCTATACCTTTCTGACCTCCATTTTATGGTTAGTACTGCGTATTCCGATATATTCAGCTTTGGCCAAGAAGATGAAGAATGCCATTCCCCTAGGCAAGACTGGATGTCAGACTGTTGAGCCACTGACTACTGAACCATAGTCTAAGACCTACGATTGATAGCCAAGGCCAACGGCTTAATGTGCTCTTTTTCAATTCATATGTATTTCTAAACTTTATTTTAGATATCAGAGACATCTGTGAAGTACCTAATAAACAACGTGAGAAAACCTGGACTTATAATAAACTAGCTGGCGCCGGCAGCTTCCCCCGCGTGATTATCGAGAAAAAAGTATTCTATGCGCTATTCCGGACTATAATCTACCTCTGTGGCAAATTTCATCGAGATCCGTTTTAATTATTTTAATTACCGCATGAGATATTTCTTAGTCGTGTACTCTCTCGTTACGTTAATCACAATTTTCTCCCCTAGTGATCACAAACTGCCGTTTTTTTACAATTTTTTGTCGTCAAATATCTTAGCCAACAAACCTGCAACCACTCGAGCATTTAAGAAGCAGATTCAACATATTATCAACAAAATTATACCACACTTATGCTATTATAAACTGTCAGAGAAAACGACAAAAGAGTACGTAAGTGCCAACGAAGACATCGAGGCCATTTGCTCTGTGTGTCATTCCATATATAACCCTGTTCTGTGTACTTTCATATAATATTATGAATGGTTCAATTAAAATTAATATAATATATTCAAAAAACTATATTTTCATGGTCATTCATGGCTCTAACGTTTCTACTGTAAACTTGTAGGAAATATCTCGTAAATCGTACGATAGTACAACCACACACACACGCGTTAACGTCAATCACTAAGCTTGACTTCCTTTGTAGTCACCGAAATATGTGAGCCTATTTGTTCGGCGATGTGGTCTTTTTGAAATGTTCAATCGCCCGTAAAAATACCGGTGACATTATCACTCCCCGACCGGTCATGAGTATGACAGCCGATGACTGACCCTACTGATTCATCTTTGTTTGGAATTAAACCAGCACTTGAACGCGAACACCGAAATATCCTTACTAATATTGTAAGAGCCAAAGTGAGTTTGTTTGTTACGTCTTCACGCCTAAATGGCAAAACCGATTGTGATGAAATTTTGTAGATACAGACAATAGACATAGTTCAGACCCTGAAAATGGACATAGGCTAATTTTTTTTTTTATTTGGTAATGGGGGAGAAAGAGAGAAGAAAAGGAAAAACTTAGCTTTGCTATAATAAATTACAATAAATAAGGCGCAAGGGCAAAAACTAGGTAGCAGGTAGCTACAAATCAGGAAAGGGAAACTGTGTTACCCCGAATTTAACGACAGCGAAACCGCGGGCAAAAGCTACTTTTAAATGAAGCTGGGAAGGCATCAAAATTTTACGTGAAATTTGAATTTTACTTTAAACGTGAAATGTGGAGTTTTTTTTTTTTCAGGGAGTCTAAAACAACTGCTTTAGCAGAATCATAATAGGGTAATAATATGAATAACATTTAAATTCTTAAAATGGTCACTGACGCAGTTAATTTTGTGAATTGTCGCTGTGTGATCATTTGACGAATATGTAATATTGAAAATATGTTATTAACCTTTTATAATTCTGCTTAAGCGGCCATCTTAGACCCCCAACTCACACGACCGCATACTTATTTCGAGCTCATTGCAGCTAGAGCATACCTATTAAAAGCTATGTCGCACATCGTCGGAAAACCCGCAACGAGTTTAATTAGAACACAAATAAAAGACATCCCACGCCAATCCATGAATTTTTCAAGAAAATTCCTAGTTCTACTTAGATTACAGCACCGGGTTACTTGTTTCTAGAAAACAGTTAAATGGAAAACATGTCGAGAACTATATTCGTTCCCCGGCAGCAAACCAATTCCATTTTTCATTTATTGAAAATTTTTCTTGAAACATTTCACCTGCGCCCAGTAAACATGAAAATTCAATCTGAGTTTCAGTTTTCCGAAGTTAGATTGTACCACTCGTATCTATATGTTAACGTAGAAACAAAGTTATAATTTAACCATACTTGATACAATATTGTTATTTATAATACCATACTTGCTTTTTCAGTGTTCGATAAACTAATATTATTGTACAAGTTTGTTTTCTTTTCATTGTACCAGTTAGTAGTAAGTAGAACGTAAGTTAAAGATATTAAGTCAAGTAGATATCAAAACGTCAAATTAACATATTTGTTTCTTGCACTAGGCGATGTGGTTGCTACAAACCCCTTTAATAAAATTGAAAAAAACCCGTTTAATGTTATTTACGCACAAATTCTTACAATTCTGTCGAATATTACAAACAGTAAAACCGGGAGAGAAAGTCATTCAAGCGGGAAGTATTTTTTCTAAGTTGCTCAGATTCCCCTTGCGTTCGGCCGGATCGACTTTATGGAAACATAGGCCGTCGGCACCTGTGGCCTGTAGGCCGAATGTCGTCGTGTCCTCTGTTCACTCATTCAAATTTATTCACGAGTTAGGATGCCGCGGGCTTCTCCCTCGCTTGACAATTCACGACATCCGTGCCCTTGCAGTGGCGCACGCGTCTATAATTTGAAACAACATTGTATCGTAACATGCCGTCCGGAGGAAATGGGTGATCGATATTTATGAGAACGTCGAGTGCTGTGCCGCGATTGTTTTCTCTATAAATGTCAAGGTTCACCAGAGAAGCAAAGCAGAATCAGCCACACAAATTCATAACAAATCAGTTCTTTATTTGAATGTTTATTTTTCTACAGCTTTAACGAAAGGACTACCAGTAATATTGCCAAAGCTAAAAAATATGGCAGAGAATATTTAAAATCGACAAAATTCTCTTTAACATAAAGGGTACCGCTCCACCAGACCCGCATCAAATTAAACCTTGTGCGACCCTTGAATCCAATTTAACTGTTCTACAGATAGCTGCAGGCTGCTGGCTAGCGTATATGTAGATATAAAATATATTAGTAATTTATGTGAGCATAAATTACGAAAACATATTCCTTTCTTAACACACACCAATAAATTCTACAATACAATTCTACAAGCTGGACGTCGGTCGTAAACGCGTAGCGATGACATGTTCGGCCGTTGTTTACCGATGTACGGAATATACATACATTATAATAATATCATGTTTATTCTGCAGGCAATTTGTTCAAAGATTGGATAATAGGAATACATTTTGAATCCGATTCTAGTGAGGACTTTTAGAATATTCAGACCCCAGCAAATAGTGCTGGCATGGAATGAAAAAAAGTATGTCTAAACAAGTTTCTTTGGCACATGCCACAAGTGCACACTACATATAATAAGAACTTAAATGTAAACAAAAAACGATAATATTGTGTATCTCACGGCCGAGCCATAGGTCCAGTTATGTAAACTGCGGAACAGCTTGTGGAAGACGCTGACTGTGTTTAAGACTATCAATAAGTACGTCTTTAATATAAATTTGTGTGAAATCATTACAATAAAACTTTATATAATATCCGGTACATAGGTAAAGACGTGTCAGATTTTTCCTTAAATTTTCAATAAAGTGGAATTTTATCTCAAGCTCATAAATATTTGTAAGGATTCATTATGTAAAGGGTGTGAGTGTGCCCACCCACGCAACCTGTTGTATTATAATGTCACCGAACGAGAAGCCAGCCACCAGAGCGAAATAATAAGCACTTAACCTTTTTAAATAAATTGCATAATAAAAGTTATCTAAGAACGATGCCGAAATGAAATTTTGCATAAAAGGATTCATCAACAGAGATATTAGATATAATGAAATCGGTTCTCTACCTACACCGTCAATGAATACGGTGATATGGAACGAAAATGGTGAACATCGACATCGGTACAAGAAACTGAAAGTTATCGATAGATAAATATTAATAGGTTCCGTTCTTACATGGATCGTAAACAACACAATGAATGGACTTAAATAGAATCGGTTTAAAGACCAATTTGTTTTACTGATCTGAAATGTATTAATGTCTCTAATGTTTATATCTTAAATATTTTAAGATCTTCAACATGAAAAACTTACAAATTATCGTACAACCTGTCAAATTACTAGTCTACTACCATATATGGCGTTACTATAAAATACCAACGTAAACTTTGAACAAAAACTCAAGAAATTACGGCACCACGGAAAGTTATTTTCCATATTTTTTTGCCATTTCCCACACCTTGGAGTAATTCACAACTATTACTGAATTCCATTGAAAAAACATAATCGCGCCGAGTGCAAGACACCATATGGCCGTTATGGCCATCAACCATGTCCAAAGACATAAATGGGCACGTTGTCGTCACAGTCGGAATACCTGTGCGAGCGGCGGGGCAGCCTTGCGGTGCGCGTGTGGGGGGCACGAGGGAGGGGGGGCAACACTCCCGCGCAACCTGCTGCCTCCGTCACTCCTCGCGGCTAGTGCCTCGCCCGCGCATGCTCGGCGCCCGCGCACAATCAACACACTACACGAACACTTGTGCTCTAAACCTTCAAAACAAACGAAATACTAGTGCAAACTCAGTGAAGTGACAGAAAGATCTTGTGATGTGCCTCTAGTTATTTACGTATAAGGTAAACAGTGCAGTTAATGCTTTGTTTTCTACATTATCCAACAGTTTTACGATCAACAAGGGCATTTGTAAGTTAGCAATCCAGTTTAGCATTTATATACGTACTTATCATGTCTATACAAATCTTAAGGTTGCCATAAAGTCATTTTTACTATAGATCTCTGTGTACTTGACATCGTAGTAATATTCAAAGCAGGTGCATCTGATTTTGTGAATGACTGCGCTGTAATTGCGACCGACCGGTTCGTGGCTTGCATAACATGTTAAATGGAGTAGTGTGTCATCGAAGCCTGCGCATTCTGAACACATTGCCCAAGTTGTCCAAGTACAGAAAGTGACAAATATTGCCAAGTGTCGTTAATGACATCATGCTGTATTATATGTTCGCACTCCACCCACAGCGCACGTGTCGTGAGGTTATACTAAAACAGTGATTTATGTCAATTAAACAATATGACAATGAGTTAAAATTGAGGAAAAAAGTTGATACTTTGTTCTTGCAAATTATTTTCTTACTAGATGTATAAACAATCGAGCAACGCTATTCACACGAAGAGTAAAAAATGCTTTAAACAATCTTTATTTTATACTTTTTGTATTCAAGTGTGAATGACATTATAATGTCGCAACACATTACCGAAATATGTACCACATATTGTTATGTAGGTACATTCGTTTTACTTTGTACTGCACGTAAGTTTAAAATTATTTGACACCTGGGCGTGAAAATATCCTGTTTGAGTTGATGAAGTTATATAATTTATAAAACAAATGCTTTAAAACATTTCGGTTTTAGTCATAAACATGCATATAATGTAAACTTCTGATAAATTGCCATTGTAAAAGACGATTTATCAGAAACTCTGAAAGGAAATGAATGAATATTTTTCATTACATTCTTATTCAACTACATAATATTTTGAGTTGCATAATTCACAATATCCGTCCACCAGACTGGTTCGCATAACGCTGTCAAAATACTTCACCCAGATTTACCGATATCTCCATTATGCCCGGAATATATTATATTAGTGTTAATTTATATTGTATTTATACTAGCATACTAGCTTTTGCCCGCGGCTTCGGTCGCGTTAAATTCGGGGTTTTTTATTCGTAATTTTTTTTTTATTCGTTTATTTCTTAAACACGGTTTCCTGATTTCCAGGTAACTGCTACCTGTAGTTATTGCCCTTGCGCTATATTTATTGTAATAGCCAAGCAAAATTTTCTTCCCTCTTTCTCGATCATTTCCCACATTAAAAAGGAAAAATGTAAAAAAATGCTTGTGTCCGTCTCCAGGGCCCCAACTATCTCTGTACCAAAATTCATCAAAATCAGTTGAGCCATTTAGGCGTGAAGACGTAACAAACAAACACACTCACTTTCGCTCTTATAATATTAGTAAGGATACTTGGTTTAAAACTCTATTCGTGGCTGTTTGTGGGTCTATTTAAATCGTCTAAACTACGCAATGGACTTTGATGGGCTTACCACCACCATCATCGGCCTAGCCTTGTTCCATTTAATAGGGTCGACTTCCATTCGAACACCACTTTTTTTGGGGTGGGAAATCACCAAATAACTTCCCCCGTTCTGGGCTGAGCGGGGGGAAATGTTAATTACTGGGTAAAACCCACCCATGTTCGTTCCTTTGCCCTTTATGTTCCGGGGCCGCGATATCTTTTTCGAACAACCCGCAACCCCGGCAGGAGTTGGCCCCTCTGATTTGCTGACATCTCTTAGAGGCACGCGTGGAAAACTAACGCGCCGTCGACACGGCCTGTCGTCAATAGACGGACGGACGGTGAGCTACCCGTTGCTCACCGTCCACAGGCCCGCACCTACGGTGGTCGGGAGTCGTCTCGCGGCACCCGGGGCGTCTGGGTTGGTTTGAGGTTCTCTCCCACAAACGCCCGGCCACCTCCTTCGCTAGCATGACTGTTTGGCAAAAGGAGGTGACCGCTTCCCATTCCCTCTCGCTCCGGACCATGGACTGAACCAAGACCGAACGCAAGCGAGACCGATCGCCTCTACGAGGGTACAGCGGTGCTCCGCCCAAGCTGGACAGACCGCCACTGTGTGCTCCACCGTGTATGGTACATACAAGAACCACGGGCTCCTGTAACAACTGTCAAAGATCTACAAATGACAGTTGAGGAATTTAAACATTTAGATATGTAAATGTATTTTTAATTGACATAGAAATACTAACGTATATTTGTTTATTAGAGTAAAGTAGCAGACATACGTATACAATATATATATATATATATATATATAGGTATTTCTTTCTACGTGGATGGCCAGCACATTATCGGACGCAGCCAAGCACGAAGCAGACTGTTACCCAGGCGCTTGTTAAAAATAAAAATAAAATTATACAATTTTAGCACCCTCTCTTTATTCCTTTTGTACACACTTCGCTTGCAATTCAAGAAAAACACCTATAAAGCTTGTTATTGTTACTTTTAGGTATATTGTATTGTTAGTAAGATGAAAAATAAACGAACAAAGTAAATCCGGGCTTCGCTTCCCCTTCATGACTTTCCACCGCATCGGGTGAATTTATATTGATATTTACATTGATCTGTGCTATTAATACCGTGACTACAATTTGTAGAACAATTTACAAAAAAAAACTGCTCGTTTAAAATTCCCAAAAAAACGAAGACCACAATAACGCCCATTTTTTTTTTGTAGTTTTACTTTTTTCCAAAATAATATTTTAGCTACCAACTTGCTACACATTTATTACAAATCAACTGGGACGTGCGCAATTTATGTCAGGTTACCATAATAATACATATGTCGGTAGATGAATATTTCGTGAGCATTAGTGGTCAAATCTGCGAGTACTAAAATTCTACCTAGCATTACATTGCAAACTGTCCACAGTGCCCATTATTATAAACTAGCTGTTCCCCAAGGTTTCACCCGCGCTGCTCAGCACCTGTTGGTCGTAGCGTGATGTTATATAGCCTATAGCCTTCCTCAAGAAATGGACTATCCAACACTAAAAGAATTTTCCAATTCCAACCAGTAGTTAATGAGATTAGCGCGTTCAAACAAACAAACTCTTCAGCTTTATAATATTAGTATAGATTACGTCACATTTGAACCGGTCGTGTCTTATGCTAACAGGCAGGTTACAGCTTAAATTGGTGTAATTTTTCTTTTACATGTTTAACATAAATCGAAATACTACCTTTTTGCGGATGGGAAATCATCAAATAATTCCTAGAGAATAACATCAAGAGTGTCAGACTTGTACTGACTAAACCCACCCATATTCCGTCTTTTGTCCTTTAAGTTCCAGGGCCACAGAATCTCTTTCGAACAACCCGCAACTCTGGCTGAGTATGAGCCTTGGGTTTATCAAAGAATGAATGGCCCTTTGAGTTTGATGTCACAAGAGCTTTAATATTTTTAACAGCGGTTATCCTTTTAACTAGACACACGTTTGTATATTTACAGTTGCTTATTAGATGGTTAACTATTTAATTAAAGCAGCAATCAATCAAAATATTGACACAGATCATGAATAACTTAATTACTGATGCAAATTATGATAAAAGAACCGAACTTACTAGACCATGTCATAATAAAATGATCAAAGAAAACCAATTATAATTAAACGCTGTTGAAAGCAATAATAAAATGATGGATTCATCATCATTTTAGCCTTATTTAATTGATTAGGGTTCAGAACTGCATGCCTTGACTTCCGTGCATCATTTCAAGTAATCATCGAAAAACTCACAAATGCTAGAATCTCTTCCATCTTTGTTTAGCTAGAACATCCTGCCTACAATTCCTTTAACTTAATTTAAACAACTTATATTGACTTATCTTCTAAATAGTCCATAATAGTACCTTTAATAGCTTTTAAATAGTAAAAGTTTGATAAGATATTTTTTGAATATTGAATAACACTTGACATATACTTAAATAACTTTATAACGAGTAACAAGAACATCTCCTTAATATTACAAAGTGTAGGTTTCCATCAGTCTAGAGTCTATTGTAAACTTAGTAAATAAACCAGGTTTTATTACTTATAACAATGACCACATCACGGGTGGCTGCACCGTAAAGAGCTCTTTGAAGACATTGCAGATTACCTAGCGAGGCCTGAGAACAAATGGGATTGTATTTAACATCTTGTATTTAAATAGGTACTAAACATACTAGAATTTGTATTCATCACGAAGATTCGTGTAAAAAAAAGAATGATTGAAAGAATTTTCATTTTAAAATGGAAGGCAATAAAAACCGGTAATCTTTTATGTCCCTAGTGTTGTAGTAAACTGTCAGCTGTCCGATATTAATCTGTTTGGGTGGTCGAAGACCAGCACGCAAAAAATGCAAAATTCTAAGACATGTGACATCCATCAACACGCACCGGTGGTCTAAGGCATGAGTTTTCACGCAAGGAGGAACACTATGTCCAAACAAACATAATCAAACAAACATAATCTAACAAATTATTTATCAGATAGGTTTAAAAGGAAATGTTTATGAACCGTGTGTGTCAGAATGACGGGTGTAAATTCCAGATTTTCCTAAATTTATTACAGTTATTTGGTGCCTTATGTACATTCAGTCAAAAAAGTATCGGGAATGGATGATTTGTTTATGGTTCCAAATTATTTTTTTTGTTTTTTTTTTGTAGTTGTTAGATTGGCACAACTGTTTTCCATTTTGGCGCGGAGTTTGAGTTGCATCTGTTATTTATATTAAATACAGTGCTGGTTTTAGTAATATCATATAATATAGTGTATATTGCGAATTTCATAATGGACTAAAATATCGAACAAAAAGTTTGTCTTAAATTTTATATCGCCAATGGAATTTTGTGTTCGGAGTCACTGAAAATGTTACAGAAGGCTTACGGTGAATCGATTTTATCAAAAAGTCGTGCTTATGAGTGGTTAAAACCGTTCAAAAGCGGTCGAGATGTGATGGAAGATTTGCCTCGCTCTGGTAGGCCGTCAACGTCTGCAACTGAAGTTAACATCGCAAAAGTGAAGAAAATAGTGACTGAAAATCCCCATTCAACTCTGAGAGAGATAGCCGCCGAACTTTCTGTATCTCACGAGTCGATCCGTACCATTGTAACTAATCATTTGGGTATGAAACATGTTGCTGCTCGGCTAGTCCCAAAAGATCTGAATTTTCTCCAAAAACTCAATCGCATGAAAGTCGCTGAGGACATGCTAGAACGAGTCAGTTCGGACCCAACATTCATGAAACGCATTGTTACTGGTGACGAGACGTGGGTCAACAAGCTTCGGAGTGGCGCCTTCCAACTGAACCGAAACCGAAAAAACCACGCCAAAGTCGATCAAAAGTCAAAGTCATGTTGACTGTTTTCTTTGACTATCGCGGTGTTGTGCACTCTGAATTCTTACCGTAAGGTCTAACGGTAAATAAAGAATATTATTTGAGCGTTATGCGGCGTTTAAGAGAGCAAATTCGACGAAAAAGGCCAGATTTGTGGAAAGAAAATTCTTGGATTTTGCACCACGACAATGCGCCTTCGCACAAGGCTATCATTGTGAACGAATTTTTGACCAAACACTCAACACATACCATCCAGCAACCACCATATTCACCAGATATGGCTCCTGCTGACTTTTTTCTTTTTCCTAAACTCAAATTACCACTTCGTGGCACCCGTTTTCAATCGATAGAAGACATAAAGGAGAATTCGCGGCGAGAACTGAACTCAATTCTGGAAGCAGCGTTTAAAAAATGTTTTGATGAATGGATTATTCGTTGGCGCAAGTGTATCGTTTCTAAAGGAGCATACTTTGAAGGTGATAAAATAAATTTGGATGAATAACAGATATTTTGTGTATTATTGATCTATTCCCGGTACTTTCTTGACAGAGTAGTATACCTTTACGTACCTCTCTTGAAAATCTGTGTACCTACACCCCTACAATGGTATTTTAAAAATTAGTTACACCCTATGAACCTAAGTATAATCCTCTTTTTCAATCGAAATAAAGTTTGCTAAAATAAAATCAAATTCTGGGTTAAGATCACTGTTGTGTATACGATATACTATTACAATTTGTAAACGTATTTATTTTTATTTGTGTGTAATAAAGAATAAGAACAATACCGTCATTGTGCTGTCTACTTGATATTGTAAAAACAAACTAAGAAGAACTGCAAAAGTTCACTACCCATTCAAGATTCTATCTTCCTCCAATATAGAGTAGCACCTACCTACAGTGTGTCGTTCATCCGCGTAGGAACAGTGCTAATGCGTGATATGCGTGTGCGCTTGAGTAGCGCGCATAATGACGACGGAACACAACCTCACTTCCTACACGTCGTTTGATCGATGTGCATAACAGTTCAGTCTTATTTATTGTTCTGTAATGTACGAGGACATTAGACAATGTATTTACAACTAATAGTTTGCTGATGGTAGGAAGAAAACATACATGAAATAAAGTATTTAACCATAGCTTCAAAGAGATATCAGCAAACAGAAGGGCCTGCTAGCCGAGGTTGCGAGTTGTTCTAAAGAGATACCGCGACTCCTAAAAACAAAGGGTAAAAGAAGAAACATGGATGGATTTTACTCAGGAAAAGTCCGACAGACACCCCTCCCACCTCCTCCCATCCAGAGCGTTGGGAATTATTTATTGGAAATCATCCCATCAAAAAAAGTACTCAACATTTAAGTTTTTTGAAGATTGACGGAAACAATACTCCACAATAAAAACATAACTGATGAAATTTGTGTGTACTGATTTTTCAAGCGTGATGCTGTGTTAATAAAACCCATTAAATTATAGCCGCAATAAAAATTATGTACCTATTTACAGAAAATATTTAAAGACTAAAATGTAGACAGATTTTAAAAATGTTATACCGTTGGTCTATCCATAATTATCTCAAAATTTCATGGATAAATACTGGCCATTTGATGTTTCAAAAAGAATAAGATGCTTCACGATTTCAACTTAAACATTTCTCCAACAAATTATTTTAAAAAGTAGGAAAATGTTACAGCCGAGTTCTCAAAAGTCTAAACAATAACGATCTATAGAAGCAAAAAGTTAACAAAACTTCTTCATTTCATCAACAAACTCCGAAAATAAGGGCGGTGTACAACAAGTTTGAACTGTTTAGAACCCCTCTTTAACTGCTACATTTCCATATAAATATGTCCTGGCCCTAAGGTCTAAGTGGCATTGAGAGAACAAGGAAAAACAAGCTTTATGATTCATCTTACTTTATTTGTATGAAGGAAAACATTTAAATCTAGATTACTTTAAAGTCTGTCTAGATCTGAGTCTAAACTCGGATAAAAATGGCAGAAGTTAAATCATAAACCATCCAGCTGCTCTTTTTCATACAATTCTGGAATCTGTTTACCGTTGCCACATTGTATTGTGGTATACGGTCCATTTACGTTGTAAATCAACAATAAATTGTTGGTGCCATTCATTCTTAAATTAGAAATGTTATGTCAACAGTTCATAGCAGGGGCTTGCCAGGGTCAGAGGGGTTGTTCGAAAGAGATACCGCGGCCCCGGAACGTAAAGTGCAATAGAAGGAACACGACTGGGTTCTAGTCAGTACAAGTCTGACTCTCCCACTCACTCCATGGGTGGTTTGGGGGAAGTTATTTGATAATTTCCCATCCGAAAAAAAAGCTATTGGCAAATGATTCTCAAAACGCCTGCTCTGATTTACCATCACTACCATCATAATTTATTAAATACTTTGCACAGCTCAGCACTTAGCACGTTTATGATAAGCGGATGAGATAAGAACGTTGAGTATTTGAAGCGCCTCCAGTGATTAAACTGAAATACTTTATTCCATCCGGTTTGCTGGGCAGTCTACCCCGCCAACTATGCTGTAGCCGATGCTATTCCTGCCATCCAGATACCCGGCAATAGTCAGAAATTAATGTAGCTTTAAGTTTTGTTAATTTCCGAATTGAGAACTTGAATACAAAAAACAAACATGACCAAAATACCCACATGATACTCAAATTCACAATAATCAAATGAAAAAATAATACTTTACAAAATAGACGGAATTACTTACATCAGAAACATGGTCTTTAAGAACTATATTTAGCTCCTGAATATAATTATTGACGATATTTACATTTTGGTTGATGTAGTATGATAATTTCTTTATATGTAGACTTCAATTTCTTGATGAGGAAATTATTTTGTGTATTTGACAATCACAATTATTATTATTGTTTATCCATCAAGCAGCTGTTTATCCCACACAGTTAATCAAAATTTGATTACTAGTTTTTTGATGAAAATCAAATCAACCAAGTCGCCGCGGCAGACGCTCTGGGCGTCAGGCCCCGCGAGAGGACTCTCGGCCACCTTAGATAAAAGCGGGTCTGTGAACCCATTGCTTACCTTTAGTGTTCCACGCGCGCTTAAAAGAGATGTCAGTAAAGCCTTGCCAGGGCAGCCGCCTGCTGGGGTTACGGGTTGTTAGAAAGAGATATCGCAGCCTCGAAACATAATGGGCAAAAGAAGGAACAACTATGGACTAAAACCCACCCAGGGTTGAAGTCAGTAAAACTCTGACACTCTCCCCGCTCCGCCCAAAGCTGGAGAAGCTATTTGATGATTTTCCAATCATAAAAATATAGTCTATTGATACATACGAGAAGATCGGTAGGTAGATACTCACGGTTAGTGTATCACGACATGTGATCAATCTACGTCGTTTGTCGTATGTACTCGTAGGTGTTCACAGCGAATAAATAACATTATGTATGTAAACGAAGGAGATGTACTCTGACAATTATTTGTTATGGACGAATGTTCTGACACATGTCGTCTTAATAATGTCTCTCTCTATTGAATAATGTTTCTTTGTTTACGCGAAAATGTTTGGTCCAATTAATGGTATTAAGAAAGAAATATTATACTGCTGTGCCTCGTTGCTTTTCGTCGTTGGTTAAGTGGTCACAAGCACAAGTGCAGAGCATGAGATCATGGATTCGATTCCCGGGTCGGGCAAGGTGTTATTAGGTCTCTCCATCACGTCGTAACCTCATTTTTTTTACGATATTAAAAAAATGTTGCCCCATATTATGAATTTCTCTGGTATCATGGGTGCGTTTACAAACATTTAAACTCACATGCACAAACAGCCAGACCTGAAAGAACTATATGTGCCTACATATAGTTGTTTCAGGTCTATATAGGTACAAATGATTGTTCCGTGCGGGAATCGAACCCGCAACACGCAGCGTAGCAGCCGATCGGTCAGCCACTTCGCCAACCGTGCCGTCGACATATTAGCCTCAAAGTCTATTTATTTGTCCTCGTTGCTCGCCTTTTATTACACAGGACTCAAAAATAACGAAATTTAGGCGTACTAGAATTGGGTACAGCTCTGCCTTATACTTCAGGGATTACACGCGTCATGTTATTCGCGACTTCGTCCGCGTGGCATATCAGAATTTGAAACGTGTTATTATGTTTATATTTAGTAACTAGCTTCCGCCCGCAACTTCGTCCGCGTGGCATAGTTACTTTGTGCTAACGCTAACTATAACCCGCGTTATGATCGGAATAAAAAATTTTCTATCCCCTTTTCTTCACTCGTTCTCCCCCTATTCTCACTTTAAAAAAAATGCCTATGTCTGTCTCCAGGGTTCCAACTATCTCTGTAGCAAAATTTATCAAAATCAGTTTGGCCATTTAGAACTGAAGACGTAACAAACAAACACCAATTCGCTTTTATAATATTAGTAAGGATTTTGTGAATTTCCCAAGTCTTTTGGATTCAGCAGGATCTTTATTTATTTGGCCTATCAAAACCTTTGGCCTGTACTACGATAATTGCTAATCTACCACACGGCGGTTCCTTACCGTTTCTCAAGAAAGCACGATTAACCTTTGCAATATTTATTACCATAATATCAAAGTACCTTAGTTACCCAGCAATAATGGTGTATTCTGTGTAGCACGCACCGCAGTGTCGCACAGTATTCCACTTAGATCTATATGCGTGCCATAATGCGATTCAAATCAGCTCGGTGGGTGGCGAGCCTCATCGACACCCAATAGCAATCGACCCACTGCTAACCTTTTTGTAATAAACATGCTATCAAATGCTAGAAGGAATTTACAACATACAATAGTTCCGGGAGCAAACAAGTACTTATGTCAAATATTTAAAGACATTTTTTTTTAAGATTCTGTACCCAGAGGGTAAAGTGAGACCCTATTACTAAGACTCCGCTGTCCGTCCGTCTATCACAAGGCTGTATCTCATAAACCGTGAAAAATAGACAGTTGAAATTTTCACAGATTATGTATTTCTGTTGCCGCATTAAAAAAATAAAAAAAGATAATGAAATATATATTTAAGGGCTCCCATATAACAAACATCTTGAAATTTTATAGATAACTAGCTAGCTGTATCGAAAAAAAAGTATCGTAAGTGTTAATCCAGACAATAATGTAACTCTGTGCCAAATTTCATGAAGATCCGTTCAGCCGTTTTGACGTGAAAGAGTAACAAACATCCATAGATCCATCCATCCATCCTCACAAACGTTCCCATTTATAATGTTCGTAGAATGGTACGGAATCCTTAGTTCGCGAGTCCGACTCGCAATTGGCTGGTTTTTTGAAAACACCGTTCGAATACCTTTCGAAAGTATACTTAAAAAAATATGTTATGGGGTGCGGTTGTGAAACCTGAACTTTGGTAGGATTGATTGTTACCTGGAAAACGAGCGTACTAGATCAGAGGACATTTCCTGTAATACTAGCTCAAACAGAGGAGATAGATAAAAATGAGGCACGTAAATTTCTTTTTTTTACAATCTGATGCATGTAGCTCGAACCCGCCTTTGACCGAAGCTTCATGTTCGTCATTCGTTTTGTACTAACACTGATTCACAAACGTAAAAAGAAGTATGTTTGCGCAGGGGACTGTTCCTAGAATACCTGTTTCAATCGTAGGTAGAGAGAACAGAGAGAGCTGAGAGGCACGTATTTTTTAATAACTTGGTATAGATAGGATCCTGTAACTAATTTTACATTTTTTTTTAAATCACGTTCTATTTTTATACTCTTTTGAGTTGAAGTAATCAGTATTCATGGTTATAATTTAGTTTTCTGAATTACTACGCCTATCATATCCAATCCTGAACATGACAGGTTTAGGAATTCAGTAGCTGCATCTTACACACCATCGTAAAGGTATTCATTCCATCTGGTGATTTAAAAAATAACTTCTAATAGCTTAGCTTGTTCCATCTTTGCCCTTATATCTGCCCTTAGGACAATATTGAGAACAATGCTATGTTATATAATAAAATACTAAAAACCTTTCGTTGCAAAAGGAACTCTAGTGCAAAATGACAAGGCTTACGTTAAGGCCGAACGAATACCATTGATTAAATTAAAAGTTTTACTAAATCCATACCTGTTAACCAAACATATTTAACTTACATCTTCATTTTAGTAATCTCTATTTCCTACTCCATAATAAGCAAAACATCTTATTTTTATATGAATTAAAATAAGCTTCAGGTGGTCCTAAACGGGCATTTAAGCAGAATCATAGGTAAATAATTTGTTAATGAAGTTCACCAACTGAAAATTCACAATATTAACTGCGTCTGCGGCCATTTTACGAATAGTAATTTTATTTAATATTATTATCCTATTTTGCTTCTGCTAAAGCAGCCATTTTAGACCCCTCAGTAATCATCACGCATGATTTATTTAAATCTATCGCTGTGGGCGAAGTAGGTAAGTGTTGTCGCCTCATGGCTGTCCTTGTAGCCGGTAGGTATCAGTTAATTAGTAATCATTACAAGAGGAATGTGCCGCACATGACTCAAATAAATTGAAACGTAGTACATCACATATTAGGCCCGGTTTTTGTGCGGGGGGGAGTATCAGACTTGTATTGACTAAAACCCACCCTTTTTGCGGATGGGAAATTATCAAATAACTTCCCCCGCTCTGTGTGGAACTTGGGGGAAAGTGTCAATCTTGAACTGACTATACCCACCCATGTTCCTTCTATTGACCTTCATGTTCCGGGGCCGCGGTATCTCTTTCGAACAACCCGCAATCCTGTCAGGCGGTGGCCCTTGCAGGCCCCTCTGCGTCCGGATGAGCTGGTGATGAGTGGCGACTTTACTAGGGAAAGGCAAGGTGCACAACTCCACAGTACACTGCAAGAAGATAAAATTATTGGTTGCTAAAGCAAATTGAAATATTTTAAGATCGTTGAATTGAATACAAAAGAAAAAGGCTGAGCAATAAAATAGGATACGCAAATCCTTATAGGAATACAGTCGCGCCTAAATCAAATGTCTAATAAACAATAACAAACAGGGACAAACAAGTCCTTGTGATTATAAATTCATTCAATTTATAGTCGGATTGTTTACTTCAGAGAAACAATTATGTTTGTTCAGATCAATATCATATATATATCAATAATACGTACAGTATACAACTTAACGATTTATATAGTAGTAGTATAATATTTTTCAGCGTTTATTAGATCTTTTTCATGAAAATTGCATTCAGCATTTTAATTTGTTTAGTATTATATATTTACTTAAAATAATACAAGTAAACAGTGTACGTAACCAAAACACTCTAAAATTTAACACTTACATAAAAAAACAAACTTACTGACTATTACTTAAAAATAAGTATATACATTCACAAATTTCATATGGTTTATCATGAAAGATATCCAGATCTATGTGTTGAGTGAACAAAGAGTTAACCTTTTAAGGGTTCAGTACCCAAAAGCCAAAAACGGGACCCCATAACTAAGACTCCACTGTCCGTCTGTCACCAGGCTATGATCTCATGAACCGTGATAGTTAGAAAGTTGAAATTTTCGTTGAACCGTTCGTGAGCGAATCCGACTCGCACTTGGCCGGTTTTTCAACTATGTTATAATCGGCTTCCAACCTAACCTAACCAGCATCTGAAATCAAAACTAGTGTTAAACATAGAGCCTTTGCCTAACCTCCATAGTTAAATTACCAGGTAACACAATAACCCATTTTTTTGCGAATGGGAAATTTCAAACAACTTCCTGTGCTGCTGTGTCAGACTTTTACTGACTAAAACCCACCCATGTTTCTTCTTTTGCCCTTTATGTTCAGGGGCCGCGGTATCTCTTTCGAACAACCCGCAACCCCGGCAACACAATAACCTTGACAACACAAAGACTTGATTACCCGTATCAACAAATTAACAGAACATCTTATAAGTGACAGTAATTGACGATTTCCAAAACAACTTACGCGCTACCAAATATGGGTACTTGGTAGCTCATCTTTTGATTACTAACCAGTATTCTAGTTTCACTCGTGCCAATACACGCAAGGATAAGCCAAGTATGACGAACGCAGAGTTGCAAATTAAAGTACCTATTATAATGTGCCTTGGATTAGATGAATCAGTGTTCTTCAACAAGCAGTTTACCTCATCCGAAGAATCGCAATCAGCCGTTTAGCATAAATTCTACGAGATGCGTTTACGATCTTACATATTTAAGGTTTGAGTTAATAAGGTTGTATACCTAATGACGTAAGTGTTACGATTGGTGGATCGTCGAAAATAGAAGTGACGATAGATCAGCTGTTAGTAGCTACAGATGCGAGACGGTAGCAAACACTGCCCACTATTATTCATGCTTATATCACACTATATAATATTTAAAAGCGAAAATATGTATGTGTATGTTTGTTACTCCTTCGCTCTCTAATGTCTGGACTGATTTGGACGAAATTTGGTATGTAGAGAGCTTATACCCTGGATTAACACATAGGATACCTTATCCCGGTGTATGCGGATAAAACCGCAGTGCGGAACTAGCAGGTTTTTTGTAAATACAAAAGTGTTTATTTCTGTTTACTTGTGACCTCTGGATTATTGTATTTAAAAAGATTATAGTACCTACAGAATACACGTAGATGAAGTCGCACGCACCGGTTAGTTTGACATTTGGCCCAAATAAAAAATAAACAGGTACATAAATATGTAATATACAGGTTGACCAGAAAGTTTACAAGACACTTAAACAAGGTGTATGTCGTTAAACTTAGAACTGGGTTGTGAAGGAAAGATTAGCAGGTAACTCTATATAAAGTACTAATATTCAGCTGCATCTGTTTAGAATACAAGCTGACCCAAACGGAAAAGGCTAAGCAGATGATGAGGTAGATCGCGGATAAATTCCAACCTCCATTTGGATGAAACCAGGGTCTAAAGCTAGTATGTTATAATAAAATATCTTACATAATAATATTATAGTCGGTCCGGTTTAAACGCGCGGCCCACGCCTCGCGCAGCCTCCTATACATTCATTGTTCTCTTTTGTTGGGCTCGTTCTTGATTATTATGTTCGTTTATTATGTATTGTACTGAATCAATAATTAATGAGAGATTTATGGTGAATCGATAGAGAATTTTCTGCTTGGCGATTGCATTGATGTTTAATAACTGAGATATATGTGTAATAGGTAGATAAATAAGAAAACTTATTTATTATGTAGAGTCAGCAGAGGAAACGATTTCACCCTGTACGGAGTCTATATTTGTGCAGGGTAAATAGGCTCACCCAATATATCTTTAACATAACTGGCAAAGTGTGGAGTTCAAGTGGGATGATTAAATAACTCAAATATGGTTTATACCGTGGGGCGCAGCTAGTTGTGGATACGAACATATCAGTCTCAAATAAAACTCACAAAGATTTGAACGAGTACATAAATCAATCTTTTTTCAAGGAATATGAGACACAAACTCGTTTAACATTATATAGTACAATCCTTAATAATAATATAAAAGTGAAAGTGAGTTTGTTTGTTTGTTACGTCTTCAGGCCTAAATGGCCCAGGAGACGGCTATTTCTTTTTAAATATATTACGGAGATATGAGGGAGAAACGGGGAAGGAAAGGGAAAACTTAGCATTGCTATAACAATAAATATCGCGCAAAGGCAAAAACTACAGGTAGCCGGTACCTGTAAATCAGGAAGGGGAACTGTGTTACCCCGAATTTAACGCGAGCGAAGCCGCGGCCAAAAGTTAGTAAATAAATAAAAATAGGCATAAAAGATACATATAATATAATTATACCTACGTAATTACGTATAGTATTCGTCAGTATCGTGTTGAATACAATATGTTTGAATGCGTTTTTTTTTTCGTTTCACGTTACTGAAATTGGACACACGAGCGCTTTCAATTTATTCCGAAAATATTTGTTTTGAATACTCCATGAAAATTAAATGATAGATTCCATTGTGAAAATGATATTGTTGATATAGTATATTGTTAATAGACAAAGAACTGGCATGTATGCTTTGGTGAATATAGAAAATGCATGTGCTTAATTGAACGGTTGGTCTGCTACATAGCGTGGCTTCACACTAGGAATTTGTCCTGTATCGTGGATGCGTTTACAAACATTTAAACTCACATACACAAACAGCCAGACCCAGAACAACTATCTGTAAGCCACGCAGCGCAGCAGTCGATCGCTCCGCCACTGCGACCGTGTCGTAAGTTTCTTCCGTGCCTGAAATCACGTTGAGTCATTTTACTCAGCTGTCATTGGTAGATCTTTGACAGTTGTTTTAAGTAGTCAGTGAACCGAAAGTTTGACAACCACTCTTACGAAAGGGTATTACCCAGTACTAACTGGGTTGTTCAGGAAGTCGCTCCGTGTAAATTACTTGTATTGTTATCTTCTCGTATCGTATATTTACTTTATTCAGCTGCATCCAGTCGGACTGGATCCCGATCCCAACATAGTTGGGGAAATGCCATGCTAATAATGTTGCGGTTGGACCTGCAAAATGAATACCTCTGGATCGCTCTACCGAATAAATTTATGACATTGCGTGATTAAATGCTGTAGTAAATCGAAATTTAAATATATCAATTGATTTTAAATATATCAAGTAATGCTAAAGTATCCATAGTATAATCCAGTCACGTAAAAAAAAATACATGTCGAATTGAGAACCTCCTGATTGTTTTTTCGTCGACCGCTGGCTATGTTACCAGCCACTGCCGCTCAGCGGCCATTTTACATGACAGGACTTGTACACTTCACGATTCTGAATGATAATTTACTTAGGGACTTGCATGTTTCCGACATTTCCGACAAGGTGTCATTCCCATGCAAAAGGGTGCCGGAAATTAGTTGGTCATACTTGAAATAGATGTGTAAATAAAACCATATTCATGAACGTCTCTCACTCCAAAGCTACTGTCATTTTCTTTCCGTGCATTGTTTATTTTACTAGGTAACGTGCTAGCAGGTTTCTCAGTAATTTCCTATTTGCATAATGGGAAAATGAAGATTTTTCTTGACAATGCAATTATCTGAAATGCTCGTTAATCAAAAGTGCGATGCACTTATCGTTTCCGTCAACTATAGTTTCCAAAAAAGAAACAGTGTTTTCGAGTCTTTGAAATTTTCCTCTTAAAATGTACTTCATTTCGTATAGCTCTACCCATCTCGTCATGTCATAAGTTTGTATGGGGAATTGCTAATTATAGAATAGAAAAATTGGTATGGGTTCTAAGTGCGTTTACTTGAAGGGACCTCAGCCAAGTTTATTCCCAGTTGGCGACGTTTAATGGTTTTTAAAATGCTTTGCTTAGTGTTTAGGGTTCCGTACCTCAAAGGGAAAAATTGGACACTTATTAGATCACATTGTTGCCCGTCTGCATGTCTGTCTGTCTCGGGAACGCGTGAAGCTATCAATTTAAAACTAAAATCATATACTCAACTTTGTGATCCCTTTGTAGATAAACTAAATCAACTGCTACCCTGCCGAAGTTCCGGTTTGTTCAAAAGAGATCCTGCTGCCTGCCCCGGAATGTAAAGGACAAACGAAGGAAATCTAAATTGATTTAGTCAGTAAAAGCCTGACACCCCCCGCTCCTCCCAAAGCGAGGGAAGTTATTTTATGATTTCCCATTCATAAATAGTCAACTGCTACAATCCTAATTAGAATTACTAAAATGCGTAGATTTAAAATAAATAAAACCATGAATAGTATCAAACTTAAGGCAAGATGTCTCTTAAGGTCGATATTATTTAAAAGGTTTCTAAAGGACAATACGCACTCTGAGTTATTCAAAGAATATTGGCATTATAAGCAGAGCCTAATCGATGTCATGTCAATATTAAGACTTAGCAGAGGAACTCTCTGGTTGATTGCTCCGTATAGCTTCGAATCAGTTCTCACGAGTAGCTTTATCAGAACACACATCTACCTTACTAATTAATGCTGGCCAACGATGAACAAATATCCCATCGCACCGTTTTTTTTTTTAATATTTACTCATCCTTTGTAATTATTCCAGCTGGATTTTAGCCTGTTCGCTTTCAAAGAATAATGTGGAACAAAATTATTAAGCCATTCGAATTCGAACAATGAATGAGTTTAAACAATCTGCAAATATGGTAAAAACACCATTATCATAAAAGAAAGGTTAAAAATATTGAGGTTACTGTATTATTTTAACGCATTAATATTTCTTTTGGGGTTTCATTAAATACAAAAGAACCTCAATACTATTATCCGTTGGTAAATTTATCATTTATGGCAAAATGGGAATTTATTCAGGCAGAGGATTTAGCGCAATTCATTAATTATTATTTTTATGAAATTATCTTGATATATTTTCTCTGAAACGTCTTTTATTCATTTAATTAATTAACAACAATAGATAAAGAACTCATTAACTATAAAAGAGTATTTCTTTTCTATCATCTGCTAAACCAATTGACAGACTTGTAATAGACAATGACGTAGACACGAGCTGTAAAAAAAAACAATAACACGACGCTTTGCTTTGAACACGTTTGAATAACGACGCAGAGACTAATTAGTGCGTGCCAGAGCCTTTGCTATGTAATAGCAGCAACCCTGTAAAGGTCCTGAGATAGGAACGTTGATACTCTGCACATTGACATACATATATATAGGAACAACGACAATAGCCTGGTAGGTATGTTTACAAAGAAAATGTTACTTGTGAAATTACTGAGACATTCTACGTTAAACGCACATGAATTTTAGTGAACTACGTAACAAAAAGGGTGTAAAATATCTTTATAGAAGCCGAAAGGCACCGTTTTTTGTTTTAGACCATACCTGGGGATCTACTAGTTGCGCTAGTATTGGCTGCTACCCCCATACTACTCAATGCATCCATCAGCATAATGTTTGAGTGTGTAACGTGATTTTGCTCAAAAAGTCGTTTCCCAGCAATATTTTTAGGTACAGTTCCTTAGCTTGATATACAGAATGCATAGTTGACGGTTTCGTGATGAATTTTATTACAAACTGTATAAATTACTTTTTGTTGTATGTATTATTTATTTTGTATATTAGTATCTGTATAACTATATACGTTCTCGAAACATTTTTTTTATCATTTTGTACGTATCCAATGGTTGCCTAGAAGAGACTGCCTAATGGCATTAAGTCCGAAGTTTAAGTTAAGTTAGAAGGTTAAATAAATAAATTTAGGCAATGAGTAGTCATAGTAAAAAAGACTATTTTTTCGCGCATTCTAACTTTGATTTGTTTTTATTCTGTCAGACCATGATTCGTTCATTCCATTCATTCGTATTCGTTTCATCATTCTTTAGAAAAAAAAAACTTTTTTTCTTAAGAATTATCATAATTAGAAATTTTGATAATTTCACCACTTCCTAGTCAACACTAGGAAGTGGTGAAATTATCAAAATTTCTACCAGAAAAATATCACCATCATCACCTTTCTGGTCTTTTCCTATGTTACTTCGGATCGGCGCAACTTATTTGTTTCGTAATATAAATAACTACATTATCTTATTTTACCAATGTCATAAATATTTATGACAGTTATCGGAGTGTTATTGTTTGGTAGTCAAAGAGGTAAAACGTAACGTAATCGTTGGCATTGTACTAAGACCTCAATAAAATAAAGCTAATGCTTTACACATTAGCTTTATTTTATTGAGGTTAATAAATGTACCTGTATTTTATCTAGCCTCTTACCAACTGCGTTGGGATCGGAGTTCAGGTTAACCCAGTTCTTCACGTAGAGTACCAGTTTGTTCTCTATTAAACCTAGGGGCCAGAAGGGTTTTTAAGCATAGGTATTCCATAAAAAACGGCTGTGGTGGAGGGCTATACTCCAAATATTAGGGATTTTGTTAGGAGTTTGATCAAGTAGGACACATTGTTCCTGTTTTTTCATCTTTTGTTTTGATATTTTATTTTATTTTACTACCGTAAGCCGTTTGTAATACTAACAAAATATGGATCTCCGTTGTCCAAAATAATAGTTATTTGTTATACAAGAGTGCAAAGTTGCTTTTTAACCGCGTGTTCAATTTTGATGACCGAGCAAGCGAAGGATTCTAAAATTGAAACACGAGCGCAGCGAGTGATTCAAAATTAGAATCCTGAGCGCCAGCGAGGGAATCAAAAGAGCACGAGGTGAAAAATCTTTGCACTCGAGTGCAACACGTAACTTTTCATTCCACCTCAGCGAGGAAATGACTAAATGCAATCACAAGATAGGTACACTTTTATTTCAGTTTAGGTATTAATTACTACATTATGACAGGTAAGTATTACAGAATAATCTTTAAATTATAAAAAAATAATATTTTTCACTTGTTTTCAAGTTTCTTGTTTTTAATTTATGGTTTAACAATGACGTGAAAAAATGCCGCGTAAAGAACCGCGTACAAAGCAAATTGAAAAACACCAAGAAGGTCCGAGTCTGAGTTTTTAACAAATTAAAAAAAAGTTGTATGATATATTCGGCACCATAGAGGTAGCAGTAAATCGGTTTAACGTTTTTTTAATTCACAAACTTAGTGCACACGATGTTCTAAATTCAATTTACTTTATCCTCTAGAGAATAAAAACGGCTTTTCCACTCAGATATTGAAGATTAAAAATACTCTTTCCGAGGTGGTGGGATGAAATAGTTATTTGTTATACAAGAGTGCAAAGTTGCTTTTTAACCGCGTGTTCAATTTTGATGACCGAGCAAGCGAAGGATTCTAAAATTGAATCACGAGCGCAGCGAGTGATTCAAAATGAGAATCCTGAGCGTTAGTGAGGGAATCAAAAGAGCACGAGGTGAAAAATCTTTGCGCTCGAGTGCAACACGTAACTTTTCATTCCACCTCAGCGAGGAAATGAATGAATGCAAAAAAAGACGTTTACAATCACAAGACAATCAGAAGGTATTAATTACTACATTATGACAGGTAAGTATTACAGAATAATCTTTAAATTACAACAAAACTAGCTTTTGCCCGCGGCTTCGCTCGCGTTAAATTCGGGGTAACACAGTTCTCCTTGTGCCTTATCGATTTGTAATAGCAACGCTACGTTTTCCCTTTTCTTCCCTCTTTCTCCCTCATATCCCACTTCTTTGAAATAAAAATATTAGCCTATGTCCGTCTCCTGGTTCCCAACTATCTCTATACCAAAATTCATCAAAATCGGTTTAGCCATTAAAGCGTGAAGAGGTAACAAACAAACTCACTTTCGCTTTTATAATATTAGTAAGGAAATAGTAAGGATAATATTTTTTACTTGTTTTCAAGTTTCTTTTCAAGTTTCAAGAACCGCGTACAAAGCAAATTGAAAAAACACCAAGAAGGTTCCGAGTCTGAGTTTTTAACAAATTAAGAAAAAGTTGTATGATATATTCGGCACCATAGAGGTAGCAGTAAATCGGTTTAATGTTTTTTTTAATTCACAAACTTAGTGCACACGATGTTCTAAATTCAATTTACTTTATCCTCTAGAGAATAAAAACGGCTTTTCCACTCAGATATTGAAGATTAAAAATACTCTTTCCGAGATGGTGGGATGAAAATGAATTTTATTTATAAAAATCCTAAAAACTGACGCCAATAATTTTTTTACATAGTATAAAATGAAATCGCTTCCGGTGTCTGTTCGCTTAGATCTTTTAATGCAGTTTTCAGCAATACATAAAGTGATTCAAGAGAAAGGTTTATTATGTAGAATAGCTCAGTCTACGTAGATAAAACCACGGGGTGCAGCTAGTAGGTCATAAAACAAAACATTCCTCTAGTAAATCGTTTAAAATTATCTAATCCGCAACGGATTTTCACAATACACAATTTTATTGATAAATTATTTTTAAATGCCTCGTACGGTGTACTTGTCAAACTTTCATTGATTATTTTGAGGTCATACAAAGTTCTAGACAAAATAAAAAGGTTATTGTGTTGTTTACCTTGTGCGACCTTTATCTTGAAACAATTGACGGACAGAAGTTGAGATACGAAACAATACAAAAGAAAAACGGCCCAAGTGCGGGTCGGGTCGCTCACGAACGATTCCGTACGTAAAACACGGTTTTGTAGGACCCCCTTAAATTGTAACTCTGTTTGTTACGTCTTGCGAGCGAATCCGCGGGGAAAAGCTAGTAATAAGATATTATTTTTAGCTTTTGCCCGCGGATTCGTTCGCTTTAGATTCGGGGTAACACAGTTCCCCCCTTTCCTTATTTGCAGGTACCTGCTACCTGTAGTTTTTGCCCTTGTGCCTTATTGATTGTAATAGCAAAGCTAAGTTTTCCCTTTTTCTTCCCTCATTCTCCCAAATTTCTCACATTAAAAAATGCCTATAGCCAACCCCAGGGTCTCTACTATCTCTGTACCAAAATTCATCAAAATCGGCTTATCCATTTAGGCGTGAAGACGTAACAAACAAACAAACTCACTTTCGCTTTTATAATATTAGTCAGGATTTGATGTTACAAAAGCCATAGTAATACACACTTAGTGAAAATGTCAAGTGTCGACATATTTCAATTTGAAAGGTTCAGTTCTGTGACAAACGGGCTTACAGACTTATTAATATGGCCCCGTTGGCACCCTTTGGATGCGGAACCCTAATAATAACAACTGTTTAGATAAGGCTCGACTGCTAATCTTTTAGAGGGGCCATTATATTATATTGTTTTCTATATAAGTCAGCAATAAACTGCTGCATAATATAGAAGTATTTATTGATCTGACTTGAAATCATCATTGGAACAAAAAAATCGGTGAAATAAACAGGATAGTTTTATTATTTTCCCGTTCTAATAAAAATGAATATAGACAGAGAAAGGTGCAGCTAATTGCATGCTAAATAAAATTTACTTAATAAACAACACATAGGTACATGTTTTTTTTTACCTTGCCTGCAGTAGATTTCAGGGATTCGTACCCCTGCGGTTGCAGGTTGTCCGAAAGAAATACCGTAGACCCAGAACATAAAAGGCAAAAGAAGGAACATGGATGGGTAAAAGTCTGACACTCCAACCCGCTTCGCCCATAGCGGGAGAAGTTATTTGATGATTTCTGATCTGCAAAAAAAATAATAAAGGGATTCGTACCTAGTTCATCAACATCTTCGGGTGAACGAAGTCACTGCCTACAGCTGCTATCCTATATGTATCTACGATTCTTTTTTACCCATTCAAATAAATACTACAAAATTTAGGAGTTCCGTGTGGTCTCGGAGTTTAAGAATACGGCCACCCCATCTCATCCCGTGGGTGTCGTAAAAGGCGACTAAGGGAACTTATGACCCAGTGCAGACTATCGAGCACATTGGGTCACCCGAATGGTGACGGGTAATTCACCAACAAAAGCATTCCCAAGGAGGGTTAGTGTCAGGTAGGCGGCCGACTATAAAATTTTTGCTAAAACCTAAAGCAACATGGATGGACAGAATGAGATGCGCAATAGGGTTAGGGCGTACCCCGCAGGCGACGCGCAGGGGCAGCACCCGGCCCCCGCGGGAAATGGACAAGGGTTGTTGCATCATCCCGGGCGGGTGCGACGTAAGAAGCGAGCTCGGGAAGTGAGATTGAGGTATGCTAGTTGGAATGTCGGGACAATGACTGGAAGAGCCAGAGAATTAGCGGATGTGCTGAAAAGAAGAAGAATAAATGTGGCGTGTTTACAAGAAACTAAATGGAAGGGTACAAAAGCAAGAGAAATCGGTGAAGGATACAAGTTTTTCTATTGTGGAAGTGATGGGAAAAGAAATGGCGTGGGAATAGTCCTTGATAGTAATTTGAAAGAAAGTGTCTTAGATGTAAAAAGGATTAATGATAAGGAGAAAGGTGTAATAGTTGTGAAAGTAATGTTAGAGAATATGGTCTTGAATGTGATTAGTGCGTATGCCCCACAGGTAGGATGTGAAGAAAGAGTGAAAGAGAAGTTTTGGGAGGATTTTGATACGGTTTTGATGACCATCCCGGTGCAGGAGGAATTGATAGTGGGAGGTGATTTTAATGGACATGTGGGAAGAACAAAAGGATGTTATGAAAGAGTACATGGGGGATGGGGTTTTGGTAGATTAAATAACGAGGGGGAAACCTTATTACAATCAGCTACTGCTTTCGATCTAGCAGTAGCCAACACTTGGTTCCAAAAAGCCGATGGACATCTAATAACTTATAAAAGTGGTATGCATAACACGCAAATTGATTACTTCCTCGTAAGACGCAACAATTTAAAGCACATCAAAGACTGCAAAGTGCTGCCAGGAGAAGACTTGGTCTCACAGCATAGACTCCTGGTTATGGAAGTAGTTTTACAAATGAGGCTTTCCAAACAAAAAGAGCGACCCCCTCCTAAAATCAAATGGCATATGCTAGAGAAGCCTGATTGTGCGAGGGAATTTATAGAGCGAGTGGTGGACAAAATGGTAGAGATGGGTGATTTGAATGACCTAAGTGTAAATGAATGTTGGAATGAGATGGCAAGGTGTATTAGGAGCGCAGCAAAAGGTATTTTGGGAGAGACGAAAGGAAAGGGCACAATAGAAAGGGATACGTGGTGGTGGTCGACAGAGATACAGAATGTGCTGAAGGAAAAAAAGAAGAAGTTCAAAGAATGGCAGAGTGTTGGAAATGAGAGTGTTAATTTGAAAGCTGTAAGGAAGAGTGAGTATGATGCTCTCAAGAAAAAAGCCAAAAGAGCTGTGGCCATAGCGAGAGCGAAAGCCCAGAACCAACTCTATGACACACTGGATAGTCCAGCAGGCCAAAAAAACCTTTACCGGCTTGCTAGAGCTAGAGAGAGAAAGTCGAAGGATGTTTGTCGGATAAAATGCGTAAAAGACGAAGCTGGAATGGTTATATCAGATGATGAGAAAATTAAGGATAGGTGGAAAGGTTACTTTGAAAGACTGATGAATGAAGAGAATGACTGGAATAGTGTGCTTGAAAATAAACCAGTGAATGAGGGACTAGTAAGAAATGTTAGTATGGATGAAGTGAGGATTGCCGTGAATGGAATGAAGAATGGTAAGGCATTAGGACCGGACGGAATACCGGTTGAAGTATGGAAGTTATTGCGGATGGACGGATGGACGTGGTTAGCTTCATTCTTCAATAAACTGTTGCTGGAAGAGGCCATACCTGACGAATGGTGTAACAGTTCGTCAGGTATGGCCTCTGGTGCCCATCTTTAAAAACAAAGGTGATGTGCTGGAGTGCAACAATTATAGAGGAATAAAGCTAATGTCACACAGTATGAAAGTTTGGGAGAAAGTTATTGAAAGGCGACTGAGAGAAGAGAGCGAAATCACACAGAGCCAATTCGGTTTTATGCCTGGTCGGGGAACGACGGACGCCATTTTCGCTATCCGCCAGTTGTGCGAAAAATACAGGAGTGCACACAAGAACTTGCACATGGTGTTCATCGACCTCGAAAAGGCATACGACCGGGTACCGCGTGCGGTTTTGTGGTGGGCTCTTAAGGAGAAAGGTGTGCCTGGGAAGTATGTGCAGTTGATCCGTGCGATGTACAGTAGATGCAGTACCCAAGTCCGGTCCACAGCGGGCACTACCGGCACCTTCAATGTGGCTGTCGGTCTGCACCAAGGGTCGGCTCTTAGCCCTTACCTCTTCCTGGTGATAATGGACGCTCTCACGTCGGACATCCAGGAAGAGGCTCCCTGGTGCATGCTGTTTGCCGACGACATTGTATTGGTTGCCGAGAGCGGCCAAGAGGTCCAGAGCAGATTGGAAGTGTGGTGGCAAAGACTGGAGAACGTTGGCCTGAAATTAAGCAGAACTAAAACAGAATACTTGTTCTGCGATTTCGGCGGTCTCTCCAGTCCTGTGCCCATAACCCTTGCCGGAACGCCTATACCGATCTGCTCCAACTTCCGGTACCTCGGGTCGCTTGTCCAAGGGGACGGCGAAGTAGACCGAGACGTAACGCACCGGATCAACGCAGGATGGATGAAATGGCGACAGGTCACTGGAACAACTTGTGACCCACGGATGCCCCTCAAGTTAAAGGGGAAAATATATAAGTCCGTGATTAGACCTGTTGTACTGTATGGGTCAGAATGCTGGGCTGTAAAAAAGGTGGATGAAAAACGATTGCATGTAGCGGAGATGAGAATGTTGAGGTGGATGTGTGGAGTGACAAGAATGGATAAAGTAAGGAATGAATATATTCGAGGAAGTTTGAAAGTTGCGCCTGTTACAGAAAAGATGAAAGGAAGTCGTTTGTCTTGGTATGGACATGTAATGAGGAGGGATGAAGGACATGTGACTAAAAGAGTAATGGATCTGAATGTTGATGGACGGAGAGCGAGAGGAAGGCCAAAGAAAAGATGGATGGATTGTGTAAGAAATGATATGAAGGAGAAAGGAGTAAATGATGCCATGACGTCTGATAGGGGAGAATGGAAGAAGAAAACGTGTTGCGCCGACCCCAAATAGAATGGGACAAGGGCAGGAAAATGATGAAATAAATACTACAAAATGTATTTGGGTGAAATTTAGGAAACAGATAGTTTATAACCTGGATTAACATTTAGGATACTATTATCCCGGTAGTAGGATCCTGTGTGACAATTCCCAAACTCTACGCGGGCTAATCCGCGGACATAAGGTAGTACAACACTACACAACGAACCTTACATAACAACCTACATAATCATGCCTACATAATGAATTCCAATGACACACAATTTACACCACATTAACAATATTTCGGTATGTCCGAACACATAACGTCCAAGTAATATAATCACTTTATTTCGGCTTTGTTTTGATAAATATTATAAATCAGCATAATTTATTTCGTTTCGGAACGGTCTGTTGGACATAACAGAGTTATACCACATACAATTAAAGTGTAACTTCAGATATTATGCATTTTACGGGTTCCGTACCTCATCATAATTTTCCTGCCCTGCTACCCTACCATGACGTCTTAAAGCAGAACTTATTCTACTGACGCAAAGACAGAGCTATACAGGGTGTCTAGCGCCATCTCTTTCCCTCAGTGAAATAAGTTCTGCTTTAAGACGTCATAGTAGGCCTACTGCTCCCATTCTATTTAGGGTCGGCGCAACACGATTTCTTCTTCCATACTCCCCTATCAGACGTCACGGCATCATTTACTCCTTTCTCCTTCATATCATTCCTTACACAATCCATTCATCTTTTCATTGGCTTTCCTCTCCCTCTCCGTCCATCAACATTTTAGTAACAGATCCATAACTCTTTTAGTGACATGTGCTTCGTCCCTCCACATTAACAGGCGCTTATGCATATGGATCATATTGTTGTTCGTCTGTCTGTTTGTCTGACAAGACCCTTTTCCTTGGGAACGCGTGGAGGTATCGAGTTGAAATTAAAACTCTATACTGGACTCCGTTGCCCCTTTGTGCTGTCAAAAGTTATGGCTGTATACGTTGCAAGTTTATACGGAACTCCGAGTCTGACTAGCTCTTGGCTGGTTTTTTTTCTTTTTATTACATCTCTAAACGGCTGTACAGATTTCGGTCATTACCATCTTTACCTATGTCATTAGCATTACAGTCTCAATTTATTTTGGGGTTGGCACAGCAACGTTCTCATTTTCAGTTGTCACAGGGGATACGGGTTTTTCGAAATAGATAACGCGGCTGTGGAACAGAAAGGGTGAAAGAAGGTAACAATGGGTTTTAGTCAGTACAAGTCTGACACTACCGCTTCGTCCAAAGCGGGAGAAGTCATTAAATGAATTCCCATCTGAAAAAAAACAAATTTAAAGTCAGTTCTATTTCCTTATCTTGTCCTCAATGACATAAATAAGAGATCCTTCTGGTATTTAAATCCAAAAAGGCCAAAAAATATTGAAACCAATAAACAGGAAGCTCGCAAACACAGTTAGTAAAGTGTTACTCATAAAGTTACTTAACGCTATAGTCTTGTCAGGTTTTGTCGGGCGAGAACTGTGATCAATCAAAGGCGAGGTGACAATGCGCCATCAATCTGCTTAAAAGTCTAGATCCCTCCGGACTGGCGAGAACAACGAGTATTATGTACAGAAGATACATAAGTAAGGCTCGTCAGCTCAGTTGAAATTTTCTTTTAACCCATCCATATTTGATGGATAAGAAATATTTAATTTAATAAAATAAATATGACTTGAAAAAGTCCACCGATTTCTATAAAAAAAAACTGTTTGACGAACCTGGTCTTTTACTGATTTCACCTTCTATATCCGGGGGTCAACACTACTAAGGCGTATTAATATTTCTATTTAATATCGCGAGCTTTAAAACATTTTGGTGATTCTTCATAATGAATGCCGAATTACTGGCAAAAATTCAAACAATTTTCTTTAAAAAAATGTATTTTGGAGATGTTTAATTCGTCAGGACCACTGCATTGTCTGGGGAGAACGCCACATACACACTTGTAGCTTGAGCCGTAAAAAGACCCTACGCGGAAATTGTCTTTCAAATATTTATTGAATAAATTATGGATGTGATCAAAGATTTTTAATCATAACGTTTAAAGAAAAGTTATGATAGACGGGACTACGAAATTGTTTGTTGCTTACAAGAGCTCAACAAACTATAAATTGATATTTAATTAATTTTAATTCAAGATGTGTCTGACATAAGAAACCACAACTTTCTCTGTATTTTTTCCTGAAAACTGCTTAATGTGAACTGGTATTATAAAGATGTATTTTGTTTGCTACGATTTAACTCTAAAACCACACCAACCGATTACAATTTTTTTTTTCATTAGAAAGCTAAATTATTACTGAATTATATAGACTATATAACATGATTCTACTACCCCTGGGAGCGGGGCAGTAACCAAAGATACGAGTGAAACCGTACAGAACAGCTAGTAATATCATGGCGCTGAAGTCTGAAGTCGCGGTCATTTGTAAGCTCTCAGTATGTCTCACGAACGATAATATTTCACTAAATAAGAGTGTGTATATAAATCGCAGATTGACTCAACTTATTGTACTGTAAGAACATTGATTATGATTCCTATTATTCCTAATCAATATTCTAGATACGACTGAGTCCCTGTATAGACATTTCCATCTGATCTAGTCACACATTTACATACATAAATTCCATTCTTATTATTAAACCATCTTTCCAGATGACAACGATGTGCAGTGCCAAAGAAAATGAAGTGATATTAAATAGATGAATTATAAATAACTAATAAGTTGTGATCATGGAAGGGGTGAGAGTGACGCACCAGGGGGTGCGGGCGCACTCAGCCGAGGGCTCGGCGGGCCGCATCACGCAGGCTGGCCTCGCTGCCCGCAGCCCTGAAGGGACGGCCGCCAAGGGCATGGCCATCAAAGGCCACGAGGATCTCTGGGTGGAAATACAGGCCAACACCTTCAGAAATTGGGTCAATGAGACCCTGAAACCAATGAATATAAAGGTAAATACCGTATTAATTAAGTTAGCAGTTTCACACAACTCACAACGCTAATTGTGGGTAGTGTTTTCTAATGAACAGCGTATTATCGACACTGATTTGTTTGATTTTAGTTAATCGCTGTAACATTGTTTTGCATAATATTACGAATCAACCATGACATTCTGAAACTGTAAAATTTGCGATTAATCACTATCCACAGGTTGCAGACCTAGTCGAAGACCTCCGAGATGGAACAGTTCTGTGTGCCTTAGTAGAAGCTCTTCAAGGTCGAAAATTGAAGGGCTGGAGTCGTAACCCAACGAACCAGCACCACAAGCTAGAGAATGTCACCACAGCGTTGCAAGCCATCGAAGATGATGGGGTCAAACTTGTCAATATTGGTACGAACTACTTTTTTTTAAGATGCCATATTTTAGCCATTAAACTTCATTGTGTTAAGATCTCTACTATAACAACCTCAAGTTTTAAAGTCTATTTGATCTCTCAATTCAGAAAATCTTGATAAAGTTTTTAACTTCGGTTATTGAACTGAAGTTAATCATACTAATATTATACAGACGAAAGTTTGTTTGTGTCTGTGTGTTGACACTCACACAGATAAAGAATTTTTTTAAGTAAGTAGATAGGTTCCTATTTATCCCGGTCTACGCAGGTGAACCTCGAGGCGCTTGCTAGTTAATCATAAATATTTTGGCCACCATTCATAAAATCATCAATCATTTCTGCCTTTTGGTATTCCCAAACGTCCTGTTTACTCCACTTAAACTTATGATCCAGTTACCCCTTATTAATTACGATCAAAGGTTCATTCGACCAGGGAATCTTGTACTTCCAAATTGTATAGCATTTGAATTCACTCTTTAAGAATCTAGGTTAATCTAATATTCAAAAGACGTAAAGTTTTAAGTTTGGATGTAAGTTGTAATCTTTAAAACTGCTGATTCGATTCCGAAAATTCTTCCAGTAATATGGACTTTTTTTGTTTTAGGTAACGTTGACATAGTGAATGGGAATTTAAAATTAATATTGGGTTTGATTTGGTCCCTCATTGTTCGCTACCAGATCGGGCGCAGCAAATTCCCTCCAAGGTAAGGTTTTATTTCAATTCTCTAAGCAATGCTAATTATGCTTTGCTGGTTTTTTTTACACAAGGTATTTTAAAGTTTATTTATAATTTTTATACTTAGGGTGGATTTCACCGATTTTGTAACATGATCTCGATTAAGGTCGTTTTCGTGATCTAAAGATCAAACACTTTTTACGTTTCCATGGCAAAAGATCATAAAAATCAAACACTTTTTACGTTTCCATGGCAAAGAACTCAAAGATCGCAATTTTTTCACAAAAACGTAGTGCGTTTAGCTTTTGTAACAGCGGAAAGCAACCTACTGCGAGTATTATTCTCGAAATCGCCAGAATATCAAAATGCAATTAATTGTCAAACCTGTATTTACAGTTGTGTCATTGTGTTACTTGCTTTTTTCTATTCCTATAAATAACTAAAGTAATGGTGTTAAATGAAAAAGGGAATCGGCAACCGCAAATGGCAACAATTAGACACTTTAAAGTTAGTGAATCAGTATTTTAAAGTTGTTGAATAAAAACGAGTACAGCGAAAAATTGCGGATTTGAAGAAGATTTCACATGAATCATCGTAATCTAATCAAACGATGTGATGCGCCTTATACTTTATATTAATTTGGATGTGGATTAAAAATAAAGTGCTTATTTAAATTAATAGCGTATATTCTTCAGACTAACTATTTAGTTTTCAGTCACCTAGTA
Organism: Ochropleura leucogaster; assembly: GCA_958449745.1. Taxonomy (NCBI): domain Eukaryota; kingdom Metazoa; phylum Arthropoda; class Insecta; order Lepidoptera; family Noctuidae; genus Ochropleura; species Ochropleura leucogaster. Next base: position 10,937,554 of record OY288203.1, on the reverse strand, counting down.
GTACAACGAAGAAGCCTAGAAGTTTGTTTTAAAGTTAATGGATGGAGCTGTTTGTAGACCTGTGAATGCACATTTCGTATGAAAAAGGATAAACACGCTCCCATTTCGGAATAAAAATCACTTTATTTAAGAAAATCTTTAACTACACATGAGATAAGTACACATAACATATTGTTTTGAGGAGGTCAGCTTGGTGAACCAATTTTGTGAGTTCACACTCGTATTTGCCAGTTAACTTAGATATTCATCACATCATCATCATATCAGCCTTAGGACCTCTACTGCTGGCACTAATTTATCGTTTATAGACTCCAGTACAGGCAGAAGTGTTGGTTTTGTGAAATCCAAATCATGTTATAAATTCCCGAGCATCAAGGTTGATAAAATATTCCTTTCTCTCGTTTATCGATCTTGAGCGACAAGCATCCCAAAGCTCACGTGAAGACTTTTTATTTTACACAGCCAATAAAATCCATATTTTCAATAAAATAAACTTACAATAATATACAACAATTATGACAATGACAATAGGCAATTGCGAGATAAAGACAGGCTACAAAATTGTAGCTATCTCGTTCCCTCGCTGTGAACAAATCACGTGATCAGATTTATTAACTAAAGTTAGGATTGATCGCCCCGATTGGTGTCGATCAAGTCGAAAACCAAACTATGAGCTGTCAGTGTATTGACAGTGCCATCACTTTTGTAAAATATTTATTATTAAAAATATTGATATTGTTGGTATTTGGCTACGTAAAGTGGAAAAACTGTTCACGTGAACGTTGCGATGAGGATGTTGGTCGTCCAAGATTGACACGCGAGAGAAAAGAACAGTTTGTCATCCTTGACGACCAGGTATTTATTACACGATTTCATCTCACAAAACCAAGAGGTGAACCTGTATTCTGCAGACGGTAAAATAGATTCGTACAGACATGTAAGTACCAAATAATGATTCATTTTATTCAGCTGTGGACTTGGCGTAAGCTATTAGGTACTGTTTGTTATTTAGAAACCACAGGGTGGCCTTTATTAGTTGAAATGTGCTCCACGTTTCTATGCTATTAGGTGATATTAGTGATGTCTGCCGATTTGCATGGATTCCGCTGCATATAGGATTATATGTAAAGAGTCAGAGCTGTAAGGCTTCATTCCAGCCATTGGTATTTTGCCTGGATAAGGAACTAAACAGTTAATAACAATAAATCAGTAACGGTCCATTATTTACTAACAACAAAAACATTTGAGTATTTCAAATTAATATAAATATATATTTTCAGAACAGCAGGAATAGTAGCATCAAACTACAGACTGGCTTCGATTGGCATTCAAGGAAACTAACAAAATGTAGGTGTACTGATAAATAAGTTCACTTTAGCCTAACTCATAGTCATTGGGAACAACCGGTGTGATATAATTATACCTACATAAATCATTTGTTATTAAAGATTCTCTTTGTAAAAGTGGTTTTTATTCCTATCTGATTGTGTTTTCCTTGTCCAATGAAATGTGCATTCACAGATTAAAAAGAACTTCTTCTATTAAATATATAACAAACTTCTTGGAGGGTTCCAAAAAGTTTGTTACCGTGACGAAAATTATTGAAATTATGACATAGAGTTAAAAGCCCCAAAACGACGATAAAGTGAATCACGTCTTTATATGGAACTAGCTTTTGCCCGCGGCTTCGCCCGCGTTAAATTTGGTAGCGCCTTATTATTATGTAATAGCAACGCTAAGTTTTCCTGTTTCTTCCCTCTTTCTCCCTCATCACCCACTCTTTTTTTTTTAAAATAGCCTATGTCCGTCTCCTAGTTCCCAACTATATCTGTATCAAAATTCATCAAAATCGGTGTAACCATTAAAGCGTGAAGAGGTAACAAACAAACAAAAAAACTCACTTTCGCTTTTATAATATTAGTAAGGATGTTATTAGTAGCAGCGTATAGTAGGTAGGTATTTTAATGTAGTTATATGATTTCAATGAGGCTCGGGTCCTTGAGACACTAAATGGAATAAATCAATTTAAAAAGTCCGTCATTTATACTTTTTTGCGTATACGGTCGGAAGTTAGTTCAACAATGTATCAATAGATGGCGGGGAACTCTCTACAATATTCTGAAGAAAATACGCTTTGTTTTAAGCTTTTTATTTAAACATTTGCATTAAAAATATAACAATTATTAATAAAACAAGAGCCATTACATCGTTTGATTAGATTACTTTCATGTTCTACTTTTTTCGTAGTTCTATCACTGCTCAGGATAGAGCAACCACATATGACCCGTCTCCAAGTTTGCGGTCTCCTGTAGTTCGAATCATTCGGTAGAAACTGTCTCAAATAGCCTTTTTGATATTGCAGGCGCTCTGCCTTGCGCGCGTTTTCTTTCTATCCGGCCCAGTATTACACGTTTTTTCAGACACGCACACATAATAATATGTCTGAAAAATCAGAAAATACGCTCCTGTCGATTGAGGAAAGCAGTTTGGTGATGTTGTTCTCGTGGACGAGTTGGACGAGATGCTCACATTACGGTCATATCTCGGTCCATAGATTACGTATCAGCTTTCACAAACACCACATCTCAAAAACATCCATTTTTCTGCTTTCACGACTTTTGTTGCACCACATTACAGAGCCAAAAAAGAAATATTAAGAACACCAGTACACGGACCAATAATCCGCCGGATGTCGCGTCTTCCAAATTTTTCCCAGGTTGGACATTGCACTTTTAGCCATACCAGTACGACAGCGAATTTCCTCAAGGCTGCACTCACAAATAAACAGAGTTTCACGAACTCACAACCGATGAACTCATAACCGACCAGAAGATTTGAGCTTGGAAGAAGTACGTTGTTTCATGCGAAATCTTCTTCAGACGTACAGCACCCGCTTTTTGTTCAATCACTTCAAAATTTGGTCCTCCTAAGGTACGCTACGCACAGCGTCCCATATCCACCGGTCAACGACATACCTTTTGCGTAAAGAAATAGGAAAAGCTTGCAGCACATCGCGAAACGAAATATAAAATTGACACAATGATATAAACAATTTTGACACAGTATAAGTCTGGACAGTAAGAACACTAGGCCTAGTTGTAGAAATAAATACCTACGCTCCACTGCAGCTTTAGCGTTGTCACTCTAAATGTTTTTGAAACTGAACTATTTTTAATATCATATCGGATTCTGTGTTCTGTAGTGATAAAAAAAACGAGTTGTTATTTTAACTCGATTTTTTTATCACGTTAAAAACGTAGTTAAAAAATAAAATTTAAGTAAGCAATCTCATGGCTTCGGTTAATACTAGTAAAAAAAGATCGTTTATAACACGGATCAGTTTAATATTAATACAAAACAACTTGTGAGCTTTATCACTATAGCGTAACCTTTTACATTTTTGGCGTGAGCCGCGGATAGATGAAAACGTGTCCTTCGGTATTTGCCGGAAGGGCGTGCGGTGGACGCCGCAAGCGACGCGCGGCATAAGTGATGCTAATATTTATCTTGTTCATGTTATTTTCATATGGTTATTGTTTATTTAAGAGCGTGTTAGTATTAAAAGGGTGTGCATCAGGCATAAGAGAATTCTAATATAGAGCCAAGGTAATCCTTTTCTAATTTGAAACGCATAGTACTGGGTTTTAACCCGAAAATGATAGCAATTAAAAAACCACTACATTAAAAAAAGAAATATCTTTATATTACACAGTTACAAATTTTTTACTAAAAATATTTTCGTCTGCTACGACATGTTCGGAATACTTTATTATTAAATTTTATACTTTAATGAATTCTCATATATAATAAACAAGGAAAGGGTACTATAAAACCGATTTTGTCTTATTTATGCATTATGATTATGGAGTAAATGCAACCACTCGTCTTGACGCGGCACTCACGACTGACAGCACCGCGATGTCCGCTTAGAGGTCTCGTATTCGCGTGTTAGTGTGAGTGTGCCGTTTCGAACGTTAGTACGTAGTTTCCGTACTGTCCATATTTTTACTGTGATTTTGATAACTTGCAACGTTTTGAAATGCTGACATGTTTCGTTTTATAGACGCAGTAAGTCGCTTTGGTATGTTGCAAATTCTAAACGTTTTTCGTTTTTGTGACAACTATTACGCTGTTTGTCCTCGGAAACTTCATTTTAGAGAACGAAATTCGAAATTCGAAAGGTGAAATCAATTTTCAGATGTTTTATTTCAACCCGTCCCACCATGCTATCATTGGTTCTGGTGAAACCAATCAAGCACTTCGATGTGATTGTGAAGACCCTCAAGGTGGTACCGAGCTCTTAATGGTGCTGGTGGAGCCAATAAAGCGCAAGAAGGTGTGTTATATTATGTGATCTCGATCTCAATAAATTGGTGAAATCGGCCCTTAGATGTAGTTACACATCTAAGATTTTAATCTACAAAAATGGCTAGTTATCAAATTAAAATGAATAACTTAGGCATCCGGAAACCGACCTAGACTATAATAAAAACTTATGTAACAAAGCAAAATCTTCACGAGACGTCGAACAAAAAATAACAATGCATAATAATAAACATGATGCAGTACCCAACTGATGCCATTAATTCATATTGCAATGCAATCACACGTTGATTCTGATGTAACTTCAACGTTTGATTCAAGAAACCTTGGAAAAAAAACTAACTGTATCTAAATAACAAAACGTTTATTTGGTGTAACAGCAATTAGCGCGACACGCCTGCGCCTGCGCACCCGTCCATGTCTCGAGACTGCATTTAAAATAAACACACCTAAGATACGCTCACTGAGCTTGCCTAACAGCCTCGGTATTTAGAAATACTAGCACCGTCTAGTTTTTCGCAGCTTTAGATAATTTATTCCATTTAAGTCTCTACTTAATCTTTTCCCATACAAGTACTTGTTACGTACGAGGTTGTGTCAACATGCCAACTGGAGAAGGATATCTTCAATAATTCATTTCCGTTAAAATATTCGTACGCAATCAAAGGAAGACATAAAGCTCTAGCGGTGACAAAAGAATTCATACCATCTCCGCTATGTGCGACGAATATTAGAAATTCCTAATCAAAAATGAAAGTTGCTCAATACTTCTCGCTTTTATGAAGGTTTGTTGTAAACTGGAGCTGCTACTAAACTTGTAACACAGATCGAAACGGGATAATTCTGTGCCCTACGGTACTGGTAGTAAGTGAGTGGCAAATTGCACGTTTATTGGTGTTTGATTGCAGAAAGTTGATGCTATCGTGGCTGCAGGCGGCGATGCCGGAGTGCCGCGTCAACAACTTGACGACCGATTGGAACAGCGGGGTTCTGCTCTCCGCCTTACTCGACTACTGCAAGCCCGGCATTTTCCCGCACTGGCGCGAGCTCAGTCAGTATTGATTTTGACAGATTTCATTATACCGCACAACGATGCGAACAGTCTTTAAAAGTAATTGGAAATTCTGTAAGGGCGCAAAATCGATTTTATAAAAATTAATTGCCAGCCGTTTTAACTATGTAAACTGTTCGTAGATGCCCGTGCCACAGCAATTTTCAATCTTATCAAGTGCAGACTTTAAAACAAGTTTGTTAGGAGTTGTTAAGGCAAAACCTTTGCGGAATCTTGCATAAATCTTGTGGTTCATTTTAGTCCATCCTAAAGTTGTCTGGCAGAGATCACTTTTAGCGCCAAGCGCCTTTGAACACAGACCTATTAAATATTTGTTTGTGTCTTTCCAAACCTTTAATAATCTTAATATAAATAAATGTATATATGCATTATGAATAGCGGACAAAAATAGTGGCAAGCTTAATATATATATATATATATATATAAAATAGTCACGTGTCACTATATTTTCTTATTATCTCTAATACTACCAAATCGACTTCCATGAAGTTTTGTGAACGTGTATTTTTGGTTCTAGCTTCAAAGATATAATCTTCTATAAATATAACGTGAATTTATGATTGTAATAGATCGTCACGAAGCCGTGGAGAACTGTCGCCGTGCGATGAGGCTGGCTCACCGCGAGCTGGAGGTCCCCATGGTATTGGAACCGGAGTACCTGGCGTCACCTTGGCTGGATGAACTTTCCGGCATGACCTACCTCTCTTACTTCATGAAGCCTGAGTCCGCAGGTGTCAAGGCAACTCTAGATTGGGTCAACTCGCGATTGGAGAGAGGCATCACCAATTTTACGGTACGTAATGAACAGGCGAATTTTGTGGGAACCAAATTGACTTTGAAATATAGTGATAACTCAACTTACGCCTCTAGGGCCAAATAGGCGTGTCACGGGAACATTTCGAAAGGCAAAGCTTTCTTAAAACACCAATTAAAGTAGGCGTTAGATACATTAAGATACCGTTGCTAAAGGCAATCTTTTCTCGTTCAAGTTAACAGAAGATTACGTAAACCCAATAGGTGAAGGTGTCTTACGCATGCCTAAAGTTGTTAATTTACGGAATACCTAAGTTATTTAGTCACGTTTTATTATGAAATTTACTACTTCTCGTCAAGTAAAGTCTCAAGCGATACGAGTCTCACGACAAACTGTAGTGATTGAAAGATATGATTCACAATGGTGTTAGATCACTTAGTGAGTTAGTGTTCACATATTCCACTTTTCTCTCAGCTTCTATGATTACAAAATTACTAAAGTAGAGACTATAGCTGCTTTAATTCATAAAGCACAATGACCTGCTTGATTTTCAATGGATTATCTGGTACCTTTTCGTCGATAAATGATAATTATAGCTTTCGTTTTCGACTATGATCGTTTTATTTCAACTGACAACTAATTGCCAGAAGGAAAAAGTTGAACCTTAGACGTTTTGAGGCATATCTTGAAATAAAGATTAGATATTCCAAACACATTTTTTTTAAATATTAATAAATTAACCAAAGACATTCAAATATTGATTGCAAGAAAGATTGCAGTTTTTTTTTTAATAATAACGTAACCAATTTGTTTTCTCGTTTTCTCCTATCAGACGGACTGGAACGACGGCCGTGTTTCTAACGAGCTGGTCAGATCTATTGGTGGTCCAGCGCCGCCTCCGAGTCGGTTGCGAAGAGATCCTGCACGCTGGGAGGAGAACAACCAAATGGCTATCGATGCTGCTAAGAAAATTGGTAAACAATAGAAATATTATTCTATTAATCATAAGAATATTTATAGAACAAGAAACAAGACATCAATATATTGTATTGCTGAATATTGTATGTAGCCATAGAGGTCCATTATCCTATTCACCACAAAACAAAAACCAATACACTTTCTTAACTTTCCTCACTTACAACACCGCACACACACACTCCATATCATTCACCCACTCACTCACTGTGGGAGAGTATCAGACCTTCACTGACTAAAACCCACCTGTGTTCTTTCTTTTGCCCTTTATGTTTTTGGGCTGCTATAACTCTTTAGAACAAACCCGCAACCCCGGCAGTACCTTTTAGTACTCCCACATCTCACCACTTATATCTTTAAGTTCCATGTCAATAGGGTGCGAGGTACTGACCATCAACCGGACACAAATCTAGACTACTTTGCTGCTACTGATAAATTCATGATGGAAAACCTCAATATCTGTCTGACTTGGCTATCGAACCCAGACTTTATGCTAAGCTGTCGCGCTTGCGACTTCGACAGAGTAAGACAGAGTTGAGGCAGAAGGAGAATATGCACTAATATCCGAAAATTAACATAAATTGGGCACATATTTGGATACATACCATTACCTATAACGAAGACTTGACTTGACTTGACTCAAAAATAGTTTTCACATCACAACATTACAAACGTACTATATAAAATATAGAATATGTTTACATTGCGTTTCACTGTGTTTCAATGGTAATTTAAATAATTACCGTACAGTACATTTGACATAGTAGTTAGTAGTAATTCATTACAGTGATTGCCTGATTTGTAACACCTAATAAATAACACCTATTCGTTAAATTCTAAATATTTGAGGTAGTATTACAAACAGAATTGATCACTGAAATATTAATCTGAAAATATGGTCATACGAGTAATTTCCCGTAGACAAGTAAATAAATATTTGAGTAAGCTTTATTAAATGCGATAACAGTTTTTCATATTCAATCAATCTCCCTTATTTCAAATATTTATAAAAAAAAGTTAACAACTCTTTTGATAGCATGTAGATGTTTTAAATATAGCTTTTTAAAGCTCGGGGATAATACCGCTTCCCCAAACTGAAACAATTGTCTGGATCGGATTTGTAAATATTTCCGAAAATTACCTAACACATCTAAACTTACAAACTTTACCTGTAAATGACTTTTGTGTTTTTCTATAGTAGGCTTATATTTCATGTCCCACTGCTAGGCAAAACCCTCCCCATATCCTGCCAGGTGCTTTCTTGTACGCCACTTCCAACCAGCCTACATTATTCCATTTATATCATACTTTTAAGTTACGTGTGACGTCACGCGTTGCTGCATTTTTTCGCAAGGAGTGACGTCACACGTAACTTTAATGGGCTATCCCCCGAATACTGAAACGTCACTCAAAATGTGAGGGCTGCCTAACATTTGAGCAGCTCTTAAACTATAGATTTTGTATTGTCAAACGTCACTTTTGAGCATCTGTTAAATTTAAGTGGTACTTAAATTTTAAGTGACGTTTCAGTATTCGGGGGTAAATCTTTGTCATTATTGGTCTAATTTACAAATGACAAAACGTGGCTGTTATTATTGAATAATGTAAAATACGGGCTAAATATAATGTAATTACTTTGACACTGGAAACTACCCTATTGCCCTACGTTACCTAATTGCCATATTCGCCATAGGTGTCCGAACTGTCTTAATTACACTGAGCGCCCTAATTACCCTGTCTACCATAACTGATCTATTTGTCTTTGACCCTGGAACTACGTAGTCTAACGTCTACGTGGCCTAATTGCCTTGTGTGCTTTATTGCCCTGCCTGCCGAAGGTGCCCGGAGATTTCTAATTACCATGTGTGCCCTACTTGCCGTAATGGCCATTATTGCCCTGTCTGCCCTAATAGCCCTACGTGTGCGGACAGGCCCGGGACCTAAACAGACGGTTCAACTAATTGAACCGTCTGTTTAGGTCCCGGGCGTGCTAAAGCAGCAGCGTGCTAAAGCAGGCAGGGTTAAATTGCCAAGTAGGGCAATAAAGACATTGCCCTACTTGGCAATTTAGCCCTGCCTGCTTTAGTTGCCCGAAGTTTCCTAATTGCCCCAATTGCCTTGTGTTGCCTTATTGGCCTGTCTGGCTTAGGAGTGACCGTGTAACGGCCCTAACTGCCCTCTTTGCCGTAGTTGGTCTACGTGCCATAATAGCCCTGCGTGGTTAAATTGACCAATCTGCCTTAGGCACCCGAAGTGTCTTTTTGCTATTGTGTTATTCTGACGTAAAAGTTATATTATTGTAAAGTTTCATTAAAATAGTATTCAGTAGTTATTGCGTGAAAGTGTAACAAACATCCATACATCCAAACAAACTTTCGCATTTATAATATTATCAGGATTTTTTTAGCCATAGTTCTATTCTAAACCAACCTTCGGCATCTCACACAAACTCCCTAAACTATTGCACCTAAAACCCCTTGTTATCATGTAATTTTGTGTTGTCCAGGTGTGCACCCAGTATTATCAGCTCGAGACCTGAGTCAAACGGACGTGGAACACCTAGCTGTGATGTCGTGGGCCACCCAACTAAGGAATGTGCCTCCTCGGCCACCCATACATGACATGTTAAGAGTTGCACTAGACTCTACTTCTGGCAGAGTTGGCGAAACTGTGAGTACAAAATACCTTTATTTTATGATAAAACTAGCTTTTGCCCGCGGCTTCGCTCGCGTTAAATTCGGGGTTATACAGTTCCCCTTGCGCCTTATTGATTTGTAATAGCAACGCTAAATTTTCCTTTTTCATCCCTCTGTCTCAATCACATCCCACTTTAAAAAAAAATTGCCTATGTCCGTCTCCTGGTTCCCAACTATCTCTGTACCAAAATTCATCAAAATCGGTTTAGCCACAAACAAACAAACAAACTCACTTTCGCTTTTATAATATTAGTAAGGATAGCTTTATCTTGTAATCGTTCAATAGACTTTACATACAATCTCAGGAGTTTCAATTCTCATCGTGTATCCCACGTAATATATGCCCCAACAGCCTATAGAGTCTATAATTCTGGATTTGCACCACAATGATTTTGATCAGCTATTTTAATCCTTTAGTTTAGCAACGGAAGTTGTTGTCATTACGCCTACAATGCGGATTCACTCGCGTTAAATTTTGAGTAACACAGTTCCCCTTTCTTGATTTTCAGGTAGTTTTTGCACTTGTGCCTTACTGATTCTAATAGCAAAGCTAAGTTTTCCCTTTTCTTCCCTCTTTCTCTGTTTTCATCTCATTCATAAAAATTGCCAATGTTCGTCTCTACTTTCTCTGTACCAAAACTCGTCAGTATCGGTTTAGCCATTTAAGCGTGAAGAGGTAACAAACAAACTCACTTTCGCTATTATTAAAGATTATATTATTAGCTTCCTTAAAATTCATGTTCGAGTTTCTATTAAATTCTGTGCATTTTTAAAATACTTTTGCCAAATTTATTAAAAATAAGTAGTGAATTGTTTCTAAACCTGTTGAATTACGGAAGTTTGTATTTAACTGTAACATTCATTATTGTTCATTGTTCTATAAATTATGTTGATTTTTACTTGTATTTTTAAAAACTATCTTATATTTCATTTTAATATTATTGTTAATATTACTTAAATTCGTGGCTCAATTTTGAGTTCCGGTAAGGTAATGGCGGTAAAATGACGTTGGTTATCAGATGAGTGGGTACTTCCAATAACTTGCTTATGCCTATAAATAAGCCCCACAAGACCCTGACAGAATAGTCGACATCGGCTCAGTTGCCAAAGAAGAAGAAAAAAAAAAGCCCCACAAGTTATTCATGGGGTCATCTTTGAGCTACGAAGTGAGCTAGTTATTATTGTTGTGTATAACTGTGTATTAATAATAAAAGTTTAAGTGAAACAGTATTTGAATTAGTTATGAACAATTTTATAATACAATATTAGTAAGGATTCTTACCGAAACTATTTCGACAAAATAGCGCTGTTAAAGTTAAGTTGATGAACTACATATTATCCTAAGATCAGTAATGTTAACAATCTTGCTGAAAATAATAATAAGTTTTAAAGATCTAACGCACGTAATACAAAAGATGATGATATGAATCAATTACGCAGTTGCAGATTTTTTAACACGTTCGCTGCATTACGCGATCTATCAGATCTCTTGCAGGACTTTTCTATTGTGCGTTGAATAAAATCGTGTTGTTTCACTCCTTGCGGGAGGATCTAACTTGTAAAGTTCTTTATGTATGAGTAAGAAAAATATACATATTTGCTTCCTACTTTAAACTGAATTTAAAGACATTAAAAAATAAATTAGAGATGGATTAGGTCCCTAACGCACAGTACTATAATTATTTTCATATCTTGCGTTAGGAGATATGTCGATACTCGTGGAATCATAGGCCTCGTAGACGCAAGAGAGGAAGGGAGGGCGGCGCGGGCGCTCCGTGACTCGTGTTAGTGTTGTCCTAGCATCGACGTGGGGGTCGCGCGCACGTTTTGGAAATAACACTCGCGTATATACGTCGTGTACGTGTTGATTACTTTTTATTAACAATGAGTGATTTTAGAAGAAAAAAGTGTAGAAAATCTAATTGTTTTGGTGAGGTTGCCAACGAAAAATCAACACCGGATTATAACGCTACATCGTCCAGTAAAATAATTTTTTTGGATAATATTCAAATTTGCCCCCCATTAGCTAATAATGACAGTGATTCAGATTTTGATTGATTGATTTTTTTATTTATTTATTAAAGACAATTCCCCGCACTAGGAATTAATCCTGTTTTTGTTTTATATTGATTTGTTGTGATTATATTGAAATAAGAATTGAATATAAAAATTTAATAAAACTTTTTCAATCGACAACTGAGATATTATTTTATTCCCATCACTACTTACTACACATATTGAACTATCTTCGATTGCGGTACGAGATACAATCGATACCTAATATTTTTTTGGTATTTGTAGTTTATTCAAATGTCATAACTGCGTGCGAACCTAGCAAAATATAGAGCAATAGGCTATATTTCACCCACATAAACTTTAAAATATATGTCATTGGTTTTCTGGAAGATATAAGTTATTTTCAAAACTGTATTTTTAGGAGTCTGATTAGGTCTCAAACGCACCAAAGGGCAGATTAGTTTCGAGATCTTTTAGGTCTCCAAAGCACCAGCTGAAAGTTCTTTGAAAATGATGGCGCAGTGAACGTGTTAACATGTACCTAGCAAGGTACAAGTGAAAAACGAGTAGTTAACTACAACTGAGTACGTCATGCTTAACGTAGGTACATCCCTCCAAAAATAATCTTATTGAAGCAAGCAGTACTCAAAGCTCATCTAATTTAATCCAACAAATGCTTTAATGGCCCTCCCCAATGAAAATAACGTTGAGTTTAAAAAAGGCAGTATTTCAAGAGTAGATAGCTAATTCATCCAGTTTTTATGAGTCGACATCAAACGGGAAGGCGGAAGCCTTATGAAATTCCCCCGATGCGAGATACTGTCTATCTCAGCCGGGAGTGGCCCAGCTGATTTATCCGGCAAGTGAAGATTACTGAGAATATTGGTACTTAAAGAAGATTCTAATCATGATATTTATGGAGAATTAAAAAAAAGGAAAAGTTTCTTTTGAATTCGCATTATTTTAATGATTTTTAAATACAACAAAGACTTGTTCTTTCTTTAAGTGTTTTATATTTTTTTTATTTCAATATAAGTTGCAGAAATTGCCCATCTTTTCCATTCCTTTAAAAACTCGACTAACTATGTGACAAACATTTGAAGGCATTGAACTACTTCTTTGACTTTGAATTTTCGTCGAACACCTGACCAAACATTCACTTCATATCGTTCACTCGTTTCTCTTTCAGACGTACATCAAAATCGAGAGCATTTCGAATGAGTTATCCGTATCCGAAGTAAAAGTATCGATAGTGAACCCTCTGGAACAGGAATCAAGGTTGAAACTAGATTCGCGAGGAGCCGGTGAATTTGTGCCCGAACATGCAGGCATGCATGAAATCGTACTCACTGTTGATGACATCAGGTATTTTAATTACAATTTTATTGGTAAGGTAGTAAAGTGCTTATTGTCTAGTACACAGTCGTGCTATTGAATCCTAGGTGTGGCATAGCGTGTAATGCCAACGTGTGACATTTATAGTTGCAATTATTTAATTGTGCATTTTAAATTGCGTATTTATTTGCGTAAATTATCCGTGTCCTTGCAATTAACGATAGAAGCACCAACTTTGCAAGTCAAACTGAACAGGATCAAGGCACTTACATTACGTTTAAAGCATAAAACCAGTGTGGAATGTGGACAATTGTTGGTGGACAAAAAAAATAAAACTGTCCTGTTAAAAAGCAATGGTGTCACCAACAGTTCTTGAAAGAAGTTTAAATGGTCGTTGGTGAAATTCACCACACTATGTCATATTTTATTCAAAACAAAACGTCATATATTGCATATCGTATTCATACAGATTTATCCTTCAAAGTGTTACCTTTATTTTGGTATGTATGTTGACTAATCTGATAACAGGGTTGATGGAAGATACTTCTTCCGCGTTCTCCCAAGACTTGTAACCGTCCCACCTCCAGGCATGGCGCCGTGTGCCATAGGAAGCATCGTCGAAGTACTAGTCAGTGCTACAGGTATGTGCAATTACTACATAATAATACCAGCCACTTCAACGTTGCCTGTGATGTTAGATAAACTTTTAGAAAGTACATATAAATTGAAAAAGTCACTTTGGTACTTGCCCGGATTAGAACTTACAACCTCATGCACAAGAGGCCAGGCGCTTAACCTCTGGGCATATGATCAGTGTAAAAGGACCCTGGACGAAGCCGAAAGACACTTGTCCCGTCATTGCGATCACTCAGTTGCTCGTAACCATACTGGATCCTGTAGGGTCACCATGACGTCTTGAAGCATTACTTTTTCCAGTATGAGAAAGAGATGGCGCTAGAGATCCTGTATAGCTCTGTATCTTTCTCTCACTGAAATAAGTACTGTTTTAAGACGTCATGGTAGTGTGATTGATTACAAACATATTAGGGGTCAAACTTAAATGTTTTAGTGTTATAACTGTATAGAACTCCCTTCCCTGACACCCGTACTATCCAATACATCCATTTAGTTCAACAATAAAACCATTTTTACTACAAAAAAGTCGTTTCAAAGCTATAGTTTTGGTGTAGAGTTACTTATTTATTTATTTTACTCTAACATAAAACGGCAATTTTCCAATTACATTAGTTAAAGTTACAGTATTACACAGCAATCACACGCGGTTAGTATGGAATGGGAAACTGGTCGAAGGCTATGGTGCGCGTACCGCGTATATGGCACGGCGAGCAATCCATGAGTCGTATTTCGGTAATATTTAAGCTCGACTTGGTGGGGGCACTGCCGTGCCCCCAGACCGGAGGAACCAATTGGAGAACTTCAACGTGTAGTTCGGGAGTTATTTTCCACGTATTGTTTTGCACTTAGTTTGATTTTCTGAATGCATGCTTGACGGATTCGTGAAAGGTTCGTTTATACCCTGTATAATGTAGGCTGGATTACTAAGCTGCTGAAAAATGATGCTGGTTGAATTTAAGCACTCAAGCAAATTTCACTGTATCAAGTCGCGATCTTTTTTCACTCCTTTTTATTTTTTTACACAATTGAGTAGTAAATCGAGTCATGAGTGACGGTGTAAGTGGTAAATAATGAATAAGAAAGAGGGTAGATCGGTTTGTCTGCTCATAAACACCCACCCGCAATAATTTCAGTTCACCGTAATCATTGCGTTTGCAACATCTCCGAAATATCGGAAACTCGAAACAAATAACAAACATGGGAAATATCCAGTTTCAAGTTTTAATAATAATGTGAGAATAGTAATAGTGTATTAATTTATATAAATTATGTATTTGATTCATTATAATGAATCAAATAATAATATACACGAATACAATAATATTCGTGTATTTTTTCTTGACAAGCAATGCCACTCTTGCTGTAGTTTTCATCAGTAGACAGTGATTCAGGAGGAAGGTTTATCTGTACAAAACATGCATGGTATGGAAGAGAAAAGTCCAGAATTTCCAAGATTTACATTGCACCGGGGCGAAGCTGGAGCGGGTCACTAGTTTTTGCGTATCTTCATAGACAAAGACGTAAGATATATAAAAAAACGGCCAAGAGCAAGTCAGACTCGCGCACCAAGGGTTCCGTTCAAACATTAACGACCATACCTTTTGACTGCTTAGACTTAGAGGGTTAATCACAGACTTGAATATAAGGTTTAAATTTTAACTGTATATCTTCACTCGTTACCGAGATAAAGTTTCTTGACAGAAAGACAGACAGATGTACAACAAAGTGATCCTACCATTTTTTTTCCTTTGACGTACGGAACCCTAAAAAGCAAATATATTAAACCATGCGATAATGTTTCCGGTACCAGGGCATAAGTGCCCATCACTACCTACAAGAGTCTACAAGCCACAGTAGAGCAAACACGATAACATCGCAATGTCCTTAACTCATACATGTACTGTCAACAAAAGAGATATGTTACCAAACTCGTCTTTGTGGTCTGTTATTTAGTAAATATCTTTACAATTTCTTTACTAAATGTCTGTATTCACAAAACCTTTCCTTTTTAAGATACTTTCCGAAATCTGGCTGATCGTCTGTTAGAACTGAGGGACTACACTTTATGGTCGTAGTTTTTATTAATTTGCTTACAAATTCCCAAGTTTGTTCTACTATTGTTTTAAGTATACTTCTAAATCCTACGATTTTCATTTCGCGAATTCCCAGTGTAGTCCCTCAGTTCACACGCACATGTGAGATACAGTTGAAATTTTCTTAAAAACCAAGAATGCTTTCGAATAAAGTTAAACTTCATTGATACAAAAGAAATAGTTTATTCAATAAATTAAATTTGAGTTGAAGACATTCATTCGTTTCTAAGAAAAGATCTACAATATCTGACGAACTTGGTTAGTTATCTCTTTTGTTGATCGTACTACCACTCCTTTCGAGCTATTGACCTTTGCACGTCAAACGTAAATGCGACGTACATGGTTTGTAGTTGTTGCACTAAGATGCAGATAGTGAAGTAGAACGATATAGGTACTGTAAAGGTTTCGATACCATTATCCCGAGCACTGGCTGGTTTGCAAAGACATTCGAATCCTACTAATATTATAAATGCGAATGTTGGTAAGGATGAATGGATGTACAGAAGTTTGTTACTCTTTCACGTCAAAACGGATTAACAGCTCTTGTTGAAATTTGGCACAGAGGTAGATTATGGTCTGGAATAACACACAGGATACTTTTTTTTCGATATGACGCGGGCACCAGCTAGTACTATTGAATTTTATAACGGGCTGATGTCCGCAACTCCACATCCGAGGCGCGTACAGCTAATACAGTGACTGGAGAAGTCCACTGAATCTGTGTGGTGCTTTCTTAAATAGACCCTTCAGATAATAATCTGCATAGTCCTCATGTAACTTGACTAAGATTTTTGTCTGGACCTTAAAAGAGACTATAGCCTCTGAGTTTGTTGCGGTTTATTCTTCTCAGAGTCGTCGGGTACGATTGGCCATAATTAGTTAAAAAAATAATGAGTAAAAATGTTTGTAAAAACCTACTTGCAAAATAAACATCACATTCTTAAAAAAATTGTTACGTTTTTAGAAAGAATAGAAGGGCTTAGCCTTTTCCCATTATTGTGTGACATGCATTATTTAACTAAAATATAGTTTCAAAAGTATTTTATGCGCTTGTACCGAACCTGTACTACCAAGGCCAGGCCCATACAGTTTGACCTTACTAGATGCATCGCTAAAATTGTATGTATATGAAGCGGGCCTTACACACTCACGCGGAATAAAAGTTACGTAAATAAAAATACTATAATAAAATGTGCAAAATACTCATTTTGACACACATTAACAAAGTTTTACGACTTTTTTGGTGATGCTAATTATTGCACTAAAAAGACGAATAATTTATTTACTTCGGTGTCTTGTTCTTGACTTTGTTTTCAAACCCTTTCGATCAAAAAAGATTTTTTTAAATCGTCAGCCGATTTTAAAAAATCTTTTTTCACAGAGAAATTGCGCGACACACACAAAAAACCTAATAACACTACACAAAAAATTGAGAGCCTCCTCTTTTTTTGTAAGTAATGAAACCTAATAACACTAAGATATATTTATATATACATACTAGCTGTGCCCAGCGGTTTCACCCGCTGCTCACTTAGGGGTATGAAAAATAAATGTTGGCCGATTCTCAGACCTACCCGACACGAAATTTCGTTTAAATCGAAAACTGTGACACGAGAATTTTATATATTTGATATATAATTATTGGTTTATGACAAAGTTACGTTGGCAAATATATATTCGTATGCAAAACTGACAACAATATAGCTGACGAAAATCTAAGCATTTGTCAGTCTAATACACCTTCACTATAATTTTGCCTTTATCATAATTTATTTTGTACATCCTCCTTGATCTAGTCCTCCCCGATCTGGTCGCAAGCGCAACTGTTCACCCTTATTTATTACAGGAGCACCAAGAAGAGAGGACGTGGATGTCACAGCTCACTCTCCGAGCGGTCGAGCCGTGCCTCTGGAGCCTCGTCATCCTCCACCTTCAGCCCCTGGCACCACCGCCTCTAGTGCCACCTTCCAACCTGATGAGGCGGGCACCTGGACTATAGCTATCACTTATAAGGGTGATCATATACAGGTAGGGAGATTTTTTTACGGTTTTCATCAATGTTTTCATCAATGTTTTCATCAATGTTTTCATTAATTTTTTAATCAATGTTGTCAAGAATGTTTTTCATCAATGTTTTTGGCCAGTGTTTTCCTTCAATGATAATTTTCATCCAGGAATTGAGAGATACAACTTATTTAGGCCTACCAACAACTCATGTCGTGAAGTACTTAGATACAAAATTGAAGAAACTCTTGTCCAACTTAAGAAATAATAAACATGAATTTAATACAACAGTTGCTGAAGAACAGACAATGTATCCCGAGATAATTAATATCTATCGCGCCACCAATAAATGTATATTGGTGGCACGGTTGGCGCAGTGACTGAGCGATCGACTGTGCGCTAAGTGTCGTTAGTTCGATCTCCTCACGGTACAAATATTTGTATGACCTACAGGTCGTTGTTTAGCGTCTGGCTGTTTGTAAACGCATCCACGACACAGGAGCAATTCTTAGTGTGGGGCAACTTTTTAAAAAAGCATTTCATTTGATGACTAGCTAAAAAAGTAATTCAAGATTTGATTACAATGATTGCTCCAGATTTTCCATCAAACACCAATATACGTATCAAACCAAATTGTTCTTTATTCCAGGGTGGCCCCTTCACCTGCGAAGTCTTCGATCCGCACGGAGTTCGGTTAAGCCCTGGAGCTCTGGAAGGAGCAGAACCTCTTAAGCCTCACTCCTTTGAGCTGGACACCAGTGGCTGCGGTGTCAAGGGTGACCTGCAGCTGGACATTGTTCACGACAAGCGCAGCGTGATGTGCGCTCTCGAGAAACTGTCGGCTACCAAGTATCGCGCTACCTTCATGCCTAAGGCACCTGGAAAACATAGGGTAAGGATTCAAGAGCCAACTGCATTTATTCACAAAAAAGAGTAAATCCCGCCAAGTTCAAATCGGACTCTAGCACCAAGGGTTTCAGGGGTCAACATAAACGGCCATGTCTTTTGACTGCATAGACGTAGAGAGTTGATTTCTTTGACCGAAAACGGAACACAACCCTGAGTAATATGGTTTTCATTTCTACTAGGTTCCTCCACGCGTCCCGAGATAAGAGGGTCTTGACCGACAGATAGACAGACAGACGGACAACAAAGTGATCCTATACGGGTTCCGTTTTTTTTTTTCCATTTGAGATATGGAAACCTAAAACCAATATTATTTTTAATAAAAATATTTTACCTCTCTACGAGTTTACTACATCGCCAACGATATACCGAGGGCCTAAAAAAACTTCACTGTTAGAATAACATTTATTAATATTCTTTGAAAAGTACCTAATTTGCTCTGAGTAATTATTCCCGTCACTATTACCAAACTGCAAGCAAGTGCAAGAAAGAAAGTCTTGCTTTTGTCGGCGACGTTTCTAAATTGAAGGACGCGCTATGATGTTTTAACCGACTTAAAAAAAGGATGAGGTTCTATGTTCCACCGTATTTTTTATATTTTGTCACCGATTATTTCAGATCTTATGACCTTTTATACAGACTAGGATTATAAAGCAGTGTTTTATTTCCAGCTGTACATCTACTTCAACGGCTATGACGTGCATGGCTCACCGCACATGTTCCGCGTCGGCTCCCGGTCTAAGAAGCCCCGTGACAGCTCCAGCCCATCCCCGGCTTACGCCAGGATATCTAGTCCAGGTGCCGTACAGTACACATAAACATGATCAACCCATTCCATTCTCTATCAGAGGATATGAGTCATCGAAGCTGGCCCAGTTGATATCATATTCATGTCTCCAAATTTTTGATTCTGAAACAAGTTTGATTATGAATTTTTCCTTCGTCGTCTTAAGAACCGTATTACGCATAATTTTACCTGATGCGGGGCCGGATATAAACAGCTCTGTATAAGAATTACTATTATTAAGTAATTTATTAAGTATTCGAAAGTACCCGGGTACTTTTGTGTACTTGAGTAATTCTTATGTTCTATGTTCGCCGCATACCAGTTTAACTAACTTAATAAGCTTAACCAACCGTTGTTCCTAAATCCAATATCGTTTAACGCGTTTTGTCATTTCTTTTTGTTACAGTAACTCGAATAAGATCAGAGAGTCCAATGAACCAATACAATCTTTACGAATCAAACACCAAGCACAGTACGAGCTCAGTGGACCGTCGCGAGGAGAGGCGTGATTCCACCGATTATTACAAGCCCTCCTATGGATCTGAGTCAAAGGAAAAAAATTACGACGTTACCGACTCCGCATACTCGACATCAAAAGCGACGAAAAAGGAAACGTACACAAGATACGGCTCCGAAAGTCCGCGAAACAGGACAGCAAGTCCGATAACAACAAAACATTTGGGGAACGGCTCTCGACTGGATGTCAATAGGTCTGCCAGCCCGTATCGGGCGAGCTCGCCGTACCGCGCGACGAGTCCGGTCGGCCGGACAACGAGCCCACTCGCCAGAAAAGACAGCCCTTTGAACAGAACGGCCAGTCCAATTAACAGGTGCGTTGTATTCATTCACACGCAACAATGGACCTTAATACCTCACCATGTTTCATGCACGCTAATTAATTAATTTATATTTAAAGCTCGCACGAAGCTGGCTCGTATTTACAGCGCAAATCAATTATCATATAGATAGTTTTCAGCGCCGTATTGCGGTATTGCTATAAATTATATTCCTCTGTGTTAACAAACAGTGGCTTTAATAATACATGTGTGCAGCCTTGATTATATACAATTCAGTAAACAAATTGTTCTCTGAAATACATCATTGACCAGCCATAATATTTCTCTGCCTAGTTTAATTTTGTTTTTGGGCAAAATAATAATCGTCAATCAGCCGAATTGTTCCTTGATTAACGAAAATGCGAACCTACTTTACGAATTAATTGTAAAATATTTTATAAACATATCAAATGTATTGCCAACCTGAAAAAGGTCATCCCTGAAACAAAATCGGTTATTTATTGGAAAACATACTCTTCTATAAGTTTAATGTCGATGATTTAATTTAATTTTTGATTAATGGGTATAACTTACCTGAATAAAGATTATTTATATTATAGTGCCCCACTTAAGGAAGATCGAGCACTTCAAGAACTTCAACAACTTATTAAAAACAAAATAAAGCGCTCACATTTATGCATAGTAAGGTTGTTTCAACAAAATCTATCAAGAATTTTATTGTCTTGATGTTAAAAAACCGGGCAAGTGCGAGTCGGGGTCGCACACCGACGTTTCCATACAAACTTGCGACATAAATGGCCATATCTCTTGACTATATATGATACTAGCTGTGCCCAGCGGTTTCACCCGCTGAGATTTAGGGGTATGAAAAATAGATGTTAGCCGATTCTCAGACCTACCCGATATGTACACAAAGTTTCGTTTGAATCGGTCCAGCCGTTTCGGAAGAGTATGGGAACGAAAACTCTGACACGAGAATTTTATATATTAGATTTCAATCCACGGGACCTTCACGCGTTCCCGAGAAAAAGGGTCTTGGCCCACAGAATGACAGACAAACAGTCAGACGGACGCACAGCAAAGTGTTCCAATAAGGGTTCCGTTGTTTCTTTTTGAGGTACGGAACCCTAAAAATACCCTTGTTTCAACCAAGCAAAGCCGAGGTGCATATATATATACCTGCATAACGATTATAGATTTTATTGGTATTCAACTAAAATCCAAATAACAAATTTGAACAGAGCGTTAAATAAGCGGTTAGTGGAACCACAAATATTTAGCTAAATCGGATTTAATTCGATGTTGCTCTTAAAATATTTAGTTGTTAAAATATTTCATGATGAAAGCGAATGAATCGGAGTGTTTTTACAGTTTGTTGTATGAGTACTTGTGGCTTAAACATAGCTGATAAAATGAGGATACGCACGACGATCAACCAACTATACAAAACCACTTTACGCGGACCTCTCAGTGTATGATAAATCTATATAAAGCATAGCCATTTTATACTGAAACTGTACTGCTTGATGTTTCGCACATGTACTACAGGTACGGTGACCGTCTTACTCGGTAACCCCGCTGCCCGCTCGCAGCTTTTGGATCAAACTACCTAACCCTTCAAGAAAATACAGCCGTATTGTTCCGTTATTTTCAGAGTAAGCAGTCCAACAGATCGGTACAGTCCTGTGACGACCACGAAGCGTGTGGTCGAAAAGCGGTCCAACTACAAAATGTACAGCTCATACAGTGGGTCGCAAGACAACCTAGACCAAGCCAGCCCACTTTCTTCTCTAGAGGGAGACCGCGCGAGAAGGCTCGGCAGCCCCAGTAAGATATAAGAGCTTTAACTTAACAAATACGTTATAAACTAGACCATATGTTTCTTAAAATATAACTAGTTGTGCCCAGCGGTTTCACCCGCTGCTCAGTTCCCTTTCTGGATAAATAATGAAAAATAGATTACGACCGATTGATTCTCAGACGTACCGAAACTACGGAATATACATACAAAATTTGATAAAAAACCGTTCAAGCCGTTTCAGAGGAGTATGGCAACTAAAACTGTCAAGTAACATGAGAATTTTATATATGAGATAGTTTGGAATTAGCTCCATATTTACGCAATGGTGCAATTTGATTAATAACTGCAAAAAATGTAAGCTCTCTAGTCTAGTGATGACCAAGCCCTAGTGCAAAGCTAAGGTTCGGTTTCCAGGGTCTTACTACCAACCTGGTGTTTATCTAAGTGAAAATTTCCACTTAAAATATGGTAAAATCGTATTGCGTGAAAGGGTATAACAGTGAAGGGTTTTGCTGGATGTAGAAATAGTTTGGGCAAATAGTTTGGTTACTGAGGTACACTGCACCCTTGAAACTTTTTTGAACGTTTTTGAGTAGCATGTAATCATTCCAGTCTGAATATAAGCTCCTTGCCAATAGAAGTCTCTTGACAACGCTTCAAGTACTAGTATTGTAATGACAGCCAGTCAAATCATTTGACATGACTTTGACAATTTATCAGCTGATTTTTGACCTTTCAAAAACCAGGTGAAAATAAAAGTAAACATAATTAATTACCAAGCTTGTTTTTCCTAGGCACAGGTGATCCTGGCGGGAAATCCTATCACCCTCGGAGAGACTGGGACAGCGTAGAAAAAACAAGACAAATGATGAGCGCTAACAGGTGAGATATTGATAATATGCCACACAAAGGAAACAATGGACCGTGATTAATGATAGTGGGGTCGGTATTCTTGCGCAGTATTACGGTAACAGAATAAGTGCCTGTAGTCTGTACCTTGGATAGACATCCAATTAGAATAATATTGTTTTGTGATAAGATGAAACAAATGGTTCATAATGGGCAAAAAGTTTTTTGCCTTCACCTACTAGGGAGTGGTGTAGACTTGGTACTCAGGGACTGGGTGGTGATTTTGAAGGAGAGGTTGTTTTTTTTATATTCTAACAGGTTCAGTAAGGTGATTCTTGTACTCCAACAAGAAATCTTAATTTTATTTTACCTTTTAAAATGTAAATTATAACTGAATAATAATTCTCACTTATATTCTTAAGCAGTGGGCCCAAATTCAATACGTTCATTAATTTTTGTCCCAAAAATTTCTGGAGAATCAATTCTATTGTCGATTGTAATCAACTTATGTTTAAATCTCTTACGAATTGATTTGTATGTAGTTCATAATAAAACCGTGATAAAAAAGAGGAAGCGTTAGGGTAGCTTGCTAAATTCAACTTTATTTATGTTTACTTTAATTTGCTGGCCAGTATCAAGTTGTATGTTTATTAAAATATGATTCATATTTGACCAGATTCGGGTTAGCTTGGCGTTGGCGTTACACCTACTGATGAGTCTGCTGACTGTTAGTTAACAGTCAGCAGACTCATCAGTAGGTGTCACAAGAAGTGATGATGACATAACGTAATAATCTTTTTCGTCTTCATAGCCTCGATTCACCCAAAAGCCCAACGGAGCGCCTGCCGGGGCAGAGCACCCTGGACCGCGAGACTAAGCGCAACACGCAGCTGAACAAGTTCACGGACTACTCGCGCGACTCCTTCAACAGGCAGCTGGACAGGTTGGCTGATGATCGGGACTCTGACACTTATACTAGTCGGGTGAGTACCGGTTTGGTAAACTTGCAAATAAAAAAAAAGGGGCCAAAGGAGGAACACGGGTGAGTTTTAGTTTAGGCACCTCCAGATTATTTGATGATTACCGCAAAAAAGGCACACGGCGGCACATTAAGCTATACATTTAAAATATAACATGGCTTCGCTTTGTACAGATTTCCCGTACAATGAGATTTCCGTTAAACCACGTTCGCCGCGGTTTCGCCACTCCTATCACATAGTGTCACGCCTTTTGTCATCAACCGGACACACATCCAGATTCTAACAGAGATTCCTGCTTTTCCAAATGAAAACTGGATGAGAGGATTATCTCAGTTCAGAAATCTGACCGCCTGAACTCAACTCATATCAGAGTTTTAATGTAATACACCTGTCCCAACAAATCCTCTCACATAAACCATAGGATAGTCTCAAAGTAAGAGCGAGAAGTGTACCCTGTACAGCTGAGCTCGAGCTTAAAATTAAGTTTGTATTCACTGGCACGACACTGTACAGTTCATATGGAATCACAACGTGTGGGATGCCACAACTAGGGGCACTACACACAGGCTCACGGTGCGCATTCGGACGTACCTCACATTTATATATTGGACTTTCTAACGTGTTTATAAAAACAAAACCAGAGACCTTAGCCCGAGTACGCGGTGTAAACGAAAATTAAATACGTAGATTTTTCGTTTGTAATTTAAAATTATTCCATAGCATTTCATTTAAATTGTTTCCAAGGAACAAAATCAGTTCCTTCCATAGATATGAAAACATCGAGAATATTATAAGTGATGCGAGTTATTATATGGTTTTATAATTGACGCATTTACGTTCGATGTACACCGCGCACTCATGTTAGGGCCTCCGACCACAGGCCTAAGTGGATCTACGTATTTCAGGCAAGAGAATTTCTCGCTAGTAATTTCCATAGGTTGGTCAGAATCCCTGACCAGCTTACAGGTATTTTGCCTGTGATTTTGTATCGCTGCCAAAATCTAAGTGGTCTTTATTTTCATTGCTGTAAGTCTGCTGTTGTGTTACTGATACTAAAAAATCTGACAAAATGTATCATGATCTTTATTTATAATCCAGTAAAGCCCAATTTTCCAAACCAGGGATATTTTTTAATTAAGAGCGAACCTGGCGTTCCTATGGCAACAATTAGACTCACGCACAAGGCAGTCACGACGACGACTGGTTGCATGGCCGGTCGGACAACCGTCGTGGGACCAAACTTTCTTCCTAGACGGAGGTTCTGCTGCCAAATTCGCCGTCATGGCCGTCCTTGGGGTTCACATTTGATTAAATAATAACCTTGGTTGGCGCAATTGACCTAAGATGACTATAGGGTTGATGTTGTCACAGGCAAAATAATGGCGCATGTTTTTTAATGGTATTACTAAGTCGATTAATTTGATCAATTCTCCTGGTAATGGGTTTTATAGCTGAGTCTATTATACAATTCTATCGACTCCTTAAAAGCAAGCAGTCTATAAAACATCATCATCTGCTACTGCTAGCCTAGCGTTATCCCAACATTTTTGAGGCGGCCCCCAGTCTTGCCGGATGCAGCTGACTTTTACATGGAGTGATTGCATATCTGAGTCCCTGATGACTTGAATGCAAACAACAGACAGCCGGTACCAACGGATTAGCGTGTTTTTTTTTACACGGACAAAATCTTTTGGTACCGGGTGACCATGGTCACCCATCCACGTAACAACTTAGGCAAGCTCGGCTTAACCTAAAGACTGACCCGCACGGCTGTTGTATTTATATCGTTTAAGCGTCTTAATCTAAAGCTGCAGTCATACCGCTGGTTTGCAAATTGCAACCTTATAAGTAGGTATGTACAACCCGTTTTTAAAACGCTGCGTTATATTCGATCTGTGGGCGCCCTAACACGCGAGAACTTGTTCGAACTGACCCCTAACATAATACTACGTAAGTTTACGAACAAGTCTGAACTATGTAAACAGCGTGCGTGACTCTCGCGGTTATGGATCGTTATGGCATCACTTGGGTTGCCAGTCCGGTACAATGGGGTAACTTCCCGTCATTAAGATTGCGACCACTGGTCTTCAGTTTTGGGTACATGGTACTTACTTCAAGTGTACTCTGAGATACGTAGAAGAATAACATTAGTCATAATCCGTAATATAATCCGCAAGTAATTATGTTCTTTTTTATTGATATGCTGAAGGAGGTTTCTTTAAAAATAAGTATTACCTTTGTACTTACTTTTCTGTTTCTGTCTTTTTTACTGAAACCAGTGTGTACATAAATAATTAAGATTGCTCATTGCAATTTGTGTGTATTCTTTTATAATTTTTGTGTGTAATAAATAAAGAATAAGATTGTAGATTTTAATACTGAGTGGCAACACTTGATATAATAAGGAGAACTGTAGCCAGAAGCAGAAGACTGGTGTTACCGTAACGTGAAAACGTCGGTTTTAAAATCAAAAATACTCGTTTCACGAAAAAAAACATAAGTTGAAGAATTTATTCATTGTTTTTGGGTAATACAGATAGTGCTTCTCCATTAGTGTTTATATAAATAGGGTGGAAAACTTCATCCCATTTAGAAAAAGGAGATAGTACTGACCAGACGTGTATCGTGTCTGGAGGGCCACTACCTGACAAGTGTGGTTCTACTGTATACCCTCAAGTCACGGATAATTTTGCTTGCGCGATGCAGGAACTTGCTGTTAGTTCTTCAGCTGTGGCATAGATGGCGCTGCAGTACTTTTTGCCATCGTATCTATATTGCCGTGGTATTTATTTTAGTGTTGCTACGAATTTAAATAATGTGCTTAATTAATAATTGTATTTCCAAATAATAAATCGACGTATTTACGCTACGTTTTCGCCACGTCTTTGTACTAGGACATCTGGGTAATGCTAACTGTTTTTAAATAAACAGTCTCCTACAAATTGGGGTTGCTACGAAATTTTCCTCAAAGCATATCCAACAGATCTTTATCAAACCGAGGAACCAAACTTCCTGTCCCACTCTAGACACATGTACGATATATTGTATGGTACTGTTTCGTAAATATAGGTGTATGCAGACTTTAATACCCGGGCACCGTGTGGTGTAAAGCTAGCATATATATGTACCCAGTATCTTGGGTCCAGCAACGTTGTACCGGTAACGGTATTTATTCTCACGTAGAACAGAACCCTATTGAAAATCCTTGCGGTTTCTGAGAATTTAGAAACGATATCGTGCTTCGCGGTACGCCTTTTGTCTTCTAGGGAAAATCTGGAATTCGACTACTGAGAATCCGTCCAGTATTCAAATTAAACTGACACATGAAATTTCCATAAGACACCCGATTATAATACAAATAGAATACTTTTTATATAGGATAATTTTATAAAAAAGGATTATATTTATAAATCTATTCATTTTCGGTTATTTGAAAGAAAACACATTGCTAAATTCGTAATAAAACTATTTCTATTTCAAGATTCATAATAGTATGGATTCCAAAATACAACGTTCCTTAAAATTTAAAACGTTAATCAATGAAGTAGGGGTAAACTACTGTTAAATTTTACTAAGTGTTTTTTCTTTTGCCAATGATTGTACACCATAACAATTACAGATACTACAGTATGGAACTTATGAATAGTGGTCTTTTCGCTAAAAGAAATGTTTCCAAAATAACCTTTGGATGGATTTACGGGAACCGGAGAAACAACACTGTAGGTAGTCTCTGGAATAACATTATTATAATCACTAGTCTGTGACTGAAAATGTTAAGTTCTTCATACCCCTCTAAAGCTAGATTTCTAGCTCAGAGGGTTCTGCAAGAGCTACCGCCTGCAGGGGTTGCGGGTTCTTCGAAAGACACGCCGCCGCCCCGGAACATAAAGGGCAAAAGAAGTTGCATGGGTGGGTTTTAGTCAGTAAAAGTCTGACACAACCTTTGGTGATTTCCCATCCATAAAAAACTAGATTTCTCTTAGGTATTCATTTCGTTTTAGCAGGTACTACAAGAAATAAGAATGCACTTACCGTTATGACTACAACACTGCAGAATATTCATGTTCTCATAACTTTTTACGAAATAAAAATACAAGTCTTGTACATAACATAAAGTTGAACATTTCCGCAGCACCTCTCTCAGTGTACATTCCGTTTATAAAGGCACTTGATAGTGATTTCTTCGTATTGCAAGCTAGCATGCCTCTCCAACCTTTTGAGTACTTCTCGGAGAAGTTTTCAGGGTAATATTGCTCGAAATATACACGAAAGAATGAGTGTGTCTCGTTAGCGAAGTTCTGTGTTGCAGCTTGTAGCTTTAGATTATTTATAATTATCACAATAAGCTACTAGGGGATCTGTATTTACAGAAGCATTATCCTTACTAATATTATAAAAGCGAAAGTGAGTTTGTTTCTTTGTATGTTTGTTTGTTACTTCTTCACGCCTAAATGGCTAAACCGAATTGATGAATTTTGGTACAGAGATATTTAGGACTCTGGAGACGGTCATATGCTATTTATTTATTTTTTAAGTGAGAAATGAGTTAGAAAGAGGGAAGATAAGGGAAAACTTAACTTTGCTATAACAATAATAAGGCGCAAAGGCAAAAACTACAGGTAGCAGGTACCTGCAAATCACGACATGGGAACTGTGTTACCCCGAATTTGACGCGAGCAAAGCCTCGGGCATATACTAGTATATGATTAATCAAGCTTTTACAGAAGGCTTGTGTGTTTTAGACTATACTGGTTCGAAAATTACGTAGATTAGGGTACGTTTGCATAACAGCCCGTTTTTCAAGACTTTTTTACAGTCTCGTTTTTATTCAGCGATGGTGGATGTAGTTTAAATACAGCAGGGTTCACACATGACAGTATTCCAGATACAGACAAAATATAAAGAGGTCCCTTTAAAAAACGACCTTGGAAACGCGGTTTGAAAATTCCACCCAATAGTGACGGATCCTTTAAAATGATGCCGTAAATGCGGATTATTAGTGGATCATTGGATTTTTCTATAATATTTTCAACGTTTGATGGCAATAGCCACCTATAACTTGGGATTTAAAGTGACAAGATTTGGAAGTACTATAGGTTCTAAGTTTTCCGCTGTCCAACCCTTATAGAGAAAAGCCATTTGTCACCAATATGCCATAGACACTCTAAAATACCATGCTGACTGTCTATCTTTATCACCATAACTTGACCTGACTCCTCGTCATGTTCCATTAAAAATAGGCCAAGTATACTAATTCAATGGTTTCCATTTGTTGCAGCAAGAGATCAGTAAGCGCGAGGTACGTGAGAGTACGTACGTGGTCCGCGACTCTTCGTACAGCAGTGTGGAAGAGAAGCAGCAACAACAGCAGTCTTTTTTATCCAATAGGCCCCCCCGCGACCCTGCCGGGGGGGCCCGCACTGAAACGGACGCCGCACACGCACGTTTCAGGTATTTTTAATTTTTTGGTAATCTTGTTGACCATTCAATGAACCTTTGAATGACTGAACCATACTTACTGAATTATCAAGGGTGTTGTGCCGAAGAGAAGATATGTAGAATCAAGGTTTAAATAGTAGATTATTAACCAAGGGGATAAAGCAGTGTCTTCTGTCGTGGGTGACGATTTAAATCGCGAGTGTAACGAAGGACTCGAGGTTTACTCCCGAGCGTAGCGAGGGTGTTAAAAACTTAAATCACGAGCGAAGCGAGGGGTTTAAGACGAGTCCTGAGTGTAGCGAGAGATTTAAGTTTACCCAAGACTAAGACAGTTTTATCACCGAGGAAAATACTCTACTTTTCGTACCATTTGCAAAAAAATTAACACAGTAATAATATGAGATAAGCATTTATTAAAGATAATGACATTAAAAGTAAAAGTTAACATTCGAACATTGGTCCAATTATTTATAAAGAGAGCTACACTTTTGTTTGGTACATTTATTGTTGATGAGTATGATTGCGGCAGCATTTGCACTGATGGAATCCGACAATACACTGTCCCTGTCGCTTTGATTTAACAATGTATTTTTAAAACATTAACTTATTTTTCAAAATAAACTTAACGTGTATTTGAAGAAAACAAAATCGCGGCAAATTCCTAGACTAATATGTTTTGTCGGAAAAGCAAAGGCATCAAGCTCATACAACCTCGTCGGTTTTGGTAATTTTATTTAATAATCATAACTGCATATTAATTGTGTGTTCCTTTTTAAAAAAGATGCTTAATGTTTTATATACCTACAAACTCAATGGTGTAAACACAGATGTAGTTCAGTTTTAAGTAGGTATTCCAAATTTAAATCACATTCTCTCCCTAGGGGATGAATGAAATTCAGTACAATTTTCTATCCCTGTTTTTGACAGGTTAAAAATGACTATTGCTATGTTCGCTTTTTGTGGCAT
The DNA here is from genome assembly GCA_958449745.1 of Ochropleura leucogaster. Lineage (NCBI taxonomy): Eukaryota > Metazoa > Arthropoda > Insecta > Lepidoptera > Noctuidae > Ochropleura > Ochropleura leucogaster. Next base: position 10,907,125 of record OY288203.1, on the reverse strand, counting down.
AGAATGTCACTTTTTTGAGCAAGTGGTACGAAAAAAAACATAGTCTCCAAGAAGACGCTCTATAAAAATATTTTTGAACACGAAGGTTGAATTTATATGGAATTTCTATGTGTGTTTTCTCGACCATTTTGGGGTCAGTTTCCAGTCTTACAAGTCTGAATTTTACATAGAGCGACTGCCTACCTGTCCTCCGGAACCCAGTTAGTACTGGGCAATATGAAACCCTTGGTAAGACTGGTTGTGAGACTTTTGGGACACTGACCACCTGTAACGTCTGTTAAAGACTTAAAAATGACAATCGGGACCAGCAACTTAACTTGCTATCAGAGGAAACTCGGTATGTAACGGGTTCGCACCCATCCGCAGACCAACCTAGGCAAGCGCGGCTTAACCCGAATGGCTTCCATTATTAAGCCACGAGCTAAAGCTCATAATAGTACCAAATAACCTTTATATTATAATAAGGGACTTTATTAAAAACCAGTTCAATAAGATCAAATTAAAAATCTACCGCCATTGCAGACAATAGCATCTCATTATATTTTGTAAAGATGCACTATTTAATTCATAACGCGAGATAAAATATCACAATGAGGTACAAGTCTAAGTATTTTCACAATATATAAAGCTGCTAAACACAGCAGACAGTTCCACTATCGTATAAATTCACTCCACAGACTATTTTTCTTCATAATAAATTTAATTTTATGCAACAAAGAAAGTTTTTTTATTCCAACATTGTAGAACTTCGCTTACTTTTTCATTTCATCGTCACCTGTAATTGTGTATTGTATACAAGTTTTTGTTTAATTAGTAAAGTCTTGTATAAAAAGTTTAGCAGCATTTACTTTGTAACTGGTTGTAACTATGTTTTTTTTTTTGTTTACAGACCTATTCAAAGGGATAATAATAGAGGTGCCAAAGGAATAGTTGTTAAACCATCGTACAAAGGAATCGTAGGACAACCAGTTGAATTCATAGGTAAGCTAACATGACAGATTTAGATATTATTAGTTCCATTGCAAAATAGTTTTGTAACCATTTTGGTGCAAATTGAAGGAAATATTGGGGTAGATTCTGTTGTCACAAACTAAACTCTAAAAACCACTTTTTTTTAAGCCTGTCGAACAACGTTTCTTCTTTTTTAAATAAGTGACACAACTTAACTATACTATTATTATAGTTTGACAGCATTAATAATAGTTTAGTTACTCAATTTAGAGAAAATAGCAATCACACTATTCTGAAATTAAAGTTTTTCATAAAAAGTAGTCTCAAAATAAATCGGATTATCTTTAATCGCGACTAACATAGTGTCAAATAAAATGAGATGTGATAAGGTATATGTATGTGTATGTATGGTAAAAAAAGGCAACATTATCTGTCTATTCAAGGGTTCTTCAACCTTCAGGAGGCTCAGGAGCACCACATTGCATCATGTAGTCCTCATAATAGCCTATTAAGCTTTAACAGGAATCCGGACTTAGTGCTGCTAGCCACGTATTTAATAAAAACAATGAAATAATAAATAATAATGTAATTAACATATTTTGGTGCACATTCAGTATATTTGGTGCAACACAGGCAAAATTAGGTAAACGAAATTGGAATAAATTGAAGTACTTTTAAATACCATCCATTAAAATATGTCATAACGAGCATCAGGAAAAAGACAGCACTACAATAAAAAAGTGTTATATCTTTATCCATTTTCTATTAATGCAAGTCGTTACTGCCACTCGCCGGCCGCTGCCGCGGCACCGCTCGCTCCGCTCGCTCGGCTCGTGCGTAGGGGGTCGCAGTTTTAACCTAACCTAACCTACGCATTTTTTTAGCATTCAGGAAAGAATATTTGGTGCACGATCAGTATTTTTGGTGAACACAAAATTTATACTAATGTAAGTGATAGAAAGAAATTTTGTCTCTTTTTATTCATATCATGGTCACCCTGAAGCAGACATCATATACAAATAACGTGTAGATTGACATCATTCAGTTCAATAACAAATATGCCTTCGGCAATTTATAAAGTGCTTCGCGTTTGCAAAATGACGACGCCATATGTAAAAAGATCATTCTTACAAAATGCCTACGACAATCCATTGCTCACCGTCCATAGACCCGCGTCTACGGTGGCCAGGAGATGTCTCGTGGTTCCCGAAGCCCGTAGCAATCTAGGTCTAATGTCTGATAAATTGAACTGAAAGTGTGAATGTCGTTTTAGGATTCAAGATAATTTTAATTAAAAACAATTATTTCAATATTATAAACATCATGCCTGTAATCCCCAAGGTGTACCTTTACTAGGCAGAGACACCCTCATTGCCTCAGTTGTGTATGTTTAATTCTAAAGAGGTCAGACACGATTTTAATTAAGACAGACGGTGTTACAAATGTACCTAAGAGGGTTGCTGTATTTTAGGAAGGCGAAATTCTAATCGCATATTATGCCGACCATATACATATTTCACTTTAATTATATAAGTACCTACTTAATTTTCTGCCTGACAGAAAACACTTTCATTTTTTACTTAAAAAAGAAGAGCGCCTATAGAGCAAGTTCCGTACAAACGTGTGACATAAACACCCCTATCTTTTGATTCATTAGACATAGAGGGTTGATTTTTTCACAACACAAAGTAACTACAGTGTTGAGTAAATGGTTTTAATTTTAATTTAATGCCTCCACGCGTTTCCGAGATAAAGGGTCTTGACAGTCATTCAGACAGACAGACAGGCGGACAACAAAGGTTCCGTACCTCAAAAAATAATCGGAATCCTTATTCCGTTCCTTTTGAGGTATGGAACCCTAAAAATACTATAGGGAGCTTATCGATCTGACAGCATGATGTGATGACAGTAATTAAATACAGTATGTTTGTTACTCCTTGACGTTCAAACGGATTTGGATAAAATGTTGTATCAAGATAGTAGCTATCTACGCATGTTTTCTTAATCAAATCACAATTTTGTATCAATAACAATATAAACAAGTAATTACTGTACACAGTGGATGGAAGTATGGCGGGCCCCGGCCACCTCGAATTGGAGGTATCAGGCGGCAACGGGGCCTTGGTGGCCAGCTCAGTGCGACCACTCGGGAGTCATCGGTACGCGGCCGCGTTCACCCCGCGGCTGCCGCGACCCCACACCGTGAGGGTCACCTTCAATGACGAACATGTACCTGGTAAGTTTAGTAAAATGTAGTATATTATAGTGCAAACTACCCTATAGTTTCAATCTGCTATTGCGAAAAATTGCAGCAACACGTGACGTCACACGTAACTTTAATGGGTTATATCTTCGTCATTTTTATTCAAATCTACAAATAAAATAAAACGTGTCCCTTATTATTGAATAATCTAATAGACGGACTAATATATTAATATATTTTTGGAAACTAGCCTTTTGTGTGATATAAATAAGTATGTGATTTTCTATTTTCTCACACTCACGTAAGTTGGGGTGGCCTGATCGGAGGGAGATTGAGCACAGGAGCAAGGCCTTGACGTAGTTTACGAAGTACAGGGGTACCTAAGATCCGGGGGTACTTAAATATTTTGAAAGAAAAAGAAATCTTGTTTTGGGACCTTTGCATTTTCGATAGTTCGAAATGTACCTACACGTTTTCCAACTTCTGCGATGCTGAGCTTGTTTCCCTAGCACTGGTAAGTGATAATACTTTTCAATGTGACTGTCCTAATAACTAACCAGTCTTACCTAGGGATAACGTATTTCTTAGTACAAACTGGGTTGGGGACGTAAGGAGCCGCTATTCATCTGCATCTAGTTAGACTAGAAGCCGGCAGCAACATAGTTGAAAGGCTTGGCAGATGATTATGAAATCTGAGTCACAGTAATATTATAAACGTGAAAGTTTGCATGTGTTTGTGTATGATTGTGAGTCTTTCACACACGTCTGGATAAACATCTGGAACGATTTGGATGAAATTTTGTATCAAGATAGCTTACTTATATTGATAAGTGCTCTCGTGCGAAAATCACCGAGCTTCACCCGGTAATACTACCTAAATAATTTGGACAGGTTTCTCAAAATGAGACAGCCGTGTGCGCTTTACGAAACAAACTTGCGACATGACAAGCCTTTTTGTTTCTTTACCCAAAACACTTATGCTTACCACAGGTTGACGACAGCTGTTCCTAAATTACAAGTACGTATTTTATATTGCTATAAGTTGACACTTGATAGACACACTGAATGTGGTCGACCTTGCCGGGAACAAAACAAGTTATGACCAAGCTTAAGTTATTTTAATGACAATGAGAAAATATTTTAGTATGTGGATTTGCAATTAATTAACCTTCTGGATACAGGTTGGTACTGTTAGGTATTCCAGACCCATATCTCATTTACAAAACCAATAAAAAGAAAAAGATATTGTAAATATTTTATTCTTTTTGCTCAAGCCTAATAATAAAATCTAACATATTATATTCTCGTGCCACAGTGTTAGTTACCATACTCCTCTGAAACGGCTCGACCGATTCTTATAATTTTTTTTATGCATATTCAGTAAATCTGAAAATCGGCCAACATCTATTTTTCATACCCCTACGTGAGCAGCAGGTGAAACTGTTAAGCACCGCTAGTAGAAATATAAAATCGTATTACGAATACATAGATACGCAAGCTTAAAACGCTAAATACGACTAGAGCGCAGCGTGAAAATCACCTTTCAAAAGACGAACACGGTGCAGCGCTTGCATTAATTAAAAGAAGACATAGAATCGTAAACCTATGAGCTGAATTTCGCAAAGCCTGCTCGTAGAAGGCTGGTTTACCCAAGACCACGCTCGCTGTATAAATTGTATGTGATTACTGGAATACGAGAACAAAGGAGCGAGTCACACCAGTAGGCAACGCTGTAGGAAACAAATCAAAATTGCAACAATACCCGGCTGTACGCATTGTTTATACCGACTACATTTCTTCAGCTACAACGCCTTAAATTTCTATTTTTATCTCAAAATCCATTCACCGTCCGTTTTATTTTTAGAATATTTTATAACATGTCTTCTTTTATAATTCGATTATGATTTCTAATGCATAAAACATTTGAAATGATAAAGCCAACTATAAAGATTAAAACTGGTGCTAAGTGCTAGTCGGACTCGCGTACCAAAGGGTTCTGCACAAATTTGTTGTAAGTAACTAATAAAGGTACCGACCATCGCTCTAACGAAAGATAAACGCAAATGTCAATTGGAACTTCAACGACCATATCTTTTGATCGCGTAGACTCAGAGAGTTGATTTTTCGATAGCTTCAAGGGGCCGCAAATTACAGTACTTTTTTTTGCGGATGGGAAATCGGCATGTACTTAAGGGAGTATCAGACTTGTACCGACTTAAACCCACCCATGTTCCTTCTTTTGCCATTTATGTTCCGGGGCTGCGGTATCTCTTTCAAAAACCCGCAACCCCGGAGATACTTGATATTAATTTCAACTCGGACAGGACATGTGACTAAAAGAATGATGGATCTGACTGTTGATGGACGGAGAGCAAGAGGAAGGCCAAAGAATTTAGATGGATGGATTGTGTGAGGAATGATATGAAGGAAAAAGGAATAAATGATGTCGTGACGTCTCATAGGGGAGAATGGAAGAAGAAAACAAACGTGTTTCGTCGACCCCAAATAAAATGGGACAAGGGCAGGAAAATGATGATGATATTAATTTCAACTTAATCTCCTCCACGCGTTCCCGAGTTCCGCGGGTCTTTACAGACAAACAGACAGGTGAACAACAAAGTGATCCTAGAAAGTTTCATTTTTGAGGTACGGAACTCAAAAAATGCAGCTTAATACGTGTAATTATCAACTTTTATTTACGTCTATTTTTAAATGAGAATCTTGTTATCAGGATACCGTTACACCATACAGATTTAAATTCGAAACGGATTTTAAAACCCGACACTAAACTATGCAAAATAACGGAACTTCGATATAAGTGACATTAGAAAAGGAATGACTAACCAAGAATCAAATTAAGACATCTAGGCACAACTTTTACAAACCTGTTACCTGATGAATGGCGAATTATTTATTTGTAATGTTACAAGGAAATTGATTCATCAGATTCTAGTCATAAAGACGGTCGGATCCGCCGTGCAAAGTTGTTTTTTTTTTGACGACACGGTTGGCGCAGTGGTTGAGCGATCAACTGCTGCGCTGCGTGTCGCGATTTCGATCCCCGCACGGAAAAAATATTTGTGTGATCTACAGGTAATTGTTTCGAGTCTGGCTGTTTGTGTATGTGAGTTTAAATGTTTGTAAAACGCTCTCATGATACTGAAAAAATTCCTAGTGTGGTCAAGGTTTTTTTTTTAACTGTTCAGATTTAATTAGTCGGATCTGCCTGGATAATGATGGCTGGTATCCTAATAACGTGAATTCGTAGATTTCTTCTATCTGACAAAGGCCAGCCTGTTCAATGTGTTCGGGTCATGAGCGTAATTATCTATCATGCTAATTACGATGAGTATTTAGTATCATTACATTACTGAATCCGATGTTGTTTTCTCTATTTAATCGACTTCAAAAAGGAGGTGGTTGTATGTTTGACCGTATTTCTTTTTTGTTTGTACTTATGTTCACGATTGTATGGTCAGAATGCTGGGCTGTAAAAAGGTGGATGAAAAACGATTGCATGTAGCGGAGATGAAAATGTTGAGATGGATGTGTGGAGTGACAAAAATGGATAAAGCAAGGAATGAGTATATTAGAGGAAGTGTGAAGATTACGCCTGTTACAGAAAAATTGAAAGGGAGTCGTTTGGCACAGAGTGATGGATCTAAATGTCGATGGACGGAGAGCAAGGGAAAGGCCAAAGAAAAGATGGATGGATTATGTAAGGAATGATATGAAGGAGAAAGGAGTAAATGATGACGTAACGTCTGATAGGGGAGAATGGAAGAAGAAAACGTGTTGCGCCGACCCCAAATAGAATGGGACAAGGACAGGAAAATAATGATGTATGTTCACGATTACTCCGCCAACTGTGGACCAATTATCTTAATGCTTATTTCTTTCAAAAAGGTATACTTCTGAGGCGGTTCCATATCAATTTTATATAAACTGCTTGGGTAGTTATCGTCTGTCATACATTTTTTCTTGTAGGTATATCTATATGAATGATCTGCTAATATTTTAGTAACAATGTTTTTTGCTAATTAGAACCGACTTCCAAATAACACTAAATAGTGGAAAATAGTTTTATTTCCAAATTACTAACTGCTGGGATTGTGCTTTAAATAGGTAGATTAAATCTGAACTTAAACGTATAGCTTTACATTATTTTAAACTTAAAACCATTAACGTATATATTTATGAATTGGTGAAATAGTCTTGGGTATAATAGTAATAATATCAAAGAAGATTATTATGATAAAATAAGAATACTAAGAAATCCGATAGTCCTTTGATTACGACACGTAGATATCATTGCTCTTAATTAGGTAGTTGTTTTTCGTCTAACTTCGTGTAGAGATGGGATCGAAAAACAACACGTGCGTTACTAACCAGTCCAACAAACATAAAAAGAAAACTTATTTAATTACGAAAATAATGGAAGTATCGAGTTATCACTCTAAATTATCGGCTGTCAGTTACGTCAATTTGTGTGCCGTAAATTCTATGCATTCTATGCTTTCTATTCCAACATACACAAGTATGTGTTTCCATGGTGCGTGAAATTTGGGCATTACTACCCGGCCAGGGGAACCCAGCCAGGGGAAACAACGCACTTAAAATATCACCTCGACCGTACCGCGCCACGTTAGTGCTCATGAAAGTGTCAACTTACTTGACGCAACTTTCGACATTTCTAATCGCTAACTTTCGCATAATTGACGTAAATTCTAACTTTTTAAAAATTGATTTTTGTAGCTAGAATTAATCATTTATTACCTATGTATTCATTTAGGAAAGCACACCGATGAATTACTGAAATATTGGTATAGGAATTGAAATAAAAAAAAAACTGATGTAAACAGTCCTTGAAAAACTGATTAATGGTTGTATTTAAAAAAAATAACTGCACACTAACCTAAAATGGGTGTAAAAATGAATTTAATAAAGCCGAAATGCAAGTTCACCGCGTCATTATGATCATTATTTTGTTCCGGGCCATACCCGGGAGTAGAATTTCCAGGTATGAACCAGAACAAATTATGGAGATCAAAGTTGTTTTTAAGGTTTAAACTTAATTACATGACCCCAGTACTTATTCAAGACATCCATCAGCACAAAGTTTCTTTAGTGCGTTATATTGAGTCCTACCGTATACCGGATTTTTTACCCCAAATATAATTGTTGATGGCTTAGTGAAAGGTCTGTTTACATCTTACAAAATTTGGTAATATTTTCTTTTTAAAGTAGAAAGGTAGATCGAGATCTAATTCGACTTTAGATCAAAAGTAAAGTTATAGTTGTCAAGATTTTATAAAATAACATGATATCTAAAGAAATACATAATATTTCCTACACTTGTGAGGAAATATTATGTATTTCTTTATTCATATTCTTTATTCAATTATAACTTTACTTTAGATCCAAAGTCGAATTTCTATCTAGAGTTTGGTTTTATTTAGTTGCGGTACCGGGCAGTTTTGAAAAGCTATTTTCTAGAATTTCTTCAAATAGGGATACGGATTCTATCCTTCTACAATTTGTTTCTAAACTTAAATGAACTATTAAAATGTTGTCGTTTAGCGATACGCCATTTTGTTTCGGTAATTGGTTAAAATATTTGGCGCATATTTAGTGATTAAAGTAACATCTTTTTGTGGTTATTTAGGTGCCGAAACAAAAATCGGAGGTACGACAACACCGAACACATCAACCTCACACATTACATACGTGTACATTACGTAGCTATATGCGTGAACCACGCAGCTCGTAATGAGTACGCACAATCGCGTGTTATCCGGGCTGCTGGCGCGTGTAGTTGAACATTATCGAGTCGAGCTCGCGGTCTCTGCTTGCCTACTTACATCAATCATGTAACTGGGGTTTAGCTAGAATTTCAATGTCCGGTCTCAATGCAAGGCATGATTTGGATATTCTGTGATTCGACTAGAAAATCTATTATAAGCTTAGTTTATAGAGGCTGGACACCACAGAAGACCACCTGTTCCAGTTTACTTTCAACTTCTTCAGGAAAATTCTTTAAAAACATATTAGCTTATGTTCGAGTAGGCAAAATAATAGAACAAAAACCAAATTGTTTGATAGTACAAGAATAACATATCCTTTTATGTTGCAAATCTACTTATTCATAGACTTAAAAGCAATAGGCACTCGTCGGCAGTTATAAACAATACATAAACTTAACCCTAAGCCACAATGTCTTGATGTCTTAGCAGTTGCATACTTATGACGATTTACATTTTTTCTTAGAAATCATAGACATCTTTGACTCATACTATAGCCAAAACATCGAAGACGCGTGACACCGGGAGACTCCTGAATCCCACAAATCGGAACGCTAGGCTGATTGTACTCATAAATCAAACACAATCAAGTGGCCCGCAAGTCTGACAACCAGTCTTACCAAGTATCGTAGTCGTAATGTCCAGTACTAGCTGTGTTGTGGAGGTTAGACAGGCAGTCGTATTCAGCTGCATCCAGTTAATCTGGATACCGACCCTAACACAGTTGAGTAATGGCAAGGCAGATGATGATGATGATGCTTAGAAATTAAACCACAGATCTCAAGTCAAGTTCCCAAACCAAGCATTTTGAAAGTGGCAACCCTAAACAACTGTAAACTCACTACCTCCTTACCTATGCATGTCTACTCTTGATCTACTGCTCCAAAATAAACAAGGCTAGAGGCGGTCTTACCCAAACTCAGTGCAAACTCCTAGGAGCTGTGTATACTGTGCACAACACCTACTCAACATTATTAAGTTGCACTAAGTCGGGCACGGAACAACACTACAGTATTAGCCTCGAGTTACTGAAACCCTACAACTGCAATAATAAATTCAAGACGTTTTATTTATTGAGAAATACTTAGATTTTAAAGTTACAAATGTTAACAAAACGCTAAAGTGCTAAAAAACAATGATCTTATATCAATGCCATGTCAAATTGCTATTTTTTGATTTATTGGGAATACAAGATCCTACTATATAGTATTATAAATGCTTACTACTTTTTTTTCGATATTACGCAGGCGAAGTCGCGTGCGCCAGCTAGTTTACAATAAATTAGAAAATAATTAAGTTATAGGTACGTCAAGTAATGTCTTACATAAAAAAAATAAGAATTATAAATTATAATTTTTTTGTTGATAAAAGTTGGTATGTTAAAACATAATAAGCTCGTTGCTAAATAATAACAGCCGCTCAATTTGATCTCCAGCTTAAGCAAATCTTGCTTTGGTTGGTCCGTGGATAGTGGTTGGATGACCACCCATTACAAATTGAGTTTCCTCCGTGCCTCGGGAAGCACATTAAGCTATTGGTCCCGGCTGTCATTTGTTGGTTTTTGACTGTCGTTACAGGAAGTCAGTCGCCCACAAACGTACGGCGATGGGTACCTGTATCGGGTTATGTGGCTACTAATTATTTCACAATAGTTTATGTTTTATGAGGCTAGACAAAATCTCACAGCTGGGACACATAGGTACCTACTTTCTTCGTGTGATAGGGTCACAATAGATTTCTCTTATAACATTATTATTTTGCTTGTAAACGTTATATTATTCCTCACACTAAAATAAACAAGATCAGTTCCGTGTTGTACTGGAACAAATATCTACAGAACAAACAAATATTGGAACCCTCTGGGAATCGACACCGAAGGCAGTGACATAGAAAGTTAACCCTCAAACAGTGAGACAAACCAACCAACCAACAACTCAACCAATAGTAATACTTTATGCGAATGGCTATCTAAAAACCACATTTCCAATAAAATCAATTGCTAATCACTAACTAATCGTGAACGCGTTTAAAACTCTAGTTTACTAATCGTGCCCCAGTTCCGACTCGACACCGAGTCGACGTCGACTGAACGCTAAATGCGATAATAGAAGTGCATACAAAGCCTTATGCGCTGTCTCTTTCGCGTCTTTTAGTAGAGAGCGAGCGAGAAGATCGCCATCTCGTGACAGTGAAAGGGGCCGTTGTACTGAGTGGGTAAAAATGTTCAAAAGTTTGTTGAGTACCATTATTAAGTTTATTTAATGGTAGAAAATACTCAAGTCAGAAAAATGGTTTCAAATATATTTGCAACACATATTATTACGTAAATTGGGAAATTATTCAAGAAAATTGTTGTTTGAAAGTCCTGGGCTACTATTAAATCCTTAAGAAGGCATTTATACACGTAATACCACATTTAAACTCCCGTACGTGTTCTAAACTAGCTTGTAAGTCGTGCAAGTTCGGCTGGTTCCCCTTTAGTGCCGTTTGTCAACGCAAGTAGGGGTCGCTTAACGCAGCCCGCGGGTGACTAGCGAGTTCTGACGTCATGTCACCGCCATATTTCCCGAGATCCATACAAATTGCCCACGACTTGACACACATGCAACTGCTAACAGAGCTGGATGAAACATGTCGGGCTCATTATTTGCGTTTGTTTACTTAATTCTGTTTTCTTTGATGTTGAACAGGGAAAGCATTAAAAGTTTTTGAAAAATAAGTTATTTTACGTACTTGCTGCTCGTAACTTTTATCAAAAAAATAACGAATAATGATAGCATTATTCGTTACTTTGCATAAAAGAGTTAAAACTTCGCACCTAAATAACCTTCATTCAAACCCAAAGATACACCATTAATTCGCAATAACCTTTTTGTGTAAATACTTGTATGAAATAACTACAAAATTGCACTCAGAAAAACAGAAAACAATAATCAAGTGGGTGTAGACTAGCCCAATCCGGTGCGACGCCGGCAAACTGGTTGTTTTGCTACCACTACGTGTAGGCTCTCGAATTCCAGCCGCCATTTTGAATACCACAGTGACGTCACGCAGCTGGGCGCGGGCGACTCTGCGCCTGCGCACCGCCTGTGTCTGACATTTGCGTCGCGTTCGCTTCCGAACGAGGCAATGCCTCCGAGCCATCAAAATGCATTACCGCCGCGTATTCTGTCGCATAAGTGCTAAATACTAATACACGTAACACAGTGCCTCTCTGATCTTAGCGTTGAACAAGAACAGTTGAGCTTGTCTTCATACAGACTCCGTGGTGTAGTGAATGTTCTATGAAAGTGTTATTGTTGTGATTTCTTTTCGTCTGGTCAGTGCAGTGCCCTACATAGTTGTCGCTAGGGGGACGCTAGTTTGTCTCCGGAGGTCGTGTCGCCCTCGATAAGTGAGTTTATTTGCATACCTATAATGTATTCCTACATCCGTATTGAAGTATTGTAGTGTGGGCGAGACACGTCATTCGCAACCTTTGCGCAACCTTTTTGAACTAATTGGTTCTTGCAGTAGCAGCAGTAGTTATTATCCTTGTGCCAAAGTTATGATTTCAACTCATATTACTGTAGCCAGTCGTATATAAACGTGGGAACGAGTCCGGCAAATACACAAACTTGTTTCAGGCTCCATTAAAGTAATCTAAGTAATAACCAAGCGATCGCCCACACAGTTTTAGACATATAAATGGAAATACGGACCCAGTAGATTAATGTTCAAGTTAGATACAAACAGCGCAATTTGATGATAAGGCAAACTTTGATAAACATCAAAGGCGCCTGACCTACATGGTATACGTAACAGGATTAATTCAGGTGTCCGCATTCGAACTACGATTAGCACAGTGACAGTTAGATGCACCCTGTCAGGTACCTATGGGCATGTCCGTTAGGGATCTAGGCTACGTTTCGCGCCACTGGGTACATACAAAGCACGCACCGTGCGTTGAACTCTTTATAAGGGCCGCTTCTCACGCACACCCTTCTCGGTTAACAGAACGCAATGAAAAACACGCTTTAATACTATGTAGGTTAATGTATATTGAGTAAAAATCTCTTGAAGAGATAACGGATGTTAGGTTTTTATGGACAACACTCATCCAAGTGGTCGCACGCTCGTCCAATGTTGCGTGACTGTAGCAGCTGTGTGCAAAAACTACCCACAAGCCACAAGCCTGATTGTTATCTGTAAATCTAGTCGGAATCGAATTGCAAGTGCAATTTGTATTACTCTAACTGAAGTGTTGATTTTAAAGCTCAATAACCTTACTGAGTTTGACTATTTACTAATACCTGTATTAATATTTATCTCACTTATTCACTCTTTGCATTTGTTTTTTAAAGTGGAGGTAATCCTATAACTCTTAAATTCATCAGTATAATGTCTATCAGAATTTCATGTTAGTTATTAATTCTTCATATTTCTACTTTTATTTCCAAAAGAAAATCAGCGTTCCTTCAATAGGAAAATAATACTGATTATGATCATTATATGCTTCATATTATGAACAATCTATTACGCGTTTAAATCGTTTAAAAATTGCATTTGCTGTTTAAAATTAGAACGTGTATATAATGTTTCGTGTCCATACTATTCACCATCGAAGAATTCTCTTGTGAAGTAATCCTCGCTGCAGTATCAAATCATGTGTGTCACAAAACTAACTATTGTCACCAGATTCAAACATGTGTTAGACAAAATTTCAGTACAATCGATTAAGGAGAAGTGGTTTGAAAATCAATTACAAAATTTGACCAATATATTGTAACTAGAACTAACAAGGCGCATTAAATAAAAGCTTATAATAAATCTTGTTCCATTATTAATTCAATACGGAAAATATTACTTTACGCACGGTTACCCATCACAAGTTAACAGTAACCACCTGCCGCCCACTTCACAATAAAACTTAGCAACCTAACATTATTTCCAAAACTACGGTTTTTATCTCACGTTACGTAGTGAAAGCACCGGCCAACGTAAACGTTATTTACTTGCATAAGTTAAATATTCAAACATTTATAACACACGTGCGGGAACTATCACTTTCTTCTTATGTAATTGTGTTCAGATCTTGGAACTGAAATGATTTGATGACGGTTAGATTAATCATTCTTCTAGTCTTTTATAAAACCTTTGAAATATCATCATTCATTTGTGTTGGTTCTGGTGCATAACATAAATTATAACATTAATTTATTTGTCCTCGTTACAGTTATCCTTACAGGGTTTAAAATCTTACGCCTTAGACAGAACAGCCATCAACTACTATACTTCAACTTAAAAATACATTTTGAATAAAAATCTCTTAATTTATAAGTACGTCACTAGCCGTAATATAATAAAACTTCAACATAACATTACTTCAGGATCTCTTGACAGAATTCCCGTAGAGTTGTGATGTAGGTACCCACAATTCCGTTGGTACACCCCATTTCGCACACTAACATTAAAATCCCTGTAGAACCTGCCTATTGTCAAGAAATATCCATAGATTTTATAACTCTCGTCACTATTTTTGTATAGTCAATCGCCAATTTCTCGTGATTATAACATAATTATATCAAGATTTGTAAACGTACCCACAATACAGGAGAAATTCCTAGCGTGGGGCAAAGTTTTTTTTTTAAATAAATACTTAAGAACAGAACCTAGAAAGCGAATAAAAATCTCCAATTATTCACAATATATTGATCAGATATACGTAATTCCTATTCTAATATTATGGAGGATTATCATTTAAATTGATATGGTGTTTTAAAATAGTGATAAAAATCTGCAATAAAATAAATTGACTTAAAAATAGAAGCTCGACGATTGTATTCGATTCAAATTTGGAATATCATAAAAGAACGAACACCATCATTTAATACACATAGGTGCAAGAAAATGCACCTCTCAAACCCTTCGTGTTCTCAAGCGTGACGGTTATTACGTGAAATTATAAGTCGTCTCAGTCAGGTGATCACGACGTTTAAAGTTATATTATAGATGTTGTATAATAAAAGAGGAGCTCGTGGCTAAATAGTATCAGGCCTCAGGTCGATCTTCGGGGTAAGCCACGCTTGCAGTTGGTCTGTGGATGGGTGATACCGTGTTTCCACGATATCCCTTGATGCTGGCTGTCATTTGTAGACCATTGAGAGTCGTAACAGGCAGTCAGTGGCCTAAAAGTCTGACAATCAGTTTTACCAAGGTATTGTATGACCCAGACCTAACTAGGTTGTGGATAGGCAGTAACACCAGCCCATTATACAACACAATACAATTATAGAAGGGCTCTATGAAGTAATCAAAACTAAAATTCATGAAGCTAGCTAAGAACTAAAAATCACCATAGTACTTTTAGTAAAGTTGTGACTTTTAGTACTTAGCTAGCTATACTTTAGAACCTTACGTTTCAAGATTGAGATTCAACAATTTCAATAAATTTCACTAGCAATCCCTAAAAATTGATTATTTTCTAAATTAATATCTTTTGATGGCTGTATGTTTAGTATATACCTCCCCAAGGCCAGTCATCTTCCAAGAAAAAGCTAACAAACAAATGAAAACGATTTCGTTTTTAGAATTAAGCCAAAACCAAAAACAATTATTTCCAACGTAAATTGCATATTATAAATGACGAATGCCAATATTTCAGCCATTGCAGCTTCAACTCATTCATTTAAATTATGGAAGCGACCATATTTGTCAAAATAACCGCTTCATACGATTTGCAGTGAACGCACCGTATTTGAATTTGGAATGAATAATATTCCAATCGTTAGTTCATCCGTAACGTGCAATATTTGGTGATAGCTAGTGACGAGTAGGTTACGTGTTACGTAATTACAACGGTAATTACTGAGTAAATATTTGCTACTCAATATTTATGCACTGCTGCGTAAAGCCCTTATTGAATATCAATAGAAACACATAACGTGCGCTAAATTGGCTTGTTTTTGCAATTTCTAAATTCCTTAAGTTGATGGCAATACCTACCATGAAATACACAATTATTTAACTACATATTGAAGTATGAACTAGACAAATTTAAACACGAATCATAATCTTGTCCTATCTTCAAAAAGACCCTTCCCAAAAATGACGCACGCTTCTCAACAAATATCTACTGATATTCAGAGTTGCCAAATAATTATGTACCTACTTTAAACAATGAAGAAGAATTTCTTATTTACAAATACCAACTTTATATTGTCGTTAAGTTAATGAATAGTTATTTTGCTCTCTGAACTTTATATGCGAGTAATATGTCTTTCAAAAAAAATATTGTTTACATTTGTAGAAACAAGATTACAAACGCAGGACATATGATTCAAACAATGACTGTAACTTCTATATGGCTTTAAATGGCTGTTCATAACAGGAACTTTGCGGTAATCAAGGTGGGCTGCAAGACAAGTAATCGTTTCTCTCGAGTGTCGTGTTTCGAGCCTCAGATGAAGGAGTCAGGGGGTCTACTCTCTTTCTCCGAAACGTAACTTCGTTAACGAACGAAAGTCAAAAGTAGTTACGTTTGTAACGCTACTCTATATCATTTTGCGTGAATTAGTGTAGGTTTAGAAAATTTTAATGTCAAAAAAACTTCGGACGTCCGGAATTTCGAAATGAATGAATTGAAATGAAACTGTGGTAGAAAACGTTCGAAGTTTCGGCCGCAATTTCGGTTTACGTAGAATTAGAGTAGACCCCCAGGTTGCAGCCTCACTACTAAGTACCTACTCCTGTTCCCTCCTTATTTTTTACACAGTTTTAAAGCTACTTGATACTTCCCATTTTTATTTTTTATTTACTGTCGTATGTCGTGATGGCTCAGAAGATAAACGCCTCGCCTCTCATTCATGAGGTTGTTGGTTTAAATCTGGGCAAGTCCCAATGGGACTTTTCAGTACATATGTACTTTCTAAACTTTATTTAAGACATAAGTGATGAATAACATCGTAAGGAAACCTGGATTTATAATAAACTAGCTTACGCCCGTAAGTTCGTCCGTGTGGCATAGTTACTTTGAGCTAACGCAAACATTAAAACGCGCGATGATCGAAAAAAAAACCAAAAAATCCCCTTTTCTTTCCTCTTTCTCTCCCTTTTCTCACAATTTTTTAGCTTATGTCCGTCTCCAGAGTCACAATTATCTCTGTACCTTCTCTGTATGAGAAGTGGCCTTTGCCCAGCAGCGGGACAGTTATAGACTATTATTATGTTATTACTAATTTGTATGACATAGCAATTAGCTTGCAAAAATGTATGTCAGCGGTAGTTTTAGAATAGCTCAATGTAACGACAATCCAACATTCTGCATATTTGTTTAATATTTCAGGAATTGTCATATTTTGAACTTTGTCGGCCATAAGTTGCAGCCATTGCTCATAGGAACAAAAGTTGAAATTTATTTTCATCTAGGTACAGACGCCTGCACATCAAGCTACTACAATCTGTCAGATTTCTTTGATAGATTTTCGACTTTATTTCTAAAGTATTAGGTTCAATATTCATTGGGAAAAATTGACAGTTTCGGGTAGCTTGACCAGCTGGCGTCTGTACATAATTATTTTTTTATTCCATCCACTATGAAACCTACTAATGCTACTAATTTTAACACAGATAGATAAATTATCACGTGGATAATAGCGTTACTGCGTAATTTATAGATAGATTCATAGATGATCCAACAAATAAAAAAACCGGCCAAGAGCGTGTCGGGCCACGCTCAGTGTAGGGTTCCGTAGTTTCCCGTCCGTCACAATAAGTGTTCCCAGTTATGAGGCCAACCGGACAATTCGGTAATACCCGCTCCAATGTAATAAGTACCTACAGCGCCATCTCTCGAGGAATTGGGTTACTAATTAATACAAAGACGTGCAATTTCGGTGGTAATTTTGGATTGCGACAACCGATTTCAATAATTCTTTTTTTGTTTGAAAAAAGATACGTTCAGGATAATAAAATATGTAAACAAAGTAACAAAAAAAGCTTGCATATACGATTATACTACAAACTTAGTCCAGAAATTATTTTGTACAACTTTTTGTCTTTTTTGTACAAAAACTGTTGTGTCAATCAAGTTCAAAATAATTTTCATAGAAAGTCCTTATAAAGTTCTACTTTTCAGATTTTTTTCATATTTTTTAGACTTATGGTTCAAAAGTTAGAGGGGGGGGGACACATTGTTTTTTACTTTTGGAGCGATTATTTCCGAAATTATTGATATTATCAAAAAATGATTTTAGTAAACCCCTATTCATTTTTAAATACCTTTCCAACAATATATCACACGTTAGGGTTGAAATTAAAAAAAAAATCACTCCCCACTTTACATATAGGGTGGCTACCCTAATAAAACATTTTTTTCAAATTTTTATTTTACCACTTTGTCGGCGTGATTGATATACATATTGGTACCAAATTTCAGCTTTCTAGCGCTAACGGTCACAGAGATTAAGCGAGGACGGACGGACAGACAGACATGGCGATACTATAAGGGTTCCTAGTTGACTACGGAACCCTAAAAAGTAACTACAGTTTTAATAGAATCTCGTACAAATGTTGCAATCGTCCAGAGAAATGTCTGCTCATCTTCTGCGGTAATTTATTAAAAGTAATATTTCTATATCTAGAAAAAAAAAGAAACAACTCGTGAATGAAATACCGCATATTTCATAACTGACACAGTACGTAAGCAAAAGCAATAGATCAGCCTAATAATGTCCAATATCAAGTAAACCAACAGTAAACGGCAGGAAGTTGATAGTTAACTAAACTGTTATAGTATTGAAGTTATTACATCACGTTGATTGCAAACCATGATTGGTTTTTTTCTCGTATTTTAGCGCTGGCTTACTTAAAACTGTCTAGTAGCCACCGCGACACCTGCACGAAACGGGTTAACACTGCACATCGCTTTCGAAATCATACGGAGAAGAAACAAGTTTCTGAACGAACAGATTACCTCTACTTTTATTGACACCTAGCTGTGCCCAGCGGCTTCACCCGTTCGTTACTCAACTCCGAATTGTCGTAACATAGTATAATATAGCCTATTACCTTCTTTGATAAATGTGCTATCTAACACTAAAATAATTTTTGAATTCGAACCAGAAGTTTTTGAAGCGTACACAAGCCATTTTGTGTTTTAATGTAGATACTTAAAATGAGTATGTCATCCAAGACCAACCATCATATGAATTAAATCAGTAACGGACCTGAGATTCTCTAGGAACTAACTGTGAATCTTGATTATGACTTTAGGCTGTGAAAACCACAAAAAAACAGCCCAAGCCGGTCCAATTTGATTGACAATGTGCCACTAGGAGTCATTTCAATGCATATTAAAATCAATACTTTGCATATACACACGATAAAGCTTCAATAAAACAGTATTACGAGTTTCGAAGCAAATATTTGGTAAAATACTGTCGATTTGTTTATGCAAGTCGTTTCCATAATTTACTGGAGCGTCTACATAATTCGCACAAACTGGGCCGCAAATATTCATCATTCATAATTGGACGTTTGGTTATGTTCGTCGTCGTTTGTCGCTCAGTGAATGCAGATGCGATGCAGGTTGTAATGAATAGGGCCCATCAAAGGGGCAGGTACCAAGTTATCGGAGGTTGTGAGTTTGTAAGCCGGCTGGACGAGTCGACAGTCGAGGACAACGGGTAGCCCGCATGAGCTGTCTGAATAGGTACCTTTCTATTGTCGCTGTCACACGGACACCCGGTGTCTCGATACCGCACTGCGGCGATACGCGGAAATCACCCGTCTCACTGAACAATCGCTACCTTTTGTTCATAGATAAGCATAAACGTAATCCATCCATTTTCAGACACATTTGTTAGTTATATCAGTATCCAATGTAACATTATCTGTTCCGCATCATTGAACACACAAAGTTAATTTACACCTCTTTGATCGAACTGCAAAGCATTATGTAATGTGGTTATAAAACATAAATATTAATGAACGTTATTCGTTCGCGAATGATGTGCAACAGACGCAAACGAATACTTCGAGTACACACGACAACACATCAATCTATACAAAAGCTGTTTATGCGGATCTATCATCGTACTGGAAATCTACAGTATATCATACGTAATTTAGAGATCAGCATAAATTGGTTTTTTATTGGTTAATGTGTCGTCGTGTGTTCCAACAACAGTTTACCGAGTTGTCTTTTGATCAAATTACATTAACGTTCTCGGATTACATGCGCGCAGACTTATTGAATAAAAAACTGCACAATTCTTTATTTGAAACTTCTCAACTTTACAATTCTCATGGCTTTGGTATTCAGGTCTAATGAAAGTTCGTTTACATTATACAGCTGGTGAGTTAGTGAAGTCGTACTACTTGAGGCGTGCTGCGTACGCGCAAGTTTTACACATCGAATGGGTAAAGTGTTCGAAACCGTTGATTGCGCGGGGTGGGGTGAGGCAGTGAGCCAGCGAGGCTGGAAGGAGGTCACCAGACGAGCGCTGAGACGTGCCAGACGGGGCGCGGGCGGAACAATACCGAATCGTTGGTTACAATACGTGAACCAGCAAATTGATGGAAACGGGTAAATAGGTGTGGTCGTAATCGCTATTATATTCGGATAGCACGCCTTCGATTGTTTAGGAAAGGTTTTGTCTCGATTTATCAAGTTTCTAAACTAAGCTGATTCATTGTGTATTAAATGATAGCATCATTCGGAATTGTTTAAAGACTTTAGATTTGCATAACCCCCTCCTTCTTCATTATTCCAGCTAGGATATATTATATTTTATAAGAAAATCCATACAAATTTAATTCCATGTTGATCGGTCGTGTCGTCCCGAAGGAAACGTCGATGGTGGTGAAACAATAGCAGGTGAACTCGTGACATCCGCTAGCACTCACCATTTTAAACAAAGTAATAGACTACACGTTCAAAATACTATTAGTTAATATGAAAGTAAGAGAAAACAATCACAGCTTTTCGATCAATTAGGAGAGGCCAATTGCTGAAATTATTCGTTTTGTATCATGTTTTATAAAGAAAGCGAGAGGAAGGCCAAATAAAAGATGGATTGTATAAGGAATGATAATATATGAAGGAGGAAGAAGTAAATGATGCCGTGACGTCTGATAGGGAGAATGGAACAAGAAAACGTGTTGCGCCGACCCCAAATAGAATGGGACAAGAGCTGGAAAATGATGATGATGTTCATGTTTTAAAACGGAGCTCGTGGCTAAATAAATACTGCCTCTCGGGGTCGATTTTTAGGTTAAGCATCGCTAACCTCGGTTGGTTCGTGGATGGGTGACCACTCATTACATACCGAGTTTACTCCGTACCTCGGGAAATATTTAATGATGTAGCCTGTAGTTCCAAGCTGTCATTTGTAGATCTTTGACAGTCGTTACATCCAGGTAGTCAATCTGACAATTAGTCTTACTAAGGAGTATATTATTACCCAATTATTGACTGGGTTGTGGAGGTCAGAGAGGCAGTCAGTCCATGTAAAATACTGGGTGAATCCGGTAAGACTGAAAGCCAACGTCTGCAGAGTTGGGAAAAGGCTAGGCACATGATGATGATTCTTTTTGTTGATCTCTTTGCAGGTAATGATTTGTTTGAATAAAGTTTTTATTCCAGTTGTAGTGTACAAATAATTATCTGTCGATGCATTCACTGTTAACTCATCGAAATGAAAACCTAAATAAAATATTAAAAGAATGTAAATATTAGCCTACTGCGCGCTTTGTTTAGTCTTTAGAGGCTTCGAAGCCACATTTGTAATGACCTAGATCACTGTGACACTCATAAATTACAATTGTTACCGTTACTTGACATAATTTACACAAAAAAAAACATTAAAAAATCATAGACCCGTATTAACGTTCTTTTACGCCTAAAAAGAAGTTAGATCAGCCACATTAATTGTCTATTAATTTGAATTTATCGCTCGACTGTAGTTTTTTTTGGAGCAATGAACTGAAATCCATTAAGAAGGCATTCTCGGTGACCTCATACTCTTAATTAATATCTTTTTATAATTACGTTACTTATTAATGTAGATTGGTTCTTGTAATGAATGTTAGCGAAGTAGCTGTGAGATTAAAACTTTACCATGTCGGCGGTCTACATGTATTTGTTGAGTAAGAATCTAAAACACATTAGCTGATAAAACTCTGTTACAAATTCTTCCCTTTTGTTTAATAAAACAATAGCTGCCAAACTTCAGTTATTTCAACAGACTGAAATATCTTTTGGGTGTAATTACGACCTTTGCTTTTTCTTCGTATATTACAAAAATGAAGAACTAGAGAGAGAATGAAGAAATAGGATTTAGTCTTCTTCATCAAAACCTATCACAGATGACATTACCTCTATTATAACATAACATCACGCCTGTAATTCCCGAAGAGTTAGGCAGAGGCGTACCCAATAAAAGAAAACACCGACATTTGGCCAGTTATGTTTAAGTCGTAGAAATTTTTACTATACTAAAGACATTACCTCGGATGCTACACCATACAACAGTTGTACACACGGCGGCACATCAAGATACACATTTCCAGTATAACATGGCCCCTCTTTGTATAGATTTCCCGTACAATGAGAATATTTATTTCTATAGTTGATGAAGTCGTGTTGATGTACAACAATGCTACCCAAAAAAATATTAGCAACTGAATTCTGCTATTGTCTTCAAAATATTATAATATGATGACTTGTTAACCTTGCAGTTATCTTGAATCTTGATCCTACGCATTATAATTTATTGTAATTATTCTAACCACTATGCAATGGATTGTATCAAGCTTAATCTTAGGAATCACTTAGACCCATCCGCAGGTACAAACCTCGTCACAATGCATCGCTTAAAAATTTAATTTTAATTACAATCTTGATAATGTTCGTACAAATGTATGTAAAGAGAACTCATATCCTGTCTTGTTGTGTCGAAATCACATTATTTTAGGAATTTGCATCGCTAACGAGTCATTTGTAATTACACAATTACTAGATGTTGCTTCGTGATTTGTTTATTACAATTTTTGCACATTCAGATATTTAATTAACGAATTATATCGTCGCGCGTCGACTTATTTAATTTATTGTTCAGACCATCAGAATAAAAGTCAAACTAGGCTGATGATCAGCACTTTTTGAACGTCATTACACAAGACAGTCCTCCAAAACGCCCACTCTTCGCCACTTCTTAGTGCTTTTGCTGAAAAGAAGAATTGGCGGAAACTCCCCAGCAAAACAAACTCCATTGCAATACAGACCTAATAAAGTATTACTAATCTTAACCTATTTTTAGAAAATAACAGTAAATAAATAAACAATATCTCTAAATTTGAAACATGGTCATCTGTGTGCGCAAATGTATCCTGCCCAGTACCTGATAGCGAGCCATCGATTTTGTCCGCCAGTGTACCTAGAACATTCTTTTACTTAATACGAGGTAACTTCAAATATTTCAAGTTGGTAAACTGCTTTCAATTTATCACCATGTTAGTATTAAGTATGTACGTTTCCTCGATTGAGCAACATATCACATTTTTACGGCAACTTGCGATAACTGTGCCCACTAACCTATCCGATAATCACGTTTACTTTATAAATTACCCAATCATCTAGCATCTGAATATTCGATTTCTTAGGATATAAATAGATATATTCGAATTATCCAGATTGTACTTAATATGCTAATACCCACAGACTACTTCCGTAATTAACTAATTGAATAATAACTTTAGATATGATGGAAGACTCAGTTGGCTATTAGAAAGTCGTTTAGAAGTAGACATGTGTTTATGGTATTACATGATTCAGCTTAGACTTAATTGTCTCTAAGTGATTCGTACATCATGTATTCTTTTTCTACATCATTGGTGACATTTAAATTCTGCACTCTTCATTCTTAAAAATGTCTTTCGCGATACTGAATCCAGGATTAAAAACTTCTTGTTTGAAAATTGGCGAATATCACATGCCTTTATTTGCGGATGGGAAATCATCAAATAAATTCCCGTGGCCTGGGCGAAGTGTTGGAATTTTAATGACTAAAACCCACCCATGTCCCTTCTTTTGCCCTTTATGTTACGGGGCCGCAGTATCTCTTTCGAACAACCCACAACCCCCCGGTAATCACAAGCCTTGACTACAGCGTACAGATAGAAGAACCTGTAAGTAAAATACAGAACAATAGCAACACCACACTTGTCAAAACATTAGTAAATTTCAACTATAACAATCATAATTATGTAACAAAATTGAGATTGTTATATCCGCTGTAGTAACAAATGTAATACTACTTAATACTATACAGTTTACGAACAGTCGATCATAGGCCGTTGTACTAAGTCCCTCGAGCGTTAAGATTTAGCGATAGTTTGTTAAATTGTTACCGCCGTATCGTATCGCAAATAACTTTCCATTAACTTTCGTAACAGCCTTGTTTGTGTAATGGTTGCAAAGGCGACTTGCCAGCTTGAGGACCTAGGTTTGATTTTCAAGTCAAACTATATATATTTAGGTTTATCCGACAGCAGCCACCGGCTCTGAAAGTGTTGTACTTAATCATTTTATTTTGAAAACCAAATGTTTCTTTGAGTAATTTTATCCTAAATAATAATCCTATCGATTAGTATAATGAAATAGCGAGTTTTATTTTATTTTATTTGGTTTAATCCCGGGCGAGGCAAGGGTGTTTTAGAAAATCTATGGCTGCAGTTTTATTTCTTTGAAAAAATAACATCTCTGTCTCCTTTAAGTAAAATGAGCAAACTTAAGGATTTAAGGTAGTTTCCCTCCAGGGCCAGACTTATTTTAACCAAAATAGTACTGATTTTTATATAATTACTTAAAAACCCGGGAGCTACAAAATTGTATCCAAAAATTCTAATACAAAAACTAGACACTTTGAGCTACAATTTCCTTTTCTTGGTTTTCCGTACGACCATTTCTCTTGAAGTTACAACCTGTTGAAAATTTCCCAAAAATTTGGAATTTAATTTTGATCCCTTATTTTTTTCCATTAGTGTATAACTGACGACATACACATCTACAAGGTATAACTCTGTCTAACCTTCCGAGGATCCCAGGCGTGATGTTATATACGTAACTTTCGTAACTAAAGTGTAACAGCAATACAGCAAATTGCTTCTCGCCTTATTTACAAATGTCTTCCGTTTGTGAGCGAGTCTGCACGATTGAATGCGTGCACCTAAATAACTTGTATGTACTACATACACGTATTTCAACGGAAATTGTGCGAGAGCTAATGTCCACACATTTTCTCTTGCGACATCACGCTTGACATTCTTTAGAAGGGATAGGTAGAGTTAGAGGTGCAGTTTAAAGTCCACATGGGTGTTGTAACTGGCCGTATGGTAATTTCCTTCCCTTTTCAACATCGAAATTCTTCAAAATTCTAAATAATCGATATATATATTGTTTGGATGAATGTTGGGAAGGATTTAGTGCTAAAACAGCTACAAACATTTTAATCACTTAACGAATAATAACTAATCCGAGCAACGAAAACCTCAACGATCTTCAAAGTTTTTTATTAGTCACTTCCATTTTATTTTTCCAAAAATCAAATGAATTTGTAACGTTAACTGTGCTTGCGAACACACACATAAACTACACTATTTTTAAGGTTCCGTGCCTCAAATGGAAATAATGGAATCCTTATATCATCAGTTTGTTGTCCGTCTGTCTGTCTATTAAGACCCTTTATCTCAGGAACTTCTATTCAGGAGGTATCGAAGTGAAATTAAAACCATATACTCAAGTCTATGGTCCCTTGCAGTTGAGAAAATCAAAACTCTAAGTCTAAGCAATTAAAAGATATGGCCGTTTAGGTCGCAAATTTTGTACGGAACCGTCAGTTAGCGAGTCCGACTAGCACTTGACCGGTTCTTTATCACTTATATCAAGTTTGCACCGTTAGATAGCTGATTCACGTATTAGTAGGCGTGGACATAGCGTTATAGCCTTTTACAGCCTATAACACGGTATAATCCCACAAGTGGACCCAATTTACAGTAATCACCAATTAAGCGTATACAAACACTTAAATTTTAGGCAGACAGCTTTTTTTTTCTTTATGTTTTGACTATAAATATGTAAAACAGCTTGAGGCAAAAAAACGCGCAATTTGAAGAATAAATTGTCTTTGATGAATTTTTGATGTTTAGTCATTGGTTTTGGCAGCTAATTACCATTCATAATAACTGTCTTGCGTACGACATTATGACTATTACTAACCTAACTTGTGTTTAGACCAAATAGTTTTAAAAACTTATAGTGCGTTGCAGTAATTTTAATCCCGGACATTTTCGATATTGACGCATGAATAGGGAGCATTCGTGAAACACAATCAAGACAATCGGGCGTATGACACTAGACAAACTGATTTGTTACTAATTAATAATCAGTATTGGAGTACGCTCTTTCATCTTGTTCCATCTATCACTCGTAAATTTTTGTTAACAATCTTCAACGCCAAAATTCTCTACAATAACCTCAAATTCCTTCTATAACCTGTATTGCAAAATGTGGCGATAATGCACAAACAGTGGGATACATGGCATAGCTTGTGCGCTCACTACACGAATTAATGTACATAAGTGACACAACCCATAAAGTCATAGTTAAGCCCTGATCTATATGTTGTTTCTACTCCTCAGCTATTATTTTCTGAACAATTTCGTTGCGGGATCCAAGACAAAATATCCAATGACTTCCCTCGCTCTGGGCGGATCGGGGGGGCATGTCAGACTTGTACTGACTAAAACCCACCCATGTTTCTTCTTTTGCCCTTTACGTTCCGAAGCCGCGGTATCTCTTTCGAACAACCCGCAACCCCGGCAGGCGGAGGCTCAGACAGGCGAGCTTCACTCACTGTTTCAGTTCTTTTCTCACCGTTAATTCTGACAGCAGTTGCAGTGTTTCTTAAATAGTGTGGTGGGCTAGTCCTTAATATAAACACTGTCTGAACTTAGGATTATGATTTCGACTTCATTCCTATTCATCACCAACGTAAACTGAAGATAATAAATCTATGGAACGCAGCATATTTAGTATGCTACCCTTACTTTAACAATCACTAGTAGAAATGCAAATAATCTCACATATTATACAAATTCAAGGTTAACTACCTAGTTTAATATGCATAGGAATGTGTCAGACAATGCGTTAGTTACATGTCTTGTCAGGTATTTTAATAAAAACACATTTAAACTTAATCCAATTTTTTTGGCAGTTTAACACGCTCAAACATCAGATTAAAATATTTTTTATGTTAATTTCATCAATTTACATAGTGATATATGGATTGATAATGATGATCCGCCATCCGTTTATAAAGTACATAAATACTAACTAGTTTTATGAATCATCTCGAATTTATGCGGGGCAGTTAGCATTCTCGAACATAGCATTTGCTAAGGTTTGATACGTTTCAGATTAACTACGGGAGAACGAAATTTATTATAAAAGTAGCATGCGAAATAGCTTGAAAAGTAATAGCGAATGCTCATTCTCATTATTTCTCTTACCTTATTCTACCCTGACATGTTTGTTTCTGACTTAATATTCATATCATTATTTGTCTTTTTTTATTAATCGGTGTACCTATATATTGATATGTATATTTATAGTATTTGTTTTATATTTTTTGTATTTTATATGTATAAATTTGTTTTCTGTTTTCGACCTTGTCCACTTTTTGTCTCTGCATCACCCAAAGGTTGACTGGTAGAAAATGACTATGGCATTAAGTACGCCTCTTCACTTTGTGTTTGAAGTGTTAAATAAATAAATATTTATCAAATAAATTCAAGCTCTTTTTTATTGTTTTTAATTATTAAGTAATATATTTAGTCTGCCGCTGAAAAATCTTACAAGAACCTGTGGCGATTTATTATGCCTAACTGCCATGAAAATGCATTGAATAATTCTCTATGGCCAATATACAAAACATAGACAATACATAAAAATAGTCATAAGTAATAGGAGCCGTTTCGCGAGAACCGAGTCATCATATTATATTACGTAAATATTGGTCACAACAGAAGAAGTCACTTGGTGCTCCAGGAGAAAGTTGACAAAACCAATTATTACATAATTAAGTGTTAATCTATTACATGCCGCGAAGTTAATTGTACGATAACAAGTCATTGCTTCAACGCTATGTTAATGGAATTTTGTTTTTAGAAAGTACACAAAGTCAGTATTATAGTCTGCAACAGCCTTAGCAGATTCTAAATGCAATCTAATAGAAAATTGTTTTTTATTCAGGTACAAATTATACACAAGTGGCTTAAAATATTACCTACAACTCGTTAACATCGTCTGTATCTTGGAGCAATGCTTTTAATTTTAGGTAATGTAAAAAAACATTTATTTATTACCACGCTCCAAGATTTCAGAGAGACCAAGACCTCAGAGATCGTAATAAATACATATGTATATGTATGTATGTATAACTATACACTTTATTATTCCTAGAACTATTGAATGATTGATTTACAAACATATGTTATTTTGGAATGAATAAGATATCAATTCAATAACATCCTGTGTTTGTTCCTACATACTCGTACCACATTATAAACGGAGAACGTTCCAGGTGGCACAGCACGTACTAACAAATACACCTCTATAAACCAGAGACAACTTGTAAATCATAGAAATGTGTTTTATAATGGACCTCTTTTATCCCAACTGAATCTCGGCACAAATGAACAGCACCTCTCATGGACCGGTCGTGTTTGTAACGATGGTCATGACCATCCCTCTCGAGGAATAAAGAACTCCTCCAATTTAATCACTCACTTAAACTCGAAATTCTTTTGTATCTTTCCTGTTTTTGGTACAAACGTCTCGAGAATATGAAGAGCGTTGAAAGATGTTTTTATTTTCGAGCTGAACGCGATGATAATTGATGACAAAACATTGTTTGTGTCACAAGCGCGAGTAGAGACAAAATGTATTTAATAAACTGACTAGTGCGTGTTGGATTCGTATAATTAGATCTTCATACCAAGGTTGTGTATACAGTCAGTAGATAAGCTACTGGTCTACTATACAGCATTCCTCATGAGACAAAGTAGGTTCGCAGTCATCAAAACTCAAGGCGTTACTATTTATTTTAGAAACACCCATTCATTTAATAACATCAAAACATACCTTCCCATACGATGGTTTTAATTAGGGCAGCCAATAACAAATTTTATTGACCGTTTACCTTTTACCGTTATTTATATTCGCATGACCGATCTTCAGTACTATGTAACGAAGTAGTATGGGCCAGTAACGGGCCGGGCCGGAATAAAACAGGTGCGGCGATGGGCCAGCTATGTGTTCTTTAAGTACGCAATTATACACAGTATAATCGGTCATGGCCGTTCAATTCATTGCTAAGAATGTGTAGCTTCATTTGGTGTTCGTTTGCAGTTTTCTCTAAGAGATTGGGTATTGGAAGCGTAGTAGTCTTTTTAATGTCTCTTCAAGTTTGACTTTTTTTTAGCCTGTATTGTTCCACTACAAAGCAGGACATGGAGGCTTCTACTTTGTAGTGGATCGCAACGGCTTAAAAAAAAATTGCCATAAAGAGACTTGTGCAAAACCACTTACAAACTAACAATATCTTTAATATTTTAACACTACTCCATTTGGTAAGTAGTGAAATGAACTCTGGTACCCAAGGTAAGATGAAACTTGTGTTATGGGTACCAGTGCTCTCTCATGTTTTACCTACAGAGCTTTTATTTATTTAAATAAGATGAAGACATAGATCCACCAATTGCTTCCATTAGATCTTTTCTCGGCCTTCCTCGAACCAACTCCTGCGGTAACCATCAAATCGTCTCATCACCTCTTTCTTATCCGGCCTAAGTTTGACTACAGATAATGATTCTTAATACGAGTAGTGTAATAATTTCCCAAACTGCGCCAAACTAAGGTCAACATTACCGACTGCAACTATCAGAATACACCACGAATGATATCTTCGTGAATATAATCATCAACTCAACGAACAGTTCGATAACCAATCTGAAACAAAACAATAGCGCGGCGAACTTGTCTGTCTGTATTGAGGCATCTTCCCACATGTATTATTAAATAGTCGAGGCCGAGGTCGCTACTAATAAGGAAGGGTTATGTCAGACAATCATTGCGATAAATAACCTCGCGATGTATTAGAAACTTTAAAACAATAAGCACAAGGATCTTAACTGGCCGCCGTTTCGACAATTTTCCGTTTAGTTATTGTTTGTGTTACAGAAAAACTATTTTTTCTGTAACCTAAGCCAGTACAATGTTTGACATTTTTATTATTGTTTTCTCTCTTAAACACAGGATCATAAGGCAATGTTAGCAACGCTCGCTTTTGTGGAAAAAAATGTTTTTTTTTAATTTTAAATGAAGATGACGATGTAGGTACAACAACATCATTCTTATATAATTTGTAAGTTACAGCTAACCTAAACTAATCAAGGGTATTATTATCAGAAACCAGTACTAACTGCGTTGTGGAGGTTAGATAGGCAATCGCTCCATTTGAATACTGATATACAGCTGCACCAGTTAGTCTGGATGCCGATCTCAACATGTTGGAAAAGGCTAACAGATGCTGTACGACATTCAGTGACCATTTCAAAAACATAAATAAAAGTAGGTTACCTTGCCATAAATATTTGGTTCTGTCAGAATCTGGATGGTAAAATAACCCCTGACCTCCACAATACGAATTGTGGGATACCGCTCCGGGTAACGATTGGCTAGAATACAAATGTTCTAATTATAGAAATTGGAAATCAACGAAAGGAGACCAGTTTTGTGAAAATATTTTGGACACGTTCATAAGAAGGAATTTGAATAGAAACAGATGAAATTATAGCACTGTGCTCTCTGTGTAATTAATGCAAATTAAGCAGCGCTGAGTTTGAATATTAAAAACTATACATTCTGAATTGAGGACGTTTGTACTCTAGACCTTCCCATAGGTCAAGTCAGGCTGGTTGTTAGGCATTCACTGCCCATAACGACAATCATAGGTATTCGTACGACAACCTGGACCAACCATCCGAACTGTCGCTTGCGCACCGACAGGATTTATGTAGCCACATGAATGGCGGTCCCCAATGTAAGCTAGCTGAAACCCGCTGAAACACAATGCAATCTATCACAATGAATTTTATTCTGTCTTACAGAATGTTTTCTTTTCTCGCCAGTAAGTTGCTATGCACCTGTTTAGTAGACACATTCGATTGGCATTTTTTGATCAAGAGGCCAAAGCAAAACAACAAGCTGTAACTCAGCTTATGCGGATCACCAAACTGTTGGGCATCTATCATCGCGAACATCTATCGTCGGGGTGGTTCGGCACCATTCGTATTCGGAAAAACGAGACGCTAAATAATAACTCGCGTGGGTTGCCTAGATAGATTTATTTGTTAGTTGGGACGTGTGACCACCCAATACATATCCGTTCCCTTTGTGCATGGGAAAGAACGTTAAGCCGTTGGTTGATCCCAGCTGTCATTTATATCTTTGGCGGTCGTTACAGGTAGTAAGTGGCTGGAATATCTGACAACCAAGGTAATGGAAGTAAGGGTAACGACACTCCTTGGTAACAACCAAGGAGTGTCGTTCCCCTTACTAACAGGGTTGTAGGTTCAAAGTGGCGGGAAAAAAAAATTGCGGAGAGAGTTTGGGGAGGCCTTTGCCCAGCAGTAGAACAGCATAGTCTATTATTAAAACAATTCGTTGTGAAGGTCAGATTGGCTGTCGCTCAATGTCAAATGCTCATATTCAGCTGCAAAGCGTTAGACTGGCCGACCCGAACCGACCACTAAATGTTAGGAAAAGGCATGTGATGATGAATAGCCTTTTCTCTGAAGGCATATCTGATATATATAGCTAAATCAGATTTTTTATTATATTTAAATTAGCTGGCGCCCACGGCTTCACCCGCGTGTTATCAGAAAAAGTATCCTATGTGTTATTCCAGACTATAATCTACCTATGTGCCAAATTTCATCGAGATCCGTTCAGCCGTTTTGACGTTAAAGAGTAACAAACATCCATACAACCTTCATCCTCACAAACTTTCACATTCATAATATTAGTAGGATAGAATAAATTCGATTTTTTTTGCCCAACTATGTCAAATTTCTATCTGAACACATATGTAGCACCTCCAAAGTGTGCCTGCAAGGTTTGTGGGTAGTAGCAATGTGTAGCTTACCGTCCGTCCGTCTGCTAACGACAGCCGCGTTGACGGCGCGTTCGTGTTCCACGCGCGCCTCATAGAGATGTCTTGGGCCTGCCAGGGCCACCGCCTGACGGGTTTCGGGTTGTTCGAAAGAGATACCGCGGTCCGGTACATAAAGGGCAAAAGGGATTTTAGTCAGTAAAACTCTATCACTCGCCCCTGCTCCGCCCAGAGTGAAAGAAGTTATATGATGATTTCCCATCCCCAAAAATAACTAAAAAGTGTGCCTGCAAACTGTATGGAATGTGGCGACAGGTGATTGAAAAGTTTCAACTGCATATTTTCTAACTAAACGACCTCGCAGCAATCGGTTCCGCCATGCGCGTTGTCGACCTTTGAAGTTTCGTAACACATTTTACATTACACACGCCTATTGTTTTAGCGAAACTTTCATATGGTATCAGAATATGGCTGGCTTTAAATAGTGTAACAGTTTGAACGGTAGCTAAATACTATTTATGGGAAAGTAACTCATTTTGTCTCTTACATATTTACGCCTTGACAGCATAATGACTTTTGATAGAATTTGGAATACCTGAATTAGGACATAAGACGCTCTAAATATGATCGTCCATTCCCGACGGATTCCTTCTAACTTCCTTATTGGCATTTCGTTACCTTGGGAGAACCCCTTCTCGCGGGTGATTCCACAGACATAAGCATTCTTTCATAAACGATTTGAAGATACAATAAATAGAAATAGTGAATTAATAAACATTTGTTTCCTAATCGTTCATAAAGTTTTAAGATCAACTTGCATCGTTGTGGCGTCGTGGTTATTTCAAAACGTTTATTGCTGGCTCATATGATACTTCTAAGTGTATTTAGAAACATCTGCAGGAGTATTAGTAATGACTGCAAGCACCTTTGTACCAATGCTTTTAACTACCTATAGTCTATATATTTGTGTTAACTGCACATGTGCAAGGATCTTTAAACGCTTATGTTTCACGACTCGTCTCTAGGTGTGGATCATTAAGAACAAATTCATTTGATACATCTTGTCTTCTTGTTACAACAAGCTGCTAGTAATATGAATGTTCGTTTAATGTATAATTTAACAGACGGATTTACTCGCTTAAAGACAAATAAAGAACGATTTTGGAATGTTTAAAGGTTAACTACTTTCAATTCTGATACCGAGATGAATAATTTACGTGGCTCGCATTAAAATTATATCGACTTTAGCTGACACTGACGATAGGATTGACTCATTTTGATGAAAGCGACCAAATTATTATTTTTATAAAATTATCAATATATTTTTGGAATTCGCTCATTTTATAATCAAGTTGTACCTACACACAAGATAACCTCTCGTAAAACGTTCATACTAAAACTATCGATATTTAAACGTAACTTCTTTACTAAAAATAATATCTCTAACATTAGGTATATTTCTATAACATTTTCCTGTAACTCACAATAAAAATATTCAGGGAATAGAAAAACATGCTTGATATGAGAAAGTTAGCCGTAATGATGTCTATTACGCGCTACCCGCTAGTGCCAACAGGCAGTACATCTATCATGTCTTGTGTCATTATATACCCGCGCTTGTGATCGTTCGCGCCCCACGCTCAGGGAGGCTTTATCAGTTTTGTTATACTCCACATTGACATTTATTGTGTACCTATAAGCACATTCGATTTGCACTAAATAAGTCTCGTTTCCTTCAAGAAGTAGGGCGTGCCTTTATTTTTATGGGGCTGCTAAGAAGGGTTAAGATTTTCGCTCGTATTTTGTGGCTTTCTGCTCATCGTTTGAAAGTGTAATCATGTCACGTAGTACTTGCTTATGATAGTAATGACTCCACTTATGAGGCAAGAAGTTCGCTTTTGCAAAATTCTTTTGTGTCCAGTAGTTCTTTTAAATAAATGTGTGGGGATCAATCTTGCTACTTGCGTTAGAGAGACTAAACCAATGATGTTCCACCTCTTCTCAACTTTATTACTTAGGACATAAGGATCTTAGTTTCTATTTCAGGCAGCAAGATTGGTGGTGACTCATGTTAATTTAAGTAATGTCACTCATTCTTAAATCATCTTTTTGAATATATTTTGTTTTTCCTAGGGTCTCCGTGGAAGGTCGAGGTGATGGCAGGGCCGTTGGGCGGCGGCGGAGGGGAGCCCACTCGGCTGATCCCTGCCAGAGTACCAGCCGTCTTTGAGATCTCCACCTCAGCAGGAGAAGCTACTTTCAGCAAGAATGAGGTAGGTTACAAATCACGAACTTTATGACACTTTTCAAATGGATGCTCAAATAATATTGCACTGTTTGAATTTCAACACGGTTTGAAATCCAACAGTTTTATTTAGATATTCATTTAATAAAAAGGTGTCGTGTCGGGCATAAGCAAACTGTTGTTGAAAACCTTTGTTTAAATCTTGTAGAACAAAAGATTTTCCCTCGTAGTCCGCTACTGTATTTTTAGTGCAAAAATGTTTAGTAAAAAGTCTTTAGTGTCATGTATTTATTTCATAAAAGCAACAACGAAATCATCGTTTCATTATATGTGCTCGTTGCTTTATTACCTATCAATACTTGAATTAAGAGGTGCGATATTTTATCGGATGCCGTTGTTTCACGAAGCTCAGTGTCCGATGCACTCAGTCGTTCCAATTTGTTTCTATTTAACTCTTCATTCAAGGATTACACAACACGCGTGTAACGCTTCGATAGGATAGCTCTGAAACTGTAATGAAATTATTTGAATCGTTGTCCCCTTGTTTTTATCCGGCCTTTACCATACATTGATAAATAGGGAATATGCGAGTAATGCAAACCTTTTTTATTTGTTTGTTTTTTAATGTGATTTGTCCATGAAACTAATTCAAATTAATATACTTATTTGACAAAAACATGGTGTGGAGGATGGTATACACAATAATGAAAAGTTCAACATGTTTCACCAGTGCTAGGTATACAAATATTTGATATATCATTTAAAATTAATTTATACTAAACTATATAGATTGCGATTGAAAAATATTATAGTCCAGTCATTATAGTAAGTTCACCTCGGAATTCGAGATAAAAGTTGTCTCAAAACCTACATATTTATGGTCGACATACCAGTATTAGTTGCGTATACCCTACCATAATGTACATATACAGCAAGCAAAACTTAAATATTATTATCCTTCATGTCATAGGCATCGCAACCTTATAGGATATTGGAGTTGCCCCCTTTGATGCGCCAATTTTCGTAACACAGAGTCCATCCATCGTTTTCATGGTCATCGTTTTCTAAAGCCATCCATTTTCATCATCAAAACTTTCTCACGACACTTCTCTCAATCCTTGCCATCACCTTTCAGACTTACTGTGATTTAATTATGTATTTTTAACTAATACATTATAACGTTTCTTTCTAGGTCGGCGTAACAGTAACAGCTCCATCAAGAAGACCGGTGACCTCGCGGGTGCTGGACGTGGTGGAACGCCCCGGGGTATACCGCATCGAGTTCACTCCTGAGGAAGTCGGAACTCACCTTATCGATGTAAGTACTACAAGCAGCTACGTCTGGGCAGTGTCTTGCATAACCTGACCAATGTCACAAAGCGGATGAGGGCCATGTTGTTATGATGAACTCCGGGTTTCAGGTTGTTCAAAAGAGATACCGCGGCCCGGAACATAAAGGGCAAAAGAAGGAACATGGGTGGATTTTAGTTAGTAAAACTCCGACACTCGTCACCGCTTCAGTTATTTAATGATTGACCATCCACAAAAAAAAAACTTTTACGAATGTAGCACAATTCATTATGATCTATTAATACGTATGCTCCGACAGTCCAACATTTATGGATTCTTTCCTTGAATCTAGATACATTCACAGTCCAGAACACCTGACTCCTCTTACCCCATTCTTCTTTGTTATATAAATGCAAGGTACTAACTGTAGAAGGCTGATTTGTGATGCACTTATTGTCACTACCTACCTATCTGTACAATACATAATCCGAGACCTAAGAACAAAACGTAAAATCACGAATGTAATCCCAAAGGTTAGGCAAAGGTATACCTAATGCATAGTACTTACACCCAATTTGTCTGTTCATTTTAAGTCTCATTGTAATAGAGGGGAAGTCTATTGAGATCGACTAGACACAAATCTAGACTCCATGACTATGCCTGCTGAGAAATTCCTTTTGAAAAACCTAATAACATTTTGTCTGGCCACGTCATTCCCAGCAGTCGCGCTTCCGGCCAATAAACCAGTAATGATGTCCAGGTGAATCCAAAAACCACTATTTTGGGTATCTACAACACGAAGATAAAAACAATTGAAAACTAAATGGAAAGTACCGAAGTCGATTTTTTTATTTTTAATCCAACTTTTGCAAAGATCCAATTTGCTTTCAATAAAAGTCACGGTTGTAAACCCTTTAATCATCTGTTCAATTAATTTTCATTAAACGTGTAGTGCACTGGTCGGAGTTCGCGTATGTGATTACGTAGAAATGTACATAAAATACGTAGCCCGTAGGTAGGTACATAATTTACAGAACCTGGCAACAACTATTAGCTAAATTCTCCTTTTGCATCCAAACACTAGTTAAGTAC
Organism: Ochropleura leucogaster; assembly: GCA_958449745.1. Lineage (NCBI taxonomy): Eukaryota > Metazoa > Arthropoda > Insecta > Lepidoptera > Noctuidae > Ochropleura > Ochropleura leucogaster. The sequence continues at coordinate 10,870,330 of OY288203.1, read as the reverse complement.
GTCCATGATATTTAGAAGACGTACCTTCTAGCACCTACTTACTACGCACGTTATCACACGAAACTATAATTTACATCTAATAAAATAAAGAAAATGAGCTCATTAAAATTCTCTCCACGATTACATAACACCTTTGATAAGGTACTTATTTAAATTTGGTGAAAACCCGTCCCGTAGTGGCAACTCTAGTCATAATATTTTCACGCTTGGTTATCTAAGCATAAAGGTATAAATAAAAAGTTATACAACTTTTCCCTACTGTTGGTGTTTTTAGGAAAACACCGCTTTCAGGTTTTGTTAATCAACTGGCTAGGAACCGGTGGGTGAACTAATTATTATCCTATTCGAAGTATCCATACTTCGTGGTTTATGCCAAGTAACTAGCAGCGTACCAGAGAGAGAGGGAGGAGCTCGTGGTTAAATAACAGCCGCGCTTGCCTAGGTTGGTCTATGGATGGGTGACCACCCGCTGCATATACCTACGAGTTTCTTCCGTGCCTCGGAAAGCACGTTAAGCTATTCATACAGTCGTTACAGGTAGTCAGTGTCCCGAAAGTCTGACACCTATTCTTACCAAGGGGTATTATTTTACCCAGTACTAACCGGGTTTTGGAGGTCAGTTAGGCAGTGGCTCCTTATATAATATACCTACTAGCTTTTACCCGCGGCTTCGCCCGCGTTAAATTCGGGGTAACACAGGTACCTGCTGCCTGTAGTTTTTGCCCTAGCGCCTTATTTATTGTAATAGCAATGACAAGTTTTGCCTTTTCTTCCCTCTTTCTCCCTCATTTTACATTTTTTTTTTAATAAGCCGAAGTCCGTCTCCAGGGTCCCAACTATCTCTGTACCAAAATTCATCAAAATTGGTTTAACCAGGTAGGCGTGAAGACGTAACAAACAAACAAACTCACTTTCGCTTTTATAATATTAGCAAGGATGGTATTCAGCTGCATCTGGTTTTTTTTTTTTTATTTTTTTTTTTTATCTTGGGACAACTCACACACGTTTATCTGATCCCAAGCTAAGCAGAGCTTGTGTTATGGTAACCAGACAACTGATATACATACTTATATTATTTATAAATACATACATATTATAGATAAATCACATCCAGACACAGAACAAACAATCTGGTTCTGGTTCTGGTACTCTGGTTGATCTGGAAACCAACCAACAAAGCTGGGAAAAGGCTAAGCAGATGTGCTAGTTGCGCACCAATTCCGAGTTCTCTATCTTAACCTATATCTGATTGCCTTTGTTAGGTTTTGGGCCCTTTGGCTGAGAACCGCTCCAATCTACATTTCATGATTCACAGTCGCTCTACATATAGGCTATTCCACGTCAACGACTATCGATCATTTCAATTTACAATCAGCTTAATTGCGACTAAGTTAATCAACTAAGTGGATAAAATATAGGTTAATACATCAATATTTCATTTAAATTGCATTGTTTCAGGTCTCAATCGCAGACGACAAGCTAGCAGCAGCGCCACTGGTGGCCAAGGTTTACGACGCCAGCCTCATCAAAGTGACAGATGTTGGCAACGCAGTAGTCGGCCAACAATGCCAGTTCAGAGGTAAGACCTTAGAGCAAAGACGTCCAGCAGCCGCGGCCACTGGATAGACGCGAGTGACACATTCCAAAACTTACCATAGACTTTTTTTTGAGACAGAGACTAGCACGGTGCGCGGTGACAAACGTAAGGTCAATCTAGACCCTGAGAATGACTAGATTTACCACCCGTAAGGTTCCAATAGTTCTACAAGTAAACACAATGAAAAGTCACACAGAACGAATAGAAGTACATTCGCTGTACATAAAAATGTTGCAGCGAACTTCAGGCCAAGAAAAATAAAATAAAATTGCAAAACATCTACAATAATAGTAGGTTCAGATTTCAAAAGCAAAACTCTCCAGTTCAAAGTAAATACGCCGAAACCCACCAAGCACGGTGATTATGGTATTATCCCCCTTAGAACATAAATTATAGCGCCATGGGAAGAAGGGGACATTTTCCCCATTGAACATTCGAGAACTAAGGGGCCGTTACGTTACCTCTCTTAGCATAATACCCCTCACTTCCACAATTGGTTAGCTATCTAGATTTTAATTTAATTGGCTATAATAAATTTTCTTAATTGCCCAAAAGCTGCTTTACCGGAAATTGGTACCTGGCTTAAACTAGCACGATAGCTTAACAAATTAATTTTGATGTGGAGACTAGATTGGCACGTACATAAATTGTTTTTTTATTTAGTCTTGACATGAACCTCAAATTGATGTTGATGAAATGTTTGAGAACGGCACAAGGGTCTACGTATGTTTTCTTCTTTTGTCTATGTTCTTCAATCTTTATCTAGAATGTCGCATGTATATAATAAGTAGGTAGTAGAATGCGCACGTCTATAATAAGAAAAATATACCTATTTAGTAACTTACCTTTAGGTGGCAAAGATTAAATAAGCCGGGAGCCCCTCTCTCTATCACAGTTCATGAGATACAGCCTGGTGACAAACGGACAGACGGACGGACATCGGGCTCTTAGTAACAGAGTACCTACCATTTAAACTTTGGGTACGGAACCCTAAAAGAGAAACGTCTGCAGATTTTGTTTAGCTACGAAGAAAGAGCAACGGTCTACGAGAACTTAATTTCTAACACGTTGTTTTATCGTAAAGTTATTTTTTTCAGTGGACGCAAGTGCCGCCGGCGAAGGACAGTTGGAAATCTCAATCAATGAAGGAGAAGTTCCTAATCACGTGCAGGTAAAGTCGCGTCATTATATTCGTTATCTCTAACTTTAAATGAGACCCTTCATTCGTTTTTCAAACTTTAAATTGGATATTTAAAAGTTTTTATTCTATAGCAGTGACTATGATTTGATTACGTAGGCATGCGATAGTTATGCAGGAATTTACGAAATGTCCGCTAGCATCCTAAAATGCGGCAAAATGATTAAGCATAATATTATATGGTAGGTAAAGACTTCTTAATGGAATGTCTAGTAAAATACCAATATAATTCCTATCCTTAATAAATATTCATAAGATTTTTCATTGATATTCAACTATTTGATCTTAATTGCGAAAGAGAGATACAGACACTGACCAAAGAATGAAGTATCTCCCTTTTATTTGGAGGGTAGCATAAGATTAAAAGACATTTTGCAAACGATCTTGACTTGACACGAGTAACGGTGATAGACATCTATCTAAAAAAAAAAGTAAGATACTCACTGCTCCACATTTCCAGCATAACATGGCCTCGCTGTGTAATGATTTCCCGTACAATGAGAGGCCCGTATGAACTGAATTTGTATGGCTTGATTGGTCGACGTGCGTACTTTGAATCTGTTTATTGGCATTAAAATCCTATATAAAACGAACACTAATATTAAATTAACTTTTGCATTGTTCTAGGTGGTTGGTGGAGGACGATGCCTCGTATTTTGGCGGCCAGAAGCAGCCACACCTCATCGAGTGGACATTAAGTTCAACGGAGAACCTGTGCCATCTTCTCCTTTCATTTTCCATGTAGCACCAGCTCAAAGAGTCACTATAGACACATCGCAAGTTGGTAAGTACTTAGTCATTTTAACTTGTGTCTGATCACAGCTAGTAGCTAGGCCAAATCGATGTATAAACAGCCAGGCCTATTGAAATTCCGTTGCTAACTACATAAATTGTAACTAAGTTTAACATAATCGTGTATACAATCGCACACAGCCCCTTTCGAAAGCCATCAACGACGAAACAACTATATCAAGTTTAAAACAGTAGAACTCAATTTTACGCATACAAAAAAATGTGCTGATGGATGCCCTAAATAGTACGGGTTATCATCAAATATTTTTTCTTTGTGTGGAGCGGGGGGAAGTGTCAGACTTTTACTGACTAAAACCCATCCATACTTCTTCTTTTGCGCTTTGTGTTCCGGAGCCGCGGTATCTCATTTAATCAGACCGCAACCCCAGCAAGAACAAGAATATAAAAAAACTTTTTATTTATTTCTTAGAAGTTTAATAAGTAAAAAATGTCTTCAGACCTATTGTTGAATCATTTCATTATTACCTATATATTAGTCTATGATGGAACCTTAGCTCCTCTTCAACTGCACCTTCTACGAGTAATCAGCTGCCCTACTATGACCTCTTAAAGCAATTCTTATTCCGTTGAGGGAAAGAGACAGAGCTATACATGGTGTCTACCACCATCTCTTTCACTCAGTGGAATAAGAATTGCTATAAGATGACATAGTAGCCCTTCTGTTGTTTTAATTTCGCTTACTCGTATCTCCGCATTGCATTTGGGGTGGCGCTGCGGTCGAAAACAATGTTTCTAAACAACCTCCTTGTTTTAAGTATTTAGGTCTTATTAATGTGTAACTGGTCAAATTGCTTTAAAATATTTAATAAAAACGCTATAAATAACAAAAAAAAGCTAAAACAATTTATTTTTCCTGTTCTAATGGCCCCGAAAAGTTTTCGTCTGGATTTTTTGCCAGGATGAAGATTTGATATATTCTAGAAATAGTTTAATTTATTCAGATATTCTGGGTAGGAATACATTAATTTAATAACATACTTACTTATAATTTTTATTAAATTAATTGATGTAATAATGCAATTACAACAAAAACTAATTTTCCTAACAACCTCACTATTGGTTCCATCTGTGACAGCTTCTGTGAACAGTTTCATTCGATTTTCAAGTATTTGATAGCTGTCAAGAGTGTCAGGCCAATAAGAAGCGGGAACTTGAATTTATTAATGTAAACATTTGTTATCTAATTGTTATTTAGACCTCATAACGCAGAACACTAACTTATTGCATGTTTCATCCCTAGAATTGATCCCTGTGGGTGAATTGGCATCATGTTCAGTTCGTGTGGAAGGTTCTGCGGGCGGCGAATTAACAGTAACAGTTCGAGGACCGAGGGGCGAAGTCCCTGTGCGATTGACTGGAGACGCTGTCACCGGCCTTGTCGCCAGTTTCACCCCAAAGAATGTCGGACCTCATACACTGACCGCACAGTACAATAACCAAATAATACCGGTACGTATTGTTCTCATGTTATGTTTACTTCATTATATTTTGTAAACAATTTGAATGTACAGTGATATTTCAATAGTTCTAAACAACAACAAATACCTTAAAACGCCTGTTTGACTTTTATACAAGTTCTATATTTTAGCCATTTTTGCACTCATGTTTCCAGGACACGCCATTTGTTTGCAAAGCATATGATAGCAAGCTAGTAAGTGTGAGTGGAGGTAATGCTGCAAGAGTTGGAGTACCAGTTCAGTTAGCAGTAGATGCCGCTCAAGCTGGTGAAGGCAACCTTGAAATAACAGTTGCAGCACGTGGATTGAATATCCCAACACAAGTACATCCACAAGTAAGGACTTTCTCTTTTTTTTTTATTGACTGTGTCTTAATTCAAATTTTGAATAGCACTAATGTTTTGCAATGTATCCATTTAATATATCTTCTTTTGTTTTCAGGGAAATGCTCGCTTCATGGTATCTTTCACACCAACAGAAGCTTGTGAACATGTTGTCAACGTATCTTTTAATAAAGTGAGTAATTTTACTTGATGTTTGCCTATTTAGTTACTACTTTGCAAAGCCAACTTAATCATTTTGGATTATCGGGGTTTGATAATTTTATCCTTATATAAACATTAAACTAGGTGCTATACTGGCTTGTATTATGTGATATGGGGACTGCCTCAAAAACTAAGTAATGTGTGGATTGATTATTAAAATAACTTGAAAGTAATCTACCCTGTCTTCTTAACAAAGTCATTTTCTAGCCTCAGTGATGTTGTAAAATAATGTAATGCATTTTCTTAACTAAGATTTTTTTTAGGAATATGATACTTTTTTTTTTTTTTTTTTTGTGCCTATCTGCAATCAGTCTTAAACTATAAGCAGATTTGTTCTCCGTCGTTCATGTCTTATAGAAGGAGCTCCTCAGCAGGAGACACCTCTTCCTTCACCATCTGTCACCAAGTTTATGGATATCATGGCGCTTCAGTCGTTTAGTGTAGCTAATAGTTGCTAGTGCGGTGGCTAGGTCATTTGGATGATTTTCCAACCGTGTTCTGTATTTGTGCCCTGTTAGTTTTAACTCCTCTTTAACAGTCTTTATGCTCAGAGCCTCATGGATCTCCGTGTTGGTGACGAACCATGGCGTATTTGAAATGGTTCTTAGGATGCCATTTTGGAGCCTTTGCATTATGTTTAAATTGGAGTCGCAAGCACTTCCCCACAGTTGCGCGCCATACATCCATATTGGCTTCAGGATCATCTTGTATATCAAAAGTTTGTTGTCGATTGACAGTTTGGAGTTGCGTGCCATCAGCCAGTAAATGTTTCTGAACCGCATGTTCAGTTCGTCTCGTTTTGATTTGATATGTTTTTTCCAGGTCAGCCTTTTGTCCAGGTGCATACCGAGGTATCGGACAGAGTCACTCTGTGGCAGATAATTGTCACCCATTTTTACCGGAGGACAGCTTCCCCTCCTCAGTGTAAACGTGACCTGTACAGATTTTGTTGTGCTGGCTTTGATTCTCCATTTCTGGATCCATTCGTCGACCTTGTCAAGGCTATTCTGCAAGGCCGCGGATGCCGCGATCGGATCTTTGCTGCTTGCGAGAATTGCGGTGTCGTCAGCAAATGTAGCCGTAGTTACTCCGTTTGTTTCTGGGAGGTCAGCGGTGTAGATACTGTATAGGATGGGGCCAAGGACAGAACCCTGTGGAACTCCCGCCATTATGTCTTGGACATCGGATAGCTCTCCGTCCTCTCTTACCTGGAGAATTCTGTTTGTGAGGTATGACTGCATCAACAAAAAGTAACTATGCGGTAGGGACGTTTTCAGTTTATAGAGTAGGCCTTTATGCCACACTTTGTCAAAAGCTGCCTGGATATCCAAAAATACAGCGGGGCAGTATTCTTTTTTTTCAAAGGACTGTCTTATCCTATCACATACCCGATGCACTTGTTCCACAGTAGAGTGCTGTTGTCTGAAGCCAAACTGATGTTGAGGAATTACCAGGTTTTCATTGAGTATGGGTGATATTCTGCTCAGGAGGATCCTCTCAAACATCTTGGACAGCACAGGCAAGAGGCTTATAGGTCTATACGACGACGCGTCTTCTGGGGGCTTTCCAAGCTTATGTATCATTGTAACTATTGATACCTTCCAAAGTCTGGGAAAATATTGTACTCGAAGCACCCCGTTGAAGAGGACAACTAGGAACACCAATGCTTTCCTGGGTAATTGCATGATGACTTCCTTTGTGACAAGATCGAATCCGGGGGCTTTTTTGTTTTGAAGTCTATTTATAGTCCTTTTCAGTTCCCCGACTGTGACTGGTCTTGGTGGAGTGGACAGTTGTAGGTCTTGCTGCAGAGTACATTCTACTATGTTTTCGAACTCCGCATTATTGCCTTCATTGGGTGTAAATGTGGCGGCTAGGTGATTTGCAAACATATTAGCTTTTTCTTTACTGGTCTTTGTCCAACCAGACTGAGTTCGAATGGGACATTTGTATTGCTGTGGCCTGTTTAACGCTTTTGTAAACTTCCAGAGAGAGTATTCTGTCGGTTTTGTGGCAGTTAGGTTTTCTAGTTTATCTTGCAGTGTAGCATTATTTAAGTTATCTATTGAGTGTTTCAGGTCTCTAATGGCTTTATTAAGTGCGGTCTTATCGGTTTTATGTCCAGTTTGGTGCCATATCCTACGTAATCTTCTCTTCTCCAGAATTTTGCGTTTTATCTCAAGAGGTACGTTCCCAACCGACTGGTAATTTGTTTTTTTTTCAAAGGAGTATTAAACCAACAAGCTTTTTGTATAAGGTTAGTAATGTATTGGGTCGCATCATCTATTTCGTCAGGTGTTTTCAAGGAGACTTTTATCTCAAGACTTTCTTCAATGTACTCTCTGAAGCCTTCCCAGTCAGTGAGATTATTGCACAAGGTATCAGGCCTCTCGTAGCAAATTATAGACGTACTAATAGTTAAGAGTACGGGAGTGTGGTCAGAACTACTGTCTAGGCAGGATTCCGCCTTCATATAGTTTGTAGATAGTCCCTTTACCATGAAGAAGTCCAACAGATCTGGTTTTTTATTAGGATCTGTGGGCCAGTAGGTTGGTTCTCCCGATGAGATACAGTTGAGGTTATTTTCATCATGGCTTAGTTTAAGTTGCCTGCCTCTTGTTGTTGTTAGCCTCGAGCCCCAGTATGTGTTTTTGGCGTTCCAGTCACCACCAGCCACAAATCTTCCTCCTAATGTTGAGAAGTATTCTGTGAAGTTTGTTGCACTAATTGTATGTCTCGGTGGGCAGTATATTGCTGACAGGTTAAGTTGTCCACATCTACTTTCTACCGTAATGGTCGTAGCTTGAATATGATACTTTAATGAAGAATGCCTAAAACAGAAGCTAAAATATTGACATCTAAACCTGTACTACATCTAACTCGTATTCTAGATGCGTGTCCCTGGCTGCCCCCTGGTGATCCAAGTATCAGAAGGTGGCGGCAGTGGGGCTCGAGTCACAGTCCCTGGGCCTGCTCCCCTGCACCAAAGCGCTGCACTAACACTGCACCACCCTTCTGCCTCTCTGGATCAGATTGAAGTCAATGTTGAGGGTGAGAACTTAGACTTATTTATGGGAGAGCAAGATATTGTGAGCTTGTTAGCTGTATCTTTTAAGGAGGTTATAATCAGGGACCCAAATCTGCTAATGAATTGGTGACAAATTGGCTGATTATGTTAATTTAACATTATCTTGTTGAAATACTAAAACTGCAATTATTGCAAATAACAGACTTGGCCTCCAGGATTCATGCTTAAATTACCCTGAACTCACTCTTTAAGGGTGGTCATTGTTTTGATAGTATTAGTTCAAGTTGTATTTTTGTTTTATGTCTTGCTATCTGGCTAAAGTAAGAACATGGAAATATATAAATGCACAGATCAATGATGATGTAACAGCACAATCAGGATTTCACCTGTTGTTGATTACTTTTACTATCTTGTATGCATGACTAACACAAAATCATATAAAGTATGTTTTATGCAGATAAATACTTTCATTTACCTACTACATACTAACATAAGAATATAAAAAATGAACACATATCTGCAGGATACACAAATGTGGCTCACACAAAATCCACTTTGAACCATGTGGCTTTTCCTATGTAACACCACCTACCCACTTGCTGTTTGCTTTTTAGGATAGGTAATGTAATTTATTAAATTGGTTCTTTTTTCCAGGGTGGTATAAATGAAAGAGATACAAAATAAAACTTTTTGGATACCTATCTCTACACAATTATACAAAGAATGAGGGTATATAGGGCAAAGGGATTAAAGGAGTTTTTATTGAGGAGAAATCATAGTTTGTTATGAAGAACTTAATGTTAGAAGAAATATCATAAATGCTTAGCCGCACTAACAACTTCACTTATCGAGCTTAGTTATTAGTACTAACAAAACTAACAACAGTTATTATCTTTTAAATAGGGTAAACTAACGGGTAGTCAAGTAAGTTCATAAGAGAAAAGTAATAAGATTTCAGTTTACAGAGAATACTCAAAAATAACATGACGACGTAACGTAACATTCATATTTTGTAAGCTCATCCGCTTCGCCCTAACTGCTAACATCCACGTTCGTGTCGAGTGGGGTCGTGGGGTAGTGCGTTAGGGCGGGGCGGTGAGCTGAGCCGGCTGTCGGGTGCAGGGCCCAACGGGGCGTCCGTGCCAGCGGCCGTGTCCTCGGCCGGCGCCGGCGTGTTCCGGGCCGAGTTCGTGCCCAGAGCCGTCGGGGAACATCGCCTCAACGTGCTCGTGGACTCCATGCCCATACCGGCTAGCCCGTTTCATTTGAAGGTGAGTCAAGTTCTATAGTTACGCGCCAATACAGAAGGCAAACTATCGCGAAAGTATTCAAATAACAATATAATGCCAGCGAAGGTAGTGTGACCTGAAATAAATAATATGGTACTAGAGATGGTAACACCATTTCTTTTTATTGTTTATATTGGTTAGATAACGATTTCAAAAACAAAATAAATATATATTTGTGACTTTTTGCAGGTGTACGACGTCACTGCTATTAGAGTTAAAGATGTCACACATGGCACTGTTGGAAAACCGGTCACATTTTTGGGTAAGTCAAAAATAAACTTATTTCATAACACCACGAAACGGGATACCCACAATGGTCATCTGTTGGAACCACTGAAAACAGACCAATCAACCCATTTCCTTTGAAATCCTAATTCAAAGAGTTTTAAAATAATAAAGCTGTGAGATGATAGTCAGATGCAGTATGAAATATTATTCCACCTTACCTCTTCTTACAATAATATGTAACTCGCTACACCTCCACAGTGGAGACAATGGCAGCAGGTCCCGGCAACTTAGAGGTGACAGTGAACGGAGGACGTGTGCCAACCGCAGCAGCGGCCCAAGGAGCTCACACGTATGCCATCAGCTTCACGCCGCGTGATCCAAGACCTCATACGGTCGAGTTGCGATTCAATGGAGATCATGTGCCTGGTAATATATGATTTTGTTACTTACAATTTCTATCTACCACAAACACACATAACATAACATAACATCATGTCTTTTTGCGTATGGGAAATCAAATCAAATAACTTCCCCCGCTCTAGGCGGATCGGTGGGGGGGTAGTGTCAGACTTGCACTGACATGTTCCTTCTACTGCCCTATGTACCGGGGTCACGGTATCTCCTCTGCTTTGCAGACATCACTTTGAGGCGCGCGTGGAACACTAACGCGCTGTCATAACATAATGTCTATAATATCGTTATTCTCTCTTCGTGTCATAGCTACGACTGGGTTTTCTACTCAGTATACGTTACATAAGATTATCTGTTCTCGATCGGTAGTGTAAACCGGAAGTATGGCTTCCATCACTGATCGATATAATAATACCCGCAACCAGGTGGGTTAGAGCAGTTTTATATTATAGAATTTAGATCATGAAAATTCTGAAATATGTGAAGGCATACTGCGAAAGTTTAAAACGTGCGCGCGCGCACTTTTAGGTAACCAAGACTTATTCGTAACTATTTTGAGATCTACTTAACGCTGTAACATTACTCCGGACGTAAGCTAAAGTGAAATAACGAATTATATCCTTTCTGCCTTTCATAAAAATAATATTAAAAATGTGTTTCCCCAGGAAGTCCATTCGTATGCCACGTGTCAGCACCAGCGCGGGTCATCGGCGCTGGTTCAGGCGAGTCTCCGGACAAAGTGTCAGTGGGAGAAGCGTACACCTTCAGCGTGGACTCGCCCACCTCGCCGCACGTCGAGGTGCTCGGACCGGCGAGACGACCCGTACCTGTACAGGTTTGTACACAGCATCTGTAACTTACAACCATGAAGAAATAAGCTGAGAAGAAAAGGAAGAAAGAGAGTGTAGTTTGTCGATAGCTGAATCGTCAGCAAAGCAGATGGTAATTTTGTCACATCATCTAGAAATATAATTGACCTGATATACGAACAGTTAAATTGCAGTTCGATAGCCATAACTGCTATAAGTCAACAGCTAGCAGTTTATTCTTGTTTTCTGATCTGTTTCTAGGTATCTGCCGAAGAGACTATTGGTGAAAACGAGGCCAGTAAAAGATATACAATCTCCTTCGTACCAGTCGACGTTGGAGATCATAGCATTGAGGTAAGAGCCATATTTAATTAAACTGATGTGTTTTCTTATCTGTAGCGGTCAGTTCAAAATTATTATGAAAAGATACTTTATCTTATCTTATCAATCAAAACACCCAAAAATACTTAGGTAAAAGTAAGTCCTAAACCAGTTATTCTAACTACATTCGTCTACAGGTGAGAGCCGGTGCAATGGGTGGCCACGTAGAAGGCAGTCCGTTCCTCGTCAAAGCATACAGCGCGGCGCGAGTTAACGTCACCGATATCTCGCCCGGGATCGTCGGCAGACCCGTGTCTTTCACTATCAACGCTTCTCATGCTGGTAAGAAATTTTCCTTTCATAATGTTTAAGGTTAAATGGCGTCAAATGCAGTTGTATGTTACTTAATTTGGTTTTTGTTTCAGGTGCCGGTAATTTAGAAATAATCGTGGCTGTAAACGGGAGAAATGTGCCAAATTATGTACAAAGTGAAGGAAATGCTAGGTTTAAAGTAAGTACAATATTTAGGAAATTACGTACTTCATGATTCCATTCGATCACGGGTTTTTTCATTATTTGTTTAAGCTCTGCCCCACACAGTAATTTCTCCTGTATTGTGGATGCGTATACAAACATTTAAACTGACATACACAAACAGCTGGAGCAACTACCTGTAGGTTATATGTACAAATACTTGTTCCGCGCGAGGATTGAACCCGCGACTTGCGGCGTTGAAGTTATTATTGAATTATTTCGTCGGTCAATTGAATTACATCTATAAAGAATAACTAGAACTGATTCACATAGGCATTAAACATCTCCAAACTTTTCTGTTCTTTTCTTTGTATGGTGGCCGTGCTTTCAAATATAATTTATCTACAAAATACTACGTTAAAATCATATTACTTACAAGATTAATTATTCCATAGTGGTAATTTGAACCTTATATCCTTCTCCCAGGTTAACTTCAAGCCAGTAGAAGCAGCTCCGCACACACTATCGGTCCGGTTTAACGGTCAAGCCGTCCCCGGCTCCCCGTTCACGTGCGCGGTGTCGGCGCCGGCCGCGGCCGCGGACGCGCGCGCCTCGGGCCCGGGACTCGTGTCCACGCCCCGGGCTGAGCCAGCCGAGATACAGCTTACTGGCTTCCATAGTAAGTTGCTTTTAATTGGAGTATGTGATATTTGACTGAGCCTTGAGATTTGATGTCTTGATACCGCAGTCGCCTGTTAAGTTAATGAAAAATGCGTGTATCGGAAGCCTTTACCCACATCAAGCGCGACTATTCAGTACCGTCACGGAGTCACAAATATTGATTGATATTGACCTCAGGCCACACAGCTAGGACTTCCGCCTAGTGTTTATTTTTTAGTTATTGCTCGAAAAAGTGACAAACAACGTGATAATGCAATAGCTAAACCATGACAGGAAGCGCGCAGTATTAAGTAGAGTTCCTAGCGTATTACTTTAAGTCTCTTATAAATAAGACGTGTTACTGATTCCAAAAATATGTCTCGTCACTACAGCTGCCACTATTAATTTGTCTCTAGAACAATTACTAAGTCATACAAATGTGCTTTTAATACAAACAATTACCTAACTAAACTAAATGTATATCAATTCTTTGTAGAGATAGTTTATATTTAGCAACTAGATTGAATATCCACAAACAGTCATTGTTTGTGTGTCACAGCATTGTCTGTACGAATGTTTATTATTTGGGAACATATTGAATCAAATAGTAGCCGACCAATGTCGACGCGCCTTTGACGTCGCTTGAGTGCATTACTTTGGGGTTGTGTAAAATGTCGCTGTACGTTGCTTTAATCAAGTTAGGATTGAAACAGAAAGTTCCTAGGCCCTTAAACAGGGTAACAAAAAAAAGTATGTGAAAATTCCCACATATCCAACAGCCCTACTTATTCGAAAATTCGGTCCAGTTATACCGGTTGATCTTGAATTTGCTAGGAGCAGGGAGCTTAAATACTTATATAAAGAAAAACTATATAGGATCAACTCCGAAAAAGCAAGCATCTGTTTCATTCCTTTTGATTAGTAGGATTCAAATTATTGGTATTGGTAGTAAAAAATGGTAAATTATGGTGTTATTAATTCTGAATAGTTGTTCCTAAGAATATTTGCCCTCCAAAAATAGTAATTTAATTTGTAAAACTATTAATTTCCCTCAGCAGGCGAGCCCACAGTGTACGTAGCGGGTCCCGGCGGCACCACGGTCCGCTCCCGCCTGTCGAGCACCAGCGAGGGCCGCTACTCCGCCACGTACACGCCGGAGGCCGTGGGCCGGCACACCGTGCAGGTGACGTGCGCGGGCCGCCACGTGCCCGGCTCGCCCTTCACGTGTAACGTGTACGATGTGCGACGGGTTAGGGTCACTGGCTTGGGGCCTGGAGGTATGTAAAGTTTTTGGGTTAGTTTGTAAGGGTTTGCTACGTTTTTTGCTTAGTTCCACTTCGCCTTCCGTGTGATCCGATTCGGACATTTCTTGTCGGGCATTGCATTCCCTCCTAATTTATTACCATTGATAAATACTTACCAAAGCTACAGGAACTTAAGTAGTCCGTATATTCAAATCACAGCTGTGAATCAACGTCAAATTAACGTTGTATTTTTTTAACGGTACCACGATATTAAAATTACATCTTAATTTCATTTCACAGAACTAGAGGGGACACTGGAAGGACTCAGCTTAGATGAAGGTGTGGATGAAGAACGAGGAGTGGAAGTAGGCAAGCCGGTGACGTTCAGCGTGGATGCGGCCGGCGCAGGAGAGGGCACTCTCGAGCTAGTTGTATCCACACCTTCCACTACTGTAAAGGCGGAGGTATGTAATATAATCTTCTCGAGAACTGGGTGGGCTTGTGCGAATTGGGGGATATCAAATGAAGAAATTGGCATGAGTTTAGTCACGATTCCTTGACTGTTTTTTTATTTAAGTAGTGGTGATAAAATAAATTAAGTACACAAAGTAATAAGCCAATGAACAAAACACTCACACAAGCTCTTAGCAAACAATCCCATAATTTAATATTAAAAAAACTTATATTATGGGATTACGGCTAACGAAACAAAATGGTTAAATATCGATATGAACTTCACAGACCCGTAACGTCCGAGAAGATTCGCTAGCTATTTTTTGCACTCAATGCACCTATTTAACCGTATAGTTCGGTACGGACCCCTTCGGGGGCTCGACATTCAAACCTCCGCTGGCTCGGTACTGGCCCCGAAAGGGGTCGGACATTTAAGTCATATGACCTCCTCATTATTTTTGTAAATATTTTATTTTCTGGTTAATAAATAATATGGGTGTGCATTCATTAAGATAGTAGAATAAAAAACTCATATGTAAACGTCATAAGAAGTTTTTTAATTATTGAGGAAGTTTCTTAATTAAGTCTTATAAAATCCAAATGCGTAAATTACGATCATCGCCATTTTGATGGCAGTGTAGGTCGACGCTAAAAATCATAAAAAAAATAGGTTTTCGGACATTTAAACTCCACATTATTGGGCACGATTAACGTGTCCTTTTATTACGTGAAGAAATCATTCGTAATTGAACTTATATTAGTAGTGGTAATGATATATTTTGAAATCTAAAGTCGAAGTTTCGCGCCAATCGTGCTTGTTTACATTTTTAATTCCACATTATATCATATATTCACCAATAGATTCTATAACAACTGACACAAATATCATTTCAAATATTATAAATAACATGACAATGCCCAGATCTTATCGTAATTTGCAATAATAGGACCAATAACACGGAATATTCATAACCACTACTAAATTCACTTTCGAAATTGACGTCCATTTCTTTTTTTTTTTATTTTGTGATGTGTAATAGCGATTATTTCAATCGATTATTTTCTTGTAAATCAATCAAATCGATAAATTTAATTAAGGAATATCAGAAATTGATAGATGAAAATAAAAATTAATTTTGTAATAAGTGTGAAATACTATAAATATTGATTATAATATTTTTTACGCCACTAAAACCGATTAAAAAACAAACAGTACAAACAGATCTATGGCTAAATTCGCGCCAATTTTATTTTCAGATAAAAATGCAAAAAAGGAATGCGCTCGCTGTTCAAATTTATATTATAATGTTTATTTGCTATTTTATTAATAATTTGGTTTTGTACCTACTATTTGAATGTGAATTGCAAATAGAAATAAATAAGGTTGAATATAGAACGCGCCAATTATTATCTTGGCAAGCACATTAAAAAAATCAGCTAAGATAAATTACATTTGTTCGACAAAATTGTTTGGTTGGATTGGTTATTTGAAAAGCGTATTCATTATTTCCTAAAACATGGCTCGTAGGCCAAAGTGTTCTTGGAGTGGCCTTGGGGTAAAAATGGCCTATAGAGGAAGAGCACAATTGAGATGGGTTTTTCTTTGGGTGGGAAATCGTCAAATAACTTCCCCCGCTCTGGGCAGAACGGGGGGGAGTGTCAGACTAGTACTGACTAAAACCCACCCATGCTCCTTCTATTGCATAACCCTGACACTCCCGCCCGCTTCGTCCAGAGCGGGGGCAGTGAGGCGCTCCTCAAACCAAGCCAGCCACCGCGGGAGACGCTACAGGCATCGGGCGTCGCGCGTCGGGTGTCTATATCAATATTTTAGGGCCCCGATGTGTGCGGAGTCCCTGTCCGTCTAAAACAAGGCTCTACTGCGGAGGCATGGCTTTCTAGGTGCGGTACGGTATGGTTGTGCCGGCTGGGCTGCCTGACTAGTTACCTACAGAATTAGCATAACCTCCTACAAAAATGGCCGCCATTTTCATTCATCGTCATTCAAGAAAACAGCCAAAATCTTTTACCGCGAAACCGTTTGACAGCAAAATGTACCTCAAATGTTGGCGCTTAAGAAAATAATTATAGCATAACAAAAAAGCACGTGACAAAATGTTGTTGTCTTTCTTTCCTTATCGATATCATAGATATTTGAACAACTATAATATCAATAGTAGAATAATATGCAATCTCCATAGGTAAATTCCTCAATGGTCCCAAAACTTTTTTTTAAAGTTTACTCCATTACGATTATCGATTAGGTTAAATGCAACTTTTTAATCGTAATGATGAAACTTAGATTTACGGTCAGCACTAAGAAATGTCATGTTGCAACACAGTTTTTAGTATTTTTGTCGAGATTTGTATCGTGTTTTATTTTGAATTTATATGTAAAATGGCAAAAATAAGAATGCAGATGGAATGTCACTGTTTTTATTTAGGATTTCCGATTTTATTATCAAAGGGCTGTCTTGTATATGTGCATTATTTCCAGCGTTTTTAAAGTACCTAATTTTTATAAGGGTGTAATAATATGTATTTTACACACATTTTACAATAGATTGACGCCGTTTTATCGACCTTATGAGGTTTTTGGAAATATAAACCTCAAATTTATCATATGAAACAGCCCCGGTGACTTATTTTTAATAACAAAATTGAATGCTGTAAATTGATGAAAATTCTTGAATTTCATGACAATTCGATCACCCCACCGATTCAGCTGATGTGTCATGTGTCAAAATTCTGTCGTGCAGAGTGGTTAAAAGAATGTCGTCCACACAGGTGGTAGCAGTCGCGCGTGGTCTGTACGACGTGACGTTCGTGCCCGTGTCGCGCGAGCCGCACCGCGTGTCCGTCACGTTCAACGAGCAAGCGGTCCCCGGCAGCCCCTTCGTGTGCCGAGTCAGTGAGCCACACACTTATGTGCAGATAGGTAAGAACTTCATTGATGATTAATGCTACTGTTGATCTGTCCCACTGCTGCAGGGTAAAAGTGTTTCCCCAATTCGTTCCACGAACTCTTTTATCTTACAGGTCTTCTAATCTTTTTGCAGGAAAGTAAATAGATTTTGCAACTACAATTAGATGACACTAGCGACGTTTACTTTTAAGAATTTGCAAGACAACATTTTTTGGAACATTTTTTTTGTGTTAATATGAAAGCTTTTCGAAAGACGGGTGCTTAAAATCACTATTAACGATTAATTATTAAAAGAAGCTGACGTCTAGATTGTAATCATTAATCGGCAAGAACGATCAGTATTTTTCAATAAACAATGCAATTAATTGTGGCCTGTATTCCAAAGCTTCCAGGGCTTTATTTTACAAGATAAATAATTATTATTAATTAACATTTTATTTCTGCAGGCGGCATAGCAACAGTAGAAGTAGACGAAAACCTAACAGAAATAGAAGTCATTTCACCAACTGGTACTCGCGTTGCCGAAGCGCATTTAGAAGATACTGGTCTACTGACCTTCCCCGCCAGTCGCATCGGCAGATATGTGGTGCGCAGTGCTAGAGGACCAGTTGCGGATGTGGAGGCGCTAGACGCGTCTGCGGTCAAAGTGCTGTCTATTGGAGACGCGGTGGCGCATCGGCCGGCCATACTTACTGGTGAGCGTAGTGGTATTTTGTAAATCTGGTTTTTATTTTGTCAGAAGTATGGGTGTGGGTTCCTCAAGTTTGGATTTAAAGAACATCTACCGTGGATGTCTAATATCATGTTTGTGTTATTTGTACATTGTTTTGTGCAGTAAACACCAACGGAGCGGGCAACGGGCGCCTGTCGGGACGAGTGACGTGCGGTGGTACGGGCGTGCCGCACTCGGTGCGTCGTCGCGGCGGTGCGCGTGCGGAGCTGGTGTGGCACCCCGCGCGCGCCGCGCCGCACCGCCTCACGCTGCTGTGGAGCGGCGCGCCCGTGGCCAACGAGCCGCTCATCGTGGACGTGCAGCCCGCGCACCACGGACAGGAGGTAACACTATCACAGTGAACAAGGTGCGGCGGAGCTGGTGTGGCACCCCGCGCTGTGGAGCGGCGCGCCCGTGGCCAACGAGCCGCTCATCGTGGACGTGCAGCCCGCGCACCACGGACAGGAGGTAACACTATCACAGTGAACAAGGTGCGGCGGAGCTGGTGTGGCACCCCGCGCTGTGGAGCGGCGCGCCCGTGGCCAACGAGCCGCTCATCGTGGACGTGCAGCCCGCGCACCACGGACAGGAGGTAACACTATCACAGTGAACAAGGTGCGGCGGAGCTGGTGTGGCACCCCGCGCTGTGGAGCGGCGCGCCCGTGGCCAACGAGCCGCTCATCGTGGACGTGCAGCCCGCGCACCACGGACAGGAGGTAACACTATCACAGTGAACAAGGTGCGGCGGAGCTGGTGTGGCACCCCGCGCTGTGGAGCGGCGCGCCCGTGGCCAACGAGCCGCTCATCGTGGACGTGCAGCCCGCGCACCACGGACAGGAGGTAACACTATCACAGTGAACAAGGTGCGGCGGAGCTGGTGTGGCACCCCGCGCTGTGGAGCGGCGCGCCCGTGGCCAACGAGCCGCTCATCGTGGACGTGCAGCCCGCGCACCACGGACAGGAGGTAACACTATCGTAGTGTTTAATGAGATGTAGCCTCACACACTCACATACTTCTGGTCAGACGTACACACCGGTAGCGCGAGACAGGAGATAATAAACTAATAGGTCATTCCGTTTTGAAATATCTTTGCGTAAGTATATTATAATGTTTTATCAACGTTCAATTTGTCGCCATTAAGTCAATTCTGCGTTTAAAACCATAAAAATTACGTACGTACGTACGTACTTAAAGTAAAGTTATTTTTTGGAAATTAAATTCTTAATCCTTTTTTTGCTGCTTGATGTGTAAACCCGCTAAAAAAGTATTTAAAAGAAACATTTCTTGCTCTCCAGGTTGCTGCCTCAGGCCTCGGTCTATACCAGGCCCAAGTGAACAGGGTAGCATCCTTCAGTATCGACACCCTCGGTAGACCAGCCAGGGAATTCGACGTTGTAGTGTCAGGCCCTGGGTCCAGAGCTCTGCCTGTGCGGTGTTACCAGACCAAGTCGGGATTGTTACAAGCGGAGTATACTATCACTGATGTTGGACAGAGCACTATAGGTATGTACCACGTAAAATTGAAAATGCCTGTAGCGTATACGCTCGACGAACACCTAAATTTTTTTATAACATATATTTTTTTAGTTTGTCTGTCATTGTGAGGCTGTATGTTGAATAAAATATAACTCGCGACTGTAACAAATACGGCTTTACTGAGTTGTCATAATTAAAATCATCAATACAACCTTCTAAGTTCAAACAATCCCATCAAATGACATTTTCATTAAATAGTCTTTTTATAGGATATGAACTGATTAAGAGATAGACTTATTATCACTTACATCATCAATACAAGTTTTAATGTTTTATATGATATTAAATCTCTTAATACATGCGTGTTATGGTCGCAAATCAAATCTTGTTCAACTTACAGCGCGACCCTGACTACAAGTTTATAATAAACACGCGGCTACCCTGATGCTGTCATTTTACATTGTGTATATATTCAACTTAAGAACTTGTAAGGAGTTCTACAGCATTGCTTGGTTACTAATATATCGTATTTCTATTTCAGAGGTACTACACTTATCAAAACCTGTGTCGGGCAGCCCTTACACGTGCGAGTCGTTTGACTCGAATAGAGTCATCATAGCAGGACTGCCTACGGGGAATATCATAGCACAAACACCCATCAATTTCACAGGTAACAAACATCCATACTAGTATTTCAAAGGTGATAGAAACTCTCGTTTGTTTGTATGTAACCTTTTCACGACTAACACCCCGTTCCAATAAACAAAAAACGATTCGTTTTGGTTACGGATAGTAGTATTTTGACATAAGTTCTATGAGACGTATGTCAAAATCTTACTATCCGTAAGCAAAACGACTCGTTTTTGTTTATTGGAACCGGGCGTAAGCAGCTGATCGGATCTTACTTGAGGAAGGACATAGACTATAATATTATCACTCTAATAATTTAGGGGATGAACAATTTTTACTATGTCCATATTTCTTAACTGTTTGACAACTGACAAATGTAATGACATAGAATAGAACGACTATAATTGCAACGTAAATTTTAATTTGACGACACGGTTGGCGCAGTGGTTAAGCGTTTGCTGTGCTACGTGTTGTGGGTTCGATCCCCGCACGGAAAAAAATATTTGTATGATCCTAAGATAGTTTCGGGTCTGGCTGTTTTTGTATGTGAATTTGAAATTATTCCTAGAGAAGGGCAACGCTTTTATTTAAAAAAAAAAACTCTTTAATAACTTATCATCGTCATCATCCTTCTTGCCATTTACATTATATGGCTTCAGTGCTTTTAGAGAATAGTGAAGTCATCATTCAAAACTATCAGTACCTTCGCGTGAAAAAGAGATGGAGCTTTATTACTTTTTTTTCACTCCTAGTCGAAGGGATGTTCCGGGCCCGCGGTATCGCGGCCCCCGGCCGAAATGACTCTGACCGTAGACCTCAGACTGTGACGCTAAAATAAGCTCTGCTACATACCACTGTCGGCTGCCTTCATAGTAGTCATCCCATGTTTCTTACCTTGTAATAACCACACATTTTATATAATTTCAGTTGACACAAAAGACGCAGGTGTAGCGGAACTAGAAGTGATATGTGAAGCAATGGGCGAGCGCCGCATTCGTCTGCCAGTTGATGTCAGGGAAGATGGGAACACGTACAGAGTTCGCTTGCGACCGTCTGTGCCAGCGCACTACAGAATCTACATCACTTATGGAGGTAACTGGTTTTGTGTGAATACACCATATTTGGAAACAAACAATAGATATGCTTACTCTATCGTAGATTAAAATCAGTCTCTACTGATTCTCGATACTTTAAGATACCACCTGCCTTATTAAACTTGCAAAACGATAACTTGTTTAAACAAAATGTACTCTAAAATAATCTTTATTGGTAATTTAATTTTTTAAATTAAATGATTCATACACTAATTCAAAAATAATTATTTACAGGAGCAAACGTAACCGGCAGTCCAGTATCGCTGGGAGTTCTTAGCGGCAAAAGCAGCAGTATAGCGCGCTGTGCGGGCACGGGCCTTGCGCACGCGCACGTTGGCAAGGAGGCCGCCTTCACCATACACTGCACAGAGGACTCGCCGCCCGTCGTACAGGTGATACAAAAACATCATCGTCATTGTGTTCTTATCCAATTTCTATGTGGTTGTACAGGCGTTCAATTTTGACAGATAAACCTCATTTTCTCTTTTTGTTAGTCCAAGCGCCTCCATTGATGGTTATTGGGTGATATGGAAGTCCTTATTGATCTTCTAGCTGGCGCCCGCGCCTTCTCCCGCGTGATATCGACAAAAAAAATCCATGTGTTATTCTAGACTAACGTAGATGTTACTCTGTGCCAAATTTCATCAATATCCTTTCAACCGTTTTGACGTGAAAGAGTAACAAACATCCATACATCCTCACAAGTATTTACATTTATAATATTAGTAGGAGTAGTTGTGCCCAGCGGTCATTTCTCATCATTAATTTGACTTTCCGTTTCTGCTTGTGCTATTGGTATACCTCTTTTACGTATACGGTCTCCTTACAACATTATCATACATTGCTTGTTTTAATTTATATCAACGCTTTGTTAACTTTGAAACATTACTTTCAGGTCGAAAGGCTAACGACAGATGACAAAGAAGACACAGAGACTGGCCTCCTAGAGTGTAGGGTGGTAGCCGGGGCGCCTAGAGAGTGGCTCTGTGCGTACATCCCTCTCGTCGTGGGGCTGTACGAAGTCAGGATATTCACCTCGTCCGGACCACTGCCGGGGAGCCCCTTCTCTGTTAAGGTGAGCCATAAAAACCAAAAACTGTCAAGCTATTTGTTAAAAGAAGCAGCTTACTTGATCTCATTCTACGCTAGTATTGAGTTAAATCCAGAATTGTTTAATGGTGATAATGCCTTTATTTCCAGCTCTTTTAACTTAGCCTCGTTTGTTGAATTGTTAGTAGGTATGTCAGAGGGAAATGCATCACGGAAATGGCCAATATCCCAACATCTGTTTGTTAGTTATGATAGGTTAGTCAAATGTCATTATATCAGCGGCAACTATGACCGAAATGAAATGAATCAAATCGAAAAAGACTACCGAAATGCTCGTGTCGATCTTGTAAAAAGAAGAGTTTCCTTAGAAAGTGTTTTTTTTTTTTACTAAGAAAGCGATTACTGCTTGTCTATACCGTCTAGACAGTAGTAGAATAGCCATGATACTTGTAAGTGCAGAATAATAAGACATTTCGATTTATTACCAGGTCATAGACACATCAGCAATTGTGCCAGTCGGAGGATGGGGTACAGACAACTCGGGCCGCGTGCGAGCTCCTTCTAAACTAGTGCTCGACACTAGCAATGCGGGACCTGGCACGCTAGAGTGCTTGCTAGCGGGCAGGCATCAACGTGAGTTATTACTTATCCATATTTAATATATATCTTAAAAAAGCAACTCTTAAAAATCACTGGTCTAACTGAGCTGGGTTCCAGCTACCGGTGATTAGGGTTCCAGAGACAGGAACCTCCTCCTAAAATGGTAATTCTCCTTATCGAGAAGTAGGTACTGCCTCCTGAATTAGGCTCCACCGCCAAGCGAGGATGTCTAGAGATATTCACCGAGGCTCTTGGCCATCAGGGCGTAGCGACAATCGACACAATAACAGCCGACCTCACACACTACATGTCGATAACCTCGTACGCTACTAAGTTTTATTTAAAAATCGATTGTCAAAATAAATTCGTACTAATATTAAAGCATCTAATTGAATAATGCCTGGTTACTTAATCACTGTCAAAGTTTCTTTCATCAGTGTCATGTTGAAGTTTAACTAGTCGATGCTATTTTCATCATCGATTGTAGTAGTTTTGATGATGTTTTCCCAGTTGATGATAAACTGGTTGTTTCTAGACAATAATGTACAATATTCTGTTAATTTAGACGTTGCGCTTAAGCTAAGTATTTATTTTCTTCTATACACTTTACAATGGACCGAATGAACAGCCTCCCATAATTGTTCCAGGTGTAGAAACAGTATCGGGTCGGTCCGTAGTAACGCTGTCTCCGGGCGAGGGCAGCCCGGGCGGGTCGGCGGCGCTGGAGCTGTCGTACAACGGCGCGCTGCTGGCGGCCGCCCCGCGCCGCGCGCTGCTGGCGCCCGCCGCGTGCGCCGACCGCGTCACGCTGGCGGGGCGGGGACTCGCGCACGCCGCGCCGCACACGCCCGCGGTCTTCACCATCGGTTAGTACTAATTCTATTTGTATACCACTCAAAAATATATAGTATACTTTATGAAAAACAACACACGCTTTCTCGTGTTCTTCTCAGTAAACCCTTTCTTTTGATACCGATAACATGAGAACGCATTAAAATTACTACTCCACACAACATGTAAATTCAATGACTTTACTCAGCTGACATTGCATTTTCACCCATTTTTATATAAACATGTATGCAAAATTTCATGGAAGTGGGCCAAATTTATTTTTATAAAGTTGTAGAACTTTTAACGTACTTAACGTAATTACAGATAAAAGCGTGTTTAAATAAAGAAAATCTATAGTTGCGTCTGAAAAAATACCAGCAAACCATTTCAACCGCCACGCAGCATCAAATCAAATTGAAATATTACTTCAAATTGTCGTGTTACAGCAATCTGAAATAACTGGCAGTCGTTATATAAATCTCAATTTGATTTATTTATAATTAGTAATCTCGTCAGTAAACAATAAAGTTCCCTTATAATTTTTTTTCCATAAATAAAACCATTTCAAAATTGTTACAAGGACTC
The DNA here is from genome assembly GCA_958449745.1 of Ochropleura leucogaster. Classification (NCBI taxonomy): domain Eukaryota; kingdom Metazoa; phylum Arthropoda; class Insecta; order Lepidoptera; family Noctuidae; genus Ochropleura; species Ochropleura leucogaster. The sequence continues at coordinate 10,845,898 of OY288203.1, read as the reverse complement.
TTTTAGCTATTTTTTTTATCAAAGTTTCATATAAGTTATGTTGTATAGTTATGTCGAGTGTAGTTATTAACAACTGAAACATCAGGGAGACTCGCCTGTAATGTTTCACACCCGTATCTATAAAGACGTCGTTAAATAATTGAGTAAAAGTCACAGAAATTCAATTGCAAAAAAGAAGTAATCGTTACAAGCGTGAAGAATGCTTTCATGGATAGCACTCTATAAATTCGAGCTCCTCAATACAAGACTCCGTGGCGCAACGGTAGCGCGTCTGACTCCAGATCAGAAGGTTGCGTGTTCAAATCACGTCGGGGTCAAATCTTTATTTTTGTGATTTCTATTTTTTCCTTATCATATTCACAATATTAATTCAGGTATTGAAGCCGATAAACGGAAATTATTAAATTAAAAACTTATCATTAATTCAGTGATATGATCTAGTCCCCATTAGTTTCAACAGCTTACAATACTTTATTATGATACAGTATTTGATTATCAAACTACCTATTGCACAAGTAGGCAGCACTACCCTTTTTGTTTTTTTTTTTATTTTTTTTAGTATTGTTGATGATATTTTTTAGCTTTTAATTCCTCTGGCTCTTGGGATTGCACAGTCAATATTTAGAGAGGTTTAAAGATAACGTAGTTTTTCAAAATTGTATCATCATCATCTTGCTGCGAACTTATTATATCGACGTTGGAACGAGCACGCAGGTATTAGGCTGCAGGCTCCTTTTGGGTTACTAGGCAGCCTGCTACCTGGAGCACAGGTATCCATATTCCGAGCTACTACTAAGATATTCCTAATGGAAAAATCCAAAAACACTATAAACTTGGGAATCGACCGCCGCTCCTTTTGCTCAGCTCAGCATTTACGTTTTCTATAAAGCTATTCATTGCAACTCCATGATTAGTGAATTGTGTTTTTGTTGTCAGACGGCAGCGCGGCCGGGCCGGGCGCTCCGGAGGCGTCGCTGACGTCGGCGGACGGCGACAGCGTGCCCGTGGCGCTGGCGGCGGCGGGGCCGGGCGTGTGGCGCGCCACGTACACGCCGCGCCGCGCACACGACCACCAGCTGCGCGTGCTGTGGGCAGGCCGGCTGGTCAAAGGTATTATTTTCTTCTAGACATATTCTTCATAGTCCTTTGACGACACGGTTCGATCCCCGCACGGAACAGATATTCGTATGGCCTACAGGTAATTGTTCCGAGTCTGGCTGTTTGTGTATGTAGGTTTAAATGTTTGTAAACGCACCCACGATAAAAAAAAACCAGATGATTTTCGAAAACGTTTATACAGAACCACCGTGTGAAGTGTGCGGGATCAAACGCCATACCTACTGACAATCGCAAGTAATTGTTCGGCCATTTGTCAGCTTAGGCCACCAACATAGTGTTTTGTTATGATTACTAAAAGGTTTAATCGTTACCACGATTGTTGTGAACACACCTGCAACTACTCAGGTTGTCATCAAAATGATGAGTGTTTAGGGTTCCGTACCTCAAAAGGAAATAACGGAACACTTGAATAATTTTGTTGGCCGACTGTTTGTTTGTCTGTCAAGACCCTTTATCTCAGGAACGCGTGGAGGTATCGAATTGAAATTGAAACTATATAGGTCCTTAAGTCTGTGGCCCCTTTGTGCTGTGTAATATCAACCCTGTAAGTCTACACAGTCAATAGATATGGCCGTTTATGTCGCAAGTTTGTATGGAACTCTTGGTGCGCGAGTCTGCTTCGGCTGAGTTGCTCTTGGCTAGTTTTTCTTTTGTTTTTGGCGTGTAATAAAATATATCTCATGATATCGCCACATCACAATCGACTATCGGAACATCCAGCCAGTCGCCAACATGATGGTAGATAATTAATTCATGATTTTTTGTCATGCAGGTTGTCCGCTAACAGTAAACGTGACAGCGGGCTCGGAGAGCGGCGACGCGTCGCGCGTGGTGTGCTCGGGCGCAGGGCTGGCGGGCGGCGTGTTGGGCCGGGACATACGCGCCTGGCTCGACACGCGCCGCGCCGGCCCGGGCGAGCTCACCGCGCACTGCACCGGACCCAACAAGGTAACCACCAGTAACAAAGCGAGATGAGACACTAATGTAACACGACCAGATCAGATCAGGTGCAGTAACAATGGCTCAACAGGTTTCGAACGTACTGCCGAACTTCGGGCTATTGCTGAAAAAATTGTAACATATAAAATTTCGAACCTGGAAATCGGATTCACAAATCTTCGTCAAATATGGTTTTACACCGCGAGGCCAAGCTTATCAACAATATAATTGATCAGAAACCCGTCCGAAAAGACCAACTATTCTAAATGTTTCTTATAGCCATTCATTCAGCAAATGTATTAACCAACATCTACCGTGTAATGTGTTTCAGGTCGCGTACTGTGAACTATACGAGCATGGAGACGGCACGTTCACGCTGAACGTGAAGCCAGCGGAAGCGGGTCGACACATGCTGAGCATACAGTTTGCGGGAGAACACGTGCCCGGCTCGCCCTTTGTGCTCAAAGTGGCCGGCGCTCCTGACCCTTCCAAGGTATGTTGTTGCCATGAATAAAAATAAATAGAACAAAACACAAGCTGTGTTTTGTTCTATTTATTTTTATTCATGGCAGTCCTATTATTATTTACGTGGCATTAATCATAGATGATTTATATAGATATTTTATGATTAAACGTATTTTGAAAATTTAGTGCAAGTCTGCATGGATGATACTCCTCATTAGACAAAACTCCTGTGCATAAAGTAATGTTTTGCCTAATTTTACTCCTACAAACACTCCTTATATATGTTCACATCTCAGGTCGTCAGGTTTACTTGTCTTACTCTAAATGACATCTTCCTCATTTTATACCAGGTCCGTGTATACGGCCCAGGCGTAGAGCCCGGCGTCCTCGCGACGTTCCAGTCGCGCTTCCTGTGCGACACGCGCGGCGCGGGCGCAGGGCAGCTCACCGTGCGCGTGCGCGGGCCCAAAGGCGCCTTCCGCGTCGAGATGCAGCGAGAGAGCCAGAAGGACCGCACTATATTATGCAAAGTGAGTAACTACTGTTTTACTGGGTAACTCTGCAGATTTGTAACGTCTGATTAAATTAGCTAGCAAAAACAGAATTCAGTCAATGTTTCTATACAGTTCAAATCAACTGAATCGAATTTAAAAACTTCATGTCATTCCACTCCTTCTTTTTAACCATGTTCCGTCTAGGCTGTTGTGTTGTTTAGGCTCAGAGCGGCTAACCAACGATCATTGCGTTAATTTTTTTTCAAGACCATACCTTTTAATTAATGATGTATTGCGAAAATTCGACAAAAATTCGCCGAATTTTTGAGTTACGTTTTAAGCTAGGTAGACCTTTAGAAGAACGAAGATTTTACCGTAAAACCGATAGCAACACCGTATAAAAAGTGGGGTACTTAAGACATTTGTGGCATTTTGTGTTATATTCCCCCGTAGGAACATAACGACATTCAACAGGTTAAATAATAGTTTTAAAGCCACTTTAAACACATCCTTGACTCACAGTGGATCCACCAGCACAATGTTTTAAGTGCGTAACATTGATTTCTATATTTTTATTGATACTTAGTTTGATACACCGAATGCACGGTTGACGGTTTCTTTCAGCGCTTCTTCCGCTAAGGTCTTTCAGCCCTTATTTAAGCGTGTCTACCTATCTACTGCGGCATAGCTGCTACTCTTATGATTACGACGCGTATATTTTTATCCGATTACTTATAGTTAATATACTCATAATACATAATATGTTGTAAACATCTACGTGTTTATAAAAAAAAAAAGATAACAGACATTCACTAAAGTAATGACAATAGTTTCATATAATAGTAAAATGCTAAATAAGTTCGATAAAAATCAGTTAAGCCGGTCAATCGTTTATCTACCAGCTTATCGGTTTGTCGTAGTACTTGTTTGGTTGCGGTAAACATTCCTTTGGCACGTGTAGAGATAGTAAGACAGGGCATAAATGCAGAGGACTGCATATGTCCATTATTATTATTATTGACTCAGTTTTAAGGGGGGATGTACTGCGTAGATCCCCTAAAAACTGAACCAAAAATCGGTGTGGTTGTTGTATTGTATTGTTAAGGACGGTATAAGCGAATTTTGAAGAATCGTCGGGAACAAGTCGGCTTACCGACAATTTTGGCTTGGCACAAAATATTGTGCAGAAGAATCTTAATCAGAGTTTGCCAATTGGCACAAACCGAATAAAGGTCCAATAAATGCAGTAATTGCTAAGGATCAGCTTCGTTGCTCAACAAATACTGCCGTAACAAATAATAATTGCATTTACGATAGCGCAAAGTTTTATACCTTTTTAGCATGATAACTCAAATCATCAAAATCTCCTTAATAACTTTGCCTGTTGCTCACAGTTTTCTCCCACCGAGCCCGGCGACTACCGCGTGGAGGTACGGTGGGCAGGCCGGCACGTGCCTGGCTCGCCATTCCCCGTCATGATCTTTGACACGCAGGAGGAGCTGCGCCGCTACATGCAAGCGTCTGCCGCTTGATACCACCCACACACACACCACTTACAACTACGTAACTCCTTACCCAACCTGCTAGTATCGAACTTTGTATCCTATTCGGAGAAGTAAAAGTTTTTATAATAACTACTTTTTTTGTGCAGTCGGTGAACAGAAATAAATATTCACTCCACCTAGTGATGTATGAGGCATAAGAGCCTTTCTACTGCCTTTGGAATATGAATACATATAACTGTACACTGACTCACATATTGTTTATGTATCGGCAGCTAGTTACAAACAAATAATTTCTAAAAATGGGTAGTTGTGCTTTCATATTTATTTTTTTCATTGTTATACTGGTATTTTTTTCACAAATATTGTTTTCAACAAATAAAATGCGTTATTTTGAAGTAAGATGGAATACAATGGATCTTTATTGTTGCTTAATTCAATCAGGAGAACACTGTTTACATGTATGTATATCACCTACATTTATTTATTTTTACATACATATAATTACATTTTTTAAAAATCTTTTTAAAAAATGTAATTATAAATTAAATATTTCTAAAAATCTTTTTTAAAATATCACCTTAATTATTATGTATAATCTTTTACTTATACCGACTCGGTACGCATTTACGATTAAATCTGAACGAACAAAACATTTCATATCGCAAGTGAGGTTTTATTTATTGTATTTTATTTTATCAGTAACATGATGAATTACTGCTCTAACAGTAGTTATACAAAATGTAATAATCCGTCCATGTATTGTTTATAAGGTTGTGTAGGCAAACCAGCAATTCCTGCAGTTGTACGATTTTCTATAGAAACGGCGCCATCATCGGAATAAAGGTATTTAAATTATGAACTAAAATAGTTTTATAGAATCTCTGTATTTTTTTATAAGTACATAAATTCTAATGCAAAATTCTAAATGTAATTTTAGAGATAAATGCATAATAATTTGTTTGTTAATATTTATTAATAATGACATTTTAGTTTTATATCATTTAACTTAACTATTGTAACTAACGAGGTATTTGTTTATTGTTATTGCGGGCTCAGGCTCGATAACCACACCGATGTGAGTTGTGAGTCCGTAAGCTGCTGAATTATTCAGTTACTAATTGTTAATAAATTGAACCTTATAAATATTGTTTTATTTTGTACAATTCACCGATTACTTCCTCACCACACATCACACAATTTTGAACAGCTTGACAACATAAGTAATGGCTTGCCTATCATTCGAGGCCATCGAGTTTCCGATACAGTTCAGACTTAGAGAATTTTAATTTCTCATAGGTGTGCATAATTTTTTATACCTTAACAATATTCATTTACCTGACTATATATGTATATATATCTCTTAGGGTAAGCTCCAGTCTAACTGGATTCAGCTTCTGACGACACAGTTTGCGTAGTGGGGTATTCAAATCCCTTATGGAACAAATATTTGTATGGCATATATTACAGGTAGTTGATCCAAGTCTGGATGTTTGTGCATGTGGATTTAGATGTTGGTAAACGAATCCACGATAAAGGACGAATTCCTAGTGTTAATCCCTGAATACAAGTATTTTACTCTACGTCTCATGAATCACTCGATGTGCCATAATAATTTCAATCCCGACACATGTTTGTCAACTTGTCGATCGAAACAGTTTCATTTTCAGCTTTAAACTTTAATTTGAAACAAACAACAAGGAGCCGTTGGAACTAAAACAACAAAAGGCATGCGTGTGTTCGTTCTAATAGTGATAATTTCATCATCTCATCATTTCATATCATTAGTGGAACTCTAATTAGTGTTCAGATAGCCTTCCAAATATCTCGAAGTGTAACTAACGGCTTTAAGATAAAGATCTATTCAATAATAGATGAAGCTAAAACTTGTATAGAAATCGCCGTCTAGGTCTTCCTCAGGCAACTTTAATGAATCTGTTATCATGTAATCCCATTGACATTTTTCAATATCTCACAATTCAAGTCTAAATGACTTAAACCGATCAGAAAGAGCCTAATGCCCATGCAATAAATGTGGAAGGACGTGATTCGTCGACCAAAATGGTGATGGCCTCAAGCTAATTCCGATTGAAGAATGTGGGTTACTACCCCCTTCGATAACTTCTTAAAAACCAGCCAAATGCTAGTCGGATTCGCGCACGAAGAGTTCTGTACCATATTAACATATTATAAAATAAAGTGAGTTCTGCTCTTCGCTCAGATGTTTTAAACTACTCAATGATTTTAATGCAGTTTTTAGCAGAGTGATTCAAAAGGAAGGTCTAGATGTATAGTATCCCCATACTAGGTCTAAATGGTGAAACCGCGGAGTGAAGCTAGTTATCTATATCATGTTATTGTATGGGGGCTCCCCTATATTTATTTTATTCTGATTTTACTATTTGTTGTTATAGCTGCAACATAAATACATTAACCATGAAAAAAATTCAACTCTCTAAATATTACGGTTCATTAGATACAGCCTGGTGATAGACGGACGGACGGACAGCCGAGTCTTAGTAATAGGGTCCAGTTTTAACCTTTGAATACGGAACCCTATAAAGTTCAGTTATTGTGATAATTAAAACCTAAAAATTACAGTTGCTGATGATGTTGGTAAGAATGTGGAGGTTGGTATCTGAAGGACACTGTATTCCTAGACGGGTATATATTATTGTTATTAGAGCGTGCCACTCTGCCGGCAACACTCGTGCGCAGTGCGTCCAGACTCTGCCAAAGCTGCTGCATCTGACCGAAGATTATTACTTCCAGACGCTGGATCGAACTATGGAGTTCTCCTGAAATGTGAAAATTATTTATCTTACAGTAAAAATCTTTGAAAAAAAACCGAATGAAAGGCACTTACGGAACGTCACTATCTTAACCATCATTGTTGCCCTACACAAGGTGATTAAAAACTACACCACAGACACGCATCAAGATTTATATTCTCAGGACAATTACCCAAAACAAAAGACGCAAGCAATTCAAAATTTCGGGAATCGAAACCCGTGAAATTAATCGTAGTAACGCCATTGCCGCCGCCTATGCTATTAATCTGATTGGAGTGGTTCTAGAAACAATTCTAAATCGACGGATCATTAAATGCTAAGGATGACGCCGACGTGCTAACTGAAACTTGATGTGGGAATGGGCTGTAAATCATTCTTTTGACGGCCAATCACCAATTTTTCTTGTGGCAACAGTTCAATGAATGAATGTGTGTCTGTGCAAAATTGAGGAGACAAGAATTAACTAACGATGGCGCTGACCCCATATTTTAAATTAATGCTACCTCATGTGTTCTTCTACCATTTTAGGTAGTTCGATGCCCTAAAAAAACATAGGTAGGTACTTCATCATACAACATTATGATTTATGAAGAAGATTATAGACTTAGCGAGATGTGACTACAACAGTGAGGAAACTGTGTGATTGTTTAGATACAGAGTACCAAAAAGAAAGGATGGATGGATTGTGTGACAGATAAAACTGTAAATGATAGCGTAACGGTTGACAGGTGAGAATGGAAGAAAAAGAGCAAGTCAGACTCGCGCACCGAAGGTTCCCTACAAACTTGCAACATAAACAGCCATATCTTTTGACTATGTATATTCTAGACTAGGTTGATTCGCACCAAAGAGTTGAGTCTATGGTTTTAATTTCAACTCGATACCTACAATCGGACAACAACGTGATCCAATAATCCGTTTTTTTTCCTATTGATGTACGGAACTCTAAAAAATTAGTTGCGCCGACAAGTATGATCAAGTAAGTATGTAAGTAATTATAGGACAAGGGCAGATAGATGATTACAAACTTACGAGAAGTAACGACTCCATGCAGCCTCCTTGTGATAGTTGCGTTGGCTGTGGCGTTGACTTCCTGTGTCTTGACAGAACACATGGCCCGCGCCTCCTCACGCGGTCCGCTGCCGTGGTAGGTCGAGTTACGCACCTCGATATAAGGCTTGCGCTGCAGTTGTTCAGGGACATTCGTCAGCGTATAGCTTGGACCGCGTGCTGTGGAAAATATGAAGACATAAATTGATAGAGAAATTACGACCAGAATGGTAACCAGACTATCTGTCGGGCCTTTTTACTTTTTTTCCAAGTGTGATCCAGCAGGGCCAACATGTTTAGCACCAGACCGAGACACAATACGGAGGATCTCCATCTTTTTTTATGAGTATTCATCAAGTAATAATAATATTTCGTGTTTAGGGGCCGCGGTATATCCTAACAGGCAGTGACCCTGGAAGGCCCCTCTCCTTTCTGACATCTCTTTGAGACGGATGTGGCGGTGAGCTATCCATTGGTCGTCCGCAGACCCGCGTCTACGGTGGCCGGGATCGTCTCGCGGCGCCCCACGCACAGAGGATGGGATGATTTGAGGTTCTCTCCTTCAAACATCTGGCCACCTCCTTCGCCAGCATGACTGCTTCGCAAAAGGAGGTGACCGATTCCCATTCCCTCGGACTCTGGTCCATGGACTGAACCAGGGCCGGACGCGAATGGTTGCCGCCGCCGATCGCTTTTATGAGGACACAGCGGTGTTCCGACCAAGCGTAGCAGTCCGCCACAGTGGGCTCCACCGTGTCCTGCGGGGGATCGTCACAGTGTTGACACCCGGGCGTGCAGGATGCCTAAGGCGCTGTGGGCAATTTATCCGCCTCTGGTAACTTGTACCATCCTGAATGAATGCATTGTTATTATCGGCAACAAGAAATAAAAGTGCCCATATTCACAAATAATCCTCAAATATTTAAATCACAAAATATTATACAAAATGTCTCTCTACGTTAAGTCACTACACAGCATTCACCAGCCGCGCCCGCGATTTCGTCGTACAGCAATGTCTCGCTTAGAGAAAGTTTACGTATGTGAATAGGGAAGATCCCCAACTGGTGATAATTCCTGCACGATTCGCGTACCCGCGTCTATGGTTACTGCCCCGTGCCCTTGGGTAGTGGCGTGAAAATATAGCCTAGGTAAATCACAATTATTCATGTTTCAAATCGATTGAGACTAGCAAACAAACACACAAAGTATACCTCTTTACAATACTAGTTTAGATTAATTTAGGTTTTGCGTGTTGCATAGTGTTTGTAGCATTTATAATCTAGTATTTCTTGCAGGTATTAGTTATTTTAATACAACAGAGTGATACTTTTTAATAAAGAACAGTGGTCTAAATTATCTCCAAAATATAGTGAGATAAAAAAATAGGTCAATCACTTAACAGGCATCTGTAAATTGGTCCTGAATTCGTTGTGGATAAGAGTAATAGACACATATTTGTTCCGCTCTTGAACATTATCGTGTCGGGTCAAAAACACAATGATTGAATTTGAAGCTGTTAAACAATCATTATTTATCATTGTTTTGAGTGAAATGTTTAAAAAAAATAAGGCGTGACGAGTAGACTGTTTCCAAGTTTGACTAGATACAACGTAGGGTAAGAAGGGGGAATACCGCTCAGCGGGTAATGGCGCTCACCTCTGTATCTCTGTCAAAATAATACTTAGCATCACGCCACGTCGTATGAAGGGCGCGGGGAGGGAGGCTCTAACGGACAACGATGCAAGCGGACGGTCAGCCCGCGTCACGTGGCAGAGAAGTACGTTTCTTTGTTTGGGACCGCGCTGATCTAATTTTCCGTCTAGTGTTTTTAGTCGGTAAGTGTAATTCTTTAATGATTTTTTAATTATTATTGTTTCGTTTCAGAGATAAACTATTCTATTTTATGATAATGTAATAAATCTTCACCAATAGTGTATATTTTTTTAAAGTTTTCAAATTATTTACCTAACAACCATTTGGGGCTATACCGCTCACCTGAGCGCCATTACCCCTAAGTGACCAGATGGATACATCTGTGATTAAATTTATGTGTCCAAAAATAATATAATACGATTTATATTTTTTCATACCACTAATAATTATTTTATATTACTTATTATGTTGATTTGACAATGAAGAGCAAAAGTAAATTGAAAAGGGCTGATCCTACGTCCAAATGGGGATAATTGATGGTAATTTGTGATTATAGACTTTACTTTTATTGTATAAAGGTGATCTCATTAATATTTAATAAATTAAAATATGTCTTACTTGTTATATTAAAAAAACCGGCCAAGAGCGTGTCGGGCCACGCTCAGTGTAGGGTTCCGTAGTTTCCCGTCCGTCACAATAAGTGTTCCCAGTTATGAGGCCAACCGAACAATTCGGTAATACAGCGCCATCTCTCGAGGAATTGGGTTACTAATTAATACAAAGACGTGCAATTTCTCTGATAATTTTGGATTGCGAGAACCGATTTCAATAATTCTTTTTTTGTTTGAAAAAAGATACGTTCAGGATAATAAAATATGAAACGAAGTTAAAAAAAATGCTTGCATATACGATTATACTACAAACTTAGTCCAGAAATTATTTTGTAAAACTTTTTGTCTTTTTTGTACAAAAACTGTTGTGTCAATCAAGTTCAAAATAATTTTCATAGAAAGTCCTTATAAAGTTCTACTTTTCAGATTTTTTTCATATTTTTTAGACTTATGATTCAAAAGTTAGAGGGGGGGGGACACATTGTTTTTTACTTTTGGAGCTATTATTTCCGAAATTATTGACATTATCAAAAAATGATCTTAGTAAACCCCTATTCATTTTTAAATACCTTTCCAACAATATATCACACGATAGGGTTGAAATTAAAAAAAAAATCACTTCCCACTTTACATATAGGGTGGCTACCCTAATAAAACATTTTTTTCCAATTTTTATTTTACCACTTTGTCGGCGTGATTGATATACATATTGGTACCAAATTTCAGCTTTCTAGCGCTAACGGTCACAGAGATTAAGCGAGGACGGACGGACGGACGGACGGACGGACGGACAGACAGACATGGCGAAACTATAAGGGTTCCTAGTTGACTACGGAACCCTAAAAACAGCATGTTTTGTATTAGGGCGTTAGTGGCCCGTACCCTGAACGGCATTACCCATAGTTATGGGTAACGCCGCTCAAACATGTTTTTTTTTAAATTATTTATTACAATTAATCGGTCATAGATATAAGCTTTCGTTGTTACATTTTTGATTACTATATAATTAAAGACTTTATTACATTTCATAATTTTAATTTATAATAAATAATTAAAAATACACACAATGTTTTCCTTAAGTGAACGCCATTCCCCCTCCCTACCCTACACAGTCTTACACTCTCTAGATCCCTTAAACCATAACGATCAAATAGGATTTTTAAAAATCAACAGCTAATCGATTATAATCGAAGTTGATATCGTGGGGATAGTAGATAAGGAAGAAGGAGATACAGAAGCATCCCTGTATTTTAGAAACCATTAAGATGTAGTGGATTAAGATAGTTTTTTTTATAATATTTATTTAATTACACTTTAATGACAAATATAAATAAAAAAATACTTACCACCATTTTGGTAATACGCCGGCGCAGTAGTAACATGCGAAACTATCGCATAAAAAAAGACTGAAAGTCCCAGAACTCTTTGCCACATTTTCAATTAAAAAAAAGGTAACCAAAAATATATTTTATAACGTTTCTTCACCAAGTCATGACAAAACTTTATAAAAGTTCAAATTTCGAATTCGTTTCGCGCGTCCTAAAGAGAGGTCGGACTCTATGATACCACGGATCAACGTGTACTGCATGAGATGGAGTGGTTTCGCCGAGAATAAATACTAGCGTATACATTGGAAGAAATATTGTCCAAAAGCATCACAATAAACTAGACTTAATTACTTTTGAGTGCATACAGTCTATGGTAGTCTAGGCCATAGAGTTGAATGGTCAATGGCATAGTTTGGTACATGATTCAATACTTATTTTATAGGACTTATTATACAATATCAACTGTAAACTATATAGGTAGGTACTATTATGACTTCTATAATGTTAATGCAATTGCAATCCGGTTGAACAAATTTTCAATGGTTACAAAAGTTTTATATTAGGGTTAATGTAAAGTTGTTCACCTTAGTACGTCGATTAACACAATTAGCTTATGAATTGTAAATTATCATCAATCTGCCTAACCTTTCTTTTACGTGTGGAAATTCTCGATGGATGTCCTCCGCCAAGGCGGTGGGGTCTGTCAGACTCCTACTGACTAAAACTACACCGTGTTCCTTCTCGTCACGTATGGCTAGGATGCGGGGACACAATCGCATTCTACACAGTCACCCCAGCAGATCATCTGCTAAGCCTTTACCCCGTTGGAGTCGGTTGAAAATCTAACTGACTGCAGCTGAGTTCCAGTAATTTACATGGCGTAACTTTCTATGTGACCTCCACAACATACACACTGTCAGTACTGAGTAAAACGATATTTCTTGGTAAAACTAATTGTCAGATTTTCGGGTCACAACGACTGTCAACGATGTTCACATAACAGCTGGGACCAACAGCTTAACTTGTTTTCCGAGCACGGGGGAAACTGGGAACTTAACTTCAATTGCTACTATCTGAAAAATTAAAACTGTTTAAAAACAATTGTGTATTATTATATTAGCTTCTTTTACAGAGTTGCAAAAATAATAATTAAATTTTAGAATTAAAGGTTTTGTTTCTCGAAGTGACAAATAAGGAAATAGATAGTCAAACATTATGGAAGGCAAATAAAGATATGAATATTATAATTGCTACGATTTTTCGTAGCAGTAATTCCGTAGCATCCTTTCCCTTACCGTCTACGTAACCAGCATAGTACTACGAACTGCGTAGGCGCAGTTTCGTTTCAATAAACAAATACCTACATACCTTTAGGGCCCGGCAACGGCAACCTTGACCAAAATAGCTGACACGGGAAACAGATACGAACGAAAAGAATTTATTGTTTCCACAACACCTGCTGGAAAAAGCGAATAAAGTGTCTAAAAAAGCGTTAAAGCTAATTAATTGTAAGCACACATTTTAACTCCGGTATTTTTGCGTTCGTAGCAAGGACACGTACATCCATGTAGGTTGATAGACAGTTTTAGTAGGTTAGCTCTAAATGAAAAATATAATCTAAAGTCTTTAAACTGACATGGTTACTAACATTATAATTAACACTTGACACTGGATATTTACCATGTTTGTTATTTTCAGTTCATTTGTGATCATGGCGTTTGCAACATCGCCGAAATATCGGAAACTCGATACAAATAACAAACATGGTAAATATCCCGTTTCAAGTGTTAATTATAATATCTAAAGTTGCTCGTGATTTATCGAGTACTAAGTGGCTGTTACTGAGACATTCCTGATGGGAAAAGCCAAAAACACCTTGACCGACTTGGAACTCGAACCCAAGACTAAATAATGAAGTTGGGTCAATAGGCGAAGTGGCGGACTTATTATTTTCTGCTCGTTATTATTGCAAGTTAACAAATTCGATTACCACTTGGACCACTACGGAACGCTGCCGCTGGCCATCTGTTTTTTTTTTTAATTATACGTAGGTACTTGTCAATTACCGAAATATTTAATAAGAAAAGTGAATATTTAATAAAAAAAAATGTTTATTGTCTTTGGTGTCTATTGCTTTTTTGCTAAAAGCTAAAGCAACGAAAAATCCCTAAGAATGTTTTATGTAAGTACCATATTACTGCGATTAAATTTGGCAACTGATAATTCAGATACACGACAATGCGTAATTACCATGTACCTATGTGATTGTCTACAAAACTGAACAATAAAAAAGCGTACGTAGGTACAGAATGTTGGCGCCGGTTTGAAAATAATGACGAAGTCGGCCGTTTTCATGCGTTTCATCATTGGCACGTTTGACATTGGTGCCAGAAACTCAGAAATATTTAGTTTAACTAGGTAGTTATGTAGGCACATAAGTATACCTAGTCAAACTATTATAAATAAATCAAATGTATTCCGAATGTAGGTACTTTGACCTACGTTAGTGTACTATCTACTCCATAGCGTAGTAGATTAATCAGTGGGGTGGGAAATCATCAAATAACTTCCCCCGCTCTGGGCGGAGCGGCGGTGAGTGTCAGAGTTTCACTGACTAAAACCCACCCATGTTCCTTCAATTGCCCTTTGCGTTCCGGGGCCGCGGAATCTCTTTCGAACAACCCGCAACCCCGGTAGAAATCTAGGCTTGCTGACTCTTTTGGCGACTTCTAAGATAACATCAAAAGTATGCTGAATAATATGCTTTGCTAATCTTATTTTTCTAAAAGTGTTTTTAGAGCGAGTATGTCTTATCTGCAGATATACTTATCTCTATTATATCTGTGAATCATTTTCTTTGAAAATAATGGACATGGGCAATAAGGTCTAATGTCTAGAAGTTCACCTGTCATGCCTAGACACCTCTGACTGACACAAAATACCTCATCTCGGCAAATTAACATCTTGTTAAGTAGCTATGAGTTTAATTAGGTACAGTACAGTGCCATTTCCTTCCGTTACGGCCTACATCCAAACTAGGTGGCCTATATCTAGGAGCACCAAAACCGATCACCAACGCCAAATTGAGCGTAAAAAATAATTTTACAGTCTGGTGTCAGTCAACTAATTGATTTACGAGTACCATGGCTCTCAAACTATTACAAATGTCAACGGCTTGATGTGTTTTTGACATCTGGCGCCGCGAGCGCCGAATCGGAACACAAATAATACGGAGCTATAAATCTGAGTCGTAACTATCGATGAAGCAATCGAGTCGACATTTGTATGGATGCATCGATATCACTCATACGTGGACGGATTTGACAGATGTGTATCCTGTGTTGACATGATTTGAGTAGCAGTGTTGACATATTATACTGTTGGTAGAGTAAGTATATATCTGAAGATTGGTTCTTTAGGGCTGCTTTTTCAGTCGCCATTTAAGTTTTATCCGATGAATAAGTTTGTCATAATGACAGTTTTTCTATGGACACTCTATGTCAAAACCTCACATGTAAATGTGAGGTTTCTTTAGATAAAAGTTATCTAATGATTGAAAAATCGACCCTTAAATAAATACTTGGTAAATTATTTATCTAAGGGCCTATAGGTATACCTATACAATGTCTTCACAAACTGTTCCGTCCATGTTTGTTTTTGACATAATTACCTATTTGTCAAATTGAAAATAGATCTAGACTAGAATTTTGTCTCTAATTTAAGATGAAGAAGGATGTCCCAGAAAATCTTAGAACACTATTTCTATAAACTAACAAGTTTTAGAATCTATCTAGGTTATAAATGTTCAGCATTGCCATACCGATTTGCGACTTCGGAGCGATGTTAAAAATGAGCAGTACCTAATTCAGTTAGCAGCATTCAATGGGGAATGTAAACATTCTATTAAACACAAGTGAATGTCAACTTATGAACCCGTGATGTTAATAGCTAGTCAAATGGGACATAGTTTACTAATAAACCAATGCGTAAGCGTGTTCTAGATTTTGGAACATAACTAATAATAAAATTGTTATGTCATTAGTTACAAGGTCGAAACTGTTTACGTAATCAGTTCAAAATCTAGTGAATTCTATTATAAGTCACTTGAATCTAAACATTTTTGAAAGCAAATGTAAACAAATCAGGAAATAGCTCTCAACCAGACGGCTGCAGTGGGCGAATCTTAATTGTTAGTTATAAAAAAGTATATTTTCTGTGCCGTTCAGGTCAACGATCTAAACACTTATGTCTATCGTAGCTTTCGACATAACTGACTCATATGGACCATAAAGCAGATTGCCTTTTCAGCGAACACAATCTGTCTCGCATTTATGGTGATACGTTATGCAATGTCACACTCTACAATAGTGCTATAAAACCCTAGGCCAGGGACGGTGAACCTTTTGCCTCTCGGAACCTACCATACCACTAATTTATTTTGAAACTAGCTTCCGCCCGAGACTTCGTCCGCGTGGCATAGTTTGGGCTAACGCTATTTTTAACCCGCGTGATGATCGAAAAAAAATATCCTTCTCTCCCCTTTTTAAAAAATATTCTATGTCCGTCTAAAGGTTCCCAACTATCTCTGTACTAAAATTCATCAAAGTCGGTTAAGCCATTTAAGCGTGAACACGTAACAAACGAACTCACTTTCACTTTTATAATATCAGTAAGAATAATAAGGATTATTTTCGAACTCAGTAAAATTATTTTATATTATTATGAGCTGTGCACAGCGGTTTCACCCGCCGCTGCTCAGCTCGTCAGTGTCATAATGTGATGTTGTACAATGGTCTATTAATTTTGTGAAAGCATATTTTCTAAATTTGAAGACAATCCGGCCAAGGAACCGCATGTGCTGTACAAACTTTACCACCGTGTTTCACCCCTTTAGAGGTTGAATTTTGCATAATCCCGTCGTAGTGAACATCTTAGTCATAAAAGGATCCTCCATTCAAAATTTGAGACTTCTAACACTTGTAGTTTCTGTAATTTCGTGATGAGTGAGTCAAAGATTTTCTCTTCATTTATATATAAAGTATGCATCCACCCCCTAATCAATAAATAAGTAACACATTTCGTTACACAACTCGAACAGTTTTGAAAGAAATCCTATAAAAAAAATCTGCTCGACAACGTTAAAATAACTTTGCTGTTTTCTATATTATTGATAATGAAGTTACCTAGTTGATTTCTTACGTAACCTATAATTTTCAGTGGCATACCCACACGCAGGTTGAACATCCCTGCTCTAGGCTTACGAAGACGGGTGTGTCGAACAGCAGATCAGCTCACAGATATGCATTAAACCGTTTTCATCTTTAAATGTGTCAAGGACATGGTACAAACTACAATGATCTAGTCCTCATGGGAAATATAATTGAATTAGTTTAGTTACGTTGTATGTACGAATCCACAAAGGTTGGCGGAGCCATAACGCTGATTGAATTCTATGCCGACCGTGAAAGACATTGAACCCAGTCGAATAACAACTGAATTTGATGTAAGTAGGTAACGCTGAAGTTGTAGCTTTAATTGCCTGATTGTTAACTAACTAAGAAACATATATTCTATTAACAGGAAACAAATATGGAACTTCAAAACCCGATCTGTCACTTCTTAAAAAGACTGAACCACATAATAATCACTGTATGCACTCATTTACTGAAGAGAGAAATCTGGACAAGAGTTTGAAAAACTTAACATTATTGTTTTAAAATATCTTAGAAATTATCCATTACTAGCTGTTCCACGCGGTTTCACCCACGCTGCTCAGCACCTGTTGGTCGTAGCGTGATGTTATATAGCCTATAGCCTTCCTCAAGAAATGGACTATCCAACACTAAAAGAATTTTCCAATTCCAACCAGTAGTCCCTGAGATTAGCGCGTTCAAACAAACAAATAAACATACAAACAAACAAACATACAAACAAACAAACTCTTCAGCTTTATAATATTATAGTATAGATTTTAGGTGTGACAATATTACCAAACTAGATACAGTCAAGTATGTTGCAATTGTTTTTAAAAATATTAAGGTTACTTAATAAATGCTACACAGATACTTATCTACAACAAACAAATTAAACAACTATAGTAATCAGATATCGAAATCCGAATTTTGAAACTGCGTTCGATAACGTTTTCAGGTTTATATTACGGTTGAATTCACTAGACATGGTATTCTATACCATAGACGCATATTGTTAAGCAATCCTCTGATTTAATAGATGTGCAAAGTTTTTATTGCCTTGTCGTAATCCCACTTCTGATGATAGTCCCTTTCTCTATAGCTGAGATTTTCAAGTGCAACGTGTGAAAATGAAAATTCTTATCACTTTTTTAGTGTTGGTTATTTTTAATAAATATGTCAGTTGCTTCGGTAGAGGTGTGTATCTTTTTAGATCTCATTTAATTTTTGACGACGTCATGTATACGGTAACGTAACGGGTAACTATGACTGTCAAAAGCTAAATGGAACGTCACAAAAAGCTTATTGAAATTTAGAATTACCTATTGGTGATATTTTTGAAGTTTTTCTGGCAACATTATAGAGGCAAAAAACAATGGAAAACGTGTGATTTATCCATTTCGGTTTGCTACGATCGTGCAATTTTTAGCCAGTCATCTTCCTTCTTTTGCCCTTTGTGTTCTTCTTTCGAACAACCCACAATCCCGGGTATAGCCATTGAGCGAATGCCAATAATTATCCTGTTTATCAGAACTGTATCTTGTAACTTTATCTTACTGAATTTTGGTATGCATTTTGAGGAAATCTGGCTATGGATACAAGCTGATCACTATAACTTGATTTTACCATAACCTGTTTTTTTTTAACTTAAAAACATGATTTATTATGAAAACATCTCTATTTTTTTATATTTTTCAGACACCACTCCCACCATCAGCAGTCAGTTTACTCCAGAGGATATATTTCAGCTACTGTCAGAACAATTAAGAAGCCTAATCATTAACGGTGATGTCGACAACGAAGTACCAATTCTGGACCCTTACGAATTTCAGTGGAGGCAAATGAATTTCGCAGCTGGAGAACAGTTTGCGTAAGTGTCAAAACTTTTAACCTGTAGCATGATAACAATAAGAGACGGATATATTGTATAGGATGTTAGAGCTTTAGACGAGTACATGAAGATTTCGCTGGAAATTAAAAAAAAACTCGACTATCTAATACTTAGAAAGGTGAAAAGGAGTCGTCACACAAGCAGTTAAGATCATGCCGAGTATAGAATTTTATCATAGGTAATTTTCAGGGTACCGTACGTCGAAAGGAAAAAACCAAAACCCTTATAGGATCACTTCGTTGTCCATCTGTAGATCTGTTAGGACCCTTTATCTCACGCACGCGGGGAGTGGGTATCGAGTAGAAATTAAAACCATATATTTAAGGTCCCTTAGGACTGTGAAAAAATAATCCCTCTCAATCAACGCAGTCAAAAACTATGGCGGTTTATGTCGCAAGTTTGTACGAAACCCTCAGCGTGCGAGTGCAACTCGTATTTGGTCGGTATTTTATACCAACACCCTGAAAATGTATGAAAAACAAAGATTAAAAATAAGAAATAACCATGTGTACCTCTCACCCTGTACAATTAAATCAATGATGGCACATTATCCAGACCAGATATATCCTCATCGTTTAGTCTGTATTGCAACCATAGATATAAGAAAGAATAAGTATTAGAATATTTCTATGTTTGCAACGCATCGCTTAATCTTTTTTAAAACGAACGCATCAACTATATTTGGGGAAAGAAATTGGCAATTATTATTATAGAATATTTTTATTTGATACCTAATATAACTCATACTATTTCAGGGCCAACATAAACATAACCGACGGAAAAATTACTGGTTTGAGCGACTACCGACTACAAAAACTTAACTTTTCTAAAAGTGAAATTTCCATCGAAATTAACATCGATATTCCATATTTGAAGTTTTATTCAGGTAAAATGACGACGTTACGATGCTATAAATCGGTTCAGTAGATCCAAAGATTACCCCATACAACCTCAACCTCTTTATAATCCTTACTAATAATATAAAAGCGAAAGTGAGTTTTTTGTTACGTCTTCACACATAAATTGCAAAACCGATTTTAATGAATTTTGGTATCAAATAGTTAGGACTCTGGAGACGGACATAGGCTACTTTTTGTCTTTTTCTTACCCCCTACTTCCCTAAAATGTGGGGTTAAAGTTTGTATGGAGCATTCTGCAGTTTTCAATTTAGAGAGCTAAAATTGGAAAAATCGTCTATCATTTGTCTTTTAGAAATGTGCCCTCAACCCCTTAAAAGAGGGGGTGACATTTTATATGGTCGCGTTTCGCAGTTTTCAAGGTAGGCAGCTAAAAATCGGTACACACTCTTTGTTACCAATGAAAATTACCTGCCAATCAGGAACAGGGAATTCGGGGTAACACGGGGGTTACCCCGAATTTATCCCGAGCGAAGCCGCTGGCAAAAGCTAGTATTAGTATAAATTAGTAACTATGGAGATTTAGTTTTTAATAGGGCGTTGAATTTCGCAATTAATGTCTGTCTAATTCTAAAGAGCTTTTTACAGAACACTATGAGTTAGAAGGAAATATTTACGAAGCTATACCAATAAAAGGACAAGGCATAGCCGAGTGAGTATATTTATATTTTCAGTCATGAGGATGGTTTCTGTTTTAATGTTTGGTTATTTTATTAAGTATAAAACTGTTGTTTTACAGCATTGAAATACAAAACATATCGTTATGGGGGAAAGTATACCTGAAACAGTCTAAGGATGGTAAATCTATACTGCTAAACAAGATTAAAAATCCTGGGTTTAGTATAGAACGAATTGTGGTAAGTGTATAGATAGATTGAATATTATTTATTATGTACACCATATAAATAACAAGAATAACATTAAACAACTTATAAATTAGGTGACACAATGGGTGGTCTTGTATTTTGGTTTAGTGCAAATAATCTATATACGTATGTAGGTATGGCTTCTTCAAGCCACAGCTTATTTTTTTTTCAAACTCATAGACAAAGCTTTTATTTCAATTAGACATTACAGGCACTTTTGAATGTCAAGAAACAAAAGAATGAAGCTACAGTCTCAAACACAATGCATAATAACTTGCGAAAGTACTGTTGTTGCCCATTCCAAAACGTTGGTCTCTATGAAGGATGAGCAAGAAAATGTGAGGACGATGAAAAGTATGAAAGATTTTATTTCATGATTATTCAAATGTCTCAGTTTTCTCCCATGAAAATGACTTAAATCTATTTAATTGAGAATAAATATTGGTACGCTTTTGGGGAAACTCGTGGCTAAATAATAGCACCCGCTCGTCGACCTTTACGTTAAGGCGCGATTGCCAAATTCTTTCTGTGTCTCAGAAATCACGTTAATCTTTTGGTCACGGCCAAAGACTCAAATAATGAATGATAGACGGGATAAGACGAAGGAAAACGTAATCCAATACTTGTTAATAAAATATTTTAAATACAATATAATTATATATATTGAATATTTTCATACAAATGTCAGTGACCATTCGTGCGCCAAAATAGAATAAAAATTGTATGAAAATATTCGTGATGTCCGCTCTATAAGCCTTTTAATTTTTTTGGTGCCTGCTGCCTGTAAATCTTCGATGGTTGTCGGATTAGGCAGTTGATGAACGACGCGGTTGGCGCAGTGGCTGAGCGATCGACTGCTGCGCTATGTATCTTGGGTCCGATCCCCACATGGAACAAATATTTGTATGACCTACAGATAGTTGTTCCGAATCTGGGAGTTTGTGAGTTTAAATGTTTGTAAATGCCGCCACGATACAGGAGAAAATCCTAGTGTGGAGCAACATTTTAAAGAAAGATCCTTAGTAACCTTTGTCTTTCAAGTAGAATAGTTTTGTATCCTAAAATTCAAACCATGAAAATGCTCAAATAGTTCTATTAACGCAATATAACTGTTATTATCTTTATAACAGTCCCGCACCCAGTTCGACAACAACATAGACGACATCATCAACTCTATGGTGGAAGACCTCCTGGCTGAGTACCTGACCCGCTTCAACAATTACGTCGCCACGTCATTCAGTGGCTATATTCCAGCATTTCTGAACCCTACCTTGGAAAATTACGACAACTGGAACCTTCTTGCTACTGTATTGTATGATGAATTTGAATATTAAATGAAAATTGAGGATTTGTGTTATTTCATTTGTTTTTATCTATTACCAAAGCTAGACAGTGTTTTACTTGCACATAAGAAATAATTATGTAGATACAGTCAGTGATGGAGATAGCTACAGTTCATTTTTTTTTAAATAAAGAAATCATATTTTAAAAATTATTTTGAACTGTTTGTTAAGGGGTTTTAAAGGCCCTTATCGAAAAGTTCATCAGCTTGTACTCAGTAAAAGACATCCTTACTTTATTAATATTATAAAAGCGAAAGTGAGTTTGTTTGTTTGTTACCTCTTCACACTTTAATGGCTAAACCGATTGTGATGAATTTTGGTACAGAGATAGTAGGGAACCAGGAGACGAACACAGGCTATTTAAAAAAAAGAGTGGGTAATGAGGGAGAAAGAGGGAAGAAACGAGAAAATTTAGCGTTGCTATTACAAATCAATAAGGCGCTACTGAATTTAACACGGGCGAAACCGCGGGCAAAAACTAGTATCCTATAATTATTTCGAGCACTAGCTTACATATAACCTTCATCCTAAAAGAGGAACAACCACTGAGTATCCAAACTCAAAACGTTTCCACATGTAGTTCCTGTAAAACGACTACGACTTGCTAGCTACGCGTAGCGAGGCGCTATTTGTGCGTAGCAGAGGGTGCAGCCTACGCAGGTGCTGCTACACGTGTAGCACAGGTACCTACGCAAGGCGTAGACCGTAATAGGGTAGTATCCAGGGTCAAAGTAATCACATTCTATTTAGTCCATCTTTTAGATTATTCAAAAATAAGGGACACGATTGTTTAATTTGTGAATTAGACTAACAATGACAAAGATATAGCCCATTTAAAGTTACGTGTGACGTAACTCGTTGCGAAAAAATGCAGCAACGCATAATAAAAGCCTTATTGTTTTTTTGGGAACTTGCCAGTGATGAACTAGCATGTCAGTTTTGAATAACACCGCATATCGGTTACCTACAGCAGATTAAAGTTTTTTATCCATTAATATGCATATCATTAATTGTTTTTAAATATCTACATACGTTAACAAAATTAGATAACTTGCGAAATCAAAGTCGTTACCTTGATAGTATTATCTAAGAATTATTAGATTAGAGCTCTCTTTGTATGTTCGATATATAATTACACAAACTATGAAATAAAAACAATTTACGGTAGCCAACTGCGGACGTAAGTAAATAAAGATTATAATTAGATTATTATTATAATGCGACACGGATTACTAGTTATCAACCTATCTAGTAGTAGATATTGGTGATTGATGGCATAAATCAGTGTTTGATCTTCCAGATTAAGTTCCATTACCAGGTGCCCGTGAATTTACATGGACAGTAGAAGTCCGTGGGTCGGATAAACAACTAGGTGAGTTGCGAAAGGAAAAGCAATATTTTATTTGTTTTAGATTTAATACTAGCTGGCCTGGACGTTTTCACCCGCGTCTTCGGTTACTGCCCCGCTCCCTTAGGTAGTAGAGTGATGTTATATAGTCTATGTTACTCAGTGATAATGTAGCTTACTAATGGCAAATTAATTTTTGAAATCGGTCTAATAGTTTTAAGTTTATCTGAATACAAAAATATAAACCTCTTAACATATCAGTGTAGATCTCCAGGTATGAACAAAACTATTTTTGATAAATTAGTGCAATTTCATCCTATTTGATACAAAGGCATTTGTTGTTCTTTTAATTAAATTATACACATACTAACTTTTCTTCACGCTTTCGCCAAAATTGACGTTGCAAATTGCAAACTTAATGTTATTTCTAACATCTTTCCTTCCTAAGCTAATTAGGTATAGCAAATTGCAAACTGAATGTTATTTCTAACATATTTCCTTCCTAAGCTAATTAGGTATAACATGATTCCTATATAGTCTAGACAAGAGAAAAATTGGTTTTAAAACAAGATAAATACAACGGTATTCAACAGGACTGAATTAACTTTTTGTTATTTTCAATCAGTTAGAATAGAATAGAATATCCGCCGCGGTTATATTAAGTCCAAATTTGTACAATGTTTTTATACATGTGCATAAGATTGTAATAAATAAATATCAGTTTATCTATTTTCAGTGTCACTGAGTTATATATATGCAGATATAAACTCACCCCAACCTTTCCATTTTTCACAATTCGAGACTTCTTCAGTAGGGACATTCAATGTAAATATACTTACAACGTGTAAAAAAGGAGCAATTATATTTAAGGGGCATACAACTAAGGTCATAAGCAGTCTTTGTGCATGTTCCCAGGTTCTCAAAATACTATACTTTTAGAGAAAAAGACATTTTACTTATTTTTGCACTAACAACGTGCGACAACCCTAATATCAGCTGAGAGCTTTTTATTTCCAAGTTTGTTTAATTAGGTAGGAATCTCTATATTCAGTAAGTAGTAGATAAGTTATTCCAGTAGATAAGAACTTCAGGAAAAAATATTTTATGTAACTAGCGCATTCGTACTTAATATATTCAATACCTGCTATCGTCGGCCATTACCCTGAACGCCTAGGGTCATAACAATGAAGTAAAATTAAAAAAATATACCTATGGAAAGTTGAAACATTGATTTTAATTTTGATTCTTTCACAGTGTATTCTTTATATGACATATGTGCCTACATATATGTAGGTATAACGACCTAATGATGCATACTGGCATAATAGGGTACTCCCCATTAATTAAGTAGATAATTGATGATTTTAACGATCCTAGATTACTATGTTTGATCCATTATACTAATTTCTCAACAACCAAAAATCATGCAAATCTAACACAGCCAACTGACAAATCAAAATTGAAAACCAAGCACATAATATCATGTTTATAATTTCGTCATTAATGATACGATCTGCATTACAAATACATAATTACACTGAATGCTAATGACCATTATTATTTACGCCATCATGTACATAAAATGCGATGTTTTCCGTTTCAGAATGAAACTTATACTTGTGTTGATGCTGTGCGCCCTGGTGGCTGCGGCACCCAAGGTTGGAAAGCCAACATCTGTCAAGAGTAAGTTATCGTAGACTTAAGTACACCACAGTCACCACGTATTCATTTTGTTACTCATTATAACATTTTATCTTATTAAAAATTACATGCTGCGCCGACCCCGATTAAATTGGGATAACGGTAAGGGAATGACATCTTAGTGTAAAATAAATTGTTACTGTTATTGTTGTAAACTGGAAATGAGGAAGTTGACTTAGTTTGATGAGATGGATAACAGTGATATGGTCATTTTCATGTCATATAAGTCACCTATTCAAAATTGTGTAAATAGAGACATATAGGTACATGAAATGTCTATTGGTAGGTTTAGCCTTCGTGAAGAGGCATGATTTTATAATTAAGTTAAGTAGATATTATAAATGAATACATAACATGAAATCTTCTACAACACTGCATTTATTTGTAAACATATAGTTGCCGGAACTTTTTTCCCGCATCATCCATGAACCAAAATTCACTATATTAATACTTAAAATTATAATTCGCTTTATTTTACCAGAAGTTAATTTATCATCCTTACAGACACGTCGGTGGAAGAACGCAACCTCCTGGTGAATGCCCTCATCCGTCAGCTGATCGCGTACATCCGCCGGGTCATCAATAATGGTTCTAACCTCTTAGGGCTCCCGCCTCTAGACCCTCTGGAATTGGAGAACTACCATCTCTATATCCCCGCGGGACTTATCAAGTAAGTTGAAATGTCTTTTGATGTAAGTTGTGTTAGGGTAATAACGAATAACAAAAAGTCACACCAAACGCTACTACTCAAAGTTACATGCCTAACGTTTTCGTGTTGCAAAATGTTGTTCGACCTAAACTTATTTAGTTGATTTGAGGCGCTATGCAAACCTAACTTTTTAATAAGAATTCTTGGACCGTAGACTTAAACATTGCGGGCTCATTACGTAAATTTTCGTCGGGTAAATAATTCAACGCCTAGGTACTGAATATATCGAGCCTGATAAGGTAAGTGTTACTTAGGAGATGAAGTTTACTAGATAATGCTTTTACCTATTACTTTTAGTTGTCATTGATGCCGTGCCATGATTCGTATCAGTTCGGCTTTTAAAAGCCTATAGTCACTAAAAAAAGGGTGCAGGTTTGTTTATTCATGTCTAATAAAAGAAGACTTTAACTATATTTTGGACTAGCTGGTGCCAGCGGCTTCGCCCGCGTGCGATGGTAATAAAAGTATTATACGTGTTATATTAGAGTACTATATTCTACCTCTGTGCCAAATTTCAACAACATCTGTGCAGCCGTTTTGACATGAAAGAGTAACAAACATCCATACATCCATCCATCCTCACAAACATTCGTATATAATATTAGTAGGATTATCATTTTACCAATACATGTCACATTATTTAAAAAAAACTTTCGCTTTTATTCTTCCATTTTTTCAATGTCTATTTGTATGTAATAAAACCTCTACACACCCATTCTCACGAGCTTTCGCAGAAAGAAAATAAGTAAGATTTCAAATTCCTTTATAGCTTGGACTTGGAGCTGAACAAAATCCTCGTGACTGGTCTCGGCGGTTTCGTTGTGCACAAGAGTCACCTGGACCTACACGACTTGACCTTTGACTTGGACATCTCTGTGCCAAGACTCGAGGCTTCCGCTCGTAAGTATTATCATCTGCCTAGCCTTTTCCCAACTATGTTGGGGTCGGCTTCTAGTCTAACCGGATGCAGCTGAATATCAGTAGGTATTTTACATGGAGCGACTGCCTATCTGACCACCACAACCCAGTTAATACTGGGTAATACGATACCCCTTGGTAAGACTGGTTGTCAGACTTTCGGAACACTGACTATCTGTAACGACTGTAAAAGATCTACAAATGATAGCCGGGACCAACGGCTTAACGTGCTTTCCGAGGCACGGAGGAAACTCGGTATGTAACGGGTGGTTACCTATCCACAGACCAACCTAGGCAAGCGCGGGTTAACCTAAAGATCGACCCGAGCGGCTGCTATTGTTTAGCCACGAGCTCCTCAAGTATTAAGTTAGAATATTCAGAGTGATAGGCTTACAACTCGTTTTGTCTCTGAAATCGTCAATTTGATCGAAATAGAATGCTAGTGGGCACTTGTTCTTTATTAAATACCTAGGTACTATCAGCGCTGGACTTAGGCTAGAGTAAGACCTGCTGGGGTTGCGGGTTGTTCGAAAAAGATACCGCGGCCCCGGATCACAAAAACCAAAAGTAAGAACATGGATGGGTTTTAGTCAGTAAAAGTCTGTCCCCCTCTGCTACGTCGTTAGATAATTTCCCATCCGAAAAAAAAAGGGTAGAGTAAAAGTGCAAATAGACTTGAGCATTCACTTGAAATAAACAAAAAAAATTGTCGAACTGAACAACGAACAGAGTCTAGTACCTATAGAGACAAACATCGCTACGAACATTTGATTTCCTCGATAGATATTACTTATAGATTACCTATAGATAAACAAACACATAAACGTGATGTTATGTTTGTTCCTAATGGTTGGGCAGAGGTGCAGACTGGTTTTTGTTTGACCTAGTTATTATTATACTTCTGAAACACCCGTTTGTTACAGAGGAGTACGATCTACTTGGTGATTTCTTCACTGCTATCCCACTTTACGGCAAAGGAAAAGCTGAGTAAGTTTTTTTAAATCTATAATACCATTTTTATCCCATTTTCACACATCACGCATGATCTACCTAACCGTGTCATAGTTTTACTTTTGCCGTGCATCTTTTTCTGACTTAGCTCACAAAATATTAGACAATACTTTAAAAAAAATTGTATGGGTGTCTGGCTGAAAAAAGGCCTGGATTTATCAGGGTCATGATCACCCAGCTGGTACTTCACGTGATAGATGTATGATCAGCAAGTCCCATAAGTGGAGGCAGTTTGTTCTTGTTTAGAAATGTTTTGTCATATACTAAACAATAAGGATGTACCGATTTCATTGATCATTGTCGATAATAATCCTTATGATCTGTATGAAACATCGTAATTTAAAGTTATTTTTCCTTTCAGCTTCTTAGTGGAAGGCTTCAGGTTCCAAGCGAAATTGTACCTTAAGCAATCAGATGACGAGAAATCTGTACTTATTGACAGGATAGAAAATACTGCTTTCGAAATTCCTACTTTCAAGGTAAGGCTATACTTTCTTATAAACTTACGTTACTTACAATATAGTGTAAACAGCGTTACGTGCGTGGCTGAATTGTGAACACAGTCGTCGTTAAATGACCCCGCGTCCAGTCCCCGGGTTGAGCAGTGTAACTAATATTCACCTATGTACATAGGTGAATATTATTAGCTACTAAGTGTACCCGGCATGAATTGCAATGCTTATCCTTATATTTCTTGTATTTTTCTACCCACCCTACCTTACCTATCCTTTTTTTTACGGATGGGAAATCATCAAATAACTGTTCTGAGCTGAGCGGGAAGCGTCAGGCGGTAAGTGATGACGTCATGGCGCCTCTCCATAAAAGAGATTCATTCCTAAAAGAGAGGACTTAGCGCCACTATTGTGGCATGCCTTGTACGGAGCAACAATTGCTCTCTTAATGCCACCATGAGATCGTCCGCTGAGCGGCTATTTGCCGCGGCAGCGGTATTTCCCCGTGTAGTGCCTCCGCATGCCACTGGTACAGGCGCAGGAAGATTGTTACCCCAACCTACATACTTATTTTTGATTATTTAAGGACCTTCAGTCAAAATTGGTCTAGCCGTTCAAACGTGATACCGTGACCAAGAGAAATAAGGATTCATTCATATAAGTACATACTAGCTTCCGCCCGTGACTTCGTCCGCGTGGCATAGTTACTTTGGGCTAACGCTATCGTTAAAAAAATATCTTTTTCTCCCCCTTATCCCACTTTTCTCGCCCATGTCCGTCTCCAGAGCCCCAACTATCTCTGTACCAAAATTCATCAAAATCGGTTTGACCATTTAGGCGTGAAGACGTAACAAACAAATAAACTCACTTTCGCTTTTATAATATTAATAAGGATAGAAGATGGCCACAGCTCTCACTGTGAAATATTGTCATCAATACCTATCGAAAAAGCATAATGTAATTTAAAATTTACCTGCTCTTTAATTACAGTCGGACTTAACCGGAGTTATCGGCGGAGGTGACATCGACGGCATCGTGAACTCTATGATTGAGGAGGTGATCATCGAATACGCGAACAGGTTCCAGGGCGCCATTGCTGAGCAAGCTTCCAAGCTGGTCCTCTCAGGACTCAATCCTATCTTAGACCAGCTCGACACCTGGGCCTACATCGCCGTGTTGCTACCACGCTCTTAAGTTTAACAGAACGACAGACTTTTGTAAATAATACTTAGGCTTCCTAAATGACCTGATTGACGTGTTCTAGCGAAACGTCAAAAAGAACTTGGTTTTTGGTGAATCAAGAATTTCCGACATGATATTATGACATTAAATAACGTTACGTTTTAGTATGGGTTTGTTTTATCATCTCCTAACTTGAGCTTAAACCTATTATGCTATTCTTTCTTATTTCATATTTTTAACAGACGAAAACAAAAACAGAGGAGGTTCTCAATTCAACATGTAAATGAAATAAAAATAAATATTTGTACCTACTTAAGTACCTATATTAAAAAATAGATAGTTATCCTAACTATTTTAAAACAGAAATATCAGAATAATGCATGCATATCAGCAATGTAGGTACCTATGTTGTATGATAAAAAAGATAGCATTTTATTTAGGTAACTTTCAATTATCACCTACCTACTTAAATGAGTTGTATATTTGAAGTACCTACACGACCTACCTACTATGTGTTCACTCAGAAAACGATTGCAAATTAAATATAAAAATAATTAAAACAACATGCATATCAGAACAGATTTACTTAATACAAAAAAGAGCTATTGCAAGTAAGTAATAAAAAGTAGACGATTATTTATAACAAGTATTTCCAGTGGCAATCTTGCACAGACGACAGCAGTAGATTAAAAAAAATAAGGCAGGACCTCTTCTCAAAACGTACTATCACTTTATCTTCGTCTAAATATCGTAATCTTCGTACCAGACTTCACGACATGATCCAGAGATATCCATTTTGAATCCCTCAGGGCAGCTTCCCCACACGGGAGAGTCTTCAGCCACGGCGAACAAGTCATTTTTCTTGTGTACAGCTTTAGGAAAGACTACGTTTCCCTGCTTCGCGACGTTCGGTCGAGAAAGTACATCTGAAGTACACACAAGTAACAAGAAAATTAGAAACCAACTCCGGAACATTTTGATATGTTTGTCTGTCACCAACTACCAGGATACAAACGAATAGACTGAGGATTTTGGCAGTTTATCACGTACAGATTATGTACTTCCTTCACCCACGCTATGCTGGCTGTTTATGATGAAATCATTATCAGCGAACGTGTGCCCAATATTTTACACTTCATAGTATTTTGATGAATCGAATTAATTCCGTGAATTTTATTATTCTGTAAAATACCCTTTCTCCGTTTCATGCTTAGTCATTATACACATTAATCATATAACCCGTCATCCGATTGGTATGATGAAATGTAATACACCGTCCCAGTAACCATTTCGAAACAAAACATTTTTGTCCTACTATCGCCATGCACGTCCTTCGGTTGATAAGGTGATTAAAAGATACACTATAACAAACCAATTTATGCAAGCGGGAACCAATCCGAAGTTAAACATTAAATTGCCAGATCATTTTGATCTCTATTGGGTTGCTTGAAAGTGCATTTTAGAAATTTCGGATTGTTTCCCGCTTGCATAAATATGTCTACTTGCACTCTTGAGTGTGGGCTGTAGCCCAGTGGTATATAATACGGGGCTATCCCCGTATTGAGGCTTACAGATCGTGAGAATAGCGGTAGCAGCGCGTAAATTGTCTTATTGTTTTTTTTTCCATTAGGAAAACATCAAATAAGGGAGGAATCAACCGGGGTTGCGGGTTGTTCGAAAGAGATACAGCGACCCCGAAACATAAAGGGCAATGGGAGGAACATGGGTGGGTTTTAGTCAGTACAAGTCTGACAGAGCGGGGGAAATCATTTGATGATTAATTCCCGAGTGTCATTAATAATCAAACGATTTTTTCCAACAAAAAAAAAGTAATTTGAATCAAAACCAAAGTTTTATTTCTTGTCTTACAAACTATTTTAACAGTTATATAATCGAAGGCAAACAAAACAGTTTCTTAAAGTGCACCTTTGTAAATTTAGTTCAAGTTTGATTTATAAAAATATTTGTTATTATCACATACAAGTAACGATCGTCTTATAATCAAGGCGGGTGGTAGGTGGGATGATCAGAAAAAAAAAACACGGTAAAAACGATGGAGAATATGATGGACCCATCGTTTTGTAGAAAATAACTGATACCTACCCACAATTATAAAGTTAAATTTGAATCAAACTTGAATTTTTGATGACCTAAATGTATTTTTGTACTTATATAAACTCTGAAATCAATTTTATTGAGACAGGAACTAAGTTTGATCCAACAACCAAGATTTGGTAACAAAAACTCGCGAAAAAGACTGAATTAGACATAGAATTTTTAATTTATTCACAGTTTAGTAGTTTATTAATATTTAACATGGAAAAGGGGCTTATTTTGTACAATTACACCTAATTTAGTTTTTTTTTAACATTAACTTGTTTCCAAGGCCCTCTAATATCACAAATCACAACAAAGAAAATGACCAAAACAGAATGTCAAATCTTACTAATAATATTATAAATGCGAATGTTTGTTGTTTGTATGATGTATGTTTGATCCTTTTTCACGAAAAAACTACTGAACGAATCTTGATGACATTTGGCACAGAGGTAGATTATAGTGTGAAATAACACATTGGATACTTTTTTTATCATCACGCGGGCGAAGCCGCGGACGCCAGCTAGTATGTTATAAGTCTTTAAACTGGCATGGTCACTAACATGGTAAATATCCCGTTTCAAGTGTTAACACGTCAAATATGTTTTAATGATAAACACATTTAGTTGGTGCAACATAAGGCCTACCTTAATGTACATAAGTAAGTTATATATTAGTAGTTTGTTTTCTTACATAGAACTATTATCATATAACAACAGTTTACACAGCATTTTGCATGATACATAACATGATTCACATTACAAAAACAAACAATAATTTTCCACAAAAAGTTAAAAGTCCATGAGCTTCACAGTATTTACGCCCCGTTCCAATAAACAAAAACGACTTGTCTTGCTTACGGATAATTGAATTTTGACATTTAAGTCTCATAGAACTTATGTCAAAATACAACTATCCGTAAGCAAAACAAGTTGTTTTTGTTTATTGGAACCGGGCATTAGTCAGACACCTTGTATAAATGAACATTCACTTTGTGAAGTATGTATTTGTGCGTGGCTTCTAATAGCGGAGTAGCAGACATATCTAGGGACTTTGTTATGTAGGTTCTGGCAAACATAAATGAACTAGTGAATATTTATGGCAGTGATCATTATGTAACAGCCAGAACCAACTGATCTGAATTCCACAATTCTAAATGCAGGTGACAATACAGGAGCAAGAGGGACAGTGTAGTTTGTTTCCACATACTCTTTATCCTATGTGGTAGTCCCCAAATATTTATACTGGCAACTTCACAAGTGCTTTGGTGATGGTGGTGGTTGACGCTCCCGGGGTGCGGGAGGTGCGCGGCGTTCCCGAGGCTGTGGCGGGGGCTGAGCGGTGGCACGGCGCGGTGCAGGGGGCGGCTGCCGAGCACGGGGCTCCGGTGGCGGGTGCCGCTCGCGGGGTTGCGGTGGCATGTGGGGCGCGGGTGCAGTCTCCATGCTGAAATCATAACACAAACTAGTTTACAATGCTGATAGGGTATATTGTGATTGTGAAATTGTATTCTAAAAACCAAATGAGGAGTATAGTTTAGTTAAGAATGTATTTTTGGTGTGGATACAATTAATTTTAATTTAATTCATTATCTAAATGACTAGTGCACACAAGAAAAGGTCAGAGCACACTTATAAGCTCTGCACAGAATCAGGATCATGTCACC
Organism: Ochropleura leucogaster; assembly: GCA_958449745.1. NCBI lineage: Eukaryota > Metazoa > Arthropoda > Insecta > Lepidoptera > Noctuidae > Ochropleura > Ochropleura leucogaster. Next base: position 10,812,652 of record OY288203.1, on the reverse strand, counting down.
GGCATGTCAACAAGGCATCCAGTCAAAGTAAGCACTTCACAAACTATAATATGTGTTCGGAATTTCATCAGGTTTTTTTAGCGGGAGATGTAAAGAAAAAACGCCATAACTTCTCAGTAAAAAATTGAGTGTATTCATAAATCGTCAAACGTCGGTAGTTGATTTTTAAAATTGGTAAGAATAAAATCCATAGCTAAAACACACGTAGCTTCACTTATGCTATGATGGATTCATTAGGCGTTCCGCGCAAACATACCCCCGGGCGTTGAAAGCCTGTGTTTCAACCGGAATAATCAGACTCGGGGTAGACGGGTAACGGGCAGATCTTGCTGAAACATCTGCGGAGCAGGCCACTGGAGGTTTTGATGTCTGCGACTCTAATCACGCCATCAGGTCCTGGATAGGTAGCGACAATCCGTCCCATTTTCCACTTCAGAGGCGGCATGTTGTCTTCCTTGAGAAGTACCAGGGAGTTCAGCTTCAGCGAACTCTTACATGTGCGCCATTTTGTCCTGAGTTGGAGCTCCGACACATATTCCTTGCTCCATCTTTTCCAAAACTGTTGTCGGAGTTGCTCAATTCGTTGGAATCGAGATAAAGAGCTGGTGGAATGGTCATGGTAATCAGGTGTTGGCAAAGAGGTCAAAGGACGTCCAATCAAAAAATGTCCGGGTGTCAATGGTGACAAGTCTTCGGGATTCGATGAAAGCGGAGTCAGTGGTCTGGAGTTCAAAATAGCTTCTATTTGCACCAGCGTAGTATAGAGCTCTTCATACGTAAGATTACAAAGGCCCAACACTCTGACTAAATGATGCTTTGTTGACTTGACACCAGCCTCCGCAAGGCCAGCAAAATGAGGAGAGTATGCAGGGATGAAGTTAAACGTAATTCCCTCTTTAGCCATCTCCTCAGATAACGAGTCACAATTAGCCTTAAGAAATTTTGATAAATCATTGTATGCACCAACAAACGAGGTGCCGTTATCGGAAAATATATTAACCGGTTTACCCCTACGCGAGATGAATCTCTTTAACGCCAATATAAAAGTGTTACTGGTTAAGTCACCGACTAGTTCAAGGTGTATTGATTTTGTTGTAAAACAAACGAAAATGGCGATGTAAACTTTTACTAGTTTACAGCCACGACCCTGTCTAACAGCAGACTGTATTGGACCTGCATAGTCCAAGCCAATATTCTCAAAAGGGAAACCTCCAGCTAAAAGTCGCTGCCGTGGTAAGTTACCCATGATCGGTGTGACGGTTTGACCTTTAAGACGACAGCAACGTACACATTTACGGTAGCACGACCTGGCTAAGTTACGGCCTCTTATAGGCCAGTATGTATCCCGTATGGAAGCTAACAGCAACTGAGGCCCCGCATGGAGCAACCGTTTGTGTTCATACTCGAAGAGTAATTTTGTAAAGTGATGGCTAGATTGTAAAAGAATTGGACATTTTTGTTCGTATGGTAAGTCTGAGTTTTGTAACCGACCTCTAACACGCATTATTTTATGGTCGTCCAGAAAAACATTAAATTTTAATAAAGCACTTTTCTTTGGTAATTGTTTATTGAGAAGTAACAACTTGTATTCTATGAAGGACTCGTTTTGACAGATTCGAATGATTAAATTTAAAGAATTTTGTAGTTCATCATTACTAAAGGGACCATAAATATGTAGTTTTTTACATGCAGCAATGAAACGTAAAACGTATGATAATGTGCGCTGAAGCCTTAGAAAACTCGAGAATCGGTTAAAATTAAGCAATTCGTTGGCCGCATTCTTGCTAACGGTGCCATGTAAAGAGACATTTGTTTTAGTTTCCGGCAATAATTCATCACTAGTTGTATTAAATCTAGAAGGCCAACATGATATGTCATTCTTTAAAAAACTTGGACCAGACCACCAATCATCTAAAGAAGATAATAAATCAATGTCTACTCCTCGAGAGACATGGTCAGCGGGGTTTTGATCGGTTGGGACATGTCTCCACTCGCAGTTGCCGGTCTTCTCTAAAATGTCCGCAACTCTGTTGCGAACGAAAGGCTGCAGCCTGTTTGGCAACATTTTAAGCCATCCTAGCACGACAGTGGAGTCTGTCCAAAAGAATGTACGTGGCCTAGTTTTTAAGCGTAATGAGGCAATCACCTTTTCATAAATTCTAACCCCCACCAGAGCACCGCAAAGCTCCAATCTAGGAATTGTGGTTGGCCTCAACGGGGCAACGCGACTCTTTGCTGACAATAAACGCACCAATACTTGATGTTCAGTGTTGACACTGCGAACGTATAAGCATGCTCCGTATGCTCGTTCAGATGCATCAGTGAAAACATGAATTTCTAAAAAATCTCTTGAATCAATTAAAACACAACGCGGAATATTAATTTCATTTAATTTTGGCAATTTCGTTATTAGATCAGTCCAAACTTTACTAATGTCCGGCGATAGCTGTTCATCCCATGACAGTTTGTGTAACCACAGTTTTTGAAGTAACATTTTCATTACTATAATGCATGGAGCTAGAAGCCCTAAAGGATCAAAAATTTGTGATACGATCGATAGCATGTCACGTTTCGTATTGCTACAAACAATTGGTTGACTAATGGGAAAACAGAGTTGATCAGTTTGTGATTGCCAACCCAGACCTAAGGTTTTGGTAGACTCAGATCCACCAATATTCAAGTCAATTGAAGATTGGGGACTGTCAGAACCAATCACTAAACGCAAATCATTTGACTTCCACTTTCTTAGGTTCATTTTAGCTGAAGCAAGAGTAGAAGTTACCTTATGACGCAAATCTCTGACTTCATTGAGGTCATCCCCTCCCGTTAGCAAATCGTCAACGTAAAAGTCGCGTAGTATGACCTCAGCAACCCTTTCATCAACACACTCTAAACCTAGCTGTCTAAGACACCTTGTTGCTAGAAATGGAGCGCTGGCCGTGCCGTACGTAACGGTATTAAGTTGATACGTTTTCAACTGAATTAACGGGTCATCACGCCAGACGATTTGTTGGAGATGTCTGTCATTTGGATGTACAACTATCTGCCGGTACATTTTTTCCACGTCGGCAGCGATAATATATTTATGTTGTCTAAAACGTAATAATATAGATAAAAGATCATCCTGTACTACAGGTCCGGTCATCTGTATACTATTAAAAGAAGTGCCTGTAGTAGTGACGCTGCTGGCATTAAAGACCACTCTTAATTTGGTAGTGACACTGCTATCACTCAAAACTCCGTGATGTGGGAGGAAATGAGCAGAATGCTCAGCATTTATACATTTCGACATATGACCTAGGCTTTCGTACTCTGCCATAAATTCTTTATACATTTTAGACAGTTGTGGTTTGCTTTTGAACCTACGCTCTAATGAAGAAAAACAATGTTTAGCCCGTACAAGGGATTCGCCTAACACATCCGGGGAACATTTCAGTGGAATTCGAACACAAAATTGTCCGTTTTCCAAACGCGTAGTATTCTTTATGAAATGCTCCTCGCATAGTTTTTCTTCTTGCGAATAAACTGATGTAGTACATACTTCTTCTAATTGCCAGAACCTGGTGAGTTGCTGATCTATGGTAGTATTTAATTCATCATTACCGTCAGAAATTATCTTTGTAAAATTACATTTAACCGTTTTTGATGGCGTCGAACCATAACTTACTTTAGTTGGACCTGAAACCAGCCATCCTAGTTTAGTTTCACAAAGAAAAGGTTGGCCATCTCCTAACATGATCCTTTGGGATCCCAGTAAGTCCCAAAAGATGTCAGCACCGAGCAACATATCGATTGGAGCCGGTAAGTAAAAGTTAGGATCAGCCAGACAAATACTAGACGGTATTTTCAATTTTAATGAATCTACTTGTCTACTCGGAATATTATCAGTGATTGAAGGTAGAACAAAACAACTAATGTTAATGGAATAGTTATCGTCTAAAGATTTTATGAAAACAGGACACATTTTATTTATGTGTGAAGATGAATTATTAATACCTAATATTGAGTTGTTCACATTACTTCCAGTTAAACCTAGTTGATGGTACAGCTTTTCAGTCATGAGGCATGATGTGCTGCCACTATCAAGTACAGCACGAGCAACGTAGTGCTGGCCGCTTTTATCTAAGACTTTAATTAACGCCGTAGATAGCAATACGTCACCGCGTTGAACACTTGCAGAAAGTGACAAACCTGCACTAGAAGTTGACGAAGTAGGGGCACTGGTCGCATTATTATTGTTAGTGGAAGTAATAGCCAAATCCGACTTTTTTGAATGATCTGCAACATGCACCAGCGAGTGGTGCTTGCGCCGACATATTTTACAACTTGCCTGCTTACAGTTATTAGCGTAATGTCCTGAAGATAAACAATTATAACATATCTTGTATGTAGGTAGCAATTGTAACCGTGCTTCGTTACTCAAAGATAAAAATTCAGGACAACTGCTTAATTTGTGTTCACCGTTACATTTAACACAACTTTTAGGTTTTGAAGAATTATTCACCTCATTATTCTTGTCGATTTTAGTTTTGGATTCCTGTATAACCATTGTCCTAACCTTAGAAGTTTTACTAGTGTTTGAATGTTTATCAATTATTGAATTTGACATTTCTAACGTCTCAATTAATTCAGCACGATTCTTAATGAATGTGAGGAACACAGTAAAAGTGATCTTACAGTCCTTGTCAAGGCGACCCTTATACTCTTCCCATTCACGGTAAGTTTTGTTGTCTAACTTGTATCTTACAATGTGTATGAGTAAAGTATCCCAGTGATTGACAGGTTCGCCAAGGGATTCCAAGGCGCGCAAGTTTTTATTTATGTGATCAATTAAAGCTTTTAAATTCACTGAAGACTCCTTACTGATTGTCTCAATATTAAATAATGCTGAAACATGATGTTGAATCAACAAATGTTTATTGTCAAACCGGTCACACATTAATTTCCAAGCGACAGAATAATTAGCGGCAGAAAACTGAATAGAGTTAATCACCACTGCGGCTGAACCTTCTAGTGATGACCTCAAATAATGAAATTTATTTATGTCATTTATGTCGTCATTAGAGTGAATAAGACTGACAAATGTGTCGTGAAATTCCAACCAATTTACGTAGGAACCGCTGAACTTAGGTAATTGAATAGTCGGTAACTTAACAAATCCGTGATTATTAGAACGTGTATCAACATCACTATCAGTTGGATCCCTCTTCTTATAATCACCGAGCACTTTACGAGCTTCAGATACGGTTTTATAATAAAGAGACTCAAAGTCGCTGCGTTCTAACATTTGGCTATCCAAATTATCAGTGCTACATTCCAGTGCTAATTGCACCTCATCATATTGGTCATACAATGACTTAAACTTATCTAAACGCATCTGCAACTCCTCAACCTCAGTAGGATTAAAAGAAGGATTTAATGAATTTAAATAATTCAAGAATACTGTTACCCTTCCCTTGTAACTCGCCCTTTTTCTAATGAGCTCCTTATCCTCTGGCATTGCGTGAGCTGATGCAGTCAACCTGGAATGTATACAATTAAAGTTTTAACAGTGTCTAAAATTGTTATGTCTGCCTGAAAATACCTATAAAGAAATACAAATTAACTTTATCGTTAAATGTTTTCTAGATACTTTTATACTAATGACGTTTTAACAATAACAAAATCAGTACAAAGACTAAGAACTAATTTATATTCACAATACAATTATGAACATATGTACCTAACTTAAATGTGATTACAGATATAAATGTCTCAGTAACTGTTATTCACCTAATAAAGTTCTAATAATGCAGCTATTTTAATAGATACTCTTTAAAAGGTGTAAATAACTGTGATTATCACAAGAATAAAACACTAAAGTCTGATCAATTATTGCAATTTGTAAGCACTGTTAGGGTTTTGCAAATTCAGGTTTTACAATAAATAAGTATGTAAAATTGTGTACTAACCTGGTTATTAACCGTAAATTAACACTAAATACAACCTGATAATAGAGTGTTGGGTGGAAATAATGATGATCAAGATAGTCCAGACCACGGAAAATCCCCAATCTTCGCAATGACACAGCAAAATCAATGACGCACAACCAACTTCGTTTGTAACTACGATTTTTCCACCAATTCTCTTGAAATTCTTATAATAACAGCTGATCGAAGTTTTTTCAACGTGAAATCTTCCAATCCAGGCTCGATAGGACCATGTTCGGAATTTCATCAGGTTTTTTTAGCGGGAGATGTAAAGAAAAAACGCCATAACTTCTCAGTAAAAAATTGAGTGTATTCATAAATCGTCAAACGTCGGTAGTTGATTTTTAAAATTGGTAAGAATAAAATCCATAGCTAAAACACACGTAGCTTCACTTATGCTATGATGGATTCATTAGGCGTTCCGCGCAAACAATATGCTCAAAATCGAAAATCATTTAGACAATAACAAGCAATCGGGCCAAGCTCTTCCTTACGATTGCTACTGGGTAAAGGACGAAGGTGGACACAATCTTCAGTGAAGCTGACCTGCGATTGCTACGATTACACTGTAAAAGGATGAGCAGCCCACCGTAAGCACAACATCAATGTCTTTTAAATGACCTACCTTGTGAAATGTGGCGATATCCCACTGTTAGATGTACTTTAATGGGTTGAATCAACGGAAAGGTGTGGTCCATGAAACTGAACCACTTCCTACATGACCTTGTCTGTGACCAATATCATAATTTAAAAGTATATCAGCTGTCTCATACAGAACTTCAACACCTACAGGATCTAAATGTTTTATCACACAAGGTTGTCTGCTGTACAAAAAGGAGTCCTCATCATTTTTCCAATTTTATATTCTCCTGCCTACCCTTATTCCAATTTTATATTTGGTGTCATCGCAGGATGTCTTCTCCAATCTTCTCATTTTAGCCATTTCATGACTCACTTCTTTTGTTGATTTCACAATGTGTACAGCTAGAGCTACCAGCCAACGCTACTTCAGCCTTCTTCCCTTACTCTTAAAGCAGGGAACAAACAAGATTGTTCAAACAATTTGTAATAAGAAAAATAATCCGAACAGCTCAAGTTCAAGCTATACTGACTGATTCCGTCCTATGCATATAAGTGTGCGTTGACCTGGCACATAGCGTTCATCACAATACACAGCTATGTTTAATTGTTTAGGTACTGGGAGAGTATTTTGTTGTCCTGCCGAATTAATATACACACATAATTTTAAAAAACTTACCCAAGAGGTACTTTACAACACACGAATTAATAATACGAACAATTTTTAGTACAAAGAAGTAGTTATTTTTTTAACGAATCATTTGTTTAGATTTGAAGTTTTTTTGCTATCCATTGACATTGACACTGACACAACACAATACCGAAAGATAGAAAGTAGTCTATGATAGAAAGAATCCTATATAGCCAATGTATGACAGAGAGACGTCAGAAACTGAAACCAAGGCTTTTTATCCTTTTGTCTTTCGATGTGAATCCTCTTTATGGGCATTACTAAAATATTTATAAAAAGGGTTTTTCGGGATTTTTGTAGTGTGCGTAGTCCTGGCGGAAAAATATTGATTTTCTTAAATTTATCTATGATAAGAGTACAAATTTGTGTATCCAACCACTGGCGGGGACACACATAACTTGAAAATATAAGCTACTAGCTTTTGCACGCGGCTTCGCTCGCGTTAATTTCGGTATAACGGCAGACCTGCAGTTTTTGCTCTTGCGCCTGAATGATTTGTAATAGCAACGCTAAGTTTTTTCTTTTCTTCCCTCGTTCTCCCTCACATCCCACTTTTTTTTAATAATAATTAGCCTATGTCCGTCTCCTGGTTCCCAACTATCTCAGTACCAAAATTCATCAAAATCGGTTTAGCCATTAAATCGTGAAGAGGTAACAAACAAACAAACAAACTCACTTTCGCTATATTTTTAATAGTAAGGATAAGTGGCAAATTAAATGTCAATTATAAAACAACAACTATCATGCGTAGAATTTTTCTGGAATTCCAAAAATATTTAAAAAAGATATATGTTGAGGTACTAAAAGGTAGTAAATATTAACAAAGAGATAAATTAGTTATGTTGTCTAAAACTATGAAAAAAAAATGGTCCAGACGTCCTGTAGGCCTATCATGACGTCTTAAAGCAGAACTTATTCCACTAAGGGAAAGAGATGGTGCGAGACACCCTGTATAGCTCGGTCTCTTTTCCTTAGTGGATTATGTTCTACTTTAAGACGTCATGTTAAGGTAGCTGATGTCAGAATGTATGACCATTTTATTAACGTGTTTTTTCCGCTATCAGTCGAGGTACTAAATATTTGAAGATAAGTATCAAATAGTAGCAAAAAGGTAGTAAATTTTGGTACCTATTTTATAAATATCAAATATCTCTATTGGTCCAGGGTTCCTGACGCTTACAAAAAACTTTCATGCGTAGAATTTTTCCGGATCGCCAAAAATATTTGAAAAAAATATATGTTGAAAAAGGTAATAAATATTTACAAAGAGATAAATTAGTTATGTTGTATAGAACTATGAAAAAACAAATGGTCCAGACGTCGACGACCACTTTCTTGTGTTTTTTCGCTGTCAGTCGAGGTCACAGAACAATATACTCCTAGCGGAGGTACTAAATATTTGAAGATAGGTATCAAATAGTTGAAGGGTAATCAATTTTGGTATTTTCTAAACACCAAATATCTCTATTGGTCCAGGGGTTCTGACGCTTACGTTATATTGATAACTAGTTGTGCCCAGTGGTTTCACCCGCTCACATCAGCTTCTTTTCTAGAGAAGGGTATGAAAAATAGATGTTGGCTGATTCTCAGACCTACCCGTTAAAGCACACAAAAGACAAAGTAAAGAGCAAGTTGCCAGCCTGCCCGATTGTTATAGATATCTGGCAACCTACTCGTAAGTCGTAGCTGTTTTTAAGGACTCACCGCCCACTGCAATACAAATTAATCAATTTCAATTTGGATGTAAACTATATCCATCCTTAACAGTTGTGCTGTGAAATTAGCCTTCTTTTGTTGGGCTAATCAAAAACATTTTTTTCCTTTTAATTTCTTCATAGAATATACCCTTTTTTTTAATTTTGAGTGGAACTGTGTAAGTGTGAACCAAGCTTAAAGTTTTTTTTTTAATTTATGTAACTTACCTATGCTCTTACAGGAAGTAGAGCCATCTATTGACAAGGAAAGAAAATAGAAGCGGAAGTGCTCTGATGATAAAACAGTTTTCATCTAAAATTACCAATAACAGTGTTGCCAACTTGCATGATTTCCCACTTTCTTTGTTTTATCTCAGACTATTTAGTTTTTACTAGATATTATTTTCATTAATTTACTTCGGTAATCCTATTTTAATTTAATTATCTTATGAAATAATCACACAAATTATCTCAAAAAAATATTCAAAACATCGCGTTAAACTATTTAAAACTAACATTTTCCAATCAAGTGGTTTTTTCGATTTATACATGGCAATATTGACCGAATGCGTGGGAGTGAATGAATGAGAATTGAAGCGAGATGCTAAATAATCAGTGAAGAACAAAAACTACGAATGAAAAGTGATTTCGGAGAGAAAAATTGAAGCCTTTTCATGTGATTTTGTGAATTTGTGTTTGTGCAAAATTCATTGTAGACTGTGTTTGTATAATATTTTTGGAGCAAAGTTGCCAAAAAAACGTACCGCTTGGTAGTAATATGAGTAATGTTACCAACCAAAATGGAACAGGTCTAGAGCAGCAGGTCTGTACCTCATGTACCTACATGCACTTAGTATTGATTTTTACAGAATTTGATGGAAATATACCTAGAAAAGACACTATTCAAATATTTATGCCCCTAATATAAAACGCCTCTAATTCATGAAACGATCCCGTTTTTTGATGAAAGCATCGATCTTTAAAATCGCAATGCTTTACGTGTCTCAGATTAACCAACATGGCGACTTAGGTCTTCTACTTCTATGGTATCTATTTCATTGATTTTGTGAAAATTCTCTGATATTCGTAGCGTTGAAGCGAACTTAGTTATTACAGTAGTTTTCCAAAGGCACTTACGAGTGAGGTCATTGTCATGCTATATTTGCGTGTCATGGCGGGAGGAAATAAAAGGTTTCGCAATTAATTTGTATCCACACCGGAATACACACTTGAACTGGTATCTAAAAGGATAGCCGTAATTTGATCATCTTTGTAAAAAATGTATGCTAGTTCTTAATGGGGTTTAACTTGCAGTATTTTGTCATGCTTGATAGTCAAGTTAGCATGTCTAATTCGCTATAGTTGGATGGCGATATGTAGCAACGGTGCTGATGTTGGTTAACTAACCAACAAGTTATCTTGAAATTTCCTTGAGGGATATTTTTACGACATGGAAAGTTTTGTGGCTATCAGTCAGGTGTAATACTCAATGTACAAGGTTATTTGATGACTAGTTACATTTACAATGAAATTACAGGCTCATAGTTATTATTTCACAGTATGCGTTTATATAATAGATATTCAATAATAACACTGTAAAACACTGTATCAAATTACAAAATATGTATTTTTAAATAACTTTGTGAAAAACACAAAGGCTGTGTTCGGTTTAATCAGAATTAGTACTCTCTGGAAATGTTAAGTTTCGAAACTCGAACTAGATATAATACTAACTCTATAAGATTGTATTTATAATGCAGACAAAGCTGAAATGATAAATTTATAAAATACAATACATATTAAATGACTGAAACTTTCTAATAAATATTGCAATGCTTGTTAAACCTTTAACACATAAAACAAAATTGCCTGATTGTATCAGCTGTTGGCAAACAAAGGAATCAATTTGTCCCAAAACAGGGTGCGGTCAACAAGTTCAATGGCAGTTCTTACTATAATCTACTAATCATTGTTTAAATGTTTTCAAATCAAGTCTTGGATATTGCATTAGATTTAATGACCATCATAGTTAATTTTTAAATTTTTTGCCACATGTCATTGTAACCGCTTGCACATTTTAATTTTGTAATGTTGGCGTTGCAGCTTGCTGGTCTGGACTTGCAGCCTCAGGCTAATAAGAGTGCTGGCCGCTACATCCCCCCGCATCTGCGCAGGCAGTTGCAGGCCAGCCCTTCACAAGGTACTGGTAAGTGTAATATTTACTTTACTTTATGCTTATGCCTTCTGCATCATGTCCTTGGCTTATATACTTCCTTTTATATCAAAATAATGCTAATCTTATGATAATTTTGTAGCTTTTGAATTGATTATCTACTTATTAGTTTGCAGATCAGTATTATTTTTAGAGATGGTTTATATATTGTTGAATACAATACAAAGGGACATTCCTGGTCATAAACTTTACACACAAATATGCAAAATAGTAACTGCTACTATGGGCGAGTATACATTGCTAATCATGATTTGTGTGAAATATTGACAATTTGAATTTAACTTATTGTTAAAATGTAAAATAAAAAAAAACATTATTTTTGACAATAGCAATACTTTTATGTAGGATAAGGTTCTGGGAATTCCCTAAATCCATCTGAGTTGAAAGTAAAATATTCCGAAAGCTCTTCTATATCATTCCAAGAACATATAATGCTTGTTGTAGACAATCACAATTCCATTGTGATATCATCGATAATATAACAATACAACAAACAAATTGCTATCAAGTGTGTGCTCAACATTTTGAGGTTGAAGAATAAGGAGTATCTAGTACTCGACTTTCTCTAATTGACTGAGGCACACAATCATAAGGACAGAGATACTATAATAACAATATTTAGGTCGCAAGCACTCAACACGCTTCCTGTATCACTAACAACTAATCATTTCATATTTATATGCTTGGTCTCTGATCCCTATATTTATTACAGAAATTTATCGTCCAATTTACCATACTGGATTTTAATTTTGCAGCATCTTAGAGGCATCAACTTAGTTCTAGAATGTTTGGTAGCAAGTGCACTTGGCATCTCATGACATCATATCAGCCATTGTTAACATCCATTATTCATGTATCCATTGTAGGTCTTAGAACTACCAATTAGGGTAAGTGGAGACTTGTGATTTCCTTCTTAAGGTTCAGCAGAGGAGAACGATACTGGTCATCAACTTGGTATAATATCTTAAGCTACGTATAAAAAGCTAATTGTTGCGTATCACGCCACATTTCGCAAATGAATCTAACCACGGTCGCAACAGTAAAACGTGTAAAAATCGTCAAGTAACTAAGGTATTCGTCGTAAGTATCAAACCACCTGGGAACTTCGTGACCTGCCGTTTAACATTGCTAAAAATAACTAACAGCAACAACTACAGGAAGAGTGGGTGGACTAATCATTACTAGGAACCAAACGTCACTGCATCTATCGATGTTTCTCTTCTAATTCTTCACCTAGCTAGGCACAACATACAGCTGCATGATGTAGCTACCGTGGAGCATTAATTCTACATTTAAACAAGAATCTGCGCGCGACACGGTTGCGGCTTTGCTTATGAGAACATGACCTGTTGCTTCAAGTATTGTAAGCTACGTATTAAAATGTTGTGATGATCAACACTACCAACATGGCTAAACCAATTAACAATGACGCATGGCCAATTTACCCGTGTGAATCGAATCGACGCGAATGTCTCATTCAAAATTACCAATCCAAACATGGTAGTGTTTTCTAAAACAGAAGTGTAAATAATAATATCGTGTTCCTGCATCATTATTCAGCTTTGTCCCGGCGAGTTGAGTAGAGGTCAGCGTATGATATCATGCCCCTATTCTCTGATTTGTAAAACAGGAACATTGAACGACGCGTGTTAGTTTTGTTTTGAATTCTGACGGATATTATTTCTGGAAAGTAGGACATACGATAAAATATTAAAGCATTGATTTTTATCAATTCTTTCGTATTAGCCTTATCAGGCGTGGCGTCGCCGTATTTATTGCGCTGAGATAGTGCAGGTACTGGAATTCAGAGATCGATCAATAGTTCAGCATAGGGAATTTATAGTATGCACTTTCTGCACCGTTCGACAGGCGGTGATTCAGGATCGATTGTTATAACTTCAGGAATTATTCAATAACTGCCTTAGCCATAAATTTCACATATCCATGCATCTGAACGGCATACATTTGTGTTTGTTTCACCAGATTTCATAACATTTAACAATAACTTAACTACATCCCAAAAATGGTCTCTTGAGCTTATGATTAAATGATAACTTAACTGATATGCTGCTGACTTGTTTAAAGCGCTGATGGCTATACTCAATTCCCACGTTCAGTGATATCATTTATTTAATTTGATTCAAACGAACGTCGCAATGGAAAATATTTCAGACGTGGTCGTCTCCAAGCTTTCCTTTTTCAATGAAAGTGTTATCAAATAAAAGATAAACGAAAGATCGAGTCGTGGCCACACACGACTCGTGCAATTGGTTCAGTAGAATACTATATGATTCATCTGTGCAGGGGAAGAGTCTAAGCGCCCAAGCTTAGACGCCCGTTCAAACGAACAACGGGACAACCGTTCATCATTCGGAGGCAACTCTAGAACCTACGACCGTGGTGGTCGGCGCGACGACCGCGACCGTGACCGCGAACGTGAAAACGATCGCGGCAACGACTCGCGATTTCCGCGCAGGGACCGCGGTATGTCCACATGTCTTAAACTACTTATGTATCTCATATGCATAGTTGTCATGTAACTCTCTAGATTTACATTATCTACGATCTTATCTCAGTTTCTGTTGTTATCAATGTATTTATTGGTATTCGTTCCTAAGTAGATAACTTGTAAAATACCAAGCACTATGTTCACGTTTATTACAAGTGCTGGAGATCACAATTTAAACTGTTTTGTTTTTTATAATGGGCAGTAATTTTGGGTGCAGGGGAAGCGCACAAGACCCGCCTTCCCTAATCGTCAACCGCGATCCGACTCGGTGCACCCTGTTTTGAATGACGAACTGGCGTTCAGTTGATGCCGATATACCCATCCAATCATTTGCACTTAGCTAGTTTTTATTACTAAGTATAGTTTGGAACGGACAGAGCGGCTAAGTAGAGATCGGCTGTGACGTAAATAGCAGTAGGCCGTGCTCTCATCTTTGGGATGAGAAGGTTGTTGTGGAGATGATGATTTCGGTAATGAAGTTGTTTTCGTTATTACAATGCTGTTTTGGTTTAGGTCGTGACTCAGGATACCAGAATGGCGACTCAGAACCACAACGCTGGTCAGAGTCGTCCGAGAGATGGGGCGCGTCTGGTGGCGGGGGGCGTGCGACGGGCGGCGCGGCGAGTGGCGGGGGCGGCTCGTCCAGCCGCGAGTCGCGCGACATCCGCCGCGACGAGGACTTCAACCGCGACGAGCCGCCGCCGCCGCGCAACGACCGTTGGAAGGAGCCGGAGCCGCGCGCGGACGACCGCAACAACTCACGCTGGCCCTCCGACGACGTGCGCCGCAATCGCAGGGACGAGGGTGGCCATGAAAGCAACTCAGTCAGTCACACTTTTGTTATTTAAAAAAGGGCGAGTTAAGATACTTGATGGGGACGGCGGGCCAAAGATTTGCTTCAGTAGCAATTATAAGCAGATCTGTTTGCAGGTTTTTAGTTCTAAGCAACTCGCCCTCAACATTTTTCACATTTGATCTAGAAGGCTAACATAATGCAGTTGTAGGACAAATTATAAGAAACCTTTGTTACAGAATGATTGGACGGTTCCGCTACCTCGCGACGAGCGGACGGAGTTGGAGCTGTTTGGCACAGGCAACACAGGCATCAACTTCTCCAAATACGAGGATATACCCGTTGAGGCCAGCGGCGATCGCGTCCCAGACTTTATCACCAGCGTGAGTACACAAACTAAATTGGATTTATCCTACAGAATTTGTTTTCTTCATTAAAAACATCTTGAAATAATGTTCACAGTTTGAGGATGTTAACCTGACGGAAATAATGCGCCAGAATATTGCCTCGGCTCGTTACGACAAGCCGACGCCGGTCCAGAAGTATGCAATTCCGATTGTACTGGGCAGAAGAGATGTCATGGCGTGCGCACAGACAGGTTCAGGAAAGACGGCTGCATTCCTTGTGCCCATCCTCAATCAGATGTACGAAGCTGGGCCGGTCAAGCATATGGGGTGAGTATCAGTTGCCATAATATACTTCTCCTTTCCACATTATTGATTCATGGAAACATGTTCTTGGTTTGCAGACCGTACAACCGGCGTAAGCAGTACCCGCTGGGTTTAGTATTAGCCCCGACGCGCGAGCTGGCTACACAGATTTTTGATGAGGCTAGGAAATTCGCCTACCGCTCCCGCGTGCGGCCATGTGTCGTGTGAGTATATAGAATTTGTGTGTCAACCTTAAATACTTACTGTTGAAATCAGAGTAATAATGGTTATATTGTATGATTAGGTACGGCGGTTCCCCGATACACGAACAGTTCCGCGAGCTGGAGCGCGGCTGCCACCTGCTGGTGGCGACGCCCGGGCGGCTGGTGGACATGCTGGCGCGCGGCCGCGTGGCGCTGGACCACTGCCGGCATCTGGTGCTAGACGAGGCCGACCGCATGCTGGACATGGGCTTCGAGCCCCAGATCCGCAAAATCGTCGAGAGCCACACGATGCCAAAGACTGGCGAGCGCCAGACGCTCATGTTCTCTGCGACTTTCCCTAAACAGATCCAGGTGTTGGCGCAGGATTTCTTGTTTAATTACGTTTTCCTTGCCGTTGGACGCGTCGGTTCCACATCCGAGAATATCACCCAGAAGGTAAATACAACAAAGAAACTGTTATCAAAAATAAATTAATGTAGTTCATGTTAATATTGATATGATGATTATTTTATTTTCTAATTATTATCCTAAATTTCCAGGTGGTATGGGTGGAGGAAATGGACAAGCGTTCTTTCTTGTTGGATTTGCTGAATGCTTCCAACTTGCTGCAGCGTGCACGCCCTGAAGAGGATCAACTTATTCTTGTATTCGTCGAAACCAAGAAGGGTAAATTCATCACAATTCCTTTATTGAAACTGAGAATTACACTCTAGAACGGCTAATATATATGTATCTTGAAAATAAATGCAATAACAACGCTGCATATGCTTTTGGTTATCATATTATTTTTGCCGCGAGAACGGTTGCATAACGTAACTATTACACTGCGTCCACTGTTATTTCATTTTCAATTCGAGTGATTTTAGAAATCTGACTTCAATTGGCCTTTACATAAAGTTTTGTTTCGGCTACAGTTACATTTTTATGCTAGTTTGACTAGTCATTCGAAAATCAACTTAGTCTTTAAAAAGTAAAGCTTGTATTTGACTGACCTACAAGAACGTGCAGCAAGAAATTATATTGGCTACATTAGTGCTGTACATGTTTTTTTAATAATGTAATTGCGTTTTTTTATTCAGGTGCCGACCAACTTGAGGAATACTTGGACAATCTCGGCTACCCGGTGACGTCTATCCACGGCGACCGGACACAGCGCGAGCGCGAGGAGGCGCTGCGTCGGTTCCGTACCGGACAGACTCCGATCCTCGTGGCTACGGCCGTCGCGGCCAGAGGTTAGTCAGTAAAGGATTGATATTTGATATTTAGTAATAATTTTACAAATGTGTGGGCATAAGAATTGTATTAAAAGTTCTACAAACTTGCTCAAGACAGTATAATCTAACCTGTCTTGTTAAGTAATTTCCCTTGCGGCTGTTTTCATAGTAAAGATTTATCAATAGCACTGTATTGAATTGTAAGATCAATTTAGTCTCGTTAAATATTTTCGCAAATAAATTGCATTGTTTCATGACAATACAATAGAATTGACACATTCAGCCTTATCATTTAGTGTGCACACAAGCACGTGTCTACTTATGAAACTAACACGATACGACCATGGTGTATTGCATGTAGTCGCTCATTTTGAGTTTACTATGTTCATGTTTGACCCATTATTATTGTTAAAAAACGATTTTATTCTTTTATATTGTACAGACGCCAGCAGGTCGAGCTACTCGAAACTGTCAATTTTTCCTAATGAACCTTGAACCCAATAATTTAGAAATAAAGTCGAAAATCTATCAAAGGAATCTGACAGATTGTAGTAACTTGATGTGCAGGCGTCTGTACATTGTTAGAGTGGGTAGGTCATAAACTGTCATTAGTTTTATACAGATGAACAGATCTAGTTCGATTCCAAGCTTGATATAGAAATACGAAGCAGGACTGGCATGTGATCAACAATGGTGCTATAGCTATGAAGAAGTGACCGTAAAATCAACTTGGAGTCTACTTATTCCAAGCAGCTTCGGACGAACAAAGCGAATAACGTCTTCTGCGATTCCGCCGATTAAATAGGAAAACGCACGTAATGTCATATATTAACAAGATTCTAATGTTATCCAGGTTTGGATATACCTCACGTGCGTCACGTGATTAACTTTGATTTACCGTCGGACGTTGAGGAGTACGTACACCGCATCGGTCGTACCGGCCGCATGGGTAACTTGGGCGTGGCGACGTCCTTCTTCAACGACACCAACCGCGGCCTCGCGGTTGGTCTCGTCGAGCTCCTCGTTGAGGCCAAGCAGGATGTGCCTAAGTAAGTATTTGCTCATACACACTCTTTTTATCATTCTGCTCACCAGTGTGCACCATTCATTAGAAAACACTTTTGAACGTAAAAACAAGAAAATAAATGGATTCTTGTTGTTTAGGTTCTTAGTGTTTTGTAACACCTTTTACCAATTTATAACAGTATTGTGGAACGCAACTAAATTAATTTTACTAACCAAAACATGTAAATTTTCCAGCTGGCTGACAAGCACGGCAGCTGACGGGCGTATGGGTGGCGGCGGGCGTCGCACGGGCGGCAGTCGCTCGGGAGGAGGCGGTCGATTCGCGAGCAGCGGCAGCGGCTTCGGCGCGAGGGACTTCCGTACGCAATCGCGACAGACTCCGCGGTCTGCAGGGCCTTCTACGATTGGCTCTGGTCAGTATTATTCAGTGATAATCATTTGGTAATCTGGCATTTGAAACTTTTTAAATGTAGACAAATCCATTTTTGCCACGTCTAAAAATATCTCTCGAGCTGTGCCTAGATTTCCTGTGTTGGTTCGTACTTGAGCATCCAATGTAACTGACCGGTATGGCTTTACTTGCAGGATTCGGGTATGGCGGCGGGTCATACGGCGGCAACTACGGCGGGTCATACGGCGGCGGCGGCGGCGGCAGTAGCGGCGGCGGCCCCGACTGGTGGGACTCGTAAAGCCCCGACTCACACCCGCAGCTCGCACCGCACGCGACCCCGTACTCGACCCCTCATTCGTAACTTAAGCGATGTGAAACGTTCTAGATTAATATATTTTATTTTAATTCGTAAACTGATAGTTGGACTGAAATTGACCTGTGACTATTTAATACGGTAATGTTTGTACAATAGAAGGAGAGCGGTGCGACAGAGAGATGTGTTTGGGCGCGTTCGGCCGCGGGCGCTGAATCTCAGGTGCGATGCCCGCTGGCGCGGACGCGCCTTGTTTCTTAACTTCATACTATCACCATGGGCATGCTTAACAAATGTCTGTGAATATATTCAGCGAGAATGGTAGTTCGCGATCATTAATGGAATTAATCGACTAGATTAAAATTTGATCACATGTATCGTTTGCGTCACGCGCGTCGTGACTCGCACGCGTTTTGTCTTTTTTAGTAACGATTATGTGAATGTAGTTTATTAATATAGAAATATTTTTGATGTCCGAGCTGTATCGTGAATTCGTAAGTGAACAATGTAATTGTGTATTTTCGATTTTCTATTTTCTGACAGTCTCATAGCTGACTCACTCATGACACTGGAATTTTGAAGCATTTACGCACTCTAAAATCGATGTAGCTAATGAAGCAGTAGATTTAGAAATTGAGAAGTACCGATACAGTATCATAGCAAATAATTACTAAATTTTGTCAGTAGAAATCCCATAATGTAATATCTGTCTTCGACGTGATCTATTATTTGAATGTGAATTTACCAATAAAAATTAAGAAACAGATTCATGTTATTTTAGTTTAGTACCCTAGTCCCAATATATTTCTTCAAATTGGCAGATAACCATGGATTGAAATACCATTTACTGAAAATATCAACCAAACATGGAAGCAGTGTAATTTTTTTTTCATGTTTTGTATCAGTATCCGGAATCGCAGTTGAGTCGAGCACCTGTTGTCAGCGATTTTCTTTACCTTTCCGCTGGCGCCCTCGAAACTTACCGTTGGGAACTAAGCACTTAACCGCTTGTATGCCGGAATTACAGACACAATTAATTACGCATTGTGTCTCGCGTGGATCCACGTCATAGACACACGAAAAGCGCGCATTGGGTACCTATCTCGATTTATCGCCCGGCTTCCTCTTTTAGCATTACTGCTTCGCAGGAGGTGACCGCTTTCCATTCCCTCTCGCTCCGGACTATAGCCTGAACCAAGGCCGGACGCGAGAGGTCGCCTCCACGATGGCACGGCGGTACTCCGCCCAAGCTGGGCAGATCGCCACTGTGTGCTCCACCGTATCCTCCGGGCGATCGTCACAATGGTGACTCCCGGGCGATTCCTCCCGCCCGATAATGTGCAGGAACCTCTCGAAACTTCCGTGTCCGGTGAGGACCTGCGTCAGGCGGTAGGTGATGACGCCTCTCCAGCCGCTCCTCAAAGAGGGGACTTACCGCCAATATTGTGGCGGGCCCTGCACGGGGTTGCGACAGTCGCTCTCTCCATGCCACCATGAGATCGCACCGGAGGTCTGTCCGCTGAGTGGCAATTTGCCGCGGCAGCGGAGCTTCCCCCTGGTGTCGTGTCCATTTTTTGCCCCTTACGTTGGTTAGCGTTAAACTTCTGCTGATTTCAATTAAGTTAGGTTAAACTATAAAGTTTAGTTTCGGGTAATTTTACCTCCATTGTTATTATGGAATACCCCGATAATAATTTAGAGCTAGAAAGTGTTACCTACTAAGGGTTCACTTTAGCATATACGTGTTCGATCATTGTCTACTGAGTAATGGACAAAGCCTTGAGAAACAAACTAATAAGGAACTCTCAAATTGTGAGTTATGCACACTTTAAGTTTGTATCACTACAACTGGCTAATTTAACAAATCATTTAGTGAGTAATTCCGTTATTGCAAATTATACAACTTCAAGTAATAATACGCTATTTCAAGTAATACGCATTTTCAAGCAATAATACGCTTGTTCAAGTATTAATACGCTTTAAGATCTGACTTACCCTAGTGCAAACTAGACACCTTAAAAAAATACCGAACTACAGCGCAGCGTCTTAAGCGTGATTATTGGAATGCCGTTTGGTTTTCGGATGCACAAAAATATTTAGCTACGTCTGGTTTTGTCGACTTCAATGTTAACGACAATTTAAAGCGTTTTGATTCGAATATGCTTAACAAAAGATGCGCGCTCATTTTTATTGGAAAGAATTTTTGCTGGATTAACTAATGCTGAAACTCCATTGAATGATGAGGCAGTTCAACTCACCGTCTCCACCAAATCAATATCCCAAAAAAATGCGAAAGGAAACTATTATCAAATCAAAAACTCCCTTGCTTCATACCAAAATAGAAACCAAACAAGCAGCCAACGATCTAAAACTAAAGAGTAAGAAACCGCAATCGCAGGCTTTCCCTAAAGACAGCGTGGTGAATGACTGTCGGACATTTAAAGGCGGCTGTCTTAGGCAATTTTAAAGTGCTTGGAGCAATCTGGGTGCACCAGGTGCGACGTAAACGGGGCGCATAAACCACACGAGGACAGCAACGACAAATAGACCGGAGATAGACCTCTTCGCGTCAAGAACAGCCCACACAACCAAAGTATGTGTTACTGGACCTCAGTGATCAGAAAGCTCAAAATTACAGCGTAATCTGTCACTACAACCAAGTTAGGTTGTTCCCACCACCAAATTTGATTCCCAGAGTTCTCCAACACCTAAACCAAGCCATCGGAGACTACATATTAATTGCCCCGAAGTGGAGCAAGGTATTTTGGCAGGTAGATGTTCAACGGCGAGCGCGACATTTGATTCCAGATCTAGATCCTCCGCCAGTGCAAAGACCTACATTTGGAAGCATGGCTAATTTCGGCTGGCAAAACTTTGACAAATTAGACAGATCAAGAACAGAATCACTTTTGTCAAGCTGGAGGGGTTCCACAATTAATACCTACAGACCAGTGTGGCGCAGATGGAAGCAATGGTGTGAGTCCCATTCGATTAATTTGAAATACCTTAATGCGGACCAGGTAGCTCGATATTTAGCACATATTACTCTGATATAGGTTTTGTAAACCGAATTATTTTGGTACAAATATATTATCTTATGTCAACATACACACATACAACATCTAATAAGGATTTATCATCAAATTTCTTTATAAAACGCATATTAAAAGCTATTGCTGTGCAAATCAGTCAGTTATCCGCTTTTTACGGTTAATTAGATTGTAGTGACATACCTACATACCCAGCAACCACCATCACCAGTACCAATACCATTACCAGGAAACCACATTACCATACCGTACCTCCGAAACAACCATTAGTTACCATACGTTTTTGACATTTCCTTTAAAGAAACAGTGAATCAATTCGCCTTGAAAAAGGCGCACGTTATGACGAGTGATAAGAAATAAGAAAGCGTCAGCGCGGCGTGTACATCGAATATACATCACCGCGCGCGCTAATTCGCTCCGAAAAGAGCGGTTTGTTTGTTTGGGCCGTCGTCGCCGTGCTTGATATCTTCAATGCAGCAGAAGTGAAGAGACGACGCAGGAGTTCGGACGCAGAGTTCTTCACAGACGCAGCGATGTTGACACGACGACGGCCCGCAGCAGAAAAGGACCGTCGCGCGGGCGGGGCGCCCGATTTTATAAGCGCGGCACACTACACCGCCGCGAGCGCGGATCGACCCGCGCGCCCCGCGCGCCCCGCGACCCGCGGCGTCGCGAGCGCGCCCTCTGTCGACGTGTTTAAACTTGTAAATATGTAAACTCAAACTATCCGCTACTTCCACTATGTTAATTGTAAATATAAATAGGCCAAAATAAATCATTCAATACAGACATCGGAACGAGTAACGAGTGTCTCATTTACTCTCGACCCCTCACTCCTAAATTGGTGACCCCGCAAGAAGAACACGCAGAATATCAAGAATCGACAAGAAGAATATCAAAATTATCAAGAACCCGCAATTTCAAGAATCCGCAAAAACATCAAGCATCCTAAAGAAGAACCACCATGTCGAAGCATCCCGAAGAATTCAGCGAAGCGCTGGACGGCACAACAGTCCAGAGGAACGACGTAGCCACCATATCTCTTCCCGCCAGACTACCACCATTTTGGCGCCAAAATCCCCGTCTATGGTTCGCCCAGTTCGAAGCAGCTATCGCCGCCAGCAGAATCGGAGAAGAACAGAAATTCAACCTCGTCGTCCCGTTACTCGGCTGCAGCGACCTCGAACAAATAGCCGACATCATTCTCGAGCCACCCGTCACCGGCAAGTACAGCGCACTCAAAGACAGGTTGATTTCGACGTATCAAGAGTCAGACCATCGCCAGCTGCAGAAACTACTCAGCGGACTCGAACTCGGCGACCAAAAGCCGAGTCAGCTGCTGCGTAAAATGCGTGACCTCAGTGGCAAGTTGCTGTCCGACGAGGCGCTCAAAGTTATGTGGCTCAACCAGCTGCCCACACAAGTTCGCGCCGTGATCTCCATCAACACAGAATCGTCGCTCGAAATTTTAGCTGCAATGGCCGACAAAATGACCGAGCACTTTGAGCCGACAACAATCGCCGCAGTCTCCGCAAATTCCCCGTCAACAAGCACAGCAAGTGAACCCAACTCAATAACAAACCTACAAATCAACATACTATCAAAACAAATAGAGAAACTGTTCCTGGAAATCGCCGAGTTACGTTCAAGTCAACAACAGCGCGCGGCGTACCCCCGCCGCCCGCACTCCCGTTCCCGCTACCCTTCATCGTCGCGGTACCGCAGCGTTTCGCGTTCGCGCCAAAATTCACGCGCGCCGTGCAAGCCAGGTGATGCAGAATGGCTGTGTTATTACCACCACCGATTCGGCGATGAAGCTCAAAAATGTGAATCGCCATGTGCCAAGAGCAAGCAGGAAAACTAGAACATACATCGACCGTGGCGGGTGTCGATGTATACCAACCAAGCCGCCGCCTATGTGTGACCGACGTCGAAAGCAGAGAAAAATTCCTTGTCGACACAGGAGCCGACATATCAGTATTAGCAGCGCGAAACACAAAATATACCAAGCCCGCAGAAACTACCTACAAGCTATTCGCCGCCAACGGCACAGAGATTCGTACCTACGGAGAGCGCACCCTAGAGCTCAACCTAGGCTTACGAAGAAGCTTCAAGTGGACTTTCGTCGTAGCCAATGTGAAAACTTCAATACTAGGCGCAGACTTCCTAGTACACCACAAATTACTAGTCGACCTACACCAAAGAAAACTCATCGACCGTGTGACCGAGCTCAGCGTAAACGCCGTCAAAACAAATAACTGCGAAGAATCCATCTACATGATCAACAGCGACCACACCCATCACGACCTGCTGAAGAAATATCCGGACGTACTACGACCTATGTCACTCAAGACTCCAGCCAAACATGACGTCACACATCATATTGAAACAACCGGACCGCCAATCTACTCTCGGTCGCGCCCTCTACCGCCCGACAAATACAAAGCGGCGAAACTAGAGTTCGAACGAATGATCGAGATGGGAATATGTAAGCCCTCAAAAAGTCCGTGGGCGAGTCCACTGCACGTCGTTAAAAAGAAAGATGGTTCGCTACGAATTTGTGGCGACTATAGAAGGCTCAATGCCGTCACCGTTCCCGACCGATACCCAATACCGAGAATTCAAGATTTTACCTACCAACTTCACGGCAAGAAAATATTTTCAAAACTGGATTTAAAAATGGCATATTTTTGGATTCCGATCGCAAAAGAAGACGCTCAGAAAACTGCAATAATTACACCCTTCGGTCTCTTTGAATTTAACTGCATGACGTTTGGTTTAAGAAACTCCGGCCAAACGTTTCAACGTTTCATGCACGAGGTATTAAGAGGACTCGATGACATCGTATTCTGTTTCGTCGACGATCTGCTCGTACACTCGAGAAACGAAGAAGAACATCGCCACCACCTGCAATTAGTACTCGAACGCCTAGATACCTACGGCGTCAGTCTAAACATTGATAAGTGCGAGTTCGACAAGAAAACAATAGAATTCCTCGGATACGAAGTCTCGGCAGAAGGCATCAACCCCACGCAAGAAAGAGTTCAAGCCATAGTAAATTACCCGAAACCTCAGACAGTACAAGAACTAAGAAGATTTTTAGGAATGATCAACTTTTATCGCAGTTGTTTATCACATCAAGCCGAATATCAACATGAACTCAATAAGTACCTACATAACACAAAGAAAAACGACAAGACTCCGATCGAATGGTCACAAAACGCAGAACAAGCCTTTGAGAAATGCCGACAAAGCATACTCGAGGCCACAACTCTGACGCACCCGATACCTAACGCGCCGCTATGTTTATTTACCGACGCATCGAACACTAGCATTGGCGCCGTTCTTCAACAAAAGGTCGACAACGAGTGGAAACCACTGGCATTCTACTCGAAAACTATGAGTGAGACGCAACGACGCTACAGCGTGTACGATCGCGAACTATTGGCCATGTACACCGCTGTCCAACATCTGCGAAGACTAATAGAGGGCAATGACCTTACAATATTCACCGATCACAAACCTCTAACTTACGCGCTAACAAGAACACCGAGTAGCAGCGATACACCACGAAGAGAACGCCAACTTCACTACATAAGCCAGTTTTGCACAAGCATCAAGTACGTTCACGGTGATAAGAACGAAGCCGCAGACGCCTTATCACGAATCGAAGAAATAGATTTTTCACACTCTGCAATCGACTACACGCAACTCGCTCAAGACCAAGAGAACGACGAAGAATTGAAGACCTGCATGTCCAACCCAAAACTCAAGTTATCACGTGTCACATTACCAGGAGTTCAACGACCCGTCATATGCGAAACATCGACCGGCAACTTTCGTCCGTACCTACCAGTGACTTATCG
Organism: Ochropleura leucogaster; assembly: GCA_958449745.1. Classification (NCBI taxonomy): domain Eukaryota; kingdom Metazoa; phylum Arthropoda; class Insecta; order Lepidoptera; family Noctuidae; genus Ochropleura; species Ochropleura leucogaster. The sequence goes on along the minus strand of OY288203.1, from coordinate 10,787,450 downwards.
TTTTGCTGCTTTCAAAGCTCAACACGAATTGAGTCACCCAGGTGTTCGAACAACGAGAAAAATCATGTCCACGAAGTTCTTTTGGCCAAGCATGAACAAAGAAGTCGGTTTATGGGCGAAGTCGTGTATCGGTTGCCAGCGCGGGAAAATACAACGACACGTTATCAGTCCGCTCAGCGAGTTTCAAAAATCAGCGCGTTTCGAACATATTCACGTGGATATTGTGGGACCGCTGCCACCTTCGAATGACTATAGATACCTACTTACGATGATTGACCGCTGCACAAAATGGCCCGAAGCAATACCTATACGTGACGTCACCGCCGACACTGTTGCTAAGGCGATCTACGAGGGGTGGATATCTCGATTTGGCTGCCCGTTACGTGTGACGACGGATCAAGGGAGACAATTTGAGTCAGCACTATTCACCGCCTTAATGAAAAAGTTTGGCATATCAAGAATTCGAACGACTGCATTCCATCCGCAAGCAAACGGTCAAGTTGAACGCTGGCATCGTACTTTAAAAGCCGCACTCATGGCGAGAAGCGCAGGCACACACTGGAGTGAGGAACTAGCGACCGTACTACTTGGTCTGCGTACCGCTTTACGTGAAGACACTCAAGTCAGCCCAGCCTTGATGACCTACGGAGCAACACTCAGGATTCCGTCAGATTTCTTCGAGCCTACACAGCCGAATAAAGAAGACGCCGAATTTGTCCGCCAGCTGAGTGAAACAATGTCAACACTTTCACCAAGCAGTAAGTCACACAGCAACAACACAAGCACGTTCGTGTACAAAGATTTAGCGACGTGTACACATGTTTTCGTGCGCAATGACACCGTGCGAAGTCCGTTGACCCCACCTTATGATGGCCCGTTCAAAGTTATTCAACGTGGCATCAAGCAATTTACCATACAGAAGCCCCTACGAACTACAGTTGTCTCAATAGACCGATTGAAACCAGCATATCTACTCAGAGAGGAAGAGCCCAACACCGCAACCGCATCACGCATGCAATATCAACAAGCGTCGCACACTCCGAGCCCGAGCGTCGAGCAACAGCCACCGGTCACAAGCACACAGCGCGATACCTACGTCACTCGTACCGGCCGCACAGTGAAACCGAACGTACGCTTCGCTTAGGGGGGAGTGATGTAGTGACATACCTACATACCCAGCAACCACCATCACCAGTACCAATACCATTACCAGGAAACCACATTACCATACCGTACCTCCGAAACAACCATTAGTTACCATACGTTTTTGACATTTCCTTTAAAGAAACAGTGAATCAATTCGCCTTGAAAAAGGCGCACGTTATGACGAGTGATAAGAAATAAGAAAGCGTCAGCGCGGCGTGTACATCGAATATACATCACCGCGCGCGCTAATTCGCTCCGAAAAGAGCGGTTTGTTTGTTTGGGCCGTCGTCGCCGTGCTTGATATCTTCAATGCAGCAGAAGTGAAGAGACGACGCAGGAGTTCGGACGCAGAGTTCTTCACAGACGCAGCGATGTTGACACGACGACGGCCCGCAGCAGAAAAGGACCGTCGCGCGCGGGCGGCGCCCGATTTTATAAGCGCGGCACACTACACCGCCGCGAGCGCGGATCGACCCGCGCGCCCCGCGACCCGCGGCGTCGCGAGCGCGCCCTCTGTCGACGTGTTTAAACTTGTAAATATGTAAACTCAAACTATCCGCTACTTCCACTATGTTAATTGTAAATATAAATAGGCCAAAATAAATCATTCAATACAGACATCGGAACGAGTAACGAGTGTCTCATTTACTCTCGACCCCTCACTCCTAAAAGATAGTATATTGAGAACTTTGGTACACACGGCGACAGATCAACCTATACAAAACCAGTTTATGCTGCTCTCTCAACAACGGATCGTACACCATAAATTTCAAGTACAATGAGAGATCCGCATAAACTGGTTTTGTATAGGTTGGTCTGTCGCCGTGTGTACCTTCGTATGCGAGTCCAAGTAGCATCTGACCAGATTTTTGAGTTATTTTCAAATAATTCTAAAACTAGACATGTAAATTACAGTTTAAAAATAATTATGTTCCCGTATTCGTCTCAGTTCTGGTCAGTTTCATTCGATACCCTAGGGTTTGGGCAAGTTATTTTAAACGCATTCGCATGTAACTAGTCCGCAATCTCTAGGACAGGGGTGGCGAACCTTGATGAACCAACGTGCCATTTTTCCTAAATAAATGTTGGATGACGCCTCAGACGTGCCATCAAATAATTTTGACTAAGTGATTGTATTAGGAAAATAATTACTATCAATTCGAAACTTTTTTTACTGACTAGTAGAGTCATCGCCAAACGGTTTGTAAGCGAATTAATTTTATTCATCTCTGAAAATAATGAATCGCTCCGGCGAGTTAAAAAATGATAGTAAGATAAAAATATGATTAAAATTGTTTGCGTGCCCAATTCGTTTTGTCGCGTGCCGTCTTTGGCACGCGTGCCGTTGGTTCGCCATCTCTGCTCTAGGAGATCGTCATTAAGCATTATCATCCAAATTAAACATGTAGAAAAAACAAAACGCGGGGAAAAATCTAATTAAATCATAGTTTGGGCAGTATTTAGAAACAAATCTCACTTCTGAAACCCGGTCGTGAGACCCCATTAAATATTTAAACCCGGTTTGCCACTCGATTTTCAAGCAATCTCACTGATTAATATAACGGTACTATCGCTGTTATGGTCTCAAGATATAGTAGACATTTTTTTTGCGTATGCGAAATCATCGAATTAATTCGGCTTTGAGCAGAGCGAGGGGAGTGTCAGTCTTTTACTGACTAAAACCCATCTATGTTCCTGTTATTGCCCATTTATGTTCCAGGGCCGCGGTATTTAGAAAAACCCGCAACCCCGGCAGGCGGTGGCCCTGGCAGGCCGCTCTGCTTTGCCGACATCTATTTAAGGCGCGCGTGGAACATTAACGCGTCATCGACACGGCATTACATGGAGTCTTACAATATAACTAGCGAAAGAAAAAAATAAATATATTGGAGCCATATACATATAATATGACGGTACGGCTGGCGCAGTGGCTGAACGATCGATTGCTGCGTCGGGTGTCGCGGGTTCCATCCCCGCACGGAACAAACATTTGTATGACCTACAGGTAGGTAGCTGTTTAGGGTCTGGCTGTTTGTGTATGTGAGTTTAAATGTTTGTAAACGCACCCACAAGACAAGAGAAATTCCTAGTGTAGGGCAACGTTTTTTTTTTAATATACTATATTCTATCCATGTCCCTTATTTTGCCCATAGTGTTCCAGGCCGCGGTATCTCTTTCGAACAAACCTGCAGGCCCGGTAGAGATAAACTACAGTGTAATTTAATCAAGATGACTCATTAATAAAGCTCGGGCTGCCTCACAAATTAGTGTCTGCTTTTTTTCCTCAAATGTCTTCACTTATTTTCTTTTTAAGTAAATGAGGTACCTTATGAGCCAGTCATCTGGACATAAAACAAGAGATCTTGGATTTGAGCTAAACATTAGTTGGTAACAACTTACATTCAGGGTCACAGCCTCAACTGATACCCCATTTCAAATAAAATTTGTAATCCTTTACAGGTTAGGCAGAGGTGGAGGCTAGCTAATATCCAATCCCATTTAATAGAGGGCGAGTCTATTACCAAGACTCCGTGATTGCTACTTAGAAAATCCTGAAGGAAAAGCCCAATAACACTGCTCGACCTGGGAATCGAACCCAGGACCTAATGCTTATCAGTCGAGAAACCAACTACTATAGTCACCGCCAGATAAGAAAAAAATAAAGGTCGTTAACCCCCGTGTAACAATGTATTCAAATGATACGAACAATTGTAAAGTGTAGTAGTAAAAAGTGTCGCCGCACGATGTAAACAAACGTATCGCGGTACGGGGCGTCCTTGATGACACGAATTACAAACCTTTTGGCCAAAACCATAATTATTATTCAATCATATTTATTTTGGAAGGTACCTAATATGTAGTACTTAATGAAACCCTTGAACCAAATTCAAATTCGAATCATTTATTTCAAATAAAAGCAAAAATAGGCACATAGTGTCGTAACGAATTACATATTTTTTAATAATAATGGAACACACAACAGTCACTCTAGCACTTTCCATTTCGGGCCCAACTTAATCAAAATCAAAATATTTTTATATCGCAAAGGCCTACATGGGCACTTATAAAACGTCGAGAAAAGATGCACGGTTCGGGTTGGTCGTTTCCTATGGAGAAGAACCGGCAAGAAACTCCATTGTTACTCTTTTAAAATCATATGGTTTTGGAATGGAATTGTGTGGCATTGATCGCAAAAAACGAACAAGAAAGAGGGTAGACCGTTTCGCCTGCACATAAACATCCACCCGCAATTACTTCAGTTCATCCGTGATAATATAAGAATGTATGTAGTTATAGAATTATAATCATCCAAAGCATCAATACAATCCTCCAAGTTCATAAGGGTCTAGCAATAACTTTGACCTTGAAAAAATCGTTCCTCGACCTTAAGTAACTCAATTACTAAATTTGGTCTATCATTTCATAGGTAAATTGCATAGGTACATTAAAAATAAATTAACCAACCTGCTTGAGGTTCAACGATTCTCTGTCGTCGCCTTTTTGGGTTGTTCGTGGATCCATACTCACTTCCTCACTCTTGATAAACAATGATAACAAAAATAAAACAAAACAGTATCAAACTAACAAAACAAAACACTAGAACGATTAACAGCAAGATAACAAATGCAAAGTTTTCGAGTATGAGTTCGCTCAGTCAATCCCATACGCAAACCAATTTGGAATGACACTCGAAACGAAGGACACTATTAGGTACTTAATTACAAAATGGTGGATAGGTAATGCACCCCTGACTTGCTCTGACGTCACACTCAGCGCATGAGTATGAGGGCATAACCTAAAAAATTAGATTTTTTGGTATGAACTTTAAAATTCGGTTATTTAAATTCATTGTATACTTCTATGAGTATGAGTTAAAGCTGGATAAATAAATCCAATTATTGCATGTTCTGTTATTGAAATATAAGTTGAAAACATAAGAAATATCGAAAAATAAAAATACACCAAGGAAATTATTTTTGAAAAGCATAGACCACAGCAATTACATATTTCAATGTATGAAATGTATTTTTTGAAGCTTAAAAAAATACCACAATTTATTCTTCAAATTTACGTGTTTCTACTTATTTCCGTTGGGATGAGTGTTTGGTATTATGAAACTCGACCGGTGCAGTATGGCCGACAGTTTTGAATGGCGAGCGATCGCTAATGAAGTTTTATGGAGTTTTTTGGTACAAGTCGGGTCAATGACTTTTAATTTTTTCTTATCTGGCGGAGACTATAGACAAAGATGCCGTACATTTTATACTGAGTACGTATTTTACAGTTGTTGTGTAGCACTGATTGTCTTGTCTCTATGCGGATGCGAGATTACGTCATGGCTCGACAGAGTCGGACATTTGTAGGCACTCGAACAGTCTATAATATTAGAGAACCAGATAACTCGAGACCAGGCTGCTATTGAGAAAAGAAAGAAAGAAAAACATTTATTTATCGCAAATTACGACGACCACACGAAATAACAAACATTAAACATTCAAAGCATCACAAAAATTTAGAATTTCCTAATTAAAAATAGGTATGTATTTTATAATTTCTCCCGAGCTATGTTCCACATCCGGCTCAGCATTAACGCTTTGACACTGTTGAAAGTATTTGCTGCATTGTTAGGAGACGCGAAATATTTACGTTTTATCTGCAAACATGCATATTATTATGTTGAAAACACTGGATGGCCATAACTAGGTAGTTCACGTGCCCATCATGTTTTTGCCCTGAATTGGTGTAAAGTTTTTCGGATTGCATAATTATAAATACATAATATATGTATCCCTTTCTCTATAGATATAAGGTAACTATTGTTCGCAAACGGTACTGATATTATACACGGTTAAACGGTACCGAAATAAACTTGGCTAGACCAAATATAGACAAATATTCATTATGTTTTTGCCGTGGAAGGTCCGCGTCGCTAGCACTGCTCAGACATTCAACTAACGTACTAAGCCCGTCTGCGGCTCCACAGATTGTATTATAACTAATTTATCTCATCGATTACGTCCGGTAATGGCCAACGGCTTATTGAATACGTCTTTTTGTGGCGCCTTTTTATTTGGAGATCGCGTCTAGAGCAGCCGAGCCACGGGACCCCGCCGCGATGGCATCCACGGAATGCCTAAAAGGTGACTCGTGGATAAATTACGGACATTTCTTCCATTTTAACGATTCCCTTTATTATTTAATTTATTTTTATCGTATGTTACACATTTGGCTTATAACAATGTTTGTTTTTGGGTTTCATTAGCATAAAGCTCACGCTGGGGTGAAAAAAAAATGGAGGCTCGGTCATTTTGGTTTGTCGATAGGATCTATTTTATCTTATGACGGGTGTTATTCGTTAAAGAGTTTCACGTGTCTGTAGGGCAGATAGTGGGATGTCTCAATTTGGTAATTTGTCGGTTTTTTATCTTGTCTGGGATGTGACATAATAAAACAATTAATTTACGATAGCTGGTGGACGATGATTCCGATCAGTTTATCGCTGGCGTGCGCCGCTCCGCTGGACGTTAATTGTTTGATGTAACAAGTAATTTTTATTAATTGCTCTTTGATGGGAATGGTACTGGGAACACTCATATTTTGTTATCATGCGGGAACTGTTGTTATTACACTGTAATATCATCTCACAGGATTAATTAATATTTTCCCGTAATTTTGTCATATAAACTACCAAAAAAAATGAGTTTTCACATCCTTTCAGCAATGCCCAGAATAGTTTTCTAACACTATAAATCTGTACAAACGCTGGTCAAACTTTTGTTATGGAGTAAAACAAAAACAATGTTAATGTAACAGTTTGTTTTGTGTGAAAACACAATAAGTTGTAAATCAATAGTTGTCCGCCGTGTAAAAGTAGAACTATAGTAATTTATTACGGGTCATTTACCCTCGCTTGAATACGCAACTTATTTGTTTTAACGTGATTTACTGCTTAAAAGAAACATATCTCTTAAATATTGCGGGTTCTGAATGAATTACTCAGAAAACTGGGAACTGTAGCAAAGTAAAATATGATGGTACATTTTTTTCTTAAAAGAAAGACTTATTTATAACAAAAAGTATATTTGATTAACGCTATAATTACATTTAAAACATCTCACATAATTAGGTATAAAAATAAATAAATCTAGGCATTTATTATCACTGGTAGATTAAGGCATAATATTTAAAGTACTTGGAACTGCTTTTTGGTACTATACTACTAAATTATGGCTTTGGTCACTTAATTACGAAAATTGTTAGGTAACTGGTTTAAACTTTTGCTTATAAATACAACATCATGATCACATAATAGCTTAAATATTATTCACTACATAGTTAGTATTAAATCATTTAAGCTTAATTATTTATCAATACTAAATTAATTTCAGCAGGCCGTGTCATAGTTTCTGCTCTTAATAACTTGGAACGTATTTTTAAGCCTACTTAAAAAGGAGTAGTAGGTTATCTAGTCGGCCATCTTTTTTTAAAGTATGTAGTTACACCAATTTCGAAGTAGGAACAAATTGGTGTAACTACATATTATTGCTGACCCGATTTACGTGATACTTTCTTATAAGCCCGTTGTTTTCTCAAGTTTACTAAACGTGATTTACGTAGTTCCGTTCAGAATCATGTAGCCTACCATGAAGTCTTTAAGCAGAAGGTTTTAATTATAAAGGTGTGTCCAAATATCGAGCGGCAATCGAGCGCGGCTGCCGCGCGCGGCCCGCCGCGCTGTGATTAGACGACTGCCGCGCGCGAACGCTTCTGGCTACCGGCCGCGCGCGAACATTCTTAGTAAACATTCGGCAGTAATTGTGTTTGGACGTATTTCTGCGCACAAACATGGACAACGAAACATCGACTCGTTTAATTGAAATGTATGGATCTTTTAAAGAGTTATGGGATCCTCGACAAAAGGAATACCATAATAAAAATAAACATGAAGACTTGTGGAACGAAATAGCCAACAATTTTGATCTTCCCAAGAAGGAATTAAAGGCTAAAATGAAGAGTCTTTTAAGTTCCTAAGATGAGAAAGGAATAGAGAAAAAACAAGCAATCTTCTAAAAAAAAATACGTGTGGCACTCGGGGACTCCCGCGGTAAAGCAATTGCATATAATTTTTTATCAACTTATACACTAAATAAAAACAATCTAAATAAAATATTTAAAAAAGTACTTCCAATGAAAAGAAGTCGCATAAAGGAAAACAAGACCTTGGGATTGATCCAGCGTAATGTCGATTGACTATCCGATTCTCTACCATTCACGCTATTAGAACATTAGAATCGGGATTGAAATAACTGACCGTATTGTGTAAACGACGTTAGACAAGCCACTACTCCGTGCCCGTCGGAGTGGGGAGCGTCAGTTTTTTTTTCGTTACGGAATTTCTGGATTTGGTCCCCGCGCTCAAGGCCCGCGATAGAAGCTTCCTCCTGGTTGAGTCACATATTAAAAAATCTTCTTTTTTAATATGTGACTCAACCAGGCTATGTAAATGTTCAAACTCTTCCAAGGTTAGTCTTAAAAACTGTGGTGTCCGGTAATTAATTTCATAATTGATTGACTCAATATTCTGTAACCTCCGTTGAAAAAGTGGTTTCATCCAGCATTTCCTCGTTAAAATATGTGTCTTCTTAGCTCTTTTACACAATTTTTTAATAATAAGCATAGCTACGACACATGCGACCGCTTTCATTTTAGTTCTGATGCCAACTGAAGCGCGCGGCATATCTTGGTTGTGCCGCGCAGTACTGCCGCGCAAACATTAGTTGGCTTTGTCCAAACTAGAGCGCGGCAGAAATGTGTCCTACAAATGCCGCGTGTTGCTGCCGCGCTCTTGCTGCTCAATGTTTGGACACACCTTAAAAGTTTTGCTTTATCAGGTTATGGTAACCTTTAGTATTGGTGCGGACAAAAGTGCCGGACAGCCACTGGATAGACTCTGACAGACTTAAATATATGTGTAAGCAGTGTCAGTTGCCGGCCGCGTCCGCCATTTTGTTCCTATCGGATGGACACAATTATTTCGCTACTTTGATTATTTAATTACTATAATTGTTTTTATAAACAGTAAATACTGTTCTGAATGACATAGATTAATTAGTCAGTAATATAAAAAATGCTGTTTACTGCAAATGTACAATACTTATACGGTCTAAATTTGTGGAACAGTGGTTTTTTTTGTATTTTCAATCATCAGGTATATTTTAAAAGTAGAAACCGTTTGTACGTCGTGCGCTGTCTCTTTCACCCTTGTATTTGACAGATATTTGCAACGTTGCTTTCAACTTTCACAATGTAAATGCAGCCCAAAATGCTTTCTTGAATTTCTTAGCTAAATAATAGCTAGGTGCTACTAAAACCTAAGCGTATCCCCTCCTATTCAGGTTGTAGTAAAGTCCTTTAAGATCGAGGAGCTCGCTGTGTGTCCCCATCTCGGCGACGTGTCCGTCGTGGATGACGCAGATGACGTCAGCGTCGCGTACGGTGCTGAGTCGGTGCGCAATCATGACGCACGTGCGTCCGGCCTTCGCCTTATCTAGCGCTTCTTGTACCACCTTGGAAAAAGAGAATAAGTGAAAAATAAAGGAAAAATATCTAAATGAATTTTGGGTTTTATTAATGAAAATGGTTGACGCTTCAAAATTTGTGACAGTGATGCGATTGGTTGTTGATTATAATTTATTCAAATAATCATGGATTTGACGCGTGATTTATTAGTTAAAGATTGTCGTTTTAGAAATAGTGTGCAATAGTGGTTGTTATATAACCCACACTAGGATTACTCCTGTATCGTGGGTGCGTTTACAAATATTTAAACTCACATACACAAACAGCCAGACCCGGAACAACTATCTGTAGGCCATACAAATATTTGTTCCGTGCGGGAATCGAACCAGCGAGACGCAGCGTAGCAGTCGATCGCTCAGCCACTGCGCCAGCCGCTATCGGTTAACTTGAGTCTCTACACCGTAATAATATTGCAAAAAACCCAAAAATGACACAATGACGGAAATAAGGTACGTACCTTTTCGCTCTCAGTATCCAGCGCGCTGGTAGCTTCATCTAGGAGCAACATCTTGGGTCTCCGAATGAGCGCCCGCGCGATGGCCACTCTCTGCTTCTGTCCGCCGGACAGCTGCGTGCCTTTAGCTCCGATGTTGGTCTCGTAGCCCTGGTAGTGTAATGTTGGACAGTAAGAACCTTTACGAAGTTACCAGATCAAACAATCCTTACATTAATCCTTTGTTTGTTTGTTACCTCTTCACGCTTTAATGGCTAAACCGATTTTGATGAATTTTGGTACAGAGTAAAATATAAAAAAAAATGGGATGTGAGGGAGAAAGAGGGAAGAAAAGGGAAAACTTAGCGTTGCTATTACAAATCAATAAGGTGCAAGGGGAACTAACTGTGTTACCCCGAATTTAACGCGAGCGAAGCCGCGGGCAAAAGCTAGTACTGAATAATACAGAGTTTGTCTAGTTGGTTTATCAGATTAGTTTACGAAAACTGGACCGAACTGGTTGTCGTTGTCGTTGGTCTAGTGGTCGCACGCTCGGTTGCTGGGTTCGATTCAGATAAAGGGGTAGGTTAGGAGGAGTTAGTAGCGGCCGCACACAGGAGCACCGTTGTGTCCTCGTAGAAGCACAAGATAAAAGAAATCAGCCGTGACGTTATGTTGATCGAAATTTGAAGCTTTGACCATGAATATATTTTATTTTTATGTGCAGTACTTATGTATGAACTGAATTGAGCAGTTTCTAGATTTATTGACAAACATAAATGGCGCCGGTCACATTGATTGATTTTCTAATCTCCTTTATTTCTGTTATCGCAACCTACATTTGTCACGTTTCGCATCACCCTAAGGTAGACTGGTAGAAAATGCCCAAGGTATTATGCCTTTGTAAAATGTTTACTTGTGCATAAAAGTTTTAATAACTAAATATATAAAGTACAAAATATATTCTTAGAAATACTTATACCTTTTTATTCTAAATTAAATATTGCACGACTCACACTCACGTATTCGGAATGCGTCGCGGAAATACAAATAAGGACTCTCGATAATAATCGTCTAGGTTTTATCAAACAAAAAATCTGTTCAAAGTAACATTGGCTCATCGATTTTGATCACGATTATTCACGGAACATTGAAATAAACGGCAAACATTCAATATGGACTAATACATTTGGCATTCAAACACAAGCAAACTTTTTTTTTGGATGGGAAATCATTAATTGACTCCGCCCGGTCTGGCCGGAGCGGGAGTGAGTGTTAGTGTTCATTCCCATCCATGTTATTTATGTTGCCCTTTGTGTTCCAGGGCCGCGGTATCTGTTTCAAACCAACCCGCAGCACCGCAATAACAAACCGGTAAAGCGCAAAGTTAAATTTGTTCCTAGAAGTCCCTGGAACGTGTACCTCGTTGGTCTGATGTTCGCAAGCGCTACTGGTATAAATAATAATGGTGTTAAAGTTCGGTCGGGCAAAGTTTTATTTCGTTTCTCCACTAGGAATATCTCAGTAGCATTTAGAGCAATAGGCTTGCAATAGGTTCGCCCCATTTCACGGAACTCTAATAAAATTGGCGAATAAAAACACACAATAATCTAACAACAACAAAAAAAAGAGTACAAATCTTCCAAAACTTTCGGAAAAACAATATCTTCGTTACCATATTAGCTTGGTATCATCCGATGGGTGATTCCTGGTTGACAGGGGGAGCCTATTGGTTGGATTACCCATACTTCTGGGTAAAATGCGCCCCGAAACCTGGTGTTACCTTGACGATATAGAACAGACTCATAAGAAAAGACTGCTTACCAAAGGTAGCGATGTTATGAAGTTGTGTATGTTGGCCTGTTTGGCAGCTTCGATGACTTCATCAGGAGACGGCATGGTCTCGTTGTTGCCGTACGCGATGTTCTCGCCGATGGTGCGATCGAACAGGATCGGTTCCTGCTGCACGAAGCCGATGGCGCGCCGTGAGTCGATGAGGCGGAGCATGGGTAGGGGGATGCCGTCTTGAGCCTGGGAGTTAAAAAAACAATTTGTGACCCCCACTCTTTAAGATGTAGCAACCACCATTGATGTTTCACATTAAATGCAGTAGCCTATGTCACCCGGACTGTAATAAAGAATAATCTTTACTAATATTATAAAAGCGAGTTTTTTTGTCACCTGTTCACGCTTTAATGGCTACACCGATTTTAATGAATTTTGGTACAGAGATAGTTGGGGACCAGGAGACGGACATAGGCTAATATTTTTTTTTTAAAAAGTGGGATGTGAGGGAGAAAGAGGGAAAAAAAGGGAAAACTTAGCGTTGCTATTACAAATCAATAAGGCGCAAGGGGAACTGTGCTACCCCAAATTTAACGCGCGCGAAGCCGCGGGCAAAAGCTAGTTTGACATAAAATTCATCAAAATCGGTTTAGTAGTTTAGGCGTTTTTTTGGGATGGCCTATCGTCACAACGCCTCACCCTCTGGGAGTGTGAGACTTGTACTGACTAAAACCTATCCATGATCATTTTTTGCCGTTTCAGTTCCGGAGCCGCGGTATCTTTTTCAAAATAAGCCACATCCTTTTGAGTCAACCCGTTTAGGCATCACAATGGAAATTACCTAAGTATGTTACAAATACATACATGCGTAGTTTGGTAAAATCATCATAACCCTTAGTGGGTTTTGCCCCCATTTGACCACTTCCTTTCGGCTTTACCGAGTAAACATTGCTTTTATAGCATTTACTGCTATGTGTCGGAGTTATCATAGAAAGTAATGGAAGACAATTACATAGTAGAAAAGTGCTGATCGTTTTAGCGCGGGGCTTTTCAATGGATGATTTTGGATTTTCGACATCAGTATTCTGAAGAAATATGCAGTACTTAGTTCTTACAAAAATAGTTGTCTGACAAAAGCTTGATAAGTATTATGAATAAGATTTCAGGAAAAAAATCTTCGGTTCTGGATATCTACGCCGTTTGAAGGTTTATTGTGGTAAATCCACAAAACGGAACAAAATCTCGAATGATTTTTAAAATCAATATTTATAATTCTACTTAGTACTACACTTATGATCTACTTCGGAAGCCCAGGTAGTCTCGCGAGATCGTCAGCAACACCAAGGCGCTGCTGGGGTGGATCGAATGAATTCCCACCCGTACGCAAAATACGCGCCTCAGACGTGGAATTGCGTACACCAGCCCGTTATACAATACAATACACTAATGATCATCCGTCCATAGTATTCACAAATGATTTCCAGAAACCGCTTATACTCCTTTGAGTTAAAGAGGCTTTTAAAAGTATACTTACCACTATTCCATCTTCAGGGTCATAGTAGCGTTCCAGCAGCTGTATGACCGTACTCTTCCCGCAGCCGCTGGCCCCGACCAAAGCTATCGTCTTGCCGCGTTGTATCTCCAGGTTTAAGCTCTTGAGGACCTGCACCATCGGCCGCGTTGGGTACCTGAACTGTACGGCCTGAAGGCTCGCTTGTCCTGTTCCTGACTGTGAGGACATAAGGATCATTATTGTTTGGATCGGACTAATTTTATCGTATGAACTAGATGCATAGCAGCATGTGTTTTCTTTTTAAATTGTACCTAATTAGATAGCAAAGTAGACAACGCATCCATCATCAACCGACTTCTAATCGATGGATTTTTAATTATATACCTTTTTAGGGTTCCGTAGTCAACTAGGAACCCTTATAGTTTCGCCATGTCTGTCTGTCCGTCCGTCCGTCCTCGCTTAATCTCTGTGACCGTTAGCACTAGAAAGCTGAAATTTGGTACCAATATGTATATCAATCACGCCGACAAAGTGGTAAAATAAAAATTTGAAAAAAATGTTTTATTAGGGTAGCCACCCTATATGTAAAGTGGAAAGTGATTTTTTTTTTAATTTCAACCCTAACGTGAGATATATTGTTGGAAAGGTATTTAAAAATGAATAGGGGTTTACTAAGATCATTTTTTGATAATGTCAATAATTTCGGAAATAATCGCTCCAAAAGTAAAAAACAATGTGTCCCCCCCCCTCTAACTTTTGAACCATAAATTTAGAAAATATGAAAAAAATCGGAAAAGTAGAACTTTATAAGGACTTTCTATGAAAATTATTTTGAACTTGATTGACACAATAGTTTTTGTACAAAAAAGACAAAAAGTTGTACAAAATAATTTCTGTACTAAGTTTGTAGTATAATCGTATATGCAAGCATTTTTTGTAACTTTGTTTACATATTTTATTATCCTGAACGTATCTTTTTTCAAACAAAAAAAGAATTATTGAAATCGGTTCTCGCAATCCAAAATTACCACCGAAATTGCACGTCTTTGTATTAATTAGTAACCCAATTCCCCGAGAGATGGCGCTGTAGGTACTTATTACATTGGATCGGGTATTACCGAATTGTTCGGTTGGCTTCATAACTGGGAACACTTATTGTGACGGACGGGAAACTACGGAACCCTACACTGAGCGTGGCCCGACACGCTCTTGGCCGGTTTTTTTTAGTTGTAGAATTCCACTTAAATTGTTGACGTGTGTTATTATTACATTGTAACTAGACGTCATAAGGAAATCATCAAGATAGCCGAAAGAGAAAAATACATTTTATATCAGCTAATTCATAAACTACCCACATAACTATTAAAGTTAATAAAATAATTCGGACCTGTAATCACGGAGTAACCGGTGGAAATACATTGAAAAGTTAGATGCTCATCGAATACATAACCTCCTGCTGTTTTTAAAGTCGTTGTCTCATTAAACACTATGCTATGCCGTTTTTAAAAATGGCTTTGATACATAATACTTTTAACAATAATTATATAATGATATTATGACCATAAAAGTATTCAACCAATTATTTATAGGCATTATTTAAATCTTTAAGCAAAAAAACAACGACGACAACGTACAAATTCTCTGACAGCTGGTTGCAGGGGATCCGTGATCTTGGATTGTCGGTTGAGCAGTAAGATGACGCGGCCAGCTGCCTTGATGCCCTTCTGGAAGTTCGGAGCGAATGCGAAGGCCTGCGCTGCTGATGAAGCACCCATTAATAGGGCTTGAGCTGACCTGGGTGGCGAAATTAGATACTTATTACTATAAGTGCAATGGCTACCTCGTCGGTCAAGTGCACTGCGCTACTGATGTACGGTACCTAGGTCGGACCTGTTATTGGATTTTTGTCTGTAGTCTCGATTAGTCCCGGTTGATGGAAATAGGGTCGCCCCTTTTTCACAAGGGACAAAGGTAAACATAACAGGAGATTTGTCGGTGTTTATTAGGGACACCTGCCTAGCCGGCACGGCCGGATGCTGAAAGCAAGCAGTGCGGGTTCCTAACGGTGGTGGTCAAATGTTAGGGCGACTGTACCCCTATATTCTTAGGGTTACGTATCTCAAAAGGAAAAAAGACGGTATCCTTATAGGATCATTTTATTGTTCGTATGTCTGTTTGTTAAGACCCTTTATCTCGGGAAAGCAAGTTATCGAGTTAAAATAAAAAGTAAGTACGTACTCATATCTGTGGTTTCTTAGAGCTGTGAAAAACATCAATCTTTCAGTCAAAAGATATGGCCGATTGCCTGTTTGGGATTGTATGTTTGTATGAAACCCTCTTGGTCAGTTGTTTATGACACAAGGGTAGATAAAAATAACTAAACTTACTTGAAAACAACACCGTAACTGATTCCCTCGTTCACAATCAGCGTTCCTCCGTAGTACAGTGAGGAAGCGATGACAAAGTTGAATATGCCTCTGGACAGGCCGAACACCAGTCCTCTGTAGTGGGACGCGTTCCTAGCGGTGACCAGGGCCGGGTGGAGCTGTTTGGCGTACTCCTTACGGAATGTTTCTTCGCGGCCCAGGGACGCTACTGTTCGTACGTTAGCGACGGCATCTACGGCTATCTGAGAATCAACCAAATTTTTTTGTGTTCTGAACCTCAAAAAGAAAAAAACGTAATCGTTATTTTTGCGAAGGTACAATCATCAAATATATTTCCCGCTCTGGTCGGAGCAGGGGGGAGTGTCAGACTTGTGCTGACTATAACCCACCCATGTTCCTTCTTTTGCCTTATAATTATGTTCCGAGGCTTCGGTATCTCTTTCGAACAACACGCAACCCCGGCACGCGGTGGCCCTGGCAGATCCCTCTGCTTTGCTGACATCATGAGCCAAACCGGAACCCTTAAAGGAACACTTTTTTCATTGTCTGTCTGTCAAGACCCTTGAACGCATGGAGGTATCGAGTTGTGCCAGTGTGTGAATGAGACTGCCAAAAGTCAAATCTCTAAGTCTTATTAGTTAAAAGATTTAACTGTTAATGTCCCAAGTTTAGACGGATGCGGGAGTCCGACTCGCACTTGGCTGTTTTTTTTTTTTTCAGAAAATGACTAAGGGTACCTAGAACATCCGCACGGGTCGAACCAAAGTTAAGCAACGCATCGGTCTGATTACTTATCTCTTTTACTGACTGTACATGCAATAAACGTAGACACCTTTGTCTATAATTATACTCGGTAGAATATTGATTTACCTTCGAACTCGTCTCCATAGTCTTCGCAGTGCCAAAAGACGCGTTGTATGTCATTCTTCCTTCTTTGTAGAGCACGAAGATAATGATGGGCACAAAAGTCAGTGCTACCAGCCCGACTCGCCATTCATAGTACAGTGACAGGCCCAGAGCGAAACCAAACGTGCCCACTGCTTGCACTACTGTGCCGATTCTTTGACCTGTGGCCT
Source organism: Ochropleura leucogaster (assembly GCA_958449745.1). Lineage (NCBI taxonomy): Eukaryota > Metazoa > Arthropoda > Insecta > Lepidoptera > Noctuidae > Ochropleura > Ochropleura leucogaster. The sequence continues at coordinate 10,770,530 of OY288203.1, read as the reverse complement.
GGAAGAGATTTTAGACTTTAAAGCCGGGTTAAAAGGTTGTCTATTAAACGGGATTTTGATTTGGGATAAGGCTCGATTATTATTGATATTAAAGAGTCGACGTTTGTATAAGGAAGAGTTTGATCTGTTTTTCTTTTTTAACCCCCTTTTTTTTCCTGGTAAAACCACTCACAACTCGCTTTTTTTGAGAATTTTGTTGCTGTCTTTTTAAGGTACTATTTGAAATCGTATATTTTCAATTTCTTTTCGTAGGGAGCCCCTCAATGCAGAACATTCATTGACTTCTTCTTAACGTCTCCCTGACACACACTGGTTTAAAAGGCCAATCTAGCTGGACAATATTATTTAAGGCATAAAATTAGATCTAAATCTTCCATCTATTCATCATTTGTAGTAATCCATATAAAATATATAGATATTAACCCTATTTTCGACAAAAAAAAAATCTAGTATTAGCTGACCTCTCTTTATAAATATTTGGTACGTGACGCGAGGTCAATTTAAATTGGATATCTCATTTCACAAAGAATCTATTTCCTACAAAAGTGTGAATAAGTATTATCATTAAATTCATGTGTAATTAGTAAAATTAAGCAGGTAATTAAAGTAAAATAATAAGTATGCACATAACACATTGTTTATTTATTTATTGAACTTACAATCCAATACATATAGCTATTGAGATTTTTTTTAAGTTTTGAATGCTAATCAGATTCATCGAAGCTAGGCAAACTCACAGTACCTAAACTCTCTTCATGTCGTACTTTTCTTATAAAATCTTGTACCTTTGAATACGTCAAGCTTCGTCTTGTGCGATGCTTGGTCGAAATCAATCTTTGGGCGACCAGGTCCTGCAGTGGGTTTTATTGATGACGTAGATGGCATCAGGTAGTAAGTGACAACAAAGACGATATCTTCTCCATTCAGCCAGTTAATTCCTGTTGAAGTTTTCTCAAAACGGTCCCGTAATTTACCACACTGATTCCACTTTTTAGCAAGTGTTTTTGACAACCGGTTGATATTGTTCTTAATTTTTCGAATAGATTCGTTGGTTAATTCTCCCAAACAAAATCTATTCGAAATATATTGAAACAACTGTGTGTTTTGGTTCCTTTTGACGTGTTTAACCCATTCTTCAAAAAACTCCCTTCTTGATATGGCTATCACACTTTCTGAAAAAAAATACAGAAGTGCAACTGTGCGCAGCTTACAACTTACATAATATTAAACTACAAGGATGACCCTACATCATATCAAAGTTACAGCCTGGGGTCAAGAGGGGGCAAGTTATTTCTACTCTGTTAATTATAAAATACTCATTAAAAACAGCGATTTATCGTTTTCAACTCCATTTTTTTTTAGGAAAAAATATAGTATTTGTAATAATTAATAGGCTAGAAGAGTGTACATACCATCAACTTCACGATCCATCATTAAATATAAAATAATTTTGTTTACACTCGGTTTGCGATATTGCAACGTTAAATGCGAAATAGTGAATAATTTCGTTGAAAATTACTCTCATGTCTACATTTGGAAATTTATTTCTAATTATAGGAGGGTATTTGGATAAATTTATTACCAGCATAGTAACCTAGGGCTATTCAGCTATAGTTTTCGCTAGTACAGTGGAAGAAATGCGGTGACCCTTTTTGTCCAGCTAGATTAGGCTAATGAATCATAGTGTGACAATCTAAATTCAGTCAGCACAAATTTGACTACCAAGTTTGGGCGCCAAATTTAGTGTTTAAACTTTAAACCGAATTTTGAACGAAACTGTCACATTGGGGTAATTGTTTTAAGATTTTTAAAATCTAAAGTTAACCCACCCCTTGAACGGCTGCAGCTTCTCCAGAGAGTCGCGCACAAAGAGCGCCGGTGGCGTTGTTCTTATCGTCGTAGAAGCCTATCTCCTGTTTCAGAAGCGTCGTGAACATGGAAAGTCGCAGTCGCTGGGTCAAGAACTCGCCTGCTATGCCGTAGAAGAACACCTAAAATGTTTCATAACAATGAAAATACCAGAACATAGAAAATTTGTTAGAGAAATTCGTAGTCGTGATGTGTTAATTAAATGCAGGATTTGAAGTGATATTTATCTTAATAATATTTGATGAATTCAAAACCTAATTACATGTTCCGAAAGTCTGACAACCAGTCTTACCTTAGGGGTATCGTATTACCCAGTATTAACTGGGTTGTGGAGGTCAGATAGGCTCAGATCGCTCCATGTAAAATACTGATATTCAGCTGCATCCGGTTAGACTGGAAGCCGACCCCAACATAGTTGGGAAAAGGCTAGGCAGATGATGATGAATTACATGTGATCATTAATAAAAAGACTATCAAAAGAAAAAGAAATAATTTTCAATCACGCTTGGGAAATTTTGTATTTATGATCTTTAGAAGCGTGGCTAAAATTGGAACAAAAGCCTACATCTTGATTTTTCTTCTTTTTTAACATCTATATATAGAACAACTAATTTTATGAGAATAAGTTACATATTTTTCTTTTACGATAATGAGTAGATATGGGATAAATTGGATGCATGCTTACATTAAGTTAATTTTTTGGCAACAAAGTATAGGGATGGCGTGTTAGGATATTTTAATTAAAAATAAAATTCCGGGATTTCGGGAGTGAATAACTGTTCGGATTTAGGGTATATATACTTATATTCGCGAGATTCTTTTCGGTAAAAATTGCTTTCCATAATAACAAACATCTCAACTTTTTGTAAATATGCATCCGAATATTCTTATAAACATACCGTGATAAAGTTAGTGATCCCCGAGAAGACGCCAATGCCGACGAATATCAACGAGAACATACGAACTGATTGCAAAATCTTATCCTCATCTTCATCTGACAGAACCTGTTAACAACAAGAAGAAAGTCAAGTGGGGAAATTTTTTCATTGCGGCCGGGCTCGAGACGTAAGGGGGGGGGGGGAGGCGAGGCCGTAGTCTACCGCGGGAGACCAGCGCGGCATGTTAGTTTTTAGAACATACCGGCTAGCAGTTCACGAAGTTTAAGAGCAAAGTATTGTTGAATAAAAAAAAATACTTACTAAAATTACCTGCCTTGTTTGTTGTCTCACTTTAAGACTATGTTCATAAATCTACTTACGGTAATAAAATCTCCAAAGATAACAGCGAACAGTGGCATACAGAAGCCACTGAGCAGCGAACAGATGCTGGCGATGGTGACGCTCCTCCATTCCGGCTTGTTTAGTTTCAACACTCTGAAGAACGAAACGTCTGGCACCTTGTCTTCATCTTCCTCGGGATCCTGGATTAAGGTCCAGTTACAAAATAATTCTTGGTTATAATATAAGGTCAAGTTAACTATCTCGTTAGTTAAGTGGTTGCAAGCGCGGCTGTTGAGCATAAGGTTCAGAATTCGATTTCTCGGTCGGTTAGTGTTATTGGGTTTTTCGTAAGGAATTTCTCAGTAGCTGGAATTATGCCCGGTTTATGGCGACTCCGTGGCTGATACGTTCATAGTAGGGGCTGGGTATGGCACGGTGTGGGGGGCAGACTCATGTAAGGTCTTACTGACCGGCTAGAACGGATTCCACGTCGGTTTATAAGAAATAACCAAGGAAAACAGTTATAAATGATAATGAGGATGTACAGTACTATTAATGGCAATACTTACACCAGTTTTGAATTCAAGGAAGTCATCTTCGTCATCCTTCTCACTTATTACTGAAACTTCACGGCTGAGTTTCGACTTTTCTGCAAATAACAAGGTTTTATTGAATATTTTGAAGTGGAGAGGGATACATATTTTGGTGCACTGTCTTAGAATCATCTAAAATTAGTAAATGGCGGTATCGATCGTCAATTTATAACATTTTATGGTGTACCTACATAGTGTTGTCATTGTCGAACCAATTGTGAAAAATCTAAAAAGAATCTTAAATTCCGTGTCTAAAGGAATACACATACACATGGTGTTTGGCAGAATTTGATGAACAAGAAAGTTAACCCGAGTACACTACACACATTCGGCAAATAACGGATCCTGCCGAACGACAAACTCCGTTCGGCGTCTACCACATTTATTTGATTTTATCACCCGACTGTCGACTGTGCGATAACCCACCCATAACATTTCTGTTGATCCCGATATAGAAAAATAAATAGATATTTCAACCGTGCTCTCTTCATCAATCTAACAGACATCTTCCTCTTGGACACGAACTGCAGTAGCCAATCTGGAAATCTCTCAACAAATTTCGGGCCTAGGTTGGCTGCTGTAGAAAGGTGTGCTGTCTGACCAACTGAGCTTTTTTCGAATCCCATCTTAAATAGAATACCAGTGTAGACCCCACTGCAGTATATACCACCCTTTCCTCTCTGTCCTGCACAATGACCTAGCAGGTTAAACAAAGCCAACAATGGAGCCGTGTAGGTTGCTACATAAAAGTCAGACATAGTTTAATGACGCAAAGAAATTATAGAAATACATGGAGCAGTACCGCTATCTTCAATAGCCCCAGGCATTGTCTGCAACATGACCATGTCATAGTAGTGTCCCTTCCTTGCCATCAGGTCATCGTGGCTGCCACTCTCCACCACGGTACCGGTCTTGAACACGTAGATCATGTCCACGTTCCGGATCGTGGATAGTCTGTGCGCTACAACCAGGGTTGTGCGACCTTCTTGTGCCTAGAGGACCAAAGGTAAATTGACACAAATCTTGTTTAACTGTGCATGAAATCGTAAAATGGGGAAATGTTTTGTAGTCCAAGATCTCAGGGCTGGCAGACATTACACATTTTCTGAGTAACAAAAAGTGTGGGATCGAGTAGTGTTAGTGTGTACTATAAAGTTATGAACCTTTTATGAAAGTATGTATAGCTGCCAGTTTGGCGAGCTAAGTAATGTCCCTGGAAACAATGCTGATGCATTATTTTTGACACTAACTTTTGTTGTCACGCGAAGTTCTTTTTTTTTCTAAAAAAAGATGCCAGCGTCATTACCACTCTCCGTTTTATCCAAATCACATAAGCATATTGCTGAAATATTGGTGCAAACTTCTCCATCAACGTATTATCAAACTTGCAAGCATTAAGGAAGTGTCATAATAATAACAGTAGTATCAGTAAACAAAACTAAAAACTTGTGTCAAAGAAAAATTCATCAGGGACAGGAGCGGCCTATCAAACGCCCCGGATCTGAATGCTATTTATTTACAGTAAGAATCTAAAGTAAAACTTTACCTTATCGAGAGCCTTCTGTACCCTAGCTTCAGAGGAGGTATCAAGCGCGCTAGTAGCCTCATCCAGTAGCAATATCTTCGGGTTCCGTACAAGCGCTCGCGCGATGGCAATGCGCTGTTTCTGACCGCCTGACAGAGAAGCACCGCGCTCTCCGACAAGTGTGTCGTAACCCTGCGTTCAAAGATTTTGTATTTTAAAGAATAATTCATATGAATAAAAAAAATAAACGTTACTTCAATGTGCCTATTTTTCAAATAATTTGTTTGATTTTATAATAAAACTCATTGGTTTGAATGCTAACAATTTTTTTTTTAGCTGAAATGTACTTACGTGTCGTCTATATTTTGAAGAAACTTTGTTTGATAATATTGGAATAGTTTCCTACTTCCTAAGAATATGAAGCTAATTGCAAGGGTCAGTATGCTTACCTTCGGCAATTTCATAATAAACTGATGCGCATTAGCTTGCCGGGCGCACGACTCGATCTCCTCATTGGAAGCGTCCTCACGCCCATATCGAATGTTCTCCCGGACTGTGGTGTTGAACAGCACTGGCTCCTGGCCTACCAACCCGATCTGCTCGCGGAGCCAACGGATCGAAACGTCGCGGACATCGTGACCGTCAATTTGCACCTAAAGTTGTAAATAACACGCTGATAGATTGCTCTGAATAAGTTGATGAAATAATAGAGTATTGAACATAGCACCTATTTAATTAACGTTTATCCTTTGCCATCGATACGGACAGGTACGTTATCTAGGGTGAATCGTAAATGAAATGTAAATTATAAGTGTTACTTACGGGATTTATTATAAGCACCCGATATGTTTAATTAAATAGCAAAAATAAACAGTACCCAACTTATAAAGGTTAGTCACGAAATAACGCAGAAAATATCCAGAATCAAAATAAAATTTGCATACGAAACTACGCACGCTAAACAAAGTGATTGTTTCTTATGATTTTTTTTGGATACCCACCTATATTAAGTGTCGTAGGAAATTAACGACACTCGAGGTAAAAATAAAATATTATGATGTGCAAAGACCCCTCAGCCCTCCAAAAACTTAGTTTTTTTTTACTCATTGCCAGATGCTTGATTCAGAAAGTAGTACTCCTGGAAACGGCACGCAGAGTGAGGAATCAATCAATCAATCATTTATTTTGTAGAACATAGGTGGGTTTACAGGTAGAATAATAAGAGATATGTTCGTTATATTTTCCCAATAGATTGCGTACAAAATAAAGGCAAAAAAACAAACAAAATAACAATATTATAATAGTAGTAATAGGAGGTTCCTCTCTCTGGAGTCATGACCACTGGCAGCCTGGACCTTGTTCCTGATGCTGATGGGAAATATTTTTTTTACACTTCTTAACGTTTTATATATTTACTTTTATTCTTGAATATAAGTATTTATAATGTAAATTATATAAGGAAATAAAATAATATCATGTTAGTTTTGGGAACCAAATGATAATAAATTAGGTTTTATGTTTTATCGTTTTTCTTCCATCATTTATCACGTCTGCGCTGTTTTGCTTTCTATTTAGTTTGACCTAGTACAGTAGGTACTTACGCTGCCATCGATGACGTCATAGAACCTGGAGAGCAGCTGTATGATGGTCGACTTGCCGCATCCAGAGTGGCCTACCAGCGCCACAGACTGACCCCGTTTTACGGTTATATTGACACCCCGAAGTACCTGTACAAATGAGATTTAATAGAAAGTTTAGTTATGTACAAGTCTAGGCTAGTTAACCCAGTTGTCGAGGAATTCTAGATATACTTATAACTATTACGGGAATTGTGTTTTGTTTTATCGATTGCAATACTTAAAATTACAAACCAGCGGCTTGCTACAATGTGACTGGCACATAACAAGCGAATATAGTTTTTTTTTGTTTATGGTACGTGACCTTACCGGGGAAGATCGTTAGAGGCCATGTCTTTCCTCACTGAGAATGTCTCCTGTACCTTGAGCGCGTTAATAACCATTTAAACTCACATGCACAAACAGCCAGACCCGAAACAACTACCTGTAGATCATAAAAAAATATTTGTTCCGTGCGGGGATCGAATCCGCGATACGCAGCGCAGAGGTCGATCGCTCAGCTACCATCCAACCAACCGTGCCGTCAAATTGTAGATGACGCGACCATAGCTAGGTCCTAATCTAACCACTGAAGTAAAGTTATTATGAAATATAAAATGATACTAACAGATTTTCAACCAATGACATTGCTTGAAACCAGCTATACTGGTCCAATTCATTTCACAGATGCCATCCCCATTCGAACAAATTCTGCCATATTATAATTTTAACAATACTTACAATTTTGTAAATATTCTCATAAACAAAAACATTTTAATTCAATTATCATCATGAATTGCAAATTTTACCTGAATACCTGAAAGAAACCTTTACCTATCACACCGGCAATGAATGAAACAGATAAACTGAAATTATCCTTATAATCTAATTAATCTTGTTTTGTTGGTAGACATGGTAATCTCACGCGACTTTTCTTGACATATGATACCTATTTATACCTACATATATTATTGAAAAAAAATACTTTATTGTGTTTTGTAGGTCTTGTGACGATTACTTAGCAGTAAATTTATATGGATTAGTAGTTATTTCTGCGCAACTTCCTACTAATATTATAAATGCGAATGTTTGTGAGGATGGATGAATGTATGGATTTTTGTTACTCTTTCACGTCAAAACGGCTGAACGGTTCTTGATGAAATTTGGCATAGAAGTAGATTCTAGTCTGAAATAACACATAGGATACTTTTTTTCGATATCACGCGGGCGAAGCCGCGGGGGCCAGTTACTCATAAATAAAGGTGATCATCACCTTACGATTTTGGAATCCATTAATAAATTTCAGAAACTTTGACAAAATCTATCTTGGTAAAGCAGTCGTATCCCTAATCAAAACAGAATCCTACGTAATTCAAAATTGATGCAAAATAAGGAACACTTCACAGCTTTATAGTTATACAGCATGCGGCAATGTCCTCCCAGCTCAGCGTCCTAACAATTGAAACGTTGGAACATTTAGCGGTCACAATAACTTCACATTAGTTCCGTGGCGATATGAACGTGGCACATTCCTAATTGTTACGTCACAAGTTCAAAACGACGCTAATCAATTTATATTTGTCTCTGCGCAAATCAGTGACTCAGACTGTTATTGAGTAATTATGGCATGGTATTGGGAAATACAACAATCGGCGCGTCAAAACAACTTGAGCTCTAAATAAATCTCACGCGATTCTACTCAGGTTCTCCTGATGAGGTTTTGAAGAAAATTAAACCATTATTCAGATACCGTGCTACGCGGAATGTAACAGACAAGACACTCCGCTAAAATGGCAGTAAAATGTAGGTACACTCAGGAAAACGTTGGTTCTCCGCAGAAGTATCTAGTACCTCTCCTATCTCCGACGAGTAAGCGGCTAGCTTAGTAGCCAGCCGTTTCTAACTTTGTTTTTGTTTAAAAATCGTACTAAAAGTAAATGTTAGTTCCGTTCAATCCCTGTTTTATTTATTTAGACATTTTTGTGAGGCTCGGAACTTAGTTGGGTGCTACAAATCCAAAGCGATGAGAATACTCTGTACCATGTAAAATTGGTTTTGGACAGCTTTTCCTTAGATGTTTTAATGAAGCCACAAGTTTGGACCGTTATACCTGCGCAGGCCGTCACGAGCAGCTATCTTCCGAGACGACATAAAGTTTGAACCGGACCTTCGTCTCGGTAAGAATGATAATAATGAATGTTAATTATCGGTCTTTCTCAAACAAACAAATAGTTTTAACTATGTTTATTTGCTTCTTTTCAATTAACGGTGATGGCAGGTGCCTGTATTAGAAACCAGCTCTTTCGTTTATAAAAAAAGAAACAAAAGCAACTCACCGGAACATCAGTTCTTGACGGATAGTGGAACACAACGTCCTTCAATTCGATGTTTCCTTCAATCGCTTTGGGCACAGTTCCCTTGTTCACCAGCGGGTTGATGGTTGGTACATTGTCGATCATGTTGAAGATCTGCGCGCCGGCGCCGCGGGCCGAGCCGAACACCTCCATCAGTGTCGACGAAATACCGAAATTGGCTGAACCCGTCATTACTCCGAAGAATACCTAAGGAGAACATATGTTTTGGTAATTAATGTAAATTGGTTAATGAAATAGGACCCAGATAATTTGTATTAATATCATCATTATTCTCGTGCCTTTATCACAATATAATTGTAAGGTGAGCTATACTGGTTATCTCATTAGACGGCTCCGTTTCTTATAATCTCATTTTTCATTTAGTAGAACCCTTCATTTCTTTGGTCTTCCTCTACTTTTATCCCCAACTAGCTGTGCCTGGCATGCGTTACAATGCAATATTTCTACCCTACCTACCTAACATTATTAAATAACAATATAATTCAAAATTACTACATTATGTAGAAAACGTTTGTATGGGAAAAGAAAAGGGTTGTTTTTTCGGGTTTTCCCGGTAATTATTCGATTTTTTCTCGCCGTAAAAACCATTCTTGTACTTCAACGAATATAAAAAAAAATTTATGAAATTGGTCCAGTCGTTGTTGAGTTATGCGCTTATCAACACATTTTGCGATTCATTTTTATAGATAGAAAAAAAGAAGAAAGATTATAGTTAACTATTTTTCTTTCGTTCCAAATTTTAAAAATGCCTACATAATCTATTTTCGTATTAAAAATAAAGCGATAAATAAAGAATACTACTTGTCATTTTAATAAATATTGGGATTATTAACTATTGTACAGTTATCACGTGTTAGTTTTCAAACCAATATTATCTATGGTTAGATACAATTATATCAGGTATCGTAAAGTGTTTGGTAAGAGCAAATACGATTCGGTGTAAAGTTGAAACGCTTCAACAGACATTGAGCGCGCGTTATAATGTTTATTTATTTACACTTACATTTGTTTTACAGATAAAATCCAAGTTAACAATGTACTCATATTTCTCTCACCGGCACTATAGATAGGTTAGGTGGAAGACAATATATTAAATGTTACCCTCTGGAATTCCGCCAGAGAGTAAGTAAAAATATCTAATTTCAGAGAGACGCTGTTCAATATCTGCATTGCCTGAACCACTGTATGTGTATGCATATGCAACGTTTAATTCAGTGCCGAAAGTTGAATTTCATATTACTTACTTACTTCATGAAAGTGAACAAGAACACGTGCAAAGACATTCGAGATTTGAGCTTACATGTTCAAAAATACAACACCCACTTTAGCATAGTTGAAAAATACGGAATAGAACTTACAGCAATCATGGTGGAGACATCGTAGTGGTCGTCGCTGATCATTAGCTGGTAACCGAACCAGAAGGAAAGAGCGTAGGCACAGAAGATGCAGAAGAACAGCAGGCCCATAGCCAACCCGTTGAACAAGCCTGAAATATTCGTCCTTTTTAATCGACATAATTAAGGTCGGCTTCCAGTCTTACCGAATGCATCTGAATACCAATACTTTATGTCAGCAAAGCAGCGGGTTGTTCGAAAGAGACACCGCGGCCCCGGAACATAAAAGGCAATGGAAGGAACATGGGTGGGTTTAAGTCAGCACAAGTCTGACACTTATTAAATAATTTGATGATTTCCCATATGAAGCGACTAATCTGCCCTCCATAATCATCAACTAGATACCTTTTGACAAGACTGGGTGTTAGACTTTCAGGCTTCTTATTAAATTAATAGATTCATGATTTGAGACACCACACGAATGGTCTTGCATTCATTATGTTACACCCTTTATAATAATTGACCCATCTACAGATTTCCATTTACAATGGCAAGATCTGCATAACCTTTAAGATCCAAAGTCTGCTACCTTTCTTAATGTTGATTTTTCTGGCTTCATTAAGATGTCCTTCGTATCTCAGCAGCTCCTGTGTTTGTCCACTGAAAGCATACACGGTGCGTATGGCTGATATAACCTCTTCGGCAATGGCACCAGCCTTGCCTGATGCGATAGCTTCTTTCTTAGATAGACTGGCGGCTATCTATTGAAAAAAATATACATTGTGAAATTTTCCTTAGAAGTAATATACCTACCAAAGGCGCAGCCCTAAGCTCCGTACCTCAAAAAAACCCGAAAACCCGGAACCCTTATAATTATGATCTTTTTGTTGAACGTCTGTCTGTCAATACGCTTTAAATCACTAACTCGTTAAGGTACCGAATTGAAATTAAAACCTAACACTCAAGCTTGTAGTGATGGTGGAAAAATCAGCCCTTTAAGTCTAGGCAGTCAAAAGACATAGCCGTTAATGTAGCAAGTTTGTACGAAAGTACAACGGTAACAGCTCTCGGTGCGTGTTGCGTGAGTCCGATTTGCACTTGTACGGTTTTTATTTTTTGCAACGAGATGTTGTCGCGTCTCGCTTCGACCGATAACGATTCCATGATTCTAAATCATGACACTAATTAGAGTTCATTATGACAATATAGCTTACTCGTCGAAGGATGTCGAATGGTGTCAAGGGACACCCGGATGGAACGAAGTTATTATTTATAATGTACAAAAAACCTGTTTACACTCAACAAAAATAATCGTCGCAACACCACAATGTTTAATGCGAAATAGAAAGGCTAAGCGAAAATAACTGGCTTGTTGGGTCCTGGGTCCTGCCGACCTGTGTCGTGACAAAATGACGATATTCACGAGGTTGATCTTGCATGTAAGAAATAAGGTTTGATACGGGAAGTAATCGTGGATAATTCAAATGCCAGGACAACTACCTTTTTATCGATATACGTAGTACTTCTATCCTATCAGTTACTATGCAAACAGTTTCGAGTATTTTATTGGCGTTCCATATCACAGTACCTACACGGACCTAACACGAATTACGCAACAATTCAACTTATTTCTTTATGATTACAATTACCTATTATCTTTCGCAACGTTTCATCATTGTTTTAGGATTTAAGAATACTTCAGTCAATTGATTGATCATGTAATTAAGCTTTAATAACATACGTCAATCAATTAACTGGAACGTTGAAAGAGGTTCATTAATGGTAATTCAGCAATGGAAGCGGAATTAAACAATTATATTCCTTACCCAATGTACCACACGGAGTACCTACATACTTTACCTAGCGGTTATAAGTACACCCCAGAAACTTCACTTCAGGTAAGTGGATCAGTCATCTACATAGTATCAAAAGCATCGACTTTATCGAGTGTCGTCTTAGCTTTGTCACCAATAGGTGTCATTATTTTTACTAAAACACGATCTTGCCGATATTGAAACGCACAATGTATGGAACTGATCCACACACTGACCTACCACAGATCATTCCCTATAGTTCTGTTCGAACTTTGTGTCGGCTCGGAAGTGCAAATGACATAGGTAACGGTTTGCACCATGGATATCAAAATATTTTATGGTTTGCGCATCAATACAGCCAAGACGATGCGTCTTCTGAGTCCCGCTGATAGCTACCGAAAATGGTGTTCGGAGCAGCTTAAGGTTAGATGTCCGAGCTGCTTTAAAGTTTAAACCAGTATATCTGCACAGACCGTCTTTGCAGCCATAGATATCAGAAAGATTATTGGAACGAAGGCCCTTATCGCGCGTTGCAAAATAGGACTAGACGTAAAAAAATAAGACCAAAAGTTGTAACGATACTTTTTGCTATAGTTGTAAGCCGAGTTCTGTTTCTCGGTCTGTCTCTCTCCCATAGAAAGCAAGCCAGTTATTTTCCTTTCTATTTCGCATTGAACAGAGTGGTGTCGCGACGATTATTTTTGATGAGTGACAGGTTTTTTGTACATAATAAATAATAACTTCATTCCATCCGAGTGTCCACCTCTCAAGTTTTTATTTTAATATTGCTATGCTCGCAGCCAACCGTTTGAGTAGAACTGAAGGTACTAAAGGTATTTGTTGAGTGTCACTCACACAGAGCATTTTTATATTTTCTATGAAATCTGTGCCGAACAATATTCGATAATAACGCGATAAGCAGCGTCAGGTCGGACGATTTTTTGCCATTTAGTATATCTATCTACATCAATTGAAGTACCCATATGAGGCTGAGAACCCTAATCGGTTGATTGACTACGCTTGTAACAACGTAATTCGCTGACAGTTACGATAAACAAGGTGTAAAAGACCATTCACGACCCGTCAAGCATGCATCAAATCTAGTCAAAGCTACGCAAAAATAGTTCGTATAACTTTCTATTAGGTATTATTTTTCGCCAAAACGACTAATGTCTCCAGATCTAACATGGTACTATGAGTAAAACAGGGCACGAAACAAACGGTAGTTTTTCTGAAACTGGATAAGCCATATTGAAAGAGCTTCGATCATTACGCTTTGGTTTGGTGTGCCGTGTGCAACTTTGATGTGGAGTTGTGAAGGACTGGCGTTTTGGGGGACTTTTGTGTGATAAATGACGTTTAAAGTGCTGATTCTTAGCTGATCTGATCGTAATTTAAATGAAAAGCTTTCGACTTTGAGAAAAACCGGCCAAGTGCGAGTCGGATTCGCCCACCGAGAGTTCTTTTAAATGTCTAGACTTAGAAGGTTGATTTTTTCAAAGCTCCAAGGGACCACAGACTTAAATACTTAGTTTTACAGGCAGACAGACAACAAAGTGATCCTATAAAGGTTTCGTATTTACCTTTTTTGGCACGGAACCCTAAAAATAAGCAAAACAAATGAAACTCACCAGCCCGGCCACTCCCACTAATGCCATGGTGACAGGGAATGATATGAGACACAGCAGAGCCAGCTTCCAGCCCTTGATAAGAGCCATGATAACACTACTGAAGAAGGACGCTTGATAAAACAAGAATGTCGCCAGCTTCTCGCCGATACCATCTTCTAGTTTTACTATGTCACTGCAAGAGACGCCGTTTATTAATAAAGAAATAGTTCAATAACACAACATAATTCAGAGAACTGAGCTGAAATGAAGTGTGCGAGTTAGAAGAGGACGTTTACCACATATTGATAGAGAGTATCCGGAACTAAGCCAGAGATTAACGTCATATGATTCGCTCAGATGTAGGGTGGTGTAGGTAACAGCATTTTTTTTTATCCCCGTCAAGGGAGGCCAGATTGCTGTAGTCTTTCATAAATGGGCATTATAAATATGATAAATTGAGTGAAACTACTGTATGATTGTATGTTCGATTTTGTCACTTGTATTACAGGGGCAACATGTTCAAATTCAGCAAACCCATTTAAGTAAAAAGGAAAAAAGAACGTCGAAAGAAATTTTATATTTATATTATATGCCAACATTGATAAACTGAAGTTAAGCCAACATTTTAGGTCTTCACTATCGAAAGCAATTAAAATTTTCCTCGACCCCGACGAGTTGTAAACCCCATTTTTTTGTCACGCCAACCTAGACCCCCGTTGAGTCTCCTGTGAACCGCTGGGGATAAATCTGGACCACTTTGGGAACCACTGATCTAGAGTATAGGAGTGTCTTTATATTAGCTAATAAATTTATCCTTACCTGTTAATTTTAGAAGCAATGTCCCCGTTTTTATAAACATCGAAATACGCAAAATCTTGGTTTAGAGCTGCTTTTAGATATTCTTGTCGTATTACATACACCTGGGGATAGCATTAAAGTTGAAATATACAAAAGAACATAAGAAGAATTTTCTGTTACAGTAAGACCATTGTACGGAAGTGTAAAAAGACAAGAAAATAAAATAAGATTTGATATAGTGTTGTCAGATTCTTCTGGCGCGTGTTCATAGTCGTCGTCCTTTCATTATAATTTTTAATACACTTCTTCGAAAACCGGGTCTTATTACGGTACGATTAAGTTTAATATAAGCTATAATTTAAGATTATTGTACTAAGTGAATTGAAAAAAGTTGTTGGATTTGATTTTTCATTGCAATTCTCCACCTGTGTAAATTCGAGCGTAAATTCCACGTCGGACGCGATTACAAAGCTTTTCCTCTTGAATCAAAATCAAATTCTCAACCAACAAATTTTTTGTACTCGTATGTGACATCATCACATGACTTATCCCGCTCTGGGCGAAGCGGAAGGGAGTGTCAGACTTGTACTGGCTAAAACCTATCCGTGTTCCTTTTTTGGCCTTTTCTATTCCAAGGCCGCGGCATCTTTTTCGAACAACCCGCAACCCTGGCTGCCGCTGTCGACACGGCCTGTAGTTTTACTAGATGGACGGACGGTGAGCTACCCATTTGCTCACCGTCCACAGACCCACTAGTCTTGCCGCTCCTAACGCCCAGAGCGTCTCCCAACAGCACCCTCCTGGCAATATCATCATTGAACCGCCAAAAGAACCTTTCTGAACTAAAGTACCTACACCATAAAGCTATACATACTTACTTGGTTATAAGCAGCAATGTTCATCAGAGTAGTAGCAGCATACGATAAAACGATAAGTAACACTCCTACAATAACGTTGTAAATGGCAAAGAAGAACAGGTCGTCCAGGAAATCTTCTCCAGCTTGTTCATTTGAGATCGCAGGGTCGAACAAGGATTTCCCATATTCCACCATAGCATCCAACAGGAACGCTAATAGCAGGGTGTTGATAGGTGTCGATATTGCAGCAATCGTTGAACATAGTAGTGCCAGGAATATGAAAACTTTATCCATGGCGGTTGCAAATCTGAACTGGAAAGAGAAAAATTGGGTAGAATATTTGAAAAATTGCATAAACTAGGTATGAGGTTACAGCTGATCTAAACCACAAACTGCAACTACAATCCTAATGACAGACCGTAGTAGTATCGACTACTAGTGACTACTGTGTTTATGTAACTTTAAAATTACCTTCCGCAGATGGCACCACGAAGATGACAGCTGTTTGCAAAGATATTAATTGTCACATTCGGAAGAATAGAGTATCTGTTTTGTTTTTGAGAGCGGGGTATATGACGAATCGGTTCACCGAGGTGAAAACCGCCGCCGACAGACGCCTGCAACACCAGTCGGGGTCTCGTGGTTGGGTTGCCGGCCCTTTCAGAAGGCGTAGGCTCTTTTCTTGAAGATCACTTAATTGTAAAGGTTCAAAAATATCGGTTCGATCGGTTGTGGTAAGGAAGCCCGCTTAAAACGCACAATGAAAGACTGCCAAACAACCAGATGATAAGGATAAGAGATCTGCTGTTGGAGAAGATTTAATAATCGTAACGATTTTCGAAATGTTACAATATTGCCATTACTACTTTTAGATTTTAAAAACCTATTATTTTATTGTTAATATTTCGATTGTTTTCAACCTGTACGATTCCCTATCCTGAACACGTTCGAACTTAGCTGATTATCCTTAATGGCTACATGAACACTCCATTTCTATTATTGAGTTAACTTATGTTCGCTTGTAGTGTCAGTTCATAGCTTGAATGCTAATTAAGTAAAAGCATAAGCCGAAACGGATCGATAATGGTAGCAAGATAAGGTAAGTGCGTTATATACGCACATACCGGGTGAGAGGTAAACTAAGAAATTATTTTAAGGGAACTAATTTAGCCGCTAACACTAGTTTTAAAATGGCGAGGGTCGGTGTTTTATATACGGGAACGTAAAGGTACCTACAGTTCTATCCGAAGAGCCATGCAATGAAATACAAACGTTTCTTGGATGACTTACGCCCGGTTCCAATAAACAAAAAACCGATTCGTTTTGCTTATAGATAATAGTATTTTCAATGAGACGTATGTCAAGAAAAACGAATCGTTTTTTGTTTATTGGAACGCGTTATTTGTAGATTGGACTTCGGGATCACAGAGTTTAGCGTTGTTAACTCGCATCACTATCAAATAAGAGGTACATATTGATTAAGTGAATGAACGTCAATTTCAGCATTTCGATTTATTTTGGAATGAATCTTTTTATTAATAAAGATGCCTTTACAAACAATTAAAGTCACATACACAAACAGCCAAAACAGAAACAACTATTTGTTGTTCATTCTTTTATATCCTCTTTTTCTAGACTAAGTAAAAGTTGGTTTTTATTTTTTATAAATGCGGCTAGCTATCAAAGTTGGATTTCGTGGGAGGTCTATCTCAAGTACCTACTAGACAACATTGTATTCCGTGTCACATTCAAGTTTTTTTAACATGGAGTCTAAATCTCTGATATATGAATGTATCTAACCCATATCTGATCTGTGATTCGAACGGTATGATATTAGGGATACTCACCAGTGTGATAAATGGTATACTTGGAACTTCATCTTTCTTGATATCTGGTTCTGAACTTCTGCAAAAAGATGGATACGAGCATTAGGCAAATGTATGCGTGTTGTAACAACTAGTACTAACATTGGTGAATCCATTTCATGGCGTGGCTATACTATTGAGAAACGTCATTTTACATTTAAAATATTTTCGTTGGGATGATTCTGTGTACCTACTGCACGAACCAAGTCTGAATATGCTATTAAAAACCTGCT
This sequence comes from Ochropleura leucogaster, assembly GCA_958449745.1. Classification (NCBI taxonomy): domain Eukaryota; kingdom Metazoa; phylum Arthropoda; class Insecta; order Lepidoptera; family Noctuidae; genus Ochropleura; species Ochropleura leucogaster. The sequence goes on along the minus strand of OY288203.1, from coordinate 10,752,821 downwards.
TGTTGACAATAGCAGATAATAAGTTATTATTCGCAGTATTTAAAGGAGGCCTAGGTACACCAAATTGGTTGAGAATGGCTTTGAAAAAGAAGACGTAACAACCTATAGTAAAAACATATATCTGTTTTTATCCTTACTAATATTATAAAAGCGAAAGTGAGTTTGTTTGTTACGTTTCACGCCTAAGTGGCTAAACCTATTTTGAATTTTGGTGCAGAGATAGTTGGGACCCTGGAGACGCACATAGGCTTTATTTTTTAAAGTGAAAAATGAGGAAGTAAGAGGGAAGAAAAGGGAAAACTTAGCTTTGCTATTACAATAAATAAGGTGCAAAGGCAAAAACTACACGTAGCGGGTACCTGCAAATCAGGAAAGGGGAACTGTGTTACCCGAATTAATGGCGAGCGTAGCCGCGAGCAAAATCGACTATGTAAATATTTATAAACTACAAAACAGAAAGTAAAGCTAAGTACCTACTTAAACATATAAAACGACGATAATAGGCGCCAAAGTACTATAGTTAAATATATGATGCGGCTGATGCAATCGTGTGCACTGTGTGCAGCAATAAACATGAGATGAGATACGATTATTTTATAGCTTAACGCTATGTGTTTGAAATTAATTTATTAATTTTTTGGCAATAATAAATAAATACTTAGGTAATCATTTATTTCAGACTAGCTTTTGCAGGTTGTTCGGGGTAATACAGTTCCCCTTTCCTGATTTACAGGTACCTGCTACTTGTAGTTTTTGCCCTAGCGCCTTATTGATTTGTAATAGCAATGCTAAGTTTCCTTTTCTTCCCTCTTTATCCCTCATATCTCAATCTTTTAAAAAAAAAAAACTGTACATACATCCATATTTGTTGGTACAATTACGAAGACTATAGACTAGTGTTAGTAATAATAATTAATTAATAAGCAGTAAGTGGCAGGTCAGGGTGGACTGTCCGATGATGGTGGCAAATTACCACACGACTGCGTGCATCGGAGAGTCCCACCGGTCAACCAGAGTGTTGGGACTGTCGCACGTACGGCACATGATAGAAGCGCATCGTTTGCGCATGATGGGCGCAAAGCCGCAAAGCTATTCAGTTTATTGTAAAACTAGCTTTTGCCCGCGGCTTCGCTCGCGTTGTGGTAACACAGTTCCCCTTGCGCCTTATTGATTTGTACTAGCAACGCTAAGTTTTAAAGCGTGAATAACAAACAAATTCATTTTCGCTTTTAAAATATTAGTAAGGATGTGAATGATTGCTAGCAAATACGCAGATATGTTTGTCCTTCAGAAACATACTAATACATACCTACATATAATCAAATTATTTTTTTTTGTAAAAAAAAATTTCAAAGACATGAAGAATTACGAATTAATTTTGTCATTTGGGCATACGTCTAATGGGGTTGACTGTTTGTTTTGATTGTTACAAATACAGAAAGAAACCCTATTCTTTTCGTGAAATTTTTGGAGTTTCTTCCAGATCGTAGACTAAGAATCTTCATGTTCTAATTATTCAATAACTTGTATAATAACAACATGCACTGGGCCTGGCACCCCTGTATTAAAAGCTGGAGGCAATTATGCATGCATTTTTTTATATATAATGTTCGTCGCATTTGAAATCAATTTTTGTAGGAGCTTCACAGAAAAAACAGTTTAATTTACATTGTTTGTTCGTGTATCCCACAGCAAACACACGTGGTATTTGTACTGACCAAGGTCAGGATCCAAGGCTACCGCTGAACCCGGAATCGTTCTTTATTTCGGGAGTTGATAGTGTGGACATACCTCTCAGCAAACATCGACTAACGTTAATCAAGACATTTCATACGCATACATAGGTAGTATGTTAAAGCGTTTTGCGTGTCGATCGTTCCATAATCTAAGTAGTAGTCCTATAGGTATTTGCGTATCATTGATAGATAGGTACGTAGGTTCCTACCTACTATGTACCTACCATGTTGAAACAATGACAGATCGATGCGAATACCTTTTGTTTCTTTTTGTTTATAACATTCGCTATCAGTAACAAAGGGACATTATTTGCTTAATCCAATCAATTTTCACGCGGGACTTAAATTACGCTCGTAGATAAAAAATATTGATAAATTCCTAATAAATTTATAATTTATCTTGAAAAACTATATTTTATCATATCACGTAACATTCCGGAACAAAAAATCGAAAGTCATTTAAAAAACCGATAACAGAAACTGGGCATCTGTTATATATAGTTCGTTTATTTTTAACTCATGGTTAAAGACTTAAGTATCGCCGAAAAATGGGAGATCGTGCTAGCCAGTGCCATGATGCAATCATTGTTAATCGGTCCCGGCAAATTAATATGTTTCATTTTATGCTTATAACGTGATATATAAATGTGTGGTTGGTGTCATAAAATTGTAGTGTAGGTACGTCTGGCTTGTTCATAACTAATAAGAGCTGCTGATCAATTGAAACAACTTGCGTTCAGTGTCATTTGTGGTTAGGGTTTCGTTTATATCTACGAAATGAGGTTATTTTTTATGTAGATTTCCCTAAATATTATTAAAAAGGTAATACTTACGTGTCAGATTCCGGAGTTTGAAAATCTCCATTTAACGGGTCTGGCAATTTGTTCTTATTCTCCTTGTCCCCGGGTTTTAATTGCCACCCTTCAGGGTCCTTCGACATTTTAAATAAATTAACTTATTAACAATTACACGAAATTAGGAACTAACACGTTTATTACTGTGTATAAACACTCATTATACTAATGTTTAAAGTGTGTAATTTATATATACGGTGCAACGTTTAGCCGTGGTCGTCCTATTCGCGACTAACGTATCCATGATACGTTATCAATTTATCTGGTCGATAATAACATGAGACATGAAAGGTACTGTAAATCCAAAAGCAGATTATAATAAAAACGTTTGTACGTCAATGAGCGCCTTGACTTTGAAGCGGGAATGCTACAAATAGTCTGAAACTCAGAAACTCGACGCAAAATATTAGTTTTACGCAAGATCTGGCGTTTCTCAATGAAATTGTGCGTTACACTCGCAGGTAACTAGGTATGTAGATATACACTCTTGTGTGTATTATTATCTTTAATGGTTTTCCTATCTTTCTAGAATGTATGACACGTTTAAGTTTGGATTTCTGTAGAGTGCTTCTTAAAAAACTGAATAAATTGTCATCTAAGATAGATATCAAAGATACACGAACATCTATAACTGTAGTGACATTTTGTAAATAAATATGTCTAAAAGTAACGAATTATATAATGTCTGAATATCTAAAAGTTTGTAAAGTGAGAGTTTGCAGTGATATCATTAAAAACGAATGTGTTTGATTTTAACTTGTGTGCTAGGGGCTACTCTAATCTATCGATCTATGGTGCGAGTGCGATCACTAATAGAGGTTTAAGTTATTTCGAAGTGCACACTTTCACACTTTACACACTCTTTTAAAAGTCAGCTCCAATGTTTGACATTATTATCCGTTGCTATGATACCATAATTATTTATTTCTCACGGTGACGGTCACTTTTTATAACCTAACACTTGAATTAAAAATTAAAAAGCAATTCGAATAGGAAGCCTTTTTCTCTAAGTTCACTTCCCCTCTGATTGAAGGGACCTTTCAGAATGCTGAACGTTTGGCTGGAAAAATGTAAAGCTTGGCGAGGGGCGAGTGTTTGCTGTCTCCACACCTCGGATTTATTGATTGCGTAAACAGCTGATTTAAGGCTGCGATATTGTGTCGAGCGAGGCTTTAAGCGACAAACCATTGTGCAGGGTGAGTTGACCGACCGTCCACGCACTATATTGTTTTAATTCGTAAATATTCCTATCTTTGTTAGTTATTTTGTCACGGCTTGAAGCCATGCGTTCTCCTGCAGTGTGAACGGGGTACAGTCTGCCTTCAACAGCCTTTTTGATCACGTCTGACGTCCACCGTCTAATATCATTAGGCAGACAATGCGTGGGCGAACGCATAATATGTCCGAAAAAGCTGAGGGCATGCTTCAGTTCAGGCAGATTATGAAAAGCCGTTTGGTCTTGCTGAGATGTGAACTCATTAGTTCTCATTGCGGTCCATAGTAGCAAAATTATCGATCTTACTGCTTCCACGACTTTTAATGCACCGTGTTTCGGCGGACGGATGATTGGTCCTCTCTCTCGCTCGCCTATCAGTGCAGTCGTAATGTCTTCATTTTGTTTCATTAACTACCGTAACTACATATTTATTCACATTCGCGACACCCTCGTCTTCAAGAGCAATAATAGATTGGAATGGTTTTCAAATTACAATTTTAAATTGTCCCGCTGTTATCGTTATCGCTCCTGGGAGTTTGTAAGCCGTATCCTTAGGAGAGTCAACATGACAACTAGTGTAATGTAAACCAAAATCCTTGACCTGTTTTATTGCCAAGCTCTGACGCAAAAAGAGGGCTTTTATCCGTCTATCTATAGGTAGGTAACCTAGAGATAGACGGAAAACAGCCTTACCTATATCTTACTACCTATCCGCGTTTGATTGCTTATTTTTTTTTTCTACTTAATTATGAATATCTGTTACTACATTATCTTGGATAGTTTTGGAAACTGCTTGTCTTTGCGGTTAACAGTTCTTACAATTTACTTAATTAAATCTGTCCGTTATACTTAATTAGGTAGTTACTTATTAACAATTTATTAAAAAAAACATAACGGTTCTTGTCACCATTTAACAGCAATGATTCAACAAGATACCACAAATTCTGAGAACGTTACCAAAATCTTATTATTCCAATACTAAATTATGTTGTTGTATAAAAACGGATGACTGACCAAGGACAATATTCATTATGATAGTGATTTATGGGGCACCTCTATTATGTTATGCAGTTCCGTCACGGTGGGCCACAGATTTCACTACACTATTATTTCGCACAAAGATTGTTTCGTAAACAAGACGTTGGGCGCGCACAAGGTCCTTATTCTTCCTATTTTGTCCATAGTTTTTGTTTTCTCCGTGGCCCATTTTCACAAAAGCCTTGTTACATTTTAGTTGGGCGTAACTAACGCTTGAGTGATGGATTTCTTTAGATTCCAGTTATTGATTGAATGGTTTTGTTTTTCAATGTTCTATAGAAGTTTGTTTTGTTATTACATTGTTCAGATTGAGTGTAAATATTATTTAGTCATAATTTACGGTTTAGTAACAAAGGTTTCGAAATAAATTGACATCTCTTAAACAGTAGCAATGTTAATTACTATTTCTTACTTTGTTTGCTCATTTTTTGTTTAATAAATGAAAAAAAAACGAAAAAATGCTGTAAACGTGAATTTGAATTTTGCGGGCTAACTAGCATGATGTAGGTACTCAAATACTGCCCGCAAAAGATTGTTTAAACGAAAATAACCTACCTTTTTAGGTCCTGTCGGTATCAACTTGAACCGCTCCTCAGGGTTCCCGTAATCCATATTTCTTTTCTTCGGAACCTCCATGAACGTCAGCATGACCCGAGGCTGAAACATTTTGACTGAATTCACTGCACGATCCACTGAACAACGGCCACTCCTCGCAAATCATTAAACTAACTAACAATACACTCGCGAAATGATTGTGCTCATGATATTGTATGGGTACATGGGCTTGGTAGTTGCTACAATGAGTCTGTATGGGTCCATCTATTTAGCGGTCTCCAAATACGACACATAACTGTTATTATAACGATTCAGTATCTTGCGTTCATCTGTGAGTAAGCAACGCGGGTATTGAATATTTTCTGTACACAAACCAAAACACACCTATTGCTAACGTCCCTAGTCTGAGTCTCATTTAAACTAGGCCATATTTAGGAATCGAAATTTGTTTTATTTGAATTTTGTACGTTCCGCGTTCTTATTTGTTAAGATTTGCGCTAATGCCACAGTCGTGACCTTGAATGACCAGCATAAATTTTACGCCGATCGAGATTTTCCTCGAATCACGAATTCACGATCCCTATTACGTAGATACGCCAATTTTCGAGACATGACGTGTCGTCATATGTGTGACGTCAGAGCAGATCTCGGGATCCGGAGATCTGTCAACAGTGTTGATGAAAAGACTTTGGTCTAGCTAGTCCGTTAAAATAATTACAAAGCGTTAGGTAGGGAAAAAAAGACTCAATAAAATTAAAATAAGTACCGTGTACCTACCTACCTACCCCATTTGATCTTAATAGAAATTGTAAAAAAGTAGCAATCGGTGAAAACAGTAAGTAAGAAAGTTGTACTATTATTTTCAACTCACCACATTATTATGAAATTCTTGAATAGTATATTATTTTATAAGTACCTATTTTGTTTGCATTTATGTTTGAACCTCTTAACTTTATGTAGTAGTAAGTATAGAAGATTAAAAAAAAATCTTGTTACAAAAGATACAAAATTTTATTGTCAAAAATGACTTACGGGGCAACAAAACAAGAGTGAGGAGGGAAGGGAGGGGTCTAAATTAGGGTTGCCCCTACCCACGTTTTAAATCTTAAATTCTTAATATTCTATTGGAAAATATGTTTTTCGCTTTAAATAGAATATATGGAAACCTTAGACAATTTAACAGTACTCTGTTGTGGCTGGCTGTTACCTTTATGGTGGAAACTCCCCGAGGCCCGAACAGATACGACTAAATGGCTGTTAATGTTAAATTGTTACCATGGACGTACAGTCTGTATTAAACTACGATACAAAAAGTAATGAAAAATTAAGATCATGGGTTTCTAGAAGGGAAACCATCGATGCTTTACAAATATTAAAATCAACTGAAGTGATGCGATAAGCTGTTTGTAGTTCGCTCAACGTAGCTGAAAAAAACTAAAAAACTCTACTGTACCGTACATTCTTTATTTAAGTTATTGATTTCATTTTACGAGCAAGTACTAAAAACCGAAAAGTCTTCTTGAAAAAAAAGTCGCAACCCTAAATCACAAAGATCAAGATGGCGACAAAAATTGACAACATACATTTTCAATGAAACAAGCAAGAAGGAAAAGCTAGTTTTCAGGAATTAATTACATATTTTTGCGTGTTTTGTGACCACTGACATTATAAACAAAGTGAATAAATAGTTCGTAATAATTAGCTGCAAACAATCAAATAATGTTTCTTATTTATAAGTACGTACATACTTCTATGTTAAAAGGTGTCGTTTTCTTTTAAACCAATGAAGTAGAATTTACTTGTAATTATCGTATGTACGCTGAGCTACAATTATCCAAATCATACAGTTTAATCAAAACAGAATCTAACCTAATTTTAAACAACACTAACAACAGCTGACTGACCAAATTGTATGTTTACATTTTGAAATTGAAGGATGTACCTACTTGGCAGTCATGTCATGTCAACATGCTTAAATTTTTCAATTGAACTGAATGAAATTGAATTTTGCACACGCTGTAATCTGTATGCATGAATTTGAATGATTGATAATGTCAATATCATAATATTTTATCAGCCAAGTCTTAGCATGTTCAATTAGTTCTCCATGCATGCTGCAATCTTTGTATGTCTATAGTAATGGTTATGTATGATAAAAGTTTATTTCCAGATAAAAAGACAGGTAAGTAAGGAATTGACTTCCCGGGATAAAACCAAAAAAGTTAAATGCTGTAGCTGCGGTTAAAATGAACATGAAACTATTTTAAGGTTCTTGATATCTAGTGTCATCATAAATACTATTTTTGTAATGTTGAATGAAATTGTTTTGAAATAAAATAAAATCAACCAAAAATCTTACTTATTAATAACATGGAAAAGTCAAAAATAATCGTTTCATGAAGAGTCTAATGAATATGAAATCCTACTATAATATTATAAATGCTAATTTTTGTGAGGATGGATGGATGTATGGATGTTTGTTACTCTTTCACGTCAAAACGGCTGAACGCATCTTGATGAAAATTGGCTCAAAGGTAGATTATAGTCTGGAATAACACATAGGATACTTTTTTTTCCCATAACACCCGGGCGAAGCTCGGGCGCCACCTATTACTAATATACACTTTTACTGTTGTATGAGAATAATAAAACACCTTATTTTTATCTATTTATAGAAACTTATCAAAACTAAAAACTTGCATCATTGTTTTTTTTTAAATGGCTGTTTGATAAAATAATAAGCTTTGCTGATGCAATATCAATAATTGAATTAATTATTCAACAATATCAAAGTGGTTTAATAGTTTTCTATACTTTATGATACTTATAAAACAGCTATGTAGGTAGTATAGTCATCAATTTAAGGATATTTTAATCTGCTGACAGTACTGGATATATGGCATTGCAGATGTATTATCCAATCTCAGTTAAAAAGACGCTAGAAAATCTACATCGGGCCCATGAAGAGCCCGGTAAAAGCACCCGTGTAGATCCTTGCTTAACCATACTTTCTTGCGGTTATATTTAGCACTTGTGTAAATTCAAGTGCAAGTTATTACTCTGGCAATCATATGGGGTTGTATTCTCTAAAATGGACGGAACCACTGAAAGGTAACCCTATAATTTGCCCTGAAATAGATTTCATGAGGAATTAAATGCAGATACAATGTGATAGAAAAAAAAATGATTTTATTGTTTTGACTATGTTATTTATTTATTAACAGGAGCACCAATAGCTATAATAATTGTGTATGTTATACAGAACCAATTTCAGGTTAAATATAAGCAGAAATAAAAAATGTAAATCTTGGGATATCACTAACAAGCGGGTTAATAAATATAAGTAAAATTATTTTAAAAAAATGTGCTAAGTACTATGCGTGCACCTAAAAAAGTCAGCATTCAGCAGTAGAAATCCTTACAAAACTTTCTACAGAATCGTTTTTTGACTGATCAGACTTTTTATTACTTTCTAGGTTCAGTCAACTTTTTTTTAAGCATCAATATGCTAGATTCTCTGTTATCTGTGGTAAAATAGAGATCACATGTCAAACTGTCTATTATTTCGTATCAAGTGTAGTGTAGTGCGGCTGAGTAAACAGCTGAGATGATCTTGATACTGTATTTATTCATCCAGAGTTTTACGTTGAGACCGAGTTTTTAACCGACTTCAAAAAAAGGAGGAGGTTCTCAATTCGTCTGTATGTTTTTTTTTTGTGTTTGTTACCTCATAACTCAGGTCTGAGTGAACCGATTTTGATGATTCTTTTTTTATTCGAAAGCTGGTGGTTGTCGTTTGGTCCCATAAAAAAAATATCAAGATCCGACAAGTAGTTTTTGAGTTATCTTTAATAATACGTATTAGATTGACTTCGTGTACGTTGATGATATACTCATTCGTCGATTATATTTTAGAAGTTGTCGAAGACAAATGATCAAAAAATGATATGTAGGTACTAAAATGGTTTGGAAGGTCATCACAGTAATTTGGTGATAGATCTTCAGTGAACGGCACTCTTTAATAAATGACAGCAAATCTGCCGTGATTGCTGCAATCACATGTATAAGTATGGGTTTCGCCAGGGTAGGCAGGCGAGTGGGAGCAGGGTGACCGTATCCCCTCCCCACCCCTCACCTAGTCATTAAGAAACATAAACATCAGATCAAGTATCAGCTGTATCCCCTAGGGGATGATGCATAATTATGATTTCTGAATTGGTTAATACTAAAGCTTAATATAGATACTTAGTATTTAATCTATAGCTTGATGTGGAACTAAAAATTGTATCTAAGACGGGACTAAAGCTAAAAAGAAAAACTTTTAAACCGTGTTTGCGTATTATATTATAATACTACTAGCTGTGCCCCGGCATGCGTTGCTATGCAATTTTCTACCTTTCTACCTACCCTTCCTATCTACCTACCCTACCTACCCTACCTGCCCTACCTACCCTACCTACCCTACCTACCCTACCTTACCTACCTAACCTACCTACCCTACCTTTTCTTAAACCTCACGGAGCCAGAGACCTTTCCAACGAATGCAAAACCGTGAAAATCGGTTCGTGCGTTCTGGAGTTATAGCGTCAGGAAGGAAAACCCGACTTATTTTATATAGTAGATAACTAAAAATGTTGAAATAAAAACTTTTTTGTTAAATAATAAAACCGACTTCTAAAAAAAACTAAAACTGGAAAATAACTTTATTTCCGGAAGTCGGTGGCCAATAAAGTCAACGAAACCAACAAAAGCCACCGACTTCCGGAAATAAAGTTATTTTCCAGTTTTTAGTTTTTTTTAGAAGTCGGTTTTATTTTTTTAACCAACAAAAGCCACCGACTTCCGGAAATAAAGTTATTTTCCAGTTTTTAGTTTTTTTTAGAAGTCGGTTTTATTTTTTTACAAAAAAGTTTTTTTCTCAAGACCATGAGTGAGATTTGTTTCTAAATACTGCCCCTAGTCAACGGACAGGCAGCCTGCGTGATCCCTTCTTCACATGTTCACAGCAGACCTCGGTATGTTTCATCTGTGCGATGCATTTTCGACAAAACTCTATTTCAATGTCTTGATTTATTTACCACCAGTGTTCCTAAAAAATAGTAGGTAGGTACATTTCAATTCAAGTGAGGAAACTTTGCGGCCGAAGCGGATTTAACGCTCAAGCCGCTAGGCGAGGGTGTTATAGAGCCGAGAACAGCAGTGACAAATATGTCCTTTCGTGAATCAATTGACGTTTTTCAATACAGTACAGAGAAATATATAATAAGAGAACCTAAAGTACTTTTGTTATAAATAACTATGAAAACATTCTGACATCTAATTTGTTTTTTCCCCGCGTTTTATCTTCTCAGACTGAAGGAAAAACAAAGCTATGACACCGCCTAACAAACTAATATAAAAATAAGAAACTCAAATGTATTTTTAATTTAGAACTCAAATAACTGTTAATTTGTTGTTGTAAGTAAATTATTTTATGAATGTTCATAAAAACATTACCGCCCAGCAATGGGGGTTTGAACAGTTGTTGTTATCTGGTGTATCCGTGGAGAAATATGAAAAAATAAAGCTCTCGTTGCAATAAATGAGAAAAAAACACGCGTGTGAAAAATATTGCATTTGGATGATGGTAGCGCAATAAGTGCCAGTTTATGAGGAAGTTATTGAAAAAAAATATATATTTTGTAAATATTTATTTTAAGACTAGCTTTTGCCCGCGACTTCGTCTGCGTGGATTAATAGTTCCGGTTCCCGAGGGATTTCCGGGATGAAAACTATCCTATGTCCTTTCTCGGGTCCCAGACTATATCTGTACCAAATTTCATTGAAATCGGTTCAGTGGTTTAGGCGTGAAGAAGAGACAGACAGACAGAGTTACTTTCGCATTTATAATATTAGTAGGGAAATAGGGATCACCTACTGAAACTTGTTTAGTCTTTTTATAATTCTGTTCGTGTGCTTACTTCTTCCTTTCTCTTGTTTGTCTGTTGTTTCTTGTGATAAATAATATTGACATTCAAAAGTTCTTGTAATGGTCTACTTAATTGAAATAAGTAAATGCTTTGAGTTAAGTTGTTAGTGAAGAATTTTAAGTAATTGAAATTCTTTCACAAATTGTCAGTTTTCATAAAAAAAAAAATGTTTTGGAAGTCATGGTACCAAAATAATGGTAGGTACTAAAAGTGACAAGCTTTAAAAACTGAACTTTCCTGCAACAAGACCTAATTCAATTTTGTTGGTTCTTTTTTCAATGGAAAACTCAAACTTCAGAGCCGGGGTGTACCTACTCTTAAAATTGTAATTCTTACATAAACTTTGTTATTATTACGGCCAATAACAATCATTGAGTCATACGGCTATGACAGCTGCGCGCGCGCATAGTTGTGAAGGATCATTGACGGCGCGCGGTGACTTGCGCTGCGGTGGTCGCGACCACATATAGAGATCTCCCGTCGTCGCACGCGCTCGACGAATGAGCATTTATGACAACTAGATGTGCAAATTCTATGGTAAGTGATGTCGTTGATAAAAAAGGATTTAAATGGAGCAGTTTTTTTTTCAGGCGTTTCATAATAAATGGTGAACAGGCCAGCAGCTGCTGTCTTGGTGTTCGGAAAATAGTTTTAACAAAAATGTATAAGTATAATTACAACACAAACCACAAGATGTAGGTAGTTCTGTAGTGATTTTAAAAGTTAAGTTAGCTTATAGTTACATAGCATACGTAGGTCAGAGAGTCAACAGTAGGTAAACTATTATTACATTGTTTTATTAAAGTCAGTGATTAAGTCACAAAAGAAGATTATTAAAATAATTACCGGTTTTTATAGGTATAATATTAGGTCTCTCCTATAATTAAATAGATAGGTTCCTTATCAGCCTTATTTACTTTGTATCTGCTACTTTCAATGAACTCGTCTATTAAGCTCACGTGCCGTTTGATCAAATCATTTTGATTCTGTTGAGCATTGTTTTGTCACTACACGTTTTTTATTTGTCTGTGGACTGATCAGAACGAAGGTCAATCGGAGCTTCAGAACAAAAACGTGTTTGTATAAGGATGATTAGCATCTTGTGCCATGTGTTGTGTGGGCGCGGCAACTTTTTGGCAGTAGTTGCAGACATGGTGGCAACCTCAAGGCCTAGACCAGAGGGAATTTGAAGCAACCATCTCCTTATGCAAAGCAGTTACGCTTGCGAAGGAGGTGACTGGACGATTGAGGGAGATATCCTCAAACGACCCTAGCCACCGCGGGAGACGCTCCGGGCGTCGGGATCCGCGAGACGACTCCCGGCCAGCGTAGGCGCATGCCTGTACACTGTGAGCAATGGGTAGGTTACCCTCCGTCCGTCTAGTGAAGACAGGCCATGGCGACAGCGCGTTCGTGATCCACGCGCTCCCCAAAGAGATGTCCGAGAGAGGCCCGTCAGGGCCACTGCCCGTCGGCGCCGCGCGATTGTTTGAAAGAAATACAAAAGCCAAAATAAAAGACATGGATGGATTTTAGTCAGTACAAGTCTGACACTTCCTTCCGCTCCGCCCAGAGCGAGAACATTCTACTCAATCTTGAATTTCATTGTGAAAAAGGATTTATTTGAATTAGACCTCTAGATGCATTTTTGATTGTTAAAAAAAAGATGTAGCCACGGTCCCAATCAGAAAGACCAAGAAATTCCATAGACTCTTTCGAACATGTGTCAAAAATTGTGTTATATGCATAAGTATATTATTATATACCTATACATAAGCAACCAAAAAGTTTATGTGAATCTTATTTAAAGCTGTTGTGCAAAATAAAAACGGTTTAAAAGTGTTTGCCATTAATTTGGAGACAGGAGACACTTGGGACTTTGGGACTCAAGACTGACGCGCGATTTAACATTGGGCTATTTGAATCTAGCCCTACGAGAATCTACTGAAATATGAAATAGGTAGATAGTTCTGCTTATAACGTAATTAATGGTTTATAGTTATCTACTAAGGTCGTTAGGTTTTGTTTGTTGTTCAAGCTTATGGTACTGACCCTTGTACCCTCCATTCTCTTGCTGTTTTGTCTTACCGCTCTCTTTTCCTTCTCAACATCTGTCATCATCGGGACACATATACCTATTTAGGGTAAGAAAGGGGAATAACGCTCAGCGGGCAATGGCGCTCACCTCTGTATCTCTGTCAAAATAATACGTAGCATCACGCCACGTTGTCTGAAGGGCGCGGGGAGGGAGGCTCTAACGGACAACGATGCAAGCGGACGGTCAGCCCGCGTCACGTGGTAGTGAAGTACGTTTCTTTGTTTGGGACCGCGCTGATCTAATTTTTCTTCTATTGTTTTTAGTCGGTAAGTGTAATTCTTTAATGATTTTTTAATTATTATTGTTTTGTTTCAGAGATAAACTATTCTATTTTATGATAATGTAATAAATCTTCACCAATCGTGTATATTTTTTTAAAGATTTCAAATTATCTACCTAACAACCATTTGGGGCTATACCGCTCACCTGAGCGCCATTACCCCTAAGTGACCAGATGGATACATCTGTGATTAAATTTATATGTCCAAAAATAATATAATACGATTTGTATTTTTTCATACCACTAATAATTATTTTATATTACTTATTAAGTTGATTTGACAATGAAGAGCAAAAGTAAATTGAAAAAGGCTGATCCTACGTCCAAATGGGGATAATTGATGGTAATTTGTGATTATAGACTTTACTTTTATTGTATAAAGGTGATCTCATTAATATTTATTAAATTAAAATATGTCTTACTTGTTATATTAAAAAAAACAGCATGTTTTTTATTACAGTTTTATTGCCCCGTACCCTGAACGGCATTACCCAAAGTTATGGGTAACGCCGCTCAAACATGTTTTTTTTTAAATTATTTATTACAATTAATCGGTCATAGATATAAGCTTTCGTTGTTAAATTTTTGATTACTATATAATTAAAGACTTTATTACATTTCATAATTTTAATTTATAATAAATAATTAAAAATATACACAATGTTTTCCTTAAGTGAACGCCATTCCCCCTCCCTACCCTACATTTTGTCACATAGGTAGGTAATTGTGTCGTTGGCATCTAGGGCGCGTGCCCTAGATGCCAACGACACAATTACTTGCTTGCAATCAATTGCTTACTTGTCTCATATATGTGACAAATACATTTAAAAGTTTAACCTGCTTTTCAAAGCATGCAGGAAACTCATACAGGAAATGGTTGATCACAATAAGCATGGACTAATTTATGCTAGCGCTGCTTAACCTAAAGATCGACATCGGTATTAAGCGGCTGTTATTATTTATGTGATAAGAATAACACAATTCAATATAGATTGTAACCATCAAGAAGTACCTACCTAAAATAGACTTGTGTGACAACAACATTTTAATCAGTACCTAAGTAGTGATAACATATAATTACACGAGGCAGGTACAGACGTCAAGAACACTGAAATGTGTACACCTAGTAGGTACAATGCAAAAGAAATCGGTTTCTTCTTTAAGATAGAGATATTTTGTAATGACTGCCGAAATATGTTCGTGAAGAGGTAAAACGTTATTCAATACAAAAGGTGAAAACCGCTTTAAATTCTGCTAAGTGCACACATTTCATTGGTCGCGATTGTATCTATGTTTGTTACAGTAACACAGTGTTCCTTTACTGGTATGTTTATAGTGAGTACCTATTATATGCCATGTTAAACACAAGCGATGTGTTATTGCGAACCTGTTTCATAGTGGGTGTGTATCTTAGGAGGGGCTCCGGATAGCCACGCCTTAACGACCGCCCACTTTAGCAAAATATTTATGTTGTATGATACATAAACTGTAGTTATATACTCAATTATTATCGGTATAAGTTGTTAAGTTAAAGGGCGAAGCAATAAAAGTGTATTGGAGTTGCAGTGTAGTCTCAAAGTGGAAGATTTTTCTTCAAACTGTCATCATACCCTTATCCGGATTTATTTGGGGTCATCGCAATTAGACATCTTCTCATTTTATCATCTTCTTATCAGACACCTCATTTCTGTTCACATTTCTTTCAACGGTGTTCAACATTAAAATATTTAAGGTACCTACCTACTGTGGTCTACAAATCTAAGTAATTGAAAGCGCATAAAATACTTTCAAGATTATATCTTAAATCATATTTCACCGAAACATGTCACACTTCCTACACCATTCTCTTCTCTTATTTTTAATAGGTACTTAATTCAAATTTTCTAAGTATTCGAACATCATAGCAATAGCAGCCTGCACTCGGGTTTAGTTAAGGCATAAAGCCTCTATAGTACTACCTCCTTGGTCCAGTCAAACTCTACCTTTCTTCAATGTAATGTACAGACGCCTGCACATCAAGCTACTACAATCTGTCAGATTTCTTCGATAGATTTTGATAGATTTAGAAATAAAGTGGAAAATCTATTTCGACTTTATTTCTAAAGTACCTATTAGGTTCAAGGTTCATTGGGAAAAATTGTCAGTTTCGGGTAGCTTGACCTGCTGGCGTCTGTACCTACCAAATGCATTTGTTTCTAATTTGAAATAAAAGTACCTACCTATCTAGGTTTATACACAAAGACAGCAGTGGATAACGGAAAGAAAATACCAGTAGGTACAATCGCCACATACGATTTTATAGTCTAGGTTTCGATTTGAATTTGAACCCAGAGACTTTGTAAAACGTTTTTCGTCACCACTTCTCTTAAAATGGCGAAGAACAATATACCTATTGAGGAAACCTTCGTAAATGTCTCAGAGACACGTAGGTACTACTTACAATCGTCACCCACAAGCGCTAAGTATAGCCCACTCCCATCCACCCCAGACACGAGACATAAATATGTAGCCCAATTTTGATTACAATAGGTACTATTCCCTCTTTTACAAATCTAAATTGGGTAGGTACGAAAAAAGAGTAGAGACGGGAGAGATAAGTAAGATAAGTAATTTAAATTACAATTATAAAAAACCCCCTCAAGCCGGAAAATAAGTTTACCTACTTCCGGAAGTCTTTTGCTTGATTCATGGATTTTTTGGAGGTAAACTTATTTCATATCATTCATATAGGTACCTGCTATTGCCCGCTGGGATCGTAACGCTCTGGAATAAAAAACATCCTATGTGTAAATCCAGGTTATAAGGCTATAAACTTTGTCTGTGTGACAAATATCAAAATCCGTTCAGCGTTTTTTGCGAAAAAAAGTAACAAACATCCCGACGTTTTCACAGACTTTTGCATTTATAATATGATGTCCCAAGTATGTCTTCTTGTATGTGGTGATGCTATATTACAAAGCAAAACTAACTACTTCCATTACTTTTGTGAATTGCTCGCCACAACTGACCATATACTTAATTAAAATGACGATATATCTGAAGTACCTACTTAGTACAATTCCCTCAACACCATACCGCCAACAGCAACCCTAAATGTTATTGAATTTCATTCAATCGTTAAAACATGATAAGGGAAACAGACAGACGCAATTTGTTTCCTAGTGTGTATTGAAACATATCAATTCTCTATCTTGGTTTATTTGATATGAAACGACCTTAAGATATGGGCTGTAGACGTAGTAAAAAGATTAGTTAATGAGTCTACAAGTTGAAAAGACGAATTACCTGTTTACACTGGCAAAGCGATACCTGAATTAGTGCTAACATAAAAGCGTCCGCTTCGCAAATTAGGCCCAGAAATAATGGTGAAACATGCGCTTTTGAAACTAGTCGGCTTGCAATCTGACCTGAATACCTACCAATATTTAACATGGAGTGACTGTCTATCCGACTTCCATAACTGTTAGTGCTGGGTAATACCATACCCCTTGCTAAGACATAAGACTAGTTGTCTGACTTTTGGCGCACTGCCAATTTAAAATTTCAACAATGCAATCACATTTACTATTTGGGCCTTATCTCCAGTCCAACAGCTGAAAGGAATTGCTCACATGTGATACCTAATTGTAATTATCTTCACGGCGATCTATGATAACCTTACATAACAGTTGTTCAATTCCCCACAGTCTCCAGGAACCTCGAAACAATTGCTCACACCCACGGAAAGCCAAAGGCAAATAAATAACATCCTGAGTGAAAATAGGGTACCGACAGCTCATCTAATAGATGGACGCAGGCTGGTTATAAATGGCGTCGGCGAGATATTTATGATTGCAATTACTGGCCTTTATACCTTCGTGTTGTACATAATAAAAGAAGTAAATAGATAGCGTCGATTATGTACAATGGTAGTTGATTTGGTTTTATAAGAGTGGAAATTACCTATACCCGCCCAACTTTGAGAAGTTTACAAAAGTACCTAATCTCAGATCTATTTGAGATCAATGGGAAACAAACGTGCTTGTCAATGGTATTTCTATGGCATTCATGGTCAAAACACAACTTTAAACTTAATACCTTTTAGGTATGTAGATTTCAATATCTTTTAGGTCTGTCACTTTTCATCGCAATGGCCATTATGTATCTACCATGTCATGCTAATAAAGAATCTTATCATAACAAATAGCATAGATACCTATTGTGTGCTCATATACCGACACTATGTATGTACTTTTAAATCTTGAAAGAAAGGTACTGCGGGGTTACCATGACATCTTATAGCAGTTCTTATTCCTGTGTGAGAAAGAGATGGAGCTAGACACCCTGTATAGCTCTTTCCCTGAGTGGAATAAGTTCTGCTTTAAGACGTCATGGTAGGGAAGCTACTCCTCGTTTACATCCACAGAAAAGTATAGAGTGTTGTGACAGATAGTTTGACACACGAGTCACGAGACAAATATTGTGCTGCAAAAAGTGCACAGATTAATGAATACTTACTAGTACCTATATCGTTTAAAACAGACGTGAACAAACCATTACAAGAAGCAAGTGTGTACCTACTCCGATAAGATGGTGGAAGCGACATTAAACAATGATTAATTGACCAATTTGTCTGAGCAGCGACGGCAAAGTGCGGAAACTGAACATTAACTTTGATCATAAATAATTTACAAAGTATTAAGTAAGTATACTAACATGTATTATATGTCCTGAAAAAAATACAAGTAACAAGATTTACTATTACACAAGCAGTTTAATTTAAGCATTATGTGTCAAATGCTCGTTGTCCAAACCTGTACGACTATTTTTTATATCTCTTTCCATTTCGCTTTTATTTTGCAGCTTTAGCAATTATATCGTAGAGCTTTAATAAAACCCTATTTAAAGGCGTTCAAAACACCTTCCTTCTGCGTAACTAAGATATGGTAGGTAGGTACTACCAGGAAGAGCCAAAGGTATCCTTCAGAAAACAGCCTGCGTACCCAAAACGGAATAACCGATGTCGGTACCTTCATAATTAAAATCAGGCAGAAACAAGGATCAAGTTGAATAAATCATAAGATATCCGTTATCGGCGTTCAGATATCAGTTATTGGAAGCGCCAGAGATTTCATCCGAAAGGATGAATAAATTAATTTGAGTAAATAACACATACATATTCAAATGTATTCTTTGATATTTGTTGTATTTATGCAGGGGCCTGCGCCGGCGGCGCCCCGCTGACCGCGCGCCGGCGGAGCGCCCGCGCACTCGCCGCGACCACTTTTGTATCAATGTAAAAACTAAATAATTTACAACAACAACGTGATATAGTTAGAGACAATCGTATTTTAACAAATTAATATTTAAAGTTAATTCTAAATATAGACAGATGTTAATAAAGCAGCTTGGATGTGATCATGAAGTAGGTAATTTTTATGTATGTAGATGCTTTTAGGATCTGATTTAGGCTTTTGGGACCCGTAACTTGTTGGACATACTGCTTTACGCATTCTATTTAGTAATCTATTTAGTAACAAACACCTATTTAGCTAAAACATAGGTAGCTGTAAGCTGCTTGAAACATCACGAATTCACGAAATACCAGCGCAATTTCAATGTCTTCTCATGCCAGACATAAGCAAACCATCGCTAAAATGAGTGCTTATTAGGAGGAAAGAGTAAGTAATTTACTATGTTACCACATTTATTGACCTGGAAGTCACGCGAGACGGACAGAAAGAGCGTGTTTTAGCTTTTATTGCATTGTTATAAGGGCTTTCTGTCCGGTTCATTTTGATTCCACGTCGATAGCCCGGTTCATTATGGTCACTCCCTAAGCCAACTCTTGTTTCATTACAGAATATGAAGTTAAAAAATGCATTTCTTAAATGATAACTGTACTTCGGTGGGAGTGACAAGAGTCACGCTGTGACCACTGAGCAGTTGGGCACGGCTCCGTGGGGACACGTCCGGCAATCGGTCACACCCTCGACCATAACACCGATCATTTCGTTTTAATTGAACATAGCAGACTACAATATCTCCCCAAATTATCTACAGATCTTACTCTGTTTCCGTTTTAGAAATAAGATATTTATGGAATGTAAATGCACATTGGAAGCGACTCGAAAAGCTACCTAGAGTCTACTTACGAAACGGTTAGTCAAAAGGCTTCACAAGATATGTTTTGTCTATCTAGCAATCATTTACTTCTAGCTAGATTATTGGTAATTAGAATACAAAACATAACATTATTTTTATGTAAAATGGCCTCTAAATAAAATAAAAGAAAAACGCGTTTAGAAACGATTCGGATAGGTACCATTTCGAGGTTGATTTCCAACATTTCACGGTACATTGTCGAGCCCGCGAATAATGACGTTCAAAGGGCAAGATTCATTCTTTGCTGACAAATTTAACGGGGCATTTGGTGACTTCAGAATTAACATAGCTTTGGGTCTTTAGCAGAACCCTGCAGAGAAAATGGCGGGGTACCACGGACACCCGCGAGCACCAAACAATGACTGCTGAGCCACGGAACGTAATACAGACTGCCAACCATTCACTCTTTACAAATCAAACAAATTATATTTGTTGAAAAAAGTCCACTACTCTTCGACCCTGGTTAAACCGCCCATGGTTATGGTATTTAATATCTCTATATACAAATCGAAAATTATGAAGTCAATGTGTTGCCAGTTGACAGATGTAAACTTTTTGTTGTAAATGTAAATCAACCGTTGTTTTTTGTTAGGCAAACTCCTTTGTTACAAAAACACGTGTATTCGTTTTTTAAATAGGCAGTTTTTCTTATTGGTTAAATTCTCTGCCTCTTTGATTCAAAGGCAGAGAAGAGCTCCGTACAGAAGGTAGATGTAAATACCTTTAAAGGTCAGCAGAAAAAAGCCACGGTAGACGCATTTAATCTCCAAGAAAATTCTGAATTGGATAGACACGGTAGCTAAGTGGCAAAATATGGACCTTAGAAAAAGGTAATTTCCTGCATATAAGAATAATAAAATTTATAAATGAAATAAATTCATAAATTATGTGTGTTGTGACGTTATTCCATTTTCTCATCGAAAAGTAGATAGATGTAGGTCCTACCGTAACCTCATTCGATTTCTATATATCTACTTAGGTATTATTTACTACCAGATACCAAAAAACCTTAGTTATAGTTAATACAGCGTTTATTTACTATTAGATATATTATTAGAAGGCACGTGTTCAACGAGTTTACAAGAGCTTTTTAATACTCAATGATTCAATGAACGATTAGAGTTGCGTTCAAATGGTCACAGAAGGAGGCATTATCTAAGCTCTTGACGTGCTCGCACGTGACTGAGACCTTCAAGGGGAGTAAGTTCTTGCCACTTGGTGACAAAACGTTGTTCATCGTCGACATATGGACCTCGCACGCTTGACTGGGGCGCCTTTAATCGTTAGCGGTGGACGCTATAACGCTTTGTGATGTAAAATTCAAACAAATAGCGTAAGTGTCCCGATATCTTAAACGATTACTTGTTAGATAAAGTTGTTTGTTGATAGTGAAACAATGGCGTTTCATTATCTTAATAGGTATCTATAAAATAATGACATTAATGCCATTTGATATAAATATAGCCATACTGATTCATTTTAAAATTTCTGTTTGAAATTCAAATTATCTACAAGTAAGTACCTGATATAAAATCATTAAGGCTTAACGTTTCTTTTACACACGTGTAAGCAAATGCTTAAGAACTACAATCATTAAATTTAGAAGCAGTTCTTTTAAAATGAGTCTGAGCTCTAACAGTCCTTAAAACGCATTAAATCGTGAGAACATTTAACCGTCTTCCATTGAGTTTGCTCAATACGCTCCGAGTCAAAAGTCAGGGGAAAATGAATATAACATATTCTTTGATTTTGTGCGTAACAATAAAAGAATGTGCGGATAATTATACGCTTGAACAATGAGCGTCGCGAGTTGACTTCAATGCGTCGCCGATAACAAAAATGCTATTGCCCATTAGCCCTCTTTACCACCGTTGAAAGTTTTAAGAGCGCGAGCGCAAGAAAATCGCCGCATCCCGGGGGTCCGCGCACTTCCGTTCGGTTTCGGATTTCGTCGCAGCGCCATTGTTTCGTGCGTCAAGGGTGGTGCGCGCGCGCTGCCCTGATGTGGTGTCGCGGACGCATTGTTATTTGTGATCAACAGATGACATATAACTTTTTGCACCTGCAAGTGTCCGGGAAATTTACACGCAGGAAAAACTTCGAAGGACACGTGTTGCTTAATGGGCTAGTATCTGAAACATCGTTTAACTCATTCATGGGATGTCGATAAAGAACTCGTAATTGCTTAGTGTATGTACAACATGCTGTGTCTGTTACACAGAAATATTTCTTTTACGACTCTTAAGCTCAAATCTGAGAATACATAGTTGTATATTTTTTGTGCTTGTTTCATTAACTAAGGTACTCAATGCATGGCGTTATTTGATGACGTGAAATATTTAGAGCGTAAGTATTTCTTCATAGAAATGAAGTAGATCCATCTCGATCGCTGGTGCCTAGCTATTATTTGTCCCCCTTGTTCATCAAGTCTATTGTAGTGCCGTAATAACAGTGATTTGTAGAATAATCGCCATTCTTTTAGTTCGGGGTCGAGCAGTGAGCTCAATGCGCTTTGTTCAACTCGATACCGGTGAGAAAAGACGTTGACACTCAAAATGTTTGTTTACTCAAGTATTTTCGGTAATTGTAAATCACTTGTTGTTCTAAAATGGGCTGTAAATAACCGGCGTACAGGTAGTCAGTGGGATAAGAACTCATAAAATGTTTGTTTATTCAACAGGTCTAATTCTTAGGACATGCATAAAAACTTCACGGAACAAAAACTTGTCCTTTGTATTGTTTAGGTTATTATAAATTTATTTCGTATTAAAAAATACTTTCAGGCAATTTGCTTAAGTTTTTTTTTATTAGTCTTTTTAATATCTATATATCACAAATTTGTTTAATACCATTGAAAATCTACAAATATGGTATTGTGTGGTAATACAAAGAAAAGTAAATTAATCAATTAACCCACAAGAGTTATTCAACGAAAACAAAATATTTCATCAGAACAAGACTACAAAAGACAGGCAGGTCTCATAACTCCTGATTAACAAAATTTTCAAATTCCCTGCCATATTAGACGAGATTGGTAGTGAGTTTTATTAAATTACAGCTTTCACAAATTATGTAGAAATAATAATTGTGTGGCGGGGTCGGGGGGAGAGCGGGGCGCGGAGGTGGCGCCGCGGGGGGCTGCACTTTTAATTAAACCCTAAATTATTGTTCACCTTCATTAATTCCTGTGCTCCCGGTCCCGGTCGGGCCTTACTAATGAGTTTGTACTTTTTGTACGCTCCGTCGGTATCGAGACACGATTGTCTGCTGTTTATGTAAAATATCGCGTCCCGACGACGAAGAACCGTTATCTGTACTTGTACTGGGATGCTGTAAATACTTTAATTAGCTGGATAAGATATTACCAAAAATAAAAGGTGACAAATAAAAAAAAATACATGAACATGAGATGATTGTGTACCAAATAGCTATGGAGGATATTAAATGGATAACTAATATAATAACCATTATTTAATTAATTAATTTGTATTTCAATTTAACCATTCTTAATTAATAAACAAACAAAAACAATCTAATAAAAATAACTGTTTGAAACGGGTATAAAACTTCGATGCCAGTCAATTAAATTGTCAAAAATATCTAAACAGCCATCTAAACTTGAAAAAAATCATTACAGCCGTTTTTAAAGTTCCTGTTTTCCATATTATAATGGGTTATGATCAAACAGAATATTTCTATGCGACATTCACGTTTAGATGATCGAATTATCGTTTTCGCAGTGGGTGACGTAGCGATTACGAAAAGATAATATTAATATAAATAACTTACAATACTCAGGTGTACAATTATACAAGTGTCAGATAAGTATATTTCATAATACTTACCAAAACTTATTAAATTGTACGAATCAATTTTTGTATAATAAAGTAAAAAAAAGGCTCCGATGAAAATTAAATTGACGATTAATGCAGGGTTGGCAAATAAGGCCCATACGGTACTGTATGGAAAGTAAGATCGTTTCTTAGAATAAAGAGAAGAGAGAATAAGGTAAATTTATTAATTTACTACAAAAAGTTCTACAGACATTTTATATCCATATATATAGGAATCTGAAGGTCCATTTAGAATTTTGTCCTTCTGACTGATATGACTGTGCATGTAGCCACAAGTTTTCTTTGAGTCGAAGAGTTCCTTTCACATAAATATACATATATCAGCTATCCAAATTTATATTATTAATAGTGATTTGTAGAATTAGTTCTCATTCTTCTGAAATGACTCTTTTTAGCTCCCTAATGTTTTGTAAAGCAGATTGCTGATCGTACTCCGACGGATTCCAACTTCTTGTGTGTAATTTCACGTCCATAAAAATAGAAGCTTCCCCAAGAGCAGTCAATGCAGGTTGTGCAACAGCCCAGCCAGAAGTGACGAGAAGGAACACCGTGTGGTTTTAGTCAGTAGGAGTCTGACAGACCCCTCCGCAAAGGCGGAGGACATCCATTGAGGATTTCCACACGAAAAAAAAAAAAAAAGGTTGTGCAACAGAGGGGAGCCAGAGCTTGCCAGAGCCTCCGCCTGCCGTGGTTGCGGGTTGTTCGAAAGCGATACCGCGGCCCCGGAACGTAAAGGGCATGGGTGGGTTTTAGTCAGTAAAAGTCTGACACGCCCCCTGTTCCGCCCGGAACGGGGAAAGTTATTTGGTGAATTCCCATGAGGATTTTCGTTATATCCCGACGTGCATTTAATGTTCAATTTTCGATGATAACGATTTCGTTGAATTAATTGCTGTTTTGAATTGAAAACATAAAGGCACGTCCGCCATAAGGAGTAATTTCTTCAAAACACACGTTACTAGAGTCCATGAAGCGTAGTTTCGAGCAAACTGAAGCCAATCAACACGGTGC
This sequence comes from Ochropleura leucogaster, assembly GCA_958449745.1. Lineage (NCBI taxonomy): Eukaryota > Metazoa > Arthropoda > Insecta > Lepidoptera > Noctuidae > Ochropleura > Ochropleura leucogaster. The sequence goes on along the minus strand of OY288203.1, from coordinate 10,728,066 downwards.
TCACATAGTAATTTAAGGCCCTGGGCTGGGCGGAAACTGCTGATATTAGCAGCCAAAAGCCTTCTTCTGTCTGTCCACATGCTAAAATCAGCTCCTCTCACTTCTTCAAGGCTCTTTTTTAGCTTCACACTTGACGCCTTACGGTTCCACAACGCGAGATTCGCCAAAGAACGGTCATCTAAATGTTTTGTGCATCACTTTCTTCCCGAACCTGGTCTACTTTTAACCAAACCGGTCTCTCGATACCGTTGCCCACTCTTCTGTCTGGTCAGTTTAAAAGATGGTAAGAATGCAAAAATTACATGTATCTACCGATGGTCGTCTGGCCACAAGTCCATTGAACATTTAAACAGATGACCCACTCATAAATTGCCGCAAGCTCCAATTTTCCAGCTAAAAACATTAAACTTATTTCATCTCGAACTAATTCCCTCTCTGCTCTTAATATCAAAACATAATAAAAATCCATTTTCCGAAATTACGGCAATTTTTCACGAGATTGTTTCTTCGAGAGAGGATGAGGCAAGCAAGCAGCACGCGCGGTTGTATATCATTGAATTTTCCTCGGTTATTTATTTATTTATTAAACGGTCGCGCAATAAATTGCGTTAAGTGGGGGCGGAGCGCCCCGCAGCGCCCCGCGGGAGTCGCCATAACGCCGGGAAAAACGCGCCGGGCCCATAAGTGCCTTTCTACAACACTAGTAACGCTATATTACCTCGTTGTAAGGGTTGCAGGATGTGTTCACGGTAAATTGATGACTAACAAAATATTAAAGTGTTGTTTTGTTAAGAATATTGACGTTCCCAATGTTTGTGTTAACCAAACGGAAGACAAGAAACCACGGTTGGCGCAGTGGCTGCGCGTTTGATTGACTTGACTTATTTACAGGATACATGGTACATATTGATTGGCACCTACTTTCAAACGATTAAGTTGTGAGTTTACATGACGTTAATTTCGGTTACACGAAAGTGTTTGAGTAGATGATGATGATCCTTTTTACAAAATCCTTTTAAGACACAGAAACAGATGGATGCGCTCAAATCCACAAACGATTTAGTTATTAGGTGAACAAAGTGATACTTGCCAGTATTATCGGATTCCAAAACGTAATTTATTTTACAGCGGTCGATCAAAACACAGATTCAAAGGCTATAAACTTATATCCTTGACCTTAAAAAGAAAAAAATATTGCTTGCTCACTGCTCTTGATGGCGACGTAAAAAACTTAATCGAAATCGACATGGCGACTGCTTTCTTGACATATTTACGAACGCGGTAAATCGATGAGGAACTAATAAATTAGCTTAACATAGGATTTAAAGTTGTTTAAATAAAAACATTTGTGGCTATTACGGTACTTACTCTTTGGAAAAAAAAATCTTCTTCATGCCGTTGATTCTTCTTTTGTTTTTTTGTGTCAGACATGTACCTACAATTGTGCATGCGGCCTTATTTTCTATATCGCTAAGTAAATTGAACAAACGCTGAAAACCTTATTACTCAATACTCTTTAAATAAATACGATGCAAAGCAATCATACTAAGAAAGTAAACTGGTTCGTTTATACAAATATTGTCGTTACGTTTTATATTAGATTTCCTTATTGAAACACAAGCCATTTGGCAATTTGCTCTTCGCAAAGTAACCTTAATATCTTATTCAAGTAAATTTACTTCCATGTCGAATTTTAAAGAAAATAATGACCATGTAGGTGTGGGCGTTGGGGGCGTGAGCAGGCGTGGTGCTACCCCATTAACACATCCACGCTTATCAATAACACATATTTCTTCATAAAACCAACAAGCTGTAATTAAACGTCGATCGTTGGTTCTCTGTCAAGATGTTAATGATTTAAGATATCGTCTTACTGTTGAACAGGGTTGCTAGATCCAGTTTCTGAATCTTCTCTGTATTCAATCTCTTTTATCCCTGAAGTTTTATTTTTTACAATTTTTTCTCTATTTTACTTTTGACCATACATTTCGTAATGATTACTTGCAGAAGTTGCTTCTGTGTTTCGAATTTTGTGTTGTTTTTGCCCGTTACAATTCACGCATGACACAATGCAATCGGCGTATTCTGCGCTATGAAATGTCTCTCTCTCTTTTCATTTCCTTATTATTTGTTATGAAATTTCCCAAACTCCAATGAATTGTTTGGAAATTTAAAAAAATTACCAACAAAATTTCCCTTACAACGACTTTTTTACCCGAAAAAGGGAAAATTATCAACCAGCACTGCTGTTGGAAACGATGACTTAACATTGTTAATGTTTGAGCTATTCGTTAAGTGTGAAAGTCAATGTATTGTATTTAGGCTTAATTAATTTTAACATGGTAAAATATTTGTGGGAAAGTGAAGTTCAATGTAATACTGTTGGGAATACATTACTTGCTTAATGACATTTTCGCCCTGTCAATACATATAAATAACGTAGTAAATAGAACTTAAGTGATTTTGTAGAGAAACAATATGGCATAGTTTACTTATATTGCAAGTTAGGGTAGGAGACTGTGTGCGCGTGTGGTTGGTCTTTGTATGAAACTACTTAAATGTAAAATGCATGGATAGTGTATTGTATTGTATAACGGGCTGGTGTCCATAACTCTACGTCTAAGGCGAGTATTTTGCGTATGGATATTCTGTCTGTCATTTTTTCCTAGCTTTTACCCAACTTTTTTGGGGTAAACTGGTATTTTGCTGCGTCTGTTTAGACTAGGATTCTCCTGGGGTAATTGTGTAGAATGCGATTGTGTCCCAGCACCCCAACTAGAATTGACGAGAAGGAACACCGTGTCGTCTTAGTCAGTCTGACCTTCCGCCATGGCGGAGGATATCCATCGAGGACTTTCACACGTAAAAAATAAAATGGTTAGACTAGAATTGGCTTGCAGTCTAAATACTTACCAGTATTTAATGGCAGTAAATTACAGTCTTACCTCCACATCTCGGTTACAACACGTATGACATTTAACGGTTTCTACCAAAAAAATACGCTGCTTTAACATGAAATTGATCAACAAAAAGATCAGTATCGTTATTAGGCATTATTTAAATCTGTGGACTGCTCAATGGCACTGATTGCCCAAATCTTGATAACGGCCCCTGCAGCCATTTGCAACAACCAACAACTCTTACTTACTGATTATATCCTTTATGTCTGATCACCCTCCTTGTTCGCCACACAAATATCGATAATACCATCAATTTCTCCCAATTATGCGTATTTTTCTGCAAATATCTATAAAAATTAAGTATTACAATTTCTCATAGAGTTATTTTAAAGGAAACTGAACTTTATTTCGGATTGGAAAAGTGTAAAATGGATTGTAGGTTGCTGTATTTATAAAATTGATTTGTATTAGTAATATGTTGAATTCTGAGAATGTTTTCAATGGATTGTAATACAGAATTAAGATAAGATTCATATTTTTTGGTAGTCTATTATGAAGAAATATTTTTTTTATGGTTAGTTTTACTTATATTTTAAAAGTTAATATCCCAACAAAAATACGTGTTTGAATTAAGTATTTGACTGGTTTTATTAGTACTTTAGTGAAGAAACTTCGCATTAAGTTCCTACTTTATTACACACATTATGTATTTTATATACTTTTAATGAGATCCACAGTTCGTTTGTTTACCGGTATTTTTACGAGCAATCTCTGGTAAGGCATATGGTACATTTAATGTAGTACAAGTCTTTACAATTTACAACCTTTACATTAAACTCATATTTTATTAATTAAAATAGTCTTTATGAAGGGACTTTGACTGAAACATCGTGTTTCTTGGAACTACCCTCATAGTGAAAAAAAACTCTACGAAATAAGTACTTATAAATAAAATGCAGCCAAAAAAATTATCCTCAGCGGAAATCAAAAGACGGTATGCTTTTATTATTTTAATAATGAGTGATCATTAAAACAACTACATAACGATACAATTATTGTGCCAAAGATCAGACCCACCGAATACTAATTTCATAAAAATCGGTCAAGCTGTTTCGGAGGAGCATGGAAACTAAAATTGTGAAACGACAATTTTAAAAGCTTGTTTAGTTGAACGCGTTAATCTCAGGAACGACTGGTTCAAATAGTTTTTCCCCTTTAAGTGCGGGATAGTTCATTTATCGAGAAAGGCTATATAACATCGCTGCGAGCCTTACGAAAAATGCTTAAAACTTTACGTTTTCTCACCTATAAACTGTTTGATTTAATTTTAGCTAACTATCTCAGCCATAAGTACGTTATCCCCGCATAGATGAAACTAGATTGCGTTTGTTCTTCATAGTGCAATCATAATCAGAAAACCACAAGTTTAAATAAAGCCTTCCTTACCATCTAAGTGTAAACTGGGTACCCACCATCGCCTCCACTCCATGCTTTCCTCACTAAAATGTCCAATTAGTCGTGGTCGAGCTCCTCGTGAGGCCGCACTCCTACTTCGTTTTTTTTAAAACGATTGGTCTATTTTGAAAATGGAAGCAATTTGTCGCGTTTGATTCGTGGTGGCGCGGCGACTTTGATCGGTTTTTGTGGGCGGCCGCGGATTGCGATTGGCTGCGGTTGCGCAGACGAAAGTACTTGTGTTGGATCGTTTAAAGCTATTAGAAGCCGCTTAGATGGTCGTAGACCTAGCCTCGACTTTGTACAGTGTCGGGAAATGAAATCAATCGGGTATTATAAAGTTAGGAAAATCATACAAACATTTTTTTTATATATTTTATACATCCTTACTAATATAAAAGCGAAAGTAAGTTTGTTACGTCTTCACGCCTAAATGGCTAAACCGATTTTGATGAATTTTGGTACAGGGATAGTTGAGAACCTGGAGACGGACATGGGTTATTTGTTTTTCAAAGTGAGGAATAAGGGAGAAAGAGGGAAGAAAAGAGAAAGCTTAGCTATGCTTTTACAATAAATAAGGCGCAAGGGCAAAAACTGCAAGTAGGAGGTACCTGCAAATCAGGAAAGGGGAACTGTGTTACACCAAATTTAACGCGAGCAAAGCCGCGCGCAAAAGCTAGTTAGAAATAGCTAGCTTATTTAAAATGCCTATTTTAAGGCAAAAGTGTAACCGGCGTATGAACCAAACCCACCATGTCATGTACAAATTATAGATTTGTTCAGCGACTGGAAATCGTATTATTTACCCTCTCCAACAATTTTTTTTAGTCACGAGCAAACCAATTGAAAATTGCTGAATATTTAATATTGTAACCATATTTCTCTGTCAAATTGTACGTGTTTTACTTCTAATGTGGTATTTGGCTTTCAACTGCAACCCTACCAACATTTCACTAAAAGTCCTAGAATTTATCCCAGTCCCAGTTTAAAAATATAATAAAAATCAAAAGGCAGATAATGAAATAAACATGGTATTAATCATTTCGTGAAATAAAAAACGAGCTGCCAAGATACCTCCACGAGTTTATGAACAACTTCCGCGAACCTCCAACTTTAATAAATTCGATCACTAAAAACCTTTTGCTTAATCGATGAATTTTATTTCTATAAATTGATGACTTGTTTATTCGATTCTCTTTTGTTTGGTGTCTGTTGTGTCCCGCAAATCATCAAAAATACGTTGGATACAAAGGAAAAAGAGCTGAGAGGAACAAACGTTTGAAACGTCGTAGGATTGTATAGAGACCGTTTCTAATCGGTCCGTTTTCATTGGGTTTTTGCTACGGCATGTGGCTAGAGGCCGCTCTCTCCATCTCTTATTATTAATTACCTTCCTTTATATCTACGCGTAACAATCGATCGTCTTGATTAAAATATCTAAATAATAGACGGACATAATGACTGATATCGTGTAAAAAGCCGGTACTGAGTCAGCATCAATTTGTAAGTTAGTGGCTATGTTTTATTGTATTGTTACAAACTGGTGATTATTGTGTAGAAAGATTTAGTCTTTTGTAACTGTCGGTAAATTACTTTGTATTTAATTTGGAATGGTTAAGAGAGTGTCTTGCCTTTTAAGTGTAGTACTGAGCAACATTAATTTACTGTTGGGCAAACTTTGTAATCTGAGGGAAACATCTGTTCCCTACATTTGTCATTCCATATTTTGTACGGAGAAGCTGTTGTTTCTCTTATTCAGAGTTTTTTTTAATTATAGTGGGGCTCACTCTTGGCTTCTTATCTTGCCTAAGGACAGATATGAGATCGTCAATGGGTCGTTGTTAAAAATCTACACAAAAATAAGCCTTGTAACTTTTGATTGAAATAGAGTTGATCCCATATTTAAACGTTGATCATTTTCATGACATCGTTCAACGAGTTACAGTGAACGAGGCCACGAAACAATGGATACTAATCAATAACGGCTAACTACATATATAATATCTGATATGAATTGTTAATTTGTGCAATATTCAACCTCCCATAACAGTAGCCGATCCGTGCACTCATCAATTTCATTTATTAAAAGTCGTGATCCGCAATAAACAGTTCGTCGAGTAAGGAAATCAATAAAGGACGAGTTAATGTTAATTACCCGGGCACTACCTGGTACTGTAATAATAAGAATTCATTGGGCTGCGCACACGCAAGTCTGGGGGCATAGTATAAAGATAAATAATCAGTAAGCCAACAAGGATGTTGGACTGCACCCACAATACGTAACGTCGTAACAACTTGTCTCGATGCAATAGTCACAATATATTCATGAATCCTGAAGCACGCATAGAATACGTACCTATATCCTGTTTGCGTATGTGTATGTGAATCAATTCTGGCAGTTTGTTCCTAGTTGAAATACTGCATGTTAATACAAACATGTGTACTGTGGTGGAGTGCGTGGATCATGCGCTTGCGCCGGACGTGTATAAATTGCTCAATTTGGTCTGGAGCAAACGGCATATTAAATTATTATCGCTTAACATGTATGTGGGTTGTTCGGCTACCTCCGTACGCTCGCCTCCACGGGGGCCGGCTAGCGAATATGAACTGAAACTAAGTTATATTACTGAGGCGATGACTGAAGGGAATGTAATTCTTTTAGATATTAAGATTGCAAAATTCTCTGTTTTTGTATCACTTTCAGTAGTTTGGCTTGCAAATGTATGTTATTCAGTAAACTATCTGTTGGTCGAGTGGTCGTAGGCGCGACTGCTGATCACAATGTACTGGATTCGATCGCAGCGTTGGGCACTGGTATTAGGTTTTTTCCATCAGGAATTTCACAGCCAGCTATGGAGTTCAAATTCGTACAGGTTGCTGGGAACAAGTTCGCCTCATAATTATTACATGGGACTTAAACAAAACTGGTGAAATCTGGGTGTACTTCTTAGTTAGGTAGGTACACCTCACTTTAGGTACACCTTTACCGAACCCTTCAGTGATTACGGGCATGATGTTATGTGTATCTACGAAAAGCTACTCTATTATCAAGTGCACTAGGACCTATTTCCTCAAGTCAGACTCTAGAATTTAATATATTTGCTTACTTTGGAACCATGTTCTATTTTGATAGTGCAACTAATTGATCCAACTGTTATCTGGGATGTCGATCTATTCGTTGTTAATTTATATAACATTTAACATAACAGCTGTCACTAATAATGTCACTAATTATTATGGGTATTATTTACATTTTTGTGAAGTTTTCTCAAAAAATTACGTCTAATTAGTTGAATGACATAGGTATATGTGCATATTTCTTTTTATCATTATTGCTGATGTTTGCAAGTCTGAATTAAAGAACCAGTTATCCATTAAATGTAGGGTGCAAATGCTAGTTAAGTTCTTGATCTTAGAGAAAAATATTTAATCACGAGATACCTTTTATCCCCAAAAAAATGGGAAACTTTACACACGAGCGAAGCAACGACCAAATATATTTTTTGTACAAAACAGAGATGTAAAGTTTTATTTTTAATTTGTAACTTCAGCTATTATTTTTTTAAACTGACAATCTTTTTACGATACCTTTGTTATTAAAGTTACTAATTTCATATGAAAATAAACGTGACAAACATTATTTTCTACAAAAAGTCATGGCATTTATTAGTCTGACATGTTCTAGACACGCCTGTGGTGCGAATACTAGAAATAAATACAAAATAAACTATATATTTTATTCATAAAACTCCTTTTTTGGTTCACTGTTGACATTTAAAAATACCAAGTAAAATAGTTATAAGTGGTTACTTTGCTATGGTTCACACTTAAGGCTTCATTGATAAACGGTTCGACATTAGAGCTTAATTTTCTTGAACTGTCAGGATACAGATCAGTCTTTTGAATTGTATGCATTTGCTGGAATAAAATAACTTGCATTGTTACATTTAAATTGGCATTATAACTGAACAATGATCCGCAAAAGGAACTCTGAATGAGAGATATTATCATGGGCGCTTTTAATCCTACTGACCAAAAAAAGTATATTAAAAAGGTCTACAATATTCAGTACGTCGTAGACCTTATGTTTTGGTTACCCACATATTTTTCAGTTGTTGGTGACAGGAAAAATACATGGAAAAGCCAAGAGGGACTAAGAGGAAGGAAAGACGTGGTCGTGGAACTTGATCAGTCCAGAGAGAGATCAACACAAAAGTCTGCGATGCCATACACATTGTTGAAGACCAAACCACTTGGAGAGTGATCGTTCCCAAACACTACACCCAGAGCATTGAGGGCAAACAAGGAGGTTGGGATAGTTTTATTTTTGTCTATACGTATTAATATGGTCATTCATTATTAGTATCGCTATGACCACCGATTTCAACAGAAAAATTGTATGTATTTATATATATGAATATATAAAAATCTATCAACAAATTGTCTACACAAAGAAAGTTATGATTACAGATTCGATTGCAATGCAATATTTCATAGATTGGTTTTGAAGACGTCTTTTTATTTTCAGATACATCGCACGCGACGCCCATGACAAAAATAATAATCTTCGCAATGAATAGCCCAAATATAAGTACAGTCACAAGCACAATATGTTAACATGTAGCAACTTCCTGAAGTCCTTTTGTCTCCTTACTGCGTCATCCTTCTGTCTTTTTGATGTTGTTACGGACATATAATTTTGGAACCCATATTATTTATTTTGTAATATAATAGATCTTATTCTTATGTCATAGTTGCAACTGATATACTAAGAGAAAAATCATTTCTGCATTTAGCTAAGTGTACAAATATTGGAGGTCGTGACTGTACACATACATATGGAGTTACAATCAAATGGAAAACGTTACGAATCCGAATCTAATTTCGTTTGAATGGTTGCGGCAAAAAAGTCGATCACATCGGCTTTTCATACGAGTTGAGTCGAGTGAAGCCGACTCGATATCAATAGTCATCGAATCCCACTGACGTTTGACTTCGAATCGAATTAATTACTGGTACAGTTAGGGGCTAGAGGTGAACAGGTGGATTTTTTTACTTCTATTTTATAGGTGTTCGTTTTTTGAGCGTGAAGTTTTGTCATTAGTTTTGCTGTCTGCGTATGTTGTTTGTCTGCTGTCAGCACGTGTAACATAAAAACTAAACGCAAAAAAGGAACACTTGCACAATTTGAAATTACTAGCCTGATTCTGTACTCGCGCGAAAACTTCTGAAGTACACAACTTAAACACAACTAAAGTTGCCTATTTAAATCTTAAAATGTTGTACAATTAAAAAAGCGTAGTGTAGCGTATTGACTACGCCTACAAGAAAAAGGAGCTGTTGCAATGTGTAACTGATAGGTAAGTAAAATATTACACGAAAATAATGTATTGATGACCTTTTATGAAGTTAATGGTCAAATCAAAATCTTTCTTTATAAAAAAATATTTATTATGTTGGGTTCCTCTACGTGCTACGCTTCGTAGCACCTTCGCGCTTAACATTAGACATCAACGTCATGAACCTACTGCCTTTACTATGGTTTTAAAAAAAGTATAAAATTTTATTATTTTTTCAACACGCTTTTATCATTATTTTTTTTATAATTGTACCTAACAATAATAAGATTGATTTTGTAATTTGTCTATTTTAATTTTATTAACACTAATCTTTAGTTAACGCTGCGATGTTTTACTAATTTAGGGATTAATAGAACGAATTTTTTTATATTGTTTGTAGGTCTAGAGAGCAGGGAGTTGAGCGCCATCTGGTGGGCAACATTTAATAATAGCGGTGTCCCGCGGAGGTATTGTCCGCATAATTTGTAGCTTGCAACGCTGCCGAAAAACACCCAAATAAATAATATCGTTATTTATTTTAATGAAATATCCACCGGCCCTCCATACGAGAGCAGGGAGGGCATTGTGTACCTGGAGCCCTACTGTGCCGTCCTTGTGTTAGGGCTGTAATTTCAAATTACGTAATCATTTCTAGAACTTCAGATGTTTTACAATATGTAAAGACCTTTTTTTCTAGTGTTTTTCACCAGTAATGAATTCTCAGATTTTCACGTGCTTGAATGTTTATAAACTGTCCTTCCTTCACGGGCGGCGATACATAACAAAAACAACAGCTGCAAAAGATACTTCAGGTTGTCACGAAGCGGATGTAGTCCGGAGGTTTTTCTTATAAGTATCTCCTCTACACTAATAGGAAGAATGTTGTCTCCCTCACAAAACGTTGATTTAATTCTAACGAAGTGACCAAACCGCACAAGACCATGCGTATAAAAACGTTTTGTAAGATGTAACGAATCGATACAGGTAAATATTGCAAAAAACGTATTGCGTGAGAAAAGTTAGTCGATAAAAATATATTAAATTAATCACGAAGCGTTCGTGCTGCGGATGAAAATAAATGTTGGTAAAAATAAAAGTGTGCGCAGGAGTGCGGGGGGCGGGGCGCGCGCGTGACAGCCTGTCCGCTGGCCAATGGGAGCGCACGAGTCCGCCCCCGCCGTGCGTATGCGACTTTTTACTAAAATAATTACCAAGTACGTTTTGATGCGTCAAATTAATTACTTTAATTATATTTGGCGTGCCTCAAACTGCTGCAGTATATTTACAATTTTAATTAGTGATGGTCGTGTTGTATGATTTTATATTGGATTGTTTAAATTTTTAAACAGTTTATTTAATTTATAAAAACTATGATAAGGTACTTGTTACTGCAAAACACTATGTGTGTGTTAAAACGTCTTTTCTGTAAACTTATAAGATTCAAATTAGAAACATGCCTCTCATTAAAAATCGTGGAAATGTCCAATCCATTTATGTTTTCTGGCAGTTATTTAATACTCAAGTATTTTAAAGTGAAATAAAGTCCCAAAATTCAGAATGGTATAATCATAAAGCAACTTAACATTCTTAGTTCATTTCGAAATATTAACCCTTTATTTAACACCAACATTTATTACCGAAATAAAATGATTCGAAAAACAAAACGAGGCACTTGGTCCACACGATACGACGACGCAGCGTGACGCGTATTAAATTAAAAGCGACGACATGTGTTTTCCTTCCCACAGGAAAATACATTAGCCGAAACATTTCCCGGGTGACGTGTGTCCCTCTCGCACCCCAGCGCCACGCGCTACGTCCGACAGGGAACCCCGATGTGGCGCCCTCGAAAGCTAACAGCGAGCTTTCAACGTAAATCTGATAAAGCGAACACATTACGACACAAACACAAAGAAATTTTCTTCGTTATACCATCGTTATGAGCCGGCCGAGGATCGTGTCTCTCTTTCGAACACCTCTCGACTGTGTGCATCAGAGCGGGACAGATGGATATCGACGGTTGTGACGTCGAAGCTGGCACCATTGGGTGAAAAAGTTTACGGTGTCCCGCCCTTTTCTTGGCGTGCAGGGCTGCGATCGCGGCTCGGGCCCGCTCCGCACAAAATATTTTCTAAGAAGCAGTATGTCGGCTGTGTCGAGGGGCGGCGACGCGGGAGCCCGCAGTCATGCTGAGAGCCTCAGCGGAGTCAGTGGACACACGTCGCGAAGCCTTTCATCGTTACGAGAAAAAATCGTTGCGAGACAATTTGTCCAAAAAACTTATGTTACCAACGAGATGGCCAGTTATCGCAGACTGCGGCTGTGAAATCGACACGAGATTATTATAACGACGCGCCAACACCTGTGATACTAATTGCTCTAGTTACATGAGGATACTGAAAATTTATTTTAGATACAAGTATATGTTCAGTGAAGTGTTTTGATATTTTCTTGTGCTTATAGATAAAACTAAGTGGTTATTTAAATGAGTACATCGATGAACTGAAGACTGGATTTCTACTAAAACAACAAGTAGGTAAGCTTTTCCTGTATTTACAACAAAAATGAACCCTAAGAAAATATTGTAAATTTTTCGAATGTTCAGACATTTTAGATTTACAAATTCGTCTAACCATTTAACTACTCAAATACCTAATTCAATCAAATGCTTATTTCTTATAATGTTATTGTTTACTGAATCTTTAAATCGTAGTCATTCATTAGAAAAGTTCTCATTAGAAATCAGGTCATGAAATATGTGTCACAGATACATAGGTATCTAAATAAATAATCTTTTGAAATTTAAGCTAAGCTAAAATCAATATCACGTCACTGCCACTAAGTCTAATGGATAGGAATGATTGCTTTACAATGTGCTATTTATTACTCTAATTGAAAGCAGTATCTGCATAAATTAAATCAAATCGAGCCCTGTAGCTTTTTGCAATGTTATTTTAGATATTCTGAAGCTTAGTTCCAGAGTCTAAATAGTAGACGCTCAAAGAAAACTAAGACAGAACAATACACTTTGGATATCCAGTTCTGAAGAAGAGCCAAAAAGAAAAATTATACCTATTGATTTCCAAGTTCCTTTAAGGAATAATTTAATTATCCTGATAACAAGCTTGATCAAGATGTGTTGCTAAGAGATACTGGAAGTCACTAAATAAATAGGTTATAAAGGATTGCAGTAAGAACATTAACTGAAAGCTGCTTGTCATTAAACAAAGCTTTGTTTTAAACAATGTTGGTAACCTGTTAAAGCAATCTATTTATTTCCTTAGAGGAAATAATAAATGGAGGAAATAGTTATTTATGCATTTTATGATCTTTTGATACCATATTTTTAATCAAATAAATAATGTTATATTCCATTCTATAATAATATGTAGTTACCAATCTGTACACTTTTTTAAAAGCCAACATATATCATATTATAAGTCATACAATTTTTTTCCACTTATGTTATAAATTGTTAAGAAATCTATTGTCCTAACACTAATTATTAGACAATGCCGCCCGTAATACCGGTACATCCTTTACATTATCCTAGTACGGGCATCGAACTTTGTTTTATCTACATTATTTTTAGGATTTAAATTGTATTTACTGTGCCAATTTTTGGATCTTTGAATAAATTTAAATTTAAAGTCCCAGTACGTTTGCCATATAAAAGCTCATATTTCAAATTATGCACGAGTACCTACTGCATTTGAGAAATTACATGGAAATATGTTATCAATACTCTTCATGCGGGTAAAAACCAGCCAAATCATTCAGGCTGTGAAACAAGAACAGTAGCATAACAAACTTTAACAGCTAGTGTAATGTTCCCTTAATTGATTGATGCAGTAAAACGAGCTCTAACGAGCAGTTAATTGCAATACGTCGATGTATTCAGGCAATAATTGCGTGTATATTACAAACATTATCATAATCCTATTATTTATGTGGTAATATACACTTTTTTTTACCCAACCATGTTGTTTTTAGTTAGCCAGGTGTACGCTTTTTATTTTTGCGGATGGGATATTATCAATTTACTTCCCACGCTCTGGGCAGAGTGGAGAGTGTCAGACTTTTACTGACAAAAACCCACCCATGCTCCTTCTTTTGCTCTTTATGTTCCGGAATCAGTATCACTTTCGAACAACCCGCAACCGCGGCTGGCGGTGGCCCTGGCAGGGCCCTCAGAACCCAGATATACCCTTGATTAATGCAAACAAACTCAAACATTGAAAAGAGCACATTATGGTATAATTAATATGGTAGCCTTAAATTTTTATTCCATCCATATTTATCTTTATTTAAATTGTGCCTAATCAAACCACGGAAGATATCCGTTAGGATATCTTCCGTGGTTTGATTTTACTATGAGATCCCGATATTTCGACCCTGTTTCAAGCGCCATTATCGCGGGAGATATTCCTTAAGTGACAGTTTTAATAAGGTTAGAGACCGTGAAAGCTTGAAAAATGTCGCGTCTGGGTTTTCCAAAAGCTGTGGTTGGTTTTTGAAAACTCAAACAGGGAATATAGACCGTATGGTTACTGTAGTAGCTTTCAGTTTTAATTCCAAACATGTTGATGGCTATAGGTTCGCCCCTCTTAAATGTGGCTGTAATATTAGGTTACACCTCTGTCTAACCCTATGGGAAATACAAGCGTGATGTTGATGTGTGTTTTGAGATTTCAGGTTTTAATCTATACTTAAAGTTCTGCATAAAATTATTATTCTTATAATGCATCATTACTAGTAAAATACATTTTGCGAAAGTACCTCGTCCTATTTGTTAACTATACACTTCTCAAAGACTCATAAACATTGATGATATGGGTGATTCTTTGAACATGTGCATATCACGCGGCCCTCCCCAAATAACTACTTTATGAGGTATAATGTTATGTTTTTTTTTATTTCACATAAAACATAGTTTCAACACTATATACAGATGTACATAATATGTTCCTCTTGCTATAAACAACTAAGTTATCTTTATAAACGTTCCCCAAATCTCATCACCATTCGTGTCCCAATTTCCGAATTTAAGCAGTTCATCCTCGAAAAGTAATAAATATACCTTAAAGAACGTAATTTTAAGTAGTAATTTAGATAGTACACAACACGTTTTACCATTTACCAAAACTATATACATTAAAGAACACTTTCAGGTAATTTTTAATGCCTTTGAAAATTGTCCCAATACTTTGTACTCACTACCATTTGTCCACACAGTCACAGGATTATTTTTCTGCGTAATGTAGTGTTACTTAAAGTGCAATATCTCGGCGATCGCGCTCAGCTCCGCGTCTCGTCTCGTGCGGGTCACACGTCAAAGAATGTTTTGGCGCCAATTCTAGCATACCTTAACCGCCCAGAAATCGTGTTTGGCAAACAAAAAATCTCCTTACCGTTCGAGTTTCCCGTGGTAAGTCTATTATTTTTATTAATCATTTTTAAGCTTTTTAATAGTCGCTATAGGTTACTTTTTGCTTTGATTAAGTTCCAAAATTATTAACTCCGTTAAAGAACGTATAATGTGATAAAGTGTACAAATATATAATTACCATTTAAAAAATTACCATTTTCCCCGTTCGTATTTTAGCAAACGGTAATGAGCAATTGATAATGGTAATTAGTACCAATATAAGCTGGCCTCTTATTATATTGACACTCATTGCTTCGCTAGGCCAACCCAAGGTCGAATTTTTACTACAAATGCGTAAACGATTAGTGATCGTTTGGTGTGAACTGACACTTCCGTAATTATTATTTTTTTATTTTCAGAGTAATTATGCCTCGGAAAAAGCAACAGTCGAAGGAGGAAACATTGGCTAAAGCCAAAATTGATACGACCACAACTATAATAGCTAAAACTACACCGATGAACAGACCTATTAAAATCTTAAGTAATGTTTTAATAAAAACCAAAACGCAAAAGAAACGAAACCACTGTTAAAATTCTGTCTGATTTAAAACCTGATAATAAGTTACACTTGGACCCTAACATACCCATGTATGTATCATATATTTTCAATGGTGAAAATATGGTAAATCAGTATAATATTTCTGCTAGTGGTATAGTGATATGATTTTTTCTGAACGTTCAATCTACATCACAGCTAAGCGCAAATGAGATAATTGATGCCCAGCCTGTTATTGGATCATGTGATGATGATTTTGCAGATCCACATGAGACTGCATCTGAGACTACCTGCACAGTTCCTGGCCATGAAAGTGATACAGATTCGGATTTCAATTATAATATACTAGCTTTCGCCCGCGGCTTCGCCCGCGTTAAATTTGGGGTAACACAGTTCCCTTTGCGCCTTATTGATTTGTAATAGCAACGCTAAATTTTCCCTTCTCTTCCCTCTTTCTCCCTCACATCCCACTTTTTTCAAAAAAATATTAGTCATGTCCGTCTCCTGGTTCCCTACTATCTCTGTACCAAAATTCATCCAAATCGGTTCAGCCATTAAAGCGTGAAGAGGTAACAAACAAACAAACAAACAAACTCACTTTCGCTTTTATAATATTAGTAAGGATTTTAGTTGATTTTATTGGAACCACTAGACTTGTTATTGTTAATTAAGAATGCCGGTTGAGTTTTAAGTGTTTTTTTTTAATACAATCACGTCGCTAAATAGTTAAGTTTTATGTCATTTATTGTCAACTAAATAATTAATAAACATGTGATTCAAGTATATTATTCATATTATTTCTAATTACCAATAACGAAACACAATTACCATTTTTTAAATGCTAATTACCGTATGTTTCATATCTCATCACCGTTCGACGAAAATTTTCGGCTTCAGATTCTGACCTATACAGCAATTAAAATACTGTGCGTTTAATTTATTACGTTAATCTGCACTATAAACTACACATTGAATCCAAAAAAGTTGTGATTGAAAGCATTATTTGAACTTAATTTACGCATCCTGAATATGTCTATCTTCAAATATTCACCCATATAAGACTATACTAAGAAAAAATATGATAGCCTAGAACAGGGGTGGCGAACCTTGATGAACCAACGTGCCATTTTTCCTAAATAAATGTTGAATGAAGCCACAGACGTGCCATCAAATAATTTTGACTAGGTAATTTGTATTAGGAAAATAATTACTATCAATTCGAAACTTTTTTTACTGACTAGTACAGTCATCGCTAAACGGTTTCTAAGTGAATTAATTTTGTTCATCTCTGAAAATAATGAATCGCTCCGGCGAGTTAAAAAAATATAGGCAGATAAAAATATGATTAAAATTGTTTGTGTGCCCAAATCGATGTGTCGCGTGCCGTCATTGGCACGCGTGCCATTGGTTCGCCATCTCTGGCCTAGAAGTAAAGCACCTCGCCTCTCATGCATAAGATTGTGGGTTCAAATCCGGGCAAGTACCAATGTGACTCTTCTTCAATTCATAAACAGTACTTTCTAAAATTTACCACATATCACAAACATCTGTGAAGGAAAACAGCTTAAGGAAAGCTGGACTTATAATACAATGTATATAAAGTCTAAAATCGCCAACTCGTCTTGAGCAAGCGTGGTGTCCAATACTAGTGTCTTCTCTGTATGAGAAGTGGCCTTTGCTCAACAGTGGTACAGCTAGAAAATATTGAATAACGTATTACTGTTAATCAACCAGAAGAAGAAGAGTGTACGTTTCTCTTTCTTGTTCAATCTTTGGCTATGCTAAGTGTAGGTCTCTTACAACAAAGAGCTAAAGAAGGATCACGAATGAGTATTAGTCAGTAAATAACTGACACTCCCTTCCACTCCACGCAGAGCAGGAGAAGTAATTAGATGATTTACCATCCAAAAATTAGGTCTGTTACAAAGCCTTCCATTTTTGCGGTTCGTAGTCATGGGTGTCTTCCGATCACTTTAATAAGGTCGTTAAAGCTAGTTGGTAATCTTCTCACATTCCTCCGTGTTCTTCACTCCAGTATATGTATATTCCTGCCGGGGTTGCGGGTTGTTCAAAAGAGATACCGCGGCCCCGGAACTTAAAGGGCAATAGAAGGAACATGGGTGGGTTTTAGTCAGTAAAAGTCAGACACGCTCCGCCCAGAGCGGGGGAAAAGATTTGATTTTATGATTTCCCACCCCAAAAAAAAAACAAAGTCTATGTATATTTATATCCCATGTATGAGACAACGGACGACCCTGTCCATAATTTAATCATGATATTTAGTCATAACAAACATGAATTAAGTATATAGGTGCCCTGTCTGTACATAGGACTGAGCCATAATGATCAACGGACCTGCAGATTAAATTAGTTAGGCTTTCATAATTCAGAGGTCATAAGCAATGCCGAAAGTAAGCACTAGCGTTAGTATTGGATTTGCATAAGGCATTAAGGCACAAATCATCTAATTATCTAATATGTATATAAAATTTCCGTATCACAATGTTAGTTACCATACTCCTCCGAAACGGCTCGACCGATTCTTATAAAATATTGGGTACAAATTGGGTAGGTCTGAGAATCGGCTAACATCTATTTTTCATACCCCTAAACCTCAGCGGGTGAAACCGCTGGGCACAGCTAGTTTTAGTATAAGATTATGATGCATAACTAAGTTCAAACTAAGCCAACTTTTTTTAAAACACTATAAGGTCTAATATAATGGAGACGAGTAATGGTTTGGTCTAACAAACACTTGTCTATATCCCTACTGAAATTATTTCATTTATTATTTTCTTTTAATTATTCTTTTTTTACGTGTGTCTTGTTGGATATTTATTCACAAACAAATTTATTCATTTACGTATATCTTGTATATTAAAACCAATAAAAAAATACAAACTCATTAGATTTCCGCCGGTGCAGGGTCAATAGCTACTGGTGGTAAGGACTCCAGAGACAAAGACCTCCTCACAACGGTAGCCGTATCCAGGAGTACTGCCTTCTGAATCAGGCTCTTGAACCAACTTCCAAGCGAGAACTTAGAGAGATGTTCATCGAGGCTTTTGATATATTTTTTTTAACATCTTAGAAAGGCTACAGACAATAACACTATACCTACAATTATATAACACTCAAGTTAACATTAACTTACTTCCCGAAAGTTAGTTTATTTTATTAAATCCTTATTTAATTAAATTATTTAAAGCTATTTTGCTCAATAAACAGTTTAAGTGTAGCCATCAGCTAATTACCATTACATCTTAAATCAGTACTTATTCCTGGGAGGAAAAGAGACAGAGCGATACAGGGTGTCTAAAACCATCTCTTTCTCATACAGAAATGTGTATTGCTACTGATGCCTTCTATGCAAAAAAACACTTTGCAAAGAGCTTTCTAGCACTCAAAATTAAAGATAATCTTAACTTACAAGTAATTAATAAGAGTGTATAATACTATTTTTTTTTCTATTCTAAATACACGTTATTTATTTAGCTGTACTTAATAAATGCGGTGTAATTTTACAATAATTAAGTAATTTTACCTACAATGAATAAGAAGATAAATTAACCTAGAATGATAATAATTTTAAACAAAATTAAGTTATTGAGCGTGTTAGGAGGTCTGTACTGTTACAAATGTTTTATATTTTCTATTAGGAACTTCAGTCGATTTATTTTTTCAAGTTTAGGGTAACCTCAAGTTATGTCATGGTAAAAGGCTTCACATGGAAATTAAACTCAACTGTTAAACTCCAAACAGATACTACGGGCTCATCTCTGGCTATTCTTTCGGTATTGTTTTCACCATTTTTTGATAAAAATTGTGAGAAACATTAATACAATTTAATTTATGATTTTTACATCAACATATTATATCAACCCACAATTTTCAAGTAGATAAATAGTCTCATGGGTTTTCAATGTATTTCTTTTCTACAGAAGCAAGGAATATTAAGACAAGAACTAAAAAAAAATGAAGTAAATAATTTAAAAAAATTGTATTAGAGGTACGAGACCCTAAAAACGAACCAGTCCAAAACGCCAGCGAATCATGTTCCGTCGCTCGATTTCTGCAGCTCTTACAAACTGAAAAACAATTGTGAAATTGTCAAAAATAGAATGAAGAAATAAAATACTCCAGCGAAGTTTAGCATTAGTCACATTTATAAATGCTGGTCAAATCTAGTAATGCTATTTTAATTTTGTTTACCTACTGTTAATTTAAATTTTTCAGTAAAGATTCTGCCAATTGAAATGTCTTTGTAAATGAAAGTATGTAGTAAAAAGATGTGCACATGACTGTTTTTAGTCTTCGTATTAATATACAGTGGCGCCGTATTAATTCGCGGTAATGGGCATAATTATGAGAAACTACATAAAACGAAATCGGTAAGTACCGCTATTGCGTATAAAGTAAGCAGGTTGATAATCCTGTTCTTATTATCAGTTTCCACACACAAGCTTTCTTTTATAGTTAAAATCGGATGCTCTTATTTTGTTGATATAGTTTGTCAAACCTCCTTAAATTTTTTAGAGATTAAAAAATTATGGACAATGTCAAATTGATAGGGGCTTAGAGCCAGATTTCACTAACTAAAAACTATTTAATCAATTATTTCGTTTATTTCATAGGTACTGGAATACATTAACTCATGGGAAGTTATTATTTTAATACACCCAAAGAGATGGACATTGCAAGACAGATGGTATGTGCCTGATATTTAAATGAGTTTAAGTCGGTATCTATGGAGAAAGATAATATTCTGTCACCAACAACACCACTATGCTTTCCTCCGAAAGGCTAGTTTACAATATTTCACCTAAAGTTTGTGCTGGACTTGTGTCTAACTTTATATAAAAACTAGCTGTGCCCAGCGGTTTCACCTGCTGCTCACTTAGGGGTATGAAAAATAAATGTTGGCCGATTCTCAGACTTACTGAACATGCATAACAAATCATAAGAATCAGTCGAGCCGTTTCGGAGCAGAAGGTAACTTACTAACTAACGCTGTGACACGAGAATTTTATATATCAGATAAATGATAACAGAACCTTAATAAAACAGAAATAAATTTTGAAATAACTGATAGGTTTTCCTACTACGCAGTTTTTCACTAGAATCAGGCAGCTACTCGTTTATCAAGTACGAAAACTATTTCTAAATTCTTTATTTTTTGTTTGTGACAGTAACTTCTAGAATTGTGAGTAAAAGGGATTGTGTCGTTACATACATAATCAACCAAGTTTGCTAATCATGCTTATCCGTTTTTTTTTCGGGTGGGAAATCATGAAATAGATTCCGCCGCTCTGGGCTTCCTTCTTTTGCCCTTTGTGTTCCGAGGCCACGGTATCTTTTTCGAACAACCCGCAACCCCGGCAGACTGTTGCCCTGGCAGGCCCCTGTGCCCTCATCCCTTATTTGGTGTGGGCGCAGCAAGTTTTCTTCTTACATACTTTCCTATTTTATTCTTAAGAAGCTTGCTCTTTATAAGAAGTTTTCCTATTGATTTGTAGGTATTGCTAAAGCTTTAAATAGTTATGCAGATCAAATAGTTAAGAGCTATGTACAAAGATTTTGTCACAAATAACATTAGAACTTCGAACATCAATCGGCATTCATCATACATCGTCTTTAGATACAGGATCATTTAACATTCACTTTAGTAATAAATAACGTGGCATTTTAGTCAAAACATATTCTATCAAATTAATTAGTTAATAACCATGTATGCAAAATCCAGCAGAAATAACCATCAAATGTCACCCACGTTGGTTATGTGTTAGTCTTTTTATATCGCTTATTCTTATTCACTTCTTTCTTATATCGCCCCCTATATCTCTTAAAATCACAGTGTACTCATACTAAAACTGTTTGGTAAATTGATGATTGATGCACTGTAACGCCAGCTCTCCTATTCAATTAGTTCAACAGCAAAAGTAATTGCAGACATTGTCGTATGCTTGTGAAATCTTGCGATGCTCTCGTCTCCGTGAACACATATCCGTTAAACAGATAACTGAAGCATCTCAATACCACCTAATGTGATTATGACTAATTCCTTAAAACTGTAGAATCCTAACTCAGACAGCTGCAAATTGTTACAACATACATTTACCGTTCAAAAACCGTTGTAAGAGTTTTATTATTTACTTATTAAGACGCAAAATGCTTTGACAGCTGATTATTGATATAAAAAGGGTTATTTTTGTAATCCTATTAGTCCATGAGCGTCTGTTGAGATGTGTCAACCCATTGCTTTGTGGAGATGCGACCACGCGGCGGGGAGCATCGCAGATAATGTTCAGATTAGATGGAGATCTGAGGTTCCACATTGTTTAAGTCAGCCTCAGGTAAAACCGGTCCCACTCGACTGTGTCAAACAATACATAAACAACATTATTTTCAAATAATGCGATTATGTAGACGCCCACAAAAAATGTACAGTTTTGTTGATTGACAGTTCTGACTTCACTGTACGTAGGAGTGATGCGGGGATTAGTGGTTATTGAATTTTCTCACTCAATTTATCTTTTTTCAACACTCAACAAGTTATCTCCTTGACATTATGTATAATGGAAAAGAATGAAACTACAAAAAGATAAAACCATTACCTACATACATATCATTATAGAGTTGCCATAAACGTCTATCTGAATGAAATGATGTATCGGTGATCTATGGAAATATTAAATTAAACTTTATAATATGATATCCAAAATTATTTCTCATTCATAAAATTATATACCTATATCAAACATAATACAGGTCATTTTATAAAGAAGAAAAATATATTCACGATATTAATTTACTTCGGCTGACTTTTGATCTTATCAAATTTTATCATAAAGTTAAGGATAGATTTTTCCATGATACCGTCTTGTTTTCTTTGCCTAAGGATAGGCGTATTTTGCCAACTGTTAATATTATTATATGTGCCTTCGAATTAATTATAGATCGATGTGAAGTTGGCAATAAAATGGCCGTCGTTGCACGCTGTCTACGATGGAACAGGTTTTATCATTCATAAAACTATTTTAATAAATTATCGATGCTAAACCTCGGCCATAAAAGAGATTGGAGCCAGCCTAACAAATAAACTAAAATTAAATATACACGAATACAATCGAAATTTTTGTCTCAGGCGTATAAAAGTGTCCTATAAATTTACCCACAGTTTAATTTAATGTCCAAAAGTACCTGCTTCACATTTTTTTTTATTATAAATAAATGTTCGTCGCCGGTTATGGCTGCACGAATGTGTGTTATTATTTTGAGAAATGGTTTTGAATTTGTCTCGGAAGGTTATGATACTTTGGGGTTCATTTTTTTTACATTTTGCTCCGAAGATTGGTATATTTTACACTTGAATATTTTAAAAGTAACAGGATTTTTAATTACACTCTATCATCTTCAACAGGTCGCAAACTGCTGTAACTGTTCAACCAAGGGATGGTCACAAAGCAAGCGTATAGGCTGAAGTGAGTTTAGCCCAACATCTGCAGCCTCGTTGAGCGTCGGAGACGACGCAGTTTCCAAAGCCGTCATCAGCGGGGAATACCCCGCCGCGTGGATGGTGGCGGGCGAATGGGGCTATGCGCCGGCGTCGGCCACCCCCGCCATGAATGCCTTCCTCGAGACCAACCACGCGCACCTGGCGTCCTACGGGCTGAAGATGTCGCCGCAGCCGGCGTGCGGCGTGGGAGCGCAGCATCGTGCCGCCGCGCCCCACCCGCCCCCGCACCACCCACCGCACTACCAGCACTACCCGCTGCATTCCTACCAGCCCGGCTATCTGCGCGAGTACAGCGGCTGCGGCGAGCTGTTCCCGCAGCAGCCGCTGGAGCAGAGCTGGGACTGGCGCGGCGACGCCGTGCACTACCAGGGCGCCGCACCTCCCCTAGTACCTCACGCACACGCGCATGCGCCCCACGCCTTCCTACGCTATGTGCGCGCACCTCCACGAAGAGACATGCGGTGTCAGTGGCTAGATCCTGAACAGCCACCTCCTAGAAAGATGTGTAACAAGCTGTTCTCCAGCATGCACGAGATTGTGACGCACTTGACAGTAGAGCACGTGGGCGGGCCGGAGTGTACCACGCACGCCTGCTTCTGGCAGGGCTGCTCAAGGAATGGACGACCATTCAAAGCGAAATACAAGCTGGTGAATCACATCCGCGTGCACACCGGAGAGAAACCGTTTCCCTGTCCCTTCCCCGGCTGCGGTAAGGTGTTCGCCAGATCAGAAAACCTCAAAATACACAAAAGAACACATACCGGTAAGTTTTTATTTCTATCTACGGTTTATGACATCCAATAGTATAGGTTAGAGGGATGTATAAAAACTTTGCATGGACTTGATAACTTCTTAATCCTGTATATGGTCACTCTGAATTTGGTAGGTTGGAGTACATATTAAGTTACATCGACTATCTTAAGCGAAATTGATTCGTCACGTCCTAACGAAGTGTTTCACGTCCGGTAGTGTTGTAGTAAGACGTCAGATCCATTCAAGCGAACAAGCGTTGATCTGGCGAAACATTTCGATTCTCATTAATTCATAATGAACCGCCCCCCGCAGTCGGCAGCGCCTGCGGCCGACTGATGCCCACTGTTGCGATATACCCGAGCACGCCTCGGTGATAACCGACACAATGACAAGTGACACACAACAAACTATCAAAGAATATCCTTGTAACACGATCGTGAGCACAAACAACGGAACTAACGGCCGTCCTATAAATGTCCACGTCGACTTGTGAAGTCTATTTCTCAGTAAGCAAGGACAAAAAGTCATTTAAGTCAGAACTCCATTTTTCAATTCATTACAAAAGTCGAAAGATTCATCTGAACTGTGTATGTTAGATAAAAAAAAGCGCTCGTAAATTAGAATGTCCAGTTGGGCTCGGGTGCTGGGTGCTGGGTTCCTCGTGTCTTGTCTCTGTCGCACGACGGACCATTGTTATAGGTAAAGTATTGGTACTTAACTTTAAATATCGATTTTTAAGGGAACGGACCAGGAATTTGTATAGCCGGCGTCGGGGACGTAGCCAGCTGGTTTTAAGCTTTTTTTTCTTCGTCACTGTTTAGTGTTGCATCCAGACTTTTGTCCTGTGCCCCCGTCCTCTATTATCTCATACGGGCCATTGAATAGACGAGACCTTTTTGTGGGGAAGTTTGAAGAATTGTTTTATGGGTAGCTATAAATTACTTCGAAGGCTTTGAAACCATAGTGAGTTGGGGTCTGCTGCCGATAATTATATATTTAATTAGCTCAGAGCAAATATCGGGGTGGTGAGGCCTTCACCTTCAAATAAGTTAATAATGTATTTATGACAGACAGCCCACCCAATTTTAATGACTGTTTAACGGCTTTTGGAATGGCTTTAATCTCGGAGCTCATCATTGGAATGTTAGGTTAGTTACTTAATCTTCCATTTAAGAATTTGTTATTGGGCATGTTCTAGTTTCGTATGTTCCGCTGTATTGCTGCAGACTAAGTCGTTTCCAAAATATTGTGTTTAACTAGGTATTGAAAATCTATTTTTACGTGAAGATGACATGTAAATACAGGCATTAAACCAACCCACACAAAATTCTAAATCCCATGCATGAACCACATCAAATATTTACCTGTAGAAACCTTCAGACCAGAATTATGCTTAACTTAAAAATATATCGTTATTACCTTTGTAAACTGATACTCGGCAGATCAGTAGCTTGATTCAGTAATATAAAATAAATATTATTTCGTTTATGGTTATCAAAAACAATTGCCTGCCGGGGTAATTTGAGATTCACTCTAACGAGATACTTCTAGGGTTAGAGCAGTAGTCATTCAAATCATAGAAATATCCATTAAAACGATTCAAGTATTTAAGTAAAGTGGTAGTCAATGTAACTGATACCACACTACTGCATTTATCCGTTTAGATCGAACTGCAGTAAATAATGTCTATGTGTGTGTATGTCATTTATGTTTCTCATAGCTTGACATTCCATAATAAGTCTTTACAAATTGACATCCTGCATTGAAGCCCTTACAGGGTGCATTTTCAGAAATCCTTCTTTACCAACCTTGCTTTTGTAAAGTTTATTTTTTTTATAGATTGTCTAGATATGTATGGCAACATTTCTTTTAAAACTGGCTTTAAAATATATTTTCTCAAATCAGCCACTGTATCCGATACCCGATACGATACACCTCTCGTCTGATCATCAAGATTAAAGGCGTATTCACTCACTAATGGCTACATCATCTTATCTATACTATACCTGTTAGCTAGATAATCGTCGACAACACCATCTCAGTTCTCTAGTAATTTCACAGTATCTTAAAAGATATGACAGTGGGCTGGTGAACACGGAACTATTTCTTATCATTTGTAAATGGCGACACATCCAAATATGGGAAGAAATAGGCTACATATAAAGCGTCGATGTTGATACTAGTCCTACGGCATTCCTTTACCAGGTTTTAAAATATATCCATGACTCGTAGATAAACAAACTTAATATAATATTTAAAATAACTTGAGTTTAGGATTACTATACATTAATAGTATGACATAATAAATGTAGTCTCCAAACAGAATTTCTCATTGTCTTATTTATTAATCACCAATCTTTATTAAGGATTAATATATTGTTCTTGACTCGCACCTCGATGAGTTTTTAGCCTGATCCGAACCCCGAGGGTACCATAACACGCGTCGGCGCCAAATGGCCGCCGGTGATTCCGCCCACTATCACCCAATCACTTTATAAAACACTTTAGTAATCACTAAACACCTGTGCAAAATAATCCTTTGATATATTCATTTTTTGAGACATCACGATTTTATAATCGGCGTAGGCGGGTGCTACGAAACGCTACGCGGATGCTACGACTATTTTGATTGATTAGTAAATTTTAGTTTTTTCTTTTGTGCTTTATTTGGCAGATTGATGTAGATTCCTAAACGTTAAATGTTTTTAACTATTGTCGGTATAGATTCATATTCTCAACTTACTTTATTTCAATAGAACTCGATTTTTCAATTACATACGCAAATAAGCCTCAAATGGATGCCTAATAAATATGATAACAGAATACGATTTAGCAAGTGCAAATAAATGTATTTTCGAACTCCCAATTCACAGCACCAGCCCAATAAAGTATTACTGGTTGCACAATATTAAAATTCAATAGTTTCTACATCGCCACTTCAACACCACAGTGGGGTGGGCACAATACTTTAATGATGATATGATTCGAGTCGGTAAAGACGTCCCCCGCTATCAAACGCAGTGCTGAGCTAATATGCCGTATAAAATGACGCTTTCAAAATATTTTGCAAACAATACGGAACCCTTCGTCGCTGTGCCCTCGCCCCTGCGCCCGCGCCATTGTGTGGAGCCCCGGACTGCCGGGAGCTGTCGGCTGCAGCACTAGCGGGTCCCGAGCAAACAAACATGTTATACACTCGTCAACATCAAACACTTAATATGCTCATGTTACTGGTTCGTTTTGTACTTGCAAATGAGCAGGTAGATTGTTATGTCCGATGCATTAATGGGAATTATTGTTTAAAACTCAATGTGGGGGGTTTAAATTGCGCTATAGACTAAGTACCCAACGTCTGAGCGAGAGTTCGAAGTTCGAACTTTATTTGTCACACTGCAAATCCGCCGTAATAAAAGCTTTAAAACAATTTTTAAAGTATTATTACCTATATCCTATCCTACTAATATTATAAATGCGAATGTTAAGGATGGATGGATGTATGGTTGTTTGTTAATTTTTCACGTCAAAACGGCTGAACGGAATTAGATTATGGTCTGGAATAACACATAGAAACTTTTTTTCGAAATAACGCGGGCGAAGCCGCGGGCGCTAGCTAGTATTATTATAAATATGTGTGTTATAATAGCTTGGCTTATTATTTTGATTCAGCTCGCAAAGCTATGTGCTTGTTTGTTGCAACACACTTCTCAGTCAGTATCTGTCTGACTGAGAAGTGTGTTGTATGATAGTTTTCTGAAAACCAAGGAATGCCTGTTTTCAGAAACATTAAGCAGCACCTTGTTAAATGCATTTGCAACGATTTTGGTTTACGAGTATTTGTGTGCTTATTTGACAGCATATTTATTTTAGCCATTTATTTACCTATGTTTTAACATTTTTAATTAATCATATAATTAAAATCGATTTAATTAGCAGCCCACTCGTATCGGGAACAGGCTCCGGAGAAAGGAACCTTCCAATAATACGAGCCGTGTCCAAGACTACCGCTTTCATTCATCAAGTTTCTGTTTATATGTGGTTTATTATTACTGAAAAAGGGTATCTCTAGGTAAAGTTCGGATCGAAAGTTCTAATGAAATGCTAGTTTCTATCTAGTGTTATTTTTATCCACGACGGGAACGGAGTATGTATGCGTTAAGAAAGAAAGGTTGTTTGTTTGTGTTTGTGCGTAATCCAATGTTCCCATTTATCTCCTAAACGGCTTTGAGTGATTTAGATGCGGTTTTCTATAATATTTTTGGGATTATTTGGTGATAGTTTGTATGTAGATATTACATGACAAAAAAAAATGGAGAAGTATAAATAAAACAATATTAATCATTTTGAGTGTCCTAGGTGTTAAAAAAAGTTGTTTTCTTGCAACAATCTCAAATTATTACCTGGTGGTTGATTGCACAGCAATAAAAATGACTTTGTAATCGATGCCAAAGCATTTAACTAACTAGAAGTGAGACACCTGCGCTCAGTAGTACGTCAAAAGTAGTAAATGCTGTTTTTTTACATTCCATCTGAAATTAAGTCAATAAATACCTAGCTGTTGAATGTGTGTTTATTTTTATTGCTTGGTGTTACTGAGAATACGTTTAATATAATACATTTTTTTTTAAAGATAACTATGGTAAATGAAACAGAAATAATTATATTTTTTTGATAAAAAAAATTACCCTTTCTAATGTTCTCGTATTTAACGCCAAGGTTGACTGGTAGAGAATGCCTTATGGCATTATGTTCGCCTATGTGCCACTGTTGTACATGAAGTTTCAATAAATATAAATAAATGATTTATTTATCCTAATAGATGAAACATAAACTTTACTGGTATAATGTGAGAGGTGGACCAGTGGTCTATCTGCTTACATCTCCAATGATCACAGTCGTAGCGTTACGTATTGTAGATAAATTGTTTTTTTAACCTGTTCCAAAATTTAAAAAGACTTATGTAACAACTCACTTTAATGTAGTAATCTAGCCACAAAAGGATTAAGCAATAGCAATAAGCAAATTTATCCAATACTAGCTGTCTTGCGTGGTTTCACCCGCGTCTTTAGTTGCTGCTTCGCTCCCTTGGGTAGTAGCGTGATGCTGCATAGCCTATGCTATATTAGTGAACAAATGGTATAAAACTCAGTCCAGTAGTTTTGGAGCCTATTCGATAAAACAAACAAATCTTTCCTCTTTATAATATACTAGCTGTTCCACGCGGTTTCACCCACGCTGCTCAGCACCTGTTGGTCGTAGCGTGATGTTATATAGCCTATAGCCTTCCTCAAGAAATGGACTATCCAACACTAAAAGAATTTTCCAATTCCAACCAGTAGTCCCTGAGATTAGCGCGTTCAAACAAACAAACAAACAAACAAACTCTTCAGCTTTATAATATTAGTATAGATAATAGTAATATATAATAGATCAACCGTGATCCAAATTAGTTTTTTTATTTTAACACCCAATCAATACCACTTTTCAGTCCATCCCAAAGATTATTGAAACTCTCTAAACGTACTCGTACATAATCCTACGTAGAATCGGCCATTTTATGTCCATATGATAATGTTGTAACCCTATAATAGCTGGGTGCTTTTCAAAGGTGTCTATATGATCCGGGACCATCTGCCCCGGATTGATAAATTGTATAAAAAATGTTGAACACAATAGTTGATACGTTTGTGTGCGTTACTTGTCTGTGTTGAGGGGATTCAATGTTGCCAGTATTTCTAAAACTTGCTTCACTGTCTATGGTCAACGAGTTTTATTACTTTTTATTTTTTAAATGGTACGAAAAAGCTGCGTTAATTGACATTGTACCAATATTGAAAGCAATATTATAGCAAATGATTATCTCGATCGAATTGTTGCGGTTAATATTGCAAATGCAGTTTTAGTTACTTTAGACATCATTTATCTTAAGCTAGAATGGTGACAAAATATTCAGCGATTTATCCAGATTGATTTCGCCGCAAAACAAGAAGTAGTTACTAGGCAAAATTAATTGCATATGAATCAATTTATTGAGTTGAAACAAGCGATAATTTAGTAGGCGTGGCCTGCCTTGTCAGCAGCAACATTACAACCCCTCAACATCACATACATTGATGTACACATACTCACACACACACACACACGTCCACAAATCTCCATGACGTGTACACACTTGCTACCCCACACCACGCTACCGATACTGTACACATGTAGACAATGAAAGCGTTAAGCGCTTTATTTTTTTATCTCTTTGTCATCTCGTGATCTCCCCTCTTCGCTTTGACACGATGTTGAAGTACTACACTCGCCACATTGCATATAACGTCCCTAAGTATACAAAACATCAAACATTGAAATTCAAAGTTTTTCTCGAATACGTAATACCTCACAAGAGCGTCAATGAACGAGAAACATTGACTATCGATATAAAAAATTGGTCGTCCAAGCAAAGACGCGTCTTGCAGAAACCCGAGCATTCCTGCAAACGTGAAAATTGTTTTTATCTGTTCGGGAATTTCGCTAAACGTCAAAGAGATAGTGCGAAACTGCGAACAGGGTATTGGAGTGCGAACAAAAACAGTTTTACCGCACTTCGATACGTGAATCGGAACGCATCAACCTGCAAGCAATGATCCTACACTGAATTCTATTTGACAGGATCGAATGCCTTCACATGGATGCGTATCAGACAACGCTAATTTGAGCAATTATTAGTTCATAGACAAAAACACTAATCGGAACGGCTGCGATGACAACCAGTTGCATCTTATGTTTTGTGTCCACTTAAAATGTCGAAATATGTCATTTGGAGGGACTGAATAACTGATTAACAATTTTTATTATAATAATGAAGTTTAGTTTTAACAATCATAAAACATTGTAATGTAAATTGCTCTTTCACGATTCATTCAAAATTCACTGAACAATGTCGATCTTCAACATCCAAACCACATTTT
This sequence comes from Ochropleura leucogaster, assembly GCA_958449745.1. Lineage (NCBI taxonomy): Eukaryota > Metazoa > Arthropoda > Insecta > Lepidoptera > Noctuidae > Ochropleura > Ochropleura leucogaster. The sequence continues at coordinate 10,697,226 of OY288203.1, read as the reverse complement.
CGATTTGATTTATAAACAATCCGGTAATGAAATAATATCTTAAATTCGATCAAGAGTCTGTTTTGTTCAGACGAGATAAGTATCGTGGTCGGGCAATCAATCAAACGGCTCGGGCTGTGGTTTCACCTGGTCTCGTTGAGCAGCAAATCGGGAACATATCCGAACTATTACTAATATCCGTTCGACACGCCCTACACGAATCATTTAGTCATGGAACATCGACGCTATTTACTGACGTCGTAATTATTAGAAGTGATTCTGTTTACATTCTATTAACAAACAATCTCGAGATTATTGGGTTTCAATTAAATATTAGCTATTTTAAAACCTTTTTATTACTATTCTTTTATTAGTCTGTGCTTCAGTTAATAGAATCATAAGTTCCACGTTTCTTCTTATGTGATTGTCAGAAAACACATTTTTTTCTGTATTTTTTGTAATTTCCTGTTAATTTATTACCTGCCACATATATCACACATACCTACCAAAACATAGTTGTATCTATCATATCATCCTCTATTTTATACGCAAGTTGTGTGTTTGTAACAAGTCTTGGTACTAGTCTACCAGGATAACATAAATTGCGCACGGTTGCAACGTAACAATAGCTTGGAAGCCGCGGGAAGCACTAGTGTTGCCTGCCTACTTGGTTGAACAGTTCGCCTCGCCTGTTTGCTTGCTCCTCGCCCTTACTATCTTATTACAATCGTTTCTTCTGACACTTTACTATCTATGCGCGCATTTTATAGTGACAGACTCCTTTTACTTTTATTTTTATAAATTTTACGTTAATAGAAATGATTTATTTAGCCACAAATAACAGTGAATCTTATAAATATGGCTGTAAATCATAGCAATAGGTATCTTATGAAACGTACAAATACAGGATATAAAAAATGCATATATTATTTTTGTGCCTATGTTCTCTATTCTCGCTACAATTAACTACTCTATGCATATTCTACTAGAAATTGCTTACGTCATCTATTAACTTATGCAAAACTGTCTCCACTTATTATGAAATTTACTAGTTACCTAGTAGCAGTTTGCATTTGCCTGTCGAATCTATTAAGCAACATTGACTTAAATAATTGAGTTAGAAGCATGAGTGGGCTTTCCTAATCAATTGTATTGGAAAAGTCGTGGACTCGTATTGCTGTGCTTTTTCGGTACCTCCAAATAGGTGGCTCATTAAATTAAATGAGCTATCAGCCGCTTTTAATGCGTTAAGAAAAACATTTTGCGCTTTGAGGTTCACAAGTGTGCGAAATTCTTTCGTCTTGTAGGGCGACCGCGGAGGGTCTCGCTGCATCATTCATGCGTTTTTTCTTCGACACCTCATTCGTATCAATATGTATGGGAGTGTGTGATATCGCCGACAACATGGCTGAGACAACACTGGACTAGCTCTGATGTTTATTTTCACACCTAGCTTGGAACTGTAGGAGACAGTAGTCCTTAAAGAGTACAAAGCAACATTTATCTAAAAATAGAACACTGAGTGCAAGCACTGCGTTCATCAGATTCAGTGTTTACATGGAGAGTTTAAAATTTACTGGCAACTTTAAAACCACTTCAACTTGTCATATTGTTACATATTTACTTTAAATAGTACATGTGGTCGAAGCATCATAAAAAGTGATTGAATAAGCTATGCTTGTGTCGACAGCCTTTAGAATTCCTTGCATTTAACACCGCTCGCGAAAAAATCTCGATAGAACGCATCGACAGGATCAGACAACAATCGAAATGTTAACACGACGACAAAAACTTGTATTCCAATGGTTTTTGGAACACTTGAATCTTTCTGATGATACTTATCGTTGTTTATCTGTAAAAGTAGATGTAAACTGGAGACGTGATAAGAATAATTAATGAAGACGGTCTTGAAGGAGTACAACACAACACTGATTTCAAATTGTAATGACGTATTTGTTGGTAATGCATAGGTAGAATGCAAAGTTATCGATTATAATATATATACAAATACGTGTGGTAACGTATTTATTATAAAGCTTGCTAATACTGACGTTGAATTTATGGACAACGATCAATTGCAAGACCATCCACCATACAAATCAAAAATTCGTTCCCGCAGGAATGTTTGGCGCGCAAAGAATGTGGGCGCGTCCGAAATAAAAATTAAACACGTTACAAATAAAAACAAAAACAGACTATTAATATTCGTTAGAAATATTGGTTTGTCCCAAAAATGTGCCCGGGGGCTGAAACACGATCCCGCGTGGGTGTTGAGTGGACACGGCCCGAACAAATACATAACCTAACCGATTTATTGGGCGACTTGCGTACGACATGCCGCAAAATTATAATATTTATGATTTGTGAACATATTAATATTCATGGAGCAAGTAACGACCCGACAATGATTGCAAACTTAGTTACTCTAAAGAATTCTGTTAAAGTTATTAACGTTTTAATTTACGTTCGGATTAGTGACACAATATTTAAGACAAAACTCATATTTCCTTGTTTCTTTTTCCGATAATGAATGATTTGTCGTCGTCGTTGGGATCTCGTAAATTACTTCAAGTCGGTTTTTAACAAGATTCATTTTAAATGATTTACCAACATCTATTTATAATATTCTCATTAATAAAGTGGTACACAAATCAGGTCCATACTTTTGCCATTGGATATCAGTATCGTACGGTAAGGTCTCCTCTGTAGGTGAAGCCGGAATACCAAGAAATGCGATACGAACATGTTCAATTAATAAAACGGTTCCCTTGTGTCCTCGACGTATCTTCATTTTCTCCATATCATTCCTTTTGTGACCCTTTGAAACTTCATGCAAGGCAAATTGTTATATAAAATGATTAACAAAGAATTGTTTTAGAAATTTCGAAACGATTACAGGACCTTTCGTATTTTGAACCCTGAATCATGAAAAAAAATTAAAAATATGAATCATAAATAATAACTTGTTCGCTTGGCTTATCATTTCTCTATCATTACTCATCATGTTATGTTTCATCAATATTCAATATCATGAATCCCGTCAATTCGTTAGCAATATCTGCAGAAGCTGTAATACCATTAGGAATATTGTTTGATCTCATCTTTACTTTGTTACCACTGCGATATTTTCTAGTCTTATACTTGTTGCTGATTTAAGACATACTCCGTATTTTTAAACGCGTTGCACCACACTAGGATTTTGTTCTGTGTCCTGGATGGGTTTATAAACATTTAAACTCACATACATAAACAGCCGAACACGAAACGACTACCTTATTATTTAGCTTTTTAGCAATGAGTCTTAGTGCCCCACTATTCGCACTAAACAGCTTATTAAATGATGAAAAGGAAATGAAAAAAAAATACAACAGAGTTACTCATAATATTAAGTTAGGTCAATCACAATGGAACTCATTTTTTTACGCATCTACGAAACTATCTGTTCGTTCCACTTTTGCTACAACATCAACATCTTCTTAAGTCTTACTACTTTATGGCATCCGTATAAGACAACATTGTCTCAATCCCCAGCATCAGCTTTCCAAGGATTTTGATATTAAAATTTAACTTCATTTTATTAAAACGCTCGCGTGCCCGTCCATCTCTCTGTAGATTTTAACGCAATGATACGTTATCAGCCATCTCGTGACACGACGCAGCATCGTTGACGGCGCCTACCTTAAATCCTGCAGGTTATTGTATAAACGTTTCTTTTAAAGCTCAAACGTAATCTTCAAGCGGTTTATAAGGTGATATGTTGTAATTTTTCATTGATTTACTTGACCGTTAACATTAGAGGGCTCTGTGGTGGATCGTTTTAGTTCACTGAGAAAAATCTCGCCAAATATCGTTACTTACTTACCTACTTACAGATATTTAATTATATTGTCACAGTTAATTATAATCTCGTTTTCAGTTTTAATTTAACGTAATTTCGCTAAAGGTTTAGCAGGAAATCGTAAATTGTAAATCTTATTTCGCCTTATTTTGATCGGATCTCATTTAAACTTATACGGAAAATCTGAATTAGTTTTTTACATCCGCCTAATTTTTTGAGAAGTCGAGATTTTGACATTATTTCTTGTTATTTTTTATCCGAGAGGAGCGATGATGCCGGTTAGGGCTGTCAAAACGCTTGACGTAAAGGATTGACGAGCCTGCCCTGGCCGGTAAGGTGTTTTGTACTTTTTATGTTCAGCCTTGTACAATATTGTTTATCTACAAAATCGTCTGGGAACAAAATGATCAAATCTTCGATGAGAAAATAAGTAGAGGTCATAATAATGTTTCTTAACTTGTCTTAGATAACAATCTTTTGGATTAGATTACAATCTAAATGTTTAAAGTTTAACCTCTCATAAAAGCAGTCTAGACAAATCAATCTGAATCGTTTAATATGGAATAGCAATAATATCTTCTATTTTAAAATGAAATTGCTATAAGAATTATAATTCTGAAGTGCACTACCGATAAAGAGGGAAACGGAAATGTTTATGTGACACTTCTCACACTCTTCTAAAACAACGCGAGAGATACTTTTCTAGTCCTTGTTGCGCTCTCTCAGCAGATACCTATCAGAGCAAGACGGATGGAACGCTCTCCGTCGCAGAGCGAACAATAGGAAGACGCTTTAATTCACGGGTATACAGCCAGACGGGAAAATGTGCCATTATTTCATCTAACCCTGGAAACAACATAAAAATGTCAAGCTGCAATAAATTATCACCACAACCAGCAAAAACATGATTATTTCTATATTCTATCTATAGCAGTAATTATCTGTTTCACTGACTACTATTTCTGGCACTACAACATCGTGAATTGAAATCGCAAATAGTTCTTTACGAGTTATGATGACAGTAAATGACTTGTCCGACACTTATGGCAATACAAGGATCAATTAAAATGGTTATTTTATTCCGTTCGCATTTTTAATTGGCGCAAAATAACAAACAGCATTAAATGAGGTTCAATGAGTGAATTATTGTAATAGGTAATGAAAGCGGCCGGTCTCACGGGCCGTCCTCGTCATGAATCAACTTGGGACTCCAGCGCGACAAAAAAGGCTTCATACGAAGCCTGGCAGAGTGCTCAAGAACCAGTGCTCTCTATATGTTCGATTTTCCACAAGCCGTCGACTAACCTGCGCATGCACATTTGAATGTTATATCAGTTTTAATTTGTTTTCGTTTACGGACGATCGCCGTCCCTGTTCCTCGCGAGCTATACGTTTTCATTTTAATTTATATTTATCAGCGAGATATGACTGTGCAGTTTGTGGCCCGTGTTGTTGCTACATTTACTATTATATTTTTATTGGGATGCTTTTGTATGAGTTGGCAGATATTTATCGGGTATCGGAACATTATTCGGTCTGCTCATAATCGTCCGCATAAAGCACCTTGTCACACGGTCGTTGGGCGCCGAATGCGCTCGCCCGACCCCGACTATTCTTTTTGTGCTCTCCGGACGAGGGGCCGTATTCTCTAAGAAGTGGAAAAAATGAAGATATTAATATATCTTTCTAATTCGAAATACGTTTCGGATAAAAGGTACATCATAAATCATTATGCACGCTGTACAAAACGGCCTTTTAAATATGCGAGAGAAAACGGTATTCGGGGAAGTATCGTGGATGTCGTCAATCAGACGGTATTGTGACACTATTGAAGAGCTCTTTAAGTTCTTGGATAGTGTTCGAATTTCGAATAGGTTGTGTTTGAAATGTTTTAATTGAATATGACCGGTGTTCTAGATATGGTGTATTGAATGTAGCGATTAGTATTGTGGGTCAGACGGAACATGGCGCGTGTTCATGTCTGTGGCTGTGTCAGCAATCGACCAGTCATCCGCTGCTTATTAGCTGCCTCTCCATCGAGATTGAATTAGCTTCGATATGTAACATTTAATAAATACTGAAACAATGCGCGGCACACTTGAGCTTCGAATGATGAATTAATGATTATTGTGATTAATCAAAGTATGCCCTATAGGCTTGAAACATTTTAAGAAACCAAAAAAAATTGCTATAAAATATTATGAAATCAATAGAAATTGATAACGTTAATCTATACTAATTGTTTGTTTGTTTGAACGCGCTAATCTCAGGGACTACTGGTTGGAATTAGAAAATTCTTTTAGTGTTGGATAGTCCATTTCTTGAAGGAAGGAAGGCTATAGGCTATATAACATCACGCTACGACCAACAGGTGCTGAGCAGCGTGAAACCGCGTGGAACAGCTAGTAATTAATAATAACCAATGATAGCTTCACAAATTACACCAACATAACTAAATAAACAAACAAAACTCGTGAGTTATCTTCAATATTAGCGTCACGGTGATCTAAGATAATTCCGCATTAGTGTCTAATGAATATGTCTCCAGCAACAGGTGCACGGATATCAAGTGTCGCCCAATTATTATTCAAAGCGCTGACAAGCCCGCGGTCAGTAGTCGGCCACTCAAATGATAAACATTCATTTGATTAAACTCTAAGTTGTAATAAATAGCGTTTTGTATGACAACCTTTTTGTTCCGCAACCCGATATTCGTTTGTCGATTGTTTTTTCTCTAAACTCACCTAAAGCAATTTACTACAATTCGGGTGCAAAGGCCTAGGGGTCAGGTTTCACGTCACTCGTGCTATTTCTAAAAAGCTTGTTTTCACAGCGGAGCGCACTTAAGTAGCGATTTGTAACTCAATACTGCAGAGTAATTCGGGCTAGGCGATGTGCCAACTGTGTGTTCCTTCGTGCTTTACTTGCAGACCGTTTAATGTTGTTAAATTGACTTAAAAATATAAATCCGTGGCTAAAAATCACATCTTGTTTAACGAAATCGTTTGCCGAATTCACTAATGTAAATCGTAATCTTTACACGGGCTAAAACCGTCAAAAAAGTGAGTCAGCAAAAAAACATGAGATAAAGTTTCACATCGATGATAATATACTAAGAAAAAAGTGTCTCCTGTGGGTGATACAGCCGTTTAAGATAAACATCTGACCTTAGCCGGTGCGTTGGTGCGCTGGTGTCCCGACGCGGAACGCGACGAATTCACGAAGCGCATTCCCGACTGGTGTTCGATTTGTTTTTGTTTTGACACTAAATGTTCAGAGAAACCATTTCGGACATGATTTTTGTTTATGTGGCTATTAATAACGTTTATTCAAATAACACTTATTGTCTTTTAAAATAATGGAGATAGATCAATTATCATAATCTGGTCAGTATATATTTTTTTCTTTTAAACTCAATGGACTGTGCAGGAACACCTAGCAAAAATCACCACCCACTGCCCTCAATTTAATCATTTTAACTTCAGAAACAAAGAAATCACTTTAATAGACACGATCGGCGCGTGCGCAGGAGATGCATCAAATTGTAATAGAATTTGTGACCGATCGTTTTTTGTTGGATCGAACTGCGTCGGAGATGAGACGCCCGATTAGTAATTAGACGGGCGACACATGTTTTGGACTCTTTTATCTTGTATTAGCCTCATTAGTAGATCCGAGGTGTTTTTATTGTTCCCGATCATGGTTTTGCTGTGATTTGTATTTCTCTATTTCCTTTTCTTTGTTTTGTTTGACATTTGTTTCAAGGGCTGTCTTGGTTCCTTGTATGTTATTTGACATGTCGCATTATCATATTCTTATTTTTGTAATAATAGTCGTATGCGATTAAATTCGAAGTATTGAATATACCTATACCTGTCTAAAATTTTTCATTCATATTTTATTCCATAAATGTTTCCCTTGCAAACAACCACTGTTCGCATTCCTCGTATGAATTGGCTGTATACGCACCCAGAATGATAGAGAACAGAGCGCAAATATTTTGTAATGGAACACTGAATAAGAAAGGAAGTATCAATCCATTGAAAACGTGCGATCCGTTCATACAGTGGTATACAATAATCGTGGAAAGGGAACGCCTAAAGAGCCTTATTATTGTAGCGTTAACAGACACTTGAGATTAGCATCTGTGGCTCCTCAAAAATCTTCATATTTCAAACACAATACACAGGATTACAACCGAAGAGGTTTATTTGTAAACACGACAATATAATAGTAATGCTACATTGTGTTGCGGTCACCAAAGCGTCTGCCTACTTGTAATGTATTTTATTGAATATCATCTCATACGATTCGGTGAACTTGTAAGGATCAATATGGTGGAGGCGCAAAAACGTGGACAAAAAATTAGGGTCACCGTGGAATCACATGGAGGAAAATTCGTGTTTTCTATTGTTGTCTTGTAATGGGCTGCATCTCCGAAATTCTTACCTTTAAAGCATAGACTCATAACTATCAATTTCAAATATACATGTGTGTAATTTTATTACTAAAAAGATCTGGTACTATTTCTGATTATTCTCTCTTCCCGATTTCTAGGGAAACTTTTTTTCCTAAATATTTTACGGCATGCATTTACAAACAAGTCAAAGCTAAGCAAGAAAACCAGAACAGGTATTCACTAAATAAGATACCATCCGTGTGATAACACCATTTTGAGGAGATTATCTCCATTGTTCACGATCATCATCGAGTTATCAGGAGTAAAACGGATGTTGAGCTGCCTTTGTCACAGGGCTCCAGGGCTTATTGAAATGTCAACACAAATATATATCATTTGTAGCAACAATAAGGTTCAAAGTAGTATGCGGTCTGCTACTCCAGGCTTTGTTACGGGAATGTGACAAAGTCGTCTTATAAAGATGATTTATGGTCATGTTAAGTATCCCGTGCAATTGTTGTGAATATTTATTTATGCTCGTAAACTATAAACAACGAGCAAATCTGGTTATTTACGACGTGATTGGACATTCGCGTATTTGGATGAGCTCGATGTTTTTCTTGACTGTGGATTTAGTGCGGGGCTGTTGCTACATGATTGCTGAAGAGCTAGATATGATACTATGACGAGTATTTTTGAATATTGGAGATCTATGTAGTGATTTTAGTTTTTGTATGAGTAAATAAGATATTGTGGAACATATTTTCTTAAAAATTATCTAACCCACTAACCAACAAAAAGTTTGAGATCAACATGTCACAAAATGTATAGTTTCCAGTCGAATACTAAATGTGCCTGTAACCACCCACATGCGTATTTACTAACATTGTATCTTTTTTTTTTATCAGGAGAAAAACCGTTCAAATGCGAGTATGCGGGCTGCGACCGCCGGTTCGCGAACTCTTCGGACAGGAAGAAGCACTCGCACGTGCACACGTCGGACAAGCCGTACAACTGCCGCGTGCACGGCTGCGACAAGTCGTACACGCACCCCTCCTCACTGCGCAAGCACATGAAGGTGCACGGTGCGGCCGGCGACGCTTCCCCGCGGTACGATAGTGATGGCGACGACTCTTCCTCAGCAGGCAGCGTCAGCGTCACAGCCGGTGCCGCCAGTCCCGCAGCACCCCTCCCCCCGCCGCCGGCACCCGCACCGCAACACCACCCACATCATCATCCCTCCATCACGGATAAACTAGAAAGCCTCAACGAAAAATACCTCAACCCACACGACCAGAAGCCTTACGAGCGGCCGCCGGCGCCGCCGCACCACAACCAGCCTCCACACCTCACCAACATCGGCGGGAACGGCGTCATGGACAACAAGCTGGGCTTCGGCGGGCACTGGACGCAGTTCCAGCAGCCGGCGCCGGCTATGCCTCACGGCGTGCCCGACTGGTGGTGCCCCACTCAGGAGTCCTACCATCACCACCACCTCATGCACCACTCGGGCGCCGCCGCAGCCTACTGACCGCACCGCGCTTAGCGAACTCTTCATTCGACGAACTTCTGCTGATGTGAGCACCAACGACTAATTAATTACATGACGTTTGCTTGTGTGGGTTAATGAATCAATTGTATTGTAAGCCGATTGGTACTCGAGCGTGTCCGCCACGTGGAATGAAAAGTTCACTAATGCGCTCCGGAACAGTATTGTTTTCAATGTGTTACGCTTATTATAAATCTAATTAGTCCATAGTCAATCCGACCATTTCTAAATCATCGCCAAACGTCAGCCGTCCGAGAGATATTTAATATTTGGGTCTACTGTTAAGAAAAGAGTTATTTGGGAGAGAGGTGACAATGTGAACTGGGGACAATAGAACCTTGTGTCACAGGTTCTGTTGTTTGCAGTAAAACAACGGAGTTGTAAACAATGACCGCTAGTTGAATGCTTTACAGCATGTCATATATTTCCTGTAAACATTTTAACGAAGAAAAGTGTCTTATTATTTTTTGGAACACGATTTCTTTATTGAATAAGTATTGTGTGTTGGAAGCAATTGTGATGTCTAGAGACACAGACACTGTACGACGAACAGTTTTGTCAACTCGCTGCAATTGTTGACAGTGATTTATCACAGCCTTTGTGTAGTATAGAGATACGTACAAACAGATGTATTGTTAAATATATTGGTTTTGCGAAACGGGAATAATTAAATATTCATACATTTCAGCTTTACATATAGATGATTATTTATACTGTGGACGCGATAAACAATTATTTAATATTCAATCAGTAACAGGTATATATTTATACAGGAAACATTGTCGGCGGCAAAACATACCTATTATAGCAAATATTAAACGAGACTTGTAACATAAAATTATAATGATCAGCATGGCCAAAGCACCGAAGTCTAATAAAACTACGATTTTATAGGTTGTAAAATGTATGTAAATTCATAGTTTTAAGTTAGATAGTACGCTGTAAAATATATATTTAAGAAAATGCCCCGTGATAGTAGAGATAAGAGATAAGGGATTGATTTCTTTGTACATTCACACAAGTGTTGCTCTTCATCGTGCTATGGACTCTTGAACTATATTATGTATATTTATATCGAACATAGTGCTATTTTTTCACGGACCGACGTTTTAGATAGTGAATGAAAGTTTAAAGTGTACCTATATTATTACCTACCTATTTGACTGAGAAAACATTACGTATTTTAAGTTATTTTAAGATGAAAATGTTGTCTTTTCTACAGCCCTGTAAATAGCAAGAAATAAAATAAACAAATATTTCGATTTCATAGAGCTTACTTTGACTAAACGACCTGATTACCCCTATAAATTTGGAATCGGAATAGATATTTTATTACATATTTTCTTTTACAAATACCAGCTTGTATGACAGACATAAACTAGACCCTTACATCGTAACAAATTGTGAAAACGACAGTAATACAAGAGAGAGAAAACCTAAATGTATAGATATGAACAAAAAAAAAATACATTCGTCACGACACTCACGACTAATGGGCCTAAATATATTTTCTCTATTTTAGATGCCATGAATAAGTTACCCAAAAGTAATTATATTAATCATGAATTTAAAATGGCACTGTAATTTGTTAACTTTTTTCTCATGTGCTTGGCCGTAAACAAGAGTCTGTATTCCGAATCCGAAAGATTGATCACTCGAGTCACGAAATCTAAAATGGAAATCCAATTCTCGCGATCATTTCGATCGGATTCCGATCAAAAAACCTAAGTCCGTGACGATACCCACAATAAAACACCACACAATAACAAAACGAGGAACAATCATATTCCAAAAGAGAATTGAATTTATCATTGAGAAGAAACGAGAGAAAGAAATGATAAATGATCTAAAGGGCATAAGCACCTTCGAGAGGGAGCGAGAACGCGATACTATTCGATTCGACTTTACTGTCCGAGGGGATGATTTATCGTTTCTCAACAGGGATTGGCCGATCCAGTACTTAAAAGATTTATAGATCCTTATGGTGCATGCGCGGTAGGAGCGTTTTCTTATTATAAATCTCACTCCTGCGCATGAACTCGCGATTGCCTCTTTAGCTGTCCGTTGGAGAAATTAAAAAATATGTTAACATATTGCGGTGGTGGATGAACGAACTGGCCCGAGTACACCGAGAACACTGCGGGTAATTGGCTGGCTAAGTTAATGCGCCGGCGCACGGACGCGCACGGTGCGCTGGCTGCTCGCCGCATGCGCAGTGCGCTGCTCGAGTCTTCTATACAAATAATTGATTATGACATTAATACCCATTGTAAAGCGTGTTTTATTTTACTATCAATTGGAGTAGTAGTAAGGCATATTGGTATAAATCATTTTTGTGAGATTTAAAATAAAAGCTTAACTTGGTACCCGATAATCCAAAAATGGAACATAGGCCAGCTTTAGGCTTAATCCTCATTTGAACGACAGTTCTTCCGGTTGACTTACCAACTTGTTTAACATTAATGTGCGATTAGTATGCACTTATAACCCCAAATGTCAAAAAAGAAGTCTATAAAAAAATGAAAACACTTCTAAATCAGTACTTTGTGTCAAAAGACTAATAAAAAAAGTAAAAGCTACCAGAGCGATAACATCGATTTCAAAATAAAAAAATACTCGTTTCATTTATATTTTCATCATTTAAATAATTATTCACATCTCTAAGGATGATAATAATTGTGCTTGTTGCAAACAATTGTAAATGGTAAATGACCACGATAAGACGAATAGAATACTTTTTATTTTGGTTAGAAAATTTCCGACACACATGAGGGTGAAGCCGCGGCCAAAGCTTAATATTAAAATAAAGGAATAAAATACGGCTAAAGCGTGCGTCAGTGCGTAACTTTATCGTCAGGGGTGAGATATTGTTATGAGGGCTGTGTAGGCCTGGTGGGCCCCAGTAGGAGCGTCCTCGGGCCCGTGCATCCCCAGCTAAAGATAAGATCTGCAGCCTGCGAGTGACACCTGGCCCCGCCCACACCAACCCCGACACACAGCAATCCCCTTTTTTGTTTATAAAGGGAGAGAATACTTTACATGATGTTCTAAATATAGATAATTACTGGTCAGGAATGTTTGAGGTAAAACTTGCTGTAGAAGAAAATGTGGATTAATTTTGTGCTAATGAAATAAAATCGTAATCTGCTTGAAAAGAGCCCGAGAGCTACACTGGCTTTCTAGATCTGGTGTCACTAGAAGTTGAAGTATCTACTACTTACCTACATATTTTAAGGCTGGTATTCAGGATGAGATATTAACGCTGAAATGGTAATAACGTGTTCAGTACATTATTTCGACCATGTAGTGCACTACTGTAGGAAACAGCGGATTTTTGTTTTGTTATGTTATGTGTTATGTTATATGCATATGTGTGGTGGAAAATTCAACCCTTTAAGTCTACGCAATCGAGAGATATGGCTGTTTATGTCGCATCTTAAAGATTCGCAAGGGGAATCAAATTCTATAGGATAGTTCCCGTTGACCTAGAATCATGTATTTAACCATGTTTTATAATAGCATAAAAATCTGAAAACAATATAAAAAAGATGTGATTACTAATTTAATTGTAGTTTACCAACTGAGAACTATATCGATGTATGGGGATGTAATCGATGTATACAGTTTATTTTTTCGTTAGAGCAATGTTGGGTACTTTCATTAGTATACATACAAGCTTATACGGAACCCTCGGTGCGCGAGTTCAACTCGGATTTGGCAGGTTTTTTTTTCATAATGATTTTCAATATAATCTACATAATTAACCTTTTCGGTAGCTTATGCAATCCAATACATTCTTGACTCTTCCAATCAAATATAGACAAAGCAAAATTAAACCGGTTTTATTACTATTTTTTCTAACTCACACAAGTTTATTAATATTGATAACAAAACAAGCAGTTCAATCTTTTTCACTTATGGTGCGATTGAATCCACTTTGATGTTTCTTGAACTTGTCATCAATTCAGCTTAAATAAACACTAGCCCCTCATAGAAGAGACAATCAGAGTCCCACAAAAAGTGTCCCGGACCCATGGGCCCATGGTAATATGGTCTGAATGAAAATTGCAAATGTATTCGACCGAGGTGCAAAAAAGAATGTATGGTAAAATACAATAGAGTTGAGATTCTAATACATGCAACCCGGGCGGTCGTTTTTCGTGTGGCCCCATTCTGTATGGACTGAAATCTTTATTTATTAGAATCGGTAAATTATAAAAGTCCAGTGTTTTATGTCCGACGCATTGTTATTGACGTGCGGTAAAAAGTTACCGATGGACCCATAGATTATAATTGGGGAGAGAAATTAAGCTATGATTCACATTCTTTTGTTTTTGCTTTGGCTAAAGTTAGACTAAAGGAGGATTCTTACAAATCATTAAATATTTTAATGAGGAAGTACTGCTCGATACGGCCCACATTGGGAGGAGGTTCTTATCTCTGGAGCCCTATCGCCGGTAGCTAAAACCCTGCTCCCGGCGGACCACGGTTTTATATTTCAAAATGTATTTTGTTTAAGAAATATTTAAAATGAGAGATGAGAGAGAAAGTATATAAAGGCGAAAACAAACTCTTTACATAAGGAGACAGTGGGAAAATCAGAGATTTGTAATAGCAGACAAACCAGAAAGAAGAATAGAACAGAATATATACTTGATTGCACACCAAAATTGAAAAACAAATGTTTCACAGAAATTGCGAATTCTATGGTTACGATAGTGATATTTTCAGGTTCTTCCAACCGGCAGTTAATGGTTAACCTACTGCTAATACTACACTAAACAATAAAACATATTTAAATACAGATTTTAGTCAAATATATAAATATAATATGAGGACGGAGATATACGATTATGGGTATATAGAGTTTAAATAAAAGTTTTAATTTCTGGTTGGGTCTTAAGTAAGAATCTAATGAGAGTTATGATGATAAATAATTAATCTGTCTCATCTGTTAGCTTTCGGCCAGCTATGAAAGAGTTGCCGTCAAGTCTAACTTAATGCAGCTAATACTATAATTTTAAATGTAGCGACTGCCTATCTTCCACAACCCAGTTAGTGCTGGGTACTTTTTTTTGCGGATGGGTAATTATCAAAAAAATTCGGGGGAGTTTCAGACTTCTACTGACTACAACCCGGATTATATTGCGAGGCCGCGGTTCGAACAACCCGCAACCGGCAGGCGGTGGCCCTGGCAAGCCCCTGTTCTTTACGGGCATCTCTTTGAGGCGCACTTGGAACATGAATGCACCGTGGATGGACAGTGAGGAACCCATTGCTCACCGTCCACTGGCCCGTTAGTACTGGGTATTAAGAAAATCTTTGGTAAGACTGGTTGTAAGATTTTCGGACCAAATGGGTGGTACCAGTAGCTCAACGTGCATTCCGAGGCATGGAGGAAGCGCGGTATATACCTAATGTGTGATCACCAATCCACGGACCAATCTAGGCCACCCCGGCTTAACCTAATGATCGGCCCAACCTGTCTACAGAGACTCAATCGAGAGTAACTTTAGAGTAAATTAATTTGTCGTTCTAGCGATTCATGGCTTGCTTCTCAAAAATAATTGTAAGTATGTAGAGTAAAAAACGATCAAGACCATAAAATTAAACTAAAAGTAACAACTAATTTTGACTTTAGTTGTTACACTTTCTTTAGAAATTTAAATAATTGTAACCGTTTCAATTCCTGTTCTGAATTCAAATGCGGAGATGCGGAAGCGGCGCGGGCGCACAGTGGGAACTGCATTGTTCCATTATCGGTACGAGACAAGTGTTCGCGGCGCCAACTAGTGGGTGATTATCATAAGTATTACGAACATTGAAATAATACGTCAGTAAAACAGAAATACATTTGTTTGGGGTATTTAAACTTACGTAAGTATAATGGACAATGTTGCCAAAAGCCCTACTCGGTTTTTGATGACGTTATGGTTCAGTGTTCTTTTTTTGTTTTATTTATCAGTTGGGAATCTACAGTATTGGGAATGTAGAAAAAGCATTTAATAAAATGCGATTTAGGGTTGAGAGTACGTAACTCAGTTAATCTTATAAGATTTAAAGGGCCTTTTGGATTTAATATAATACGACTTAAAACAGCTTTATTTGCATGTGATTTGCAAATTCGCCCATAAAACAAACAAAAGAAAATCTCAACAGTTCCTTTTAAAAATGTGTTATCCGTAGCAACATTTTTTATGCGTTTCCCCTTTTGCAGGCGCAGGGTATAATTCACGCAAATCTTTATATTTCTTTGTGTGGGGGAGAGTGGCCGGCGCCCCGCGGAGCCCTGATGATGAGTTACTGGCACGAGCAGTAGGCCGGGGTCGCTGGTTTCGCCGGAACCCGGAAGTCACCCCTCCGCCCTGCGTCATCCCGCCTCACTTCCGATACCAATCGGGCTTCGCTAACACTATGCGTATTTCATAATTTATTGACAATTTCGCAAGCTTGTGATTGTTGTAGGATGTTAGAACTGTTAGCAGCAAAGTCTTGTTAAAAAGAAATGAAGCAGAATTTAGGATGCTCTTATATTTTATTTGAAACTGTCATGTTGAATCTCTTTTAGATATTGGCAACTTCTTTCATTTGTTTGACCCCACAATCCATAATGATATATGTTACCATGACATTCCATTCCTGTTACTAATTATTCTCTAATAGTTCTAGTTAATCTTGTGGATTTGTAAAACACCTAGCACGATTGATTATTCTTTGACAAACTGGAATCTTATATGACTAAATCCTAGGTCCTTTATCTAAAAATTGTCCTATTTTACCTGGAATAATTAATTGGAAACATTTTCTTGGAACATTTCCCGCGACTTATAATAATTTAATACCGTCAACCCAGTCTTATTTTAGCCGAACGACGAAGCGAATCGAAGTGAATTTGATTTCTAACTGCAAAATCAGTGGTGAATTTGTGATTCAGTTATTAGCGTTTTGTGTTTAATAAACATATTTGGTGTTTACTCGGTAATACTTTAATTTATCCCGCTCGTAACAATTTGCATGTAAAATGATCACTTAACTCGTCGATAACGTCACCATCCCCATATAAAGTCCGGATTACACCTTCTCATTGACACGCAAACCCATGCAGATTACCAGGAGCTCATAAGACCATGTGCACATCAATCATAGGACAGTAGTCGCGTGTCCGCGATGAGGCGAAGCACTCGACGGCCGCGCGAACAATATTCATAAATAATGCTATAGCAACAATAGTGCGGCCACGTGGCGGGCGCGTGTACTCCCGGCCTAACGCCACATCTAATTATTTGCACATACCCACATAAATGTTCATCAAAGTGTTGTGGATGGGTTTAATAAAGAAGTGGGCTTAGGGTGGAGCTGAGGCTAGAGTTGTGTTTGTAACAAGCATAATCAGCCTTCTAATGTATCCACTTCTCAAGCAAGGACCTATCTACTCTCTCTCTCTGTGTACCTACTCTCTAAGACCAAGGTCATCTTTTTCCTAGTTTTTTTCCAACCATGATGGAGTTGACTACCAGTTAACCGGATGCAGCTGAAGCGTCTGCCTATCTGTCCTCCACAACCCAGTTAGTACTGGATAATACCCCTTGGTAAGACTGTTTATCAGGCTTACATGCCCCTGACTACCTGTAACGACTATCAAATTTCTACAATTGAAAGCCGGAACCAATGGCATAACGTGAATTCCGAGGCACGAAGGAAACTTTGTATGTAACTGATTGTCACCCACCCATAGACCAGCTCCCCTAGTTTAGTTGGCGAGACACGTATGATGTTTCCTTAGAGGTGAATATCTATTTATTTTGGCTTTGAATATTTATTTATATGTTTTGAGAACTTAGAGGTGATAAAAAGCATAACGCAAACGTGCCTGAATGATTCGATACCAGCTTATAATATAACATTTTTACTTTTACACAGAATATTCACCTGAGAAAAGTACACTTATTTTGTCCAAGAATTAAACATAGGGTGGCCAATGTCCAAGAAAAAACAAAAGCATATCGCTTTATCAATTATAATCTACTTATGATCTAGAGTAGGTTACGCATAAGCAGTAAGCGAACAATACGTTAAATTTGTGCGCCTTTCGAAAGACTATTATATATATTTTTAGCACCATAGGATCTTGTAAAGTCTCCTAAGAATTTGACTGTAAGACACGTAACGAGTAGAACCGTTAATATTCATGAAAAAATAAATAAGAAATATCCTCGGAAGAGGATGTGTCAGATCGCTTGGTAGTAGCAGCCAAAAATGTCTGGAAGAACGGAAACGAAGACGTGGTACCAGTAACTCGGAACAATATGCGAAATATTTCAGGAACAAATAAATATTATGTAGAAACAGTAAATAATATTTTTAACTAATAACAGCGTAGTTAATACATATATGCGATGGTATGTTGTTATCTACTTACAAAATACTTTGAGTGTTAAGTTTTCAAGAATTCAAGAAACGAAAATTGAGTTCCAAACTACAACATTCTGAATTCAAATAAAAACAGCGGACATTCATTGGTTCGTACCACAAACAAGGAGTGTTTACTTATTCATGCCCTATCAAATATAATCTGTGTTCGTCTAGTCCCCTAGCGAATGCCGAGTGCAAGTGAAATAACCCATAGCTGGCGGCGTTCGGCGGTAAAACCATACGCAAACGTTAGTTAAGTTGAGTGTAAATGAAAACTTATTTGATGGAAAATGATTTAATGACTTACTGAGATAGGTTAGGGGGATTTTTGTAACATTCATGGGATTTTAATTCAATTAAATAGTATTAAGAATGTAGAAAATTAAATTGTTTAGGTATTGATTGATACAAAAGAATATTTAAATTGTGTATAAACATACTACTTAAAACAAACATAAATGTACATTTCATATCAGACTAATAAAAAATAATTCCCTCATTTTCCAAAAAAAAAACTATAATCTTATTTTAATGCAGCAATAACTCACATTACATTATTTGTTATCATGATTCTACCACTTGTAAACAATATCCAGATACATAGCAATAACAAAAAGATCCGACGAGGATGGGATTCGAACCCACGCGTGCAGAGCACATTGGATTAGCAGTCCAACGCCTTAACCACTCGGCCACCTCGTCATGTTTGAAGGCCGCGAAATTACGTAACACGTTTTATGAAGAGCCACTTGCCACGCACTAGATGAGTGAAATAAAAAGAGTCGAGTTCGCAATAAATTGTTAAGTGACGTCATCAGCTTTTATCGAACGCTGACCCTAACGTTGTTTGTTAGCGCTAACTATTGGCATTGAAATTCTATTAAAACTTGTTTGCTGTTAAGAATTGTTATATTTCAAATGAGTATATTATTGTGTACAATTGTATATAGGTTATTCTAATTATCTATTATCGCTTACAATTAATTAAACAGATAAGATGGAATACTTGATTTGTTGTCCAGAAGGAATTAGGTAATGCAAGATAATATTCATTTAAAACAACAAAAAAATACTTAAAACTTTTTTTTCTATTGTCACCTTCTATTTTCGAAGAATCTCCTAAGACAGAAACCGGAAGCGCTATTTTATTAAGCCTCGTTTTTAACCGAATTCAAAAAGGAAGAGGTTCTCAATTCGGCCGGTATGTTTTTTTTTCGGTGTATGTACAGCGATACATTTTAATCTTTTTGTATTTAAAATACTTAGATCCACCAACATTATTAAACATTTGTCTTTCACTGGTACCTAATAAAAAATATCGTTTGTATGTAAATTATAATTACAGGTGTGAGTACGTGACTTTCTTTTAAGTACCTACTTTAAATACCTAGATCAGATTAGCAACATTACCGTAAATAGAAATAATGTGCAAATCAGCAATCAGCAACGAAGGTCGGTTAACACTTACGTTTTTAATTTAAATGCTTAGGTACTGATACCTGGAGATACACCGAATAGCAGACTGGCATTGATCGGCCGACTAGTCGTCCACACGACCATTGGTTTAGTTTGAATTCAGGGATTTAGACATTGGCATTTGTTGGAGTTGAGTATCGGCAATGTCCATCATTCACCCGCGATTTTAAGTGTTTCGATCACTGTATCTATACTAATATTATAAAGCTAAAGAGTTTGTTTGTTTGTTTTTTTGAACGCGCTAATCTCAGGGACTACTGGTTGGAATTGGAGAATTCTTTTAGTGTTGGATAGTCCATTTCTTGAGGAAAGCTATAGGCTATATAACATCACGCTACGACCAACAGGTGCTGAGCAGCGTGGGTGAAACCGCGTGGAACAGCTAGTGTGAGATAAAGGTTATACTGTCAGTTTGTCACTCAAGCCGACAACAAATAGATAGATAGATAGAGCTAGATAGTGGCTATACCGACTAGCCGGCCTCTACTTAAATTTACCTAGGTATAGTTGACCACAGCACGTCATGTACAGTCAGGGGTGTGAAGTGCAGAGGCATAATTACAACGTAACAGCTTGACGTTTAGTTTGACTTACGACCTTTTATATTCAAGCATATAATGTAGTCGTTGTCGTCAACAAGTGATTGTAGCTCATAATTTCAACTTGTAAATTAGAATTAGGATGGCTTACCGGTTAATCGGGTTCCGACAAATGTGCGAATCAATTAGCCGTAAGTTCAAATCTAACGCAAGATGCAGACTTTTTGTAATTTTTTATTTGGTTGGTAGTAATGGACAGAAATATTATATTCTTTACGTTGTTTGCTTTGTTCACACAATAATTCGTTAAGTTAACGTTTAAAAACTCTTTTTTTTATTACATTGCTATGAACTGTGCGAGCACTATACAGTCAGTGCGTTTACTTGTATGAGTTTTGTCTCAACATTCAACAGATAACACACACTAATAAACTGTAGTCGCACTATATTATAGCGACATTATATTATCTCTTTTGCATTTACGCGTTATAGTGGCTACCCGTTCGTTACATTGCATTGCTAAAATTCGCTATATATCAGTAAGTACTGCTAGCTGTTTGAGTATAGTCGTGGATTTACGATTAAAGTGTCCCGAGTTCGAATTTCAAATACAGCGCAAATTAGTTTTTGTTTCTTTGAAACCATAATATGTAAGATTTAATCAAAATTTGTTACGTTTGTGTTAAATAAGTAATATTAACTTCACTATTCATGTGATTTGAAATTTATCTTTGCGGTGTTAGAAGGGGAAATAAAAAAGGCGTGCTGAATGAAAATAAAAATGTTTATTCGTTTTATTATACAATAACAAACTTTTATGAGAATTGTGACGTCACATTCCTACCTAGTAATAAGTTCACATGTAACTTTTTGACTCTTATTTTTTGTTGAGTAGTGGGTATACAGTCAATTATTCATATTAACTTATCAAGAAAAGGATATTTTAAATTGTTGATTACCCACTTATTTTAGTTAAAGGCTCGTAAATATTTAAATATCATTGTGTGTCGGTATTCATCAGAGATTTAATGATAACTAATATTTATGATTTAGACCTTATGAACATGTTTTTTTTTATGTAACGTCACAATGAATGCATTGAGGTTATAGCTTAAGTGTTCATTTTCTTAGCGAAAAGAAGATTGAAACTAAACCTCAACTTAAGAATTATGCATTTATGTTAATGTTACACAATATTTAGTTACACTGCCTAGAATAAAAACCAAAAGATATAGGTATTATTAATATTTAGTGTATCCCCCGTTATTATCTATACATTCAAGTAGACGTTTGCGCATG
Source organism: Ochropleura leucogaster (assembly GCA_958449745.1). Classification (NCBI taxonomy): domain Eukaryota; kingdom Metazoa; phylum Arthropoda; class Insecta; order Lepidoptera; family Noctuidae; genus Ochropleura; species Ochropleura leucogaster. Next base: position 10,675,735 of record OY288203.1, on the reverse strand, counting down.
GAACCTACAATATTGCCACATATCTCGGTTCCTCTTAAACTTTCCCACACCTCCAAGCAATGTGCTTTTAATTGTGGAATACTCCTCTCATCCCGGGAGTCCCACCTTTGCACCATCAAACCCCATAGATTTTCTATGGGGTTGAGGTCGGGTGATCGCGCTGGCCATGGAACAACAATGATCTCCGGGTGATTCTGAAACCATTCACGCACAGTGCTCGCCCGGTGAATAGGACAATTGTCCTGGACAAATGCTAAATGTGTCAGCTCATCAGCTGGGTAAATGTTGCGCACAGTTGGTAGCATGACGTCATTTAATACTTCTACATAAGTAGAACTGTTGGCGCGAGGAAGAATAAAAGCAAGTTCTCCTAGCCCTGCTGCACTCATCCACCCTCACATATTAATAGTAATTCGACCTGATTCTGTATTAGGGATTACGTTTCTTTCACACCAACAATGTTATCCCTGCGCCATAAATGAAGCCTACCCTTTTGACTTGATTTAAAAGTCTTTTCATCTGAAAATATGGTGCTATTCCAGTCAAAATCTAAATAGTCGCGAGCGAAACGTAACCTTTCTTGTTTGTGTCGCTCTGTCAGGAAGGGCTTTTTAGCGGGAATGCGGTGATGCAAGCCTTCAGCGTGAAGGGCACGGCGCACAGTTTTAACTGAGGTGCCGAATAATTCCGCGAAGTGTCGTGTTGGTGTAAAGCCATTCATTTCAAATTCGTCTACCATTTGGCGTCGCTGTGCCTCGCTAATGAGCGGCGGCCTTCCACTTCGCTGTCGACTCGCAAGGCTACCCTCTTCCTCATAACTTTTAATCCACCGACTTACAGTATTCCTCTAAAACAAAAAAGAAAATGATATTAAGCAGCTATATAAAAATATGGCTCCTTTTCTGGAGGGTATAAAAAATTGCTTACGAAATGTTCTCAGACCTAATTAATATTTATTTATTCATAAAACAATTGGCATTGTTTTAATAACATTACATAACCGTCAATAATAGTCCTACATTAATTAATTTGTAACAGCTAAAAAACAATAAATAGTGAATTTAAAAAAAACAAAAATTATAATCAATAAAAATTTTAGTAAACAATATTATTGTTAATAAAAATCCTTATGTTATTATGATTATGGTTCTCACGACAAAACACAGTAACATCCTCCGTTTTTTTGATAGTCGTTTAATAAAAAGAATTACAGGTTTAAGTTACAATCCACAAATATAATACTCACATTTAGTCCGGTTTCATCAGATATTTGTGTTCTATTTAGACCACTTCTATGCAGCGCAATTATGGTTGCCTTCGTCTCAATATTAATATTTGAGTGCATTTTGATTTTTGAGAATAATTAATGAGCCACACGTCACTAACCCACAACTACAATCAATCGACAACGTGAATTCCGATTAAGTTAAAAACTCATTGCTACCCAACAGAAACATTAATTCTGTAGATCATTTTCTATGATCTACCATCATAACTTTGCTAATTGTGTGAACAAAGCGAACAAGTTTAAGAATATAATATTTACCCATTACTTCCAATCAAGTAAAAACTTACAAAAAGACTAGCGATTCAGCGTAAGATTTGAACTCACGGCTTACTGTTTCACTCATGGAACCGCACCCATTTAACCGTTTAGTCATATGGACTCGAAGTTTTTGGTTGAAATTATAAGCTACAATAACTTGTCGACGGCAATGACTTTTTGCTTGAAAATAGAAGGTCGTAAGTCAAACTAAACGTCAAGCTGTTGCCTCGAGAGTTTGCCACTCGAATTCTGGCGCCGACTGTACACTGGTCCAGGACTCTGCACAAGTATAGGGAACCAGTCTCATTTTTTAATATTACTCCATATACTTTTAGTGTAGCCTAAGTTAACAGTGTTTTCATAAACATTCTGTCAACTGTACTTACATGAAATTTATTATTTTACGCACTTTCTTTACACAAAGCTACGTGATGTCATTCTGAATCCAATATGGCGGCTTTTCAAGATTTTGAAATAATTTTTAGGCATATTACTTATATTTCTTCGATATGAGTATCAAATGAAAGGGTTTGACGAGAAAATTCCGTTTACTTTTAAAAGGAAAGTTCGCGAATACACTTGCAAAAAGCTGGTAGATTCATCTCGGGATTAAGTTGTGGTTGTTGTGTCTAACGGTCTCTTAACTTTATATAATTTTGTTGTATGTATGTATATAAGTATTTATAGTTATTCGTTTATGTATATATATAAGTATTAATAATTATTATCTAATATCCTTTACTTCTGCTATCACACCTACTGTGTTTTATCTCTGCATCACCCTAAGGTAGACTGGTAGAAAATGCCTAAGGTATTAAGTCGCCTTTGTACAGTTTTTACTTGTGCATAAAGTTTTAAATAAATAAAATTCGATAAAACGTGTTTTTTCGATATTTACACTAAAAATACTACTGAAGGTCAAATAATATTAATTTCAATTCAAAGATCTGTTTTCCAGCATTATAAACCAAAAAAAGCTAAATCTGTTAACAAATTGAGGAATATGTTACAGCGTTTGTGTTCAAAGATTCACAATACATTGGACATTAGAATAATCTATTAAAAACCAATGTAATAGCTCGACCATAGATATAAGAAAGAACTCTAGCGCCGGCCGATGACTAATGATCTACAAAAGTATTATAATGATCTTACAAGGGTCATTTATTCTCGATGCTACGATGGCATACAAAATCAAAACCATTGGTAGACAGGTTCGAAAGAAAATACGTCAGTGTGTTCTAGAAAAAGAAAAAGGATAGATTGTGCCAAATATTAAATCGGTGTAGGTCCATCAAATTCTTATACTTGATGGATGGCTCGAGCTGCTTTATTTACATACTAGCTTTTGCCCGCCTCGCGTTAAATTCGGGGTAACATAGTTCCCTTTTCCTGATTTGCCGGTACCTGCTACCTGTAGTTTTTGCCTTTGCGCCTTTTTTATTGTAATAGCAATGCTAAGTCTTCCCTCTTCTTCTTTCTGTCTCCCTCATTTAACACTCTTTTTTTAAAACAAACTATCTCTGTACGAAAAAATTTATCAAAATCAGTTAAGCAATTTAAGCGTGAAAACGTAATAAACTCACTTTCGCTTTTATAATATTAGTGCGGATTAGATATTAGTAAGAGTAGAGAGAAATGAGAAGAGGCTTTTCACCAGCAGTGGGCAGTTTCTAGCTGGTATTATTATTATGAATCCCACTCGCATTTATAATTTTCAAAATTAATAATATTAGTAGATACGAACTAATATTATAAACGCGAAAGTTTGTGGGGATGTATAGATGTTTGTTACTGTTTCACAAAAAAAGCTACTTCACAGATTTTGATAAAATTTCTCACGCAGGTTGTGTACAAGCTGGATTAACACATAGACATACATTTAATCCCGGTACGATGTTCCTTTGGGAAACATTACACGCGGGCGAAACCGCGGGCAACAGATAATACAACAAGTTTTTTTTTCAGGGTTCCGTAATCAAAGGGTAAAACTGGGACCCTATTACTAAACCTCTGCTATTCATCCGTCTGTGACCAGGCTGTATCTGATGAACTGATAGTAAGTCAGATTGTTAGATTCAATTGCCGCTAAAACAAAATCACAAAAAATAAACAGAATAATTAATATTTGAGGGGGCTCTCTTGCAACAAAAATAATTTCATCTCCGGTATCTCAAAGTTATGGTTGAGTACAATCTGCACCTGTGGCTGTCATAACCATGACACTATTTTATTTTGTTACAGAATGATTGTTCTAGAACTCGGTGTGTGCTGCTCATGTTGAGTTTCATTGAAGTCTCATGTGTGTTTAATCGTTGGTGTTCTAAAAAATAATAAGATTTTAATAACCTAGAATAAGTTTCGATTCGATATTTTTCCTATCTTTGAGTAAGGTAGTAAGGCTCCATACATAGTGAAACCCCGTGGATACATACGGGAATGCAACGACTTAAACGTTATTGATTGGCGTTACATTAAGGAACCAGGAATTAACAGGCCTAATTCGAATATACTAATCTCTATACTCCATCTGTGTCTCAAAAGACTGCCAAACTTAAATGGCACTAGGTAGACATGTCTGTCGAGCCGAACGAGCTGTGGTGCCCTGTAACAGTGACAAGGGGTACAGCAGACCTCGAAGGAGAAGGCGGGGCGAACTGGATGGATGGATTGGATGTTTCTTGAGAATTGGAAAGAAGAACGCAGAATCGTGTCCATTTGAAGGAATAGAGCGTGGCCTTTGTCCAGCTATGGGACAATGTGGGCTAGATAAAATAAAAAATAATTACAAGTTACAAGACAAATATTTAACCTAAATAATCAGATTCATTGTAGAGTGACAAAGCTATTTGCATGAGTAGATAACTATCTGAAAAAAAAAATACACCAATACATGAGTTAATGCCACAGGCCTTCCCGTGTATGTTTACTATCTTATTTATAAACACAATCTTCATTTCAAATAACGTTTCGCTATCGAAAGCAGGTAATGTTCGAACAAATTGTCCTGAGTCAGTCTGTCTCATTGACGATATTTTACCAGCAAATGGTGTTCCGAGGCGCCAGTCACGAGCTATACCGTCTCCTGAATATGACAAATAACATTAAAAATGAAACTACACGAATACCAACATAAAATAAAAATGTCAAAAATTTAAATTAAGGATTAAAATATTTAAATTTAGTGCGGGCGCGTCCCGGACCGGCCGGGCATCGCCGAGCTCCGTGCGCTACGGATCGCACTGTTCACTAACTGTGGAATAGGACCTCTTCTTCCATACCTTAAGATCCAGGAATGAAATCCAGCTACAGCCAAAGGTTTTTTTTTTAAAGATTTCTCACTAAAACATTCTGCATTTATTTAAAAAAAATGGTAAACGTTTTTTTTATTTAGTTTTATGTACTTACATTTTTAAAATCAATAGCCATTTAATAGGCTAGGACTCTACACTTTTTGAACCTCAATAAAATTCAAAACAGTCTCACAGAACTGGAGGAAAGAATAAAGAAAAGATGTCTAGACCACTTATTCGTAGTCCTCTATCAAGTTAAGCGGAAAATCGAATTTCTCGATTTTCCTCTACAGTCCAGAGAAACAATAAACAAGTAACGGAGTTATTTGCAAGTACCTTTACTGTTGTTTAAAATAGTGGTATTCTGTTACCATGTAGGTATTTAAAATAACTATTCGTTATAACATTAACCAACTCTTTACGTAAAGTAAGCCAATAAGACAACCCATAAACTCCAAAACATAACTTATAAAATAAAATATCACTATAAAAGTCTTACGGGATAATAAAAGTCGTCTCCATGTTAGTCCATGTGGCCGAATACTATAAATTAATGGAGTGTACTGTGCCAGAGAATTTTAAATATTTGAAAGCACAGTTTAGAAAAAAATCAAAATCTCCACCACAGCATAATATATTACGTAAAATAAATAATACAATCATGAAGTAGTTATAAATGTAGTGTTTATAAAACGTAATCGTAGTTTTATGGACCATATATTTGGAGGGACGCCCGTCAGGATTCGTCTCGTGGAGCGAAGTCAACCATTTGTATTAATTAGGTGCCACGACAACAGGGATTGCTATGTTTACATAAGTTTCAAAAAACGAACGTCGTCTTTTGATTTTAGTTTGTTTTTTTTTTTGTAAACAATGCGTTTATTCACTGGATTCAAATTGGGAATTCTGGAAACACAAAATATCTGCTTTACATTTTTACCATCAAATCTGTCTGCACACTAAAATAAATAAATAGCATCGATGATAAATTGAATCCTCAACCACCGGTGAAACAACGCGTAGGTACATCCAAATTAGCGTCAGGTATAGTTATAGAGTACAGTAATCTGTTGTTGACAGGTCATAATTCGCGCCCCCTACCCGGGTACGTACCTCGACTAGGGATGTACCCGACAGCCGACCTTTGTGTACTAATAGTAGGTACAGTGTCGACGCAGCCTGTCCGACGCACTCCCCCGCATCACTGAGAAGGGAAACTCAATTTCTTTTTGACAGCAACATTAAAAGACTTGTCGAATTTGTAAAATCAGGCCTCTTATTAAACTATGTCGGAGCGTGGTCGGTTTGCAGGGCTCGGCTATAATTTACTTTTTTATCTATTAGGTACTGGTGATCCGCCTCTGTTTCGCATGGCTTTTACGAGTTCATGGAATATGGGTTTAAATATTTGAAATAGGTAAGTAGATAATATTAATTTATAAGACACATTACTCTTTTTTTTTGTGAATAGGAAATCATCAAAAAATTTCTCAACTTTCGTAACTCTGGGTGGAGCGGGGGGAATGAATCAGGCTTTTACTGACTAAAGCCCACCCATATTCCTTATTTTGCCCTTTATGTTCCGGGGCTGCGATCTCTTTCGAACAACCCGCAACCAAGAGACACATTACCCTCAGAATAAGTTCTGAAAATAAAGGTGAAAAACGCATTAAAATCTGTCGCGTAGCACAGGCACCTAAAGTGCCTTTAATTCTATTTTATTAAACTACTAGCTGGCGCCCGCGGCTTCGTCCGCGTGTTATCGGAAAAAATATGTATCCTATGTGTTATTCCAGACTATAATCTACCTCTGTGCCAAATTTCATCAAGATCCGTTCAGCCGTTTTGTCATGAAAGAGTAACAAACATTCATACATCCTCACAAACATTCGCATTTAGAATATACAAGGAAGTAGGAAGGATAGGAAGAAAAGACTATAAGGTATTTATTGTTGGTATGTATTCAATAAATACAACATAACATTACGCCTGTTATCCCCGAATGGTTAGGCAGACCTTATAATACACCCACAACAACTCAAAATAAGTGCGTATTATTTGCAGACGACATTTCACTAGTAATAAATAATGAAAACAAAAATGAACAGCATGATGACAAAATAAATAATGCCGTAGAAAGCATACTGGAATGGTTTGAACGAAATAATTTATGTGTAAATATTTCCAAAACAAAATACATAAATTTCTGTAATTACAAAATGACAAATAAAACAATGAAAATTATTGGGCGTGATAATGAAATACAAGAAGTTGACCATACAACATTTCTAGGCATAGTTATTGATAAGAATTGCAATTGGAAAAAACATGTAGATAATGTCTGCAACAGGCTGAACAGCTTTGTATTTGCACTAAGAAATCTGAGGAAAACTGTTGGGATAAATGCCGCTCTACTAGCTTATCACGGTTACGTCTCATCTGTCCTCAGATACGGCTTAATATTATGGGGTAATTCTACCGATAGTGACAGGGCTTTTATTGTGCAAAAAAAATGCTTACGAGCTGTATTTGGTGCAGGGCCATTAGAATCGTGCAGGCCCTTGTTTAAAAAACATAAATTATTATCACTGGCATGCCTATATATATTGGATATGGCATTGTTTGTAAAAAAACACCCTAACTTATTTAGTAAAGCTGATAGTGGAAATATGTATAAAATAGGTAAACACTCAAGGGATCCCACCAGATTGGCTATGCCTAGGTGTAGAACAGCATTCTGCCATAAAAACACCAGTAGAATGGCAATACAGATATTTAATAAAATACCAAAAGTAATTAGAGAACTGCCTACTAATCTATTTCAAAACAGACTCAGAACATGGCTTACGGAAAATTGTTTTTATACTATTAATGAATTCATGAATTATAAATAGGGATAATGCACGATTCAACAATGAAAAATGTAAATTAATAAATTTGACATTCTTGTACTTAATTTAATTAACTTTGACATTCTTGTACTTAATTTAATTAACTTTGACATTCTTGTACTTAATTTAATTAACTTTGACATTCCTATAATTTAATTTAATTTGACAATTCTGTAATTTTATAAATCCTGACATGCCTGTGTTCTTATTTTGACATTTTGTAATTCCTATTTTTTAATGATTAAGAAACATGGCACGTAAAAAAATATAAAATTTGCATGCTGAATTTAGTAGGCGAAATATGTAGTACTGTAATTATTTTATTTTAAGAGCTGTAAACACCATATTTTTATTATTATTATTATTAACAACCCACATGTTATGTTTTTTAGTTCAATGTAATAAGTTGCGAGCCTCATGCCTTCAGCCTAGCAGAACTACTACCATCGGCACATTTTTGGCCTCGAATAGTGAATTCATTTTTGATTCGGGGCCCGAGAACCTCTCCCGCTTTGCCGTGCAAGTCATCGGGTCCTGGGGCGGTATTTTTGGCTTTCAGCCTGCCAACCGCCACCCTTAGGTCTACCCCAGCCACCTCCGGAACGTCGTCGTCGTCGTTGTCCTCGTGGTTGCTATAATAGCTTGTGAATGTGTTTTTGTACCAATAAAAATATAAAAATAATATTTTTTTCATTATTTTTTTTATTAAGAAGACTAAGTGTCCTTTTGACTTGTGTTCACGTAGATAAATACATTATTATATTTTTATTTCTATATATAGCTATATTTTATTTCATCCTACAATTTTTTTTATTATACCATGCATTAAAAAAGATGTATTACATAAATGAAAACTGATTTTATTAACACTAATATAAATGCATACGGTCTTTATAATCATATAATAGCCGAACAATGTACTGTAAACAAGCGTGTAAATAGTTATAGGTAGCTGGGTTAAAAATAAACTTAATATACGGAGAATAATAGTGTAACATTAGAGTACGTTTTATTCGTTGTGTATTATTACACGAATAAACGTGTAATGATAATATATTGCTTTGACCTAGTCATGCAAATTTCACAAGAGTAAAAATATTAAATAGTTTTCATGAATTTCCTGAATCTGGGTGATGTTTGAAAAAAATTAAAAATACAAGTCTATAGTTTTTTTTCTTACCTATAATTCGATAATACATTTTCTATACCTATTTACAATGATATGAGCGTTACTGAAGTTTAAACGTTTTTATTTTGTACTGAAAAGTTGTCATTTTTATCTTACACGTTTATTCGGTGGGGCCATCGATATTAGTAAGGATTTTCTATAATGGTCATTTATTTATTTTCTGGGACAAATTATCGCGCGACAAAAAATCGTGGAGCGCGCTTGGCCTTATCAGTATTAGACAACTGACTGACGTGCAAAAGTGACTTATTATTTATTTTTACGGTTCTGTCCTGCGCGAGTCAAATAAATATTCTTTCTTTCTTTCTTATACAAATCCATAGCTCCGACCCCATATCACTATGTATGACCGACCTAATGGGAATCGAACCGAAGGCCCATACTCAGCAGTCGCGCTTGCAACCACTAGATCAACGGGACAGTCATTAAAAAACCTATAATAAATAATAAGAATCATTTCAATCTAATTCCATATTGATGTCCAGTATCCTACAATACTAGGTACAGGTATATACTCTGGAAAATTAAACAAGTCGCATTAGACAAGTTATAAAATGATTTTGAAAACGATGAAACCATAAAGAAACATGAAGTCAGTCTAGAACTACCCCGATTGATACTTTTAACGCAAGCAATACAAAATTACACAACATTGAACAATCTTAAAGCCGATGATGCATTAAATTACTTTCGGTGTTTCTACAAGTGGAAAAACTTATTTTCTTTGCTTACAAAAACTTATGAAAAAGTTCAACTGCTGTAATTGGAAGACTAGTAAAACAGTTTCAAACTAAAATAGTAAAAGGTAGTCTAAATCTTTGCATAAATACCTACGGCAGTATACGAGTCCATAAAAAACTAACAAATTCCATAGAAAACCGCATAGAAAATTAACGCAGGATAACTTGGTCCTGAAATGGCCTTTCAGGAAGACTAAAATGTAGTTTACTCTTATATTACTCCTTTCGTGAATTCACAAACTCGTTTCAACAGAGTATACTTAAGAGATTTGATTGAAGATAAGTAATTTTACAACGGCTTTCAATAAGATTATCATTGACACTTTTCGATAGCTTATGTCAATCGATTATCGAATACATTTTTCACTTTTCCATCAACGTTACCGCTAATAGTATAAAGAATGCTTGGTTTAGTTTCTCCGCTTTTCTCCTGAAAAGATAAGGGTTATCAGTGTGCTCACGTGAGGACTGAAGGTGACCGGGTGAGGTGAGGGTGGTATCGATTGCCACGCCCTCCCGCGGCGCGTCGCCTAGCAACGCGACGCTCCCGCCCTGCTGCCGCCCCGGCCGTCGGCAAACGTTTTCTTAACACGCACTTTCAGTTTTCCTACGGCTTTCCTGGTTTTCAGTATCAATGGTGAATGTTTTTGTAGGGGGGAATCAACTGTGATCTGATTTGAATTGTGTATGTAAAATTGTAAGTATTCAATACTGTCATTACAATATTATAAATAAAACGGATTATCCTAATGAAAATTCTCGGTTTTCACTATTTTAATGAAATGTTAGCTACTTCCTCCAGGTTGCCATCTGTTTATACCCTGTTTTAAAGAAAATAAGTATATTTTAAATACATAACAAGAAAATACTGAAGTCCTTGTTTTTCATAAAAAGAGGTACATCGATACAAATTAAATTAGGAACTGAACCAAGACATGACTAAAATAGTAGTTTTGGTATAGGAAAATATACAGCCAGTATTTTAAAAATAAAATAAGCAAGTATTATGTAAATCTTCAGCTTGCTAAATTCATCACATACACTACCCTCGGGGTCTTTTTAACATAATATAACATAGCCCAACTAATAAACAACTATAAATCATATTACATGTTTAAAATTAAATCAGTGTGCTAAGAGAAAACATCTCATAAAATGTTAAGTGAAACGTGGGGTGCGAAACTTAATTTAGAAACAGGCCTGTAATGAATTCTAAGGAAGATTTAATAAACTTTTCGGGGAGCGATCCCTCATTATATGGCAACTACCACAATTTTGTTTATGGTAACACTTTTTCTTGCGTTACTGATGTTTGGATTAGGGTGGATTACGAAAGTGTTGTGTTTAAACTGGGAAAGTTTTCGAATTTTATTTTGTTTAAATGTTTATTTTTTGGTGTGCATTAATTCTATTCATGGACTTGGTTATCAGTTTTGATAATGACGTAGGTGGTAACTTTGCAGGGCAGTGAAATCATAGAATGCGAAGATTATTCACTGGTGTTGCTAGGTAAAATCTCAAAATGTTCTTATGTTATTATTTTATATTAATTGTCTGGGTGATTTAGCTTTTCGTGTTTACAACACTACGATAGTTAGAAACAACAGTAATCTGGACTCTCAGTGTGTCGAAAGAAACGAATGGACTGATACATAAGCTTAACCTATCTGCCAAGGACAGTAAATCATTGCTGCAGCCCTAATTTATCATACGAATGAAAAAACGGAAAGAAAATAATTATAATACACATTTATTGACAAATGATAGCAACTTATAAGAATCGTCTGAATCCATAAAAACAATATAAAACTATGGTGTTATTTATGTTCCCTTTATCTGTAAGGAGGATCTTTGTGACGATCGTCTTTTGTCGCTGCCGCGTTTTTTTGTGCTCGCCAAAAAACACAGTCGTTAAAAATGTATCGTCCAATTGCAATGGTCGTTTAACTGTAATCTGTGCCGATTTCTTTGTAGATCTGATCTTTATAGCTTGTCTATAAGCTGATACCTGATGAGATAAGCTTTTGTTTTGTGCCGCTGGTTTTAAAAATATTATTTTCGTACCACTTGCTCAAAAAAGTGACATTCTGTGCCACAAAAAGCGAACATAACAATAGTCATTTTTAATCTGTCAAAAACAGGGAAAGAAAGTTGTACTGAATTTCATTCATCCCCTAGGGAGAGAATGTGATTTAAAATTGGAATACTTAATACTGAACTACATCTGTGTTTACACCATTGAGTTTGTAGGTATATAAAGCATTAAGCATCTTTTTTTAAAAAGGAACACGCAATTAATATGCAGTTATGATTATTAAATTAATAAAATTACCAAAACCGACGAGGTCGTATGAGCTTGATGCCTTTGCTTTTCCGACAAAACATATAGTCTAGGAATTTGCAGCGATTTTGTTTTCTTCAAATACATAAACGTTAAGTTTATTTTTGTAAATAAGTTAATGTTTTAAAAATACATAGTTAAATCAAAGCGACAGTGACAGTGTATTGTTGGATTCCATCAGTGCAAATGCTGCCGCAAACATACTCATCAACAATAAATGTACCAAACAAAGGTGTAGCTCTCTTTATAAATAATTGGACCAATGTTCGAATCTGAACTGAGTATTTTCCTCGGTGATAAAGCTGTCTTAGTCTTGGGTAAACTTAAATCTCTCGCTACACTCAGGACTCGTCTTAAATCCCTCGCTTCGCTCGTGATTTAAGTTTTTAACACCCTCCCTGCGCTCGGGAGTAAACCTCGAGTCCTTCGTTACACTCGCGATTTAAATCGTCACCCACGACAGAAGACACTGCTTTATCCCCTTGGTTAATAATCTACTATTTCTAGGTTATTTTTGCCGCTGATTCGTTGGAGCTTTTGAGTGATGTAGCAGAAATGAGGAAAATAGCTACTATACATGAAAAGAAAATGTGTAAAAAAAAACTATAAACATACGTGATTAAGAAAATTAAACATATACCTACTAACTAACCTGTAACTGGAGTTATAATTAGATTTCAATATCTGAAGATAAATGCACACGATTAATATTTATGAGAACATTATTTCAAGAAGTTTGTTGAATCCAGCTGGTAGATACCAACCAATCGTAAAACCAAGATACATAAAAAACTGTATAACTTACTCATTAACTGCTTAACGTAATTTATACAAATAAAAAAGGGACGATTTAATATAAAAATGGTTTAAATCCGAATAAAATAAATACTATTAAGTATAAGATAAAAATCTCAACAAAACATTCCTTGAAGAAATATATTACACACCTATCATATTAAAATTATAACCTATAATTTAATTTTCAAAATGGTGTACATAAAAACTAACGTGCGGTGTTGTCAGGTGAAAAAAAGCCGGTCGCACATTCGTTTGTTTCTTTTTTTTCACGTGTTAACCCTCAAACTGTTTGGTGGTACGGAATAGAAAAATGAGGTGTGTTCTTAGAACTGTATCATAACTCAACGCGAGATGGCCAAAGGATAGCTAAATGTCTCGAACTAATTATGATAAATATGTTTATCTATAAGTAGGATATTGAAGGGATAAAGCAAATAAACTACTCACGTTACGGCCTTAATAACTGGAGAACTATTAAGCCTAATGCAAAAAAAATGCGTTGAGAATGAGTTGGTGATTGCTGGAATCTTTACCTTTTAGCTACTTTTTAGAGCCTCTATAGAACTTCTTAACCAAGCCTAGAGCTTAATCATCAAGAAAAGCAAAATGAACTCTATCAACAATTGGCTTTCTTACTCTTCACCTTCAGTTTCAATGTTATGTAATCCCTATTCTGGTTTGGGATACTTCTCAAAAAGAGGAGAGAATAAACTTGAACATAACACCAAACCAGTAAAAAACTGTTCTTGTTTCTGCATCATGTTCTAACTCCAATTTTGGTTAATGGGTGACTACGTAATTTTATGCAAGCACGCAACGTCAAAAGACTTTTATTGTTCTACTGGACTCTTGTATTCAACTGGAGGATAGAGGGCGCGTCGCGGGGTAGTCGGCGCGGCTTGCGCGTCTTGGTGATGGTTTCGAAGTTGGTGATCTCGGCGGCTGGTCGCTGTAGAGTGCGTCGTAGCCCCAGGAGCGTCCCTCGGCCTTGGTGGGCGCGGCGCAACGCTCCTTCTTGTCTCCGCGCAGGGGAGATTCGGCCACGTCGGTGAGGTCTTTGGTTAAGACATAAGATCTGTAAAAGGTAAAACATATCCCGTACTTGTAAACTTAAAGACCTAAGATTAATTACACACCATACTCAGTTTGCATACACAGCAAAAACGACCATCTAAACACTCGTACTCGTTGAATATTACAGTTTTCCCACGTCGAACAAAGCTCGGCGCCCGGCCTGCGCCTGCGCCGGCCGACCGTGACGGATTGCCCCACGACAGGACACGTTATCTGTCATAACCGTCTGTGCCGCGATTGATTGTGGTTGCAGGTAACCGCTCAGGTTACTACTCCCTGCAGGTCACTGTGTGGAGGAATATGTAGGTAAAACCTAAGGTTGAATGCGAAAATATGAGTTTTTTTTTAAACCAACCTAGTAATTCTTATAATGCCAAGCATCAACTTATTCAGGATCGAATTAATGGAAAACAAGGAACATTTTTTTTAAATAATTTTCAGATAAATTACTTTTTACAAAGGCTGATGTTCCAAGTATTTTATTCTTAACAGCCAAGCACTTGGATTCTCCTAAAAACAATAAAATTAGAATAATACATACCATATTTAAAGTTTTACCTTTTTAATGAGGGAAAGCATTGCAAATATCTGATAGGACAATAAGAAGACAACGACAAGTTTCACATAACGTTATTTTATGATAAAAAGTTAGTTCTCTGTTTCTAAATAAATGAATAAGATATCTAATTTTGGAGATGACAAAAACCTTCCTAATTAAGTAAGCTGAATGGGCATAATCGACTACAATTGTAATTATATAAGATAGAATCAAATTCAAAAGAAACATATTAACTTGTAGCCAAAGATTGTATCTCATACATCATTGATGAGTAGGTACTCTCTGTTATTAATTAATAGATCGATACAATTATTAGATATCTTATAGCATTCATCATAAAACGCATAGGTAGAAAGGTACAATAAATACCATGAATTCGTAAATAAAAATGTTGTTGATGTCGTATCGGCACAATTCTAAGTTTATTAAATACTGAATAACATAATCTATTTTCCATTTAGTCAGATACAAGGGAATGAAACCATTATGGCATGCCACAGGTGGCGCAATGGATGTTTTTTGGAATTATCAAATCGTACAAAGGTCCATCGGCAACAATACGCCGACACGACAGATGCAACAATACGCCGACGGATGATTAATAGTGCACCTACTAACGTTTTATATGCACAAATAAAAAATATTTTGTGAAAAAATGAAACAAAACTTTTTGCCTTTTGTTTATTGCGACGACGCCAACATGTCTGCACCAGACCGATTCGAATTTAGAAGGACGATCATTAATTATATTTTGTCTTACTCACGCATTCCATTTTCGAAGTCGATATGATCTATAGATCCGATCTAAGAGTCTATCGATCACGCGCATTGGAATCTAAATTTATTCATTTAGTGGCATCTTTTTGCAGATGATTTTTGACGTATGGAGCTCGTGATAAATCGTTCGTGTTTAAGCTTAAATTATAGTTTCAATCAGCGTGTCTAATTTTAATTATTTGGTTCAGGGGTGATTGTTTACCTGCCTATGATCTCATGACTTGATCTTTACGTATGGAATGTAATCTCATATCTAAACGGGTCAATGAAGACTTTGAAAGACTTGGCAAAACCATGGGGTCTCATTGCGAACAAACAAAAAATAGTTCAAATAAATCTCAATAGATGGCGTTATATGTATCGATTTGTTTTTGAGGTTTGTGTAACTGTCTAAGTTTGACCATGAAAGAAGTATGTCCTAGTTTTTAAAAATCTCCATAACACAAAATCAAGGAATAATGGGCTCCTAGTTCCAAATTCCATGATTTTACTAAATAATATTATGGTGTTGCCTCTGGTGAGAAAAATTTGTACTACGTTGTGGTTAAGTAACTCATTTGCTGTTAATTGTGCTAATAGATGGCGTTGTTTTAAGTTTTACTACACGTCCTAAATGATACATACCATACCTATTTATATAGAATGAAATAGTTATGAAATGCAAATATATTAAGTAAAACAAAATATATTTCGGACATAGAACAACAAAACCTACTTTTCTTATAATCTATGAATAAAACGCTAATCTGCGCCATAGAATAATAATATAGGTATAAATTTACAATTTTGCGGTCTCAAGTGTCAACTTTGGGAATAAAGTCCTTGAAGCCAAAAGTCGCAAAAAATCATTACAATCTTCATCAAAATTAAGGTTACTTCAAAATAAATGTTCAATCATTGTTCTTCATAATTATGTATGATATTATTAATCTTCAGGTGGATGCTGTTTGATAAATCAATTACATAGGTAGGACCTACAGATTCAATTAAATACCCAAAGATCTTGTTGTATGTCTTTGTCTGCTATTCTGTATTTACTTTTTATGTATTTTACTGAAAGGCAAAGGCAAACTTATTAATTTTCCGTCAACTTCAAAAATAGCAGAAAAAGTATAAATATATCGACTAAATACATACATAACATTACGCCTTATTTCCCATAGGGTTAGGTATTGGTATTTTGTCCCACCCGAGAATCGCACCTAGACCCTACTGCCCAATAGTAACGCTTGCGACCACTGGACCAACGAGGCAGTCCTACTTACTCATTGTAAATGATAAAGTACTTACATAATAAAAAAACTATTAAGTAATTTGTTGACGGGCCTGTTGGTCCAGTGGTTAGTGGCCCTGACTGCTGAGCCGGAGGTCGTGGGTTCGATTCCCACCCAGGACAAACTTTGTGTGATGAGCATGATTGTTTGTTCTGTATCTGGGTGTGATTTATCTATAATATATATGTATTTATAAATTATATAAGTATGTATATCAGTTGTCTGGTGACCATAACTCAATCTTTGCTTAGCTTGGGATCAGATAGCCGTGTGTGAGTTGTCCCAAGATATTTATTTATTTTTATTTATAATTTATTGTGTTTTTTTTATAAATTTTCCTTCAAACAAAGATCATCATCATCATCCTCCTATTTGGGTAGACCTCTGCCCACCTAAACCCGCTGGGTTAAGGCAGGAGATTTAGCCCGGCGGCATAAGTAGGTACATTACAAGCCGTAATTACCTTTGAAGGCGGCACGAGAACGTCCACCATGACACGTCCAAAAATACGATTTCTATTATATTTATTATATATGTATTTTAAAATAATTACCAAGAACCGACTCTGAAGTGGTCAATTTAGTATTAAGGACTGCCATCGGATAATAATTGTTCAAAATACAAAAGAATTAGATGCCGTCTTGTAGCATAAAACGCAATTCAAATGAAACTGATAAGTAGGTACATTAAGCGACTCGAATCTAAAGGTACCTACTCATAAATTACGCTTGCATTTTATTTGTTTGTAGGTATTTTACGCTAAATGTGGGGTGAGACAAACTCAACCCCACATTCAGTTCAATATGCCAGTAAGTGGTTGGATAATATTAGAATGGAAAGTAAATGGCACGGATCTTGAGCGCTTGTTTAACTTCACATGCGCAGAAGATAAATTTTTGGATCTCAAGTTCTCATGCGCTGCCCGACTCTCATGACTGTAGTCTTTTTTGAGAATAAATTTCTTTAAATACCTACATCTCGTAAGTGTTTTTCTATAAGCGTACAGACATCAGCAGTCAGCAGGTCAACCTAGCCAGAACTGTACAATTTCTAAACCTTTGACTGCTGCCACAGAGTACATTTTATACCTATACTGCGGCCGAACAAACTAAATTAGATTTGACAAATTGGGGTAAGTTGATGAACTGGCGTCTGTACTGTACAAAGCGCAAGGTTATCCCCACTCTATCATCTAGCGCCCAATATCCGAGCCGGTAAGTATACTTACCTACTTTTATACGTAGGTACCAACACAACATACAAATATTACTACCTACGTAGTTAAGTAACAACTTGTAATAAAAATATTCTACATACTCGAAACATATTAAAAAATAACTCCCTGCCAGGCGTGTATCCAGCCCTCAAAAAAGGTTGTGGGCACAGCCACCAAAAATTAGCAAAGTGAGACTTGGATTGGAGTACGAACACTACGAACTCACTCATGAACAATCATGGATTTACCTATGTTTTGAACAATTTATTATAACATTGATTACAAACTACACAACATTTCACAACATTTTACATTAAGTAGGTGCCTAACTTACATAAAAATTAGCAAAACTGCTTCACACGAGTGAAGATTTATTTTTATACTTGATTCTACTTACAATCAGTAAAAATGTAGTACCTATTCTAACGGTGTAAAAAAAATATTTCAAATTTTATTGTAGTAAAATTAAATGACGCAACATCCTACTTAACATTACGAGTATAAATGCGAAAATTTAGGTGTTTGAATGTTTGTTACTCAATCACGCCTAAACCGTTGAGCGGATTTTGACGAAATTTGGTTTGTGTAAAGACTAAACACTGGATTGAAACTTAAGCTACAATTTATCTCGAAATTCTCACGGGAACAGGATAAGCTTTCGAAGAGCGTGCGATGGAATTGCACAGCCTAATTCCGCCAAGCCCGTTCCATCATAGGACTACAAGACCTACGGCGATGCGCCACCGTTACATGGTAGACATCCCACCTACACGCACTAAACGGTTTGGGAATACCTTCATTGTGCGTACTGCTAAGGAGTGGAATTCCCTGCCGGAGTCTGTATTTCCTGACAGCTATAACCTGGGGGTCTTCAAGTCAAGAGTGAATAGGTTATTTCTAGGTAAGCGTGCTTCATCGTCGACCACATCATCACTTACCATCAGGTGAGATAGTGGTCAAACGCGAGCCTATCAATAATAAAATAAAAAAAAGCTTACGCTTCTTTTTAGCAAAAACATTAATTATTTCGTCGTCATCCAGGTGCACATCTTTATGAATATTTAAGAGAGCAAGCCCCGATAATCTTTCCTGTACCATTGAGGCGCGCAACCAAGATTTGATTCTACGAAGCGTTGAAAATGATCTTTCCGCGGTGGCTACGCTGACTGGTAGTGTAGCCAAAATTTGTAGATATTTTTTAATGTTTAGCAAATTAGGTTCAACAAGCAAATTGGGGTTGTGGGCATGCCCACAGTGCCCACAACGGTGGATCCGCGCCTGCTTCCTGTGTCTCAGTGTCTCCTATCATTTCAAGAGCTATTTCGATAACATAAATAATTTTAATTGATTTAAAAACTCGATAATTATCATAATTTGCGTTGACGTTTACGCTCATACGTTGAACCTAACAAATAACTAAGTCAGCCGAAAAACATGGAACTTTACCCCACGCCATTAAATCATGCGCTATCGCAAATCGCAAAGTAGGCGATTACCGAGCGAGTGACTGACGACGTAAGCTTCAAGGTCAAAGGGCTACTTAATTCTGTTGGCAGTACAAAAAATTATGTACAGTATGCTTTTATCGCCATCTATTGATTCTTTGTGTAAACTGAACTATCGCTGCAAGCACCATCTAGCGCCGTTGTGAGTAAAAAAAAAATAGCCCGAATAGCCCGGTGAAATGAGCAAGTTATGGCGGTCGCGTTTCTTTGTATGAGATGGAGTATCTGTACGTTAGTATTATATTATCTGTGGCAAAACTAAGTTCTTAGGTGCAGTCCTAACATACAGGTAAGTAGGTAATTTTACTAAAATAAAGACATTGACAAACATGACTAAACAAAACAGAATTTGTACAAACACAACAGTTTAACAAAAACCCACAAATAATTGAGCAGTTCCATAGAAAAAGACTTTATCGTGGATAACTAATTAACTCTAAACAATATTTCATCTGCCGAGATTGCATGATGCGAGACAAAAAACGAAAGGTCGGAATGACCGCGCCAAAACCAAAACGTTCTGTCCAATCCAAAACAAATAAAACTTAAACAAAAAACGAAGCCGGTTAATAAGCTGGATGACATTTGGGAATTCGAAAAATTCATTCTAAGCATTATTAATAGCGCTCTTGAAGTGGGTCCCTCCATATGATTATTAAAATGAGAAGACAGCAATTACTTATCCTTAGACAAATCCACGCCAACCATTAATCCAGCCGATGTTTCGGTTGGTACGTCATTGTTTTATTGTCCGACATGCCTCTCGTAAATGTACCTCGACTCCTCGACTCGTACCCTTGTTTCATTTTAAAGATTGCTTCTTCGTAACAAGCCTTGGATGGCGTGATAGCAAATAATTTTATAAGGACCCTTAACAATATGTCAAACCGTTTTACTTTTTCTTTTTTTCAATAAATAATACGTTCACTCATAAGTTTACATTGTTCGGTCTCGTCGGACGCAGCCTTGCTACGATATTTCTCAAAATGTATCTCGAAAAACTTCCAAAGCGGATTCTTTATGCATTTGGGGCCAACATTTGTTATTATGAGAGAATGATAATGTGATTATTGTTTTGCGAGCTTTTGGATGATGGATAGCTTATTGTCATGGTTAATGAAGTGCTTTGGAAATGTTTAATTTTGCACTATATTTCTCGAGCAAAGATGAACAATTTGTGGAGTATTCAAATGACTCATAAGGTCTTCTGTGGAGGAGAGATTGAGGATCTAATAATATCTAATCAATTCGTCGGACAATCACGGTAATCATATTATAAACATCTCATATTTTTTGTTTCACCAAACAATGTATTCAATTACGAATTAGATACTTACAAAACTGAACATTTATGCCGAATATAACGGCTCATTAGTTCTACATAGCAATTTGATACAATCGTTCTCGCTTATGTACGTTCTATCTATTCACAATGCTTGGTCGGGACAATGCGTTCTAAATTAATAATTCACGCTTATAATAGTATTAGATGTAATTTTAATTTGGTCTATGGTCGATACGCTCTCGGCTGATGTAGTCTTTTTTATGTTTGTGGGATTTCGTCAATAGCATTATTGTTGTGGCTTGTGTTGATGGTACCGATATGGTGGGCCGGTGAGCCGTTGTGGGCCACTCGACGGACAATTGTCCGATTCAACATCGATATTGTTCAATCGAATAACATTTCTGTGGCGCCGAGCTTACACATCTGTCGGGACCGGGAGTGACGACCGATCTTATCTCTTAAAGAAATTTTGTAAGGTCGCGACCCCTGAACCGACTGTTTGGCAACTCATTCGATATTTTTGCGAAACTCTAGTGATTGACCTGTTGATAGGTTTTGTAACAACTTCGAGGTAGGTCTGCGAGTTAATAGAATTATGATAATCGTAATGGTTTGTACTTCCATTTGATACGATTTCATCATAGGATTGGAAAACCAAATATTCACGAACTGCTTAATAATCATCATCTGCCTAGATCTTTCCCAACTATGTTGGGTTCGGCTTCCAGTCTAAACGGATGTAGCTGAATACCAGTATTTAGCAACGAAAGACGGCTTAACTGACCTCCATAACCCAATTAACCCTGGATAATACCCCTAGGAACCTCTCGCAAAGACTCGTGTCAGATTTTCGGCTGAACCAGACCAGAAACGACTGCCAAAGATGTATAAATGTCAGCCGAGACCAACGCTTTAACGTGTTTTCTGAGGCAGGAGATAACCTGTACGTTATGATAGTCATTACTCCATATACCGACCTAGACACCTATGCTATTGTAATTATTTTGTCAAACAGTAAATAAATCATTACGCTTAATAAATACAAATGTGCTTTACTCACTTAAATATTTCATACTGGATACCGCCCGCGACTTCGTCCGCGTGGCATAGTTACTTTGGGCTAACGCTAACTATATAACCCGCGTGTTGATCGAAAAAAAAATATCTTTCTCTCCCCTTTTCTTTCCATTTTTCCCCTACTCCCACTTTTTTTAGCCTATATCCGTCTTTAGGCTTCTAACTATCTCGTTAACAAAATTCATCAAAATGGGTTTGGCCATTTAGGCGTGAAGACGTGCCTAACAAACAAACTCACTTTCGCTTTTATAATATTATAAAGGTTCTATAAGAGTAAGGATAAACTCCAGTTTTTAACAGACATGTTGGAATATATATAAACTTAGGGAAATCGCAATATTTTTTTATATTAATGAGCTTTTAAGGGTCGTAACACTTTATTCCACTTGGCATCGCATTGTATTCATTTATCTTTAAATGTTTGTCTTGGAAAACCATTGATTTGTGTCCACTTATTGTTATAAATAAAAGGCATCCCATGTTGGTGGGCGGGGCAGCCCCGCCCGGGATCACAAACCCGGTTATTATCCACTTATACACATCACTTCTGTGCGAAATATTTCATCTTAACTTATGGGAATGGTATTTATAAAAGTTCTTTCTATTTGTTTGGAATTAGGATGAACGGTTTGCGTTTATATAAAAAAAAAAGAGATGGAAAGTGGACACAAACAAAATTTATTTATTTATTACGGATAATACAGAAGTACAAATAAAAATGAATCACTACTAGCTGGCGCCCGAAGCATTGCCCGCATGATATCGAAAAAAAAAGTATGCTATGTGTTATTCCAGACTATAAACTACCTGTGTGCTAAATTTCATCAAAATCCGTTCAGCCATTTTGTTGTGAAAGAGTAACGAACATCCATACTGGATGTATGGATGTTCGTTACTCTTTCCATCCTTACAAACATTCGCATTTATAATATTAGTAGGAATTAGGATACAGGGCAGTTTGACCGTGTCGCTATTACAGTTTAGTAGGACATAATTGGATTTAGGGTTCCGTTCCTCTAAAAGAAAAACGGAACCCTTATTGGATCACTTCGATCGTTCTCCGTCTGTCTATTTTTTGTTACATATTTTCAGAATGATGTACTGCCACGTGGTAAACGTTTTCGCGCCGGTGTACCTTACACCCTGTTTATAAGAGAAAAGTGCTTACAAAATCACAACCAACACCTATGAAGGTAGATACTGTCGTTTCCTATCAGATGAACTGACGACCTTGAACATGTGCCGAGGGTTTTGGGACAAGACTGGGCGAGGAAAGCGGAAGACAGGGTGTTGTTGCGCAGCTAGGCACTACACAAAAAACTGTAACCCTGACCGGTTTCATTTTTTTTTATTTAGTATAAGTACTCATCATTTAAATAAATGTACGCTTT
Source organism: Ochropleura leucogaster (assembly GCA_958449745.1). Classification (NCBI taxonomy): domain Eukaryota; kingdom Metazoa; phylum Arthropoda; class Insecta; order Lepidoptera; family Noctuidae; genus Ochropleura; species Ochropleura leucogaster. Next base: position 10,652,779 of record OY288203.1, on the reverse strand, counting down.
AGTTCAATAAAGAGTATTATTATTATTTTTTTTTATTTCTGTGCTCGATCTAACAGCGTATTTTTGCATAATTAGTATTAAACTGTGTCACAAAAGCAATATTAAAAATACCAATCGAGAATGAAAATTACAGTTAAGTTATTTTATGTCATTGGTGGTAGAATGCGGTATGCTGGGTTAATGCGAAATTCAACATCCACAAAACATTTACCTAACCAATTGTTAGAAAATAATACCAAAAAATCAACGATGATTAAATTAATCCCTTATCACGTAGCAATAAGTGTAATCAGCATAGTGTTATCCTATTTCCCAAAGGGGTTGGTACAACAGAAGGAAACTATGTTTATTGAATCAACCACAACACTATTACAGCCCCATCGTAAAATTATCTCTGGGGAGAGATTTTAGCCGAATTGAAGCTCACCTAAGTAAGTGATTGTTATACATCTCCCAAACGATATTTTGCGTGGGAATTATACAGGGTGTTTGGAAGATCGATGCAAAGCCGTGAAGCAGACCTAGTATAGACTATTTAGAACCATTTGAACCTAACTTGTCTTCGGCGAAGTGTGACTATTTTTTTTAAATCAAATTTTAATGATTTTTGATGATAATCCTAAAATTTTGCAGTTATTTGCAAATAATTAGTCAGTTTGAAAGATAAATCATTTATTTTTTTAATTTATTTTATTAAAGTAATGTCTGAACAATCAAACGAAACATGATTAAGGCATCTGTGTCATGAGAATTTTTTTTTTTTAGACAGTTTAGACTTTATTGGTAAGACAATAGGGTCGTGTTTCTTTAGATAGGGTCAGTAACTACCTGTTTTTTTGAAGGGACGCCAGTTTACTCAGTCGAGTAACAACTGCGCTTGTGACTAGACGTTATCTCCTTTTTCGTGACAATTCATCGTGTTCAGTTGTAGCCCTTTGCGCTCCTGCACGTGACTCTTGAACTTTTATTTTAAGTTGAACTTTTAGTGCGTTACCAGCCGTTTTTGTGAGAACTGACTATGGCTACTTTCTCGAACGAGGAATATGCTGACATCGTTTTTATGTATGGCAGAGCAGACGGCAATGGATCTTTAGCACGACGGATGTACCAAGAACGCTATCCTAATCGGAGAGTACCGAACGTAAGAGTGTTTTACAACACATTTCGTCGGCTTGCTGCAGATGGGATACACCGTGTGGAACCTGGAGTCAATCCAGGTAGACATGGTACTGACATCGAACAAGATATCTTAGCGGCATTTCAAGCTGATCCACATACCAGCACTAGAAAAGTAGCTCGAAATTTAAACATCTCCCATTGGAAAGTGTGGAATACAATGCACCAAAATAACAGGTATGCGTATCATGGCACGGGCGTTCAAGGTCTTGAAGAGCGAGATCCTCAGAGAAGGATACAGTTTTGTCGTTTTCTTCTTAACTCTGACATTGAAAATGCATGGTTTCTGAAGTCAATCTTGTGGACAGACGAAAGTAAATTTTCTAGGGAAGGCATAACTAATTTCCACAATCTTCATCAATGGGCTGAAAAACACAACAATCCACATTGGAAAAAGCAGAAGTCATTTCAAAGGAAATTCTCGGTCAACGTGTGGGCCGGAGTGATCGGCAGAACACTGGTTGGGCCCCATTTCTTACCGGATAATTTGAATGGCAATAGTTATTTGGAATTCTTACAAAATGATTTTCCAGAGCTTGTAGAGGAATCCGGGGCCCTAATATTCACAGGAGACCGAGAAATTATTTTCCAACAAGATGGTTGTCCAGCGCATTGGACATTGAATGTACGCGAGCACTTAAACAATTGCTTCCCTGACAGCTGGATCGGCAGAGACGGACCAATCCCTTGGCCCGCCCGGTCACCCGATCTAACGCCGCTTGACTTTTTCGTGTGGGGTCGGGCCAAGGAACTAGTTTATACAAACGTAGAGATAAATACTAAAGAAGAACTGATTGCGAGAATAAATTCAGCATTTGAAACAATGAAACTAGAGATGAAGTTGAAAATTACAACAACGGAAGTGAGAAGACGGGCCCGTGCTTGTGTTAGGAACCGCGGCGGACATTTTGAACATGAAAAATAAATGATTTGTATTAAAATTTTGTTTTAATTATTTCACCGATACATTTTAATTTTCTCCCTCACTTTAGTTTGTAGATCCTAATTTCAATAATTTGTAAGCTATCTGCGTAATTGATACCTCAAAAGAAAGTCTAATAACTAGGCATGTCTTTAAAAATGTTTGAACAGAAAAAGCACGATCCGTGATTTTTTTTTAAACTGTCAAAAATCTGTTTTCTTAATCTAAAAACAGAAGTATTAACTTCAACTGTCTAAAAAAAAAAATTCTCATGACACAGATGCCTTAATCATGTTTCGTTTGATTGTTCAGACATTACTTTAATAAAATAAATTAAAAAAATAAATGATTTATCTTTCAAACTGACTAATTATTTGCAAATAACTGCAAAATTTTAGGATTATCATCAAAAATCATTAAAATTTGATTTAAAAAAAATAGTCACACTTCGCCGAAGACAAGTTAGGTTCAAATGGTTCTAAATAGTCTATACTAGGTCTGCTTCACGGCTTTGCATCGATCTTCCAAACACCCTGTATATGTAACTGTCATTTGACTGCATTTATAGATTTTAATGGTTTACCCAAGAGATTTAATAGGTTTTAGTTAGGTATACCTTAATTATTTAAATAAATTGCTCAACGTGTAAAATGTCTTACTACAATTTCTTTATTACTTGGGCTCGTAGCCGTAGTTGGAATAAAAAGATTAAAAAGTTTTCGTTCCCCCTAAAATCCAATAAAACCAAAACAAATAAAAAATAATAAACTCCTTTGTCTGGAACTAAGTCTTTTAGCGTAATAAAGTCGACTTATCCATTCACCCTGCTGTAATCAATGTCTAATACCGTATTCGTAGCTTACGATAATGATTAACGACGAACTTTATTAATTCGATCAGCTAGGATTAGAGGCTGCACACTGTGGCGGAGGGTACATGGAAAAAAAACAAACGAATTTCGCAAAGGGATACCTCCGGGATTATCCCTTTGAGCGACAATTGCTCAGGGTTGCCAGTATGCTTTAAAAAGCCGACAATATCTTTTTAAATATTATTTTCTTAAATTATCAATTATGTATTTAGAATTTTTAACTTTCTTAAAATATTGAAATTGTTTTAATTAAAAGAAGACACTGAGCGCCTAACAAAAAACACATACATATTAAGACAAAGAGCGCTTGTGTTTTATTTTTTGGAAACTTACATCTAAAGGGAAATAAACCGTGTATCCCCTTTATTTCTTTGAATGCATTAAGTATTATATGATAGACGTTAAATATTCCAAATACCGAACTTAATTAAAGAGTATTTTTATTAAATAGATTCGAGACGTATTAGCTTTTGCTAGCTTCAGTTAATTATTATCATTCCACTGGAACATACAACTGGGATGAAAAATATTCTGGGTCCTAACTCAGGTCTTGTCTACATTTATGAATTAAATTACATCGAAAACTGTTCAGAGGTTAAAGGGTAAAGAAACAAACAAGCAAACAGTCAAAGTTACTTCCGCTTTTGAATATTATCACCATCTTTGTGTTATTTATTAGTATTAATGTTCACGTAAACGGACTTATCGTAAATAAATAAGTACTTAGGTATAAAAAATGAATATTTAGCAAGTTTTGTGTAATCTTATCTTCTTAAATAATTAATGCAATATCAATATTGTCATTGATAACCACCATGCTCGCTATGCCTTAACTAACCAGATAAAATAAAGTCAAGTCATTAAGTAGGTAAAGTTATTTAAAGAAATACAAATACCAAATTAGTTTCTTCCATTGTGCTAAATAGAACGTTACTAACGAAATCTTCTGCTGGCATTGTTTCAGATTATTATTTTATTTTGTAAAGCCATTTTTATCATGGCCGCAAATCATGTTGTAATCAACATAAAATCTTCCACTTTAAATTGCAGAAAATGTAAAAAGAAATGAATTTCGCAGTCCACCCTAACACACTTGCTGCATAGTTTGACAATCAGTTTAAACTACGGCGCCATCTTGTTTTTTTCAATTAAATAGGTATCCACTCACATTTTTATGAATTTACACACAGATGTTTGACAATGCTAAAATATGGCTCCAAAATAACCAGACTGCTTTACAACTAGATCCTGGAGACTCTCCTGCCACGCTACATGCCAACCCTAACAATAAAATCTCAGTGTCAACATACCAGTGCGAGGGTTGTGCACCCCGACTGATGCGTTTGTTTTTATTAAAAGTTTTTATTCTGCAATAATGGGAACTAGTAGGAAATACATTATCCTTCTGCAAACAATTACTTGAATACAATCTTCTGCAATTTACATGGTTAAGAAAGAAAGAAAAGTGTTTGTTCGCTTAAAAACAAAAGAAAATATTTTAAACCAGCTTTTGCCCGCGTCTTTGCTCGAGTTAAATTCGACGTAACACAGTTCCCATTTCCTGATTTGCAGGTACCTGCAACCTGTAGTTTTTGCCCTTGCCCCTTATTTATTGTAATAGCAAAGCTAAGTTTTCCCTTTTCTTCCCTCTTTCTCCCTCATTTCTCACTTTTTTTACCAAAATTCATCAAAATCGGTTTAGCCATTTAGGCGTGAAGATGTAACAAACAAGCTCACTTACGCTTTTATAATATTAGTAAGGATTAAATACAAACAATCTTTAATGCCAAAAAGGCTCCGCATAATGCCAATGAATGGCAAAAGTTGCGATACTCTGATATGATTGATGGCCACAGTAGTCTCTTATTTGTTTGTGAAACAGATAACATGATACGACCATCGTTGCCTAGGTGGGTCGTGCGGCCTGAAGTCCGCAGTCTAGTCAGTAGATTTTTTTTTTCAAAAAAAAGTATGCATAACCACTTTACGAAAAAACTCACCATCATCATTGTGTGTTTTACCTATCTTGAAACAACTAAAGATTAGCTGCCTGTTAACATGACTTACACGATGGATAAGCATGAAGTTCGCATGTATTCCACACAATAGTGTGTGATACATTGGACACACTACACAATACTTTAACGTGGTAGATTTTATTGGCTATAAAATTATATCTGAATAGCTGGCGCTCGCGGTTTCGCCCATGTGATGGTAAAAAAAGTATCCTATGTGTTACTACGCCTATAATCTACCTCTGTACGTATCAAATTTCACCAAGATTCGTTCAGTAGTTTTTTCGTGATAGAGGTTCAAACATACATCCATACTCACAAACTTTCGCATTTATAATATTAAGTAGGAAGGATTAGTAGGAACTAGGATAGTAGGATACGTAGGATTTATATAGTAGCAGGTTAGTAGGATTTGTGTACAGGGTCTTGTGTGCCGATAGCCCTACCCGTAACTACTTAAACATACAAAAAACATTAAAAAAAAACGACTTTCGTGTTTTTGGTAGTCGGTTTTTTTCTAATCGGTTCACTAGTCGAAAATCCAAAAGTAACAAATATTAAAATACAGTCGAATTGAGAACCTCCTTCTTTTTTAGGGTTCCGTAGTCAACTAGGAACCCTTATAGTTTCGCCATGTCTGTCTGTCCGTCCGTCCGTCCGTCCGTCCTCGCTTAATCTCTGTGACCGTTAGCACTAGAAAGCTGAAATTTGGTACCAATATGTATATCAATCACGCCGACAAAGTGATAAAATAAAAATTGGAAAAAAATGTTTTATTATGGTAACCACCCTATATGTAAAGTGGGGAGTGTTTTTTTTTTTTTTAATTTCGACCCTATCGTGTGACATATTGTTGGAAAGGTATTTAAAAATGAATACGGGTTTACTAAAATCATTTTTTGATAATGTCAATCATTTCGGAAATAATCGCTCCAAAAGTAAAAAACAATGTGTCCCCCCCCCTCTAACTTTTGAACCATAAGTTTAGAAAATATGAAAAAAAACTGAAAAGTAGAACTTTATAAGGACTTTCTATGAAAATTATTTTGAATTTGATTGACACAACAGTTTTTGTACAAAAAAGACAAAAAGTTTTACAAAATAATTTCTGGTCTAAGTTTGTAGTATAATCGTATATGCAAGCATTTTTTTTTAACTTCGTTTACATATTTTATTATCCTGAACGTATCTTTTTTCAAACAAAAAAAAGAATTATTGAAATCGGTTCTCGCAATCCAAAATTATTAAAAAAAAAGTATTAATTAGGAAATACAATTCTCTAGTGTTCAACGTCAAACAAATAATAAACTCATAAGTGGGAACACTTATTGTGACGGACGGGAAACTACGGAACCCTACACTGAGCGTGGCCCGACACGCTCTTGGCCGGTTTTTTTAAAGTTGTTAAAAATAACGTAAAATTTCGAAGCTACTCTGATTTAAACAAAAACGTTACCATCCCACGGCCCACCTCGTTCCTAACCAAAGATTTCTTGATGGCGTGGCGTGGCAGTGAATATGGCAAGTGTGTGTAGTCTTTGTCTACTGTCGTATTTTAGGGACGCGTCATCTATTCATAACAGCCCGGAGCCAAAGTACCGCGACACTGTGAGTCCGGACTGTAACTGAAAAATTCACTGCAAAGTCTGAAAGTCGGTAGTATAATGTCCCCGTGCCTGTCTCCGGTCGTTTCGAATTGACGTCCCATCAGACAATAAGAGTGAAGGAACAGAGAGTGCACTTGTACGAGCATACACTTGTGTACAATCATATGTTCTGCACCGATTGCTAATCTTCGCTCTGATTAGCTGCCGTAACCGCTAACGGCCAGATGAGAATAATTTATAAGCGAAGCCAAAACGAGATTCAAAAAAAGGGTCTAAACATTTTATTTTTTTTCAATAGTAAGACTGAATACATTTATTTATAGAAAAATCCGACTGTAAACAGTGTTTTTCCCGACAATGGCTCACGAATCTGTATTTTTTTTTAATGTTACACCTTATCACCATTTACTCCTGTAACGTGGGTGCGTTTACATGCATGTAAACTCAAAACACAAACAGCCGAACCTGAAACAATTACATATAGGTATAATATTTGTTCCGTGCGGGAATCGAACCCGCAACACGCAGTGTAGCAGTCGATCGCGCTCAGCCTCTGCGCCAACTGGTTTAAATGACATAATTGTAAATGACAAGGAACAAATTCTTGACAGGGACAACCCGGGTATCCTAAATGGTAATCTAGCTATCCTATTCTAAGTTAATGGGTAACATATTTATTAAACATGCAACTATCTAGCCTAGTTTCTTGTCAAATAAATACTTATATTTTAGCGAAACATTTAAATAAAACACTTATCTATCCTTATCTAAGGAGTATTAATTTCTCAACTTCTGCTATCACAAACCTGAAACGTATTATGGGTACCAATTACTACTTAGTTGTTAGCTTGTGTAAGTAGACGTATAGTTGTCTCTGGCTGCAGATTCTAACGTGAGTATCTTTTATTTACTTAAATAGAGTAAATGCGATTACCACAAACGATAGAAAAATGGGAAGAAGGAAGGGCAGGCTTTGCCCTGCTGTAGGATAACTCTGGCTCATAATGTTAATGAATAAATGCCATTCTTAAAGTAAAAACTGAATTAAAATGTATTGACTAAGGAACATTACCGCGTAACCATTTCAGACATATCGTAGGAAGTCTGGGGTTGCGGGGTGTTCGAAAGAGATACCGCGGCCTCGAAACATAAAGGGCAAAAGAAACATGGGTGGGTTTTAGTTGGCACAAGTCTGATGCTCTCCCGCCAAGAGCGGGGGAAGTTGTTTGATAATTCCTCACCTGAAAAAAGAAATCGTAGCAAGAACAAGACTTACAACTGCATTCAATTAAGTATTATTTTCAGGAAAAGTAAAGATGAACAGCCGCACGCGTATTTTACTGCTGCTAACAGTCATCGGCGTCGGGGGCTTGAGTGCTTCCATCGCGCTGCTTGTTACTCGGACCAGATCAGACATTCAGCAGGAGTACGACCTCGACCTATGCCACCCGCTGGTCATAGCGCACCGCGGAGCCAGCGGCTACGTCCCCGAACACACCCTCGGAGCCTACGCCCTCGCAGCCACCATGGGCTCCGACTACCTAGAACCAGATGTCGTCATGACCAAAGATGGACAAATCATCGCACGACATGACAATGAACTTGGCTTTACAACAGATGTAGCACAACATCCAGAATTTGCTAACCGCTTTCGTAATCAAATCGTCGACGGCAGAAACATTAGCGGGTGGTTCACTGAAGACTTCACTCTCGCGGAGATAAAAACTCTTCGAGCAACAGAACGCATACCCGACATAAGACCTGGCAATGCTAGAATGAATATAGCTTTTGATGTTCCGACTATGCAAGAGATCATCGACTTGACTAAAGGCCTAGAAATCAGTCTACACCGTCCTATTGGAATTTATCCTGAAATCAAACACGCAACTCATTTCCAGAATTTGGGACTAGCTATGGAACAACCTCTAGTTGATTTGTTGCATAACAATGGTTACAGAGGTCCTGAAGCACATATTTATATTCAATCTTTTGAAGTAAACAACTTGAAGGAACTTAAAAATATGACTGATCTTCGATTGATTCAGCTTTTTGGGGGTAATTCTGCTCTATCACCATTTGATCAATTTCTGGCGGGTACAGGTCTAACGTATGCTCAAATGGCTACTCCTGAAGGACTACGTGAGATTGCTACTTACGCTTACGCAGTGGGACCTGACAAAGGTTACATATTTCCTCGCGATACTGATGGCTATCTAGGTGCTGTGACAAGTTATGTGCAGGATGCTCATGCAGCAGGGCTGAAAGTGCACCCATATACGTTTCGGTCAGAGAATGTATACCTGCCGGCTGAATTCCGCAGTGACGATCCTTCACCTGCCGCTCTGGGTGACGCTGCAGGCGAACTAAAAGCGTTCCTTGCCGCAGGAATAGACGGTTTCTTCACCGATCAACCCGACGATTTAGTGAGCGTACGGGGTAATTGTGACAATTAACTGCTCTTAACTAATATTTATTGTGATAAAGACACAAACGTCAATGTAGATCATAAAGCCGTTAACGTCAGATCATAAAATGTTCAATTACTAGCGTCTTATAGCTGTACTGTGACCATGTTACCTCTACTACTCTAATTGTTTATTTATTTCTTTAAACATTTTTTTACATTTTAAAAGTACCTATTTCATAAAATGTAATGAAAATATTATTTCAATGTCTGTGGTGTTTCTGTAGATATTGTTTTACTTAATTTATTTTAGTATAAGTGTAGATAATAATTTAATTTACGATGCTCTGTGTTGTAATAAATGCTTTAATCTTTACTGCTAAATGCCGTATTAATCCTCTCTAATCTCACAAAATTAATTGACTAGATTACCTATTATTGGAATGCAAGAAAACCTGACTTAATTATGAGGAAAATTAGCAAGCATTTTGCCTACTGTGTGTTCTTTGGTCGATGCCACGTTGTGTTTACCCCTCTTAAAAGTACATGTTAATGCATCCCGACGAACACGTGTTCAGCCGACACTTGGCATAGACCAATGAACGTCTAACAGAAGGCGTACTAAGTTTGAAAACACGTTAAAAAAACCGGAATTATACCAAAGACAAAAGATCAGAATTTACAAAGTAGGGATTGTAAGTTTAATTGTTTCGCGTATTTTTTCCAATAGAATGACCCATAGGGATGTTATGAAAATACGTCTCGATTGCCGTGTCGAAAGCGCGTTAGTGATCCACGCGCGCCTCAACGAGATGTCAGCAAAGCAGAGGGGCCTGCCAGGGCCACCGCCCGCCGGGGTTGCGGGTTGTTCGAAAGAGATACCGCTGCCCCGGAACATGAAGGGCAAAAGAAGGAATATCGGTGGATTTTAAGCAGTAAAAGTCTGACACACACTGACTTTCACTCCCCAAAGCGGGGGAAGTTATTTGATGAATTCTCATCCGAAAACAAAGGGTAACAATTTTTTATCTTTTACCTTAAGTACCTACTAGATAGTAAGCACGCTTGTACACAAGGTCTCATGATACTAATGTCTTCATCAATATCGACAACCATATGATCGTCACGCTGGTGATCACGAATACAGTTTGTAAAATTTTTGATTGACGGTTCTGATACCAAAAATATTTGTGGTTGATAACACCACATGATGGGATTTTTTCTTGGGATTTTACTGGTTTTGCTGAACAGTGAGAAGAACATTGAAAGTAGAATAAAATGTGTTTTGCTGGAGACTTCTACAAATAAGAACAGGGTAAAAAGAGTCTCAGGAATATTTTCTAATACCTGTTTTTTTAAAGGACTAGACTAAACTAGGACTTTATCATGTATCGTGAGTGCGATTACAAACATTTAAATTCACATTCACAAACAGCCAGATCCGGAACAACTATCTGTAGGCCATACAAATATTTGTTCCGTCCGGGGATCAAACCCGCAACACGCAGCGAGTCGATCGCTTAGCCACTGCGCAAACCGTGTCGTCAAATTTATGAAAGGACAGTTCGTAGCACAAGGCGAAGTGTGGAAGATCCGACAATAATTCAGTAATTTTAAATAATATAATATTTTCGTTACTTATCCGAGAACTGATTGGCGAGTTGTGTAACCTATTCCCAACTCTCTTGAAATGATATAGTAAATGATAATAATAAGAAACACCCAGTTTTATGATTTATCTTAAGTATGTCTACAGTCACACAAAAACAACAATTATTAATAAGTACGGAAAGTATACGAAATGTATCATCAGTCTTTTACAACAACTTGCCACAGTTCTCGCTAAGTTCGTTAAAATAGAAAGTTGTACAAATGTTGCCTAACTATCTTAATGAGCACTTTTGACCTTAAATGATATGACTGTCATAAGTACAAATAAATACAAAATAAAAAACAATTTTATCAGAAACAGATTGTCCAACGCTATCACCTGAATAACAAAACAAAATCGCAACAACAAGCCATCAAAACGAAACGTTATTGTTTTATACGTTCCACCCAATTACAGAGTTAAATAAGCGAGTATACATTTTACATACACTGTATTATCTGCATGTCAATAAGTCTATAATTCTAAGAGTAAATCTTTGTTTATTTTACTTTGTCTTTAGTTCAGACATCATTTAAGGAAATATTCAAACTCAATCAGCGTTTGGCATTCTAATGACACTCTGTTGTGACCTCCTCGCAATATCATTGGTCAATACATTATATCAAGTTCATACAACTAACGTAACTAAATTACGTCAAGATTTAAGCTATACATGTACATTTTCCTCGTCGTCGCCATTTGTAGTGGACAAATGATTCTTGTTCGGTGTAACACTTTAGTTCTTGCTTGTACCTTGTGTTTAGCCTCCTCTTGACTACCACTCTTCGTATCTGTGAATATATAATCGTAAATGTGAGTTACGAAAGTGACATCAACGAACATGTAAGTTATTTCTTTATTCATTATTAAGATTTTTTTGCAACATTCTTCACTATGCGTTGTCAAACTAGTGTTCCACTCTATACTTTTATTTAAAACAATATTAAGCTAATTAAACGTATTTTAAAGTAAATTGTGTAGTCGATAGGCCTATCAGGTACCTAATAACTATCTACACGAACTGGTTAAACAACATTACAACTAATGCGCCTGATAATAAACCTATCAAATTATTTACAATAGGTTTTAGATGTGGATTATAAACCAACTTGCTTATGTTCATACATGGCACGCATTTTCTAGGTAAATATATACTATATGAGACTGGAGTTTAAAAATTACAATACTAACAGTGATCAAGGCAGTTGTGCGATTAAAATACAGGTACCGTTCATAATTTTACTATTATTGCAAATTCTACAAACATACCCAATTATTAGAACAATTTGTAGTTAGGTAAATTATGAACGCTAACATATTAAAAGTATTTTATTTATCTACAGTAATTGACGATTCATTACAGGAAAATGAAGATGGACCGCAGTGTGTGGATCATGTTGTGTTGTTTACTGGGAATCGTGTCTGGGGTAACAAACGATTCAGAAACTGTTAAAACAACGAGGACATCAGATGAATACGACACTGAATTCTGCCACCCACTGGTGATAGGACATCGCGGGGCCAGCGGGTATACCCCAGAGCACACCCTCGGGTCATACGCCATGGCCGCACTCATGGGCGCCGACTACGTGGAGCCCGATCTAGTCATGACAAAAGACGGCCGATTAATTGCCCGACACGATAACGAATTAGGGTTAACAACAGATGTGTTCCTACACCCCGAGTTCGCCTCTCGTTATTGCAATAAAACTATAGATGGCAATGAAATAAGCGGCTGGTTCACAGAAGATTTTACTCTAGCAGAACTAAAGACCTTACGGGCTATAGAACGAATTTCAAACATTAGACCCGGAAACGCCCGCATGGACGGAGCTTTTGAAATCCCAACATTTAGAGAAATCATCGAAATGGTCAAAGGCCTTCAAACCAGTCAAAATAGACTTATTGGAATTTACCCAGAAATTAAGCACAGCAGCTATTTTGAGTCAATCGGATTACCAATGGAGAAATTAGTAGTGGATATCCTTCACAGCTATGGTTACCAGGGACCTCAAGCACCAATTTATATCCAGTCGTTTGAAGTAAATAATTTGAAAAAACTGAAAGAAATGACTCAGCTTCGCCTGCTGCAGCTCTTTGACAGTAAGTCTATGTCGCCTTTTGATCAAATTGCGACTGGGCTCACGTATGGTCAGATGGCTACACCTGAGGGTCTCAAAGAAGTTGCGAAATATGCTTACGCGGTGGGTCCGGACAAAAGTTACATAATTCCTCGTGACGAAAACGATAATCTTGGTAATGTCACCAGTTTCGTAAGCGATGCTCATGATGCAGGATTAAAGGTACATCCATACACGTTCCGAGCTGAGAATATTTTCTTGCCAAGAGAATTCCACAGTCAGGAGGACTCCAACACGCCTTCTGTAACGGGTGATTTAACTGCTGAGATTAGCGCTTATTTTGCCGCTGGCATAGATGGCCTGTTCAGTGATCAGCCTGATGTGCCTGTGCGACTTCGGCAATCTTGCAAGCCTAAAGAACTGGTCCATAGCGAATCACCGACCGGGCAGTAATTGTTATTAATTATAAATAAGTATGTTTTATAAGTGAGCTAAAGTGATTTTCAGAACTCTAATATCCTGAACAAGTACAATTTTTAAAAACGTAATGTATTTCTTTTGGAACACTAACTTTCACTAAGTATGACTGTGTACTTATGATACCTACTTAGGTATTGGAGATATTTAGATACGGCAACCTAACATGGATTTTCAGGATAGCTAAATCTGTAGTTTGAACGATTTACATATGTAGGTACTTAATTATTTCTTAAGAACCAATTGTGTGCAATGTTACCTACCTACTTACATAATACTTTTAACGTAGAACTTTTTTATACTTAGGCAGTTACGAGCAATACTTATAGCTATTTATACTTTCAGACAAGACTTATTTCGTAGTATGGCTTCCCCAAACACTTTATTCATAAAACCGTAATCGTATATCAATAAGAGGAAATAACTTTTTTTTGTGTATAAATATATTTGTTATTATTATTGCTCATGACTACAGTGCCTACCTAATAATTACAGGTCTACCTAAATACACGTATTTTTTACAACTAAGTACGATTTCTTTCTTGGTAAGGATGCTTTTTTAACAGATAGGTAAACCCCAGCGACCAACTCCCCATTTCCTTATTATATCACAAGAACATCTGTCTCAGGTGTGACCTTATAGGAACACCTAGTACCTACATACACAAAGTCAAATTCAAACAATGAGGCTAAAGTTGATTTTTAGGGTCACGTACCTCAAAAGGAAAAACGGAACCCTTTTTTTTTTTTTTTTTTTTCGGGTGGGAAATCATCCAATGACTTCCCCCGCTCTGGGTGGAGCGGGGGGGCATGTCAGACTTGTACTGACTAAAACCCACCCATGTTTCTTCTATTGCCCTTTACGTTCCGAGGCCGCGGTATCTCTTTCGAACAACCCGCAACCCCGGCAGGCAGAGGCTCTGGCAAGCCCCTCTGCTTTGCTGACTCTCTTTGAGGCGCGCGTGAAACACGAACGCGCCGTCGACACGGCCTGTCGTCAATCGACGGACGGACGGTGAACTACCCATTGCTCACCGCCCACAGGCCCGCATCTACGGTGGCCGGAAGTCGTCTCGCGGCGCCCGGCGCCATGGGCGTCTCCCGCGGCGGCTGGGTTGGGCAGATGTTCTCTCCCTCAAACGCCCGGCCACCTCCTTCGCTCGCATTACTGCTTCGCAGAAGGTGGTGACCGCTTCCCATTCCCTCTCGCTCCGGACCATGGCCTGAACCAGGGCCGGACGCGAGAGATCGCCGCCGCCGATCGCCTCTACGAGGGCACGGCGGTGCTCCGCCCAAGCCGGGCAGATCGCCACTGTGTGCTCCACCGTGTCCTCCGGGCGATCGTCACAATGGTGACACCCGGGCGCTTCCTCCCGCCCGATGATGTGCAGGAACCTCCCGAAACTTCCGTGTCCGGTGAGGACCTGCGTCAGGCGGTAGGTGAGGACGCCATGACGCCTCTCCAGCCACTCCTAAAACGGAACCCTTATGGGATCATTTTGTTGTCCGTATGTTTGTCTGTTTGTCTGTCTCTCAAGACCCTTTGTCTCAAAAACGTGTGAGCGTATATATTTTAAAGCACAAAGGCTTTAAAATATATAAAAGCTGAGAAAAAATCAACTCTCTAATTCCACGCAGTCAAAAGATATAGCTGTTTATGTCACAAGTTTGTATGGAACCTTCGGTGCACTAGTCTGATTCGCTTTTAGCTGGTTTTTTTTATATCTCTATGGGCTAAATCCACCATTAGATTTATTGTTTTTTTTTTAATATGATTTAGTTAACCATGGCAAGTTGCGCCGGTGACTAAATAGTTGTGTAGTGTGTAAATCTGTTGTCTTTGAATGGGCATGGAGAAAAACGGCTATAACAGTAGAAGAAGACAAAAGGTACGATTAATGGACGGTGTAAGATTTGACATGAAATGATGTGTCTGATGATACGATGAGTTTAAGAAAAGTATGGAGGAAGAAAACAAGCATAGTGTATTTATCTGTTCTTCCAAACTTCGCTATGAGGTACCAAATAAATTGGAATAAGGACAGGAGTAGGTACTCACCGTACTCCTTAGTCATGGCCATAACTAAAAGCTTGTGTTATTTCGTGAGTACATTTATTTAAACGTGTTTGGAGTTAGTTACTCTTGTTATAAGTAGGTATACCACCCACCTATGACCTCTAATGACATACAAGCTTGACAACCACTATTTTATTTTCTCTAAATTGAGTAGCTAAACCAGCTATAGGTACTATGATATAGTTAAGTTGTGTCACTTCAATCAATTTCAGAATAGGAAACGTCGTTTGACAAAAATAAACTAAAATTTAGTGTTTTTAAAGTAGTTTAAGTTTCGATTGTTTCAACTGAATCGACACCAATGAGTATCATACATAGATATGAATAAATACTTAAAATTATAAAAATATGGCGAAATATAAAAAAGAGTAAGTAGTTTTAGTTCTAAAATTGCCTTATTTACTCTGCGTTTACAGCGCCTGCACGTGCTAGAGCCTCAGATTTATCGCTTAATATATGGTATGTATCTATGGATAAAAATTTGCAATCCATGCTTGGATTGCAAATTTTTAAAAGTGCCGGGAATCATCAATCATCTCGCAGTTCAACCTAGGAGGTTGTCTTTTGCTTAACCGGGCGATTCCTGTGGATGCCTTAAAAATTAAGACCTCCAACCAAGGCTAAAAACTTACAAACTAAGCGACTACATGCTAAGGGCACCCCCTGTGGGGTACGAGCCTCGGCTAAGGGCGTCGCTGAGGGACAGCAAGGGACAGGCTGGATCTGACAGATATTATTTGTAGACAGATTTAAACTTACTGGCTCAGCATCGCGGGCTGGCTCTTGCAAGGGACGGGTGGGAGCAGACTGGGCTATTCAGATTGACTTATTTAATGTTAATATCTACGTGACGTCACTAATGTGGTGTTATCACCGTAAAAAAATATTTCCCGCTATTTCATTCTGCATTCGTTATGGCAAAAACAAAGACCAGCCAAAAACGAATTTAATTCGAGCGAAAGAGTTCCGTCACACCAAAACTATTACATAAAATAAAAGTAAGTACCTGAAATAGAGGTGTTGTTGAATGTTGACACTGATTAGCGAATTATTCAACTGTTTACTTCTTACGGTTAAAGAGATTCCTGTATCCTATTCTGTTTAATAGAGACCAGATAGTGTTTAACAGTAACATTGGATACGGAATCCCAAAAACTATACATTTTTTTTTCTAAGTTTTCTATGACTATTTAAATAAGTATCACCATTCACGTACGGTAATAAGTCATCGGATTCATTCAATTCAACTCGTCAACTAGTAACAAGCTTGTAAACAATTAGTGTAATAGGTGAGCACAATTTCTATTATTATATGAAGTCAACGGCGCAGTAGCAAAAAGTGGGACTAAATTGCCGATGTATTTATTCACATACGGTGAGCTAACTTCTAATTACCACGATTAAACATCAGCTAGCTCGGACTGCCAATTTAGTTAACGCTGATCTATTCCAAATATTAGTTCGGGTGGGTTATACTCTTGGAATATAATATTAGCTTCCAGTTTTATAATTATACTAGCTGTGCCCGGCATGCGTTGCAATGCAAGTTTGTATCTTTCTACCTACCCTACCTAACCTACCTACCGGGATGAAAAGTATCCTATGTCCGTCTCCTGGTTTTAAGCTACCTCCTCACCAATTTTCAGCTAAATCGGTTCAGCCGAGAGCTTGAGTTATAAGTGGAGTAACTAACACGACTTTCTTTTATACAGGGTGGCCAGTTGATAGGCGTCCAAAAAAAAAAATTAGATGCCTTATGCTAAGGGGTACCCGAATTACCCCCATGTATGTTCCGCGATTATTTGTAGTTTAGGAGTTAGAATTTTTTTAAGTAATATTTTCAAAATTTTCACGTAACATTGGTTTTTATTTTTTATGTCTTTATTCCTATGATTTTTAGATATTCTTTTTTATGGAATCTATTAGCGATAACAATAGCTACCATGCAAAAAAAATCCGTTTGCCTAGGCATTGTAGAACTTACCACAAAATTAGTCCAAAATTCAAAATTACCATTAGAGTTCGATAATCAAAAATGTTCAGAGCTTAAAAAAAAAATAAGTTAGGGGTGCCAGAGGTTTCTAAATGATCTTAAAAACTTCTATGAACCTTTAACAGACAAAATCGGTAAAAAAATATAGAGCTTGATCGGGGATTATTTCCTGTAATTAGCGTTGATAGCAAAAAAGGTATTTTTACAGTTATTGTTATAATTTGGGATTTCTTTATTTTTGTCACTTTTATGATAAAAAAAATACGGTAGATAGTTAACATATTTTATTAAAACACGTTACAAAAGGTTTTCAGAGTGCCGCCTTACCACAGAAATGCACAATCTACATCTACGGAGGAACTTGTCTTTTAGTTGTAAACCGTGTCTCGTCTCAGTGTTAAGTTAACGTCTGACAGCAAAATTGGTAATTCTTGAAAGAACTCTTTGTAGGTGGTTCCATCGAGCTTGGACAGCGGTCTGGCTATGGATTCTTCATAGTCCGTTATCGAGAATACTCATTCCGTCATCATCATCTGCTTAGCCTTTTCCCAATTATGTCGGCTTCCAGTCTAACCGGATGCAGCTGAATATCAGTATTTTACATGGAGCGACTGCCGATCTGACCTCCACAACCCAGTTAGTACTGGGTAATACGATACGAGTAAGACTGGTTGTCAGACTTTCGGGACACTGACTACCTGTAACGACTGTCAAAGATCTACGAATGACAGCCGGGACTAACGGCTTAACGTGCTTCCTCATTCCTTAAGACCATCAAATTTTCAACACCGCTTCAGTGTGAACATGTGGTCCTGCGTTCTCAACGGTGAACTACCAATTAGTTTACCACCACGATTCGAGCTGCCGTCCAGGCTCGTGATGGTACGCACGGGACACTAACAATGAGGAAGAGCTAAAACGGAAAATTGAACAAGCGGGAAATGTTGTAAGAAGTAACAGAGAAGCCTTTAGAACGTCCTCTAGACAACAAGAAAGAAAGAAAAACTTTTATTTGGGACTCGCACAAAACAAGTAAAACAATAAAAAAAAAAAGAAAAAAAAATAGTACAGACAAGGTTATTGTCTGTGCGAGGCCAAAAAGGTCCCTGTCTCAGCATAAGCTGCGATATTTTAGATTTAAAATAACACAGCGCTGGTATTCTGACAGGGCCAGTAAGTGGTTTCACGGACACAGAACGGAACACATACTTAAATAAAAATTCTTATTATAGATACAAACATTACAAAATAATAAATAAAAGCTAATGGACAAAAGTATAATCAAAAAATAATATTTTAGTGCAAATTATTTATTTTTAGCCAATACCCGATAGCCCAGTGCTCCAAATATCTTTTGTCAACGAGACAAAACGCTGGAACGCGTGGGCGTCTATGGTACACTCCGGTCGGCTGTCAAATTTACTTTACATTCAAAACAAAATGCTATGTTGACTCTCTATAAAAAAAACGTATAATAATAAGTACTACCTGCTGAGACAAATAAATGCGAACAAAAAGACAATTTCCTCCGTAGATGTAGATTGTGCATTTCTGTGGTAAGGCGGCACTTTAAAAACCTTTTGTGAAGTGTTTTAATAAAATTTGTAAACTATCTACCGTATTTTTTTATCATAAAAGTGGCAAAAATAAAGAAATCCCAAATTATAACAATAACTGTAAAAATACCTTTTTTGCTATCAACGCTAATTACAGGAAATAATCCCCGACCAAGCTCTATATTTTTTTACCGATTTTGTCTGTTGAAGGTCCATAGAAGTTTTTAAGATCATTTAGAAACCTCTAGCACCCCTAACTTATTTTTTTTTAAGCTCTGAACATTTTTGATTATCGAACTCTAATGGTAATTTTGAACTTTGGACTAATTTTGTGGTAAGTTCTACAATGCCTAGGCAAACGGATTTTTTTTGCATGGTAGCTATTGTTATCACTAATAGATTCCACAAAAAAGAATATCTAAAAATCATAGGAATAAAGACATAAAAAATAAAAACCAATGTTAGGTGAAAATTTTGAAAATATTACTTAAAAAAATTCTAGCTCCTAAACTACAAATAATCGCGGAACATACATGGGGGTAATTCGGGTACCCCTTAGCATAAGGCATCTAATTTTTTTCTTTGGACGCCTATCAACTGGCCACCCTGTATGTAGAAATATAGATATATAGATAGATATGGAGGTATAGGACCTAAAAATACTCAAAAGACAGATATCCAACCTCAGTAAATAAAATTGACAATGACAGTCAGCTGGAAGTGACGCTGTCAGAAAGAATATGACATTTAAGATACTAGGTATTTTCAATTTTTCGCTGTAAAACCACGTACAACATAAATTTTAATTTAAAGTTAGCAATGTGAACAGAAACAGATTCAAAGTAAACTCAGAAATGATAAGACAATCTCTGAAATTGAGAAAGACACTAACAGTCTTGGGCATAATTTTTTTATGTAAGTACAATACAATCTGTTTATAAGTTAACACTTATGCTTGCCGCATTTTTGTGTTGTTTTGCCTTCGGCGATTGATTTTAGTTCTATTTTTCTGATTGCGTACTATACACGTAAGTAGCTAAAGTTTTGTCGAACTCGCCCAGTTGTTACAGCTGCTCCGCTGCTAGGATATTGCTTTTCCTTTCTCCAGTCGAACTGTTTTATTCATTAATCGATAGTAACTGTACTAACTGTAGTGTAAGTACTTACGTATGTTGATTATTTACATATCCAATGTATTTTTGTTAAAGGGAAAGGTAATTTTTTAATCTTAATTCTTTCTTATTCTTCTAATTTTTTACGAATATTTTTCATTTTACAACTAAAACATTATTAGATCAGGAATATTGAAGCAAAAGGAAAAACAAAAGAATTACACATTATTTACATTTAATTTTATTATTCAGGAAACTAATCTATTTACACAATTTTTTTTTTCAGTTCTCCTAATATTTTTAATTCTTACAAAACATAACAGTGACCAAAGACAAGAAGAGGGGGATGTTCAAAAACTAGACAGAGATTTTATTTATCCGCCAAAGGAGGATAAATATATTGGGCCAGTTAAATTAGATGATAAAATGCAACAAAACAGTGATAATGAGGTTACAAAGGGAGAGCTAATGCAAGCTAAGACAAGGATAGACCAATTAGAAAAGAAAATAGCAATATTGGAAGGAAGAGTCCCTCAGAAGTATCCAGAAGTTAAGTTTCTAGGCTACAAAGAGAGGAAGCGGATATTGGTAAGATGTTTAACATTCTCCAGTGAACTAATTTTAAAATTTACTAAAACAAATGTAGACTACATTTCTTTTGAAAATTAGTTCATCACCAGTGCTCTTAAAATAGTGACAGAAAACATTTATAAAACAATATATTTTACATTCAATTCAATCTTATAAATAAATAGCCTTTATTTAGACACCAAAATTACAATAAAATAGTAAAAAAGAATCAAAGGACAAAATCCGAGAGAAAAGAAAAAGGGTTGATTTGCCTAACTCATCTGCACAAAAGAAAATCATTAGATATGTATCACACCCATCATCCAAAACAGCGGACAAAGAAATAATAAAAACATGAATTCAGTTTTATAGAAATGAATAAATTCAATTTTAAATTACAATAAATTAATAGTTTTACATTATAATAAAAATACTTTGTAATCTATGGCAAGCATGCTCTACCCTAGAAAAAATTGCTGCACAAATGCATCAGGAGAATTGCAGCCAAACACAAGTCTATTTAGTATAGAAAAAACAAATTATTAAGGACCACTTATGGAGTAAATGCTTCCTCCAATTCACTCCAGATACATTGGCTTTTGCCAAGTTTTAACCTGCTGTCTTTTTAATTTAATCAAGCCACCTTGTCAAAGGGAAAGTACAAGTTAGAAAATAAAAACACACATCTCTGACTAATCAGCATGTCCCAGCAATTAAATTATTTAACTCCGATTTAGAATTTTACATTTGTCATGTCTAACCAGTCCATTAGTATCAATAAAAATTAAATCTTATTATTAATTTAAGCCTGGTCTTAATGAAACCTAATGAATCTTTTACAAGTAGTTATGAAGCAACAATGCTACATCACAATGATGCTTGTTTAAACATATTACTTAACTGGTTATTTATTTGGTACAGATTAGAAATTTATTAAAAAGAAAAAAAATGCTTTAAATGATTATTTTACATAATCTACTAATTAAGACTTTGATAGCTAACTTAAGGAATCTAATGTGATAGTAAAGATGGTGGTGTTGGTAAGGCGATGGTCATGGTTTGTTGTATTTTTTCATATTTTCTTTTTTTAAAGAAATAGTATTGTACAATTATTTCAATAAATATAAAAAAGATTCTCTATTAGAGACAATAAAATTTTAATAAACTGGTTTTAAGGCATAAATCAAGGGCAGACCACTCTTCAGTGTGAAGATTCCCCTACATTACTGTTAAATTTGTATGAACTATTGTGCAAGCAGACCGGGCAATACTTTTCTGTATTATCCTGGGATTTGCTGCTGTCTGGTGCGGCGGCCATGTGCACTTAAGCATAATAAAGGGAATAGAAGAATTTAACCATCCCGCAATTCCAGGTGACAGGAGGTGCTGGGTTCGTCGGCTCGCATTTAGTAGATGTACTTATGACGCAAGGCCATGAGGTGATTGTCGTGGATAACTTCTTCACGGGCCGAAAACGTAATGTGGAGCACTGGTTTGGGCACCGCAACTTTGAGATGATTCATCATGATATAGTGAATCCACTTTATGTAGAGGTATGTCATTGTCATCATTGTTAATAGAAATCTCAGCTATATCCACATTTTTGAACCGACATTTGTATTACTGGGGATTTTATTTCACCATTTCCCAGCACACCAAGAACTGGTGATGGGTGGGGTTTAGAGGAGGTCATCTTAAGCCAATTACTGAATATTTGCACCATAACATGCAATGCAACATTTTCCTTCAGGTGGATGCATCAGGACAATTTCTTATATTTTTTGCAATTTGCTGGTTGTATGTTGATGAAAATATAAATTGCGACCTTAAAAAATATGGCTTTAAGAGTTATAATAATTAAAACCATCAATACAACCTCGTATGATCATTGTACCCCAATCAATGACGATTTCATGAAAAACTTACAAAATGGGGTCAAAGGACTCAACTAAAAACACTGAAATCTTCGATTAAATATAAAAATATCGATAAAAACACTTAAATCATTATAATTAAGTCAATCTACTATATATTTTAAAAGATCACAATTCATATTTTATTCAGTTCTATTTGACACTGGATTTTTTATGGTCAAAAAGTGCGTTATGAAACTATCTCATGAAAAGCTTGTTTGCATTGTGGTATTAGATTTTGTAAAGCAGGTTTTTGACAATCACAGTTTCCAGTATGTGGGACTGATGTAGTGACATAAATGAAGATGCACTTATGAGTTTAAAAAAAAAACTATTATTTTATTTTTAGGCAGATGAAATATACCACTTGGCTAGTCCTGCGAGTCCACCTCACTACATGCAAAATCCTGTAAAGACAATTAAGACTAATACATTAGGAACAATCAATATGTTAGGTGAGTATTATATAAAGTTGATGTTATTCTTTTTTGTAAAGTAGTTGCATTTGATAAGACTATCATGCCAATTAGAACCTTATTTCAATGTTTTAAACCTGATCACATTTCAATCTAATGCGCCTTGCAGCTAGCAGTACTGTTACTACACATGGTGTATATACATATATTATTATAGTTATGAGCAATACTAAAATGTAAGTAACACTTGTAAAGGTTCCTCTAAACAGTGCAGGGGCAATTCCAGTTTAACAAAATAATTTAAAGTAGGTAAATTAAAACTTTTTACAACTGTATTCATTATTTTTACAGTTGATTTATCATTGCTGCATATATATAAAATTAGCAATGAAAATTGTTAATTGGAAATGTAATGATAACAGAAATGAATTTTTTTGCCTACTTTTAAGTTGGTATTTGCTTTATTGTTTGTGTTATGACTTGATTTGTGATTTTGTGAAAAAGATTCCTGTCATCACAACGACTGCATGACACTTTATGGGGATTCCAAATGTTGCGTTCTTAAAGATTTTAATAACTGCCAAAAAATCTCGTTATTAATAATTTATGCTTATCTTACTACCAATAATAATTAATTTAATTATGGAATATTTATTTGTAGTAAAAGATTTGTCATTATTTCACGACGTAAACAACTTAAGGCGTAGATAACTATGCACAAAAATGATTTTCTTTTGAGAAGTAAAAACTTAAACATTTGATACTCGACGTTTTCGTTAAATAAAATCCAATTGCAATGAAATTAATACATGTTAACTGTTTGTTAACCCGGCACACATTGTCCTGCCCCTTTTACAGCAAATCAAATTTAGTGACATACCGATAGCAGCGCCACCTACCGAGACCAATTGTATTTTCAAACCATCCAGGAATCCATAGAAATATACCTACACATAAAATTTCTTCCATATTAGTTCAGCCGCTTTAGGAGTTAGGTGACAAATATATATATAAATATATATTTATTAAGGTAATGCGTCATTATCAACATTTCAGGTTTAGCACGGCGAGTTGGAGCTAAGATACTGATAGCAAGCACATCGGAAGTGTATGGAGACCCCATGGTGCACCCACAACCTGAATCTTACTGGGGACATGTTAATCCAATAGGTTAGTATACATTACAATGCACGGTTGCCAAATCAAAAGCTAGAAAATGTTGCTTTGTAATCCTTATTATAATATTATAAAAGCGAAAGTGAGTTTGTTTGTTACATCTTCATGCCTAAATGGCCCAACCGATTTTGATGAATTTTGGTACAGATATAGTTGGGACCCAGGAGACGGACATACGATAATAAATAATTGGAAAAAGGGGAGAAAGAAGGAAGAAAAGGGGAGAGAAACATATTTTTTCGATCATATCGCGGTTAAAGTTATCGTTAGCACAAAGTAACTATGCCACGCGGGCGAAGTCGGCAGCCAGAAGCTAGTAAGTTATATTTGCCCCAAAAAAAAAGTCGAAAAAAAAAACGGAAATTGGCAAGGACGCATTATTACGCGGTGCTTTTTTAGCGCATCAAATCTTTTTATTACACCGAACGTTTACAATAAAATGGCGCGAATCATAGTGCGTTAAAATGCGCTCTGTACAACTCTCAGGGGTGATTCGATCGTTTAAAATCCAGGTCCCTAGATAAAAACGCCCATTTGAACGTGAACATGGGGCCCTAGTGAAGCATGAAAAAAAACGAGGCAATGTGATAGGTATCTGTTCCACTTTCAAAGTAAATAAGCATGAAAGGTTATTCTTAGTGTGTGAGTACATAATAATCAGTATTATGTATGTTTATTCAACTATATAAGCATTTCACAGGTGATCATGTGACATGATTGTGAATATGACCTTAGGATGCGAACTTTTATTAGAATGTGACAACATGTTCGCATATTTTATGTTAATTTTAAAAGAACTGAGAAAACGATATGCGGCATTTTAATTATTTATCTCTAAGACTAATAAACCATTCTCTATTACCTGATATTAAACCATTACTATACAAGACTTAAGTCTCATCAAATACCGGTTCCAATTTATCTATTTGTCATTTCTATATATCTAACCAACATCAACATTGTTAATTAAATTGTTACTAGATTGACAATATTATCATTTGTCTGCCTTTTCTTAACTATATTGGGGTCGGTTTCCAGTCTAACCAGATACAGCTGAATACCAGTAGTTGACATGGAGCTACTGCCTATCTGACCTGCACAACCCAGTTAGTACTGGGTGATACGATACGATTCTCCTTGGTTGTCAGACTTTCGGGACACTGACTTTCTGTAACGATTGTCAATAATCTTCAAATGACAGCCGGGACCAACAGCTTAACGTGCTTATGTAACGGGGGATCACCCATACACAGACCAACCTAGGCAAGCACGACTTAACCTAAAGGTCAACCCGAGCGGCTGCTATTACTTAGCTACGGCGGTTGTCGAAGTATGGAGGGAGGATCCGGGGGTTGCGGGTTCGTAAGAGATACCACGGCGAATAAAAATAGTAAAGGAAAGAATATGAATGAGTTTTAGTCTGTAAAAGTCTGGAATTTCATCCCATTCCGCCTAGAGCGGGAGAAGTTATTGGATGATTTCTCATCCCAAAAAAGAAGGTAGGGTACAAATTGTAGCGAAACTGTAACTAGTGACCTAAGTGGAATTCTCACAACCCACATCATTCGGACCAAGATCTAAGTTTGAATAAACCGTTTTAACAAAAAAAAAAATATTTTCGTACACCAAGAAAAATACCGGAAATACTGTGTGACTAAATAGTAAGAATACCGTCTATAACATTTCTTAAATGTCGTTTTTAAGGAATGCTATTAAAAATACACTAAGAGCAAAACTATTTAATAAACTGGCATGACGAGATGTCGTCACTCGTGCCAACTGTGTAAATAGGACTTATCATCGTGACTTGGCTAGTGTGAACTTGACATTTTTCCATATCCCAATAGGTGGAATTAAATTGAATGGAATGCGGATCATTATAATATCATTACGAATGTTATTGCTGAAAATATGGGCAGATGTAATACAGGGCGAGTAACACGGGAGTTTTACATTTATGCTTAATAACGGACCGGTGTCCGCAATACATCTAAAGTTTGTCTGCGTTCAAATTGATAGTAAATCCTTCCCAAAATGCTTAAATGAAATACGAAATTTTTGTATGTTTTAAAAAAAGTTTTGGAACCGCACGAAAAATCAAAAGTCATTTATTCAAATTGGGCTGAAACATTTTTGATAGGCATTTTTGGAACAAGAGACAGTCTCACAAAACGCCCGCCTTTCGCCACTTCCTAGTGGTTTAGCTGAGTAGAAGAAGTGGCAGAACAAATTCCCCAGCAACACGTAATAAAAGACTTACCTTTTTATTTATTTTAATAGTATATCCATACTTAATAAATACCTTAAAACGTTTCAGGGCCTCGTGCTTGTTATGATGAAGGCAAGAGGGTAGCGGAGACTCTGGCGTACTCCTACGCCAAACAGGAGAAGGTGGCCGTCAGGGTTGCCAGAATATTCAACACGTATGGCCCGAGGATGCATGTGTCGGATGGACGGGTCGTTTCCAACTTTATCATGCAAGCGCTGCAGAATTTGACTATAACTGTAAGGAAGTTTATTAATATATATTATACACCTACTGTTGGTAATAGACCTCTCCTTTTTGAGCCCATCTCTACTTTCCTTTTTAAGATCTTACCACCATCAAAAAATCTGCTGTAATTCACATTAATATGAAACAACAGTATTTTTTAAACCCCACAGATATATGGGGATTTCAAATCATGATCCCTGAAGTGTAGTTTGTCTATTGAGATATAATGTATCGTACTGAGCTGAATTTTTGCATTGTTCAGTTTAGGTGGCGACATTCAAAACCCAATCCCAACGATTGCAGTCTGGATACTTTTTATACATATGCATGATATGGGTATCAGATGAGTGTTTCCTGAAAAAAATACGAGTGTGTGTGTTTTTAGTTATTTCTTAAACTTGCTTCCCCCCCACCCCACTGGCATTTATAGAGTGACTTATCCAGCGCACCTTGGCCGAACTGTCAACCCGGCGAATGGGTTTTCGTTTTCCCATATTGTACTTCATATGTCATCTGCTTAGCCTTTTTCCCAAGTATGTTGGAGTCGGCTTCCAGTCTAACCCGATGCAGCTGTATTTTATATGGAACGACTGTCTATCTTACCTCCATAAACCAGTTAGTACTGAATACTGGTGAATACGATGTCCCTTAGTAAGACTGGTTGTCAGACTTTCGGGCCACTGTCTATCTGTATCTACTACTACGGCTTAACATGCTGTCTGAGGCACGAAGGAAACTCTGTATGTGTTGGGTGGTCACCCATAAACGAATCGAATTCGATTCGAATCGAGCGGCGAAGTAATGTAGCCATGGTTGAAAATAAATAATAATGTTGCTATGGTTTTAATATCCAGGTATATGGCAACGGGAAGCAGACCCGATCATTCTGTTACGTGTCCGATCTCGTTGACGGTCTGCTTTCGTTGATGGCGGCCAACTACACGCTACCTGTCAACATTGGAAACCCCGTAGAAAATACTATACAAGGTAAACAAACACAATGTAGTTTATTAAAATGATGTGACTTATTGGTATAGACATAAGGTTCAAATTATAATATTATTAAATACAGTACATTATTAGGTACAGCTATCAATGACTAGGCCAAGTAACGCTTTTTATTCACGATTATGTTTGACGAATAGTAGAGTGGTATGAAAGATAAAATGCGCCGACCCCTAATCAATTTATACATGGGCAAGAGAATATTGACTTTTTTTAACTGCCCAATGTATTTTCAAAACAATAATGCCATTTTATTTTAGAATGCATCACTTTTGCTTTCAAAAACGACTTAGCATTATTTTTTACAAAATCTTGATTCTAATATGAACACACTAATAAAGTTACTTTTTGAATTCGTTGAACTCTGCTTATCTCAAAATTGGTAGAACTAAACGATAGCGCTTATCGTAAGATATTACTCACTTTGCTGTTGCGCTTCCTTTAACATGTAGATAACTGCACTACATTTTAACATACACTCACTGTAAATTATTATTACTTATGACTTATGAGTAATAATAATTAAACCTTTGTATAGAAGAACTATTTTTTCACAAAATAGTTCTTCTAAGGAGTTTTTATTCATAGCCAATAAATTAATATAGACCTTTTGAAGATAGACCCTGGCTGACGTTACTAATAAAAACTTTTTTCAAAATTTCACATCCCCAAACAGAAGCTTACTGTATTTTTTTTAATGCAAGTCTTTCACTCACACTCCACGATCACGAGCAATGCAAATTCAATAGCAATGCAAACCAAATTAACGGTTTCTACATTGACATAAAACCTATTTCGTAATAGTATGGCTTCCAAAATACTATGTTCGTGAAAATGCAAAAGGTTAATCAGTACAGTAATCGAAAAATCGCTTTTGAATTTTGCTAAATGTATACATTTTTTTGATCGCGACTGTGCATATAGTATTGCCACATTTCGCTCAGTCGGTCATTAGGCTTAATCGGTTCTTATCGCAATCCTCTACTGAACATAAACCTCTCCATCAGGCTTCCAAATCCAGTTGCCGCGGCCATCTTTTTAAAATCGTCGGTTCATCTGGCTGGATCTTTACGCTATACCCTTGACGAAGCTGTTGTTATAACTCTTGTCTATAAAAAACCATCACTATTAATTCCAGAATTCGCCATGATCATCAAGAACCAAGTACCGGGATGCCGCAGCATGGTTGCTAAGGGCGCGCCGGTGGAGGACGACCCGCAGCGGCGCCGCCCCGACATCACGGTGGCTAAAGAGCATCTGAATTGGGAACCTAAGGTTTGAATAATGCAAAGCCATTGTATGCAGGATGTTAAGTGAAGTACGATAGGAGCATTAACGGTTGGGCTAACAGAATGGCTACTGCGCTGTCGCGGGTTCGATTCCCACACGAAACAAATACTTTTCCGGAGTGCGTGAAAGAATTGAAATTGCACAAACATGCATGTGAATTTCAATTCTTTGTCAACACATCCACGATACAGTAAATAAATCCCAGTCTAGAGCAACGTCTTAATAGCAAGACAAAGTATAATTATACTGACCTTGTTACAGAACCTTTTATTACTTTGTGTTTTTATAATTTTTATGACATAAGAGATATAGGAAGTGACACAAGATACTTAGAAAAGTAGTGTATCTACACTACTTACTGCTTTTCTACTAGGTCTTGTGCCACTTTCTAAGTATCTACTTAGAAAGTGGCACAAGACCTGTGGTAAAACCCAGATTAATTGTGCTTCTTTATTAAGGACAGTTCTAAAAGAATCCATAGAAGAAGTAATATTGTATAAAATATGCCATAAAGATCTCACGCGGCCTAGTGATGGCTCTGACAAAACATAGTTTTTTTTTTTTTGATGGAAAACTTTTAAATAACGCCTCTCGCTCAGGGCGAAGCGCCATCCATGTTCCTTCTTTGTGTTCTGTCAAATAACCCGCAACCCCGGCAGGCGGTGGCCCTGACAGCCCCTTCTGCTTTGCTAATATCTCTTTGAGGCGCGCGTGGAACGCAAACGTGCTGTCGACACGACCTGTCGTCACTAAACAAACGGAGGGTGGGGTAATCATTGCTCACCGTCATATAACGGCGCCCGGAGCATCTCCTGCCGCGGCTGGTTTGGTTTGAGATACTTCTCCCTCTAACGTCCAGCACCCTCTTTCACTAGCATGACAGATTCGCTGAAGGAGGTAACTACTTCCCATTTTCCCCGGACTATGAACTGAACAAAGGCCAGGCGCGAAAGTTGGCTACCGTGACTCAGTATAGTTGATATGATATTAGGCAGATGATGATGACTAAAAGTAAATGCACTACTATTTCACTCGTTTTAAATGCAAACCAGAATTGCTATGAAAATAGGTTGAGATCCGCTATTATACAATAAAATCTCAATTATGTTGTTTTTATTTCAGGTGTCATTACAAGAGGGTCTGCAAAGAACCATTGACTACTTCAAAGAAGAATTGTCAAGGACAACATTTCAAAACAATCAGACATACATGAATATGAAAAGTCATAATTAATTTAGTATAGAATCTGTTAAAATGTGATATTCGGGTGCCTGTGTGCGGGATTGTATAAATAACAATAAGATATCATACATTTTGTTAAATTATTCTCACTTTTTGTTATTTATGACACTAAGTTAACATGGTTACCCCTAAATGACAAAAATGTGTTGTATATCTAATTTATATTCACTTGTTTGGTTAAATAAAAATAAAAAATGCACATCTGTGGTAATGTTCAAAAATATTGCGTTTTTATTGGTATCAAAGCAAAGATGTACAATTGACTAGAAACAAATAAAACTAAGGAATATTTAAGTAAAAATGATTTTAAAATACAATGACTAATGTTTGATTTGATCTTAAAGAGAGGTATTTTTAAAATCACCAAAAGTCATACCTTACTTCATGTTCTTATTATATTTTAAATATTTCTTATAAAATATATAAAAAAAATAGTGGTCCTTATGATGGTATCGCGAGCAGGTTCCAAGCTGCCGGTGGTTAGGGCTGCAGATACAAGAATCTCCTCACAATGCAGGCTGTACTGCCTTCTGAATCAGGCCCTTGATGCAACCGCCCAATGATAGCGTCGACAGATGGTCGTCGAGGCTCTTGGCCATTGGCATTAACTACTATCGGCACAATGATATCCCAGCTTACATTCCACATGTCGACCAACTCGAGATAGTTGTTTCGCTTTCTTAATATAAATAATGATTATAACAATTAACATTCCACAATGAATGAAATACTGAATATAATATTTTACTTATTTAAAAATGAACACCATTGGGACCATACCATCCCGTTCCGATCCGATCCAGTAAACTTATCTTACACAATGAATGATTTAAATCAGAAGACTGCCTTAGTGCCTGACTATATTCTTTATGTATGTGACTCATGCTCGTCTTCTTATTTGTGTGGACTTCCTTGGGGGTCCTGTTTCCACACTTAGTCCTTAACTTGGTTGTGGGTATGACTTATGCTCAATATCATTCCTCCTATCTAGATACCATATTGAGCATGAGTGACATCAAGCTTACTATTCTCAGTGTGAACACTTCTTCACACAACCTAAGTATGGCAATAACACATCTAAAGATTTAAATCATTGTACACAACCTATAATTTTCTAGCACATTCTACAATCAGCAGCTTACAATTTACAGCACTTACTTGGCAAAACATCCCATTTATAAAGATATGATTTTCTTAAAATAGATTCAGTCTTGCAAAGTTTTTCTCCATGTGAATGTACCAATGTCTTGTACAGTAGGAACATGTCGCTTGGTAACTGTTTGTGTCTGACTAACATCTGGGTGGAGCAGCCTCTTGACTTCCATTCAGTGTCAAACCTTACGTCATGTACTCGATTCATGCCATCCAGAGATGCAGTCCACACTCCCATTGAGACATCTTCGGATTTGTAATGTCTGAAATAAATATTTTTAAAGCTGGTGTAACCAAAAGCTCATTCTGCTATTGAAATAAAGGATGTGTATTGAAATCCGTTGAGGATTTAATAAGACCTAAGCAAACAGACAGCAGATAGGTCTTCATTTTATACTATGTAAAAATCCATAAAATGTACAAAATATATACTTACCCCAAAATATCTGCATTTTTTCCAACATAATCTACAATGCTTCGAGATATGACATACCCTCCACCTAGTGCATAGGGTAAGTAGTTATCGCATAAGAACCAGTCCTTTTCTTGCCATTTCCCGTTCAAGTATACTCGTGCTCTCCCATCGAAATAGCCCCAATAAAGACCTTTGTATGAAGGAAGATCTTTCTGAAATGAGATAATTATATTCTAAAGGGGGTAGGTTGGTTCATGGGAAGCATCTGCCTATAGACAAAGTACAATTTCATCAATGGACACCAAAGTCAAATGCAAGCTTTCACAAGATATGCACAGGACACACCAAAAATGTCTTAGCAACAATGGAGTTTTAGGTCACAATATTTTAAAATATATTTGTGCAGACTATTTGACAAAGGAAAACAAAAGGAAACTGTAATTATTTACACAGTAATGTGTGGGCACATTACTGTGTATTTTATTAGTAACAAAATAATTTTACCTTATATGTAACATAGTCACTTATTTCATGAGCATTCATTTCAGGTGCAAATGCTTCGAGATCTTTTATTATCAGATCAACTCTCACAAAAGAATCATCATCACACTTAATCAAGTATTTTAATCTACTTAAATTATTTGTAAGCCATTTCAATGAATGTAACATTTTCGTAGCCAGATTCTTATAGCTATCTTCAAAGCTGTCTAATAATAAAAGGTCATTGCTTCTGTTATTTTCAGTGTTTAACCTTGTTAGCATCGTTTCACTCAGACCTTGAGTACCAATTACAAAATAAAATTTTATGAATTCATGAGTGGCATGTTGCTCTGTCCATGTGTGGTTCCACTTGTATAGTTTCTCTCCATTTTCAACGAAAATATTATTCGATAATTTCATCCATGTGGCTCTTATTGCATCCCTCTTAGCTTCATTATCTGGACCACTTAAAACTAATACAGCATATTCAAATTTATCTAATGATTTTTTACCATCTTTGGCAGCTAGGGCATCAGCACATTCGAGACGTAAAAAACTTAGAGTTATACCACAACCAATGTAAAAAAAGAATATACTGGCGAGTATCATACTTTTGTATCTTCGAAGCAAAGACACGTACATTTTTAAAGTTCCTTAGAGCAAAACAGAATATTTCATTCTGGTCTATAATGAAATAATATGAAAATGCACCACTGAAAACACCGCCAAATGAAATGCTGAATTACTGTTTGGATAACCCGATTTTGTTCAAGATAAATTCTGACTGAGATATATTTTAGCACACACATGATTCATTTATGAAATAACACATCATGTTGCTCTATACCTATGTATCTACGGAACAACACTTACGTATTATTTATTTAACCATTGAACTCAACTCAAAGTCTCAAACAAACTATTGTTAAATTGTACTCGAGCGAAAACGCGAAAACTGAACTGTTTTCATTTTTTTAACCGTCAAAGTGTCATTGAGTCCACTTTACGTCACAAGCTGTCAATCAATATTGGCAACCCAATGCATTTAGAAAAAAAAAGTGAAATATTTATTGTATACTAAAAAGTAGCTAGTCGCCCAATAATTAATAAAGTGAACTTCAGTGATGCTTTGGCACTGGATCATTTTAATGGATAAATTTCGTTCATCACATTCTGCCACTTAAGTGTGGATGTGTTATTGGCGTAGAGGCAGTGAATTTGTCCTCACACCACAAAACTTTTTACGACGCAGCATCTTGATGAAAATAAAATGTAAAATTCAACAAAGTGCTAATAACTTGCGGTGAACTATTTATAGCAGCCCGTCCTCCCGGGGTTCATGGTTGTTCGAAAGAGATACCGCGGCCTTCGTCACAAAACACAAAGGTCAAATGAAGGAAGATAGACGGGCTTCAGTCAGTACAATTATTTGATGATTTCCCGTCCGAATAAAAAAAGTTATAATTATGTTTCTACAAAACGAGAAAAGTGTCAGACTCTAGAGAATATCAGTCATGAAGTCCCACTTGAAGTTAGGCACTTGCAGGTGCAGGACAGATGTTTCATTCTCATCCCATGTCACTGTCAAATCAAATTGACATAATTCTGTCTGTATTCGTATTCATTCACGTTGATTCAGGTTACATTTTTTTATCAGTAAAAAATTAGCGGTGGTCGTGAACGGAGTGATTTCTGATAATATGACACAAAAATAAAATTGTACGTGCCATATTCAAAAGTGGAATGGTTGCCTATTATTAATCTTAGTTAATAGTTAGATGAATTTGCTAACAATATTACCGAAGTACTTGGTTACCAGTGACTTACAATAATTATTCGAATTTACACCGACGGGTACGATTACGATAGAAAAAAGATCTTACCTGCCGTGTGGGTATAAAATAAATAGTAAGTAGGTAGTGCTCATTAGAATTGACTGTGTTACCGTGTTGAAGTGGAACTGTGTGCCGGTACACAGGACATGCGGTTGCCCGTCCTGTAAGGTTACAAAACCATACCCTACTGTAGAAGACCGCTACGGTAAGTATTTATAGCTTCCCATGAGCTTTTGTGCATACTAAACTACTAAACTCCCCTTATAATTTTAACCATACATATTACTTAAATCTTATTTTTTCCTATTCTGAAATGTTTACAGTATGTATTTAGATCAAAAAATAAATTACGTAGCCTTGGATGTAATTTTTGTTGCTACATAAAAACGTTTTTTGCAGGTACTCTAAGTCATGGAGTCTTTAGACAAAAAGGGCCGCCCTCCACATCCCAGGGCTAAAGCAAATCCACTGTCGGCACTCACATTTGCGTAAGTTTTTAAAATAAAATTATAAGATAAATAGTATAAAATTGAATAATTAGGTATATGCCTACCCACATAGGAAAAATAATAAAATTTTCATAAAGAAACATGCAATGTTCATGCTGTCTACCACGAAAAATCTTATGTTTCTACATTTAAGATTTTTCCATACATACAGGTAAGGTCATCTTCATAAAAAATCGAATGTGTAATGTATTGTATTTATATGAAGATCACCTTCTGCTCTTAACTGCAGTAATTTTAATATTTTTTTGTACCCACATGAGTATCATTGAATAGGTACCTACATGAAGTAATAAAAAAATGCAATACCCAAAAAAAAAGTTTATGCCCAAAATATTTTGTTTGTTATTGTAAATTCCTAATTCAAAAATTGATTTTTAGATGGACCTTACCAATTTTTTGGAGTGGTATAAAAAGAGAAATGGAAGAACATGACCTCTATGAACCACTAGCAGAACATTCATCAGGTAAGTTTTTTTGTTTTTTCATAGATGGAAAAAACAATCGACATACCTAAATTAAATAGTAGGTACCACAATATAGTACCGCAAAAATATGACCTGTGGTTGTTCAGTTGGCGTAAATACTTAATAAAAATCAGGTGAATGTGATTTTCCTTATGTAATTTTTTATTAGCGTATACAGAACAAGCTGCGCACGCCCACTCCTGGACAAAAGCCTCCATCACTCCTTACACTTTCGGCGATGTCGCGTCTCTTTTTGCGAATTAACGAGAAAATGATGAGACATAGTTAAAAAAAATGAAACTAGTGATATAAACAACACACTTTTTACAGTAGTCTGACTAAAATATTATTCGTCTTGTAGATAAAAGTGACTGTCACTGTTAATTTCACAATAAACTCATAAACGCGTTCCACTGATTTTGCTTTGCAAAGATTACGTATCCAAGTTCAATGCATTTTTTGGTTTATTCAGTAAGATAAATCCTAAAAGCCTGTGTAACGAGTTTTTACGAACAAGCAGGTTTGCAAAACCATTTAAAAGCTACAGTAAAAAAAAAAAACTATCTAAGCTAGGTAGGTAACCTCTGAATAAACTCATGGCGTACCGGTTTAATACTTAACTTTATGTAAAGTGAGTGTTGTTAGGTTTAGATAGTTGGCGGTCTCTAATGTTTTTTTCGACTTACTGCAGTCTACTTCTGCAAAGCTGCGCCAAAACGCCTGGCCTTTCACCATCTCTTATCACTTTTGTTAGGATCCAATACGGAATTAAAAAATTTCATAAAAATCACAATATGTTTTCCATAATCATGTGTGGCATACCTACTGTATCTCGTGAATCACCCACGGAGACAGCGCGGGCGCAGTTACACTTCAACTACAATGAAACAATTTAATAAGCTTAATTGAACCGAGTTGGCTGACCAATTGCCCACGAAGAGAAGATGCGCGCGTTTGAACTTATCGTTAAACGGTGCGTTTTTGATTTTGAACATAAAAATATAATTCTGCTTCTACCCTCTGTTGTTCAAAAAAGTTTGACCATGAATTAATGATGCCATGCAATGTTTCGTTTATAGTAATGTTGGTGTCTCCGTTAGTTCATAGTAAAAATAACTTTTTTACGTAGAAATAGGAATTATCTCTAGTAAAAACTCAAAGTACCTACAATCCTAAATGATTATGCAAAAGAAGCTATTTCTAAAGCAATTTTCCGCATCGCCGGCAACTCGTCACCTCGTCACCTAACCTATTAATAGCAACGTTTGACACAAAAGTTAAACTTAATCACACAACAGTAAGGCCAAGAGTAAAGATTAAGAAATCAATGAACATTGACGACAAAAAAATAAGTACTCTATGGTAAGGCACAACATATTATTATTATGATAAGAGTATTGATCCTAGGATGAACTTAAATGTCATGCTGGCGATTGACTCTTATTTTGAATGACATTAAATTATGGATTAGCTACTGCCTAATCTCTGGTTTTAGGGACCGACAGTAATTCAGAATGACCTATGAACAAACTACATAGTTGCGCTCCGCTGTTTTACCTGATTCTGACTTCTTTCTTTTTGTTCGGCTCTTGAGTTGCTATCACACCAATATTATAAAGGCGAAAGTTTGTATGCGTGTGTGTATGCTGGTTACTCCTTCACGTACAAACGCCCTTAACTGATTTGGATGAAATTTGGTGTCGAGACAACTTATTATATTCTGAATTAACACATAAGTTACTTTTTATCGCGATCTACTTAGGTGTAACCACGGAGAGCAGCTAGTAGCCTATATAACCTTCTTTAACAACTGGGTATCAAATGGAAAAAGAAAACATATCAGGCTGGTAGTTCCAGAGGTAGCGCGGCCAAAAAACTCTTCAATTTTATTATATTACTTATATTAGTCCAGAAGTATAGTTAGATTTTATAAATGTATATAAATTGCATACATTTCATTACATCTTCATTACATTTTCATGCTCATCTGGAAAGTAAGACGTTCAAGTTATAAGCAGCTTAATGTTCAAAGTTACGCACTGCTTACATCAAGGCCTTGTCCCGCAGCTTGTTTACATTGTCAGGGAAAACCATAATTACAAATAGTTGAATAAAATTCCGGAAATATCAATCATTTACTTCCTCTTGCTTAGAAGGCATAGTTTTGTTGCAAATCATATGATCATTTTGAGCTATTTGTTATGCGAGTATGTATTTCAATATGTGGGTTGTCGGTAATAATAAAGAAAAACGTTTGTCCATGTACATAGAAGGGGGTTTGGCGCATGGAACGACAGATGATTTATGTATAGTTATATACTGTTTTCAGGGATTAGGGAAGCCATTAGCTAGGTTCTCCCTTACACCCGAAATCACAAGTAATTATGTATTACTAGCTGTGCCCGGCATGCGTTGCTATGCAATTTTCTTCCTTTCTACCTACCCTATCTACCCTACCTTTTCTTTGCTATAAACCTCGCGGAGCCCGAGACCTTTCCAACGAATACAAAACCGTGGAAATCGGTTCGTGCGTTCTGGAGTTATAGCGCCAGGAAGGAAAACCCGACTTAATTTTATATAGTAGATTTTCACTATTGTTTTAAATAACCCAACATCTTTCCTTTTTCGAGATAACTTTTTCATTTGTTGGTGTTATAAATAAAAAAGAATACACAAAAAAAATGTAGTAATTTTTAAATACGTCTTTTTTTAATACAGCTTGTTTGAAGAAGACGTCTAAATTCGCTTAGCATAATACCTAAAGGGGAAAAAAACGGCAACAGAATCAATTGGTTGTCCATCTGTCGGTTTCTTAAGACCCTTTATCTCGGAAACGCGTGGTGGTAATTTAACCCATATTATATATACACTCGGGTCCCTTGAAGCTGTGAAAAAATCAACTATCTAAAGATATGGCCGTTTACGTCGCATTTCCCATACATTTGCAAAGGCAATCAAAACCTATAGATAAGGTACTTCTCCTTGATCTAGAACCGCAAAATTTGGCAAGAAACAATATCAAAGATCACCAGTACAGGAAAAAAACGCAGTTGGTAAACTAACCGAAACCTATGTCGATGTATGGGGACAACAGTTTTCCAACGGCTATGTTAAGTTTGGCCTTCAATATAGTTAATCCTTTCATTAGAGTATGTTCGTTACTTTCATTAGTTATCTGCAAGTTTGTACGGAACCCTCAGTGCGCGATTCCGACTTGCACTTGCGGTTTTCTTTTTTAAAGTGTTCTTTTCTAACGGTATGCTAGATGTCATAGAAAACAATTATTTATAATTTTTTTATATTGTAAATGAGCTCAGTCATGACCTCAATTTTGCCTAAGGACAGAGATGTGATCGAGGATGGCCCGAGATAACCCAAAAGTAGCAATAATAAGAATATCTAATTTTAAAATTCACGTGTCACAGTGTTAGTTACCATACTCCTCTGAAACGGCTCGACCGATTCTTATGATTTTTTTTTAATGCAAATTCAGTAAGTCAATCGGCCAACATCTATTTTTCATCAAGTGAGCAGCGGGTGAAACCGCTGGGCACAGCTAGTGTGACAAAAATAATGAAAACGGACCCCGGACGAAGTTATGACAGCGACAAAGTCATTATATTCTCTTAGTAATGTTATGATTCGTTTTCGAGCCGGTCATTGCACGCCCCACGATGACGCATTTTGATGTTCAAAGTCCATTTTATTACATCTTATTTCATTTGTTTACTTTCGGACATAAAACTTAATCTGGAAATGCAAACTAATTGCGCTTTTGTCCTTTGCATAAAAGGCAGAATGCTATTTTAATCAACTGATAAAAGCATTGGTCATTGAAACAGTTGAACTAACTTTTTCAATCTCACATAATCTTAGTTACATACCATTTGTATGTTAACTATTGCGACATTGGTTCGTAAAGATAAAAAGCGTTTCAGTTTACAATTGGGTTAGCATTTTATAGGTTAATCTAGCCATAAACTCTTAAACTGCACAAAATAAATAGTACGTAACATACCTACTGGCATTATTTTTTAATACAGATTTCACGAATTAAACTTGAACGGGATTAAAACATCTAAACGGTGCGGCGGCGTTCATTTACATCGGTGCAATTAGCCCTTAGTCTGCTTAGAACAGTGACCTTGTCGTTACTCCGATCAGATTCATACCTAACTCAAGATTCTGTCACAAGTTACCCATATCAGATATACTTCGTTGATACGGACCATATTTGCACCAATTTTTAAGTTCACTTCGCGTAACTATTAGTTGCCGAAGCCTATTGTTTGTTCTGCCAATAGTCACTTCATCTACTCACTACACCTTTCATGTTGAATTGTTGATTACGACATGGTTTGTGCCGTGGTTGTGCAATCGGTTGCTGCGCTGCGTGTCGCGGATTCGATCCCCCACAGAACAATGTGTAAAGCCTACAGCTAGATGTTCGGGTCTGCCTGTTTGTGAGTTTAAATGTTTATACAACAACGGCAACTTTTTATTCAACTAAACTTTATTTTTATATGTTCGTAAAACGATGTAATCCTTTTTTAACGACTGCGAGAAATGTCCGGATTTGGACAAACCAGATTCCCAAAAAAAAGTTGTAAATCAAATGCTGTGCTTACTTTTCCCTCGTTAAACACCAAAAACATAGAAATTAAACTTCAATCAGTCATTGTAAGGGCAGAGTCTATATCAAAAACTCGTAATAAGCCTTTGATTTAATAAACAGATACTATTGAGAAATGCAATGCACATAGTACTTGAGTACGTCATGTTGCAATATAAATGATGCCACATAAATCTACTGGCGCGTGTAATAGCACAAGATGACTTTGTTCACAGTGATTAGGCATGTCCAGATTCTCTTTCAGTATAGATTTTGTTGTATTGAGAAGATAAGATAATTGTAAAATCACCAGTACATTTATGAAATGTAATTATTTATTACTAGCTGTCGCCCGCGGTTTCACCCGCGTTTTTAGTTTTTTAGTTGCTGCCCTGCTCCCGTCTGTAGTAGAGTGATATTGTATAGCCTATGTTACTTTCTGATAATGTAACTTCCTATTAGCGAAAAAATCTGTCCAGTAGTTTTGGGGTTTCTATACACACAGACAAACAATTTTTTCCTCTTGATAATATTAGTATTGATATAGATCGTCAGTGTAAGTGTTCGAAGCGAGCCAAAATTAATCAACCCTGCTGGAATGACTGGCGCACCGAGGGTTCCGTAAAAACTTGCGACATAAACGGCTTTATCTTATAACTGTGTAGACTTAGAGGGTTGATTTATTTGACAGCACAACAAGACGACATACTTGAGTGTATGTGTTTTTCAACTCGAAACCTCAAGGTGTTCCCGACATAAAGGTTACAGACAAACACAGAAAAACAGACGGACAATAAAGTAATCCAATAGAGGTTCTGTTTTTTCCTTTTGAATTTAATATTACATTTATATTCAACCAATTGTTTAATTTGCCTGATTTGCACCATAAATCACTATACACGTTTAAAGATGAACGAATTTAAAACGTGCTGCTTATGGGAATCGTTTCAAGATATCAAAGATATCACGAGAATGACGTTTTGACGATAAACGTATTTGGAGAGTTTTTGGTGCAACTTGGCCTTAAACCCTGATTGAGGATGAACCAAATATTCGCTAAGTTCAGTACACACGGCGAAAGATCAACCTATACAAAACCAGTTTATGCTGCTCTCTCAACAACGGATCGTACACCATAAATTTCAAGTACAATGAGAGATCCGCATAAACTGGTTTTGTATAGGTTGATGTGTCGCCGTGTGTACATACATCATGCAGGGATCGTATCCAAGCGCTTATGTTACGCAATCAGAATGTAAATAAACTTCAAGACTACAGTCGCTACCGCTACTCGCTAAGGCATTTGTGTCCTTTTAATCACTTCTCTGGAACTTCAATGAAAAACGAACTACTTAATGATAATGTATATTTCTGTTACCAGGACCATTAGGTGACAAATTCGCAAGGTTATGGGAGGAAGAGGTGCAAAGAGCGGGGGGGAAGAGAAAACCTAGCCTGTTACGGGTTATATTCAGAGCTTATGCGGCCAGATGTATGCTGTATGGATTTGTTCTGCTAGTGATGGAATGTGGTATAAGGTAAGATTACTTTTTTTTATTAAATTTTACTTGGATCCCATTCCGTGTTAAGATGTCTTGTTACAAATAAATTTGACACGCAACATTAAACAGGAAAAGCTTAAACACATTAATGCTATGTCATCGTTTATCAGTACCTATAAGCCATTTATGGCCTACCGGTGGCGATATGGCCTACCGGTGGCGACATGGCCTACCGGCGGCGATATGGCCTTCCTTGAAAAGCAGGATCGATTTAACTGTGCAGCTGCCAATTACGCTTTTTCTTTTGTAGCAATAACACTATTTTTCGCTTTTCTAAATCCTTTTATCAGTATTGATTTCGTTTGGTTTGTTTATTTGTTATAGTAAGATTGATAGGGACGTGCGAAAACAGGAAAAACTGGCTAAATACGACTGTTTATTTAGGAATGAAAGCGTTTATTTCATAGAATTTTAACGGGCCAATTCTTTCTATGTTCTCAGAACGAAACCCTTAAAGCCAAATTATCCGGTTAAACCCATACAACTGACGAACGTAATTATGATGTCTGATCAATAAAGGGTGCTACGACTCGAACATACAATGTGTTCAAGTCATTGGCATGATTCGACTACCGGGCGGCTAAATCAAATGCATATTTTGCCGTTCGGCTACATCATGCTGACCCGAATCACGAGTGTAGCTCACCAAAGAGATCAGACGAAGACGCGATGTACTCGAGCCAGTACAAAAACCGTTCAAGGACATATTTAAATTGTATAAAAATAAACTGATTGCGCTATTTCAATACAATCTATTAATAGTAGTGTGCTGTTACAGGGTCATATGTGTTTTCCTGTAATGGTTATAACAGGGAGGAGTAACAATGATAAGATATGAGTTTCGATCAATATATGCAGCGTTTTACGCCTAAAATAACTTTTTTGCTTTTATACTATACTACTATACACAGGAAATAAACTATGTATAAGGAAAGTTTTAAATTAACCTATAGGTATTTGAAATAGTGTATACGGACGTTATCGTTTAATTATCCAGTTATATGTATGTATGTTTTGACGGCATTGTTGGCGTAGTTAAGAGACTGGCTGTTGCATCGCGAGTTGCCGGTTCGATCCCCGCACAGAACAAATATTAAGTGTTACTGATAGGTACTTGTTTTAGGTCTGCCTGGTTGTGTATGTGAGTTTAAATGTTTGTGGCAAGCGTGGCAACATTTTTTTTTAAATATGTGATTGATTTTGATATATTTGATTCATATTGGTTGGTGGCGACGGTGGTTCTCGTTTGGCAGACATTTACACCACAACTCAGGCTCATATAAATACTCAGACTTTATACAATGTGTCCGATCATGGACCAGCGATACTCTAGATACTTATGTTAGGAGGGTCGTAACGTAGGTCTAATTCACTTCCCGGCTTTTTGGCAGCTATTTTGAGATATTCTCTATGCCTGTACAAAAAATAATCATATCTCTCAAAGTTTTGGTCTTATTAAGACGAAAATAGGTTTATTCAGAATATTGTCTATCGTTTAACTTAGAATGTTTGTTTTATAAGTACATAGAATATCGATAGTCCGTGACCGTGTATCGATTAAGTACATTCGTAAGCCCAAATTTGAATCGACAATCATGCCTATGTGTGG
Source organism: Ochropleura leucogaster (assembly GCA_958449745.1). Classification (NCBI taxonomy): domain Eukaryota; kingdom Metazoa; phylum Arthropoda; class Insecta; order Lepidoptera; family Noctuidae; genus Ochropleura; species Ochropleura leucogaster. Next base: position 10,610,093 of record OY288203.1, on the reverse strand, counting down.
ACAGTGCATAATAGCTATACATTTCAGGCTGGTTTAGTTAGTCATTATAATTTATCACTTAGTAAGCAAGCACCATGATGACACCAAAGTCTATTGTGACGCCAAAATCTCCAAAGGCAGGATGACCAAAAATAGAACGAAGAAACCTTGAAACTGAAAACGTGACATCAAATAAAATGACCCAGTTTTTGAATCACCATAAAAATTATGTCGAGTCATTGAGCAGAGACAAAGAACCCTGTTCATATGTCTATATTTATGTATGTTCACAAAACAATAATTTTATAATAATATTACCGATTTGTTTATATTAAAAGGTGATTAACACTATGAATCACATGTTTTTGCGCAATAATATTAGTAATATTTGAAGATATAAAAGGTGAAAATGTTGAGAGAGTATTGACACTGAAATGTGAGGTTGTCGTGTTATATCGAACACCTAAATGATCTTTCTAGGAGGGAAAACTGCTATCTATCTGTTATGTATGTTCGTAAGCGCTTTCGCTTAAATATTTTTAAACTTAGGAACGAACAGGGGCAGCAATTTTCTATACGAACGTATTGTCTTATTTTCTTCTTGAATAATGCTGTAGGTAGACCAATGTTTTTTTTACCATTGGCTGATAGATCCTTACTAAATATTTTTGTTTGTTACGTTTTCACGCCTAAATGGCCAAACCGATTTTGATGAATTTTGGTACAGGGATAGTTGGGACCTTGGAGACGCACATAGGCTAATTTAAAAAAATTAAGAAAAGGGGGAGAAAGAGGGAAGAGAAAGATTTTATTTTTCGATCATCACGCGGGTTAAAGTTAGCGTTAGCCCAAAGTTACTATGCGACGCGGACGAAGTCGCGGGCGAAGCTAGTATCATAATAAATCCCTTTTCGTTAGTTAATGGAACCAACAAATAAATGTGGTTCGTAAAAACTGCTACTGCTTAATTTTTGACTCATAATCATGTCACCAATCATGCCCCTAATAACTTGGGATCAGGGAATATATTTATTTTAGTCTCCTGCCCCTCGTGGATTTTGTCTAGTTAGGTCTGAGCAATTCACGAATTTAAATTAGTATTCAAAAAGCATCAGAGTGCGGTCATAGATAGTTTTGGCGGCACGGTTGGCGCAGCGTGTCGCGGCTTCGAATCCCGCACGGAACAAATATTTGTATAACCTGCGGATAGTTGTTTCGGGTCTGGCTGTTTTTGCATGTGGGTTTAAATGTTAGTAAACGCACCAACGATACAGGAGAAATACCTAGTGTGGGGCAAGATAAAAAAAAAACGATTGTCTGTAACGTGTCGAATTTTATGTCCATGGAATTTGTACCAGAGGCAGGCTATCCGAATTTACTATTTGAATACAGAAACTACGATGTGCTTCCGACTGAGAATCTCCATGTAGCATTGTATCAAGGGCCGAGACCTCGACACATAATATCCGTCATAATTTTGATGATAAATACCCAGTTGTCATCTGACTACCGTAACTTATTGACTTCGCATACTAAAAAATTAACACCTATTCAAAGGTTTGGGAAATGACGCGGTTTTCCCATTTCAAACTAGGTTTTCCTTTTAATCAAGGTCAACTTTTTGTTATATATTTTGTAAGATACTTAGACATTTCTGTAAATTAAGAACCATCGTGAGAAAGTTTATAAAGTATTAAGAAGATAGTCATTCCATGATAATAAAATATAACATGACAATTGCATGTTCCGTCACATGATAATCGTGACTAACGAAGCACAGGATGACATACGATACGGGTATAATGATTAATACAAACAATAAAAGTTGTATTCGTCAGGATAAAACAATCTGGAAAAAATAAATACATAGAAAATATCCCAGGAACCGAATTCACCATTAAATTGAACCTGATCACGAGCAACACATCTTAAGTGCCATTTTGTATAGTTGGTACGAACTATTGACACCGTTAAGCCCTTGAACGCAGTTTAAATGTGCTAATTGCGCTCAGTTTCATTGATGATATCCGCACTTAGTTCGGGTACACACCACCTACAGTAATCAGGTTGATCGTCGTATTTTGCACGATCGCATGATCTTCGATATTCCTATATCCTCCTCCATTCCGATATCCTCAGATATTCGATCAAGAATTCAGTAAACATCGTGGGATTCGTGAATCGTACAATGTCATACAATACAAAAAAATAAATAATAACAAGAAATCATGAAATCATGGATTGATTGTGTGAACCGATAAGGTTACCCATCCATTTCCAAAACTTGGCAAGGGTTGCTTAACCTGGACCGGTGGGTAACCCATCCATTTCCAAATCTTGGCACGGGTTGCTTTACCCGGATCCGTAAGGTAACCCATCTATTTCCAAACCCGGACAAGAGTTGCTTAACCTGGATCCGTAAGGTATCCCATCCATTTCCAAACCTTGGCAAGGGTTGCTTGACCTGGACCTAATTTGGAATGTGATAATCAATTCGTGTTGCCTACTCTTTCAATCAATATGTTGCTAAAACACTACTAGGACGTATCGTAGGGCGGACGTTTTATGTCCCGTTCCAATAAACAAAAACAACTCGTTTTGCTTACGGATAGTTAAATTTTGACATAAGTCTCATAGAACTTATGTCAAAATACAACGATCCGTAAGCAAAACGAGTCGTTTTTGTTTATTAGAACGGGGCATTAGTTAACTGTCTTTTGTAATGTTGACATTTAAAACGTCCTGTCAGCCTAATTTGAATAAAGGACTTTTTTTATGTGAAGTACACGTGGCGCCATCTACTATTATATTATTATTTCCCTCGTGAACACTACTATTTTCGGGATGAAAGTTACCCTCTATCCATTTCCGTACACCTGACAACGTATAGTCAAAATTGCAAATATGTATGGTTGGTTCAGTGGTTTAGGCGTGAAATGAAATAAGAAACTTTCGTATTCATTATAATAGTTAGGATAAGAGCTATGAACGATGTTCACATGACATCAATCATCAAATTCATACTAGGAAATGCCCCGCCTAGTTACTTAATATTCAATGTCGAGGTCCCTCCGCCCCGCGTCGCCACGGTGACGTAAAAGATAAACAATCGTCATGCTAAGTCACTATTGTTCGTTTTGGCTATTTAAAGGCACATAATCTGAAGCACGTCGCATGTACTACGAAGACTGTTCTTAAAATAAAAGACGACAAGGCTGCTTTTTGTATACAAATGTTATGCACAATGGAAAGACACTTATGTAAGGTGGACATCATTCAACGTGGTATTTATCTACCAGTAGAACAGTGGCTTAAAACAAATGACATTGAAATAACCAGTATAGAATATAATTACTGTAAGGTACTGTTAAGAATAAAGAGTTTTTATATTTAATTACAAAAACAATGAGAGAGTAATGAAGTTTCTTTTAACTACAAAACGTTATTGCTGGCACACATACTTAGTTAAATTTAATTTATGTAAGTTATAACGCCTTTTAATTTAATAAATGTCGCGGCAGATACTTGTGAAACAAATTAAATTCGTTTCTATTTTCCTATAAAAGATTGTATTACCAATATGATAATGATGGCCAGGTCTACAAGGACTGACATTAAAGGAATTACTAGCTATTACTTAAAGAAATACTGGAGGCAAACACGTAAACATTGAGTGATAAATTAATAAGAAAATGTCCAGCTGTTACATGTTTTGTAATGGTATGGCATTGGCTTGGTATCGCGTTGCCATGACAACCTAATTAACATATACGATGTTGTTGTATTTTTTGCGACGGTTTGAGAATATTCTACCCTTATTTCCTTCCTCATCAATTACCTGTTTCACATTGGCGAAATTACCTGGACGCGAACAGCCATGGATGGTTCGAGGTGGCACACATAGAAAGAAATGGAGGAGGCCAACATCGAAAGATTAATTAATGGCTTATAAAAAAAAAACAAAACGATCATTACTGACTAAATTAAAACTATTGTTTTTGCATGATTTCTGTAAAAGAAATTTCTAAGCTATAAGTATATCCTTTTAAAATAATAGCAGAATTAAAAGCGAGGACAGCGCGAAATTTCATGAATAATAACAGATTATAATATAATGTAATTAAAAGATTTCAATGCAGCCAGTTTCTTATCGGTGTGCGATCAATCTATGAAGTTCACATCGCCTTATTTTCTCAACACGTGTATGTTTCTTGCTAGCGCTGTTACTGACCGGCTATATTATGCACATAGATTGAACTTATAATGCAATGATTAACAATAACTATGGGGAACATGTACTTAACATAACAACGTTAAACTAGAGGTCTACCTAGCAGTACAACCACATTTAAGCCAGTTATGTTGATGGACGAAGAGCAAGAGGAAGGTGAAAGAAAAGATGGATGGTTTGTGTAAGGAATGATATGAAGGAGAAAGGAGTAAATGAGGCCTCTTTTACCTCGTCGTTTTTTTCAGCGCTCATTGGTTGATTGTTCGGGTGTATATCGGCTTCGCAAGACCCGAAATAGAAGAAATGCTTTCGTTAAAAAAAATAGTACCTATCCTAAAACCAAGCCCTTTTAAAAAAATATGCTTTGTTATTTTAGTAGCTTTCAGATATTTTACCAAGACTTAAGTAATTCCATACAAAAACACGTTTGAAATCTTAAGTTAGTGTCACATTCGTTATTTTTTTATCGAGGCTAAAATATGTTCGACATTAATGAAATAATTTTTCATGGTGTACTTTTTTATATTTGTGGGTTTCTATAGGTTCGAATAATGTTCAAAATTGGTAAAACCTTGCCTAAAGACGAATGTAATAGTCGCTAAGCCTATTGCCATTAACCGGGCACTAACCCAGACTCCGTGGCTCTAACTGAGAAATTCCTGATGAGAAAAAACCGAATAACAGTATCTTCGACCTGGGTATCGACCCCAGGATCTCATTCTCAGCAGTTGCGCTTTCAACTGTTCGATATATTTAACATGTCTCGGATATGTCTACAGTCGCCACAAAAAAACTCTATCAAATTATCATTTGATGACGGGTTTAACGACCATTGTAAATTTATAAGGCTTAAATTTAACATAAATTTCAGTCGATACGAGAGGTCATGGTTTCTCGGAAAACACACTACTTAATTTATCGAGTCTCGTAATTCTTACTGTTCGATTATACATTTTATAGTTGAAGGCCGCTTATTTGGTAGTTCCGAAAGTGTCTCTACATACCTGCACGATAAAAGACTTCAAAATACTGTTGCCGATATTATATTAGCCACGAGTAATGTAATGAAATATACCGTCTCGATACGAAATAAGAAGTCGAAGGTTAGGCGAAATATAAAAATAATAATATTTCTCGTTAAACTCATCCTCAAAATACAGGGAACTAGCAGACAACATAGCCTTTACGTAGTCTGTACGTCATTGTTGTTTGCTCGTGACCTCGGCCGTGTAATGTCTGTATTATCTAACAGCTTACACGTCCGTCGCAAACCGACGAAAGACGCGAGCCAAACAGGTCATTAATCCTTCGACCGTTAGTCGATTCGACGATTCTTGCATCTTACTTCGATAAACTTGTGATCTGCTTTTGTTTTGACTGTATTGCACAATTTATTAGTAAAATGTGAAATTACATTATTTTTCTAGCTATTTACTCATCTCTGCACACTGGTCATTTGGAAATATGTATGACCTGTACCTTCCAAGGCTATTTTTTTTCCTAAGTACTACACGTATTTTACACGCAACTATGTAACCATTCGGTAATACTTATTAAAATAAATTGAGCTATTAATAACTGAAGATTTCCACTATTACGTACTACGCCGCGCCGCCGCCGTAAAATGAAGTCACGATTCTTGCCAATTTCAATTCCCCATTGATCGGTATCGGTACGATATTATTTCCTCACTCAGTCATGTCTAAAGAAAATATCGAAAATTTATAAAATAATTGTATGTTCACTGCTATTCAATCTTGATCTATTATAATTGTATAACCCCTGCTTGAATCGAAGTAAGGTATTTTTATTTCTTGTATTATCCTGCCTTATATCAGAGTGGAGAGGAAACAATTAGATACATATTTGCTGTATAGCAATATTCAACGAAAAATCTTCGAAACCTTTTTAGCAGGAGCAAATTTTAATTATATTCCTCATAACGATGTTCTTGACCTTATTCTGAAAAGAATTGGCACGGAAATGATTCATCACTGTTAGAAACTATTTCTAAGAAATAGAGCATAAATAAATCAAACAAAAGATTTTTCGCTCGTGAAAAACTGTAGCTGGTTTAATGTATTTGGCAACTGAAATGTTCAGTAGTAGAATACTTCAATAATTGAATATTCATTGACGCACCCTTTATGACTGTTGCCAAGTTGTACACTTCTTATTTGAGTTCCTTTCAATGTTGGATTAGATTGATTTCGAAGTCGTTAGAAAACAGACAGACTAATCGTGTTATGGACATGTGAATCATGTGATGCGGATGAATGATAAAAATTTATATTTTTAGTATGAATGTGGATGGGTATAAAAGTACAGGAAGATCAAAGAGAAATTATACTACGATAGATGATCTGTGTGAAGGATAAAAGATGTTGACAAGTAATGGTGGAATATGAAGGAGAGGGTTAAGCTGCACCGACCTCTAATAGATTAAGTTAGGGGCAGAAGAATGATGATGAGTCTAAAACAAGTTCCTAGTAGCCTCACCAAGAGATTATTCGTGTGTCCAGTCAATATTGGACTGTAGAGGTCAGACAGGGAGTCGCTTCATGTAAAATATTGGTACTCAGCGGTATCAGGTTTATAATATAATTGTATCTTCTTTCTAGCTTTTGCCCACGTTCTCCCCCATTTTAGGGAAGTGGGGGGTTAGAAAGAGATAAAAGTAACCTATGTCACTCTCCATCCCTTCAACTATCTCTACTTTAAAAAATCACGTCAATTCGTCGCTCCGTTTTGCCGTGAAAGTCAGACAAACAAACAGATACACTTTCCTATTTATAATATTAAGTATGAATATATAAAATTCTCGTGTCAGTTTTAGCTGCCATACTCCAAAACGGCTAGGCCGATTTTTTATGAAATTTAATATAGTTATTCGGTAGGTCTTAGACTGGGTAGTAATCTATTTTTCATACCTCTAAGTCATAAGGCTGACCCTCAAGAAAAGGACCTGAGCAGCGGTTAGTTTATCCATACAATTAAAGAAAGTTAATTGGCACTGCTGAGATGTCGAGTAATTAAGCAGTATGAAGGAAGTCATGCTGCGCTGACCCCAAATAAATTGGGATAAGGTAGGAGCAAGTTGATGAGTAGTGAGATGCGGCTAATTTGGAAACCGACCCCAACTTTATGAAAAATTGAAAGGGAGTCGTTTGTCTTGGTATGGACATGTAATGAGGAGGGACGAATCACATGTGACTAAAAGAGTGATGGATCTGAATTTTGCTGAACGAAGAGCGAGAGGAAGGCCAAAGAAAAGATGAATGGATTGTTTAAGGAATTATATGAAAGAGAAAGGAGTAAATGATGCCGTGACGTGTGATAGGAGAGAATGGAAGATGAAAATGTGTTGCGTCGACCCAAAATAGAATGGGACAAGGGCAGGAAAATGATGATGATGTGTATCCGAGTTGTTTTACCGATCCTATGTACATTTAGGCACAACTGTACTTAAGGGTACGTTGTTTATACGCATAATAAATGGTTACGAGGTACTAACTTGTACTGTAGCGAGTTCATTTTATAGCTTCCATAAAATTCGCAATAGGTGTGTTGGTCAGTTTGCGAATTAAACTATCACATTCGCCTATTGTCATTCGCAGTTTGATCGACGTCATGATGACGATACATTTCATCGTCATCGCCATTTTTTTTTATCTAAGTATATTTATTTTAAGGGGTTTTATCACTTAGTGATAATGGCACCCCCATACATATAACATATACATTGAACAACTTAACACTTAACAATGGGTAATAGCTAAACTACATTATCACATTCACATATAGTTATTCCCAGTCTGATCGACGTCATGATGACGGTGCATTTTATAGTCATGCCATGAATATATCTCACTAGCTTCTGCCCGCGACTTCGCGTGGCATACTTACTTTGGGCTAACGTTAAATTTAACCAGCGTGATGATCGAAAAAAAAATATCTTTCTCTGCCCTTTTCTTCCCTTTTTGTCTCCCTTATCTCCCTTTATTTTGGTCCCAACTATCTTAGTACCAAAATTTACGTTTATGGTATTCGGTTCGGTTTCAAAATTCGGTTTGGCCATTTAGGCGTGAAGACGTAACAAACAAACGAACAAACTCACTTTTGCAATATTACTAAGGATATACCGTCAATAAGCCAAGACAAATCGTGAACCTAATGCGTACGAAGTTGCGGGTAACAGTAAGTAAATAAATACATTTACGAAATGTGGGTGTAGGAACGACAGTAATCAACAGCTAACCAAACCCTTGGGAGATGCGTGCGTAAGTGATATTAAGTAGGTGTACATGTATACAAAAAATTACGCCATATAATTACTTCCGAAAGAGTGCGACTTTTGTTTGATTCATAGATTTTTTGCCACTATTTTCCGTCTATTTAGTGTTTTTTCCGGAAGTTCGTTTTGTTTTAGCGAAAAAGTTAGTTTAGTTGTTATCTCAAACAAGTTCTTATCGAGGATTCATTTTACATTGCTACTAAGAGATATTAGCATATCGTTCATACATAAGAAAAAAAATGTGTTATAGAAGATAACTCATAAAATACCCAAGAAATAAGTGTTTATAGAATTCGGGAGTGTACATAGCCTGTAAGAATGTTCAAAATCAGCCTACTTTCGACGGAAATATCGCGTAACAGAAATACAAAAAAAAATAGTCAAATTGAGTACCTCCTCGTTTTTTTGACGCTTAAAATCAGTTTAATTCAGATATTTAGCAAAAAATAAAAAATGTCCTTTCTGTTTAACCTTCTTATTGTTTATATCTGTTGGTTAGAGTGGAATTTTAAGTGGTAAACAAAGGAATTATTGCTAAATTCTTCAATAGAGTACAACAATCTGGAATAATAAAATTCATGACGAGGAAAACACGTCACTCTATTTTCAATGGGACTGATTAAAAATGCGGGTACAAACTTGTATACATAGACAAAGTTAGCAAACGATAATGGACTTTGTATGGCGCTTGAGAATACTTGGTCTGGCGTACAAAGTCGAATATTTGTTATGTTTAACATTTGTTTGCCGACCTTTAATCCACGGAGATGAATAATAAAAAAAAAAACCGGCCATGTGCGAGTCGGTCTCGCGCACCAAGTGTAGTGTATAAACTTGCATCGACGACTATATCATAAACTGTGTAGACTTAGAGGGTTGATTTTTCCTCAGCTCCAAGGGATCACAAACTTAAGTCTATGGTTTTACCTTCAATTCGATACATCCACGCGTTCCAAAGATAAATAAATTGGTCTTGAGAAACACAGTTAGACGGACAACAAAATGATCAAATAAAGGGTTTCCCTTTCGAGGTATGGAACCTTAAAAACGAATTCAAAGTCCAAACATGATGAAGCACATATTAGTTAAATAAGAGGCATCCTTGAGGATGGATGTTTGTTTGTTACTCTTTCACTTCAAAACAGCTAAACGGATCTGATCTGAAAACTGATCTGGAGGTAGATTATGATCTGCAATAACATATAGGATACTTTTCTTTTCGACGTGACGCGGGCGAAGCCGTGGGAGCCAGCTAGTACTGAATATTAAAATGGATGACGGAATTAGTGAACTATACTTACAACCTGTAGCCCTACTATGACCTCTTAAAGCAATTCTTATTCCGCTGAGGGAAAGAGACAGAGCTATACAGGGTCTCTAGCGCCATCTCTTTCACTCAGTGGAATAAGAATTGCTATAAGATGTCATAGTAGCCCTTCTGTGCTTGTACTTAAGATTAAGTAAAAACAGTTTTCTCTAAAAACTCAATTCAAAACCACGAAAAAAAAAGACATGATGAAGGATCCTTAATAAGTAGATCACGTTTTACACCTACCACGTGATAAACACACGAAGCTGTAAACCCTAGTTTGCAAAATAAACCATTATAACTTATTTACAGTTTATTCAGCAATAGCAATAAATGATTCATTCGACCTACTGTCTTATCTCTATTGTTTGAAGATTAAAAGCCAACGTTACTCTACGCAAACGCAATGAGACGCGTTCATGCAATCCACAATACGGTATTACACCCATTTTTAAAAAGTATTTCATTTTGATCCTAGGGTCCTAATAAACCACCAAAAAAAACAAAAAAATAATATTCAAACGATAAGTGCCATAAAACTGCATTTCAATTTTACAATTTCTATGTTCGCGCGTAAAATCACAAAAACGCTTGACGCCATGTTACTCTGTGGTCATGATGACCAACTGACGTCATGACCTGAGTAAACAAATGCGCTGTTATTAGTCTTTCTGTTTAGTTGTATTTTTCACTATAGTTTATGGTATTATTATATGGTAGTATTTATGTCTTCCATGGTATGATTACTATTATTTCAATAAAAATTAAAATGTAAAGTTTTAAAATACTAAAATAGTAATAGTTGCTCAGTTGACAGTTGTCACTTTTTGTTCTCATGACCATATGACGTAACAATCTTGGCGGACACTGTTTCGCGTAGTAAAAGAACAGACTAAAAAAAGTGAAAACTTTGAAATCAATTTAAAAATTTATTTAGTTATTTTATTAACTAAATTTAACATTTTCCGACTGCTTGTTGCCTAAACTATCTGAATTGTATATTTTTAGAATTTCTTTCATATAGAGTAAAATACCCTATTGTAGGTACACAATCAATGTGCCTTCCTGTGTACTTCGCCCCATCCGGCTTATTGTCATGCCGAAATGTGTCTGACTAATGCCTCAGGCGTAATGCGAGGCGCCTTAGTAGCTAGCTGTCGTGGTTTGCGGTTTTCCCTAAGCCTTTTAGTAGGTTATGTACCTATTTGTTTCTGGGGACTGCTGAGCATGCGGCCTGAGTGACATTCCCGGGTCGGTCTGTGTTAATGGGTTTTTGGTTTTTCTATCAGGAATTTCTTAGTAGCCATGGAGTCTAGATCAGTGCCCGGTTGATAGCAACAGATTTGCCGCTAATACCCCCTCGCCTATTATTTGCCGCTATTACACAGATGTATTTCAATCTTGGTGTAAAGTATATCGATGGCCCCCTACGTAAGTCATCGGAACACAGAAATGTTAAAAAAAATACTTACTTTATTCGCTTAGGAATAAAGGCTTTTTTTTTGCGGTTGTCAACTTTTTAGTTTCGATGTATTACTAAAACAATTGGGGCCGTCGATATTCTATTCTATTTTACACATATTTGGAGAAGTATAATGTGTTAGTACTTGGTACACTACTGCCTAGTCATTCAGGGATTACATTATTAGCAGCGTATTTCACTCACCGTTTACTTAGTCTGGATTTGTGCCCGATTGATAGCAATAGGCTCGCTCCCTATTACACCATCATTTTCCTGCCCTTGTCCCGTTCTATTTGGGGTCTGCGCCCCCTGCTCCCTATCAGTCGTCACGGCATCATTTACTCCTTTCTCCTTCATATCATTCCTTACACGATTGTGTAAGGATGGATGCATTCATTCATCTTTTCTTTGGCCTTCCTCTCGTTTTCAGTCCATCAGCATTCAGATCCATCACTCTTTTAGTCACATGTGTGCTTCGTCCCTCCTCATAACATGACCATACCAAGACAAACGACTCCCTTTCAATTATTTTATTTTACAATTAGTCGTTTATATAGTGATAGCATATCATTGAAAACTTATCTTATTCGGATTTTTCGGTATCCATGCTCGTTACGAATTGGTTTTGTAGGTCCTAACGTTGTCCTATCCTAACGTTGCTGGGAAAGGCTAGGCAGATGATGAAGCACGTTCTGAATGACACTTGAATTTATTTCCTTTAATTAAAACGGTTTAAAACTATCAATTAACTAAACAGTAATAGAAAAAGATAAAACAGGTTACAGTGGTTTCCTTCTTAATTTATTCATAATTCCTTTTTTCAATAGTTGCTAATAAATAAATGAAATATAAGATCCGAGGATGACATGCCAATGAAATCCTGTACCTGACATCTGCAAAAAATCGTCCAGTATTCGTTTTAGTTTCCTTTAAATCCGCTTCCTAAATAAAAATAAATCAAGGCTCGAGGTTGTTTGCTAAATTCTCAGAAGTTTACTCTCAAGGACTACCTACCAATGTTGTTTTTGTTGGAATCCAGTTGTTACATAATAACAGGGTGGTATTATGTAATGTCTGGCATGTCTGTGAGGCAGAGCTATCAACTACCCCCTACCACTCTTTTAATTCCACCAAAATCGGCAATCAAATCGGCCAGTTATTTTATACGAGTTGTGAGATGAGCAGGACGAATAAACGTAAAAATTATAAACACGGAAACTGTTTGTCATCATTACTTTTAGTTTCTATCCTTTTAGATATTCTAGTTTTTATCGGTTCCTCTTATTTTTTAACCAACTTCTACAATATTTTATTTTTATTTCGTCCATTTTTTAGACTTCATGAATTTAAGTATTTTTCCATTTTTCGTGTTTTGTTGGAAGTCATGGTAGTTTAGATATGACCATATCTCACACAAATTCTTATTGAATATTCATTTTACAGGGTTACTAAAAGTTATCCTCCACACACGCATAGAAGAAAAACTATGTACAATTATAAAAAAAAATAACTTAAGTATTATGAACTACCAAAACAATACAAATAAATCGGCCCAAAATTTACGGAGAGAACTATGTTGGGGTCGACTTCTAGTCTAATCAGACGCATTTGAATACCAGTATTTTACATCGAACGACTGCCATCTGACCTACACAACCCAGTTAGTACTGGATAGTGTGATACACCTTAGTAAGACTGGTTTTTAACTGACAAAAAAAACATCCAGTCGAATTGATAACCTCCTCCTTATTATAGAGGAATCCAGTTGTTACATAATAACAGGGTGGTCTTATATAATGTTTGCGAGTCCATCCCCTAACCCCATCCCTTTACCTATTGTAGGAACTTTTTATCGATTCCTCTTATTTTCCTCCATAGGCTTGTGATGGTGTAATACATTGGCATCTTTAATATCTGTTTACTAAGGTATAATAACACTTAGGTTTAGGGGAAATACCCATTTAATTATATTTGTAAACGGCTTTTATTATGAATACTGTATAGTTGCTCAAACAATATTTATAAATGAAATGAAGTGAAGTTTAACAAAGCAGTTTTCTGTGTCATACTAGATGTATTCTGAATTATACAACTGCTTATTTAAAAAAAAAAAACGATACTAACTCAGAGATCCCAGTCTCTTTTAAGGTCTAAAACATAGTCAGTGACATAGGAGTCTACTTAAAAATTCTATGATTGAACTAGCTTTTGGCCGCGGCTTCTCTCGCGTTAAATTCGGGGTAACACAGTTCCTCTTTCCTGATTTACAGGACCTGCTGCCTGTAGTTTTTGCCCTTGCGCCTTATTTATTGTAATAGCAATGCTCAGTTTTCCCTTTTCTTCCCTCTTTCTCCCTTATATCTTTTGACACAGGGTATTTTTAGAAAAAAATACCCTGTGTCTCTCCAACGTCCTAACTATCTCTGTACCAAAATTCATCAAAATCGGTTTAGCCATTTAGACGTGGAGACGTAACAAACAAACAAACTCACTTTCGCTTTTATAATATTAGTAAGGATAAGGATTGCAGACAAAGCATAAAGGCTGTCTAGTTCAATTTCCACGAAAATGAAAAGCACCGATCTATTCAGTAGTTAAATTATCTTGCACGTAAACAGAATCTACGGATGTCCATTTTGTTTATGCAGACGAAACAAAATCTTATGTTATGTAAACAGAGCGAAAAGAATGCGAAACAGATCGAAGTGTTTTTTCTTGTGTTGTTTTATTTTGTAAAAAAATATGGCGAAGGTATTGGAGTTTGGATTTTGTTAAGTACCAAAGTGGTAGATTAAATGTTAAATACAATCTTACTTTTTTTTGTTAAATTCTAACATAATTAATATTATACATAGCACATAGTGATTGATGCTTTGTAGGGTTCCGTACCTCAAAAGGACAAACGGAACCATTATTGGCGTATGTCTGTCTGACAAGAACTTTAATCTGAAATGCGTGCAGCTATGGAGTTGAAATTAAAACCACATACTCAACTCTGTGGTTGCTTTGTGTTGTGAAAACGTCCCTCTTAGACTTGGCAGTTAAAACCTATAGTTGTTTATGTCTCAAGTTTGTACGGAACCCTTTTTGCACGAGTCTGACTTGCTCTTGGCTGTTATTTTTCTACATGTTTATTTACGAAATTGGTAATGCCAAGAAAATACACACTATACCTAGAACAGGAAGGCTATCTATTTGAGTGACACTATCGCGACAATCAAACAATTGTAATCGTATTACGAGCTATTACACAGTAGTATAAACATTCGTTATCTTCAATCAGTTTTGATAAGATAGCACATTTCTACTTCATCTGAAGCAATCTCTGCACTTATCGACAGCTAGAAATCGCCGATGATTATTAAACTTAAGGTACTTATCTTTTTAAGTATCAATAAATAGTTAAGTATTACATAAACACTTGATTAACAGACCTTCATTTCACACGTTTGTATGTAAAACGGTGATTTAGAAACATTAAATCGTAATTTTGTATGTTTTTACTGATCATTTATTTTTAAATGGTTCCGGTTGTTGCTAAGTCGGTAGTTATTGTGTTTTTTTCGTAAAAAACATCAAATCGTGATATTTTGAATTGATTGCGAATAATGTAAAAAAAAAAAACAATACTATTCTATTTTAATGTCCTATTCAATGGTTTTATTTGAATCAGTGACACTATGTTACTAAGCAAAAAATACAAACTAAGAAAAATCTCAAAATAAACCAAATTCCCATGACATAAAATATAAACAATACAGAGTACAGAAATAATTAATAAACAACTAAAACTTAAATCAAACAATAAATGATGTACGGAAATCACCAATTAGATACTCCTTAATTCATCATCTAGGATGTCAAAGAGCAGGCAGGAGTAATTATGACCAAATAATGCTTCTAGCAGACATTCTTAAACCAATATTCCCAAAAGCTCAAAAAACCGACATTCCCAAACCCAAAACCTTAAAAAGTTCCCAGAGCCTCGAAAAACCGTTACTCCAAGAGTTTATCCTAGAACATCTGTAGGCAAATCCCATCCTAATCCCTCGTTCCTTCCTACAGGATCCAACAGCCACGTATGTTGGGCTCCTTCATAAGCTACTTCGGGCAGACTTCTCACAAAGCTATGCATGATCGTCTGCAGTTACTCCGTCAACAGGTGGCCAACGCTTTCAATAGCACTGACAAGTGAGAGAAAGTTAGCTTCCAGGAAATGTACTGTAAAGTTGAGTTGAGTAATTTGTTGGTAACTGTAGAATTACCAAGTGAATTATTTATATTTAGTTATACATATAGTACGCTTACTTTTAATATTACTTTTCTTACGAATCATCAACCTCTTCATAGTTTTGATTCGAATGAATATCGATTGCACAACTTAATTGGGTCTAAATATGACTTACGAGTAATTTGAAACGTATTAAATCAAATTTAATTTCATTCATAGCTCGAAGCGGATATCTTCCAGCTTCGAATAAAGTTTGATTTAATTCGTTATAGATTCGTTTAGTTCGATAACCTAGATCAGTATCTAGATTTCTAAAATTGATATAAAAATATAAAAGTATTCAATATTGTTACTAAGACTGCTTTTAAATCGGATCCGACCAGGTGTCATTTTATTTATACAGCGAAAATGACTTTATGCACCAAATCATAAAGATATTGAGATAATGGAACAGTATATTTTTTATTATTATTATATTAATTTGTAATTTAGATGAAGCTTTAATATACAGTATGTATTAGAAAAAGTGCGCCAGATTTTTTCTTTTGGTAGAAATAGAAACCAATATCGTTGCCACGATTATTTCAATCACATATTGGTTTTGTGAAAAAAGTTATTTAGCTCGATAGTCTGAATAACACATAAAATACTCTGCTGATACACGCTGTTTAACAAGGTGTAGTAAAATAAACACAAGACTCCCTGCGTGGTGTCTCGGATCATGAAAATTTTTGTTTACAACAACAATCAACTTTAGTTCTACGAGTTTTTGAAATTTATGAACTTTTGTTTTATAAAAGGAATAACTATATAATCAGCTTATCAACATGCAACATAGTATATTAAAAAAGTTTGTTTATGTCCAAAACTCATAGAAGAAAGAAAAAAAATATCATTTTTATGGTCTGAGATGCTACACGATAGGACTTGCGTTTATTTTGTTACACTCTGTATAATGATGTCAGCCAGGGTAATCTTTGAGGTACAATGATTTTCGTGAGGCGGATGTTTTTAACTTGAGATTACACGTGTCTTCATCGAGGCGAGATTTTAATGTAAAAGGAATTAATGTTATCTCAACCAAAAGATCAACCATATCTAATCTGATCTGTTGAATTTGAAGATACTTCTATGTTGAGTGATAGGTATAGTGCTAGGATAGACGCATAGTTGTGACCTAGTCTGTGATTACTTTAGATAATACATATATGGATAAGTAAAGTAATCTTAATGTATCCAGAATTAGAAACTTGATTCACGTCAATTAATTATTTAGCAATTTATCATCATCATTATTATCTTGCACTTATCCCAGAATATGTGGGGTTGGCGCAGTATATCTTCTTCCATACTTCTTCTATATAACTTGCATCTCAACAGTCACCTTTCTAGCTATATCATGGTACACACAGCTCATCCACCGTTTCTTTGCCGTCTTTCAAATTATATAGCTGTTATTTCAAGTATTTTCATTTGATAGTGTCTAAATAATATTGATTAACTTGTTTCCAATTACGTTATAACAAGATGTCGAAAGAATTACTCTTTAAAAAAACGACTGTAAAATTATACGTGAACGCCCTGAGCAGACGATGGACTCTTTGTCCGCGGACAATTACAACGAATGGATGAAAAACAAAGCGTTAAACAATGGACAGAATTCATTTCAGGGGTAATGTTTTTGCGTCGGAAAACTAGTCTATCATCTGCTTAGCGCATTTGTGCAGTTGCTGCAACAAGTCCATAACATCACCGTTCAAACAAAACTAAATTCAACATACTTGTAATTACAACACCAGGATTGCACAGCCAGTGTTCCTGGGCAAGCTGGTGGAGTACTACAGCCCTGGGCACTCCATGAAGCAGGAGGAGGCCTACATGTACGCCGGCGCCGTGGTGCTGTGCTCCGCCCTCAACGTGTTCATCGTGCATCCCTATATGATGGCTATCCTGCATATGGGCATGAAGTTCCGAGTGGCTTGCTGCTCGCTTATTTATAGAAAGGTGAGTTACTATCGTACTGTCTTTGACCAACATTACCATTTATTATTCTTTCACGATTCATCTTTGCAAGAGACAAGTAATGCTGGGCTCCGGCTGTAAGATGGTGAGAAATTCATGTTTTACTAACTATATGAGTGGAACGACACTTGCCATGCGTGAATCCCTCTACATGCACACTTCCTTGTTAAATTGACCAGTTTGTGGTTAGTATATTCGAGTGCACGTTTTATAATTCGCACGTGCCATCATCTAGGTGTTTTCGCTGTACATTCTGTTTCCTATCAGCGAGATACGATTTGAGCCAGTCAAATGCGTCTCCCCTGATACCAATTCCATTTAGTTTAGTTAATAGGATTGAGTGTGATACTTTGTCATAGGCTTTAGTCATGTCGAGCAGAAGATCTATTGCATAGTTTTTGTGTCTAAAGTATGTAAGTATTTCTTATTCTATTTTCATAGTGTGTATTTATAAACTGCTGGGGTCGTCGAACGGGGTTATCAGAAATCCAAATTGGTTGTTGTTAAGTACGTCGTATTTTTCTAAGAATTTACATATGCGTTCAGTAACTACTTTTTTCAAATATGAGAATGCTGGATTAAGTGCTATTGGTCTGTATTGGGTATGGTCATTGGAATTTCCACTGTTTTTGATATAGGTTGGATTATTGTTACTTCTAGTCGGGACTGGAATGATTTTTGACCAAAAAATTTACAAATTAAGTGAGCAGGACAGGAGTGAGTTCTAGGATACATGTTTTTATTCATGTTGGCGTGATCAAATCGAAACCACAACTATGTTTGTTTGGAAAGTCCTAGATAATTTCAAATATTTCTCTTTCTGAAATAGGTTCTAGATACATGAAATAATAACGGGCGTAATTGCTGTATGGTGTTAGTGCTTGCGAGCTTTTATTTTGGATATCCTACGTTACATGTTATTAGAAACCTACGGAAGCAAATTATTGGTTGAATCTGTTTGCAATAGCATTTAAAAATACAAAAAAAAATATATATAAATAATATCACCTAGCTGTTAGTTAGCCAGCTACTAATTAATGATATAATGATTCATTACAATCGACAAAACAAACGAAATGTAGACAATAATAAATCCTATATCTGTGTGTTGTTCACAATACCTAGTAATATTTTCTTTGTTATCTGTAGGCCTACTATGACATCTTAAAGCAGAACTTATTCCACTGAGTGAAAGAGATGGTGCTAGACACCCTGTATAGCTCTGTCCCTTTCCCTCAGCGGAATAAGTTCTGCTTTAACACGTCATGGTAGGGTAGCTGAGCCATCTATAGCTTCTCAACATTTCAGATTTACAGCATTTTCGCGTGTCGGATAGTCTTATCTTTAGTTTGTTCTAGACAATATTTACAAACTTAAATATGTGTATTTGACAGAAACAATATATTTCATTCTTCTGTTGTTTTTATGATTCATTGTTTATTTTCAAGGCATTTTTATCTTTTAAAACAATTATAGACTTTACGAAGTAGTTCCATATTGTATAATTAACACTTGAAACGGAATATTTACCATGTTTGTTATTTATTTCGAATTTCCGATATTTCTTCTTTTTTTCATATCGGTATCTCGAAATAAATAATAAACATGATAAATATCCAATAATAATAATGTTAGTGACGATGTCAGTTTAAAGACTGGTGGTTATAGTAGCTCTAAACATGTATTGAAATGTATTGAAAAAAAGTTAGTTAAATAACAGATAAAGAATATACTAAAGAAACAACAGGACCTACCTATTCGTAAGAAACGCGATAAGGTGTGAATTAAAGCAACACGATACGGTGTGAATTACTTTATAAATAATTCCAAGTTTTAAAATGAAATAAAGGCGAAATATAAATGTCGAACGAAATCTATAGACTTTTACTAGCTGTGCCCAGCTGTTTCAACCGCTGCTCAGTTAGGGGCATGAAAAATAGATTTTAGCCGATTCTCAGACGTACCCGATATGCACACAAAATTTCGTTCAAATCGGTCCAGCCGTTTCGGAGGAGTATGGGAACGAAAACTGTGACACGAGAATTTTATATATTAGACTAGCTGTGCCCAGCGGTTTCACCCGCTGCTCAGTTAGGGGCATGAAAAATAGATGTTAGCCGATTCTCAGACCTACCCGATATGCACACAAAATTTCGTTGAAATCGGTCCAGCCGTTTTGGAGGAGTATGAGAACGAAAATTGTGACACGAGAATTTTGTATATTAGATAAACAGGAGTGTAAGATGTTGTCCTGTCTAGATTTAATTTCCGGGCAACATTCCTAATTATTATGTGGCGCAAGAAAAAAGTGTATGGAAGGATTATGGGGGAGGCCTTTTTTCACAGATGGGATATCATCAAATAACTTCCCCCGCTCTGGGCGGAACAGGAGGGAGTGCCAGACTTTTACAGACTAAAACCCACCCATGTTCCTTCTGTTACCCTTTAAGTTTCACGGCCCGCGGTATCTCTTTCGAACAACCCGTACCCCGGATGAGAGGAGGCCTCTGTCCAGCAGTAGAACATAAAAAATAACTTCATTCCAGATCGATCCTGCTTCCCATATTTTGAGCTTACAAACGAACGGCATGGACATACAAGATAGAATATTTGCAAGTAGACTAAATAGTTCTGGCGAGTTTCCTTACTCATTTCAGATTCTGTTACCAACGTACAGAAATAGTTTCTGTTAAACATGGGAGATCTTCACCTTGAGATCTTTGCGGTTCGCTAAGTATTTAATTATTATCACCTTGACATTGCTCGGTTTGCTCACGTTATGCATTACTTTGTCTTGCTCTTTTTACATTATCATTCGTAAAGAATGAAAAATAACGTGTTTAAGTTATTCGTGACCAAGTTTACTCTTATATTTAGTTTGCACTTAAATAAATTATGTAATGCTTTGTAGTTACAGTACCATCCTTTGAACATATTATACGACAGTGGACCAGGTAGTGAACCTCCTTTTGAATGACGTGAACAGGTTCGGCTTGGCCATCATCTTTCTACATTATCTGTGGATCGGCTACTGTCATCATCACGTACTTCATGTGGATGGAGATTGTAAAGGCGTAAATAATAAAAAGATACATGTTTAGTTAATTCGTGACCAAGTTTACCAGTGTTCACTAACATATGGTTTACACTTAATTAAATTATGTAATGCTTTGTGTGTACAGTACCGTCCATTGAAAGTATAAAACTAGTTCTAAAATACGCGTAATGCGCGTGACCTTGAGTTGAATGAATGAAGTATGAATGTGGTAGAAGCAAAAGTAGTATTTAAGAATCGTAGCAGGGCGTTCTGTGGTTTGTGCCTAGCACCTCGGGAAAAGTCGCGAATTTAGGTATGTATTTTTAGGAACATTGGCTTCACAAGCGGTTCTGTGACGTCATGGGCGGAGCGGGACATCGGAACACCGTCTGTGGTCATTCCGGGACGGCAATCCTTTAGTGATGGTCGCGCTCAGTTCACGTTCACGAGTGCTTCTACAAATAAATGTTTATATTTATATTATTGATAACAGTATGTTGTAATACTTGACGTATTTATAACATACATAAAGCATCGCCTTTTAATTCCTTACTAAAATATTATAAAAGCAAAGTGCCTTTGTTTGTTACGTCTTCACGCCTTAATGACTAAACCGATTTTGATGAATTTTGGTACAAAGATTAGGATCCTGGAGACGGACATGGCAATTTTTTTTTAAAGATTGAGATATGAGGGAGAAAGTGGGAAGAAACGGGAAAACTTAGCATTGTTATTACAATCAATAAGGCGCAAGGGCAAAAAACTACAGGTAGCAGGTACCTGCAAATCAAGAAAGGGGAACTGTGTTACCCCGAATCCAACGCGATTTTTTTTTAAAAGCTAGTGTATTTTAAAATGTCATAATTTTTTTTACTAAAATTTATAGGTTATTTCATGCATTTGATGGCTTTCGAATTCGACTACAAATTGCTAAAACGTTTTAATTTGCATTTTAAATGATGTTTTATTAGATAATAAAATGTAAATGCAATTCCGAATACATGAACACCTGTTTGAAAACTTCCTTTTATTTAGACCGAATATATGAAATGGAAGTAAAGAGATCGGGAAAAGCAGATCCAGTCATTAGAAGATCACCTGTGTACATTATTAGGTACGTCACAAGTACATAGGCTAGCGCGAGTTTCACCACTGACACGTATGTACATAAGCCACGCATCGACATATACATTTCCAGCATAACACGGCCTCGCTTTGTATATATTTTCAATATAATGAGAGATCCTTATACACTGGTTTGAATAGATTGAATGGTCGCCGTGCGTACTAGTTCCGAGTGATCTAGTGGTTGCAAGCACAATTGTTGAAAATGAGGTATTGAATCCTGAATCGGGCAAAGTTATCGAGTTTTCCTTCTGGAATCTTTCAGTACCTAGCCAATTAACCAGGATATATGTACAGAATACCGGGGGGGGCAGACTTGTACTGACTAAAACCCACCTATATTCCTTCTATTGCCCTTTACGTCCTCGGACCGCGGAATCTCTTTCAAATAATCCGCAAAGATGTGTACAGAAGCCAAAAGGCCCCCCTTCCGCAGCCTCTTTAAGAAACACCTCTGCCTTACCTTACAGGGGTTACAGGCGATGTTATTTTTTGTTTACATGGAAAGTACTCGATAACGTTCAAACTTCAATTTGTATGGAGTAAGTTTTCTTGTTTTTGTCACCAGATGGTGTTACTTCAATTTCAGTCCAAATTGAAGTTGCGATCCAGCAAGTAAGCATGATTAGTAGTCGTGGATTCCAGCCCAGGTGGCTGTACCCTCAATATGACCACCTTAATGGATCTACTATCTACTGCGATACATTAGTTTGACATGCATTACTGTGTATACATTTTTAGCACACACGTGGATAAATATACATTATTATGAGTTTGTATGATAAACCTTGCGAAAATTTACGAACTAAACAGATGTACGGATCGCATGGTGTTTTTTCGACCATGCGATAAAAACGTGTTGAACCATCATAGTTACAAATACATGAATATAAAAATCTTTATTTTTCCTCCACTAACAATACTTATAGGCTAAAACTTAAAAGATAACAATATTGCAGTAAGCATTTAATGTTTATTTGTGGGAAACTGGTGCCTAAACTAAGCCGTGGCCTGTGTTTTAGGACACCAGGGACACATAGCGTCAAAACATTATTATTAGCTGTATGGCGAAACATATTATTATAATTTAAGTTTCCCTGCCTTTATTTGAATTAATTTGGGGTACGAACAGAATGTCTTCTTGTCTGATGCTTGTCTATAAGTCAATTCGTGAGTCTCTTTCTATTAAGCCTTTATCATTTTACACAATCGACCCTACATTTATTAGATCTTATACATCATTCAGTGTGTTAAGTTCTACATTCCTCGTAGAAAGTAGAAGATTCTCCTGCTCGACAGTTGTTGTCAGATATTCCTTAAATGGTCAAACGCGGATTAATCGAATAGTGCGACTTGAATTTCGATCTTAGAAATTTTTATGTCATACTGGCGTTTTAATTTGTTTCTTATATTTTCTTTACAGTCTTTACGGCTATCAAAGACAGCGCTTGGCGAGACGACAGTGGGCCAGGTAGTGAACCTCCTTTCGAACGACGTGAACAGATTCGATGTGGCCATCATCTTCCTACATTATCTATGGATTGGGCCGCTGGCTACTGTCATCATCACGTACTTCATGTGGGTGGAGATCAGCTGGGCGGCGGTCGTCGGAGTCGGGTTCATGCTGGCATTCATACCGCTACAAGGTAAATAGTAAAAGTATTTGTAGTCAATTTAATTTAGAAATGTTCCTATTAACTATTAGCGGTTGTTTTTATTTCACAGTGAAACTAAATAAGATACGAGGTAAAATTAAATTGATAAGCGAAATGTCGCTGTTGTAGTACTCTTCGATATTTACAAATTGTAGGAGTTGTTGATGACGTCACACAGGAAACACATTCGTTTATTTTCTGCAAAACGTACTACTACCTAATTATCCGCAAACCAACAATAACCTTAATGTAACGAGAATAGAGATCATTGTCATAGAATCATAGAACCTTAATGTATAGAAGATAGCAAATTCAAACTTGACTTTCTTGTGTTAAAGTATTTTTACAACAATTAGGGCCACCTTGAAGTATCAAGACACACTGGACGCACTGCAAATGATTGTTTGTTCACATGTCTAAGAAATATAGGTCAAATTATGTAAACATTCGCTAACAAATTTATTTACCTTCGTGAAACACTTTTAATTTCGTTGAAATTTCATCGTGTTATGTTGTTCTTTGGTCTAGAACTAGATAATAAAACTATAATAGATTCTGTTATAATTTATTGATTTAGATTTTATTGAATAGTTTTTCTTATGTTTTGCTAAAAAAGGTTGTTTTTGTATTATTAGGCATAGAATATAATTATACAGTTATTATATTAAGATACCTTCTAGTTCTGAACACATAAAATTAGTTGTTGGTTATTTTTTTTAAACAGTCGTTTTCTTCTAAACTGCAAAACGTTTTTAAATCACGGACCAAAAATTCTACATGTATCAGAATGGTTGTAGCGGAGATGAGAATGTTGAGATGGATGTGTGGAGTGACAAGAATGGATAATTTAGAAGTAAGTAATGAGTAGTAAGGAATGAGTAATTTAGAAGGAGTTTAAAAGTTGCGCCTGTTACTGAAAAAAATAACGGGAGTCGTTTGTCTTGGTATGGACATGTAGTGAGGAGAGACGAAACACATATAATTAAAAGAGTGATGGATCTGAATGTTGATGGACGGACAGCGAGAGGAAGACCAAAGAAAAGATGGATGGATTGTGTAAGGAGTGATATGTAGGAGAAAGGAGTAAATGATGCCGTGACGTCTGATAGGGGAGAATGGAAGAAGAAAACGTTTTGCGCCGACCCCAAATAGAATGGGCTAAGGGCAGGAAAATTATGTACTTACTGAATACCCACTAAGCGTTTTCGCGTCGAAGTCCCCTCCGGTTTAAATTTACTCCAAACGCTGTAATTCTCAAATGCACATTAGAAATTCAGATTGAAATATCCGTTAAGACGAACCTGCTAGGGTTGGTCAACATTTCTCCTATTTCAAATTCAGTTATTGTCCACTGAATCTGAAAGTCCTTCGGGTATATAACAGTCATAAAGACGAAATTATACAAATTTTATGACAATCGTAAACGCGAGTAGGAATAATACATCTTTAGAAACGGCCGTGACCAAAACAAAACTTATTTAAACCGTATTTGTTTGTATCTTGTTTTTGTTTTACGGGACGCAACACACATAATTGACGAGCCTGTGACCTTCGTCCGCTTGAAATTAATATAAAAATATTACTTACTTTTTGAATTCAATTTTGTTGCCAAAATCATCGTTTATTTTTTTAGGATTCCGTATCTCAAAACGAAAAATCGGAACCCTTTAAGGGTCACTTTGTTGTTCGACCGTCTGTCTGTCTGACTTGTCAATATCTGTTTGTTGAAATTACGAACACTTCAATTTAATTTATTCGCATTGGTTATCCAAATATGCTATGTTAAATTCTAGAAGTATTTGTTTTATCATCGTTAGATTTTCTTGAAGATATGACGTAGCATAGCAGGGCTTTCCCAGATTTTGTTGACTTTATAAAACAACATATATATTTGTGCTAGGTACTTCTAAGCTAAATTATCCTACTGTTAGACAAAGATCTCGCCATTGCCTTCAATAAAGGGGGCTTTCTCTTATAATTTTTTTGTACCGATTTGATGCTGTTACAGCATAATCGAACGGGGGTCGTTTGGCTTGGTATAGACATGCAATGAGGAGGGACGAACCACATGTGACTAAAAGAGTAATTGATCTAAATGTTGATGGACGGAGAGCGAGAGGAAGGCCAAAGAAAAGATGGATGGATTGTGTAAGGAATGATATGAATTAGCATCATTTACTCCTTAGGAACTCCTTAGTAAATGATGCCGTGACATCTGAAAGGGGAGACAGGTAGAAGAAAACGTGTTGCTTCGACCCCAAATAAAATGGGACAAGGGCAGGAAAATGATGATGATGATGCTGCGATGACGCCTGACTTTAGGACTCCACTGAGTGACGACTTGGGCCTTTCTGTATATCTTTGATGCATTTCAAATCCACGAATATAGTTCCTAAGCGTATGATGTTGACTCAAATCTGCAAATAGATTTATAATTTATATATGAGAAATAACAGCTTCAATATTTGTTTTGTTTGACAGCTTATTTGGGTAAGCGGACATCAGTGCTACGATTAAAAACGGCGCTTCGGACGGACGAGCGTGTGCGCCTCATGAACGAGATCTTATCCGGAATACAGGTCATCAAAATGTACACTTGGGAAAAGCCCTTTGCGGACCTGGTCGCCAAAGCAAGAAAGTGAGTTTGACTTATTTAATGTAATATGGGTTTTCAATACATGAATTTAAAAAAAATAATAAATAGGAAAGTTCTTAAAACAGCGGAGAAAAAGGGGGAGACCCCATAGACTTGAAACAGATATTCTAAAGGAATTTATGTCATCCACTCATCCGCAATTAAGTACCGCTATTAATTTCTGTTTAATCCTTCGCGCGACAAAGTGTGCAGACGGGTGCAAAGTTTCATACATTGTTACCCTACATTTTTGTAAACAATCGTGCGACGGGTTAATTTCCAACTTTAAAACGATATTCTTAAGTCATGTACCTTATTATGACATTATAGATGTCACATGCAATCGAAGTTTTGGTTCCTTCATATTTTCAGGTTTGATTGTACTTGTTTAGCATTAACATTTCTCGTGTCTAACCCTGTTCCCGTCTTTACAGGCGAGAAATAAAGCAGATTCGTTCAACATCATACATCCGTGGTGTGCTGACTTCGTTCATCATGTTCACGACGCGAATCTGCCTGTTTTGCTCCATCCTCGCATACGTGCTCGCGTACAACGTGATCACCGCGAAGCAGGTGTTCGTTGTCACCAGCTTCTATAATATCCTGAGACAGACTATGACTGTTTTCTTTCCACAAGGTTAGTTAATTGCTTTATGAAATTGGTAAGTAATATAACAGATCCTTCAAAAATGAGTTGGTTCTCAAAAGAAAACTACTGTACACGCGGCATCCAATCTAGCTATACGAATCCAGTTTATGCGGATCTCTCATTCAATTAAATAAATAAATATCTTTGGACAACTCACACATGGCTATCTGATCCCAAGCTAAGCAGAGCTTGTGTTATGGTAACCAGACAACTGATATACATACTTATATAACTTATAAATACATACATATTATAGATAAATCACACCCAGACACAACAAACAATCATGCTCATCACACAAAGTTTGTCCTGGGTGGGAATCGAACCCTCGACCTCCGGCTCAGCAGTCAGGGCCACTAACCACTGGACCAACAGGCCCGTCATAAATTGGAAATCTATACAAAACGAGGCCGGATTATACTAGAAATTTAAAGTTTAATGTGTGGCCTTGTGGACCTTTTTTGTCTGTCCGATTCTTGACAGACATCACGGAGACTTACGCCAGGAAGTGTGGCTACCAGTTTTGTCAAGGCTTATTCAGTGACAGGGTTATGGAAGTCAGATAGGAAGTCGCTCTGTTGAAAATACTTAGTGTCTGGTAAGACTGGACGCTAATCTCAACCTTGTTGGGAAAATCTAATCAAATGATATGATATGATTGATGACACTATGTTTTTTTTTGCGTGTGGAATTCAACGATAAGCCTTCAGACTTCTACTGATTTAACCCACAGGGTGTCCCCTGTGATCACTTCTGGCTGGTGCGGGGACACAATTGCATTCTACACAATCAGTATATTATATATTAGTATAGAATTTGATAAATACTCAACCTAATAATTCATTTAAATATGTATCCAGGTATCGCTCAAGTAGCAGAAGCAACGATATCAATAAAGCGGTTACAGAACTTCATGATGTACGAGGACACTAGCAAGCCAGTGCCCGGTCTAGCGGAGATTCAGACTTCTACCAAGCGCAAGGGTTCGCCGAGGAAGTCGGCAGATGTCATCAAAGAAG
The DNA here is from genome assembly GCA_958449745.1 of Ochropleura leucogaster. Lineage (NCBI taxonomy): Eukaryota > Metazoa > Arthropoda > Insecta > Lepidoptera > Noctuidae > Ochropleura > Ochropleura leucogaster. Next base: position 10,582,445 of record OY288203.1, on the reverse strand, counting down.
ATCTCGCGGAAGAGAAGAGTGGGGGGGCTGCCTCGCCTGAACCTACGAAAGAAGAAGAGGCTAAAGGCAATGGTAAGGACTTTTTAATTTTTATCATACTCTTTTTTATATAAGGTTGAAATTTGATTAATTCACATATCTTTACCTGTCGGTCACTAGAAAATTAAAATTTGTAAAGTCAAAACACATGGGAAACACTTAGTGACTCGTTATGTAAATACTCAAAAGTGTCGTCTTTATCATAAAACTGGTAGTGTGGTACAGATAATATTATGTCATTAAATAAACACAATGTAAGTTCATACAAATATTTACATAGCTTGTGTTTGAAAAGATTTTAAGAATCCTCAAATTGTTATTTGTTTTTGTGTTTCTATTGTAGTTCTTGAACGTTAAGTGCGCTTGCGCAACATAACACTTAATAAAGTACCACATTTTTTGTATCAAATTAATATTTAAATCGTTCAAACTTCGCATCTTTAAAAGACTACAACGAAAGCATTACAATTTCAAGCAATTTTGCCCCAAGTCCAATATACTTAAGGCCCCCAGAGTTTACCACACATACCTTTTGTGTGGCAAATCTCCTACGATTTCAAGCAAAAATACCCCTTATCACAATGCAGGAAATACAACGCTTGCTCCTCTTGAATCTGGTGAAGAAGAGGATCATGAGCTGGCAGCGCGGGTGGAGGAAGACGCGCGGGGGGTGCGACTAAAACATGCGACGGCCAAGTGGATAGTGTCGCATCCGGAGAACACGCTTACTGATCTGTCGCTGACCATCAAGCCTGGCAAGTAAGTCTTTCTTAGATATTTATCTGCAACAGTTTCTTACTCTTTAAAAGACTTAAAATATGCAACTATTACTTAATCACTACATGATTCTGAAAAACAAGATTTTGACAAATCGAAATATCCATTCGGTTCTATTGTGCCCGGCTTGGTTCGAATTGTGCAATTGGGTAATTGTAAAGGCCAACAGAGTTTGCGCATCGGCACGAACAAAATATTGTAATTCTTCGGATTAGTTTGCACAAAAATACTTGATAAACTTACTTGTGTTTTAGCACGTGAATAAATCACAAAAACAGTGACGCTAGTAAAATAAAAACCAGATAAGTGCGAGTGGATTCGCGCACCGAGGGTTCCGTACAAACTTGCAACATTAACAGCCATGTCTTTTGTCTGCGTAGTCTTAGAGGGTTATTTTTTCTCTGAGGGAACCATATACTCAAGTCTGCAGACTGGAGTATATGGTTTTATGTAGTTAATTTCGACATGATACCTCTTTTCAGAGATGATCTTGACAGACAGACAGGCTGACAGACGGACGGTCAACAAAGTGATCCTTTAGGATTCTGTTTTTTTGTTTTTGAGTTACGAAACCCTTATCGTATTTTTCTATCAGGATAATTGCAGTAATCGGGCCAGTAGGAGCTGGCAAGTCTTCACTACTGCACGTGCTACTACGAGAACTGCCCTTACTATCAGGAACAGTGCATGTCGGTGGAGACGTCTCCTACGCCAGCCAGGAACCATGGCTCTTTGCAGGTAAGCCTTTAATGTGAAATTTATATAAAAACAGATTAATTTTCATTTGTTCTTGAACTTATTTTCACTTATAAGTACCATATCGATGGTGATAGTTTAAAATGCAGTAAAGGACATCGAAGGAAGTGTATAAATATGATTTCTCGTGACTGTAAATTTAGAAGATTGGGTCCATGACTACATCCAGCCAGTATTGTAACAGCACTTTTTTTCTACAGGCAGCGTCCGTCAAAACATTCTGTTCGGCCAAGCGATGGACCGGCCGCGGTACAACACCGTGGTGCGGCGGTGCGCGCTCGACAGAGACTTCGCTCTGTTCCCGCATGGGGACAAGACTATTGTCGGCGAGAGGGGCGTCAGTCTTAGTGGAGGTATAGAACAATTTTTTTAGTCTGTATAATAGACTGATAGAAGGTTTAAGTCCTCGAGCGTACGAAGTTACTTTTCGCTCTCATAGTTTTCAACGTGATTGAGCTGAACATCATGGCTATATAATTACAGCCGCAGGGATCGATCTTCAAAGTTAAGCCGCGCTTACCGTAATCGGTCTATGGATGGGTGACCATTTTTACATAACAAGATTTCGTGCCACGAAAAGCATAATAATTTATTGGTCTCTGCTGTTATTTGTACATCTTTGACAGTCGTTACAAGTAGTCAGTGGCCCGAAAGTTTAAAAACCTAGTCTTTCCAAGGAGTACCGTATTATCCAGTACTAACTGGGTCTGGGTTGTGGAAGACAGATAGGTGGGCAATCCATGTTAAATACTGGGGTCAGGTAAGACTGGAGGTCAACCCCCATAAATGTGCTAAAAGGCTAGGCAGATGATGACACTATTTAGCACCGCTTGTTTAAAATCCAGCAGTCCGTGTTTCAAAACCGAGATTTGATAATCCGGTGCGTAATCAAACTGCGTTCCATATCACCCGTGAACACGAAGGCTAAGAGCTAATTGTGACTAATTAAGCTTAACATATAATTTCCCCTGTTCATTCCCAGGTCAACGCGCCCGCATATCCCTCGCCCGCGCCGTGTACAAGCGCGCGGATATCTACCTGCTGGACGATCCGCTGTCAGCAGTGGACGCGCACGTCGGGCGGCACCTGTTCGAGTCGTGTCTCATCGGGTACCTGCGCAACACCACCCGGATCCTCGTCACTCATCAGCTGCAGTTCCTCAGGGACGTTGACCAGGTAAGGCACTTGTCCTCGTCTGACTCAGCTTGCAAGTCTTATCAATTCACGGCCTCATCTCGAGGAATCATCTGCTCCAACTCCTATGTTTCGGCAGACCAGGTCAGTTTTATTAACTCTGCAAGGTTTTGTGTTTTCGTGTAGAAAAGTTCGTGTTCAAGCAAGAACACACTGTAAACCGACTACGACGAAGCAAAAACTAGGGCTATGATTTTGACCAGTATGTATTTTCACCTGGTCACTCGTAACGTCTAAACTACTAATAATACTTTGACAAATGAGGTATCTTGTTAAGTGACTTGTTATGTCTCAAGACTTAAAACTATTCCTTACTTATGCCTAATATTCTTTCTCTAGATAATAATCCTAAAGAACGGCGCGATAGCCGCGGCGGGTAACTTCGATACTCTCAGTGCGTCTGGTCTGGATTTCGCCACACTGCTGGCGCGGGACCCGGAGGAAGAGAAGCCCGTTGTCGACCCCAACGCGTCCGAGGCAGACACAGAGTCCATGCTACAAGGCAGCTTCCGGAAACGACAGATGAGCATACACTCGGTAAGGATTGCATGGCGCAAACATAAGACTCCTTTTATAAGGCAGACGTATAAAAAGGCTTGATAATTGAGTCGATATCATGTGCTTCACCCTTACTAAAAAAAGAAAGTTGTTCTTGTGTGTATTTAAAATAATAAAACCGTTTAAGAGGAAAACACATTTCCTTTTAACGTACATACTGCGACACATCAAGCTATACATTTCCAGTATCACACGGGCAAGCGTTATACATATTTCCAATGTGTACAATGAGTCATACATAAACTATTGTAAAGTTTGACTGGTTGCGTGTATACGTACGTGTCAACGTAGCGCTGATGTTTCAAAAAGAGTTTACTATAGCTTCTCATCAGTATGAGTTGAGAAAACAAATCAGGCTGGTGTTTCACCCAAGCAGGTCAAACCGAAAATAGTTTACTATATTGTCGTTGACCCGGGATGCTATAGGCCGACTGACATGCACGAAAATGTTTATTAAAACTGTATAAAACTATAATTTTCGTTCTAGGTGAGTTCTGTGGACAACCTTACCGCAACGGCACCTCCTGCCGGCGAAGCAGAGTCTAGAAGCCAAGGTGCGGTGGGCTCCAAGGTGTACGGCGCGTACCTGGGAGCGGCCGGGAACGTCTGCCTCGTGTTGCTGATGTTTCTGGTCGCCACGCTCGCGCAGCTACTTGGTTCTGCGTCCGACTGGTGGACGAGTTACTGGTAAGTGTATAGCTACTGTGACACTCGCTCGTTGCCCTCCGAGCAAGGCCAAAGTTTTCAGGTGTTAATTGGGACATGTGTACAAATAATAGCCACTACAGGTTTTATTTATTTAATTCCCAAGGGACGACCCTTTTAACAGGGGTGAATATGAACTGCACAATATCTAATTCACAAACTGATTTTAGGATATTTAAAATAAAATAGGGTATATATACAGCTTATTAAAATAAAATAAAATACAATAGTTTATGGATCGATCATTAACATGGGCTATTAATTTGAATCCAAAAAAAACCTAGTTTTAGATAATACTACGAGAGTTAAAAACCAGTATCAGAGTGTATAACTAAACTCAAAAAAGGCTGCATATATATTTTTTTTTATTAATTTATTTCAAGTCACACAATGACTCATTTTAGGTAACATCAAACCAAACACACAGCATTTCAATTTCAATTAAATAGAATAATGCCAGAAAAATTCAATAAAATTACATAGCACAATTAAATTACATTACATCAAATTATTTATATTAAGTAAAATGCAATAAATTTTAATTAGACTAGCTTTTGCCCGCGGCTTTGCCTCGCGTTTAATTTGGGTTAACACAGTTACCCTTTCTTGATTTGCAGGTACCTGCTACTTGTAGTTTTTGCCCTAGCGCCTTATTTATTGTAATAGCTAAGCTGAGTTTTCCCTTTTCTTCCCGCTTTCTCCCTCATTTCTCACTTTAAAAAAAAAGTTAGCCTATGTCCGTCTCCAAGGTCCCAACTATCTCTGTACCAAAATTCATCACAAACAAACAAAACTTTCGCTTTTATAATATTAGTAAATAATAAATAAATAAATATCTTGGGACAACTCACACACGGCTATCTGATCCCAAGCTAAGCAAAGCTTGTGTTATGGTAACCAGACAACTGATATACATACTTATATCCTTACTTAATATTATAAAAGCGAAAGTGAATTTGTTTGTTTGTAACCGATTTGGATGAATTTTGGTACAGAGATAGTGGGGAACCAGGAGACGGACATAGGCTATTTTTTTTAAAAAAAAAAAGAGTGGGATATGAGGAAGAAAGAGGGAAGAAACGGGAAAACTTGGCGTTGCTATTACAAATCAATAAGGCGCTACCGAATTTAACGCGAGCTAAGCCGCGGGCAAAAGCTAGTAATTTATAAATACATACATATCTATACTAATATTATAAAGCTGAAGAGTTTGTTTGTTTGTTTGTTTAAACGCGCTAATCTCAGGGACTACTGGTTGGAATTGGAAAATTCTTTTAGTGTTGGATAGTCCATTTCTTGAGGAAGGTTATAGGCTATATAACATCACGCTACGACCAACAGGTGCTGAGCAGCGTGGGTGACACCGCGGGGAACAGCTAGTTATAGATAAATCACACCCAGACACAGAACAAACAATCATGCTCATCACACAAAGTATGTCCTGGGTGGGAATCGAACCCACGACCTCCGGCTCAGCAGTCAGAGTCATTAACCACTAGACCAACAGGCCCGTCAATATTAAATGTCAGCAGATTTAAATTTCATAAAAAATATAGCATAGTCTACCACCATGTTTTCTTTTCGACTAATAACAATAATTCCTTGCAGGGTAATTCTAGAAGAAGCGCACCCGCTCCAGCGTATATCGGACATACCGCTGAAAGAGAGGAACGGCACGTTCGCGCTGCAGACCGTCAACAACTTCACCGGCGTACTTATGGATAACACGTACTTTGAGACCGCGGGCATCAGCCGATACGACTGCATCTATATTTATTCCGGTGAGATTTTTTTTACATTCTACCTACATTTTTGTCACATATTTGTATCGTTGGCAACCAGGGCACGCGTGTGCGTTCAAAAAGTTAAAGAGACCATATCACTATTGATGTTGCATTTATCTTTGTTATCCGTGCATTAAGGTCGCTTTCAAAAGTAATTTTTTGAAACATACATACGGCTTTAAGCTCCACACTCAGCCATGTTTTCTTATGAGAGTGGTAACATCCGCATAAAGTTGGACATTATTTGTGTAAATGGCAATTATAATGACTGCTTTACGGCACTAATTTATTACAATAACCTAGGATACAAATCTTCCCCGAATTAGCAGCTGTCACCAAACCTTACTTTAAATCACATCGTAACTATATATGTCAGCAAAGCAGAGGGGCTTGCCAGGCTTGCCGGAGTTGCTGGTTGTTCGAAAGAGATACCGCGGCCCCGGAACGTAAAGGGCAATAGAAGGAACATGGGTGGGTTTTAGTCAGTAAAAGTCTGACATGCCTCCCCGCTCCGCCCAGAGCGGGGGAAGTCATTTGATTATTTCCCACCCGAAAAAAAAATCGTATCTATATATATTAATCAACTTGTAACACACGTTATTTCGTTTCCAGCCATGGTGATAGCCCTCGTCGTGGTGTCCCTATTCCGTTCGTATATGTTCTTCACGATGGCCATGCGAGCATCCACCCGGCTGCACAACAACATGTTCTCGTCCATCACGCGCGCGCCGATGCGTTTCTTTCACACCAACCCCTCGGGACGGATTCTGAACAGGTTCTCTAAGGATATGGGTGCCGTTGATGAAGTCCTACCTTCTGCGCTGTTGGATGTTCTGCAGGTTAGTTCAGATTACAGGCTTCGAATTGTTGTGGTCAGATACTACACTACAAGAACAACACAAGTCAAGGGACATGACATTCCCTTACGCCTCGCGCCTGTAACCCCTATAGGGTTAATAAAAGCCATTTATTCTACCACACAATTACATACCTCATTTAAATAAAATCTAAAGTATCCATCACATTCTAGTAAATTTGATAAAAATCACATATAACACATTCTATTCTTTAGTTTATCTATCATTGATTTAAAATAGTTTATTTACATCTAGCTTTTGCCCGCGGCTTCGCTTGCTTTAAATTCGGGGTAACATAGTTGCCCTTTCCAGAGAAGTTTTTCCTTTTCTCACTTAAAAAAAAATAGCCTATGTCCGTCTTCAGGGTCCCAACTATCTCTGTACGTCGTGAAGACGTAATAAACAAACAAACTCACTTTCGCTTTTATAATATTAGTAAGGCTTTAGCTGTAAGTCTTCCATGCTTAAAAAATAAATGAAATTTCTCGTTATTCCAGATCGGCCTCTCCCTGATCGGTATCGTGGTAGTAGTGGCCGTGGTGAACTTCTGGCTGCTAGTGCCGACGTTCGCCATCGGCTTCGTGTTCTACGGGCTGCGCAACTTCTACCTGTCCTCCTCGCGCAGCATCAAGCGCCTCGAGGGTGTGAGTGAGTCATCGCTGACGCATAGCGCGACCATTTCTTAAGACTAACCTTCGGATAACATCGGAATATTTCGTTGTTGCTACTCGGGTTTTAGGCGTTTTTTTTTTTAAATTAAGCTGTACTGCTACATTTATGTAACTTTAGTTATTAGTCACGAAACGAAAAAAAATCTGACTTTTATAAAACTGTTTTTCACGCGATTTCTCCGTCGGTTTTAGGAATACTCGATCAAAATATGTGTGAAGTACTAAAACAGCTGATCACCGGCTTCCTTTCTTATAATCTATTAAAATCCGGGCCTACAACCTTTTTTTTGCGGATGGGAAGTCATCAAAAAACATCCCCTGCTCTCCGTACTGACTAAAATCCACCCATGTTCCTTCTATTGCCCTTTATCGGGACTCTCTTTCGAACAACCCGTGGCATCTCTTTGAGGCGAAACACTAACGCGCCGTCGACAGGCCGGGCCTACAACCTGACATTAACAAACGTACTATAATACAGTGGTCTCTTCACTCCCACAGCTCGCAGTCCGGTATTCTCTCACCTGAACGCGTCGCTACAAGGCATTACGACTATTCGCGCGTTCGGAGCGCAAGAGGCGCTTATACGAGAGTTCGACAACCATCAGGATCTGCATAGCTCTTCATGGTGAGTTAACTTAAGCTCGAACGTTTGGCAGCTGTATTCTTAAAGCAGAGGTGTTCAATGAGTACATTTTAAAATTCAGACAGAATAAGGGGTTTCTATCAGAAAGTGGCCCCATTTTTATTTGTCGGCTGGGAAATCACCAAATATCTTCTCCCGCTCTGGGCGGAAGGGAGTGTCAGAGTTGTACTGACTAAAACCCATCTATGTCCTTTCTTTTGTCTTTTGTGTCCCATCCATGTTTCTTCTTTTGTCCTTAGTGGGGCCACGGTATTATTTCACACATTCTGGTAGACCCTGACTGATCCCTCAGATGTAGAAGGTGGCTCATTGAGTAAAATAATAAACTTAAAATTGTGATTTGGTTGTGACCTCCTGAAAAACATTTTAGGGTAAATTTGAAAAAAAAATGCCATCTAGATAACTAGGAGAACTAAACTTGTTTCGCCTTTACAGCTATCGATTCAAGAAGGATGTTTCCAATGACGTCCATGATTCATCCATTATTGTTATTCCTTCTTCCTAATATTCCATGTTTTGTTTGCAGGTACTTATTCATCGCCAGCTCTAGAGCGTTCGGCTTCTGGCTGGACCTGGTGTGCGTGGTCTACATCGCTATGGTTACACTCAGTTTCCTCGTCTTCGGGCAAAGTGAGTCTCTCTCGTATTCTTCGAACACTAGTTTTTTATAAGGTCTACTCACTCAATTCATGTTCGGTTCCCTGATTTTTTTAAGAATTCAAAAATCGAAAATAATGTCAATATCCTTACTAATAATATAAAAGCGAAAGTGATTTTGTTTGTTTGTTACGTCTCCACGTCTAAATGACTAAACCGATTTTGATGAATTTTGGTACAGAGATAGTTGGGACCCTGGAGACGAACATAGGCCATTTAAAAAAAAAGATAAGATAAGATAAGATAAGATAATCATTTATTTTTCTCACCACAACAAATAATTAGTTACATTATTAGGTTTTGCGACCAATAAAGATTTACTAGTATTGTGGGAGACTGGTGCCTAAGCTAGACGAAAAACGCCTGTATTTCAGGACACCAGGACTCCACCCCTTAGGAGATACATTTAAATATAATTAAGCACTCGTACACAAATGCGGTAAGTAGTATTAGCAAAAATAAAGTCACATTACAATATTTTATACTTAATAATAATAAGAGGTTAGTACATGGGTGTGTATATGTTCGGTGTGTGCGTGTATGCCTGTGTGTGTGTGTGTGTGTGTGTGTGTATGAAAGAGAAATAGTGAGTGTGTATGGCTGAAAGACTAGGAATAATATCCATATATGTGTATTGAAATATATATTTAGTGTATATTCTTTGGCAATTAGTTAATTAGTGTAATTCACTTATTGTCAAAAGTTTAATGAGCTAGTTATTTCGGCGCAGCCAGAAGTTTTTCCGTAGCATCATAACTTAGCTGCAGAAGCCAGATTCTAATTTTAGCTGTGCACTTGGTTTTGGTAAGATCATAAATTGAAATCGTTCTATTTATTTTATTATAAAGAAAACGACCAAGGTAACAGAAGAAACGTTTGGAGAACATTGTTGTTAGTCGTGTTCCATGATGATGTACTGGGTCAAAGCGCCTTTTACTTAACAGTGAGGAGTTAAAGAAGAGGAGTCCATGCTGTTTTAGGGCCGTATGTAAGACAAAGAGTTGACGGACAGTAAGGACTTTCGCCTCTTTGTATAAAGATGCTGTGGGATATCTGAATGGTAGAAAGGAAGATACCTTCAAAATAGCTCTCTGCGCTCTTTCCAGTTGGAGGATTGTATATTTAGGTGCACCACCCCATGATGTAATACAGTAAGTTAAAAGGGACTGGGCGAGAGTAAAGTAGATCGATTTCATCAGCCTGACATCAGCCGCATGTCTTAGGTTCTTGAAAACATATATCAACTTGCGTAATCTGTTGCTGAGGGTGTTGATGTGTTCATTGAATCTTAAGTTACAATCTATTATAACTCCCAGGTACTTAAGACTACCTTCTTTTTGTAATCGGGTGCAACTACAAATGTTTTCGTGTAAACTGGAGCAGGAGTGGGCGATTATGGAATATGAAGATATCGTTTGAGTAGTTTGTGTGGAGGGTTTCAGGGAAAAAGTAATGTACTTTGTTTTGTCCGTGTTTAGTGTAAGTACATTGTTATGCAGCCACCTCATCACAGCGTTAAAGCCTGTCTGTGCATTCGCGTAAACTGCATCCCATGAATTTGCGGTAAAGAGAAGGGCAGTGTCATCTGCAAATGTTATGATCTTACCATTGGGGATAGTGAGCATACCCAGCTCGTTAATGTATATGAGAAAGAGAGTAGGGCCGAGTACACTACCTTGTGGCACACCGTAGGTGACGGTGCGCTCTTCACTAACGATATCATCGACCTTAACGACCTGTGTACGCTCACTCAGGTAATCCTCAAAAAGTTCGAGCTGAGCACCCCTTATGCCTATTTTTTCCATCTTGTGAATGAGTATGGGTACAGAAACAGTGTCAAATGCTTTGGCAAGGTCTAGAAAAATTCCCAAGACCTTCTGCCCCCCATCCATATTTGTGACAACAAAGTTGGTTAGATCATGAACCGCATCGGACGTTGATCTTCCAGGCCGAAAGCCATACTGTGAGGGTGATAATATATTAAATTTTTCTAGGTAGTCAACTAGCCTGTTGCTCATGATCCTCTCAAGAATTTTGGATAATGCAGGAAGAACAGCAATGGGTCTGTAGTTGTTGACACTGTTTCTGTCCCCACTCTTGTAGATAGGATGTATAATTGATTTTTTAAACGGCTTAGGAAACTTCCCTAATTTGAGGGCGAGGTTGCAGATATAGGTGAGTGGTGGTACAATCACAGCCATATGTTTTTTTAATATACAATTGGAAATTCCATCCCACCCCACAGCACAGTCGTTACGTAGGGATTTTATGAGACTAGCAACTTCATTTTCGTCTGTAGGCAACAGTGACATAGAATGTGAGGAACCACCATTTATTGTCTGGGGTATGTCATCTCGATCTCCCAATCCCGAATCCACTTGTTGCGCTAGCTTTTTACCGGTTTCTGCAAAGAATTCGTTGGCCAGGTTAACAGATTCTCGTGGTGTAGCTGACATATGTAACAAGTGTGAAGAGTTGTCTTTTTTATGATTTCGGTTGGATATTGTGTTAATGGCTGCCCAGATTTTTTTGATATTAGTGCCTGCATTGTCAATTTCTTTTTTCTCAAATTCACGTTTAGTTTTTCTCAGAAGCTTGTTACAGAAGTTTCTGTATCTAGTGAAAGTTGTTTTTAAGATGTCGTTCTCAGGTGACTTTTTGATTTTTTTGTGTAGGTTGTCTCTGTGTCTTATACATCGGAGGAGGCCCGGTGTGAGCCAAGGCTTTAAGATTTTTTTTCGATTAGATATTTTAACAGTTTTTGAGTTTGAGTTAATTACGTTCGTTATAAGATTGATCATCAGTTCAGTAGCTATGTGCGGGTCTTCAGAACGATAAACTGGTTCAAAGTCAATTTGTTTAAATGCAGTGTCCAATAGGTCGTAATTGGTCCGCACATATGTTCTTTTTGCAGTAATCTTAGGCTTTTTTTTGACTAGGAACAATAATGTAGTGTCATGGTCAGTCAGTGCTGAGTGGGCAACACAAGTTGACGCAGGTAGGGTAGTTTTCAAAATAAAGTGGTCAAGGCAAGCTTGAAGTCTCGTGGGCAGTGTGTGTGCAGGTAGTAGACCATGTGAGGCTAATAGATTTAGGTAGGTTTGTTTGTTTGAATCAATACTCTGATCGTTGATGTTTATGTTCAAGTCGCCAGTGATAATTATGTTTTTGTGATGTGCAATACTCGACAAGATCGTATCAAGTGAGCTAAGAAAGTTGGTAATATCATTATTAGCCGGCCGGCGATAAATAGCCAATAGGATAGTGCTCACATCGATTTTTATTTGTAGGCAGTTTGCGTCTACAATCAATGGTTCTACCACGGACACATTCAGATTTTTATTGACAAAAACAACTACACCCTCGTTTTGTGTCAAATTGTTATGAGTTTGGAAGTGGTTGTACCCTTGAAGGTCTGGAGTGTAATTATTATTAAGAAGCCAGCACTCAGTTAACGCAATTACATCCCACTCCACCTTTGTTCTGGCAAGAATAGTGTGTAACCCTGCCATATTTTTTTGTATACTTCTTATATTTTGGTTAAGGATTTTAAGTGAATGTTTTTGATTGAGTTTGGACGGTATACAATTATCTAGATCACAGGTAGATGAGTCAGACACAGAGATAGAATCTATGTTGTTTATATTATTTTGTGTATTATCGAATTATTGTGTTTTTTATCAATAGATGCATTTTTAGTATTTTGCTAGGTTTAGAGTAGGAGATTATAACAGTACTGTTAGGGCATCCTCGGACGCAGACAATTAGTGATACAATGTCATAATATAGTGTACAGGGTTGATTTTGTGAGAGTGTTATGCTTTGGAAACAGCCGTAAATAATGAGACAAGAGTGAAGTATGTATTTGTAGGTATTATAGGTGTGTAATTGTAAAAGTGTTTGTAGGTAAATGTAGATAAGTAGGTTAGTAAGTAATTTGTTTATATTTAAAATTAACAAAATTAGCAGTGAACAGATAACAGTTATGCTTAAGTAATTGTGACAACTCTGTAGGTATTTGTAAACAGTTTGGTTAATATCAGAGTTAAGCGTGGGTACATACAATATAAAAAGACGTACAAAAAATACAATCTCAGCGGTTATAGTAAGATAAGGTAGATTAGATACTAGTCATTTAGTTTTCTCGTGGCGAAGTTTAGCTAGGTCTTCCTCAGATTTAATAAGTCGGCTGGGCATCCCATCTTTTTCGCGTACATAAACCTTCCCATTTGCAGTCCAACATTGTTGATACTGACTGCTCTTTATAAACTCTCTAGAAAGATAGTGCAGGCGTTTGGCTGCTGAAGTTAATGCTTCCGACACGTATATCGGTTTGTGAGGTCCTGCCGCTTGTAAGTGGGAAGTGTTAAGGCGATTATGTACATTCTGTTTGTTATAATTTTTAGTGGACTGTAAAAACTTTTCTTTCAATGAAGTAGATGAGAACTCAACAATAAGTGCACCCATTGGCTCCTTCTTAGTTCTCAAACGAAATACATTTTTTATTTCAGATGGCGGTACCGTTAGGTTAATAATAGAACCTAGTTCTTCCACTAGCCCAGTCATAGACTCTTTGGTCTCAGGGTTTAAAGCTGGGATATTTCTTATTTCAATTGTAGCAGCTTTCAGGTTTCTTTCTAGGAAGTCAACCTTCTGTTCTAATGTTTTTATTGTTATAAAGTTGACTTGGCACTCCGACTGTAGTTTATTTATTTCTAGTATGGCATCATCGTATTTATCTGATAGAAATTGAACAGAGTTTTGTATGAGGGTATTCTGGGTTCGGATCTCATCGTTCTGATTCTGAATTTGGCTGTTTTGACACCTAATCTCTTCAAGAGCTGTGTGTAGGCTGTCAATTTTATTGTTATGGTGTTTTTGATCACGGACGAAATCAGAGAACATATTTTTCATTTCCATCACCATAGATTTTATACGATGCAGTTCAGCTTCATCACCACGCTTCCTTTTTCTCTGACTTTGTTCGCTGAGTTCTGTAGTGGAGCCTGTGGTTAAATCAGGTTCCGAGTTGTGTAATGGTGATGATGCAGTTTTCGTTGGTGAGCGGTGCATTTTGGTTATACGATTTTATTTTATGTGAAGTAACAAGAAGAACTGCTCAGAAAGTTATAATGTAGTGTACTTAATTATACTACCGTATGTATGAAGTGCTTTACTCACTCAACGATCACAATAAACTTGTTTATTGCGCGCGATTGTCCACCGTCTTCGGTTCCCGAACACAGCCGAGCGACCGCCGATTGTTAATTATCGCTCGTCCTCGGGCGAGTGTCGAGGACGGACTTTGACCTTGGCGCGCCGAACGTCGTAGCCGTTGATAAAAGAATAACACGTTGTGTTGCAAAGCCCGTAGGAATAAAAGCTTTGATTTCGTAGTGGTCACTTTATAAAAACGGGACAGTTATTCACAGGTTGGTTCACACACTTAGGATTCACAATCAGGTACACTTTAGCAATAAACCATTACTTTCCAACTAGCAGCGAATTATCGTGTGCGAGCGCCGTATGTTTACGTGCTTACGCGTTTGGGCCCGCAGGGGGAATGAAAAACTACAGGTAACAGGTACCTGCAAATCAGGGCAGGGGAACTGTGTTATCCCGAATTAAACGCAAGCAAAGCCGCGGGCAAAAGCTAGTTTTTTATATTCATAAATCACACTATATATTATTAAGGCGAAAGTTTGTTCATGTGAATGGTATATTTATTAGTCCTGCACGCTCAAACGTGTGGACCGATTTGGCTTAATTTTGGTATGTAGATAGTTTAATTCCTGGATTAACACATGCTTTTTTATCCCGATCTACGCGGGTGAAACCGCAGGCCGCAGCTAGTATTTTCACAAAACAAGTACTGTTTCTGTATAACGATCAAGAAATTCGTACTGTTTAGACTGATATACCTAATGTGTCTAAGTGTAACATAATCGTTGCAGGCGAGTACGGAGGTAACGTGGGGCTCGCGATCACACAAGCCATGGGCCTAACGGGAATGTTCCAGTGGGGCATGCGACAGTCCACCGAGCTGGAAAATCAAATGACCAGCGTTGAGAGGTAAGTCATTACCATAATTAACTTATTATAGTCATTACCATTACTAAGCTATTATCAATTAAAGGCCATAATGGAATATTTACGTCATAGGTATACAAAATCAAGTACTTTTTTGTTAATAATGTTCTCGTCCTTTTTGATTATTGAATCATCTTTACATCAGGCAGTATACACACAAATGGTTTGTTATCCTTAAATTACGTTAGTATAATCGACTAAAAACAAACACTAAAAATAGGGACAAATTATCTTTAAAATACACCCAATGTTGGCCATCTTCTGGACTCACCTGGCAAAAGTACATGCAAACGCAATGCTCAGGAAAACGCATTTGACTAAAGTCGATTATAGTACTTTATTTTTTTTACAACAAACAGCACTAAAGCTAATTTCGGAGATCTTATCACCTATAAACTTAAAATTTCTTGCGGATGAATAAAAAGCCCCACTTTTTATGTTGTGAGTATTACCGATATCTTCTTGTGCATAACAAATTGTCATTTTTGATGAATAACCTTTTTATGAAATTCTATTAAATCCGTGCACTAACTAAATCTTAATTCTCCCCAGAATACAAGAATACTCCAACATAGAATCAGAACCTCCCCTCCAGTCAGCCCCGGACAAGAAGCCCCCTCCGTCATGGCCGGAGTCAGGTCGCATCGAGTTCCGCCACGTGTCGCTGTACTACACGCCCTCCGACCCGGCCGTGCTCAACGACCTGTGCTTCATCGTGGAGCCCAAGGAGAAGGTCGGCATCGTGGGCCGCACGGGCGCTGGGAAGTCTTCGCTTATTAACGCTTTGTTTAGGTAAGTTATTGTTTGGAGTATATTAAACTATGGAACTACTACATGACCGGGTTAATCCGGAGGAGTGGCAATAATGTTTGTGGAGATTATGGCAACGATTTTCAAACATTCTAATATATAGGGTGATGATGAAGATGATAAGGTATCAGGACCATGTTACAATCTCCCGCGTGTTCTTGGATCATGATATTGAACGACTTTCGATTTACGAATTCTTAAAATTTGCAAAAAATATACTTTACATAGATACGGCATCAACCACTTGATTAAAATCTATGGTAAAGCTAAATTTGTATCATTTTTCCAAAAGTTGTAGAACATAATCTGTTTTATTTTCATGATTTAAGACATCACACGAGGTTTATTTATTTTTATTTATTTATTACACCCTGCAGTAACGAATTAATTCCCGACAACGACAAACATAGTGTGTAGATTTAACAGCTAGCTGCGATATGGCACTCTATTGCATTCTACTACTACTATTTTTAGCTATTTATAACAAGTAATATAAAACGCTAACAAGTTATCCAGAAAAAAAGACAGATATAGAATATATGAAGCTAAAAGCGGAAAAAATGCCTTTAAAAATCTTATGAGCAATTAAATCTCCACGTTAGTTCAATTGACTAAAATGCAATACTCTTCCCCCACCAGGCTAGCATCACTAGAAGGCGAGATCATAATCGACGGTCGCGAGACGTCGAAGCTGGGCCTGCACGAGCTCCGCAGTCAGCTGTCTATCATCCCACAGGAGCCGGTGCTGTTCTCGGGCACCATGAGACACAACCTGGACCCCTTCGACGAGTACCCCGACCAAGTGTTGTGGAGGGCGTTGGAAGAGGTAATTACACATACGTATAAAAACGCGGTAGAACACAGATTTTTGTAAATTGGTTAAATGTGTATGTCGTCAATTTGAACGACGTTTTTTTCGTAAAGTTACTTAGTGTTATGCGGAGAATGGTTTCGTTACGGGTACGTTTATCCTATACCTATTGAAAAACGGTGTCAATAATATATTACCATTATTCTCCAATCCAGGTGGAACTAAAAGAGGCGGTGATGGAGCTCCCTGCGGGCCTGTCGTCGCGCATGTCGGAGGGCGGCGGGAACTTCTCGGTGGGACAGCGGCAGCTCGTGTGTCTCGCCAGAGCCATCGTACGGAGGAACAAGTTGCTTGTGCTGGATGAGGCCACCGCTAACGTCGACCCGCAGTGAGTGGCTTATTTATATTTTGTATGATGTAGTTAGTATATTTAGTGTTTGCTCTGCCTATAGCAGTCCAATGTAGGCCGTATGGCTCTACAATCGCATGCCATTAACTCGATTCCTGATTCGATTCTTATTCAGTTGTTAGCAGCCCACCCTACGAAGAATGTTGCTTCGTCGAACCTGGGGCGGCCTACCTCACGATTTGTCGATTTGTTTAGTGTTTGCAATATCAAAATACATTAAATAATTATAATATCAACTATGTAATTCTGTAGAATGGGGATGGTTGAATCGAATGGCGCTAGAATAGTTAATTCGTAGCATCGAAATAGCTTTGCCTCACCGGTCAGATGAAAGCCTAACCATCTACAATGAGCTTTGACAGCCTGCCTAATTTAATTCATTCTACTATCTCTAGGATGAACTCGGTTTTACTTCAATTGTCAACTCTACAGTCGAGAAATGGAATGATTCTTTCATGTAATAAAAACTTCATATTGTTTCAGGACTGATGCACTTATACAAACTACAATTAGGAGCAAATTCGCGGAATGCACCGTGCTTACGATCGCACATCGTCTTAACACTGTCATGGATTCAGATAAGGTAAACAGTGAATGAAATCACTGTAAAAAAACGTTTTAGTAATCAAATATAAGCATATTTGCCGTGTTCGTAATTTACTAGGACTATAACCAGTAGTAACAACAGCATTGTAACAATATTCTGAATTAAAAGAGTGTCCATTGAGTTTGTTGCCCATTCTTCTCCATAGAGATCGTCGCTTTGGAATGGGCAACTACAGTACTTTCACAGTTATTATGCCATGTGACTGGGACTGTAGCTTCATTTTTATTGTTGTCAATGTTTCGACAGTTGAAAAGTGCCGGTAACTGGCCTACTTGAAATAAATGATTTTGATTGCCATATTGAGCAGCAATAACTGTCGTTGACCTATGCCTACCCGCTTACCACATAAAATAATACTTACTCGTTACTCCCAGGTGTTGGTAATGGACGCGGGCCGCATGGTGGAGTACGACCACCCTCACAACTTGCTGCAGAACGCGGACGGCATCCTGCGCGGCATGGTCGACCAGACCGGACGGGCCATGGCCGAGACGCTGTGCAGAGTGGCCAAACAGGTACAAATGCCATCTATCAGCTGTTATTTTCCATCACTGTCAAATCACAGTGATCCTTATTCCTGTTACAGTAAGGTTGATAGTGTTAGAGAAACGATAACTGAGTTTAAGTCTGGTTTTAGATATTGTGACTTGTGTCATTACATGTCTCACCTATCATTTATCGCCAGCAACAGATTAGTCGTTGTTTCTCTTATTGAACAGCTGATACAACTACAGCTCTGTTATAAACTTTGAAGTATGACATGCTTTTTTTTGTATTCTGCTCATGCATGGACGAATTTTTTGGCACCCCACCTCGGATAAGTAAGGTTTCGTGTGACAGATCATATAACCATTGCCATATATATGCCAAAAAGCTGCAGAATCACTAACATATAAAAACGAGCTCGCAAATATTAGTGGGTAATGTTTAGTTTTTTTGGCAGCCGCTATGACATTTACAGGATCCTTGCTCAGAGTGCCTAGTGTTGGTAAATTGATGTTTTTTATTTTTTTTTTCTTCTAGGCCTATGATGTCAAGATGGGTCAGCCACTGGTGGGCACCTCGGATTGATACAAATTAATATTAATGTTAGGCTATGAATCAATTGTTCCTACAATCGAGATATTGTACAAAGGATCTGGTGAAAAAGTGCATGAGAGTATGGAGGGCGCATGCGATACATCACGGTTATTTCCACATAAGTGAAATGATTATTTTTAATTTGTAAAATATTTATAGTCAACTCTTCCATGACTAAAAGGGCTATGAATTAGGAACTTTCGCGTGCACGCAGGAACATAACTGCATCGTATAACGCGAACATATAAAAATATTTCACGGTATTTGCACTTACTACTTTTTATAAAGTTATTGAATGAAAAATGGTTCTAAGTAAAAAACCATTTGCAGTAATTAGTAATATGAAACGTTTTTTTTCCAACTGGCACTTAAGGCCCCTTACGAATTATGACATAATTGCAGCAGTTAGTGTGTGGAGGTATTTCAAATTGCTGTGTTAATTATAACATGAACTCGCCAGTACTTCAGATTATAAAACTGTTACTAAGCTGTTCCTAGTACGTTAGAATTGGAAGTGTTGGCTAAATGTCACAAAACGTATTAGGTATTTTTATATAAATTGAAGTAATTTTTAAGAATATGTTTTATTATTATGTGACTTAGCTAATAATTATGTTTTTATAAACGACAAGTGAGATTTACAAGTTTATTTTAGATTATAACAAATTGCATTCAGGTGTGTTCGTGGAAAACTGAATAATTTATAAACATGTTTGCATTCAATGCCAAATGTAATCTCGAATACCATTAAAATAGATAGATAATTAAATAAATTTACGGTCCAATAACTTTTGAGCTTTAACAATTAGTTACGAGGTGCTATATTTGTATCTTGTACTTAATCGTAAGGGATCGGTGACTGGTGACGTCACGCGTGACGAGCTCTTAACTATGTACTTACTATTCGAAATCAATCTTGTGAATTATATACTTAGATACTTTAAGTATCGACACAGAAGTGCTTAATTTTGAGAACTTATATTTTTTTATGAATTATCACGTAGTTTTTATCCAATTATAATTTTAAATGTTATTGTAATTCTTAATTTTGAATGTGATGTAATGAATTAATGAAAACGAAATGTACGCCAGTAAAATGTTATGTAAGTAAGAACTTGTTAAATGTTGGATTATTGCAACAAAAATAAAACAGTTTTTACGTATCAATAGCATTTGTTTTATTTACATACAACATTTCAGATAAGAAAATAGATTCTTATTGAAGAACTTCTATTCATTTTGAACCTGCAGCATCGGTTTAGGTACACTAAAAACAAACTAAGTAATAATATTTTTACGGAATGTATCGTTTAAACCATAATACTAAATGTTTACATTAATCTACAACCTGCTAAGCTTGTTCGTACAACTAAACACATGTAAAATACTCTTGTTTATAATAATATGTACATCAGTATTACTTACAACAACACACTAATATAAAATGTAAAAAAACATAAGATCAGAAAGAGCCAGCAGTGTACAAAACACAAAACTTAATAATGTTCTAAGAGTCTTAAAATTGTTTGTTTTGGTTTGAAATGGTTTTTATAAACTACCGCCTCTTTACAACATCCACACTTCGATTATCACAGAACCCCGAACCGTCGCAACACATTCTACACTCCGCTGTTTCCAAACAACATAAATTATTACAATAAAAGAAGATAAATTAAGAATTTCATTTTAACTAAACTAAAAGTCGCTGCCAACAGTCATGAGCAAGCTGACGTGTCGACAACACGGAAATCATCCGCTAATAATACTTGAAAGAGAAAAATACACAAACAAAAGTTAGACAAAAAGATAAATAAAATAAATAGTGGAATACAACCTCAAACTTAAAACAAATTGTCATGATAGCTTTCCATTGGCACGAGAGAAATGGAAAACAGAAACGATGTTAAAATAATCAAGACGAAAGAAAGATACTGAGATCTTAGAAAACTGTATACAGGTTTCATGAAATGGGCTTACGATCTAACTAGCATAGTGTGATATTGGATATTACAATTAGCTAATAACTACTCACAGTCTTCTTACGAATAATATATTGGCAGCGCGGGGTGTGGGACCGTACGGGCAGAGTTCACGCACACTGTCGAGTGTCCGACTGTCCTGTCAACTGTCACGCACTGTCACACTGAGTAGCTGCCGGCTGTCGGCGCCTACACCAGCGCCGTCAGGCTCCCCGAGCGCGAGTATTTGTTGTCTTCTGTTTCAGTTGGCATTGGCTTCGTCTGTAAGTAATGTGTGTGTTTAATGATTTGTCTGAATCTGATGTTATAGTGCTTAATGCACTGAATCAAAAGAGTTTTGCACCACTTTTTGATACCATACCATGAGTCACCTTTTGAACGAGTATGAACGCATGCGCGTGCCCTCCACGTCAAGCATCTCATTTTACCTCAATTTTTGTCATTGGCGTCCAGGGCACGGGCTTGTGACAGTTAATTTATTGAGACTAAATAGACAAATTTTAAATGTAATGTTACAAAGCATAATGCATTTTCTGTTAATTGTGATTTGAAGCCATGAGAAATCTCTTAGTTTATACGTAAATCATATTAAGTTTGCAGTGTTTTGCACAAATTCATTACAAAATTCGCATCCATTCTGCTCATTGACACAGTAAACACCTGTTGAGATATGTCATGTTGGGGTGCAGAATGATTAATATAAAAATGAGTGCAATTAAGAATAGGTACCGAAATAACTGCAATATGAAAATGTTACAGAAAAAGCGCAATACTTGTTGCCATCTACCATTTATGCATAAACATATATTTATACGTTTGCTGTGTCACGTTAACAGGGGTCTAAAAAATTCCCGAAAAAAGAAAAATTGTGAAGTTTTTTTTATTGTTAAGTATGTATATTAAAAAAGGAGTGCAAAACATTTCCATCCAGTGCGGCATTAGTAAGTGCAGCGTGTTACCTCAGTAACGTGTACATACATCGTTGATGGCGGGCGGCAGCGGCAGCGCCAGGCGCAGCGCCGTCCAGAAGGCGCGCTCGTGCACGTGGCGCCACGCCACCAGCCGAGTGCCTCGCAACGTCGTCACCAAGCTCTCGCCGCCTTCTTTAGCCTCTCGTTTTAACTTGGGTAGGTCCTGGAAAGAACAAGAGATCAATAACTTCAATAAAGAATATGTAAATCGTTTTTTTTGTATAGGGATGTGAAATCATCGAATAATTTCACCTGCTCTGGGCGGAGCTGGAAGGAGTGGCTGACTTGTACTGTCTTAAACCCATCCATCTTTCTTTCTTTAGCCTTTGTGTTCCGGGGCAGCGGAATATCTTTCGAACCCGCAACCCCGGATAATAATAATCCCTCAATTATAAGATAAGGCAAGTCCTAGATTTTAAAGAAGAGATATATAATGTGGATTTCAATCTCGCATAGTGGTGATGAAAATGGGGATTTCTGTCATAAAATAACAGACAAAGGCTCGCCCACATAGAATGTTTCTTTTTCAAACTACCTACTGGC
Organism: Ochropleura leucogaster; assembly: GCA_958449745.1. Taxonomy (NCBI): domain Eukaryota; kingdom Metazoa; phylum Arthropoda; class Insecta; order Lepidoptera; family Noctuidae; genus Ochropleura; species Ochropleura leucogaster. Next base: position 10,560,504 of record OY288203.1, on the reverse strand, counting down.
GGAATGTGAGACCTCTGTCTTACCGTTCAGGGAATACAGGCGTTATACATAATGTTCTTTATATTTAGTAAAGTTAAAATAAGGTTGTAGAACACATAATTATGTCCCTATAAGGTAACTAATAACTAGTTCATAACTTAATAACCACAAAAACTGTAATGGATAAGGTTTCAGATAAAATGTTTCAAAACAATTTTTAATCTATAAAACAATTATAAAGAGAAAAAAATTGTTTGTATCGAATAGACTCCAAAACTATTTGACCGATTTTAACCTCTAGAGCCCCAGCGGCACATAAACGTGCCAGTTAACAAGTATTACCGTTGAACCCCGCTGGCACAAATCTGTGCAACCAAACCCAGACCGATTTAAAACTGTATTTGTAGTAAAGATAAGTCTTAAAATCAGATAACGCTTACGATAAGAGCCCGCCCGGTGGTGCTTGACGGATAGTAAACGTAAAGAGTGGCGGTGTTTGAGAGGTTAACCATTTTTTTTACTAATAGGAAGCTACATTATCAGGAAGTAACCCACGGGAGCGGGGCAGCAACTAAAGTTGCTAAGTTCGCGGGTGAAACCGCGAAAGATAGCTAGTAATCTATAAAACAATGACTAAGTAAAAACCGCATACTAGGAAACACAGACAAGTTCAGGAATATGCGGAAACATCTGCCTCTATAATATGTGTCATGCGAATAAATACTTCTTAAACGTCATACCTTCTCTGTTGCAATATATCTATGTCAGGATTACCTTCTATATATTTTTAGACGGTAAAGATAAATGACGGGGAAAACACTTTTATTTTTTTTATTGCCATAATTTACCTTGACGTAAATGATGATGTCAATGGGTAAAATTCTAGGAAGGATTCGTTACTCTCCCCTCATAATGATTCGCACGAGCAGTTTCCCATAATATCTTTGCTTATTGTTTTTGTTTAAAATGAAAATATTTTATACGTATTATAGGCCATGTTTTGGATATTCCGTTTTCTTAAGGATGTTTTCCTTGTGAGCATATGTAATAAAATATGCTGTTTGGATGCCACACAAAGAAAAACCCCAGCTTGCGTTTGAACTACGACCTTAAGATAATTTTAATTTGCAAATATAGGTAAGAGTAAATGATGACAAAAATATATTGAGAGGTTCTGCCATATTTTACCAATTAGGCATGCAAAAAAAAAAACTACTAATACCTAGAAAACACTTACAAATATTACCCATCAATTTAAAATTATTACACAAAAAAAGTAGTTCTAATTTAAAAAACTCATCAGTCTCATGTAATACGCGGCCGTTATCACTGGATCACACAATCTTGTCGTTTACTACAAGTTATTTTTACGGTTTGTAATCAAATTCATCCCTCTATCTTCACCATCATTATCACAAAAGTTTTGTTCACAAACCTGTAGTAAGACAACGACGGGCGGTAGCGGGAGCGCTCTCAGCTGCCGGAGTGCAGTGAGCAGTTGCTGTGGCGAATGTTGCGCGGGCGACAGTACGGCCACCAGCGAGCGACACCGCGACGCCTCGCCGACTAGTTCGCTGTACCCTGTAGACAATAATATATGTAGGATATAGGAACGGAATAATTGCAAATCACAACTAAGAATTCAAACATCAAACTTTGAATTAAAAAAAAAACAATTCAATTTGTGTTTCTTTTGCCCACAGCTTCGCCTTCTTATATAATCGGAAAGTATCCCATAGGAATGTAAAATATAGCCTATGACACTAAGAGATAATTTTCAAAATCGGTTTAGATATTTAAGAGATTAATTCATACAAAGTAACTCACAGACTTGACCTCCTTATAATACGAATGAAGCTTGTGGCGAGATAGGACACACGGTAACACATCTAACGCATTTTTTCTTTCTTTTCTTGTATTGTAAAAATATGTCGCCTGTCAAATTGAATTAGATGGCGAATTGCCAGACGTAATGATTCTAAACACGAAACAAAACAATAACCGATTGCGCCACAGCAAAGATAGGTTATGGTTTTTAGATTTCCGCACTTCAAAAGTAAAAAAAACTGGCCAAGTGTGAGTCGGACTCGAGCGCCGACGTTTCCGTACAAACTTACGACATTAACGGCCATATCTTGTGACCAGAGCAGCAGAGACTTAGAAGATTGAATTTTTCACAGCTCCAAGAGACTTGAGTTTGATTCGGTTTCTATTTCAACTCGATACCTTCTCCAGTTCCTGAGATAAAGGGTCTTGACAGACGACAGACAACAAAGTGGTCCGTTTTTGCCTTTTGTGGTACGGAACCATTATATTTATAATTCATCCTTGTTTATGTTATTAATTTTATTCACCTAGTCGTCCTTGTTTAATAAAACTTGGGAGTAATTTACCTAACTTCTGACCTCTGTCTGTTCCAATCGATATTTCATAGAAAACGTACGGTTAAAAGGAAACAGAAAATCAATAACGTTTAAAGAAACGTTCTTAGTAAGTTAACCGCGTTTTCCTTTCGGTGGAAGTCAATGGAAAATCTTGAGTTCTTGACGTACAAGTTCATAATAATTACCGATTTCTAGTAAGTCACCCACGCTCGGCTGAATGGCTGTTTCTGTGAATTTGCCGCCAAGTAGCATTCGTTAAATATTGTTTTATTAGAACTTTGTTTTCAACAATATCCAATAAATGTGTATTGTGTAGGTTTGTCGAGTGCTACGTATTGTTCTCAAATTCAAATAATTTTATTTCTCCACGTTCGTTCGTTGAACTGACTCTTTGCTATAATATTTTGAGACAGTTTATATATTACCTACGTTATAAGTAGTAGTAGTAGCTAGTATTTTCGACTACTATAAACACATTTTAACAACTAAACATACAGGCACGTGGTTTTATTCCCAACTTTACTACAAAAGTGTAGTAATTATGACGTTCTTGGACTACTCTGTGTATATTTCCATATAATCCATCAGATATATTCGCTTCTAAGGCGACTCTTTTCATTAAAGCGAAAATTTGTGAGAGTGGTTGAATGGACGTTTGTTGCTCTTTCACTCAAAACGAACTTCAACAACTGGAATATTTATAATGACATGCCGTTTGATACATAGATAGTTTAAAATCTGGTTGAACATAAGTTACGATCCCGTGCAACAATTCTCGAACTCCACCCGAGCGAAGCCGCAGGCATAAGCTAGTTGTAAATAAAAGTTGACTCACAAGTATCAGGTTGCGTGGAGAGTGGGACGGCGTGCACCCGGTACTTGTACTTGAGCGCGAGGGTGGGCAGCAAGGCACCGCGGACCAGCTCCCCGTCCACCGCCGTCCAACACACTAGCACGTCGAACTCCTTCTCCAATACTGAGGACAAATATATAACGTTAGCTTCGTTGTTACTCCATTTTTCACCGGTTTCTATAAAATTAACGGGTTGTTAATTTTACTTGTGGTCGCTTCAGGTTAATGTAAATTAATTTCCAATATTTAGCGATAAGTTTGGCGATTTAAATCAATCACTAAGCTCCTGTGATGTGCAAACAACAAGACAGGACACATTAAACTCCAGGACAAAGTCATTCTGCCGGGATTGCGGGCTGTTCGAAAGACATACCGCGGCTCCGGAGCTAGGGCAAAAGAAGGAACATAGATGGGTTTTTGGGCAGTGCAAGTTTGACACTCCCTTGCGCTCTACCCAGAGCGGGAAAAGTCATTTGATAATTAATATCCCATCCGAAAAAAAGGGGAATCGTAGCATTCCCCAGCTGTGTCCTGAGTGTATTTAAAGACTTCTAGTTTAGTCATGGCAACTTGAAATAATATTTAGGCAATTATTTAGGTATCGCTTAGTTTTAGCGAAAATTATGGACACAAGATTTTTTTGTCTTTTAATTAAGGATCTTTTTTAACTGTTTTTAGAACTGCTGTCTGTCAAATAAAATAACATATGTACGTCTGTCTATGTGGAATTAAATGATGTGTACTAAAGAAAAATACTAAGAACTGAATTTCGAGTGAGACTGTTTTTTCAACGCAATGCATATGATGTCATCGTCATTAATATTTGTCTTACTGACGCACGTACATAATTGTATTTAGATAATCCTACTATATCTTATATTTAAAATACACCTCGAAGTTACGGTCTGTTAAAAAAATCCCTATCCAGTACATACAAAAATGGATTCAATTCCTGTTGGTAAACAGGAATTGAATCCATTTTTGTATGTACTGGATAATTTTTTTCAAAAGGGGCATTTGCGTCGTGGTTTTGTACAAATTTGCGTCATTATAATTACCAACAGAAGTTCTTAAAAAGTTGAGGCATAAAAAGGTAACGTGCAATATATGACTGTATCCTATAACTTCAAAAGACGTAGATACTGACCTCGTGCCCTCCTGGCGGTGGGCTGGGCCCTCGCCCTCGCATGTCTCGCCGCGAGCAATAGCCTCGGGGTGCACCGTCGATGTAGGGCTGCGGCTGAGACGAGCGCTAGGGCTCCTGCGGCCGCACCAAGTGCGAGCGCCCGCCACGGGACGGTGCCACTGCCGCACCATGATGAGTTTGAACTATCCTCTGCTCCACCGTCTGTGTGATGAATAAGTTATAATAAAGTTAGGGTGTAATGTGATTATATAAAAGATGTTACAGAAAGTGGTAAATGTTGGAAAATACGTCCAAATAAAAACTTCAAGGAATTATGGAATCTAAGAGTACAACGTTGGTGACGACACGGTTGGCGTAATGGCTGTGCGATTGACTGGTGCGCTACGTGTCGCGGTTTCGATCCCCGCACGGAACAGATATTTGTATGGCCTACAAATAATAATTGTTCCGGGTCTGGCTGTTTGTGTGTGAGTATAAATGTTTGTAAACGCGCAAAATAAAACATCAAAAAACTCTAAAAAAAATCTACGAGTATAGAATTCCTGGCACGATTCATAAGTTTGGAAGTTCTAAGTACGAATCAATGAAAAACATTATTTCCTGAAGGTTTAAAAGTATGCCTCCGCCTATCTACTACCACGAAATACAGTATAGGTACGTGTATGTCGCGCAAGGTATTACGTATATTTCAAATTATCAATACATAAACAAGTATGAGAATAGTATAATCGTGCATCGGCTATTAGGCACACCGGTGGATACCTGAATTATCAAAATGGCTATTATAATAACATTGATTAGCAGTTAAATGATGACGATGAAATTCTGATACGCAATAAATAAATCGGTAGTTTATACAAAATTGAACCTTAATACAACCGAACCTATTTTAGACTGATTTTAATTCGATGTAGAGTTCAATTTAACTTGATAATTTTAACTAAAAATTTGGCATACGGACATACCATGGGCTGGATAGGAAATAGGATACCTTTTATCCCAGTAGGCAGATAATTCCCGACCTCCACGCGAGTGAAGCTGCGATCAATACCTAGTCCGACTATAAATAACAGCGATGCGATATTGTTACAAAGCACAATGTTGTGACTAGACGCTGTACTATCTAGACGTCCAGTGTGCCTACGCACTGATTGTGCACTTAAGGTTATGTTACACAGTACATATAAAAATATAAGTACAAGTTAATACATCTCAGTTTTCTGGACCTACCACAATCATGATTAAAAATAAATAAGTAATACCGTAATTATTATAGCTGACTGTAATAGGTACATTTTATTATAATTATATTCATATTTCAATCTATTTATGTCGTTTACTGGTTTATCTACGAAACGAAAACGGGAAAACCTTTTCTTTACCCGGACCTAATGAATATAACATAACACCTACATAATCTACGTCATTATATCATTCTTATATGACGTCAAAGAATGGAGAAAACTAGGCGAATAATAAAACTTTGATATTGCGCTGGCTTAGCGTCGTGAAGTTTTAATAGCTTAAGGACCTAATTTGGCTTTGTGCGGCTTGCATCACACACATCATCATTTGTCTAGCCTTCATTACTAAGTCTTCCCGGGTTCAGCTAAATACCAGTATTTTACAAGGACCGTCTGCTTGACCACTACAACCCAGTTACGATAATAACCCGCCAAGTGCGAGTTGGAATCGCGCAACGAGTGTTGGGTACAATTAATGGCTATATTTTTGGCCTGCGTAGATTTAGAGGGTGTATTTTTTACAGCTCCAAGGTACCACAGACTCCGGGGTTGCGGGTTGTTCGAAAGAGATACCGCGGCCCAGGAACGTAAAGTGCAATAGAAGGAACATGGGTGGGTTCTAGTCAGTACAAGTCTGTCACTCCCCCCCGCTCCGCCAAAAGCGGCGGAAGTTATTTGATGATATCCCACACAAAAAAAAAAGAAAAGAAAGTACCACAGGCTTTAAGTTAATGGTTTTAAATTTAACTGTATCCACGCGTTCCCGAGATAAAGGGTCTTGACAGACAGACGGGCAACAATGAGAGAGCAGCCTATAAGGGTTACGATTTTTTTTCCTATGATACGAAACCCTAAAACCCTACAAAAAGCGGACACCAGTCTCTTAAAAATAACATGCTAAAGGTGTTGTGTCAGATGCCAATTCGCTCGTCTGAAACGTTTTGAATTAAACCATTAATCTATACCGCATTGTTTACAATTACATGTAGGTTTATAATATTATGACTAATATGTATATTTTCCTTATAACGCCTAAATACCATAATCGCCACAAGACACATAAACAGACAAATAAGGATATACTCACATCTGTAGTGTACCGTGACGTAGTTCTTGGACACGACGTCATTGCTATGCACGACGCACACGTACGCGCCGTAGTCCTGTGCAGACACGCGGTCCACGGTCAGGTATGACCCGATAATGTCTTCTACATCCTCCCTGCAATCATAATATAACATTACGCCTGCTTTCACTGAAAGGTTGGCTAGGTGGGTACTCTCCGCGAGATCGTCAAAACACCAAGACGTTGTTGGTCTCGGGGAGCTGGGTTGGAACTTGGATCGAATGATACTCCCACCCGTTCGCAAAATGTGCCTTAAGACGTGGAGTTGTGGACACGCCCGCTATTCAACACTAGATTCATTGACGCAAAGACACATCTACATAATAATCTAATATATAAAATTCTCGTGTCACAGTTTTCGTTCCCGTACTCTCCCGAAACGGCTGGACCGATTTAAACGAAATCTTGTGTACATATCGGGTAGGTCTGAGAATCGGCCAACATCTATTTTTCATACCCCTAAGTGAGCAGCGGGTGAAACCGCTGGGCACAGCTAGTAATAATATGTATGTTGGTTTGTCCGCACCTTTAGTATGTCTTTATTTGGCCAAATGCTTAAGCTCGACGTAATAAATGGCGAGCTTATTGCATCCACCAGCCACAAAATAAAACAGCAGGCTATTTGAAATTCATGGTGTAAACCCAATGACACTTGACACAACCGGGAATCGGACCCAGTATCACATACTCTACAGTAGCGCACGTGCCCACTAGACAAAAAAGCAGTCAATCATTCAATAGCTATACTACTTCCTTCTTGGCTGACAAGAAGCGCTGGCTAAATATGGATTAGGTAGGCCTAATATGAACACGCGGCGATGAGGTTTGAAAGCGTAATTGCGTAATATTATATTATTCTAGGTGTCCGTACAAACCTAAACCAATTGTTTTTTTTTTGCAGAGGCGCCTGCCAGGGCCACCGCCTGCCGGGGTTGTGAGTTGTTCGAAAGAGATACCGCGGTCCCGGAACGTAAAGAGCAATAGAAGGAACATGGGTGGGTTTTAGTCAGTTAAAGTCTGACACTCCGTTAGTTAGGTTAAGTTATTTGATGATTTCCCATCCGCAAAAAAAAACATACACACATTTTTTTTTTCAATAAGACCGTTACAGGCAAATTTGAATGTCAAATCAAAGGATAAGGGCAGGTTTATGTGACACGAATGTCATCAACGCTAAGGCTGCGTGGTAGGCGCCAGTAGAACGCGAGGTGGAACTGCTGTTTTAGTAAAACAAGCTTTATACGTAAGTTGATTTAATAAAGAATGCCTTCACGCTACCAATGCGACCTCCGATTAATTTCATACAGTTGCTCTTGGTCTTCCTTCGGCTACGCGGCCGCCGCGCCGCAAGGTATTTTTCGCCTCATCTAACTACAGCTTTTAGCTACAACCCCAGTCACAAGATATAATATGCTTGAGAAAGTACTGTCGACAAGTTTGAAATGTTTATCATACCTACTAAACAAGATGAATGGAATAAATACATGAAATGGTTGTCCATTCCAAAGCGCAGATCTTAACTGAAATGAGTGGGTAAGAATCTCCATGGACACTTTTTAAATACCGTCCATGGACACTGGTCCATCCACCGTTCTTTCCTATTTCTTTATTCCATTCAAATCATTTTTCACAAAATCTTGGTTAAATAATTCACATAGAAATAATCCTTACTAATATTATAAAAACGAAAGTGACTTTGTTTGTGTGTTAAGTCTTCATGCCTTAATGGATAAACCGATTTTGTTGAATTTTGGCATATAGATAGTTGGGACCCTGGAGACTAACATAGGCTACTTTAAAAAAAAGTGAGAAATTAAGGAGAAAAAGGGAAAACTTAGCATTGCTATTACAATAAATAAGGCGCAACGGCAAAAACTACAGGTAGCAGGTACCTGCAAATCAGGAAAGGGGAACCATGTTCCCCAAATTTAACGCGAGCGAAGCCGCGGGCAAGAGCTAGTAGCAAAGTACATCATATGTGGATCGACATTTACGAATTTTTAGACCCTCTAGCGTACTATGTTTTTTTTTGTTTTAAATAAAATAAAAGTAATTAATTACATTAAATAAAGTAAAAGGTCTATTTCTTTTTAAATAATGATCATGTTTTTCCAGACAAAAGACGACCTCAAACGCTATCACATGAAAAACATTGTATTCCGTTGAAAATGAACGTAATATTATAATGTTTTTACAGGCATTTATTACTGGCTAATAATAACTTAATGTAAACCCAGTCCTCGGTAGAGTGGAAAAGGTTAGTTTATACATTACTAATAATTTACATTTATAGGCAATGTTTAAACAACGGTTGTTTTCTCTTCACACCGTACCGTTCAAAATTTACTAAATACTTTTTGAATAAATTGAATATTCAACAACTGGGTCGTAAGCAATTTGTGGATATTTTAAGATAGTTATTAAAATTGACAATTCTGGGTTAAGCTTGCCGTTGTACATAAGCTTCTGTATTGTAATTAGTTTGTATATTTATTTTTGAATTAGCTGGCGCCCGCGTCTTTGCCTGCGTGATATCGAAAAAAACGTATCCTATGTGTTACTCCAGACTATAATCAAGATCCGTTCAGCCGTTTTGACGTGAAAGTAGGATTATTGTGTGCAATGAAGATTAAGAATGAACTTTTACGAGTGAATTAAACAAAGATAACTGGAGGTACAACTCTGCTTAAACCTTCCGGGATTACAACCGTGATATTATCTCAATGAAATGGTTTGTCATCGTAAAGATAATCGCTTTTCTGATCTTTGTCTGACAGTCAGACAGAGATCTGTGAAACGATTATCTAGATATTATATGTAAAATATCCACTAAGTCAGAGTCTGACTTATCATCATTTTCCTGTGCTTATCTCATTCTATTTGGGGTCGGCGCAACACGTTTTCTTCTTCCATTCTATCAGACGTCAAGGTATCATTTACTCCTTTCTCCGTCATATCATTCCTTACACAATCCATCCATCTTTTCTTTGGCCTTCATCTCGCTCTTCGTCCATCAACATTCAGATCCATCACTTAATCACATGTCCTTCATTCCTCCACTTACATGTCCATACCAAGATAAACGACTCCCTTTCAATTTTTGTGTAACAGGCGCAACTTTTAAACTGATTAATATACTGATTCTTTACTTTATCCATTCTTGTCACTAAACACATCCATCTTAAATCTGACTTAGAGGATATTTTACATTTAATATCTGTTTATTGAAAGCTCCAGTCGGATCAATTGAAGGTTATAAAGTTTTGTTGTTTCCTGATTATAATAACGGAACCATTCTTTACTCGCCAACACATAATTATGTATATGATGGTTTTCCTCTTACACAATTGTTTACGCGACAAGATAGCGTAAGAACTTTCTTTAAAGTTTACCTTATCTATGTTTAAATATTATTTATTATCTACGTTTTATACAAGGCAGCGCAAAAATTGTCACCTGTCACCACCTTGAGTGTATTATTTTTAAAGTAAACAACTTTACTTTTGCATTTGTATTGTGTATATTTGACGTCTCAATTGTCCTTTTTTATTTGTTTACTTCACAAATAGCGAGGCAGAAATGACATTTTCAAAAAATATGGCATCTTCCGATTTTTGTCTTTGATTGACTTTTGGGGTAAGAGTGGTTGTCAGACAGTTTCGGGACACTGACTACCTGTTACAACTGTCAAAGTTCTACAAATGACAGCCGGGACCAACAGCTTAACGTGCTTGCCGAAGCACGGACGAGACTCGGTATGTAACGGGTCACCTATCCACAAACCAACTTAGGCAAATGCGGCTTAACCTAACGTTGAAGCGAGCGGCTGCTATTATGTAGCAACGAGCTTCTCCAAACAAAGCTCAATCAAATAATAGGTGCATATTAAATTTACAGGAAAAGCCCCAGTCGCCTTTCCGAGAAAACACTAACAGGTACGCAAGTCAAACGAGCGCAGTTACCTGTAAACTATTATCTAACGTAAAACACGTGTAACTTCTCTCAGTAAAAGCGACTGCCCCTATCGAAAGGTCACCGGTAGACCTCTGGGTTGCACATGTCTGCATCTACGCTTTTTATCGAGAATCTATTGATGTTTTGAGTGCTACGTAATGAGGTACGTTCACTCATGTTATTGTGAGAAAATATTAGTCGAACCTTTTTCCTCCGATGAAATAGTTGGAAAGCTTCTTCGAAATATAAAACTTAAGTAAGGCTAAGTACGAATCGGACCCGCGCACCGAGAGTATTCGAACAAATTTACGATATAAACGGCCATGAGGGTTGTTTTTTAGCTCCAAGAGACTACAAACTTGAGTACAAAAGTCTGAATGACAAACTGACGGACCACGAAGATATCCTATAAGATTCTGTATTTTCCTTTTAAGGTACGGAACCTTAAAACACCGGCCAAGTGCGGGTCAGACTTCCGCACCGAGAGTTCCTTACAAACTTGCGGCTGTGTAGATTTTAGAGGGTTGTAGTTTTTTAGGTGGTATTTTTACACACCTCCAAGAGACCACATACTTATATGGTTATCATTTTAACTCGCTCGCTCTACGCGTTCCCGAGCTAAAGAGTCTTGACAGACAGACAGACTGACGGACAACAAACTGAGGGCTTGGATTTTCCTTTTTACAGGCACCCCAAACATGGGATTTTTGTTACAAGTTATAAGAGTTTTCTAGGAATACAAATAAATCCAAACAATTAAAATCAACGAATAGGAAGGTTCTACTTGCCCTTTAAAATTACCTTGTTACATTTCGTTAGTCAAAAAACAGTCTTCACTCACAAAGTCTCGTCAAACTTATTCATATTATACAGAGTAAATATTGACGTATTGAACATAACGAGGGACTCACCGGGTGGTCTTGATTTCAGTCTGTGTGGGTAGCAGGTCTCCCTCAGTATTGTTGGGCCACACTTTCCGCCACCTAAGGTCGCTGCGGGCGTCCGCCAATAACGACCGACCTGTACAATACACATGATTAAGGTTATCAAATACTAATTAGATAAATTTGTATCTTTTCTTAGAAGAGAAAGAAATGGAGGGCAAAATATATTTTTCCGAAAACGGATATTGTACCGGTTTGATTGATTAAGACCCGGTTCCAATAAACGAAAACGACACACGTACATATTTTGGACATACGTCGCATAGAACTTATGTCAAAATACTACTATCCGTAAGCAAAACGAATCGTTTTTTGTTTATTGGAACCGGGCGATAAATCACAAGTGATCATAATGCTGTAAGGACATTTGTTTAATGAATGATGTACAGACTCGAGTCAAAATGGCGTGAACTATGAAGTGCAAGTCTCGAGTGCTACTTTCACCTGTACATTGCCGCTCCATATCTTCATCCTCTTACTTAAAAGACCAAGTAACGTGGGCGTATTGCTTACCGATGAGAGCTTCGCAGTACAGTCGCAGCTCGCCCCCGACCTCCACCCACTGATCTTTCGAAATGAACATTGTTCTTGGCTCGTCTGTCGGTTTTTCTGTGAATCGTATTGGATTGTTAGCTGATACACATTTTCCTTGTACGGAACCGTCTCGCTCACTCAAAAATAACCGTTATTTGATTTTATATTACTTACAATAAAACGTTTGACTAAAGATGTTAGGTCACACGTAAAGTTGTGAAACGAGCGAAATAACTGTTATAGGTTATGTGTAAGTCGTAATTTTAATAACCGTAGTCATTTACATCACGGCGATCTATTCTAGCTCAGCTGAAGTGTTATGGGATGGCCGTTTACAGCCGTCGTATTATAAAGCCTACTATAATATAATATAAATATAAGTGTGTACATTTATGACTCGATTTAATATAAAGTGTGGACCTCCCGCAGTGTTAATGGTTGACCATAAGAGCTTTTCCGTATTTCATTTCTGGAGAAAAGGAGTTACTATGGCGATATCAGCCTGTATGGACTGAAACACGTGCCTGAAATACTGTCTAGAGAATACGAATAAAGTCTTAGAGACCAGACAAAGTAAATATCATTTTCTATAGGGGCTAAAGGAAAATTTCAAAATAGGATATACATTTTATTTGTAGTCTGAAAACTGCATTTTCTATCTGTAACTCAAATCCATTGTGTAGTTTTCAAAGAACGAAGCGAACAGACAGCTAAAGCGAATTCATTTTATACTATGCTAAAGACAGACATATTTCATAAGACAGGATATTTCTACCTAATCTTAAATTCTCTGAACAGATATCGCTCTGCTTTTGTCGCTGGGTCTATATTCAAAATTTGCTCAAGAGGAACGAAGGTGAGCTCTAAGAAAAGATAGTTGAAAACTGTTATGCTTAAGGAGTTAAATCTATGTATACTTATAATCCTTACTTAATATTATAAAAGCGAAAGTGAGCTTGTTTGTTACGTCTTCACACCTAAATAGCTAAACCGATTTTGATGAATTTTGGTACAGAGATAGTTGGGACCCTGGAGACGGACATAGGCTATTATTTTTTTAAAGATTGTGATATGAGGGAGAAAGAGGGAAGAAAAGGGAAAACTTTACAATAAATAAGGTGCAAGGGCAAACACTACAGGTAGCAGGTACCTGTATATCAAGAAAGGGGAACTGTGTTTCCCCGAATTTAACGCGAGCGAGAAGAAGTCGCGGGCAAAAGCTTGTAATATTATAAAGAGGTAAAGTTTGTGAGATTGTAGGGAGTAATCTCGGGATGTACTGACTCGATTTTGAAAATACTTTTTCAAATAGGTAGCCACGTCTTTTGTGAATGTCACACACAGGCTATATAGACGACACTAAGGGAATGAACCTCGGGAAAACCCACTGAGCACAGCTAGTACGAGATAAAATGTTGTGTATATATATAGTTAGTAATATTTGCCGATGTGAAACCCAAAGGTTCTAATAAATCTTTGCGTGTTAACTGTTGCATCTAATCGAAGTCGTTTAAAATCTCCGATATGCTTATGCATTGATCAAAAAATTCAGTTTAGTCTCGAGAGGTAGAGGCTTAGGCCCAGACTCCACCAAAGCGGAGAGCAGCGGAGCGGAGAGGAGATGGGCGGAAACCGACCAATCACATTGCTTTAAATCTACATCGCGTCCCTCATCTTTCCCATGATTGGTTGACTCTGGCACATCTCCTCTCCGCTCCGCTGCTCTCCGCTTTGGTGGAAACCGGGCCTTATGTCGGTATGGTTATCAGTTTAAATGTTATTTTAATATTCACCTAAAATATTGAGTCTGACTGTATGTGTCTCCGTGTGTGTTTCGTTGGAGAGGCGACAGGTATAGTTGCCGGAGTCTGCCCTGGCTGCCCGCCTTGCGTATAGCGTCTGGTTGGCAGCCTCTGGGTACAGGATCAGGTTGGACACCCCCGCTGCCCATGGGTACGCCACGTTATCTTTGAACCTGGAAGAAAAGAAGAGTTTACTAAGATGTCCTTGATGCAAAAGTTGCATTGGGTTAACTTGGCTAGTGCTCCGAGGAACGATGAACTTATGTCATTTTAGTGCAACGGGTTACTTTCTATCTAAGGTATGGGTACCTTATAAACGATGCATCACCAATAAGGATGGCGCACGGTTATTTAGTTCCCGTTACAACATTTAGCAAAATGTTTATTGGTAAAACCCAATCTTACGTGGTAAATACCATGTAGTTATTTTACGGTAAAAACGTATTTAAATGAGAATAATCTATTTACACAGCAAATTAGCAGAAAGGAAGACACTTGGTATGCTTATCTTTAGTGTTCTTGTCGATAAGCTGGGTTACGGAAAAAAGGAAAGCAAAAACCATGTTGACTCTAACAAGCGAAGTTTTCGAACATTTCCATCGTGTAATTGCTACGTAAACATGTTTTTTCTTTATCAAGTACTCAAGTTCGGAAGTTCTGGGAGTTGCCCGAAACCAAGACTTTGTTTTTGTAATCGTTTATTCAAGCGTACTGCAAATACCGCATCTCTAAGTAGTATTAGCGTAACAAGTACTTAACAAGGAAATTATCGCGTTCTGTGAATTGATCGTTTTGTGAGATACACGCTTGTAATGCTGCGCTATTGTGATTGCGCGACGAGATCAGCCGGCATGTGTACTGGTGTACAAGCAGGAAATAATTCCCAGTACGCGACTAATGGAGCGCCATTCCGCCGGAGCGGGGTGGCGGGCTGTGGCGTAATGTAACCGCCGTCGATGACAGCTAAGTGATTCTGCGAAATACTGCATTGCAGTCACTCGTCAACAGAGAAATCACAACTCTCTAATATTCCCTACATTATTAAATGCGCGGCGGTGACAAATTCAAATCCACCTGCATGCCATAGGTAGTCAACGTAAAATATTTAAAACCGCACATTCGCTTTAGGAGAAATCGAACAGCTGTAATTTGTTCAGCGAATCCAGCTTATGCAAACAAAACGTCGCAGAGCTACCGATTCCCGTGAACAGTAAAATTTTGCGGGAGCCGTTTTTGAATCGTTTGAAAGGAAAACAAACATTTGAGCGATGTTTCATCGCAAGGCCGCGTTGGAATTGTTTCTCAGAAGCGACGGTGAGCAGTTATCTGGGTGTATATACTCAGTTAATAGAACACGTTTAAGGGAATACACAAATTTGCACTAGTCACATACGAACGGGTGAATATTGCCGTATCTTAATCCCATAATTTAAGTATTTTCTGTGAGTACACACGCGGAGCAAATATTATGAAGCTAATGCACAGTGTGCACGTTGCCGTTGGTGTTGTTCATAGCTATTATTTGCACTAGAGTCGTGACAATTTCCGAGAAAACATATCAAGAGCGCATGTTTACAATCTTCATTCCACTTTCCAGTGTCCCTGGGAGAACGGTGCGAATATTTTTAACTTTTTTCAAAGTAATGACTCACGCAACGCACGCATTAAGTACATGGATATGGAACGCGAAACTGTGGCGATGTATGGAAACTATTGATGAGCCGGGATTATTAAAATAAACCACAGTTGGAGGCGCGTTTACAAACGCCCGACCTACGCATCTGTTTAGAATTTGTGTAATCTTCTACGTAGGTCGTAGATTGTAATTTATGTACATGATTCATTCTTAGTAGGTATCAAGTAAATAGCTGTCATAGTATTAAGTATTCCCACCCCATTTAGATGTGTTCGATCGACAGAAACGGTATGTTTCTTGCGCCCGCGCCGCGCCGCCTGCAACAATTAGAGCCTGACCACATTTGCGCACCGAACTATTACCTAGTATCGCCACGAATTATTCCATGTAAAAGAGCAAAACACAAATGTAATGATACTCATTATGACATCGTTAATGATTCTGTCAGGGATCGTTTAATTTAATTAGCAACAAGTGTTCGATAAAAACCGTAGTTTTTTTGTTTTCTGACATGTTTCGAGCGGAGCGTGGACAAATGTGGTATATAATACGCGTGGCCATGCGGACTGCGGACCCTGCTAGAACGTTTGTTTGCAATCAACTCTATTGGAATTTGCGCCTTGACTTGATATTATGACGATCTTAAACTGTATCAGAAAGTATGTTAGTAATCCGTTAAGTATAATAATTAATGTAGTCTGTCTCGCAGCAGGAAAACGTCGTTATTTTAAAAAGTTGAAACAAAAAGAAATCCCCGATGAGGTCATCCTCCGGCGGGCACGTCGGCCTCTCCTGTAAAAAGCACCGAATATTTCCGAAATAACGCGAACCGGTCTTTGACCGTGTGGCGGGTTGCACTCCCTCGCCGCTCACCACAAATCATTCGCATGCAGCCTCCTTGCGAACGGAGATACATACCCATACCTACACATGATGTATGGGTGTGCGAAGTAATTTATTGAAGAAGAACCACGCTTACAGAACAATCACGAGCCCTTAAATGTTACTCTTTCACGCCAGAACGGCTAATCGGATCAGGATAAAACTTGGCACATAGACACACTCTAAAATAGCACAAAAGCTACTTTTTACAGCGCAAAAAAATCCAATTGAACGAAGTTGCGAGCCAGCCATTAAGATAGTAATATGAATCACGTTAAAATACGAAGTTAAAGTTATTTTAAATTACCAGTTTGTGACCATAAAATGGTGGAATTATAACATAATTATATTATCATCCTAAGATTCTAACAAAGCGGTCATTTTAGGCTACCAGTTCTCAGACTTCCTTTCAGCACAGATGCACCAATCGGCTAATGCCTAACTTAACATAAATAGTTAGTATTATAACATTGAACAGACTAACAATCCACGTGCCAGAGATTTCAGTTTAACCAAAACTACATTAATTTAACTGAGTGTTTGATCAACCAACATACTTTAAATTAAATCATGAGCACATTCAGTAACAGCGAAACGGAAGCGGAAAATTACAGAGTCAAATGCACTCGAAATTACTTTATTATTTATTTTACAGTGATTGGGAATACCATATTTACATTATTCTTGCGAAATAAAACGAATTGGCTATCTACCTGTGTATCTACAACTGTGGTGGACGGAATACTGAACCTACAATTTTTAACTGCAATTACATCATTTTGTGAACCGCAAAAGTTTCCCCATATTAGCTACGTTTCATGCCGGCAAGTTTTAATTGAAATTTTTTCAATGAAAATACATTCATTTCTACAGTTAGGCATAAGTTTACTTTAATTACTAGTTTTAGCATTGGGTTGGATTCCCGGATTGGGTAGTGTTATTGTTTTTTTTTCCGAAATTTCTCAGCAGCACCCACAGAGTCTGGAATTGTGCCCATTTGATCAAGAGGCTCACCCCCTATCACATGGAACTTAACATAACTAGCGAAAAGCGAATGTAGGTACTTGCTAAGTGCACTTCTGTCTTAACTTTCGGGGATCAAAAGGCGGGACATTGTGTTAATATACCGTCCGCTAAATACTCGCCTTGGACGCGGAGTTGTGGAAACAAGCCCGTTATACAATACAATATACTAATATTGTCCACCAAGAAGGATATAACAGACCACAGCAACTTCCAATATATCCATTTTACATGAATATTGAACTTTACAACGACACGCAACCACAAAATGCAACCAAATCCCAACCGTGACTTCCTTTTTGGACATGTGGTATTGATGTCAGGTCGAAAATTACAGTAATAAAATTCATCGGTTAAACCCGACCAACTACTATTTGCAGATTATAGACTCACTAGCACTTTATACTCATTATTAAGAAAGAATGTGCTCATTTTGGCCCATCTTATAATATATTGACACCAATAAAACTAAATTTAGATGTGAATATTCCTTCTAGTAATCCGTAATGATTAATTTAGCTTGAGTTGTGACGTAGCACTACATTTAATGATACCTTTAAAACAGCTGATAAGCGAATGCTCGTTGTTATTTATAATCTATGCAATGTATCCGGGTTTTGTGGGAGAGCGATCACGTGAAATCACGTCATCTCAACTTAAAGCAGTTTAACAAAAAACGGGGACCAAAGATACAACTAATGACTTGTAGGTGAACGAACTGTTAGTTATCTTAACAAGCTGATTCTACCGTCCATATTGAATTAAACAAATCCTGAGGAATATCATCTTAATTAGCTTGAATGAGAACATAATAATTTTGAGTTGTAAACACAACCCAAATACATAATTGGAGTTGGAACAAAAAATCGTTACATATGGTTGAAATATTTGTCTGTGTGTCGAGGTTTATCCGAATTGTTCGTTAATGACCTCAATCAACCACCTATAAATGTTTAATGTTTATTCCTTCGATCAATGGCTTGTTAAGAATTTGTAATAAATGTCAATTAATAGAACGCCGATATCGTAGACGGATCATGCGAAGGAATGTTAATTCATGAATGGTTGTTATAGTTTGTTAATATAATAATGCAGTAGACACCGTGTGAGTAAAGGGCGATGACATCATTTGGAAGACGATACGATTAGGTTTATAAAGAGGACAAAGAGAGCAGCTAATGAGAAGAGCACGTTGCATCAATTCCTCGAAGTAATTAGGGCTAGCAGCGGCCGCGGACGGCGGCGGCGGCGGCGCGGACGCCAAATTGACACCGCCCGAAGGAACCGGCGCGGTGTACTCTCTACGTGGTTTAAACCCTTTGTTGGCGGAGCCATTCGCATGCTGATCGTTTCTGTGAAACAACCGCAATTATACTTCTCTGGCGAACAGTTGACACACACACACGCCGCATAATGACGTCGCTCCCTTGCATTACAGTGTAATCGCTGGCCTGCCCGTCACGCACCGATGACAATAATAATAATCGCTATACGAGTATGTTGTGGGAAATGGAAAACCGAACATGCAACAATTGATATTTATTATAAAAAATAAAAAAGCCTATCTGCTCTTCACGATTCAAAGCAATCGCTTTTATTACGCACACAATTTTCCGGGAAATACTTTTCATAACGGTGGATATCTGGAAATCGATAGAATTGTTGCTTTTAGCGAAATATCCTTTACTCTGTCAAAAATTTGATAGAGTGCCCAGATACTAGAAATGGAACTATTGTAGTAATGGAAGCTCTATGCTTACTATTTATTGTAAAGTGAATAAACATTCTTCAGAATAGAAAATATGATCCCATTTTCAATAACGGTGTTGTTACTCGTTGTATTTTATAGCTAACAAGCAGAAAAGTAATGCGTGGGGCGGCGGCAACAAAGCGCTGATCTGCGCACGCCGCCGTCGCCGCCGCTACACGCCGGCCACGCTCGGTGCACGCCACGACTGAACCGGCGAGACCGTCTGCTCCGCTGCCTCCGCACTCGTTATAAATCCTACACTTACATAACGATTTCCAATGAATTTTATGCGATGCAATTTTCGAATGTCAACGGATACATTTCGCTTAGTGATAAATCTAAATACAGCCATTTATTCTGACAGGTAACAGCTGTAGAGGAGTAATGAGAATAAGACGCACACCGGCTCGTTTTTGTGGTATATGTAATTATATATTTAAGTGTAAGTACACGTTAGCGTTTGAGCTCCTATAATATTAATGTTGGTGTTGCGGCAATAACATGGAATATTGGAAACTAACGTTGCAGGCTACAAGTGTAGCAATTTCATACAGTTAGTGCGGTTTAGGGATGCGCGTCGGGTATACTTGAATGTTGCGATTAGAAAAACCGCAAAGTACCGGGTGTGGAGCAAAAAGTTGATCGCATAACAGGTGAGCGAGAAACCGGCGGTATCTCCCGGCGACGACACAGCTCGTTCCTCGTACCGCAGAGCGCGACAACTGTACATATACCACGGTACCACTAGTACCACTCACGATACGATAGATGGTGATCTAACGATCGCCATAAACTCACAGGATAAAGTTATGCAATAGCTCAAACCGCACATTACGAGCTTACTATTGAGAGTACGAACGATAAAGGGGCGTGGCGACCACAAAAAAACGAAATAAACTGTATTCACGACCACCTTGTCCTACATGATGCAGTTTATTAGAAAATGATTCAGACGTTGTAAAGCGGATGCGTCACTGACCATAACCCAAATAGTTAACATTTGCAGTATTTTAACAGTTTCCTCGAACTTATTTACGTCGCAGCTGTCTTTCAAGTAATTTCGATGATAACCGTAATCATATGAAACGATACTGATCGATCGCAGCAGTTATGGTTCTAGGAAAAAAGGAATTCTATAGAATTTAGGCGAGTTAGATGTCTGAACCTGTAATAAAGACACAAAGGAATTATACAGGATGTTTGGTTCCTTTGTTATCTTTATTATTTACTTATATGAATTTTATATTTATAACCCAAAACATTAAGTGATAAGACAATGGAGACTTAAGTATTGAAAGCTGCATGGCGGTCACGATTCACGGCTAGCACTCTCGAAGGTGTCCCCTAGTTCATCTGATTTAAGCCCACAAGGTGTATAATTTATACGCCATGTATTCAGCTTTAGAATCGTTTAGTTTAAAGTTGATACCTTTATTACTAACAAGAAGATGCATTAAGGCAAAACTGCTTCCAACTACATCAATAGAATTATCCGGAAGAAAAACGTACCCAGCTTAATAATTACATCGAGAGAACGTTTGTCATACCTGTCATGTTCATGAGAGGGAAGAAAAAGTTTGGAGAGGAAGGCGGTAGTTTGTATTTGCGTTCCTGGTGTCCAGGGAATGTAGTCTGTGGGCAGGTAATGACGCGTCCCGGAACCGCCAGGTGGTTGGGCCGGCTGCGTATGGGCAAAGAATGCCGCCGCAGCTTCGCCACGCCTGGGAACATCGCCTGGCCGACGTCCGCAACACATCTATACTTGCCCGATTCAGCTACGGTAACTGCTTTTCCTAACATGCACTTGTTACCGTGAAATTATATAAAACTTGCTGTGCGCGGATGTTTTTGCTTTCTCTAGCAGACAGCAATCTGGCTTATCAAATCGTAATGTTGCATGTCATTCTAACTTGGTTATCGCTTTTTTTTGCAAGTTGAGTTAAAATTATGAGTTAAGCAATTTATTACATTTATCTTTTGTTCTCGTTCGAGGAGCACGCGGCTAAATAGTAATAAAAGACGCTCGGGTCGATTTTCAGGTTCAGCTGTGCTTGCCTAGGTTGGTCCGTAGATGGGTGGTCCATTACGGTACCGAGTTTCCTCTGTACCTCGAGAATCCGTTACGATGTTGATCCTGACAGTCGACAAGTAGTCAGTGGCATGGTAGTTTGACCACCAGTCTACCTGAGCAGTATCGTGTTACCAACAGGGTTGTGGAGGTCAGATAGGCAGTCGCCCCAACTAAAATACTGGAATTGAGCTGCATCTAGTTTTAGTTGGGAAAAGGCTAGAAAGATGATGATCTGCCCGTCCATATTTAGGTTGCTGAGTTTAAGGATTTAAGGTTTCGCTAGCTTGTAGCAGAATTTTTTTTAAGTTGTAAGTATGTGCATTCATTGAATTTAATATAAATAAACACAAATGAACTCTCTAAACTAAACAAATGGTTCAATTAGCTTTTGAAATTAATGAGTCCATTACAGTAATGCTAAATATGGAAAACTATTTGCAGACCCACCGAACTGAACAAAAAGCCTCCCCTAAACATTCGGTCATAGATACATTTGTATAAGTTCGCAGAGTATTTATGATGTGGCTAATGGATTAATAAGCCGCAAATGTTCATAAAAAGCTTACTACTACGAATTTCAATGGGCGATGTGAAACAGCCGTGTGCACAGACTACGTAATAAGGCCGGTGTACACTCGCGGGCGCCTGAATAGTGGTTAATTTCGAGCGGACGCAGACTGAGCTACCGGTGTTCAATGTACTGATACGCTTTGTATTTAAATGAAGTATCGCGTAATCGGAAACAGGAACCATCTACCAATTATGGGAATGTTTCACACTATAAAGTTTCTACTGAATACAACAGCGCTGTCGCCATGTGTGTAGCTACGAGCTTAGTGCCTTGTAGCGAGAACAGCAGCTTTCGTTTAACGTCTGCATTTACCGCCACGGTTAACCGCAATTTTATTGCTTAAGTGTTTAAAAATACGCCATTTATCATTTTCCTCGAAACAGTAGATGGTATTTATTCAAACAATACCCATTTTAGCATTCGGTAGCCGATCGCGGTTTCTTGGCACTACGTGAAACTGCAAGTGCACAAGAATTTATTATTGCTGCGAGTCACGCGACGAATACTAACAAGGGTAGTGGCAGCCAGCAGTGTCGTCCGTGCGTGCCCCGACGGCGACCACTCGATTGTGCGAAATATTAAATATTCAATTCCGCGAAACGGCCGGAAATGACTGTTTCATTATGCGCGTCGGGTGCGTAAAATGATCGATTTGGATGGCACCGGGCGCTGCCCGCTGCCCGCCGGTTGCCGGCTGCCGGCAGTCGACTGCTCTTCTCAGATTCGCACAATTCCTGATAAAGATCGTTCTTAGAGCAGCGGACGTTCCTAACGATTCAAACGCATTTAACAAAGGTTAGTCGGCCGAACACTTCTAAGTAATGACTGAATCACCCTCTTTATTCCATTTATTTTGTTGCCAATTTTTCGTTAGCATAATCAAGTCTTTTAGAAGTTTAAATGAAGTCGTTAACATGCAACATAATTGTTTGAAGGAGCTCGTTTGGAGCTGTAGAACTTTTTGTAGAAAACGTTTATTAAATGGAGTAAACGAGAGTTGTATAGTGCGAAAACACTGGCAAATGGTAGTTATTATAAAATTATTCCGACATAATGTGCGTGCTGATCGTAATATACGTTGACCACCTCTGTAGATAGTCGCGACCGACGGACGCACGCCATACGGTGACAGCATAATAAGTTCCAGCGAGCACCGCTGCCAAGATGCACGTGCGATAACGTATATTCGATTTACGATATTATTTCATCGGTGCAGAGATGCCACATATACATTAAGTATAGGAAATTGTCATGGAGACTGCAGTCGCTACGTAGAAAATGTAATATGTGCGGCTAGGAAACTCATGTGCGTGATTGCGTGCGGTGGACAGCAGCAGGCGGGCGCAGGGCGGCCGACGGCGGATCTTACACGCACGCAAGCATCTTCTCGCTAATCGGCCCATATATCGGAAAACATACTCATGCAATTAGCCTTCTTGGTAGCCAGCGATACCTAATAATCCCAACAACTAGCATGCGGGTTATATGATTGAGAACATCATCATGTCAGTTGCATGTACCGACTTACATCAGAATGTTTAATATCGTTCGTTACATCGACATGCGGTATAGAATAATTTATTAGACTACACGAACAATGCAGGATCAAGCCGTTGGTGCGCACTATCGGGTGAAACGAAACTGGATGTTATTGTAATAAGCAAAAGGTTTGCATGCAGCGTGCAACCTTGAATTAGGATAATTCCTTAGCACTTGCGAACAGGCTCGAGTTACAGACATTATAATGAACAATTATATCTCCGGCAAAAAGATTATGTAAATTGCGAACATGACATTGTGAGTGTTTATTAAATAACCGAGTGGCAATTAAGTGAGATACCAAGAACTCGTCACCTACGCGACTCATTTACGACTTTGACTTTAGCAACATTCTTTGTGAACGTTATTTATTAAAATCTTACTGCTCCTACTTACATATTTATTTATATATTCCTTTTTATATCATACTTATAAAGGTGAAATTTTGAGATAATGTATGAATGTTTGTCATAACGAAATTTGATATGTGTTTCCTTGAGCCGTTTCCTTGGGATAAATTTCGACGACAACGCGAGCGAAGCAGCGGGCAAACACCTAGTACAAAATATTTAACAGTCTCAGTCTCCGAGTAACGCTGTACACGTATAACACGTACTGCCATTAGTTCAGTAAATATTCATGAAGCGTCCTAATTCATATTTCCGAAAGCTTTCATGCTATCGACCCTCCGATCTCAATAATTTATTGAAAGAGATTTCGTTTGCTTTTGTTATGAGTGGTATAAAAGCCTCGTATTGATATAGATTTTTGAAGCTTTTAGTTTTAAAGAGACCGCTTTTCACAGCTAGTACTAGTATACTATATGATTCTGATCATATAGCATTGCTAGCTGTGGCAAGCGGTTTCACCCGCTGCTCAGCTTCTTTTCCTGAGAGGGGCATCCTTGTCATTTAGAGGCATGTAAAATAGATGTTGGCCGATTTTCAGACCTACGCGATATGCACACAAAATTTCATTAAAATCGGTACAGCCTGATGACATGACAAATAAAGACGAATAGTAAGATTCTGCTAAACCGGCCATTGTAGGTCCCCTGTAGGTACTTTCAATCGGAATAAAGGATCAGTATATACTAACATTAACTAACACATTCATTAAGTGTCAACAATTATTTAGACGTAAATTCGGACATGGACAATATATAAATGTTGTCTATGTCCGAATTTACATTACATAAGTTCCATTAAACCCATTTAATTGGCAACGCGAAGCGGCTGGCCGTGTAGTGAATAACCACCATATTGCGCTTTGACCAATTAAATTCGAAATAATTAAATATTTGCTAATAATGAGCATATAAATGTAAATCACCATGTAGACGGCTGTATGTACAGTCAGCTAAGGAAACAAATTACCAGGCTCATCAGAAACAGTTAAAAGGACTATGTCTAAAATAGCCCTGTGCAATAAAGAGTATCGGAAAACAAGATAATTCATTGTATTTTTTATTGTGTACGTTGCAAATACTTCTGTGACACGGACTAGCTGTATGCCAAAATGTATATTATACTAGCTTTTGCCCGCGGCTTTGCTCGCGTTAAATTTGGGGTAACACAGTTCTCCTTTCCTGATTTACAGGGACCTGCTACTTGTAGTTTTTGCCCTAACGCCTTATTTATTGTATTAGCAATGCTAAGCTTTCCCTATTTCTCCCTCATATCTCAAAATTTAAATAAAATAGCCTATGTCCGTCTCCAGGGTCCCAACTACCTCTGTACCAAAATTCACCAAAATCGGTTTAGCCATTTAGGCGTGAAGACGTAACAAACAAACTCACTTTCGCTTTTATAATATTAGTAAGGATTATGTAAGGCTGAAGGATAGTATTTTACGCGACAAATAACATCTGCCAGCCCCCATGTTAACATTTCAGGTACCAATGTTGTATATATTTCAAAAGTTTCTATATATTTTAATGTTACACTTAGATCCACTTACTAGTAGGCGAGTAGGCGTTAGAAAAAAATACATAAATACCAATTGTCTATGAAGGTATTAAAAATAGCTAAATGTATTATGAATTTATGATATCTTTTTTCAGTGTCTTAATAATAACTAGGACCTGTGTAAAAACATACCAAATATTCGTTTTTTATGGTTCGGTTATAAGATAACCTTAGTATTTTTATATTAATACTAGCTGTTCTCCGCGGTTTCACCCACGCTGCTCAGCACCTTTTGGTCGTAGCGTGATGTTATATAGCCTATAGCCTTCCTCAAGAAATGGACTATCTAACACTAAAAGACTTTTCCAATTCCAACCAGTAGTCCCTGAGATTAGCGTGTTCAAACAAACAAACTCTTCAGCTTTATAATATTAGTATAGATATCTATTCTGCAGCTAGTCCGCTATAAAAATAAGATCATAAAGGAGTTTAATAATGAAAGAGAAATGGGAGCAGAGCAATGTCCTTTTCTTTACATTATTATTTTTGTATAAACTTAAACATATTTGAACTGAGGTTTCTAAGAAAAAATCTGTTATATTTGACGAGTCTGCTATGTACACTTCACATAATAAAATACTACGTAAAGCCGTCCCTATGCAAAGGGGGCTGCCAGAGCCACTGCCTGCCGGGGTTGCGGGTTGTTCGAAAGAGATGCCGCGGCCCCGGAATATAAAGAGCAATAGAAGGAACATGGGTGGATTTTAGTCAGGACAAGTCTAACACTCTACCCCGCACCGCCCAGAGGGGGTACTTATTTGATGATTTTCCATCCGCAAAAAAAGCCGTCCTTACCCAGCTACGTGGGCGACGCCTAATAAAATTGGTATTTATTTGAATACTAGCCTGGTGTCCGCGGCTTCGTCCACGTGATATCAAATGTGTTATTCCAAAACATAATCTACCTCTAACTGAGTCTCCAAAGCTTAAAAAACAGCAAGACGAAATTGTAAAGATATTTTTGTATGATAAAAACACAAATAAGTATAATTTCTTGGATTTTTTTTCTTGGATAAATAACGGTTCATCTTGTTTAATTGTTTATTTTGTAAACGGTTTTCACGCTAGTAATATGAAAAAGGAAATTATTAAGAAGAAACAACAACCTCATTTTTAGTTTTTATATTTCTAAAAACTAAAAATGAGGTTGTTGTTTCTCATGCGACTACTCTATGCCTATAAAGTTAAACCACTGCAGAATAAAATGAAAGTTATCAGAAGTCCAGCCAAGTCCGGTTAAGACCAATGGACCACACAGAACAACAATTATTTTAATTAACGTGTATGCAAGGAATCAAATAAGTAAAGCCTTGTATACTTGTCTGTTAAATTATCTCGTATTGCTTCAAAACCTGACATTCAAGTCTTAATAATCATAATTGTTCGTCGATTAAATATTCGTCTTATATGTAACTAGTTGTTACCCGCGACTTCATACGCACTAAATTCGCAATTTGGCTTGTCTTATAACCCTTATATTTTAATGATAGTTTTCAAATAGTCGGCTATTTGTACATAAAGCAATATTGGTCACCCTTCTATGTTTTCAGCATGATAATATATAGCCTAAATCCTTTCTCCATGTTCAAATCTAATTCCTTTCTAGATTACATTACGATCTGAACAGCCGTTTAGTCTTGAAAAGGAAATAAATATACTAATAGAGTTACTTCAACATTTATAATATTAGTATAGATAGGATATGACTTAAGTACGAACCTGACTTCGCACAAGTGCTACTACTAATGAAGACAACGTCAATATTTTCATTCATATAAACCTTGTTCTGACAAAGTTCGAACCGTTTTCAAGTGATGCTCCAAGATACATGTGGCAATTAATTGTTAATAATATAGATAAATAATTTGATTTCTATTCTGTCGTAGTAGAAAGCAAGGAAGCGTGAATTTTCCTTTAAAGTTGGCATTTCTGGTCCTTCTTGAAATCCAGACCTCTTGGACCAATATCACTTTCTACCTAGCCGTTTCCCAACATGTTGGTGTCGGCTTCCAGACTCAGCCAATGCAGCCTAATGTAGCAGTAAACTAATATATGTCTTGGAGTGACTACTACGATCGAAATTAGTTTCGCGACCAAAACCGAAACCAAAAACAAGTTTCGGCAACGGCTCTGTTTCGGCCGAAACCAATACTTCCTTATAAGGATCACTTTTATCAGTCATATTGAATATTTTTTTGCTATTTACTATTTACCCGCTCTTATGTTATAATGACATGAAACGAGATGAGACTTACCAAATTTAAAATAAATGTCCCGAAAACTCGCCACCACAAGAAAACAAAACGAACAGCAAACAAACAAGCGAATCATGACATTGGCTCTGATGGGATTAATTCAACGCGCCGAACATTACCGATCATAGCGCGAAACCTCCCGATGCTCTTTCGGTTTCGGTCGTAATTTCGGCCGTTCTAGGCCGAAACCGAACCTTCTGTCGGACACTATCAGAAAGTACGGTTTATTAGTATAACCCTTTGTAAGACTAGTTGTCAGACTTTCGGACCACTGACTACTTAGAAGATCTACTGTGTTAATTGAAAGCCAGGACAAACGGCTTCAGAGCTGCACAAACGTTGACACTTTTTATTACCAACACGGAACACCATCACAGGAGACCGTAGTTGCTGTATTCTGTAGCCGCGATTGGACACAGACCCTGGTAGCTACTCCTGGTTACTGGTAACTATAGAAATATTAAAAGAAGCTTTTTTCTGATATCAATGCTGTGTCCTGTGGTGGTTTATTTCACAGTGGTTATATAGTCATGGATTATTCATAGGCAGCTAGTATCCGACACGAGACATGAAAATGTTCACATTTGCGCAGCGCCTTTTTTTGCTGATGGGAAATCATCAAATACTAAAACTTTCCCCACCCTGGGTGGAGCGGGGGGAGTATCAGACTTGTACCGAAACCCAGCCATGTTCCTTCTACTACCCTTTATGTTCCGGGGCCGCGGTATCTCTTTCGAACAACCAAAAACCCCTCAGGCGGCGGCCCCTCTGCTTTGCTGACATTTCTTTGAGGCGCGCGTAGAACACTTACTTGCGCAGCGCCTTAAAGTGCTTTCGGAGGCATGAAGTAACTCGGTGTGTAATAGGCGATCACCCATCTACGGACCAAACTACGCAAGCGCGACTTAACCTGAAGATTGATCCAAGCGGTACAGAGATGCCAATAATAAATCTATATGCACAGTTATTTTTTTGTATAATATCCGGCTAGCTACTTCATTAGATTTTTTGTTTACGAATTTTAATTTAAAAATACGTTCTACGGGACTGATTATGACGCAATAAAAACGGTTAGCACAAAAACTAGATTGAACCGTCGACGCACGTGTTTGTGACTCATAGGGCGACAAATGTTCAGAATTAGGTGTTAGGTACATAAGTAAGTAACTGTAAACTATAACCTAACTTTCACTTAAAACAGTGATGTGTTACGGGAAGACGAAAATGATGCAGAACTGAGCGATATCGCCGATTCAAAAAGATGTAGAAATTGGCTTATTATGAAAGAATTGAAGAATTTAGTGTTTAAACTACAAAAACCGGTTCCGTACAAATTCAAAGTCAAAATACCTACTTTAATAGAAACACTACAAAGGTGTAAAATAAGTTTACTTCCGGAAGCCAGTGTCATAAAAAATCTATGAATATGTATTTTTTTGTAAGTAGGTTTTTTAAGATAGAAGATATAACAATGATATCAACTACATACAGTATGAAAACGTCCTAACTTTTTAAGTCGGTTATAGAGAAAAAAAAATATTATGGAAGACAAGACTTAAAATACCGGAGCAATGATAAAATTGATATGGGACCACTCGAATAAAAAAAAAGAATTTTACCGTAAAAGAAAAATTATTTTGAATTTCTGATAGCTTAACTAATAAGCGTATTTTTTTTCTTCGGCGTAGGCGTTATCGGCGCAGAAACCTGCGTAGAGGATGCGTGACGCTACGTGGGCTACGCAATCTGTGGATGGATGCTACGTTAATGCGTAGAAGCTGCGTAGCAGTGGCTACGGAGCAACGTCTACGCCGCACAAATGTTAAAATATTATTAGTTTTGGTACATTTGTTTTGAGAATAGGTTTCGAATATGAAACAATTGCAAAACAAAAGATGTTTTTTTAGCAGTACAATAATATTTTGATGATTTTATTGTTGATACATGTATGTATAGCTACGTTATTTTAATTAATCCCCGACAAAAAAGAGGGGTGTTATAGAGTACGCAAACATTCCTGCAATTGTTCATATATGAAACATAACGACTGAATGGTTTATAAAAAAAAACTCGGCGTTTTATCATACGCTGGACCATGGCAGTCCAAAGCAAAACAACCCTTACATCGAAGTAGTTACGTTGAAGCTTCCTAAGCAATTAATGCCCTTTGACAGGTCGCTCCGGGTTTGGATGCATTGGACGCATCGTTAGTGAACGCTAGCAAAAAGTTATGCAATCAGTGAACGAAACGAGTTGGACAGTATTGTTTTCGTGTACCGAAATCGACAGCTTTATTGCGTGTCACGCCGGCAATGGCAAAAGCTCTCTTAGTTATCGAGTATTTGTGCAAATGCTTTAGCAAAAATGTTATATGCAATTGGGTTGTCTATTTAAAATTCGCACATCTATAGATTTAAGCAATCTGAATATATTTGTGAAAAGATTCGTTGCGCAATTTCTAAAGAAGCAAAGGTCTACAACCTCTTAACTATTACGAATTAATGTGAAATATGACTAGTAGCTGTGAAACTATACCCGGTCATTACATGCCACTACTAGCTGAACATGATTCTACCATGTAAACGGAGACCGTGTGTTCAATTACACTTTACCTAGCATTTGACACTAAGTCAATGTATCTAGCTGGCATGAATGAATTCGAATTCTCTTTAACAATGAGTAAAAAAGTGTTGTCGTGTGTACCAAGAAGGCGACACGTCGGCGGAGGTCCCATGCCGGCCACGATTCAATATTTGCTCGCGGAGGAGGCGCGAGGGGCGGCGGCCGCGCCCGCGAGATGCTGGCCGAATGTTAATTTTCACGATGAAGCCATTTGTCGGACGTGCAGCGGCGTCATAACGAGCCCGCGCCACATTTCTCGAAACCCATACGATTCGACGACTGTGCAATGTCTATTGTTGCATGAATTATGCGGCCGAGAATTAAGCGCTCGACGCAGACGCAATCGCGAGCTTTGACACCGGCCATCGATTCACAGATTCAATGTGCGTATCGCCGCAGTAAAAAAATCGCATTCCTTACGTTTAATATTCTCACTTCAGAAGCTAATATGTGACATTCATTTTTATCATGACACCGCGTTCACAATGAAGCGTTTAATATGTATCTCCCTGTCCCGTGCTCCCGAGACTCAATATCGGGTTTCCCATGCGAGCGACATTCCTCGCTAATGTTCGACATGGTGGTCTTACTATGAACTTTTTTAGCGTTGACACTGCATGACTACTTGATAAAGAAATTGAACCATGTAATTAAAAAAATAAAACCAGTATCGAAGTGATATCTATTGGTGACCCAAACGACGACGAGTATATTACAGAACATTACACGCTTATTAAATACTCAATGGATGACAAAAAATACAGAATGGGGGACACACTCGGCGATCCATGTCATGTCAATATTGGTTATTGGAATAGAATGTATTTGTGAAGTAAAAACACCGGCGTGTGAACGGACCGGACCGGTGGTGGCCGCGGTCCGAAGCCTGACCGTCGGATCTCAACAAACTGACATTTCCGTTCGAAATAATTACCGTTCACTAGCTTTCCAAAGAATGAAGTCGCTTATATTACGCGTACCGGTAAAGTCACGCGTTTCTGTTCTACACATCACGATGAGGTCTTTGACTATTTGTTCCGAGAAAATAATATTTTAAACATGGACGTGATCGCATAACTCGCATCGATCATATTACAAATTGTAATTTATCGAACGTAGTTAAAGATTTTTTCTAAGCCACTTTGACTTAGTCACATGAAACTGTCTGTGTGGTTGTGGTAAAAAGTATGGCACATCAATGTGACACGAGTGTCACAACAGACGTTGAGAGACATTTAATGATCGTGAGATACGTCGCCCAGCCTCCCAGGTAGCCGCTCATCATAACTAATTTGTAAGGCATTCGACGACCGTCTCCAAACTGAACCGACTTGCCCCTAGGCTTCCATAGAAACCAAACAAGTTTGAAAGATTCTGAAGTAATTTTTTGAAGTATATATTTGATTTGATTAAGTCGAACGCCAGAACAGGCTTTTAAGTAAATTGTTAAGTTATTGAAGTACCTTGTTGGGAAGTTAAAATTGTAAGGACAAATAAATTCATAAGGTAGGTATTAATACTGAGCCGTATTTCAATCGTCTGATTTCTGAGTACCTATATTCGAAATAAATACTTTCACTATCAAAAGAAACCTAAATAAGACCATAAATCTAGAGAGTTCTATTAAATACTTATCAAGTTATTCATGAACTCTATTGATTAAACGAAAAAAAAAACGTTTTGTGTATCAAATGGCGAATAAAAGGCGTTACAAATGTTACGCAAACACCCTTCACAGAAGGCTACGGTGGGAGCAATCTTCTGCGACAATACAATATAATTGAGGGTTCTATTCACACGGCACACCTCCTTGTCTACTTCAACATCCACGGTGAAATATGTGAACAAAAAATATTTACAAAGGA
Source organism: Ochropleura leucogaster (assembly GCA_958449745.1). Lineage (NCBI taxonomy): Eukaryota > Metazoa > Arthropoda > Insecta > Lepidoptera > Noctuidae > Ochropleura > Ochropleura leucogaster. The sequence goes on along the minus strand of OY288203.1, from coordinate 10,528,356 downwards.
ATTGTTACCTACTTTGAACTGGGGAAATAAAAGAATAACCTGGAGATCGATATTGTAGATAAATAAAACGGTCCATTGTGAAGGCTACGCTCGCGCTGGCGTGCGCACACCCTCGACGACGCGACCTCGCATCCCGTGCTCTGCGCTAGAACATATACGAACAAAAAGAAATGACCTGGCTCATGGGCCTTGGCTGATTCATCAACACACACCAATCGCGAACGCTTTGTCTGGGAATTTCGAATTAGGAATTGACGCAGTTCTACATAATGACCAGTATCCGTTAGAAGAATAATAATTCTAATGATGATCCAATCGATAAGTTAATGTAATAATAAAAGTATCTTATCTTAGGAAACTATTGAACAGGAAAACTATTGAAGCGTGGCAATTAACCGGATCTCGGATTGCTCAGGAAATTGTTAGCTTTCATCTTAATTGTGTTTCCGTTCTGTTCAAATAATAAAACCGATATTCTTAGCTCGAGGTAGTTAAGCGCGGGCACAACCAATATCAATTTCAAAATAATCTTGAACAAGATGTTCAGTAGATAACACAATCACCGAATTTGTAAAACAAAGTGAAGCTTACTACCTGAGGACGGTTATAAAGCCGCGCTTTAAAAATAATCGGTTCAACAAATCGAGTCATTGGAACGTGTCAGGACATGCTGTCGGTTTTTATTTGGGCCCAGTGGGTTGTCCATGGTCGTTTTGTGTATTTTATGGCCACTTCATTAACAGTATCCGATACTTATTTTGAGGAGTTCTCACTATTGACAAGTCAATGTGTAAGGCAAGGTAGTGCAAGGTGTTAACTAAGGATTAACTTATAACAAAATAAATAAGGTCTGTTATTAAATGCTATTCGATATTGCATATTACAAATTACTGATGTGCCCGCTATTCATTTGAAGAACGGCATAATGCGCAATAATAAATAAATATAAATATCTTGGGACAACTCACACACGGCTATCTAATCCCAAGCTAAGCAGAGCTTGTGTTATGGTAACCAGACAACTGATAAACATACTTATATAATTTATAAATACATACATATTATAGATAAATCACACCCAGACACAGAACAAACAATCATGCTCATCACACAAAGTTTGTCCTGGGTGGGAATCGAACCCACGACCTCCGGCTCAGCAGTCAGGGCCACTAACCACTGGACCGACAGGCCCGTCAATAATTAATTAAGTACATATTTATGAAAGCAGAAAGTGTAAAAACCGTTGTGACGATTGCTTACGGTACAGTGTGCAAATGTGAATTATTGTTTCGTTTTTTACAGCATTTAATAAAATGCTAACAGAGCTCGCTCTAAATGGTTTGTTGACTTTGAAAGATAACGAGTTAAGCACAAACATACAAAGTTCAGGAGAATTTTTATTACTTACAACAATAACTTTTTCGGGTGAGAAAAGTATAAATGAATCTGCGGTAGGTATTACAACAATGTGAATAAGATTCAGATGCATGACATTTAAATTTTAACGGTGATAAACAAGCTGCGACTGGGGTAAAGGCATAAGAGCAGGAGAGATCGTTCAACGTTCCCACAGCAGCAGTGCAGGCAGCAGCGGGGGGACGATGCATGGCGGGGGGCGCGGGGCGAGGCGGCGCGCAACAAAGAGCCTTCCGGGAACCGCCACAATACAGGTTTGCGGCGACGTGCGATACCTTCGCAGATACCGGCCGAGACCGGCGACCGACTACACCCGCACACTATTCACAACGACACCAGGCTTTTGTCAACTAAATAAGAATGGGGACCCAACGGTACACTTCAGAACCCGACGCGACACAACAGACCACTTCACAATCATTACTTGAATTGAACATCCGCTACAACTAATATCAAGACTGTGTATCGTGGTTTCTCGCTAATCATTATCGGCCTGATAGCAATCAGACATGAAAAAAAAAATGCTAACATTGACTTAACACGAAACTGTAGGTACTGAGAATTTTTATACGTATGACACGAATAACGATAAGGTTCCATGTTAGTTATTAAATAGCAGGAAAGAAAGAACATTTTAATACATGCGAAAGTTTGAGCACTCAACAAAACCACAGACGGCTGAACTTAAAAAAAAACCACAGCAACATGCGTGATTCAAAAAGGATGATTACACACACGAACCAACGGTAACTTTCATCCCAAAACAGCAGGGCGAATACCAATAAAACCACGTGAACGATGACAACATCTAATTCTTTAATGTACAGGCGTCGAATTGAATAAAATAAAGGGTTGAATCACTGGGAAGCGGTTTAGCATAAAAGTAAAAGTGGGGTAATAAAATGAAATTGCCAGGCTCGAACCCGTTCCGGCGTGAGCGCCGTCGGCGGTGGATTTATTACAAGACACTGGCATGCGCATGTCACTCTCGCTATGCCCTCGTGATACACCAGAGAGCCTGTCCATCCACTCCACGTGATTTATTGCCATTGATACCGATAGACTTAAGATTTAACTGACACATTGAAACGATCAATGTTGATATCGACAACCATCTGGACGCGAAACTCTTAAACCAGCAGCTTAATACATATCGAACGAACATATAGAATTGCAATAATAGACAGATCAATTTTCATATGGGAATACAGGTAAACAGTTACGTTAAAATCTACGAATGTGTACGAAAAGGGTACTGCCTCTATAAGAAGATTTGAGAGTAGAACTCGGTTAACATTAAAATCCCGCACAAATTCTGCCAATTTCCGCCGAATCACTCGACTATGCGGAATATGGAGCAATAAAAATGCCAAACTACTAAAGCAGGAAAACGATCTAGTTAATGTTACTAATGACACAAACCATTAAGGCACCAACAATGAAAATAGTATACAGGTGCCACAAGTGACAAAAAAAACCCTTAATTCCCATCAGCAAGAATCTAAAGCCATTTAACGACATGATTACAGTAATCGCCAATGTCAGGCGAACTAATTACACGCATTAATTTGCGCTAACTAGTAGCTGGGTGCTTACTCATTCCTTGTCAGCGCCGTCGGAGGCGACAGCTCAGCTAATCTGTGCACAAACGTCTAAGGTTGCAAATTAGTTATCTTGAATTAACGTGAAGATGTCACGCCATGGTGTCTAGTCTACTTAGATATGACGTATCTCCTTACATTGCTGCAGCAAGACAGGGAGGACACAAAACAAAGGCTAACAGTCTTCGAACCAATGGATTCATTGACATACAATCCTTGAAATTAGTAGATTTATATGTTAGCAATATGCATATTAATTTATTGAGTCGAGCACTATCACGCCTGGATTGTTATGAAACTATTTACTTACTGATTTCTTGGAAATGTCTCCGGTAGGCAAGTACCTACCACGTGCGTAGTCGTGTCGCTATTTTATGGCGAAATCGCTGTGACGTTGGCACAACTACGCGAATCCGCGAATATACATTCAAGCACGCATATGGATGAATGCCCACGTAGTACATGTTGTACATGACCATTTTAAACACACCCACACATACATAAGCACGTTTTAATCCCTCACTGGATAATCAATACATGCTGGTATCTCATTTGGAAGCAGTCAGGTTTAAAGTTGATCATATTGCAGCACACATTTAATTTTAAAGGCGAGTATGATTACTCTTTTCCGTCAGCCATAAACGCCATGGGTTTAGTTTCGTTTTGGGTTAAATTTGTTAAGTAGATAACTTTAACGTCTACCTACGATCTGAAAGACAATAAAATGACCCAAAGGTTGACTGGTGGTGGCAAATGTCATGTATGACATTATGTAGGTAATTCTGCCACTAATAAAAATATTTTAACGTGAAAAGAAAGTGACCAAACAAACCAAAGCGTTTCCTACTAATAAAAGAAAATAAAAAAAAGCAAAGCTAACCCAACATTACAGCTAGCTTTTACGATTTGATGAGGTAAGACTAAGCTAAAGCTAAGTACAGTTAAGGCACATTTAATACCTTTCACGGCTCTCAGAAGTCGCGCGTCGGGATGAACTTAACAGAAAACGTAATATTTCTAATAATTGTGATGATGACAAACAAGAAGGCATGTTGCAACATTTGTAATCGCTAATTTGATTAAAACGTGATTCAACAACGCGATAATAATAGGAGTGCAATCGTGATTCGATAGTAATTTGAAAACTATTGCAAAAGAAATAGAACTGCATTTCTGCACTGATAAAGAAGGTGTTACTTAGGGTTCCTGTGAAGTAATGACTGGTTATTTCAACTTAAATAGATACTCCGTGAATGCATTAAAAAAATAATCGCACATTTAAAAACATTTCTGAGAACTTTCCTGTAGTGCGTGTAGCTATGGATGGTTTGCAATTTAACAAGTTGTTACAAGTAGATAATGACATAATCCATTGGTCCGACGGCCTAGAGTTTCATATCACAAGTGTTGTGAGTCACGCAAATATATTATGTAGTCCATTGGGGCTTAGTCGAGATTATTATATCAATACATATTTATATGACACAATCTTGGAAATATTTACGGAGGCAAATTAAACAGGTTTGCAGACAAAATGCTTTCGATTCTTACTGTTTTGTTGTTGGATCCATCTTAAGTGTCAGTATAAGCTTCAATATGATTATTTTCAATAATAAAACATGTATTTTTCTCGGTTATAATATTATTGTTCAGGTAAACATCAAAGATGGATGCTGGTGACGGCGGACAGGCAGCGGCGGGGAGAGGGCGGAGTAAAGAGTAGCAATCACTACTTCTCAGAATCGTACTTGTTTTCGCACCAGGTGCACTCATGGCGTACATAAATAACACCTCCGTCAATTTATGCTCAGTCAAATAATTCTTTTCTAAACAATATAGATAAGTGCGAACTGACATTATATGCCAATATTTTACTTAAAACCGTAAAATAACATTATTATTTAGGTGTCATAATAACGAGATTTTAAGTGGTCGTTTGGGAAAATCCTCGCAGTATAACGATTTTATGAATTTATAACTCACATAGATACCGTAATAATCCAAATGTAATAGGATAATTAGTGGGCAATCAGCCCAATTAATTTTGCTTGGATGGTACATCGATTTATAAAGCTAAAATTAGGACATATTTCCCATTTTTAGGATTGCGTATTAATCCGTATCTCAAAAAGAAAACACGTAACTTTTATAGAACCACTTTGTTATCCGTCGGTCTGTCTGTCTGTCTGTCAAGACACTTTATCATCCCTTTATCAGGAACGCGTAGAGCTATCGAGATGAAATTAAAAAAATATATATATTCAAGTCTTGTGGTCCCTTGGAGTTGTGAAAAAATAATCTCTTTTAATTTACGTAATGAAAAGTTATGGCCGTTTATGTCGCATGTTTGTACGGAACCCACAGTGCACGAGTTCGACTAACACTGGCCTGTTTTTTAAGTAAATGTCGCAGAGAATACACAAACGGTGCACCAGTTACGTTGAAGTACCGCATACTGCACGAGCAACGAGGTTATTCGATGAAATGCCACTACCAATTGATTTTTTACTTTGACTACTGGAAAATACAGTTACTGGAACAACCAATTGTTCATCAAGGGCAAAATTGTTAAAACTTTTACCGGGAACTACAACTTCATCAGCATGTGTTTGGTATATTGCATGAAACTAATTGGCTTTCGCTATAACATTTAATTAAGTTGTAATCCGCCATTACAATATATTTTATTGGAAAAGTACTATGACATGTGCTACCTTTTTGTAATTTCCCCGGTACGAATTTCCAATTAATATTCATTTTTCAATCAACGGCTCCAATTCCAATTAGCTGAATATTAAAGTGACGCGTTACTAAATAATAAAATATATAACTTTAAACGCGAACCTTTCATGAAACAAGCCTTTATTTAATAAAATTGTAAGTGCAAATAATTTCTTAGTCGATTCTACTGCGAAAAATAGCCTGGTGACGAAAGAACTTTTTTTTTTATAGTATCCTTGTGTGTTCCACTTTGTATGACCCACTGCTAGGCAACGATCATCAATTAAGTCTACTAGCCTGGTCCTGGTCCCAGTACTCCCACCACTACCATGGCCCCAACTCTACGAGTAAGTCGGTAGACCGTTTTTTACCGTAAGAGGTGTTTCTTCCATGTTTTTTTATGAACGGCTGGTTCCGCGTAATCTAATATACTTATCCGAGATTTTTTCACATTATCAGCATACACATGTTCGCGTTCGATAAATCACACTAATATTATAAAGGACAAAGTGTGTATGTTTGTTACTCCTTCACGCTCAAAAAGTATACCGGATTTGAATCAAATTTTGTATTTAATAGCTTATACCTTGGATAACACTTGGGTTTTTTTTTTCTCGGTATACGCATGTGAAACTACGGGGGCAGCCAGGACATTTTTAGTAGTTCCTTCCTCCTATCATATCCCTTGTATCCTTTCATATCGTCTTTCTACTTACAGCATAATTATATCGAAAGTATGACGATGACTTCTATTATTGGAAACGAATCACACACCTATTTATAAACCACTCAATCTATAAAGTCAATACAATCACCCTAAATTCTGTATGATTAACATTGGTTGCAATGACGTCACGTTATAACTAGATCCTTATGGCTGTGCCACATTCATCGATGTTTTTTTTTCTCACGGCGATGTCATTAATATTTCGTGGACGGTGCTGCCGCGACTCGGCGCCGGCGGAGCACAGGGCAGTATAGGCACGGATGACGGGGGCAATGCCCATTGTCACACCAGGCGATTATCAATTATTTTTGCGCACACAATGGACTTTATTTCGTAGAAGCTTTGTGCTTATCGCCACGAGCGGTAGCGCACACCTGCCTGTCTCTCGGCCCCGAAACATCGAACGTTATCGTTATTTGGTGCTGTATATATGAATTACATTAATATTGTGCAGTTTATAAGATTTAGTTGAAATTCAAGCTGTGTTGAAGTTCCGTCTCCTGTCTATTATAAAGTTAAACAATTATTGTTTCAATTGAAGTAGCTAACTATAGATGGAATACTAATTTCACGATACATAAAATAAATGAAACAACGCCACAGGCGGTATTCATTTGGTAGGTATCCGGTATTAACAAAAAAGGTTCTAGCAACTAAAATATTCGCTTGCAGGTTAGGTTTCTTGTCGGAAACTTGATATTTGTGCATATGAATGTAGCTCTCTTAGGTTTTAAGCGTTTATTACGATGGGTCCAATGACTCCAATCATGCCTGCATAAAATCATTGACAAGCCGGCTTATTTTTACCCAAGTTTTAATTTTAAGTGCCGTCATTAAAATGACCTTTTACGAAACCACATCACAGAATAAATAATATGCAGTATTAAAATAACCACATTGAGAATTTGTGAAACAGTTCAGAAGGTAGCGATAGATAGGTTGATTACATAAATCCGTCTAATCTACCCTAATATTATAAAGAGGAAAGCTTTTTTTTAACGTATAAACTTAAATTTTATGATATTTGGACGAATTAAAAAAAAAACATTAAAAAGCTACATTATCACTATACTATACTATACTATAACATCACGCTACAAACAGTAGCGAGACAGTAACCAAAGACGCGAGTGAAACCGCGCAGGACAGCTAGTACGATATAACTTGGCTTGTTCAGATAATTGCCCATATAATACTTTGAGTTTATGGTAAACGTTTGATTAAATAAACTGAAGTTCATTCTTTTATATGCGCTTCGCTGGCTTAATGCAGTTTACTAAACAGCAATATTGTAGCTAAGTGTGTAATGAATTCTGAAAACCGTCATTGTTTGTTACCACGACCTCCTTTGTTTCATTAGAATATGTTCTAGGATATCATAGCAATATCGTTGCTAGTGGTAACTGGAAGTGACTCAATTCGTCGTTGATATGGAACCACAAATTGTAACTTCTCTGTGGTGCACCAGGCTCTCCGAAACAATTGAGCTATAGGCAACGCGCTCTGATTAAGACGTGCAATCATGGAGGCCTATTGCAGCGGAAAACTGGTATAGACAGATCATAACATAACTGTAGCCTCCGAATGGTTGGCCAGGTATATACTAAATAATATTATAATATACATATATCCATTTTGCCAGTAGGCTGACAAAATTGACGACACGGTTGGCGAAGTGGCTGAGAGATCGACTGCTGCGCTGCGTGTCGCGGGTTCGATCCACGCACGGAACAAATATTTGTATGGTCTACAGATAGTTGTTTCGGGTCTGGCTGTTTGTGTATGTGAATTTAAATGTTTGTAAACGCACCCACGATACAGAAGAAAATCCTGGTGTGGGGCAACGTTTAAAACAAAAGATAAAGAAAAACAATAAGAAACAATAAAACACTTACCATTCAATACTTCTGTATCCCTTCACACAGCAGTGGATACTCTTGAACTTGTCTTCGAAGCCGTACTCGTAAGGCACCGGCTCCTTAGTAAACTGCATCCACGAGGAGTTTGTGGTGAAGGTGTTATGGGAGCAGTAGCTGGCACCCTGAGAGGAAGCCATGCCCGACACAGCGAGCAGCCCCAGTAAGCCACACCACACAAACCGTAACCACATTTTGATCTATTGAAGCATTCTGGAAAGAAAGAATCAATATTGTATTCAACCAAGCCGGCTACACTACCGACCTGATAATTCACAAGAAGAAAAAGGTTCTATGTCGAAGTTGTTCTAAGAGTTTGATTATTTGCCTAACATTGTCAATTCGTCTACCTTTAGATCAGTCTGAACAGCATAAATGCGTTCTGTGTGTCAAAATGCGGTATCAGTCATGCTGTTACCGTCTCTAATTAATTCGATTGCTCACAAATTGGGCCGGGATTGCTCACAACTAAATAATTTGATCATCTCGCTTCATGTACACAGGGCTTTCTTTTAAAGAAAGGCAATTGCTTAAAAAAGGATTGTCTTTTAAAGACTTTTTAGAAGCTTCATTTCACTTCCATAACTTTTTGGCTTTTGACTTTTCCATAACTGTAGTTCTCGCTTTGAGAATGTAATTTTCTCCAGGCTAATGAAGTGGACCGTGCATCGGACCATACCAAACAGATCTGAGGGTCTAAAATGGCCGCTAGCATCATAATTGGTTAATAATATGAATTAGGTTACCATTCGTAAAATGATCACAAAGTGACAATTCATATTATTATCCTACTCATTTTATAAATGCGAATGTTTGTGAGGATGTTTGTTACTCGTTCACGTCAAAACGGCTGAACGGATCTTGATTTTGGCACAGTGGTAGATTATGATCCGAAATAACACATGAATATACACTTTTTTTCGATATGACGCGGGCGAAGCCACGGGCGCCAGCTAGTCCTATTATAATTCTGCTAAGTCGGCCACCCCAAGATTTGTTTTCGTCCCCAGAATTCGTTGATCTCTTCATTTATGGAGTGCAACAGTTCCGGGCTACATCAAAGTCCATTAATGACCGCGAGTTATTTCATAGAACCGCGTACAGGATAATGCCAATAAGATATTATCTAATCTACTTGTAATCAACGTTCTCTGTTGTTAGTTAACAAAGCATTTCGCGTTATTAATAAACAATGAATCATAGAGGGAAATACCTGTGTTAAATTTTATTACGATTTTTTGTTTCAACCAATGACGCAATCCATTTTTTTTCTTGTACGTAAAGTAGGTTATATTTAAATAATGACCGATAAGATGGTAATCAAATGATCAATATTGAATATTCACTTTTCATGATAAAAAAAAAACATTATTAGACGAATCATTACAAATTCAAGACACGATAATCGTGTAGCATTTCTGAGTAACCAGTTGTCCACCTAGGTTATCATGTTTGTCTTTTTTTGACATACAGTCAGCTTTTGACAGAAGGCTTTTTTTATTTTATTTTTTTCTTTTAATGTACCTAGTATATTTGTTATTTATTAGTAGAACTAAGTCAGTATATTGAGTTTATCCTCAAGTTAAGACAATTTTAGTCACGTCTAAAGTTGTAATTCTTGCGACTACGGATTTCAGTTGTGGTTTTAATTTTCCTTTTGGGTCACATTTCTGTGTTAAACTTGTAACATAATACTTCATAAACAGTTAGATAGGTAAGTTCGAACGAGTCATATTCCAAGGATTGCACTGCGCATTGGTGTCTCTAGAAAAACAGTACAGAAACTTGTCACTGAGTAAACAGTTGTAAAGGTAAAGAAATCAGCATTAAGTGCTCGCCAACTAGGTACCCAGTACCCATTTATGTTTATACAATTATAAATGTGTAAAGAGGTTTTTGTCGTAATAAAAATAGATATTTACGGCTACTTTATATTCATCATGGCATAAAGACTGAATAAATTAGTTTCTATCAAGAATTTTCAATTAGTTAATCGTATTATTTTTGTTTTTTACTGAAGATTTTAGACTTTTTACACTCCTTGCACTTTATCTCATACCGTCATGCTATCTTGTCAGCACATTTTTTTTTGTCATAAAGTGGCCATTAATATTCGTCAGCCGATCAGATCGATGTTCAGGTTAACCCATAACATAACGAGGTTCCTCTGCGCCTCTGAAACCACGTTAAGCCGTTGGTCTCGGCTGTCATTTGTAGATCTTTGACAGTCGTTATAACTAGTCAGTCAGACTATACCAAGGGGTATTGAATTACCCGTGACTAACTGGGTTTTGGAGGACAGATAGATAGCTCGCTCCATGTTAAATACTGGTATTTAGCTGCATCCGGTTAGACTGGAAGCCGATCCCAACATAGTTGGAAAAAGCTAAACAGTTGATAATTTCAATTAAACATCAACTAACCAAGGCAGATGACTCAATTGAGTATTATTTTCGTTACTAGGTAAGGCAACGACAGAAATAGCAAAACATAACACTAGAATAGCTATCAAATAGCCAAGTTGAATGTCACGTAAAAAGTTAAGTAGTTGTAGATTCTAGGAATATTCAAACAAACAGTCACTTAAGCACTTATGTAATTCATAAGACGTCATTTAAAAGTAGCGCCGCGCGTCGGTGCCGGACCGTTGTTCTGCGATTTCCCGAAATACAATAGAAATTAAACGTAGGTCTGTACGTAATTCTGTTTCATGGAAAATTGAACGGCTTTCAAACAAGGGCATGAAGGTACAATCGGCTCGACCTCCGTTGAAAGTACAAGGATTAATTTGAATAGTAGTCAGCCAGCCCATTACTGCCATTATCCTTTATTTTAAACTGTTTGTGACTTATAATACCGTAAGCCGTGCTCTTTTTAAAAAGTAAAATTGTGAAAGTTCTTAGACAATAGGAAAGTGAACGGTCTGCCGGCTTATTGAAATAATGGAGTGATATAATCCGGGAGCTGTTTTAAATAAAACTGAGTGCTAAATACAAGTTAAGCCTTTTGTTTTTGTTTCTTGACGAGTCTGCTTTATTTATCTATTTAAAGTTGCTTTTTTGTGTGGAACTCAAACATTTTTTCTCTACACGGACGAAAACTATTATGTAATTAGTACTTTTCGTGGTTATTCTGAATCAAAATGCACTTACTATGGTAAGTTTCAACCAACATTCAGTTAATTTAAAAAACAGAAATAAAAGTGCTTTTATAAAACTCAGATTATAAAACAAATTTAGAAATTAAAACTATTTAGAAATTCAATAAAATCTTTGGAAGAAATGAATTACTATATAAAATTACCTTGGGTAGGAATATAAGTAGGTTCCACGAATTAGCAACTGCGCGAGTGACGGGGCCCTAAGGCAGGCGTTCTCAGAAAAGCAATAGTAATGGCAATGCAGTCACTAGTTTTTTGGTACATGACTACGTTGAAATACCTATTGGATGTTAAATTATCTTGTACCAATTACACGCCGAGTTTAATTAGGAATATTCGGTGTAGGTATCCGTTTTGAGGAACCTGGGAGGTTCAACAGATATGTCAATCATTGTTAGCCTTGGTAAGCTATACTGTACTGTACCTAGATAGTGGTTTAGGGGTGTGTCCCACGATTTGAAAAGGCAATCAATCAATGCAATGGATGTTTGATGTAGGATGAAGCTAAGTAACTACCTACAAAGGTAGGTACATAGTATCAAGGTGACATAAGGTAGGTAGGTGCCTATTTGTATCTACGCATACGAAAAACAGCGTGTTTACAGGAATGTACTTTTTTTAATTTAACTAGGTAATAAAATTGCTCACTATTGAAGGAAAACATCTTGAGGAAACCTGGACTTATAAGTACCTAATTGATAGGTATAAAGTATGAAATCGCCAACCGATGTTGAGCAAGCGTGGTGATCAATCGTGCCTATTCTGTATGAGAATAGGCCTTTGCCTAGCAGTGGGACAGTGTTAACCTAATATTATTAAGAAAATTTGTTCATGGTTGATAACCGCGTTTTGCACAAGCTATTGTTTGTTTCCTGAGTCACTAGCGAATACCTAAATGTATCTATTTACTTAGGTATAACTAGCTGGCTCCCGTGGCTTCACCGGCGTGATATTGAAAAGAAGTAGGTAGGTATCCTATAATGTTATTCTAGCTAGACTATAATCTACGTAGGTACCTATGTGCCTAATTTCATCAAGATCCGTTAAGCCGTTTTGACCTGGGGCCTTAGTCTGCTATTACAATAGTGTCAGAATGGTCGATCACTGATCGCATAGGTAATGGTTGATTTTGTCAAGTTTAGTATATGTAACAGATTACCAAACTTGACAAAATTAACCATTATACGATCAGTGATCGACCATTCTGACACTATTGTAATAGCAGACTAAGGCCCCAGAAAGAGTAACAAACATCCAGACATCATCACAAACATTCGCTTTTATAATATTAGTAGGAAGTTTGCTTCACATAGCTAGCATACACATTGAAATGACCAGATTATTTGTAGAAATCAGTGAATTCGTTTATGCAGTAGTAATTGGGTCGAGCGAGATTCAATGGAGACAACAGATTACCACAGAACTCGACATGGAGATAACCCAGTTAGGTAGCTACCTATTCCGTAATGCAATTTGCCACTTTTATTGCGAAAATATTTCTCCTAAGGAAGTAGGTAGGTACCTAAGTCATTCACACACAATTTTAATGGAATGAATGATTAAATCGCAAATACCTACAACCATTCCAAACATAATTTATACGTATAAGGTAGAATGCCGCTATATCGCTCGTTTCTGCGACTTTAAAGCTATCAGGTTTACTGAGAATGGGATCGGCAATAACATGAAAGCGATAATACCGCGATAAACGAAACATGTCGCTTAGCTGACTTGCTCAATTCAACCCAATATCGGCAGTCGACAGCATCCGACAACACGATATATAAGTAGGTAGATACAACAGGTACCTACCTACCTATGTGTGGTGCAGTAGTTGCACACACTCGTGTTCTTGTAATACAAGGACCACAAGCTCGTTTCGCGGTGAGGCGAGTGATTTTTGCAATTACCGACAGGCGGCACACATATCTGTCGGCAATTTGCCGCTCCTCCCGCGAGCTCCGCTGATCGGCTTCTCGGAAACGCACTTGCATCAACTGTGTACCCGGTTAGTGCGAGTGTGCGATTAACGCACTAATTACCGCGCGGAACCGCCTCAGTGCGCTGCCGTGCCGAGAACACATATACCACCTCAGTCGGTGACATTCGTTCAAGCGCGCAAAAACACTAGCCACTTGCTTTTTTAATTGCTGTCGTTTTTTTTTTCAGTAATTACTGCAACTCAAGTTTAACTGTTTATTAAATTGTACTGTACCTATTATTGCCCTTTCTTGGGATATACCGTTTTTATTGGTTGTAGCAATTATATATTGTAATTGTCAGGTAGCTACTGCAGTCTCTATTAATGTCACAGTAAGTCTCCGGCCAAGGCTGCTGTATGCATAGAATCTAAATGTCCTTAAATCTTGAGCAGCCATTCATGTTTACCTCAACATTTGTATTCCAGTTGCTTGGTATTTTGTCTGCCCTATAATTTACTACATTACTCTTTGTTTTAGCATTTATTTCAATGATTCAGTCAATCCACTAAGATGACACATTTTTTTTTTATAACAAATGGCGGGGATTTTATGTGAGGTAGTGAGAATACCTAATGTGCCTCTGTTAGATTATATTATTTATATTCTATTGTTTCATTTCTGAGTTTTGCCTTACTTGCAGATATTTTATTATAAATTCATAAAGCAACTTTAGTCAACCACAATACCTACTTTAATTTATTATACTAGCATTTTAAGATTTTTTGAGTCTAAAATGTTCTTAAAAGTATATTGTCCTAAATAACAAGCCTTTTTTCATACATAATTATAAGAAAAAAAAATCAATGATGCAATGAAAGAGGTACAAGCATGTAGAAATGAATCATTTCAAGAATCTCTAATACATGTACATACAAAGAAAAGCACACAGAACAGCTCTTTGCAACATGAGATTCTGGGAAACACACACACAAGGGGAAATCCTCACTCCTCCCTCAGTTTAGTATTGAAGGCTGATTATAAAAACTATGTAAGTGCAGTAAATTGCACTCAGTTCTAGTATACAGATAAAATATTGGTAATGCAATATCGTTTAAAATAGGAATATTAAACAAAGAACAGTTTAAAATCAAACAGTTTTGTTTACCAGTTGCAAACCACAGCTATTTTAAAATATATCTCTTTGAATAACAGGAAAGTGTACAAACACGGAAAGTAATAAAAGTACTGTGAGTGTAGTCGGCACTAACCATGCTCAATCATCGCAAGTGAAAGTATATTACTGCACGAATCTAAGCGAAATTACTGAAATCGCATCGGCGAAATATGTCCATGTTTTTGTCATCAGTGGCTAAATTAAATTATAAAAGCTATTTGCCTAAATCCCGTCACGAGTCATTAACATTTCACATAAGGCTTGTAATCTAAAGCTTTTACAAATAAAAAAATATACAGCATTACTCACCGAATCTGCGGGATGACAGTCCAACTTTCCAAGAATTGAAATTACCGCAAACTCTCAGTAGACAGTATTTATCACAGTTCGATATATCACAACACACTGTTTTAACTGTTCGTATGTTTTGTTTAATAAATTAATTCGTTTTGTATTAATATTTACATCGGTAACTTTACTTTCCATTAATTGGAAAAATCACAAATCTCACCGGCCTCCACGATCAAACGCATGCGACTGGCTGGTATGGAGGTTGGCTGACAGTTGTGACAGCGGGTGGCACCGGTACGCTCCTGACAACTAGTTTGACGTCTGTCAAATTGCTCGGTCGACGCGCGTTCCATTTGATGCATGTGACCTTATTGCATTTTTTTAATCAAAGAGGAAAATCAAATAAGGAGGAATTAACGATGTTTTTGTAATATTAGACCATGTATTTTTTTCTGTTCTTGGCATAGAAGTTATTTACTATGAGATTTTTGGAAATAAAAAAAACATGTTGGTCTTTATGTTGATTGAATTTATTTCTGATTTATTCCATTTAAATTTATAGTACATATTTATATTGTGTTTATAGGGTCTCCCTTGTTTGATCGAAACAAAATTTGTCAAATTTTAACCCAAAAAAATTTCGGCTTAATTTTATTTGCCAAATTAATAAAAACTTTTCACAAAAAATTGTAACGCAAACCTAATGTTTGGGAAATTTACGTTTAAACTGTAACTTGTTTACCAACTAGTACTTTTAACATTTTTTATTTAGCCAAATATTTCAGTTGGAATAACAGGTTTTACACAAAATAAAATAAGTAGGGCCATATTTTTGAGGTCACAGTTTTAACATAACTGAATCATTTTTTTAAAAGTAATTTATCTAGCCTATATAGTTTAGTTCCGGGAAACCTACTAAAAACAATCTCTTTTTTTATTATTGCAAGTCGTTTTTGGCGTAGGAGGTTCAGTTTTTTAACCTTTAACACACTTTTAACCGAACATAACCTACCCATTTTTATAAGAAGCAATAAAAAGGATTAAATATTGAAAAGAAATTAAATCATTTCAACAAACGTTTTTTGTCTGAAGATTGTTTGCTGTTATAAATCATTTGATCAAAGACCAAATTTTATGCCAATGTAATTGATAGTATTTTGCCAAATAAAATGTTTATAGAAAAATCATTCTAAATATTGCAATGGTATTTAAAAAGGTTGCTAAAATTTGTTTGGGAAATTAAATTTTGTCAAAATCTTTTCGGCAAAACGGCAGGCACCCAAAATAAAATAAAGTGATTATCATTACGGGAACTACATTTATTTCTTCTTGCCTTTCCCCTTACTATGTCTCAAATATTTGAATTGTCCTAAAGCCCGGCGAACCATGACGCCGCGCCACCACGCCTGTATGCGCATGGCAGAGAGGCGTAATTTTTCTTCTCTTGCTAGACGGGCAGCGCGTTCGCGTTTAAATGTTAACCAACCACGCATTTCACCTTCATGTAGGTTGTACTGTAACAAATCAAAGTTTATTTTTCTGAACTAATCCTAATCTTGAAAGTTAAGTCAACTGTACTTCCAATTCAAAGTTGTCAAGGTTATTCTAAGAAGTAGAACAAAGAAAACAACAATATTTGGCCCTTGAGGAATAACATTCAAAGTTATAAGAAGCCTAGTAAAACTTAAGTTGTATTAAAGTTAATTAGGTACCTACATAAACATAACATCACGAATCCACGAAAGATCACAGGGGTATTCGTAATAAATAATACACCCACCCACATATCGCCGGTTATGTTTTTAAGACCTACCTATGTAATAGAGGCCGACCGTATTGCCATCAAACGAACACAAATCCAGACTTTGTGACTCTCTTTCTGTGTATGTAATATTCCTTATAGAACAGCTAGTACGTACGGTAACCATAATGTCATATCTTACAAAGAAAGCGTACCAAAGTTTCTAATTCCTGTCTTTTACTGCTAGCAACAAGCAGTTGTTCCAGTTTCCTTTGACTCCTCGCACTTATTTCGGCAATGTCGGTGTCGTAACGCTGGCGCCAATATTCCAATGACTTCTCGAGTTCCTTTAACAAAATTCTCTGAATGTTAATAACAGTTGCCTACTGTGACATTCTCAATATTTGGGCATCTTGGGAAAAAGTTGGTGTTTATGTTGACCTATTTTCATCCTTGACGAATAACTTTTTTTGAAATACCTAGATGTCCGAGTGGGTCCGGTGCCTACTACAAGCTTTTATTTAACTTGCAATGTATGTTTTTAAACTACAATTGTGATAATGGCTGTGTTACCAAGTTGTTGGGAAGTCGATGTCAGTTAGCTTCATGTATACTCCTGACATTAAGCTTCATATATTCAGATAATTTAGAATCCGACCCCACATTTGTAAGACAAAGCAGAAGATGATGCTGTAGGCAGCGAAGAGCAATCATGAAATAAAGTTGAAATTCCTATAATTTATTCAATTACTTTATTCGATCATTATCGGTTTTCAATCTAACCAGATGTAGTTCAGCGGAATACCTTAATCTGCAGCTCAAAAGCTTTGAGCAACTCATTGTGCACTCGCTGTTCGTGTTCAGCGCGGGGTGGAGGCACCCGTGGCTCGTTTAGCTTTAACTCCAAGGATTCGAGACGCGCGAACAGCCATTTTTCCGCGTAACATAGCCGTGTCTTCGCGTTGTGGAGGTCGTCCTGGAATGGAAAAATGGTCCTTAACAGTATTTGATGAATATCGAAAATCGCTCGAATTCTATACCGTGTTGGATTTGAATGTGTCTATTTCATACATTTATATATGAAACTATTCGCTATTGGAGACTAGAGAAAGAGCAATAGAAGGAACATGGGTGTGTTTAGTCAGTAAAAATCTGACACGCCCCCCCCCCCCCCCGCTCCGGGGGCAGTTATTTCCAAACCAAAAAAAAAGGGTAAATATACATCCATACATCCTCACAAACATTCGCATTTATAATATTAGTAGGATTTCCAAAAGAGGATTTTTTGTTTGATTAAATCAGAATTTCTATTGTAAAATAATTTCCGTTGATAACATAGAATACTACTAAGTATATTATACATCCTCATAAATCCGGTATTGTTTGTATTTTTTTGCAAACTGCAAAGTCCAACAAAGTCTGGTTATCTAGTTGCACAGACTTTGTCTTGCTATTGTAACTCTTTCTCACAAATTTTCTTAGAACCGCCATTTCCACGCTCTCAGTAACGCCTCGGTGATCTCATAATTGTTGCATCGCAAACAGCACTTTACCGAGAAGTAGCAGCATCAGCGTGTTTATGACTTACTAGTAATTATCACTTTCATAGAAATAAACATGTACGTTGTACGCACACTCATTTTGTCTCGGAGAACTGCTACTTTCTGGTCTGCGTTGTTTAGCTCCGTCGCCCATTGATTTTTTTTCGCGTCGATTTCTGCGTCTAATGTTTTGCGAGAACTGAAAAATATATACATGAGTCCATAAATTTATTCGTTATTCAATCTGTGAATAACGATGGAAAACTAAGGTAATAAGTGTGTGTAATGTGGCAATGTAATTCATGTGGGTGGGTGCATTTAAGTAATCGGTGATAGCTATTTAGTATCCAAAACTTATAATTGACATTATATAAGATTTGATTAACCAATAAGGTTAAGCTTTTAAAAGGATCGAACGGGCGTTTTAAAGTGACCTAAACTATAAGAAATAGAATTGAGATCTAATTTCGACTATACTGTTTTGGTTGCTCTAGCTTTGTGCGGCTGACATTAGATTAAAAGACATGTTTTGTGATGGGATATGTTGCTATGATCAGTATTCTTTTACGAATATGATATTCTGGGTAAAGCCTATAAACAGTCATGATCAGAAATCGAAATAACGTTCCAGATTGAAGAGGAATGGTACATTTAACTAATGATGGCACAGGGAAAACAGTATGTTTCTTCAGTTTTTTTGACCTCATGACAAGTAAGGTCATGGGTTCTAATCCCGGGTCGAGCAAAGTTTTATAGAGCTTTTCCTTTAGGAATTACTCCGTAGCAGCCACGGAGTTGGATTGATTGATGGTAATATGTTTGCCCCCAATTATAACTGCCCAGATGTGGGTACATCTGGCCAGTCATAATTTTAGTATCGTACTATATTCTTCTTACGTTTTCAGTTGGACATTTGTGAGCCGAAGCGACTCAACATCACACTCAGACTGCTTGAGCAGCTCCACAGCATTCTTCACTGACTGCCACGTTCCATTCTCCGCGACCTCTATGAGAGTTCGTCTGATGACGTCTTTTACGAAGGCCCTGAAGCAATTCCAGCATCCCTTTGAATACTTTTTCATAAAAAAGAATAAGAACTTAGATGAAATTGATCTCTCATTTTTCTGCTGTGCGGAGCATAGCGAAAATGAGATTTTAATGGAACCTCAAAAATTAACTTACTACAATAAATGAAGTTACTAGTATAGGTACATTTTACAAGGCATAAAATATCTTAGCAGGGTTAGTTTTAACAATTCATTAAACAGCTATTTTTAAATTATAATTACAGGAAACAAAACTGGGGACTAATAACCGTAGTATGCAAAAAAGATGATTCCCGATTTTCACCATGACCATCATGCAGTACAGGGTTTGATATTTTTTTTTGTTGACGTCACCGTAACGCCATCTCCCTACACCGAGGCGCAACTCACCGGTCCTTGGCTAGCTTATCTTGTTGTAGCTTCTCTATTTTGTTCGTAGGGCGCCAGTCTGCTAGTCTCAGCGTCACACTGCCCTCTGTAAACGAATTTCATAATAACGATAGATGGCGCTGTAAGTCTGGTGGTGAAAAGTTTGGTGGAAACGAAAGGTAAAAAAATATACTTCGTTTAAATAAAATAATTTCAAAAGAAATAAATCCACTCCTGGTTATCCCCAAGTTTTTGGTCCAAGGCCTCTTGCATGCAGCAACAATATACTTAGTTAATGAAATGCATCATCAAAGATGTAAACTAAACTAGATAATTACTAAACTTCTAAAAGGAAAGAACAGAGCCCTTATAAGATCACTTTGTTGAACGTATGTCTGTCTGTCAAGACCGTTTATCTCGCGAACGCGTGTAGGCATCGAATTGAAATTTAAAACCATATACCTATTCAAGCCTGTGGTCCTTTGAGGCTGTTTAAAAACCAATCCTTTAAGTCTACGCAGTCAAAAGATATGGGTAAGGTATATCGCAACTTTGTACGGAACTGCTACGGCGCGGCGCGAGTCCGACTCGCACTTTGCCGGTTTTTATTATATCTAAGTATCAGAAAACTATACTATTGCAATTAATATTTTGAATCACAATTTATTAACTTCTTTTCCATTTCAAACATAGAGACTTAATATCATAGATAGGCATTTTCCATCAGTCAACCTTTGGGTGATGCAGAGGCGATGACGGTTGGTAGCAGTGGCAATGGTAATAAATCTTTGTTTTACGTATAAACGACGAGTAACAGTGTTTGTAAAAACCTACTTAAACATCGTTTATCATTAATTTATTTAAAGAATAATATAGGCTTAGTAGTTTCTCAGACAGACACACCAGGTGATCCTATATATAAGGTACCTCCTACCGTTTTTTCAATAAGACCTATGATACCCTAAAATAGTTAGATATATAACATATAAAAGTACTCACCTATAATCTTCATTTGCAGTAAAACCACCTCAAAAGACAACGCAAAGAGCAGAGCGTCCATTCCACTAATCCTGCTACAAAACACGATAATAATATTACATTGTTTTCATATTTTTATTTCAGATATGACATTTCTTTTTAC
Organism: Ochropleura leucogaster; assembly: GCA_958449745.1. Classification (NCBI taxonomy): domain Eukaryota; kingdom Metazoa; phylum Arthropoda; class Insecta; order Lepidoptera; family Noctuidae; genus Ochropleura; species Ochropleura leucogaster. Next base: position 10,507,590 of record OY288203.1, on the reverse strand, counting down.
CAAACTTTTTCTTGACGTGGGGTAGGTTATTACTTATGTTAGTACTTATATGATAATGGAATAGACACAATCAACATAAAAAGTAGTGATGATTGTATCTAGTCTTAAATGTGTCTATTTTACGAATTAACTTTGCTTAATCTAAGTTTTCTGCAAGAATAGTAATATGTATTAGGTTAATTTAGGTTAAAATATAAGGTTATGAAATATGAAGCAGTCCCTTAAATTCATCATAGACTACCTCGTGCCCGCGGCGTTACCCGCTTAGGTAATTGTCCCACTGGAGTGTTCTAGTTGGATTTAAAGTATCCAGATTATAAACCATCTTTGTGCCAAATTTCGTCCATTTGCATGAAATTTTCCTTTCATTCGTTTTTTAAAGAGTGAAAAACGTTCATCCTAATTCTGGCATTTATGTTATTAGTATGACTAGTTGTCAACCAGGGCATCGTACGCGTTAGGTTTGCGAATTGCTTTGCTTTATAGCCGTTCTATTCTATCTATCTATCTAATGTAAGTATATCATGACCGTTCTCTGTTGTGAAACAGTTGAGGAATGTGGACATTATGTAATATTGCTCACCCTCCTAAGTCATTAGAGTTATATTATATAAGTATCCTATGTATTTTTGTTCTTCCCCAAGTTGAAATTCATCTTCTTGCAAATTTTCATTACGTTCCAATCAGTTGTTTAGTCGTAAAAAGGGAACAAACAAACAGAACTTTCCACTAACTAAGTATGGATTAAGTAGTGCATTTGACTTCGGCATTCAACCTGTGGAAACAATGCTACTCGCGCTTATTTTTGCGCCATTATTGACTATGTTCATCCCTCGGTTTCAGTCAGCAAATGTAGTTCATTTCGGTTTACACTGCACAAAGAACAATGGCGAAATCATAGCTGTGTTTTTAGCGATAAACAGAATACATCTTCTTTCCAATTTGCCTAGGTGTAAACAGACTTAGAGTAAAATGGCTGTCTGACATCGGACGGCTAGACGGTCACATGGTCTAAATAACAAGAGGTCAGGTTTTTGCTCGACTGCGGCGGATACCAAAGGGACACAGTTTTGCTATTTGGCTACGTAGCCCTGCAAAATAAAGTCACGATGATGCAGACAAAAAAGCCAAGCTAAAGTCATTTATGTAAGTGGATTGCCATCATACCAGTAACGTACCTATTTTTTTCTGGCAGTAAATTCACGTGTCCAAATCTCCTTACCTATTTACTTAAGTACAATGTGACATAACATTTTACCCGTTTTCCTTGAACAAGCGATGTGTGGCTGCGGCGGAGGCTTGTTTATTTAGGACCAAGTAGATTACATGGCAAATCATACTATATCCTTACATTTTAATGCTATTACTAAATTCCTGTTGTCATCTGAAAATTTCAATACGGTTGCTTCTTTTGTTAGCTACCTAAGTATTTTAAATTAGGCACAAAAGAACGTATTATTTAAAAAAATAAAACAGACATACCTCAAGTAGGTGGGTACGATTACCTAAAAAAAGGACTTCCATAAAAATCAATGAGTAAAATCAAATCACCGACTTCCAAAAGTAAAGTTATTTTGAACTATTCTAGTGTTATTAAGTAGGAGTTATTATGGGACCATCAACATTTCCCAAGAAGAAAAATACGTATTAAAGGGAGCTAATTCATAAACTACTGACGCATAGTTAAAAGAGTTTACATCGGATCACCGCTCTACCCAGTAAAAAAAGGACGGTGTGCATTATTGGAAAATAATGCACACCGTTCTTTCCGAAAATTGATGCTGATAGAATACATAACCTCTTAATTTTTTTGAGGTCAGTTAAAAATGGAACTAATTAGAAACCAATTTATTCATTTATTTTAATAACTTGTATGAAATCGAATACCCATCGACAACTCCAACGACGGAAGGGTTTTAATGAAGAGAGAACAGTAATATCCCCGACAATATTGTCTGTGGTCGATCGTTGTTAACAAAGGAGGAGTAAGAACCTCCCAGGACAGTCTAATGAGCCTCGTTGAACTACTACGAGCAGAATGGATACTCACTATTATAGTGGATATTGAAGTAGGGCTGCCACATTGAGAATAGCGGACAACGTGTTCAAAATTCGTGGACCTTAAGTGAAATTCAAACTCTACCCAGACACCCCGGAAAACGATTTTTTTTTTTCTAATTGAACAGCTAACATAGGAATATGGTGACGGTTAGTGCAGGCATCCAAACAAGTGTTGATAGCGCGGTGGAAGCATTCAGTAGGCGCCTGTTTTCCAACACCAGAGTTGGCTTTATTAAATTTTTAAACTTTGATTTGTTTTCTCGAGTTAATAACTTTTTTTCGAATTATCCTTTAAAAACTGGCCAATTGCGAAGTATAATTCGTATTAGTATTCGTATTAGTTTGTAACTTAGTACGAACTACACACAATACTGTGATATAGTTTTGAATTAAGAGAAACTAGAATGCGTCGAATAAACTGTTTTCCTAGGGATAACGTTCGACCCAAGGCTACAATGGGGGCTGCATATGCACGACGGCTTAGGTCCGCATCATTTGCTAATAGAAAGTTTCTTCAGTATAGAGATGTTGATACCGCGAAGTTTGTATATTTTAGTTAGTTTCAAAGTAAAATGTCATACAGTATTTTACTTTGGGGACGTGCTGCAGACATCGAGTCTACATTTATTTTGCAGAAAAAAGCCATAAGACCCAGATATAATCTAGAAACAGTTTACGGACAATAATAAGCATCATGATAGTACCTTGTCTATATATTAATTATGAAAACATCACGTAAGTCAGATAAATCTGCATCTATTTAGTAAAAAATGACAGACCAATTAGTTCAACCAGGTTTCAGGTTAGCTAAAGTCGAGTCTCTTTCATGGGGATTAAAATCCTTACTAATAATAAAAAAGTGAAAGTGAGTTGGTTTGTTTGTTACCTCTTCACGTCTAAATGGCTAAACCGATTGTGATGAATTTTGGTACACAGATAGTTGGGACCCTGGAGACGGACATAAGCATTATTTTTTTTTGAAAAAAAGTTTGAGACATGAGGGAGAAAGAGGGAAGAAAAGGGAAATCTTAGCATTGCTATTACAATAAATAAGGCGCTAGACCAAAAACTACAGGTAGCTAACTGTGTTACCCCGAATTTAACGCGAGCGAAGCCGCGGGAAAAAACTAGTGTTACAATAAAGTACCTTCCCACATGCAGTACTACAACTGAATGAGTCGACATTTAAATCTTGTATAAAACGCACATTATGAAGGCAAACATTATAATTTGGGCGATAATATCTATTGATGATTAAAATGCTTGGCTTAATCCTGGTCTGGAGATATTCCTTGTGACTGGGACTGTAGCTTCATCCTTTAGTTTCTAGACATTCAAAAATGCCTGTAACCGTTTAATTGAAATAAATACTTTGATTTTGAGTTTTTATTGAAGGTTTGAAAACTGATGTCCCATCGACATAGGTCACAGTTGCTGAACACCAACTGCAATTAAGTTTTTCGATTTTTCCTTTTACTTGTCTTGTATAAGACACGCTTTCGGTAGGCCTAGATTCCCGTGACACAAAAAGTGACCGGGTCCTATAACCGGACGCTTATTATAACCTTTCAAACTACGTCAAATCCGGGAAACCCGGATGGGTGGCAACCCTCATCCTGCGTCCCTACTGTACCTACGTATTTTACTCTGTAGGTATGTCTAATTTCGCTAAAAAGGACAAAAAGACGAAAACGATATTTAAACAAAAAATAGTAACCCTGTTCTGTTAGCTATGAAATAAAATTTTAGGCATCAAGCCAGGGAGATGAAATAGATAAGTATATCTTGGTTTAAAAATTTAAGAAGTGGTAAAGATTTATTACCTTAATTTGCAAATGAAAAGCCATCTGAATACTTTTTTGTTAAGCAGCTATTGAAATTAGGTAGGTATTTTTTATTATTCACCTACTTTTATTATAGCTTGGAAATTCCCCAGTAACAAATTAGGGTAACCAGATATAAGGGAATTTTAAAGGTTCTAACTTTAAGTATCTATCATCTACCTACTAGTACTGGTCCTTACCACAACGACCAATCAAGCTAGGCAAAACCAGTTTATGTGGATCTTTCATTGTACGGGAAATTTATACAAAGCGAAACGTAAAGCTTGACACTATTGTTTGTAAACAATAAACGCTACTCATTTTCCTCCACGTGTTCTTGGAACCAGACAAACGAACTTAAGGAACCACATGAATAATAAAGCTACTTTGTATACACTTACTTCAATTAAACATTAGTTGTTTAAGTGTGTACATACCTTTCATTTTCCTCCATATCTCTGGCTGTATATGCAAACAGTCAATTTGGAAAGTAATCAGTTATGATTAAGAATAAAAACTTAACAAATGAACATTACTTTTTGTGGTTTCTTTCTACCGAAAAGTTCTGTTTAATAGATGCTTCCGTATCGTAGCAACCGTATATGAACTCTATTGATGAATCGATAAGATTAGATCTCGCCGAAGCAAAATCAAAACTTTCAACAACAATCGAATACTTTTTTCTTGTAAGTACCTAGTTAGCATTTATTTTGTGCCAGTATTTCGAGAACTAATTTGTATCAGACTTGAATTTCAAACACTGAATACCAATGTGTTCGAAATTTCAATACAGGCATTAAAAATGTAAATAAGTTTGAACGGGCGTGATTTGTTTGTGAAATCGCATTTGTTTGTTAGGATATTTAAAAACAGAACGATGCAATGCAAGTGTTGGTCTGGGAAATTTAAAAAAAACTACCTTTGCACGGTCTTATGAATACAAAGCTGTCGATACAGATTTTTGCACGCTCCTTCAACTTCGTGTTAACTGCTACCGCGACGAACCTGTTAGCTGGTATTCATTCTGATATTCTCACAACTAAATGAAAGCATATCAAATCGTCGCCAAGAAAGGCCCAAAAAACGCTGGCATGATGATTTGAACTAATTCCTGATCGATTGGCCTGAAAAGGCAAAACACCGAGTGAGTTGGAATAGACTAAGGGGTCCTTTTGCCCAACAGCGGGACAAAGTAGAATGAGAAAGGGCCACCGCCTGCCGGGGTTGCGGGTTATTCCAAAGAGTTACCATAACAAGAGTTTTTTTGCGGATGGGAAATCATCAAATAACCCCCGCTCTGAGCGGGGCAGCGGGAGTGTCAGTCTTATACTGACTAAAACCCACCCTTGTTTCTTCTATTGCCCTTTATGTTCCGGGGTCGCGGTATCTCTTTCGAACAACCCGAAACCCAGCAGAGGTGCTTGTGCCTTACTCTTCGGATAACAGACGTGAAATGGCTGCATTTCAAATTTACTACAACATAACGGCCATGACGGGAATGTTTTCCAGCTTATTGTTACAGCATGAATTGCTGGAAAAGTGCAAAGATCTCTAGGAAGTGTTGAATTTGAATAATAGGTTGCTTCTAGGATTGTCCAATATTAAATTCCTAGTGTGGGGCAACGTTTCTTAAAAAAAAAAATGTATAAAAATAAAAATCCACATAAAATACGCCAAACAAATAGTCAAACTATCAAGAAATATCGGTACGAGATTTCGAAAATGTATGTCAAGTCACAATAACCAATAATTTAAGTGTTCTAGTCAAACAATCACAGGAATTAACGTGGGTTTGACAGTCCGTTGGTCGTGATTTGAATTTTAGAACACGAAGATCTATATTTTATAATATAGATGACTTACCCCCGAATACTGAAACGTCACTCAAAATTTAAGTCCCACTTAAGTTTAACAGAGACTCAGAAGTGACGTTTGACCATACAAAATCTAAAGTTTAAGAGCTGCTCAAATGTTAAGCAGCCCTCACATTTTGAGTGACGTTTCAGTATTCGGGGGTTAAGCTCGTGCTTGGCCTTGCACTTGTACCAATTATATCGGAGTAAAATTGCTGTGAACAACTGACGGACAGAACGTAAGGGTTTTATAAATTCCGGCTCTGGTTCAGAACATGGTTGGGGACGAGAGGAATTTGGAAGCGGCGACCTCATTCTGCGAAGCAGACACGCTAGCCAAGGAGGTGGCCGGACCGTTGAGGGGAGAACCTCAAACCATCCCAGTAGTAGTGTAGTTAACAGTCCGTCTATCGACGACAGGCCGTGTCGATGGCGCGTTCGTGTTCGCCTCAAAGATATGTCAGCAAAACAGAGGGTCCTGCCGAACTGGGGTTGCGGAATGTTCGAAAGAGATACCGCGGCCCCGGAACACAATGAGTTTTTGCTAGTAAAAGTCTGACACTTTTTCTGTGTCGCTTGGAGCGATTTGATGATTTCACATCCAAAAAAAGGGGTTCTAAAAATCGTCGTATTAACGTTACCGTGTTGTGTTTACACCGCGCGCTAGTGCGTGAGTTCACATAAATAAACCATTCTAAAAAGAATAGTTGAAAAAATATGGATTTGACGATTGTAGGGTTAATGAATCCGATTTCAGGAACTGAATTAGAGAAGTAAATTAAGAACAGGGGACCAATTACCATTATTCATACCACTAGGAAACCTTGCGATGGGGTATATTTCGGAATATTTCGAGGCGAGAATTTACTTTCGCTGAAATTAAAACTTTATTTCAGGGTATTGGTAGAATTACTTGCAGAACCATCACTATCTTATTTTAACCTTTTCCTTACAATATTGGGTTTACTTCCAGTCTTCTAGCCTAGTCCGCATGCAGTTTCAAAAATCCCTTAAAAAAAAACACGTTTTCCCTCACTACTCTTGTATCATGGGCGCACCCACGATATAAATTCATGTACACAAACAGCCAAACCCGCAACACGTAGCGTAGCAGTCGATGACTCAACCGCTGCGCCAACCGTGTCGTCTTTAAGTGGAGCGATTGCATATTTGACATCTACAGCCCTGATAGTGGTGAGTAATACAAAAACCGCTTTGTAAGACTGGCTGACTTTCAGGAAACTGACTAATTCACATGATCTGCTCTACAACTGACAGCCGGGACCAACAGCTTAAAGTGTTTTCCGAGAGGCGAAGGAAACTCGGTATGCAACGGGTGGTCCCATCCACAGACTAACCTTGGCAAGCGCTGCTTAACCTAGAGATCGATCCTAGCGGCTGTTATTAGCCACGAGCTCTTTGAAATTTACATAATCAACGTTTCTCAATGAACTAGCTAGGATGTATATTTTCCTATTCACATAAGTTTTTACATAAATAACAATGAGAGTAGCAGTCTTTTTAGCCAGATGATTGCGAAACCAGAGTCTAAAGTTTTATATTAAAATTCAAGAGACCCAAGCCTTTTAGCTGATGTTTGTTTTAGTTTTAATATAGCAGAGGACGCATCGCAGAAAGTATATGAAACTAGTGCTCACGTTAACCATTAAAATAAGTAATCAAGAATGTTTGTTCATAAGTTTTTTCTTTCTTCTCTTATATTTAATATTCTCCTGTTTTTCTCGTCACAGTTTTAGTATATATACACCCCCAAAACTTGCTTGCCCAAAACTAGGCTTGACCGATTTTTATGAAATTTTATATGTAGGTATTTTCAGTTGGTCTGAGAAACGAGAGTAATCTTTTTTTCATTCACATACATACCTACATTTAAAAAATAATTTTCTTATAACAACAAACTGTTATTTATATGAGTTCTAAGTTCCAAATAAAAAAAAAACATATTTTATTTTCTTATCTATACTAATATTATAAAGCTGAAGAGTTTGTTTGTTTGAACGCGCTAATCTCAGGGACTACTGGTTGGAATTGGAAAATTCTTTTAGCGTTGGATAGTCCATTTCTTGAGGAAGGCTATAGGCTATATAACATCACGCTATGACCAACAGGTGCTGAGCAGCGTGGTTGAAACCGCGTGGAACAGCTAGTTTTTGATATTAGGATATTTAGCGGTGTCATAACTTCGCTTATATTAATTTTGCTCTGTTATAGAATTTATCCCTAAGAGTCAATACACTTACGGATAAATTCTATAAAACCGTCCTTTGACGTGAGAATTCGTCACTGTTGTTCTCGGCTCTATAACACCCTTCCTAGCGGATCGGGCGTTTAAACCTGCCTCGGCCGCAATGACAAAGATTTCTCACTTGATTCAAAGTGTACTATTAAAATGTAAATAAACATTAAATAATAGTTTCAGTTTCATTGGTGGCATCTACTCTTAATTACACAGAGGAAAACTTATATTAAGTAGCTACCTACTAACTTTTTAATTGGCCAACTAACTAACATAGCACAACTTATTCAAATATTAAAATTCCTTTAATTAAACATTGTTTTAAGCTTTCACGACTTATAACTAAACTTACATTGTCACGAAAAGACAAATCCCGTAAGTGACTTTATAAGTTTCCATTAACTACTTACTTAGTTAGATATATTTACCTACGTAAACGTATAAATACCAGCTTATTACTATCCCACTGCTGGGTAAAGCGCTCAGCTCATATAGAAAAGGCTCGAGCCTGAGCCTGAGGTCCTAGGTTTCATTCCCAAGTCGGGCGTAGTGTTGTAACAGAGTGGGTATTACACCTCTTCTGTTGCCTCAACCTCTTTCCTTCTGGATCAACTTTTTTTATTGAATGTTCATATTTCGAATGTAATTCTGTCATTAGCGTCATGTCGTCTTCAACAATAATTTTTTGATCATTACAATTTGAGAGCACTGCTAGCAGCTACACCTGTACTAAAATATACTATTTTTAAAAGCTGCTTCAACCTAACCTTGAATGTGCTTTCTTCTATAAGTTATAAACAGTGCTCTCAATTCATTAATGTATGCCGTAAAACAATATCTACACTGTTGAAAAAATTACAGACAAATTCATATCCATTTGTTAAAGGGTCCTTCATTGGGGTTGTAAATAAAGAAATAACAAACCTGTAGTGACTATTTTTTCCCCATCTGTTCCATAACTCTCGTCATTATTTGCGATGCAATGTATCTTTATGAATAGTAGCCTATGTGTTATTCTGATGTGTTAGCTTAATATTGTAAAGTTTCATTAAAAACCATTCCGTAGTTTTTGCGTGAAAGAGTAACAAACATCCATACAAACTTTCGCGTTTATAATATTACATAATTAATATTATAGTTGAATTACTGAATTACTTACAGACATTCTTACCACCACATATACTTACGTTATGTAAAAACGGCCCGATGTTCCAAATTAATGCATTTATTTAACAATAGTGTGTAAAGAAATCCTTCTGAAAATTAATAAAGATTGATAAAATGTACAGATTCTTAATCATGACCCTTTTCTAAGCAAACTGTATAATTAAAAGAGACCTCGACTCATCCTTTACTTTGCTAAGGATTTTGCAGTTATTAATTTTCGCAAAATATAGGTATGTATACACAGAAACAGCTCAATGTTCCAAAATGATACATTTATTTTACACTCGTGAGTAAAGCAATCCTTCTAAAAGGTTATAAAAAAAACTTTTTTTGCAAAAAAAGTAACATTACTTCCAGAAGACGGTCACTTTTGTTTGGTTTGTTGACTTTTCTGCCACAGACTTCCGGAAGTGAATTTATTTTCTATTTTTATTTTTTTAAATCGGATTCTTTTTTTGCAAAAAAGATGTTTATTCGAGTATTTTTAGTTATGGAAGAAAGAATATGTACTATAAATAGATAGACGATAACTTAAAAACTACCCAATCAATATAAATAAAATTGATAAGGGACCTCGAAAGGAAACCTTTCAAACAAAAAAAAAAAGAATAAATAAAAAAAAAGTAATCGATAAAAATAAATAAAAAAAGGTCGAGCATAGAACCTCCTTTTTTGAAGTCGATTAAAAAGTTAAAGATTCTTTATTATAACCCTTTTCTAAGCAAACTGTATAATTATAAGAGACCTCGACTCACCCTTTACTTATCAAAGGATTTTGCAGTTTTTAACTTCTCAAAATATTTGCCAGATTGTTGTAATTATTTCTGCTGTAGTCAGCCCTTCTAACACTGTTACAGTTTGAAGTTTCCTAAATATCTTCACTGTCTCTTTTATGTCTTTGACTAATGAAACACCGATTAATTAAGATTCGAAAGCAGCAAAATTGGAAACGGCCTACTAATTTCACGACTATGAAGTTTCTCTAATCTGGTGGAATAAATTCTGGTATCAGCTGCCCTACCGTGTCTTTCACATTTTTTTTTGCGTAAGGGAAATCTTCAAATAACTTTCTGCTCTAGGCGGAGTGGGGAGGAGTGGCAGGCATTTACTGTCAAAAAAAACTGTTTCTTTCGAAAAACGCGCAATCCCGGCAGGCCCCTCTGCTAACCATGACTTGTTAAAGCAGTATTTATTCCAGTGAGGGTATACAAATCTGAATCCATCTCTTCCCCACACTAGCTGAGTACTACTTTAAGGTGTCATGGTAACTCTACTGTTTTTTTTTTCAATTTATTTAAAGGGTTTGGTCGCTTAGTGTTCTGTTCCATTTTCAATTTATCTGATACAGTACAATGATTTTATATGAAGCGTTACTTTTACCTTAATTCAGCGAGGGAAATAGGGAGAGCTTCACGTCGGTTATAGCAGAAAGAAGTGTTGAAGTAGTAAAATTAAATTACTTCCTACATAAGGTGATGTTAGAACCCCTAGAAAATTCGTTGCACCATTGATAACATGATATTTGATTTCATTCCATTTGACTCTCCTCCTGCCTTTGCACGACAGTTGTATATTATAGGCATAGCCTAGTGCTGTGACCCTCGGAATGCTAAGTCACAAGTCTCGAGTTCGAACCCAGGACACGCAACTCTTATTTAACGGATTCATGTGCGTCTTGCATAATTTATATACAACCTATTACAAATCGTTCGAAAAAAAATAACATTTTGAGGGAACTCACCAGCTTGTCTAAGCGATATTGTTGATGACACGATAAGCCAAGCCAGAGCTTCATGGGCGGCATAAAACTTGGACACACCAGGTTAGCCACTAACCACTTGATGTAGAAGAATAATAGACAGACATCACCTACCTAAGCTTCCAATCTTACCAGTCCAGCTGAATACCAGTATTTATCAGCATAATTGTTTTAACAGTAAATATCCTACAGATGTTCTTCGCTGAGAAAATTTTCAGTTTCTTTAATTATTATGTTAACCTTTCGATGCAATTAATTTGTAGTCTAACAAGATGCAGCTTCGGTAACAAAAGATCCTGGAAAATCTGCAATAAATGGAGCTTATCGGATTTTTTTAATTTCAGCCGTTTTTTTCACATCTATACATATGTATTTAGAGGTACCTAAATGTTATCGGATCAGAAAACGTCACACCTGCTTTTTTTATTTTACAAACTGATACAATATTTTTTTTTACAATTTAGGCCTTTCAAGTATAGGATACCTGTGCTAGGAGACCCCACTCTTCTAACACTAGTATCAATAATAATTTAGTAGTGCACATTTACGCAATTTAATTACACTTAAAATAACTTAATTTCGAAAAAAAAAGAAAACCCCGGGGCCTAAGCAAAGTGATTTTCCACGTTTCAGATCAGCGATAACGATAGGCAAAGAAAAAGTAAAACGCTTATTATATTTACGTAGATAAGCAAACAAACTTAAAAAAAACACTGGCTTATTAAAAAACGAATCATCATTGAATGTCGAGGTTTTTGTTTTGTTCGTTTGGTTGTATATTTAATTAGCTTTTGCCCGCGGCTTCGCTGGCGTCTAATTCTTCCCCTTTCCTGTTTTGCAGGTACCTGCTACCTGTAGTTTTTGCCCTAGCGCCTTATTTATTGTAATAGCAAAGCTAAGTTTTCCCTTTTCTTCCCTCTTTCTCCCTCATTTCTAATTTTTTTTAAACAAATGTTAGCCTATGTCCGTCTCCAGGGTCCCAACTATCTCTGTACCAAAATTCAAGTGCTTGAAGACGTAACAAACAAACAAACTCACTTTCACTTTTATAATATTAAGTAAGGATTAGTAAGGAAATAAGGATTTCGCCCTGTACGAGTCAAACGTGTCATTGTCAACAAAAAGCTTGGAAAGCTTGCCAAAATACTCTCTGATGTTGTTTATCCTTCTCTTCAGATACCTAAGATCATCTATAAAGAAACACGATCATAAATGCTAGGAAACCATATAAGCACTAAAATACCTAAGCGTTCCAAACTTAAACATCTAGGAATTTCGTCTAAATATTACATGATATTGCCAGCGCTGACGTAGTCGAGCGCGCAGTCTACGTCCTCACGGTACCGAAAATGTGTTGAAGAGTAATGAAATCACGTGGCTCTGGAGGCGTCGGTTTAAATTAAATCACGTTAATTATCGCTCGTAGACGGAGCCCGGGGCTCTCTTAGGCTAGGGTCCCTTCAAACCGTCAGACGCTACGGACAGCGTGTCGTGACGTCACGACCGATGGATTCATGATCTGCTGGCTGTATAGATGCAGTAGTAGGCGGTGCGCGTACGAGTAATGTTGACTTCAGCTATCCATCAAGACCTGAAGGGAAGATTAAATACGCATGATCCCCATCACTTCACTTTCTTGATACATTATTTATTGGGATGTATCTTTATTGATAGGCCTTCCCTTATAGAATTCAGTGATTCCCGCTTATTAAAACAGGGCTTCCCCAAACTTTTGAGATAATGAAATACCCATTTATATCTTTTATTTGATGAAACCCCATATTAAATAATTACAAATCAAAGACAATGTAATTTAAATAAGAACACTAACCTTTAATAGGAATATTTTAAAAGTGTAACGTTCAGTTTATTTTAACGTTTAATGTAAATAATGGAATTGTATTACTATGTTACCAATACATTGGTATATCAATATCTGTAACTAATTAATAACAAATCTCATGATTTCCTTAAACTATCAACATAATATTCCTAAAGACAATAACGATATCCCACGAGTCCTCAACATTGAACACAGTAATCGACCATTGTCGTCGGTAACTGAGGCTAAATGTCGCCGTCGCGTCGCCGGACGCCGTTGACATGCGGTCACTCAGACCGCACCTTTACCACGCCGAGCTAAGTATCTATTGCGTTATCCTCATGATATTACCTATGGAGGGAATATTTAATGCGCCATGCATTTCTGAGAGGGACCTAATTACCTTTAGTAGATATAGAGGCGAGTTTCCTTCTTCTCTGGTTAATTCAGTTGAAATGTTTAAATTAGCCTCGTTAGATTGCCACGTTGATCGAGTGGTCGCAATTGCGCCTGTTGAGCATATGGTCCTGGGTTTGATACCCGGGTCGGGCAAAGTGTTATTGGGATTTTCAGGAATTTCTTAGGCTCGCCGCCAAAACCTACACTCTCCCTGCCTATTACACAGTTGTATTTTAATCTTGGTTTAAAAAGTATATTGTATTCTATTTTACACATACCTGCGAAATGTGTTTTTTTTTCTAGTAGGTACTAAGGTATTCCTCTGCCTAATCATTTTGGTAAAGAGTAGCGCATTTATTTATTAGAGAAACTTGTTTTTAATGAATTGAAAAAGATACTTCATTTCAACAAACACGGGTTGGTTTCTGATTTTATAGATTTTGACACCGGTTCCGTTCTGTAAAGTAATCCTGATTTAAGTACGTATATAATTCGGTGGAGGTACCCAAGTACTGTAATTTTATCTCTTGGCAACACAAACAAAAAAAAACTAATTAATGTCGGTCAAAGGGTCGCGGCCGGTGTCAGTGTGGCAGCACGCAGCGGCGCGAAAGTTGATTGAGCTTTTTATTTAGGAGTTAGAACGCTTTTCTAGAGTTCCTTAATTGCGTGCACATTCCCACAAAATTATTTAATAATCACTACGGTTCCCAAAATACCAAGTTATCTGCAGAATCTCTTCCTCTATGTACCTGTATTTAATTATGGATTCCTTTATCGCGTAGATACTATGTCAAAGTGGCTCTTTGATACTCGCTACGTTATTCCCGAAATAGTAATTTTACAGGAATTCCAATCGAAATTATCCCTTTAGTTTAACATGTTAAAGGACCACATTGCTTGCCATGGCACGCTTTGTATAATGAAACACAAATTAATAATTTAACGTTTTTATTGAACGTAATTTATAATGTATGAACTATTACATTTTTCCTACCGTTTAAATGCTATGAGAGATCAATTTTGTAACGTAAAAATACATATAAGTACATTAAACTACTCTGTACATATAAATTACGTAGAGACTAACAGCAAACGTCTATTACGTTTACATTTAGATAAATGTAAAAATAATTACATAATGGTATTATTGAATTCAATAAGGATTTTCTATGATGCTATCGTTACTCTATATACGGAGACATTTGGCACAGATAAATTCTATTAAATAAAGAAAAATATCTATAAAGTATACACGTACGAATGTCAGGGTAATTTTGAAGTTCTGTGACATTCTAAGTAGGTAACAACAATTAACAAGCGTAGAAAAATACTATAATGGAAATACAATAGAGAGTAGGGACAGCTGTGTTCACCACAAACAAGATATTACGACAACTTACTGATGTATGTTGAGCTGGATAACATACACCATTTAATGAATGACCATCCGACATGCAAACAAATCTATAGAACAATGATAGTCTTCAATAAGTTGAATTTCACGAGCCGTTGCTACAACTAAACTAAATGACACATCGTATATTTTGTTAATGAATGTACACATTCATAATTTTAGCACAAGCTAATGAACGAAATTGACAAAGGACGACACGACGTAGGTGGACATTTACTTCGTATCGTATATCTGATGGGAGGTACAGCATGCATTAAAGATTTACATTATTTTCTAAACCTACCGCAATTTGAAGTTTTTAGCGACATTATCGAAAAGAAAAAACAAACCTGCTTAACTAGTCTTAATTTAAAAAAAATTACAAACATTTTGTTTTAATGACAAATACTTTTTTGGAGACGTTGTATTATGTAGTGTTGACGTAATATCTTATTTCCAGCCAGGCAGTGGTGACATCTCGCGGAAACTGAAAGGAGTCAGTCGCAGAAGGCTCTAGTTGTCGTAGCGGTTTGGAGCAGAGTTGGCCCAGAATCCTGAATAGAAAAACAATAATCAGTTTCACGCCCCACCAAATAAGTAATAGGGTACCTAGTTTAGTTTTGGGAATTTAATAATAGGTATTGCATCCGTAGTAAAACCATTAGAAGGTTTTTCCAAAATGCTAACAAAGTTAAATAAAAGCTTATAAAATATTCTTCGGAAAATAAATATTGATGACAACTCTGGGGCTTTCAATATAAGAGTGTTGAAACATACACCCAACCAAACAGCAAATATTGGTTACCTGCTTATAATTCAGGACGAGTGCAAAAAGTCAACGAGGTAAATAGGTAACTTGTGCTGAATACGTAGGATTCCATTGCTTCATATAAAAATATCGCAAACATTATCACACAGTGACTTTCTTTTTCTTCGCTTCGCTTTTTTTCCATAGGGTAACAAAAAATAACATCGTAAAATGTAATTTTGTTTTGAAAGAAGGCTTGAAACACTTCTTTGCCCTCACATAATCCGTGGTGTATTTAGCACACAAGGAACTTATCATCATTTTGCCTCGAGATGGTATCGAACTTACCTTACCAATATTGAACTTTTTGAGATATTAATAGATCTGGAGATAGAACTACGGAAGACAAAGATATGTCAATTTGGATCAGGTGCTTGCCACTGAATAAAAAACTAATCCAACTGGCATAGTTTTTGACTTATAATGATCGAAATAATATTTAAAGCCCAACAAACCTCGTTTGCCAACATTTTGCAAGAACAGCCGGTTGGCGACGGCCTGCCGCTGGTTGGCCTCACGCATCTGCTTGCGGGCCACCTCGAGGATCAGCCGCTGCCGCAGCACCTCCATGGGGTTGTTGATGGACAGCGACGGCATCTTGCGTTTCGGCCGCGCGCGACCTTCGGGCACGTCCGCAGGGTCCACCAACCTCTGCGGCAACCCCAACCACTCATATTGTTGTAGTTTGTGGAGCATTCATTTATATTACATGATAGCTAAAGGGATCTTTGCGATACGGCCAAGGCCAGTGTTCGGTTTGGTTAGGTTCGTTTGGAACACATTCTAAAAATATTTTGTGTTTTTTCGAAATAAGTGGAAATGGTTAGAACAAGAACAATTCGACTAAGGAGAACTAATCGAATTCAAATATTAGGTTTTTCTCGGACTATCTGTACAAAGCAGGCTGAATATCTCTTTAAAATTCTAATTATCCACGAGATGCTGTATTGTTTGAGACAAGATGGTTCACTTTCTTGTCCCTAACAACACATGGCAAGTCTGTGTATTATTATAGGATTTTTTTCAGATATTAACTGTCAGTGGACAGACATTTTATTTATTGAATTACTTAGTGTGTAAATTGCTAATATATAATCTAATTTTCCCGAAGTTACATGCTAGTTTTCTTCACTGCCAAGGCTAATTACAACGGCAGTAATATCATTAAATTGATATGGCTAATTACCAAAAAAATGCGTGGGTAGTCTGGAGAAAAATCTAATGATTGCCAACGCGTCTAAGGGTAACTAATTTCGGATATAAAAATATCTAAGGATAGAGCTAAATATAGGTTCAACAGATGGGTCTAGAGGAGTCTCCGAAATAAAAGAGGTTGGCATTTTACTGCCGGCCTATTATATTGAATTACTCTTCCCATCTCACGAGTCGATGGGACGAGAGCGATTCATTTCCCAATAAAGGGGTGAAATGCTTGTGTACATACTCTTAGGTGTTGGGTTCCGTACCACTCACCACATTTGTGTTACCGACAGTTACTTGCCACCTCCTTTCAGGGCCTTGTTATTTCTTGTGACATCTTGTAACCTTGTAACATATTGAAAGGCCTATTGGCAAGATCTGCACAAAGTAAAAATAATTATTGTCGGTTCATTTCCATTTTCGTACAAAAGTTTTCGTAAATAATTATTAATTATTGATTTGTTTTACGAATTCAATCAAATTTAGAGTGATCGGTTTGACTTACGACAGTAATCCTACGTACCTATGTACTAGGGTAATGAGACAAATCATAAATGAATCTATATATTTTTCTTTTTTCCTTAATCTAGAAACTGCCTTAATAAGGTATTTTAAAAATCTCATTTAAAAACACCCAGGATATTAGAAAATTACGCTTTTGACCCCAATTTCTTGTATTTAAATATTCGATTGCTACTTTCGGAGGCACGATATCGATCAATTTGAATAAATTCTCTATAAATGAATTTAACGGCTGTATAGATACGGTGGCAATTACTTAAGGATATAATGTTGACTTGATTGCTATAAAAGTGACAATTTGTGGCTGAGTAAGGTATTTTGATGAATAATATAAATCAATGTTCCCTTTTGCTACAATATTATTTATCGGTTTGATTTGTGTTATTGGTTTCACAAGTCGTGTAAATCAAATAAATGTTCAGCTACCCTACTATGACGTCTTAAAGCAGAACTTATTCCTCTGAGGGAAACAGACAGAGCTATACAGGGTGTCTAGCACCATCTCTTTTTCACACAGGAATAAGACCTGCTATAAGATGTCATGGTAACCCTTCTGATTTAAGTTTTCCCTTACTTTATTACAAAACATAAAGGTATGTTAATTCTACTATAAAAAAATACTTAGTTAGGTATTGGTAGAAGTAAATAAATGAATGAAACAACAAGTAATCTAAAAGACGTTTATTGCATCTTTAATGCCAATAATATAATACTATTACAATGTTTATTTAGATATGCGAAAAATAATGGCAATGCAACTAGCTTTAGCACTATTACATCAGAGTAAATTAGCATAACTATTACAACATATGGCAGAATTATTTTATATCTTAGTTCCTAAATAAAATTCAACAACAAACCAATAGATAATTTTAAAATAATTTGTACTCTTGCCTAATTTACAAAAAAAAAATACAATAAATTGGTATCATGCGTATTTTTATAATACTATACATTTCAAAGAGACTACTGTTCAACATTTTCTAATATCTGATGCTTTTCCTACTCTACCGCTCAACAAGTTATATGGAATATGCTATGTAGTATATTGAAACGGGGCTATTTTAGCAGATAGTTTAGAACCATGAGTCTCGGAAAACGTCTACGTAGGCACGCATTTCTTGGTTGGCGATATTATGAGTTTTAGTAGTATCTCACGGCTTGCACGGCAGGAGCCCATTGGAAGGCTGCAATACAAAACATATTATTATTTAAGTATAAGTTACAAATTGACAATATTTTGAGAAGGAATTTAATGATTTGCATGCTTAGAAACTAAATAAAACATTGAATGGTACTAACATGCCTGGTAATGGATAAGATGTGAGATATTCTGAGTATCAACATAGTATTTGTTGTATTTATTTGGTTATTAAAATATATTGCTTGGCTTGACGTATTTTGTTTCAAAATAAAGAAGATTGAACTAAAGAATCCATATAAGGAGGCCATGCAACGTCCCCACGTAATGGCCTCCACTTTTAGTTAATTTACTTGAAGGCAAAGTGAATATTTAACGGAACATCCAGCTTTAACATAAATGTCCACAATATAATATCTATAAAGACAAATGGGGCAATCGCCTTGATAATGCAAGTTCTTTTTTGACGTAGGTTTTTTATTAAAAAAGAAAAAGTTAAATAAGTATTTAATCTATGTATATGCTATTAACCATAACCAATAGGATCGTTTAATTCACAAAACCATACTTGGCCCAGCTTGTTTTGTTACATACTCGCAACACTTAAGGTGGGAATGACGCCTCAGGATTTAGTAGAAGTCATGCTAAACGTGAGTTCTAAAATCTACGACCATTGTAATCTACGAAAACTACAATCGCATCGTCCATGATAACATAAACGCACATACAAGCTTGCAAGACAAGTCTAGTGATATATCAGTCTAGAAATGTGGATTTAATTACCTTCAGATTAATTACCAGTATCTTGGCTCTTGTATTCTTTCTCTCTCACATGACAAGTCATGAATTACTCTATCATGGACGAAGCGGGTAACTAAGGTACTTGTTGTACAACCCACCTCGTTTGCCGATATCGTTCAGAAAGTTCCGGTTGACGGCGGCGCGGAGTGCCTGCTGCTTCCGTTCCTTCTCCTGGCTCAGCTTCTGGCGCAGCACCGACATCGGCAGGTCGATGGACAGCGACGGCATGCGCCTCTTCACCCGACCACTGCCGGTCTTCACGTACCACCAGGTCAAATTAGCTACTATTTCCAACTCAAGGACTAGGCGAAATTTGGGGTATTTGGGGTAAATTTAGAAGATAGAAGGTGGGTGGACGTTGTTTTGGGTCCAACAGGCAGATGAATAATTACCTCTTTTGGCATGACTAATATATGAAAGTAATTTGTAATCAAGAAATATCATTTAGTGTAGTTTATGAAACATGAAAACAGTGCTTTGTGTTCCGAATATTATTCCATTGACCTACATATTACTGACTGATGTTTAACAAAACAACAATGACTTTGTTGGCCATATTTGTGTATATTAACAGTTTCAATTGGGCGTATGTATTCTATATTAATTAATAAATGAGTTGGGTCAAATATGCTCACATTTGAATCTTAAGGCGATTGGGTTTCAGGAGTATCTTAGGGTCCTGCATTCCATGAGCATTTTCCATTAGACTAATGAATCAGCAACTGGACCTTATGTACCCTTAAAACTCCTTCCTTTATAGCCCTGAATTTAAAACCATACATAACTTATTCTTCGATGAGTGTACTTTAACATTTAATATTTCGTTCTTTTTATTTGCATACCTACCATGCGTTAAGCTCCACTGTGGGACTTAACGACATTCGACAAGGAATACTATAAAAACAGCAATTTCTATAAAAGAATTATCTTTATTTTGCTCACAGCAGATTCTCTACATACATATGCTTAGATGCAAATAACAAGGGTAAACTTTGTACAAATCTATATTGGAAGAGCGTTACTTGACTAGCGGTTACAGGTCGATCACTCGAGGTCTAACAACAGCTGGATTCTACCACTTCAGTTCTGACTCCTCCAGGATCCTACAAAATAGAAAAAAGAACTAAATTACACTCTGTACTTTTTTGAGAGAGTATAAAATAGGGATACATGCACATTCATTGAAAAATACATGCATCATGCAAGTACTTTCTCAATACCGGGACAATTTACGATCATTTTTTTAATTACGGTTTAAGTTAATTCATATTTCATTGTGTTTTTCATTTAAAAATCAACTGTGAATTCTAACCTCGCTTTCCGACTCGGTCGAGGAAGTTCCTGTTGTTGTGTGCCACTCTCTCCATATAGTTGTTGTAGGCTCCTCGCTGCAACAGTTCTACCGCGGGGTTGACGGAGAACGAGCGGCGTGTGCGCATCTCCGTGTCACTTGCCACCTTCGTTATACACTCAAGTTTATAGTCACTGTACAAATTTTGAGCCCGAAGTGCGTTTGATATACGGAAAAGCAAGCATATAATCACACAGTGAAGTTTCCGATTGGATAGATACAGAAAGCGTAAAGCCAGGTTCTGTTTGTTTCATGTCGCGAAGAAAACTCCTAGTTGTTTGCGAAGCACTCTTCTTTTAAGATTGTTTGCATTGAGAGGGCGGAAGCATATATTTGTAATATTATATCATCATCTCAACATTCCGTTGAGTGTTCCATCCACGTTATTGTTATTTTCCAAAGATGTTGTAGGTTGATAGAAGAGAATTAAATAGAGATGTGTGACCTTTGGAAGTTTACTTGACAAACATAGTTGAATAAAAGCTGCGGTCAATGCTCGCAGAAACTTGAACGAGTAATGTGTTAAAGTGTGATAGTTTAAATGTTACAGCAAATATAGTAGCCCCCAACGTACATATAAAAGTTAACGGGCAGGTATACGTAATTAAATAGTATGCATCGTTGGGTATAACGACTACACAGTATACGGCTCGAATAAAGTCTGTTTCAAACGAGTATAGTCTGTGGTAAAACGTTACTCTCTCGTTAAAGTTTAACCGCAAATTGTTAATATTACCTTGTCAGCATTTGCATTGGTACCGTGACAACAATTTGCTTCATCTATCTCCATAAAAGAAGTTTCAAATGAATGCGAATATTTTGTCTCATAAGAACCTTGGATATACTTTTGCACTTTATTTTTATATCCCCATAAATTTTATACACTTCTGTCTATTAACTTAATATAATTAACGTCTAAATTGCTCCGTCCATTAAGTCCTTGCGCTGTTTTCTGAAGAAAATAAGTGTAGATAAACATGCTTCTATTTTTTCCATTAGCTACAGAAATCCAACTTGACACCTTAAACGATTAATTATATATCGATCGCAAGTGGACGAGAGGACATCTCTAAATAGCCTTAATATGTTTTACTAATTACAGGGACACTTTTACTTTGACAATGTGAACTTTTCCCGACAAATAATTGTGCTTACATTGTACATTTTTTGAGATAAAATGAACGCGTTGTTTTATGAAAAGACTTTCAGTTTTGAATTTAGAACATATAGAATGCTGGAATCGGCACAACATGCACTGTCACGTCGTCGTCTTTAACTAAACATAATTGATCTTGAAGGCAACTTAAGCTGAAGCTAAATATCGCAGTCTTTATACTTCTTACGCACGCTAAATGCATTTCGTAGGTTATGGTTTACACGTGGTGATACAGACCACCCTTAACCATTATTCATATGCATGTATTATATAAAAACGAAGAAAGTTATTTACCTGTGAGTCCCGGGGCATATCAGCGAGCAGGTAAAGCCAGGGAGCGCCGGCAGAGTAGCGAGCGGCCATAGGTGACATCGCGTAGAGGCTTTCCTGAGAACAAATTTGTACGTTAAATACGTTGTACTGTACAGTTATAGGCATACAATATGGGAGCCCGTGTTCAAAATACAACTTCACAAGTTGGTCGTCAGACCTTGTATTGATAGGAAAAGAGGCCGTGGGACAGTTATAGGCTGGTATTTATTTTTGTTATTGTGTGGTTAAGCGCTTATCTTGGGGTCAGAGTTTTTATGGGCCCCTGACTTGGCTTAACATGCCATAGAGAAATATCTCTATGCGAGCTGGTTTCTTCACGTTGACACGTCTGACACGCATTTGAATCAGTACAAGCAGTAATGCATGCTTGTTTTTGCGGATGGGAAATCATCAAATAACTTCCCCCGCTCTGGGCGGAGCAGGGGGAGTATCAGTTTTGTACTGACTAAAACCCACCCATGTTCCTTCTATTACCCTTTACGTTCCGGGGCAGCGGTGTCTCTTTCTAACAACCCACAACCCGTAGTGCATGCCTTGGGGTCGAACTCGAGACCCATGACTTGGTAGTCCTACGGTTACACAACTAAGCTATCACTGATCATCATATTGATAGATTTCTATGTTCAGCTGCGGAGAATACATTTCATCATTGTATTCTTGTTAAATATTTCGTTAAACTTGAACCGATTTTACGGTATAGATGACGTTAATTTAATTACCAAATCTATTTTTACTGCATTAAAGACATGGAAACTTCGCAGCACTTGGCAACATTTTATTTTAATCCATAGCTAACGAAGCATCTCAATAAGAACTTGTTGACACAATCGAATATCGTAAAAATCCGCAATGTAGATATTTTCTTTGTATTCCCCATGCGTTCCCGACGGATCCGTCAATTTTCCACCACGCGAGCACGGCATACAAGAGAATAATGTAAAAAAAGTTTCCTGACTTTTCCGTTCGCCTGCGGCTTGTAAAAATGCCTACTGGAATATGTTCACAAACAAAGTTAAGGATTCGTAAATGTTGCACGTCACGTTTCTTTATATATTTGGCTATAACATATATCTGGTCATACAACGTTATAACGTTGTAACAAATATGTGGTCTAACTTAAACTAACTGGGCTGCTAATTGGTTTTGCATGTAAACATTCGCATCAAAACCGTCTGAAACTGAGGCTCGACCCCAATTTTGTGCGTCTAAACGTTTTACTTTCAAACTGTTACGTTTTAAGATAAACAAAATAGAAATAGGACCCAGTCAAGTATCTATTTTTGTAACCTAACGTTACGAATGTAGCAAATCTATAAGTTTCCTAGAATTCGTAACAGTCCTAAACATAATCCCCAGTACTACATATAATAGATTTCAATATTTTATGTTTTAAAGGTCAAAAGATAAACTATAGAAATCTAAGTAAGACAAAAGTATTAATTCAAAATGTCGCAATATCAAATATTTACCTTGCTTAAAATGACGCAATAATACTTATTATCCTAAGTATGACTTAGTCAATGTTGACATTAATTTCATCATATTTTTATCTATTGAGCCATAAATTAGGTGTTTTGATCGACCTGTGATTACTACAAATCGTGTGTACATTTGCTCATATTTGTGCAAACATTTCGTACAACCGTGGGTGTCTGTAAGGTCTTATTTTTAGGTATCTTATCTAATCGGATCACACGTGCAAACCGACACCTGGATAATTCCAATTCCGGTAAAGTACCTTTAATAAGACTATAGGAGCTCAATGTTATTGTATGAGAAATATCCAAGATCGTCAGTTGTTTCTTCAGATCCATTAGACCGTATCGAAATTCTCACCGTGAGTCCATCTATTCTGACCTCTTCTTTCTCTTCTTTGTCGTCGTAGAAAACACTTCTTCAACGCAATCGTGCAGCTGTCAAAGCTCACTTACAACTACTGCGCCAAATATTCTATTAAGAAATATTATTAACTTTAAAAATGGAAGTGTCAAACTTGTACTGACTAAAACCCACCAATGTTCCTTTTATTGCCCTTTATGTTCCGGGGCCACGGTACCTATCTCTTTCGAACAACCCGCAACGGATTTGAAACGGCTCGATTCGCGGCATGCATGTTATTGCGCAACACCTTTAGATTCATACATCTTAGGTTTGTACTTACGTCATCAGGTGCGGAGGAGTCCATCTGTACCATGTCGAGGGGTGAGAGAGAGTCGGGTGCGGGCGCCGCCACCACGCCGGAGCCGGCAGCCACCACCACAGCGCACCAGAGAGCCCACCACATCTAGGACAAATATAGGTTTAGAACAACAGAAGTAGTTTAAGAATTATCATGAAAATCTAAAATTATAAGTGGTTTATTAAGCTTAGGTTCAAGATCAGCAGTTTTTAGATGTCTATAACACAGAACGACGGCACGGTTGGCGTAGTGATTGAGCGATCCACTGCTGCGCTGCGTGTTGCGGGTTCGATCCCCGCACGGAACAAATATTTGTATGACCTTCAGGTAGTTTTTTCGGGTCTCGATGTTTGTGTATGTGAATTTAAATGAAGCAGGAGAAATGCCTAGTGTGGGGTAACGTTTTTAAAATTTTCTTTGTGTTTTAGCTGGGAATCTAAGATGTCGCCGAAGCAACGTCCTAGTAACATGTGACTACATTCAGCCACATTATTTCCTTTTGATAACAGCCATAAATGTTAGAAAGTTTAATAAATAAATAAAATTTAAGTCAAAAACGGTTCGGTTTCTAAGAAATAATCAACAACAGCTGAGCCTGTTTACTTCTCTCTTTTGCCGACTGTACACATGAAAGTATTTTAAATAATGATGTCGTATGTTAAGGTAATAGGGAAACCAATTTCGGTAACGCTTAATTATTAATTCAAACATTTCGCGATTCAGTGGGAATATTTCTAAACTTTTCCACAAAATTCTGAGGAAATTGTACGCGTGTGGTGAAAGAGACAAATGGTAACAATGATTAAAATCATAATGTTTGGGATAAGTTCTTAAACATAACAATAACTGAGTGTCGCTCAATTTTGAACTTTGCTAGAAGACAACGAGGTCGAGTATCAAAAGAAACGGGAAACTTGTTCTACGCCTCCTTTGTTTATGAATATTAAAAAGTAAAACTAAGCGATCTAACGTGATTTTATGAGCGATCGGTTCCTTTGACAATCGCTCGCTTCATGGCCTCGTGTGCATTTTGGAAGGTGTACTCATAAATATTCACAAGTTCACATTTATTCCCATCACGCTTCTCGTTTGCCGTAACCACTAAGTTTTAAAACCAGAGCCGTTAACCCGACCTCAGCCGCTGTAACAGTAAGCTTTAATCCGAATTCGTAATTACGTAAGGAGACATTGTTGTTAATTCTTCAATCAGGAGTCTGTACGAGATACGACGACATTGTTGGCGCAGTGGCCGAGCGATCGACTGCTAAGCTGCGTGTCGCAGGTTCGATTCCCTCACAGAACAAATATTTGTATGGCCTACGGGTAGTTGTTTCGAGTCTGGCTGTTTGTGTATGTGAGTTCAAATGATTTTAAACGCGTCCACGATACAGGAAAAAAAGCCTAGTGTCGCCCAACGATTTTTTTTTTAAATCATAGATAGATATCTTCTTTAACTGCCTGTGACTGCTGAGGGTCGATGGGACGAGTCCCGGGCCGAGAAATGTGTTATTGGGTTTTTCCATCAAGAATTTCTCAGTAGCAACCACCGAGTCTGGATTTCTAACTGGTTGCTGACAATAGGCTCGTTTCTATAAAAACATAACATAACTAAAAATAAAAATATACTAAAAAGTATACCTTTGCCTATATTGTCTTCTTGTACAGAAATAACTAGGTGAGTATTTAGATTTGCAAACATACCAAGGGTTTTTAGACTATGATTAGGGAATTCAGTGGCTGTAACTATTTTCGTTATTAAATTGTTGTCTTGGAATTCAAAAGCTGTGAGTATCTGGGACAGGTCTCTTTTAATTCGTTCAATACTATTTTAGTTGAGGTAGGGTAGAGCAAAATCAGTTTTTAGGTCAATGTTATGTTTTCTTGTTAGCATATAAGCAAAATTACATAAAAAATCTTTTTTATTTTAAAGTGGCCTTATTCGTATTTGCTTCTATATCCCTCAACTTGTATGTGAAATAAAAATGAATGAGTTGTTTTGATAATGTTAATGAGTATTATAACTCAGTAACGTACATTTTTTTACAATCGCAAATCATATTTTAATTAATGTATAGGCTACCGTAACGTACCTGCAAAATGCAAAAAACTTCGGGATATTTGAATTTCGCGGGCTACCTTAACACTTTCACCATAAGTAATCTTACTTACCGGTCACCGCATAATCAAAAACATTTTGTCAGGTCGCAAAGGAATTGTGAAAAACAACTTTGTTCAAGAATTGGTATTTGTGCCTGGATAACAAACTTTTGACGGCTCTTTTAAACAAAACTTTGATGGAATTTGAGTTATTTATTTGCAAAGAGAAATGAAGCTGTTAAAATAAATATGCCAGTACAAAGGAGAGCTTGGTCAGGTATTTTGATATGGCATTCAAATTTCCGACATAAAGGTTAAAACGCTGACATGTGACAAAAAAAACTGTTATTTTGTAAATAATTTTCTGTCGAACCGAAAATACTTCCTAAAAATAAATTGAGGTGGTCTCTTTTTAATGGTATTTCTTACCACTAATATTATAAAAGCCTTTTTATAAATGACTTTGTTTGTTTGTTACGTCTCCAAGCCTAAATGGCTAAACAGATTTTTGATAAATTTTGGTACAGAGATAGATGGGACCCTGGAGACAGACATAGGCTATTTTTTTAAAGTGAGAAATGAGGTAGAAATGTTGACTGGTAGAAAATGCCTATGGCATTAAGTCCGCCTCTGTACTTTGTGCTTGAAGTGTTAAATAAATATTATACTAATATTTACTGTAATAGCAATGCTAATCTTTCCCTTTTCTTCCCTGTTTATTTATTATTTATTTAACCTGCATATCCGGAAAGAGAAACTGTGTTACCCCAAATTTTACGCGAGCGAAGCCGCGGGCAAAAGCTAGTTTGATTATATTACACAATCCACTTAAAATTTAAGAAGACAATGTTGTTTTACTATCAAGTATAACCCTTCTCTTAAAATGAAAATTGATATTCTTTGCCAAATTAAAATTAAGTTCGTTTCTACACGTTATGTTTACAAAACTCTTTTACGCTTTACCGAAGATTTTACCGAAGTTTGCGTTTCTTTAGTATTTTTAATGGTTATGTCACGTTATTCAGCTAAATCAAACATTACTCTTTACATTTCAGTAAATGCGTACTTAAACACTTTAAGAATAAAATACAGACATACATCAAAATGCTATCGCAAGTACACATGTCAGTAAAAGCTGCGATAACGTGTAAAACTAAGTAAAAGATATTGTAAATCAGAAAGTAAAAGAGCTTTAGTTTTACGAGTTTTATTCGACGCGATTGCAGGCGCGGGTTGAGTCTGTGTGACTTATCGGCTTTGCCTGACGTCGGATATTTGTCCGCCATCAGATTAGCTCATCTTGCACAGTTCTTATTAAAAACGTCCATTTTCTTGGACATAGAATGAACAGAAATACATACTTTGAAATACTTAAATTCTCTGCAAAATTTAGTTAAAAGCTTTTTTGATAAACTGGAGGATAAGAAAGTAATAAGAAACGTTTGAAAAACCGGTTACTTTCATAGAAAATAATTATAAGCCGCTTTATAAATAGTCACTACCAATCGTTTATTGTCGTGCGAACACTTAGTCAGAATTTAGTTATCGATAGATTCTACTTTTATTTTCACCCTTGTAGGAGAACCTATCACTGAAAAAAATATTTTCGATGGTAACTAACTCGGTTCGCTTTTGGATGACGTCAATCCAGAAAAGTAGAAAAAATCTCCACGTCAGTTCCCTTGTTTTTTGTGCAAACGACAGGAGGTTTTAAATAAAACAAACAGCTGACACAAGAGAGGAATGGTAAACGGAAAATCTTTACTAAAATATGAATGGAGGTATTCATTCATATATTTTGTCAATTTTTAAAGATATTACTTTTTTTTATTATGGATACCAGGTTACCGAAGTGGCGAGCAATACCATTTGCGGAGGCAATTAGGTTGTTTGGTTTAATCGCGACTCAAATCAGACAGAGTGCCCTAGTTCCAAGTGTCTGTAATTTGTCATCGCGCTGTCACGTCGAGATTTGGCCAAGTGTCCAACTAAACGGGACAACTCTATTTACGTAGGATCTGTATCAACAACTCGACAAACTTGCTCTGTTTATGGTTGACCCACCTGTCCCTCGGCGATAAACACTCGTTAGACAACCAACTGCACAATTTAATTAATGTTTATTTACTTCTGACATTCACTAAGTACTGATGATGTAATTAGTCTCCAAAAATAAGGAGTTAAATATGCAGATTACAGTAAAAATAGAAACGTTAGACTTCAGAACATAATATTTCTGTACGAAACAGACAAGCTTGTATAAATGAACGAAATGTAAGTTGGAAAATAAAGATAATTTCAGACATATGAGAGTTGCCCGTAGCAGCAGGTGCAGATGGTAATGTAGCAATGAAATCACATTAAATATACAAATGCGCAGCGTTACAATTGGACCTACAAACGGAAAGTATGATAACTGGAAAAATTATGCACGTTGAACTTAATATTTTTACAACTGAAAACGAAACAATTCTGTTGAAACATTCACAGAGCAACGCATTGGAACAATTTCGAAATAAATTCTTCTGCAACTGACTTGTTCAAGTACAGACAAGTAAGTAAGTAAGTTTACCTGTTCGTCAACGTTAATACCTTTTTAGTATCTAGTAGGTTTAGAGCAAAACCTTGTTACAAACATCTGCAAGATATTGCGTGTCTACAGAAAACTGAAAGGATCAACGTTGTATTAAGAAAGGTCTAAACTGGATAAACTATATTGGCACTGAATAGGAGTTGTAGTTCAGATTGATATTATAACTGGACTGTATAAAGGGGTATAGGCTAGTGATAGTTTGCGAACAATGAAGGTTTGTTTCGCGCCATCAGGGCGTAGCACCGAGATCTATTGTGTTGTGGCTGAACTGGACGCCCCTGTGGAGATTGCTATCCGTTTCTCTGTAAAATGACCGCCACAAGTTTGGCACGGATGCTGTAGCCCGGAGCTCCAGCCAATTTCCGATAAAACTCAAATTGTGCACTTAAATTTTACAACATTCCTGCTACGGACTTCGTAAGCCTGAAAGTCAATTAATCAAACGCTTAAGATATATTTGTAACCAGCCCCTTGTTTTATTACTACACCGATATTAATAATTAATTACAACGTTATATATTATCGTTCAGTGATTTTCCCAATATCCGTTGCTAGTTTGGTGTTTCATAATATTAATCTGTGTTACCAAGGTTGGCGAAAATTGTAGTTATGACAACATCTGTAATATTGTAATTAGTTGTTTCGTTCTTAATTAAGGTTTCTGGCTTTATGATTTGATCTTTGGTAACATATATAATGTTTGTAGTTATTAATGAGTTTGTATCGTTTTTTTTTAATAAGAAAAAGACACCGATCGCCCAAAGGGATTGCCAGTAGTAATGATAAAGTTTAGTACAAAATTTCCAATTGAATCACTGTAGGGGTGAATCTTCAAAAATCTTTTCATTATGGAAGGATCACACTATTGCTCTTGTTTATAAAGATCATACAAAAATTTCTTGTTCTAAACCCGTTTAGGGGTTATATTGTGTTATTTAACATTTCTAATGGAGAATAAGATTTTTGTAATCAACCCTTCAAGCCATTTTCGTAACTCTAAGTACATCCGCATGGGATTGCCTCAAAATTATTGATTTAAATACTTGTATTGTTTGTTTGTTTATGTAAACGAATATTGCCAGATAATTATTATGCAAATATATTCGAATAAAACAACGTTAACTCAAACCGTGATGGAAAAATAATTGCGATTTCTTAAAAAGATCACAGATAAAACAATCTTGCTTAAAGAATTGGTTTGATCAGAAATGATCCTCAACATTGTTTTGTGGCTTGTTTTAATGTATTCTGTGATTTTTGCTTCCGACCTTACCTTCATAATATCTACCTATTAATACCTATGCAATCCGTATCAATATTATAAACTAGCTTCCGCCCGCGACTTCGTCCGCGTGGCATAGTTGCTTTGGGCTAACGTTAACTTTGTATACCGTGCGTGATGATCAAAAAAATAATCTTTCTCTCCCCTTTTCTTCTCTTTTTCCCCCCTTTTCTCACTTTTTTTAATACTATTTCTGTACCAAAATTCATCAAAATCGGTTTGGCCATTTAGGCGTAAAGACAAACTAGAGACAGAAGCTTGTTCTTACTAAATAGTAGCCAGTGCTTTTAGTGTCATAAATAGACCACGTTTTGATCCAAAAATAGAAGCTTTTTAACTAGTCTCTCAAAAGGCCAGCCCTGGTCAATGAAATATAGTAAATTGTTTCGCTCAGTCACTACGTCTAAATGGCCTGTGGGCCTCTACACATTTTCCAAGATAAGCCAGCGTGCCATCTTTGGAACCACTTTCTTACACAAACAGAGCCCCTTTCTGATTACATCTGTTGACTGTCTCATGTGTCATTTTTCAACGAATCTTGGAGGAAATAGTCGTCGAAAAAGAAAGCCATAAAAGAAGACTTTACTGTAAATGTTAGTAAGGTTAAGGTTTTTGTTTTTAAGCAAGATGGCGTCCGACATAAAATATGAACAAGAGTGATTTGTGGTTTATAAAGGAGAAACTTCGTTCAAATATAGCAATTTAGTTCTACTTGCGACACATTGGATATAAGTAGCTTAGCACATGTTCGGCAGTAAGCATCCAGTGAAATGGTATTCTCGGCTCTCTGTAAACCGAAGCACGCTATAAAACAGAATGCAACAAGTGCCACAGACGGCTTCAGAACGACAAATATTGGCATCGTCGCTCCGGACCGGAAGTACACAGCGAATGGCGTTTCCTCCCGACTCCTCGCTACCAATACTATTTGATCCGCAATTTCGAAAAGGTTCGGCAAAGCACCCTATTTTATATTCACAAACCTATTTGCACAGTGAAACAATCCCGCAGAGGTACCTGATCATAATTTGATTGTATCATCAACGCGCAATTGGCTATCAATCGGTTTCAGCAGCCTGGTCTAAAATGAATGATTATCGGCTCATGCATAAATATGTATTGCGAATATATTCCGAGGAATGTACTTTGATGTGGTTTTCATTACCGAGGTTCGCAAAAAGGGACAGAAGTTCGGAAACTTATTTTGCAACTAAACTCTCTGTGGTTTTCGACTAAACAGTTGGGTAATATTTCTATTGGTCAAGTAATGAAACTCTAATAAATTAAATGATTCTCATTCACATACTAACATAATAGCGGATAAAAGGAATATGAAAGAATAGATCCATACAATCTATTGTTACAGTTCCTTACAAAAGATTAACAAAAGAATATGTTCGTAAACAATGGAAAATAATGATTATGTATACCTACATACTGTGATTAACGAACCAATCCATCATATCTATATATTATCAAAATATGTTAAGTACTTAAAAATTGTTTTGAGACATCATATCTCTCTTTTATAAAGTTCCAAAAATAAGAATTTATAAGAAAAACTAACATTATTAAAAGTTACTTTAGTTTTAAGGCGCTAGAGACAGAATAAATACAAAAAAATCCTTTTGACTTTGCCAAAATATAAAACTTTACGAATATTTAAGACACATAATTGAAGTTGACTGCCTCGTTGGGCTGGTGGTCGTAGTCACGACTGCTGAAGATGATGTTGTGGGTTCGATTTCTAGATGGCTAATGTTATTGGGTTTTGCTACCAGTGAATTCTCAGTAGAACTAGAGTCTGAATTGTGTATACTATTAGGTACACCTCACCTTAGCCTAGGTTCTCTGCCTCACCCTTCAGGGATTACAAGTGTGATGTCAGGTGTGTTTGAAAAAAAAAACTTGTTCTACACTAGGAATTTCTCCTGTATCGTGAATGCGTTGACAAACATTTAAACTCACATACACAAACAGCCAGACCCAAAGCAACTACCTGTCGGTTACACAAATATTTGTTCCGTGCGGGTATCGAACCCACGGCCGACGGTGTAGCAGCCAGTCGCTTAACCACTGCACAAACATCTCTCTTCCCATGATATTTCTTACGAGAACAATCGGGTAGGTAGAGCGTCTAAACTTACCATGTTTGCTTCAAAGGTGTGTGAAGGGAATTGGGAATGAATCTGTAACCAAAAGAAAATTCTATTAACATCAGATTATATATAACTAAACAGGTACATACAAACTAATCCTACTCATATAATTAATAATTGTCCGGTACGTTTTCAGGTAATATTCTGTCACTAGTAATGTAATATTCAAAATCATGTTGCATTCAGAGTGAAAGGAAATTATCGACATGACCCAAATTCGGAGTCCAGGGCAGCATTCGAATGAGGACATACAGTTTCAGAAAAAATTGAAATGTCAGTCGCATGAGGATGCATCAATGGCGGCAGATGAAGATTATTAGATTAGCCCGCAGATCTGATGCCCCATTTCTAAGTGTACGTTTTGTGAGTTGGTTCCACAGAATTTCTCATTTCGAGGTGCAGTGTCTGTCGTATTTGTATGCAGTACACCGTGCTTGATGTTTTATTTCTCTCTGGTGTCGTTTGTGCATTAGGATCCCTTTTAGCAATTACGTTTTAAATTTTTGTTCTTGTATTTTTAACTAGTTTCTACTGTAGTAGTTAAAAGTTTCTCTTTAAATATGAACGTGTAACATTCATTTCTGCCTAGTCTTTTTATTCTCAACTATGTTGGGGTCGGGTCTAACCGGATGTAACTGAATAAGAGTATTTTACACTAGCTGGCGCCCGCGGCTTAGGCCGCATGATGATCGAAAAAAGTATTCTTTGTGTTATTTTAGACTATAATCTACCTTTGCCAAATTTTGTCAAGATCCGTTCAGCCGTTTTGACGTGAAAGAGTTACAAACATACATACACTTTCACAAACATTCGCATTTATAATATTATATAGTAGGAGTAAGAAAGTAAGAAGTAAGATAGAGCGACCGCCTATCTGACCTCAACAACCCAGTTAGTACTAGTTGAACCGATATCCCTTGGTAAGACTAGGTCTTCACAATGCGGGCCGTATCAAATAGTGCTTTTTTATATTTGGGAATTTATTTACCCATGTAATTCAAACGAGGGAATACCAAATTGTTTTTATTAAAAAAAAACGTTGCCCCACACTGGGAATTTCTCCTGTATTGTGGGTGCTTTTACAAACATTTAAACTCAGATACACAAATAGCCAGACCCGAAACAACCTGTCATACAAATATTTTTCCGTGCGGGGATCGAACCCGCGACACGCACCGCAGCAGTCGATCGCTCAACCACTGCGCTAATCGTGCCGTAAAAAAAAAATCACATCTAAATTGCCTTAGGAACAGATTAATCGAAGGTCGCTAACACGTTCAAACATAACGGGTATCTTCAATGATAATGGAGCATATTTAAGCCGAAATATGCAGATAATATTATCACTACTATCAGTAGGTATTCGCAAAAGCATATCTCTGCAAATATCACCTTTGTGCAGAGAGGAATAGTTGTGTAAACTTGTTTCTTCGGATCAGTAACATTGTTTGCGCAGTATTATTTCTGAAATGATTTCTGAGGATTTAAGTATTCGCTATGTAAGTCACGCAATCTTTTGGGAATAGAAATATAAAGTGATTTATTGTGCCGTTAATTTATTTTTGTAGTTGGGTACAATTGAAGCCCCTACCTAAAACTAGATTAGTCTTATGTTACAATTCTATAATTTCCTCTTGGGCATTTTTTATTCTTTAAGTTAAAGCCTTAGGGCCTTGATCTCATTGCGGGTTGTTCGAAAGAGATACCGCGGCCCCGGAACGTAAACGGCAATAGAAGGAACATGGGTGGGTTTTAGTCAGTACAAATCTGACACTAGAGCCGGGGAAGTAATTTGATGTTTTCCGATCCGCAAAAAAGGTCTAAGTCACTGAGAAATGATGTTGATGATGAGAAGTGATGAAATCATCGTAGTGAAAAAAAGTAATGCAGGCTGCATTACTTTTTTTAAATTTGTCTATGATTTGTTTATAATAAATTCCAAGCATATCCATCGGTACCTATTACATTTGTTGGATTTAGGTTCAACCTTTTCGTAGCAAAAGCCACAGCTTGCCAATATCATGATAAAGAAATCAAAGATCTTTGTATATTTACTTCAGAAATGGGAACAGGTGTACCTACAACCTAGTGTGAGCAACCTACATGTTACCTAAAGTGGTTTACGTCACGTACCTAGAGGCATAAGATATAACCGACGCAACTTGTTTAAATATACAGAAGGTATAAACATGGAAAGGTTAGAATATTTTCTTTGGTACACGTTACTACTGGTATGTGTCATTTCTTGTCATAAGTTATAATAAGGAAATTTAAAGGAGTACCACGGATAATTCTTTAGAAATACTGCTTAATAAATGGATTTTAAATACTACTGTCAATCTTCAGCAAAGCGATCGAAATATTCAATGAAGCTGAAGTATTGAAAGTTACGTGTATTTCTTGAGATACTAGTTTGAAATTTCAATAAATTCATGTTAGGACCCATAATTGAGCTAAATTTTTAAAAGTCATGCGACTAAAATGTTTAAAATGTTAGCTTTAATCGGGTTCGACTTGTATGACTGCAACAGTTCGTGATTGACAAAAACCCAAAATACAGCAAGCAAATACAGGTAAAGGGACCCTTTGCATTTTTCGCTGTCACATCGTGAGCTATAAATTAAGAGGCGTATCGACATCGAGGTGTCACCATGAGAATGCGATCGACGCGTAAGTACCGACGGGTCCTGATTAAGGGAACAATGCTTTGTCCCACGCGGGGTGATCGATCCCCGCCGGTCAACACTTCAGCTGTGATTGACGAACCGAATTACACCTAGCGCTATTTAGTTGATCGAATTATTCCGCCCACCGATAATTTG
Source organism: Ochropleura leucogaster (assembly GCA_958449745.1). Taxonomy (NCBI): domain Eukaryota; kingdom Metazoa; phylum Arthropoda; class Insecta; order Lepidoptera; family Noctuidae; genus Ochropleura; species Ochropleura leucogaster. Next base: position 10,472,609 of record OY288203.1, on the reverse strand, counting down.
TTTGCTTAATATTATTATTTGAACGAGTTAATAAAGGTCATTTTATTTCGGTTGCCACAAAATAAATATTCTGTCATTATTTATGTATGACCTACAGTCCAATTTAAATGTAAAAATGATATAATGTGCATCAGAAAGACACGTTTCGTTATTATGCGTCGTATTTCGAAAGCTTTATTTATTTGTGGTTATCCATGGAACGCAATGTATTATATAAAATCTTCATTTTTGTTTATTAATTTATTTAACAGTTTATATACACACTGAATACAGAAAAGAAGACTAGGACAGAATAATAGATATAACTAATATTATAAAAGCGAAAGTGAGTTTGTTTGTTACGTCTTCACGCTTTAATGACCAAACCGATTATGATGAATTAAAATAACCCTGGAGACGGACATAGGCTAAAGAAAGTGAGTAAAGGGGGAAGAAAAAGGGAGAGAAAAAAATTTTTTTTTCGATCATAACGCTGGTTAAAGTTAGCGTTAGCCCAAAGTAACTATGACACGCGGACGAAGTCGCGGGCGGAAGCTAGTTATAGATACAAAGGCAATGCTTATTTCTTTATAAATCTCTTTCAGTATACCTACCGGCGAAAGGAGAATAAACAAAAAGACACAGTGTGTAAAAAAAGAATACATAAACACATAAAGCCTTTTACGAAAAAAACGCAACTTTACGAAACGTTTTGCTCTGGAAAGCAAACGCAAAGCGAACAAGCCATCATTTGTGTCTTATAGAAACACTTTTCAATATGTTTACAACACCTAAATATGTTAAACATGTACCAATGCAGCATCGATGATGATAAAAAGTTAGATTGTGTATGTAAATATTCACAAAACAGTTTGCGAAGTGATCTACCTCAGTGCCGAGAAACACGTCAAACTTTTAAACACTGAAATTGATTTTCCTCGATAAAACTTATCGAGTCGAACCAAATATTATAACTAGACAGACTTTGAAGAGGGGAAATAAAGGTTAAATGTTGCTGTTCACACTGATTTAAATAAAGAAAACAAAGAAGATGATTCGCGCCTGTCTGCTCAAATTAGACCAAATTTAAAATTATCGATAATGTCAGATAATATAGCGAAATGGAACTGAAAGCAATAATGGTTGTTATTGCTTCAGCCTTAAGGTAGGAAAAGCCTGGATATGTAAATCGATTATCTTCAAAATGACATTTTAACCCCGACCCATTGATTAGATTCGTGACCCAACTCTACAAGTCCCTGAAGAAGGTAAGCGTTCATGCAACCTCTTTACCGTTGTCACCGACAACTATTGTCCCTATTAATCAATAGACAATTACTCTACAATATTGGGTGGTTAGGCACACAATATAAACTGTAGACTGTAATAATACAATTACAAGGTGGACAATACCATAATAATTTAATAATAATTGGACTAACGTACGTGTTCCGCTTAAAGTATGAGACGCAAGTCGCTGTAGAGGTGGGAGGTACGTGATAGTTGAGTTTATCGCACACAAGATAATACCGATGTCGTGCTATTACAGCACTAATTACCGACAATTATACTGGATTTGTGTCTATTGACAAAATCTGGGCTTTGTTTACAGTATCTGTTCATAGAAATATTAAGTTATCTAGACATTTACCTAAATAACATCGCCCATTGAGTCACCCTATTTATAAGTTGTTTAATGTTATTCTTGTTATTTGTATGGCGAACATAATAGAGAATACTCTATCTATCTATCTAATGTCTGAGAGGTTTGATGGTAAGTATAACAAGTTTTACGAATATCCCTAAAAGTTTCTTATGCGCTAAATACGTCTAAGGTTGACTAAGCTAGACGACTATAACCCGTTCTTAAAGTTTTTGATCACAGCATTTCATCACTAAACTTCATCATACTTGTAACTCGTTTGGGAAATCTAGTGCCAGGTCAAAATCTTAGCCAGCTCGGCTTTATTCGCTCCGTAATTTGTGTTGCAGTTTGTTAAGGGTGTAATAACGCATAGTGAGCGGTGACCTCAGCCGCCGACCCGGCTAACGGGCCGTTTACAAAACCCTCATTATTATTACACGAAAGGGAAGTTAGTTATATATAAATTAACTAGCTGATGTCCGCGGTTTCGCCCGTGTGGAGTTTGGTAATTATACCACGTACCCACGAACCGTATTACCGGGATAAAAATGTATGCTATGCGATAATCTAAGTCATAAACTGTCTGTGTTCTAAATTTCATCTGAATTAATTTAGTAATTTTTGTGAGAAAGAGTAATTATTCATATATCCTACTGAAATCATAAAAACTTCGCATTTATGATTTCAGTAGGATATGTGAATAATATTCACAGGTTGACTATAGAAGAACTTTGGTATTATATTCGAGTCGCACTAGCCAATTTAAATTCAGAAATCACACTGTTAAAAAAAACTTATGGAAAATAAAATTTACACCAAACATAGTCCCAACAAGCGTGTCTTCCATGCATAAGCAGGTTATGCCTTACTAGCTGTTCCTCGCGGTTTCACCCACGCTGCTCAGCACCTGTTGGTCGTAGCGTGATGTTATATAGCCTATAGCCTTCCTCAAGAAATGGACTATCCAACACTAAAAGAATTTTTCAATTCGAACCAGTACTTCCTGAGATTAGCGCGTTCAAACAAACAAACAAACTCTTCAGCTTTATAATATTAGTGTAGATATTTACCAAAAGGTATTTCGAGTTTAGTTAATATCTACTCATTCTAATATCCAGGGTTGTCATGTCAATAAGACCGTCTTCATCTTTAACTAACAACCCCGTCATTTCTTGACATGCGTCTGTAACCTGAACCTCATCTATGATAAGATACGAAGATAAGAACAAACTAACCTAACATTACTACATAATTAAAATACAGGATAAACTTTCAGATGGGGCAGTAAGGGGTCTCATCTCATTTGTTACAGGAAATTCTGATCGAAGTTTGTCACTAAAGACCATTTTCCTGTAGCCAATATACTACTGCAGTTTGATAAGCAGATTTGAGAACATCAGATACCAATCCCGTATCTATAATGATGTCAAAAGATCGGGTTTATAATTTACTAACTTTCGCCTGTGGGGTAACACAGTCCTTCGAGGTAACGCAGTTCCCCTTTCCTGATTTACAGGTACCTCCTCCTACTTGTAGTTTTTGCTCTAGCGCCTTATTTATTGTAATAGCAATGCTAAGTTTTCCCTTTTCTTCGCTCTTTCTCCCTCATAACTCAATCTTTAAAAAATTAAAGCCTATGTCCGTCTCCAGGGTCCCAACTATCTCTGTACCAAAATTCATCAAAATCGGTTTAGCCATTTAGGCGTGAAGACGTAACAAACAAACAAACTCACTTTTATAATATTAGTAAGGATAGTAAGGCTGGCTTTGCATTTCGTTACCAATAATATTGGCACTTTTTTACAAGTCGGTTGATTAGGTTAAAGATCCCAACTGTGGCCCATTAATGTGGTTTAAAGCAAGTCCTAAGAAAACATCTTAGAGTACTCAGTAACACTAACAAACTCACAAGTTCTATGAAATCAGGGTCTACCTAGTGTTTCGATCTGTTACATAAACATGACTATGATAATCTCCCTTGTATGATGAATATTAAATGTTGTTATTGGATTTGATAAATTGTTTCAGCATCACTCTTTCCCAAAGGAGCGCTGAAACTGGTACATACTATATTTTCGTCATATCTTTGTACGTGTTAAATGTCGTTTGTTTCGTTTCACTCACTGATAAAAGAGAGTAAGATGTCACTTTTCATGATACGTTTCCTGTGTATTGCTGAACGGAATTCATAATGATATCTGATAAACAATTGAATTTATGACGGCGTCTTTTGCCGTTTTTCGCGAACATTCAAAGATACATTCCATATCAAGAGTCATAGACCATATCAACATTTATATCCTTGTGTAATGTACTGGCAATCATTTTAAACGACATTTTATTCGTACAAATATCTATCAAAAATAAGTCCGAAAACGTATTTAAATTAATAAATAAAATTGGTATTGTAATATTTTTACAGACTCCCTAAAATATAATTTCCATGATCCGATTTTAGGCTCAAATTAAACCGATAGGTACCTATTCAATTTAAAATTATTTTTAACAACACGCCTTCATCGCTGCTTTGTTTTAAAGTACAGCAATTTTGGCCTCTTCTTGAACGTCAATTTGTCATGCGGTAATGTTTCGCTACATTTTTAACTCGGCTTAATAATATATGAGTTCAGAGACAATAAACAGAGTAAATATTACGGGAATACTATGATAAGTTTTGTTTTCACTTGAGAGACAAACTGCAATAAATGAAACGTTTTTTCTCGTGAAATGGAAGAATATTTTCCAAATGAACTTGATAAATTTTGTCGGAATAGAACTGCTTAATGAAGCGTGAAAGTTACATCGGCAATATGACCAGATGGAAGATACTTAAAAGTCTGTTACGTAATGAACGTTATCCAATAATGTAATCACTTGGGATTTCAGACTTTTCTTGGATAAAATATGCTGATGTAAGCGAGATGCATTTGTCATGACCGCAATAAAATTGAATGTTTAAGAGTTTAGAACAGGTACTAGATAAAACTGAATAGTTTTACAAGCTCAAGATGGATAAACTTACAATTATGTTGCATTTTTAGTAAAAAGAAGACACCGCCGCATATTGGTACGCCCACACTCCGCCGAGGTACTGGCGATGCACGTAACTCAGTACGTTTTCAGTCGTATATTTTTTTCTCGTATCAGTTCAACCTGTACTTTTCCTCGTTTTGTTGCTCATCACATTCACGACCATTCAAGCGTTCTGTTACGTGCATCAACTACATCGTATGAATACAACTGGTTGTGAACAACTTACTCATTTTTATATAACTGAAAAATGTTTCATTCGCTGGCATTAAACTGTTTATTTCTTTTGGATTTTCATTTTTTCGTCTGCGTTAGAAATTAATGTTGACGAAATTCTTTCGTTACTTTTGAACTTAATTCCGGAATTTTGAAATGAAAGAGAAAGTTAGAAAAGCCGACATTCGTAATATTTGCTTGTCGTATCTGGTCCCTTAGCGGGGGGCGCTTCGCCCCTTGTGTGGCAAAACCCTTGATTATTTATGTTGGTGACTAATCTGCCTGAACTCATACGAAACGTTACCTCTTTTGTCTACCGAATTACGTATTTATACGTGGGTTATACGCACAATGCTAGAATAAGGTTGTGCCTTATCTACGTGACGTTAAGTAGGTAATAATGTAACGTTATAAATTACTATTGCTTTTGACTTTGCGTCCATTACCGTGAGACATATTACTAAAAGATTTTAGATGAAACCTTATGAGGTGAGGGAATGTAGACTAAACCTTTTTACTACAGTATTTGATTAATTAACTCAAGTTTTAACTCAAGAATCAGCATAATAATTTAACTTACGTTTTGTATTTTGATTACTTTGTTGTGGTTGTTTAGTGGAATAGTCGGTTAGCTACGTAAAGGATTCTTGTTGCTTATTCAAAGCAATTTCGCATGTTCTATAATTTAAGGACGTGTATTTTTCTGTAGTGTTTTTTTTACTATTAACATGGCTGGATTTTAATTAAGCACTCTTTTAAGCTTTACGGTTTATAACTAAACTTACACATTGACTGTTCCGTTAGTCTCGCGGTCGCAAGCACGACTATTAGAGGGTCCGGGGTTCGATTCCCAGGGCGATCAAAAAGTGTTATTGGGTTTTTCCATTGGGCATTTGACAAAAGCAGCTCGGGGTTTTTAAGTTAGCGGTAAGATACCACTGTGCCTCCGAAGGCACGTTAAGCCTTTGGTTCTACGCTTGATCTCTCTCCAGTCGTGTGGGATGGCCATCCCATCAGAGTATGAGATTGACGTTCACACTTGTGCACCTATCTCAGATGCCTAATCTCCGGTGAGATTATCCGCCGTGGCCGAAAACGGTTAGGAGGACTATGATACGTGATTGTCAATGGTTATTGTACAACGACGATTTTACAGTTGCCAACACGCGATCATGGTGCTCTTGATGATGTTGAAGATTGGACGCACATAATAGTTGATAAACACGGTAAATATCTGTATGTATTTTAGTAAACGTTGGTAAATCCTTACTATAATATTGTAAAAGCGAAAGTGAGTTTGTTTATTTGTTTGTTACGTCTTCACGCCTAAATGGCTTAACCGATTTTTATGAATTTTGGTACAGAGATAGTTGGGACCCTAAGTAGTGTGAGAGTGAGGGAAACAATTGAGTTATGGGGGAAAAGAGGGGAAAAAAGGGAAAACTTAGCATTTCTATTACAATAAATAAAGTACAAGGACTAAAACTACAGCTAACAGGTTCCTGTAAGTAAATCAGGAAAAGGGAACTGTGTTACCCCGATTTTAACACGAGCGAAGCCGCGGGCAAAAGCTAGTAGTTAATAATCACAGTAAATATCTCTTAAATGACAGTGTATGTCTTTTAGTAAACGTTTAGTAAATTTCAAATAAAAATTTAGATATTTTAAATAGTCGTATGTCGTATGATATGTGCTTAAGCTTTATTAATGATATTTATAGAAACACAAGTCAGTATTTTTGGTTTGAAACATTGATGGATGTTATTTTATTAAATTGCGTAGGATTATGGTAGGTTTGCGTAGGACTGATTGATTTACATAAGATACACAATATGAATTGTATTTGTAAACCAAGTCCTTGAAGTAATATTAAATATTAAATTCTTCAAATACTAACATAATCCTACTAACGCGAAAGTTTGTATGGATATGTGTTACTCTTTATTGCAAAAACTACTGAATGGATTTTAATGAAACTTTACAATAATATAGCTCACACATCAGAATAACACATATTCCTAAAAGTATATTGTATATTCTATCACCACGCGAGTGAAACTGCGGGACACAGCTAGTAATTCATAACATCGCGCCTTTAATCCTTGAAAGGGTAAGCAGAAGTATACCTAATAGCACACCCACATTTCGCCAGTATCCACCTTTAAAAAATATTGTTAGTTCAATCAAATATGCGCACTAAATTCTATAACTATCACTTAACAGTAATGCTACGTTTGTGATGCACTAAAATTAATTGTAATTAGCTTCGTGATTAAACACACGAACGATGTAATCACAGAGCACACATTTGACGTTCGAAAATCAAAATGATGAACGAAATCTATTACCAAACCTAACGGAGACAAACTAACCTACATTGGTCGACGGTAGACAAGGAGACAAGGCAGCATCACTTCATAAAGTCTGATAAGGGTCACAAGTCCTTTAATTACGAACTACCAAATTATAACTAAACTTCAATTAATTTAACTGCTTTGTAAGGCTGTGGTATTGGGGTTTTCATCAGGAATTTCTAAGTCTGGATGTGTGTCGATAGTCCAACACCCTATTTAGCACAGGGAACCTCGACCCGTAATTTTGTAGCTCTAATTAATTCTGAAAATTTATTTATTTAATCATTTATGTACACACACAGGAGAAATGACAAGGAAATATCATAAAAAACGTAGAGTACAAAACCACAGCTTATTTCAAAAGAAATTTCTACCAGCAGGCCAGCAAGAGAAATATAATATATATATATATATATATGTAATAGAATAATATGAAGAAAAGAAACGTAAATAGTAGTGTGTGAGAACAGGAAGAGAATCTAAAATATGAATGTCTTTACCTAAATTTAAGTACACATAAAGTATAATAATATATACCTAAACAAATACATAACACTTAAATATATAAACAAATAAGTAAATACAATATTAAATATTCTCAATTTAAGAGAAAAGGTAATGCTTTTGTATAAAAAATATCCTAAACACCTAGAAAATATTCGTTGCTTCTTAAAAATCAGCTGTTACCTACATAAATATTGACAGACATATATAGTATGCATTTTTGTATGAAAATTTATTAGCATGGCGAAAATATATATTATGGTTTTCTTTAAAGGGGTACCGCTTATGGAAAACAGGCACGTGACGACGATAATTAATTTAACTGTTCTTAGAAAACATCATCATAAATGGAACAAGGGTCGAGTCTAACAAAGTAATCCATTATTAAAACCAGTTATAAACTGCGTAATTATGTCACGCCGCATACGTAATTACTTCCAAGTTTTCAAACGCAATATTTCACTTGCAAGTAAAGGCGTTCATTTGGAAATGGTACCCTAATTGCAATAATGTGTAATTCGCTTACAAAACACGTTTTGTTTACACGTATATATATTTCTGCACACGTAAACAGAGAGACGAGCTGTTGAGACACGGGCTTTGAAAAGAATCTCTTTTATTTTTAATTACAATCGGATTTTTTCAGATTATTCAGAACAAATTTCTTAAACACATCTTTGTTATTTTTGTGTTGGAGAAGGTAGAATATCTAAGCGGATTCATTATGATATAAAAACACTCAAATCATAACATTAATTAAAACTGAAAACTTGTGAAAATGTTCGCTGTAGACTGTAGTTAATATTCGAAGTTTCGTAGCAAAATCCGTAGCATTCCAAGTAGCGGCTACGCATTCGTAGCAATAACAAATCTCGTAGCACTGATTGAAAATCGGCGAAAATACTCAAACATGGTTATTATCTGTTGTATTCTGCTCAATATATCATAAGTATCATTAGATTCAATAGAAAATGATATACTTACTTGGTTGCTTGATAAATGAACTGATATTAAAGTGAAGTAGCATTGGTAGCCCACGCTTATTGTTGATTTATACTCGTACACACGCACATGTGTACAATTGTACATAAAGTAAATGAAGCGATATGAATAATGTGTAGTTCAGTTAATTAAAGGATCTTGAATGCGAGCGCTTGTTCATTAAACTGCGAGGTTCAAGTACGTACTTGTCTAGTTTAAGTACGTAGTTAAACAATCGACACTTCTCTATAGAATTATCTTCATAAAAGTGACAAATTAAAAAATATAACTCCTTTAAGTGCTAACATTAAGTGAGTATGAATCGGCAATTGCATTTTACAAGCAGATAATCGGTATCGTAATCAATCGTATGTATATTTGTGTGTGTTTTTTCCTACATTTGACGTCGACTTTCTTTCGCCTTTGCCAAATGGCAAAAATCACACATCGTGTCATCATCATCTGCTTAGCCTTTTCCCAGCTATGCTGGGGGCGGCTTCCAGTCTAACCGAATTCAGCAGAATACCAGTATTTTACTTAAGGAGCGACTGCCTTTCTGACCTCCACAACCCAGTTAGTACTGGGTAATACGATACCGCTTAGTAACACTGGTTGTCAGACTCTCGGAACTCAGACGGTCTGTAACGACTGTCAAAGATCTACAAATAACAGCCTGGACCAACAGTTAAATGTGCTTTCCGAGGCACGGAGAAAAGTCGGTTTGTAACGGATGGACACCCACCTACAGCCCAACCCAGACAAGCTCGGTTTAACCTAAAGATCGACCTGAGTGGCAGATTCCATTTTAGTTTTGCTCTTGAGACTACATTGACCTACAATTAATGCGCGTTAAAATATTGTCATTAAACTGACTAGTACTACGGGATCCTTTGAGTGCGAATCTTGTGTTTAATTTTTAATTTAATTTTTGCTGTGTTTAATGCAGTATAGACATTAAACTAAAAATACTGAAATCAAAATCACCTTAATGTACTAATTTAACTAAACCAAATCATGAATTAGCGTTTACTGTTGACAGTACAAATAAACTAATACCTATTCAGTATTGTCGAATATATATTTAAGCTCAACAATACAGTTTATAATAACTAACACCAACAATACCGCTTGCTCAGAAACGGTTTACTTTACAAAGAACAACGTAAATGATAGATGTTTGTGAAGGCAGAGAATTAATCCATCACACTAATATTTTATTTACGCTTACGTACGTAGATTAGCCATTAGCAGTTCAGTTGAAGTTATTTATCCTCTTATTTTTTTTTGGATATTGGGTTTTCATAAAGAATTTCTCTGTAGCGGCCGTGGAATGGATTTAAGCTCATTTGATGCCAATAGGCTCACCCCTTATAACATGGGACTTAAATATAATTGGCGAAATGGGTATAATATTAGGTACAATTCTGTCCCTTTGGAAATTACACGCATGAAGTTATTCTACGGTATTTTCTTCTTAAGGTTTCTTTAGATTAGTATTTCAATATATCCTTTATTCTTTTTCTATTCCATTGTTAGTTTTAAACTGTACAGGATTTTTGTATTTCTACATTTCCGTCCTCCAAAATAATTTTAAGAACAAACTGCAACTTGACCCTAGTCAAATAAATAAACACTTAAATCCACTTTACTTATAAGCGAGCCATTTGCGACCCAAATTTAAATCATTCAGCTAACATAAAAAATACTCAATAATACTTTTTTAATCGCCGCTAACCCTTTTATCCTGTTAAAATATTCAAACGTTTTGAAGTATAACGTGTTGAAAGTCTCTCCGCAGTTTTGGCTTGCAAACGCGTTTTTCGTATAAGTTTTACTCCATTCGGTATAGTTTCTAATAGCTGATTGAACTTTGTAATAGGACCGGGAGTTCGGGGGGCTCCTACCGACCCCTCGGCGGAGTACCGCGTAATTATAGTTGAGGGTAAACTCTAAGAAGTGGGGTAGAAGCTGCAGAATCAATTTGTTCTTAGCACGCTCCGTATTTATTTTAAATGCGAATATTTATTTGACAAGCAGAGTTGAGTAAGTTCGCGGTGATAAACTTCAAGTAGGTACGTTATGATAAGTTTGTCTGTGGATGATTCTTGTTTAAAGGTAAGACCATATCAGTATAAGCACAGGGTTCAGGTTATTTAAGCCATAGCTAATGTAGAATCGCAGACAGAAACAGCGAGTAAACAGGCTCAGTAGCAACCTATAGGCTGACTCTTACTTCGGTCAGAGGCTCAGCGTAGCCGTACAACTTGGCAACGCCGCCAGACCTTTGGGAACATTACCGGTTGATAGCGTTGAGGACAATTGTCAAATTGCGCCAAATCGGTGTCTTCAGGTTATTTTAACGTTTAGAATTTTGATATGATGTACGTTTCAAATACAAATAAATACCACTTAGATACATCTTGTAGTTGCAATAACAATTTTTTCAATGGAAAATAAGAATCCAATTAATAAGGAAATAAATTGATCGAGTCTGACTCGCACCTAGTCGGTATTTTTTAGCAAGAATAAAGTTTATAAAAAAAAACATATTACTATGCCCCACAAAACTGTAATAACTAATTGAACATAATTTATTTAATACAATAGAGGCCTAAAATGTTATACTGAACAAGACTTTATAACTTTAAAGAGAGCTTCCAGTTTTATAATTATTTAAATTAATTGAGAACCATTTTGTTCATAAAGCGGTCATATTTGTTGATAAAGGGGACTTAAAAACTATTTGAGTAAATATTCATGAAGTTGTTCTAAAACTATTCGTCCCGGACTGTGTGGGGCCTACGGCTGGTCGCCTTCAGCTAAATATTTTCGTTCCGGTATTATACGGATCATATAGTATATGTATAAGTACGGTCGTATGTCAGAAGTATTAATATTTAAGTAAAGAAATGTTTACGTGACATTTACATCATGATATTTATCTAAAGACTCTATATTTAGGTGGGATTTATAAAGACGTGTGAATAACTAGTGTATTCTAATTTGTTTATATTTTTGAGAAAAATGTTGCCCCACACTAGGTATTCTCCTGTATCGTGGGTGCGTTTACAAACATTTAAACTCACATACACAAACACCCAGACCAGGAACAACTATCTGTGGGCCATATAAATATTTACTCCATGCGGGGATCGAACCCGTGACACGCAGCGAAGCAGTCGATCGCTCAGCCACTGCGCTAACCGTGTCATCAAATACTCCTTATACCAACATGACATAATATCACACCCTTAATCCCCGAAGTGTTAGGCAGAAGTGTTTACCCACAATTCACAAGTTATGTTTAAGTTCTATGTAAAAGAGGGCGAGCCTATTGCCATCAAACGGGCACAAATTCTTACTTCGAGGCAGCTACTAGAATTTTTTTATGGAAAAACCAAACAATTAGCCCGACCCGGGAATCAAACCTAGGAGTCATGCTCAGCAGTCACGATTGCCACCACTAGACTAATGACGCAGTCCTAAAAACAACTGAATCAATAAACCGAACTATTTTCACCCTTTTTAGCGGTTAGGAAATTATCAAATAACTTCTCCAGCTCTGGGCGGAGCGGGAGAGAATGTCAGATTTGTACTTAATAAAACCAACCCATGTTCCTTCTTTTGCTCTTTATGTTTCGAGGCCGCGGTATCTCTTTCGAACAACCCGCAATCGCGACAGGAATAATTTTAACCCTTAAATCCATATTTACAAAACAAACATTCAAATCTAGCTAAACCAATTAATCTGCGTCACATATTACATTAGAACAATGAGTACCGACACCAAACAATGCAAAACTAACTCCTCTAATACATAATTGTAACCCAATTTCAAATTAATTGTTAATTTTCAGGTACCTTTGTTTTGCGTAATGAACAGAGGTGATGCTAAACGATATCGTAATTAAGGCTCAATTAATCACCCCGGAGCAATTTATTTAATAACTCTTAACGAGACCGGAGTTTTTAATAGAGTGCCCTCAAAGCTTCAGTCCTTACCAGTAGTTGGCTTTATCGAGGTCCGATAACACGGCGCTAAACTGTTCGGAAAAATTGTAACGATGGTAATGAGAGAGCTTTCAGGAATCTTGTTAAAAGGATCGACTCTGTAAACTGAACTTTTGAGGCTATCGGCAAAGATTGAGGGCAAACCGTTGGTATTCGCAAACATTCTAAGTTTGTTTAGTGTTCGTTCAAAATTTACCTAACGCTATGGATATAGGCACACTTTTTTGGCGGATGGTAAACCATCTAATAACTTCCCCCGCTCTGGGCGAAGTGGTAGCAAGTACTGTGTTATACCGAATTTAACGCGAGCGAAGCCGCAGGCAAAAGCTAGTCTCTTATATTGGCACACTTCGGTCTTATTCAGTTCGAGCGATCAACGAATCAGGCATCTTCTATAGAAGATGCCGTATTAGTAGTTTGAATTCGGGTAAGTTCGGTTAATTCCTGTCAAATATTAATTGTATTTGACAGGAATTAACCGAACTTACCCGATTCTATTTTCGGGGTCAGGTCGCAACACGATTTTTTCTTTCATTCCCTCCTGACAACGTCATGGATGCATTTACTCCTTTCTCTTTCATATCATTCTTTAGATACTTTTCTAATGATTAGTATAATGCAGCTTCATAATATCTGAACTAATTCATAATTGTTCACATCTTACACTCACAACGTGAAAGTATCAATAATTATCCTAAAATCACAAACAGACTAACAAAACCATAACTAATAGAATTCGCTTCAATCTTAGTGAACAAGGCAATATTATTTTTTCATGTTTTAAACATAAGGATTCATGAACATCTAGAATCTATTTAAAATAAGGTTTCTTTTATTGTAGTTACATCTCATATTGCTTATTAATTTCATACCAACATGGATGATATTAACATTTATTCAGCATGATTCGAAATTGATGATAGACTTTTGGTAACGATTAATTTCGAATTGTGATTTCTGAATAAGTAACTAAATACGTAAGTACATGACTTCTCGCCTTCTTTCATAGCTACTTTTAATTAATGTAATGAAAAAAATAATTCAAAGCAAAAGGAAGGAAGAGATGAGGATTTTGAAATTAATTTACATTTACTTACATACATTTAACATTTTTTCCTCGGCTATTTAGTTCCTTATAAATTATTTCTTTAAGCAAAACATAATTCCGTATAAAATGTCGTGGCAAAGACTCAAAGAGCATTTAAATGGGAAAAAAAGAAAAACAAATGACTCGAGTTCTAATCCTCAATATGAATATTTACATTTATATTTAGAATCTGTATTCATCATTTGGTATACAATTCATCAGAATTGACAAATGAGGTTTTATTATTCCTCTCCATTTGTTGGTGAAATAATATACCGTGAAATGGAGCTATTTCAAAACGACGGGGACCAATGGATCCGGTAATAAAAAAGGGGAATCATTTAATTTTTTCTAAGGGTAAAGTCAGTCGAGTGGTCGCAAACGCGAACATAAGATACTGTGGTTTGGTTCTCGCGTTGAGCAAATTATTTTTGAGTTTTTCCAACAGTAATTTCTCAATACCAGTTACGTAGTCTCGATTTGTTGATGGCAATAGACCTAACTGGCGCTATGTGGATAATTATTAGGTATGTTATGTATGTAAAAATGTACATGGAATAATATACCAAGATATATTTGAATTTTAAAGTGAAATGGCTAAATAGCCGTAGCTTTAAAGTTCGTAGCGGCTACGCTGCTACGCCGCCGCGATGTAGCGGTGGAGAAGTGGTTTCCACTAAAAGCCAAGTAAGCGATATCACTCACATGCGATTTACAGCTGCCAACACTTTATCTTTAATGTAATGTGATAATTTCATGTCAATGCATTAGTAAATGGTGATCAGAAAATCCCTCAATGTTACACAAGGTTAATAAGTCATCAAGATTGGCAAGGGCATCCCAAATAATGAAATCTAGATAATTTTCTAATCAGTGCAAACGTTCAAAGCATGCCACTTTCGACTTTCAGAGACATATTATAAATATTTCTTGAGATTTTGATAATATTTCTTAACTTATATTAATGGGAAAATTATAAGTTCTATCAGTTCTAGCAGAAGTAATTGTATTAACTCGATCGCAGAAGTGTCTGTAGACAGTTATTTAGCAAATCTCATTTATAAACTGTTTGTCTACACCGCGTCTACACGTTATTTTCTTCATAGAACGATTTATTTTGTAGAAGTTTAGTTTATTGAATGAATGAGATATAACATCGACCAAGAGTTATTTATTAACTATCCCATCTCGGAATCATCTGATGGAGAAATCATTTAATCGCGATCTTCCATAATCATTTGTTTTACTATTTATGAAGGTATGTACACACAGGAAAATAACATGTAATCCTTACTACTATCATAAAAGCGAAAGTTTGTTTGTTTGTTACGTCTTTACGCCTAAATATCAAAACCGATTTTGATGAATTTTGGTACAGAGATAGTTGGGACCCTAGAGACTGACAAAGGCTAGACAAATGAGGGAGAGAGAGGGAAGAAGAGGGAAAACTTAGCTTTGCTATTACAATAAATAAGGCGCAAGGGCAAAACCTACAGGTAGCAGGTATCTGCAAATCAGGAAACTCTGTTACCCCGAAATTAACGCCAGCGAAGCCGCGGGCAAAAGCTAGTATTTGGCTAAAAATTTTCATTTTTAGCCTGCTTATTTTTATGAAAATTCTACCAGCCGATTTGCGAAAGGCGGCCATATTACAAATGCGAAAGTAACTCTATTTGTCTGTTACCTTTTAACGCCTCGACGACAGGTGAACAGATTGTTTTTTACCTGGGGTGGATGGGACATGAGATTTTAATTCCTGTAGAACGTTTCCGTTAGATAACTTTCGACCTCAATTCCGCGAACAAAGCCGCGGGGAAAAGTTAAAGGCGTAAGTGTGTTATTGTTACACCTTCATGCTCATTTGGCTAAACGAATTTGGATTAAATTTGGTACCAAGATAACTTATATTCTGGGCACATAAACTACTTTTTATATAAAAAATGCAGTGTTCCTGTAGGTTTTTCCACGGCATTTTTACACTACGGAGCGCAGCTAGGTTCTAAGAAATCAATTTCCTGACGTCTTAAAATATATGCCGAAGGCCTCTTAAATTCGTTTCGTCGACGCGTTCGACTCGTGCCTCAATGAGAAGCCAGCAAAGCAGAAAGGCTTGCCAGGGCTAATGACTGCCGGGGTTGAGGGTTGAAAAGAAAGAGATACCGCGGCACCGGCACTCGAAGGGCAAAACAAGGAAGATGGAGAGGTATAGATAAAGGTAAAGTCTGACATTCCCCCTCGGAGAATATTTGGTAATTTCTCATACCTAAAAAAACCCTGTTAAACCCCGAACAGAAAAAGGTAAAATTAGTTAGTCCATTACGTTATAAACGAGTACCAGGGGGGCAGGATTGATTGGAGCCTGATGACTCTGCACCAAAGAGATTAATAGCCCGATCTACTGAACGATAAACAGTATAATTCGCAGGATAAGGCTCTCAATGACGATTTAAAAGATTTACTTTTGATTTTTAGAGTTTCTTTTCAAGGTTTTGTCATTGACTTTATAAATTGGCGTCATATGTAATACTTAATTTTAATTCGTTTAATTATTTATTTTATTATGTTCTTTCTTCCTTTTCTCAAAAATTGTATACTTACTCACAATTTTATTAAAACAAAGATGATAAGTTTTTATCAACATATAAATGAAGTCAGACAGAATTTCTGACTACGCGGTAGACTTAAAGTTGCTATAAGTTCCTAATCCTTACTAATATTATAAAAGCGAAAGTGAGTTTGTTTGTTTGTTTGTTTTTTACGGCTTCACGCCTAAATAAAATTAGCGTTAGCCTAAAGTAACTATGCTATGCAGACGAAGTCGCGGGCGGAAGCTAGTTAAACAGAAATGTAAAATTTTAGATTCGATAAATATTTGTTTTTTTTTTAAAGGAAAATAGCTTTCATTGTTTTCCAGGCAGAATCAGTTTGGCTATAAAATTACTGTATGAGAAAAACATCGATAAAAGTCCATCAACCCGTTGTGGTATTGCCATTGACGCATTATTCTAGTACTAGCGTCACCACTATGACATTTGTATGATAATTTTATTGTAACTCCTACGAAAATATGGGTAAAAGTGCAAATTATCGGAGCGGGCGACGCAACGATGATAACAATGTATACTCATGTGTACCACAGAAAAGTAATTTGTATAATTTTTACATTGGACCAGGACCACAGCGACTGCGAACGGACTCGTCAGTAAACATGGCGCTAGTATTGGGTGAACGCCTACTTGTTGCATGTTACCCGTGGGTACTGTCACTTGTTTTTATGACGCACTTGTTCAGTTTATTTAACATGTTAGTTTGCTCTAGTAATTTGTAGTTTTCCGAGTATTCTGGCCTCTGGGAAATATGTTTAATATGTTTCTGGAATATACTTCTCATCCAAAACCGATTCGAGAAATAACAAAAGACACAAAGACTCCCATAGCGCAGATAAACGGCTTCAGAGTAATATAAAAGACACACTTTTTATGAAATTACGATATATTTGTGACTAGCTTTTGCCTGCGGTTTCGCTAGCGTTAAATTTGGTATAACACAGTACCTGCTAACTGCAGTTTTTGCCCTTGCGCCTCATTGATTTATAATAGCAACGCTATTTTTTTCCTTTTCTTCCCTCGTTCATCATAGCCCACTTTTTTAAAATTAAAATAACCAACCATCTCTGTACCAAAATTCATCAAAATCGGTTTAGCCATTAAAGCGTGAAGAGGTAACAAACAAACAAACTCATTTTCGCTTTTATAATATTAAGGATGTATTTATCCAAAGACAATTCTAGAACCACATTGGTAAGAAATAATAAGTTGGAGCCGGCTGTCGTGTCTACGTCCGCGTTAAGCCTTCATAGCATTGCAAGATAAAAGCAACGGGAAACAGTAGAAGCAATATCCGCTGATAGATTTAAAAGTAGTTGTCAACAAGAACATGGTCACTAGGGAAAGAAAACTATGGAATTGCTTGTCGAGCTGGATTTTGCTTACGGTTATGCTCGTTTAAGTGAAATAAAAATGCATGCGTTTGAAAAACTGGCATATTTTTCGGTCACTAATCGGCTTCTCAAAAATATAAAGTTTCAAAATAACACTTAAAAAAATGTAAAGTAACTTTAATTTCGGAAGTCGTTGACGTTATTTTTGTTCTATCGGGTTTTTTTACCACCGACTTCCATATTTTTGTTTTTGCTAATTTTGAGATAGCTTACATTGTAACAAGAAGTTATTACGATATCATCAAAATAAGTGAAAAAAATACGTGTTTTACAAAATACTCATAAATTATCTAAGTGAAGTTAATAAAAGTATATAGAACCACGCGAATCACCAAATGAAAAAAGAAAAATACATCATAACCTCCTTTTTTAGAAGTCGATCAAAAAAAATGTAAAAACAAATATTTATATTGAACAGCTTATGAAAAAACCTACAACGTTTTACTCAACATACGTCACTGACAACACGCAGCATTTCTTAGGTTTATTTATTGCGTTTCTAAACAATTTGTTTACTACTAGTAATACAAGATAATATGTCGTATGACCCACAAACAGAACAGCTGTTCGAGGAATAAATTTCCCTATTTCTAAATTTAACAGAATATTTCCTAAAAAAAGATCTAAAAAATGTCTCCGTATTTACATACAGTGTGTACCAGAAAGATTATTTCAAATGGGTTTCGGGTTGTTCGTAAGAGATACCGCGACCCCGGAACTTAAAGCGCAAAAGAAGGAACATATATGGGTTTTAGGCACTACAAGGCTGACACGACCATTTCAGACGGTAATCGGCATAGTCTTCATGTAGGTTCATAAAGATTTTTATCTGGACCAAAAAATCTCAGAATAGTCGGGTACGAAACACCGACATCATCATCAGTGTAAAAGTGTTTGTAAAAACCTACTTGCAAAATAAACATCATTTATCGTCAAACGTTTTTGAAGAAACAAAATGCATGCGTAAAATGTGCAGCCAGCCTTAGGACGCCTGAAGCGAGTAGCTATAAAAACGGCAAACATTTGTAGTCTATCTTTTGTTTTTATATAGCCTGAGCAATTTGTTGCGAAGCCCCGACTACAAGCTTCGGAGGATTCTTCATTATGTTAGTCTCTATTATTGAATCGCATTCAATATTGTGCGTACTTTTCTTAACTTTGATTTTACGATACTTTTTATCTGCGATTATTGAAAGGTTTTCTAGTTCAAATCCTTCTTATATTTAATATAGATAATCTTATAAATGCGAATGTTTGTTTGGATGGATGTTTATTACTCTTACACGTCAAAACGGCTGAACCGATCTTGATGAAATTTGGCACAGAGGTAGATTATAGTCTGGAATAACACATAGAACCCTTTTTTTTCGATCATCATGCGGGCGAACCGCGGGCGCCAGCTAGTTATCATTAAAAAAGTAATGGAAAGTGTTGTGTGGTTTAAGAGAGTTCTGTAATGGTTTTATGTAAGCTTTGTAAAATAATGTACTAAAATGAAAATGTTTAAATACGTAATGTTAGTCAAACATATTTCAGTTAATATTAAGTTTTAATCTCCGCATGTGAGTGAACTACAACCCGCATTAAAACTTTTCGAACCAAAACTTCGCTTGACTTCATTGATGAATACGTTAGCACACCGGTTTTAGGTTAAAATTTCGTTTACCGTAATAAAAGTGTTCTACAATAATAAATCAAGGTCTCCGTGCAAAAACCTATTTTGTATAAGTACCTTTATTGTTCATTTTCCTACGTAATGTAATTCCAACCTTAATGTCAAAATTCGTTTCCTTTGCACGGTAACGTTCAAAGGATTTATGGCCGAACCTAAAATCTGATGTCATTAGCGTTACTTACAAAGCGTTTTGAAATAAAAAAAAACTTTAAATAGTATCACGGGTGCGGGGTGTCTATAATTAAAGACTAACAAGACAATGAACTGATTAATTCGACTTTAAGAGCCAGATTAACATGTTAACGATTAATTAATTCAGGGGCTTAGAGCTAGGTAGGTACCCAGAAACCTTACTAACTCCATAATTATTGATAATAATGTCTACTTAACAAAAGATCTTAATTTTCCAACTAAACTGTAAATGTCAGCATAGTACATAAACCTGTATCAAATAAAACAATCACGAAACGATAACCCATGACACTACACGTACTCACTGTGAGCGATATTTAACTGGTTCTTTCATAACTCATTACCGAACACGCATTCACAAAGGCATCCGGATTTCCACAAAATGGTGGTAAGTATTCATCGTCGTAAAGACATTTATCAAACGATTCAAAGCACTTGATCCTTTAAGTCTTGGAACATTCAAAGCTTTTAGAAGAATCATGTTTATGCCATGACTTCGAATGGCTGTCGTCAGAAAAATTAATGGCAAGAGTAACTGCTCGGCAATTTAACGAACGAATTGCCGACAACCTGCGATTAAGTGCCACCTGTAACACGCTTTACATCTTCGATATCATTTTAAGGCGCAATAAAACGTTTTTATCTCGCGTAAATCTAATAAGTACTTCGTCTATTCTTAGAGTAAACATCGAAATTTATGTATGGCGCTTGTTTTCATGATTTGTTAGACAATGCTGATGAATATACATACTCATAAACCTACACATAAATGTGCTTTTCACTTTATCACGTTACAAAAACGTGATGCTTTCATGATACTGAGAAAAAAGAAATACAACCAAAGGTTACAGTTGCAATAGGATTCATTTGCCGCACAGTATTGTATCAGTTCAAAATGGGATAAAGCTATTTCCGAAAGCCCCTTCAGTAAAGACAGTATACAAAGTTTTCGTAGAATATTTGTCAGCTTGATTCAATTACCTAAATCACGTCACACATTGTTCTTGTTTCAATATTTCGTGAACCCTGGGGAGAGATTTCTTTTCGAAACAGTCGTCTTCGGGGTCTCATCGGTTTGTGTCGACGTTCCAATTTGTCAATATAAAATAGACAACGACTCGGCAGGCCGACCCGACCCACAAGTCCACAACACCGCTAGGCGATATCCCTACGTCAGTGTCTCCGATCGGGACATCTGCACCTGACGTAAATTTATCGATGCTTAATTCAAAACGATATGGTCCTTCCAAAAACGTAATTGTCCATTTTCTTCCTATTTCCGAAAACTACTTTATTTCCCTTTGACGATCTTATTATTTCACTCTCTGAGTCCAGGTTGATGCTTTTCTCAATTCCAGCTTTAAATCTGCATTGTTTTATTAGCTATTCAAATGCAATTTAATGTAGATCTGGTGGAAACGGTTTCTCCTTTTCCGTAGCTCAAAGCTCACTTCAACCAACATTGAAAATTCCGCAGAAAATTCTAGCGTGAAATTTTATATCACACCTTTCAAATATTTTGAGGTTTAGGTATGCTTTGGGATATCATTAGAAATATTGGCCACATAGGATAAGGCTTCTGATGTAGCAGTTTAAAAAAAAATGTGGACTGGAAAATTGGGTTGTTTCTGTGGAGTAGTAGGTGTAATCCTTTATTGATAATTGGATTACGTTCCCGTTTAGTCAATGTTTGTGGTCTGCCGCGTGCGCGTGTGTCCTGTTTGCTGTGACCGAGCACTTCGCTAACTTAACAGCTGATCTTGTTGATCACATTATTTTGTCATAAAACAAACGAAGCAGTCGTATTATTATGTAAGTGAATTGATATAAACTCCTAATTGTTAAAATAACAAATGAACATTTATAATTCGATAATCTTTAAACGGTTTTTCCAAGATAACGTATAAGAACTTTTTCATCTGTGTGTCATCAAAAGAAATTCGTGAAAAAATAATGGAAACGAACTTTTCAACAACTAAGTACTGCCGCGAAGAACGGAGAAAAGCTTTTAGTTATAAAAACTATCGAAATAAAAACGGGATGAAACGTAGTACGATAACCGCTGCATTAACAAGTTCTCAAAGAAGCCAGCCAGCTCGGATATGAACGTTTTAATTTGATTAAAAACTAAGTAGAGAGCGAAACTCTCGAGAGATTTTACAAGTGCTGTCTACTTACAACAACTCTTCAGCCTGACTCCACTGGTACCTATTAGAAATCCGTCAGAAATAGACAGACAACACAATACTCTCTCTTCCAATTTTTCCTGCTTCGTTCCAATAAATCTGAACAAGTCTCACGATATGGAAATGTTATAACGAACCGGCACTACATGATTGATAGAGGAAATAACAAACCAGTCACACTCTGGCAGATTTTTGAACATTGAAAATGTTAATAAAAAAAACCAGCCAACAGCGAGTCAGACTCGCGCACCGAGGGTTCCGTACAAACTTGCGACATAAACTTTCATATTATTATAATTTTTTTCACAGCACAAAGGGACTGAGTTGAGTATATGGTTTTAATTTCACGCGTTCCTGCCAGATAGACAGATGGACAACAAAGTGATCGAATAAGGGTTCCGTATTTTTTCCTTTTGAGGGACGGATCTCTAAAAATGTGTAGTAAACACTTTTATAAAACGTTAAGTACGTTAACGTAAGTTTGTTTACAACCGACCCCGCATTAATAGGAAGGTTCGAGTAAATTCGGAATTCCTAAAACAATTAGAGCCGGCCAATAAGTAGATGAGGGTAAAATTTCCTTCCCTGAAAATTAAGCGTGGCCCCGCCACCTAGTTAACACTGCTAAAATGCTGTAGGTGGTGCTTGGATAACGTAGTTTACTAAATACCCTCCAGTCCACGGAGTACCTGAAAATTATATTTTCCCACGAAAATGCTCTTGAGCGCATCAAAGGTACCACAATGATATCTCGACCGACAATCTTCCTTGAGCCCTTTCTCTGAGGAGATAGTGACTTCATAAGGCAACAATCAACTAGATATGCTAAAGAATGGCACAAAGACATAAGAAAGCCTTTTAGCCCCAACGAATGACTGACATTTTAAGTTTCTTCGTGTTTTTCTCGACTCTACTTTTGTTTTTGACCCGCGGAGATAATATGGAGCAATCGTTGTATTTTATTTATGTCAATCATAAAGATTTCGCGTTTAAGGAGCTATTTTTGTGACTACCTTTGGTGTCCAATAAAGAATACTTTCTCCGATCCGTCTAAAAAACATATTATGTTTGTAGAAAAACTGTAATTAAAAGGCAAGGAAACAAGCTAATACCGGTATGTAGCTACTTAACAATTTCTTTGTCTTAAAACAAAGCCTAATTAAACAATACTTAGACAACGGTTGTTGGTTGTATTTGCATGGTCAATGTTTACTGTACAATGCTGAACTCACCGCCAGTTATGACTGACCTACATTCGAGTCATCATGATCTAGATCAACAAGTGGTGAACCAACAATCAGTTACCATCTGCCTAGCATTTGCCTTACTATGTACTTATGTATGGAGTCGGCTTCCAACCTGACTGGAGGCAGCTGAATACGAGTTTTACATGGAGCGACTGCTTCTCTTACCTCTACAACTTGATACTGGGCAATGGGATACCCCTTGATAAGACTGGTTGTCTACCTATTGATTACCTACAACGACTGTCAAAGATCTTAACTTTTCGATCTTGAACCGAAAAATCCCTAGAGATTAGTAAGAAGTAAAGAGCAATTAGTTGAGAAAAATACAAATACTTGAGTGATAATCAAAAGGTTTTTTGTCAAAAATGGCTTTATACAGATTTTTAAATCTAATTTTAAACCATGATTTTACAAGGAGTAAATATTGTTGGGTAATAAATTATAATATCTTTTATAAGTAATTTCAGCACAAAATTCGTTTACAGTTTACTTCTTGCTTAAAATAAATAAAACGAGTTTCTGGAATGTAGTCAAAAATGCGATACAGTTTGGGAATTAATCACCGAATAAAAAATACAAACCTACAAAGAGACCGAATTGTGAGCGAGAGCCAAATCGGGCACTGGTAAACATCAGCCAAATTGGACTGGCGCGAAATGGCCAAACATTTTCAAATTTCTTCTTCTACTCAGGTAATGAGACTGCGGAGCAGAAAATATTATAAATCGGATTCCATATTCCGAATTAGGTTTTAAATTCAAAAACTTTATTGTTCTAGCCACGAACAAAGTTTCCAAATAAAAACTTAAGAGAGGCCGTCACTTCCACGCAAGTGTGTTGGTCGAACCAAGACCTCTATGGTGCGAAAAAAAATAAAAATGTATCTATTATATGTGATTACCGACTTCTTGCTTCTTAAAAAGGAATTAAAGTCTTCATTGCATTGCAATATATTTTGCGGTATTCAGTAGGAAGCTGCAATTTCTCGCCAAGCGTTCTCTATTCAAGTAATTCAGGCTAACTTCAAGCGTATTTGCATTGCTTGTTTCGTAGCATATGAAGTGGAATTAACGCCTAATTAGCCAGCAAGCTATTGGTGCAAGATGCTGGAGCTGTGAACGGGACTACAGCGTATTCAGTCGTAAATTAGAGATAGAAATATAGTAGAACTAGAGAAGAATGGACATCTTTGGAGAAGACCTTCACCTGTAGAGGGGTTGTTGCAGAATAATTTAATATGTTATAGATTAAGATAAACTTAATAAATAGTTAAATAGTAAAGGCACTAAAATAAATCTATTATAAGGAAATACTAACACACAACTAGATTTATTTGACAAGTACTAACACTTAGTTAAGGTATGACATTGTTGTATTTAGGATTGCAAGAAATATAAGGTTTTTTATTTTATTTTATTTATATAGTAAAATAAGGATATCAAACTGTCTATAAATATCTCTGAAATCCTCTTACAAAGATTATATTTTTGTCCTTTTTCACAAAGATTTCCAGAATTATCTCAAAAGTTCTATATTTATAATAAGTTGAAAAACTTAGGAATTTACGACACGCTGACCTTTCTTGTCACTTATGATTAAGTTCAATTTAGAAAAATTGACATCTTGTTAGTAATTTAAATACAAAAAGCTTTGGGACATATAGTTGGTCTTGGTGAATTTGTGTTAGCAAGTAAAAACATTCGATCACTCACAGAGTCCACGAAATTCCAATTATAAAACAATGGATGTCAATTGATTTGTAACATTAAGGTTTCCGACATCCTATAAGTTTGCCATGGCGACAAATGTTCTGTAATTTGGAAAAACGTGGACATCGATTTATTGCTGGTTTCAAAACACAAGAAGAGAAAATAATGTGAAAATGACATTGAATAGTGATGAAAGAATATGCTGGGTAAAGTTAAATTTAAGCGGCAAATTTACCTATAGCTATAGAAGTAAGCTAAGCCTGTAAAAACTGGCCATTTCAAGCGATTTTTTACCTTTACATGCAAAACCTACAAAATATTATGACTATCATAAATTAACCCTCTACAGTAGTGAAAAAAATGTGCGGAAGGTCACAGAAACGACACAATATTTCGAAATGTGTGCTGGCTCGGAATGAAATGCTGCCTTCTGCAGAACCGCCCACTCCTTACTGACAGGACAATGTCAGTTATTGTTAGAAATAAAACCACAAGGATTTGCTTACATAATATATGTATAGGGGAGATCCTTGTACCATGGGACACTTTTCTTCAAATGTCCATAATTTAAGATCAGATTGATCAATGACCATGAATGTTGAAATTTTCATCAACTGGCCTATAAGATCACAATATTATGAAGCAACAAACGACTTACTACGCTTTATTTATAAAAAAATGGCATTTAATTATTTCAGAAAATTTGTCCCAAGGTACAATCATGGTTCGTACCTTGGGACACTAATATTTGTACCTTGGGACACATTTTGTTTCCATCATCTGACATAAATGTTATATATCTCGATAATTTAGGTATTAATGGGCAGCTGTTAAAGTCGTTTAAAACACTGAAAATATAAGAAAAATTATTATATAATCACTTTTTATTAGATAATCAGTTAAACAACCATAATAACAAAAGTTGTTCCTAAACATTACTACTGCTTATTTTTAGACGTAAGGCCGCATTTTTGACAGTAATTATCAAAACAGGTGTAATCTTCGTGTACCCATAGTTGACAAGTGACGCACTGAATCCAGTCTTCTGTGCTCGAAGTAGTGAAATAATGTCCCAAGGTACAAAAAATTCACTGTCCCGAGGTACAAATTTCAATTGTTCAAAACAAAGTGTGGTTATAATTTATTAATCACAGAAATCTATTGTACTGAAATAAAATAAGTGATTGTAAATATAAATAACAACTAATTGTATCATAAGGAAACGGCTTAGCTCTAAATATTTCGATTTTAACACAGATTCAAGTGGATTGTAAAAAAAATAGGGCGAAAAAATCACACTGCATATCACAACTAAACAACGACGCAAGATGGCCGACTACCTATCCTTGTTGCATCCTGAATATTTATGTGAAATGGTTACTAGATGTCGCTAGTTACCCTTTCTAGATGCAATATTTCTGGTTCAATGAGCATGTCCCAAGGTACAAGGTGTCCCAAGGTACAAGGATCTCCCCTATAGTCGTTATATTCAAATGTTAACTTGTCCTCCGTTAACCGAATCATTTATAAGATATGCGATCTTTTAAACACTGCTTCACTTGCTTGAAGGTTTCGAGTGAGAGTAATGTCATGCATCTTGCATATTAGCCTACATTATTGAATGCTGCCAGGGTTTCGGGTTGTTCAAAAGAGATACCGCGGCACCGAAACTAAAGGGCAGAAGAAGGAACATGTGTGATGGAACATGTCGTCGTACCACCCAGAGCGGGGGAACGACGACACGGTTGGCGTAGTGGCTGAGCAGGTTCGTTTCTCACATGGAACAAATATTTGTATGGCCTACAAATAATTGTTTCCGGCCTGGCTGTTTGTGTATGTGAGTTTAAATAACACATAAACGCACCCACGATACAGGAAAAATTTCTAGTGTGGGGCAAAATTTTTTAGAAAAACTAAAAACTAGGTTATTTGATGATTTCCTATCCGCGAAAAAAAGCCTACATGATAATTCACAGCAACATCAATTCAAATTATCTCACTTTTCGCAGAAAGTCTTAATTTGGTAAATATAGACTAAAGTCCGAAATTAAATAAACAAATAGCATTACATTAACATTACTCAACACGATAGCGTTAGTTACTCACATTGCATACGACACGATTCGTAATCAAAGTAAACTGACGTGCTCAGAAATTAGTCATCGTGTAAAATTGCAGTTGCAATCAAGGACAGCTGTAGTGTTAATTTATCGATAGCACAACTATTAATAAACTCATTTGAAGAGCTCCATTGAAAGCTAGAATAAATCAATAGAACTGATTTATTGTAGCTGAGCAAACAGCTATAAATCAAAGGCAGGCGCGGCCCTACCCGCGTGTATCCGCGGCACAATACCTAGCTATGGCGTTTATAAAACTAGTGTGACGTCACAAATATCGTGTAGATTAATCTGAACAATAAAAACAAATATTAAACAAAAGACACACGTCGTTACTTCTACCGGTGTGAGCTACCTTAAGAATTCTCTTGAGAGGAAACGATCCTCATAAAAAATGAAAATTAATCTTTGGCGCAGCATCGGCCCATACTGAATAATGGTTCCAATGTTATGTATTATTGAAACTGTTATCAAGACATTGGCTTAGACATTTTCTATGATATGAATCCTATTTACTATTATAAAAGCAAAAGTTTGTGAGGATGTGTGTTAGTATGTTTGTTGCTCTTTCACGCAATAACTACTGAATGGGTTTTGATGAGACTTCACAATAATATAGCTTACATTTTAGTATAACACATAAGCTACAATTCATTAAGATATATTGTATATCCTATTATCACGCGAGTGATACCGCGGGGCGCAGGTGGTCTTTTATAATTTGCCACACCATAAAGCCATTATGTTTATTCAAATCGTTTTTCCTTTTGACCAAAAAATCGCGATCCAGAGATTAATCCAGAATTGTAAGATAAAGAGGAATTTAAATACTCTGTAATCACGTTAAAACAAAAGTGGCTAAAACTCGAGCAAATACAAAAATAACAGTCTGCTTTTTTATAAAATGGGAACAAAAATGCCAAATAGGTACCCAAACCTACATAAAATTAAAAATATCTCAACTGAAAATGGTCACATTCCCTTTTTATCTTCCATCATGTTTTCTCACTGAAAGGAAATGGAAAAAGTTCGGTATTTAATTTAGCTGATATTCGAAACAGGATTTTGAATTGAAATAAGTCGTGAATAGATTCTAATTAAAACTTTTAAATCACCTGTTATGAAAGAGGGTTCGTTATGGCTTGGATTTACCATCACGTACATGGTGCATGTGTTGTTTGGTCGTCTACAGGATGTTATAATTACGTCGGTTACAGCGAATGGTTCTGCGAAGTAGGTTGCGTCCGCGCGTAATTTCAGGCCTGCTCTTAACTTCGTTCAGGTAATTTCATCAGTTTCCTCCTCGAGTGGCTGGTTCGGACGGATATCCCTTATCTTTATTTTCAAGTTCGGTAACCGTGGTATATTAAAAGCAAAACAACTTCTAAAAAAATCGTTTCTGTATAGGGGACAGGGATAGGAAAATATTTCTTTTTTCACGTTTGATTAGTGCCACCTGTGGACTTCTAACTTGGCTTAACAGCCGTCGAAAAATATGTCTCAGTCATGCTGGTTGGCTGGTTGATCTTTCGTGTCTGACTCTGTTTTAGTCTGGTCCAAGTGGAAATTCCGAGAGGAATGGGTGTCAGTCACCTGGCAGTTATACTGGCGATGGATTTGGTTTGAGGGAGAGAACCTCAAATCAACCCAGCCACCGCGGGTAATACTCTAGGCGTAGAGAGCTGCGAGACGACTCCCGGCCACTGTACACGCGGGTCTGTTAACGGTGAGCAAAGGGTAGCTCACCGTCCGTCCGTCTAATGCCGTCAAGACGTGTCGATGGCGCGTTCGTATTCCATGTGCGCCTTAAAGTGATGCCTGATCAGGGCCCTACCGGGGTACGGAATTTTCGAAAAAGCACTTACGGCAAAAGAAGGAACAGTAATGGGCCAACTCATTGAGCCAAGAGTAGAGAACTCATTTGATGATTTCACATTCAAAAAATTATGAATTTTATTACGATTTTTTCTTTTACCGAAGCAAGGCAATGATTACGCAAATGTAAGAAAAGTAATTAATACGAAAGGACCGAATTCGGTCCTCTCCACAATCACAGAGTTTTAGAAACGTGCTGCTTAAAAATATTGAAGACATTGCTTAGACTTATTTACCTACCGAGAGAATCAGTTTATTAAATACCTTAGATGCAGGGTTAAACACATCATGGGGTTAAGGAACCAGCCATCTGACATACTGACCTCGTAAAAGATTAATTTGTGTTGATATAAGATAATATGACAATGTATTTTATGTTTGTCCACATCGTCAAACCTTGTGAGTTTCGCCGAGATAGTGGACTAGCGAGTGACGGAAACTAAATGTGTTAGTTGGCCGTATATGTACCTATGAGTCTTTTGTGACTTTGTACTTGTCTAAAAGTTCTAGAAATCTAGATTATTTCACTTCTTTTCGGTTCAAACAGTCATCACCTTTAGATATGGGTACAATAATGTATTTGAAGATGCCTGGCGCTACATGTTCTAGTCCATTTACAAATGGGGCTAAAACAGAACTTAGGGCTTGAGAGATAGCCGTGTCGACGGCGCGTTCCTGCTCCACGCGAAGGAAAAACGCCCGCCAGGGTTCGAAAGAAGTACCGCGGCCCCGGAACACATAGACCAAAAGAAGAAACATGGATGAACTGTTTGATGATGACATAAAAACGTAAAATAACAGCATAAAAAAAAAAACAAGATGCATGTTTGCGCCTGTTTTCCGAGAAGGCAACAGCACAGTTGTCTAAAACATTGCTTGTTACTTACTCGTAGTCTCATTTTTAAAGACAGCAATTTATATATTGTTTTAAAAGGAAGCTTTGCTGTAATCCAGTTATCGATTTACATTAATATTTACATAACAACTACATCATAGAAAAATTCACAAATGAAATAGTACTATTTTACACTGGCAACTCTATGACCATTTTATTTGTTCTTCCCATAACCATACGATAGCAATATGTATCGAGAAACTAGGATTTATTGCGAAATGCCACTATATTGAGACGCAACAGCTGCGTTCATGCATCGAGCTCTTAACGATGGAATTTAATCAGGAACCAATAACTAGAGTGACAGTATCTACTGGATTGGATAGAGCGTTAAGGGTAACTAATATGCAACTTATAATCGTAGTTTCGAGAAACCAATTTTGGAGTTAGTTATATCAGAAATGTTTTGCTATCAGTTTTGCTGGGCCAATATTCTAGTGAAACTAAATCATAGCTTTGGAGAATTCCATAAACTATTTCTTGCCGCTTTGCTGTATTTGCTGCCCTCATATTTTATATGGTTACTTTTAAAAAGTAGATTAAAAAAACAACCTAAACTGATAAAACAAACCAAACCAACATTCCAAACCGTGACTATGTGTTAGCTATGATTGACATTGTAATAACACAAAATATATGTCTCAAAAATCGTGACAGAAGACGAAATAAAATAATATATTGACATAAACCAATTGCACAAAAAAGTATGTAGGATTTTGACTAGTAACGGTAAACGCGATACATACATAAATAAGGACTATAATTAATTTAAACCACTATCTATCGTCATAGAATAGGTGTCCCTATTCCTTACCTAGTTCTATGATTAATTTACCAAATCAGGGACACCGCACCAACTGACTATTCACAAAAGCTATCACAATTTAATTGGCAATTTGTGTATTACAACATAATGAGTGTTTCACAAAGCCATTACTGATACATATTCATATCACCCATATTTGTTCAGTATTTAGACTTTTGTCATATAAATTGGATCATTAATGAATTCTCTGTGGAAGAAACAAAGGACAATTTTAATCAGTATATATTTGATGGCTAAATTTAGAAATTAGAAGTTAAAATGTACGGGATTGATTTTGTCAACAAAACTATCTGTTTCGAAATGAATGAAATACATTTTAACTTTTTTAAGAGTAACGTTAACGTAACGTTACTATTATTGAGTAGTAACGTTACTCTGTCTACTAACTCAGTTCGAAATTTATAGTTTCTTCATAAAATCTTAACATCACGCCTGCAATCCTGAATAGGTAGGGCAAAGGCGTAACCTAAGCACAAGTTTTATGTATGTTCCACGTAATAAAGCCTATTGTCATAAACTGGGCAAAAATCCAGACTAACGGCCCTTACCTAAGAAGGTCTTTAAAGAAAAATATTCATTATTAGAGACGCTTTTAAATCTCATTACAAATACAATTTCCCTACATCCACTGTTCCTTTTAGTCCCCTTAAAGTCTTAAACGACTCATTTCCTATACGATACGAAGCCGCGGTGGCCGCAACTTATCATGAGTGCAATTAGTTTCTTTAAACTAACATTAAGTAGTACACAACACTTGTAGTATACTACACTACGAAGTATCAAGTACCTAGGCATGTAGACCTTCTTGCTTGTTTGTGTGTACTTACGTAGGTAGGTACAACCACAACCTCTAATATATGTACCTGAAATACCACAACTTCTTTGGCAGCACGTCTTTTTTTTTTCTTTTTACCGCTTGCAACGGAAAACTGAAGCTGAGTTTCATGCATCTAGTTTATCCAAAAAGTATCTATTCATTTCTGCATTAGCATATTGGTATCGGTTACCCATTTGGCATTCAATATCAAACTCGAAAATCGTACCTAAAATATATCAACCTAACATTTGGAGCTATTCATAAACAAACCTTTTAAAATATGAATGTTTAGCGAAATTCTCTGTGCAGAGCATTTCAAATGTTGGATACAATTGTTGGCAGAGCTAGAGTAGTTGACGAAAAACCATTTAACCGCCAATGTTGGTTATCAATCGGTGTTGGCGGTTGATTGGACCTAAAGTTGGAAGTGGAGGAAAAATATTAAATGTTATTCAAATGTTTTTAGTGTACAGCGCTGAATGAAAATCTGAATTCAGTTTCAAAACTTTTACATTTTGTAACATCTACACAGAATGCGGGAACCGCATAAAACAAATTTTCACGTTACTTTCTGTGAGCCTAATTTGACAGTTAATCACTAAGGTCTGACAAGTAGGTATGTAAGTAACGACCTAAAAGTATGTACTGGTACTTTTATAATCCCTTGATGTGTTTAAGCTAAAGCTTCCAAGCTTTAGCAGTTTTTCTAGGTATAGTATTTCGCAAACTCGCAAGCTAAACTACCGTGATAAACGAACCTAAACAGTGATCCGTAACAAGTTGCATTAAGTCTCTGACATCTTGTAACACGAGAGAGTCAAGAAATGGTGACAATACAAAAGAAAGATTCGCAATCTTTTCGAATCCTAGATAATTCCTCACTTTGTAGATCCTTCAAAAGTTACCACAAAGTATTACAAAGTATCAGAGACGCCGGAACTGTTCGTATGCGAGGAAAAGTCGTGTTAGTGAACTTAGCAGGATTACCGCTGCAAAATGTTGTGTTTTATAACCACCAACATGAAATGTCACGATTCCTTTTTGCTCCACCTTGTACGCGACGTGAGTAAAAACTAATTGAGCAAAACCCACCCTTAAGGATTACCAAAACAACCACACATAGAACACAAATAGGTACCTACATGTGATTTTTTTAGATAGTTTTTTTTTTTCTCAATTTTCGTATTTAACCCAAAGGTTGACTGGTAGAGAATGCTGTATGGTACTAAGTCCGCCTATGGAAATATTTTACATCAAGTTTAAATAAATAAATTACCGATTTCCTCCTCCATCGCAAGGTTGGTTTAGGCTAAACGCAACTAGAACCAAAACCATATAATTTTCTTCGTGAAATTTTAGTATGAATCGTCATCATAAGAATCCTCGGTAACATAAGCTCGGTCCCCGTTTACACAAAAAGAATTTGGTTGCGTTCGCATTCGCCGCAGTTGCGAGTTCTTCGAAAGAGATACCGCGGGCCCGGAACGCAAAGAGCAAAAGAAGGGACACAAATGTTTTTTAGTCAATAAATGTCTGACACTCCCTTCCACTCCGAACAGAGCGGGAGAAGTTTTTTATAGATTTTACACCAAAAAAAAAATTGCTTTCGTATTCGATCGTTTGGTCTAAAATCCAAACCAATCTTTAAATAAAAGACATTCCAAGTCATTTCTGGGATTTGATTTAGATTCTCCTAGTAAATTATGAACGCGGAATCTCTTTACTGATAGCAAAGTTTTGAGCCTGAAGGCACATACTGTTCAGATATTCAGTGCCGTAAACCGATTGCGAATTTGAATCATAATTCTGAAGACCATCTTTTAAAATATTTATGTCGTTATTCCTACATTCTTCAGATTTTGTGCAAATGAGTATCCCTTTCGTTAATAATTTATCTGTGGGCATGGGCAATCAAAGTTCTCAATTACTTAAATGCCTGTTCAACAATAAGAAGGTATTACTGGATATTCAACTCCGTCATCCGATGAACAAAGATTATCTAATCACGAACTGAAAACCACCCGCAACAAGACGGTTTGCTGTTAATAATTATTCAGAATCCGTCACGAGACCAACCATTGTTTCCCGATCCCACTTAGAGGCCGGTTCCGCGTTCACTACAAACTTTACCCTTTGTTTATTGTTATAGGCACTACAGCCTACGAAGCACCTCAGAAATATACACTATAAAATATACAGAAAAGTAAAAAATAGTTTTCGTTTGCAGTGTGTATGAACGCACAATAGTCTGACTGTACTATTCACCGCTTTCAGTACAGATAGCGGGGCTTGTCAACTTTTTAGATCCGTAATTTAAGATTGTGAATAGTGGAATCGTTGCGTCCCTTCTGATCTGAAGCCTCGTTCCACATTACATAAGATTATAGTATTTCTTTAGTTGCACCATAACGAGATATCACAAGGCACAATCATAATAAAAAGAGTTCATTAAAGTTGCACTTTCTTTTGTAAATGCAACATTAAATATTTAGAACTCAATGTTGTTTATAACTAGCTGAACTTTGCTATGTTACTCAAAATTTAATTAAAATTAGTGCATATTCATAAAAATAATAATAGTTAAAAGCACGAAATTTTGGCAGTTATTTTTAAGATTTGTACATCTTTTATGTAGTTTTTAGTTTATTTTTAGAATGTTATCTACTCCTGTCTGATGTCCTATCATCACCCGCGCAAATATTGCGCAAAGATAAACTATAATTGACTCAAAATAGTAGATAGTCTGTTTAAATGTGCTTTTAGTGTTCTATGAAGATAAGGTTTACCCAATAGGCATTATCTATAACCTCGAAAGCTGTAATACACCTTATTAGAAGGTATTCTAGATCTTTCTGTTAAAAAGCTAACGTCATAAAATACGTTGCAAATCACTTTATGATGCCCGAAGGTGGAATGAAGACTTTTACCCTTATATTTCTTAATATACGCTATATAAAACAATGTGGGCTGGAGAATTGATCCCAACAGACAACGTGTAATCAAAGTTGAAACACATAATCTGACAAGGAATTCCCTGCGACGGCTACGTTACATGACAAATCATATGTTTTATTAGTTTTTTTATTTCATTTTATTTGTAGTACCTGATAACATTATCTTTGCGAAATAAAGATTTATATTAAAAGGGGAATCTCTTGTCATGAGTAATTTATTGTTACATGTTTCAATCTCATGAGACATTTCATATTCTGCTTTATTTTTATTTTTTGATGAAACGTGCATCTCTTGGGGTAATTTTTTGTACGTATGTGATTTATTTTATCTAAGAGTGGTTTAAATTAATGTATGTTTGTTTATGCTTTTCATAGCTTAAAGCACTCGATTGACATAATTTCCTGCCTTGTCATGTAATATCATTAATAAATCACGAAATAAAAACGAAAATAATTCGTCCAATCATTTCAATGATTTCACATAATATAATGTTTAATTCTTATGCAATAAAAAACTGATTAATACATGAATTAATTGATGATCAAACAGTAATTTAAACTGCTGATTCAACATTTACCAAAAGAAGTTTGCCGCAGGCGTGACCAGAATTCGTGCTTTTCTGGAGCATAAGCATTTTAAGCGGATGAGGAGCTCGTAGATAATGTCAGCCGCTGGGTTTAAGGTTCAATTGCGATTGCCTAGGTTGGTTTGTGGATGGGTGACCACGTTACATACCGAGTTTCCTACCTGCCCCGGAAAGCACGTTAAGCCGTTAGTCTCGGCTGTCATTTGTAGATCTTTGACAGTCGTTACAGATAGTCAGTGTCCCGAAAGTCTGACAACCCGTCTTACCAGAGGTATCGTATTGCCCAGAACTGAATAAGTTGTGGAGGTCAGATAGGCAGTTGTTCCATGAAAAATACTTATTTTCAGCTGCATGCCAGGTAGACTGGAGGTCGAACATAGTTGGGAAGAGGCTAGGCAGTTGATGAATTATTTTAAAAGAAAATCGCATGGCGCGGAAAACGGATTGACTAAAGAAAAAAAAGAAACTTGACAAACCCCTAAAGAGATACCTAAGTATCATATCCCAAGGTTTAAAATAAGCCACAATGACCTCCTTTAATTGTCGTGGCAGGAAGCCAGGAAACTGTTACAACGGTGAAGATCTTCCCCAGAGCCTTCCGTCGCAACCTCGCAGACGATTCCACGTTTTCCTGACCCGCCGCTATATTTTTCAATTCGTCGGTTTATTTTGCCGTTTAATTTTTTACTCGTCTCGGGTTTCACTTAAATTACGCTCAAATTCAAATATAATTTCTTAATTTATTGCGCTGGGAAACATAAAGCAATTAAGCTTTCGACGGAAGTGAAAAAAGTGGCGTTATTTTACGTGTTCGCTCAATTCAATCGTGTCTTCATTAAAGTTCCAGTAAGTCATGCGATGTATTTTATTGCGATGTATTTAACTGACTTTATAAATTGCACAACAGAATAAAAATAATATGCAACACTACCAAAAAAATTGTTTGGCTTAGCAAATAAACTGGGTGCCATTTTTTTGTGTATCATCAAATATATTCCGTAGGTATTACACACCGTCGGACAGAAAACTAGATCCTGCCGTTAAAATAAATCCGATGATCCCAAAATTGTGGAACATGTCTATTTAATTCAGTTTTTAACGAGGAAACTTGTTAAAAAAGTGACATTGAGCACAGGCGGGCCCGGCTCCACAATATTGTCACACACATAATTGTTAAACCGTCGTTTATCTTATCTCTTCTGGCATTATTTCAATCAAGTCGAACATTACATCATAAAAAACTGTAATCTATTCATAAATGTGTCCGAAATACTTACAGTGTGTGTTTTTTGTATATTATTAAGTATTTGGAAGTGATTTATGTGGCGGATTATGAAATGATCATATAAAGCCATTATATAGCTGGTATTAACGTCTAATCCTTGTTTGAAAACCTTATTTTATAAAAATTACATAAAGTCAAAGGACTTACTTATCCCCAATCATAGGATACCTAATTTGAAAGGCAATACTTGTTTGAAAAATAAATTCAATGATTAAGGAAATTTAAATAATTACATTGATGCATAAAACCTACCTAATTGTTAAAAGTTTCACCAAACAGTTTACCTACCGATCCTTTTTTATTTAAATAATAGCATGTGAGTTTACTATTTTAAAGTAATGTTTTTAGTGGGATTTTTCGTCTATAATCATAACAATCCTATTTCCTAACCTTTATTTTTAAAGTATAAGGAAATATTTAATTAAAAAAAATTGATTAAACTTTTTTTATATATTAAAATATCTACAGTTGAGATAATTTATTTTAGTGTACGTGTAATAGTTTACAATTCAAAGTAGAATAGTGCACTCACCTTCGACAGTCGGAGTTGTCGCGCCGACGAAAACTTCAAAACTAACTAAAAGTTCGCGGAAAATGTTCAGTTAAAGTAAAATTCACTTAAAAAACTTAGTCACAACTCACTAGAGAATGTCGTTGTTGGAAAATAAATGTGTTCAAGTTAAATTTGGTTGTTATATTGAGATTTTATTAGTTGTCCGTCGTCGCCAAGTTCTTGTTGGAACGTTTGGGCGCGCCAAAGTTGTGTGTCGATGGCTTCGGGCTTCGTGCTTATATCTCTCGGAAAGCGGAGCCTGCGCGCATGCGCGACCATGCCATTCATGTCACTCTCTTCAATGACCGCCCCTACACACGTCATCATCTTTTAATTATTATAATTTTTATGTCAACCATATCTATCGGATGAATGTACTTTTTTTCCTTGTTTAAAAATGTGAGTCATTTTATCTGACATTGCACGTAGGTAAACAAGTAATATATTATCTAACACATGCAAATAAAAACTCATGCGTTTTCAAGAGCGACCATTACATATTATCTGCTAAAATTATCTAGATGCTAAAACAAATGAGTTACCTCATTCCACTAAGCTTAAATGAATTATTTCCAAAATATTACGGTTATGTCGTCGTTATATTATATAAACGAATGCAAGGCTGAATGTGTCACTAACGAAAACTGTTTCCTGCCTCTAAAGTTTATTGTAGTGAATTACCAAGAGTAAAACAATCTTTTTGGATTTTCTGGCATTTAATAATCCTTACTAATATTATAAAAGCGAAAGTGAGTTTGTTTTTTTTTTATCTTGGGACAACTCACACACGGCTATCTGATCCCAAGCTAAGCAGAGCTTGTGTTATGGTAACCAGACAACTGATATACATACTTATTTAATTTATAAATACATACATATTATAGATAAATCACACCCAGACACAGAAGAAACAATCATGCTCATCACACAAAGTTTGTCCTGGGTGGGAATCGAACCCACGACCTCCGGCTCAGCAGTCAGGGCCACTAACCACTGGACCAACAGGCCCGTCAAGTTGTTACGTCTTCACGCCTAAATGGCCAAATCGATTTTGATGAATTTTGGTACAGAGATAGTTGGAGGCGGACATGGGCTAAAAAAAGTTGAGAAAAGCGCACGCGGGTTAAAGTTAGCGTTAGTCCAAAGTAACTATCCCACGAACGAAGTCGCGGGCGGAAGCTAGTCGAAAATATTTTTTGTTCTTTCATCAACATCATCATTCTCCTGCCCTACTCCAAATTTATTTATGGTCGTTGTCGCTGCATGTCTTCTTGTTCTATACTTGTTATAACTCGTCATCTTATCAAAAACCTCCTTGGTATTTAAGGTAATTCATTGTGCTCTATGGTTGTCCATGCACAGTACGTCTACGTACATAGTCTACATAACGCCTTTTTCCCAAACAGGGTTGGCAGAAACCACAGACCATCTCCTGCTACGATCCTTGCTCGCTTCTTTTATTTCATCTACGTTTATACATCCAGTCATACATGCACTTGATCTTTCAGGAAAAGCTTACCCAGTTTTCTGTTGAAAATTTCTGCAGAAATGTTAAGGCTAAGCATGACGTATGATGTCAGCAAAGCAGAAGGGCCTGCCAGGGCCACCGCCTGCCGATGTTGCGGGTTGTTCGAAAGAGATACCGCAGCCCCGGAACATGAAGGGTAAAAGAAGGAACATGGGTGGGTTTAAGTCAGTACTCACTCCCCCCCGCTCCACTGAAAAAAGAAGTATGACGTCTGAACGTACCGCTGGCTCAAACCTGCGTGTGTCAGAGGTAAGACAAGATAATTAACATAACAACGGATTAGCAGGTCTAATTCGATTCGATTGTGGGCTAATATTATCCGTCATACATCTATTGTTAATGTTATGACATTCCAAGACTATTAGATAACTACATTATTGGTAGGTATTGTAACGATGTTATTAGAACTCCGCTAACATTACGAAGACGTGCAACTTACTGGAATTACAGTACTTGAACATGGCATGTATATTATTTAAGCTTTGTTTCTAGATATTTCTAGAACGTTCTGATATTGCAGTTGTCCACAGAAATCTTCGAAGAATTACCATCAGGTGGTTTCTCGTTTAAAATCCAAAAGCATAAATTGAAATTGAAGATATTTATTTCAGACCAAGCATACAAGAATGATACCAGCCCGTCCATAATTATGTTAATAGATAAAAACTACGTAAGTAAATTTTTAAACAATTATTATCTTGGACATGCATTAGCGATTGACGACACGGTTGGCGCAGTGGCTGAGCGATCGACTGCTGCGCTGCGTGTCGCGGGTTCGGTTCCCGCACGAAACAAATATTTGTATGGTCTACAGATAGTTGTGTTGGCTGTTTGTGTTTGTGAGTTTATATGTTTGTAAACGCACCCACGATACAGGAGAAATTCCTAGTGTAGCAACGTTTTTATAAAAAAAAAAAAAAAACAAAGATTACTACCTCAGGATTTGGCTGACCACTATGTGACGCTTGGTGATCACCCGAGACCACAGGGAGGCTATTCTTTTGCGAACCACCACCTGGAAGCCATCCGTGCTGTACTTAGCAAACATGCCGGTAGCACTGCACCGCCATGGGAACCCCAACATACTCCTGAACGCGTTGTTATATTGAACTAGCAAAGCATTGTAGGCTTTTTAGTGTTACTACTCCACTGGTTGCACGTGTATAACGTTTGGCAGTAGTCGTATCATTTTGTACGCTACTTATTAATTTCACAATGATTATTTACAAACATACATAAACTTAAGCCTTTATCCCAATTACTGCCTCCTTCCTTTGGGGAGTATATTCTCTTCATAATTTTCAAGTAGAGGAAGTATGCTGTCATCGAATCCCCTTCTATTTTCAAAATAATGGTGATACGATGTTCTATTCTCAGTCAGCCAGTCAAGTATGTGCGGCGAAAACTTTTTCCTTTCAAAGTTTCTCGCTGAACAAACATTATGGAGATACTTATAAACTGGAACAATTAACTTAAGATAAATAAAACTCGTGTAATTTCACTGTTTACATTTACGAACGTTTTCATTTGCGAGTCTTCTATACAAGGCTGTAAACTTAAACACCGGTATTTATAATTAGCTTAGGCGCACTCAGAACCATATCTCTGTCCCTTTCTCTCTTTCTCAATATAGGAAGTTGGAAAGGGATGGCAAAGAGAAAGAGAGTTGTTTTAATTTTATGAATACAGAGAAAATACATTGAAGTCTTGTTTCCTGTTACTTGAAGCGATCTTCATGTTGGATACGTACTACTGCTACCCTACCATGACGTCTTAAAGCAGAACTTATTCCACTGGGGGAAAGAGATGGTGCTCGACACCCTGTATAGCTCTGTCTCTAGAGTTCGCTTTAGGCCTACTCTACAGTTCGCTTTTATTTCATGAATTTAATAATATCGAATAAACGATGTTATTTGTATGTAACCTTACTAAAGGATATAAAGTTGGTGTTACGGGGCGGAAGACCTTTTCCTGATCCGACTGTTATGTTTTTAGGGCTTTTTTTTGTTTGTAAGGTTTTCATTTTATTTTTGAAGCTAAGTATCACATAATGTAAGTATCACATAATTTTCTCTTGAAAACGTCCATCATTTGAATACTAAGAACCATCACCAAACATCTATTTAAAGAACCTTCGGATTTAGTATAGGTAAGTGCTAAGCACCACTTTATCCTTTCACACTTGTTAAATAATAACTTGTATTAACTCAACTGAGCTTTGATTTATGCAAGTTTCGTTATTACCCTTGAATTCAGGAGCTGAGTAAATCCCGCCTTACGAGTACAGGCTTAGAAACTTTTATCGGCGGTCCGTAAGTACCATAAATCACTTTTATCGCATCGCTAGTTACTTACATGCATCGTGAATACGCGCGGAGAACTTACAACTTTGTGTGATCGATGTTCATGTCTATTTGAAGATGATCGTTATCATCTTCCTGCCCTTGTCCCATGTTACTTGGAGCTGGTAGTACGTATTTTTAGCCGACTTCAAAAAAAGGAGGAGGTTGTCATGTCAACTGTTATTTTTTACGGAATTATTCCGTAGATTGTGGCTGGATTATTAAAATTATATTTATAATCGAAAGGGTATACATAGGTACTTACTCCCGAAGGAGTCCCAAAAGAATTTTATTTATATTGCTGGGGTAGTTTATAAGCTATATTCTAAAATACATACGTTTTCTTCAATATAAATGGACGATATGTACTTATGGAAAAAGACCGAATAAGAATTTGCGTGAAATACCATCATACTAAAAAGGCTGAAATAAAAACAACCATTTGCCAAAAAAATAATCGACTTCCGAAAAACACTAAAAAATATTTTTTTTTTAGTAAATTTACTTCTGGAAGTCGGCAACTTTTGTTTCATTCATAGATTTTGTTGCCAGCGGCTGCCAACGGACTTCCGTTTTATGAGCTTCATTTGTGAGTTCGTTTCTACTGTGAGAAATATTAGAAAGAAAATTTGAACCACGTCGCGGGTACTAATTGAGCTGAAATCACAGAACATATATATCTGTTCTGTGGCTGAAATGATGCATACATGTTTTATTTGGATGACAATACATGGTTCTGACGTCATTCTAAATCCAATATGTGGATTCCTGAAGATGGCGGATTGGTTATGCGTTTTTATTCATTCTCATGATCTGTGTTTTAAATAAGAAAGGTTTGCTTTAAGAATTTGAGAAAGCTTGTTTTTTTTAACTATATTCTTATTCCACACCATTTACTCCGTTTTTCAAATCTCACAAAATCCACCCTTCGTTTGTTTTGGTGCTTTTCTGCATCTTCGTCAGCCTTTTAAGTCACATGCGGTTTATTCTCCATCAAATCAAATCAAATCATTTATTTCTTTGCAAACATGGGTATAGTGTAAAGGTGTATTTTTGTAGTAGAGGTCACCATTTTTACCGTCACATGGGCATACAAAGGAATAACAATTTTCAAATAAAAAATATGTGTCAGATTACTGGAATCCAAAATTCAAAATTTAAATTCAAAATAAAAAAGAATGTCAGCCAGAATTATAATTTTCACTATCATCTAATCACTTGCCCGATTGTTCCTGTTAAATGAAAATGTGCAGTATCTCATTGGTCTAGTAGTCGCAATCGCGACTGTTAAACATATAGTCGTGGGTTCTATTCCCGGGTTGAGCAATATATTTTTTTAGTTGCAACTTCGGATTCTGGATTTGTGCCTGGTTAATGGCAATAGGCTTGCCCTCTAAAACATGGGTCTTAAACATAACTGGCCAAATGTGGGTGTACTATTTGTCAATTACAAGTACACCTCTGCTGAACCCTTGTCGGGGTGCATGCGTGATGTTATGTTATATAAATTATATCGGCAATCGAACCCCATGGCACACGGTATCATAGAGTGGCGTTCAGTGTCATTTAAATTATGTAGGTATGTACTTTTTTATAGAACAACTAGCTGTGCCCCGGCATGCGTTGCAATGCAATTTTCTACCTTTCTACCTACCCTACATACCCTACCTACCCCACATACCCTACCTACCCTACATACCCTACCTACCCTACCTACCCTTACCCTACATACCCTACCTACCATACATACCCTACCTACCCTTCATACCATACCTACCCTACATACCCTACATACCCTACCTACCCTACATACCCTACCTACGCTACATACCCTACCTACCCTACATACCCTACCTACCCTACATACCCTACCTACCCTACATACCCTACATACCCTACCTACCCTACCTACCCTACCTACCCTATCTTTTAAGTTAGATCGAACTGCACATGGTGTGCGAATTTTATTATAATCGGTTAAGTGGTTTAGGAGTCCATTGAGGACAAACATTGTGACACGAGATTTATATATATTAAGAAGATAAATCCTTACTAATACTATAAAATCGAAAGTGAGTTTGTTTGTTACGCCTAAATGGCAAAACCGATTTTGATAAATTTGGTACAGAGATGGTTTTTTTTGTGAGAAATGGGGGAGTAAGAAGAGAGAAAAGAAAAGGGAAAATTTAGCTTTGCTAAACCATTACTTACTTCTCATTAGACAAATTATTGAGAAGCCGTATATTATACTCGGGATTTCAAAAGATTCTGAATGTTTTATATCAGATACTGTTCAAATACGATCCGAAGAAACCTATTTTTACAAAGTCTGCTATTTATATTTACATGTATCTTTTAATATTTTTCCTTATTGATAGATACTCAAA
Organism: Ochropleura leucogaster; assembly: GCA_958449745.1. Lineage (NCBI taxonomy): Eukaryota > Metazoa > Arthropoda > Insecta > Lepidoptera > Noctuidae > Ochropleura > Ochropleura leucogaster. The sequence continues at coordinate 10,429,624 of OY288203.1, read as the reverse complement.
TAAAAAGGTCCGTTTCTTTGGAGTATTTTATATGAAGATATAAAGATACTGTTACTTACATTGCTACTGTTTATTAGCTCTCTTGTTGATGGAGTGAAATGTTTTGCCACGCCGATTTCTGTTTCTGATTTTGGCAAACATCTACTCCTCTATACCTAGATTTATTTTGTACTTGCTTTCGCCCGCGACTTCGCCCGCGTGACAAAGTTACTTTGGACTAACGCTAACGTTAACCCGCGAAAAAATATATCTTTCTCTCCCCTTGTCTTCCCTCTTTCTCTCCCATTTCTCATTTTTTTCTCAGGCGTATGTCCGTCTCCAGGGCCCCAACTATCTCTGTACCAAAATTCATCAAAATCGGTTTGGCTATTTTGGCGTAAAGACGTAACAAACAAACTCACTTACGCTTTCATAATATTAGTAAGGATTAACTTACATATTTGTTACTTCTCGTATCTTTATCCCCATTCCCCTATTATCAGATGGAGTTACAATAGAAAAAGCTTTTTCAATAAATAGCCCAAATCATCGGAATTCTACAAAAACTCAATCTAACCCAATTTTCCGCTTATTGCGTTCCTAACAAAAAGGTAGCCATCTTCATTATTTAAACCTGAACATCCGTTTCTTTGGTAACGTCGTTATACACTTGAGAGCAATGAATCCGACTAACTTGAAGAAACCTATAAATCCCGGTTACTAAGAATGCTAGCTTAATTAAATAAATTGTGTGTAACAGGCAATTAAAACTCCTTATTAATATAGTATAATCTTGTTACTTATTGTAAAAATATTTCATTAAAAAAATTGTAAAAGGGAGACTTTAGAAGATGCCACTACGAAATCACTGCATATGATTTTGCTTTTGTTTCTAATCATCAATCGATTTCATCCATCAATTTCGGTCGAGACTTTTGAGCTTAAAGCCGTAACAAACAAACACACATACAAACTTCTACCTTTATAATATAAGTATGATGAAACTATACATATAACTTAGTATTTATTGTTCAAAATGAAAAAGTTCTATTCTTCCAAAACAACCCAGTGTGGACCCTAAGTTCTTCTTCTTCGACACACATAAAACTTTTTGTGGAAAAATGCGAAAAACTCATTTTTTTCCCCTTTTTTCCCATACAGGGAAAACATTGGAAACTCTCAAATTTTATTTATAATTATATTTTGAACGATTTTCCAATTTTCAGCTTGTTGTAAATTAATGTAGCTTCGAATGTCTAAATCGACCGGACTATTAGAAGTAACAAAAGAATGTCGGACTATTATAAGTAACAAAAGACGGCACGGTTGGCGCAGTGGCTCAGCGATTGACTGCTGCGCTGCGTGTCGCGGGTTCGATTCCAGCACGGAACAAATATTTGTATGACCTACAGATAGTTGTTTCGGGTCTGGCTGTTTGTGTATGTGAATTTAAATGTTTGTAAACGCACCCACGATACAGGAGAACGTTTTTAAAAAAAATGTCAACTTCATACTTAGAACTACGGTGGTTGTTTTCGCGATCTTTTTCCATCGGTCTCAATTGGCTGGATGGTGCACACAATACGCCACAGAATTTTGGTGGCAGCTTTGATGCGCGGTCTCGTGCTTTCTACTAGACCTTGAATCACCATACGCTCCATGAAGATATTGTTTTATTTTTTTAAAACGTTGTCCCAAATTCTGAAATTCTTCTTGATCGTGGGTGCGTTACAAACATTTAAACTCACAAACACAAACAGCCAGACCCGGAACAACTACCTGTAGCCCCTGTAGGTCATACAAATATTTGTTCGCACCACTCGATCGTTTAGCCACTGCGCCAACCGTGCCGTCAAACGTTGTTCCAGGTAACATGTCCAAAGAAACTGGGGATTCTTAATTTCACAACCAACTACAGTCTTTGTTTAATAGCTAGTTTATTGAGTATCAAGGACACGTTTCTCTGATAAGTGGTCAAGCTCATCCTGAGCATGCGTCTCCGACACCACATCTCCAGCGGTCATCTCGCGTCGATCCTGCATTCGTTACTCCATGTCTCAACTCCATAGAGGAAGATCGGGAAGAGATGAGTAATTCGGTGGTATCTTCAGATTTTGTCCAACTTTTATGCAGCTGTTCCAGTTATGGCGCAACGTCGTCTAATGTCGGCGTCACATCACCCCACAAGTGGTGATAGTTGGGGCTAGATAGATGTAGGTTTTGACAACTTCACAGTTACTAAATGTTGCGATATCTGCAGTGCCGTATTACCCATAAGGCACTTTAGGCCAGTGCCTAGGGGCCTACTGTGGCCAGGGGCCCAGCACTCCCGATTAAAAAATGAAAAAGAGGGAAATGTGTGGTTTTATGAGACCACAAATGAAAAGTGAAAATTTTTTTCACATTATAAGGTAAAATCCCCTAAGAGTGACGGTGAATGTCTGAATATTTTAATTGTATTGAAATTATCTAACATTTTCTTTTTGTATAATTTTAACACTTTCCTATTCTACATAATACAATATACCTTTGCAATGTGATGACTCAAGTCTGTTGTTGATGATGGTGATTCTATTTCGTAATGTAGACAGTAAAAAAATCCAAATTGCGTCACTGAGGCATGAAAAAGGGGGGGGGGGGAGCTGTACCTAGGGGCCCCGAGATGGTTAATCCGGTCCTGGATATCTGGGTTGTTTTCGTGAGCTCTACCCACTATCATCATTGTTTATTCGCAAGTTTAAACTTTTAACTAGTGTTCTCGAGTATTTGAAACAGATTATAGACGCAAGAAGACTTGTACCGTCAGGATACCTCATAGATATCATCCTACCTCCAACCGGCACACAATGATCTCAATTATTATTCAAAACAATTCGCATAATATATTCGGTTCGGACCTCAAGTTACCGGGTTCAAAATTTGGTCGAATATATAACCGGCATCCAATTATTAAACCTGTTGAAAAAAATAAACCCGACCACGTGCGAATCGAACTCGCGCATCGAGGTTTACATACAAACCTGCGACATAAACAACCATATCATTCTATAGGGACAACAGACTATATGGTTTTAAATTCAACTCTGTCTTGACAGACTAACAGCCAGACGGGCAGACAACAAAGTGATCCTACGAGGATCCCCTTTTTTTTTTTTGGTACAGAATCCTAAAACCAGGTCCACATTATCAGAACGTCAACCCGTTTTGTTTACGGCGCACTCTGTTTTACCAAGATCAGACCCTTCATCTTTTATTGTCGGACTGTTTCAACGAGCGCAATCACCACCAGTGATGAAGACCAGTTCGTCAGAAATAAATTACAAAGAACATCATTCGCCGTCTCTCTCGCCCGTTTTAATCAGTATTGATAGCAGCACGCTCCCATTTGAGAAGGAAAGCATCTGTCACCAGCAACAGAATATTCCAGATGCTGAACTACCTCATACAATAACGTTGTTTTTCCTACGTCAGCTCTATTGTAACAATATTTAAAATTCTCCTTTATAAGTACTCCCGACTCGCGACAACATTGGCTCTTTTCCTCGTGAAAAATCGGCAAACAGTGCTTTCCATACAAAACAGCGTTTTATTACAAAGAAAACGAGTTAAGGTCATTGTACTCTTTATTCTCAGTTTAAACAGTATAGTGCGCTAGTCACGAGTTGTGTGTGGCGTGGCATAGTGTTTACGTACTTTTTATGCGGCTAGGCAAAGTATCGATCATCAGTGGTGCCAATGACAATGACCCTTCAAGGCCTTTTTACCTGTGTACTATATCTATGTTGCATAATGTGAGTGTACGTAACGATTAGCTGCCTTTTTTCAGTAGCTTTAGCCCTAAAGCAGGCCACACAACTAAAAAAATAAATATATATTGAGTCTGCATCATTTATTTGAGTGTTAATAGCTATGTATGTCGGAAAAATTATTTAGAGCTTGTGTAAAATAATAACACCCGAACGGGTCTTACTCAACTGGGCGCAGGTCCGTGGATAAGTAACCATCCACATACCGAGTTTCCTTCTAGCCTCGAAAAGCATAATAAAAGAATTTGGTCCCGGTTGTCATATGTGTATCTTTGCCATTTGTTAGAAGAAAGAATAAGAACACCCCAGTACTGATTGAAGAAAGGAGGTCAAATAGGCAGTCGCTCCATGCAAAATACTGGGTTTTCAGTAGCATCCGAGTAGACGAAGTCTTCTCCAACATATTGAGGCAAAGCCTAAGCAGATGATGACGTAAAATAGTAAAATTATGTTAATTTAATTTTAAACTTGTAGAAACATTCAATTATATCTATACTGACAGCCTTTTAAAAAAACAGTTTAGTTTAACTATAAAGAAAGAATGATCTATTAAAAGATATAAATTGTTCTTCTTAGTACTGTGTCTAATCTGACTGGAATGTATTGAAGTTGAGAACTTGTAACAAGGCTTTACATTTGAAATTCTTAGCTATTTTTCAGTAACGGTTAAGTTTTTTTTTTACACACACAATACAAGGAACCCTTAGAGAATCCTTGGAAAAAATACCCATAAAAAAGACTTCAACGAAAAACATGTCAAAGGAGTTTCCATTTGTATTCTGATTAAAACCTGAACATTTAAGAAAGACATATAATCCTTACTAATGTTATAAAAGCAAAAGTGGGCTTGTTTGTTTGTTACGTTCACGCCTAAATGGCTAAACCGATTTTGATGAATTTTAGTACAGACATAGTTGGGATCCTGGAGACGGACATACGTTATTTTAAAAAAAAATTAGGTACGAGGAGAAAGAGAACAATACAATAAGGCGCAAGGGCGAAAACTACAAGTAGCAGGTACCTCGTTAACAGGAAAGGGGAATTGTGTTACCCCGAAAAAGCCAAAAAGGTAGCAATTAATAAAAAAACACGCTTTCTCGTATTTTTCTCAGCGAAACCTTTCATTCGAAATCCGTATCATTGAAATGCATAAAAAAGACTAGCCCGCCATCTTTGGGAGACCGCCATTGGCTTAGCCTTTACCATGCACTGTCATCCAAATTATGCCTAATGCAAAATATCGGATATCGGGAAGTAAGTCTTTATTTGTAAGTTAATTAGTTTCAGTTTAAGTAAAAAAAGTGTGTTAAAAACTACAATACGTCTAATTTTTTTCATTTGTTTTCTGTGACTCACCACATCCGGAGTTACTTAACATAAAATTAATCTTATTTTAACCAATTCGGTAATTGATTAGGCATTTTTTCTGATGAAAAATCATCGAATGTCTTCTCCCGCTCTAGGCGGAGTGGAAGGGAATGTTCGACTTGTACTGACTGCAGGTTTTCGAAAGAAACCGGGGTTGCGGGTTGTTCGAAAGAGATACTGCGACCCCGGAACATAAAGGGCAATAAATAGAACATGGGTGGGTTTTAGTCAGTACAAGTTACACTCCCTGCCACTCCGCCCAGAGCGTAGAACGTCATTTCATGATTTCCCATCCCATTGTGTTCCGGGGTCCCGGGATCGCTACATATATCGTACAAACCTCTCTCTGATACCCATTATTTACTTGTAAGTCAAAAAGATTTACAAAAAAACTACTTCAACGCCCATCTATACTATCTATACTAATATTATAAAGCTGAAGAGTTTGTTTGTTTGTTTGAACGCGCTAATCTCAGGGACTACTGGTTGGAATTGGAAAATTCTTTTAGTGTTGGATAGTCCATTTCTTGAGGAAGGCTATAGGCTATATAACATCATGCTACGACCAACAGGTGCTGAACAGCGTGAGTGAAACCGCGAGGAACAGCTAGTCACAGATAAAACTGTTTATTACCGGCCATTCTGGCAAGAGGTTGAAGAAAATAGTGATTATAATTCAATTAATTTAGATAACTGAAACAAAGAGCGATGGGCGGAAATATCCCATCTGCTTTACTTATCCCCGTTGTCCCCTTTCAACTCCAACCCTTAGGGAAACTAATTGAAGAGGTCCAATAGGCCACTGAGAACATTTATCTGAAGCTATTTATTAATTTTGACAAATTCTAATAGAATCCTAGTATTTAATCTATACTAATATTATAAAGCTGAAGAGTTTGTTTGTTTGTTTGTTTGAACGCGCTAATCTCAGGGACTACTGGTTGGAATTGAAAAATTCTTTATTTAGTGTTGGATAGTCCATTTCTTGAGGAAGGCTATAGGCTATGTAACATCACGCTACGACCAACAGGTGCTGAGCAGCGTGGGTGAGACCGCGTGGAACAGCTAGTAATATTATAAATGCGAATGTTTGTAAGGATAGATGTATGGATGCGTGTTACTCTTTAACGTCAAAACGGCTAAACGGATCTTGATAAAATTTGGCACAGACTTAGATTATAGTTTGGAATAACACATAGGATACTTCTTTTTCAATCAACACGCGGGCGTAGCCGCGGGCGCCAGCTAGTAGGTATTAATTTTGTTTTCAATGCCTCGTTGGTCTTGTGGTCACTAGTACGACTGCTGATCATGAGTTTCTACGTTTCCTTCCCGGGCAGTGTTATTGGGTTTTTCCATTATCTATTTCTCAGTAATAGTCTGAATTCCTGCCCAGTTTTATGGCTAATAGGCACGTCCCTTCTACATGGAGTTTGAACATAACTGGATTTTATTAGGGACACCTCTGCCTAACCCTTCGGAGATTAGAAGCGTGATGTTATGTTTGTAGATATTAAATAAAATATTAAAGAAACTCTTGATTAGGAAGTAGTTGACTATTCAAAAGTCGATGCTTAATGTCCATTGTACAATGCGCAAAAGCTTTCATTACGAATAATTTAAATCCGAAAAACCGGCCAAGAGTGAGTCACACTCGCACACCGAGGGTTCTGCACAGACTTGCGACATATACAGCCAAACTTAAGAAGAGGGTTGATGTTTCACAACACATAGGGACCACATGTTTCATTATGTGGTTTTAATTTCAACTTGATATCTTCACGCATTCCCGAGATAAAAAATCTTGAAAGACGGACAGACAGAGGGACAACAAAGTGATCTAATAATGGTTCCATATTTTCCTTTTGAGGTAAGGAACCCTAAAAATAAGTACACTAAATATAAGGACATACAAAAATCCATCAGTCTCTTAAAAAATTCAGCATAGCGAAATACGGCGAGTGCGTTTGCAAAACGTAATCTACGTCACCGAAATGTGATTGACTTTTAATTCGAAAATGACGTTGCTACTATCCCAGTACTATTGAATAGGTGTGGCACCATATCTGCTCAATGCAAATACGTCTCCAGCGCTGCTGTTTCCCATAGCGTTATTACCGAACTGCTTTGCTTACTCGCCGATTCTTATACAGAATAGAACCTTATACCAAAGCCATTAACTTCGCAATTTGTAAATGATGACTTTTGGAATAGATTGTCATTTTAATCCCTCGCTTCCAAACCAAATTGAAATGTGGACAAATCAATGAATCGGTTTGCCTCAAATCTAATGATGTCTACATTTCGATTCTAATAAACCTATTTACCATGTGTAGGTAATACGAGAGAACAATGCTGAATAAAAAAACTCTACCAAAACAAAAAATCACAAGCATAACCACGTTTAACTATAGTTAAAATAAAAAAATGACACTTAACGTGTATAGGCACTAAATATTTCATGTGCACTGAATTGTTTACGAGGCGAACAGGACAGCAATTAATATTTTTATAGATAGCCTCCGTCGGACCTGAGTGACGCGACACCGGCTCATCAATATTAAACTCTCCTTCACATTGATATTCTTTATGATTTTCATTATCCACTGATCGCAATTAAGCTTGCCGAAATTTTCCTCAATTTTTATGTAGTTAGGTAGATAAGAATATTTCTTTTGAATCGTTAGGTTGTATAACTAATTTATGTGTAGTTTTTAGGCAAGAAGACCTTTTTCAATTAAATGAGTGTCTATGAGATTTGTTTCCAAGAGTGTTTGTTGGCGGCGGTATTCATCTCGGTGACTCGCGTGCTCGTTTGCCCTCTCTCATATAAAAAAGCATGTCCAAGAAGATGTATGATTGTGTAAGATGCTAAAAGAGAGTATTCCTAAAAGAAATTGTTTTTGAGTTTTTATTATTAATTCATTATTTCAGGAAATTAAATACATTATACATACTTACATCAGATTAGGTACATAGCACAATTATTTTTTTGAAATATTTTCATTAAAATATAAGTCTAAGTTAAAATAAAACTATCGTTATAAGATTAAACATTGAATAAATTATTACAAATTAAAATAGAATAAATTACATTAAAATTTAGTGGAAATTATTCTATTTTATTTTTAACTCAACCCCAACTTTTAACTTATATTTTTTTTTATTAATAATATATATGCATTTGTTGTACAGTGAAATGTTAGTAGTATATTTATAGTGTAATTTGTAATAATTAATTAATTGTTGCATGCTTCATGTAGTAACAAGATATCATTTAATGATTAAATGATATCTGGTCACAACATGAAGCATGCAACAATCGTTAATGTAGTGTTGAACTAACTTGAACTATTGTAGTGTTCACCAAAAATATTTAAATATTTAATTTGAATCTCTTTGGTCTTTCCAGACAGTAAGATATTGGTAGTAAATTCGTTTTGCAATCCAACATAAAACGATGCGACGGTTTTACAGAAACTTAAAAGACATTTCTAAAAGTTTGGACATCAGAAAATGCGAGTAATTTTCCGGCGTAGCAGAAATTCTCAGGCAATATCCTGTATGTGGACAATGTAGATTCGGTAGGTCACGTCCATGCCTCTGCATTCGTCGTCTTCTGTAAGCTTACTATTTCCTGTGTTTACTTGAAATGTTTGCAGAATTCGCTACAAGAATTTGATTAAAGATTTAAGTAAAAAAAACAGGTAAATGATAAAAAAATGGACTTACTTACTTCAAGTAACAATTTGCAGAGTGAATTCATGATATAATATTTTCCCTTAGTAATTATAAATAATTGTAAATTCGACTTTTAAAAGAATATTTAAAGGATAAAAAAAGTTTACTTCCGACAATCGGTTACTTTTGCTTGATTCATCGACTTTTTTGCCACCGACTTCCAGAAATAATTTTACGTCTTTTTTGTGTCTTTTTGGAAGTCGCATTTTTTTTGCAAAATGTAATTTTACGGCTTTTAGTTGTGGTATGATGGTAGGTAGATATTTCACACAAATTCTTTCGAGTATTTATTTTCAATTGCTACTATCAGCTCTAACACACACATCATCCATAAACATTAGATGAAAATATATGTATTACTAGCTGTGCCCAGCGGTTTCACTCGCTGCCCACTTAGGGCTATGAAAACTAGATGTTGGCCGATTCTCAGACCTACCCGATATGTACACAAAATTTCGTTTAAATCGGTCCAGCCGTTTCGGAGGTGTATGGGAACGAAAACTGAGACACGAGAATTTTATATATTAGATAGAAGATAACTTATAAATTACCGAAGTAATACTTATTAATAAAATCGAATAACCTTTCGGGGACTTATACCCTTACGATTATAAAAAAAAAACGAAAATCGTCTCACAATTGTCGGAGAAAAGGCGTTAAAAAATACAAAAAAAAAAAAATTGAAATAAAGAGATTTTTTAGCTAATCAACGCTACGGGTAGGCAGGTCAACTACAATAATGTGACATAATAACTAAGTAGCTGTTTCATAATAGCCTTAATAAATAGTATCCAGAACTACCCTTTGACTAAAATCTTTTGATTATTTGTATTCCAGTAACCTAAATATATAATATATTATGTCTAAACATGTCAGTTATTGAGAAACAATAAAAAGTAACAACTTTTATCGTAAAATTATAGCTGTTGGATATTACTATACGACGAAAAAAAACATTATATTTACACCCCATAAGATATTGTTGGAATTGTAACCATTGAAAACATGATAACATTGTCCTGGTTTTCGTGGATTAGGGAACATAGTTAACATGTTTTTTACTTACCACCGAACTACCCTAGTACCCTGCAAACAGGTCGTAAGGCACCTCAGGTTCAAATCTCTTTGGTCACTCAACAAAAATGTCACGTTGGCCATCACCGTTTCCCTCACTGCTGCGTATGCGCTTTCTACTTACCATTCTTCCCGGTATATAGCGCCCCTGATCAATTTCCCGCGAATTTAACGCTATCGCAAAAAAGGCTGCATTTCAAAATAAAAGATCTACTTTCTACAATTTAGTCTCTGGTTTCTTTAATGTCACATTGACACAATAAACACTCGTTATAAAACCACAAAAACCCAAAAACTGAAATCAGAACCTTATATAATGTAAAATCACAATTAAGTAATAAACAATTAGGTATTAGATTAACAACTATACCAGCAAATAAAAAACAAGAAGTGCCTTCATGCCAAATTCGTTAAAAAGTTCGCCTGGGCATTCCTGTTTGTGAGTACAAATTAATCATTTAGACGTAGCATAACATCAGCCTGTTTTCATATTATAGGAGGCGAGCCTATTAACATGAACCGGGAACGTATCGAAATTTCTGGCTGCTGAAAAATTCCTAATGAAAAAACCCTACGACACTGTCTTGGGAAACGAACGAACCCAGGAACATAGAAAAACTAGCGTTTGCGTAGTTAAGCCCACTAAGAGAACGAGATAATCACCTTTCTCCTTCCAAACCTTCTCTGTCTTGTGGGATCTCTGGCAATATAATTTAAATTACTTGATATAATTCCTTTTGTTTGATTGACTAATGGTCGGCGTACTACAAACAGTAATTAAAACTCATGGCTCAGCTAATTGAAATACATGAACCTTAAAAAATTCCGAAATAAGTGCAATAAAAAGCTGTGAAAGTTAAGGATTTTTCGTTTTTAATCCACAATGATTGACCAGGGGATTATGCGGCAGTAATTTGTAATTCATGAAATCCGTCTTCTTACGTAAAACCTTCGAGGCTAAGGCCCAAAGCGGAGGCGAACGGAGCGGTTCGGAAACGTGGAAAATTCGACCATTCATAGGAGGGACCAGGGACGCAATGTGGATTTCACCCAATGATAAATATTTGTATGAGATACAGGTAGTGTTCCAGGTTCGGTTGTTTGCAGATGTGAGTTTAAATGTTTGTAATCGAACCCGCAGTTCAGACAAACATCCTAGAGTAGGGTATCGTTTAAAAAGTCATTGGTCGATACCCGCACATCTCTCCGCTTCGCTTATCTTCTCTCCGCTCCGCTTGTCTCCTATCCAGCCCGCTAGTCTTTTTGTGTTAAAAGCCGGGATTTTGAGACTGAAACTCATGGAAGTTTCTCTAATATCACATTTTATAACAGAGATCGTTAGAGCAGATATGCTTCAACTTAATGAAAATTGTCTGAATTACCATGAGCATGATGATGAAATTATTCCTAAGTAAACGGCGGCTTCGCTTTATTGTACCTATCTACTTAGTATAATACGTGGCGCGGGGTCTTTGACAAGATTCTGGCTTAAATGGTTCAGTGTTAATATCAAAATAAACCTATTAACCTAGTATGCAGTTAGTCCTTCTAATATTTTTTTTTGTTGAAATTGATGAGATCTGATTGCAGATCAGATATTTATGTAGAATTGACAACAAACACATAAAAAGCTAGATATCTTTTATTTTGCCTTCTTTTTTGAATGCGCTGCAAAGTTTTGCGGATGGAAAATCATCAAATAGCTTCTCCGCTCTGGGCGGATCGGGGCGGAGTGTCGTACAAGCACTGACTAAAACCCACCCAAGCAGGGCCGGATTAACCATCTCGTGGCCCCTAGGCACAGCTCGTTTCGCCCAAACGCAACGCCGCCGCCGTTTGGAATTTTTTACTGTCTACAATACGAAATAGAATGAAGGGACTATCATCATCAACAACAGACTTCAGTCATCACATTGCAAAGGTATATTGTATTATGTAGAATAGGAAGATCTTGCATATTTTCCTATTCTACAGTGTTAACATGATACAAAAAGAAAATAGATAATTTCAATACAATTAAAAAATTCAGACATTCACCGTCACTCACTTTTTCCTTATAATGTGAAAAAAGTTTCACTATTCCGTGGTTTCATAAAACCACACAATCCCCTCTTTTTAACCGACTTCAAAAAAAGGAGGAGGTTCTCAATTCGACTGTATGTTTTTTTTTTTTTTTTTTTTTTTTTTTTTTTGTGTTTGTTACCTCATAACTCAGGTCTGAGTGAACCGATTTTGATGATTCTTTTTTTATTCGAAAGCTGGTGGTTGTCGTTTGGTCCCATAAAAAAAATATCAAGATCCGACAAGTAGTTTTTGAGTTATCTTTAATAATGCGTATTAGATTGACTTCGTGTACGTTGATGATATACTCATTCGTCGATTATATTTTAGAAGTTGTCAAAGACAAATGATCAAAAAATGCTATGTACTACTATGGTTTGGAAGGTCATCGCAGTTTTTTGAGGTGATTGCATTTTAATTTGGTGATAGATCTTCAGTGATATACAACGGCACTCTTTAATAAATGACAGCAAATCTGCCGTGATTGCTGCAATCACATGTACAAGTATGGGTTTCGCCAGGGTAGGGATGATGCATATGATTTCTGAATAATTGGTTTAATACTAAAGCATAATATAGATACTTAGTATTTAATCTATAGCTTGATGTGGAACTAAAACTTGTATCTAAGACGGGACTAAAGCTAAAAATAAAAACTTTTTAACCGTGTTTGCGTATTATATCATAATAAGTACATAAACATATAACTAAAAATGCTGAAATAAAAACTTTTTAGAAAAAAAATAAAACCGACTTCTAAAAAAAAACTAAAAACTGGAAAATAACTTTATTTCCGGAAGTCGGTGGTAAATAAAGTCAACGAAACCAACAAAAGCCACCGACTTCCGGAAATAAAGTTATTTTCCAGTTTTTAGTTTTTTTTTAGAAGTCGGTTTTATTTTTTTTTTCATTTTTTAATCGGGAATGCTGGGCCCCTTGGCACTGGCCTAAAGTGCCTTATGGATAATACGGCACTGCACCCAAGTTCCTTTTCTACTGCCCTTTATGTTCCGGGACCGCGGTATCTCATAAAATACGTAATTGACATTTATGGTGTAACCCTGCGCTGCCGGGCTGCCGCTGGATGAGTCAATAAAGCACGGAACATTCGTTCCGGCAGCGACTTGGGACATGTTCTTCTTTGTATCTTCGCAGAAGGAAGTGTTCACTTCCAATTCCCTCTCACTCCGGACCATAGACTGAACCACTGCCGGACGCGAGAGATCGCCGTCGCCGATCACGTCGTCACCCTCAAATCAAATATCGCTTATAAATTGACTTCAAAAATGTTTAATGTAGTCACTCAATGAAGCGTTTCCCAATAAAACCGTGACCCGTGTCAGTGTGTGAGAAACAAATTAACATTTTAATTGTGGACGCCATGTGCGGCTAGGTAGGTACACAAGTTGTTGTCACAACTACCCTCCGGAAAATCACTGTTAACGGGTGACACCCAATCGTGCGTGTGACGTGCACTTAATGGGTTATTATAATTTTCATCGACCCGCTATCAGATAGGTTAAATTGGACGCACGTCAGTGCTGCCGTGACCATCTAAACCTAGCTGGACTGACAACCCAATTTAGTTTCATAGAGTTTTTAATATTGTTGCTACGCTGTTTTGTTTTTGCAGAAACAAAGCGGTAACAAAGTAAATTACTTAATTAATATAAAGGGATTCATTAGATATTAGTTTCTCCTATTAAGCCCATCGGACTTTCTGGACAACACATCTCCCTAACTTCTGTACCTATGTGTGATTTGGCAGCAAGGTTGGTGTAGTGACTGAGCGATCGACTGCTGCGCTGTATGACGCAGGTTCGACTCCCGCACGAAACAAATATTTGTAAAAAAGGTAAACCAAAACTTATCACAATTAAGAAGTCATCAATTCTTATTGATAGACAAACACTGTCATATCTAACACATGAATGATTCTTTCAGACTGAAATCAATCAGCATCAACATGTCTTCTAAAGCTCGAGGGAAGTCGTTCAAGGTATCACTTGACACCGCAGGACTATCGAAATTGCACAACAATTATTTGCTGGTTTACACCGCACTTACTCTCTTCGTGGTGTTACTTGTGTATGTCATCACCAAGGACTGGAAGGGCTACACAAGTCCTGAAGAGGTGGACCTTGGAACTGTGCACGTGCCTATTTGCCGCCGTAAACATTCGCACATGCGCACTCATAGTCATAGTCATTATTAAAAATGCATTCAGTTTTAAAGTAACAATCGTATCATTTCAAAATAAATAATTTTACTTGCAGTTTTGGTTTTGTTTACATACCAGCTCAATTATATAATTTCGCTGCTTACCTACAGACGAGCAGCTCTTTATCCACAACAAGGATGTAGAATGGGAATAAGAACATAGATATTTAAATTTTTAAATTTTATTTTAAATTTAGATATTAAAACTCGCTTACCTACCTACTTATAAAATAGTACACGATAAAAAAAAAAACTACAAAAATTCTAGACAAAAGTAAAGTGCGGACCAACTCTAATTTAGCTTATTTAGGGATCTATTCCGTATGTTCACACCAAAAAACCATAAAGTCATAGGTACTTTTTTCATTATTTAGTTACTGGGGGGAAACCTTCAAAAGGCGCCCGGTTTAAGATAACACCGGTGGTCACAATCCGCACTAAGAGTCCTTACGTTTCCGTATACACCTGTCCGGGAGCCCCCTCTGTGCAACTCCATTTAAGGCACATCCCTGCGAATAGCGGCTCGACTCGGTCTCCCCTGAGCCTCGCCGTGACCACAGTGCTGCAGGCCATCTCTGAGGAGAGGTCATAGGTACCTTCGATACGTTTACCTATAATGTCGGAGAATCCACCTTAATCCAAGGTGGACAGCAAGAATCTTCCAGTTTCTTTCCAGCTGATGCATACATTTAAAGGCATGTGTAATGTGTGCAAATAATGCAACAAAAAAAAACCATCAAAACCAGATTTGTCGTAGAATAACGATTGGCATTTTAAAATCAGATCTATTTAATAATAATACGGGTTTTAAAATATGGTCTCGCTACGTCTATCTTCGTAACAACATAAAATATCAATTAATGCAGTAGGATAAAATCACTTTTTAATATTTGAACCACTTAATTATTTGTGAGTGAAAGGGTAAAACACCAGGAACACCATTCATAAATAAATTCCTCTGACTCCCTAAGGCGAGTCGGCTAGTCCAAATACTCATTATCGAGACTAGGTAAACTGTGCACATGTTGAGGGGGCTCCGTCCGTTTTTCTGATGAAAAATCGATATCTGGATCTAGATCCTTTAACTCTTGTTTGACAATACTCAAATCTGCAAAGCATGCAACTCTGAAGCGTTGGACACTCGTTGATGCTAACCCGAAAAGTCGTCCGTTCTGCAACATAAGGTCACCAGCTCGCACGGGACAACGTGCCACATCCTTCACACATATCGTGCTATTTGACTTTATATGTATATGAATATTTTTGTTTTCGTATTCTTTGCCAGCTAAGGTGACGTGCTGACGAGATAGAGACCTTCCGGCAGAATAAGGTCGCCCGAGGATATAAACTTTTTGTTTCCAGTCCAACTTTGTTCCTATCTTTATCACTTCTGAGCATGCCTCTATACTTTCGTAGCTGGATAAAAGGACTAGCCTTTTCGAAATTACCCCGTCGTGGTATATTGATTCGAAGAGGTCGACGGCAAAACCCTTTTTGCAACGAGGACTGAAAAATAAAAGCCATGAAATTCCTATCATGAAGCAACAAAAAGTAAACCGCTTTATTCATTTACCAACAGTTTTATGCGTAATGGTGGTATATTAAGCGGGATTTATGACTAGATTGTGCCTACAAGAATACACCCAGCGAGCCACCAGCCCTTACTAACTCCAATATCGGACAATGCAGCCACATGAAGTGCAGCTGCTAGTTCAACTTAGACTTAAGGGACCACTAGACTAAGTTTTCATAACGGACAAGATTAACATCACCACAAAACATTTTCCCTACCGCTGAGCTGTGCAAGGCCTCCGCTAACGCTGCTGATACGGCAAATTTTTGCTCAAACTTGTGGGCTTTATCAACATCACAAAGCCTTAAAATATAAATGTTGTTATACTCATCTTACTTAGAAACGCTTCCCAGGTACATTCGAATAGGTCCAGATTTAGCACAGACACCATTTGCTAGAACTGAAGTCGGGCTCAACACTGCGCCGACGCACAATAGTTGATGTGAGGTTGCAGAATGAATTCTTGCAACGAAGCGATTATCATCCAACTTCACACGAATGCATGCATGGTCACTATTTTTTGCATATAACTTGAGAGAATGGAATCCTTTATAATGCATGATAAAACTATTCAAGACTAGGGCCATCGTTGCAACAAAAATTGAAATCAATAAGACTAAGACTCCAACTTTGCTTTTGGCCGATCGATCATCCCATGGCGTATTAATAAAATTAAAACGAAACTCTAAATCCTCCTGTTGATTATTATTTTCAATAATTTTGTTGTTATCAGCATTTTCTTCCATTATAAATTAATGAGAATCAGACGTTTGAAAATCTAGATGGTTTTATTAGATTATTTATTGTTTATGGAGTTACTTAGTTGTAACTTATTTCTAAAAGTCACGGCTCAAAAAATCAATAAAATACTCCAGTCTAATGAGATAATCTACCTACTATCTTCATAGTCACAAACATCAGTGGCACGCAACTAAAGGAACAAAAATATTTTACCATTTAATTTATCATCAAATTAAATCAAATCATTTATTTCAATTAGACCATTACAGGCACTTTTGAATGTCAAGAAACAAAATGAATCTACAGTCCCGGTCACAAGGCATAATAACTTGTGAAAGTACCTACTCTAGTTGCCCATTCCCAAGGCGTTGATCTCTATCGTCGCCTTAGAGTGAAAACCTCGTAAGTGTAAAAAAGGTAACTTTTCAGGAGGAAGAAAAAACTGTGTACTGTAAAATTTTTGTACGTATTTTATGATTTTTGAATCTTTCGAAAAACATTAAATTATACAGCTACAGCAGAATAAACTCAAGTACCTAATCAATTTTCTCAAAAACCACACGTTCGTTGCAAGTTATTCACGCCAAACTGACAGATGCGAGTATTTACGAGGTTCTCATTTACTGTCGTAGAAGGCGCTATGAGTATCAAATGAACAAATGAGTCAAATCAGGATATGCGTTGCAAGGTTTTCTTCCTAGAAACACAATAAAATAAATTTGAGCAAAAATGCATTCCCGAGGTTTTCACTCTAAGGCGACGCTATGGAGAAGATCATCATTTTAACACAATAAAATAACTCTACAATTCAGAATTATCATCAAACGATACTTTCTGTCTACTCCCATGCGAACAAGGCGTTATTTTATTTGTGATGACAGATGACAACTCGGACTCACGTTCCAGTGCAAACAGATCACTGACGAACAGATTTTCTAACATAGATATTTTCGCTGTTCTTGTTACACCAACTGAATTCCTTATATGTTTCAAACTGATAAAAAATTTGAATGTGTTAAATTGAATCATTGTAGACAAAATACTTCTCTCACCTCCTGAACGCTGGGGTTAGTTTCAAAACAAATAATGTACGATTTTTTTATTTAACTGAGTAGATATTAAAAGTTTCACATTACAAAATGCCTACGGTAATATTGATGGATGTTTCGCTATCAATGTCGCGTCCTGTGCCTACCCCAGACACAACAGAGACACACACCCGGCATACGATAGCTACTGTAGCTGTTAACACGTTTTTAGACTATCTTAGCGTTCATGCTAAACTAGAATACGTCGCATTAGTCTCATTTTCGTCCGTTTACGAAGGTAAGTTCGTCAATAAAGTTCAAATCTACTGCATAACAGCTCTATTCTATGTCCCAACTCTGCCATAACAATGCCACTTTTTTTCAGTTTCCGTTCCATTTACTCGGGATTTTGATAGTATACGCAGCAAGTTATTGGTATTAGAAGAAGGGGACAAAACCTGCATAGATACTGCTCTCCTTGGTGTAAATCAACTGGTCCTAAACGAGTGGGGAGGATGTGGAACACCTGTGCAGATTATTTTGGTAATGTACAGACGCCAGGATTAAAAGATAACTACTTAGATAAATAATTTGAATCATCTTACAATTTGTATCATCTTTAGATAGCAACATGCACACCCCTACATTCCTAGTCCACATGACGACACATCAACCTATTAAAAACAATTTATATAAATGTCTCAAGTACAGATTGAGATGAGAGGGTTTCATAAACTGGATTTGTATAGACTTATGTGTTGTTGGGTGTACTTATGTCCATCTTCTTCAGTAGCTTTCAGTACCTCAGTGTTATCCAACCCACACTTGTGCAAACTTATTTGTAAAATTGTAGTCAAAATTAGTAAACTTAAACACACAGTTTTGATTATTAAAAAATCTGCTGTCATTACTAGATTAAATGTTATTACAGATCACCGATGGAAGCAGTGGTGTTGGTTCTATAGGCAGAAACCGGATAGTGCAAGCTCTGCCTTTGCCTCCCTCATACCCAGCAAAAATACATGTCTTACCCGTAGTTTCCCCTCATGAATCTTGTTTACAACAGGGTAAGTACATGCAGGTGTCTCTACAGAGATGAACAGTTACAGGAAAAACACACACATACTAAATAAGCTAACGTGACTTGCTTACTAACTGGGTTGCTCCATGTACAATAATAGCATACAGTTCGGACTGGAATCTGACTAACATACGCAAAATACGCGCCTCAGACGTGGAGTTGCGGACACCAACCCGTTATACAATACAATACAACATAGTTGGCAAAAGTTTAGCCCCAAAATCAAATATTTTTATTTCATATAGGCCTACATGGGCATTATTAAAACGTTAAGAAAAGGTGCATGGTTCGGGTTGGTCATTTCCTATGGAGAAGAACCGGCAAGAAACACCATAGTTACACTTTTAAAACCATTTGGTTTTACAATGTTGTTGTAATGACAGTGTTCATACTTAATATGAGAGGATAGCATAGGCCCGACAATAAGCCATTGCTTACTTTACAAAATGTAAAATAAAATAAAAAGTTAAACAAGCATCTAAGAATCTACAAGGCCAACAAGGCTTGCTTAGCTTGGATTACTTTCCTCTCTTTACTTCCAGATAGTACAATATTAAAGTACTACCCTTTTAGTATGCCTCCTCACAGGGCAAACTCCTCTTATACCTAGAAAATATGAGTATTGACTAGATTTGCTCAATTCCAATATTAATTTGATTAATCTGCAGAATTTAATTGCATTAAAAATAGATTACATCATGTTCTGGTTAAAGACTTTCCTTTGACTTTGTTTCAGCAATGCCCCTCTACCAGAAAATAGTGGACCTGGCTAATAATACGACTAGCAACTCCAATGGAAATATGTCGCGCGGCTCTATCTACTGCCCCGATCAGCTAACCGTGCCTGGTGTAAGTATAGACTGTAAATGCCTTGTCACAAATGTGAAAATTGCCTGGCAAGTATATTTTTCGGTAAGGTTGCTAATTATTGCCTGTATCATACATGTATTATACCGTTGCAGGGCAAAGGTGTCCATGCATTATAACCAACTTGTTTACCTGATTTAGTGCTAGAGCCCATGATATGTACATATTATATACTATGTATGTAAATACCTTTAGCAAACAAAATAAAGCACAGTACACAGTTATGCAATTACTAATTAATAAAATTCAGGGAGATTAATTGTAATGCGAAAGTTTGTATAGTTAGTTTGTATTATATGTGAGAATCGGCTCAAAATAAATGGCTTGGTTTTTGATGAAATTTGCCTTCAAGATAAGTTATATCCTGAATTAAAAATACATACACCACATACATACATAGGCCACTCTTGATCCTTGGGAAAATGCGGTATTCCCGTGGTTTGTTAAAATAACTCAAATATGGTTTTTCATCGCGGGTAACACAGCAGGGCGAAGCTAGTAGTTCTAAATAACAACTGACGGTTTAACGTGAGAAATTGATGAAGTATGTCAATTATTTATTTTAAATTTCCTTAAGGCTCACATAAACCAAACAGTACCTTTGTGCACTTTTGTCTGCATGTATATTTTTCCACTAGCTGTTCACCGCGGTTTCACCCACGCTGCTCAGCACCTGTTGGTCGTAGCGTGATGTTATATAGCCTATAGCCTTCCTCAAGAAATGGACTATCCAACACTAAAAGAATTATCCAATTCCAACCAGTAGTCCCTGAGATTAGCGCGTTCAAACAAACAAACAAACTCTTCAGCTTTATAATATTAGTATAGATTATAT
This sequence comes from Ochropleura leucogaster, assembly GCA_958449745.1. Classification (NCBI taxonomy): domain Eukaryota; kingdom Metazoa; phylum Arthropoda; class Insecta; order Lepidoptera; family Noctuidae; genus Ochropleura; species Ochropleura leucogaster. The sequence continues at coordinate 10,409,250 of OY288203.1, read as the reverse complement.
GTATTTTGTGTGTACATAAATAAATAATTAATTAAATACTGAAACTTAATATTTATGCAGGTGATAACAGCAATAACTCGGCTATGCGAACAGCACTACCAAGAATTTTGGTGCACACTGAAGTGCGGTCAGCTAGAAGCCCGCGTGCAGTTATACCCGCCGCCACAAACTATTTCTCTTGAAGAGTTAGCGGCTACCTATACACTGTCCAATCAGATACATGTTATTGGATTCTTACAGCAGCAAGAACTTAGTAAGTAGACAAGTCTAATAAACTTGAAATAGCTTGTAATTGTAGATCAAAAAGACTTATTGCAGACATTTAACGACACGGTTGGCACAGTGGCTGAGCGACCGACTGCGGCGCTGCGTGTCGCGGGTTCGATTCCCACACGGAACAAATATTTGTATAACCTACAGATAGTTGTTTCGGATCTGGCTGTTGGTGAATGTGAGTTTAAATGTTTGTAAAACGCACCCAACGATACAGGAGAAATTCCTAGTGTAGTGGCAACGTTTTTTTTTTTTTTAAATATAAATACATATATATTTTAAAACCTTCTGTTTTTTAACAGGTACTCCTATAGCGATAAGTAAACACTTGGTGATACCACAGGCGCAAGCAGGAGCCAATACAGGGCCGAGAGAAAACTATGGCTCCAAAACACCTACCAAGGTAACTATATATAATTGTGTTGAACTTATCTCGCGCAGAAGCACCACGTCAGATAATGTGTAAACGGAGTGTTGCCGCCCTGTCCTTTCCTGATGGGTACCATGGTTGGGACCCACCAAATAAATTGTATGAAGTTAACAACCAAATATATTTTTTTGCAGGAGGGTTCAAGTACAGATAGTTCTGCTACAGAAGAGGATATGTCGGACCCAAGCAAAGTTCCTAATTTCTGTGTGCTACTACATGGTGCACTCAAGGTAAGAAATATTGCCTCGATCATAATGTTGTTGTCCTATGAAAAAATTGCTAAAAAACCATTAAAAATATTAGGGGCAAAGTGACAATTGAAGCGAGATAACAAAACTATCTCAGGGTTAAATTACAAAAGGAGAGTCCTGCAAGGGCCACCGCCTGCCGGGGTTGCGGGTTATTCGAAAGAGATACCGCGGCCCCGGAACACAAAGGGCATAAAAAATAACACGGATGGATTTTAGTCAGTAAAAGTCTGACTTAGCCTTCTCTAGCCTTTTCTAAATCTCAACCAACACACTAGGAAGTGTTGTTTTGGCGGACTATCTTGAGTAATTTATAACTACTACTACTTCCTTTCATATCGATTTATAATTATGTTTGATAGTTAATAAATATATTATAAGATTTAAATAAAGTTGCATTTCTTAAAAACTAAAATAATTCGTATGCTCATGTATTGTCTCTTAAGTCTATTTTTAGCACTATTGTCCATCCATATAACCCGTCTATAAATGACATGTCCAGGTGGAATCAATGGCAGCCGTGGTCCTCCTGGGCGCGGACTGGTGGGGCACGCTGACGGCGTCGTGCGAGGCGTCGCGCGGGCGCCGCTCGTGCCTGTTGCTGAGCGTCATGCGGCCCGGCGCCACCGCCGCGCCCTGGCTGGGCGCGCTCGACCAGCTCGGCCTGGCTGAGGAAGGAACTACTCCTGGTAATAACAGTACTTCTATCCTCGTACATAATGCTATGGTAAAATACACATTCTTGATTTGAGACTTGAGTTTCACCAGTTTTTTAACTTATCCGATTTATGTAAAACTAATTAGCCGTATAGCGAGGCAACACAAAAATCTTTGAATTGAAAATTTGCCCTATAATACCGGACGCAGTTTAGACAAATATATTCTAAATAGACGATTCTAGACTTTTACCTTAGCTTTTCTTTCCTTGGTTTTAAATATTAACTTTAAAATGTTTTCAGAAGATTTATTAAATCAATTTGCATTATGCTGACATTCATGATCATTAACAGCGGAAACCTTCCCGATCCGTTCGTGGCGATCGTACAGCAGCGGTGGGTCCGCGTGTGCGTGGGCGCGCCCGCACGCGCTGCTCGCTGACGTGCAGAAAGTGCTACGACACGCCAGGAAGCTGCCCGACAAGACTCAACATCTTTTTAAGGTAACGCAAGCTGAACTATGCAATCATGGGCGATTTTCTAACTCACGGGATTTGTAACCGAATTTTTTAGCATCAAGAGTTAAAGAGATAATAGATAATGACAGTGTAGTTTTTGACGTGCTAGAATTCGCTGTTGGATTCCCTTTACTCGGCTCATTAAATGAGAGTTGGCAATGAAGAATGTGACAAAATGTCACCCTTGAGATTGCCGATATTTCGATAGGTCAAGTAGTCTTAATCTGGCCTGATAGTAGATTTCAAGTTCGATATCGAAAGTACATGTGTATACATAGTAGACACAATTATATAATAATCCTAGTAAGGATAAAATAATTCAGAGACGTAAACACAGCATAATGCGTTTTGAATAAAATTAACGTCATGTCATTTCTAACATCTCAGGAACTGAACAGGCTCCGGCGAGCAGCCATATCCCTCGGCTTCTCAGAACTGCTCACAGCGATCGGGAACGCATTGGAACGCGAATGCACCGCTTTACCGGCGAACGCGCCCCCTGAATGTGCGCTGCAACTGGCGCACGCTGCGAATGCTCTGCGAGACCAGAGAACGGCGTTAGATATCAAACATACGCTCACTCCACTGGGCCCTAACTACAATACTCCAATGACTCACTAGCCCCTGATGTCTGGGGGTCTTTTACTCTGTATGTCCGTCAACGAACATACGGGCCCGTCCTACGGTAACTCGTAACTTCGAAATAAATCGTACTCCCTATTATTTTCAGATTCCTGAGTTTTGAAAACGTTGGAAGTAGAGAAAACTTTCCAATCGTGTTCTCATTCATTTTTAGTAAGGGCCCGCCCTTATTTTATCTTATATCCGTAAGTGATAGGAGCAGGAAACAAGCAACACTCGTTAATCTCCAGACCCCCAGGATGTAATGTTTGTGTGTAAACAGTGCTTTATGGTTATTTTGGCGCATGGATAACGTTAACAGAAGACGTTGTTGGTACACGTTTGTAAAATTGTTTTTGGAATAACAATTCCCAAAATCAATTTCTAAACGTGTGTTGAAGATAAGATGAAGATGAAAAACCAAGATATTATCGTAAGTTCCGATTGTAACCACGCGCCAAAGGAGCTGTGTTCAACTATACATCGTTTTTAAAGTAAGCCTAGACTAACGACGGCGACATATAAATGCATATGTCCTTGGAATGTAACATAACTTTGTTATTATGTATTATCGCATCAGGTAAAAACCTTGTAGTGATAGACGTAAGATGGATAAATAAGAAGCTACATTTATTAATATTTTTAATCAATAGGAATAACTATAAATAAAATGATTAAGTGTTAAATAGAACTTATTATTACTATTAAACTATATAATATATTAAACTTATTAAACTACCCTTTAACCGTGTTGTCGTGTAAGGCGCGTTATCCATGACGACTACTGCAGTCTCGCCTAATTTGGGCAATATCTTCTCAAACCAGCTTTCAAAATGTGCAGCATCCATTGATTCGTGATAGCCACCAGTGCCTTTGGATTCAAACACCCAGCTACCGTCTTCCACAAAACCATCTTCGTTTCCGATGTGGACTACGATTAGTCGCCGGCCTTTTGAGGTGGGATTCTTCGCACCTGTACTCAGACCATCTAAAAACGCTTGCCGTTTTGATTTTATTTCGGGGTCTACCCAAGTTTTATTAACAGTGTGACCTGAAAATAAAATACAGTACTTATACAATTACACATAGGCAATATTACAAATAATAATCTTACTTTTACTGACCTGCGTTCACCCATGTTTCACATGTAAAAAATACGCCGATTCTCCTCTCTATACTTCTTAATTTTATGTATTTTCGCCGCCACAATACGATATCGTCTCATCAATCAGTGCATTATTTCTTTGCCTCTTGATATACTTAAACTTTAAATGTTTTAATATTGTTTGGAACCTACTTAGTTCTTTTGAAATTTGGCAGAGTATCGTCTTCATTGATATCTGAAAGTACTTTTTTCACTGTAGGAAGTTCTCCTTTAATAAAGAAAGCATGTATTTTTTTGCGTATGGCTGATTTAGCAAAACCATCAATTTTGTCACTAAACGTTGGTCTAGGTTTGGTGGTGACAGGAGAAGAAATTTCGCCGAGTTCTTTATAGTCCTTGAGGATTCTATATACAGATGCAACGCCGTTACCTAAAATACTAGCTGCTTTCCTCGCCTTCTCTTTTCTGTATGGGTATTTATCATTAGGCCAAGTTTCTTTAATATATTTGTAGGTATTAATCTATCAGCTAAAACCCAAATATCTATGCAAACGGTAAAAGGTTTCCTATACATACCTTTGGTCGTTTCTTTTTTGGGGAAGTAAAATCTGTTGATTTATCTCTCGACGTACTTGGTTGTGGCGGTTGAACTTTCCTTTACGGGCCGTCGATTTAAGGGTCGCGGGGGGTGGGGGGGAGGGTGCTACCCCCCTGTCCCAACCCCAACCCGTGGAGCCCCATGGTTATGGAGATATCCATGGTTAAAGTTTTTGAGGTTATGTTACTTTCAAACACTAATATCTATTAATTTGTTCTCTAAGTTCAATAGATTTATGGGGCGGGGAGGGCGAGGGTGTTAGGAGCCTACTCCCTGTAAAATCCTCATCCCGCGGAACCCCATGGTTATGGAGATATCCATGGTTAAAGTTTTGAGGTTATGTTACTTTCTTTCTATCAGTTTGTACTCTTTCAATATATTTATGGGGCGGGGAGGGCGAAGGTGCTAGAGGCCTACCCCAGTACCATCCTCATCCCGCGAAACCCCATGGTTACGGAGATATCTGGGGTGAAAATGTTGAGATTGGGTTAGGGTGTTTTTAGGATAGTTAGAATAAAACACAAGGAATATTATCAATCATTTATTGATCATATTTATACACATTTTTAATAGCATTTATTAATTCCTCATATGGATCCAAGTGTTCAATCATGTTTCTCCGTCTCTATACATAGGTACTCGCACAACCATTGTGTGAAATCTTGTTTGTGTTGTTGTTGTCTGAATTTTTGCTTCAAAGTTCAATCCTCTCCACTGGCTCTCTATATGTTATAAGTCTTTAAACTGACATGGTTACTAACATTATAATTAACACTTGAAACGGGATTTTTACCATGTTTATTATTTATATTGAGTTTCCGATATTTCGGCGATGTTGCAAACGCCATGATCACGGATGAACTGAAGTTATTGCGGGTGGATATTTACGAGCAGGCAAAACGATCTACCCTCTTTCTTATTCGTTTTTTGCATTCGTTACCACTAACACTGTAACTCACAACTCGATTTTGCTCTCGACACACAAAACTCACTGTATCGATTTGCGATCTTTTTCCCCCTCTTTTTGGGTTTTTACACAATTGAACCACTGGATTCCAGGTTCTTGATAATTGAAACCCATCTTCTCGGTTGAAGTTCCTATATTCAGTAATCTCGATTGCTTCTCTTACCAATCTCGGAATATAGTGGCGTTCTGTCGAGATGACCTGAGGGTTATGTAACTCAATCCAGTGGTTCGATCCTGCTTCCAAAAGATGTTGAGCTATCGCCGACTTTTGAGTGTCGTTATTTTTTACTGCCCTTATGTGCTCAGAAATATGATAGATATACTCTATATATTGAGTGTGTGTCCCGTCTGGTGCCACAAACTTATTAGTAGGGTCACTATGGTGGACCCTTTTATGAATATAGCCATGCTGGGAAAGGCTCAAATAGGCTCTCCAATAATCTGTGTGGATGATGGAGCCCTCCTGTACATGTTTTTTAATCAGTGGCACCAACATTTCTGCAGACCTATCATTGTCAGGACACACCTCCAGCTGCAAATCGTCGCTGCCGTCTTCAATCATACCAATTACCCAATGGTCCTCAATGTGTCGACCACAATTGTATTCCCTTCTTCCAAATTTGGATTCATCTATCTGTACCACCTTATTAGGGCCACCTATCTTCCCTTGGTCCCATTGGTTTTCCAGCTCATATATAGTTATAGTCTCCCGGCAATAACTGAACCAGTCCGCCACAGTTCTAGTGGAAACTACCGGACAATCATCGCTGGATAGCTCTTTACGTGTCTGGTGATATGTCAGTCCCTCACTAAAAGCATACATAATTTGAAATATTAATGTGAGGGACAATCGTGCGTTTTCAAACCATGTCGCAGTAGCACGGGAGACTTGTTTTGTCCGGTAGCTGCTTTTTCGGCATCTAAATCTGCCAAGTTGTCCAGATTCAGTGGATATTGACATCGGTGACCGATGATAAGAGCATAGTTTTACTCTTGGGATGAGTCCTCTCTTCTCTGCAAACTGGACACACTGATTGTAGGTTCCCAGCTTAGAGAAAATCTTCCTCCAGTTCCACATAGATCTGAAGCAAATAAAAAAATGATTTAAATTAAACACCCAACAATAAACACACCTCGAGTGATGCGCTTTGTGAGGCGGGCATTTGCAGGGACTGACATAAGTCCTCCAGACTATATGTCCCGCATCACAGAGCGCATCGACTTCCTGAAACAGAAAGTATATGCATGGGCAAACCGTATTCGTAGGTATAAGCGGCGGGTGGAACGATACACTTTGAATCGCACATTCCAAAGTGATGAAAGGTGGGTGTATAGAGCCTGGGAGCGACTGGACCAAGGTGTGTCTGAGACGCACCTACCGGATGATGACGCCATGTGTTTGTTTTGGCGCAACAATTGGTCGGTGCCTGTCAGTCATACCGAAGGTGAATGGACTCGGGAAGTCGAACGAGCGTGTGACCCCATACCAGAAATGGGGGCCTTAACAATCAGCCCCCAAGATGTAGCTTGTGCTGTCCGTCCGCTGCCTAATTGGAAATCTCCAGGGCCGGACGGACTGCACAACTTCTGGATAAAGAACATTCAGAGGTCGCACGCTTGTTTGGCAACCCTTTTCCAGACAGCCTTAGAGTCAGGGTCGCTACCCAGGTTTCTGACAACTGGTAGAACCCACCTGCTCCATAAATCGGGTAGTACGGCGGAACCCAAAAATTATAGACCAATTACGTGTCTTCCGACACTTTATAAAGTTCTTACATCCATTTTGAGAGCTAAAATCACTAAACACATTGATGACAATACTATCATGTCTGCTTCTCAAAATGGATGTAGGAACGGGTCCCGCGGTACTAAGGAGCTGCTCCTCATTGATATGGCCATTAGTCAACAGGTTCGCCGTTCTCGAAGACATCTGTCGACATGTTGGATAGACTATAAGAAGGCCTATGACTCCGTGCCACATGCGTGGCTCATGAGGGTGCTAGAGTTGTACAAAGTTGATGCAACTCTGCGCACCTTCCTGAGCTCGTGTATGAGGCAATGGAATACGGTCCTTCGCTATCCAGGATGTCGGCAGATTCTGAGGAATAGTGAACCGATAAGGATAGAGCGAGGTATATTCCAGGGCGATAGTTTGAGTCCACTTTGGTTCTGCTTAGCCTTGAATCCTCTAAGCACGTTGCTGGAGAATTCAGGTCTGGGCTATCGATTGAGGAGAGGTGGTCAGGTTATATCTCACCTCCTTTACATGGATGACCTGAAACTCTTTGCCCCCAACGATTTGCAGCTGATGAAGCTACTGAAGGTAACTGAAACTTTCAGTAGCGCCATCAGGATGGAATTTGGTGTGGACAAATGTGCGGTCATGCATGTAAAGCGAGGGGAAATTGTGGAATCTGTGGGAACCCAGCTCTCAGATTCCATAAACCTTAGATCCCTCTCAGCAACCGAAACCTACAAGTATTTGGGGATGTCGGAAGCGCTGGGCATCAATGTTGCTGACATGAAGCAATCGTTGAAGGAACGCTTCTTTGGCCGCCTGAGAAAAGTATTTAATAGTCTTTTATCAGGCGGAAACAAGGTGCTTTCAACGGTTGGGTCATGCCGGTTTTGATGTACTCTTTCGGCATACTCAAATGGACTCAAACAGAACTGGACGCCCTGGATAGGAAGGTGCGTACATTGTTAACGGCATTTCGTATGCATCACCCACGTTCCTCGGTTATGAGACTGTATATCCCGCGGAGTTGTGGAGGTCGAGGCTTTTTAAACGCCAAGACTCTCCACAATCGCGAGATATGCAGTCTCAGGGAATATTTCCTAGAAACCGACGTGGGAATGCATCGGGATGTAGTTGCAATGGACAAAGGCCTCACCCCGCTCTCCTTGGCTAAAGAGAACTGGCGCAAACCTGTAGTGCTTGACACTAACGACCGCAGGGAGGTATGGCAGAGTAAGGAGCTTCACGGACGCTTTTTTCGGGCCCTACATGGACCCGATGTAGATCAATCAGCGTCCGTAGCCTGGCTACGTTCCGGGGACCTCTTTGGAGAAACCGAAGGTTTTGTCTGTGCAATTATGGATGAAGTTATGATGACAAATAACTACCGGAGATTTATTGTGAAGGACGGTACGGTTGACATATGTCGGGCATGCCACCGTCCGGGAGAATCAATACGACACATTATCTCCGGTTGTTCGCGTCTAGCTAACGGAGAGTACTTGCATAGACACAACCTTGTAGCCAGGATTATCCATCAGCAACTTGCTCTAAAATACAACCTTGTGGAATCGGAAGTGCCGTACTACAGGTATGAGCCCGACCCAGTTCTTGAACATGGCAATATCACATTGTACTGGGATCGCTCCATCATCACTGACAGGACTATTGTTGCCAACAAGCCTGATATAGTGGTGGTGGATCGATCAGAGCGGCGCGCAATGATTGTTGACATAACAGTCCCGCATGATGAGAACCTCGTGAAAGCCGAGAAAGATAAGCAAATCAAGTAGGTTCCTATATTGACTTGGCTCGCGAGGTTGTCGACATGTGGGATATGGACTCAGCGATCATTGTGCCGATAGTCGTATCTGCCAATGGCTTAATTGCCAAGAGCCTCGACCAATACCTGAGGAGGCTCTCGTTAGGCAGCTGGATCAAGGGCTTGATACAGAAAGCGGTACTCCTGGACACGGCTCGTATTGTTAGGAGGTTCCTTTCTCTGGAGCCCTGACCGCCGGTAGCTTGGACCCTGTTCCCGATACCGGTGGGCTACTATTTTTATATTTTTAAATGTTTTTTTTTATGATTATAAGAAATATTTAAAAATGTAATTTTATGTATAGAGATCAATAAATGGACGATAACACACCAATTAAACAACCACAACTCCATCATTTACCACTTTTAATAAAAACAAACAATGATCAACAAAACAAAATATACCTAATAACAATAATTAAATAAACAACAAAACTTTAACAATTAACTTGTGTCACCACGAGCGCGTTCCGAGACAAAATGAATCTTAACTTCAACTTGAACTCTTCATTAATGGCTTTTGTGGACGAGAGATACCACAATTTCGCCCGAATGTTGGCGAACCCGTCTTAACGTTGTCATGTTTTTGCCGGGAGAACGAGACATTACGACAAAGGCACAAGATGGAAACAGATAAATATTAGATTGTCAACGTCACAGTTGTTTTTTAGGTTAATGACCTTTCGTATCGCTTCTCGTTGGCCGTACTTTACAAACTATACATGCTTGCATGGAGCAACTAACGGTGTCTGCAAACAGTGCAAACACTCACACGTTTCAAGATCAGTGCCTTACAAATGCACCGCTGCGGCGCACCGTAACATCAGAGCTCAGAAGGGCTACTATGACACATCTTAAAGCAGTTCTTATTCCACTGAGGGAAAGAGATGGTGCTAGACACCCTGTATAGCTCTGTCTCTTTCCCTTAGTGGAATAAGAACTGCTTTAAGACGTCATAGTAGGGTAGCAGTAATATCTGTGTTAACCTAGACATATCGGTTGCACATGAGTGCTGTATCTTTCCATGAAGCTATTTTTGCAACAACACCTTGTTCTAAACGCATATACTAGTCCTCAGTTAACACACTTACGATTAGGCTAACCTAGTCTAAATCCTACTCAAACTCAAAACATTTATCTCAATTAGACGGTTACAACAGGTACTTTTAAATATCAAAAACAAAAAGATGATGCTACAGTCCCAGTCACAAGACAAAATAACTTTTGAAAGTACCGTAGTTGCCCATTCCAAAACGTTTATTTATGGAGAAGAAATATAATTTCTAAAGAAAAGAATTGGCAAGAAACTCCATGGACATTCTTTTTAATCATAATATTTTTCAAGATCATGCATTATTCATATCGATTTTCAAATCGTTTTTAAACTCGTTTGGGATATATTGCGTAATATTGCTGGAATCAGAAACAATTTCATTTTTGAACGAAACAGTTAATGTCTTTTATCTCAAAATAAAGCCCCTACACACGAATACACGTTTACAGTTTTCAAGCCGAGTTAAATATTTTAAATATTCCAAACAACAAAACAGCGGTAAATTCAATGTTGATTCTCTGTTTCTTACTCGTGATTCTCTCACACCATTAACCATATTATATAATCGCCTCCCTCTCCATGTTCAATCACTCGTGAGCGTGAGACGCTTTCGTGTGTGTAAACAGCTTTACAGTAAGATTTGTGAAACGTCAATACAAAAAAAAACAGTCGAAATAAATAAATAAATTCACTTCCACTATTTATAAAGTGTTTCATGTAAGAAACATTATATATTGTGAATTAAATCAATCAAAGTATTCTTGCATCGTTAAGTGAAAAGAGGCAGAAATAAATAACGTTCACGAATTACGATAAAATGTCGTATAAAAAATTAGCAATCATCTGTGTTTCGTGTTTACCGTTTCTGTTCACTTTAAATGGTGATTTTGTGTTCGATGACTCTGAAGCTGTAGTGAAGAACAAGGACGTCACCTCGGACTCTTGGACAGACCCATTTTACCATGACTTCTGGGGTGCTAATATCAAATCGGATTTAAGTCATAAATCATACCGACCCCTTACGATTTTATCTTACAAGTTTGTTAATTATCAATCATAATTTATTCACAGTACTTAATTAAAATAACTCTTTTTTAAATATTTTTTTTTACTTTTCAGGCTGGACTATATACTGGCTGAAAGACTTTCTGCCTTTGATTTCAAAACAACAAACCTAGTATTATGTCATATTATGTGCTGTTTATTGGTGTGGCTCGTCTTTGTCACTATTTTAAATGATGAAAACTCGACTTTGACAAGTGAAGATGAGGGGATTAGAAATAAATTGAGTGGCCAGGATGACAGGAGTATGAAGTGGTGGATGGACACACCATTTTTGTCTGCATTATTATTTGCAGTACACCCAGTTCATGTGGAAGCAGTATCTGGTGTAGTAGGCAGGGCTGACCTCTTAGCTGCCGTAACATTTTTTCTAGCATTCCTTTGTTATAATAAGTCACTGACTAGTCAAAGATTTAGTTATATATTTTTATTAACAACAGTGATTTTAGCTGGAATCTCTATGTTGTGTAAGGAAAATGGTATCACTGTTTTGGTTAGTAAAATGGAAATTTTAGAAAAAATGATTATTTATTATTATACATTTATTAAATATTAATATTAAATATTATACATTTTACAATAATTTCAGGGCTTCTGTTTAGTTTATGAAGTAACAACTACATTCAAAATAAAGAAAAAACAAAACAGGCTTGCAAGAATCTTAAGCATAGATAATATCACAATAGGCGCCATATTTAGAATCATCTTCATCTTTCTTAGTATAGCTGCCCTGTTGTATGGAAGATGGCTTGTGATGGGGGGAACAAAACCTGAATTTAAACCTGCTGATAATCCAGCTGCTTTTGCTCAAAATCCTTTTGCTAAGGTAAGTCTAGTTTGTGTTTTATAAAAAAAAACCATCTTTAAAAATCAATTGTTTACCTAGGTCACAGATAAAATAATACTAATATGTTTTATCCATTAGGTCCGGTAGTTTTGTACAGTTATCTTCAACTTGGCCATTTTCCTTAATATTTAGAGACTAACTGACCAGACAATTAGAAATATAATATTTTTTCTGGAATACCCCAAAAAAGAAACTTACTGTTTTGTTTTGTTCAAAACAGTGAACAAAACAAGCCTTTTAAATTTTTCAGCCTTCATAATTCCTTTTCCTAATGAGGTTTCTATCATTTTTACAGGTAGCAACATACAACTATATTTATTCTTTAAACCTTCTGTTATTTATTTGGCCTGAATGGCTTTGTTATGATTGGTCAATGGGATGCGTACAGCTAATAGAGGACATACTTGATAAAAGAATGATTTTAATATACCTGATGTATTTGTATGGTCTGTATCTGCTAGAGGCTATACTTCGCACCGATAAAAACCACAAATCTACTAACAGGTAATGTATTATGTACAGTCAGCAAGAGAGATAAGTAACCAGATTCATCAGATATAGTTATTTTTTTGTTAAAAACCAATAGATATCTTCAACTCAAATATAATTGAGTGTTAATTTTCTATTAAATTAATTAAACTTTATTTAAAAACATTCATGGATTATTAAGAAATTTCTAACTATATCTGACAAGCTTTGCTGCATGTCTCTTTTGCTGACTGTACAGTGCTAATTTATCATTTGCTTCTTTTGTATACCAATTAACTTTTTGTTTTACTAATGCAAGGATTTTTAAGTCATGTGTAGAATTCTATTCATTCTAATTTCACTGAGTGTTCGGAAAAGTTAAGATACTGATTAAATGTTATGCGAAATGTAGATGACACGGTTAGCGCAGTGGCTGAGCGATCGACTGCCGTTGTGTATGTGAGTTTAAATGTTTGTAAACGCCTACTACGGGGCAACACTTTGTAAAAAAAAAAAGTATTAATACTTCACACGTGTTTCGCATCCGGCGGTTGGTACAGAGAGGGTGCTGTATCCGGCTTCCAAGCTTAGATCATTTTTGGGGTATTAAAACTAAATATTTTGCATAACATATTTTAACGTCATGGATTTCCGCATACCTACCTATCGCTTGATTTATATCTTAACTGAAGATGAAGTGGTGACTCCCGCTCCAGCCGGTTTCTGGCGCAAAGGTTGTCCATTGCCATCCAACGCGGAAATGCGGCAAGTGTTATGGGCACTTTTGCGCCAGGAATGGTCAGAGGCGGGTTACTTAATTAGATGTTTATTTAAAAAAAAAAAAAAAAAAACTGAAGATCCAAAAGCACTATCTAATAGATAAACTTCAGTTCAGTTTTTTTTAATGGAATCTTGTAACCTATGAGGTCTTTATTTATTACTTACATTTGGGAAAACAATAATGTAAAATAATAATAAAAAAAAATAATAGCTTAAATTATTTGTAAAGTTAATGTTGTAAATTATTTGCAGGGCGATGGTTCTTGCAGCATCATTGATAGTCATACCATTCCTGCCAGCCAGTAATATATTCTACCCAGTGGGCTTTGTTATTGCTGAAAGGATTCTTTACATACCGTCAGCTGGCTACTGTCTCCTGATAGGAATTGGGTTGAAGAAAATACTGCATAGAAAATCAGTGGTGGTCCGTGAGGTAAAGCCTCAAATCTTTGTAATTATTTTATCTATTCATTATAATAAAATTATCCCCTAAGACGACCAACTGACCAAAATATTCCCCCTACCAAGGAGCCGTCAAAATACAACTATCCGTAAGCAAAACGAGTCGTTTTTGTTTATTGGAACGGGGCATTAATCGACTTATGTGTAGCGACACAAAAATTAAGAGGCAAAAAGTACTACAGCGCCATCTATGCGGCCACTGAAAAACTAACGGTAAGATTCCTACATCGCGCAAGCCAAGTTGTACGTGAAGTTAACATCAAAACATAGAACTCCCGACAAATAACTGTCGGGCAGTGGCGAAGTAGATTAGTGGTCGAAGGAAGACCTTTTCCATAGAAGATGGATAACTTTACACACAAGGACATAGGTTTATGTTCTTCACACCTCTAAATACGCAATAAAATAATGGCACCCAAAGCTTTTAATAGTTTTTCAGCAATCAAAACCAAATTTATCCCGTTAGTTTCAGTGTTCATTATTTTTACAGATTGGTGTTTTTATGTTTCTATTGCTAATCGTGATATTCGGCCTGAGGAGCTGGCAGAGGTCTATGGACTGGCAAAACGAATACAGCTTGTTCATGAGCGGGTTGGCGGTGTGCCCTTTAAACGCTAAGGTCCATTACAATGTTGCTAAAGTAGCGGATGCGAGCCACCAGACTACGTACGCGTTAGCCGAATATAAGGAAGCAATAAGGTACCTTATTTCTAACACTTTAAGGTTTCATGTACCATAAATTCGGAAACTTGATTTTGACGGCGCGAATTCGTCGCGCTATGTGGTGTATAGTGTCCGACCGAAGGTCGATTTCTGGCGGCAGTTGAAGGTAACCGTAAGAAATTCCGTTCTAGATTGGCTGTAAGAATAATATCCTTATAAAATAATAGCGAAAGTGAGTTTGTTTGTTTGTTACGTCTTTACGCCTAAATGGCTTAACCGATTTTCATGAATTTTGGTACAGAAATACTTGGACCCTGGAGACGGACATACACTATCTTTTATTAAAAAAATGTGAGAAATGAGGGAGAAAGAGGGAAGAAAGGGAAAGTTAGCTTTGCTATTACAATAAATAAGGCGCTAGGGCAAAAACTACAGGTAGCAGGTACCTGCAAATCAGAAAAGGGGAACTTTGTTTCCCCGAATTCAACGCGAGCGAAGCCGCTGGCAAAAGTTATGTATGTGTAATCCCCAAGGGTTAGGCAGAGGTGTACCTCCAAAGTACATCCCCGTTTCACCGATTATGTTGTAGTCCCAAGCCTATTGTCGCCAACCGTTTACAAATCCAGACTCCTTGCTGCAAAAGAAGTTCCTGATGGAAAATCCGCATTAACAATTTGAACATGGAAAAATACGCTTCCGTGCTGCTAAATGATAAATAAATGACTAATGATGTTTATTTTGCAAGTAGGTTTTCACAAACACTTTTACACTTCATTTTTTTTTTAAACTAGATGAGGCCGGTGTTTCGTACCCGACTACTGTGAGAAGAAACAGCCGAAACAAACTCAGAGGTCATAGTCTCTTTTAAAGTCCAGACAAAATAATCTTGGTCAACTTACATGAGGACTATGCAGATAGAGTCTGAAATGGTCTTTTTAAGAAAGCACCACACTGATTGAGTGGACCTGTCCAGTCAGTGCAAGCATTTGTCAGTTATCGTGTAGCTCAACTCATAACCCAAGGAGCTCAACGACACGATGAACAATACCAAAAAAAAGGACATTTGTGTATTTTGTGTAGGTCGCTTATAGTACTCAAACTGCCAGACCTTCGTCAAAAAACTAAGTAAATAAAAGAAATGATCCACATGGTCTTCACATTTACAATAAACAAATAAAAATAAAATTAATGAGATCATAATGAAATCATAAAATGTCATAAATTAAAATAATAAGAAAATTAAATATTTTTTTGACACTCACAGAGTAAATTAAATTGGAGTAAGCTATAACTGAGTAAATTAAATTGCTAGATAATGCAACCCTTTCGCACCTGTTATTCATTTTGTTTTTCGAACTTAAAATTAGTTACTCATAACTTTACAGATTATACCCTGAATATTACCAAGCAATGAACAATTTGGCGAACTTACTTAAAAATCAAAAACAATTTGATGAAGCTGAATATTTTCTTAGATTGGCTGTGGAACACAGGTATGTAAGTCAAGCCTGCAACTTAAATATTTACCTACACACACAAAAAAGTTTACTAGCTAATTTGGTCTTTGGGCACAGAAAGCTAAAAAAAAATTGCTAAGCGCATTTCAACTGTTCGGATTGTTGAACTTAATGAATTATCAGCCACCAGTCGTGTAAATCATTTAATACGTTTTAAAATCATAATATTTAAGGTATTCAATGTTTGAAGAATAGGTATATCGCCAATTTGCGTTATTTAAAACTTGATAGAAACTTAGCAGCAATCATTAATAATATGGCAATGTCTTAATCTTACTAATATTATAAATGCGAATGTTTGTGAGGATGGATGTTTGTTAATCTTTCACGTCAAAACGGGTGAACGAATCATAATGAGATTTGGCACAGAGGTAGATTATGGTCTGGAATAACACATGGGATACTTTTTTCCGACATCACGCGGGCGAAGCCGCGGGCGCCAGCTAGTATAAAATAAAAATTGATTAACAGGGTTCTTTTCTTTATACCCTAACAGAGAGGATTTCCCAGCCGCATGGATGAACTTAGGAATACTTCTAGCAACTACCCGTCGATTCGAAGAGTCTGAATCAGCTTACAAAACTGCTCTAATCCATCGCAAGAAGTATCCTGACTGCTACTACAATTTAGGCAATTTGGTGTGTACTTTTTATACAAGAGTTGCAACACTGGTTGCTGCAACTTAACAAACATTTAGCATTCATTGCAACACCGGCTGCACCACAGCGTACAGCTAGAATGTGGCTAATAACTCACCCATTTCCGTATTCTAAAGTTATATGTCTTTTAAGTTATCAATAAACTAACATTTTCTAAGTTTGTAGTACCTCGAGATGAATAAAACTGAAGATGCAATAGAAAGTTGGTTCCAAGCGATCAATCTAAACCCCAAACATGTCTTGGCGTGGACTAACTTAATGGCGTTAATGGATAATACGGGTAAGCTAGCAAATTATTACTTGTTGCCTGTACACCAAACTGTTTTGTTGTGTGTACTACTAAGGGAAAAAATCTATAAACTTAGTCAATAACTTTGGCTACGTGTTATTCTTGCCATTGTCTATATAGCAGTGCAAGAAAGAGACGGGGGCATGTCCAAGCCCCTTAGATATGTCCCGGAACACACGTTCTTACAAATCTCAACCTTCAACTCTTTGATTGTCGATACGACTTGAACTTCAAAAACCGCCCTTATTGCTAAGACTTCGTTATTAACTATAGATACCAAGATTATCAACTGTTTTAATCTGGTCCCTAACTAATAGTATAACAATTTTTGTTCGATGTTTCTAAAGAACGCATGCAATACATTTCAGGACAGATCGATAGAGCACTGAAGATCATACCGAACGCACTGAAAGAACTGCCGGAAGCTCCGTCAATCAATTTTGCAATAGCCAATATGTACGGCAAAATAAACCGATATGAAGAAGCCGAGACTCACTTTCTTAAAGCAATTAAATTGTTTAATAAAGATGTCAAAGCTATACATTACGCAAATCTTGGTAAGAAAACGAAATACTTACGCTAGGGTCATTTTTTTTATATATATCTTGGGACAAGTCAAGTTAAGTTAAGAGTATCTCTATTTCGTACCATTTTCAACTTGTCGACTAGACTATAGTGTCTAGATAAATAAATAAAAATATCTTGGGACAACTCACACACGGCTATCTGATACTAAGCTAAGCAGAGCTTGTGTTATGGTAACCAGACAACTGATATACATACTTATATAATTTATAAATACACACATATTATAGATAAATCATTGGCGGGCTTCACAACCCAATAACCCTCTTTCTCTCGTGAAAGACAAAACTAGATGTCATGAATAAATCAATCTGGTTGAATCCCATAATCCTAAGTGGCGCTAGCATTAAGAAAAAAAAGCCAACGTTTACGGGCTAAAAAATTGCTCTTTTGCCTAGTTACGTATTATTTGCTAATCTCCAAAGTGTAATTGCATTCCAGGTGTACTTTATCATCTATGGAAAAAATACGTTTTAGCAGAAGAAATGTACAAAAATGCTCTGAAAGTTGATCCTACATTTAAGATAGCCCGAACAAATCTTATACGCCTTCAAAAACTTAAGGACGGATAAAATGCTCACTTTTATTTTTAACTGATTAATGTTATTGTAAGTAGAACCCCATTGTATAGTAAATTATTGTTAGAAACTACTTTGCATTTTTATTTCCCCATAATAAATCGTCATGGTCAAACAACTCGCTTATTTTGTGTTTTTGTTATTATTTACAAACTACAAATAGATGTCAAATAAAATAATATTATTGTCATCGACACGGTCAAGAAAAAATAAATAAGTACTCCATTGTATTAGGAACAGCACTAGGGCTGCTTGTCTATGCTGTCGTGGGCATGCAGATAATCTGGTGTTTGCGGGTCCACAGGAGGACGGCTGCCACGCCAGCTTGCGTAAGCCGCGCGCCGCCTGGTGCTGCAAAGTTCGCTGCAATCAGTTGATAAACAATTGGAGCAACCTACAAAGTAAGTTATTTGTATTGACTTACATTCTTGAATTAATTTTGTAAATATGAATTATTATTATGAAATTCTACCTAGGGTGCGAGGTTGCGGACTGAGTTTGTCCATTGATCTGCCGGGGAGTTGCGAACTGTGTGGAGCTAAACTGAGTTCATAAATTGAGTAGGTGGTGGTGCACATTTTTTTATCTTCCCTCCACCAGTTACAATACCACGAGTCTGGCCACCCTAGTAGATGTGGGCGCCTGTGATGCATTCAGTCATGATAAATCATCAGAACGACCGCAACGGACACACGCTGATTTTAGTAAATAGAAAATGGCATATTTGTACATCCGTGAAATCGTGCACTAATTCAGTAGCCCATACTATAATCTATAATAATATTATAAAGCTGAAGAGTTGTTTGTTTGAACGCGCTAATCTCAGTGACCACTGGTTGGAATTGGAAAATTCTTTTAGTGTTGGATAGCTCATTTCTTGAGGAAGGCTATAGGCTATATAACATCACGCCACGACCAACAGGTGCTGAGCAGCGTGGGTGAAACCGCGTGGAACAGCTAGTTTATTATGATAGGTAACGTTATAGTTGATAACGTGTGTATCAATTAATTCCATGAAATTTCAAGGCTGGCAATCCCGAACTGGCTGTCAAGTCAATGTCAAAGTTACACAATGTCAAGAAAAAATATATATTGATTTGCCGGCTGAATGGTTGAAAACACTGAAAAACTTTAATATTTTTGAACAAGTTTCGCCAAATTAATCATGGATTTTACTCCTGAACTATCTGCATTTCAAGGCCTCATCGTATCTGCAAACCATTCTCACGCTTTTTCAAGAATAACGTCAAAAGGAGGTAAACACAACATTTATATTGTCTTCTCATGTTTTTGGAGTCTTAAGTTTTGAAATTAAACAGGGAAAGGTATATCCGTGATCATGCTGTGTAATAAATAGCTATCATGGTAAATATCATGTTTCAAATGTTATAAATACACCTTCAACTTGTACATTGGATAATTCACATTCTTACACATAGAACTGGTTTTTTTGTGACTAAACCTGTTTGTTTTGCAGGCAATGAAGACAAAGTTAGATCAGTTATTGAAACCATATCCAGGTTCTTAAGAAGCGAAAAATACATAAATGAAAATGGGGTAATAGATACAATGGTATCAAAAACACGTAAATTTGCAATGTATATCGTTTTAAACTCAGACTTAAAAGCATTGAAGGAAATGGTAGAAATAGAAGGAGTTTTTCTAGTCATACACTCAATTCCCACAATACCAAAATATCTCATGTGTGAAATGATGTGGAACCTACATATGGATGACTTTGCATATGAAATAATCACATATTGCTATCCCCCTCTAGCAATAGAAGTAGCAGGAGCTTTTGCCGAAAACTACAAATATTATAACCCTACAAAGGGTCTCAAGAAACTACACAACTTGTCAGCCGCATGTTATTCATTTATTTGCAGGCTACACTGTTTTGAATTTGAGAAGGAAATCATCAACAGCTTGCTTACGGCTAGTTATGAAACTTTACAAAAATGTATGAAATATTTTTCTAACCCGCCAAATAGTCATAGATTGAACTTATTAAGTAAAGACGAATTGTACAAATATAAAGGAAAATGTCTCAAAACAATTCTGCTGTTAATATATGAATGTTTTAATTATTTTTCTCTAGAAGTAAAATCAAGTTGTCCCAATGATGTCTACAGATCATCATACAAGGAAGGTTGTTTTAAAGACAACCCTCCTACAAACAAAGTTTGTGAGTGTCCCAATAACACAGTATCAGAGTGCTTGAACAACTGTAATACTATGTTACTAGATACCTTTCAAGAAATTGTAATGGACATCAGTGTGGACATATTTTGTGCTTGGAGTGAATTTGAAGAAGATGGCAAAAGTATGCAGCAGGCTTTAGGAGAACTTTGTCATAAAGTGCGGACAAAACTACTTAGTGTAAGCAGTGTCGCTGAGCACCCGGTTGTCGGCATGATACAACAGATGGCTCGTAAACCGGCAGTCATCAGCGAGATTATCAACATAACTGATACCAATGTTATCATACAGAATATAAACAGCAATACTGAAGACAAAGCAGCATGGATACATGCCTTAGTGAACAAAGAGCAGCTGTGCCAGCATATTGATCTGATCACTGCTATAGACACTAATATAGAAATGTTTGATGAACAAGAAATGTTGAAGTTATACCATATGTTCACAAATTACTATAAAAGCAACACTGTTAATAGAGAAATAGTAATGTCATTATCAATTAAAATATTCCAACACTGTAATGTGCCAGACAAACATAAATTATTAAAAGAACATTTCACTGACAACCAATTCCATGACCTGAGGGATGATGAAGAGTTTCATAACACATTAACTGAAATGTTTAACAAATTTATTGCTGATGATAGTGTGGACTTTACAGAAGTATTGAATGTATTCCTGCAGAATCCGAGGGAGGTGTTCAATAAAATATTTATTATGGCTGAAGAAAATACGCAACTTACAAAAACAATGTTGCAAGTTATGAATCTACTCAGAGATTATTCCAATTATTATTATGTTACTGAAACAGAGCCTTGTATAATAGGTATCATCAAAAAGATTCTTGATAATTCTTTAGAAACAGATAGTAAACAAGATAATATAGTGAAGTTTTTGAGTGGATTGAAAAAGTCTGATATAATCCCGGGAACAAAGTTACTTCTGCTGATCATCATGCCCCATATGCACAAAGCACTTCTGCACAAAGATATTGGCAAGATTCATGTGCAGATCCAGCTTTTGAATGAAGCCTACACCATATATGAGTTATTAGAATATAGGCCTCCTATGTTGGCTATGTTGAGTCAAGTGTTGGAAGTGGTCCGCTGGGGGAACATCAAATCATTTGTACCGAAAGCTTCAACCACACTACACCTGACATTGAACTTCCAAAAATGTTTAATTGAAACATATGACAGTGTTATACCAAGTGAGTAAGGTGGCTGCTCAGATCAAATCTTTAAACATACTGGTGCACTATTTTATTTTTATGAAAATCTTAAAATTATTTTTGTTTTCAGATGATGAAGGTGACTGGTTAAGAATACGGTTGAAACGAAAAAATATGCAGCCACAAAATAATTTTTATTTTAGAAAGTTTTTAGGCAGTCAAAGTTCAAATTTCTTTCAAGCTGTCAGTGGCATGCAAGTTGATAAGAACTCAAACCGCAGTGAAATATCCATATGGGTTACCCAGGTTAGATAAGAATATACTATTACTATTCTATATTTCTTTATACATAGAGTAATTTACCCGCTGACAGAAAATTCTGCGAGAGTTCAGTGAGCACTAAAAAAGTTATTTTTTAGACTCGCATAGCAATCCTACTTCCTACTTATGTTATAAATGCGAATGTTTGTGAGGATGTATGCATGGATGTTTGTTACCCTTTCACGTCAAAATGGCTGAACGGATCTTGATGAAATTCGGCACAAACGTAGATGATAATCTGGAATAACACATAGGATACTTTTTTTTCGAAATACACGTATAAATAGCCTTTGCCCGCGCACACGTTATCAACTGTAACGATGTCAAATATAATAAACAAGCTTTTGCCCGCGGCTTCGCTCGCGTTAAATTCGGGGTAACTCAGTTCCCCTTTCCTGATTTACAGGTATCTGCTACCTGTAGTTTTTGCCCTTGCGCCTAATTTATTGTAATAGCAAAGCTAAGTTTTCCCTTTTCTTCCCTCTTTCTCCCTCATATCTCAATAATTTAAAAAACCCAACTATCTGTGTACCAAAATTCATCAAAATCGGTTTACCCATTAAAGCGTGAAGAGGTAACAAACAAACTCACTTTCGCTTTTATAATATTAGTAAGAATTATAGTAAGGATATAATTATGAATTGTAGCCAGTGTTATTCTGATATATATATATCTATATTATTGTTAAGTTTCATCAAAATCCATTCAGTAGATTTTGACTGAAAGAGCGACAAACATACATACAACCTCACAAACTTTGGCTTTTATAATATTAACTATCTGTGTCCCATGTGTGTTGCAGTGCAATTTTCTACCTTTCTACTTACCCTTCCTACCCTATCTTTCAAGTTGGATCAAACTGCACACGGTGTGCAAATTTAATTTATATCGGTAAAAAAGTAATTTAGGAGTCCATCGCGGACAAACTACTTGATACGTGATTTATATAATATATTAACATAGGATGTATGTTTTCAGATCCTCAGTTCAGGCACACAAGAAGAATGGTGCGTTGTATGGGACAACTTGGTGCGGCACATTGAAGACATTGATGTGCTGTGCATTTTCCACGAAGCCCTGCGTATGATTGCGAAAGCAGTGGAGGGTACCCGCACTCCAGCTTCCAGA
The DNA here is from genome assembly GCA_958449745.1 of Ochropleura leucogaster. NCBI lineage: Eukaryota > Metazoa > Arthropoda > Insecta > Lepidoptera > Noctuidae > Ochropleura > Ochropleura leucogaster. The sequence continues at coordinate 10,386,492 of OY288203.1, read as the reverse complement.
GCCTGTTTGTTTTACTGCATCCAGAATCTAGTCTATATTATACGGGTATGACTTTTCTTGCATTTTATATGAACAAACCTAGTAGTCTAGTCGACAAGTTGAAAACGGTACAAAATAGAGATACTGCCCTTAACCTTTTGAACGCCAGAGCAAAAACGCATGAACTTGCCCTCAACGCCAGGCCACAAATTCACCGCAAATACCTACGAAAAAAATAGGGATTCCAAAACTTCATCGATAATCAATTTTATTTTCATTTTCGTCTTTAATTTCGAAATATAATGTCCTTATAACATTGAAATTTAATTCAACATTACATTTCTTCCTATTAAAGTAATAGTTATACACTATTTACAGACTTGTATAATACCGTAATAACAGATATGAGACTACAATATATTTAAATATAATAACTGTAGGTACAACACTATTCTTGATCTGCTGTCTTCATATTGTGACCATGGCGTGGACGGCCCGCCATTTTAATAACTACTTCGCTTCCGAAATAAGGATGTGGCAACGTAATATCTCGTTTATCGATGTTCTAGTACAATATTATTTTATAATAAATGAAAAACGTTTTTTAAATCAGATTTATAATTCCGAATGTAACAGGTACTTAAAAATATATGATTGAAATAGGTTAAGAAGGTAAATAAAAACTATGAAAAAATAGAAAATTTTAATAAAATGTTATACAGTATGTACTATGTATACATGTTTTTAAATATTAAGTTCTATAAACCTGGCATAAAAAGTAACAAATTAAAACAATTAACGATTATATATAATTATCACAATTACCAATCAGTCTTATACTAATAAATCTTTTGAATAATAGAACAAAATTATACAAAATCTACAATGCAACCTGCATTCTGATCATCTAATTCGCTGGGTGCAAAGTGGGTGGTGGGGACAGTGAAATCGATCTCAGCGCGCACCGTGGCTAAAAAAGGAACTTTTGGCAGACTTTATTCCACGAAGTTATAGGTAAATATGGAGCCCACACTTAGAATAAAAGTTTCGAGTCAAATACTCTCGCTCCTATTCTCTGAGGCAAACTGAGGTCTGATCTCTTTTTCTAGTGTACTACAGAAATTTAAACAAACTGACCTCAGACAGTAGAAGAGAAATAAAAATTCAAGTAGGTATTTCAAGTGTGTACTGTGTACTCCATCTTTACCTACACCTTCATGCTTTATTCACTGCTTACTCCTCGTAAAGACAATGACAGTCAACTATTTGACGTACCAAGGTCCGCCGAGTCCGCCGACCGCTAGTTGGCGCTGTCATCGCGCACCCAGCGAATAGTAAGCCATGTGTTATCAGGCATAAAAAAGTAACAAATTAAAACAATTAACCATTATATATAATTATCACAGTTACCAATCAGTCTTATACTAATAAATCTTTAGAATAATAGAACAACATTATACAAAATCTGCATTGTATTATCTTATCATCTAATAGTAAGCCATATGTAAATAAAAAATATGTTTCTTTCGGTCTACAAACACCAATACCAGGCCACACTTACAGATTTCATCGTGATTTTTAATAAGATTAATATTTGCTCAAATTTTTTAAAATAAAAGCAGATAAAAATAACTTACCTCTAAACCAAATTCGTCCAAAGATTCTGTTTCCGAAAATTCTTCGTCATCTGAGACTCCTTCTAATATGCGAAGAAGTTCTTCCGTAGTGATTAAATTCCCACTCATTATAATAAACACTTAATATAAATCTTGAACTCGATATCACAAGTAAATTAATCATAAATATTATTCATTCACTTCTCTAATTTCTGGTCGCCGCGCTTGTGACGTCACGATATTGTCGTCTAGTCGTGACCATGGCGTACAGGGTACTGATAATTCGGGTTGCGTTAGGGATGCGCTTGAGTTGGGATTAGTGAATATCGAAATTCGACCCAACCAAATTTTATTTTTGACTATGTAGTTTATTGAATGATTTTTAAGACTGGTTTTATAAAATTAATGCTGCTTTATCCTAGTACCAAATTATACCTAAAATAATATATTCCAGAGGAAAGTTTCGAATCGATCTTTGATTTGAAATAATGATATTATCCAACATGCGCTACATCACTAGCGGTCACGCAGTTATGATTCTGGCGTGTGAGGACATTCTTTTTTCAGAGTTTATTTCTTTCTTTTTAACGTAAAATTTCTCAATATTTATAATGCAATTTAATTAGTTTTATGGAAATAAATAAATTTTGGACCTTCTATTTTACAGGTATATAAATAAATAGGCATTAAAGTAATGTTTAAATAGTTTATTTCGTGTTTTAATGTACCGCTGTTTTTGTCACATATTTGTGTCGTTGGCGCTCAGGGACAGTTTTCGCTTGTCACGTATTTGTGACCCTGGCGCTCAAAAGGTTAAAATTATGTGCGATAGCTCATTGGATCCGGAATGACGCCTAGAAAAATGTGCTAAAAGCGTGTATTAGCACATAAAATATTTCAAAAGTTATATTACCGTATGCCTCTTTTTTCAGTACAAATTCTTCCAAGGACCTTTGACGGATCGACAAGTATTGAGCGCTGCGTTCAGTTTGTCCAAGCTTTTAAAAGAAACCAATGTTGAAGACGTGGATGAGATCTCATCCAGACTTATGCCATTGTTTGCCTATTTCGTTGAAAAGAAAAACCTGTACACCACCAATGTGCCCGGCTACTTCGTCAACACAAATTATTATGCATTAGTATCCAGAACATTTAATGGAAACGACGTTCAGGATAAAATTGACACATAAAAATGACTGAACAAGACTTCACCATATTATTTCGTTTTCTATAACAGTAAGCATCAAAAGTAGATAAACGCTAGTTTTATTATTATTATGAAAAAATAGAAAGAGATGTATACTTAGTTAAAATACCTCTAACTAGTACCACAGATTTCTTTTTTTTTATTTGAAATATTTTGCTTATCGACTTTTCATTGTTTCTTTTTCTTGTAACGAATCTGTTGAATGTATAAACTATTACGGGTACAAAGATTTGTAGCTTTTTCAAATAAACACATACAATGTGAATCAATATTTTTATTTATTCTTTTAATACTTAAAAACATACATTTTTATTTAATAATTAAATCTCAGTTTTTTTTTATTTTGATAATAGGTACCTACACAGTAATGTGTTTTTATTTTAGTAAGTCAAATTGAAAAGAACAAAATATAGAAAAAAATACCCCTATGTATTATAATAAAATAAGAACACGTTTATGAATTAAAGAAAGTACTCTTTAATAATAAAATAAACTGTCTATAATCATATTGCTGTAATACAGTTTAAAGACATCTTACTTGTACTATATAATATATTGGCCCATTGGCCCCTTTTTACCTGGGTTACTATTATTATTATTCTACGAAACAAATCCAAATTTAGAACCATGATAATTACGTGTCAATTACTAATTATATAATAAAATATAACCCAAATTGGGAGAACTACCTTTTGTACTTAATTCTAGATGTATAATATAAACACGACGAAGCGAACTTTATAAGGCCCTTTTGAACAGGATTATAGGAGTTTAGTCAGTTATCCATAATGTAGTGAAAATGCTTGGTTGCGGGTTGTTCGAAAGAGATACCGCGGGCTCGGAACGTAAAGGGCAATAGAAGGAACATGGGTGGCTTTTAGTCAATAAAGGTCTGACACGCCCAGAGCGGGAGAAGTTATTTGAAAAAATAAAGTGTAAATGCTTGATCAGGGGGACTAAAAATGGCCGCTTAAGCAGAATCATAATAGGTTAATAATATGAATTACGTTACCATTCGTAAAAAGTTCACAAAGTGACAATTCACAATATTAGATGCGTTTGTGACCATTTTAAGAATTTTAACGTAATTCACATTATCATCCTATTATAATTCTGCCAAAGGGGCCATTATGGGATGGGAATGGGAAGCGGTCACCACCTTCTGCGAAGCAGTAATGTTAGCGAAGGAGGTGGCCGGGCGTTTGAGGGAAAGAACATCTGCCCAACCCAGCCGCCGCGGGAGACGCCCATGGCGCCGGGCGCCGCGAGACGACTTCCGGCCACCGTAGATGCGGGCCTGTGGGCGGTGAGCAATGGGTAGTTCACCGTCCGTCCGTCGATTGACGACAGGCCGTGTCGACGGCGCGTTCGTGTTTCACGCGCGCCTCAAAGAGAGTCAGCAAAGCAGAGGGGCTTGCCAGAGCCTCTGCCTGCCGGGGTTGCGGGTTGTTCGAAAGAGATACCGCGGCCTCGGAACGTAAAGGGCAATAGAAGAAACATGGGTGGGTTTTAGTCAGTACAAGTCTGACATGCCCCCCCGCTCCACCCAGAGCGGGGGAAGTCATTGGATGATTTCCCACCCGAAAAAAAAAAAAAAAAAAAAAAAAAAAAAAAAAAAAAAAAAAAAGGGGCCATTATAGATACCCAGGACTCGTGCGCGGTCGCAAAATATCAAACAAAGCTTAAAGTGCAACTGTTCGCCTACAAAATGCAGGTGCGGCGAAAGTAGCGGGCAACGCCTGGCGGCCATTGTGAACACGACTCGCCACGTCTACCGCGCTCGCACTCGCATCGCACTGGCTGAAGCCTCTAGTAAAAATCAGGCGTGCTTTTCTAAATACAGATTCGTTATTCCAAATATGGTACCAGAACGTTCACAATTGCTAACTTTTTTGTAACGTGTTACAAACATACTATAATGCTGTGTGCAGCAAGTTTTTTTATTTCTCTCGATTGAGGTTGACAAAAGGGCGATGTTGATCAACATTCGTAGTTTGATTGGTGAAATTGTTTGAAAAGTTAATAAGTGGGTATTAGTAGCTAGGCCTTATGTTGAGAGTTTACGCGTCGGTTATTTATATTTGCCACAGTAGCCTCTCACTTCCTTACACATCTCGCATAGATGCTGCGGATGCTCCAAACCCTCATCATCTTTGCCGCGCGTGAAGTCTGAAGGTTGTAGCTCTCTCTGTAAGTAAATTATAGAAGATACATGTTTTAAAAAGTCGTACTCGTATAACACCACGCCTGTAATCCACTAAGGGCTAGGCAGAGTTGTACCTTATAGTACACCCACCGTTCATTAGTTTTTTAAGGAGCGAACCTGTTGCCTTCATCCCGGCAAAAATCCAGTCTCCGTGGCTGCTACGTAGTAATACCTGATGGAAAAACCCAATAACATTGCCCGATCCGGGAATACCTGGATTGGTAAAAAGATAGCCTACATATTTTTGTATGGTGCAGCGTTTTTTTTTTTTGGTGGGAAATCATCAAATACCTTCCCCGGAGCGGGGAGAGTTGTACTGACTGAAACCCACCCATATTCCTTCTATTGCCATTTGCGTTCCGGCGACGCGGCGGTATTTCTTTCGAACTACCCGCAACCCCGGCAGGCGGAGGCCCTGGCAGGCCCCTCTATTTTGCTGACACCTCTTTAATGCGCGCGTGAAACTCGCCGTCGACACGGCCTGTCGTCAATAGACGGCCGGACGGTGAGCTTCCCATTGCTCACCGTCCACAGGCTCATCTACGGCGGCCGGGAGTCGTCTCGCGGCGCCCGTCGCACTATGGATTATCGTAGAACAAAAGCTGATTAAAAATACTGATTATAAACTTATGGTTCAAAAGTTAGAGGGACACATTGTTTTTTACTTTTGGAGCAATTATTTCCGAAGTTATTGACATTATCAAAAAATGATTTTTGTAAACCCCTATTCATTTTTAAATACCTTTCCAATAATATATCACACGTTAGAGTTGAAAATAAAAAAAAAAACATACTTTACATATATAGGGTGGCTATAATAAAACATTTTTTTCCAATTTTTATTTTACCACTTTGTCGGCGTGATTGATATACATATTGGTACTAAATTTCAGCTTTCTAGTGCTAACGGTCACAGAGATTAAGCGAGGACGGACGGACGGACGGACGGACAGACAGACATGGCGAAACTATAAGGGTTCCTAGTTGACTACGGAACCCTAAAAACGATTATAATTTTATCAGGCTGCGTCGTTTTTTTGTACAGTTTTTAGGGAGTGTATTAACGTACACACGACGACAGATCAACCTATACAAAACCAGTTTATGCTGCTCTCTCAACAACGGATCGTACACCATAGATTTCAAGTACAATGAGAGATCCGCATAAACTGGTTTTGTATAGGTTGACCTGTCGTCGTGTGTACAGTCAGCAACGAACCGCGCCGATACCCACTTGAGGGTCTGATGTAGCTAGGATTGCGTGTTGTTCGTAAGAGATACCGCGCCCCCGAAACATAAAGGGCAATCAAAGGAACATGGTTGGGTTTTAGTCAGTACACATCTGACACTCCTCCCCGCTTCGCCCGGAACGGGGAAAGTTATTGGATGATTTCCCATTACCAAAAACAGGGTATGATGTATAATGAACTTAATTAATATTGAAGCTGTGTCTTAAATTTTAATAATTGTGTACCGTTTCCATTATTTGTTTTTGACAGTTGAGGGATTAATATATGTATTACTGTACTTTAAGCAACAACACAAGTGTGTACCTACCTGATTTCTTGGTCGCACGTCTGCCCTACAACGTTTACATTGCTGATATCTGTCGCGCCAAGACAGACGGCTGACCCAGAAGTTTCCACAACCGCACTTATACTGCCCATACAAGGCTCCAGGTTTCGGCTGAAATTGATTTAAATTGCATAAAAAATAATCTTAAAAAATAGAGGGCATCGCCAATCTGATCTTAAAATTACTTAACAAATTATCGTCGGAATATTTATGAGCATTGCTCCTTTGATTGCAATAAATAAGAAACTTATTTATCGAATTATAAAGTGACTCTGGTGACTGCAAGGTAGTAAAGTACATATTCCCTCATCATTCATGTGATGCGGAGGAATGCATTTAGTATGAATATTTATGACAGATGTAGAGGAAAACCAAAGAAAAGAGGTGACTGCTGTGGTGACGACTGATGCTGAGAAAAAGACATAATTGCTGCGCCGACCCCCTAAATTGGATAAGGAAAGGCAAATGATGACGTACTATCTACATAAAAAGCGAATGTACCCACTAACACCCATAGACGCCTAGTTGGACCTGAAATCGACGGTTGTAAAGAAGTTCTTGGAATACGCGAACAAAATTCTGATCGCTGATCAAAGTCTTCACCTTCCACAACCAGCCTTATGTTAACTGTATCGTAGGCAGCTGACAGGTCCATAAAAACAGCACCAGAAAACATTCTTCTCTCGAAATTTTGACGACACGGTTGGCGTAGTTCCTGAGCGATCGACTGCTGCGCTGCGTGTCGCGGGTTCGATTCCCGCACGGAACAAATATAAGACGATTCAGCAGCAGTTTTAGGATCGCCTACTGCTTTACCGGGCTTAGGAGTTTCGATGGTTTGTGTCTGTATAAAATTTAATGAAAACCATACCTTGAACTGATTACGATCATTATAGGAGTTCCACGACCTTGATACTGTTGGCACAGGCTCAGACCGTCTTATCTCGTACTGTGGGCGTGCGTAAGGGTCATTAAGATCGTCTTCTTCCTATAAATGAAGTTTGATATTAGGTACTTAAAATCCTACAGATAGATAAGAAACTACCTATGTCAGTATATTCGAGCCAAGCTGATGGATTTTGACAGGCAAATGCCGTGCAATTAAGAAGCACAAAAACCTCAAAAGGAAAAAACGGAACACTTATTGGATCACTTTGTTGTCGAAGACCTTTTATCACGTTAACGCGTGGAGGTATCGATTTGAAGTTAAAATCATATATGTATATACTCAACTATGTAGTCAATTTGAGCTGCAAAAAACTTAACCGTCAAAGTCCAAAGATATGGCTGTTCATGTCGCAAGTTTGTCCGGAACCCTCTGTGCGCGAGTCTGACTCGCTCTTAGCCGGTTTTTTTTAAGTCTGTTAAAAACAGCGTATGCTTTACTGCTCCTGTACTATAGCCAGACCATAGATGCTGAAACGCCGACCGGGACATTCGTAAAAGAAGGACAAACCATGGATGAAGTTAACAAGGTATTAATAATAACTGTTATTAAAATGATTTAATGTTAAGATTAACTCTTGTTTACGGTCTATAATATTTCCATGTTAACCATTCGGATCATTACTTACAAGTACAAGATACCTAATCGCTTTGATGAGTTGCGAAGTCTAAGTACCTAGGTATTGAGTATAAATAACGACGTAAACACAGTCATAATTACTTACCTCGTACGAATAGCAACATCCCATGTTTGAAAATAACAAAGCACTTTATGAACCAAATAAATTATTTACACTATCCTGTCACTTACAAAAAAAGTCTCCTCTTATAATTAAACAACGAACAAACGAAGTGCGCGTCTTCAACGGTAATGTTAAACAAACACTAGAGAGATGACCCCCTCTACCCACAATACTGTAAGGTAGCTTTTTACCCACTATTAATAAAATATTTCATTTATTGAGACACTCGGTGACTATAACTGCAAGCCGTGACAGTTCAATGGCAAATAATGGAACCCGTAACTCAACACCACTTTTTAAACGTTACAAAAAATTAAACCCAACACCAAAAGCAAATCTCGCTATGTACCTACAAGTGCACTCAATCTCGCTACGTCATTGTTGCAAGTGTATAAATTAGTGGAACATGACTTATCGTCTTATCCATAGTAGTAAATACCGTGAATTGTAGAAAATATAAATCTGTAGTGGAAATAATCTGGCTGGTTTGTCCCCTTATTTATGAATCGGGGTTGCCACCAATAAAATCTATTAAAAAATTAAATGGCCTTGACAACGTGCGTTGTTTATAAATACGGACAAAAGGCTGCCCTAAGAGTACAATAATAACCTTTTATGATAACCAGATGTCGAAAAGGATGTACTGTTATTAGATAGGGTAGCCCGCGAAAGGACCATGAGTCAAATTGGGCTCAGTGTCCAACAGAGTTATAGCATATGCCGTTGTAAAGGATTTTGTTTGTACTAAAATAGTTACTATGGGCACCACATTTAATTCCATTGTAGAAAAAGATATGCACACAGAGTACTATAATATAAAAGGAAAAGAGTGCCCTCTCTCGTGACTTTTAGCCATGACATGTTTGAAGCGCCATCTGAATTTCTGGACTAGGAACTACCGATCAATCACACACTCACACACGCACACGTTTACATACATCCCTTTACACACTAATGTAGTTATTAAAATTAGATTTATATAAGCCTTGTATTTCCCAGTACCGAACTATTTCGTTCAAATTTTCTTGCGGAATATTTTTTATTAAAATACCAATATTTAGGAAATCAAATATTCACATCAAGAAAGTAAGAACAAAGTTCGGCACGGGGAGATACTTCTTAAATGCAAAAACATAGTCAAGCGTATACGCAGGCTATGGCGACCATTTTGATTTTACGTGTGTCATTGACATTAAAATGAGATGTTGAGACAAGCGAATATTCGGGCAGTGTTGCTATTATTTCCGTAATATTAAATTAATATAAGATATTATATACATCAACATAATCACTTTATTATATGAAGAGTTGAATATATTTAAACTAACATTAAATTAGTAAAAAAATCTTCTTGGCAAAAAGAATTTCACTACAGAGACATCTATTGCTGCCGAGATAAAACTAAACATAGGTTTCAATCCTTCAAAATATAGATAGCGCTGCTTCATTTATCGCCAAGCTTGATGTAGGCAACAGCCCCCCCCCCCTGGATATGCACCTGAATATCTTTTGTAGAAAAAGACACTTGTTAGAGTCGTAAAACTTATTGAAACAATATACTCATTCTTAAAATGCTTAAAATATTAGTAAACAATAGATGCGCCAGCGCCCGTGTGATTTTGTTTTTTTATGTATATGTTAAACCTGGAATTTAAACTAGTTAAAGATGTTCAACAACAAAACCTACAATGCCATAAAACCACTACTTTTTGCAGAATTTTAGTTTATTTACGTATAAGTATGGTCGGAGAAAAATATTTATAGCAAAATAACCCCATGGATTCTTCGCAAAAATGAGTTTAAATCTCTATATTTAGTGCTTTACAAGTACCTATATTCAAAGTGGTCTCATCTCTGTTGGTGGGTGAGCCCAGGCTTCATATATTTTTGCCCATGGTCCTTTCTCGACGTTTTTAGCAGTCAGTGTGCATTAGAATAGAACACTTTAAGGTATGGCAATGTTTAAAAACGAAATCTATTCCATTCATATCATAAGTGTATTAATACTAGAGACATCAGGGTAACGAGTGCAAACAAAAAATGGAATTAAGGACCGTGTACTTAACCAAAAGACTTATTTTAAACAATCGGGAACCTAATTAGTACGAAGTCGCGAGTTACAGCTATAAAATATAATTTAATATACCTACTTGAATAAGTCTTTCAACCGAACTTTGAAGGTTCGATCAATACACATAAGAAATAACACGCTGTCAGACGAAAAAACAATCGCCATGAGGATATTACCGGCATTGCAGCTAGATCCAAACATTTTAGATCATGTGACATTCACCATCACGCACTGGCTCCGCGAGGTGGGTTATGGTCCATTCCTTCTCAGTACTTCTCACTGAGAAGACTGCTCTATAATATTAGTGAGGATATTGTTTTGTGCTTCTGAACCTTGTGTGTCAGACTCTCAGAGTCCAACTAGCACTTGGCCGGTATTCATAAAAACATTTTTGGATAACCTAATAAAATTGTTTTAATAAAAAATACATAGTTCTTAATTTTTGGTCGATTTCTGAGTAGTCCATAATTGTCTACAAGATCTGTGTGTTAAAAAAGTGAAGAACTAGCCTAGGTTAGTTTAGGTATTCAACCTCCACAAATGACAATAGAATCATAGTTTAAAGAACAAACCAGATACAAACCTTAGTCAATGGTAATGTCGTAATGTGTAAATGTTAAAAATTGACAGATAAATTATAGTACAAAGATAAATATAGTAATAATGTTTCCATACATAGTTTCTTTTTGTAGTTGTGATGAACCAGAGCTCAAACCTAATTTAAATGACGACACGTTTCCTAGTTCTGACCAACTTTGGGGAATGTTAGGTACCATACTGGCAACAGTTGCATGTTGGCTTGTATATGCAAAGGTAAGTAAAACCTGATACGTCATTGTACCTCTACTATGAGGATAGCGCGATGGTTAGTTGTCAGCCCAACATTTTAATAATTAGAACAATCCACCGTTCGAAAGTGGAGTCCAAATGTGTTTTTTTCTAGCCACATTTGAACAGATAATTATCTTATTTAATATGTTTGCTGTTAAATGAACATGTTTGTTTGTGTATTTAATCATGTTCTCAAATAAGGGCTCTAACGATTTCGATGAAAGTTGCAATACATTAGTTTACGGCGGCAAGAAGTCGATCTAGCTAGGTCTCAAAACTGGAGAAAATCGTTATCTCTATTTGCAACCGAGTAGAGCTTTGTCGCACAGGTGTTAATTATGAGTGACAACTTAACGCCGACAAATTATTGTAATAGGTACTTCAAGTGTCGAGATCCCAACTTGTCCCTACAGCGCCAGCGTTTCATAATGTAAAATGTAACAAAAACAGCTTTTCCATAAACATTCGACCTGTACAATAGAAGTAGTTTAATTGCTGTTGGCTGTACACGTTTTGAAAATACTATAATAGTACACATGAAGACACATCAAGCTATACAAAACCAGTCCATGCAGGTCTCTCCACTTACGGGAAAAGATGCATAAAGCGAGGCATGTATGGCTTGATGTGTCGCCGTGTGTACAATATCAAAAATCACTCTTCGTTATATCCCATACTTACTTACAGGTAAGAATCGGCAGAAAAAGGTATCAAGACCAACAAATTCTTATGCACAGCAAACCACCAAGAGTGATGACCACCTCACGCAAAACACGCACCGGATAATATTTAATTAAACTAATTGTGTTATAGAAATATATCTTTATTCCTTAAAATAATATGGCCTATTTTGTATAAAATATATTTTTATGTCGATTATATAAAATGTATAATGTCATTCTAACTACCCATACACCTTTTCAACAATAATAAAAACAACAAAAAAAAAATATAGGAATTTCGATTGATCAAAGTACTAATATCTACTAATATGTATCGTTTAATAAGAACATTGTGTCTTTTGCATATTTCTTGCAGTCTTGCAAAAGATACTTGTATTCATCATCAACTTGACCTCTCTTCAGCAGGTACACCAATATGTACTGATACGGGAATACAGGAACGTTGTGGCGTGCAAAAAACCGCAGTTTAACTCTTTCAATTATTTTCATGTCGACGAAACAGTAATCTGCGGTGCAGCAACTGCCTGGGGTCCTGCGGAAATTATTCCAAGTTACACGTGGTTGTCTAAGTAACCCGTACATTGTGTCAGGGTCGGCCGACATATCTGCTAAAGCACAGTGCAGTTTTCAATAGCTACCGGATTATAATCTGCTTGTTATTGAAAACCGCGCAGGTTGAAAATTATCAACCTTGCACTGTTTGAAATATAGTTCTAAATAAATAAACTTGCATCATTTCGAGAGAGTATTATGAGGCCTATCACAAAATTGCTAAGTTGTATTGCGGTAGGTACTGAGTTCAAGCAGCGTTTATTTTAAGAGTTATATATTTTTTTAAATTATTTTTAATTAACATCATTTATTTAAATAAGGTTACGAGTTGGACACTTGCTATACGCAATCATACGGCGCACAACACAGGTCCTACAAGGGTCTGAAGTAAAATATTTTTTAACACCCTTGCTCGTAAAGCTGATGTGATTCCACCGGTTTTAAATATGTAAAGAGGGTCATAAAAAACGCGTGTGTTATCAAAGCAAATAGTTAAGTTATATTCCATACAAATTCCATAACAGCATTATTTGCAATTTCAAATTTGGAACTGATCGCCGCCGCACGACTCCAGGCTGCTGGTGAGCAGCACGCTGTTACTATTCTTTTTTTTTATTAATTTATTTAAAGGGTTTTGTCGCTTAGCGCTGTTACTATTCAAATTTCGAACTAATTCAAAAGTAGGCAGCGCTAGCTCGCTGTTAAAATGGCGGAGAAAGCAACAGTGTGCATTCACTGATTGAGTTTATTTAATTTGTTTTTTCTGTTTCCTCGCAAAAGTGTTAAAAAACGTCGTACGATATACGTGCGTATTGGTTATAACATGCTCGTCTCAATTACGCCCTCGCCTGCGGCTCGGGCTGAAATTCCGACTCGCATGTTATAACCATCTTAACGCACTAATATCGTAATGTACTATTTTAACACCCTTGCTTGTAAAGCTGATGTAATTCCACCGGTTTTAAATATGTAAAGAGGGTCATAAAAAAACGCGTGTGTTATCAAAGCAAATAGTTAAGTTATAGTCCATACAAATGCCATAACAGTATTATTTGCCATTTCAAATTTGGAACTGATCGCCGCCGCACGACACCAGCTAGTGAGCAGCGCGCTGTTGCTATTCCTTATTTTTTTTTTATTTATCGCTTAGCGCAGTTGCTATTCAAATTTCGAACTAATTCGAAAGTAGGCAGCGCTAGCTCTCTGTTAAAATGGCAACAGTGTGCATTCACAGATTGAGTTTATTTAAAATGTTTATTTTTTGTTTCCTCGCAAATGTGTCAAAAAACGTCGTACGATATACGTGCGTATTGGTTATAACATGCTCGGCTCAATTACGCCCTCGCCTTCGGCTCGGGCTGAAATTCCGACTCGCATGTTATAACCATTTTAACGCACTTATATCGTAATGTACTATTATTTTCGACTTTATTGTAAAACACGCACGAGGAGCTCGTGGCTAAATAGCCGCTCGGGTCGATCTTTAGATTTAGCCGCGCTTGCCTATGTTGGTCTGCGGATGGGTGACCACCCGTTTCATACCGAGTTTCCTCCGTGCCTAGGAAAGCACGTTAAGCCGTTGGTCCCGGCTGTCATTTGTAGATCTTTGTCAGTCTTTACAGGCAGTCAGTGTTCCGAAAGTCTGACAACCAGTCTTACCAAGGGGTATCATATTACCCAGTATTAACTAGATTGTGGAGGTCAGATAGGCAGTCGCTCCATGTTAAATACTGATATTCAGCTGCATCCGGTTAGACTGGAAGGCGACCCCAACATAGTTGGGAAAAGACTAGGCAGATGATGATTGTAAAACACGCACGCAGTTATTTTGTTTGATTGTACGCTGCGCCGAACCGGGTATAAAAATGACTCCAGACTATTAAAGTACAATACGAAAATAATAGGACAGCAATTAAATTGCCATAGTACACTCGAGGGAGACATAAAATGGTTACAGAATAATAATTAATATATGGTTACTGACCTTGGATCATACGTCACAGGCTTGGCTTTCAAAGTCTTGAATATCATCTGATAATATTGCCTGTACTTTCTCTTCATAATGAGAACGATTTGTTTCCCCTCAAAGGGGTACTTGGCACTGAGAGCATCAAGCTCCAAGTGCCAATAAACTGCTGCTTTTGCCACTTCCACACTCGTTGAGTCTATTTCCAATATCTTTGGGTGTTTGAGCCACTCATACAGATATTCCTGAAATAAGAAAATAGTTCGATAGAGATACCGCGGCCCCGGAACAAAGGGCAATAAAACGAATATGGGTGGGTTTTAGTCAGTACAAGTCTGACACCCCCGCTTCGCACTGAGCGGGGAAGTTGTTTGATGATTTCCCATCCACAAGAGTGATAGAAAGTGTGAGTACAAGAGTGAGTGATGAAAAGTAATATTTTTCGGCAACAAAAATAAAATTCTTCTGAATTAACACGATCCAATTTCCATAGGTACTTTTAAACATCAAGGTGTAAACGCACCTTTCGCTAAACCATTAATAATCGTTTCGTACACAAACAATGTAACACACTCAAAACATGGTGCTGATGGATGCATAATTAGTGCAGTTGACATGGAGGTATTTAAAACACATATTATAACATTTAAGATTATATATTTAAAAAATATAACACATGTATAAACGTGGCCCCTTCGTTATCTCCGTGACTAGATGGTTCCCAGGTCAAAAACATAAAAATTATGTTATGGGGAGAACAAGTGTGTTTCGGTTTTGTTAAGGGACTTTTTACACTCGTTGTATACTCATGACATAAACAATTATATCGCTGCTTATTTTCAAAAGGGCCACATATCAAATTAATCGAATATTATTATTATTGCAAAAATCGTACCAATTCTCTTTACATGCAAAAAAGAATTCTCGCATTATAAATGGTCCAATCAGATTTCTGGCCTTTTTGCATTTACACCCTTTTTGGCTATCAATTTTTTTTACGTAAGTATTGCGGACACCAGCCCGTTATACAATACAATACGTAAGTATTTTGTTTTATACGTTACAGGGGAAATCCTAATAAGCTCCAAAATGTATCCTGTATCGTAGGTGCGTTTACAAACATTTAAACACACATACACAAACAGCCAGACCCGAAACAACCAACTGTAGGCCATACAAATATTTGTTCCGTGCGGGGATCGAACCCGCGACACGCAACGCAGCATACGATCGCTCAGCCACTGCGCCAATCGTGTCGTCGAATGTTATAGTTTGATCGTGAAACTTCGAACTGCCGCAAGTGACATTAGTGTGCTATTGATTTACAAAAATCGGATCAAGTACTTGAAAATTCAACAATAGAATTCCGTAGTTTGTATATTTATACATACCTGTAGGAACTTCTTGCACCTAAAACTGTCGTATATAAAGTTGACGTGAATCAACCATTTGCCGGTAGCGAGGGCGCATACCATCATACCAGTATATGTATCGTTAGGCAACACTGCTATGAAATGTGTTGCCAACATCTCCATCTTAGTGTTCTCTGCGACAACTCCACCTAACTCATTAATCATAGCTGCGATTCTTTCACGGTTCTAAGAAAGATAAGGATTTAATGTGCATATGAAAATGTCAAAGGTTTACTAAATAAAAAAAGAATCGTGCATTGGTATCTGTTGTTCAAGCGGGACAGCATATCGTGTGCTTTCTTTTGCTCATTTGCCTTACAGCAGATCAGAATCTACTCACTGGATTCAGTTCTTTTTTGTTGGTGTAATGTTGATGGACGGAGAGCGAGAGGAAGGCCAAAGAAAAGATGGATGGATTGTGTAAGGAGTGATATGAAGGAGAAAGGAGTAAATGATGCCATGACGTCTGATAGGGGAGAATGGAAGAAGAAAACGTGTTGCGCCGACCCCAAATAAAATGGGACAAGGGCAGGAAAATGATGATGTAACTTATAAAAAGGTGGCGATTTTTAGTCGCCTGCATCCGTAAAGGGAACGATTTTTTATGTCATACTAGCTGCGCCCACGGTTTCACTTGAGTGGTGATAATACAGATAGACAATATATCAAAATCTATCGAGTAGTTTTTGCGTGAAAGAGAAAATTCGCTTTTAAAATAATATTAGTAGGACTAATCGCCTATCGCCATGCTGGGCATGTCCGATATAGAAATAAACTTAATAGAGGTTTACATTTGGGCATCCATTCCGGATATTACGGAATTATTGTTGTTAAAAATGACTAGCTAATTCGCTAGCGTTTAGCAAAAGTTAATTGTTTGCTATGACGAGGAGAATCACTAAGTTGACAGCTGCTGATGACTACAGTAATCGCCTAACTTGTGGCCGGGCTAAAGTTAACCTCGAGCCAGTGCTAGGATGCAAAACAAACAATGTTTTTCATTTATCCTACTAATATCATAAATGCTAATGTTTGTGAGGATGGATATATGGATGTTTGTTACTTTTTCAAGTCAAAACGGCTGAACGGATCTTCATGAAATTTGGCACAGAGGTAGATTATAGTCTGAAATAACACATAGGATACTTTTTTACGATATCACGTAGGCAATGCCGCGGGCGCTAGCTAGTATGGAATACAATTGAATTGAGGAACTTTGATCTAATACTATATTAACATTAAAGTCATATTTGGTTTAGTAATTTTCCACTTGATTGTACCATGTGCGAAATGGCGGTTGCGCGACACCAGGTCGGTCAATAATTTCGGAGTATTGCTCTTCATCATTTTCCTGCTCTTGACCCATTCTATTTGGGGCAGGCGCAACACGTTTTGTTCTTCCATTCTGCCCTATCAGACGTCACTTACTCCTATCTTCATCATATCATTCCCTACACAATCCATCCATCTTTTCTTTGGCCTTCCTCTCGCTCTTCGTCTATCAACATTCAGATCCATCACTCTTTTGGTCACATGTCCCTCATCCCTCCTCACTGTACTGCACTTCACTACTCTGTATATCAGATACTCACATTAATGCTCTCAGATATCATGAACACCTTCTTCTCACAGGCGCAGATTAAGTTCTGTTTCAACTTCCATGACTCCTCAGACGTGCCACTTGGAGAATGATAATCACTGTCTGCAACAAAAAGTTTAAATTTGATTTTAAATTATGCTTTAAACTTACATTTCGTTCAGAATCATACATTATATATCCTACTAATATTATAAATGCAAATGTTTGTTAGGATGGATGAATGTATGGATGTTTGTTACACTTTCACGTCAAAAGGGCTGAGCGGATCTTGATGAAATTTGGCTCAAACAGTGTGCAAAGTTGCAAGCTGTATTTCAGGTAGTAATTAACGATATGTAAATGGAAACATAATTACTTTTGGAGCCAATACACTTTAAGTTTTATGGTTCACATTTTTTATTATATTAGTGGCCCCTAAACACAATTTTTTTTTTTTAATGCTTTAAGATGGCAAGAATCAGTAAATATTTTCCTTAAATGTGCCATATTATGCTGCCACTTCAGCTATGGAATGGTACACCATTTTATTCCAAAATTAAAAAATACAATAATGTTCCAGTTCCATTTTAATTTAAATCCAGCCAGTTTTTTTTTAAGAAAAATAAGAATTTCAAAAAGGAATATTAAAACTCAAATATAAATTTAAAAAAATATGCAATTCTGTTTACCTGAAGTCATTTCCTGAAGACTGGCTTTAATTTTAGTGGACACCTGCATCTTTCCTTGTATTGGGCTGTAATTAGACCCTTTCTTCTTGAGCTTGTAGCTCTGGATATACTTCTGAAATGGCAAGTAGTTGGCCGTCTTCTCTTTGCCACTTTCTATTAACCTCCTAAAACTGACTTTCTTAGGTGTACTCTGCCTACTGAAACTTCTGTGAAAATGATAAATTAATTTAACAAATATTGTTTTGATCTGCAATTCCAGTCTTTTAAATTACTAGATCAATAACTTAGTTATTTACATTTTTTTTATAGATTATTTATTTATTAAATTCATAGCAACACCAAAGAACCTGGCTTGTTAAATCTAGCTAGAAGAGACTATATAGCAAATATCAATTGAATATTAAAGAATAATAACTAGACAGATAGATGTGAATTTCAGTTAATGCCCATAGTAATAGCAGAAAATCTGGAGCTTAAGTTTTTTAAATGTTTTTGGAGCAACAAAGCAATTTAGATTTCTATTAAGTAAAGCAAGAAGTAATTAGTAAAAATATACAGATGAAATATCCTTTGGTAGGTCCCAGACATGCCAATATTCAATTTGCAACTCACTCATTCCCCAACTTTGAAAAAAAAGTTTTAAAGGGACTTGATGTGGGAGTAACTTTCTCTTCAACTTTTTTGCAATCAATTTCTTGATAAATATCCTCAACAGACCAACCTATTTGACGACGCACAGCCTTCGGTTTCCTAGTCTTTTCTAATGATGGCACAAAATCAACACAATCCTCTCCTGGATCAATAAAACCAGCCTTATAATGTACAACAGTCTCTTTTGAAGTTACTTTAAAGTGTTCAGCCTTAAGATGCCCTAAGTATGCCAACTTTTCAGTGTATATGTCATGGCACACAGGACAAACATAGTGGTGCAGTTTGACATTCGTAGTGCACCTGTTAAAATGTATGACATATTTATCATATTGGTCAAACTTTTCATCACAAAGAACACAGGTGACATCCATGTCCTCAGGGATATCAGGCAGTGGTTGAGTTTGGCGGGGCGGTAATGACTGGGTGGCCCTAGCTGGCTGCTGGTTTGAAACAATATCTGATGCCACAAGGGTTTCATTACTGCTTGACCGCTGCAGTTGATTACGCTCAATGGTGCATGTTGTCCGGCAAGTATGGGTGCCCAATTTGCTATAGGACTCATTGCAACCCCCACATTTAATGGAATCAACATCACTGTCAGTCTCATCACTTATATCATGGAAGATATTACTATCCATGTTGTCTTTGAAAAAGTTTTCATGGTTATCACCCTCAGCTGACACAAATTCTTCCACAGTACTATCCATTGTACTGTCATGCATGTGAAACTCTTTGCTGAAGCAGTCATTGTAGTCACTAACAGAGGACTTGCTTATATTGGTGTCTGACAACAAATTACAAGAAATGTTAATTGTAGTTAATGATAAAAATAACCATTTAACTATTTATAGCATTAAAAACATCATTAAACTTAATTTTTATAATTTAAGTACAAATCTAATCGTACTAAAGTATAACGTAGTGCCAATGCCATAAGTAATTACAAAACAGTTGAAAATTCAGGAGGATAAAAGTACAACAACACATTACCTGGACATTGCCTTATCAAGTTATCAATTTTTTCGCACTGCTGTTTGAATAAATAAGCTGTGCTTAAATTCTCTATACAGGATGAGCAGACACGATCTGATAATCCATCTCCTTCATAAATCTAGAAGCATATACAATGTCAGACATACAATATTTTGGGGATTCAGTTACAAATGCTTGATAAGTCTTAACACAACCATAGAATGCCATATGAAATAAAAATGTACGTACTTGAATGTTAGTAAAAGACATAACCATATCAGATAATTTAACACACTCATCTTGTTCAAATATTGAACAAAAATCACCCAATTTCAAGCATAGCCTGCATTTCTGAAATCGGGAATCCATTTTCTACAAACAAGCTTCTGGCACAGAGTACCTTTGGCACCATTGCCCAATATTTACACACTACACTGATATACACCTTTTTAATGGTACCATGAATGCGAAAACACGTTTTTCAAAAACAAGAAACCGAGCCACTGTGTAACCGACTTTTTTAAATATGACAGTGACGTTGATGACACAGCATTCTGATTTGACAGAAGCATTTTTGTAGCACTTTTACAACTTTATTTGTATTTGAATAATTGAACGTCCCTTATTTATGTTTCCAGAAAACTCCATGAACCATTATAATCTTTTGAAAGGAGAGTGCTTTATCCTTGAATTTAAACCCGTTTCCCAATATTAGGTATTTAAATTAACTAATCGTAACTAATAATGCCATACTCTATCAGCTGTTTTCTCATCAGCTGACAGAAAAACAAGCTGTCAGTCTACCGAGTACCGAGGCAATTTGTAAGGTTATGTTATTTATTTTTGTTAGTTTGTTATTGCCCAGAAAAGTAAGTAAAATCACAAACAAGTTTCTTTTCGATTTTTAACAAAGTAAGCTTAGTAGAAAAGATGCAGCCAGAACTACACGTTACTCCAAATATTTACATGAGGCCTTTCCCTCGTTTTGATCGTCCCATGGTTATTGGTTACATTGGTCTTGAAAATCTCAAGTATGCGCGTCGTATTGGTAATGATAGAGTGAATTTCGACTTGAACTTACATTTAGACAAGGTAATACGTAAACCAGAAGACCTAGATGTAAAGCTGAAGGATCTGCTCAAGTTTTTATTGGAGCATGAACGTCGCTTAAATTTTCCACTAGAGAACACATTAGAAAAAGCAAAATTCTTTTGCTACCGCGGTTTAATGACTTGCGTGGCTTGCACTCCATATGAAAACCGCGAGCCATGGAAAATTGTTGCCATTCTCTTCAAAGGCACTATTTATCTGTGTGCAAGAGATACAGAGGAGAAACTTAACAGAAGACGAAATATGACTGAAAGAGATAAACAGTTTACTTCTTGGGGCTATAAGTTTGAACAGTACCTTTTATCTGGTAAGTTTGTTTTGAAGAGAAAGTTATCATTGCAAAGAAAGTTCAGACTTTCTATAATTAAATAAATTATACTCTTAATTTCTAAGGCAAAATATAGTTTCATAATTAAAATACAATAATAATTGCAGATGAGCCAGATTCTGAGCCAAATCCTGATGTACCTGTAGATGAAAATGAAGAATTCTCATTAGTTTTCACAACACAGTTGAACAGCCATACAATAGTGTATGGTGCTGAAATGGATGGTATTAGATGTGACAAAGCAGCTGTTTCGAAGCCACCTTTAGAACTTGGACCAGAAGCTATTGTTAAATATTTAGCTACTAAGGAATTTATAGAGCTGAAGACTAACAGGCACATAGAACATCCAAAACAAGAGACCAGTTTTAGGTTTGTAAAACATGGGTATAATAGTTTTAGAACCTAAAATATCACAGTACATGAGTAACTTTATTTCACATTGTTGTTATTCATCATTTTGTTACATCTTAGCTTTTTTTTTATGTCAAATACTAGTAATACAGGATACAGGATTATTCTAGGACCTGGTAGAATGCACTATTTCAAGCCCCTAAAAATGTAAATATTTTTATTATTTTTTTTATAATAAACAATTGGTACACTTATACCATGATGTTGGACATGTGGCTATAGAATTTATTAATTTGTCCGTTATAATATTCTATACCATAATTTGGACCTAACAAAATTTTAGATTGTAGGTGCTTCTACAATCTAAAATATTGTATCTGGTTCTTGTTTATTACCCCTGAAAGACCATTTTTTGTGATTAAAGTTATCTCATTGTGTTCAAATAATTTGTCATGAAAAACTGCATTAATAAAAACAACTTTACAGACGATTCAAATCAAAGAAATGGTGGTGTCAATCATTCCTTGCCGGAGTAGACACAATATTATGTGGATACAGAAATGATGATGGAATTGTAGAAGAATTGAAAACATGGAAAATTAAAGATTTAGTCAAAATGTCCCAGGTAAGCTTCCCTTTTTATTCTGTAGTGGTTTAAAAGAGCTACACACTACAATCTTTGATATTTTATCCAATATTTTTATTTTTAAATTTTTATAAATATATTTTTATATACAAAAATATAAACGATAGTAGACCCGTAACGGAAACAGAATCAAGCCTTTGATCTAACTGCCAAGCGAGAGCCTCCTTAAATGTTGGTCGAGGCTATTATTTAAAAAAGAAAATGTTGCTCCTCTCTAGAAATTTCTCCTGTAACATGGGTGCGTTTACAAACATTTAAACACACAAACAGCCAGACCCGGCACAATTATCTGTAAATCATACAAATATTTGTTTCGTGTGTGGTTCGAACCCGCGACACGCAGCACCACAGTCAATCGCTCAGCCACTGCACCAACCGTGTCGCCAAAATGGTTATCAAGCCATTGGCTGATTCACTCCTCGGGCTGGCGCCTCGGCACAATAATGGTACTGTACTCGCGAGCTAGATCGAGATACTAAACTTGTTTATTTTTCTCTGCTTTCACGAGGTTGTCGTCATGTGGTAGCGTTGTATCAAAAAATCATATATTTTATTTTCGTCCATTTATTGTTTTCTATACATGTAATTAAATTTTTAAATATTTCTTAAAAAAAAAACATTTAAAAATATAAAAATAGTAGCCCACTGGTATTGGGAACAGGGTCCAAGCTACCGGCGGTCAGGGGCTCCAGAGAAAGGAACCTCCTTACATTACGAGCCGTGTCCAGGAGTACCGCTTTCTGTATCAAGCCCTTGATCCAGCTGCCTAACGAGAGCCTCCTCAGGTGTTGGTCGAGGCTCTTGGCAATTAAGCCATTGGCAGATACGACTATCGGCACAATGATCGCTGAGTCCACATCCCACATGTCAACAACCTTGCGAGCCAAGTCAATATACTTGATTTGCTTATCTTTCTCGGCTTTCACGAGGTTCTCATCATGCGGGACTGTTATGTCAACAATCATTGCGCGCCGCTCTGATCGATCCACCAACAATAGTCCTATCAGTGATGATGGAGCGATCCCAGTACAATGTGATATTGCCATGTTCAAGAACTGGGTCGGGCTCATACCTGTAGTACGGCACTTCCGATTCCACAAGGTTGTTTTTTAGAGCAAGTTACTGATGGATAATCCTGGCTACAAGGTTGTGTCTTTGCAAGTACTCTCCGTTAACTAGACGAGAACAACCGGAGATAATGTGTCTTATTGATTCTCCCGGACGGTGGCATGCCAGACATATATCAACCGTGCCGTCCTTCACAATAAATCTGCGGTAGTTATTCTTCATCATAACTTCATCCATAATTGCACAGACAAAACCTTCCATTTCTCCAAAGAGGTCCCCGGAACGTAGCCAGGCTACGGACGCTGATTGATCTACATCGGGTCCATGTAGGGCTTGGAAAAAGCGTCCGTGAAGCTCCTTACTCTGCCATACCTCCCTGCGGTCGTTAGTGTCAAGCACTACAGGTTTGCGCCAGTTCTCTTTAGCCAAGGAGAGCGGGGAGAGGCCTTTGTCCACTGCAACCACATCCCTTTACATTCCCACATCGGTTTCTAGGAAATATTCCCTGAGACTGCATATCTCGCGATTGTGGAGAGTCTTGGCGTTTAAAAAGCCTCGACCTCCACAACTCCGCGGGATATACAGTCTCATAACCGAAGAGCGTGGGTGATGCATACGAAATGCCGTTAACAATGTACGGACCTTCCTATCCAGGGCGCCCAGTTCTGTTTGAGTCCAGTTGAGTATGCCGAAAGAGTACATCAAAACCGCCATGACCCAACCGTTGAAAGCACGCACCTTGTTTCCGCCTGATAACAAGACTATTAAATACTTTTCTCTGGCGGCCAAAGAAGCGTTCCCTCAACAATTGTTTCATGTCAGCAACATTGATGCCCAGCGCTTCCGACATCCCCAAATACTTGTAGGTTTCGGTTGCTGATAGGGATCTAAGGTTTATGGAATCTGAGAGCTGGGTTCCCACAGATTCCACAATTTCCCCTCGATTTACATGCATGACCTCACATTTGTCCACACCAAATTCCATCCTGATGGCGCTACTGAAAATTTCAGTTACCTTCAGTAGCTCCATCAGCTGCAAATCGTTGGGGGCAAAGAGTTTCAGGTCATCCATGTAAAGGAGGTTAGATATAACCTGACCACCTCTCCTCAATCGATAGCCCAGACCTGAATCCTCCAGCAACGTGCAAATATTTTTATTATTATTCTTAGCCTGTGAAATCACCCCTGAAAAGGCAAAATCCTCCAATCCCTTCTTCCACTATTCCTGTGATTTTACACTAACTAAGTTGGTTAAAAATTCTTCTTTGGTTTTTTATTTTCAGAGATTTTGGAATCCAGATGTATGCTTCAACTTTTTAGATAACTTCTTAATATATGTGAAGAGATGTTTGACAAGAGAGATAAAACACAAACATGGAGAGAGAGCTTTAAACAGACTTCAAGAATTGCCAATGATAAGTTTGTTGTTTGAGTGGAATCCGGGCATGCCAGTCCAGGTGGCAGCAAATTATTCCCATCAAGACGATCCTATACTAATGCAATGGTTTACAGATAATTATGGTAACACAGGAAAGGTCTAATTTATTTATGTAAAACTGTATAGTAACATTTAAGCCTTTAAACTGACATGGTTACTAATATTATAATTAACACTTGAAACGGGATATTTACCATGTTTGTTATTTTTATCGAATTTCCGATATTTCGGCGATGTTGATATATTGTTCATGTTGATGTTGTGTCGAGAGCAAAATCGAGTTGTGAGTGACGGCGTTAGTGGTAACGAACGCAAAAAACGAATAAGAAAGAGGGTAGATCGTTTTGTCTGCTCGTAAACGTCCACCCGCAATAACTTCAGTTCATCCGTGATCATGGCGTTTGCAACATCGCTGAAAAATCGGAAACTCGATAAAAATAACAAACATAGTAAATATTCCGTTTCAAGTGTTAATTTTAATGTATAGTACCACATACAAATCCTTTGTCACTTCCTCATGAAGAACATGACATGCACCGGTAATGTAATAAATAATACGATTTTGTACAGAATAAACTGAACCTAAACTTTAACATTACTGGTAAAACCCCAATAAGAGGGTTATCTATTGGGGTTATTTATTATGTGTATAATACATGCCTTGAGTGCTACTCAAGTCATGTATTGACACATAATTTACTGAACTGTTGTATATTATTCTGTCTTACCTAATTGGGCGTTAGCTTTATTGTCATATTGGCTCAGCCAGCTCGAAAGCTTGAGATACCACGGCCCCGGAATAAAGAGGGCATAAGAAGGAACATAGGTGGGTTTTAGTCAGTACAAGTCTGACATTCCTCCCCACTCCGCCGAGGGCAGAGGAAGTTATTTGAAGATTGTTAAAGAAAGCTCGAAAGCTTGGCTGTTCTAATAAATATGAGGGTTCGATGCAATTTTCTTGCGGTAGTTGTAATGTCTGTATGCGATAAGATGTAATGTTACCTTTATCAGGTTGTAGATTTAATTAAGTGTAGCTCCTTAAAAAAATAAGTAAGTAATTATTAAAAAAATATAATTTGTACACCGAGCGACGCGATGTACAAACGGTCACGTATTTCAGTTCAGTACATAAAACCGAACGAACAAGATAAAAAGAAACGTTGGTAATTTGAAAAACGGCTGTAGTTATGTAACCGTTTGTGCGTAAGTAGCCTGTATACTTTGAACGCCAGAGCATAAACGCACGCGCGTACCCTGCACGCCAAGCCACTCATTTTACTTAAATTTTTGCAGATATTTGTGTCGTTGGTAGCCAGGGCACTTGCTTCCTTTATCACATATTTGTGACAGCATTCAAAAGGTTAAACTATGTTATAATAAATGAATGACTATAATAAGGATTTTAAATTAAAAATGGCATTTACTATCGTACCATTTATTATCACTGCATAGCAAATGGTGTAAATCAACATCCATAAAAGACTAATCAACAACATGGATATCTTCACTTACATCTAGATATGCTTAATACAGCTAATATGTATTATCATACATTCATAAAAAATATTTAGAAAATAAAAACAATAATTAACAGAACAACGTAGTTGTAATAAAAATAAAATGGTGTCATGTATTAATACGTGTCAACCAATGTTAATGCTGTATTTACATAACAATGATTTATTTTAGCAACAAAACTTCCATCATGTCAGTGATGTACATTGGTACTTTTATAAAAACATATTTTAAATTTCAACAAATATTCCTAAAAGAAATCATAGTTATCAATATTAAAATTATACCATCTATTATAAAGTATTAATTTTAACAATTAAGTTTAGAACAAAAATGTTATTACATAATCTTGAATTTCACTAAAGTAAAATTCATAATAATTTTATTTATATTTTTACAGTTCTGAACAAAATATATTTTGAATGGAAAAAATATTGAATTCATGGTTAATTTTAATAAAAAATATTTTATACTATGTCTTATCTTGTTGTTGTTAGAGTAAAGACATCAAATACAAATAATAACTATCTACAGGTACACATTTATATTTAAACAAATATTTCCTATTCTTAAAAACATTAAATGTAATTTGTTAGAAATTGATTTTAAAATATGTTTACAAAGGCGAATGACTTAAAATACCATATGAACCATTTTCCACTGCAATAGTTATAATGTTCCCAAAGTTCATAATGTTTAACATAACTGTTTTAGCAAACCCAATCTAGATCATTCTTTAAAAGCAAGATTTGAACTACTAAAACTGCCCATAATGCTTTGAAATAAAAGCACTGCCATAGTCAAATTTACCATAGATGTGCTTAATATTGACTTGGTTACGTATTGCAATGGAGTGGCTTACAGTGGCTTTATACAATATTGTACATGTTCGAGAGTTATTAAATGGCTTTAAGAAGTGCTAAATACCGTCAAGAGCACAGACTATAAAAAATATGCTGAAACTTAACCAATGTTTTAAACCAATTCATTGTGTTGACATTTTTATAAACCATTTTCTTTGCAATTTTTTTTTGTTGTGCAATTATGCCTTTGTAAGAGTTGGTTCCGACGTAATAACATACGAATGTAATATTATAATATATATCTCAGTATCCAAATCTCAAACAATGTGCACGAAAGAAATATATAAATATTTAAATCCATAATTTTACGTCAGAAGTGTGTGATTGTACTATTTGGTACGAGTCTGCCAATCCCTTCGGAGATAAGGCGAAATGTTATATTGCTTCAAAAGAAACTAAAATACAGATGCAATTTATTAATGTTTTAAATTCAACTCACTCGGTTCTTGGGGGTTGATAGTCGATATGCTTAATTATAACATAATTGGTATAAGCTTAATACGTTAAGTTATATCGGTTGGGTATTTCGTTAAAAGTGATGTTAATCAACGTTTTACGCGATTATACTTAGTAATATTATGTACATAATTTGCAACTTACATTGCAATTCCGACGGAATTTATATATTTTCTATATTCATCTTTATATAAATCGGGTAGGTATATGAAAAGAGTAAATATAAAAGTTAGTTTAAACGTTATGAGAGGGAAAGAACATGCCAATTTAATCACAACACACAATGAGAAGATAATTACCGTCCTATAATATAATAAACACATAATAATTCTCTTTCATTACACATTGTCATTTTGAAGTGCACATTTATAATCTGACATCACATTTATATTAACACTAAAAGTATTTGTTTGATGAATGTTTATTTATTTAGATGTTGGCGATATTCGTATAGAAACAATGAGAAATGGAATAAACATTGAAAGTATTTACAAAGTGCTTCAACGTGTTAACTCTTAACTTACGAGAGACGAGCCTTAACAAAATGTACAACTTAACAGTAATTAGGTACTAGTCGATTTTGGTAAGTTGTACCAAATTGGAATAACACTGATCTGATCACTGAGGTTATTCGTTGTGTACATGTGTTCCTCGAGACAAAGTGATCATGACAAGTTATATCTTTGTGTTGAAAATATTCTACAAAGTTTAAACAGTCTTCGGTTTCACTTACATATACCTTGGTATATCCCTGTCGAATCAGTGTGTTTTGTACTAGCGTTATAAGAAACCAACTACGAAGCTTTTTAAGGACATTTTTACTATAGCATTCGTTATTGAGGCACAGGTTGAGGAAATTAATTTAAATATACTATTGTTATCTCTTTCACACGTTAATGAAACAGTGCATCGTTGAAATAATACCTACGATAGCAAACAACAATATACACAACAATTTCGCTAGGCCTTAATTTTTGAACTTTAGGAAATGTTAGAAGCCGGTCTTATGGCCTTCTTATTATGAACCGATTAAATGTTTCGTTAAAAGTGCATTATTATCTATAATAAATGAATACACGTCGCTACATACACATTAAAATACATTAACTTTTCAGTTTTTTTTAAACTCAAACAATTTTTTTTTTTTTGTTATAATTCAGACTGAATAATTAAAAGTGATAGTTTATACGTTATGCTTATGACAAAGAAAGAGTAGTGAAAATTGTGAAATTATAGGCAAAAGGCGGAAGAGAGTAAAAATAACCTAATTATAATGTTAATGTGATTTCATAAACGAATAACTAATTTTAATAATCTGTAGTTTTATTTTCACTACTCGCATTTCTTTTAAAGCAGGATTAGTTACATTCGGTGTCTGAATGACCGGCTTCGACACTAATGCGACACAATAGCAATATTCCGCCTTACAAGCTCACTGCGACCATAATATCGGCAGGTTCAACTCTTCACCCCGCATTTTATGCGATCAATGTAAATTTAGTATATCAGTAAAACTCCTATGTGATAATAAAATATATTAAATCTTTGTGCTAACTTACAATAAATTCATTTTTCATAAACTATATACTATTTTATCATTTCTCTTATGAAAAACCAATTCTAATTTACTAAGCGCGCTTGGCACGCTGCATTGGTCTGGTTCAACACTATATCTACGTACATTATCTACTGTCGCATGATGTTGCTGATGGAACTGGTTAGCTAGTATCACTATTGACTGTATCTCACTAGTTTTTTTTTTTTATAAAATAGGTATCAAAATTCGATGTTACTTGTGATAACAATGAGCGCAGATATTGTCACGAGGCACATACCACCTTCCACTTAAACTTTACAATCGAAGAAGTTGAGAACATCTTTTAGATAAGCTTATGTTCTACAGAGCGCATATCATACATTAGACAAATCCATAAGCTAATTCATTTTTTAGTCAGAAGACCTGCAAAAACTACTCAAATCAATCTAATTGAATACATACCGCATTAAAAGCAATAAGCATGTAGGAAGATGAAAATACTAACAAGATATATTTTGGTTTGATATTCATGTAAAAAAGGTCAATAACATTGAATATTTAAATATTATTATTTACACGGATTAACGTTCAACGCATTATGTAATATTAAACTTCTATTAACGTATTGTTTGTTTGCAGGTGGTATATGCCTATTATTGTAGAAACGTATACAGTCGGTAAACACAAAACATTTCAATACAGCTTCCCTAAACCTAGCTAGTACAAATAACAATAATTACGTATCTACCGACAGTGCGTATCTTTGTATATCATTTGTCAATTTAACAATTCAAGTTCGTATATTGATTTAATCTTTAAAGTTGGATCTTCATCGTATGTAAAAATATATATTTTATATTATGTGGTCCGATGCATCACACGCATTCTGCGCATATCGACAGCTGAGCAGCGGGTCAACGCGCAATAATCACATTTTAAGTTAATATTAATTAAAAATGATTGCAGAAATAATAATGATTCAACTCTAATTCCATCAATTTTATGTTAAACATGCTAATTTATTGGGCTAGAATTACAACAACATACATATCTGTAACTTAAAGTTCAAAGACCATCATCACTTTAAAATTCTTCTCCAATTAATATTGTCAAATATTTTGGCAAAATATACATTGCCAATAATTTCTTGCTGGCATAACGAATAGACAACCTAGACAAAGCCGTAAAACAAAATATTTAGAGTTTAGCTTTTGCTTACTCTAATAATTGATGTCATATAGATTTTATTATTATCACAATATTATAGTGCATTGATTATTGACTCAATTTTTGGGAGTGTGCGATCCAAATTTAAACTAGGTATGCACAACTTAGCACTTGCCTTCACTGAAGGCATACAAATACATTGTACTCTGTAGATATCCAATTTATCGGTATCTGTACAAACAAATTCAAACTTATATTATTATACTACATATATACAAGTGGTGATATTGAAACAGCTGACTAGAGATCGACATACGGAGTGGGGTCCATCTTGTCGAGGTCGGCCAGCAGTGCGGGCGTGAGCGGCTCACCCAGGATGTCCTCGCGCAGCATGTCGTGCAGCGGCGACGCCAGGCCCTGCTCACTGTCCACCACGCTCTCGTGCATCTGCGTGCCGCCGCACACCGAGTTGCCGTTGATGAGGAAGTCCCTGTTGCTGTAACTGAACACACTTCTGTCCTCCGCGAACTGAGGAGTCGATGGCACAGATTTCGAGGATATGCCGTTCGATACGTTGGAGTAATTCTCGGCGGTGAACAGTTCCCTGGAGCGGCGAGAGTCTATCTGCAAGTTAGGCGCGGTACGTTTGTAGGGTAGCGGCGTACTCGGGACCGATCGTGATGTGTAGTATTTATTTTTTTCCGTAACCAATTCCGATAGATCAAACTCGATACTATTCGCTCGTTTAAGGAAATCTTCCACGTTGTCAGCGGGGGCACTGTCGTTAGTGAACGATTGGTTGAACTGATTGCTTCTCTCGAGCAAATCCTCACCACTCGGTATGATCGAAGTCAATTGCTCATCTGATAGTATCTGATGTTCTGGGAGAGGATCACAACCGTTGCTCAAAGTGTCATTCGAGGTAAGAATACTTTGCGTGGCGCTAGTAGTGAGCACGTCGTTACTGCTGTCGATAGCGTCGTATATTTTGTCGAGCGTTTCTCGATTAAGCCCAGCTTTTGATATGTCACAAGTATCGGCAAGAGATCCGAAGTCACAAAACTCATTGGGGACGGGTGTCGGGGGGACTGATCCTACTGGAGTGTTGTTATAACTCAATAAGCCCATATTTCCTATACCCTGCTTCAGGGGTACTGATTGTGATCTAAACGTGTCGGGTCCTGATCTATAAACTTGTGACTCTTGGAAAAACTGACTAACTTCACTCGACAAAGGATCAGCAGACAATGGCTGGTCTCCATTCATGTGATCTCGAAATGGAGTGTTGGGTAAAAAATTCAAACAAAGATTATTGGAGCCATTGGACATTCCCGAGGGACACGCGTACATATGATTTTTATATTGTGTAAGTATGTTCGGCGAGGGCGGAGCGGAGATTGGTTGGCAGTACTTAACAGGACCACAGAGTTGTGCTTTGCTCATAAACTTTTGATCGTTAGGTATTGCAAACTGTTTGGAGCACGGGTCCGCCATACCGAGGGACAAAACATTTCGTCGTTTCCTTCCATTATGTTTAGGTATCGGTCGAGGGCAGAGCCGCGAGCGCGGCACCGGAGTGTTCCTCGGACTGACGAAAGGGCTCGCAGCCGTGCTGTGCGAGTGCGATATTGGAGATGTCTGTAGCGAACCGCCCATCATTATTTGTTTGTTCACCTTAGTTGGACTTTGACCCCTCTGTCCGAATCCCAGGGGTGACTTGGAATGAAAATTTCCTGGAGAATGGCATCCATCAGATATTGGCACAAACTCGTACTGTTGTGTTCTGGTTGTTGGGCTCTGTGGCTCATTGTGACAATGTCCATTATACAGATGTTGTCCTCCGACATTGCTAGGCATTTGATTGGATGCAGTTTCATGCGCGTATGATAAAGATGTGCCATTTTGATTCGGAACCGTATTAATGTGTTTATTGGTGTTCATAGCAGTTTGATTCGTAACGGTTGGCCCATTCATTTCTGGTTCGTTTGTCCCAAGCGGTCTAAAGGCGCCTTCAGAAATAGTAGTCTTCATGGTCGGAGGTTCGTGTGAATTTTCCTGAGAAAGTTGTGACTCTTGGTTGTTTTGCATATTTTGAGAACTAGACCCACTCTGATTTTTTAAGTTTTTAGCTAACAACTCTCTGAGCTGTGATATCTTTTCATTTTTGCCCTGACTATGGTCGTCGTGTGGGTCCTGGCCTCGTTCTAAAAAAGCAGCGGTGTTATCAGACGTGCTGGCGTTCGCTTGGGCTTGCTGCGCCTGATTGGCGCGATGATGAAAATACTGCAGTAACTCTTCTTCGTGCTCCTGACTGTTACCCTCGTTCAAATAGTCGTCTAAATCATGTTTGTCGATGTTACATATGCTGATCACACGTTCCCTGTTGAGAATTTCCGAATGTTTTTCTTCACAGATCATTCCCGTTTTAATATTAATCCCATCTAGACCGCAACACGAATCAGGCGTCACGGTTCGCTCGGGCGATCCCGCGCGATCCGGCGAGGGTCCACTGGCTCGGCCGCTCGATTTTCGCAGTTTATTGCGCAGCATTTCAGACTTAGACGTCGGAGCCTTCACCGACCGTGTGGGACTCGCCGCCTCCTGTTCCTCCCGGGCCAGCGCCGCGGCGGTGCTTTTGGACCGGCTCGTTAAGTTTTTTGGATCCTCTAAAAAAGCAACCTCGGGACGAACGGGAGCGTCGGCGGGAGCGGGCGCAGAGCCGCAGGCCACCTCGGGAGGCGGAGGCGCGGGGGGCGGAGGTGGGCCCGCCAACGCCTGGCGCGCGGCCGCCAGCTTGCCGCCCAGGATTTCAGCTGCGCGCATCTTCTTGGGCAGGTACTCGGTGCGCGTGAACTCCTCGGGCACGTGGTGTCGTGGGTCGGGCGGCGGCGCACGCGGCGAGGCGGCGCGCGTCTCGCTGTGGTAGGCTTCGAGGATGAGCTTCTTACCGGGCAGCGCCAAACGCGGAGCGGGCGGCGGGGGCTCGGGCGGGCGGCGTCGCGCCCACTCCGTGCGCTCGGTGGACAAGTCCAGTGACGCGTCGGTGCTGAGGTTGATAGGCAGGTTGTGCGCGGCGTCAGGCGGGCGCGTAAGGTCTCGTGGTGCGTACGTGGGCTCGAAGGCGTAGGGGTCGGGCCGGTAGTCGTGCATCGGCATCGGCGCGAGAGGCGCGGCGGGCGCGTGCGGCGCGTGCGGGTGCGGGGGGTGTGGCGGGTGCGGGTGCGGTGGGGGCGGGTGCGCTCGCGGCGGCACGGAGTAGGCCATGGGCGGGCGCACGTCGTACACAGGCGGATAGGGCGGCTGCGGGTACCCGTAGCTCAAGTCGGGCGGTGGCTCGCTCTCGTGTTTCATCGGCTGGTGGTGGCCCGCGTACGACGTGGACGGAGGGGACTCTCCCGCCACTTCTTGGCCCTTGTTCTTCTTTGGCCGTCCAGGAGTTCCTTGTGTCTGTCGGTCAACCATAACAGGTAAAATCAAACTACGACAATTAATACCGGCTGTGCCCTAATAATAATAATAATGTATATTTATCACTGACCTGTATTTTTCGTTTGAGATGCTTTATTAACTGTCGGCTTGTTGCATCATCAGCAGGAGCTGAAAGTAGACAAATAAAATAATGATACACGGTAGTACTATGTGTGTAAACATGAAGACAAAACTCTAACCCATTATTAATGAAACACTAGCTCTTGCCTTTTATTGCGGATGGGAAATTATCAAATAAGTTGCCCCGCTCTGGGCGGAGCGGGGGGTGTCAGACTTGTACTGACAAAAATCCACCCATGTCTTTCGAAACAACCCGCAACCACGGCAGGCGGTGACCCTGGCAGGCCTCTTTGGCTAGCTCTTGCCTGCGACTTTGTTTTATTATAAGCCCAAATCTTTTCTGATTTTTTGACACATATTTTCAAAAGGTTCTTTATCTTCTTGCATTATGCTATATGACAGGTTGTAAGTCGTGAAACTGTTTAGGACAGTCACAACGGCACTCTAGCTCTGAAGAAGGTTCAGCATTCATGATATAAAGCTCGTACCGTGTGTCTGCGCAAGCGGCGGCGGCGATGCGCTGGCGGGTCCGGGCGGGGCGTGATGTGTGCTCGCCGTCATCAGGTGCCGGGATAGCTCCGATATACTCGAGAATTTCATGCCTGCAACAACGTTCAAATTTAGAACAACGTCGCCTGTGTTAATACAATTTGATTTGTTCTGTCATTTTAATAAAGTAATAATGGAATCACTTTTGTTTTTGATTTTTCGCGCAGATATAAAGCGGATTTGCTCGTCACGTTAACTTAAACAAAACTAATCCAGTAAACACGAACTTCTTTAGATAATTTAGACATATTAGTTAAGCTTTATATTCCCAAAACTAGATTATCTCCCGTTTACGCAGTGTTACCGGGAAATTAGAAAAGATAAATACATACCTAATTTTGTTTCGGCCCAATCACAAACTATTCTCTCGGTTTCTCTCGACGCCGCAGTTGGTTCCTGTAAGAACATTATATCATTACTTAAAGAAGGGAGAATAATTATGTTTGTATTGAAAATCTGAACTAATGAGGTACAAAGAAGATAAGAATAACATACTCAATTTCTTACACGAGAAAGTTCAAATTGGTACCACAATAGGTCATTTAAGTTACAAGTGGTCACTCAAAAAGCAAATCATACATAATCACAAAAAGGGATAACATATTAATTATAATCTGATAGTGTGAAATTGTGAATTACTAGAAAATGAGGACTAATAGCTCACATAATATTTTTTTTTTTGCAACACTTTCAAAAACATACCTTGGATGATTCACCCAAATCAGGTAACTGTGGCACTTCTAATTTAATCTTTTTCCTAAGCCCCGCATAGCAATATCTAGAAAAACAAGAAATGGATAATTTAGTTACAGAATTATTAAATTTTGAATTGCTCATTCTTTAGGGTTCCGTACCTCAAAAGGACAAAACAGAACCCTTTTCAGATCACTTTGTTGTGTGTCGGTCCGTCTGTCAAGACCCTTAATCTCGAGAACGCGTAGAGCTATTTAGTTGAAATTAAAATCATAATTATAATCGGCTATGTGGTTCTTTGTAGCTGTGAAAAATCAAATCTAAGTCTACATAGTCAAAACATATGGGTGTTTATGTCGCAAGTTTAAACGGAACCGAGGAAAGATTCCGAAGATCTTGAAGCAGCTTCGGGAGCATATCCAGCAGTGGAATCAGTTGATTGATTGATCGCAATAGATTCTTCCCTATTACAATAGGACTTAAAATTGGTGCACTCACTATACACCCTGTTTACCCCTTCAAAGGATACGGTCATGTTTTTGTTAAGTTGTGATTTCATATTGAACTTTCCTCATCAATCATTTGTAGGAACGTTTCATTATTTATTTGTTAGGATTTTCAAGTATTGTAGTTGAACGTTGATTTATTTTCATTACGTATGTCTTAATGGGTGACACGTGTATCTTGTACATATGTATATATAATGCAGCTAAGTACATAACTGTGTGTACATAGGTGTATCGCTAGCTAGGACGTTACTCATAAACAGGGCATTGCTCAGTAATATTCTGACGTTTTGTTTGACGGCACGTATGGCACATGATGAGCGATAGACTGCTGCGTTGTGTGGCGCAGGTTCGATCCCCGCACGTAACAAATATGTGTTTAACCTACGGGTTGTTTCGGGTTTGGCTGTTTGTGTATGTGAGATTAAATGTTTGTAAACGCACCCACGATACAGGAGAAATACCAAGTGTGTCACAACGGAGTTTTATTTAATAAAAATATCTTTAAGTATAATTAAAAACTTAGTATTGTAACCTGGTTGATAATTTTGTGGAAATCAAATAGTAGATACTTCCTGGCTTTTTTCTTATATTAATTAATAAAGATAAACTCATTAACCGATAAGTGCCTATAAAAAAAGATTGTACTATTTTAGATAACATCCGGTATTATCAATATTAAATGTCAAACTTAAAGGAAGTTTACGTTTTTTTTTTACTTTGACTTTTATTAGATCATTCAATTCCTTTGATTCATTATCAAAAATAATCAGTGTTTCATTGTATAACTCCTATTCAGCTTGTAGTCCTCGTGTCAGTAGTAAACATCCGATAATATTTATGCTTGAACAGTCTACGTCACCTACCGATATTAGACGAGGTCAATGACTTTACCTACTTTGTAGAGCATGCAAACTAGTAAATAAGTACACAAATGTTCGCTTCTATAAACAATATTACACCTAGACCTTGAACTTAAACCAAGAAAATATTAGCACTATAAATACATATTTTTTTACAATGTCATGTAGGTAATTCACTTATAAATATGTATGAGACATTCCCGTCTAGCTAGCGGAACTTCGCCGAGATCGTAAGTTTAGAGATTCAATGGTATTTTTTTGAATTGTCGTTCAAATCGGCCCGAATTAGTGAGTAATTAATTTTACCTACATACCTTTTCGGTAATTCGGTTGGTGTACAAACAAACATGCCATATAAGTATATGTCTGGAATTTTAGCCTGTTATTGCAAAACGTCCAAAAATGAATATTTAATAAATAGATCAATAATATGAATATTTTTTAAAATGAAACAAAGTTAGTAAATTCAGTCATATTGAACAGCGCAACTACAGAAAATCAATAGTGTTTTTACTACAGATGTCCAGACTCCAAAAAAGGGTTTTGTTGAGAACCCTAGTTAGCTAGAGTCGACTAGGCTCAATTCCAGCAGCTTTTTACCGAACATTATCTATTGACATTTGATTCGATATTGCCGCCCGACTATACCGAGTCACGCCGACCCAAGCATGCGGTTATCAATTTAAAATATTAATATTTAAAAGCAACTCGAAGCAATTGTTTTATCAGTGCATATCTTATTTAGTTTACGTCACAGATACTGTACAATAAGATTTTCTTGTAATGATAAACTTGCCAATTGTAATGGTCGCGCAACAATACGAGACACCTCGAACGAAGACAAATTAAACGTACATTATTGCTCCATTGAGAGACTTAGTAATTTTCATATCCCCTTAATTACTCGAAGGGGTAAGCAGAGTTGTTAACCACATACTGACAATTTGGCAATTGTTTAATAAATAAAATTATAAAGCTCCGCGTGATCCGCACTATTGTTAGAATTAATCGGGAACTATTTTTTGTGTACTGGTTCCCACCAGTACATAAGCTACAAAAGTACTTAGCGCTTTAGGCGGAATTGCGGATCCTAGGTATCACATACTCACCACGCCATTAAATAGTAGCGAGATTATTACATAGGGCACTAATCAATATTCCGGCCTAGTACTTAGAAATTCTTGATGAAAATACCAATAAACCTCCCGAGCCTAGAATCAATCTCAGAACCAGACGCACATATAGGTAACAAGATTTCGTTTATTCGAAATTTTTAGGGTTCCGTATCTTAAAAGTAAAAAACGGAACCCCCTATTGGGCTATTTTATTGTCTGTCAGTCAAGGCCTTTTATCTCGGGAACGCGTGGATATATCGAGTTGAAATTTTAACCATATACTCAACTCTGTGGTCCCCTTGTGCTGTGAAAATCAACCCTCTACGTCTACGCAGTTAAATGATGTGGCTGTTTATGGCGCAAGTTTGTACGGAACCCTAGGTGCGCGAGTCTGACTCGCTCTTGGCCGGTTTTTTAACAGGTATACTTTTGATTGTTGTAATCAACATACGCCCGGTTCTAATAAACAAAAAACGACTCGTTTTGCTTACGGATAGTAGTAATTTCTACGAGACGTATGGCAAAATACTTACTACTATCCGTAAGCAAAACGAATCGTTTTTTGTTTATTGGAACCGGGCGATATACATAGTAATGAGTCAATAAAGATTATTGCAAAAAAAAAATAATACGTTTTTTTTTTTTAAGATGTTCGTATTTGGTCGGGTTCTGTATCGGTGTCTGCTCAAAACACCAGGCTCAAGAGTCATATCACATCACATCATCAGGATTCCGACGATTCTTACAATTGAAATATAATGAGTAAAACATAATCAATAATGATCAATGTCCTCTGCTCTAAGGGTTATCTCGTTATTAATTTTATTGTCCCACGTTATTTTACGTAATCTTTTATAACGAAACTCACGTTGGTAGCTGTCAAACAAATGATAATGCATAATAATTTATATTAAGTTTTTTAAAACCGCGGGGCGCAGCTAGTTTAAAATAAATGAATTTATGATTTTTCGTAAGTAAGTAGATCTAAATGCTAAAGCTTTTTAATGACTTCTATACTCGTTGATCATAGAAAAAAAAATACACATAACATCGGCAACGAGTCCAGCAATCTTGTGATTAAATCTAAATTATATATAGTAACAACGCTTTATTATCTCATATCAGTCATATCTAGTAGATTCTAAGAGAAATTGATAACGAGTTATAAGCAGCTATTGCATAACGTAATAAAAATTGTCAAAATAGCTTATCGGAAGAAAAAACAACGGACAGTAGTTAGTACTGATTTTATTACTGAATTAGCTAAGCAAAATCGATATCTTTACTAATATTATGAGCAGGTAAAGTTTAAGTATCGGTTTAATAGGTGATCTGCTCAACTATGGATTGGATTTCGAAAATTCAATCACTAATGCGAAGCTACACTATCCCCAACTGTTTAAAACTATATTTTAAACATCCCCATCATCTGTCCAGCCTTTTCCCAACTATGTTGGAGTCGGCTTCCAGTCTAAGCGGATGCAGCTGAATACCGGAATTTGACATCGAACGACTGCCTATGTGACCTCCACAACCCAGTAGGTACTGGGTATTGTAGTGTATAACGGCCACGATTTTGCTACCCCACGACCAACGAACGTATTTTGCGTACGGTAGTATCGGGAATATGATAACCCATGGTAAGACGGGTGGTCAGATTTCGACAGACGTCAAAGATCTTCAAATGATAGTCCGGAACAACGGACTATCGTGCTTTCCGAGCCACGGAGGAAACTGTGGTATGTAATTGGCGGGCCTGTAGACGGTGAGCAATAGGTAGCTCACCGTCCGGCCGTCTTTTGTCGACAGGCCGTGTCGTCGGCGCGTTAGTGTTTACGCGAGCCTCAAAGAGATGTCAGCAAAGCAGAGGGGCCTGCCAGGGCCTCCACCTGCCGGGGTTGCGGGTTGTTCGAAAGAGATACCGCGGCCCCAGAACGTAAAGGGCAATAGAAGGAACATGGGTGGGTTTTAGTCAGTACAAGTCTGACACTCCCCCCCCCCTTCGCTCCAGAACCGGGGAAATTATTTAGTGATAACACACCCCAAAAAGCCAGTAACAGGTAAAACAGCGGAGCACAATTATGTAGTTCATAGGATATTCTGAATTACTGTCGGTCTCTAAAGACAAATAAAA
The DNA here is from genome assembly GCA_958449745.1 of Ochropleura leucogaster. Classification (NCBI taxonomy): domain Eukaryota; kingdom Metazoa; phylum Arthropoda; class Insecta; order Lepidoptera; family Noctuidae; genus Ochropleura; species Ochropleura leucogaster. The sequence continues at coordinate 10,346,927 of OY288203.1, read as the reverse complement.
GTTTATTGTCAAACTTTGTGGTTGCATAGCAGGAAAACGTGTACATACAATTACTGAAAATCCTAAGTTGTGAATAACAAGGGAGATTGTCGGATAATAAAAGGTTTTCTCCAGTGTATTTTAACTTTTAGAAAGCCTAGGTCACATATATGTAACAAGCAAGCGCGTGCCCTGGACGCCAACGACTCAAATATTTGTCAACAATAGGGTATTTTACTCTATATGAAAGAAATTCTAAAAATATACAATTCAGATAGCTTAGGCAATAAAGCCGTCGGAAAATGTTAGATTTAATTAATAAAATAACTAAATAAATTTTAAAATTGATTTCAAAGTTTTCACTTTTTTAGTCTGTTGTTTTACAAGCGAAACAGTGTCCGCCATGGTTATTACGACATACGGTCATGTGAACAAAAAGTGACAACTGTCAACTGAGCAACGTCTATTATTTTTGTATTAAAAACTTTGCATTGAAAAAAGCGCGGGAAAATTCGGTTCGACCGGGTGTATTTTTCACAGCAATTTTTTTAAATTTAATTTTTATTAGATAATTGGTTCAGTTAAGGTTTTTATGTAAATAGATATTTTCTTTGTAGTGTATATTTAATGTATGTGTAGATTTTTCTGGATTATTGGTAAGTTTTTGTAAATATTTGTATATATCCCTTTGTACTGGATTACCAAGACGAATCGCGGGTTGTATGAACGACCCGCCTATTTTAGATGTGGGGGATTTAGGCCTTAGCTTAAGTCCCCCTGTAAGTAATTATGTCACAATTTCCAATACTACAAGCAAAGATTTAAGTGGTATGGACACTGATGGATCTGTAGCCACAGCAAGTGGAAGGGAAACAGATGCATCGACTTCCGGAAAAGTCAGTGCTTCTCGTAAGAGGCGCTCACATAAACACAAATCAATTTGTAAACATTGTAATAAAACAAAACGGAGTAGACATGGGGCGATCCCTGAGGGAACCTCTTCTGTTGAGAGTAATTGCATTTGTAATTCCGGCGCAGAAACTAATAACATTTTAAACACTAAATCTGAGCTTACTCTTAAAAATAACCATACATCAATTCCACAGTCTCAACCCTTTGATATTTCTGTTACTCAAACCCTTCAGTCAGAACCACCTGCAATGCAAACTGGTCAATCAGTTGGTGTAGGTAGGAAGGAGTACCAGGCCTCTGATACAGGTCCTTACATAGTTCATGTTCAGCGTATTACAACTACTGAAAACAGTGGCACCATTCTGCACCCAATTGCTTTTGGGAATTTTCTTAAAAACAACAAATTTGAAAATATTGTTCCTGGCAGTGTGAAAAGAATTGGTAGGAATAAGTGTGTTGTAGCTTTTACAAACCCTACTGCTGCTAACGCATTTATGAGTAGTAATATATTGCCTCTGAACAGATTTAAAGCTTTTTTACCTACATTTAATGTTACACGGATGGGCTTGGTCCGAGGTATCCCATCTGAATGGAGTGAGGAAGAAGTTAAAGAAAATATTTCAACTCCCATAGGCACTGGGGAAATATTAAAAGTCAGGCGCCTCAACTATAAAGTCCAAGTGAACGGGTCACCCATATGGAAACCATCACAAACTATTGTTATTACATTTGATGGTCAAGCATTACCAAAAAGAATCTATATGTGTTACAACGCTCTACCCGTAGAGACTTACGTTTATCCCACAATTCAATGTTTCCGATGCTGCCGTTATGGGCATACAAAAAATCAATGCAGGTCAGCAGTTCCTAAATGCTTTAAATGTGGTCAAAACCATTCAGGTGAAACATGTTCTGTAGAAGAGGATTCTGCATCATGTATTAATTGTTCTGGATTGCATTATGCTACAGACAAGACTTGCCCTGAATTTCTGAGGCAAAAAAACATTAAATATACAATGTCTCATTCTTGTATCTCATATGCAGAAGCAAGTAAATTACACCCAGCCACTTCAAAATCCTATGCAGATGTTCTCACTACGAGTACATCTCATGATTCTCTTGTCACCAATAATAATATTTACAGCTCACAACCTAAACCCTCAACTTCTTCATCTTATAAAAAGACTGTCTTCCTGAAACCGCGAGCTCCTCCCAAATCAGTACAGGGTTATGATAGAGCAGCTCATAACGCCCTTGTTATGGAGTTTCAACCCCCATCTTTAGTGAATGGGTGTGCTTTACCTAAGGAATCCCACAATAAACTGCAGAAGAACGAGAATGAGCAAATTGTTGACGTTATTATAGACCTTATAAAAATGTTATTAAGCAAAAATATTTCTTTGGAACCGTACAACGTGGAGCGCTTAACTAATTTATTACTAAACAAAAACCTTAAAGATGGACACAATAATTCAATGGAATTGCCGATCAGTAATCCCTAAAAAAACTGACCTAATTTACTTATTAAATAAATTTAAACCAAACATTGTAGCATTATCTGAAACCTGGATAAAAACTAATCAATTATTCAGTATTTCAGGTTATGTTTGCATACGCAATGACAGAGCTGACGGATATGGCGGTGTGGCCATATTAATTAAAAACAATACCCCATTTTCTCGTGTCTCTTTTCATTCATGTACTTTTATTGATATTGTTGGGGTAATTGTGGGTAAAACTACTTATGTTTCCATTTACATCCCTACTGCTAATATCAATGCCTTACAAGAACTTAACAATATGTTGTCATCCCTTCATAGACCATTTTTAGTAATGGGTGATTTTAACTGCCACCATCAGTGTTGGGGAAGTGGTGAGACAAAAAGAGAGGGTGTTCGTTTATTAGAAATTATAGACGATCATAATCTTTGTATTATAAACACTGGTGAACCTACTCGAAGGACAAATGTAGGTGAAATTGATAGTGCTGTGGATTTATCTATATGCTCTCCTAGTTTGGCTCCATCTTTATCTTGGTCCCGTTTCTCTTCTACTTTTGGAAGTGATCATTTTCCTTTGTTAATTACTTCTTCAGTAAATTTCACTATAATACCGAAAAGACCCCCTAGATTAAAATATAGACTAGGGAACGCAGACTGGAGTAAATTTAAAACGCTTATTGATGCTAAAGTTGCTGAGCTTCCGCAAATTACGCAGGGTGGAGAAAATGATTGCTCTAGGGCTTTAGCGCTGTGCGTAATAGAAGTAGCAGACCAAGTTTTCCCTTGTAAAAAAAATCCTTCCGGCAAAATCCCTATGCCTCCATGGTGGGACTCTTCGTGTTCCGATGCAGTAAGGAAGCGAAAGGAAGCTGAACAAAAATATGCTGAAGACATGTCAGATGAAAATTTGGACAACCTTAGGGAAATTATTAATGGTACACGGATTTTTCTCAGAGATAAAAAACTTCAAGGGTGGAGGTCATTCTGTATATCTTTATCGCCCAGCACATGCCCGTCAGAAGTTTGGCGCAGTATCAAAAGATTTAGAAAAGCCTTTAGTGACACTGCTTCCTTCACACAATTACCTTTATCTCTTACTAATAGTTTTCTTGATAAGCTAGCTCCTGCATCAGCTCCAGAGTATGATCAAATTTACCCTCATTTTACTTCGTTAAATATTGACAATCATCCGTCTTTGAACTCTCCCTTTTCAATGTATGAATTGAAAGGGGTATTAACATGTTTAAAAGACTCGGCCCCAGGAGAAGATGGTATTCCGTATTCGTTTTTTTCACATTTCAGTGATGATACATTATCTTACTATTTACAAATAATTAACTCTGTTATGGTTTCTGGAAATATTCCAGAATCCTGGCGTTCCCAGGAAATCTTGCCGATACACAAACCAAATAAAAATTCAAATGATACCCTCTCATACCGGCCTATTGCGTTATCATCAGTTCTTACCAAAATTGCAGAACACCTAATTAAAAATCGTCTAGAGTGGTATATAGAAAGTAATCAACTACTAGCAGACAGTCAGTTCGGATTTCGTAAAGGAAAAAGCACAACCGACAGTTTAAGTGTATTCACCACTGACCTGCGCATAGCCTTTTCAAAAAACCAGTCAGTCGTTGGCGCATTTCTAGATATAACAGGCGCGTACGATAATGTAATAATATCTGTCCTTAAGCGGAAGCTGATTAATTTAAACGTCCCCACACTACTTATACGGTTTATCATAAATTTGTTATCGGTCAGATTTATATCTCTTTATTCCGGTGATAAAAAAATAACGAGGACAGTGTTTAAGGGCCTTCCACAAGGCTCAGTATTGTCACCATTGCTTTACAATATTTATTCATATGATCTAGAATCATCCCTACAAAAATCAGCTGATGTTTTACAATATGCCGATGACCTTTTAATTTATACTACTCACAATAACATCTCGGATGCATGTAATGCCTTGACCGTCTCCCTAAGTCTTTTACAGCAATGGTTGCAAATTAATGGGTTAAGTCTTTCAATAGAAAAAAGTACTATAGTAGTTTTCTCAAGAAAACGTAATGTAACTTCCCCAATCGTTACCTATGATAACATTACTCTTCCTGTGAAAAATCATGTTAAATTTTTAGGATTAATCTTAGATAAGAAACTTTCTGGCAAACAACACTTTGACTTTGTGGTTGAAAAATGCGAACGTCAACTTAATATTATGCGGTGCCTTTCCGGAGTGTGGTGGGGGGCACATCCTTTTAGTCTTAAACTTTTATATAATGCAATAATTCGCAGTATACTTGATTATGGAACGTTTTTACTTGAAGATGGTAACAGAAAAGGTCTTCAAAAGTTAGATAGCATTCAGTCTAAAGCTCTTCGAATCATTTCTGGAGCCATGAAGTCAAGTCCTTTAAATGCCTTGCAGGTAGAAGTAGGAGAACCTCCACTTCACCTGAGAAGGCAATATCTCTCTGAAAGATTTTTATTTAAATCGATGCAGTTTTCTGACCATTTGCTCCACTCAAAATTATTAGAATTGGATAATCTTATACAAACTTCACCCTATTGGCGACACAAAGATATTCCGTGTCTAGTTAAAAGCCTCAGGAAGTTTAATTCCATACCATCGAGTTTTCATAGCTCTCCTACTCTTCCCATATTTGAGTGCAAAATTTTTGAGCCATTGCTTGCCTCTCCTATAGTACATTATAATCTCGGCATAGGAAAAAGTGATGCAGGAGCTAACATAAAATTTAATGCCGCGATTGGTGAAAACTGGATGGACTGTCATTATATCTTTACGGATTCATCCAAAACACGGTCCAGTTGCGTGGGAGTTGGTATATTTCATTCTCAGTATAAAGTTGTACAGATGGTAAAACTTCCGCCTGAAACTTCAGTCTTCACTGGAGAATGCTTTGGTCTGTTCAAGGCATTAGAGTACGTTTTGATCGCGAAACTTAAAAATGTTCTTATACTATGCGACTCTAAAAGTGCGTTACAAATTCTCGAAAATTTTACATTTAAAATGAAACCCTTTTACCCTATTGTATTTGACATTAGAAAACAGTTACACAAATGTTCACTAAAAAACTACACGGTACAATTTGCTTGGATTCCAAGTCATTCCGGAATCCAAGGAAACGAAAAAGCTGATCAGTTGGCCAAACAGGCAGTGCATAATGGTGACGTTTTCCCATATAAAAATTTCTGTCATGATCTTGTTAGCCTCCCTAAAGACTATCTTAGGCATTCCTGGGATCTTCTTTGGAGTAAAAGCTCTCAAGCAAAGGGTAAGGCATATGCTTCAATTCAGCCCTCGATCCCAACCAAACCATGGTTTTGTAAAATAAAATGCTCTAAACTCATTACAAGCATGTTAATTCGTATGCGGCTTGGCCACGTTTGTACTCCTTTCCACCTTGCTAAGTTGCACATTGTGGATAACAATCTTTGTGAGTGTGGAGATGATGTTGGTACTTTAGATCACATATTCTTCTCCTGTTCACGTTATGATCGTTCATCATTCCTCCGTTCTCTTGTTTCCCATAATGTTCCTCTTCCTACTTGTGTATCTTGTTTAGTAATGAATCCTATTGAATATTTTAGTTTGATATCTGCATTTTTGTTCAAAAATGATATAAAAATTTAGTTTTTTTTCTTTTGTATATTTATTTATATCCTTTTATAATATATATTGAATAAATTACTTCCTTTCCTGAACCTTACAAAATCCTTATTTCCCCGATTTTTTAAATGTTTCCCTACCTTTTATTACCCGAAATTGGCACAAAGACGCAACTAGTGCCACACCAAAAAAAAAAAAAAAACTTTGCATTTTAATTTTTATTGAAATAATAGTAATAATACCATGGAAGAAATAAATACTACCATATAATAATCCCATAAATTATAGTGAAATATACAACTAAACAGAAAGACTAATAACAGCGCATTTGTTTCAAAATCAAAATCAAAATCAAAAGTCATTTATTCAAATTAGGCTGATAATCAGCACTTTTTGAACGTCAGATTACAAGAGACAGTCCCACAAAAACGCCCTGCCCTTCGCTGTTTACATGACCAACTGACGTCATGATCACAGAGTAACATGGCGTCAAGCGTTTTTGTGATTTTAGGCGCGAAAATAGAAATTGTAAAATTTTAATGCAGTTTTAAGGCACTTATCGATTGAATAATTTTTTTTGTGGTTTACTAGGTCCCTAGGATCAAAATGAGATACTTTTTATAAATGGGTGTAATACCGTATTGAGGTAAAATCAAATTCTTGGCGTGGGGGCACGCGGGTGCGTTTATTATCTGGTTCAATAGGTAAAAATCAAAATAAACACTTGTTAAATAGCGATGGCCGACCCGTTAATTCTAATATGTAGGCACACGTAACGTGTGTACAACTGTCAGCGTTGCTATTCATTCAAATTCAAATAGGTTTATTTGTTTCATCAACCTGCAGTCTCGTGCTTCACACGAAATGTTGACCGACTATAAAATTGTTTACCAAAATTCTAAGGCAGTAAAACTTTAAAAATAAGTTAACCCATCGCAGATATGCGCCTTAACATAAACGCTTTTGACGTAACTGCGGTACACGTGTAAAGAGATTAGTCATTTTCCAGCAAGCGATACACTTTGTATACATCACATTATAGGTAGGTATCTATGTATGTGAAGTGAAGTGAAGTGGTAATAGTTATCATTATTCATTTACTCCCACTACCGGATTACATAAAGTAATTTGAATTGAATTATCCAGGTTAAATGCACTGTATCTAGACATTGGGCACTAATCTATGTTTTTAAGGAAAATAAAATATTACTAGAATATATTTCTTTGTGAACTAAATTGTGCATTTCGGTACGAGGCAAATAATGCGGAAAGTTTGAGGACCAATGACTATTGTAATTAAAGGGCAGCGCTAAAAATGTAAGGACGAAAAACCCAGTTCATTAGGTATAACATACATAACATTCCTTACTTAATAAAATCTGTCGCGAGGGGTGAACCTAACATCTCACGAGAACATTTTTGTCAGGGCCAAAGAAGAATTATTACTAGTTGTAATAAATTGATTGCTAAGTGTCCTAAATGCCTGTATTCACTCACACTCGGGTTAGTATTACACCTTAATGAATGCCTAAATACTATAGCACTGTTCTAATTTAAACTCTCGGTGCTGAATCAGGCGTTGAAAATCAAACGATGCCTTTATAGGTTTTAAGTATTCGTTTAGATTTAGATAGATAGAATATTCTTTACTATGTACATCATAAAAATTACAAAAATAACAGTTTACAACTTTTATATAGAGTGACACAATGGGCGGTCCTATCGCTAAAAGCGATCTTTTCAAGACAACCTTTGTTTGGATTAAAAGGAGAGGAGACAGTATCTACTGTAGGTAGTCTGTGGTGTAAAATTATTCGTTTAGATTTAGCTTAGTTTTGTTAAATATGTGCATTAAACAAAACTAAGGTGTCTTTAGTATAGAAATAGTGAAATACGTATGTACTCGTATTATTTAATATCTTGCATGTAGGAGAGCTGAAACGCGACAGCACTGATTGCGACTTTACTTAATCAATTAGCGATCGTACCCATGATATCATTGTATGTACATACATTATTCATATACTTATCAAATACTGTAAGAAGGAAACGCAAGAGTCGTGTCCGTGTGTATGAGATATATGCATGTGCGTCACTTGTAACGGAATATCTTTCTGCAGCTACTGTATTTATTATCATAAAAATGCTTTGACACCCAGCCTAATGAAAACATAAAAGTACACAGAGAGAATAATTCTTGGTATTAGAGTAAGTATGATGCAGTTTGGATTACATATACTTAAATTGGACGTAGTTACACGATAAGGATCCAATCCACATTAAGCTAGTTTTGAGATATTGAATTTTAAAGTTTGCATCGGAATTCTTCTATGATGCAGTGCTGTAAATTTGTTGGTTTTATTGAAATTATAAGGAAAACTATTTATATTTTAACTTTAAATAAAATTTACTAAGTTTAATTTGATATTTCAAATATTATTCAAGAAAATATGGGTTTGGATCCTTTTTGATAAATTGTATTCTCAATAAAGCCAGCATAAAATGATGTTTCGCAATAAGGAACCACGTCATGAATTGTTAACTTAATCTTGAAAAATAAATAAAACTACTAATAATTCACTAAAAAAGTAAAACTTGTAGTGCTTGACACTAACGACCGCAGGTTATGGTAGAGTAAGGAGCTTCACGGACGCTTTTTCCGGACCCTACATGGACCCGATGTAGATCAATCAGCGTCCGTAACCTGGCTACGTTCCGGGGACCTCTTTGGAGAAACCGAAGGTTTTGTCTGTGCAATTATGGATGAAGTTATGATGACGAATAACTACGAGATTTATGTGAAGGACGGCACGGTTGACATATGTCGGGCATGCCACCGTCCGGGAGAATCAATACACATTATCTCCGGTTGTTCTCGTCTAGCTAACGGAGAGTACTTGCATAGACACAACCTTGTAGCCAGGATTATCCATCAGCAACTTGCTCTAAAATACAACCTTGTGGAATCGGAAGTGCCGTACTACAGGTATGAGCCCGACCCAGTTCTTGAACATGGCAATATCACATTGTACTGGGATCGCTCCATCATCACTGACAGGACTATTGCCAACAAGCCTGATATAGTGGTGGTGGATCGATCAGAGCGGCGCGCAATGATTGTTGACATAACAGTCCCGCATGATGAGAACCTCGTGAAAGCCGAGAAAGATAAGCAAATCAAGTATATTGACTTGGCTCGCGAGGTTGTCGACATGTGGGACGTGGACTCAGCGATCATTGTGCCGATAGTCGTTACAGCCAATGGCTTAATTGCTAAGAGCCTCGACCAACACCTGAGAAGGCTCTCGTTAGGCAGCTGGATCAAGGGCTTGATACAGAAAGCGGTACTCCTGAACACGGCTCGTATTGTTAGGAGGTTCCTTTCTCTGGGGCCCTGACCGCCGGTAGCTTGGATCCTGTTCCCGATACCGGTGGGCTACTATTTTATATTTTTAAATGTTTTTTTATTGGTTTTTATACATATTATTACATTTTCAATATTTGAAAATGTAATAATATGTATAAAAACCAATAAATGAACTAGAAATTCACTAAAAAAGTTTCATTCATATATTCGCTATGTATCGGTTTTTGAAGTAACAATAATTATCAGAAAGGATCCAAGTGAATTGGATCTCTTTTAAGATTACTTATTTTATACTATTACCAATAAATAATGTTTCTCACTAATGATCCATGAGGATTGGATTTTTTCAGTGGATTCATAATAAACGCCCGCCATACATGTGGATTGGTACCTCGTGTTTATAACAATGTCATGTGTTCGTATTTCACTGGGATCTTTTTGCTGACCGAAAATATCGACCTTTACGGTCTCTTTGGTATAGTTAACTCAATTTTGGTAGTTTTGTGGATTGGATCCTTATCGTGTAACTACGTCCAATTAGTATTCGTATTATAGATTTGTAAGGAAAATTTTGCGGTGTAAAATGCGTGGACTGGCAAGCGACAATCTTCGAATACAGATTCCTAGATCCATAAATAAGAACTCTTTAGAAAATTTTGGTGTTTTCATTCCGTGTTATAATATTTTTCCAGTAAGGTCTATTAGATTGTTGCATTGCGTTTAAAACATAAACGTAATTTACATTATATCGCACTTATACAAGTGATACAGTTTACTCCTATGTAAATTTGACCAAAAATATATATATTTTCCTATAAGGTTTTGAAATTCAACCTATTAGTAAAGATTTTCGAAAATGCTAGTAAAGCTAGAAAATATAAATTAGCTCCATGGTCATAAAAAGATTTTCGTAAAATTATTTTGATAAAAAAAGAGCATAAGTGCCTTAGGTCAGTGATATGCTTGATAACGCTATATATATATGTATATCTATCTAAATCGATGGATAAGACGGATGATAACGAAAGGTGAAATTTTACACATCAAATATGTATGTAGCTAAACACAGCTTACCAAAGAGTTATATGTACCGTCAGCAAAGGAGATAAGTAACCACGCTAAATCTTAAAATTTAATAATGTTTTTGTGTAGTTTTTTTTCAGAAAGTGGGGCTACCCACTTTACGAATATCTCCTATATCGTGGGTACGTTTACGAACATTTTAAACTCACATACACAAACAGCTATTTGTTCAGTACGGGGATTGAACCCGCGACACGTAGCGCAGTAGTCGATCGAGCCACGGTGCAAAGCATGTCGTCGTAAAAAAAAATGAAAACCAATAAGTAGTTCAATAAATACTTAAATTAAATTTAGACGACTTGAAACGACCATCGGTTTTAAGAAAAACTCAACTATGTCTGGCTTGCCTGGTTACTTATCTACTTTGCTGACTGTACATAAAATACTTTGGTAAAAACATTATTAGACTGTTACTTTTTATGAAGTAACTTTTAATATATTTACTATCTAAAAATATTAACGCAAGTAGAAACTGCAAATGGTAAACATAAAGCCAGAATGACCCTGAAGGCGATTGCAATAGACTGGGAAAAAGCAAAAGTGGACAGCTTTTATTTAGTGGCTATTTCCAATAGAGGCTTAGTATAAGATTGATTTGTATGACTCATTGTTAGTTTTGCGGATATTCAGGGCTAAAAAGCTCTGCCCATCCTGCTACGAATTCGGTTTTCTTCCATAACACCTATGTACCACTAATGTACATGAAGTTTAAATAAATAAATAACAGGGCTACGACTTAAAAGTATAGAAGAAAAGTGTAGGACGTTACCTGGAGTTTCCGCGCGTTCCCAGCCGTCGCGGCCGGACCGTTGGGTACACCTGCTTCATTACTTTCCCGAAATCCGCAGTAGAGAGAGGTTTCATATTACTGCTCATACAATGTGCACTGCGAAAAGAAAATGTATGTTAGACTAGCTTTTGCCCGCAGCTTCGCTCGCGTCAAATTCGGGGTAACACAGTTCCCCTTGCGCCTTATTGATTTGTAATAGCAACGCTAAGTTTTCCCTTTTATTCCCTCTTTCTCCCTCACATTCCACTTTAAAAACAAAAAAAAGCCTATGTCCGTATCCTGGTTCCCAACTATCTCTGTACCAAAATTCATCAAAATCGGTTCAGCCATTAAAGCGTGAAGAGGTAACAAACAAACTCACTTTCGCTTTTATAATATTAGTAAGGATATTTTATTGAATAATTTATTCATAGTGTGATTGTCAGCGAGGGATAAGAAACTAACTCATATTACTTCCTGCGGGTGTTACAGAGACGCGTGCAGGAGCTACATTAAGATTGACGCCTTGAACAGCAACAGGAAATTTTAAATCATACTAACAAGTGCAAGTCTAATCAATCAGACCAACCATACCCATAGACTGCAAATATTTGCCATGTAAGACAAAATCAATTCCACATTGAGAGTAGCATTTTATTGTATAACTACAATATTAAGTATCCAGTGAATTTTGAATGGTATGTTGAGGCTGCTAGAAGCCTACACATAACTTCCATTAAAATGTTATCTAGATTGAAGTAGTTATTTAAACTACTTGTATGATATGTCAACTACAGGCCTTGCATAGCTATATAGGCTTTGTGACTGGACTGTACCTTCATCATTCATGTGGCTGGCTCTTTTTCAGACCATCTGCCTAATAGCCTGTCCTAATAAATTTGAGAGAAGCAACTATGTTAGGATCGGCTTCCAGTCTTAACTGGAAGCAGCTGAATACCAGTGTTTTACATGGAGCCACTGCGTATCTGGTCTCCAGAAACTAGTTGGTACTGAATCATACACTAAACTTGGTAAGACGATAAGTCAGTGGTAGTGGTTGTCAACCCCTGACTACTAGTAACTGACTACCTGTAATAACTGTCAAAGAGCTACAAATGACAGCCAGGATCAATGACTTAACAATTATTATTTTAACCACAAGCATACAGCCTACTCCAGCAGAGCAGTAGCTATTTTTAAAAATTGCCATTAATACAAAATTAATTTCCTATTTTATTGAGAGTAAGATTTCATTGTATAACTACAAAAAAAAAATTGGAATTCCCAATAAATTTCGAACAGTATATAATAATACTATTATGTTTTCATATAAGATTCTTATAGGATCTTTTAAATTAGATACTCACATATATTCATCATACACATCCTGTTTTGGTAATGATACATCCGGGTCAACTTCCAAGTGTGTCTGTATCCAAGTTACAGTCTGCTGAAGTTCAGCCCTGCAACAAATGCATGGTAAGAAATATTGTTTTTTTACTCATCTGCAGCATGGAATTGACCTTGACATTGTCAAATAGGATGTACTACCTAAAAGAAAGTGGGATAAACCACCAAATCCAATCATAATCTGATACAAGAACTTATCACAGAAGATAAAAACAAAAAAGTAGTAGGTTCATACATAGTCTCTATTCCCCTTAAAGTTTATTCAACCTTTTTGGATGATTGGTAAACATTGTTTATGGGTATATGATGTTCTGTATGATTCTTCATTACTGCATTACTATTGTAACAGATTATATTTTAATTAAAAATTTACCTATTACTAGCTCTGTCCAGCGGTTTCACCCGCTGCTCAGTTAGGGGCATGAAAAATTGATGTTAGCCGATTCTCAGACCTACCCTATATGCACACAAAATTTCGTTCAAATCGGTCCAGCCGTTTTGGAGGAGTATGGGAACGAAAACTGTGACACGAGAATTTTATATATTAGATAATGTATTTACACTGCACATGCATGTAAACATTTACTCCCTTCATGATTACCAGAAATCAGAGCTATTATATTTTATGGTTTGTTTTTCAACAATAAAATAATTGTTGATTTACCCAGTGATGACCAAATTATGAGTCAGTATAAGGATACCATTGGAGTATTATAATGTAGGTATATAATATTCCATTTATGTAATTACAAAAACAAAACTCATTGAAAGTGGTATTGATTACTACAATATCAGACCTGATTATTTAAAAGAGACCTAGTCATCTTTTGGTTATAAGAGTTGATGCTTAAAGCTTTTATGAACTATGATAATGTTGCTTCTAAAAATGCACCTGTGTATTCTCATGTAATGTCAGTGTTTTCATACAAAAAGTAATAATAGTGAAATTTAAATGCATATGCATACCGTGAGCCTAGGGGATTGATAGGTTGTTTGAGGGGATCATGTTGGGGCACTCCGGTTGGCAAGCGCAGGTACAGAAGTAGTCTCTCCGCCCCACTCAGGGCTTCCACTGCTTCAAGCAGCTGAGCCACTCTCTGTCGTCCCTCCTGACTGTAACAATTACATTTTCATTAATTTTGTTTGGATTGTTTCCAATATAACAAAAACTTTCACTAGCTTAGTTTTTAGAGATGTTCTAGATATTTAATAGTAATAATAGACATTTTAAAGCACTTTCCCATACTGTTGTAGATGTAGGATATGATTCCAAAGGAGTTATGATCATTTTGTATGATAAATAATAAAATGTCATCTGCAACTAAATTAGGCTTTTTTTACCATGTTTGCATGAAAATTGGTAACAATATTATGCATCCATACTGTTTGGTAGAATTTTACCTAATGAAAGGAGTGTGTCTCAACAGCTGGGTTGCTGATAACAATGGCCACTATCAGAGTTGAACGAAATTCGCCGATAAAATATATGTGGGTGTGTGAACGCAAAAACTCAGCGGGGTTTGTATAATCCAGTTTGGAGTGACTGACGTTACCTGAGGGTGTTCTCGACTATCTGCTGCATGGAAGCTATTTTGCCCGAGTCCATGTTGGACTCGCTGACCCGCGCAGGGTCGCTGCCGGGCGCCGTGGAGCTCGACGATCCCGGAGCGCTGCTTGGAACGGCGACACTTTCTTTATTGTAAGACGCAGTTTGCCTATGTTTTGGATGATTGACATTTTCCCGATGAAGTTTCGCGTCATCCACTAGTTCTCTCTCAGTTTTAACATTTTTTGCACTATCGTCTGTGGCCCAAGGTTGAAATGGACTGGTACTATCCATTCTAACCCAAGCAGGTTATAAAAATATTGTTAATAGATTTCATATTGAAACTTTTTCTAATGTGAATAATAAAATGCGTAACAAAACTCCATTTTCTTGACATTTGATCAGCTGTGCGGTGAGGTGGAGTGAAGGGGGGATAAGGGTTATCAACATTTGAGTAGTTTTTTAAACAGGAAAAGCAAAAACAAAATAATTCAATTTTAAGTATTTTTTTCAGAACGTAACAATTTTATTAATATTTCTAACATGCGGACATAATTTATTTGAATAAATGAACAGCTTTAAGAGTAATTAATTTGAAACTAAAATAACATGAATGTAGCTTTAGCGTAATATACAGATTTTAGCTAAATGACAAAGTATGTAACTATTTTCCATAGAGTAAATAACACTGGAGAACGCATAAAGCGAATCGCTGAACAATACTACTTTTAGGGGGGCGCGAGGAAAACTGCGGTAAATAGACCTTCACACACTGAGTTATGCATTCTAACATCTATTCTACGAAACAAAATCAACCGCACAATAAACTCACACACAATGACAAATTATTATGTATGTTTATACTGTCTTACGACAACAAACTCAATTGCTAATGTACGTAAAAAGTACTTTAACATTGTAGTTAAATAAAACCATTTAGTTTTCACGGGTAAAAACACGGATACAAAACACCATCGTTTTGCAGATTTGAAATAACTGACCGCTTTTTTGATGAATAAACTATTTATAGAGTGACTGACACTTATTTGCAACGCAGAACGATATACAACGTCTGTGTTCGCTGTGTCCTCGTAGAGGCAATCGGCGTCGGTGACCTCTCGCGTCTGGCCCCCCTGGTTCAGTTCATGGTCTGGAGCGAGAGGGAACGCAAAGCGATTACCTCCTTCTGATAAGGGATTAAGCGATGCCTCAGAAACTTGACAAAGCATTCAGATATAATGCAATACAACGTTATCCCTCATCCTTACTGATATTATAAAAGCGAAAGTGAGTTTTTTTTGTTTGTTACGTCTTCACACCTCAATGGCTCAACCGGTTTTGATGAATTTTGGTACAGAGATAGTTGGGATCCTGGAGACGGACATAGGCTATATAAAGTGATAAAAGGGGGAGGAAGAGGGAAGGAAGATTTTTTTAAAGTTAGCATTATCCCAAAGTAACTAAGCCACGCGGGCGAAGTCGAGGGCGAAAGTAAAATAACAATACAATGTATATAAATAACGTATTAATTCAAAATTTCTTTACGGAATATTCGTGAATTTAAAAAAAAAATGCGGTTATTAAATAACGTTCGTGTATGGCCAGATGTATGAAAGTGGAAGAGGCAAAAGGAGTACTTTAAGATTAGCGTACAGATGGCACTTTGTGGTTTTAGCCTACCCCGCGGAAAGAAAGAATCATGCTGCACAATAGTCAGCTAAAAGCCGGTACATAATAAGTACTCCATGCATTTTCTTTTGACATACATAGACCGGTTAAGCAGTAGAGGAACTCGTGTGTGTTGAACTGCGAGTGTCCCTACTAAAAAAAAAAACTTTTGACATTCATACTTCTGTCACTGACACTGACAGAGCTTGGTCAGCCTGCGGTAGCAGCGAATTTTGACATTTAAATTGCGAGATTTAATTTGTAATTGAATTATTTATTTTCTAACGGTAGTTATTATGTGTAGCAAACAGTTATGTATAGTGCTCAAATAATAAACTTATATCTTAAATGACACAAACTGGCAAATAGCTTCTCCAAGTGGAATAAAGCCCTATTATCAAAATGTATTTTTACGAACGGTTTTGTGTGTGGTTAGGGCATCTAAAGCTATCCCGTGTTATATTGCTAGTATCATTAATATTATTTGTTGTGCCTCTATTCACACATTATTATTTATCCAAGGTAAGCTCAGTTAAATTAATTTTCTTAACTTTTATGGTTAGGTCATATCAAAGTGTTTAATTTGTTTTGTTTACACACATATTTCATAGATAATTCATGAAGCTATTAAACAATATGTATATAAAAAAAATGGTTATGAAATATTAATGAATAACATAATATTTTAATTACTGGATCCAAAATACATTTATCTTTGAATTTGTTAATAAAATCTAAAGTATTACTTGTTTATGGGTAATGATGCTTGAGAGTAGTGCATAGCTTTACTAGGTTGATGTTGTCTTTAACTGACATTAAAAGTGAGCTTAGGTAAATAATTATAGGGATTTATTGCAGATATACTTATTAAATTAAACCACTTTTTTGTTAATCACATCAACAAAAAAAAAATACTATGCTTTATAAAAAAAAAAACCAAGAACAACAGACACAGTAAACTCTTTATATTTCCTGAATTATATAATTTTTTGAACAAGTACTTAAAAATTTTCAGTATGATGAAACTGGTACTTTATCAAATAATCCAATGCGACATACTTTGGAGGCACTTGGGGATGTCTCAACAATGAACGCAGCTGATCTAAAATTAAGGATTGAAGAAATGCTCAGGATAAAGGTAATCTATATTAATGTTACAAAGGGAAAATATATTTTTGTTTAGACTCTGAAACTACTAGTTTGATTTTAACAATTATTTTGTCAATAGAAAGCCTTATTATCGGGAAGTAACATAAGCTATGTATCAGGGGTAACGAACTTGTATAGCCCCAAGATCTATTTTTTTACGAACAAAAGACTATGCTATAACTATGACATACTTCTTAAAATTTTAAATTAATTAGTATAAGTATCCATTAAATAGTTATTTTTATTTAAAATCATCAATCATTTGTAAGAAATGGCTATTGCATGCTTTTTCTTGTGTGCCCAATTGAAATTTGAAATGGTAAAATGCGAAAGCTGAGTCCATGCATAGAGGAGAATTTATGTAATCTATGTTATTGTCAAATCACTGGTATATTTAATAAAAAGTAATCTTTTAATCCAACTGTGTTCTAGTTTTTGGTGAAATGTGTAACTAGGTAGTCATTGATCATATTAGGTAAATTAATTAAGTATTCTTACTACATATTGTATTTCAGGCTTCTGTATCTACCGAGTTACGCGAATTGGAAGCGAAACGCGGGCGGCTGCAGCGCGAGGCGGCGGCGGCGAGCGCCAAGGCCGACAGCGCGAAAGCTGAACACGCGCGCGCCGCGGCTGAGCTACAGCGTCTGCGCGTGTCCGCTGACCAGGCGCGCATCGCTCAGCTTGAGGCTATCCGACGAGACTCACCCGAACTCGCTCCCCCTCTACAAATCCTACCGTCACGACCTCCCCCGATCTTACCCTCCATAGCCCCATCCTCTGAAGTCCATTGCCGCATGTTCTCCTGCTTCGACCACTCTCGTTGCTCCCTCACATCTGGCTTTCCCGTTTATCTCTATGATCCCGACGTGTTCGCTCCTCTAGCTGGGGCTGAAGTGGATGGCTTCCTAAAAACAACCCTAAAGCAGACGTTGGGCTACAATACGCATATAACTCGCAATCCAAATGAAGCATGCGTGTATCTCGTCATTGTAGGTGAAGCATTTCCGTTTGAGAAGACTCCCGCGTAAGTACTGCATTAATTAAATGCTCGCAATTTTTAAGCGAATGTCAAATAGATGCTTAGTTTTTCTTGTTATTTTCAGGCCAACAATAGATACGTATAAGCTATTATTGAACGAAACTGCCATCAAGAGCCTGCCGTACTGGGGCGGCGACGGTCGCAACCACGTGTTACTGAACATGGCGCGGCGTGAGTTGGTGGTGGGCTCGGGCGATGCCTTCCGCGGTGCGTCGATAGGCCGCGCCATGGTCGCGCAGTCCACCTTCACGCACGAGCAGTTCCGGCCGGGTTTCGACGTCATCACGCCTCCTGCGCTCGGCCCTCCCGGCGGCGACGTGTGGGCCGACTGCGCACCTATAGCGCCTGCCAGACGGAAGTACTTGTTAAGGTATAAATAGTTTTATAGCTCAATACCATGTAATTCATTTAAGATGATTCCCATATATATTACCCATATATCGTATCCCTGGAAAATTTCGACACATATAATGCGTTAGTGCTCGGAGGTACGTCTCTACTGGCAAATATTAAAGACCCATCTAGGAGACACCTGTACCACTTGCTTAAAAAAGTTGCTCTGTTAAATGGCGTTCTATTAATTTCATACATTATCGGTTTATGCCTTGATCACACGTGTCTAATAAACGGGCGAGACTCTCTTCTTGACTTCTTGTCCACGATATTCAAATAAGTTTATTGGTTTTAGGTTGGTCGGTATTAAAAATGTGCCAGCAATACTTAGGTATGAATTCATAAGCTACATTTAGTTTTCAGGGTTCACAACCGCCACCGAGAGGAATAGACAAGGATCAGGACAGGTTTCTGATCGAGGCATTACAGAAGATGGTGAAGTCCGCACCAGCGTCCGACATGTTCCATCTGCAGTTCGAGTGTGACCCTCCAGTGGAGCGGCGCGCTGTCTTGCCCATCGGTGACTGGGCATTGTGCGGTACAGACCGGTCTCGCCGCGCTGTGCTAAGGGATTCGACTTTTGCGTTAATACTTGCACCGGCTGATAGGACGTACGTGACCACGGCGTTACTACAAGCTCGGTTGTATGAAGCCCTGAGGTCCGGGGCGATCCCGGTGCTACTAGGCGGGGATCGGCTCAGGTTGCCGTACGACGAGGTGCTGGACTGGCGCCGCGCCGCCCTGAGCCTGCCGCGCGCGCGCGTGCCCGAGCTGCACGTGCTGCTGCGCGCGCTGGGCGACGCCGACGTGCTGGCCATGCGGCGCCAGGCGCGGCTGCTGTGGGAGCGCTACCTCAGCTCCGTGCAGGCCAGCGTGGACTCGCTGCTCGCCGTGCTGCGCACGCGCCTGCACATTCCGGCGCAGCCCGTGCCGCCGACCGCAGGAACGCCTGCCTTCAATGACTCATTCGTCCCTCCACGGATAGAGCCGCCCGCGGTGGACACAGAACCGGAGGAAACACTCGGCCCTCTCGAGGCTCCGTACGCGAGTCCTTCGTACCGTCGTAACTTCTCTGTGGCGTTACTCCACGGTTACGAGCTGTGGAACGAGTGGGGCGAGCCGTTCGCGCTGTACCCGCAGCTGCCATGGGACCCGGCCGTGACGTCAGAGGCGCGGTTCCTAGGCTCGGCCGCGGGCATGCGGCCCGTGGGCGCGGGCGCGGGGGGTGCGGGCCGCGAGTTCAGCGAGGCTCTGGGCGGCGACCGGCCGCGGGAACAGTTCACTGTAGTCATACTCACGTACGAGCGGGAGGCCGTGCTGGCGGCCGCGCTGGCGAGGTTACGAGGGTTGCCGTATTTGAATAAGGTAAGCAATGACCATTCCTTTAAAAACTGTCATAAGTTGAAATCGCTTGGCCTTGGCATACATTGTATGTGCATAGAGTTTAAAATTTTGGTTCCAATGTTTTTAAATCGTAACTACAGTACGGCCAACGAGAAGCGATACGAAAGGTCATTAACCTAAAGAACAACTGTGGCATTGACAATCTAATATTTAGCTCTTTCCATCTTGTGCCTTTTTCGTAATGTCTCGTTCTCCCGGAAAAAACATGACAACGTTAAGACGGGTTCGCTTCTCGTTGGCCGTACTGTAGTTTATCGATTCGTAGTTTCATGAAAAAAGACCAAACTAAAATAAACTTCCGCTTATCAAAAATTCCTTATTACAACTGGGTATTTAAATACAGGCGTTAGTTGGATTCCTTTTTCTTTTACATTAGGCACCTATTACATGGGACAGGGACATTAGGGGATACTGTTGTCAAAAGTTGCTAATAATTAAAGGTTTCTAGGTGGTGGTGGTATGGAACGGGCCGTCGTCCCCGAGCGGCGTGGCGTCGTGGCCGGAGAGCGGCGCGCCCGTGGCCGTGGTGCGGGCGCCGCGCAACTCGCTCAACAACCGCTTCCTGCCGTACCATCTGATCGACACCGAGGCCGTGCTGTGCGTGGACGACGACGCGCATCTGCGACACGACGAGATCGTGTTCGCTTTCAGGTCAGTGCAGCCAGAGCAAGACTTGTCACTTAACAGTTTTGCTGCCCAGAACACAGCGTATGAGACAAAAATAATCTCATATGCTGGGCAGCGAAAGCGTTAACTTGTGCGATAGTCTAGTGAACATGGTATTAGTTCATATTAAGCGTCATATCGTGTCGTGTACACGGCGCGATGGTTTTCCATGCGCGCCTCAAAGAGATGTCAGCAAATCAGAGGGGCCTGCCAGGGCCAACGCCTGCCGGTGTTGTTAGAAAGAGATACCGCGGCCTCAGCAAACAAATGCAAAAGAAGTATCATAGATGGATTTTAGTGACACTCTCTTCCGCTCCGCCCAGAGCGGGGGGAGTGATTTGAAATTTCCCTAACCTTAAAAAAAGCCGCCCTCTTATGAGAGGGATATAGTTAAAATCTATGGTTGGTATATGTTTTTGCCACAAACTACAGCGGTATTCTTGGTTCAAACCTACTATCTATACTGCATGTTGATTTGCATCCTCGCCAAATTCAAGGACGTAACTATGCTAATGATTCTCGAACCGAATCGATAATAAAATAAATAGGTTTTTTTTTACTTTTTTCGTATTTTCAGAAATCGGTACGTGTACACTACACTCGGACGATCTGCTCCTACCTTTACAGACACACACTACACTACTTTGCACACTACAAAAAAGCGAATGCACACAAACACAAACTATTGCACGTATTTCTAGTGCCTAACGCTGCGCCCGCGCACCCCCACTTTTACCCTTATGACCCGCCCAGCTGGCCCCCGCTCCGGCGACCAATGTTGACCTTGTCTCTGTGCAGTGAAAACGCTCGCAAAAAAATAAAAATATCGCTCCTCAGGCAGGTGCGCCCTCGGTACATCGTATGTTATAATTATTTTAGTGCAAGATAACGCAAAATGACTCCAATGTTGAGTTGGTGGAAATGGTCCATTTGTATGCAGTTAGTGGAGATAGCCTACGTCGAGTGAGCAAAAGTTAAAGTGCTTTCGACACCATCAAATCAAACGTTAAAGTGTTACGTAAACTGAAAGATAATCAGCGACGTCGTGCTAATCTGTGCCTAAAGTGTGTGTGGTATGTGGTGGTGGCAATTTCGAACAATTCCTCCGGGTAACAAAAGGTACCTACCTACTTACCAATTTTATTTATTTCTAAATAAACAATCATTTGTAAATACGTTATTAGCGTAATCAATTACCAGTGTAAATAAGTTGATTTCAAGTGTTTAACTACGCCAATACCTAATACCTAGACAACATTATCATGATCATTTCTCCAATAAGTAGAAAACATTTTCAGATCGGTACACCAACTGAGGTATTTTTGCCGGTCACTAAGCCCGTTAAGCAGGAAGGAAAATTTTAAATCAACCAAAACTAAAAAACAAAACAAAATCATTTATGTTAAATAAAACGATGCGCGTTGGACCGAATTTACCTAAAATGCACTATTATTATTACGGGCGAGCTGGGAGCACGCGCTCCATGTAAAAAAATGCCTACAGTGAGTGAACCTGGTTTTTATTAGAGATCTAAGTTTACCGATTTTAGGATTGTCCGTTTTTAATAGCAGGATAAACTAACATTTTATCAATCAGCTTATGCGCGGGTCAACGCACGCCGCACGCTGCGTGTGTTTAGTAGGTAACTAAGTAGACGGAGCCTGTGTGCGTGCATGCCGCTGTATGATACGAATGCGCCGACGCTCACGCACACTGTTCTGTTTGTTCTGTAGGTGATTCTCTACCTTGAAGTGGAGATATACTGTTAAATTAAAACAGACTGATAAGGGGTACCCGAATTATCCCCATGTATGTTCCGCGATTATTTGTAGTTTAGGAGCTAGAATTTTTTTAAGTACTATTTTCAAAATTTTCACCTAACATTGGTTTTTATTTTTTTTTGTCTTTATTCCTATCATTTTTAGATATTCTTTTTTGTGGAATCTATTAGCGATAGCAATAGCTACCATGCAAAAAACATCCGTTTGCCTAGGCATTGTAAAACTTACCACAAAATTAGTCCAAACTTCAAAATTACCATTAGAGTTCGATAATCAGAAATGTTCAGAGCTTAAAAAAAAATAAGTAAGGGGTGCCAGAGGTTTCTAAATGATCTTAAAAACTTCTATGGACCTTCAACAAACAAAATCGGTAAAAAAATATAGAGCTTGATCGGGGATTATTTCCTGTAATTCGCGTTGATAGCAATAAAGGTATTTTTACAGTTATTGTTATAAGTTGGGATTTCTTTATTTTTGCCACTTTTATGATAAAAATATACGGTAAATAGTTTACAAAAATTATTAAAACACGTTACAAAAGGTTTTCAAAGTGCCGCCTTACCACAGAAATGCACAATCTACATCTACGGAGGAAATTGTCTTTTAGTTGTCTAAAGGCTTCTCGGTTACTTCTTACAACATTTCCCGCTTCTTCAATTTTCTCTTCTCTCTTCCTCATTGTTACTGTCCCGTGCGTAGCATCACGAGCTTGGACGGCAGCTCGAATGGTGGTGGTAAACTAATTGGTAGTTCACCGTTGAGAACGCCGGACCACATGTTCACACTGAAGCGGTGTTGAAAATTTGATGGCCTTACGGAATGAGGATTCTCCATAGCGGACTATGGAGAATCCAAAGCCAGACCGCTGTCTAAGCTCGATGGAGCCACCTACAAAGAGTTCTCGAAGAATTACCAATTTTGCTGTCATACGTTAACTTAACACTGAGACGAGACATGGTTTACAACTGAAAGACAATTTCCTCCGTAGATGTAGATTGTGCATTTCTGTGGTAAGGCGGCACTTTGAAAACCTTTTGTAACGTGTTTTAATAAAATTTGTAAACTATCTACCGTATTTTTTTATCATAAAAGTGGCAAAAATAAAGAAATCCCAAATTATAACAATAACTGTAAAAATACCTTAATTGCTATCAACGCGAATTACAGGAAATAATCCCGATCAAGCTCTATATTTTTTTACCGATTTTGTCTGTTGAAGGTCCATAGAAGTTTTTAAGATCATTTAGAAACCTCTGGCACCCCTAACTTATTTTTTTTTAAGCTCTGAACATTTTTGATTATCGAACTCTAATGGTAATTTTGAACTTTGGACTAATTTTGTGGTAAGTTTTACAATGCCTAGGCAAACGGATTCTTTTTGCATGGTAGCTATTGCTATCGCTAATAGATTCCACATAAAAGAATATCTAAAAATGATAGGAATAAAGACAAAAAATAAAAACCAATGTTAGGTGAAAATTTTGAAAATAATACTTAAAAAAATTCTAGCTCCTAAACCACAAATAATCGCGGAACATACATGGGGGTAATTCGGGTACCCCTTAGCATAAGGCATCTAATTTTTTTCTTTGGACGCCTATCAACTGGCCACCCTGTATAAAAATAAAACCCGTTTCCCGTTGTCACGCCATAACTTGAGAACGGCTAGACCGATTTGGCTGATTTTTGTTTTTGTAGTTTTCTAATACTCTGTAGAAGGTTCTTACAATGAAAATGTTCTTGATTGAAAAAAAAATTTTGCTAATTGAATGAATGTCAACGAATGTCAAGTCCTTCTCAGTTATGGCGAGACCAGGGAAATAGGGATTCATTTTTATATGGAGGAAATTATAGATTCCAGTTCAAATTGAATAGGTACTCATACCTAAGATAGGACAACTGTCAGCTATACAAAATAAAGAAGTGCATCAAAGCTACGCTAAGGCGGTACGAAGTTCGCTGGGTCAGCTAGTTATTAATAATATTCAAAGCTAGTGCCGCCAATGCCCATAGATATAAGTAAACTTTTACTGAAACCCAACATAGAGTCAGCCCCAAAACATAGTAAACAATTCGTTTCAATAAAACCTACACTAGCAGGTTTTGTGAAATGGTTTTTTTTACAAACATTGTTTCATAATCTTGTATACAATGTAAAGAAAATATTGTATTATGTATATTGTAAACAAAATTATGGAACAATGCTTGGAGACAATATTATATTATAATGGTCTCTTGTCTGTGTTTCTATCTTTTTGGGGCCGACTGTAGCATAGTTACATCCAAGTATCGTAACTCATAATTTATAGTCACTTATGTTTCAACTGCTTTATATTTATTTAGGAGTACATGATGCCGTGACGTCTGATAGGGGAGAATGGAAAAAAAAACGTGTTGCGCCGACCCCAAATAGAATGGGACAAGGGCAGGAAAATGATGAAGATATTTGGTGCACAACTAATCTAATAGTACGAGATCCGGCTGCAGAATCAGTGTACCTATCGAGTATTTGCTGAAAACCAAATTTTTACACATATTCATGATTAGGAGAATTTATATCCACCAGGTTGCCTATCAAAATGTGGCCGCTAGTATTTTTAATTAAATTATTAATAATTCATAATCCGTAAGAAATTTCACTGACTTTTTTTTTCAATGAAATGTCGTCTACTTTACGGCAACATCTATAAAGACTCTGAAAAATTATGGTTGCCGTTGCGCACCTGGCCGCACCTCTTCGCAGCCAGGTATACACAGGTATGAATTTGTTACATTTATACACCCACAACGTACATTTATAATTTATATATCAAATTAAAGCTAATTTTTTTCTGTATATTATTATATACGGTTGCTTAATTA
The DNA here is from genome assembly GCA_958449745.1 of Ochropleura leucogaster. NCBI lineage: Eukaryota > Metazoa > Arthropoda > Insecta > Lepidoptera > Noctuidae > Ochropleura > Ochropleura leucogaster. The sequence goes on along the minus strand of OY288203.1, from coordinate 10,321,763 downwards.
AATCTGGCCGCCAATAAGGGTTGCTGGCTAATAAATATAGTAAATATTAAAAGTAGAGTGAAAGAGAGCTAGCGCGTAACACCACTGTCTAGTCAGACGAGGATAGCGATTGCCAGCTGTCGGACGGTTTAAAGCCATTGCGCATGCGTCAGATGTTAGTGTTCTCAACGGATCAGTTGTGATTTTTATTTTAAGTTCGAAACCACGCTGTTTGGGTACGTAATACACAACATAATATATTGCTGTTTTATTTGTGCATCGAAAAATTATCAATCTCGCACATTCCACCATGCTGGAAATCTTTAAAGGAAAAATTATTGCGGACCATCTTTGTTAATTCGATGTGGTTAAATGCTACTGAGCGGGATTGCATCAAGTTCAGCGCGGAAAATAATGGCTGGCTGCTGTTAGATGGTTTTTTAAAACCAACATGGTTCCTGGGAGATTCAACTCCAGCGCAAGTTGAGAATGTGCTGTGTGATTCCACGAACAAGCCTTCCGATAATAATGACGATACCGATATTTCTGATGAAAGTGATACCTGCGATGATAGTGTGACTGAGAGCTCCGATGATTCAGATTTTTAAAAAAGAGTCATGGAAGTATAAAATACATTTTAAAAATTCATAATTTGCTTAAACTGATGATTGATGAATATGTAAAATAAATGTAATACTTGAATAAAATTATCTTTTTTCATACAGTACTTGTACAACACAATGTTTTTACATAAGTAACCTTGATTTTATTCATCATCAATATTCATTTTTTTTTGTAATTTTTAAATTTGTCATTGACTTTTTAATTTTTATTTTAGAAAAGAAAGACGTTTCTTTTGGAGTATTTATTATTTTGAGTCGTACCTACTATTGTTTGAATCGGAGGTTGAGAACACTAACATCTGACGCATGCGCAATGGCTTTAAACCGTCCGACAGCTGGCAATCGCTATCCTCGTCTGACTAGTGGTGTTACGCGCTAGCTCTCTTTCAATCTACTTTTAATATTTACTATATTTATTAGCCAGCAACCCTTATTGGCGGCCAGATTTAATTAAGCAACCGTATATAATAATATACAGAAAAAAATTAGCTTTAATTTGATATATAAATTATAAATGTACGTTGTGGGTGTATAAATGTAACAAATTCATACCTGTGTATACCTGGCTGCGAAGAGGTGCGGCCAGGTGCGCAACGGCAACCATAATTTTTCAGAGTCTTTATAGATGTTGCCGTAAAGTAGACGACATTTCATTGAAAAAAAAAGTCAGTGAAATTTCTTACGGATTATGAATTATTAATAATTTAATTAAAAATACTAGCGGCCACATTTTGATAGGCAACCTGGTGGATATAAATTCTCCTAATCATGAATATGTGTAAAAATTTGGTTTTCAGCAAATACTCGATAGGTACACTGATTCTGCAGCCGGATCTTAGACTATAAATATGCTTGTTCACAGGGTGTGGAGAGAACATCGCGACCGAATTGTTGGTTTCCCCGGTCGGTATCACGCCTGGGATCTCAATTTTAACAACGGTTTCCTCTACAACTCCAATTATAGGTGAGTTATTTATCTATATTAAAATAATATTCGTATAATATTAGTGAATTTGACCTGAAGGGTTACCATGACATCTTATAGAAGTTTTTATTCCTGTGTGAGAAAGAGATGATGCTAGACAGCCTGTATAGCTCTGTCTCTTTCCCTCAGTGGAATAAGTTCTGCTTCAAGACATCATGGTAGGGTATCTGATATTTTTTTGATTTACCAGTGGCATTGATGCTTATAATTAACTCAATATTACCTAATCATTGTGAATTAATTTATTTATATTTTATTGTTATTTTGAATGCATTTAGAGTTTTCTCCTTATTTAGAAAAATTGAGCCCGACGTTCTGTGAGCTGCATTATTATTTAATACCACAATATGTAAAACACATGTGACATGCAATAAATAATTTAATCGCTATATTTTAAGGTTCCGTACCTCAAAAGACCAAAATGGAACCCTTATAGGATCACTTTGTTGTCCGTCTGTCAGTCTGTCAAGATTCTTTATCTTAGGAACGCATGGACGTATCGAGTTGAAATTAAATCCATATATATTCAAGCCTCCTTAATCTACGCAGTCAAAAAATACGTACGTTTATTCCACAAGTTTGTACGGAACCCTCGGTGTGCGAGTCTGACTCGCTATTTCCCATTTCCAGCTGTGAACTAAGCATGGTTCTAACCGGCGCGGCCTTCGTGCACCGCTACTACCTGTGGGCGTACTGGCGCACCCTACCGGCCGCCATCCGCGACTACGTGGACGAGTACATGAACTGCGAGGACATTGCCATGAACTTCCTCGTCTCTCACATCACTAGGAAGCCGCCCGTCAAGGTTAGTTCAATATTTCACTTCGGGAAATGTTTTTATTTTATTTATTGGTAGTGGTTGTTGCTTTATTTATTTCATCCATGCGTCATGTTCGCGAACGGGAGCTGTAATTTGGGATTGGTTATCCCTCAGCTGCCACGGTTTATCTTAATTTCTTAATTTTTAAATTATTAATTTCGGATGATCTTAATGTGCAACGTTAAATGACATCTTTTACACATATTATATGTATTATCTCGACATGGATGATGTAACCATGATCTTCGTTAAAACAATATGTTTAAAAAGAGGGTCCATGGAGTTTCTTGCCCTTTTTTCCATAGATATCTTTCTTTTGTAATGGGCAACTATGTTACTTTCACAAATTATGCGTTGTGACTGGGACTGTAGCTTCATCCTTTTATTATTGACATTCAAAAGTGCTTGTAACGGTAATTGTAAGATAGCCTTTGTGTTTGAGTTTATTCTTATCCAAAATTTCTTATGAGTAGTCATGACGTTTGAATTTATGTTTAACTAGCTTCCGCCCTGTTTTTTCACTTTTTTTTTTAATTAGCCTATGTCCGTCTCCAGGGCCCCAACTATCTCTGTACCTAAATTCATCAAAATCGAGGTGGTAGGTGTGAAGACGTAACCAACAAACTCACTTTCGCTTTTAAAAAATGAGTAAGATTTAAGATTGCTGGCAATAGGCCCGTCGCCAATACCCTGTTAAGCTTCTTAGTCCAGGGTCGATAATTTTTAAAACCAATTTATATAATTTATCTCGAAATAGTTATAAATAAGCATCTACGCATATAATTTAAAGAAAATTAGACAACTCTCTCCAAATATTGTAGATGTCTTATTAAATATTAATTTAATTAACTTATTTGTTTCTTAATTATAGTCGTATATTTTTATTTGCAATTTTTTTGTTATCAACGTCACATGTAATCTAACGTTTTTCGAGTAATTAAAGTCTAAATTTTAATAAATAGCTCAAAATTATTTATGATAATTAAAAAAAAAAATCGAATTCAAGTTTTTTTTTAATTTTTGCGTTTTCTGAGAAGATTTACCATAGTAACATATATTTTTTTTTCACCATCGGAAAGTATCTACAACTTTTCCATTTGACTTTTTTCGATAGGACTTTTAGTTTTGCCGGAAATCGAGAAAAACCGTTTTTTACCCTTAAAAACTCACCCCCATCCCCTTCCCAACCTCAGATCGCCCGTAAATTATTTTTACTCTCATTTTTATCATATTTTCCTCCTTTTCTAATGGGTTTCATTCTATTATAATTTTTCTTCACTTTTCATTATTTTTAAAGGCTTCTACCCTGGTCTATCTATTCAAACCACAACAATATATTTTTCTTTGTTCCAATTCTATTTCTTTGACTTTAGCACTGCTCTGAAAAGTATAACACGAGAACGAAGACTTTTCATTTGAACAATGTTGACTTTTTTTTTGACACAGTAACATTTTTTTCACTATTGGTGGTCGTAAGCGTGGCAGTGTACATTTAGATAAGTCTATTGTAATCTTGAACAAAATGGCTGAGTCTTGTATGCTCTGGCATTTTTATGTTTTGCTAGACAACATACTTAGCAACAACAAACTTTCTTAGCGATAAGACCGCCCATTGTGTCACCCTATTTATAAGTTGTTTACTGTTATTCTTTTCATTTGTATGGTGTACATAATAAAGAATATTCTATCTATCTATCTATACATACGTCTCTATACTTATATGAGTGTTGGCATGTTTAGGTGACGTCACGGTGGACGTTCCGGTGTCCCGGATGTCCGGTGACGCTGTCAGCAGATGAAACACACTTCCATGAGAGGCATAAATGTATACAGTTCTTCTCGCAGGTAATACATCTTATTATAGCTATATTCTACGTATTTAAGAGAAATATATTTTCAAAGTTGTCAAAGAAGACGAGTTTTGTAGCTCTGATGATTTTAAATGCCTTCAAATGTTTAAAACAAAAGCTTCGACTTGACTTTGAGAATTTTTATTCCACGCTAGTTTCACAATCTTATCAATTCGAAGATTTTTATATGAAGCGTAGCCTGACTAAGTACCGCTATTTTATCTATTTTTAAATGGTAACGGTTTGTATGAGACAAACATCATCTAAAACCCCACGTTTTCGAGATATAAGCTATCAATGTTTTTTTTTTTCTGTTAAATTAAAAACTTAATGTTGACAATCCCTACAACCAAATTAACTTATATTTTCTAGTTATTAATGTTAATGGTATCTTTCCCCTCAGGTGATGGGTTACACGCCACTTTTGACAACCCAGTATCGAGCAGACTCCGTGCTCTTCAAGACGAGGATACCGCACGACAAACAAAAGTGTTTCAAGTTTATATAGTCACAAGTTTTAGTATAATTATGTTTTAAAACATTGCAGGACTATATTTGAATTATTTATTTTTTTAAATTAGCAAATGCTGAACGAAACGAGTCTAATTCGAAAAAAAGTGAATTGACAAGTTGTAAGTTGTATTGAACCGCCGTGGTGCCCAAGTTTTCTCAAGTTTTACACTCAGAAAATATGTTGTTTTAAGCAAAATTGAATGTATCTCCAACATATTTGTTTCTATATACGTATACACGTAGTTCATTGCAATTTTTCAAATTTGTACTAACATGACGAAATAGACATTACATTACATTACACGAATAAATATACAGAAGCCAATTAAATTATCAGGCAAAGTTGACGGTTCTTGACGGGCATCGATCGATGTCAACCTTTTTTTTTAAACTTTCGATTGAGAACTCTTTGTTTTAAATGAATACCTACTGCTGCTTCGGCCAACCGCTATCCAGCAGCGGCAAAAACTATGTGAAAAAAAAATTATCCAGTGTCAGACTTGAATACAATTGGGTAGTTGACACCATTAACCAATAATTAAAAAACACAATTTTTCTGAAAGAACACCTCATCTCATTCTCAGACCTGAGAACACCATTCCTTCAAAATAACTTTAAAATTCGATTTTTAGTTGCTTTTAAATCAATAAATAGTTGCATCATTGACTTGACAACTTAGTGACGTCATCGTTGCGAGTCTCATACAAAATCTATGGGGGAAGCGCGTTTTGACAGCTCATAAAAAGTAGGTATATCAATTGATTGGTGGTGTCATCTACCCTATTGTAAATATTTAAGATTAAATTAAGAAAAAATAAGATAAAGTCTAGGTCTCTCTTCAGCTAGAACAAATTCATATTCGAGTCTCGAATTAGTTGCATTTTTTTTTTGATAATGATTTTTGCATTTTTATAAGTTTTTTTTTGTTAATGGAATTGATTAATGTTAATAGTCGGTAGTTATTATATGGTGCGTGAATAATTTAAAATATTTAATAACTATAGGTCATACTAACTCGTAATGTTACTGTAAATATTATAATTATGTAAAGTACTTATGATACATAACAGATTGTACATTCGAATCAATTAAAATAAAATTAATTTGCATAATGACGACAATAAGATTCAAGTACACATTATTGTACATAATAATATCGAAAAAAAATAGAAGTGAATATATTCAAGTTTAGGTAAAAAAAAGTAGCTGCTAAAACAATATTTTGAATTGGGAAGCCTTGAGGTCGTACATAAAAGTAAAAAAAAAAAAAAATAGTGGCAAACGAAATCAAGAGCCTATTTTTTTGTGCAATGCGACAAGCACGGATTTTTTTTAGAACAAAAAAATAAATAAACAGTCTATGTTGTCTATAGACTGTTTTTTTTTTACCCTCACGAACATCCACGCTGTACCCTGTAATTAACAATGCCAAATACATTATATAATTTATTGATAATTTTATTTATACATTTATTTTAAGCGTATTCTTTTAAAACTATATTTTATAAGATTTAAATCTGTATTTAAGACTGACCAATTGATAATTTGAAATTAATTTTTATTTAGTAAGAACAATAATTGTGAATGTATGTTAATCAGTTGATTCATCAGTTGTTGTTGATTTTTTTAAATGAAGTCATTATTTTTGAGAGTATTTCGCATTTATATTTAATAATCATTTAGTTAATAAGTTTTTATTTGTCAGCATGAATTTTTTTACATCGAAGGCTCCTTTTTGTAATTTAATAATTAATTAAGTATAATGTGCGAAAATGCGGTTGTATTAATTGGCTGTTTCTTAGTCGTTTGTTGTTAATCATCATGTATCTGATTTATGTCTTTGATATAAAGTTGAAACTACAATCAATGTCACGGTTTTTTTTTTCGATGACACGTTTGGCGCAGTGGTTGAGCGATCGGCTGCTGCGCTGCGTGTCGCGGGTTCGATCCCCGCACGGAATAAATATTTGTATGGCCTACAGATAGTTGTTCCGGATCTCGCTGTTTGTGTATGTGAGTTTATATGTTTGTAAACGCAGCCAGGAAGAAATTCCTAATGTGAGGCAAAGTTTTTTTTAAGGAATGACTTGTTTCCGTGTTATACTAGACACTAGACTTCGCATTGATCTAGAAATTCAATGCAATGCAAACAATACCCTTTTTTTTCGTTACTAAAGTTAATTTTATATTAGCTGCATAACACCAAGTGTAATGGCAAGATTCACGTATTTCAATACGTGAAGAGTACTATCACCAAAGTTAATCTTGCTGATCTGCTGAAGCTGATCATTTTTAAAACAAATCCTGTGCACACCAAGACAACATCCACTTACCACAGAGTTTCGTACCTCAAAAGGAAAACACGGAACCCTTGTAAGATCACTTTGTTGTCCGTCTGTCTATCAAGACTCTTTATCTCTCTAAAGTAAGGCCAACTAGCAGCGATACGAAAGGTCATTAACCTAAAGAACAACTGTGGCGTTGAGAATCTAATATTTAGCTCTTGCCATCTTGTGCCTTTGTCGTAATGTCTCGTTCTCCCGGCAAAAACATGACAACGTTAAGACGGGTTCGCCAACATTCGGGCGGCCATTTTAGATGGGGTTTTAGCATGGGTTTTATTTACATTTGGTATCGCTTCTCGTTGGCCGTACTGTAAGTCTAAGCAGTCAAAAGATATAACCGTTTATGTCGCAAGTTTGCACGAAACCTCTGTGCACGACACGTACTTGCACTTGGCCGTTTTATTTTTTACATTATATATTATTTTGTGTAAACGCCCGGGTACTGTATGCGAAAATAGTCCTTACGGTGGTCAGATCCAACTTTTGGTGATGGTACCTTATCAATGCCGATCCCCACTCTGTTACCTTGAATACGACGTACCCTACCTATTTTCAAGTATGAATGACAAACTGCGGTGGCAATACGACACGCTAGTCACAACCGCAGCCGCCTCGCGCTACTAGTATTATCTGATCTTCAGCTATCACGTGACGGAGTTATATATTACTAAGTCCTTAAGGTCAAGAGTACTATATTGATGAGCGGTGACCCACAGAATGTCCTTCATATCAACTAGGTTTGAAGTTTTTTAGCACATGGAGTTTCAATCTCATAGTACATTTCTAAGCATGCTGTATATAAAACCATCTATCAATGCCTTATCGTGCTTAAATAGACTGTACAAGAACCAGGTGAGGTGCAGATAATGATAGAAAACAAAATGAATGATCATCATCATCATTTTCACGACGATTATCCAAGACGCCTTTCTAATATATGCTGTTATTGTACGTTTCAGTATGGAGTACCATAAAATTCATGACGAACTGCTCATGTTAACCTTTTGAACGCCATTCTCAACAAAAAAAAAACGTTAACTACGTTTTACGGAGTGGAGGGCACGCGCTTGGTATTTTGCTCTGGCGGTCAAAACCGAAGTTTCGTTTGCGAACATGTTGCAAGTGGGGGCGCCACTATCGACTCGGCCTAAAATGTGGAGACGCTTTTCTTATACCATGCATGCTGCATGAAGAACCTTTTCGAATTTGCGGCCTGAGACTCAAAGAGATGTTAGTAAAGCAGAGGGGCCAGAACCACCGCCTGCCGGGGTTGCGGGTTGTTCGAAAAAGATACGGCCCCGGAACATAAGGCTAAAGAAGGAACATAGTTGGGTTTTAGTCAGTAACCAGGTGACCAAGAAGGCATTTTATAAAAATTAAATTTAAAAAAGAACTCCGCGTGCTATATTAACAGCTGGGTGTTTACTTATTTATCTGTATCAATCGATCAAATTATTGTATAGGGACTGTTATCATCGCCAGACATTTTTTCGGGCGTATTCGAATTCGAAGCAAATAATAATACTTGTGTAGGTACTGTGGATCACCGTTCTACAACGTATTCAATAAGTTTCGTCCATATCCTCACGTAGTTTTATTTTTCTAACTTATTTCTACCAATTGAACTTACAGATATGTGCTTACAGAACTTTGAACAATAGTGATTAAGTTTTAAATTTGTAAACTAATACAATGTTGACTTTCTTTTTAATGTTATTATTTAAATCAGTATACATAGTTTTATTTCACGTAAGAGTTAGCCTCAGGTTTTAATAAACTGGAACTGTCAATTATCTAGATAGATCAAAACATAGCAATTCCACGTTCATAGATTGTTTACATGTCTGTGATTATATTTTTCCCACCACCTTACCTTTTTTAGTTGTAGAGGAGAATTTTGAACGAAAATTAATTTATTTTTGACAGGAAAATATTTAAAAAATATGTATGAGACATGCCACCCTAATGATTCACACAAAGTTCTGTATTTATCGATATTTTTTGTAGACTGATAACAAATCCAGAAACTTTTTAGGGTTAATTTGTTATCGCTCTTTCGTGAGACTTGTTTCCGTTTCCACGTGTTAAAAGTAAAACGTATAAAAAACGTTTGCATGGTCAACATTCGATATAGCTGCAACAGAGATATAGTTTATCGAAACTGATAACGGAACTTTTTTGTTGAAGTTCTCTAAATATTGTCCTCACAAGAACAAAATCCCGAATAAATGTTCTATACCCAAATTATGTCTTCTACTAATACTAAAACTGTTAAAATAGTATAAGTTTTAACACTGTTTAAAAAGACGCAATAAAAACGTAATTAATAATAAAAAATACAAACTTTTATTGACTTATATCATACCAGTACCTACATTGATATTATTAATTCTTAGTATGTACTGCTGTTAGTGTATTTAAAATTTTCGAATAAATCCTCCCCACTCTACCGACTACTAATTCAAGACTAAAAAAATCAGGAATTCGCTTCCGCCTGACAATAGGGACTGCCAAACTGATTTAGTTTTGAAGAGAAGTGTGTCAGAACATTATCTTTCCACTTTGCCACACATAGGTGCATGCATAGGTATTTATTATTATATTTTATGTTGTATTTATGTTATATATTTGTCTTTGTACTTGTGAGTATGTTAGTTTGTATATTGTATTTAGTCATTTTTTGATGCTTTTATGTATTCTATTTTCACTTTTTTTAAAACACTATTTCTTTTTATTTACCTACTCTCTTTCGCAGGTATGCTGGAAGAGATTTCTTTAGAAATATGCATTACCTCTGTACCTAAGTATTTTCTGTTCGTGTCTTCTTTACTGTATTCAGTATGATTGTACATAAATCTTTAAATAAATAAGATTGATCATCCATTTTGTAATAATTAAATTATTGTGAGTGTCACTAGAAAATTCACGCTAATATTAGCACACGGTCGAATGTATCTGTCTCAGTGTGGTTTTTGTTACTCAGTATATTTCTTGTGTTAAGTAGGTAGACACGAATATAATCTACATAACGGTATGTAGTGGACCCCAGTGGGCATTTGAGCTGAAATTGAAAACTGAGTAGGTAGTTCGTGATGAGTGAATTCTAAAGCTATTTTTGAAAAATTGCATACAGAAGCTCTTCGGGCAGTGCACAGGCGGACCGTGAGTTTGTGGGACCCTGGACTAATACTATTTGGGGGCCTGTTTAATTATAAGTAATTACTGTTTTCGATAGTGATATACTAGGTACATACGACGACACATCAAGTGCATTTCCAGTGCAATGTACCCCAGCTTTTTAGAAGTTTTATGTTTGGTAAGGTTGCTTATGGTAGAGTTGTATACCTGCCAAATAACAGTGTTTGTTTTTTTCATAATTGTCTATTGTCTTAAATGGTGACTGGGAGCCCTTCACCCTCAAAGGGTCCTGGGATTCAGCTCAAAGAGCCCATATATAGATCCGCCCCTGGCGCAGCGGCTCAATTTCAGTTTTCTAAATGACGAAAAAAAACTAACAATGGGCAGTTTAGCAAAGTTTATTTCCATCTCATCGTATGGGGGCTTTCTGAAACGCCTAGGCTCTCTCCTAATAAAACCATAATTATTTACGTCTACGGTTTTTTTCTAGCCTATCAAGGGTCTTCAAATAATAAAAAAATAAAATAAAATAATATCATATTTATTCATCATAAATTATCAAGACAAAACGTTTACATTCATATTTTGTTATTATTTATTAATGTGACATTCGCACAAATCAGTTACAAAATAATTTCATTCAATAACTCGAGTTGGTATATTTTTGAACACTTCGGTTTGAAACTCGTTAGGTTCTACTTAGGTACTATTCATATTAGCTTATACATAAAGCGACTTACATAACACATCGTTTACTTGTATTGTTAAAAAATAACCCTTTAGTAACTTTACAAAAGGAACATTTTTTATTAAAATTATTTCGTTTCGCCCTATTGATGGTTATTTGGGTTTGTTGCAGTTAAATGCGAATGCAAGTCGATTTATAGTAAAAACGAAAATACTTTGTAATTTTATACTTATATTAAACTACGCTAAACAAGGGAGCACACTGAGTGAGATTTTTCGATATAATAATAAATTTCTAGTCTCCCTTGTAATCTAAGTAAAATTTAAAAAAGATATTATTATATAATCTCAAATATCAAATTGTATAAAACGTTACTTATAAGTATTCAATTTCAAACACATTCAAAACATTAAAACGTCAAACATAATTTTTAAAATATGGGGCGGATATCAAAATTTATTGAATACTTATAATGAGATAAGCTTTTATGTTTGCATAAATATGATGTAAAGATATTTACAATGTACAGGACATGTAGCTATGGGCACTTTAACTGGTCGTGTGGTTGAGGGCTTAATATAAAGAAGTCTCTAGCAACTAGTCCACTCCACAATGTACTCCGGAGAGTAATGAGAATGGCCCCGAGACTTGCATGGACGATTGATACTTCCACGAGATAAGATTCCAAATATCAGATTTCTTATAATTGTGTGGTTTGTTCGATAGGTAGGTATCTACAGCGTCCTTGATCCGGTCACTATAGTTTGTTCAGCTTTTGGACAGTTAAAGCTGTCGTTTATTTTGAATGAGTAGGTATGCGGTGGAGATGGTGTGCAGGCTTGGTCCCGGCCGCGTGTCGCGCGGTACCGACAGGCCGGCGCCGGCGGGCGGCGCGGCCTCGGGCCGGCGCGCGCGCTCTCAAGCCATGTCGTCGCCTTTACCGTCCAACCTCTTCAGCTAAACAATAATAAACAACATTAGTCCTAAACTTGACTGCCGAACGATTTCCAATAGCACATAAGTACATACCTATATAAAACCACCCTGTCGAAGCGGGCAGATGGGAATAAGAGGGCACACAAAATCATTAAGGTACATCACACATCAGACCAATGGAGTGAGTGGGTGATTTCTATCGGTCGGTTTAACTTAAATTGATGGGATGTGGATGATCATGGGCACGCTCGGTTACTTACGCTTTGTTCTACTGTCCAAGCAGTTGGGGCTAGGCGTCCAGTACGCTTGTAATGGAACATATTATTGGGTAACTTTGTGCTGAATAATTATAAACTTTATGTGATGCAAACTCTTAAGAGGTTACGAGTTTAAGAGGTGAGGTACTTAGGTTATTTTTTATGAAACGGTTACTATTACTTATGTATGCTGATGCACATTTCGGGGCCAGTGTGGCATGATAATCTTGGCAGAGAACCAATTATGTAGGTACTTAAGCAGCAGTCTTCAGGGTCAGGAAAATTTGTAATAGGAAGCAAACGTTTTTGGTAGTTAATCTTACCTCCTTCTCGTCTCCGGCGACGGCGCGGTAGCGGGGCGGGGTCTCAACGGGCGGCGCAGAGAACCCGTGCACGTACAGCAACGCGGCCGCGATGCCTCCGGCGATGGGGCCTGCCCAGTATATCTGTAGGGATGGATGGTTTAGAACTGTTCTATGGGATAGGAGTTAAAGGGTCATTAGTGGACTGTGAACTTGTAACCTTTATGTCCGATTTTCACCAACAGACACAAACAGACCATAGAGCAGAGACTGGAATCAATCAATTACATTAGCTGCAATCCACGTCAGGTTTCATGTCTTGTATGTACCTAATTGGTCTAATGTTCCACGACTTTTTTCGATTTTGGTGGGAAGAGGGCCAAAGTATGAAAGCTTTTTTTTACCAGCAGCCGGTGCAACAGCAAAGAGACTGATATTCTGTAAAATGGTCCGCAGCACCATCTCAGAAGGCGATCATGATTTGTGTGATTATTCTTGGATTTCCCTAACGAAGCGTACGTGTTCTTAAGTACCAAAAGGAAGCTATGTGAATATTAAAATTTTCCTTACCCAGTGATCAGCCCATTCGTTGGCGACGAGGGCAGAGCCGAAGGAGCGAGCGGGGTTCATGGCGGATCCGGTGTAGTCGACTGCGAGCAAGTGGCCCAGTGTCACCGTCAGGCCGATAGCCAGGGGCGCTGTGGACTTGCTGTCGGGCTTGTTCGGGTCGCATACCTGTAGAAATAGCATACAAATTAAAAATTATATCTCCTAAGTTGTAACACGTAACATGTCGAAGTTAGGAATCTTCGCTCGATTTTTTGTGGTTTTAATCCTGCCAAAATTAGCAAACACATATCGGTATTTAAGTACCGTGTTTTTTTTTATGGGATGGGAAATTATCACATAACTTGGGGGAGTGTCAGACTTGTACTGACTAAAACCCACCCATGTTCCTTCTATTGCCCTTTACGTTCCGGGGCCGCGGTATCTCTTTCGAACAACCCGCAACCCGACAGGCAATTACCGTGCTTGAGTACAGATTGGTGATTAAAGGAGGATGGAGTATAAAAGTATCCATTTTTTTAATTTATCCACTCGACAAAAGATGGCGTTACTAGTACCTTAGTAAATGAGCAATTGGTGTAAGAGTAGTGAGCAGTTAAAAGTCACTAACATTTATTTTTTTCCCGTCAAATGACTATTTCAATTCTATAATTGATTGAAGTGACATAACTACATTATAGTTTGACAGCATTGATTATAGCTTAGTTACTCAATTTAGATCCTCTTTTTTCCACCAAAAATAATGGTTGTCAAGCTAAATCGGACTATCTTCAATCGAAACGGGGTGGAAAAAAATTAGATGTGATTAAGTATGTCAACATAGTATTGTTTAATCTGGTTAATCATTAGAACCATTGACCATGTTACAATCAACCATCGTTCAATGTATTGTATAAATATGGTATGTTATTTTCATAATATTAAACATTTATGTAATTGTTTTGCTAACCATGAATAAAGTCGGTGTTTTTTTTTGAAGACTGTACTTGAGAATATCGTGAAAATTCGTGATATTGTCGATAGCTTCTATGTAATTATTGTTGTTTACACTTCACCACCTAATCTACAATATGGACCACTTGTAGTAGGTACAAAGGTACTTACTTTAATAGGGGGCGTGAACGTATCTTACAAGAAGCGAAATTGTTTATAATAAATTGTTATTTCTACGTGTTTAGATTTTCAAGAAGGGTAAGTTTTAATCCGGGTTTGCGGGTTGCAGAAGAGATACCGCGGTCGGCGGACGCAAAGGGTAAAAGAAGGAAGATTGAAGAGTTTCAGTCAGTAAAAGTCTGACACTCCCCTCGCTACGCCCACAGCGGGGAAAATTATTTGATTACTTCCCATTCCTAAAAAGGAAGTGTGTGTTTTGGTAGTTTCGATTACATAAGCTTTTGTGTAAACATTTATAGAGAATAAAATACTACAAAACCAATAGTAGAACTTATAAGTAACTGTTACTAATTGCTCAAAAACACAGAAATCAATCAAATGCAACGAAGCGTGAAATAAGACGTTAGTTTTGTTTTGTTTCACAGACATCGTCGAGCACTGTCTGATTATAAAGTAACGGTTTCTGTGCCCGCATATAACTTAGGACAGCACTATAGAAATACAAGTTATAACGCTATGTTTTTTACATAGTCGTATCTATTCGTTGCGGGCACGTAGAGATAATGTAAGTTTTACAATATTTCAGTCATATGTACCTATACAGAATCAACGTCTATGCACAATTTATGTCACACTTAAATGCTATGCTATCCGAGATGCCAATCGCTGTGGTTTTAATAGTCCTAGCGATTGATCTAGACTACAGACATTGTTGATTGTTTTCAATCGACTTCTAGAAAGGAGAAGTTTCTCACTTTGGAAAAAAAAAACAATGAAACAAACAAAAGTCACCGACTTCCAGTAAAGTTATTTTCCATTTTTTTTTGTAAGTCGGTATATTTTTTGCTAAAAAAATATTTGAAATAAGAAAACGTTAAGAACTTGTATAAAATCGAACGATATTATGTATCTAGGTACTTATACCTAATAGTGTCTTATAAAATTGAATATAGTAAAGGAGACAGTTTGAGGCAGCAGGAGCCTACTAAACAACGTGTTGTTTTAGAACGCTACCTACCAGTAAATTTATAAGGTATTTCTCATACTTTATACCATATTTATAGGTACTGTGTTTCTATGGATATCTATTTATCTAATAATAAAATGTTGGTATGATCACAATACGCCGATATGATACGCCAATACGATCATAATAAAAACTAACTTAATAACAAAATAAATCTGACTGCGTTGGCGCTGTTCAAAGCAACTTTTATAAGGTACTTACGTAGTAGCAGAGATTAAAGTAAGTATTACGTAGGTAGTGACAGATTGCCGACTCATCCCATACAAGTATCAAGGAACCAGTTTCAAAGACGGGACTCCTACTCGGGATGAGAAACAATTGACTGTCGTCGCTTTCTTTTTTCCTAGAGTCCAGTGCACCTTTGGTACGAGCATCATTTCTTACTAAATATCAATGAAATAAAATCGTGATCCACACAGCTGTGTTATAATATTGATTATGTTAATCTGTAGTAGATTGTTGCCTACTATTTCGCGAATAAAATACGGTGTTCCGTCACGCAACCTTCGTTCCTTCGCGGGTTTTGTCTGCGATTTTTAGGAATCTACATGAAAATCTCGCGTTTATTACAGTTTTTAAGTTAATTAACCTATAGTTTTTTTTTTAAATAATTAACAACTTTACTATCGAAACGACGATTACCTAATCGTAGTTTCTATAATAAAGTTGTTCGAGATATTGATCTTTATCGTTAATCAAATAGGTACTACCTCCCACCAAATTATACAGTTGTGGTGGGAAAGCTTAGGTGCTTGATTGAATTTATTGCCTGTAAAAAGCCATTCCCAAGTTTTTCGATCAGATACAGCCAAAATATGAAAAAGTCAACTGACGACGTTACTGTGTTTCTATTCATAGATTTTGAATGCTTTAACCATTTTAGCACAAGTTATATTAGTGTGAGAGGTATTGGTTACCGATTGCCTACTTGACTCTGACATATTATCTATATAGGGTCAAGTGCCTATCTGTCAAAATTCCGGTTTAAAACTTTGACCAAATACGATAATATGATATGGCTCAAAATCTATACGGAACTGAGTAAGAGTTTATAAGCTCTTTCAGTCATATCCTAAACATGCAACGCAGTATAATTTTAATCTACCAATTTGTTTTTTACTCGATACTTCTTCGTGACATTGACATTGGGCTGTGATCGCTTCGTCGTGATGGATTGTGGGCACACAAAACGTTAATGTAATTTTGAAAAGCTGAATAAGAATGACTTACTACACGAAGCGATCACAGCCCAATGTCATATCGGTATTAACTCTCATATAATTATAGCACAAGTGCTGTAAGGACACTAGTTATTTACACTACTGACATTGAATTATTACAATCCTACCTCAACCAGATCACGAATGTATTAATATTTAAATATTATGTTATTATGTGTAAGGCTTTATGTCCTTTTCTGGGGAGTATCTGATGTAGGCGAGCGAGTCATCAGTGAATACATAGAAATTAATGATGTAGGTACGTTTCATCTTAGTTTATTTCCAATGGCTAACTATCTTCGATTATTTTTATTTGATGTTCGAGTAGGTATCTTTGTTCTTTACAATTCTATGTTGGTGCTTGGCATATTTATTAAAATAGAGGCCTGTTTTCATGCTTGTTTTTGTATTATACTTTTTGATTTTGTCTTTTCATAAATTCTATGATAGAGACCGTTTGGGAGATTCTTAGTTAGTTACTTAGCTTTAATCGCTTATAGCTTGTACGACGCATTTAGACGATCGCTTATGACTTAAGACAGCGAATAATGTAGCTGCACGAAACACTTAGTTTTATGTGATTTATTTTGCGAACAGACAGTTTTTTCCTTTGTTTAACTATAAAAACTGTTTAAATATTTCATTACAAAAAGGCAGATTACCGCTCATGTTTCTGCTAATAACTTCGTGTCACGAAGCGACTGATGCGACCTCTGACGGCTCGAGATTTGTCATTAGCTGATTTTTCCATGAAACTGCCATGTTTTAACTCATTAAATGCGCTACGTTATGACTACTACAACATTGGCCTAATGATAGTCTTGTCTTGGCTATTATTGGCGTTCCATGATATTTCGAGACTTTAGTAATTTCTAATCCTCGCTTCCTAACTGATATTATAATTGCGAAAGTATGTTTGCTACCTTTTTACGCCTAAATCACTGAACTGATCATCCTGAAATTTTGCCTATACATTGTTAGGTGTACAGAAACGGATATAAGGTACCTTTCATCCCAAAAGAAGTACGGTATCGAGGAAAATAACAACAATGTTCTTTTGATAAAGATGGCGCCACTTGTTTTTTCTAATCTTGATTGAATAATATTATAATAACAAGCATTGTGCAACCCAAAGGACTGAATTTGAAAAATTATTGTCACATTCTAAATTAGATTGACCGTAACCGCGGGCAAAAGTTAGTAAACGTAAAAAACCTCTTTTCTGCACTGAACTTCTTTCCCAAATTAAGGATTACTATATCATTTAACCGTCAAGGTGTGTCCGACAAGTATAAATTGCTGATTGCAACTGTCTATCGAAACTAAGGATTAATGTCTGAATGACAAAAGATCATATTTATTTTTAGGCGTTACCTAAGGATTCTTTGTAACGTTTTAATATCTAATCTTTAAAGCAAGCCAGTTATTTCTACTAATAATGTCTGCTGTTGTTCTTAGTATTGTTAGTATTTATTGCTTGTTTTTTAAATATTACGCCGAATTCAATTTGAATGAATTATATTCTCGTCATTCAATTCTGATAATATTCACAGGAAATCCCCAAGTTATCTGGGTCTAGTTAAGAAATTATAATATTATATTATTATTTTGGTCTGAATTTTATTAGGCATCGTTAGAATTTCCGATAAAACATTTCGAAGTAATCTTTGACCCCGAAACGGGTTGTTGGAAAGAACAACTGACTACTGCCGCTTGGCTGTTGTTAATTTCCTGCCACATATGGTTGGCGAAATGGCCGTCATAGCCACTTGTAGGGTTGTTGCGGGTTGTTCGAAAGAGATACCGCTGCCCCGGAACGTAAACGGCAATATAAGGAACATGGGTGGGTTTTAATCAGTACAAGCCTGACACCCTCCCCCGCCCCGCCCAGAGCTGGGGAAGTTATTTGATGATTTTCCACCGAAAAAAAGCCACTTGTAATGTTGCTTAATTTAACTAATGATGTATGATCGGAGACCCCTTGGATTCAGGCATTCAATCTAGCTCCGTTATAAGTAGGTACCTACTCTTATAATTTCCAACTTTTTGATTCTGCTTCTCAAATAGCGGAAAATCATACTGGATTCTGATTCTGCTGTGTTCTACTTAAATATACGTAGGGCTATACACCTTAATGAATCTTACCCCACAAACGACGAAGATAAGCACGAATCCAAGGAAGAACTCTATGCCGAAGCCTTGCAGCTGAGTGACGTCAGTTCCCAAGCCCGTGACGCCGAGCTTGCCAGCCGCGCGTTCGGGAGTCAGCGCCTTTAACAGGCCAGAGCCTGCCGCAGCTCCTGCGCATTGAGCGACGATGTACAGCACTGCACGCGCAGGCTTTACACGGCCGGCTGACGCTAGACCTAAGGTCACTGCTGGGTTGATGTGGCCGCCAGAAATGTGACCTATCGCCTGTTGGAAGTTGGATTATTAGTGTTGACTAGTCTGTCGTATCGATGTACTACAAGCAATGGAGCTACCCAGATCCAAATGCTGAAATTCTGGGGGTCTTTGCAGTAAAGTATAAAATAGTTTTTCTTCTGAATACAGCAGCTTAACTTAAAGGGAGGTATCATCGAGCTTGCAGTATTGATAGTAAATATGATACTTACTGAAACACTGGCGTAGACTGCAAGACCGAATGCGAGGGCGATGAGTACGATGTCTGGTGCCGCATTAGTGCCTTGCGAGATGTTGATGCATGCACCGCAACCAAACAGGTTCAGTAATAGGTTACCTGCACAAAGAATAATTTTTTAGATCTTTGGGGTTTCAGGGTTGAAGCGAGAAAGAAAGTCTGTTGCAATGTAGTCATTCCAGGGTCGAAAGTCAAGACGAAGGGCATAAGTTCACAGTAGTGCGGTCCAAAGTTAATAACAAACATGTAAATTTGACTCGTTTAAATTGCCAAACGTGGTGATTATAGGATAGGATGCGAATAAAAATCAGTTGCTATTAGTACACTACCTACTACTCTACTTGTAATATTTATATTTGGACTTTCGAATTGAAGAAAACGATAAATCATGTCCGCCCTCAAAAATCATTGTTCCTAAAGTTTTCGTTATTCAGTCTGATCAACACAGAAATTCTGTTCTATTTCGACAAGGTAAATAACAAAGAGCATTAACCTAACCTTCCATTTTCCTCAGACTGTCATTGACAAGTTTTAGATGAGAAAATATGCAATTTGATAGCAATAAAGATACTGGCATTTTATAGCACAAGAAAATGCGAATCAAAGTAATCCATGGTATGATTTCCAGGTTATAAGGATAATCCATATTTGTTTGAGAATGTTTATTGTGCTGTTCTGTTCCATTGTGATTTTTCATCTGAATATTTCATGAAAATAACAAATATTAACTGGCTGTTTGTAAGATAAATTGCTAAATAAAGTTCAGTTCACACGTGAACATTCCACTGTTAATATGGTTATAAACACGTCCTGGGTTAAAACGTCGTGTGAAAAATCGAAAAACAAATCACACCAAAAAAAATCTTGTGAACGTAGCCTTATGCTTCATTCTGTAGATCATGACCAAAATGCGTATCTTTGTATTTTCAATAAATGTTGGTAATGTATAATATTCAATGTGTCGTATGACATAGCTTGGTAAGGCATGCAGCCTCGCCAAGTGTTCACTGATGTCACCTATTAGGGCTTTTAGATCCTCCGTTTAAGGTACTGGCAGTCAACACGTTGTGGAATTTTATTATTCCCACTTGTGTGTTTTTTCATAGGAAAACTGAGAGCGATGTAGTTCAGCTATTATGTTTCTTTAATATTAAGCACATTATGTCATTAAAAATTGTCTGCACGTAAGTAATACCTGGAATTCACCTGCATGATGCACTGCCAAGAAACGATAACGTGAAGACTTAATGGATCAGATTGTTGATATATCCTTCTATATTATTTACTTAGGTAATGACGTAAAGAGTCTTATCTTAAAATTACAGCTTCTACTTACCAATGAACTCAGCCAGGAGAGCCCTGCTGATGCCAGCCGCTCCACCGGTCAGCTCATCGAGCCCAAGCTTCGCTCCTAGTTCTCCCATGGTTCTGAGGACAAAGTGAATAAATGCTACATTTTATTAAGTTTTTTTAATACAATTAATCGTCAGATTAAGCCCAGATGACATGCGCTTGATGCGTGTTTAACTATCGCGTGCTTACTACGCTCCACATTTTGCAATCTAACTTATTTATAACGTAACTATTGAGTAAGTCTATAAATGGAAATAAATGGAAAACATAATTACTTATTCAGCTTACAAAAGAGTTATGGTCGACGGGTCTGATAATCTTTAGAACTAGTGAAATTATGATACTCCGTCTACTTTTTTGTAGGAACTAAATAGGCTTGTGTTTGGCCACAACTCGCCTGCCGTAAGGTTTATTACAAAAAGTACAGCTTTTTCCAAAGGCTTCGATATACATCAGTTGTTCACTAGATCTGATAACGTTTACTGTTCGGTGATTAACATTTTTCACTGTTCTGGCTCTCGGCAACTCGAACAATGGGAGTGATAAAGGGTGTTGTGGTTCAGTAATAACTTGTAGTCAAGGTTTGTAGGGAAATAGCTCGTAATGGACTGATGACCGGATACAAATTACACTAATTAACTATTATAAGGTAACCGGTCCAGTCGTTGTATGTAGTGACGGAACTGAATGGAACAATTCACAGGAAATTGGGAAAGCGGATAGCAGATAAAGCTCGAACGGTCGGACCACTGCACTATGTTGTGGGAGAACTTTACAGACTAGTTTTAATTATAGTGGTTTGTACTATAATTATCTTGTTCATTGCGTTGTTGTTTCCGGACATTTTAATATTATTTTTAGAAATTCCTTGGATCTAAAATAGTGAACAGAAACAGTTTAGTTACAGACTTTTTTTTGAAACTGAAAGATTTAAAGTAGTAGATCTATTAGAAATTGAAACTTGGATGAACATGATCTAATGAAAACAGGCAAATGTCATCTTATATATTTGTGAACCTATTGTCTAGAACAAGATAGATTGGTATTGTTATATTTCTTATCGTTTCACTGGTCCTTTTATTTTCCTTATACATTCACAATCTAACATATTTTGTTTTTTTTTTTAAAGAAATACATTAAATATGTATTTAAAATATTTTTTTCCATTTTCAAAATTTGTATAACACTCTTTAAGGCCTTGGCAGTAATCCATAATTCCTTCAGGTTTGTGCAAGTAATCACAAGGTCTATGCAGTTTACCATGACCGCACCATTGAGTAATTATTTGCCATAAAAGTGTGATGTCGGCTCTTAAAGGGCGCAACACTACGTGTACCTACAGTCCACTCAGTTATTTAATGCGTTTGTGCATTCAGTAACCTTCAATCGTTTTATGTTCTGTGTTTCTTGGAAATTAAGTGATTATAATATGAATATTAATTACACTTCCGGTCTGGCTGCACTGTGAGATTGATCATTAACACAGTAACGAACAGTATATTCTTATGCTCTAAGCTAAGTCAAATCATCATTCTCAGCTGTCATTCTCTCACGGTTCTCTTGGCAGCCATTTTTGTTAGCTTTGTCTTTCGTGTGGAAAATCAGCTTGGCCATCTATTTGGTAATTTACAAAGATGAACGAAAATCAGCATTAGCATTAATTTTACTATTTGCGATATCATCTAGGCAAGTGTGCTAAACCCTAGGCCGCACTTTGTATTTACTTTACGGTTTCTCCTAGGCCGCATCATCGCTTCACATCAGTTGCGGCCAATAGCCATACGTAAACCTAATTTAAAAAAAAATGATACGGTATCGTGAAGTTCATCCTATATAACTTTAGGGTATAACTTTCTCGTTATATGATTACTGGTTTATTTGTAAGCTTGTCCACACATGAAGTGGTTTTACAAGAGCTGTAAGTAGGTAGCCCGTGTTTATACTAGATTTAGATTTAGCTATCGTGAGTGTGTTAATACTTTGTGATAACAATGAATTGCTGCTTCTTCTATTGGTGTGTGTGTGACTACCTCATATGTCGTTGTTAGTCTTATTTATTTGAACAACCCTGATAATTATATACTTTAAGATGTTAGGTATAGTCGGACATTTTTCAGATGTCAAAATTGTTATGTAATCAAATTACAATTTGTTTTAGTTACAGTCTAGTGACAAAGACCCTCTTACACTTATTTTTTGTAAAATAGAAAATATTATGAAAATTGTAAAATATGAAAATGTAGAGTCATATTGAATGACTATGACCTATACCTGCTGGTACAAATCAATATTTAAACCATTTACCTCGACTTGATTTTACGACTTACGCTGTGTACCTATAAAATTCCCTGATACACCGAGTAAAGAAGGTAGGTAGATGATATTCCACGTTCAGTTTAGCATCAAAACAATAATAAATGGTAATTTTGTAATAATCGAGGTGGGTATTTAGAAATTCTGAGCTTTTGGTACAGTGTTTTTTTCTAAAGAATACAAGGAGGAAGAGAAAAGAAGGAAGGAGTCTAGATCCATAGATTCATGTGCTAAAGTTATGGTAATCGTTTTTGGGTAGATTCCCTTGCTTCACTGTATATAGCCTGCCAGAATGCTGATATAGATACATCGAGGTAGGTATTCCTAGCATTAGCTACTCGTAGTTAGCCCTGTACCTATTATCGTGAACGCATTTAAATACAGCGTATCGAATGGAATATATCCATATTCTAATTACCAGAGATTGTGTTTACGCTACGCTGGATCCGCACACAACTGCGTGCAGGTGTTAATAATTATTTACCATAGCGTCACGCATTGATTACTATGGTAATATTTTGTACTACCATTGTTGGTGTCCATGCCTGTACGAGTGAGCATGGGAGAGCGGTCATACACACATTCGTCTAAAACTGGACACGACAGGAAGAATCACAATGACGCTGCATTAGCTAGTCACGGTGGTTAGTTCACCGAAAATGATC
Source organism: Ochropleura leucogaster (assembly GCA_958449745.1). Taxonomy (NCBI): domain Eukaryota; kingdom Metazoa; phylum Arthropoda; class Insecta; order Lepidoptera; family Noctuidae; genus Ochropleura; species Ochropleura leucogaster. The sequence continues at coordinate 10,298,428 of OY288203.1, read as the reverse complement.
TGACGGTTAATAGGTGTGAACTACCCGCTCCGTTAGACAGGGCGTGCTGGTACATGCTGGTCTCCCGGTCGACGAGTTAGTACGGATCTGCTAAGGTCTGCTTTACAAGTTTGTGCAAGGATGCGGAAGTGACAAGTTCAGCGTTTGTCGCCAACCGTTACTTCATGATTATTTGGTCGATCATTCACGATATATGTCTTGTCACAGTGAGGCGTGACAGGCTAGCTGCTAGCGATGAGTTTGGACACTTTCAAATTATAATGTAAATGCTTGATGATTTTGGTTGCGAATTACAATATCCATTTCCGCAATAACTGACTGCATAAAAATAGCAACGGATTTATTAAACGTGGTTTGATTATAAAAGTACCAGTCTCATATTTTTGGAAAGCTTTGGTAGCTAATAAGGCGGATCATTATATGTAAATACTTCCGGAAATCTAAAAATATTTAAACCGTTTTCCTGTGCGAGTATACATTAATTTGTAATTTTTACGTTTTAACTGTTTTGAACAAGTCAATGTGACCCATATAGTTTAACAACATGACCGTGTACCAAAACACTAATTTCAGGACGATATCAACAATTCCTATCTAATCAACAGATAGTTAAATCCATTGTTGATGTCAAAATATCTACCCACTTAATGGCTTGCCACTGGAAGATATATACAGACTGTATTATTACAATATAGTGGAAACGACCCAAATATTTACTGGGCGTCACAATAAATTGATTTAAGATTGGGTAGATATATAAATGAAAATTTATGATTTTTTCGTTGCTTACTGAAGGTAAATGATAATGGATGATTTTGGAGTACCTATGTGCTGGCCTTCAATATTCCTGAACCAAGAATTGTCATTATGATAGAATCTAAAATATATTGTAGTGAAACACTGTGATTATAACGACATGACATGTCAGCATTTTGTATTGACACAACATTAGTTATTCAAGGTTCAAGGCAGCCATTACTAAACGTAACTTTCTGCAGCTTTTCAATTAATTTCCTTTGAAGCGACATTAGGAATGGCAAGCATTCTTTGTCACGAAACCGTTAGGTAAATATCCACGAACATTATTTACTAGATACCTACTATTAGGAGTTTACCAAGTTCATTGCTAAATATCTCTCATGTCTTTTAACTTTTAATTTAAAACGAATAGGTACCCTTGATTTGAGTGTGATACGTGACTTAGAAAAGTGTAACACCTAATATCACGTCCCCGTAAGTTTACGAATACGAAACACTTAACAACGAATGCACGCTACCTCGAAAAACTTAACGCCGTAGCAATGTGATCTCGAATAACGAAATCTCTAATGTTCCCTTTCTCGAAACACTTAACAACGAATGCACGCTACCACGATAAACTTAACGCCGTAACAATGTGATCTCGAATAACGAAATCTCTAATGTTCCCTTTCTCGAAACACTTAACAACGAATGCACGCTACCACTAAATACTGAACACCGTAGCAATGTGATCTCGAATATCAAAACCTCTAAAAGTCATCGTAAAAAGTCTTTATTCATATAACAATCAACTAAACAGAGAAAATCAAACCAATCAACCAAATCAACAGTTTTTCCATGACAATACAAATAACCAAATCCAACATTAAATAAAAACAGTAAATAAACAAAAAACAAAACAAACAATAAAAACTTCAAAAAACAATTAACGTTTAAAATAGCACAAGTATGCAAGACCATCTAAAAATGTGGTTAAGTTCATTGTTTCTTTTTTTTCTAAATGTTTTTTAATTTTTTCTTCCCTATTTTCTTTTTTCCTTGCTCTTTTAGTTTCTTGAGACTGTGAATTTAATTTTTCAACTAATAGTTCCGTATGTTTTTGTTCTTTGTTGAGTTCTTCAATGGTCTTATATAAGTTCCATTTCTTTCTGCCCAATAGGGTGTTCCAGCGGTGATGCCATGATTCCACCTCATTTTGCGTAATAGGAACAGTGGTCCCTATTGAGCTATTTACAGACCAGATGTCAGGCGGAAACAATGGAGGCACTTTTTGTTTTGCAAGTTTGTCCGTAAATGTATCGAGGTTTTGAGTAGTGCTTTCTTTATAAGTTCCATTGATATAATATTTAAAGACTTTTTACGATGACTTTTAGAGGTTTTGATATTCGAGATCACATTGCTACGGTGTTCAGTATTTAGTGGTAGCGTGCATTCGTTGTTAAGTGTTTCGAGAAAGGGAACATTAGAGATTTCGTTATTCGAGATCACATTGTTACGGCGTTAAGTTTATCGTGGTAGCGTGCATTCGTTGTTAAGTGTTTCGAGAAAGGGAACATTAGAGATTTCGTTATTCGAGATCACATTGCTACGGCGTTAAGTTTTTCGAGGTAGCGTGCATTCGTTGTTAAGTATTTCGTATTCGTAAACTTACGGGGACGTGATATTAGGTGTTACACTTTTCTAAGTCACGTATCACACTCCCTTGATTTGTTTCAAAATCAAAAAACAGAGAAAAACAGTGATAAAGTGATTGAGTACTAGAAAACGCAACTCGAAATGAATGAGGTCATGGCGAACGGATGAAATGTAACACTTTATATATTTAAGATAAGTAATATTATGTATGTCACTGTTTGATATTTATTTACGTTTATATTCGCATTGTTTCTCTCTATCCTACAGATGTCATTTACTTATGAATTAAAGCCAAATATAAATGTAACTTCGATTAAAATATATAGTGAAGTACCTAATAGATTAGATTTCCCCTAAAGTCAAATATTATATCTGAAAAATATCGGGTGTGGCAAACATTTTTTTATCAGACAAGTTAAGTGCTTACAGTATCATTACGTCAAAAAGTTAATCCATTTAAATAATATCGTTATCGTTAAGTTAACTATCTCAAGAACCTTTACCTAAATCTCAAATTATAATATACTATGCGATAAAATAACTCACTTTATACGTGAAATGATAAAAAAACGTTTTTACATTAATTAAGAGTTACATGCCTAGTGAATTTTATTAATTGTATGTAATTATTTATCGTAATATTTTTGTTTCTTTAAAAACATTGTATTACGCTGCACCAACTGTGTTTTTTACATCATCCTAAAAAAGTGCCTAAGGCTTTAAGTCCGTCTTTGAACAGTGTTGTTTCATACAATGTAATAAAGTTTTATTAATTGTAAATAAATATTATTTTGTTTTCAGATGTATATTAAAAAGACGCATATAATAGAGTTAAGCTTTACCTCGCATTTAAATTACTCAAGCTCAACGCGACTTGAAAAGTAATTTTCCTAGGAAATGCCTTGTGAAATATGAGCTCACCCAAACAATAAATATACATTACTTAAGTGCATAAATAAATGACCGTAACCACATTGTTGGTTATATCACTCATGGTAAATAAGTCACAAGTTGCAAAACTAATTAATTAGTAATGGAAGCTCATTGTAATTTCACTCAGCATCCTATTATTACAGTGTTTAGTCACTAAGGCCACATTACCACGGTGTGTCTGCGTATTCGAATCGTGTATAGAATTTGATTTGCCTTTAAGCATTTCATTGACATTCCCAATACGATTTCTTAAGAATGGGCATACCTTACCAACGGCGTATGTACTCGTATCCACTTTGTGGGATATACAAAATAGCTGTTTTATATCATAATAGGTCTGGTTAGTGAATTTTGTGCCTGATTGTAATTCTAAGTTCATAACGATTATCGCCGAAACGACTGTGCATCGTTCAAATAGACGTTCATACATATGTTAACTTAAAATTAACGACTTTAACTTAGCGATTGACGGTAGTCGTAAAAGAATTGTAGGGCTAAGCTACTGACTGTTGTAAACGTTACAGCGTCTTATTGGCTTTTGTTTTTATTTGTTCAAGGTTGTTTACGCTAACCAGTGAACCCTCGGTATAAATTCCATAGTAAAATATTCTAAGGGACCTACTCTACTTGACGCTGGTAATAGTATACAATACTAACTGGCACCCGCGGCTTCATCCGCGTGATGTCGAAAAAAAGTATCCTGTATGTTATTCCAGACTATAATCTACCTCTGTGCCAGTTTAGCCGTTTTGACGTGAAAGAGTAACAAACATCCATACATCCTTCCTTTGCATTTATAATATTAGTAGGATATACAGTGAGTTTTACAAGGCCTAAGAACCGTTGTGGTGAAACTTAAGCGGGTAATGTCAGGCTCATATCATGCAGACACCATCGAGATGAATATCATAACAGGTTTTTGAAAAGCACAGTTAAAAACTGCCGCATAGGCGTTAAATATATGTTCCTTTACTCAAACAAGGTTCATCGACCTACGATGCATGTAGAAATTCCCGATATGTGACCGAGTGAATATACAAAAAGGTTCTACTTTTTATGCATTGATCCGTTAAGCATATGTCTGGTACATACAAAGCAAGCTTTCCATTCTAAATTTATATTTTTAAGACCTGTTTGTAATTGGTAGACAAACCTACTTTTGCATCAATCGCGATATTGCTAATCAAACTAATATTTGAAACTTTTTAATCGGTTTTTTATTTATGTATTTTAATTAAATGTGAAGTAGAGCTTAAAAACAAAGCTGAAGGATTAATTATATCCTATATTTATTTATACGTATTTTAGTTTATTATGGTTGTAAACAGGTACGGTTTAAAACAACGTAAGAAATGTATCTCAAATCAGAATATAAATAAGTTACATATATCTTATTTAAATGCTGTTGCCATGATTGTGAGCGGCTCTGCCAACAAATGCATGCGGTCGTAATGCACAAGTTTACGATTCGTTTCAAAAACTATACTGACCCCGAGTGTCCACAACAGGCTTGCCAAGATCGTAAATTTCAAAGTTATTGTTTGTTTTTATAGTAAACACGCACTAAAATAAACAAGCACTTAAAATCACTTTTGAAAGTGCACGGCTTCACTTCTTTCTGTACCACTTTTATGCAACTGTTATAAAAGACTGTTATTTATTTTTATTAAAAGTCTATTAAATAGAATTAGCGCTGATAAGATTTTACGATAAATGTAATCTTTTACTACTTCCAGAAAACATCGCTTCTAAAAACATTTTGATAACGATTACTCAGTCCGATATTGAGATGATCTTGGTTGATTCTTGATACACATTTCCAAAAGAGTAACGTCATGTCTGAGTATACATTATCATATCAAAGTGTTATCACAACGGGGCTTGTTTGTGGAAAAAGTTATTTTTGATCCTTTTGACGTAGCGTAACACGCCTTTATTTATTACTGGATAAACGTAAATTCTTGATGGTAATTTTTGTCAGGGATATAATAATAATCGCGATATCAACAGAAGCTGGCATACAGGGTCAAATTACATACACCATGGTAAATCAAACTGGCATACCGCTACGTAAGCATGAGCTCTTAATTGGGCCGAATTTCTAATTAACATTCTTTTTACTTTCTTTATTATTTTGCCTTGTATATTGTTTATTACGGAGAACTAATAACATTTTATTTGATTGCCATCGGCATCGTAACGAATTCAATGTTAATACACAATGACTATTTCGTCCCAGAGGATGAAATGTTGTTGGCTGTTCGCATTGAGCAGCCTTCGAGTTTCCATAATAGTCTTTGGCGCGAACATAGCGGCCTTTACCCGCATGCAATCATTACCAGAACCACTTAATTATTCAAAACATGGTTACATTATAATGACAAAACCCGCGTAAATCGTAAAAAGATTTCTATGACAGACAGCGGATATAAAACATTACAACAAAGGAAATAATCGTATTTTTTTAATGATTTGTGAGAAAACGCACGCGATAATTACTAATGAATGGAAAATATTATCTGCATTACTATTATAGGAATCGTTTACATGAATCATTTGAATGCTGGTTAAGTATTTAAATTACTTTATAAGTAAAGGAAGGTAGATTTTATTACCGATACGGTAGGATCGGACAGGTTTCCGTGACAGATGTGGTCGCGTCATCTTATTTCAAAGAACGAATAACCAAGATGGAAGCTTTTATTAGGTATCTTACGGCTTTATCAAGAATTTGTCCTATTAAGTTTCACAGAAATGATTGTCATGTTGTGGTCGTTTTGTACCACAGACTTGAGTTGTTGGTCTAATCTTGACGATAAACGCTAAGGGGGCCAGTCCCCAGGTTGTCAAACCATTTTCGCCTACGAGCACAATAATCCTCTTCCCACAATTGCCTTACAACTGCAGTGTGGGAGGACAAAGTAGTTTAGGTCATGTTCTTTTTATAACCACATCTAAATAGAAACAATGCTACTTAACTAATCTGACAAAATTTTGCTATAACTCATAGCCCACATTCGGACCACACAATTGTTTGATTGAAATATTTTGAGGCCAAAGTTGTTCAGGAGCGAGCCAATTTAAATAAATCCACGCTAATATTCATGGATTACAATATTTTACAATATTTATTATAATTATACAAGATCCCTTGGACAGGTGGAAAATCGATGAATTTAAACCCAAGCATCAGCAAGGAATGGGAAAGTGCTAAAGACTTTTTAGAGTCATGGTACAGTCACCGATAGAATTTTGGACTCGGATCTCCATTTGATTTGTGTACCTAATGTTGTTTCTCCATTTACTTTAGATTTGTTTTACATAAAACTTTCTCTTTGATTGGATACGACGTTTCCCCATTAGAGCTTCGATATCGTGCTACTGAGTCATCGATTACCTTGGGGATTTTTATTGGTCGTTTCTAATTGGTCATATTTCGCGAATTAAGTCTAGTAATTTTTCATAATTCGCACTGCCGAAAACCCACCGATTAACGTGATTCATGGGTGGAATTTCTAAGTAATTTGTGTTAATTTATTGCATGTAACCTATTTATTTAATGGGAATAATTACAATAGTGTCTATTACGAAGACACAGGGGACACACCTAGTGATCGAGTTTGGACAAAGCGTGATGTAGTAATGGATTCAAACGCCACAAATGGCAATGAGGTAATCGTCGGCTTCCCTCAGGGGAGGCGCCGAGGCGCGCCTGTTTAACGTGACTGTCCGCTGACACCGCACAACGCTATTCTAATATTCTAAGAAGGCTGTTATATTTTATTGTTTTGCTATTATAGTAAGTCAGGAAAGGTGGGGCTTTGTCTGACATTGCGTAATGTTCTATCAGTCTATATCATAATCGAAGAACACATGTCATAGTATCTAATATTGGTTTCACCCACATACATATGAACAACTTTTCGTAAAACTAAAAGTTCAAGTAGTTTTCCTGGCGGATCACCAAAATAAAAGTTCAAAGCCGCATAATTCATTCCGCAGAGTTAAGCATGACATTTCAAGAGTGATTTCGACCCCTTTAAATATCTTTAGAAAATGTAAGTAAATGACAATTTCCGGCTGTTGGTTTCCGGGTCGTCATTTAAGGATTTGACAGACTGACACTGGTTGGTACGAATCGGCGCCCTACCACCTCCATCCATCGCCATAGGATCTATTAATGTCCCCAAAAAGATTTATGTTACAAGTTTACCATAAGATTATTTGTGTAATTTATCAACATAACTGACTTTTATCTTTAAGGGGTAAAGTTCTAAGCTAATTAATTGCTAAAGTAACGTAGGCTTAACGTAGTTTTATAAGGGTCTGTGTGTGTAATTTGATTCTTCATGCATCGCTGGTAGCCTTGCTTATAGACACAATATGCCTTTACCTTCGTAAGGTAATGTCCGAAGTTAATTAATTAGCTATGTTAAATTATAAGGTAGCAGTGTCATACCAGAAATTATGGTTTGTTAGTAGAAACAAAAATCCTTAAAATAATCAATTATATAAAAAAACTTCTTTTTTAAATTTTGCGACAAGTTAATTTGTTTTCATCGATATTGACCGCAAATTTTAACAATTATACACCCAGATTGCCTTTACCGATTTACAATCATTTAAACAAAAGTTTAAGGGCATTTATTTAAGGTAGTAAGGAAGCAAGGTCGGAAGTGTAAAGTCAGTATGATATCACTTATACAACCTGATGACCTACAATTACATCTGCGTTCTAGAAGGCTGGGAATCTGAATCTATACTGAATACTTAAATGACCCTCCCTCATTGTTACATTGCCTCTATCTGTGGTTATAATATTTTGGTTTTGCATTCCATTAATGTGTTTAGGTTCTAAACAGACCTAGACACTGTACTGTACTTATCTAAATGTAATACTTAATCTACTCTGATTTTACCGATTATGTTGGTACCAAACAATTCTATTATTTGTATTTCTATTGCAATGAAAATACTTGGATATTTAAGCTAATATAATCACTATCTTCAGATATTGTTTACAATTTAAATGATATAAATCAAGAAAATTCGCAATCATTTGATTAAATATATGGACTCACCTAATTAACATTGTTACCTTATCGGTTGTTATTTAAAAAACGTCCTAAGTACTATCAAATACTATTATTTCGATTAGAAAATAATGCAGATACTATATTTTTATCGACGTAAATAATAGATAGGTAGTAAGGAATAATTTACTTTGTAAGTTTGTAACAACTAATTAAATAAATTTTTGTTTGTCAATTTCTTCATAAAAATATTTGCAACATTATGACGAATACGAAAGCAGTTAAGTATTTTCCTGAAATTATTCTACGTATACCTACAATCTACATGTACACACATACTTGCAGAATAAATAAATACTTAGGTCCTACAACACCGTTGACTTGAGATCATAGCACTTACTCGAGTCAATGGTCTGGGGATCTAAAATGGCCTGGCATAGGCAAAATAATTACGATAAAATGGTCACAGATGCAGTGTATTGTCACTTGGTGAAAATTTTACAAATTGTAATGTAATTCATATTATTATCCTATTATGATTCTGCTTAGCGGCCATTTTAGACCAGACCATTTTAAGGTCAAAAGATATCCATCTTTATCCCATCAAACCGAATCGATACAGCCGACTGATTTGAGAGTGAAGTATTCAAATATTGAGAAATCCAAGAATGTCGTCAAACTACTCAAAGCTAGTCGGTGTATTATTTTATAAGTTGAACTATTGTTTGTTCCTTATTATAACTGACACGAAGTACAAATTATACAATGTTTAGGATGTTGTAATGGTCTTACAATTACGTTCAATTAAATAATTAAAACAGCCACGAAAATATTAACGTGAAGCACATTTAAATAATCATAATTTGGAATGAGAGTGTGGACGTAACTGGTGCGCTCGGTTGCCGCGAGGTAGAGCCAATTATCTATGGAGCCATCCTACGTACTCGCGTGTTTTTTGATTCTCTCAGATAATAATGGTCGGGGCTTCGGGCCGACCATAATTGCATCCCGAGAACTGAGAAGGAAAACGATGGGGTTACGCTCCGTAAGTCCATGACTCGGTAATTTTGTTAGAAATAAAAAACTTTTTGGAATATCACGTCTCTGTTTGTCGGCGCTAGTTCGAGAAGGACAGACGAGCTACTAAGTTCAATATCCATTAACTTTTTTTTCTTATTCGGACACGCTCTGATTGTTACCAAAACCTTTGTACAAGAAGTGAAATATTTCGGCTTTTTATAAGTGCCCTCAGGCCTCAAGCCTTTCGTTCCTCAACACGTGCGTTAATAGACTTGTGAAGTTCTAATAGTTTTCATGCAGTAGGTACCCAGGGTATTGTTGCCTAGCTAAAAGTTAACATGAGGTAGAGCGGGTAAGGCATCAACACTATTTGATAGATAAAATTTAACAATCATTTAGTTTCTTAATATGTTATCTTATCTGGTATTGACCTATATAATTAACAGTCTTCGGCGGTCATTGTCGCAGACATTTCGTGCAAAATCAATTTCCAAAATAATTGTTATCATTCGTTTCAGTAATTTTTCGTTTGAACAACATTTTCACATACCTAGGTTCATTCTTCAGCATTAAACGAAGTAGCAATTTGTAAAGTGAGTCAAAGTACACAATGCGTATTGGACATTGCAAATATGTGTGAAGCGAGTTATCTTAAGATGTGGCTGAGTAAATAATTGCCTCCAGTATCTGTAACACTTTATCACAAGACTGCTTAACAAGCTTACTTTTATGTGCTCAGTAAAACTGTTTTCTTTTTCGACATTTTTATATGAAAATAAAGAATGTTAATTAGGTTTCTGAAACAAACATCGCAAGAACACTAAACTTCTTGTTGAGCTATTTCATAAATCTGTTTTATCTTTGACACTCATATTTAAAAAATATCCATCCAGCTTGTGAAATTGTATACAAGAAAATTTGGCATACTTATAGTGCAGGTATCGCTGCTATGGATAATACTTTTGTTACAAACGAGGAAAATTGAAAATAAATAAAAGAAAAATAACGCTGTGATGTTATCTACTTTTGTGGATGATATCATAAACACAAATAACATAAATAAAAACATATGTGAAACTATTAATTTGTTAGGCACTCGCTCTAGGGACATTCGTATACTAAAATACAAATGTCCCAACGTGGGAAAAATAATAGACCCGGTTTATTCGTGTGTAGGTCCGCCTTCTCTGCAATTCAAGTCGAGGTTTTATTTTATAGAATTTCCAAATTGGCTGTGACTTGTGAATATTTTGATTACGTCACGTACCTATCTATTTTGAACGACTACCTATATTTAGACTATGTAGTGTGTGTACATGCAATTACCTATATAAAAAACTATCGGTGTGATTCAGTCTCATTAGCTACGTTACTCATATTTTTTGTGCTGTCGACTGTACCCACCTCTCGGTAAACTGGTTCTGTGCCCAATGTCAAGGTTCTACGAAATGTTCAGAGCAGCCAAACCGAGACGACGGGCTTTCCGACCAAATAATGTAAACGCTTTAGTTCTTACAAAACGTAAGTAAACTGAAAAATACCAAGTTGATGCACTAGGTTTAACTTTATTCTGTGATATAGCTTCATGCTGTTTTCGTATTACGCTAAAATAATAATTCCAAATAATTATAATTTGTAGCCAATTACGTATTTTATGAAATTATACTTGATCGTAAACTACTTTGCAGAGATCTCTTTGTCACTAGATGGACGGACGGTGAGATACCCATTAGGTATTCCGTTACAGGCGTGCGTCTACGGTGGCCGGGAATCGCTTCGCGGTTTCCGTAACATCGTTTACGGCGGCTGGGACGGTTTGAAGAGGTTCTCTCCCCCAAACGTTCAGCCACCTCCTCCGCTAGCATAATTGCTTCGCAGAAGGAGGTTACTGATTCCTATTCCCGCTCACTCAAGACTATGGATTGAACCAGGGCCGAGAGGAGAGGTAGCCGCTCTAAGGAACGCGCCTACATCGGAGCCCCGCAAAGGTCCACGGACCGCACGGTAATTTGACTTGATAGCCTTAGCAGCCATCTTTAGGAGATCGCCATATGTGTAAAATGACGTTACTTAACTAACCGTGCACTGTCATCCAAACTCAACATTCATCCACATTTTAAAGTAGGTATATTATGTAAAGGGGGTGAGAAAATTCTTTTTTTTTGTTTTACATATATTGTTACAAGCTTAATCAACAGTTTTTAAATGCAACATAGGGAAAGGTTTATCATTGTTTAAACACACTAATTAGGGATCGAAATTCGAATGAAGGCTGTAATCAAATGCAGCTAGAATTTAGTTTCCTTGAAATAATTCCTCATCATATTATTTTAGTTCGAATTTTGAGTACTATTTATTAGTCTAGATAAGTCTCGACTACCGCGAAACTAATCAAGTGTAACATTTTGTTGTATTAATGCCGTGCGGTCTGATACCTAATTTATTTCATATCCTGAGTGGCTTCTACGCCATAACACAAATTAATTTTACAATCTCGTCGACATCGCGTGATAGCTAATTATAGTGTTTTTTTTTCTATTATACAAACTTCTAATTAATTAATTATAAAGTCATCCATTATTCCATTGTTATCAATGTTTGATCCTAAGGATAAACAATTTAGATAATTTCATAGATTTGAATCTGAATGGATGGAAGATTAAATACCTTTGCGATTTTTATATTGATTTATTGCAAATGACATGTCGTTATGGATTAGAAAAGCATTCATGTTGTTTCAATTAAGCGGAAAAATTAATGGGAATTCATTCGTCAATGATTACTATGTTATATTTTGTACTTTGCAAATGATAAAATAGCTTGATGATGAGTTTTGATATGTAGGGTTGGCAAATAGGTACAATAACTATTTTAATTTTTGTTTCTTTTTTGTGAATTAATTTTAGTCACAACGTTATCGTATTTAACCTAAAGGTTGACTGGAAGCGAATATTTATGGCATTAAGTCCGCCTATGTAGGTACTACTTTTGTACATGAAGTTCAAATGAATAAATATTTAATAAAACTCTCTTTACAAAGTATTAAATTTTAGGTCAGTCCTCTTTGTTATTTAAAACCGACTTCTAAAAAAGAGATCGCTGTGTTAATGCTTCAGTAGTATGAAACTGTTTTTAAGTCGAGACTAAACAATAAGCATATCAATCAAATAAAATGGCTAATGTTTTTTTTTTCAGTCTAGTAGTGAGAATTTTTGTTAGCTCAAGATTTTCTACAACAATAGCACCAGATTGTAATTATAGCAGTAAAACTAAAACAAAGTCCTCAATACAATAGTTATGTGCAATTTTCTCTACTATCGTTAATCTCGACAACTTCAAAACCGATATTAATGTGAAAATTGTCTGAAGATAAGACAAGCGGTTATTTAACGATTATTACTATAGGCTTTACTCATTAGGTACGTAGGTACTGTAATACATCTACTATTTTAAAATAAAGCCTACCTACTACTTTAAAATAAAGCGCATATAATATTTTGAAGATTATAATTTAAATCATTTTTTCGTACCACTTGCTCAAAAAAGTGACATTCTATGCCACAAAAAGCGAACATAACAATAGTCATTTTTAATCTGTCAAAAACAGGGAAAGAAAATTGTACTGAATTTCATTCATCCCCTAGGGAGAGAATGTGATTTAAAATTGGAATACTTAATACTGAACTACATCTGTGTTTACACCATTGAGTTTGTAGGTATATAAAGCATTAAGCATCTTTTTTTAAAAAGGAACACGCAATTAATATGCAGTTATGATTATTAAATAAAATTACCAAAACCGACGAGGTCGTATGAGCTTGATGCCTTTGCTTTTCCGACAAAACATATTAGTCTAGGAATTTGCCGCGATTTTGTTTTCTTCAAATACATAAACGTTAAGTTTATTTTTATAAATAAGTTAATGTTAAATCAAAGCGACAGTGACAGTGTATTGTCGGATTCCATCAGTGCAAATGCTGCCGCAATCATACTCATCAACAATAAATGTACCAAACAAAAGTGTAGCTCTCTCTATGAATACTTGGACCAATGTTCGAATCTTAACTTTTACTTTTAATGTCATTATCTTTAATAAATGCTTATCTCATATTATTACTGTGTTAATTTTTTCGCAAATGGTACGAAAAGTAGAGTATTTTCCTCGGTGATAAAGCTGTCTTAGTCTTGGGTAAACTTAAATCTCTCGCTACACTCAGGACTCGTCTTAAATCCCTCGCTTCGCTCGTGATTTAAGCTTTTAACACCCTCGCTACGCTCGGGAGTTAACCTCGAGTCCTTCGTTACACTCGCGATTTAAATCGTCACCCACGACAGAAGACACTGCTTTATCCCCTTGGTTAATAATCTACTATTATTTACATGTCACACTTCTTATAGCAAAGCCATCATCTTTTTTATCCTATTCTTTATTCAAAACGACCTGAGTATTTGAACGTTATGCAATAACAGCCAGCATTGGTTAGGTTATAAAACCTCTTACAGTACCCACAATCCAGGTTTTACGAACTGTCGCTGAAGAAAACAAAGCCGCTTTTTATAACTCCTAGTGCTACAGCATTGCTATGAGAATGAAAAAAACTATGCATTGTTATTTTTATTTTGCAAGTTCAAGGTGACTACTATAATAGGCGTTTCAGTACCCTGCAATTTATATACAAGCATATACACAGACGGATGTCCGGTCCGCATTTCCCCATAATATACTTTGCCGGCCGGCAACCCGCCCTCGGAAAGAACCGCATTAATTTGCATAGCTAATTTACTTTTTAATTTACTACCTAATATATTAAAGTGACATTAATCCTATGTGTAAAATTTTACGAGTAATTACTGTTACGTCAAAGTGATGGATGACGAGGTATGGCGGCAACCCGATTGAAAAAACAGTGTGTCGTAACTCTTAGTCGTAATCTTTACAAGCTGAAAGATAAACTCCAGCAAATATTTGTATGGGTAACAGCTGTCACTCGTTTCGGTCGAATGTTGAACAGAAACACACCAGATGATGGACACCGTCCACGCTCCCGTGTAAACATATCATACGCGTAGGTAAAACATTTATCAGGTATCCTAACTTTAGGTAGTTGATAGTAAATTTGGCCCTTTTGGTAATTAAATCATTTGAACAAGCAATTAAGTATTTTCTTTAAACCCCAACCGTTATGCCAGTTAATATACCTGGTAAAAAATCGTTAGAAATACATCGTTAGAAAGTCCTAAGAAATGTCACAGCCTATTAAAATGAAAACTATTTAAGGCCGTATGAAATTACAAATGCCGTTGCATAATTCTTTACAAGCCTAAACATTCCGGTTGGTGTTAAAGCAATGTTATTGCAGACATAACACATGATTGTAATGAATGAAGTCGCAGAGGTGACAGCGGCGTGCTGCATTTGAAAAGCACGATTCTCCACGGTGATCATAAAACTCGTTGACGAATTCTCTCGCTTTGCACGCTCTTCGTCACAGTTGTCAACTGAGAAGTGATTTTGCTACTCTACAACCGTGCCACGGTCGATCAGCATCCAGTAGTCGTCAACTCGTCACCATTAGTTAAACGACTTGGATCACACATATGGTCATCATTCGTTACATATGTTTAGGAGATTCGATGCTTTGTTTATTCATGGGACATAATTAAAATGCCAAGATAAGTTATAGCTATTTACTTGGAATAATATTTAGTATATGCTAAGCTTTTGATTGATTGCATCCTGTGCAATCGTTTAATTATTACTACTTCTATGGCAATTAGTTTCAAAGTTTTACAGACCATACTACATACATACAAGGCTCTGTTCTACGAGCCTGCCAGGTATACCTGCTATGACCTGCGACGTCGCTTGCGGGTAGAGCGGATTTATAGTGTTTTCTATTGTATGTGAACGGGAACATAAAATAATTCAAATACTTAGGTAAATAATTGTTTTGCCGGTGAGTAGAGGCATACTTAAAACGTTTAATGACTAACAACTAAATGGGAAAATTACAAATCATAATAGTTTTATGTAATAATTAAAAGTGTAAATATCGTAAACTATTCTATAGGAGGTGTATCTCCAGAGGATCAATAAAGTTTATTTTATGCTTTGATTTTGGCTGCATTATCAAAACCACTTTTATCTTGAGATAAAAATTTGACTTAATAACGAAATATTAGTAGGTACTTGTCCCACAATAAAATAATTAAATACAGTACTCTTGTTTATTTTTCCTGTCTTGTTGTTTACATAAATTGTAAAATAAATTAATAAAACTGAGTAACAAAATTGGGCACTTACAACTAATTGTCTGTCATTGTTTTTACAGCATCAACCTTTTCAAGTTTTGATCCAGGCTGCATTCGTTATGGAATCTAATAGCGGGAAAAACCCGTGTTCGACTGTGTAATGATTATAGGGGCATTGGTAGCTAGGTATCATTAATTCATTGTGTATGACGAAACCGATAAAAAACTAAGGCTGAATGAGAGACAAGAATCATGAAAGCTGGAAAATCCCCAAATGGACCGCACGCTCGGCTTTGACATTGACAATGCACTTTTTTATTGTATTGTGCCTGAACCAAGTCGGAGAGGAAAATTTTCTGTTTCAGTAAAATATCAATCGCTTTATTGAAAACAGCTTCTTCGGAGTTTTCAAAGATTTCCGAGAACAAGTTTCTTACTGTCAACGTCAGTAACTGCTCTATTTAAATGATGGACTAGTTTCACTCGCTGAAACATGATCCGTAACAACACAATGTCAACTAGCGACGAGCGCGGCCAACTTCCTGCTCCTAGCATGTCTAATCGTTTAGCAAGTTTGGGCCAACAGAACGTAGCACCACTGTGATAACCACAGAATGTTGACATTGTATATTTTATTGTCAATTACCTCACGATTTTCATGTCTCAACGTCAACCGGTAGAAAATATTTCATGCCTGTAGCGATTTTTCATAGTGACGTCATCCGATTTGCAATTTATCGGCGAGTGGAGCGAGTCTAATAACTTTTATATGACCGGATTAAGACGGATTGACAAAGATAGCTTGATTTTGCAATTCATTCTTGGTTGCTGTGATATAGCGCATAATATTAATTACCGGATACGAGTTTCCTTTTCACCACCGCTTTGAACAGTTTGAAGATATTCTGGTTAGCAAGTTATTTGTCATCGCTAGTTTTATGAATGCAAGTGTTCATAAAATGGCGAGGGAGTAAACAGAAGGCTGCTGAAATAACCAACGAGGTTCTAGACAACTGCTATTTTAGCAACGTATTTTTCTCGATTTCCCAACAAAAACCACTAAGAAAAGTTGCTTCTGAACTGCGTCTTAAGATTATTATACCAATAAAATTAGCGTGAGTCCCTAACTGACTGCGGAAACGCGATTTGTTTAGTGGTTGTCTTTACATATAAATAGTTTCCTTTTATTGAAGTCGTTTAGAAAGGTTAAGAAGCGAGGTACTTAAATCGATACAAGAAATAAGAGCAATTTCAACGTGGTGAGGATATTGTACCTATGTAGATAAATACCTAATGTTAGGAAATAAGAATAAGATTGCTCTAGGTTGGTACCTAACTTGGAACTACCCAAGACAGAACTTGTCAAACATGCAACATTAATCTACTGATTTTATCGAACAAAGTTTTTTTTAAGGCGTGTGTTTATGTAGGTGTGTAACGTATGTTACATTTTTAATATTTTTTTAATTAAAAAAACGACTTCTTCATTTAATTACTAATTGAAGTAGGGACAAGATTACATAGAAGGGCCTTTCATACATCTAGCTGACAACAAGACTAGCGTAGCGGCCATATCTTATCTTATCTAATTTATCAATTGTCGAAATCAAGAAGTTTTCGTACCCAAACTAAATTAGTTTGGAACAAAAAACAAACAAAAAGAAGCAAATTTTCTAAAAACCTTAACTAAAATTCAATACGAATACGTATGATAATTTAAACAAAAAAGTAAAAATACTTCATTGGTAAAAATATACATATTTGCATTAATGAAAATTAAAAATATTTTTGTGTTGGAGTAAATAAAGTTAAGTACAATTTGCCACTGTCATTTGAAAGGTCCAATGATTAAAGATACAATATTTGTATAACTATATAGAATTTAAAAAAGTTCGAATGATACTAAAAGAGAAAAGAAAACGTACCAAGTTTAGACAGAAGTAAGTCCTTTGAAAGATTACGCAGCTGAACTCCAAACTCGCGAAGTTGTATTATTAAACAACGCTTTTCACCACACTTATCTAATATAATTACAGAATTATTATTCTGGATAAGTGTTAAAACTAAAGTATAATCCGTATTCCGGTACGATGTCGTCTGCCACCACCGACTGTCGCGCGTTTTTGATCTCGTTTGAATAAATGTTTTGAACCAGCCGCCTCCTGGCTTTCTTGAAAAAGGCGGTAAATAACGAACACTAGCGACATCTACACTAATTATTTTGTTTTATGAAAACGCCATCTATCGCTGAGTAGCATAAATTGATGTAACCTTTTAGCATACCTTGTTACCTAAATTAGGACACAGGAGAAAGGTGAACTAAATATTGATTACTAACATGGACGTTTCGTTTTGTTTTGCGTAGGTATAACAAACTGCAAACCAACTATAACTATGACCGAATTCTGTAATACTTAAAGGATTATTATTTTATTGGCCCATGTTGTCCTGCTGCTGGTGAACAATGGCATCATTTCAACTTTCGAACGCTGCTCACTCTTGTTTTTAGACCCATACCGATGTTCGTCTGCCATTCAACTCGGTGATGTCTTTTCTCATTTTAACTTGGTATAATATTTATATTTTTAGGTAGCTTTTGCACGCAATTCGGACGTTATTCCACAGAAACAAAGAATCTTGAGAAGGTTACTCAATTGCTTGCGCATTTATGTTAGTACTAGCTAGCTGTACCCTGCATGTTATGTGACAGATTTAATCGAAATCCGTTCGATAGCTTTTGCGTGAGAATATCAAACATCCATTATACATCCTCACAAACTTATATTAGTAGGAAGTAGGATAGAATGAATGAAAAAAATACAGAATTAATTTTGTAACTACATTTATTACTTTATACACTTAATGCATTGTGTATTTAAACTTCCAAAAAATACTTAAGATCATGTGATAGCCTTAAAATTACAATAAACATATGGTGATTGTCTAAAAAAAGCAAAATACATTATGTAAATATTTAGAAGAAATCTTGCTAGTGGAACAGATTCATTACATAAAAATCATTTTGAATACCAGAATGAGCTTAATCATACTTGTCTATGAGAAATTACTTGATAAAAATACAATGGTGTTTAACACTATCTTATCAATGTATTTATGAAAAGACATCCATGTCTCTTTCTATGATAAATGAGGGATACATATTATATAAAAAACTGCACTTCATTGTATATGTGCACTTCACTAGTCTTCGTCTAAGTCGCATCGTGACGGTGCTGCTATTATTTTAGGAGATTCGTTGTTATCTGTGGAGAATAAAACTATTATTTACTTATTACTTGTAACTTATTACTAATTAACAGACCCAGCCAAACTTAGAAATTGCTTTGCTTGTAAATGTTGAGGCGATATACGGACTGTGGTGAGTACTTCCACGAAGATCGAACAATTAGGGTGCGTCCACATCTGGCGTATGTGCAGTTCGCGCGCGTTCTAAGCGCCGTACGCGACCAGCGCGCGTGCGGCGCGCTAGCGGCTCGCGTCTTCCGCCCGCGTTTCAAGCCCCGCTCAGATCGTGTCTGATTACTGGAGGCAGTACGTGTTGTGTTATGAGTTCGCGCAGTTCGCGCACCGCACTACGCGCGCAATTGCACATTCGGGGCACATTCGCCAGATGTGAACGCACCCTTATATTACCCGACTGTTTATTTCGCAAGATACGATATACGTTCCAGAGTTGGCATTAAGTTAGTCGAAAAGTAGAGGTAAGCACATATTTACTTGCATATTTTAGGGATTGAAAAATCTTTCAGTTGCTGATTAAACTGACGCGGACACCCAATGAGGCGAGCCGGTCTTTAAAAAAAAACCGTAATTGCGTTACAAACCTTCTCCTTCTATGCTGTTTTTGAGTGGTGGTGGTACTTCTGAAGTCGGGATCTTGATGCCCGTTTTCAGGATCATGTTACCATCCTGGAAATATAAAATAGTGTTGAAATATCATATTTCTGCCCTTGTCTCTTTGTATTTGATTTCAGCGCAACACATTTTCTTCTTCCATTCTCCCCTGTCAGATGTCACGGCATCATTTGCTCCTTTCTCCTTCATTTCATTCCTTATACAATCCAACATCTTTTCTTTGGCCTTCCTCTCCCTCTCCATCCAACAACTTTCATATCTGTCTTTTTCTTCAGTCCATAAGTGAAACAGCCTATTTTTATCAAGAGCTGGTCGGACTTATGTGTATAGCATTAGAATATTAAATACTCTGATCTGGAAACTCACCTTCATGTGCAATAGGCCCTGCTTATGCATTGCCTCAACTTCTGCTTTCGTCATTATTATTTTCTGTACTCTAACTAACTTCTTGCCAATTTGCATCTCACATAGCCCGGCTGTACCTCTGGCATTTAGGGGCGTTGCTTTTACCCCAGGAGGTAGAGCGTTACTCGGAATCTGTAAATAATAAGTTTATTGTGTTAAATAACCATCAAAATAAGTAGAAGGGCTGTAAGGGATTATAAGGTCATTAGCACGAATGTTAAAAAGCTAGAGCGATAATACAATGTGACAAAAAAAAAGTTTCTTGGACACATTAAGACGACGAAGACAATGGCCATGTTGTCTTTACACTCAGGCAGTTTCGTAATAATAAGTATGCTTACTTTCTTCAATGTTTGTCCAGTTG
This sequence comes from Ochropleura leucogaster, assembly GCA_958449745.1. NCBI lineage: Eukaryota > Metazoa > Arthropoda > Insecta > Lepidoptera > Noctuidae > Ochropleura > Ochropleura leucogaster. The sequence goes on along the minus strand of OY288203.1, from coordinate 10,278,148 downwards.
GCGACACTATTGAGCTTTGGGGCTTCGGTTCAGACGAATCAGCTTTGTTGCTCTCCTGAAACATTTAATTTTGTTTGTTAACCGTGATTAGACGGCAAGTTTCTTACCGGAATCTAGTTTTTATTCACACCTATTGGGTGGGTAATGTAAATAGTTATTCTAGTAAATATTAAAATAACTATCGATATGTGGTCATTATTTAAACAAGATACGTAATTACTCACTGAACGTCACATTTACTCTTCAGGTAAGTTATCTAATGATTAACAAATCGGCCTTCAGCGAGACTTTTGGGGGCTAAAAGTCTCACCCAGTTTAGATTGAATCGAGTTCCAAAATGAATACAAAACGATACTCACCGAAGCTTCTTTGTTATCTAGCTCTTTAACCTTCTCGACTCTAGCAGGACTCTTGGGCTTTTCTTTTTCACCTCCAGAGCCATCATCACCTTCGTTTTCATCTTCTTTGCGCACTTTGGCGGCTCTGTTGAAAATAAAGAATATAGTATTTAATATAATTGTGAAGGCACGGTTGGCACAGTGGCTGAGCTATTAGCTGCTGCACTGCATGAGGCGGATTAGGTTCCAGCACGAAACAAATAATTGCATGGCCTACAAGTTTGTGTTCCGGGTCTGACTGTTTGTATGTGAGTTTTAATGTTATTAACACATCCACAATACAGGAGAAATTGCTTGAATAAATTAATAATATTATGATTGCATGCATGATTTAGTAGACGTGTTGAACTTCTTTGACCATATTTTATTCTCAATCCTGATTGTTGGGACATAGGCTTCCTCTCTAGAAGAAGGGGAGCAGTATGCAAATACCACTATCTTCAAAATATTTTCCGGTATAAGAAATAATCTACAGTTTGAATTGAAATAATAAGTAGTACTAACACTGCATCCTTGCGCGGTCGCCCTCGTTTCCGGGGAGTGATCGTTGCAGGCGACGGAGTTGGTTTTGACACCAGAGTCTTGATACTGGCTCGGCGTGGCCGTGGTTTATGCTGAAACATTAGGAAATTGTGCATCTTATATCATCTTTGCCGGAGAAGTTGAAGGCACGGTTGGCACAGTGACTGTGCGATTGTGAGGGAGTTTAAACGTTTGTAAAAGCAACCATGATATAGGGGAAATTACTAGCTTGGGGAAAACGTAGTTACTGTTACTCTGTGTTATTCCACAGCTGGGCAAAGGCGTCTCGCCATGACTTGCAGTTCATTTAATTCAGGGTTAATATGGACTACTGTTGTTGCCTGTACTTGTTGGTTTAATCATTCACAAGTATATAGTGATGGTAAGTCTAATTAAAATCGTTTGTATTACTTTCTTCATACCTCAACAATCTTCTCAACCTCTTCTTTATATTCTTCATCATCACCATCATCTGAATAGTCATTTTCTTCATCAGAATCCTGGGACCTGTAATTGCATTTTTTATAACACTGTAATGCATATAATATAACATAACACGCACGGTTGGCGCAATGGCTGGGCTATCGACACACACGGCACGGTACAAATATTTGTATGACCTACAGGTAGTTGTTTCGGGTCTGGCTGTTCATGAGTTTAAATGTTTGAGACCCACTCTCAAACATTTGCAAAGATGAAAAAAAAAAAAACACCATTTGCAGATGGTCACAATGCAAGTTGAGACTGACATTGCAAGTTATTTTTCTGTTAGTTAGTTAGTTATCGTATACGTACCTGTCTCGTATCATTTTAGCGTAATCCTTAATCTTTGAAGGTCTAGTTGATCGACGAATGCCGTCTTCAGAATTGCTTTTGTCGCTTCCATTCTTTACTACACTCTGTAAGAAAATACATAAAGTGTCAGTCAAATTACAATCTAATTGGTTTATGCAGCTCAATAATACGAAGCAAACTGGTTTATTGACAGTTATATACACAACGCAGGAGAGGGCGCACATCAAAAGCGCAGTATTCACGGTACATACCTTCGGTGTTTCTTTTTCTTTCACCTCCTTTTGTTTCTCTTTTTCCTTCACTTGCTTTTCTTTTACTTCTTCTTTACTATTGCCATTATTTGCCTTATTATCCTTAATTTCTTTGGGCTCCTTGTTCTCTTTGGTTACAATGCGACGTTCTGGCAACTTCTTTTCAGGAATTGGTGACTTAGATATTATTTGCATTTTCCTATCATCTGTTGGGGTTCTGGAACATGGGAGTAATATAATGATTAATTTGTGACAGGATAAAAAGCTTTAGAAAACTATATGCTTTCTTTATTTATAACATATGAAAGTATCATGGGTAAGTTATTGTGTGACTCACCTTGGTTTAGGCGTGGAAGTATGTATCTGTGCCCGTCTGCTTCTTGAGGTCTCTAAGGGTTTCGCTGGAGTTTTAGCGACATCATTGCGCGGATGCGTCTGAAATTAAATTTATGTCCATATTTTAGTTTAATTTCGGCTAACAATTTAATTGACCAAAACGTTGCCAACTGTCAATATTCACCCTTTTTAGTTCTTGTAAATCTTTTTCCAACATACGCAGCGACTTGTCACTGGTACCAGCAGAATTATTCTCTGTCCTAATAATTGTTTTCTTCTCAGCAACTGCAAAATTACGAATTTATGTAGAAATTAATATAGAACTTCTATGAAGTGTCTTTTGTGATAATTATGATGTTTTTGAAACTACTAACTTGGTTCAGATGCCAGTTGTGGTATAACTTTTTTCTTGACTTCTTCTGCTTTTCGAAGGATACTTGCTGTCTGTGATACAAAAGTCAAGTTTTAAATTTGCCGTCATTACATATTCTAGGCAAAGTATTAATGTGTGTTTTAGTTTTATCTTGTGGACAATATTTTAAGACAATGGTAAACGAATTATCTTTTCACTGTATACATGAGACAGAGGCCTGTCGTCGTACGTGAAAATTAAGAAAATTCAAGCTATATAAAACCATTTTATGCGGATCTCTCATTATACGGGAAGTTTATACAAAGCGAGGCTATTTTATACTGGAAATAAGAAATGGAATTTTAGGGTGATATGTCGCTATGTATACTTTCTGAGATAAGTTGGTCGGAAGCTGTAGTTATTTTTATTGATAACGGACTGCTGACCGTAATAAGAAGTTTTATTTTGCAAGGTCAAATAGTACTTGTTCCAAAAATACTAACTATAAGTAGCTGTTTTTAGAACAATAAGTAACGGCACGGTTGGCGTAGTGGCTGAGCGATCGACGGGTGAGCTGCGTGTCGCGGGTTCGATTCCCGCACGGAACAAATATTCGGGTCTGGATGTTTGTGTACGTGAGTTGTCCCAAACATTCAGTTTGTAAACGCACCCCCGATTCCTAGTGTGGGACAACGTTAAAACTTTCCATATTAATTTAGTTAGTTTACCTGACTGTCAGCCTTATCGTCTTTCTTAGACGCTGTCACCGTCTTAGTTATAGTTGCACCACCTACTGTGGCTATTGAAATTTCAGCCGTCTCTCTTCCAGTGTTTTTGCTAGACATTGTTGCTATAGCGGTCGCAAGATCGGGCAACGTCATGTCCGAATCGCTCTCTGAAAATATGATTTAATTGATTAAGTCAAATATTGTCTTTAGATACTTATGAAATCGGCCTAGTAACTAACAAGTGTGAACTTATAGATTCAATTGAGTATTCTATAAATTGTAAGCTGTACAGAAATATCGAAGGACGGGGCGTTTTTGTGGGACTATCTCTTGTAATTTGACGTTCAAAAAGTACTAATTATCAGCCTAATTTAAATAAATTACTTTTGTTTTATCAACAGAAACATGTATGAACTATATGGGATGCTGTAGCAAACAGAAAAAAATAAAAACCCAGAGCTTAGATGTCAGCTTACAGAAACAACTTACCTTCAGATTGGGTGATGTCAGGCTTTTCTTCAATTTCCTCTTCTCGTAACTATTAAAAAAAAAAAGATGTTTTATTGTAGAGGATTGTAAACATTTATTAATGATGTGCTGGTTTGATCATAATAATTACCAAATAATCACTAGTCTTCTTAATTTCAACCACCATATGGTCGTCTAGTTCTTTTACTGAAAATTAAAATCATAATTATGAGTACAGCATTTTAAATATTTTAACAAGTCTATATGTAAGACAAAAACTGTTTTAAATTAAACAGTGTAACTCGATATTCTCTAAAAAATGTAAATGTAAGTAAGTTATATTGCAGGGATGGGCAACCATGAACCAGTCGATCGCGATCGACCGGTCGATTACTCTAGTTATTACTCCATTCGACCGTAGCAAACCACACAAAATAAATACGTCTAACAGATGCGCAACGTAATCACCAAAAGTCTGCGCGTATTATATAGTGTGATTTTTAATTTAAAAAAAATTACTTCATAATGGCAAACATATTAGTAGATTGCACCGGATTTATCCGTAAAAAGTAGATCTTGGGTGTATTCAAGTCAGCCACCCCGGTTATATTGAGTACCCGAAATCAAGTACAAAAACATTATTTTAATCTCACCATTGATTGTTGAATATTCTTCATCCTCTACACCGTCCATCTCATTTGATGATTCATCCTGAAGCAGGTTCTAACGACAGATAGTTCTACGTCAAAATTAAGTACATCAAATATAATTATCTAGATGGCTACGAGTGCTATTTCATTAGAAAACATTCCAATTACAATATTTTAAAATAGATTACCACTCATGAGGTATTACAATAATCAATATTTTATATTGTTATTAAGGAAAGGTGTCCACATTGTCACTCGGACTAGTAACGGAACTCTATTTTAGTAAAATTCCTAATATTCAATAGATTTAAGAATTAATTAAATTTTGTGAACATAAGAATCTTACCGGTACGCTCGCACTCGATTGTGTTACTTCATCATTGTGTGCGACGCTGATGTGGAAATCCAGCTTTTCTTTCGTCGTGTACACCAGCTCGCATAACTCACACATGAATTCAGTACCTATGGGGATGCATCAACATACGTATAATACTGACATACTAATATACATGCTCAATTCATTTACCCCTCAGCTAGGTATGCTTACCTAAAACGAAAAACAGTATTTCGTTGCCTCTCCCTTCAAATAATAACAGGCGGGCCCAGTATTAATTCATTTACGAGCAGCCCATTCCTTGACCAGATCGGTAAAGAATAGGCCACCCTGTATTTTCGTTTTGAAAATGTCACATATCATAAATTAGAATATAATGGCGTTTGACACACCAACTTTTGGCTTCATATAGTGGTCGACACACCTAGATTGCAAGTCCCCACTACCAAGGCAGCATGAATGGTACTGTTCAGCATTAAATTGGTAATAAAAATAATTATGCCAAATTGTAGGAGACTTTCGTCTCTATTAAATTAATGGAAAAAGCTGTAGCAATGTAAACACGTAAGTTTCATTTGAGATTAAGCCACTATTGTTTTTTTCAGCAAAACATACATAAGCTTCATACCATTTACGTGGGATTTAATATGCGCTGTGACTGCGTCGACATCTTCGAACTTTTCCTGACAGAGCGGGCAGGTGAGATTCTGCGTGGCATGTATAGCGGAGTGGTAGATGAGCTCGTCTTGCGTCGCGAAAGTGTCCTCGCATTGTTCGCAACGGTATTGGTCGCTTTCGCCGAACGGGCCTCGGCAAGTGCGAATGGTCTCTCGATGTTTTAGACGAAGATGTCTGTGGTAACGTGTGAAAAAGAGATCATATTCAGAAAGACGTGTATTCAAGCAAATCACAAGCGTCATAGGTTTTAAATTACTATGACCGATTCACACTCGTGAAATGCAACCCCTTGTTTCATTATTTATGTATTTTCAAGAGGGAGAAACTTAACCACAGAGGATTCTTACCTTGTGTAATGTTGAGACTTGACAAAGCTTTTATTGCAGTACTTGCAGGGGAACGAACGCTCTTCAGCATGGGCTTGTTGATGTTTTGCTAATTTTACTGGCGAAGCAAATCCTAAAAAATATAACGATCGTAAAAATTGATTTAACAACCAGAAGAAAGCATTCTAGAGCAATTTAAGCGCTACTTAAATTGCTCTAGAATGCTTTCTTCTATCTAAACTTGATGGAAATAAAATAAGACAAAATCGCATGTTCATAGCTTTTAGATAATAATGATGTTAGCTTAATTATGCTAAGTAAATTTAGGTTTGGAGTTTTTTCTTTCTTTTGCAGGTTGCACGACGTCACTCACGCAATCGGCACCATGGGCACGTATGCTTAAGTCTGTTGTAGCGCCTGTCTCGAGCACGTTCCTTTTTGGTGGCCTTCTGAAGCGCTCTGTGTAATAAAATCAAATTCAATTAATACTATGTCAGTCTATGAATTTCCCGGGGCTTTGTCCGCGTTGGCGTGTAATACTAAACGGAAACTATCCCACGTCAACCAACTACCGATATAAAAAGTATGCTATGCCCACCCTAGAAGTTCGATTCGTTTTTTTAAGCCTTTATTAGTTTCGGATATTATATCCGAAATTTCATCTTTAGATCTCTCATATGTCTGTATATTAAAATTATTACAGAATAGTTAATATTAACAACATAAATGCGAAAATTACTGTCTACTACCGTAACCCCTGGATGGATTTCCATTTGTCTATTTTCTTAAATTTGTCACATGCTTGAGGTTAACTTTTTATGTCGGTTTGTTCTAGTGGGAGTATTTGCTAAAACCACGCGAGCGAAGCCGCGGGCAACAGTACGTATAAGAATAAGCTTAATAAAAGTGAAGCTATATTTAATTTTCTTTAAAAGCGTTTTATAGTTACTGTACAGTAAATAATTCCTTACTCATAGCAGGTGGGATTCGGTTCTTGTATCTCTAGACGTTCGTACACATCCTTGTTAGTACCTGCGTTACAAGTCACTAAAACCGCTTATTAATACTGCAATTTTCTTTAACTAAAATAGGGATGTTGACAAATGTTTTTTTTTTAAAGTAACTTTAAGTTATTCTAGCCATACCTTATTAATAGATGTTACATGATTATAAAAACCGATAAAAAAATTGTTTACAGTCATGCTATATTATAATTATTTTGATTTTCCCTGTCCTAGCTCCTCGCAACGGACTATTTGGGGTTGTAGTACGTTCTTTACTAAACTTACTTTCTACTATTACTCTACTCATACAAATCATATTATGATTTCCTAAATAATAAAATGTCAACATCCCTTGTATTTATGGCGTCTAAAGTAATTACAAATGCAACACCAACATGCAACTCATAGTGCAAGAATAATTAAAATGTACGCAGTCATAACTAACTTTATTATAATGGCTGTAAAAGTACCCTTTACGAAGTGAAAGGCACTTGATATCCCGTCATTTTATTTTTATAAAACAGGAACCACAAACAGCTACGTTATAGGATATTAATTACCAAAAAACTGAATAAAATAATGTAGCCCACAGCGCTGTTCACAGATTACCATTGATGAGTAGAATTTAAATGACTAATTAATTCATTGTTCTAGGAACTTTCTAGTCACGGAGATATTAGGGGACAAAGCTTTTAATAATAACAAAAACTCTTTACTTTAAATACATTCTATACGACCATACTATTCAACGTACCACCAATTTGCACAACAGTAGGCCTACTATGACATCTTAAAGCAGAACTTATTCCACTGAGTGAAAGAGATGGTGCTAGACACCCTGTATAGCTCTGTCCCTTTCCCTCAGCGGAATAAGTTCTGCTTTAATACGTCATGGTAGGGTACCTGTTTGAGTGAGTGGCATTCAGTTCTACCGTAGATGGTAATTTTTCACCCCAAAAACAAAAGTTGTTCACAGCGAGCAATTTTTTTTGCGTAGAGTTGCTCAGTTCGATGTATAGAATGCATGGTTGGCGGCTTCGTGAAGGGTTTGTTTACACCCCGTTTGTATACGTATAAAAAAAAAAACAAAATCACGTTAAACGTTTCGGATTTCGGCAGAGGTGTACTTACTGCTCACTGCTTTAACAATGCACTACGTGTCCAAGTAGAGAGTATGAAGCCTTGAATTCAGTTCCCAGGTTGGACGTTTGATTTGGTTTTACCATAAGAAATGTCTTAACAGTCCGGATGCCTGTTTGATAGCATTAGTGTCGCCCTCTATTACACGGGCCTTCAATAAAGAGTGGTGAAATGGTGGTACACCTCTGTCGAAATACACATCAATATGTTAAAAAAAGCCCTGTCCGATCCCTAAGAGTTATTATTAGGTATTGAAATTAGATTCCTTATAATAACTTTCGAACAAAAAAGTTTGGTCACTTTGGCGACCGAACATACTACTGCCAAAGATGGTGTTGTCATGTTAAAACATTGTTACAATTCGGAAAATGGTAGTAATTTTGGAAAAAAAATATATAAGTTTTTTTTTAATTGGTAATGTCATTGGTATAGTTACATGTCCCTTTCTGATCAGACAGATTTTTTAACGTATTGCTTAATTACACACTATACACATTTAAGATTTACGTACCTTTTTTCTCAAATATTGAAAGAAAGCTCCACACTGTGGCAAAGAAAATCGCCTGCCACACTACATAATTCGCATCGGCTTTCATTTATTCAAAAAACGAAAAATAGCCATTCTTAATTGTTGTTTGAGAAAAGCGTTATTCATAAATACACAATTATGTGGTGGGTTAAGGCCAGCGCACACCGAGGACAGCTGAGCAGGGCAGAGCACTTTATCCTGTACCCAACGTTAATTTATACATAGAGTGGTTACAAGATACATATTCCTATGTTAGTTGCATTGAGGGCTATAATAATATCTAAACACTAGAATCTGTATCTTAGACAGCTTTTAGTTAACTTTTTTATTTTTTGTTTCGGATGTGAAATCGTCAAATGTCACCTTCTCCCGCTCTGAGCGGAGCGGAAAGGAGTGTCAAACTTGTACTGACTAAAACCCACCCATGTTCTTTCTTTTGCCTTTTCTGTTCCGAGGCCGAAGTATCTCTTTCGAACCCACAGCACTAGCTACGTATGAATTTATGTTGAGTAAAGATTAAATGCGTCTACGCTGGAGTGTAATTTCCGTTCCTAAACAAGCAAGCTCAAACTTAACTTAAAACATTTATTTCTAATAAACTTGACAAAATAGTCAAGTAATTCCGGATGAAACTACAGTTGTCTCACAGCCACTCCATTATAATCAATAGTAACCTTATTGTAATGAAAATAAAGATCACTGTGATTATGTGAGAAAATGGAAATTCAGAGTCATAATAACTGGGAAAGGACTGTAGTTGTCAATTCTAAAGCGTGTATGTCTATGCTGAAGTACGGGCCTCCCCTTCCATTATAAACGAGTTGAATTAATCATTAAGCACTGACAAACAATAAAGCTTGGGGATGATGAGCCAAGATAGTCCGATTATGCAGCTAACGACCTCATACGTACATACCTACGAGTTTATTTTTTAATGGCTCATTTGTGCCAAGTGGGCAAATTTAAACATTTCAAGTCATTGGGTGGTTTTGAAAGTGCGAAATAATTTTCAGCTTATTTGGGTAACAAATACATACGTAGCAAGCAGTTACATAATTTGCAAGTAGGAGCAATTTAGGACTCGATACAATCGACCGCACATCATTTATGATCTCCAGCTGGTTAAACTTTAAACCTCCATGGTTATCTTAGAAGTGACTGGTGCATTATAAAGGAAAATAAATGAATGCTAGGCCTCCGTCAACAGGTAAAAAATACAATTCTTTATAATAACTATCTCAGTTTAAGCATCTTTAAAGCCTTTTATTTATTCTAAAACACTGCAGCTACACAGGTCATGATGTGCAGTTGACTGTATTGGAAAAATAAATATATTATTATACATATGTATGTGTTTTTCTAGCCCAGGACCATGGGTTCCTGGCTTTTTGGAAAGGTTACGAGGAGATTAAGACCACTTACGGAGGCCTATTAAACGATTTAACTCAAAATGTAAGAAATACTACTCAGTCACAATTGAATAACATTTTAACTTCATCAGTATTTTTAATATTTAGTCATGGATTTTTAATACAACTGATTGAACTTACAAGTGTTAATAGTATTAGTATTAAAAAAAATATATATTACATTTGAATAAGATAAAATAGATACTCCAATTCCTGAATAAACAAATTTAGTATTATTAATTTGTGTGTCTTTTCCTACATCGGGACCATGGGGTCCCGGCTCTTAGGAAGGCATACAAAGGAAGTAGTCTTAACTTGCAGAGGCCTATAAGACAACTTTATTCTTTTTAGAAATATAATTTGGAATAATATTATTAAATTTGCTGCAATAAAAAGGTATTTAAATTGAGCACATTTTTCAGAAAAAAGAGAATTTGATGGTTGGAAAGAAAATACTTAGTTACAATGTACACTACAACATTTTATCTTTAGAAAGAAAAATAGTTATGTCAAAGGGGTCAGCAGGGCCATGTCAACTTCTAACATCACTAAATTAAATAACAGTTTATATACTTAAATATTTCATTTATGTAATGATAAGTAACAGAATATAATGGAAAATGAAGGTATACATTATATTTAATTCTTATATTTTTTATGAATGAATGGGATGGGAATAAGGGGCTACACAACTCGGTTCTGGCCGGTTGTTTACAGTAAACCACATAGAAACAAGATAACGTATACAATGGCGCATGCGTAAATTATTATATGGTCAATCGATAATATAGGGCGTTGCCTAATAGAACGCGGTTCCGCGTCCATCGCAAGTGCACGTGAATTTTGCTCTCGCGAAATATCGATCAAAGGTACTGATTTCAAATAGGTAAACTCATTGATGTTCACGCAGTACAATCGCGGTATAAACTAATATCTTCAATATCAATCTAGCGATTAAACATATTGATTTTGAAAAGGTGTCCTGACACTGCGATAATGGCTTCGGGAGCCCGGTTAGCGGTTTTAGATCCTAAACAGGTCTTCCCCATATTTCGCGTCAGCAATGCAAACTGCTAACATGATCGCCCGAACACTAACCCGTCAGATACCCAACAAGACGATGATCGCGTATTCACGTTCTATTAGGACAACGCCTCAGCTATGAACACACGTAAAAATGGGACATTAACTTGAACTAATGACCTACGATATTCTTAGTGCAGACTTAATAAATAATTTATTGGTGGTTATTTTACCTTTCGGTGGTCGTTTCGCTTTCCCTTTGTCTTGTTTGTCTATAGCATTTATAACTTTTACACGGGCACTTTTTGACCCATCGTCAGAACCATCACCAATCTGCAAACCAAATAAATAAGTTTATATATCAAAATCAATTTCTATCAGAATATTACATACTGTAGTGTGTTTGGTTAAAGATGGACATATTTAACGAGTATATTAACATGAGCATGAACAATTTTGACTACATGAGTAATAATAAAATCGCGAAATGAATAATGTTTTATGTTTCACAAAATTAAGGGAACAGCTTATTTTTATTCATATTTCTGATTTTACAAGAAAGCAACAGTTATTTGTTTTCATAAGGTTATTTGAAGTGTGTATTTTGTTTATACTAAAAGAACGTTTATTTTTAATAACATTACCTTAACATTGTAGACATTTTCGTCATCTTCTTCATCTGTGTCGGACTCTTGTGCGCTGACATGCACAGTGGTACCACCCTCTATCACAGTCTTCATCAGGGGGACCTCAGGCGCTTTGTGAGCCAAGCGAAATAACTGAAACAATATACATTATTAGAAACTAAACATTTCACTATCTTAGTTTTAAATAACGTTTGTAATTACATCTCTCATCTGAGGGAGAACGACGAACTTGTTGCCGATTTTTGAGGGCAAGAAATATAAATAATTATTATATTTAGTCTATGCTCGAGGTCACTTGTTAACCACATGTCATAAACACATAAAATGAAACAAGTACCTATATAAATAAAAAAAGAGCAAAATATAAAATTACATGACGATTTTCCTAGCTATATATAATCTAACTGGTAGCTATCAGTATTTTTACACAAATCTACTGCATTTCTGATGAGGTATTGATGAAATTCAATATTTATGTAAAGTATGGTCACCCAATATTGATCAACCTGTGCGCAGATATTATTTAGCCACTCCTATTTCATTACTATTAATAACAAATATCTTTCTATTACAAATTGGAAATATATTTCTGGAGTAGAATTTTTATTTATGCCACATTATTATGTAAACAAAGCAAATGGAAGGCACAAAAGAAAACAAAATACTTGTAGAACTGTGACATAGAATTAAAGTTGATTAATATGTGTTTTAAATAAAAAGCGAATTTTGTTTAGTAGTTAATCTTTTTTAGGTACCTACATATTATCCTTTTTTCTGTTTCCCTATTTCAATTATATATCAAAATCTGTTATATTTAATAATACTCTTAAAACATGCTCGAATAAGAATCATGTTTTTTATACTACAAAAAGTCTTCAACATGAGAGGAAAGACTTATCCAGCTATAACTTGATAAAACATAAAGTCTGCAATTGATTATGAACATTTTATTAAAGCATTTGATTTCTTTGACACAAAGTAGATTTTAAAATATGGATATTATACAACATGTAAAAAACCGGCCAAGAGCGTGTCGGGACACGCTCAGTGTAGGGTGCCGTAGTTTCCCGTCCGTCACAATAAGTGTTCCCAGTTATGAGGCCAACCGAACAATTCGGTAATACCCGATCCAATGTAATAAGTACCTACAGCGCCATCTCTCGAGGAATTGGGTTACTAATTAATACAAAGACGTGCAATTTCGGTGGTAATTTTGAATTGAACCGATTTCAATAATTCTTTTTTTGTTTGATAAAAGATACGTTCAGGATGATAAAATATGTAAACAAAGTTACAAAAAAAGCTTGCATATACGATTATACTACAAACTTAGTCCAGAAATTATTTTGTACAACTTTTAGTCTTTTTTGTACAAAAACTGTTGTGTCAATCAAGTTCAAAATAATTTTCATAGAAAGTCCTTATAAAGTTCTACTTTTCAGATTTTTTTCATATTTTTTAGACTTATGGTTCAAAAGTTAGAGGGGGGGGGGACACATTGTTTTTTACTTTTGGAGCGATTATTTCCGAAATTATTGACATTATTAAAAAATGATCTGAGTAAACCCCTATTCATTTTTAAATACCTTTCCAACAATATATCACACGTAAGGGTTGAAATTAAAAAAAAAATCACTTCCCACTTTACATATAGGGTGGCTACCCTAATAAAACAATTTTTTCCAATTTTTATTTTACCACTTTTTCGGCGTGATTGATATACATATTGGTACCAAATTTTTTTTCTAGCGCTAACGGTCACAGAGATTAAGCGAGGACGGACGGACGGACGGACAGACAGACATGGCGAAACTATAAAGGTTCCTAGTTGACTACGGAACCCTAAAAAGGAGCAATCAAATCTATACTAATATTATAAAGCTGAAGAGTTTGTTTGTACACGCTAATCTCAGGGACTACTGGTTGGAATTGGAAAATTCTTTTAGTGTTTGATAGTCCATTTCTTGAGGAAGGCTAAGGCTATATAACATCACGCTACGACCAACAGGTGCTGAGCAGCGCGGGTGAAACCGTGGGGATCAGCTAGTTACTAATAATTTAAGGGGCATTCAGCAAAGGCAATATGCTATCTTTGATCATGTCTCAGTTTTTCAAATACTATATTCTCTGACAATTCTTAAACCTAAAATCAGCTGAGAGCAGGGAATCAGTAAGTAGGTAAGTTATACCTGTTGGTAAGAAGTTTAGGAAAAAGTACCTATTTCATTTCACCAGCTCATTTTCACATAATATTTTTTGTACCCAATATTGTCGGCCATTGACCTTAATGTCTAAGGTCTTAACAGTGAAGTAAAATGAAAAAAGAAAAAGTATATTAAATCAATAATTTTAAATATGATTCTTTCGCAATGTATTATTTACATGATATATGTCCTTCCTATAAGTATTAGTGGCCATTTTTATACATGTTGTATAATGAATACTTAGGGTCATTTCGCCTGTTTGCGTCCATTTAGTGCAGTTGCCAAGTTTGAAGGAGAAAATAAAAATGTCCCAGCACTAGTTTCAATGAAAAAATCAACGTAATGCGTTCATTATATAGTCTATTTTAAGATTAGCTTTCAGTTTGGTTCGAAACTCCTTGTGTTTTTATTTAAAATAGACAAATTCCAAAATTAGGCTTTTTACCCACTTTGCGTCCACAAAATCCAAATTGCGTCCACCAGTGGACCATTTGGCGTCCACCAGTTTAAAGAAGGAATATAGGGGTGATATTGTTAATACAATTTGAAGAAAGACTGGATTTTAACAATTTATTTATTTAAGATTAAAGTTATAATAAATCAAAATTAATTAGCATTATAAAAATACAATAAAAAACATGTTTATTCTTCTCAACATCGATGTGTTAAGAAGCCATTGAACTACCTTTTTTCACCATCTACCCTTAGCGGTGGTTCTGGTTCCGGTTTCTTTACTCCATCTGGTCTGCATATATTTTGTCTTTTCGATTTCTTCTTTTCACGAATCTCACTTAACGCTTTCTTTATTTTTTTTCTGAATAGGTTTTCTTTTCCTTCTTCTTTCTTATCTCCGAAGAACTCATCTTAAAAAGGAAAACATAAAGAATTATTACGCACTTCATTGCACTAGTAATAATTGAATTTTAAACTCACAGTCTTAATCAAAACTGTACTATACATTTTAAATTATTAAAAAAATATAAATAAAATATATTTATGCTATCATTTCTATTAAATGAAAAAATGGACGCAATTTGCAATTCAATATTATCCCTGTAGGTCTAGTTTGCGTCCACGTGTAATCGATTAAATCGATATTGTTTATCTTTTACTACAACCATAATAATGTGGACGCAAATTGGTTATTACAATTGTACACTATAAGTGTTAAAATAAACCAAAATCCAATTTCTCTTTCATATTTTAATCACATAAAAATAAACAACTAAAGAAAACATAATTAGACGAGTTCGCGTCCACTGCGGACGCAAAGTGCACGTTTTATAAATTCGGTGTTGTAATTCGCGTCCATCTTATTTTAACTGTTAACTTTAAAAAAAACAAACAAATTAATAATTCACAGTATTCGTTTTTTCATTATTAATGTCTAGACACAGCTATGTTTCGTAAAAATCACATAAAATAATAAAATACTTACCGTTAAACGCACCGCTGCACACTATTTTTTTATCTACATCCCGTGGGTCCGCACTCTGCTGTTGAACAACCGTGACAAAATATTTTTTCTAGACAGGATTAGCGGGGCGGGTGGAACTTTTGTCTATATGTGCATATCTCTTATACGTTGAGGTATTAGCGGTCATTTTTTTCCATATTATTATTGTGTGATTATACTTATTTTCGAGCATTTTCAAAGGGAGATCCGTAAAATGGACGCGAACCGGGCGATGGACGCGAAAGGGCGAACTTACCCTAGTACAGATTATTAATCAATATTAATTTAGGAATTGTCATGAAATCCATGTAATTTTGATGAAGCATTGCATTTCATCCTTCTAAATATGTTTATCGCCAACACTTTTGTTTATAACTGTACATTTAAACTTAAATTAATTTAACTAATTGATGAAGTAGACCTCCATAATTTATAATATAATCTTTGTACTAATAAAACTAAATTTTTGTTGATTTGGGAATATTTTGCTGGCCATCATAGTAATAATTTGTTAATCATAATGGGATACTACATTACATCAAGCCTATAATCCCCAAAGAGCTAGCTGCAACCTAATAATACACCCACATTTCGCCAGTCATGTCTAAAGTCATAATAGGGGGTAAACCTATTACTATCAACCGGGTACCAATCCAGACAACGCGGCTGCTACAGAGTCATTGCTAATGGAAAGTCCCAATAATGGAATATTTGCCATAAATTATCTGGACCTTACATTATTTTATTTAATAGGTACTTACTTTAACCAAGGTTTGAGGCCAGGACGTAGGCGCCAAGGGTGTAGCATTCTGTATGAACTGCAAGATATGCTCATCAGCTTGCCGACATATATGCTTGAAATCATAGCTCATCTCTATGAAAAATTTGCAGCGGTTGCAAATATATGTAGGTTTTTTATCAGATGGGAAGACCTGAGGGGAGTAGAATGTAAATATATGAATATAATGCATTTATTTTAGTAAGAAACAGAGGGATGTGACCACCAGATGGCGCCTGCAAGACAGTAATGATGACACAAATCCACAAAGTGAAATTGCAGCCTTAGAAATTTCTCGTCAGAAGATTTTATGCTTAGTTACATGTATAATCGATAGGAAATTTCAACAATATGGGTTACACAAAAGACCTAACAAACATTTTGTGTTTGGTTTTTGTTCATAGATTCGGCGCCATTAAGATATACGCACACAAAAACATTATTTATTAAGAATATATCTATGTGAATGAGTGTTATAATAATGGAAAATAATTAATAAAATATGTACCTCAATTGAGACGCTTGATAATATTTTCAGCGGTAGACTAACTGTGTTTTTTGTAGATCGTTTTTCATAGATACTTGTTAGCGTATCACCTTGAGCTAAACAAAATCGACAAAGTTTAATGGACGACAAACTATCTCTTCTTGCCTCCATTGTTATCACTGTGAATAACACTTCACTTCACATAAATTAAATTGATATTTTACTCCATAACCTCCTTAACACAATATCCCCAGTGAGTGAATTTGTATTGACACTAGCGCCGCCACAAACGTTTGGTGACGCGGTGCGACACGAGCGACAGACGCCGTCGTATAGCGCTCGTGGCGGTGACTAGATGTAACTATTTTAAAAAGTTACATCTACTCCTCAATAGATGTCATTAGTTGTTTCTTTGTTGAACTGGGGTGGGTGGGATTTCTTAATTCTATGGATTTTACGTCTAGGGTCTAGGCTTGTCTCTGGCTATTCCAGAGTTATCGGCTGTACTTTTTCTTCAATACAACATTGTGCATAGTGTTCTTCTCTTCTGTATATTTTGTTTTAAGTCATTACCTTACCATACAGATTATGTTTACACTCTTTAAAGGACCCTTGCTCCTACTACTACTAGTATGTGCTCACGTGCTAAGCAGCAGCCGCAGCAGTCGTTTCGGTCAGATGCAGAAGTGGCGTAAGACGTGGGCCACCGCCTACGGCGGCGTCGCTACTCATAATGAGTAATTAATAAAATTTGTAATTAATAGATGTCCAAAAAGCTGAAATCGAACAAACTCAAATAAAGATTGTTAAAATGTCAATTAACGGTATACAGTCGCTACACATTACAATCTCTCCACTTTTTTTTTTTCTAGGAGAGAGAATGGTTGAGAATAGGTTTTAAAATTATTCTCAACCATATAAAATTTTGGTCTTGCGCCGCCACTAGTCAGAAGTGACTCTAATCTTCTCTACCAGACTGATTATAACAGACCAGGCAGCGTGAGGGCGTGGTGTAAACGTAACGTATTAAAGCACGTCATTTTTTTAAATCTAAAATACAATTATTCAATGGCATTTTAGAGAAATACTTTTTAACAAGAACAATCAGGTTTCAACTATAGATACAAATAAAAATACCTACCTACTTAAAGTTATGAAAACGTGAAACGACTTTAGTTCACCTTTACACTACGCGCTCGTGTTAGGGCGTCAAAGCCAGCTTGCCCCACACGTTCTAGCCATACTTATTATGTGTTGCCGGTGGGTGTTGTTACGCTGGTGTTTTTTAATGTCTACACATTTGTGATTTCAGAATGGGTTGGCAGCTGTGTAGTGAGAAGGTCTATCCCACCCGGAAAACAAAACACAGCAAGACCCAGCTCCTATGGCTATCCCTAAAAAGGGCAAAGCGCCGCAACACTGGTCGGAGATCTTTAGAGAGTCAAATGATAAGAAGAAGGTGCCTGCTCTCTAGATACTAACGGCTGTGCTCGATCGCAAGAAGTTTTTGTGCCAAATTCATATGCTTCCCCGGAAATTTGCATCGGCACGATAGCATACTACAAGGAGACCTATCGGCCGCCGTCATTTGGCTGAGATTTAGCCTTGCGTGGTTTGTTGAAGAAGTAGGTGAGTCGTACGTCACGCCATACTGAGAAGTATATTATCATGCATTTTCAGACGATACGTTTACTTCCTGGCCTCGACACTCGTCCCACAGCTGCCTGATAATAATCTTACTTCGTTCCTAGATCACATTTTGCATTTATTAATACCAAGTTAAAAATTAGGGACACCTAGATGTGTGTCCCTTTTTTTTGGGTGGGAAATCATCAAATAACTTCCCCTGCTCTGAGCGGAGCAGGGGGGAGTGTCAGACTTGTACTGACTAAAACCCACCCATGTTCCTTCTATTGCCCTTTACGTTCCGGGGCCGCGGTATCTCTTTCAAACAACCCGCAACCCCGGCAGGCGGTGGCCCTGGCAGACCCCTCTGCTTTGCTGACATCTCAAACGTACTATTTTCTTCAGAGTGACCTAATTGAAGTACGCAAAGACATCGTTCGAAGACAGGTAATGTTTAATTATTCGTTGTCATCGTGCGATCCTTGCCAGTTATGACGATGCCTTAGCTTCTTGTAGGTACCCATCAGATCATATCAAGTAAGTTTTTTTTGTGTCATAACGTTAACTAACCCCACGAGGAAAAGAGATAGCTGGTGGAAGTGGTGGACGACGCGTGTGATGTCGGCGTTGTATTTCTTTTCGTCTCACTGTAATTACACAATAGGTGATGTCAAAGACCTTCAAATAGGTACATATTTAGAAATTATAGGCGTTAGTCAAAATCGGGATCAACTTTTTATGAATATCTTTCTAATGTTCGCTCTAAGTATTTTCAATCTGTTTGGTGGTGCTGATGGATGAGAAAAGCAAAATAAAAATACATAAAATAATAATCGCTGTCGATCTAACATGTCGTAGCAAAAGCAGCTTAACAATCAACAACACTTGGAATAGGAGTTTACTATGTATAAATATACATCGCAATTCAGTAGGAACACCTGCTAAGCCCCCAAATGTTATTAATTATGACCACTGAACATCTGTTATTGCAAGGACTTATCAGAAATTGGTAGTAATGGCAAATGATTGGAATGGAAGTTAATTTGATAAGGTACGATAGTATTCATTTATTTAGTTAGGTATTTATCATATCTAGTAATTATTAAAATGATTATAATGTTGTTATCGGTCTTACAAGGCTAATACCAATGTGTCAACATCTCATTACTTCTCAGATGCTCTAAATCGTTGCTCATATGTGGTGTTGTGAATAATTGTGGTGTTAGAGTTGGTAAATAACCGTATAAATAAACCACCTAAAGATATGGAACCAATTAATACAAGTTTACAAAAATCGAGACATTCTCTTGATAGTGCTTTAGTGACCAAAAATGATTCCCGGTTGTCGTAAGTACTGTTTTCCAATTAATGTGTAAATGTATGTAATGTAAATGTTTTGGCGCCAAAATAACAAAAAAATAACAATAATATGTACCTTAGGTATGACGTTTCCTAAACCCGTAGACCGCATGTTTAAAAATTGGTTGATCTACAGTTATTTATACATGTTATACACTGTCTTTCTACATTTCCTAAGTGTTGATCATTTCTAGATCGATACCTATGTATTTTTATTTTTGAATATTTAAACGTTATTAAAATGGTAAAGGCGTAACAGCCGTCTTGTTGGGTTGTTGATAATCCAGGAAGAAATTTGTAACTATCTGAACGTCAGAAGCAAGTTGTGTATTTTTTTTGGCAGTAAAATATTGAAGTAGATATTGCAGATTCAGATTAATTTATTTTCAAAATGATTATTATCTGTTATGTAGATTAAACATAATTTAACAAATACAAATATATCAGAAATCAATCATACAGCCGATTTACTTATTTTTAGGGTTCCGTAGTCAACTAGGAACCCTTATAGTTTCGCCATGTCTGTCTGTCCGTCCGTCCGTCCGTCCGTCCGTCCGTCCTCGCTTAATCTCTGTGACCGTTAGCACTAGAAAGCTGAAATTTGGTACCAATATGTATATCAATTACGCCGACAAAGTGGTAAAATAAAAATTTGAAAAAAATGTTTTATTAGGGTAGCCACCCTATATGTAAAGTGAGAAATGATTTTTTTTTTAACTTCAACCTTAACGTGTGATATATTGTTGGAAAGGTATTTAAAAATGAATAGGGGTTTACTAAGATCATTTTTTGATAATGTCAATAATTTCGGAAATAATCGCTCCAAAAGTAAAAAACAATGTGTCCCCCCCCCTCTAACTTTTGAACCATAAGTTTAGAAAATATGAAAAAAATCTGAAAAGTAGAACTTTATAAGGACTTTCTATGAAAATTATTTTGAACTTGATTGACACAACAGTTTTTGTACAAAGAAGACAAAAAGTTGTACAAAATAATTTCTGGACTAAGTTTGTAGTATAATCGTATATGCAAGCATTTTTTGTAACTTTGTTTACATATTTTATTATCCTGAACGTATCTTTTTTCAAACAAAAAAAGAATTATTGAAATCGGTTCTCGCAATCCAAAATTACCATCGAAATTGCGTCTTTGTATTAATTAGTAACCAAATTCCCCGAGAGATGGCGCTGTAGGTACTTATTACATTGGATCGGGTATTACCGAATTGTTCGGTTGGCCTTATAACTGGGAACACTTATTGTGACGGACGGGAAACTACGGAACCCTACACTGAGCGTGGCCCGACACGCTCTTGGCCGGTTTTTATATGTTTAATGCCTATTCGAGCAAGGGTCATGTACCTACAATTATGCTGCAGTAAACAAAATAAGACTGATTTGTTGAATAAATCAGACTTATTTTAAGCAGACAATACAATTTTGGAAGACCAACTACCGGTAATGGTTGGAAATTGGGCATAGTCCCTTATCCTGCGTGGGGTGTAAATTATACTTAGTAACTCGTCTTAAAAGTAAGCCACACATACAAAATAATACAGAATTTGGTTAACGTAAAAATAGGTATTATAAAAAACAAAAAAAAATTGCAGGTGGCGTCCAAGTTCCTTCGCAAATATAGCTAGCGATTATCTGAAGAAAGCAGATCCTGTGCTGGATTCCGTAGCTGGTAAAGCAGTGAACCATAACAATAATATCGCCAACAATAAGACTCCAGAGCATTCAACTGAACCTGCTCCAGCTACGCCAGAAGTTACTCCTAAACATGAGAAGGTATCCTATAAGATGTTCTTGTGTTTTTATGTTAACCACCGATTTGCGTTACTTTATAATATAGAAAAATTAAGTTATATTCTGCAGTTTGAAGAAAAAGTTCTAAGTATATCTCGAAAAGTAAATATCAAACCTTGTTCAAACAAATTTTTGTCGATAGATCCAAACTAATATTATAAATGCGAAAGTAACTCTGTCTGTCTTATCTTCACGCCTAATCTACTGAACCGATTCGTATGAAATTTGGTACAGACATAGTTTGGAACTTAAGAAAGCACATAGGATAGTTTTTATTACAAAAAATAAAAATAAAATTTATTCCGGCAATACAGCGCCATCTATTGGTCAAAAGTCGGCATAAATTCAGTGTTGCTGCCGGAAGTCACTATTCCACGCGAACGAAGTCGCGAGCAAAAGCTAGTTTTTTTCAAATGTACCTACTGTTTTCTTTCAGTATTTTCCTCCTATTACTTTACTACTAAAATTTGATGGGGGGGGGATAAGTCTTTTTACTACTTTAGAAGTAGGTAAATATCTAATCCACCATTAATTGGAGAAAAAATGTTTACAAGATAATTTATCAGTTTTTAGATCTATCAAATGACACCCTTCACTGTTACGATGATATTATTTTTCCAACCCTTATTTGTTTGTGCGGAGAGCAAACCGTTTTATTTCTTACAATTTCTTACCATGTTTGTGTAGAGGTTCATAGATGGCATCTACTTTCAAATTTCAACTATGTGGTGCCAATAATCTTGAAGAAAAATAGCTGTGACATACGGACAGGACGAATCTATAAGCGTTCCGTTTCAGCCAATTGGCTGACGCTTATATTGCTATTATGAGCTTTGATTAGAGAAAAAACGCAAATAAATACACCCGTTCACTTATTGAATGGCCTGGCATGGGCTGGCTTAAAACCAAGGATTCAAGACTTCAAAACATGATTAAATATTCACTATTTTTATTAAATTGTGCTCAAGCGTTATTCGTTTCTGCAAATTATATGTTAATAGCTGTGCCCAGCGGTTTTACCCGCTGCTCATTTAAGGGTATGAAAAAAAGATGTTGGCCGATTCTCAGACCTACCCGATATGTACACAAAATTTCGTTTAAATCGGTCCAGCCGTTTCGGAGGAGTATGGGAAGGAAAACTGTGACACGAGAAATTTATATATTAGGTTATTCTCTTTTGTAAGTCAGCATAGTTCAAACCTGGGCTGTGTGCCTTAAACTTCTTTGGACGTAGTCTTTGTTTACTTTTATAAAGTAACTGCTTTCTTATGTGACCCAGCTTCCATTTCAATCTATCAGAATTTGCAGCCAAAAGCCGAACCGGCGCCCGTTCCGGCGATTACAGCACCACCGACACCAACGCCCTCTATGAAAAAAGACAAGACTATCCGTAATACTGTGGTCGACATCGTCATTGTGGAAGCCAAGGGACTCCCAGACCCGCCACAGGACAGCCATTCACATTCAGTGTACTGTAAATTCCGGTAAGTAAACGATTTTATTTACACGGAATTGACAATTTGCGGACTAAGGCTTGTTCATAAAATGCTTAGTACATATTTCCGATGTTTCTACCAGAGTCCGGTGTTCACATCCCGTCGATTTGTTTGTACCAGTTGAATGGTTTTATAAATGAAGAAGGGAATTTCCTTTGATTTTAAATTGTTTGTTACAGCTTGGGTTCTCAATCATATAAATCAAAGTCCGTGTTGACAACCAAACAGCCACAATGGAGAGAGAGATTCAGTCTACATCTACGAACTGACCAGTTGTTGCAAATATCTTTAAGGGATAAAGGAAAACGGAAGAACTTCATGGGCAGGTATGGGAAATGTTATTTATTTTTTCGCAAGGATTATCCATTGCCAACTTTGAATCTTCTTCTCATTAGTGGGTTGATGGAAATCTAAATTGGACCGACTTAGACAGTTCTAAGTTATTCGTTAACTGAAGCTTCTAAAAGCGATACTCGTACTCCAGTGAGTACAAGTATCGCTTTTAGAAGCTTCAGTCAGTTGCTACCATAAACAAACAACAGGATACGAGAGACGCGATATTAAGTACCGCATCCTACATTTGATTTCCAATATTAAATCATCTGCTTAGCAGCTAGCCGACCTAGCCTTTCTAGACCAAGAAAGTGAGATGATCTAAATTTGAAGTGTGTGTCTGTCTGTGGCATCGTAGCTCCTGAATGGGTGAACCGAATTAATTATTTATCTTTTGTTTGAAAGGTGACTTAACTGAGAGTGATCTTATGTAGATAAGTTTCAAGAAAATCTGCTCAGTCTTCACCTATTTTCCACTCGATTAATAAAATAATATCTTACATCATGTCACTGCGCAGTGTCACTTGTCACCCTTATTACCCAAACCGCTAGAAGAACTCCTCAACGGTAGTGCGCGGCATCTACCCTGTGTTTGAGCTCAAATGCGATTTGACGAGCACAGCATCGTTTCAGCTATCTGGGTGGTCAGGGTATTAAGCCTCAAGCCGAACTTACATGAGGACATTAAACAGCTTTATTTGATAGAGTCGTTGGTAGAGTGTCTACCAGTAGTATCAGTTTAAAAACATGAAAAAAGCCGTGCGTTTTAAAGAAGCAGTACATTCTAATCGAAGTGTCGTTGCGTCAAAGGGCCACTAAATAGACTGCTGAGTAGGAGATACGTACAGAAAAAGACAAACGAGCAACCCGAAGTAACGACGCTTAGATTCTTTTTTTTTTCCTTTTCTCTCAATGGACTGTCTTATAAGTTAGTGTTTTTCTAAGCTGTCTAAACAGTCTGCGGTAAGCTGAATAAACGGATGATTTTATCACTATTAATATACGAGAGTTTGATCTAAATACTTAATTAATGTGTCTGGGAGTCGTGATTTGATTAGTTGTTTGCATAAACGTGCTTGTTATCTTGTGACCTTCCCCTCAGGTCAGGAGCAGTAGGTACCGGAGTATGAGTGAACTTGATTTTTTGTTGTTTTTAGGGGTCCGTACCTCAAAAGGAAATAACGGAACCCTTATTGTATCACTTTGTTGTCTCGGGAATGCGTGGAGGTATCAAGTTAAAATTTAAACCTTTTACTCAGGTCCGTGGTCCTATAGAGCTGTGAAAATCAACCTACCAAGTCTACGCAGTCAAAAGATATGGCTGTTTATGTAAAAAGTTTATACGGAACCCTCGGTGCGCGAGTTTGACTCGCTCTTGGCCGGTTTTTTATATGTATCATAGCTGTAAAATTGTTAATCGTTTATTATCAATTTGCGTATATTTTTAACAAAGATATGTATTTGACGTCAATCAAGTGCGCAGCATGAGACTCTGCCGTAGGTCATGGTTCCCGTTTTTAAATACTAGCTGTTACCCGCGATTTCGTTCACGTTATGTTCGCGATTCGCCTTTCCTTATAGCCGTTCTATTCGTCAAACAGTTAAGTAATATGGGCATACTGCAATGTTGTGAACCCTTTAAGTTAATAATAATATGTATGTAGCCTAAGAATATAAGCCATTTTTATGAACTTGAAATCTATCTCCTTGCCAAATTTCATTACGATCTGATCAGCCGTTTAATTAGGATAAGGCAACATACAAACAAACAATTATATACAAACAAACACAACTTTAACATTTAAGTATGGATTAACAACGTTTAAACATAGTCACGTGACCGATAAAATTATCTTTCGGGAAATGTCGAATTTCTACAGAAACTTTCGAATAATTTTACTTTGAAATTGGATTTTCAAAAATCCATATTCCAAACGCAGCAGAACAAAATGTCTATTTCATTCATTTATATAAATTAATTAAAGTTTTTTTTTAAGTGGACAAGTTAATGGTTACTTAGTTAAATTATTTTAAAAGTTGTGTTCTAGATCTGTCAACGCGTGAAAGGGAGCGCACACACGATATATGGCAGGATCTGGAAGACGGCTACGGTTCGGTACATCTATCAGTGACGCTGTGCACGATCCGCAACAGTGCAGGAGATCCGAGCCAAGCTGTTGCCATACCAGAGCCAAATTTGGACGACTTACGGTCTAAATATGTACGTATTTACTTACGCAATTACTTGAAAGTACGACTAGATAGTAAAATAAAAAATAATTAGGTATTTTCTACCCGACTCTGCTTCGCAGTTTACAATTAAATTTCAAATTAAAAATGAACTTTGTGGATTTTCGTAGCACTGCTACGCTGCTTGTTGGTAATTTCGTAGACGCGCTACGTCTATAGTCTATTTATAGAAAAGGTAGCCAAACTATTACATAAACCGATTTATTCAATACCAATATCGAATGAATAGATTTCTTTCTGAATTTCGTAGAAATTTCCCTACAACTTAGAACTACGTAAGACAGATGTTTCGTAGATTTGCTACGACTATCACCTCATAAAAACAAGAAAGGTAATTTCGTAGAAGCATTTACTTTTTTTTGGGTTATCTTTCTAGTATAAACGATTTTAAATTATTTCCGACTTTTCAGGCCTTCTACAACCTGACTCCGGACCCGAGTGTGGTCGGTCAGCTGCACGTTAAAGTGATTGGAGCCCGGGGGCTTCACGGAAAACCTAATGCGTATTGTACTCTAGAGCTGGATAATGAGAGGGTGCAGACGCCGTCTGTCAGTTCAAGCGCTGAACCGATGTGGAATAATAGCTATGTTTTGTGAGTAATTTTGAACGTTTTTTAAATATATTATTTTGATGCCATTTAGGACCAATACCGTTGTAACTTGTGTTGAGATAAAAGCATGTTTGGTAGGTATGCAGTTGTAAATGTTTCACATATTTGAATATTATCTTTGTATTTCATAAAATTATGAAACTGTTGAGTCGCCTAAAGTTTAATAAGACGTTGATGCAATCACTAGATAATTTCCAACGATAACGAGATACCTTGACTTTTGAGTCATGTATCTATGGAGTTGGACAATGGATATTGAGAAATAGTTGGCTTATTATAGGACTATTTATAGGTCATTTACTCAATTATAATAAAACATTTTCCAGCAATATATACGACGTTGCGTCAACGTTTGAGTTGAAAGTCTACGATCGCTCGATAAGCTCGTTGCTGTACGATTTTCTTGGCCGAGTGATCATTCCACTACTCAGGATAAACAACGGAGAAGCATGCTGGTACGCACTCAAAGACAGCTGCAAGAAAAAGGGAGCGCGAGGGAACTGCCCCAGAGTTCGATTGGAAATGAATATATTTTGGAACCCAGTGAGTATTTACTAAGAAAACTGAACCCAGATCTGAGTTAGGTTTGAAAGAGTGATTTCTCGAGAAAATGAAACGAAAAATGTTGACTCAATAATAACTATTCTCTACTGTAATTGGCCTTTCTGAAACATGATATTGGGCACCAAAGATATTAAAGATCCGTCCCAAATTTTGGAGGACTCTTCTATTTTCATATGAAGGAGGCAAAACCTTGGAGATTGATCCGTCTGTTCTAGGCCCCCTGTATAGGCCTAAGGCGTAATTAAATGTGAAAACAAAAATTTCATAATACGTCAATTGTGATAAACAACGTGATTTCAGTTTTGATTGTGAAGCTAATCCGTAGGATTTACTTATGTGGCATTGTGAAATTCGATAAACAATAAATTAATGTATTTATTTTATCTTTCAGGTGATCGCTTCTTTAAAACTGTTTCGTCCGAAACAGGTCAAGTATATAGCGAAGCAGCCAAAGTTCGACATACCACTTATATACAAAAACTGCAAGTTTATTAAGGAAACATTTGAAGCTCTCTTCCTTATCAACGAACATTTCAAGTAATTATCGTTTTTGTTTATTCTTTTATTACCGAAGCTCAACAAAAGAATTCGCATTGCAAGCAGGATGCGTCATATCATTATCGTTCAATATTACTTGCGTGATTGACTGATTACTGAGGGTACTTATATTTCTGTTTATGTTCGTGCACGTGTACGTGCACAGCGATGAGAGATTATAATATATAATAGGCACTATGCAGCTATATCCATGTGCATTGATAACATTACGTTGACCTCTATTCATAACTAGCTTACCTAACTATGCGTTAGTGCGTGAAAGTCGTAACGATAGATCCGGGTAAACAATCTCGGAACTGTAGATAACTTAAGTATATTAAGACCTACAGAACTATACAAAACTACTCAGTACTGTTCCTGAGACCTTAACTGTGGAAAAGTTGTGGGGACAATCTTACGGCACAAGTACATAAAAACGGCCTTGTTTGTCCAACAGAAAAGTATTTCAGAGACACTGCTGATTGATTTGGAGTTCAGCTCATGTAGTTCCAATATGGCACTAGACAGTAGGCTAAGTAGATTTCAGTACTCGCTTACCTAGTACCTTTAATAGTGATGTAGTATTTTTATTTCAGTAATTCCACCACATAGCCAACTCCAGGCAATCTTTACCGTGACTGGTTTCCCAGTTCAAATTCTACAGAAACAGCACCACGCAAATTGGTCCTTTTCTATTTTGTAATAGCAATGCATATACAGCGCCGGCTCTAGCCTTAGATCAAGGTAGATCGAGTTTGTTTATTGGAGCCCTTTAGATGATTTTAAAAAAGTCATTAGATCGACGGGCCTGTTGGTCTAGTGGTTAGTGGCCCTGACTGCTGAGCCGGAGGTCGTGGGTTCGATTCCCACCCAGGACAAACTTTGTGTGATGAGCATGATTGTTTGTTCTGTGTCTGGGTGTGATTTATCTATAATATGTATGTATTTATAAATTATATAAGTATGTATATCAGTTGTCTGGTTACCATAACACAAGCTCTGCTTAGCTTGGGATCAGATAGCCGTGTGTGAGCTGTCCCAAGATATTTATTTATTTATCTACGGATTTCTCAGTGTCACTGCGTACAGATTTTGAAACATCTGATGTAGTAACACCAATTCCGCGCCTCTCAAAAGGCGTCTTCAAAATTTTATTGGCATTTTGGCATCCCTCCTATCTGGCGCCTAGAGCGACCGGTCCTCTTGCCCTCTCCTGGGCCCCAGGGCTGGCGCTGTGTATATAGGTTCTCTGCCACGCAATCAATAATATATAGCTCAATGGTAATATGCATTGGGCTATGCTGTTACTGGATTTCATTTAGGGATAAAGTGCCACTAATTCGCTTTTGATATATTCATAGTGAGCAGGAAATCAGCAAGTAATCTGTATTTTAGAATAATGCAGATGCAACATTTTTATGATAATGTCAAAATATTTCGTGTTTTATTCACTAGGTATATAAATCATGATTCATAATGACATTAGGAAGCACTATCTATACTATAAACTATTATATTATATATACTATATACTATCTATACTATACTAATATTACAAAGCTGAAGAGTTTGTTTGTTTGTTTTTTTTTTGTTTGAACGCGCTAATCTCAGGGACTACTGGTTGGAATTGGAAAATTCTTTTAGTGTTGGATAGTCCATTTCTTGAGGAAGGCTATAGGCTATATAACATCACGTTACGACTAACAGGTGCTGAGCAGCGCGGGTGAAACCGTGGGGAACAGCTAGTTATAGATAAAAAGTCTTAATTTCAAGAACATCTTATCTACACGCAAACGTAATCGCTTTGTTGCAAGATATTCCAACTTATCTAGTAATCTTTGTTATTTTTAAATCATCGTTAGAAAGGTGAACGCTTTATCAAACAAACAAGGATGATGACCAAGGACATCTAATAAATAAATAAATGATTAAGATAGTTTTGAAAAGTAACTTGTGGTGGTGTTTTTCCATTAATGTGGGGAAACTTTGTCATTGCATCCGATTCGAAATTTACGTCCGAGACGCAGGCGACGGGTTTATAAAGCCGAGAACTTCAGTGACAAATGCCCATGTGAATCAAAGACGTTTTTCGATACACTTAAAAAGTATCACTACGAAACCATGATTTTTAAGAATAAGAATTAGAACAATTTATTATTAAACCAGTGTTACAGCATTTTTTGTCCCTTCTATTGCTCTTTATGTTCCACGGCTGTGGTATAAATGTTTTTGGGGTTTATCCATTAGAAATTACTCATTAGGAGCCCAAAGCTTGGGTGGAATGACACCCCCTTGCCCGAGGCACCGTAAGCCATTCCTGAGCCTGATCTCTCTACGGTCATGTAGGATTACCGATCCATCTGACTACGAGAATGAAGAAGGGTGTACCTGTGCCTGCGCATACACTTGTGCACTATAATCTCTCCCGCGCCAATGGCTAATGTCCACCGAAAATGGCTGCGGACATTTCCATTGCTAATCTTCGAACTCTGTTTACAGGAGCTTCCTGGAATGGGAAGATCGCGAATTATCGACGACTATTCTTATTTCCTGGCTCATCTTCTGGTACTATTTCGATCCCTGGATGACACCATTACTTGTCGCAGCGCTGTTCCCAGTCATGTGGTTTATTGATCACAAACAAAGTAAGTTACGGGTTGATTTTCTTTAAAATATAATTACATTATAGCCGCGTGTTTGTGTATTTATTACTAGGATGAATAATACATAATACGCAATATTCTAACTCAGTTCATGGTAGGTATATCTGTGTATGTACGTAAATATGGACATACAAACACTGCCGTTATGTTTAGGCGTTACGACCCGGACTCGAATTCATCATTTCGTGGATTGGAATTCATCAAACTACTTAAAAGTGTCCGACTTTTTCTGACTAAAACTCACCCATGTTGTTCCTTATTTGGCCCTTTATGCTCCGGGGCCGCGGTATCTTTTTCGAATAAGTCGCAACCCCAGAGCTGTCATGCTTGTGACTACTATCAAACCAAAGAAGTAAAAAACCTGGCCAAGATCGAGTCGGACTCATGCAAAGACGGTTCCGTACATAAACGGCCATATCATTTGTCAGCGTAGACTTAAAGTTTGATTTTTCCTTAGGTCCAAGTGATAGTAGATAAATTATTAATTTGTTTTGTTGTCTTTATCTAGACCAAGACATAAAAGTACAAAATGAAGAAGATCCAAAAGACTGGGGTCCCACTGACGATGTTCAAAACGGCGAGACGGTATCGGAAAAAATTAAAGGATTACCTGAAATGACGCTCATTATAACGGATGGCATAGAGTACATGGTATCATTAGCTGAGAGATTATACAAGTAAGTACCGACGATGGAAAATGACGAAATTATACGAGTACAGGTTGTCCTTGGAAAAAGAGTATTGGTCCAATTATTTACGGTTAAAAAGTTATGACCATAATGATAAAATTCCACCTGAGTGCGACCTGTTTAAAATGGTTTCTTTGTTTCCAAGACATTCATTGCTTATTCTGTGAATTAATTTAAAAAAAAAGGTTTGGTTTTTCTTTTTAGTCATGTCATTTGCCTTGCTAGGTTTATGAACTAAATAAATTGTTTTTTTTTTGTTTTTCAGCTTAGCAACATTCAAGGTTCCATTTTTGACAGTGTTATCGATGCTGTTATTAACCATAAATTCAGCACTTTTGTTTTTCGTTCCCGTTAAATACCTAATGATGGGATTTGGTGAGTGGAATGTATTTATTAATTTTATTATAGTTATTGAATGCTTCGTTTGTCTAGTGGTCATAATCGCCACTGCTGAGAATGAACCCTTTATTTCCGGATGGGAAATCATCAAATAACTTCCCCCGCTCTGGGCGGAGCGGGGGGGAGTGTCAGACGTGTACTGACTAAAACCCACCAAAGTTCGTTCTATTGACCTTTATGTTACGGGGCCGCGGCATCTCTTTCGAACAGACCGCAACCCCGGCAGGCGGTGGCCCTGTTCCCTGTGGTGTGAATGGTTCGAGAGAATACCCTGCGGTATTTCTTTCGAACCATTCACAACCCTGGAAAACAAAGGACAAAAGAATGAACATGGAGGGATTTTAGTCACTAGATCTATATACTATATATAGACTAGATCTGATATACCTTCGCCCGTTACGCCCAGGGCGGGATAAGTTATTTGGTGATTCCCCTTCGGAAAAAAAGACAGTGGTGTTATGTTATATTTATTTGCCAGTTTCTATTGTTGAAACATTTGGGAATCTGTTCCCCTATATTTATCTTACAATATACGTTTTCAGGATTATATAAATACGGGAGGAAGCGGTTGGATCCTGAAAGAGTACTGAATAATGACTTATTGGATTTCTTTTCAAGAGTACCGGACAACAAGATGCTGGTAATGTTAACCTTGATGCTTGAGTTTTTAGTCTATATGTTACATTCAAAACAATAAATCGTTCAAATCACTCAAAACTACATTTGTCCGGTTGGAACTATTTAAAAAAGAAACAATATAACATAGATTGACAGGTTCTTATTGTGGCTCCGTAACTTTTTTTTGAATACTTCAAGTTTTGAATAAAGAATACGCGCTTTGCACCGATTAACAATTTTGAATGTTACCAATGCAGAGTGCAAAAAATCCCTGTTTGATCCGTGAGGGTATTATTAGGTATCCAGAGATTCTATTTATATAATACTTTTTGGTTAACAAGTAAAAAAAAACTACCTCGATTAAAAAATAAAATTTACGATTAAATTGAAATTGACGATCGTACATAAGTACTCATGTCGACGATGGTATTGTTCAATTGAATAGTGTATTTCTTTTCATGAATAATAATATGTTCTTTATTTTATTTACTAACCAGTTGCGCCCCGCGGTTTCACTCGCGTGGTGATAGAATATACCTACAATACATCTTTATGAATTGAAGTCTGTGTTATTCTGATATGAAAGTTACATTGTTGTAAAGTTTCATCAAAATCCATTCAGTAGTTTTTGCGTGAAAGAGCAACGAACATACTTACATACATCCTCATAGACTTTCGCTTTTAAATATTAATAATAGGATGTCATACTATATGCCCTTTCGTACTGGTCAGGTTTTTTTTCAACAAATTCAATAAAAAGCTTTACTGTTTAATACACACTCATTTTGAGACACGATTGAGGAGTTTTTGAACCCCATACAATTTGAATGCAAAGCGATAATATTCTTTTTCTTATTTTATCTGAGAAAGATCTTATATCATCGTACGCTATGTATGAGTGATTTCTTTAATATATTATGTATTCTTCTTTACAGAGATATTGGAAAGAACTAAGCGTGCCAGAACCGCAGAACCACAGAAACTCGACGAAACCAACATTTTCGAAATCTTTTTCGACTTGAAAAACAGTTATTTAGTCATAGTGTATAGAACGATATCACTATGTATAGAACGATATATTAAAGTAGGTATCCTAGTCCAGGGAGATATTTTGTTAGGAAGGTTTATTTTCCTAGGGAACCATGTTGGAGTGAGCCTTGCCGTGTGTATGACGAATTAAGTATGCTGATAATCTATGTCGAGGTGTTATCGATAGTTTGTCTAAATATTAATTTATTAAATAAAATAAATTTTGTATTAGAATATCGTTATTATTCGTTGTTTTATTCTTAAATCTATACATCACAATTTCATCACTATCCTAACGACTTATTTAGGGGTATTCGCATACTGATTTATTTGTACAATATGTACAAACACTTTAAAAATAATTACTTATAAAAAAATGGCTAACATTATCATGTTTATAGTCTTGTCTCTCAACGAGTTGAGAGGAAGATGATAAACATGACGAAATCCAGCTACACGACAAATCCGCAAACCATTTTTAAAAACTTATATTTCTACAGTGAAATAATTTTAAAATGCATGCGGATCTAGATCAGATCCTAATACTTAATAAAGTAACGGTAAATTCAATTTAATATCACCTATGTTTTTAAATAATGTACCTAAAGTAGTTTTAAATAAGTTTTGAGCCGTCTGCGCTTAATTCGTAGTTTCATTGTTGCACAAAACTGTGCAATATGCGGGTGAGCATAGCCGAGCATTTCTTGTCCGCGTCATATAGCCCAGGAGAGGTCTAGGAGACAGCGCCATGAAGTGCTCTTCAGTCTTAAAGGCCGGGCTACATCAGAGCGCTCCAGTACGTAAAGTAGTGTGTAGTGCGCTGTTCATCTTCAGCTCAATTTATCGCCTCTTCGAAGAATACTGTCTGTTGAAGAACGACTCCGGCACTCTCAGTTCACGCCATTGTTTCTGAAAGTAACATAGTATTGTTTAAATGATTGTGTTTGCTCATTATGTCCAAGAAGTGCGTTACTAAAGTTGGAAATATAACTGGTCTTGTTTGATTGTGTTGTAATTAATTGTTTTGCCATAGCTCATGTTTATAAATATTTATGAAAGAATACTAGTTAAATTAAATTACCAGCATCTTGTCGTCCGGTATCCGTGAAATGAAGTCCAATATGTCGTTGTTAGGAACTCTGTCAGGATTCAGCACTTTGCGTGTGAATTTATAAATACCTGAAATAACATAAGAATAATATGTTAGTTTGACAATTATAATTTGATTCCCAGTGTCTGAATCTAATTGAAACTATTTTTGGTCTGCTTTGAAATTGTAAATAGTATTTAAACTGTTGCCATTTTGTTGAGTAAATAGCAACAAGCAATCTAATTATCTGACTTTAATTGTGACCACAAATAATTGACTAAGGCTTTTAGCTTTTCTGGATCCAGGGTAAGAAAGCTATATACTACTAATGTATTTAAAATTATAGATGGGGTATATACGCACCTAATGCCATAAATATATAATTAATAGGTATGATGTAGATGGCGATTGTGGCGCCAATAAGTACGGTAATGACGAGATAACTCAAGTACGGCACCGCGAACTTGAACAAACTGGAAAAGAAGGCAAGAAGGTTTAGTATCTTAGTTCAAATATATTGATAGATGGAATATTTGTCATTATGCACACCTTACAAAATACAGATATAAATATAATAAATATCTTGGGACAACTCACACACGGCTATCTGATCCCAAGCTAAGCAGAGCTTGTGTTATGGTAACCAGACAACTGATATACATACTTATATAATTTATAAATACATACATATTATAGAAAAATCACACCCAGACACAGAACAAACAATCATGCTCATCACACAAAGTTTGTCCTGGGTGGGAATCGAAAACACGACCTCCGGCTCAGCGGTCAGGGCCACTAACCACTAGACCAACAGGCCCGTCATATCATTATGATGTAAAACGTATGCAAAGGATGACCCAACATGCGTCGGGTGGTTTCATCGTTAACAGAGTCCTTTTTGAGTCACCCTTTGTATGGAGTCTGAGGGAGAAGCCTCTTAAGTTGTCCTTTTACTTTTGCCCAATAGCTAAACATGGTTTTACGAAATCTTACTACGACTCATTACTATTTAAAATAAAGACGATGAGCATATAAAATAACACAAAAAATAAAACTTAAAACGCATCGCAAATATTTATTAATACATAAGGAATAAAAAAATATGAATTTATTTATATGAATTGATTTTTATATAATTACTAGCTGTGCCCAGCGGTTTCACCCGCTGCTCATTTAGGGGTATGAAAAATAGATGTTGACCGATTCTCAGACCTACCCGATATATACACAAAATTTCGATTAAATCGGTCCAGCCGTTTCGGAGGACTATGGGAACGAAAACTGTGACACGAGAATTTTAAATATTGTTTTTTTTTTATTAAATATTTGTACCTATTATTGTTTGTTACGATATATATAGATTTATACTAAGTCACTCGTAAAGTAAGCCAAGTTACAAACAATGATACCAATTTGCGTAACAATGGATTTGTGAAATTGATACTAAATTAAACACAATGAGGCCTATTTCCTGTGTTACGGTTTTTGGTTACAATACGATTGCTAGTTATCTTAAGTAACGGGTGGATACTAGTGTAATTTCTTGCTTTACAAGTAGATACTTCTAGTCATAAAATTCTACCATACGGCGCTTGAATTTTAAAATATATTTATATAAATACGTAAAAAAGGATTTTTTATGATTTATATTATTTAAAAATAATGGAGGGTCAGATTTATACTGACTAAAAACCCATCAATGTTCCTTTTTTGGGCTTGATATTCCCGGGCCGAGGTATCTCTTTCGAACAACCCGTAACCCATTTATTTGGACCCTTGAAGTTTAAATTGTTTTGCACTCCATTTTGGTCACACACAACTCAATTTTCTTCTGAATGACAAAAATAATGTTAGTTTAACGAGGTCAGTGTCCTACATTATCTGACCCCTCTTACGGGTAAGAGGGGTCACTTCATACTGACATAGGACCAAGACAAGGCTCTTACGTTACATATATATAGCGATGTTTTGGAAATAGTCTATTCATATATTAATAGTCTATTGCCCTACACTAGGTATTTCTCCTGTATCGTGGGTGCGTGTACAAACATATAAACTCACATACATAAATAGCCAGACCCGAAACAACTATTTGTAGGCCATACAAATATTTGTTCCGTGCGAGTTTCGAACCCGCGACACGCAACGCAGCAGTCAATCGCTCAGCCACTGCGCCAAACGTGCCGTCCGGCTTTACATGGCCTCTGTGGAATTGACTTACTTTTTCACCCTTTGTAGAAGAGACACAATGTAGTCTATCCCGTCTTTTATCGTGAATGTGAGATCCTGTAGTTCATAAAGTCGGTTTTTAATTGTTTTCTCGTCCTGAAAACAACAACAATTATTACTGTTAAGTAAATCGAGTACAAAAGACTTTCAACCTTATGAGTAGGTAGGTAAGTCATTAATGCCCCCCGCATTAATGACTTACCAACCTACCTGTAAAACTTTGGTGGATTTATCGAATCGTTTAGAATTAACATAGCATAACATAAAGGGTTTGGTTGTTTTAGGCATCCATGGGAAATTATCAACCAACAACCAACCTGGAATTCGAATAATAGATCTCATGCTCAGCAGACGCATTTGTAACTAGACCTAAATTTCAACTTTTAATAAATAATAATATTGGATCGTTTGATTAAGTTTGTCTATATTTGAATAGTTACTACATAATATGTGTATATGTCTATAGGCGTGATTAAGGTGTAATCCTTACTATATATCCTTACTAATATCATAAAAAAGTGAGTATTTGTTTGTTACGTTTTTACAACTAAATGGCAAAACCGATTATAATGAATTTAGGTGCAAACATAGTTGGGACCCTGGAGACGGACATAACACATTCCTCACTTTCCTAAAATGGGGGGTTGAAGTATCCATGGAACATTTTGTAATTTTCAAGGTAAAAAGCAAAAACATAGTACTTATGTGGACTATTTGTCACTAACAAAAACATCGTGAATATTTTTTTTTTCAGAAACTACCCCCATCCTCTTAAAAGACGGGGTAAAATTTGATATGGGACTTTTCGCAGTTTTCAAGGTAGGAAGCTAAAAATCGGTTGTTACCAACGAAAAATACCTGCCTAATCAGGAAAGAGGAACTGCGTTAGTATAGTACTTTATATAAAAAAGATGTGCAAAACAATCCAGTAAGTTTTTTATCAGTGATGATGCTGATGTCCCAAGTCCATAAAATAACTATCATTTTAAGGTCATCCATGGGTCACAATGGTTTTTCGTATAGGTAATTTTCCTCGTAATAAAATCTAATGTAGTTGGAATGTACCTACCTACATTAGAATGTACATACTTTGTTATGCTTCATTAAAGATGATTGATTATAAAGTATTTACAACTATGTCGGATCCTTAATAAACATTACTTAGTACAGACAGTTTATCTACATTTAATTGTATGTCTCTAGTAACTAAGTGTACAACATGTGGTTTTTCCACTTAACAATGGCGATTCTATGCGGTTTATCATCATTAGAATAAAAATAAATGAATCCTATGAAAACAATGGTACACACGACGGCACATCAACCTACACAAAACCATTTTAACCTGATAGTATAGATACTACGGTGTGCGACCCGTAGTAGAGAGATCGGGATATAATAGTTTAGAATATGTTGACCTGTCGTCGTGTGTACTTAGGAGTCAATAAAATTAAGATTCTAAATATAAATAGCAACTAGCTGTGCCCAGTGGTTTCACCCACTGCTCTTTAGTATTATAGTGTGATGTGAAAAAATGCCGTTGCAATATTTCCGGCCACGTTCTGGCCATACAAATTTAGCGAAATCACATCTGAGTAAAAAACTAAAAGCATTTATTTCAATTACACCATTACAGGCACTTTTGAATGTCATGAAACAAAATGTTGAAGCTACAGTCCTGGTCACAAGACATAATAATTTGTGAAAGTACTGTAGTTGCCTATTCCGGTATTCAGTAAGCATCTACATCCTATAAGGATTCCCTATGCAATTTAAGACACGCAACACTTGTAGTTTTTAAGATTTTGTGATGACGGAGTCAGTGATTTTTACTTATTATATATATTTCATTCGATTAAAAACACGTGAAGCGGTGATGCAAGGAACCATTAGTTTCACGTTAAATTTGAAACTGTCTGTGATCACCGAACATAAAATGCAATAGTTAAAGCAACAAATTACAATTTATAATTAGTACTTAATAGATTGATGACTTATTTAACTATGTATTATTTGTTTTACGAGTTATTTTTCCTTTAGTTTCCGTAAATGACTTGTATCAGTACTCCATAATGCATGTTTTCAAGAATTATCTGAATGTCGAGAAATATATTTTATGGAAACATCTGGTATCAGCTAAGTAATTAGAATTTGAGAGGTACATACCTTAGTTGTATCCATATCATCTTCTGATGAATCTTCGTCAAAGTGAGAAATAGGAATCAGATTTGCAGTGTCTGAAAATGTTAAGAAATTATTAAAACTGTTACTAAATGGGCTAGTTATGTTGTTTTTATGAGTTTATAAACAAATACATAAATAAAATCTGTAGGTGTAGGATATTGTTAAAGAATTTACACTAAAACACATATGCATTTAAACTTTGAAACGAACTCCAGGGAATATTATGCACAAGAAGATTAGAGAACTTACTGCGTGTCGCCCAAAAGTACAGGAATGGGATGACAGCTAATAGAGGAGTCATCCACATTCGGAAGAAGAACCAGAACAGCAGCCAAGCTGACAGCGCTAGCGCTGACTTCTCACGGTTCTCCCACTCAAACAAGTACCTGAAAAGTACAGACAACAAGATATTATATTTGTTTTTCTATTATTAACCCTGCCTTAATCTAGCAATTTCTTCTGTTTCGTAGGTGCGCTTAAGCTCACATACACTAACAGATCCTAGAACTACCCGTGAGATCCGTGCAGGGTTCGAACCTGCGTCACGAAGTGCAGCAGCCAGTCGCTAAGAAACTGCGCTAACCGTGCCGTCGCCTACTACAGTGAATTTACGAGAGCGTATTCGTAGAGCAATGGGGTCGTGGGAGTTAGAAACAGGAGTTTCATTCTGGTGCATAAAATCGCGACTGCAGTTATCAGAACAGTGGGTACGAACTACAATGGTGTAAACTGATCGGACAGTAGCAAATGAAAACTCACTGTCTAGGTTTTCACCACAT
Organism: Ochropleura leucogaster; assembly: GCA_958449745.1. Classification (NCBI taxonomy): domain Eukaryota; kingdom Metazoa; phylum Arthropoda; class Insecta; order Lepidoptera; family Noctuidae; genus Ochropleura; species Ochropleura leucogaster. Next base: position 10,239,367 of record OY288203.1, on the reverse strand, counting down.
TAGGTATATTTAGCAATAGTTGGGTTGTTCTTAGGTTTCAGACAGACGGGCAACAAAGTGATTCTATTAGCGTAGCGTTCCGTATTTCTGTTTTAAGGTACGGAACCCTAGAAAAGAAAAAACAGGGAATTACCACACCAAACAGGCCGGTGATGAATCAGATTCAGTGACTAATTAAATGAAAATGTTAGGTACTCATTTGTATACGTTTGTGCCGGATAAAGACAAAGAGGTTTTATTGCACAAACAATGATTTATTTTTAACACGTATCAACTTATTTAAATAGGACACGCACACGCATAATATAATTAGTCAATAGATACTAATTAAATGTTATTTTATACTTAAATATTTAATTTTCTTTGTAGGCCGCAAATACTTATCTTTGTTTCTAGGAATAACAAAGACTATGCCTACGCGCGTAGCATACCGCTACGCGCGTAGAGCTTGCTACGAAACCCCAGAAGTCTAATAATATAATATTATATTATGGTACTCGCAACTATCTACTTCCTATTTCTATTCTCTTACGTCTTGTTAGACAAATGATGGTTAGTGTGTGAAAGATGTAAGTCTTTAAACTGGCATGGCCACTAACATTATTATTTAACATTTGAAACGGGAAATTTACCAAATTTGTTACTTATTTCGAGATGTCGTCAAATAACGTAGTCTACAAAAAGATGTAGCACGCTGACCACTAATAAATTTGGGTAAGAGCAAAATGCTGACGGTCAAAAGTGTTTCATTGTTGTATGGAATTTATGCAGGTCTTTTATTAGTTTAGGTTGTGTTGATGGTAAATAATACCAGTCGCTATTGTTTACTTCAGTGCACTTAAAGATAATGCATTCATAAGAGGTAATGACTTGTTAGGATAAATGCAATAAAATTAAATTAAATAATGTTTAAATAATTTTGTATTGTTATTTTTATAGGTATAATTATAAATAATTAATTCGTCTCTGTCCTTCGTACTTTTCATAAAACATGTCAATAACACAAGTACCACAATATATTTCTCAATATTTCGAAACATCACGGCAATATGTCCCAATACTATTTCTATTTAAGTCGTATATGTGCGTAAAGTCGTGTCGATGGCGCGTACGTGATCCACGCGCGCTTCAAAGAGAAGTCAGCAAAACCAAGAAAATGGCAAAAGAAAGAAAATGGATGGGATTTCGTCAGTAAAACTCTGACGCACCCCCCTGCTCCACCCAGAGAGGGGAAAGTTATTTGATAATTTCCTATTCATGAAAGTAGTCAGTCATTACAATTTAAGGAAGCTAAATAAAGGAAATGCAAATACATAATTAGAATACGATTGAAGTAATGCACCGTTCATTAGGGCGCCATACGGGCCGGTCAACGAACGACACGTAAAACGGTGTTAAACAATTTACATAGCAATTTAATTAAACAATCCCGTTTGAGATAATTAGGCAATCATAATAGTATTAGACTAGAAACTTTAATCAATTGATGAAACACAATGGGATTTAACCCTCTAACCTTAGCGTTGAGTCATGGTTTTAAAATTTGTGGGTATACCTGTGTCTACAACGGTGACGAAACTTCGAGAGAAGCTTGCAGTTTTATGTTTTAATGACAAAGCATTCGCTTTGTCATTAAAACATAAAGCTACTATATAGCTAGCTATTCAGCTACTATAAAAAGTCTGGGGAAAATTAGCTAGCACTCCTTCGAAATGGAATAAGATGTCATCGGATTTCATCTTTTTACAAACTACTTATTAGATACAGTGACACCTGTAACAGGACACATTTCCACACTCCGGGTTGAGAAAACTCTGACAGTTAATCAAAATAACTCAATACTTTGTTCGACCCGGAATTGAATCCAAGACCTCGTGCTAATCAGTTATATTGTCCTGCCGGGGTTGCGGGTTGTTCGAAAGAGATACCGCGGCCCCTGAACGTAAAGGGCACTAGAAGGAACATGGTTGGGTTCTAGTCAGTACAAGTCTGACACTAAAATGGTCTAATTGAAATAAATGCTTTAAGTTTGAGTTCGCAAGCACTACTAGATCAATGAAGCAGTACAATATTTATGACCTCATTTAGGTGTGGCCCCGTGCCTTCATTACGTAAATATAGCACAGACATGACAATAGAACGTTATCATTGGAACAAAACAATTAAACTACCCGGAAACCTCATTTAGCAATATGTCAAAAGGTACAAGTACATTTCTGGAATCAGAGTTTTAAGTAAATCTAGATTCAGATGATGTAAAGATAACTTTAATGTGAATAAGGAATAGGGATAGCAAAAGAAGAGAGAAAATAAGAAAGGAAATACTTTAGCCAGAGTGTTTTAACCGACTTCATTGTAGCTTTCCATTTTTGTGTATCTTAACATGGTTCTACTTAATGGATTTAGTGATAGATACTGTGTGATATATAAATGTATATATGTGTTATACTTACTTCAAATGTTCGTTCGCATAATACACAACGTAGAATATATCTTTGATGAACTTCAAGTTGTTGTAAATGAGGGGAATACTGAAAGTCTTCGGCGTTGGCTCTGTGTATTTGTTCGTTTTAGGACTCAATAACCGGACTGAGGCTTTTATCTGTAATTGAAAAAAACATTAAACAAATTGAAAAACTAAGAATATTGAAAAGGAACTGTGGGCCGTGTCCTAATATAAGCGAACATTGCGTGAATTCTTTTCGCGAATCCGAACGCATAAACGCATTACGCAGTCAAGTTTTAGTTATCCGGACAAATTAGCCAGCGATCGCGTAGCTACTCGCGTGACGGTTTACATTAGGACACGAAGAATCGAAAAACATGAAAGTATTATTATTTGGGGCTAAAACATTGGAGGCTAAAAAATCATGAATTACCGGGTTCCACGCGATGGACATTTGTAACTGAATCTTCGGGGAGTTTGCCTTCATGGTGTGCTTCTTCGATCGATGGTTGAGGTCAAACCATGCCTTTTCTTCGTTCAATATTGTTAGTAGTGGTATCGACACCTTTCCGAGAGTTTCGTCTTTCATCGTGTTGATTATCGATTCATCTTTCACGGTTATTGTTAGTGTGGAAGTCACATCGTTCACGGGGCTGTAGGAAAAAAGAAAACAAATGAGAATGACCATTAATTAAAAACCGGCCAAGTGTGAGTTCGACTCGCGCACCGAGAGTTCCTTACAAACTTTCGACATAAACGGCAATCTCTTTTGACTTAGAAGGTTGATTTTTAACAGCACAGAAGGACCACAGACTTGAGTATATGGTTTTAATTTCACTCGTTACCTAAACGCGTTCTCGAGATAAAGGGTATTGACAGACACACAGACGGACAACAAAGTTATCCAATAAGGGTTCCGTACGTATACATTGGTATCTACATTAATCATTTACACTAACCAGAATAATACCTACTCTATAGTACCTATGCCTTGAAACAGTATCAAAGTAGGTTAACTTAGTCAAAGGTTTATAAGTAGGTACATACTTCGTCTGATCATCATACCTATTTCATTATACACTAAGTTCAAAATCCAGGAGCACCTAGGTCAGGTCTAATTTACATAAATCTAGTTTACAATAAATAAATGCTCACAAAAAGTAATTAACAGAAATAAAGTAAATATTTAAGCTTTGCCTCAAAACCAACACGACATAGACTATTCTTGTATTATTCACCTGATAAAAAAGTTTTAATTGAGCCAGTTATATTTGTCCGTTTAATAATTATTGTTTGGTTTCGATTTTCCTTGTGTCTTTCTATTAAAGTGTTGAACAATATTTAATTTATAATAAACGAAATTAGTATTTTCTTAAAATTAAATTTTGCACACATTGGGAACACACACACACAGTCTGTATCGTGGGTGCGTTTACAAACATTTAAACTAACATACACAAACAGCCAGACTCAAAACAACTATACCTAACCTGTAGGTCATACAAATATTTGTTCCGTGCGTGGATCAAATCCGCGACGAACGAAGTTCTTAATGGACGGAGGTCGACGTTACCCTACCTAGGAATATCCAAGGGGGTATGTTTCTATGGGGATCACAACAGGAAAGACGTCCAGGACTCCAAGGACGCAGTGCGACTCATGAGGCTTTACGGCGTTCCATGATTTTTTTTCGTTAACAAAAAAACGCGTATACTCTACACGTCGCTGCATTTAAAAAAAAACTCGCTTCTCGATACAACGCTTTCATAAATCGCCACATGTTTGAATTAACAGCCCCGCGTCTTCGTAAATTAAAACTTTTTGCGGATGGAAAATCAAATAACTTCCCCCGCTCTGGGGAAGCGCGGAGGAGTGTCAGACTTTATTGACTAAAACCCATCCATGTTCTTTCTTTTCCCCTTGGCGTTTCGGGGCTGCGGTATCACTTTCGAAAACCCGCAACCTCGGTAGATATTAACCCCGTAAGTAAATTTTAAAAGCATCTTCTTTCGCAATATGCACACATTAAACAGTTACTTACAATACACAGCCTAATAACACAGTCTACTTACAATTTGTAACTCTTGTTCCACATCGGCTCTGTAGTGCCGGGCACCATGTGCGTCTGTACCCTGGAGTTGTCCAGCTCTAGCACGCAGTAGGCGTCAGCTTTGCTGCTGATGCCGAGCGCGCTCAGCCCCTCGGCGCCGTACACCGTCACCGACAGCTCACCCACCTCGCCCCAGCTGTTGTCCAGGCGGTACCACGACTGGGGAACAGGATATTGGTTACTTTTTCCTCTTTAACAAAAGTAACTGTAATTTAGGTATAATTTATATAAAGGTATGTAATCAACTGCTGAATAAAGCCTGGATATTAAGCTCGCTGTCAGTATTTATTTATGATTCGAACTCAAACTAAAAGCATTTATATCAATTAGACCATTACAGGCACTTTTGAATGTCATAAAAACAAAAAAGGTGCTGCTACAGTCCCAGTCACAAGACATAATAATTTGCGAAAGTACTGTAGATTTTAAATTGACAGTTTCTGAAACATATAATGCAGAGTAAAACAAAATTCGTCCCGAATCTTTAATGGGTTAGGAAAAAACTATTTTTTTTTGTAATAATTAAACTAAATACATATAAAGGTAGGTAATTATAGAATATTGAACACTGAACTGCCAAAAAACTGTTTAAGTAAAAAGTTAATTGAACTGCAAAAATATGGTGCCGAGTGGAAACAGTAAAAAAATGAATAACTGTTTCAATAATTATTATGAGATTATGTTTTCTAAATAAAAGACTGTATAAAAATAACGTATGATGCTAAAAAATCCTAAATAATTCCTTCATTTGTTTATTTTTGTCTTATTTATACAAGATCAGTCCCTAATTCTCGTATATTCTTATTTACCACAATAGTTATCACAAATGTGTTAGAAATTAGCGTTGTTTAACACACAAATATTCGTTAAAAAACATCTATTGAATGGACATGGAGCAAAAACTCTAGATTTTGTATCTATGATTGACAATCGTGATATTAACGACTAGATAGTTTTTCTATGACGTGGAGTATTTTCAATAGTAATTTATTATCCCATTAAAAGTTTTTGTGTAATGACGTGCAGCACATGTAGGTACCTACGTAACTCAATGTAGTTATCTAAAATCAGTGTTATTAGGGTTCCGTAGTCAACTAGGAACCCTTATAGTTTCGCCATGTCTGTCTGTCCGTCCGTCCGTCCTCGCTTAATCTCTGTGACCGTTAGCACTAGAAAGCTGAAATTTGGTACCAATATGTATATCAATCACGCCGACAAAGTGGTAAAATAAAAATTTGAAAAAAATGTTTTATTAGGGTAGCCACCCTATATGTAAAGTGTGAACTGATTTTTCTTTTAATTTCAACCCTAACGTGTGATATATTGTTGGAAAGGTATTTAAAAATTAATAGGGGTTTACTAAGATCATTTTTTGATAATGTCAATAATTTCGGAAATAATCGCTCCAAAAGTAAAAAACAATGTGCCCCCCCCTCTAACTTTTGAACCATTAGTTTAGAAAATATGAAAAAAATCTGAATAGTAGAACTTTATAAGGACTTTCTATGAAAATTATTTTGAACTTGATTGACACAACAGTTTTTGTACAAAAAAGACAAAAAGTTGCACAAAATAATTTCTGGACTAAGTTTGTAGTATAATCGTATATGCAAGCTTTTTTTGTAACTTTGTTTACATATTTTATTATCCTGAACGTATCTTTTTTCAAACAAAAGAAGAATTATTGAAATCGGTTCTCGCAATCTAAAATTACCACCGAAATTGCACGTCTTTGTATTAATTAGTTATCCAATTCCCCGAGAGATGGCGTTGTAGGTACTTATTACATTGGATCGGGTATGACCGAATTGTTCGGTTGGCCTCATAACTGGGAACACTTATTGTGACGGACGGGAAACTACGGAACCCTACACTGAGCGTGGCCCGTCACGCTCTTGGCCGGTTTTTTTTTGTAGTTTTCTGATTAACTCTACTTTGAACCCTTCTCTATTTAGGACACAAAGCAAAAAGTATTTACGTAGATATTTTTTATTTCTGAAATATTATTGACGGTTATGTCGAACATATTTTTTGTTTTTTTTTTTGTAGTTTCAACGTTCTGTCGCTAATTTTGAATTTAAAATTCTTTACATTTGCATGTCCATATGGCCGTGCGTAAAAGTGCGACTCGGATTCGCGCACTGAGAGTTCCGTCCACCCAGAACCGGAAAAACTAAAACCTAGTAGGTAGTGGTTCTAATTAAAAGACTACGCTGAAATTACTTCTTATAACTGCTAGTAAGAGTCCCATCAACACCACGGTCCACTAGTTTCGGAGAGGAACGGACAGATAACCGGAACAAAAGGATAGACAAAAACTAAACATATATTATTCATTTGTATAGATGATGTGAGTGTGAGTGGTTATAATGTTGAAAATGGCATTGCTTTAATAACTTATTATAAATTTATTAACAAACAACAATCTGTAAGTAGTATTTGTTGTAGGTTTTTGATTTCAGAACTTCCTTCTCGAACGCATTATAATAAACGGTTCTCAAATGACGTCATTCAGTATTCCCAAAACGGCAATCCTTCTTTTTACACGACCGACTTAAGGGCCTATGCACACCACGTTTTCTAAACGCGCCGTCGACGCGCGTTTTGGGAACGCGCGTCGCCGGCTCGTTTTTATCCTGCAGAGCAGTTTGTTGTCGTTTGTATACAAACGCAACGAGGGAAAGGGAAGTGTGAATCTACGCTAGTAGCAATCGAGCGATTTGGTGCACCGCACGTCTTTGGAACAAAAAAAGGAGCCTTTCGACACAGAAAACTTCATAACTGAAATTCAAAACCGGCCAATATTGTGGAATTCACGATTGCCGGATTATTCGATACACACGCGCGTTTGCATCGCGTCTGTATCGCTACACACGCGCGTCTGTATCGCTACACACGCGCGTCTGTATTTATACAGGTGTGCAAAGGTCTACAAGCTGCGTCTGACTTGCGTGCGTATCGCGTCTGTATCGCTACAAACGCGCGTCGACGGCGCGTTTAAAAAACGTGGTGTGCATAGGCCCTAAAAAGGAATGTTAAACTTTTTTTATTTGGCAAAATAATACGCTTGTATGGTTCTTGTATGCCAGCAAGATCAAAAAGGTTTTAATATATGACATCTATATTTTTGCAGTACCTAATTATGTAAAGCATAAATCTAAGTGTTATGTTTAACAAAATTAATGATCCATTAAAACTCCAAATATACAGTTGTGTTCAGAAGAACCAATCTCAGTGAGCAAACTCACTGGCTTTCGGCTACAAAAACAAACCAAGGAGTAAAATGCAGCAGGAACGGAATTTGCCTAAAAGAATGATAAAATATCTCTTATTTATTTCTAATAAAAATAAGAAAATAAAATAAGGTTAAAAGCAGTTATCTGCACGTCCCAGCCGGTCAAACCACTTTTACCTGCGTCATCAGTATGTTATTGGAACCCAGGAATATTCCGACAATGAAAGAAACCGGCTTTCCAATGTTTACAAGAAGCTGACAAACAGAGTAACTATAGCGTGTCTCTGAGTCACGACGTAAAAGCCAAAGGATATGACTGTATAAAGATTAGTTTACATAGTGACCAAGTGTGAGTCGCAGTGTAATAAGTGTGGTCAGAATAAAAGCTTAGTTTGCATTGTAGTAAACGAAAATCTTACAAAGCAATACATGGATTTATAGATATTCAATTATATCACACAAAAAAAAGATTTCAACATCTACAATACATACATATTATTTAGGATATCTAGCAAAATTTTAGCCAAAACCGTACACTGAAATTTCGATTTTGAGCGAAATCGAAAAAAAGCTTTTTAGCAGCTTAATACTCAATAATATTTCTCGCTTTCCCACATTTACTTTTACTTTGTCTATGCTTTTAGCCTAAAAATATACTGCTGATATGAAGTAGTCTTCCCATCTGTACTGAGCTTTATGTAAAGCTGCAACCAAAGTTATCGCGGCTTGGTAAAACCAAGCAAGCTTATAACTTAAATATGTCCGCATACTGACAGTGCTCTTTAATGGTCGTAATTAAATATACGCAGACATTTTCATTTATGGATATAATTTTTAATTTATTGCAAGTTCGTTGGTATTAATAGTTAATAAATGAAGGGGTAATTAAAAAAGATTTAAGGTTCCGCGGGCATTTAGCGAAGGGGAAAATGAAGATTGCTTTTTTTAAATATGGCTTTTAGTGCATCATTTATACAGCGTGTACCAGAAACATTTAGTCATATTTCAGGATGTGATTCAGATCATCAAGGTGACCAACATGGTAATCGCGAAATAATATCTGCTATCCCATATAACTTTATTATAGTAGGTATTATTTAATTTAATTATTTCCTCGAAAACTGGCCCTTATTGCACTACGATTAGGTTCAACATGTAATATTTCTGATTTCTCCACAGATTACAATAAATAACTGTTCATTTCCCTATGTCTAGTCAGAGTTGTTTGATTTTTTCAGCAAGTTAGCGCATATTATTTAACTTTAACAACAAATTGACTTGATTGATTGATTGAAAACACAATTTTTGCCTACTTTTCGTTTTGTTATTTAATTTCACCATAAGTGTAGTACAATTTGATTCCCGTGTTAATTTGCCATTGCTGTTGTAGGCTTCATAACACCCTAGCCTAATGGCTCGTGTGTGAATTCCACCTTGTTCGCAATGACAAAGTTTTCTCACTTGAATCAAAATGTACTATCTGATGATTGATGAGGCAGTAAATAGAACCCATCTTATGTTCAAAAACAACGTTACGTACTTATTTATTTATATCCAACCTTCAAGTTATTAATAGATTTTTCTAGAACTAATACAGTTACTTATAGCTGTTTATTTGTAATCAAATTGACAGTTTGTTTTTGAAAACATTTAGATTTTATAATTGTATTCTTTTTATTTATCGATTCTATTTCCTTCACAAATTCTGTTTTCGATTTTTAATACTTACATAATTTTGAATAAGTCGTTGGAATATTTCAAAAACAAAAAGAAACTGACCATCCTTGAATATGAAATTTCCAAAACCTTTTTCAGCACAAATTTCAATTTGAATGCCTGTGAATTACCTACCTAAATATTTATATAAGTACCAATTATATGAGCAGACTCCCACCTCACATTAATGCAAAAAGTCGATCAATCAATCGTTTATTTTGTAGAACATAGCTTTAAAAAAAAGTGTATGCACGTAGGTAATATTCATTCAGACGCAACGATGAGAACTTTGTTTACAAGTCCAAGCGTCTCAATCCAGGAAAACCCCGCCGATCTCTCTATAGACTGGCTCTAAAACCGTTACTTGAAATCATTTCTAGTTCGTCAATAATAATCATTATGCTATTTTTTGCCAATTTATTCAATTTAAATTATATGTCGATTCGCGTTCATCGCTCACAATGAGTTGAACTATAAATAAGTTTGAACATATTTTGCTGATTTTAAAGTCGATTGTATTCCATAAGGCCACTGCAGATCCATTCATTTCTTCACATATACTTTTTTGAACTAATCTTAAACATACGACACGACCTTTTTTAAGAAAAGTGCACACGAACAAAGTGCAGCATTTTTCTCAGTTTTTGACAGACTTACAAAAAGAAGGAGTTTTTTTTCTTCGATTACACCGGCAACTGTGCACCGATTTTCATAATTCTTTATTAGTTTGGAAGGATACACCTGCGAGGTGGTCCCATATCAATTCTATGTATATTGCTTGGGTAGTTTATAAGTTATCGTCTATGACATTTATTTTTCTTCTATGTCTATACGGATGATCTGCTAATGTTTTAGTAACCATTCGATAAAAAAATGGGGGATATCATTTATACCAAAACTAAAAATGCTGAAATAAAAAAAAAATTGCAAAATAAAAAACCGACTTCCAAAAAAAAGCTATAAGTGACTGTCTTACTGAAATGGGTGGCAGAAAAGTCAATGAAACTAACAAAGTTCATCGACTTCCGGAAGTAAAGTTATTTTTTTTAAATTAACTGCTGGTACTTACAAACTTCTCTTCCTCAGGAACGGCATGTTGGACGCCATTTGTTGTGGGTACGTTGTCCAGAGGCATCGCCCTCGCGGTCCCGCTCATCGTCACCAGCATATGCAAGGAACCTTGACCGCACTCCAGTTCCTGCCACAGTTCATGGGTTTTCTCTTTTTCGAGCTGCGAGAGGTCAATGACACACCTGCGAATGAGGAAGGTTTAATGAGATACCAAGCAGATTTATATGAAGGTTGGCTAAGCCCATAACTTAATCTCATTTTCGGTTTCCCTACAGTCGTCAGAATTTGAGTAGCGATCGTTTGTATCAAAGCTGTAGCAAGATTACATTTGTAAAATCATTTCAAATCATAATTTAACAATGGTTGATGTATTCTCTATTCAATTGTACAAGATAACATAACGCAAGATAACAATGAACAATCATGATTAGAAATCAATTAACAAAACAACTTCAAAATTGAGATGACAAATGTTTTTTAACCGACATAAAACAAAAAAGAGTTCTCAAATGGCGCGTACTTTTTATGTATGATCACACGTAACTTTTCACAGAGAAGAACAATTTGAATGTTTTCTTTTGTCTTTTTCACAAGTGTCAATAACAAAAATAATCTGTGATGTTATGTAGATTGAAAAGTTCGCGATAATTGTTTCTCTAATTACAAGCTGTGCAAATAATATTGTCCAATATATCTACCACAATATTTGTATTTTTCCGTTGAAGTTATAACCCGGAACGTTAAGTTTGGTCTTGAGAAGCTAGTCATCTGTGTATGGACAATCTCGAAACTAGTATCGGTAGCAGTCGGCCCTGAACACCGCCTCTTCGCATTTTTAAAGACGGGAATAAAAATGGTAAAGGGCAACAACAGTCTTAACAAAAATTAAATAAAAAATACCATTGTTTTCAACTGCGGTATGCACGTTAACATTTATTGACGAAACGAATGACTATAATATTGGAAGTTGTTTCGTAAAAGGCTTTGCACAAAAAGGTAAGGTCGGCGCTTTTGTATCGAAGCCTTCGTACGCAGGATGCTTTAAGTTCAAATGGTACAGAGTGATAATGGCATGGAGCTGGGGCAACTAAACGTATGCAAATACCGAGAGCGTAAGACATTGGTGTAACAAATTATGAAGATAAAGAGAATATGTAAGTCGGATAACGTTGATTTTATTACTTCAACTTTTCATTAATGGCTTTTGTGGACGACAGATACCTCAATTTAGCCAATAGCATTATTACATTATTTCAACTGTACAATGTCATGAATTGTCGTAGGTTATAAAATGTCAATCTGCATTAGCATAGAGCATAAACATGTTTGCTCTAATATTAGATTAGAAACAGATACATGGCAGATATACAAAGTCCATTACAAATTGTACCCTTTATTAATTAATCAAGTAAAGCTACGCTTAGTTGATTTTCATAAAACACTGCAGAAAAAAATTCGTCATGGTTAAAGAATTTTGGTCTAAACAGAAAACTTGCGAATACGTCATTATTGTAAAAAAGGATATAAAAATATAGAGTTGTTGATTAGATGGGTAGTGCTGGTTATTAAAGACGGAAGCTCTAGGTAATTAATGGAGGTATTTTATTTAATTGATTAATGACTATGGGAACCTCCAGCTCGGGCATTGGCAGGAGACGGTGGTGTTGCAGTCACTGATCATACCGTATTTTTTTAATCATCTTTTTTTGCTGGTCAGTTTTTTGTTCTAGGTACAAGTAGGTATAAACTCAGTGAATTATATGGTTCTCATAATAAAGGTATAAAAGGTTGTACACACGGCGACAGATCAACCTATACAAAACCAGTTTATGCTGCTCTCTCAACAACGGATCGTACACCATAAATTTCAAGTACAATGAGAGATCCGCATAAACTGGTTTTGTATAGGTTGATGTGTCGCCGTGTGTACCTACTATATTTACATGACATGGAACCAGGCAATCCTAGAAAAAATGACAACAAAAAATATCAGGTTCATAATCGCCTATATAAAGAATTGATTTTCAACACACGATTTGAGTGTTAAAAAACAATTCCTTTCAAAAATGGCATTGTCAAGAGATTAACAACATTTATCATTACAGGTAGGTATATTGTGATGCTACGCGATTTATAATTACCAATAAATCATAGACAACGCCATCTATCGAGTAATTTGGTAAACTTAAATCTCACTTTTTTAATATAATATTATAAAGTTGTACATGTGTGTATAGTGTACTTACACCAGTACTTTATTTTCGATTCTTTGTTAAAATCTTGAAATACAGATGCTACCGGTTATAAGCGCCAAAACGACGGAAACGAGCAGTGATTTATAATAATATCATTAGGAATTTATTTTTTCGATTGTCGATAGTTAAGTGGTTAACAACCGCTAAACTATTTTTATATCAAAAGGTACCTTAGTTTAACATCCTCCATATAAATTAACAGTGACAAATTAACGTGCGTAGCTAACTTAAAAAACAAAACAAATCAATTAACAAGTTCTTAACTTTTTAATCCTACGGGCAGTTATTACTTATTTTTTTGTTGACATGACAGACTTTATATGTTTCGCCTATGTGCGAAATTACTTACCTCATATGTTTACGTAATATCTGATATAAAAAATTCTAAAACTTTGGATGAAAAAAAAAACGGACAAGTGCGAGTCGGACTAGTGCACCAAGAGTTCCGTACTTGTGACATACACGGTCACAACTTTTGACTGCGTAAACTCAGGGAGTTGATTTATTCATAGCTTGTCGAGAAAAAGGGTATTGACAGACAGACAGATGGACACTCTAAAAAAAAAAATAACTTACCTGCCCATAAAGCTTTTCTGTTTTCCCTTGTGCCAGACGGTAACTTCCAAGTTATTGTCATCGTACAAGTATAGATTAAATCGCTCACACCACGACGGTTTTGACTTTGACAGCTGCTTCGATTTGTGACCTTCGCTGCCCAGCCTGCTCGGCGAAAAAAAAAATTGCCAACATTAATTCAATGATTGTGCTTATTTAAACTTCGATGGTTGGATGATTGCGGGCGCTATTTGCTACTGGATCATGTTTTTTGTGAGGCGGCAATAACTAAAAGAGTCGCCTTTACCTGCCAATATTTTTACGATGGATATAGACCTCCCCCAAAGAACGCCACAACAACCGGTCTAGCGGCGCTCATTTTCTGTTAAGCCTACAGTTTTCTAAAAATAGATGAACATGCCGGACGTTTACTTTAATTAGGATAAGATTGGAGACAATCCTTACTAATATTATAAAAGCGAAAGTGAGTTTGTTTGTTTGTTACCTCTTCACGCTTCAATGGCTAAATCGATTTTGGTGAATTTTGGTACAGAGATAGTAGGGAACCAGGAGACGGACATAGGCTATTTTTTTTAAAAAGGAGTGGGTTGTGAGCGAGAAAGAGGGAAGAAACGGGAAATCTTAGCGTTGCTATTAAAAAACAATAAGGCGCTACCGAATTTAACGCGAGCGAAGCCGCGGGCAAAAGCTAGTCTGAAATAAAACTAATTTACTTAACTTAATAAAAGCATTTATTCTTATTGAATGTTATTATTTCGCTTATTCATTTTTACAGATATTTTTTATATTTTTACATATAAAATAGTAGCCCATAGGTATCGGGAACAGGATCCAAGCTACCGGCGGCGGTCTGGGGTCCAGAGAAAGGAACCTCCTAACAATACGAGCCGTGTCCAAGAGTTCCGCTTTCTGTATCAAATTTTGATACTTGCTTTGATCCAGCTGCCTAACGAAAGTCTCCTTAAGTATTTGTCGAGGCTCTTGGCAATTAAGCCATTGGCAGATACGACTATCGGCACAATGATCGCTGAGTCCAGTATTTTGATGTGTGACATTTTGTGATTTCATTACGATCTCATTCATTAAACTTTGTAAATAATTATTCATTTTATTTGTTTATTGTGAATGTAAGGACCATGTGGGTCATTTTATTTTTGTTTTGTTTTGTTTGGTTTTACGATTGTCTGGCCGTTTGAGTACTATGTATATTATATAAATACGCCTTTGTTAAGGATCAATTTAAATGAATTGAAATAATACAGACGCGTTTATAGGTACAGTAATATACCTGATAAAAACACGTATGTACAGTCATCATAAAAGTGCTGGATCTGAGTGAGGTGCCTCACTCGGATCCAACTCGTGGCTTGTACCCCACAGGGGGTGCCCTTAGTGTGTAGTCGCTTAGTTTGTAAGTTTTTTGCCCTGGCTGGAGGTCTTAATTTTTAAGGCATTTACAGGAATCGCCCTGTTAAGCAGACAACCTCCTAGGATGAACTGCGAGATGCCACATAGAAAACAGAGCACCATTGATAAACCACCTCGATTGGAAAATTTACAGGCAACATAACACTAGGCTTGTTATCACCGAAGGATTCGGAAGCGATGTATAAAAAAGTTTAGTTACTGTAATGATGATTCCGATTCCGTTAACAGCGGGCTAAAATTTTGGAATAATATGTGATAAAATTAATAAACGACAAAATGGTCATTTAAATACGTAATGCGCCTACATCACGTATTTAAATTACTATTAAGTTTACGTCGTCGGTAGGGTTAGGAAGTGACGAAAAACTTACCTGAATTTACAATATAGTCCATTGGCACTGCCGCTCGGTGTATCTTTGGCATCAATTAAAACGACATTCACTATAGACTTCCATGACTTCTTGAGAATGTCGAATTTTCTGTTTTTCCAAACATACTGCCACACAAAAGAGAATAAACATAAGTAACTGGATAGTTCAAGACACATTTATGATGTATATATGTTCAAGACACTTTGTAACGTAAAAGTTAAAAAAGCAGTTCCCAAAACGCATTTCATCACTGCTTACTGTTTTTAGCTGGGACGAAAAGGTGTAATGAACTCTATCGAGCAATCTTTTCATGCGATGTGGGATTGTTTATAAAAAAAATACGATTGTAGTAGTATACATGCGATTGTGTTTATAGCTTCTATTCATCAATGATTACTGCTCGTTTCAGATCAATCTCATACAATCCTACACTCCGTGTCTCTGTTTAATCATAACAGTATTTTTAAGATCATTATCTAGAATGGCATAATAAAAATCTTATATACTTGTCTCAATATTATCTATGACTAAAAATATTTTCATCACTGAATGAAATTACTTGTTAGTGAGTAATTTTCAGTTGAATTTATTATAACATATTACAGAGGGTGACATCATATTATGCTAAATGAAGAGTGTGAAGGTTTCAAAACTATACTTAGTATTAGAAAACATTCATAAACTCAATGTTTGCAAGCAAAGATTTCTATTGGGCAATTATTATGGTGTTTTGATTTTCAAAGAATACCTATTCGTAAGCAAGATCTCAATAAATATGGAGTGTAAGTTTACAAATCATCAAAGTACGATCGATATATTGCTGATCTGATACAACAGTATATCTCGATACTGCAGTGTAATCAAAACAATACAAGCTAAAATTACACAATACGTACCCACCTTTTGAACTTTTTTCCCATGGTCTCTGAGAATGGTCAGCCCACTGCCGATGCGGTCCATGAGCTCCGAAGAGACAGCAAGCGCGGCGGGAGCCAAAGGGTCCATCACCAAACCGTCAGGAATTGCGAGCGACCTGGTGAACACACACTTATCAGAAACTTGGTATAGGCAAACACAATATCACCATCAAAACACACAACATCACTCAACAGTGGTCGGTTAGTTGACGGTCAATGCAAAAACTTTGCAAATCAGATTTATTTTCGACGCGTCTATATTAAAAAGCTGTTTAAAATGCTGAATATTTCATTTTGTATGGTAAAATATTTTAGTGTATTCAATCAATTAATTTTCATTGATAAATAAATAAATTAAAATAACAACCCTTATTATATCGTGCTGAGCGCACTGTGCAATGTGCGTGCTTTACCCGCGACGCATGCCGATGTACTCTGCTTCCACATGAGATACTCGTTTCGACAGAGGTCCGCGCCTCCGCGGGCAGAACCCAGCTTCCGAATTAATTGATACAACCCGTTATGTACACTTGGTAAGTAACTAAGTATATCGCTTAAATGGGAAAAAAGCATGTGGTATATGCAACGTATGTTGGCTTCTAATTTGCTTGCTAAAAATATCGGTATTTGTTTATTCTACAGATGATAGTTAGTGATGGCATACTGATATCATTTTCCTAGTCGGCTGGAGTTACTTTCCAGTATTACCGAATGTTATTGAAACAAAATTTTTCCACATGGAGTAACTGCCTTTAAAACCACTACATCCCAGTAACTGGGTAAAACAATATAGGCTCTTTGGTAAGACCAGTTGTTAGATTTCCAGACTTCTGATTTCCCGTAATGACGGCCAAAGTGTAAAACAAAACATTTACAGATGGTAGCCAAAAGCCAGTGATAGAACATGATGTGCACTTTTAAGCACTAGTATTATAATTTATTCATACTTAACAAAGTGTGTACCGCAAGACGTTGCAGGTTACGGTGTCGTAACGGGACTGGACAGCATAATGTCTTTTGTTTGATAACATATTTAACCTAAGGTAGACTTTTAGGAATTGCCTAAAGCAAGTCCACCTTTGTACAGTTTTTACTTGTGCTTACAGTTTTTATAAATAAATATTTACTATGACACAATTTTGACTTATATGTATACACGAAGGCAGTGGCATTCTAAACTTATTATAATAGAGAGATCAGGTTAAAATGGTTTTGTGTAGGTTGATTTGCCGTCGTGTGTGCCTCAACAGATTACTGTTTTTACATAAAGAGCTTTTAAGTTGCAAGAATATGATGTTTACATATAATATGTATCTGTTAATGTACAGATAAGTCTACGTCCGTAGGGAAGTATGCGAAAGATATACACATTTTACATAAAATAGAAAAGCGTGAATAATAACTTCCACTTTGTAATGTTTAGTTTCTTATGCGACTTTCCATATCATTTGTTTAAAATGATTTAAAAAAAATACGGGCTTGGTGGAACGAGGGTTCCGTTCAAACTTGCGACAAAACACCATATTTTTTGATTGCGTAGACTCAGAGATTTGTTTTTCTCAACTCCAAGGGACAACAGTTTTGAGTAAATAGTTTTTTTTCAACTCGATATTTTCATACGTTCCCGAGATAAAGGGCAAACTTCCAATAAGGATTCCGAATTTTCCCTTTGAGGAACCTCAAAAATTGTCTTAGTTATTGAGAAATGCAATATCCACTTTCTGTAACAATGTAGGTTTATATTGGTTAAGAAAAAAAGATCGTTAAAGAAAAGTACCTTCTGTACATTATTTTCATCTAGGACACCTGACAAAACTGTAGAGAGACCTCTGTGCCGAAGACCTCCATGCGAGTTTTTTAAGCCCATTCACCAATAAGCGGTCTTATTTTTAAAGATATTATTGAAGCACTAGTATTCAGGTTTTGCGGTAAACTTTGAACAATGATGCATTGTTATATTAATAGGTATCCACGATGCAGCAGTTTTATTTATAAATAAAAAGAAGACTGCTTTTCTTTGGTCAGCTAATTATTAAAAAAAAATGGTTTTTTATAACTTCAAATATCCTTATATAGAATTGTGGTGTTTAACGTAATAAACTCGCTTCGTTCCAGCAAATATTGAATCAACCACTCTGAGGCGGTGTGACGTCAATTCGTTCATCAAATGCGTCCGCGCAGGCTGCCATTATGAACAACTTTGGAACTTTTAGAAGATACTAATACGTTTTAAATTGCCAGTATTTTTAGTGGTAACCTATCTTTATTGTTTTCTTAATTATGTTTTGAGCAAGTCACGATTGACACTGGCCACTTTTTCTTCTAACAACTCATCTTGAAATGTGGTAGGATCTTCGTAATTGTTTATTCAGGATAAAAGGTTCGTATTTTAATTTGTGACGTTTGAGGTCAACCACCGTTAGGGATTGCTTTGATAAAGGGTTTTATCAAACACGCGGTAGTGGCTAAAGACGAGTTAAAAGAAAAGGTTTGTTGATGGGCGATTTGGGGCTCATAACTACTAATTTAGGAAAAAAAAACCTATTTATGATGATGTTGTTAAGTTGTTTAGATATTTCTGTTGCTGTTTCTGCAGCGGTAAATATTGTTTATCCATTCTGTGGCGAATGTGTTTCGATTAAGCTGAATTATGGACACTTGCCTTAACAAAAAAAAAAACACTCAATTTGGACTACGAATCGCTTACACACGACTTCACTTAACCCGTTTGGATCAACAGGTTTTCCTTAACAACTGGGTTTTTCTTATTTTATGAATCAATTTTTTTTGTTAAAATCGAGTTTTAATGAACGAGTATGTATCCCTATTATAACATACACCTTGACTTCCCCAGTTTCATATGTAAAGTAGGTAGGTATCTGTTACTTTTAATTTACGCATAGTCTTCCTTACGATTAACCTTAGAGAGCTGATTAACATGTTGGGGAAAACTGCCGATTCTACCGGCCGGGGCTACGCACGTTCTGTGTTTATTTATAAATAGATACGCTTAATGAATTGGTTTCTCCGATATTCACTTTTTAATCTCACTCTATAGTACCGGTTTATCTGTCACCTAAATTTATTTAAGTAAGCAGGTCTCGTTTCGGTGGCACTATCGGAAGTTCATAACTTATCCATTAAACCTTCCGGTTCCTGTAAAAAAAAAATAAGGAACTATCTAGCGTGTATTATCTTATTAATATCTATGAAAATGATAAATCATAACGTAGATTAATTAAATAAATTAAATGTTAGATTTACAAAAACAACTTTTTTTTCTAAATGATCAAAAACAATTTGCCTTATCACTAAAATCTCATTAATTACATACCAAACAAAGTCTCTAGCCATCTCAAAGGACTCTCACAACAAATGAAGAACACACAAAATTTCGAGTGAAAACACTCACTTGAAACTCACAAACATTATTTCACTCAAACTTGAACTCTATAACTGACCTCTGCAGGGTCGAAGGCTGTTAACGACAAAACTATAAACGCAGCGAACACAACAAGCGTGTGATCGAAAATGAATCAAACACGTGGAACACAAAACAAAAATAAAACTTACACAAATAAATGATTTAAGGTCGCACACCAGCTCCTATTGGAGATCAGGAAACTATGATCTGCCATCGGATAAACTCAGATTAGAAGTACGTAACTATTCTTTAACTTAAGTGCTCAGTGCCCTTGGTATCGGTTTTTGTCAATTGTTCATTGAACCGTTCGCATCAAAGTTGTCTGTGATCGCGAAGAGTGGGCACGACCGTTATGTATGTGGTCCAATACATAATAAGCTTAGAATACGGCCTGTTTGGTGGAGATCTGACATTTGCTCTTTGTACTTTTGATCGAGACGTAGAAGTATGGCTGTGTGCGACGTCTCATTAATCATCAGAGCTTAACTTTGTTTGATAGGTCTCCATAAATAGGTATGCAAGTTTAGATACTAAATCACATATACATTGTAGGGGACAACGCAGGCGATTACTGAAATCGTGGTTGCCGATGATTCTAGCTAATTGATAAACATGTCAAATCCAGTATAAATAGCCAGTTCTAGGCTAAAAAATAGGACTTTATGTCAACCTTTATTTAAGAATATCATTATTAGTTTCATTTAAATTGCTAGTATATAAATAACGATCAATCGACATTTCCTTAGTATTTTTAATAGCCTTTTTTATTTTGATAACCTTTTATCTAAGAGGGGTGATATAATACAACAATAAATCAAATTACTTTATCCCTACCTTTGAAAACACGTTTGGCGGTGTTAAAAGACTTATTTACTTAATTTAAACATGTTTATAGAAGACCGGTTAAAACGATCAAATCTAATTAAATCATTACAACGAACAAAATTGAAGAGCCTTTCGGATTCGGAGAGAAGTCTTACTTACCTATTATCATCATCTTCCCAGCCTTTTCCCATCGATGTTGAGGTCGGCTTCCAGTCTAACTGGATGCAACTGTATACTAGTATTTTACGTGGAGCCTATCTGACCGCAGACCAGTTAATACGATACCCTGAAAAATAAAAACTACCTAGAACTTACCTTAAAAACTTAAAAAAATGTTATATATTTCATTGGTTTTCTTATTGTACACTAGCTGGCGTGTACGGCTTCGCCACAGTGATATCGAAAAAAAAGTATCCTTTGTGTTAATCCAGCCTATAATCTACCTCAGTGAAAAATTTCATCAATATCCGGTCAAAGGTTTTGACGGGAAAGAGTAACAAACATCCATACATCCATCCATCCTCACAAACATTCGCATTTATAATATTAGTAGGATTCCTAACTAGCTAAGTAGCTCCAGTGCAAATCGTCCTAAGGAAATGTCCGTATCCCATTCTCATAGGAATATCATATCACGTAAGAAAGACATCCATTCCACAGGAGATTTACACAACTGCATGCGAACTTAAACAATGTAGTTTGTAATACTAATTACATTAGGTACATAATGCGGATTGCTTGGTGGATGTAGACAAATACAAGTCCTAATATTTGAATTTCATTGTGAACTTGTGTGCTTGAGTGACTGTCTGTTTTAGAATAGATAGTTGAACGAATAGGCTCTGAACTCAGGTTTTTTTGTTTAGAGCAGATCTGTAAGTTTTGCAAGATCTGGGAGTTTGTTGCGCCACTTCTTCTTTCCCGCTAAAACACTAGGAAGTGGCGGGCGAAGGGTGGGCGTTTTGGGGGACTGTCTTATGTAATGACGTTCATAAAGTTCGGATCAGTCTAGTTTGAATAAATAACTTTTGTTTTTTTTTTCAGCACATACCTAATTATAACCTGCAGCCCCTGAGACATACCCGGTACCTATGTCTTGTACGAACGTAATAACCTAACACAGATTTTTAATCTGGGAACTTAATTATACTTCAAGTTACTCGAAAATCATCTAGGCTTCGTACATACATTCCAAGAATAACCCTACTTTTGTACTCAGATAAAAACAAATGACGAATATATGCTGTCAAGCTGTCATTTTTCACCTAAACAATGTTGCTTGAACTCTATGTTTAACGTTTTTGTTGTAATTGACACTTCAGGCATTATTGTTTTTACATTGCCATTGTTTTTTTTTTGTAAACTCTAATCGCTGAGAAGGGTTATATGAAATTCAAACAGAATATTATGATTGCAGTGGAGCCAATGACGTTTTAAAATCTCATGTACGAATAATATCTAAACAAAAACTTTAAATCAGCTTACTTATAGCCATTTTTACTAAGTAATCCCAAGACATTATTATGCTGTTGGAATTTTAACTCTCGGTACTGAGCCGAGCGTTGCAATTCGTTGAGGTGTTTCAGAAAACGGGCACTAAGCAATACTCGGTATTACGAACAACCGCTTTTGTTCTTTTACAACGCACGTTTGGAATAAGGAAAAATCCTTTTAACTGAGAATCGACGTCTGCCAATGTTTTTTTTTCAATGGAATATTTGTCTTAAATGATGAATGTGTTAGTTTTTGTCCATGGCCTCGTCTGCGTTTAGTTGGACTTACTGTGAATAGATGTTCTAAAATGAACGTCGTTTCTAATCGTTCGCATGTTTCTGTCAAATGTGGATAAGGCTTTGCAATTAATGGAATGTTTAACTCATGTATTACAAACCGAAACATTCACGATATCAAAAAAAAAATATACCCCTTAAGTATTGTAGAGAAATTGTGTTGGTAAAACTCAAAATAAAACCATTTTTGTAATAACATATCACAAAATTTTCTAGTCGATTAGCAAACAGGAAAAAGAGCAAGTAAATAAGATTTAATTTGTTTTACAAATTATAGGTGTTATAAAGGCACAATTAAAACCATGTTTTATGACTTCGCCGTCACTAAATCATTTTAATTTGTTATATTTTGAGCTAACCTGTTCTTGCGGCTCAATCATAAGTTAAAAAAAAACAGTTTATGTATTGGACAAATTTCAAGGTACAAAAATTAGAATAACTGGCTAGTTGGTCTAAACGTTACAAGGGCTATTGCCGCGCATGAGCTCTGGGTTCGATTTTCAACTGTTGTTGGGTATAACTACCAATAATTTCCCATCAGTACCCCTGATTCTGTACTAAAAGAATCATAACTTACGAAATATGGGTGTGCTATATAATACATCTCTGCCTAACTCCTTCGTGAAATACTTGCGTGGTGTTATAGTAGATACGTTAATTGTTAAAATTCTTGACACCTTCAAGTTATCGAACCTTAATACTTTGGCATTTGCTTCGTCATAGACAAACTTAGAAGATTATCAATAACAACGTAGTTAAAAACGTCAGTCTTTTTTTTTGTTTAAGATTTTAAATGATTCCACCTACATTACCATAAACTATAAATAGATTATTTGTCAACGAAAAAGTTGTAAACAATATTGATTTTGGAACTTAAATAATAATGACTATTATTTCATTTTTTGTGTCGTAATGACGGAAATCTTCCTTTGTATGTACCTATTGGTAAGTACATAGGTATTAATTAGTGACTTCTTTTTTAACTTTATGTAATTGTGTAGCAAATCCTGTTTACACAAATCTTGACCCTGAATGCATTTTTTATAAGTTCATCCCAAGTTTTATAGCCTGGTGTTTAGATGTTAATTGATTGTAACAACATACTATTAAGCTTTAGAGTTTTATTAAGACGTGGGAAGGAACACAATAATAGGCATTAAAATATTTTTTTTTGCACTTATTATTGCTGTCTTTGCCTAATATATTCGTATTTGTACTGCCTTTTTAGGCAAAACCCTTTGTCGGGTATGTGTATCCGCGCACGCTTCAAAGAGATGTCAGCAAATCAGAGAGGCTGCCAGGGCTATCAACTGACGGGGTTGTGGGTTGTTCGAAAGAGATACCGTAGCCCCGGAACTAAAGGGCAAAAGAAGGAACATGGGTAGGTTTAGTCAGCAAAAGTCTGTCACTCCCCCCTAGAGCGGAGGAAACGAAGATTTCCTAAACATATAAAAATTGCCTTGATGGTTAGGATAACACTACACCTGAAGAGGATGATTTTAAAATCCTAACGTCTATAAACAAGCGATGACTTTAAAGTAACGTTTGCATAAGGTAAGTAATTCCAATTCCACTCTTAAACTCCACAAGGACATCTCCTCCACCTTGTCTTCAATCGTTCAGCAAACATCTGACATCTGGAAGTACTTAAGTACCTATTTCACTTTCAAATTTAACGAATCGCTTGCTGATTACTCTCTCCTAAAGGGCAATAACTATGATTGACAAATAAGCCGCAACATGTCTACTCCAATTAATATTAAATTACATGTCTCGCCTTATATTTTTATTTATGAAAGTAAACATTAATTTTGTGGTTCCACAGATAGGTCCAAGATGGAATGGCTTCCGTGATTGAGAACTAAAAGCAAGGACGTTAAATTAACGTCGCGTTCTTTTTGACGTCATTTCACGGTAAGTTATGAAGGTAAGAAAGTCCGACATTTCTAGATATTATCACAACAATGAAAAGTCACTAGTATTTCTTCGATTTTTCGTTGGTTGTCGTAATTACTTATATTTGTTAATGGCTTCGACATTCAAAAGAAACTTTTGCGCGATGAGATTCATTTTGCAGGAAATGTACTTAAATTTATTTTACTTCAGTCAATTCACTTTAATTGAATATCCAATCTCAACTCATAACTGTACGTATGAGATACAAATCGCGAGGCGGCCCCTCACTTAGCGTAGGCGCTGTGTAGGCTACGCCGCATAGCTGGCTACGGCTTGTAGCCGCCTACGAAACGCCGCGTAGCCGCAGTTTGTTCGCTATAGTTTCGTTTAAAATATCAATACTACCATAACAAATCATATAGACCTTTTAGCACAGTTACCGTAATCTATTTCCTATCAAACGCATTATTCGCAGATGAGAATTTTTCCTCTTGTTACTAGTGTTTCGTAACGACGCAAAGAGTACAATCACACATAGTAAAGAGATGGTCAGACTTTCTGATAATTTGTTAGTTATACAATATAGCAGAGTACTTTATAATGTTTGATTTATTTTCTATTGTATTTTAAAAGTTCATCTAGGACATAACTATGTCTGTATTCGACTCCTTTTAAATTATACTATAGCTTTTAAACTTGAAGAACCTCGATAAATCGAACGTTAAAGGAAATTCCTAGTTAAAGCAAGGTAAGCCTTGAATAGAATTGAATCATTCGTGCTTATTGGGACAGTATTATCACCTTTATGCCCAAATACGAGCGATTGACTCAAAACCACAACCGGACATCGATACAATGAACCTGTGTTATTAACAAGGTTTGTAATCGAATGTCACCATACAGTGTATAATACGACAGTATGATGATAAAATATGTAACCTGAACAGCTGATATTTTGGCACGTAGTAGCGCATTTATCTTTTGTTTTATCTACTGATTAAAATATCTAAGTTCTAAGGCGACGTAAACCTGTGACGGAATTTAGAAACCTGTGTTACGATAAGATTCCCTATCTGCCAGTTATCTGTTTTGGTCGATTTTTACGTCATCGAGTGTTTCGTAATAATTATCAATATCGTTTCGTCATTGTTTCTAAGTACAATCAAAGACAAAATATGTAATTGGGTAAGATATGTATTGTAAGATTTATGTATGATGCATGCCTAATAACGAGGAATCCGAAAAAAGGTTTAGCTGAAATGTTTTTTTTGTAATTCGCTAAAATTTTTGTCCTTGACACACGTGCCTTGCTCAAAGTATACTCATGGGAAATTATAACAATACGAAAATGTAATAAATGGTTTGATAAGGATTATTTCATAATTATTATTTTGTCTATATTCTATGTTTATATAGATATTATGTTAACCACTTCCGTTTTTTTTTTGTTTTTATGCTTGTCTACAAAACTATAAATAAACAACTACTTTTGGAAATTTCGTAATATTTATAAATACTTATCCATATTAAATGTACTGTATATGAGCTCTGATAAGGGGCAATGCACCAGTACCAGAGCAAGCCGTTTTTTAGGTTTGGAAAATAATCAAATAACTTTATCGCCTTGGGCGGAGCGGGAGGGATGTCAGTGTTTTACTGACTAAAACCCACCCATGTTCTTTCTATTGCCATTAATGTTCCGAGGCCGCAATAACTCTTTCAAACAACCCGCCACCCCGGACCAGAGCAAGCCTTGGAAACTTATCTGTATTTCAACCAACAATATTGTGGTCGGCATGCACTCTATCCCGATGTAGCTGAATGCCAGTATTTTACATGAGGAGACAGGGGTAACCCTGGAAATAGAAAGACTTGTAAACAGACTTTTGCGTTTCTGACTACCCAAATAATACCTTAGACCAGCAGTTGCAGTAAGGGTTGCGGGCTATTCGAAAGAAATCTCGCGGCCCCGAAACATAAAGGACAAAAGAAAAAACATGGGTGGGTTTTTAATCAGTAAAAGTCTGATACTCTAAGGGGGGGAAGTTATTTGATGATATACGATCCGCAAAAAAAGACCTGCAGCAAACGTAAAACCTGCTGGCTATAAGCCATTATTAACTAGTTTTTATAATATTTTCCATTGGGGATTTCATTCATTGTACTTGTTTCATGAATCATACTGATTTACAGACCGATTATAAGTTAACATTGTATATTGATTTGTCCTAGGAAAGATAAATCCCTATTAAATAAATCATAGTAGGTATTCCCCTTAACGTGGGATTATTTTTTTAATTAACTCGTGATCTGTTTATGTTACCGGTTATGGTCGGAAAATAACGTTGGGTTGGTTGGATTCCATGAACGTTATTTCTGTGCCTGTCTTTTTTTTTCATTTTTAACAAATTCTTTCATGGATACAGCACACTCCTGCCCAAACTCACGTTGAATATATTGTATCCTTATTGTAATTTTATTTTCTATGTGTATTCCTATATTTTTTATGTTTCTATAGACAATCTATTTTAATTTTTATCTTTGACATCTAATAATATTGTACCCTATCCTTAGTATCCTTTTGTAATTTCTATTTTCTACGGAATGCTTATTGTTTTGAAATAAAATTCTTATGACTTCGAAATGTACAATTAACAAAGGGTTTCCTGAATTCGTTGACAAGCACTGGATAGTTAATCAAATTCAGAAAACAGGTTGCTGAATTTAAGTTAAATTATTAGAAAAATGGAAGAGTAAGGGTCTAGGAAGATCATCATCTGCCTAGCCTTTTCCCGACTGTTGGGGTCGGCTTCTCCAGTCTAACCAGATGCAGCGGAATACCAGCATTTTACAGCCGGGATCAACAGTTTGACGTGTTTTCCGAGGAAACTCGGTATGTAAGGGGTGGTACCCATCCACAAACAAACCTGGGCAAGCGGAGCTTATCCTTACAATCCGAGTGACTAGTAATTTAGCCACGAGCTCCTCCTAGAATAGCTCCTAGCTTATTAATGGACAATACGAGGTCTAATTAAGATAACGGCAAACCAATAATGTTTTACTTAAATTGCAGAAAGTTCTAGAAGGAAATTTTGTTATGCTGTGGAATAATACCGCGATATGACCAGTCTAATTGATTGCTGGTGTACGTAGGATAATTATAGCATTTCGTATATAAAAAGCTCATTCAGTAATGTTTACAATTTGTAAAGAATTTTTTGTTTTTAATCTCTGATATTTATAATCTTGTAACACGGTTAGTGGATCTTTGTTTTCTTTGCTTCGGGCAATGGTTTTACTCATATATTAATACTGATAAGACATATTCGTATACAATGCGTGTGAGTTTAATCTTCACTTTTTTCTCAAAACATAAGATGTTACTTTGACATTTGCTTTTCAAGTAAGTGTATGCATTGTATATTTTTTTTTAATAATGTGTATTTGAAGGCCAGTCTTAAGTTTCTTCAAAATAAATCAGTTACTCACTCGGTATCTTCCGTCTGTGCGTGCGCGGGGTCAAGCACTATGTTTTGTTGTGTTTCTATTGTTGTAGCTGTGTCACCGGAATTGTTCACCAATTCCATATCCGGACATTTAGCAACTTGTGACATTGTCTCGTTAGTCGAAGGAATTTCGACATAATTCGATATTGTTGCACTTCCATTCGGTACCGATGGTCCGCTGTCAAGAGTTTCATTTTGTGCACGACGCGCCAAGGACGCCAGCGTCTTCGGCTGTTTGTCAACACACTCCAACTCACGTTTTGTCCTAAACGAGATTTTCCTCCAAGACATCACGATTATGACTAGAACTCAAATTTTAAAACGCAAGCATTTTAACTATTTCTGTCACTGTTTATGAGGTATTGTTTATTACCATTTGTTTGTATTACAGGTGTTATAAACCACTTATATTATTGTTGCTGAATTATACGGACCGGCGACACTTAGCTATGCGTACCTTGGACGTGTATTCAGTAAACACAATAAAATATAAATATTTCCGGAATGACACAAAAGTATCCCGCGTTATCAAATATAGAACTAAACAGCAAATTGGGAGAGGATGAAGTTATCGGAGCATATCGTACCCTGCTAGACACGATAGTTAAACGGTTTCATCATTGCATTGCCCATCAACGTCATTAGTTAACCTATAATCGTTAAATTGTAATTAATTGTAGTTTGTTGTGAAGCTCACATACCTCGTTTAGTTGTCGAGTTGAGGACGGAGGCACGGTCGGATTGAAGGTGCAGTAATGACTGATCACTGAGACTGTTGCGTGCTGCAGTCACCCACAGGTATTCCGTCGTATTGTTCGTTGTGTTTTCAGTCTGACCCCACTGAACATGTTATCGCGTTTGACACTATCACCGATCGCGAGCGAGTACCGCGGTATTTACACGAAATAACAAAAAAACGTGTCCTCACAGCCATCGAAAACAACTGTCTGTCATTCAATACGAACCGTAGCGTGGGTATACGCATAAATTAACATATTCACGTCAAATGGCAAATAATGTCAAGTAGCAACCTCGTAGTGCTGGGACGTCATGACTTGCTGAGTAATTTCTTGAAAGGGTTTTCCAGGACCTGATGACGCGGGACGTAATGTGGTATTATGAGCATATATTCTATTATTAGGCAGAACCGGCTGTGAAGTTATATTACTTCAATCAACAGTAAACCAGTCAGAGGAAAGACGCGTTCGTAAACAATAAGGTACAATTGTCAGTAAGGGCCAAAATTCATTGGCAATAATACCACTGTTAATTGAAATTCTAAGTTAAATAAATAAAAGACTTTCCAGTTACAGTTCCTGAATATTTTAGTTATGTAAATTAGATGGGTAAGTAGGTTTTCAAATGCATAATGCATCAAATCATTTTTTGTGAGTCACTATTTAGTTTATTAGAGTTGTAATTTTTACAGTTTAAGTAACACCTCTTATTTGCAGTATTAATGGACTCAATAGGCAGATAGATAAATAGTTAAGTAGATACTTAACACTTAGACGTTATTAAACAAGCTTAAGGTGCTAAGACTTGCACTACTGGAGGTGAAGGACTAATATTTTGAACAAATATATATTGACTTGTTATTTCTTTGATTCAAGTGCTGCATCCAAATTAAAAAAAAAATGTATGTATATTGGATTGAGTCGTGCTTAGCTACGCGTGCGTGCAAAAAGTCAAAATAAAAGTGCATTTGATAAATTCCAAATCGGTACAATACACTTGAAACCCATAGGACTAATTTGAATTTATCGGCACCTTTATTTCGTAATCACAAGGGTAGTAGTGCTCAGTAAAAGTCTGACACAGTCCCGCTGCAACTCAGAGCGATATTATTACATATAAATCTACCTACATCATTAACTATATATTTACTTTTTTTGCGGATAGGAAATCATCAATTAATTCCCCCGCTCTGGGCGGAACGGGGAGGAGTGTCAAACTTGAACTAAGTAAAACCCACCCATGTTCCTTCTATTGCCGTTTGTGTTCCGGTGCCATAGCATCTCTTTCAACCAAGCTGCAACCCCAGCAGGCCGTTGCCCTGACAGGCCCCTCAGCTTTGTTGACATCTCTTTGAGACGCGCGTAGAGTACTAACGCGCCGTCGACACGGTAACATTTTCTTCACCTTCCGTCATTTTTTTCCGAATTAGCGATCTTATTTTTTATGAATTCAAGAAGTTCTAGAATGAATATTGTATTATAAAAGCCAGTGAAAGTAGATATATAGAAAGGATTTATGTATCAAGTGGATTACCTACATAGTAGACAGTTGGGATTGTGGAGCAGTGACGTTGGGTTTTCTAAGTACCTACTAGAAATTTCTCAATAACAACTACTTAGAAATTTAGAAATTGGCGGTAAAATTCCATCATGGTGCTATCAGAGTAAAAAGCCGAAGATCTTTTATTTTGTTGATGGGGAATCATTAAATATCTTCCCTCCCTCTTAGCCGAGCTAGGTAAAGGGTCAGTCTTTTTCTGACTAAAACCCACCCAAGTTCCTTCTTTTGCTTTATATGTTCCGGAGTTGCAGTATCTCTTTCGAACAACCCGAAACCCCGGAAGCCGAAGTTCTTACAGTTGATTCCTCTCCGATTGTGTCAGATTGCCGTCCCATGGGACTATGATAGGAGGAGAAGAGTAACTGCACCTGCCTCTGCGCACACACTTGTACAATACTTATAATAATATCTCCCGAGGCGATGGTTTACCTCCGTATATTTAAATGTACCTACTCTGTGATCTCTGGTAAGATACCATAACCGAAAACAGCTAGGTGGAATATTAGACAAGACTCATAGAGCAGGATTTATAAATGTAGGCAATTAAAAAAAAGCCGTGCGTGATCAATTCATGTAC
Organism: Ochropleura leucogaster; assembly: GCA_958449745.1. Lineage (NCBI taxonomy): Eukaryota > Metazoa > Arthropoda > Insecta > Lepidoptera > Noctuidae > Ochropleura > Ochropleura leucogaster. Next base: position 10,208,926 of record OY288203.1, on the reverse strand, counting down.
ACACGAGGGCAGGTCAACTTATTCTAAACTGTTATAACCTGATCGCTCTACTACGGATCGCACAACGTAGTAGAGATCAGGTTAAAATGGTTTTGTGTAGGTTGATGTGCCGTCGTGTGTACATATTTACCAAGTTATATTATTTTATGTCTAAAAACGTTGTTTACATTTTGATAAGTAAAATTAAACCAATAATGAGGCAATTGAGTTAAATATTTTGGTAAGTATCTTCTAATCCTACCCATGTGCAGGTACGAATGAGAGATTATCTCCATTTAATCTTATAAATAATTTAATATTCAAAACACAATAAGATTGCCATGTGTATCCTGCCTATACCTACTACTGCGACTTGGTTTTTGACGGAGGCTCAGAGAACCCAAATTTAAGGTTTGCTAAGGAGCGATCAAGCGTAACATTTTAAATATCAAACTCACCGATCGAATGCGCAACACAATAATACGCTTCAAAACAGGCATCGTCAATGTTGGGGATAAGTCTGCGAGGTTTAAATGCGACTGGGCGGGTCACCTTTCCGGGATGGGTCAAGACAGATGGGCCAGCATTGACTCCAATGTTTGTCACGCGACCACGGTCGTCGTGACCGAGGAAGGCCCAAAAAACGCCGGCTTGAGGATTTAGACTGACGCTCCTGTCAGATTGGCCAGAAGATGAAAAACACCAAGATAGTTCGAAAGGAATGGGGGAGGTGTTTGAAAAATACAGGTAGGTACGTAGTGCACACGTAGGAACTATGCGAATATCTATCTAAATACTCCTCTCCCCCTTATTTATCTAATAACGAGGCACAGATCCAGACTCTTAGGCTGAACTGGCATTCGTACCGAAGAACTCATCAGCAGCTGGATAGAATTAGATTATGAGATGGTGATTTAGGGATCCATCCATTATTAATGCAAAGCACATTACCATTTTATCCAATCATCGTCACAAAAAAGATCAAATATTATATAAGCTTACTGCCTATTAACACAAATATTTGTCAACTAAGTACCTATCTACTTACCTACGTATTAGTTTAAGCGTATTTATATTAAACTAGCTGTTCCACGCGGTTTCACCCACGCTGCTCAGCACCTGTTGGTCGTAGCGTGATGTTATATAGCCTATAGCCTTCCTCAAGAAATGGACTATCCAACACTAAAAGAATTTTCCAATTCCAACCAGTAGTCCCTGAGATTAGCGCGTTCAAACAAACAAACAAACAAACTCTTCAGCTTTATAATATTAGTATAGAAGTATAGATACTAGCTGTGCCAAGCGGTTCCGCTGCTCGACCCCTAAGCGTCGTACCGGGATTTTATAAAGTCTATGTGACTTCCTGATAATTTAGTTTTCTATTGCGGAAAACATTGTTATAAAATAAAATCGGTATCCAGTAATCTCGGAGCCTAAACAAAAAATAACAAAAAAATCTTTCCTCTTTACAATATTAGTAGAGACAGATAATAATTGCTCTTAAGCCTTAAGGTTCATTTTCAAGGTAATATGAAAGTACATAGGCCGATATGTTGAGTGGATATATAATTAGTATTCGCGCAAAGAGGAAATCTGCTGTTCTCAGTGTCGTTAAGTACGGATAATGATTTCGTCTCGAATATTTGCATACTGGCTCAGGTTCTGGGTACTTTTAACAAACCAACGATTACTTGAGTAAACACCCTTTATGGGAATAATACCGAGATACATGACAACTTGTTTGGCAAAGCTTGTTCTTTGTTTATCGGGTGAATCCAATCACTGCACTCCCATAGCTGTCACGACTTTATTTTTAATGAGATAACTCAGATTTTTTTTTTCTTTAAAAAAACCTTGCCCCGCACTAGGAATTTCTCCTGTGTCGTGGGTGCGTTTACAAACATATAAACTCACATAAACAAACGGCCAGACCCGAAACAACTATCTGCAGGTCATACAAATATTTGTTCCGTGCGGGAATCGAACCCGCTACACGCAGCGCAGCAGTCGATCCCTCAGCCACTGCGCCAACCGTGCCGTCAGATTATTCTCGAACTCTCTCCCATTTAAATTCTGTCCAGTTAAAAACAATAGATGTATTTGGTCAGTCATGCTCTGGGGATAATGTCTAGTCTACATTAACTCCAGAACATGACCATAAGCAAACATGTTTACTAGAAACTAGATCAGTGCTGCAATTGCTGCAGCAAGAACTCTAAAACCTCTATGAGTCATCGTGGTTAATATCAGTTAATTTAATCTACATGTAACAGTATCAACAAGAATTCTGTTAGCGGGTATGTAGCTGGTATTGCCAATATTCGAAGAAGAGAGCCTTGAAAATCTCGTCACTCGTGCAAAATTCCCCAAAATTATGACAAGGTGTTATGTCTGTGGTAATGTTACAAATAAATAACAAAAAACCTAAGCGTCATGTTCTCACCTGTGGCCATTTTCTTTACCTAAGTCGAGGTAATCGAGGTAAGCCTAATCCATTTGAAACTAGCTAATTGAGTCAGAAATTATGAGCAATGGCTACAAGATGAGTTTCCTCGTAGCCGTTTGCGATAGGTTAACAAAATATGAAAGTCTGCTGAAAACGAATAATTTCTCTACATTCATAATTTCGTAGCACACTGCGTAACCCAAGTGCTACGACGAAGAGCCAGTTTTACGAGATCATACGTTACCATCATAAATAAGGAAATTATGGAAAAATAAACAAAAACAATAATGCACCTAACTTAATTAATCTGAGTACATACAATGATTAATGATCATACAAACTAAAACAAGCACCTAATATACGAAGGAAAAACAAACATGATCGTTTCTTTGTTTACCTGTTGGTGGTGTATGAATTCATAAGTAGGTAAGTACCTACCTAATGGAAAAGGTACTCTTATCTTGAAGCATCAATAATATGCATCATGTATTGTAAACAGGTGCGAACCTACCTTGAGAGCATAATGTTCAATGCAAGAGGAATTTTAAAAGATAAATGCATCAATACATCAAATAGGTAGGTATGATCCTCGTAAGGAAACAGGCGACGGTTTAACCTTACAGTTTCATTTCTGATCATAGATTTCTAAGTATCTGTCTATTTCTGAGACTGTCATTAACATTGAGATACTGGAAGTCATATAGGCTGTGAATTTAAAGTTAAGTGTGTTTTTCCTACACGAGAAATAAGATAACATCAAGAATTAACCGCAGGCTGATCCAAATCAATATTACCTTCTGCCTGTTACCTTGTTTTTACTATTTTATATTCAGTACAGACCTACATCTTGCACGTTCTTTAATATTCACCCATTATAAACACTAGATGTTGAATGAAACACATGTGTGCTCATGAAGTCATCACCTGCTGAATGACGACTAGCGGAGCGGCCATGACACCTTTTCTCATTCCAGTACAGATAAGCCTAGGTTTGTGAAAATGGAGATAAGCAATTTCCGTTTAGTTTTAGTCATGTGTTACTCTAACTAAACATTACCTTTTTATGGGTTATTGGAAAACTCTTTGTGTGAATCGGGTCGTGATACTAATTATGAATCGTTATTGCGGGAATTATAGTACCTAGTAGATACCAACAATATTTGTTACTTATCTCATAAAAAATTCTTATTTGTCGACTTTCAAAAAAAAAATTTAGAAGTCGGTTTAAAATTAAACTTTCATTAGTGATCAAAGCGCCTTATTAAATTAATAAAATATATAAAATAAAAAAGTTACATACCGGCCAGATTTGAATCAGCAGGCCAGCACACCCCCGTATTCTCTATCCGCACCATTAAGACGTAAGACACTCATCCTTACACTATAAAACTATGATGCCCAAGCTGCCAATATAAATCATTGTCTTAGCAGGTCGGCAATTAATGTACTGATCATAATTAATGATAACTACGATGATTTGTTACTACTACAGATTTGAAGCCACTTATACAGGTAGATTATGCGAAGGCCCCACATAATCGCAGATTTACGCAAATGTAGGAAATCCAATACAATGTGTTGTTTTTTTTTACCTTTTGTTGAACTGTTGCAATGAATCATGTTTACGCTGTGGCATTTAACTAGATGTTATCGGTCAACTCCATGCGACAATAATTTATTGTAAAGCGGGAAGAGTAGTAACTTACCTGCTTTGATAATTATTATTAATGAGATGACAGATTAATTGCTTATTAATTAAAGGCGTTAAGTGTTACGAAATGGGTCATAAGGTGCTTGACTTGGAGGAAATGAGTAAGAAGTAGCCCATCCGGTAGTTATCCGGACGTGGCTTGTTTTCATGAACAGAGGGGATATGTAATTAGATAAAATACCTGATATGCTAGTGTATTCTGTCAGGACCAAAGAAGAATGAACGCATAAAAGTATGCTCGTCAATCTTTATATATGGATGATCGGAGAAATAGAAAATATTTTCAAGACCAATCTTAAATTAATGTAGGTAGGTACCTACTGTAAGAGGTTTTATAGCCTAACCAATGCTGGCTGGTTTACCATATTATGTTCAAAAACTCAGGTCGTTTTAAAAAGAGAATAAGAAAATGTCGGAAGCGTAGGATTGAGGAAAAACTGTGACATGTAAATTAAAAAATGATTTAAATTATTATCCCAAAAATATTATATGCGCTTTATTTAAACACACATACAAGCTTCTACAGTACGTACCTACCTCTGTGATGGAAGGTGATGACCGTATTGATCATGGTCATTGCTACTTTGAACGTTTTGATAACTGCTTTTCCTTATCTTTTCTAATTATTGTGTATTTTACCAACTTACTTAAGGGATAGGTATCTATCCAAATTGTTTTGAAAGTAAAAAGTATTTTATTAGTAGATAAGTAGCTTTTGCCCGCAGCTGCGCTCGCGTTAAATTTAGGGTAGCACAGTTCCCCTTTCCTGATTTGCAGGTACCTGCTACCTGTAGTTTTTGCCCTTGCGCCTTATTTATTGTAATAGCAATGCTAAGTTTTCCCTTTCCTTCCCTCTTTCTCACTTTTTTAAAAGAAAAGATAGCCTATGTCCATCTCCAGGGTGCCAAAATTCATCAAAATCGGTTTAGCCATTAAGGCGTGAAGACGTAACAAACAAACGAACTCACTTTCGCTTTTATAATATTAGTAAGGATTAGGTAGGTTATATAACGGAAGGAATAAGGGAGATGTTGTGATCATGCATCCGTATTCAATTTAGATCCGGAAACCAGTCATTGCAGCGATGCAGCGACCGGCTTTAAGATCTGAATTATTCTTATTTTTGTATTTAATAACAGGACTAGGCATAGTTATCTGCCTAGGTACCTATTTTTAAACATGAACGGCGAATTAATTTCAGATTATACCGAATCTTGGCGTAAATATCCCGTATTGACCGTAGAGTCGTCTTTTATAATCTACATTCTTATTTGTCGCCTTGCCGCGTCACGTTGTTCTGCGCTAATGAGATATAATTGAGATTGACCCCTGCACCCGCTGTCAAAGGTCCTCACATTTCCTTCTTTAATTTTACAACAATTAAAATGACATTAGCCTTTTTGCTACGATATACCACATTAAACTGCATGGTTTATTTCCGCATCCTGTAGGTACCGAACCGATCGAAGTGATGACCATAAGCAATGTACCTTGGCACTTTGGACATAGATATGTTTTTCTTTTCCAGTCAATCCAATTTTTTTAGCGATTCAGTGAAGCACTATCTTTAAAACTTTCGAAATGACGACACTTGGATTTTTGAACCCTGTCATGCTTATTTGCCAAGAAAATCACTGACAATTGTACGACTTGAAAGTCGAGTCGTGAAATGCATAACTAATTGACAATGTAGTGCGTTTCATGGCGTTTGTTACTCTTTGTTAATGCAGAGTTGTAAGACACAGTAAGACCAAGTTCCTGGGTGCTTGTAATCTTCCTTATTGAGGACTTATGCCACCATTTTTTTAATCATTAAGGTTCTGTCTAGTCAGGAGCATTCGCTTGGAATCAGGCGCGGATTACATTTATGGGCGGAAATTAGGCAATTAGTCTTATTTTCCAAAAACAATATACCTACATAATGTGATTGGTACGTTGAGGAGCTTCCTATACAAAACTATAATAGGTAGTGCAGAATTTTTTTCTATAGATAAAAGTTCTATTTAAAATTATATACCTAAATAAAGAAAAAAATATATAAAAACGAACATTTATTATAAAACCTATCCAATTTCATACATTTTCACTTATGTTATTAAGTGCAACTTATTATTAGGTACATACATATTATTATAGGTGTACAAAATCGTCATCCTAAATGGGAAATAAAACTTATTTCTTAATAATTTCCTAGCTTTAACAAAATAAATGCATTTGTCAATCCAAAATTTTTTGTATATATTATAAAATGAAATGTAGTTTGACTATGTTACGATTTCTTCACAGGCACATTTATGCAAGTTCAATAAAATTATAGCTACACATTTATCTAAATACTTATTTAATGTTAGTCTGCCTACAATTTTACAGGGATTTTTTTATCTTAAAAATAGAACCTATTAGTTAGGTCATCTTTATTTTAAAAGGTATCCTGATAAAGGAAGTCTATTAGATTTTTGTGCAGATTTAAAAATAATCTTTAATTTGAGCTGCTTTATTTTGCAAAGGTTTTTTTGCCTTAATTACAGTACACTAAGATCCTACTTGAAATCTACAAAGATTACTATGGATAGTACTGATAAGAATGTTGTGTAAATGTAGGCTTGTTTTTGAGAATGATATTAATATCTCTTTAAAGAAAACTACATAGAATATTCCTAATTTAAAGTAGGATCTTGTACTTTAATTAACAAATTATGGTTACTTTATCAGTGGTAAAAAATTCAGTCTACTAATTTTAATTACTTACATCTAGTTTTTGATTTATTTAAATGAACAACTTATGGTTTCTTATAGCTGCAATATATAAACACTTAGTTAAGTCCTTCAGTAAATCATTTAAATAATAATTCCTTGTACTAAGCTTTGAACAGTGAACCTATTAAATTGTGAAACTTAAAGTTTTATCAAATTCAGATTTGTCTATAAATATGAATGGTGCTCGTAAAATACAAGTACAAGTAGATAGGCAGTATATTGTCTTAAGTAATATATATAAAATTGCATACTTTGACGACACACAATAATATTGACCATCAAAACATAAATGGTGGTATCTTACAATAATACAGTCACTAGGTTACTAATACAAGTCAATTAAACAAAGTCAAAGTAATACTTAGATAAGCACCTAAACATTTAAATATTTGCTTTTCTTTAACAAATCATCTGATAACACCTAACAATAAAGGAATGTTCAAACATGTGGACAGAATCATCAAAACATTGGAAATAAGATATGTGAAATACAATAGGTACACAAATTGTTACAACTATGAAGCTACTTTTTTGTAGAAATGATTCACTGAACATCAGTCTTTTCTTTATATTAAATTTGCCAGTGAACACTAAATTTTGTCACTTGTACAGTCAATTGCTTAACTTTGTCACATTTTAGTTGTAGCTTCTAGTGAGCGCAGGAGAGGTGCGCGGGCCATATACTAGAAACGATCTTTAGAGGCATGCAGGTCCGGGTTGGTCAGGTATTGCAGTTCTTGCAGCTCCTGGAACTTTTCATGATCCCGGATGTGTGCATAGTTGGCTGACAGGCACATTAAATAATGCACCAAACTCAATATCACAAGTATACAGGATACCATTGCCAGAATGAACATAAACTCTGCCTTCTCAACATAGTCTTTGCAAAAAAGCTTTATCTTGTGTGCCTCACAGATTCTCATATCTTCCTGTTTAACACTGGATGGGAACATGAAGTCAAATTGGGTAAAGTCAATGCATGTAGACAGATCAATGTTTTTCGGCTTCGAACAAAGTTTCCAGAATATGGTGAATAGAAAAGTCGTAATAACTAGGAATCCTAGTAACATGATCCATACAAAAGTCAATATGTAGGTGATGATCATAAAAACAGCACAGGATATCCGTCCTCCGACGCGTGCTCTCCATGCACGGTACACTTTCTGCCTGGTGGCACCTGTTGTCAAACAACCCAAACATAATAGCATGAAGCCAAGAGCCGCCATACAGGCGCTGCCCACTATAAATATCATCTGCAGCGCTTCAATCCATATGAGGCGGAAGTGAAATACCTCGTCGAACATAAGTATCGAAAGAGCTGATCCTCGATACATAGTTCCGCAGAACACACCCACGCCCAGGCAGCACATAATCGTTGCGATGAGAGTGGCATGAGGTATCCTGGTTAAACAGGCTTGGCACGCGTCCCCCATTGTGTGTGTAGTTTATATATCTTGAAAATCACTTTTACACACCCTTATTTTACTTTTTTACACAAAATATATCCTTATTTTCGTTTACACAACAAGGATTTATGATTTACGCGTTCAACGAATGACACATATTGTTGACGTGACGTTTCATTCTTTTTTTTTTTTTTTTTTTTTTTACCCCAAAGGGAAGGCTATAGTCTTTCGACCATATTGCCTAGTCTTATGACGTTTCATTCGTTCACAGGAGAAACTCAATCATAGACAATACGAACCACAGACTTTGTAGGGTCAACAACTGAATGAACCACAGGTTATAATATTTGTCCGTGAGCTGTCATTTCCTTTACCCATTGACTCGTTAAATACAAGATTTTTCTTTTTATAATTTATTATGTCTACGCGCCATGTAAAAAAAAGAGTGAAACGCTTTGTGGATAGAGTTTTCTTATTTTCAAATCACATTTCTTAAGCGTGTATCCGAACAATCGTCAATTCAGCCACGTCAAAATGACAATTACATTTCGTGATAGTGATGTTTTAGAAATCGACTAAAATTATATTATATTATGAGTGATGCATGCGTGAGCAATTCAATTAAGATGCTTCATTAAGGTTTAGCATCAAATATTGATACAAATGATGTAATGATGTTGGCTCATTCTCTTTCAATGCGTTGACGAACAAAAGTTATTATGTGCGCTGAAAGTTTCTCATTAAAACTACAGTAACTAATTGTGATTTTTAATACTACTATATCCAAATTAAAAACAAATCTACGTATTATGTAAATGAATACGGAAATAATTATCTATTAGGAATATTTGGTTGACGTATTAGTATTACTAAAATATCTGACATTTAAATGAAAACAAAACGTTCCCAACCCTACTACATTGAATTAACTTGCTTTTCTAATATTTTTGTAATACTCAAAAATATAATATTAAGAATTCTCGTGAGTTTATACATTTTAAAAAGTGGAATAGGCTCAAAATGGAAACTCTTTATCATCAGACCAATCAGCTTATACAAGAAACAGCGGAGTTGTTTCAGAAGTTAGATCGAGATCCATCTAACTATGAGGGAATTGAAAACGCTATTCAGTCGAAAATTAATGCAATTAGTGCGTAAGTTCATGTCATAATACATTTCGGATTATGTTAATTTAATTATCTTCTTATATTTGTGTGGTTTTATTTCATACACATAACATTTGAAGTACTGCAAGACACCAACATATTGCTGGTAATTGTTTCGTCATTTATACTTTATTTTATTTTTTTCGATTACAGAAACTGCGAGAGGCTTGATATATACGTCTACAAGACACCTGTCAACCAGCGACCTATGGCCAAAATGAGGGTCGACCAACTAAAGTATGACAACAAACATATTCAGGTACTGTTGATTATTCAAACCCTGCCGTTGTTATATTAACGCCTTAATCCCATCTTAATATTAGTTCCTTTTCATTATCACTTGTCATCGGAAAATGTGCTCAGTGGGTCATCTTAGGGGCGGGCCACAATTTGTTCTAACTAATATCTAATTAGAACAAATTGTTGCTTAATTTAACTGTAGGGAGTTGGGCATTGATAGCTGTACCGCAGTATTATACTTTTGCAGCTATCTTCATTTCTTTTTGTAGATTTGATAAACCCAAAACGGTCCAAAAAATTTTTTTTTTACCACCAAACTGGTGATTTGATATTCACTCTAATGTTTGTACACTAATAGTACTCAAGTTATCCTTCACAAACAGACTCAATAAGCCACACAAGTTGATGACTGAAAAATATTTATTTATCACTAATTTATAACACCTTTACAGACATGTCCAATACGATGCTATAAGACACCAAATTATACAACATACAAAAAAAAAACAAAAATACACGTTAATTAAATAAAAAAAAAGTAATATTTATCTTAATTAAACATGGCAAAGCATTGTGATCAAAATTATACTTAACAAGTCAAGTATAATTAATTAGTAGTCTAGATTAAGGGAGGTGGGTACCCCTCTCCATTACGATCTGGGCCCTAAGAAGAAATCTCGGCGGGTTTTGCCCAAATATGTCTTCCGACAATGTTATTATATTAATAATCCCGGTGGCTCGAGAAATTGGGCTAAACTTGAGCAAGTTAGTCCTACCCGTTGGCACGTCTAAAAGTGCAGGACGGCGGCGCGCTCCCACGCAGCCGTCCGGTGCGCAAAGCCGCAGCGCTGCCAGCACCTCGGGGTGGTGCAGCAAACCCAGCAGTATGCTCGCCACATACTTAACTAGCGCCACGTCACTTCTAACTGCCAGCCTGGTGTACCCGACCATGCCCAGGACGAACAGCGTTGGGTACATCAGGGGATAAAAGAATATGAAACACTAAATAATAATTGTATGTTGTATGCAAGGAATATCAAATATTACAAATTGTCATTTATATTCATTTCATACTCCTCCCCTTATCCCAATTTATTTGGGGTTGGTGCAGTGTACTCTTCCATAACTCATCATCTCAGGAGTCACCTCCATTCCATCTTCCTCTTCCTCTCTCTATACTCTTAAAGCCATCCACATTCATTAAACTTAAATTATTTTATGTTATTATCCTGTTATGATTCTGCTGAATAGACCTTTTTACCCAGCTAAAAGATAGAATGAATATTGAAGTAAAGTTTGACGACACGATTGGCGCAGTGGCTGAGTGATCGACTTCTGCGCTGGGTGTCGCGGGTTCAATGCCCGGCACGGAACAAATATTTGTATAGCTTACAGATCATTGTTCCGGGTCTGGCTGGCTTGTGTATGTGAGTTTCAATGTTTGTAAAGGCACCCACGATACAGGAGAAATTCCTATTGTAGGGCAACATTAAAAAGAAAAAACATTCTCAAGTTGATCCTTTTTTGGCAGGCATCTCTCTCATCCGCTCAGAGCAAAAGAATAAGGCGTGAACAAGAGGCCAAAGACAGAGAGCAACTATTGAGCCGCAGATTTGGTCATGACCACACCTCTATCAATGTGGATTACTTGGCACAGGAACAACTGTCCTTGCAGAATTCACACAGGAATGTTGATGAAATGCTTCAAACTGGTATGTACTACAGATGTCCATAATAAAGTCTTTTTCTACAAATGTTGATCCTGGGTCTTGATTGCCAGGTCTGGCAAACTTTTAGTGCCTAAAACTGATCCGTGTTCCTTCTTTTGCTGTTTGTGTTCCGGGATCGCGGTATGTTTTTGAAACTACCCGTAACACCAGCAAGCAGAGGCCCTGCCAGGCTTCTCTCCCGGGCCGTATACATACAGCCCGGGTAGAGGGGTCTGCCAGGCATGCCAAGCAAGCCTATAGTCCCCAAGGGTGTTGCAGAGGTGTACTTAATAGTACCACCCACATTTCGCAAGTTATGTTTAAGTCTGAGGTGAGCCTATTACCATGACCCGGGCACAAGTCCAAACTCCGTGGTTGCTATTGAGAAATGCATGATGGAAAACCTAAAAACACTTTATTCGACCCGGGCATCGCCGGGCATCACCCGCGCATTTGCTCTGTGTTATGCGTGTATATTTCTAATAGAAGCTTTTATATAGTATGCAAATCCGGAGTAGATAGCAGAATAGGGAAAGTACCCGTTTCCCTTGGTAGGAGTTGATTTAAAAAATACTTAAACTATTATGAACATACCAAGGCTTGAGAAAGCTTATGATTTTAGTATTCCAATTTCGTACTAAAACGCTAAAGAAAGTTGATCCAATACAAATTGTTGCTATAGTTTATTGTTTAGGCGATAATTAATTTTGTTGTACTAGCACGAAATCCTGAATTGTTTTGATAAAATGTAAAGGAAGTGAATACTGCTGTTGCCTGTAATACAACGTTAGCATTCCCATTCGTTTCTGTTAAAGAATTTGAGTTTTTAGTCCAGAAATTCCAAGATGCGCTCGTAAATCATTTAAAAAATGGGATTTTGAAAGAGGGAACACAAAATATCAAGCCTAGTTAGTACGAATATCCTGTAAGAGCTAACACTATTATTATTTCTAGTTAAGGAAAACGAGCATATAGATAAATTAATAGTCTGCCCTTTAGCGTAGTCGTTAAATGCTAAACCTAAACCAGACATTGTTTAGTTAAGACAACTTGTTCGTAGGATAGCTAATGGTCTAATATCACCTCAAACCGGCACAGTTTACCTCCAGTTTATGTATTTATGGTCCATAGCCCAGATCACCTTATTGGTTGGACTCATTTAAGTGCACACTACAAAGTAATCTAGCCGTCAACGGCTCAGTTAACGATGGGCGGCAATGAAACCAGATAATTAATTTACCGTGGACGCTATACACACCTACCTATATCTACGTACGATTGACTTGATTGTATGATGCTTGCCACCAACGCTACGTGGCGCTGACATCACCGCACGTGTATTTTGTTTTTTATAAAAGACACACAAAAAAATAAAAACAAGTTGCCGTCTGTCAATGACAACACGAGTAGATCTTTGATTATTATGTGCTCTTTGTATCAGGCATATTAAGTTGTTTTATACGTGTTTTGGAACGGTTTCAAACACTTTTGAGCAGAGAAATGAGATAAGTATAATCGAAATGAAATAAAAGTGACGATTAGTGTTCAATCAAAAGTAAAATGCACTTACCACATCTTGATTTTTTGTTGTATCAACAGTCCGCACAAAGCAACACCCACGCACAAATATTATGTCTTATATCATTAGTCTTATAAATAATAACACCGGACTGAACCACTTGACATGACCGCACCGTATCAAGGTAAACTTAACACACCAAGTTGAAGTTTTTCGAATAGACAGCCTAGATCGAGATTACTTCATCCGCGGCGCGCTGCCTGTCTCTGAGAAGATTAAACGAAATTATTTGTTATTAAACATAATTACATTTAGTTACTAAAGAACTAGAAATATTTAATGTAGATGTCACTGCAAAAAAATGTTTTAAAATATTACCTATTTTCATTTTTCTCCAATGATGACCTTGACTTTAATCTGCTACATGAAGTTACGTGGGAACCTAAAACCCAATTAAACTGGTCCGATAAATAGATATGTAGATAATAGGTACCTACACATTAATTCACGTGTTTGTCTGCCGACATGTCCTTCCGAATTAACGAGTTGATTCAAACCTTATAGAGGCTGGCTACATTTTACGCATAATTTATTAGATTCAAAAAAATAAACATAAAACAAGATTGGATCAAGTATTCACTTAATCCACTTCGCTGTGTAATTAATTGTGGAATATAAACATAGTACATAGGTACAGGACCAGTTAATGTTCACCTTGGAAATCAAAGGGCTGGAGTCCATTGCTTAAGAGCCTCTAATTCACAACATAACATTTATATTTATGATCCGGTCTGTGTCTAAACCAGTTATAAAATACCTTGTTAGACCTTTATTTGCAAGAATCCTCAACTATCTCCTATTATACCTTTACCTTGAGTACAGTATTCCATATTCGATCCCAGATTTGCCAGTATCTTGAAATGATGGATGGAGAGGGTGAGGAAGACCAAAGAAAAGATGGATGGATTGTGTAAGGAATGATATGAAGGAGAAAGGAGTAAATGATGCATTGACGTCTAACGGGAGAATAGAAGAAAACCTGTTGCGCCGATCCCAAATAGAATGGGTCAAAGGCAGAAAAATTATGATGATTTGCCAGTATCTTGAAATTCTTAATTTGTTTCAGGTTCGAATATATTGGACACGCTGAAGTACAATCGAGAAACAATAAAAGGTGCACATAGACGGTTAATAGACTTGGCCAATACATTAGGTTTATCCAATGCTACCATATCGCTAATAGAACGAAGGGTGGCTCAAGATAAGTACGTCTTGTTCGGAGGCATGTTTGTTACTCTAACTGTTATTGTGCTTGTGATTGTATATTTGACGTAATTGGAACGGTTCTCTATAACGGGACATTCCGCTATACTCGACGACAATAAATAACTGATGACTATTTCTCTTTTGGTGCATAAACTGAATTATCTCTTAAATTACTACATCCTTTTAAGTGTGCTTTTATATATGAAATAAGACGGAACTTTGGGTTTTGCGTTGTATTGATAAAGGTAAGTCTTAGGTACCTTTATCAATACAACGCCTACGCATGATGCTGGATGGATCTTTTACCTCGTAGCCATAATCGAGACTCGGGATTGCCTCTGCATCTTTGTGTCGAAGCGTGATGATTTAAAGCCCATGTTACTTCCAGGAAGCTAGATAATCAGCTTTCTATTGACGAAAAAATAGTTAAAATAAGTCCAGTCGTTTCGGAGCAAAAAACCAGTTTATTCTGATCTCTCAACTACTTTGAGATCCGCACTAACTGGTTTTGTATAAATTAATCTGTCGTCGTGTGTATAAACAAACAACAAACAAATAAATAATATCACAAATGTTGACGAATAGCGCCCCCAGGACAATGCCATTCAGGTGCCCCTAGCACGAATAACCCGGACCAAAGTCGAGCCGAGACTAGAGGAGAAGAGACGTATTGAACTACCAATTATGATTACAACGGGTTGGAGTCTAAGAGCGAAGCTTAGTTTAGCTTAGCTCACGTAGCTGACACAGTTTTTCATACTTGTTAAATAGTTTGCAGTATGTACAGAAGTATGAAAAACTGCGTTAGTAATGCGACCTAACCTATATTAGCTTAGCCTTTGGTCTGCAACCTGTTTCATACTTGTTAGCTGCCTGCTTAGCTTAGTTGAGAAGAAAGGAGAGGAGATATCTTAGTGCTTTAGGCAAGTCTCCGCACCCAGTGGCCAAGCAGGCAGCGGCGAGCAGCAGAGACGAAAACAGACACGAGCGGCGCCTATTATTTCTTGGTAGATCGTATTTAACTGATCGAGAGTAGTCTGTATACATATTTCTACTCCAGGCTAGCCAATACACATATCCAAACAGCCTTGGTGGATACACCCTAGCTCCTATCTTCTCTCTAGCATCTCCTCTCCATTCCGAAAACAATCACTTTAAACAGATGTAAAATATTATTTTTTGTTGTACCCGATGAAGTACATATATCGCAATCGTTATCAACATAACATGCGGAGTGATTTCGTCATGATTTATGATGTTTAACAGCTGTGATCCAAGGCCATTTTGCTCTCGCCATCTCTGACCCAATAGGTAAAAAGTACGTATATTGGTAGTTTGAGATGCAAGCCAAATGCAGGTATACAAAACTAGACGTTATCTTAATAGATTTGCGTTAACATTTGCATGTTAAATTACTGTAAAGAGATCGTTCAACCGAAAAGGTTTATTCCATATTTTTCTTAACATAAATACTTTGCCTGTTTTAGAAGTTAGAACAGATATTTTATGAAATTAGCCAATGTAATAATGTGCAATGATTTCTTGTTACATAAATGTTGGTAAAATGTTACGAAAAAAAACGTGTTCGAAATTCTAGCTTGTTTTATTAAGTAAAAGTATTCGAAGTATCGACTGGTTTTAGGCGACCATCATAGGACTAATATTTTTAACAACAATCTAATTTCAAAAATAGTAATAATACCGAAATCTATTTTTTATTAATAATATAGTGCAGGATATCCACTATAACATTACATAGACTTCGTATATGGAAAGAATCACAAACAGATTTTAGAGAGAGGCAATTTTAGTCGGGTTCCCTCTATCTGGCAGAATCTTGATGTTCCGAAATTTATTTGGCATAACACACTTAGCATAATTTTCTTTAAACGAACATTTTAAATGCATAAAAAATATTTGATATAACTATCGTTTCGCATAATGTTTAAAACTTCGAATCTACAATGGCATACCTTTAAGATGGCAGAATTACATTTAGTATAACTTCGATTGGCAGAGTTCAAATTTCGCATAATATCGTTTAGCATAATGCTCATTTAGAGCGATGATTATTTGGTATAACTTTACTTGGCATACTTTGCAGATGCGAGAATTAGCTAGGTTAGGTTAGGTTAAAACTGTGACCTCCTACGCACGAGCCGAGCGAGCGTAGCGAGCGGTGCCGCGGCAGCGGCCGGCGAGTGCCAGAAACGACTTGCATTTTTAGAAAAATGAGATTGTTTTTAGTAGCTTACCCGGAACTGAACTATTTTGATTAGGATAATTACTTATTGTAATAAATGACATTATTTCAAACTCAATTGAATAATAACTAAAATAAATGACATTATTTCAAACTCAATTAAATAATAACTAAAATCAAATTATTTTAAAGATTAAAATAAATATAATATAATATAGTTTTGTGATATGTATGTCTACAGTTAAATATTATAATGCTTATATGTGTACTTACTTATATTTAGGTTAAGACATTCTTATTTTAGTTACTATTCTCTTCCTGTTCTCACACACTATTGTCTACGTTTCTTTCTTCATATTTCCTCTCGCAGGCCTGCTGGTAGAAATTTCTTTAGAAATAAGCTGTGCCTTTGTACTCTTTGTTTTTTATGATGTTTTCCTGTGTTTTCTCTTGTGTGTACATAAATAATTAAATAAATAAATGACAACAAATAATGACAAAGATGATTCTAACTTTAAACTTTCTGCGATATGACAATTCTGCCGTTTGATGATTGTCGTTGTGAAATATATGCCAAAAGACGATTCTGACTGTGAACTTTCTGCGATATGATGTTTCTACTTTTTAAATATTATGGATATGAAATTTATGTCAAGAGATGATTCTGACTTACAAAATAATGAGTTTTGAATGTATGACAAATGAGTATCTGCCAAACAATTTTCTGCGAAATGAAGTTTATGCTATCCGTTGTTATGCAAAATAAAATTATGACATAAAAAGTTCTGCTATAAAGGGTGGACCCATTTTAGTCACCTAGTTGAAAGGTTTCAATTTTTTTTTATTTAGCCTCTTTGCTACCCAGTCCTAGTACGTTAGATGTCTCTTCTGACTTTCTCCACCTCTGTTTTATGCAAATTGCCAATGGTACCTGTTTTCATAACTTGTATTTAGTTTGATACTTCTCGAGAAATTCTTTGTCCGTAACGTTTTCGCGGCGAATATTTCGAACCGATTTTGATATGAAATCACAAGAACGCTTAGCCTACGCCTACCAAGATAGGCGTTTAAAAATGAACTTCCTTCGGGTGCCTACCCAAAATAAAATAAAGTCTCGAGTCGATAAAGATTGGGTTCGAAGCTAGAGAGCCCGTTGAACGTTTGTTATTAAAAACCAATGTTGAATATTTATTACTTTAGAAATTAAGCTTGCGTTGTGTTAATATTTTGTCTCAAAAAGTGACATGTATGCTATACAAGCACATTTGTATTGCATTGTTAAAATGTTCTAAATAAATGTAAAACAGTTTAATCTTTTGTTGAAAGCTAGGAAATACTTATAAAAAAATTGTATAATATTTTAATTAAAAATACTTTATTTAGTTAAAACGTATAAATTGTGGTGTGTTTTCGTTTGCTATAAAATGTTACATTCCTTTCTTTACATGAATGATCGCACGTGTTTTGTGAACTTACACTGTGTTTGTAAATTTAATTTAAAAAAACTAAAATACATATGTGAAATATTGTAAAAATGTTAGTAATAAGTGATATTTTGATTAAATTTTCTATTTTAGAATTATGTTTCTTATTTTCTCTGTAGGTATCTTGTCTAGAAGTTGTTAAATGCAACGATAACTTTTCAGGCTGAAATAAGGTAATGCATAAAAAGGCCAGTGGGGCCTGCCAGGGCCTCCGCCTGCCGGGGTTGTGGGCTGTTCGAAAGAGATACCGTGGCCCCTGGGACGTAAAGGGCAATAGAAGGAGGATGGGTGGGTTTTAGTCAGTACAAGTCTGACACTCCCCAAGTGGAAGTTATTTGATGATTTCCCAACCCAAAAAAATACATAAAAAGGCACACATATTAATGCATTTTTAATCCAAAATTTTACATTATTTGAGTACCTATCTTAAGTCCGAATTTCACAAACGTTCCAAAAGTGCACAAGGTTACAAATAAATGGCTTATGATGTTAGCAAATGAAAGTGTCTATAAATCTTGACAGTCCATGCCAGTTAACAGACCAAAAATTCAAAGATTATTTTAAAAACTACACTAAATTTAATGTAGGTAGGTTTAAAAATTTCCAAAAAGGATATCAAAGAACGAAAAACGTGGGAACAACTTATTTGGGAGCCCCGGACTGTTTCCGATCTCGTTCATCAGGGTTACAGCATGGTAACTTCGGTTCAACATGCGGACAAGCGAACGCAACGTCTTCTTCTTTGGGAGGGGTGCAGGGCCCGGTTTCTTCCGGAGGCGGGCGCAAGCACGTTTCGACGCTTGGCTCCGGCAATCGAGGGTAGTCGGCAATGCGCGTCGCGGCTGGCGAGATGGCGGGAACATCGCGTCGCAGATGCTTGACGTTCTCATATGCATCTGGTGCAAGCTTCATGTAGTCTGGCACCTAGTAACAGGAATATAAAAGCAATTTTACTCAAGTTTCAAATGAAGACTGTTGGCAACGGTCAGCTCTTGCCCAAGAAATGAACTATCTCAGCTCAGCTGGAGCATGAAACAAAGGCCTCTCCCAAAATGCCCTGGCCGCCACCTTTCATTAGTAGGTACCTATTCAGTCTGGCCCAGCTCTTTTTTATCTGTATTAATTCTCCATTTAAACAATCTGAGTACCTGTTTTAGAGTCATCACAAACCAGCCTGCACTTTTGATGGTTTGCTTAAAACCTTCACAGTACCAAACCGTCCATTCAGTCACTCCACAGGACCATCTCAACATTCTCATCTCCACTACATGTAATCGTTTTTCATTCATCTTTACAGCTCATCATTCTGATTCATACAGTACGACAGTAATCACGGACTTGTATTTTCCCGTTTAACATCCGTGGGTCACAAGTTGTTCCAGAGACCTGTCGCCATTTCATCCACAGTGCGAGTCTATTAACTATTGGGTAATGAAGCAATTTCAAGGCGCAATATACGAGCACGTGGGAAAATCTGGGAGGCCAAACAATCAATGTATTTCTCGAGCCTTCGCATACTTTTACTCGTCGCTTACCGATGTAGTCTTTCACATGGATAAAGTTGCCTACACTAGTTAATGTTCATGGTCACGCGACAGCGTGGAAAGTATTAACTTAGTAACAATGGTTTGTAAAATAATAACCACCGAACCGGCAATGGTTAGGTAGGTACTGTAGAGATTTTATATCTTTTAGCAAACCTTAAACTTGTGTAATGACATTCGTACTCAAATTGTTTAAATAGAGAAAAAGAAAAAAAAAACCAGCTATGTGCGAGTTGGACTCGCGTACCTACTAAGGGTTCCGAACCATTATCTATAAAAACAGCATTAAAGACATAGGTATGTTGTATGAAAGCCCCTTAATTGCTATTTTGTTGTTTTAGTATTTGTTGTTATAGCGGCAACAACAAATACTAAAACAACAAAAAAGCAAAGAACCCTTAAAACGCAAGTCCGACTCGCACAATACAACGCAAAATACGCGCTTCAGACGTGGAGTTGCGGACACCAGCCCGTTATACAATACAATATAGCGGCAACGGAAATACATCATCAATGAAAATTTCAATTGTCTTTATACTATCACGATTCATGAGATACAGCCGAGTGACAGACAGACAAACAGATATACAGTGGAGTCTTAGTATTAGTGTCCCGTGTAACCTTTTGGGCACGAAACCCTTAAAATGAGAGAAGAGTTAGGTTTTTAGTATATGTTTGCGATTATTTGACATGTAATTGAAATAATTAAAATAACATTTAAAAATATATAAATAAATATAAATAGGTGTAGGTACGTATAACCAAAATAATACGCAAGATGAAAATTTTCGACCCCAAATGATAAACGATTGTCATAAGCATAAATATTATTTCTCGTAAATAACAAGCGAGTATCTACAAGAGCGGACATCACTGGAAATGTGAAGACAAGTGGTTTTTATTACTTAATTATTTTAAGAGCAGTGCGCAATGGTTCTTAATATACATAAGTATGCGCTTTTTCTTAGGTATATCCAGAAGGGGTGCCTCGAAGAATTTATAATCGGATTCAGGCTGATTGCTGCCTGTAACGAATGGCGAGAGAGCGATTATGTGCTAGACGGATAGGTACTACGAACCCTCGTAGTATCCGTCTAGCGCGAATCACTCTATCATCTTTCGCTCTATATATCCGTCTTGTACCGACTAGACGGATTCCTGCAGGGCGCAGCCTGATATTTTATTAATTGCACGTAGGTAGCACGATGGTATATTTTTTATTTTATTAAATTAATTTTATTCGATGTGCGACTAGCGAAGAAACGAAATAAGTAGGTGTAAATGCCAATCTAGAAAGGTTTTTGGTAGGAAACATTGCAGAGAAACCGTCAAGGGAATGTGAACAATAAAAAGTCTTATATCTAGAGGATAAGACTGATCTACGTTCTAGCTTAAATTAAAAGGTTAATGATGAGGAAAGTATGAGCTGCCATGAATGTACCTAGTAATGATGAGCCCAACTGTCTACACTGCAGCAGTGATGAGGAGCTAATAAAATTGTTCGAAAGGGAACACAAATTGGAAATAAACTAACTGGATCAGATCAGTCCTGTTATTATTTATACTTTAATATAAGAACACTACGTTGATCACAACGAGAGAAATTATGTAAGAGTAACATGGTTGATCATCAGAGCAATGAGCAGGATTTTGATTTGAAACTTTCCGCAATAAAGGAGAACGAATCTTTATCAGGTAAAAGGTTGTAAAATTAAGATAATGTAAAATATAGCCTTAAGTCTTGAATGCTTCTTTAATTACGAATTTAAATATACTTAGGTAGGTACTACTTTATCTACCTACCTAAGTAAATACACGTTATTTCTAACGGCAGGTAAAATTTTTACGGTTTTTTTGCTCTTATTAAGGCAAATTATTGTTAGTTTATTGTATGACCAAATTAGCATCCTTTTCAATAAATTCATAAATATATTTGCAATAATTAATTAAACATCTTAGAAAAAATCTTAAACAATAAACAAACAAAGAATGAGAAAGAATTATCAATTTGTATAAAAATGGCTTCTTCGTTTAAGACTATTTTTTTAAGGGCTAAATCCACACTCTACTGAGGTGACACTGGATTTAGCCGATCTTGTTCGAGTCCGGTTCTACTATCTCACGACCTGCGGAGCATTAAAGGTGTCCGTGGGGATTTTCCTCTCCTACCAGAATTAAAATAACGAACATACGAATAGGTGGGAGCTGTCGACCTCACTGTGAACCCTCGCATAAGATAATTATTTTATTATTCGATAGGTTTTCAGATCATTGCGTAATGGAGTTGATGCGGCGCAATGTTCCATTACATGATATGGAGAATAAAAGCTGTGAGGTAGGTACGTCTAACCTTTTATTCATGGCAAGATATGGTAGGTATGTAAATTCTGTCTGATTAGATGGATGACCAAATGTCCAAGTGAGCACGTGCCGAGGGCTGAATGGTATGAGGGTGTACAAATAAATATGTCATATCGCTAACGCTACACTTCAGGGTAGCAGGGCGAGCCCTGTTGTACTGAGGACCTTATGCCACTACTTTGGGTCTCTGGAGGGATGGACGTACGCTGGGTAACACGTTTTTAACATTTGTCAGCTGATTCTATGGGAATTTAGCTGTAGATTATCATGTTTAAGGTCTAAGTTTAGCACTTGCGGATAGTTTTATGTTATTGGGCTGACAAAGTAATAATAGGCTCGCCTGATAGTGCCTTAATTGTCGCAGCGCCCTATTGCATACCATTCTACAGAACCAACTGAAAGCCGATTGCGAAATCGCCGTAAATGAAAGCATAAGGTATTGTGCTCAAACAAAGCAACAGGAACATTTTACTAAAGTTGAAGCCACTGAGTAGAGAGATTACCTCCTTGCAGTCGACGCCATAAGTGCCGAGGTAGCCAGGCAATCGCGGTTTTTCTTCCCCGTCATCTCCGATGGTGGCGAGCTGCGCGCTCGGTACGATTTCGTAAGAACATATATCGGCAGCACGCCGCGCTGCACGCCCTTTCTTATCCTGCGCATTTAGTACACAAGGATTATATTATAAAGCCTAGAAACAAGTAGCTCTGGTTCACATTAATTGCAGTGGCCTACAAGCAATCAATCGTTTGCATACCTGCTGCAAATACAAATTGCAGAGGCTTAAACAGCGTGTAAAAGAAAGGTTGCAGTCATACTAAAGAGTTGATGGTTTGTAGCAACAAACCATCAAACTGAACAACTTTCTTCAAGGGAGCAATATATCAATATATGTTTAATCAGCTGGCCCATAAAAATGACAATATCTAGTCGACCCAAATGTGAACACCCCACTTATCAGACTGTCCCATACGACTGCACATTTAAGGATCGTATTAAACGCTAATGACTGCTATTGGCGTGGCGACTTATTTACTGGCCCCCCTCTGTTTCGACATGAAAAGCATAAGTTGGTAGGTAAGTACCACCTAAGACTTACCGGGTCGTCGTACTGTGCGCAGAAATCGTCGTCTTCGTTGAAGTGTGGCTGTTGTCCTGGTGGATAGCTAACTTGTTTCTTCTTAGCCTCCCTGTGCTCTTCAGCCGAAGGCCCGCTGAAGCATACCACCTTCTGGTGGTCGTCACGAGCAGCTCCGGACTTGAGGATGCCTCTCAGTGGTGTCATGTTGTCGCACGTTGGCTTGCTGATCAAATAAGAATAATAAACTCAATAACTTAATTTTAATCCGAGATTATAAACGCTAACGCTTAGATGCTTACACTGATTCAAGTCATAGAAAGTTGTTTTAAAAATGCGTTCTTGAATTGCACTACATGAAATTCAAAAATGTCTTTGTCAATCTATTGATAGTCACATTATGCATAATGAGATTCATTTGCTTTTAAATCATTAAAAGATCGTAAGAAAAACGATTTGGTGATTGAATGTGAATTTGTGGCAAGGTGATCTTCTGCCTTGTCGTAAGGTCACCTCACAAGACAATTATCTTCTCTCACAAGTTTAGATCAAAGCTGACATACCTTAATTGATCCATGTACATACCTACTTTCAGCATAAAAGTGGGTATAGTATAGATTGTACCTAGAAATATGATATAACGCCATCTTCATCAGATATTTATGAAAGTTCAGAAAGAGATAAAGCAGAGTTTGAAAAAACTTTTAAAAACTTTGCTGCAACCTCTGCGATCGTAGAGAAAAATATGAGTGGCCGGACGGAGAATTGATCTGATCGAATACTTTTGAATTATTAAATACCTACTACAGAATCTATTTAAATAATAAAGAACAAGATTTTTGTATTTAAAAACATGAACGACCTTAGTATTTTTGAATGTTTTCCTCATTAAATTCAAAGTCAATGTCAAGACAACGACCTTTTAATAATCAAAGTCTGATGGCTCATTTTTATTAGGTCGTTTTCCGATTCGGTTGCATTCCGTATTCGGTCACAGGATGGTTGGTATAAACAGATTTTACTCCGTGTCGTGACACAATGTATCTGTCCACGATGATTGCTTTTAACACGAGTGTACATAGTTCGGCTAAATGCGGTCGCCGAATTCGGTGAGCCGAGAAATTAAATTAATAGGTACGGTCATAGTATTCGGTGACTAGGACTTCCCCCATGCTTTATTCAACTGCCATTAAATTTTGGCAGAAATACTGGCTGGTAGCCCATACGGGCTAGTCATTTATTACCATGGTTTTCACCAAAACCGATAAACACAGGTCGTCACACAGTGGAAGTTAGAAGGACGGTCAGTGGGACAGGCCTAGAAACCGATGGCGTGACGACTTTGAGCGCTGCACAAATGTTCCTCATTTTCAAATTCAGAAACAAAAGGAGCCCCGTTTGTACAGTGCCTTAAGAGGCAATATTGCTAGATTGGCCAGAAAAAAGTCTGGTTAGTAAATATAATTCTACGCGACCCAGGAAAAGCTTAGTAATAAGAATATAAAATTTGACACCTAAACAGTAGTAGATACATATGTTCCAATTAGTACAACTATGTTATTAATTTTAAGACAATTAGATTATAAAATAATATGTATAATATTTCTGCTCTTTTGCGGATTAGTTAAGTACTCTCAAAATGGAACTCCCTATTTCCAATCAAGTACTATCTATGTTTCGTATAGGTACTTACCACACAACATGATGAATATGAGGATCCTTACTGTTACACCCATATGATATGAATAAATTATTTTGATTTGATTTGAAACGGCATAGGTAGATATAGGGATGAGTGGATGCCTACGGGGAGACCCAAAAGAAAGAGGGGCCATATTGTATAGATCGTGGAAAATTGAGATAATGCTTATTTTCTGTGGCGCCTTCAAGTTCTATCCTACAATTTTCAAAACCCAGTGTTACCTCTGCCGCGTGACACGCAATGAGTCATCATACGAGATGATGTCGGTTGTAATGGGTGGAGTGGGAGGTCGCAGCGGATCGGCGCTGCCATCCTGCACGTCCAAGGCAGTCAGGCATCGTTCCATCGCGCTGGGTTCCGCCACTGCCGCTTGACCGATCTTCGCTAGTTGCGCACGCATGTCTGCCTGTTGCTCTTCGACGATGGCCGACTAAAGATGATAGAAAATATCCATTTAATTAAGAACAAAAGTTAATCCTCATTACTTCACAAAAAATATTATCAGGGAGGAAATTACAAATGACCGTCTTGCTATGTTATTTTTAACCGATTTCAGAAAAAGGATAAGGTTCTCAATTCGAAATTTCTCCCTCAATTTGGGCCAATTTTCTAAATTATTGTTATCGAAAGGGTATCCGGAAAACAAATACTTGATAAGAATTTGTGTAAGATACTATTGTTTTTTGTTTTCAATATTTCTGTGCAAATAAAAAAAAACAAATGTCACCGACTTCGTTGGAAGTAAACGTATTTTCCTGTTTTAGTGTTCTTTATTATACGTTTTTTTATAAAATCAATCAGTAATTACCGCAAGTTCGTCTTTCA
Organism: Ochropleura leucogaster; assembly: GCA_958449745.1. Lineage (NCBI taxonomy): Eukaryota > Metazoa > Arthropoda > Insecta > Lepidoptera > Noctuidae > Ochropleura > Ochropleura leucogaster. The sequence goes on along the minus strand of OY288203.1, from coordinate 10,183,532 downwards.
AGTTGCCCTCACGCATGTGGTAGTTGCACACGTTGTCGATAACCTCCTGTGGGAACTTCTCCGGGTTCGCTGTCATGTATCGATACACGAACAAGTCGCATCCTATGATTTTGAAGCGATGCTTGAAGACAGGCACTGTGGCTCCTAGGAAAATAATTATTTAGATTAAGTTTGCCAACAGGGATAGTTGACTGTTGACTTTTTTTAGTGCTCTCTGTAACGCATTCGAAATATTGCGTATATAATATGAACTGAATTCATGCTTAGGAGGAAGTAAAGTTTCTCAAACATAAAAACAAAAACAATTTTTTTTTACCTTCAATAGTTTTGTAATTAAAAGGGTCCCAAACAGATAGAGACCAAAAAGATAATTTCAAATACCTCGTTTCAAAGTTTTATGATAATTATATTTTGAATTCAAAAATCGACTAAACCTATTTACGTTCCTCCTGCTCGGGTCTCAGAATGAAAAGACAACGCCATTTATGGCGTCATAACGGTTTCATTAGAGCTGTTTTTGATATTGTCATATTTAGAGTTCCGTACCTCAAAACAAAAAAACGCAACCCTTATTGCATTACTTTGTTGTCTGTCTGTCAAGACCCTTTATCTCGGGGACGCGTGGAGGTATCCAGTTGAAATTACTGTATACTCAGCTCTGTCTTAACCCTCAAAGTCTACGCAGTCAAATGATGACTGTTTATGACGTAAATTTGAACGGAACCCTTGGAGCACGAATCTGATACACTTTTTGACGGTTTTTTTTTTTCTCTAAAAGCGATATCTTGTCAATTTGTTAGCATCATGCAAGCCTAGCTATTGGCGACGAAACAAAGCATGAGAACTTTTGTGTTTAATCGAAAACAGGTCCTTTAAATTACCAATATTCACCATTGGTATGGACCTAGACTACACCAACCGTATTCGCGAAACTAAAACTTCTTACGTCGAACTTCTAAAGCAGACGCGGTCGCCAACCACGAGGGCTCGTAGCGTTATTATTTAAGTAACTAGTGCAACTGACGGCTCCCGCTGGAGAGTCTGCCTGAAGAATTTGTGAGAATTATTCGGCGACATTGTACTGATGCCAAATTGTTAAATTGTTAGATGTCTCGACGCGAACAGTTTTCATTTCCACAATCAAATGTAAGCTCGAAGTTAATTTGCTTATTGGCTAACAGTGGAGTGTATTATCATTCTTTGACCTGTAGCCCTTACCCAACACGGAATAATTTACCGTTGAAATTGAATGTTCCAAAGCAATTACTGTAATAATAATTAAACAGTCTCAGAATCAGCGATCATTGTGCCGATAGTCGTTACAGCCATTGACTTAATTGCCAAGAGCCTCGACCAACACCCGAAGAGGCTCTGTTTAGATAGCTGGATCAAGGGTTTGGAACAGAATGCTGTACTCCTGAACACGACTAGTATCGTTAGGTTCCACTTTCCGGACCCCTGACTCTCGGTAGTTTGGTTCCTGACCAGTTCCAGACCCTGTTCCCGATGGGCTACTATTTTTAAATGTTTTTTTAATAATAAATATGTGTAAAAAATAATAAACGAGAATAAACGATCACATACTTACCAATATAGAACCTATCAGGTGTAAAGTATGTGGGGAAGTTGGGATCCGACTCAGGAGTCTCCAGCTTCATGGACTTGAGGAACTGTCCTTCGCGGATGCCGGAGTTCCTCCGAGGTATCTCCCCGATCTTGATGGAACCGTCTGCGAGGCTATAGGACATCACAAACTTCCTGCCGATGTCCTCGGGGTGGATCCAGTCAAGCTCGCACAGATAACGAAGATACTGTGTGAAAAAATTAAGGGACATTAAAGTAAAAATTCTCAAGATATTATTGAAGAAGAAAAAGTAGGCCAGGTAATCCTACCTACCCACTAATAATACCTATCTACGCGATAAAACACGGTTTATACATACCTACTTTGTGCTTCGTTACCTACCTGTATCTGCGTAGTTTCTTTTTTGTGATTCGCCCTGTTCTGAATAACTTACCTCTATGCAATTATAAAGTCTATTTAATTCCAGGAAATATAAACGTAGTAATAACCTGTATCTGGCAGATAGGAGACCTACGGGAAGCTCGCTCTCGAGTCTTTGTGTAACTTTAATTGAGTCTCGAAGTTGCAAACTCGGATATCAAAGAATTATTTATTGATGCCCGAAGGAAATACATGCACTAACTTTTTCAAAGAATTATATGTTTGTGGAAAGCAATCCAAGTTGTGAAGTATTGATACTTTTATGCTTCCTGACTCGATCTCCTTTTCGTTCGCTGGCTAAGATAAATTTTATTTCAAAAGGAATTTTTACGTTGCGTTGGTACGAATAGGTTTGCTTCAGTATTCAACGTGATTGTTCGTGAATTGTGGGTGTGCAGCATATTACCTATATAAAGATACATAGGCAAGGCAAAACTATATGACTAATATATTATAAATGTGATAGTTAGCATAGTATGGGATGTTTGTCACTCAATCACGCCAGAACGACTGAACATATTTGAATGGAATTGCCAAATTTAGCATAAGAATTTTATTTCAAGAGATCGATTTCAACCTGAAACAGATCTATAGTATTTTTTCTCACACACATCGCACACCCATGGACAAAGTCGCAAGCAACTGCTAGTATGACAAAAGTATAGATATCATAATGAGACGGGCGTCTTAATTAACAAATCAATCAATTAGTTAGCCCACCGTATTTCATAATTACAACCTAACATAATTTCAAATTAGATTACTTACTGTAATTACAGCATTGAGGCAATAGATCTTGGTCAATTAGTATTTAACTGGCATAATCAATGTTAACTATTGTCATTAAAATCGTTTCCTGAGTACGTGGGTCATGTCGTGTAAGTAGGTACCTAGGTACATAGATAATATTACAGGGTTATGTCGACGTCATCATTCGCAGAGACAATAAGAGTTGAACCTGAGGTCAAGACTAGCTACGGTATTTAAGTATTTATTTATAAATGTCGAACTAGGTATTGTACCCAGTATAGCACATTAAATTGTAGGTATGTATCTCCACAAGACGCAGAATAATAAAGTTTTTATTACATTTCAAAATGCCATCGATTTATTGAACTGGTTTTAAGGCGAATCACATTCACATGACACTTGTAGTCCTTTTAGACTTATTGCAAGATGATTCTTGCTAAAAAAAAAAACCGGCCAAGAGCGTGTCGGGCCACGCTCAGTGTAGGGTTCCGTAGTTTCCCGTCCGTCACAATAAGTGTTCCCAGTTATAAGGCCAACCGAAAAATTCGGTAATACCCGATCCAATGTAATAAGTACCTACAGCGCCATCTCTCGGGGAATTGGGTTACTAATTAATACAAAGACGTGCAATTTCGGTGGTAATTTTGGATTGCGAGAACCGATTTCAATAATTCTTTTTTTGTTTGAAAAAAGATACGTTCATGATAGTAAAATATGTAAAGAAAGTTACAAAAAATGCTTGCATATACGATTATACTACAAACTTAGTCCAGAAATTATTTTGTACAACTTTTTGTCTTTTTTGTACAAAAACTGTTGTGTCAATCAAGTTCAAAATGATTTTCATAGAAAGTCCTTATAAAGTTCTACTTTTCAGATTTTTTTTTATATTTTCTAAACTTATAGTTCAAAAGTTAGAGGGGGGGGACACATTGTTTTTTACTTTTGGAGCGATTATTTCCGAAATTATTGACATTATCAAAAAATGATCTTAGTAAATCCCTATTCATTTTTAAATACCTTTCCAACAATATATCACACGTTAGGGTTGAAATTAAAAAAAAATCACTTCCCACTTTACATATAGGGTGGCTACCCTAATAAAACATTTTTTTTTAATTTTTATTTTACCACTTTGTCGGCGTGATTGATATACATATTGGTACCAAATTTCAGCTTTCTAGTGCTAACGGTCACAGAGATTAAGCGAGGACGGACGGACGGACGGACAGACAGACATGGCGAAACTATAAGGGTTCCTAGTTGACTACGGAACCCTAAAAAAACAGTGATAGCAAAGTCGTGTGATCGTAAAACTGTCATGTTATTAAAGGTCTCGAATTCGATACCAAGGCATATTTGCATAATTATTATTAGTGTCCGACCGAATATTCGGTTTCGGTTTCAGTCAGTTTCGGCTAAAAAATCTAGTCTGTCTTTCGACCTAAGACGGCCGAAGCTACGACCGAAACTGTATGTGCATTCGGGAGTTATCGCGCTGTGATCGGTCATGTTCGGCAGGTTGAATGAATGAATGAATTCTATCAGAGCCAATGTCGTGATTCGCTTGTATGATTGCTGTTCGTTTTTGTTGTGGTGGCGAGTTTTCGAGTGATTTATTTTGAATTTGGAAAGTTTTATCTCGTTTCATGTCATTATAAGATAAGAGCGGGTAGTAAACATCAAAAAAGACTACTGACTGATAAAAGTGATCCTTGTGAGGATTTTGCCGAAATTCGGTTTCGGTTTTGGTCGGAAACTAATAATTAGCACTTGCTTCTGTGAAGGAAAACATCGAGATGGAAACCAGCATGCCTGAGAGATATTTCTCGATGGCATGTTAAGCCAAGTCAGAAACCTCATGAGGGGTAATAAAAACTCAGGACATCGGGTTAGACACTAACCACAGCATAAATAAAGAAGAAATTTTATCGATTACCGATTGTTGTTTTCGAACCTGCTATCGATTGTTATATTTTGGTACTGGCGTATAACAATATGAGGTACTTAACGATGGATTACACGATGGATCCATTTACATAATTATTATTTAAAATAGGTAGGTACTATTTTTTTTATAAAAACTAAACTTCTATTTCGTTGCTGTGTAATCGATATAAACCCAACTGAGTACTGAAAAAAACGTTGCGGTAAAAGAGGCCCGGTCTGCTCATACCCATTTTACCGCTAGATGGAACTGAAGTCAACCTTGTGAGTTGTGGTTTATTTCTTTTTTTTGTACTTTGAGCAATGGTAAGCTGTGGAACGAAAAGGAAGTTAACATTGCCTCGAAAACCACTCAATTCGAAATTATTAAAGGCTACCCCGCTAAATTAAAGAAAATCTAAAGTGTTTAGCAATTCGCAAGTCAGTGTAAAGTTGTATGTTGATTAAAATGTGATAAAAATAAGGCATGATTGCAACTCAGTATGCAGTCATTAGGTAATCACCTACAACCTCTCAGTTCATCTAGTGACTTTTTCATGAAATTGTCATTCGATATTCCATTTCTATGTAGCACAAAGTTGGCAGTAAATAGGTCGGTATCAACCAACGTAATATTACTAAAATTGCGGGTTCCGGGGTTAATTATACTTAAATATGACTTGTATACGACCCTACAAACACACGGTGACATACTTGCGGTTGTAAGTAATCGTGTATATGTACGTACCTATAATACGCGTAGATATACCTATATTATTATAATCTACGACGTTTTTTACTGTTTCCTTGTAGATATAAAAAAGGCATTTGGGGACCATGCGTAGCTAAAATATTTCATGGTATAGGAAAATTTGGGAAGGGAGGTAGAGAAATGTTGCAATTGTAGCCAGCATTGGTATTTAGGTATTTCTAATTAGGAACTGTTGTCCATACGTGTTTTCCAAGTGCAACCAAACAACAAAAACCGGCCAAGAGCGTGTCGGGCCACGCTCAGTGTAGGGTTCCGTAGTTTCCCGTCCGTCACAATAAGTGTTCCCAGTTATGAGGCCAACCGAACAATTCGGTAATACCCGATCCAATGTAATAAGTACCTACAGCGCCATCTCTCGAGGAATTGGGTTACTAATTAATACAAAGACATGCAATTTCGGTGGTAATTTTGGATTGCGACAACCGATTTCAATAATTCTTTTTTCTTTGAAAAAAGAGACGTTCAGGATAATAAAATATGTAAACAAAGTTACAAAAAATGCTTGCATATACGATTATACTACAAACTTAGTCCAGAAATTATTTTGTACAACTTTTTGTACAAAAACTGTTGTGTCAATCAAGTTCAAAATAATTTTCATAGAAAGTCCTTATAAAGTTCTACTTTTCAGATTTTTTTCATATTTTTTAGACTTATGGTTCAAAAGTTAGAGGGGGGGGGACACATTGTTTTTTACTTTTGGAGCGATTATTTCCGAAATTATTGACATTATCAAAAAATGATTTTAGTAAACCCCTATTCATTTTTAAATACCTTTCCAACAATATATCACACGTTAGGGTTGAAATAAAAAAAAAAATCACTTCCCCCTTTACATATAGGGTGGCTACCCTAATAAAACATTTTTTTCAAATTTTTATTTTACCACTTTGTCGGCGTGATTGATATACATATTGGTACCAAATTTCAGCTTTCTAGCGCTAACGGTCACAGAGATTAAGCGAGGACGGACGGACGGACGGACGGACGGACGGACGGACGGACGGACAGACAGACATGGCGAAACTATAAGGGTTCCTAGTTGACTACGGAACCACTGGCAATCATCAAAGATAATCACTTGTTATCATGACGTGCGTTATTTGTTTATACACACGACATAAAGGTTTTAAACGTGAGCAAAACGCATGCCACACGCCATTTACCTCTGGAAGTGTTCTGTCTAAACAACTTTTTTTGAATATTTTGTTCTCGTTCATTGTCGCAGCACGCACGTCACTTGTGGCCAAGGGGTAAGAGTGTACCACGTTCTCATTGTATTCAGATTACCTTGTTCGCGTTGAGGTTGTACTTGATGATGTCTTTGTGCGGCGGCTTAGGGATGAGGCCGTAGCACGACATCAAGGTGTCTTCGGGAGCCCCGATGCCGATGTGCGGCGGAAGCGACTGCCGGTGGAATTAATAAAGAGATATTTACTTTACACTTCATGCACAAAGAACTTTAGGGTGAGGCAGAGACGATATGTGCAAATCTGAAAAAAATATACTAAGATGCAGTGCTTTTCTGTAGATGGGAATTTTATACTTATTTCGTGATCGCACGCTATCGTCGACTCTAAAAAAAACTGTTTAACAGCCCTCATGAGGAGCTCGTGGCTAAACAATAGCAGCCGCTCAGGTCGATCTTTAGATTTAGCCGCGCTTGCCTAGGTTGGTCTGTGGATGAGTGACCACTCGTTACATACCGAGCTTCCTCCGTGGCTCGGAAAGCAAGTTAAGCTGTTGGTCCCGGCTGTCATTTATAGATCTTTGACAGTCGTTTCAGCTAGTCAGTGTCCCGAAAGTCTGACAACCAGTCTTACCAAGGGGCATCGTATTACCCAGCACTAACTGGGTTATGGAGGTCAGATAGGTAGTCGCTCTATGTAAAACATTGGTAGGTATTCAGCTTCATCCGGTAAGACTGGAAGCCGACCCCATAGTTTTTAGCTTATACGTGGGTGAACCATGAGTCGCAGTTACTTTATTAACAGATTTTCCTTCAACTAGAAAAGAGGTGATGGTCTTGAAACGGCTAAGCGGATTTTCATGAAACCGACCTAAGAACACTTGATTACGTAAAGTTTTAAACAAAAAAAGATCGAAACTGGTCCTCCCGTTCAGGAGCTACGATGGCACAGACAGGTACACACTTCTAACTTATAGCACCCCTTTTTTGTCGGGGTTAAAAATGGTAAAAAGAGGGTAATAAAAACTAGTTTTAACTACATTTATTAAACTTCGGCTTACATTTGCTATGTATGTATGTAAAGAATTACAAAAGACATACAAAAGACGATAAAGACCATTTCCCATTTTTTTAAAGTAACGTTGTTTTCGACTATCAGGTAATCATCAACAATTGGACTTCACGATTGGCGCAGTGGCTAAGCGTTTGACTGCTGCGCTACATGTCACGGGTTCGATCCCCGCACGGAACAAATATTCGTATGACCTACAGATAGTTGTTCCGGGTCTGGCTGTATGTGAGTTTCTGTGTGTATGTAAGTTTAAACATTTGTAAACGCACCCACGACACAGGAGAAATGCCTGGAGCCTGGAGGACGTACAGGAAATGATGAAACATGAAAAAGTGGACCTTACCTTGGGGAATTCTTTTATTTCCTTTTTCTGCACCTTAACACGCTCCGGTTGTTGAATGTTCAGCATAGTCCTGGTGACCAATGGAAAAATAATTTAGTTGACATACTGCAACGGTTATCAAATTAATATACATATTTGAATGAATTTGAATCCTGCTTAGAAAACCTAATAACACAGAATTATTATAGGCCAAATCTTAGCCCTGATAGTTTCTTCGATCATGAGCTTTAATATACTGACTAAAACGAATTAATCAAAATAATAGTATTTCAGGAACTGCGATAAATATGGCTTCAAAAAACTAATCTTCGTTTACATAAGTAGGTACGTTCGCTTTTCCGGGAATCCAAGCACGCCAGTTTCCAAGTATTTCTGATTACGCAAAGAGCACTAATGACTACTTACGTAGATAGTCTTTTATTAACCGACTTCAAAAAAATAGAGGAGGTTCTCAAATTGACAGTTTTTTAGGGTTCCGTACACACACATGAAAAAAAACGGTCCCTTCAAGGATCACTTAGTCTTTTTTTTAAAACTTTCCCCGCACTAGGAATTACTCCTGTATCGTGGGTGCGTTTACAAACATTTAAACTCACATACACAAACAACTAGACCCGGAACAACTATCTGTAGGCCATACAAATAATTGTTCCGAGCGAGAATCGAACCCGCGACAAGCAGCGTAGCACTCGATCGCTCAGCCACTGCGCCGTGCCGTCGGAGACTCTCGTCACTTAGTTGTTCGTCTGCCTGTCTGTCTGGCAAGACCCTTTATCTTCGTAACGCGTGAAGGTATCCAGTTAAATTAAAACTATAAATAGTTAAATATGTGGTGATTTTGGTTTGATTCATCGATTTCTGTGCCACCGACTTTTTCAAGTAAATTTTATTTTCCGTAATATTAGTGTTCTTTTGGAAGTCTTTATTTCCATTCATTTCGCTTCAGGAACGTACTGTGAAAAAATACACAATGACATCCTTTGCAAAGTTCATCTTACTTATTAGCCCGAACCTTAGGGCTAGAACACAACACAGGTTCAGACGACTCGACGTATTGTTCCCATTCGTCCTCAATAACAAAAATTGACGGTGCGATGTCGTGTCGTGGTATAATTATACGTATGATGAACGACACATTACAGAAAAGACTTTCAGTACTGTTTTCTTCCATGACTGGCACGGCACGTTGTAGATTGCCGCGACATGAAGTGCCATGGGCACACGAGAAAATGACGTGTTGGTGTCGCAACGTGTCACGATGCGATGGCGTAGTGTCGTGTACTTTATATTCCTTTCTCATTTACTGTGTCTCTTTTGTCCTAAATTCATCCAACGTTCTTTACACATATATGCACCATCGAAGCAAGGGTACTCTTTTCGTCCTCTTTTGAAGAGGATTAAAAATGCGCGCTCGTGTCTAATTAGAAAGGAGCCATTCCTTTGAATATTAAATTAAAATGTGTCTACATCAAAGTTTTAATCAAAGCGTAGTAATGAAGGTTTTCCCTTGTGGAATATAATACGCACTAATTTCATTAATATGTTGGTGTCTATATGTATGTGCAAATGTATTGAATATGCATGTTACAAAACATGCATATTCAATTCATTTTAGCCTATCGTTTAGCTCGTATAATTAGGTACATACTGAACAAATAAGGTATCCTAGAAAACTGAAAATTACGACCGTAAAAGAAAATTGCCAAAAATATAAAAGCTCAGGGAAAAGCTTTCTTCTAACTAAAATATCGCTTGTGATCCGACGAAGTATGCTGAAATGAGAAGCTAAGATGATAAGGAGACTTCTAGAACCAATCACTTTATCAATCTAGCTCCCGTAGCGGAGATTTTAATCCTGAAATAGTTTATCGAAGCGGAGCGAGCGCAAGGAGAGCATGTGGAAAGCGGAGCGATATCGGGACTGTTGGCGCTTAATTAACCCATACCGAACAAATTCCAGTTGCTGTTTACCTCTAACTTAGTAAAAAGCATGCAGAGAACAGAGATGTTGAAACAGTATAATTTGAAACAATTCAAGAAAACGTAAGAAACAATTTATTTTCGTAGGTATATTCCTATACAGGGCGCATATTATGTGGGTCTCTAGATTAAGCGCTGCCTCGAGAAATACAAACAACATATAGGTACAATATGTAGCGATCAATCCAGCTAATTCGGTTACACACACAAATCTTGGGCGGTACTTTGGCGTAGAAATATTATTGCCAGCGGTAACTCATTGCCCTCAGTATATTACTATAACACTATTTCTTTTATGCGCATTATGTATGTGGATCTGAATGATTCTTTGTAAATGTTATTAATGAAATAGGAAAAAAGGGCTTTTTTGAGGATGGCTATTTAAGATTTTTATAGACATCCATCCATGTTCCTTCTTTCTTTTGCCCTTTTTGTTCCGGGGCGCAGTATCTATTCGAGCAAACCCCGGAGGAAAAAGGGCTTCAAGGAAGTTTTCGTTCATCGTAACCTTGGTACCTTTATGCAGTTTCAGTTTAGATTCATTAATTTCAGTGCAACTCCTATCAAGTTTTCAATCAACTCAACTTAATACATACTTAACCAAGTACTTGAATAGCTAATGTGAACACGACATTGTAAACAATCTTATGATGTAATATATAAATCTAAAGCAAGCTGCTGAAGCCTGGCAGCTTAATTAATCAAGTTGAAGACTTATAATTTATGTTAACGGTGCGCTGTGATTTCCACAAACTGCATTATTAAGTGTTCGATGAAAACACGTGTACCTACCTATTAACGAGTTAGTATGCACTTTGCTGAAAGGTGTTTACGTAGGTAAGCAATTAAGATCGTTTAATTAGCACAATAATAGAAATATATTAAACTTGTTAAAACATGAGTATATTAGAAAGTAGCTCCAAGTTTTGCCATTTAAGTATGGTGTTCAATAATGTTTCGCTAAAATCATCAGGTGTAGGTACGAACTAGATTAACATAAAATGTATCATCATCTGCTTAGCCTTATTCAACTAAGTTGGGGCCAGCTTCCAGTCAAATTGGGCGCTGGTTAATACCAGTATTTTACATAGAACCACTGCCCATCGGACCTTCATAAACCAGTACTGGGTACTTACATGAAGTTAAAGAGAAGAAAAATGTAAGGAACACATTTTTGACAAATAGAGATATTGTATTTAAAAGCAACAAGATTCGATTTGCTAATCTCTGTCTAGTTAGCAAACCCAACGTACCATATCTCTTAAAGATCTTCAGAAAAATCATTTCAGTTCCTAAACAGGCTTTCAAATCTTTATGACTGCAAAACATCATGTGCAACAGACAGAATATCTCTTAATAGAAGTAGGTACGTAGTATACAATGGCATAATTATCGAGTAATGGAGCGTACTGTTATAATGTTCCCATTAAGACAAACACCGCTAATAAACGGTAGAGAGCACATCACAGCGACTCCATTCACGATAACTTGGGACGCTCTCGGTCCACATCGCACTTAATGCCAGGATTTATCTTTGAACACAATGATGATGTGGTACTTGTAGCTATGATTTAGTTAACACAATGTAATACTGTGAGAATACCGTCTTTGGAGCAGTCGATTAGCAGAAGATTTGTCATGTGTTTCAGAACGAAACGAACAAAGGGGTTTTATTAGCCAGTCTGACCTAAAGTGTGTAAAAAGTATTGGCAGCAATTTTGGATACATAAGCCTGGCTATGCTATTATTATAAAAATAATGGAAATCAAATCTTGACGTTGTTTTTATATGAAGTCTGCCTCGTAAGTGCTGTAGCAGTTTGGACAGCTACTGACAGTCATAAAATAAATAGTCACAACGGCAAATTTAACGTATAGTTTATGATAAGTGTAAATTATATTCAACCTTATGTTAGCAGGTCTTCTATACAAACTATTCAAGTTTATAAACCAGAAAACGTTATTGCAATAGATTACTTATTCGAGACGCAAAAGAAAAGATTATGTGAATTGTGGGGGAGCTAATTTCTATAATAGAGCGTCGTGCTTACGCTGCACTAGAGCTGCGATCACTCACTGTCACAAACAGAAAGAATAAACGAACGAGAGAGGGACTACTCTACTCTAATGTACGGTGACAGCACAAGTTGTCAGAAAACCGTTTATTTTTTTTTAAGATTTATTTTTATTTTTCGTATATCTTTTATATGCTTAGGTTTAACTAAACCTAACGCCTACGTAAGTACGTACGTACGTAGCCTAACGTAACTACATTATCTATCTACAATATAAAAATAATCTCTGAATTTGTTGCTAAGCGCAAATCTCGAGAATAGCTGAACCGATTTCGATAATTCTATTTGTGCTGTGTTGGTTAACGTTAGGGCAGGTAGTAGGTAGGGAGGGCAGGTAGGGCATGTAGGGCAAATAGGGCACGTAAAGCAGGCAAGGCAGGTAGAGAAGTTAAGGTATGTAGAAAATATGCATTTCAACGTATGCTGGGCACAGCTAGTCTTAAATAAAAATAAATAAACTAGAATTACTCTCTGAATTTTTGATAAGCTTAGAAATAGAGAACCTTTTGACTCCGTTTGAGCCTTCGGGCACTAGGGAGTAAACTTTTTCGTTTAATACAAGTTCAGTACTGAAACTATAAAGAAGATGTGAGTAAAAGGAATATTTGGAATGTATCAGCTGCCTATTATCTCACGCAAGATACAGAAGTCGCCTGAAGGGAATGGGAAGGGATCACTGAACTGCTTCAAATGAGACACGAATATCTTTGTAAAATATGTTTGAGCTTTCACTATAGTATAGAAATATGCTTAAGATCTTAATGGGGTATATGCGAGAAGCAAAATATTGTACACAAAGAAAAAACGTTGCAATCGCGTAATTACGTGGCTTTTTTATTTTTGTCGTTTTCAAAAGGAACCTTAATTTCAGGTAAGAAATTCTTGGGGATACAAAAAGTATTCAGAAACCTGTGGTTAAGGGTTAACCTTAAACCTAGGCTTTAATAAAAAGTCATAGTTTTTTCTGCTTTAACTCACAAAATAGAAATATTTTTTCTTCATAAAATATATATTTATTATATATTTATATATATTTTAACTGTGGCACCAGTAAGTAATCCCAGTGTAGGCTTTTAATTGTAAAACCAAATGATTTTAAAAGAGTAACTATGGAGTTTCTTGCCGGTTCTTCTCCATAGAAAACGACCAACCCGAACCGTGCATCTTTTCTCGACGTTTTATAAGTGCCCATGTAGGCCTATGTGAAATAAAAATATTTTGATTTGATTTGATTTAATATAAATTAAAAATATCAAAATACAGTTTAATTCCACACAGCAACAAAAATATCCTACGATTAGCCACGTTAGAACAGGTCTACACGAATTAATTATTCAGCTGCAAATCTAATTAAATTAGTTTGAACTATGAAGGTTGAAACTACATAATTGAATTTGGTGCATTGTTTTTGATTCAACTCAAGGTAATTAAATTTTTATTCGGCTTGCATAGATGCTTAAAATCTTATTTGGGGTTTTTGTTATGGGCCTTGATTTTTACGGTTATTTAGAATCTTATCTTATAATTTCTTTCACTATTTTTAATAATAATATAAAGACCGTGCGTTTTTTACGAGTTTGTATATATGGGGAGGATAATCTTAGGAAACACGGTAGTTATATGCAAAAAATATCTAGTAGGTTTTACTGTGTGGAAACAGTGAGAAAGACTCACTACTCAAAACACTACTCACTGCACAAAGTAACTTTTTAATTTTCAATCAAGAGAGCCGTGTATTGTTATTGTTACTTTCGGAAAAGCGAAATAATCTAAAATTTTAAGACATTTTGTAAAATAGCTATTTGTGTTCTAGTATGGCTTTTAAACCAATATCAGTATTTATTGCAGCAAATAAAACTACTATTTAACCTGAAAAAGAGGAGTATTTTATAAGTTTGCTTATCTTTGGAATAAATGATTCGATACCAAAAAAAAAATGGCACTGATAGAAGACACAGTGCAAGTCATGGTTATATTAGGGATAGTTTCAAACTATCATGGGAGCGAAGCCACTGGCAAAATCGAATGTCGCATAAATTATGTAAATAGGGAAGTTTATACGAACTGTATGTTTCTCTTTCATTAGTTAGTTCGTATAAATTAAATTTAATCGAATTCCTCATTCCTAGAAAGACGATATCAGTGAAAGTCAATTTAAACAACGAAAACTTGGCACATTAATAAAATGTACCTCCTAATTGGTGTTCTTACCCTACAGCCCTGCAGACATCATTCACGCAAATGATCTTGTTATGCCTAGAGGCTAACGCCTAATGAAATAGTGATACTTAGTGATTGTCTCTTGACAATAATAATAAATAATAATTGATATTTCCTGACACGTTGCACCTACTGTGTCCTTATCTCTGCATCACCCTAAGGTTGACTGGTAGAAAATGCCCAAGGCATTAAGTCCGCCTTTGTACAATGTTTTTGTGCATGAAGTTTTAATAAATAAATAAATAAATAAAATAATGTTTTGTGTGTTGCTGAGTCTGTGTAGGAACTTGTTTGAAACAAGTTTTTCGTTTAACCTTCTGATTATGTGGTATTTAAATGTCGATGAACTAGCAGCATCAATTTGATTTGTTAATTTGCTGTTATTTTTGTTAGACGTGAGAGTGGTCCAAAGGCTTTCCCTTTCTCCTTTCAAACTTCTCAATCTTGTATTTCTGCGATATATACAGGGCCATTTTCGACCCGTAAACATGATCTGAGGCCATAGAAATATCACAGGACGTGTCGACGGCACGTTAGTGTTCCAAGCGCGCGTCAAAGGGAAGTCAGCAAAGCAGAGGGGCCTACCAGGGCCGCCGCCTGCCGAGGTTGTGGGTTGTTCAAAAGAGATACCGCGGCCCCGGATCATGAAGGGCGAAAGAAGGAACATGGGTGGGCTTTATTCACAAAAAGTATGACTTTCTCTGCCCGTTCCACCCAGAGAGGGGAAAGTTATTTGAGGAATTCCTTTCCGTAAAAAGGCCAAAGAAATATAAAAATAATCTTTCTGATATTTAGTCCGAGTTATGTCCGAGGCTATAGCACGACCTCGCGTTGGTAAACGTAACGTAAATAAGACGATTTTATAATTACAAATACTTGCTTACTACTACCAGTATCAACGCGGTCTACCTTGACGGCCATTATCTCCAAAAGACGATCTTTTGACGATCGATTGCTGTTTAGCCAAATTAAATAATAATGGACTAGTCGCGTGTGTATTACGTGCATAGCTTTAGTCGGCTTTTGGTTAACTTTTTATTTCCAATTTCAATATTGATTTGTTGCTTAATTAATCAACTAGTTTTATATAATTTCTATCAGCAGGTGCTTAATGTTTGCATGAAGGTACGTATAACACCCCATGGAAATTGAACCATACTTATTTAACCTTTGATTTCGTTAGCAGTTTTATCAGATAATTTCCACAAAGCAATTCCTTTCGTATCAGATTTTTTTTAAGAAAAAATATATATTTCCAAAATCCGTCCATTACAAAAACAAACAACGAAAACGAACACTTCAACGACCTCAACCAATCCGCCTGGAAAACTCTTCATAGCAAATTAACGCTAGAAGTCCTTTCTAAATACTATAAATCCTACTAAACCAGTCCAGCTGAACACGGGGTCGCCTTGCATTTATATTAAATCCAGAGACATCCAAGTTTTTGACGTAATTAACTTTCAAGAAAAAATAACAAAAATACGGCCAGGAAACGAGAAAAAACTTTTACTTTTAATTTTCCTTTCGGTAAAAAATATAAACAGAAATGAGGAAAACATCGCTCGCTGCAAAAACAGGAGCAAAGGAAATAGTCAGTTAACCCTTTGAATGAATGTATATATAGAAGATTGCAAATATCATAAGCCTAAGCATCAGGTTTTGCCTGCCGCTGTTTACCGACAACCCTTCGACTGCTGTATCCGCTAATTAAATGACGGCGTTCGATGGTAAACGTATTTGCTTTTTCGGGATTTGCTGACCAAACAAATTCAAATACGTCCAAAACAAGTATCTACATAATTTCAACATTAAGCGTTAGTGAAATTTTATCTAATAGGAAAATAACTAAGTATAGATATATAGATAGAATATTCTTTATTATGTACACCATACAAATTACAAGGATTACAGTACACAACTTATAAATAGGGTGACACAATAGGCGTTCTTATAGTTATAAACGAAATTTTCAAAACAACCTTTGGATGGATTTAAGAAAGGGGGAAAGACATGTATTTATGTAACATGAGTATTCATAGATTACGATTATTCTAGATTAGCTATTTAGAGAACATGCTATAACACTGAAGTACTGTCTCATTTTATTCTCAAGCTAGCAACAGACTTTCATAAAAACTGAATTAATTAAATCTTCCCTCGCTCTAAGGACTGCACCTTTGTAATCTGTGGCAATATTTCTAGCGCAGTCGAGTGCACAGAGCGCCAAGCTGGATGGAGATAAATGGCCGCCTGGTCAACATGTCGGGGGACAGTAACGGATATGTAAGGGAAACTATTTTACTAACAACCACGAGTTCACAATCTTTGCGAAACCACCACACATATCATTTTCCTCCTTTTCCTTATCTTGTTTTTTTGCGGTTTTGTATGTGAAGATATTTGTTAGTATACGTTAATAATATGCTCATGTAACTTTAGAGCGGATTTATGTTTATAATATTAAAGATTTTATTATGCAGTAGAAAGTTTACCTAATGATTGTCATCGTGATAATTATTAAAAAAAAAAACTGAAGTTACTAGTTAGTTAGTTTTTAAACTGACATGGTCATTTAACACATTTATTTGCATGAAATATGGTGCTTACATATTTTAAAATACAATAAACACAGTACCTACTTCATATTTCGCCTACTAAATTCAACATGCAAAAATAACGAAATAACAAAACAAACAAAACTCATCCATGTTCCTTCTTTTGCCTTTTATGTTCCGAGGCCGCGGTATCTCTTTCGAATAACCCGACCACCTTATATTAGGAACTTAACAAGTTTACACACTAATTTGATTCTATTTAAAGATGACACATTATTAAAGAAGTTCAATTAAACTATTCACGTTGACGATAAACATCATATTGATCAAGTTATGACTCGTAAAAACAAAGTAGAGCATTCCATACGATCAAATATAGACCATAAAAACCTATTATGGTCTTGTTATCATTTTTTATTGTGTTTCACAATATTTATAGGATGTATGCTCGTTCGCCCTGCGTGCCCGTCTTACGTGCCCTGCGTGCTCCTACCCTACGTGCCGTCTCTCCCCAGTTTATTCCTGTCTGTCTCTCGTTATCTCTTTCTAATGTCATAAAACTCTTACCTGAAGTATTTCCTGGTGAATTCATCGCAATCAACGATGAGGAACCTTCTCCCTAGGATGAAGACGGTAGCGCCTACAATAAGGTCCTTGGGCGCGTAGTACTCCGTGGTCACCTCCTCTTCTGTCGTCTCCAATACAGAGGAAGGGAATGACACTGACAAAAGGAAGGTAATATTATTGTGGGTCTGTATACTTGTGTGATAGTAGATATGTCACCATTGTTTATTTATAACTTCAAGGTCGACCTACATGATCTGACTCAGTACTGAAGCCTGTTGGTGTCTGAAGCTATAAACGGACCTTTGTCACCAGTGGGTCAATACAGATCGGTAAAGACTCCATTACTAGACTTACAGGTTGTCAGAAGCACAAAAGTGAAGTGGGTGGGGTGGATGACATGATACCCCTCTTATGGCTGGTAGTGGTTAATAACTGGGTTTTGGGGGTCGTGATAGTTTATGAACATTTATTTTCATGTTCAAAATTCTGGTATACATCTGTTTCCAGTTAAACTGAAACCCCACTCACGTCGAACGTAGTTAGGAAAAGGCTGGTCTAATAAATATGATCAAAACCCCGATATGAAAGACAAGAAGTTCAGTTGGTGGTCTTGTATTTTTTAAGTTAAGTTAATTTCATCTGAACCTCAAACCAACCCAGCCGCCGCGGGAGACGCTCCGGGTGGCGGCCACCTTAGATACAGGTCTGCGGCCGTTCAGCAATGGGTAGCTAGCGTGTCGAAAGCACGTTAGCCTTAAAAAGATGTCAGCAAAGTAGAGGGGCCTACCAGGGCCACCGCCTGCCGGGGTTGCGGGTTGATCAAAAGGTATACTGGGGCCCCGGATCATAAAGGTCAATAGAAGAAACAGAAGGATTTTGGTCAATACAAATGTTATTTAATAAATTACCATCCGCAAAAAAGAAAAAATTAATTTTATCCCGATTGGCCTATCGCTTACTTCGCTGCCAATGACTACCCTAATCGCAAAGGTTAACTTTTTACACGAAACCTCGGCATTGAGGAGGGTTGTCACCTTCAGCCACATAAACACGCTGAATGGCTCCATCGAGAGTCGATATTGGACTATACAAATCATTTTTACCTTACAAACATACTACCTGCGTGATTTTATACACCCTGTCACCTATTTTAAGTGGTTACGAAAGCGTTTAGAGGCATAAGAGATTATTCTCTAAATGGTTATTTAAATAGAAAATTTAAAATTAATGGCGTCAATTCAATGGGTTTGAAGGTTAAAATGGGTGTACCACAAGGTTTTATATTATTCTTCCGTCCGGCAAAAGAAGTACCATGGATGGGTTTTAGTCAATTCAAGTCTCATATTCCCTTCCACTCCACCCAGAAGAAGGGGAAGTTAATTGATGATTAACCCACTCGAAAAAAGGGCTCCTTGTACCGCGACCATTGGTCGATTGGTTGGGTAATGTCAATTTCGCAGCCCCGAAATACTAGTTTTGTTTTTTTTTAAAGAAAACAATCTTTATTATTTTATGAAACTTCTTCACTTACACATTTCCGATACATAATTTCAGGGAAAAACACGTTTGAAATCTTAACTTACTGTTACATTCGTATTTTTTCTTATTGAACCAATTAATTTATGTTTTGATTTTCACACTGCCTTTGGTCATAATGTGCATTAAAAAAGAACTCGGTGTTCTCTCTTAAATATGTGGATTTCCAGAGGTTCAAAAAGTTTAAAATTGGTAAACCCTCGCCTTCTGTATATGGAAGGACGAATCCAACGTCTTAAAAGTTATCCAACTGGGTATTGCAATCCTGTCCCAACTTTGCCAATAAACATCGCATACTAAATACACCACAGGACAGCAAATAAAGTTATTGGTAATAATTCAGGGGCACAAAATGGAAAATAGGTCGCTAGACTAGCAAATAACCCCACATTTCTTATATTGCTGACGTGGCAAGGAATATCGAGTCGTTTGTCTACATGCGCGACACAGTACCTCTCGTTTTACAGCCTTTTATTATCCTTAGCCTACCCTGCAGTTATTTAGCGGGTGAAAGCACACGTAGCTAATAAATTTGTGTTAAGAAAGTTACGGGTTAATAAGGTTCAAGTAACTTTGTTCCAACAAAACGTAGTTATAGGAACTTGTGTGGGTGTTTTGTGTCACTTACCTACTTAAGATACTTTAGTCTTTCTTCTAGATTAAAAAAAATAAACAATCCGCAATATCCTTACTAATATTATAATTTTATAAGCTTTTTGTTGTTTGTTTGTTACGTCTGCACGCCTAAATGGTTAAACCGATTTTTATGAATTTTGTTACAGAGATAGTTGGAGCCCTGGACACGGTAATAGGCTGAAATAAAGTGAGATAAGGGGGAAGAAAAGAGAAACCTTAACTTTGCTATTTGGACCCTCGAGATAGAAATAAGTTAAAAAAGTGAAAAAGTGGGAGAATGAGGGAAGAAAAGGAGAGAGATAGATATTTTTTTTTAGGTCATCACGCGGGTTTAAGTTTGCGTTAGTCCAAAGTAACTATGCCACGCCGACGAAGTCGCCGGCGAAAGCTAGCTAAAATATATTTTGTAACACCCTCCGTACTTTTGGGCCGTAATACCAATGAATAAAAGCTTTAGTACCATAATACCAAACTGCACAATGCACATTCATCTGCGGTATCATTAATTTAAAATCCATGACGGCATTCAGTATACTTATTGGCCATTACGTAAAATATATCACCACTTGCAGCCAATAAAGGCAAATTGCGAGGAAGTCCATACCTAGGACAATAAATCTGAACCTAGCGGCTAGGTAGCAGCACCTGCCACATGGGACTATATTGCACAGATGAAAAACGAGCCCACGCGTACCTATGGGATATATTGAGTTGAGAGCATTCATCACTGCCTGACATTCGATTAAATCCTGTAGAAATATTGTTTGAGGCAGAGAATGAGGGAAGACTTTGTTTCAGAATCATCATCTGACCCTTGCTTATTTTAAATTAATGAAACCTTTTTCAAACTAGGTATTTATGTACAGGGCGACCAGAGTTATTGGTAGCCACGCCTTTAACCAGAAACAAATAAAGACATTGGTTTCGGTTAAAGGTAACATGCTTGTTCGACCACTGATTATAATAAAAATACGCTAATCTGATACCTACCCCCCTTTGTTAGGTATCAGATTAGCGTAAATTCAGCGCAAGTTAGGTCGTTTTTGCACATATACGCCTTTTACGAGTCGTGCAACATGTTGATGCGCCCACAACCTGTGTGAACACGCTTTTCCGTGTTCTATTTTTTTTGCATCGCATAATGTGGTCACGGCATCATCACTCCATAAATAAATCATCAATCATCTCATCATTCGTCATACTTATTGACGTCAGTAAGAGAATTTAATGGAAGCATTTCCCGCGACTTTAACTAAAATGTGTAACCCTCTACCTGATAGGTATATTCACTTTACATAACATCTGGCAGTCACATAACTGGCACGTATGTCACGTGACAGTTATCCAGGCAACAAGGCAGTAACAAGAGTTAAGGTTGATTGGAGAAAGTTTTCCATAGTTTTTTTTTACGAATACAAGAAACACAACGAAAACAAGTCAAGATTGAACACACGCAGGATTTAGGTGAAAATTACGAGTCCACTAATCCAACCGTGGATGTTTAATTTAGGAAATGTTTTTGCTGAAATTTTTACTTGGAACTTAATATCAACTAGATCACTTAATCTTATTAACCCAGAAACCCACCCTTTATTTATCGCTCGCTATTTTAGTATATCGGTTACCCTGTTCATTAAATTAATTCTTGGAAATTAATAAACAACAAATTACAAAGGCTTCTCGGCCGGCCTTTACTTAGGCTGCAATAATTCATAATCTCTTCGCCAAAGAAGTCGAACTTGGAACGCCGGGCAACTTCTGAAACTTTCATAGCGTAATCTCCTTTAAAGCTATTAATATAAGGCGCGGTATCCCTGTTTGTTCACTTCCAAAATTACTAATAATTCAATCACATTTTGTAATTAACTGTGCCGACGTTATTAATTATATCTGCTATCTAGCTTTCTGAAGCGGTAGGTTTCTATTAAATAAACCGCGATCAACTTAATTAAAGATTATATAATGTTTAGATATCTATCTACCTAAAACCTATGTCTACAAAAAATAAGGGACCGTTTTGCCAAGCTAAAGTATCAATACCATTCTCCTGCATTTATCCCTATTTATTCGCCCAGCTACGAGGAAACGTTAGTATTTAAACGTTTGTAAATAGAAAACAAATCACAGAAATCAGTCAAGTTAACACAGAAAGTAAACGTGAAGAGATATTTCAGTCTTCAGAGCGTAAATTATTATTTGGGGTACCGCAAGGCAGTGTTTTAGGTCCTTTTACATTTATACTATATATAAATGACCTACCGAAATCTATTGAACAACCAGTAACACTATTTGCTGATGACAGTACAATTACAATAGCTTGTAAAAATATAGATAATTATGAGAATGACATTAATAATAGTTTACAACAGATGGTTACCTGGTTAGATGCAAATAATTTAAAAATAAATTTAAGTAAAACAAAAGTAATCCATTTTAGACAACAGACCGATACCATTAATTTAAATATACACTACAATAATGATAACATTGAAGAAGTTGAAAGTACAAAATTCCTGGGTCTTGAAATTGATAATAAATTAAAATGGAAATCCCACATTGATATCTTATATAAGAAAATGAGTAAGTCTGCATACGCTCTTCAAACATTATCATCTATAATTAACATAGATGCACTACTTACTGCTTATTACGGCATAGTAGAATCACATTTACGGTATGGGATCATATTGGGGAACTCTACTGAAAAAGAAACTGCCTTCAAAGCGCAAAAAAGATGCATTCGAGCGATGTTTAAAATAAAATCCACTGATAGTTGTAAACCATACTTTATAAAATATAAGATATTAACATTACCTTGTCTGTACATACTAGAAGTAGCTGTGTTTGTGAAGGCAAACCCGAGTCGTTTTAGACGTGTAGCTGACGTGTTTCCCCGCAATAGACGAGATAATAGCTTGATATGTCAGGAGCCAGCCAAAACAGCACTTAAGCGCAAAAGTGTCTACTGCATGGCACCAGTTATTTATAATAAGTTGCCAAAAAGCTGGAAAGAACTTCCGCTAAAAATATTTATAAAAAGACTCCGAAACTTTTTAGTGGTGAAAAGTTATTACAATATAAGTGAGTACCTTACGGAGAAAGACTTTTTGAATTAGAACTGTTTTATAATTAGTGTAATTTTTTTTTTTAAGTGGTTTCTTAGTATGTATAAGTTATTGTGTGATTCAAAACTTTTGCATGCCTGAATGGTAGAATATGGCTGAACCTATCAATATTTTTTTTGTCATCATTTACTGTTACCCATGTTTGCAAAATAAAATTATCTTTATCTTTATCTTTATCTTTATCTTTATCTTTATCTTTATCTTTATCTTTATCTTTATCTTTATCTTTATCTTTATCTTTATCTTTATCTTTATCTTTATCTTTATCTTTATCTTTATCTTTATCTTTATCTTTATCTTTATCTTTATCTTTATCTTTATCTTTATCTTTATCTTTATCTTTATCTTTATCTTTATCTTTATCTTTATCTTTATCTTTATCTTTATCTTTATCTTTATCTTTATCTTTATCTTTATCTTTATCTTTATCTTTATCTTTATCTTTATCTTTATCTTTATCTTTATCTTTATCTTTATCTTTATCTTTATCTTTATCTTTATCTTTATCTTTATCTTTATCTTTATCTTTATCTTTATCTTTATCTTTATCTTTATCTTTATCTTTATCTTTATCTTTATCTTTATCTTTATCTTTATCTTTATCTTTATCTTTATCTTTATCTTTATCTTTATCTTTATCTTTATCTTTATCTTTATCTTTATCTTTATCTTTATCTTTATCTTTATCTTTATCTTTATCTTTATCTTTATCTTTATCTTTATCTTTATCTTTATCTTTATCTTTATCTTTATCTTTATCTTTATCTTTATCTTTATCTTTATCTTTATCTTTATCTTTATCTTTATCTTTATCTTTATCTTTATCTTTATCTTTATCTTTATCTTTATCTTTATCTTTATCTTTATCTTTATCTTTATCTTTATCTTTATCTTTATCTTTATCTTTATCTTTATCTTTATCTTTATCTTTATCTTTATCTTTATCTTTATCTTTATCTTTATCTTTATCTTTATCTTTATCTTTATCTTTATCTTTATCTTTATCTTTATCTTTATCTTTATCATTATCTTTATCTTTATCTTTATCTTTATCTTTATCTTTATCTTTATCTTTATCTTTATCTTTATCTTTATCTTTATCTTTATCTTTATCTTTATCTTTATCTTTATCTTTATCTTTATCTTTATCTTTATCTTTATCTTTATCTTTATCTTTATCTTTATCTTTATCTTTATCTTTATCTTTATCTTTATCTTTATCTTTATCTTTATCTTTATCTTTATCTTTATCTTTATCTTTATCTTTATCTTTATCTTTATCTTTATCTTTATCTTTATCTTTATCTTTATCTTTATCTTTATCTTTATCTTTATCTTTATCTTTATCTTTATCTTTATCTTTATCTTTATCTTTATCTTTATCTTTATCTTTATCTTTATCTTTATCTTTATTTACTCTCAGTACTAATTCGTAAATGAAGAAAATTATTGTGTTTGTAAAGCAGCTACAAACTAATGGTTTAAGCTAAATGCCTGTAGGGATTAAGCGAGCGCTGGACCGCGCTGCAGCGCTGCCCCGACACAATGGAACATCGGAATGCTATTTGCGATGTTCAAAACGCGGAAACGAATCTTGTTGTAAAATGGAAAACGTTTTATTCGTAATGCCTGCTCGTATAGGTAGGTACCTACCCAATATTTTTAGTCAAGCCTATTTTATATACTTAGTCACAATGAGTATCGAATATATTATTTTAAACTAGCTTTTGCTCGCGGCTTCGCTCGCGTTAAATACAGGTTAACAAAGTTCCCATTTTCTGATTTGTAGGTACTTGCTACCTGTAGTTTTTGCCCTTAAGCCTTATTTATTGTAATAGCAAAGCTAAGGTTTCCCTTTTCTTCCCTCTTCCTCCCTCATATCTCACTTTAGAAAATAATAGCCTGTTTGTCTCCAGGGTCCCAACTATTTCTGTACCAAAAATCATCGAAATCGGTTTGGCCATTTAGGCGTGAAGACGTGACAAACAAACTCACTTTCGCTTTATAGTTTGAATTAGTAAGGATAAGACCGCAACAATAATGTCATTCTACGAAAAGTGACATTACCCATCCCGCCTTAAACACCTATATTTAGATCTACAGCACAATCATAATAAAAGACGTCGTTTCTCAGCCCTACGCGCATTCTGATTGAGTCATTACCGTAACGGAATCCAGTATAGCTATGTGAGCGCACACCCGGGCACATATCATTACCACATCACTTTTTATCGGCATTTTCCCCGCTGCTAACAAGCACCATTGAAAGACCATTAAAGGTTTTTGTCCTCGTTCAACATTGGGCAGTGATCCCGAGTTACGAGCCGTTCTTGATCACTTGGCACTTGCGGATAGTTGCTGTTACATTATTAAGTAATAAAGCTGAAGTTCGCAGAAAGTTTGCTTCAACGCGTCCTATTTTAAAGTTCTACAGCACTTAGAGCGAACGTCTTACTTACCAGGCTTTTCCTTCCACTTCTTAGGCAGCTTAGTTTTCTTGAGAAGCATCGGGAAAGGATCTTTTCCGCCCTTTCCGTCGTGGATTTCCTGAGTGAATATAAATAATATTGAACGGAAGGAAACAACATTTTCTTTCAGAAACATGTGGAAATGTAATACTTACCCTATATCAGCAGATAATGGCTTAGAGTGTGATATAACTAATGAAACATTAATTATTTAGTATCGGGCTAAGTGTCCGCACGTCGTGTGTGCGGACGCCGAGAAATTTTTATTGAGCGTCCGTAATTGGAGTGCGTCCTACTCCAGGACCCACATAAATATTCATTGCTCTGATTTTCCAAGGCCGCTGTTTGTTTTTAAATTAAACCCTAAAAGCTTCCCTTATTGAATGCTTTTATGTTACGGCTTTGATTTGACAGTCATATACATTTTTTCAATGGTTGGTTTATTATGACTTTGATATATTAATAAAGGTGGAAAAGTTACCTCTGCTTCACTTTCTTTGTGTGATGTGATATATTATGTACAGTTCATAAATATCTCTATTTATTGCTGTAGGTGAATCAACACCGATACGTCACGAAAAGCAATCCATAACCTCTAATGTACTATCATAGCTTTATAACCGACTTTTCACTTCAAAAAGAGCAACCAAGAAAATAGACGTTAAAAATGTTGATCAAAGTCGCATTTAGCAAAAAATATGGCTGGTAACTTACTTATAGGTGGGACGAAAAATCACTATTTACGGTACGAATCAGTGTTAATTTTTTTATTAATCTTTTAAAATGTTGGAACTTGAATTCCTATATGTCCATAACCAGACGGAAAGAAAAATGCAATATCGGGGAGAACAAGCGCGTTTCGGTTTCCTGAACGTTCTTTAATGCCCGTTTCAAGAGGACTTGTAAGGGCGATTTGAAACCTGAATTCAGTACTGTTTGACTGTTAGTTTGTTTTATTGACAGTGTATACTTACGTACAGAACAGCTGTATTTTCACAATGGTCATAATTGGCATTCTATAGATTCATGTATTGTGTGTTTTTTAATCGGAAACATGAACGATAGAAACGAATACTAACTAATTTAACTAAACTTCTAAAGCTAGCTCCCGCAATGCTTCGATGACACGGGAAAACACCTATAGAAATGGAAGCATGTTACCGCAAATTTATTTAACTCTAAATGCAACAGGGAGGTCTCTCAATTCCTTCTTTTTCGTTTGTTTGGTTAGATTCTGTTTTGATTGAATTTAGTGTAACAAAATACACTCTATATCTATCACTTTTTTGTTCTTTATGTTATCTTATTTAAATTAATTTAGTTTTATTGTTTTGTAATGTGCTAGTCCAACAGACAGTTTTTCTTTCATTCTTTCTTTAATTATGTTGCAGCATCCGACGTACGTGATATTTTAATGAAACCTTATCGATGTAAGATAAAATCAAAGCAAGATAAATACAGGATTTCGATTTCTTTTTAATTATTCTGAATTTAGATTATGCAATGCAATTACCTTGATAGCGATGGTATCATCTTGCAGAAAGTAGAGTAGCTTGTAATCCTTCAGTTCACCGAAAGCTGAATCGCGGTCATCCCAAACGACGTCGAAACTGTAAAAAAAGTATCATAAATTAGATTCCACCACAAAGAAGTTCGCCACATATCCCCGTAGATGCGGTCACAGAGGACTAAGGGACCGTATATTATCAGGTAGATGTGCCCATCTTGTTTGTACAATGATAACATTTTAGCAGGAAACCATGATTTCCCTGAGGGTAGTGGAGGTCAGAGGGCAGACGTTTCGAGAAAAATCTTCCACAGTGTATAATTAATGAAGGAGCTGGCCATGCAATACTATCTGGCACACAAGACGTTCTTTTAACTAAATTAGAACGTGGAATTATGTTGAGTAGCAAAATATTGTATTAGTTAATGAAAAGATTTCATGTGATGATAAACCAACTTTTTCATAAGCTTGAAGAATAGCTTTATTATGCCTCAACCAGTCTAGGGCTCCTCAGTAGGCCGTCCTAGCCTGCGTATCTATTGGGCTATAAAAGAGGAGGCCAATGTCCGAAAATAGCCTACCTATAAAAAGAAAATGGCCGCTACCATAACTAAAATGAAAGGGATTTATTCCACGCGAAAATATAATGTGAATATGGGACAATCGGGATGTGTTTCGCCTACTAACTTGATTCTTATTACTACGTCCGATGTAAGGTAAGTAAAAGTTGAAAGTGAACACATTCGTGCATGAAATATAGGTGTAACCACGTAACCAGCTGCCGCCAACTCAATCAATCAATCGACGCTAACGCTTTGTGCCTACAACAGTCACTAACTCATACTGACAAGCGGTAAATATGCTATATATGCATAATATTTACTGATTCAAATATATAGTCACCTGATTTTTTTTGAAGAATCCAGTAATGTCAAATATTTCGGTATGCAAGTTCATATTTTAATAAAAGTATACTATACATACAATACATACTTACTCTGATTACTTAGTAGCCGCGGGATAGACAACGTACCCCTCTTATATTATTGTGCTTGTACTATGTAATATATTAAACCGAGAGAATTTCCACTATTACGTCAGAATATATTATTTCAAAATTATTACACATAGATATATTCTTGTCTCTACGCGTTACATATATTATCTTGTAAACAATAAGCCCTCGGGTATTTTCCCGCTAATTACATTTTCGGTACCGATTTACACCCTTCTGAACAATAATAAATTGATTTATGAAACCAACAGTCCAACACATACCTAAATCGGGAGAGTTAATCTCTCGGTATTGGCATGTGTTTGACTGTGAATGATTAAGTGCTAAATTGCTGACTTTTAAATTACGATTCTGTATCTACTGTACAAAGCTGAAAATTGTGTATTACATGCTTTTATCGACTAACGAAACGTTGAAAGAAGAAGGAGACTGTACTTTATGAAAAAAAAAATAGAATAGCTTATAACGTGGTATAAATATAGCCTCTCAGCAAGGAAGCTAGTTGTTACCCTTTTTATCATGTGGAAATCCTTGATGGGTTTTGTCAGACTCCTACAGGCCAAAACCACTAGGTGTTCCTTCTCGAAGCTTCCGGCTGAGGTTCGGAAACTTAACTGCATTCTACACAATTACCTAATAAGACACAATAACCCCTTAGGAAGGTCCAATATATCGCCCAGTTGAAAAATATGCTTAAATTTATTTTTAAATCAGACATCATATGTTCATACGACAATCATATGTTTTTATAAAAGGCGTTAGAAGGGTTGTTAATAGTACACATAAAAATAAAAAGGCTTTAGTAATTTGTTAGTAAACAAAACAAGTTACACAATAATTCTTATTTCCTATTTCTGTACAGGAATTGCGATATTTTAGACACTTTACTTATAATCCATATACAGAAACAAAAAGGTAGTGTTAAACTTTAATTAGAATTGTTAAATCTTACGTGACGGTCTAAAGGCATGATAGGGTGCGTCGTCTTTCTTGTCAGACGTTAATCGAACTTGACGAACATAGATACATTTCGGGTGAGGTTACACTAGTGAGGCGATGGCGATGAGACCAGTAAAAGGACCATTTTAGGAATCTGAGCACTTTTTGTTATTGCTGCTAAAATGATTAATCTTTCAACTGTATTTATTTCTCAATGATTATTAAGGGCCAGGTCCATCAAACTGAACAACTTTTTCCATGGGACTTACTCGACCCTTAAGTATCAGACAGTAGTTTTTTTTTGGCGACTATGAATGTACACTCACCTGCAAATGTTTATGGATACCTGTTTGTTACCTCTTCATGCCTAAATGGCTTAACCGATTTTGATGAATTTTGATACAGTGATATATGTATATTTATATTTTTTTTTAATAGTGAAAAATGAGGGAGAAAGAGGGAAAATAGGGAAAACTTTGCATTGCTATTACAATAAATAAGGCGCTAGGGCAAAAACTACAGGGAAAGGGGAACTGTCTTATCCCGAATTTAACGCGGGCGAAGCCGCGGGCAAATGCTGGTGTTTCAATAAACGTTTGAGTCTTCGACAATTAACTAGATGGCGTTTCTCGCTACATACGATTTTAATTCTGTACTAATCATGGATTTTAGCAACCCTTTATATAGGTTCATCCCATGTAAGAAATTATTCAATTTATTGGTCTATTCATGGTGAATTAGGGTGACGTTTCCTATAAACCTCTCAACATTCTTCTTTTTCTTGTTTCCGTGACTTTAATTTAGTGGACTAGTAAGTACGTAGTGACTTCGTCAGTTCGTATGTCTCATTCAAGTCTTGGAGAGTCAGGTGGTTCTGGACAACAGGGGTAGACAGACGATGGTAGTGGACTAGTAAGTACGTAGTGACTTCGTCAGTTCGTATGTCTCATTCAAGTCTTGGAGAGTCAGGTGGTTCTGGACAACAGGGGTAGACAGACGATGGTGCATTTCTATTTATGTATTTTTTCTGACTAGGTCTATTATTATACCGTACCAATGTACGGTATTATAGACCCAGTCAAATCACCGAGCTTGATCCTGCTGTCGGTTGATGAATTTCCATATTGGCCTGTTCATGCCGTGACTAGGAGGCAATTGCTTTGCTTGATTAATATTAATTGTGAAGGTGTCCTAAACCCAAGTCACGACTTTCACTACGGTGGTTTCTGTAGGTACATCAGGATGGTTGAAATAGAAATGTACTGATGTAGTTACATCGAAAATCTCTCTGCAGCTTTAAAAGAAGTCAGTCACGTTTACGCTAGAAGTGACGTTTAATAAAACCTCAGCCTTACAAGCCGGGCATAGAATCGCTTTTGCATTGCCTGCAGCCTTGATTTACTGGCTACGGTGACACCGTAACGCGATTTATTTGTATCGACGTGGTCAAACATGAAGCGGTTACGTAGATGACAAATATACCGTTTGGTATACATCATCAACAAGGCGTTAACGTCACGCAAAAGAGTACAATTAAAAGACAAGAAAGAGGCTTTATTTTTTAGTAAACACCAAACCAACTATCTCTGTACCAATATTCATCAAAATCGGTTTAGCCATTAAAGCGTGAAAACGTAACAAAAAAACAAACTCACTTCCGCTTTTATGACATTAGTAAGGATGTACAGGAGAGCGAGTAAATATCTCGTACTATAATATTCTTACGTATAAACTTGAATGTACTCAATTATAGGAGCTTTTCATGGCGTAGCCGTAGCACTTGTAGCGTTTCATGGCGTAGCTGTCGTAGGGTCGTAGCAGTTCATATTACACGTAGCCGAATTGATTTAATTACGTTCCTCAAATTGAAACCACGATCTCAGAATATTTCATTCAACATATTATAGGGCGTGCGTGAGTTTTCGATGTCAGTTTTCAAAGATCCTACTAATATTATAAATGTGAATATTTCTGAGGATGGATGGATGGATGTATGTTTGTTACTCTTTCACGTCAAAACGGCTGAACGGATGAAATTTGGCACAGAGTCAGATTAAAGTCTGGAATAACACATATAATACTTTTTTTTCGATCATCACGTGAGCGAAACCGCGGGCGCCAGCTAGTATGATATAATTGTTTCTTACTAGAATGATGACACAAAATACAAGAGTTTTGAAAGAGCTTTTCCGCGGAAAATAATAACGAAGCATAAGAAGTTCTACGATTTTGTACGATATTTTTAGCTTGGTCTTCAGTCGAGGAATCATTAGACGTAGCATGCCAACCTCTTGGAAACGTTGAGCCGTGGGCGACCGCCTACGCTTCGCCCCACGCTGTCAAAGCTTATTTATTTGGAGGGCACATTGTTTACAAAACTATAGTAAATAGCTTAGATGAAGAAACCATCAAACATCATATCAGCTTACACATTTAACTGTAGCATCACCCCTGTATTTTATTTTTGGAACGAAGTTCCTTATCCCGCGTTGTGAAAGGGGGCTAGAAGGAAAAAAATTTTACATAAAGTTGTCACGACACTTTTTGCTATAGTAGACTATTGTAAGCTGTCCGGCGTCGCATGTTTCTCTGTCTGTCTGTCTGTCTCTCTCTCTTATAGAAAGCAAGCCAGATATTTTCATTACTATAGGAACTTTGTTCCATCCGGGTGTCACTTGACACCTCTAAATTTTTTTGTTTGTTGTGTTGTTTTATTACTACTCATATTGTCGTTAAGATTTAGTATAAATGTTTCATATTAACATGCTCTCATATTTGTAAGTCATTATATGGTAAAACATGTAAGTTCAAAATACTTTAATTATAAGACCCCATGTACCATTTTTTTTACAAAAATAAATTATTCTTTTTTATCACTACTATATTCTTGCTTTAACAATCCGAACTATCTCAATAAAGTCCCCGTTTGTTCGCACATAGATAGTATGATATCGAATAACCTATCTCTTATGATTGTTCCCACTAACACAAGCGTAACATAAATGAAAGCCTAGCTAGCCACCTGCCGGGGTTGCGGGTTGTTCGAAAGAGATACCACGGCTCCGGAACGTAAAGGGCAAAAGAAGGAACGTGGGTGGGTTTTCCCCCCCGCTCCGCCAAGATCGGGGGAAGTTATTTAATGATTTCCCTAAGTAGCTAAGTTAAGTAAAAAAAATACACACAGCATAGATACTGTTACGCTTTTAACTCTCAACGCCGAATACAGCTTCATAAGTAAGGCTACAGATTTTTATTAGCGTAGTAACCCTATTTTATAGTCAATATTATTTTTATACACATTTGTATGCTGTTATAATTTGAATGTGTTATGTTTTGTGCCACAACTTTTTGTTTGAAATATACCTTGTTTTTGTGAACATGTGTATGTGTGAATGTGTGTAACGTTTTTTTACTTAAAAAGAAAACATACTAGAAATTTCTCCTGTATGCGTCTCGCATTTACAACCATTTAAAATCATATACACAAACAGCCAGACACGGAACAACTATCTGTAGACCATACAAATATTTGTTGCGTGCGGGGATCGAACCTGCGACACGCAGCGCTATAGTTGATCGCTCAGCCACTGCGCCAACCGTATCGTCAAATTAATTCGAAGATTAAATGACGTAGCTATGCATTACCATCGAAATTTTACATAATATGCAGCTATGCATTGTCATCCAAACTAAACATGTATGAGAAATTTCAACTCAGTCAGAAATAGGTTCGGTTTTATCTTCTATTTTTTTTTTACATAGATACAGGAAAAACCAATAAGTGTCTTAAAAAAAGATTATAATCCCCCAATAAACCCTCAGTCACGGGTCTGTCACTCGCTAAGCGGAATCTGATGGTAATAACCCGTGCTTACCCCGAGAGGAAATGAGTGTGGGTGCATGTGAACGGGGAAATAAACACTGATCGATTATAGGAAGACCACAATTCATGCTACGCTGCACATGTTATGATGTTAAGGATTACTTAATGAACATCGGACAGTGGTTAAGAGAGTGATTGGAACTTAAGGATGCAGCACTTGACTCCGGAGTCAGTTATTTATTTATCGTCTGGTTAGTGCCTAACTTTTTGACAGTTTTTTTTAGTAAAACATTGTTCCACAGTAAGATCTTCTCCTGTATCGTGGGTGCGTTTACAAACATTTAAATTCACATACACAAACAGCCAGACCCGAAACAACTACCTGCAGGCCATACAAATATTTGTTGCGTGCGAAAATCAAACCCGCGACACGCAGCGCAGCAGTCAATCGCTCAGCCACTGTGCCAACCGTGCCATCAAAATTGCCACTGGACCTTTAGACTTCTACAAGACGTTTGTGACTCAAGCATGCTGCTGTCGTCAAGATGTTTTTCTTCTCCGAAGCAAGTAATTATTATAAAATACGCACATGAATTCGAAAACAAGACGTTTTTTTTGCTTATGGGTAATCATCAAATAACTTCTCCCGCACTGGGCGGAGCGGAGGAGAGTGTCAGAGTTGTACTGACTAAAACCCACCCATGTTCCTTCGATTGCCCTTTATGTTCCGAGGCCGCGGTATCTCTTTCGCGTGACCCCGTAGGTGTATCTTTTTTTTGACACTTCTAAGCTGTCAATACACACATATGTGTCCATTGTTCACAACCGGTCTGCAATCTGTCGGTGTTAGTTCGCAGGTAGTATATATCCTCGCTGTTCTGATGCAAAGGCTTACATATAAGACCTAGTATTCCCAACCAACCTATAAAATGCCCA
Source organism: Ochropleura leucogaster (assembly GCA_958449745.1). Lineage (NCBI taxonomy): Eukaryota > Metazoa > Arthropoda > Insecta > Lepidoptera > Noctuidae > Ochropleura > Ochropleura leucogaster. The sequence goes on along the minus strand of OY288203.1, from coordinate 10,150,091 downwards.
TTCTAAGTTCTAGGCAATATTTTCTCGTGCCAAATGTCTCAAACAAAATTCTCAACGGTCCACTTTCTCTAAAGCCAGCCATGTATGAGAACTAATAAATTATAACTCGTCTGCGAAGCCCAAAGATACTAACAACAAAAATGGAAAAGTGGAAAGTATGACACTTGTGTCCTAGTTCCGGAACATTCGTGATTTATGAACAAAACTCCGGGCGCCATGTTTATTATTATGAGCGAAGATAATAAAAATAAATAGTCATTTAAAAGCTAAATTTATATAAAGAGATAAAGTAGAGGGAGATAGCAGTTCCACCAAACTCATTGTGTTAAAAACACAATATTTACTATGAATTCGGATTAGTATAATGGATACGACGGGGTTGTTCCCGTTCGTCCACACCCCGTCGTCCACACTGCGGACGACTGGGAATGTTGCGTTCTGTTCGTCTACACTGTGGACGAACAGAACGCATTATTCCCAGTCGTCCACACCCCGTCATCTCACGTCTAGTCTAAGAGTTAATAAAGAAAATATGATGATAGTATTTCCTTATATAATAAACATACCTACTTTTAAAATATTATGTACTTAGCTTTATTACTTTAGTAAGGCAAATACTTTAAAAGTACATACCTAGTAAATCTAAAGCTTTTTTGCGTATTTAAATACGTACTGCGTACGTAAATCTAAAGCTTTTTAGCATAAGAATATTTCACATTTTAATTTTACACATTGGGTATTGTATCAATATCAGTTTAAATGCAATTAATATGTAAAAAAAAATTAAAGTTACAATCGCCTGGATATACTCAACTATTATAACTGCACCCTGTCGATCCTCCAACAAAAGATAGTCTTTGTATTTAAATACGCAAAAAAGCTTTAGATTTACTAGGTATGTACTTTTAAAGTATTTGCCTTACTAAAGTAATAAAGCTAAGTACATAATATTTTAAAAGTAGGTATGTTTATTATATAAGGAAATACTATCATCATATTTTCTTTATTAACTCTTAGACTAGACGTGAGATGACGGGGTGTGGACGACTGGGAATAATGCGTTCTGTTCGTCCACAGTGTAGACGAACAGAACGCAACATTCCCAGTCGTCCGCAGTGTGGACGACGGGGTGTGGACGAACGGGAACAACCCATACGACGAGTTTGTGTGATTTTTAATTTTATCTAACTTAGGTTTAACAAACGTAAGTAATACAAAATTGTAGGAAGCAAATTCTTCAAAAGTATGTTTTTTTTAATTCATTACAGCAATACTTATTCAATATACATAGCATTTTGCCTCTAACGCCTAAATGATCAAACAAAGGTGTATCTTTAGTAAACGCCGCATTTTGCTAAATCTGTTCACAGTGGAAGGAGCAAGTCCTTTGCCATCAACTGGGCACTGATATAGAGTCTCGCCTGCTACTGAAATACTCACGTTGCTTGACCTAGGAATTGAAACCAGAACCTGATGTTCAGAAGTAAGGATTGCGACAACTGAACACAATCAGACGGAAGCTTATTCAACTTACAACCCTATTATATAGCAGGAAAGGACAATCAAACAATCCACCAGACCAAATAATGCCGTTCAACGCTGACTGTAAGTCATTCCCAAGTTGCGTCAAAAACTCGGACAGCCTTCTGCGTCCCGTCATTATCCCCAGCTGTTTCCTCAAAGCCGTCTCATCGGTCCGTCCAGCCGAGAAGCAGACCACGTATACTTATATTGTAAGACTCTTTTATGGTAAACTAGCTTCCGCCCGCGACTTCGTCCGCGTGGCATAGTTACCTTAGGCTAACGCTAACTGTAACCGCGTGATGATCGAAAAAAAATATTTTCTCTCGCCTTTTCTTCCCTTTTTCTCCCCTTTTTTAGCCTATGTCCGTCTCCAAAATCCCAACTATCTCAGTACCAGAATTCATCAAAATCGGTTTGGCCATTTGGGCGTGAAGACGTAACAAACTCACTTTCGCTTTTATAATATTAGTAAGGATTCAGAAACACACAAAAATAAATACAACTGCACTCACGAAACCTAAAATAGAGATTTACCAAAAATACACACTCGTCTGTTGCGCGGAATTAGAACTGTTGAAGTACCGCCATGCATGCACGCTCGCCCATTCCGTTCGCTCTTTTGACTATGTTTCACAACTGAAATCCTCACATTTCACGTTAGTGGTGAACCTATGTTTATTTTATGTTTCGTCTGCAAGTGAAGGAACGTTTTTCGTTCAAAAACAACATTAACTCGTTATAGATCGGCCGTTCAGCAGAATTTGTTATTTGGCTTAGAAGTAAATAACAAAAGTAATAAAACGATTAAAGCAACGTTCGGCCTGAGTAACAGTAAAGTTGCGAGCCATAAACAAGGAACAGATGGGTGGTTTGGGGCGCAACCACGCGCCACGTTCCTCGCGCCGAAAGCCGAAAGCCGTGCCGCTGTGGTCGGCGCCTACCAAGACTTGACACAAATGCGAAACTACGGCCGAGCTATTTATAAGCCCCCTCACTATCTAAGTCTTTAACAAAGTAGAGCTTATCCTAATACAAAAGTGATACGTCCAAGTTTTCATTAACTACCCATTCCAAGTTTCTCATTGGCCTACGTCACAGACTCACAGTTAAGGCTGGAGCAGTAGGTTCATGAAAGTTAGCTTATTTTGATAGGGATAGACTTTAGACCTTTGATAAATAGCCACAAATAACGTTAGTTACGACGTGACAAGCAAGAATGTTAGGTATACCTTTCTTAAAATTATTTGCATACATAAAAAAATACGCAAAAGGATTCAATGATATTAATAAAAATAAAAACCGGCCAAGAACGTGTCGGGCCACGCTCAGTGTAGGGTTCCGTAGTTTTCCGTCCGTCACAATAAGTGTTCCCACTTATGAGTTTATTATTTGTTTGACGTTGAATACTAGAGAATTGTATTTCCTAATTAATACTTTTTTTAATAATTTTGGATTGCGAGAACCGATTTCAATAATTCTTTTTTTTGTTTTGTCTTTTTTGTACAAAAACTGTTGTGTCAATCAAGTTCAAAATAATTTTCATAGAAAGTCCTTATAAAGTTCTACTTTTCAGATTTTTTTCATATTTTCTAAACTTATGGTTCAAAAGTTAGAGGGCAATTTGTGAATGGACACATTGTTTTTTACTTTTGGAGCGATTATTTCCGAAATTATTGACAATATCAAAAAATGATTTTAGTAAACCCCTATTCATTTTTAAATACCTTTCCAACAATATATCACACGTTAGGGTTGAAATTAAAAAAAAAAACACTCCCCACTTTACATATAGGGTGGCTACCCCAATAAAACATTTTTTTCAAATTTTTATTTTACCACTTTGTCGGCGTGATTGATATACATATTGGTACCAAATTTCAGCTTTCTAGATCTAACGGTCACAGAGATTAAGCGAGGACGGACGGACGGACGGACGGACGGACGGACGGACAGACAGACATGGCGAAACTATAAGGGTTCCTAGTTGACTACGGAACCCTAAAAAAGCCTTTTATTTCTTGCGTAACCACATTACAAATACATTCTCATTATTCTTATGGTTGGTTCAATCAGTTTTCTGTATTGTTGTAAGTTGTTGTTTGTAATTTTTTATACTTAGTATGATTAGTTTAATTTTATTAATTAACTAGCTGTTCCACGCGGTTTCACCCACGCTGCTCAGCACCTCTTGGTCGTAGCGTGATGTTATATAACCTATAGCCTTCCTCAAGAAATGGACTATCCAACACTAAAAGAATTTTCCAATTCCAACCAGTAGTCCCTGAGATTAGCGCGTTCAAACAAACAAACAAACAAACTCTTCAGCTTTATAATATTAAGTATATATTCAATGATATACCTAATACTATATTAAATTTTATAATCGTAACTCACTCTTAACTCGACTTTGGTAAAGTTAAAGGAGAAGTCATCCCCTTAACGAGTTTGTTGGAAGCAAATTGGAGACGAATGAGAATACAGTTCACTAGCTTGTTACGTCAGTACGACATTTACAATCACATCTACGTCTGCATAGCGACAAAACAGCGCGAACCCACGTTGAACGTATATGAGTATATTTATTGGATCGGAAAGTCTATAAATAATTATGATTGTCCTTGGAGGCAGTGATCGACATAATCCTACTCAATAAATATTTACCTAACCATTATTCTAAGTAGGACCTCAGATAAATATTAACTTAAGAAGGATTCAAAATTATAGCTGTGTCATAACGGGGACGAATATTAAAGTTAGCTTCTCGGCTCCGTATAAACATTCAATACACCACAAGATGGACGGATAAAAGCAGTTGATATGCTCTCCGCATCTAGCGGGCGTCACGCATGCCAGAATTCCAATTTCAGTGTGTAATAAAGAATTAAACGAGGCGCAGAACGAGCCTCCCGCACTGCACTGAGAAACTTCGAGGAAGTAATAAGTATGTAAGTCCCCGTGCTCTTCACTCCCACATGTTACAACAACAGACTACAAAATGCTCGCCATGAAACACTGTATCTTTTACGGCTAAGCTTTCTTTTTATTTTCTCCATTTTTCACCAACAACTAAATTGCACGCCAATTAGTGGTATTGAAAAAGGCAAATTCCGACCCATTATTATCCCCAAATGAAAGCTCTTCTACTGCAAAGCTATGAAAAGAAATACGGTTTATGATAATGTTATATTATGAACGTAATTATTGCATTAAAAGATTCAAATACAATCCCATTATGAGATCTCCGAGCTTCGGTTATGGCGGGAAATAATGTGAGGCCAGATAATAAAATGACAAGTGGCAGCGACATTCATTTTAAGTGTTTTCATTATAAAGAAGTTGTTATTTATTACGTACTTAGAATAAAAAATCTGCAGAGTGTATGGCTCCTTGTTTATAGCCCATAAAAGGTGGAGAGTGAGGCCAAGTGAGGCGGAGGGAACTTACTTATAATTCACGACGTAATGATTCGTACATAGAATATTGATGAAAAGAAAATTGGAAGACAAGTGCACTTTTTTTTTACTCAGATGGTTAATATAACCCGAGATGATGAAGGGTCGTATCTCTGAGACCGACCACCACCAATATTGTACTGTAAGTATCTCTTAAAAGTACTGAGAATCGGCCTATGTAAGTAGGCAATTTCTTTAACGTACCACGTGATCATTTCAAATATGTACGCATACTGCGCAATATTTATAGCATGACCTTATTTCTCTGAGAGCAGAAAGCAATGTTTGTATAAACTTCTGAATAATAAATATTCAAATATGGAAATCATACTAAATAACTCGAGAAGCACAGTAAAACTGTAGAATATTTTAACACTAAACTTGTGAAATAAGCAAAAAATAACGCGATAACTTAGCTCAGGAACATGGGTATAGTCAATGTCAATTCAGAATGTTCCTCATGGCTACAGTAAAGAAAACATCTGCGTACAAATGAATGAATACATTCGTCCTTCCCTCATTCAATCATCGCCAAAAGCCTATTTTGTTCACGCAAACCTAACCGGGCAAGCTCAATAGGCGACCTTCATTTGCAGACTCGGGACCTCCATTAAGTTTTTCATGTTTTCCTAAGTTTGTACATCTAAAACATGGACCTCATTTAGGCTAGTTTAGTTGTCATTAACTCTTGTACCCTTTTGAATTAAATTTATGTTAATAACGACGATATTCGAGCAGTAAGTCTGCCAGATGACTGTAGGTCACGTACCCGACGAGACGGAGGACAAAATTATCCGAAACGTAACGAGAACCAGGTTCTGACGCGAAGTGATCGATAAGATAAAACTTCATCTCGGTATCGCTCAATCCTCACTCTTCAGATCACCGTATTTACGATTTGTGTGCTCGAGACTCAAGAGTAATCAGTTTCACAAAGTAGGCCAAATATTTGGTGAACTATGTCAGATATAAAAAAAGTTCCAATTACGCTGAACAAGCTCTAAAATAGTATTTAGTTCACACAAATCTATTCAAAAGCTTAACAATCTGAAGATGGCCGGTGTTTTATGCCGTAATAGCGTGTTTACTCGACAGCCTTCTGCTATAATATCTATTTGTAAACCAAATAATGCCAAAAGTCTTCATTAAAATCACAATGGAATCTATTATAATAAGGCCGAAACCTCGCTCAGAGCAGTAAGCGGCGAGAGTACGTAATTAAACCTTGCAATTAACACGGACGTAATTCTTCTGAGCGGACTCTCGGCGCTCCGGCCAGCTGGCGAATAAATGCTGCATCCCTTGAAATATTATTCTATTTGTTTCTGCGGTCACTACGTAATACAAATGTATTTGTGGTCTCTGAAACTATGTCGATGAAACCACACATTGATCACATTTTCAATCAGATTTGAAACAACTCAATTTAATTATAATTTTCGATAAATATATCAATTTTGGTAGAGGTGCTCAATTTTGCTGAAAATGTCAAGTCTTCGAAGTTAATTTATGTCAAGCTTGATGGATTGGGTTAAGCAGGGACTTAAATGGTCGATGACCAAGTAAATTGGTCAATTACAAAGAAGAAAAAGCCTGAAACATGAACAGCTTTGAAATAGAACAGATTTTAATAAAACTATTTGGTTTTTTAAAGCCTGCTGTTGATAAGCAATTTCTAAGTTGAGCTTCACGTCCCCGGTTTCCATATCCATCACATTACATTGTCCTAGCCAACAGACATTTCGTACAATCCTATTCCAGATCATCCATGGAAGGCTAGCTATTTTCAATGTTTGTTTTCACGGCAATCGTTGAGAGTGGGAGTCAGAGGTACCTAATGGGGAGATTTTAATACCTATATGATGATTTAATTCTAAAAACAATATCAACAGGTTTTCCTTTTACAAAGAATTCTCCTCCTAGCTGTGAAACATTATGGGCTAGACAAAATTATTAAATAATTAAATTATTTGCTTATTTTGTTGACTATTAAATAACTATTACAACACGTCTACCTAACCGATTGGGCATTTCGGGCGTAATGCTATTATGTTATGTATTATAATGACAAGAAAAACCAACTTAGTTATGTTCAAACAACTATAGGTAACTTATTACGAAGGACGGGGCGGTTGACGTGTGTCGGGCATGCCACCGACCGGGTGAGACCCTCAGACATGTTATTTCTGGTTTTTATCGACAACCAGCGGCCAGTACTTGCACAGGCACAACCAAGTAGCTAGGATAATTCACCAGCAACATGCCTTGAAATATAATCCTGTGAAATCTGAGCTACCGTACTATAAGCATGTGCCCGACCCAGTTCTCGAGAAAGACCATGTCACCCTAAACTGGCATCGTTCTATCAACACTGACAGGAGAAATGTCACAAATAATATTGACATAGTGGTGATAGCCGATCAGCGCGCCAATGATATTACCATCCCACATAACGAGAACCTCCGAAAGCTGACAAAGAGAACCAACAATATCCCGGGTTGGCACACGAGGTTATCAACATGTGGAATGTGAACTCGGCTATCATTGTTTCGATTGTCGTAACGGCTAATGACCTGATAACCAAAAGTCTCGACGACTATCTGTCGAAGCTCTCCTTAGGTTGTTGGATCAAGGGCCTGATTCAAAAGTAAGCACTCCTTGATGCGGCCCGCATTGTTAGGAGGTTACTGTCCGTGGAACCCTAACCACCCTTCGCTCCCGATACCGGCGAACTTCTATTATAATGTTTTTAAACGTCTTTTCGTATATTTCTGTTTAAGAAATATTTCAAAACACGAATGAATAAAGAAATCATAAAAAGCCGAATTACAACATACTATTACTTTTTTCTTGATAATACCTGCACTCTCGACTTAATTTTTTTTCATATAACATAAATACAACATCGCTTCGTACAGGGCTAGTACCATAACCATAACAAACATTGTATCATTTAATTACTTACTCGTATGAAGTTACACAAAAGTGAATTTCAAATAAAGCTCTGACCAACATACTCGTAATATCAAAGTCCGCTTTGAGTCTCTCTTCAAACAAAATTATTTGTAGAATGTTACATCAAATTATGTTGAACAAGCTAATCTCGCAGGTCTGCCCGTATGATATGGTTTTGAAAACGAATGCATCATGTGTTAAACTACTTTCTACTTCGCTAGACGTAGGACAATTATTCAGCTTTTTCATTTAAGTAAGTAAGCTCATGAAAACACTAAGTACGTACCTAGTTGTTTTGTAGACAGTATACTTAGTTACTTAACTACAAGTTGACATTCTCAACCTTAGTAATTATGTTACAAGGTGGCGCATTAATCACCTTTATCAAGTCAAGGCTAATCCTAATCACATCCGATTTTTAAAAGACATTTAATCTATGGGTTACTAGCTGACGACCGCAGCGTCGCCCGCGTGATATCGAAAAAAAGGTATCCTGTGTTAATCCAGACAATAATCTACATTTGTGCCATATTTCATCAAGATCCATTCAACTATTTTGACGTACAAGAGTAACAAACATTCATACATCCATCCATCCTCAAACATTCGCATTTATAATATTAGTAGGATATAATATTAGAAGAGTTTTACAAATCGGAAAGGAATATGGAAAGTTTTGAACGAGGATGCGTCGAGGTTGCCCATACGTACGTTTTTATTACAGTTCACAGGTCAATGGATTTTCAACTAAATGTGTTTTGCGTCCGGAAAACGTTTTTATTTACGGAATTATAATAATGATGTAATCACATTGAATCCTTACTAATATTATAAAAGCGAAAGTGAGTTTGTTTGTTTGTTTGTTTGTTACCTCTTCACGTTTTAATGGCTGAACCAATTGTGATGAATTTTGGTGCATAGATAGTTGGGAACCAGGAGACGGACATAGGCTAATTTTTATTTAAATAAAGTGGGATGTGAGAGAGAAAGAGGGAAGAAAAGGGAAAAGTAAGCGTTGCTATTACAAATCAATAAGGCGCAAGGAAAACTGTGTTACTCCAAATTTAACGCGGGCGAAGCCGCGGGCGAAAGCTAGTTCTTCATAAAAATGTAATGTAAGTGACTACCTACGAAAAGAGTTTGAAAACATACACGTACTTTACGGCCTCAAAAATGCAACAAAAAATTACAATACTGATTTTGATTCATGTTCTTTAAATTTGCAGAAATCTGTTTTGGTATGTTGTTAATTGAAATAAATACAATGATGATGGTGAAATAAATACAGACAAAAAATACAATCATTGATAATATTTTCAAACATCTTTTTGTAGGCAAAACTCTAATAGAATTAAACAAAAATGGAATATTAAGTTGCCCAACCCTGACACTAACCTGGAAATTGCGAAAAATAAAATAGAAGTTTGCTGCTCCGGAGTTCCCTCGTGTGACGGGTAGAATTATCCTGGCATACATGGTTGCAGACTGATGACTGTTTTTCATTTTTGTATAGCCATTTCTATCGCCTATTATTTAATATTATAAGCGACTGTGTATAGTATATATAATACATGTTAGAAACATAAGTGCGACAGTCGCTTCGAAACAATCACATTGTTTCCACTATAACTTTATACCTGCTCAGGTAATCCAATAGAACTGCACTGAGTGACGTTTAAAGACAAACCCGAGTTGGATGGTTCCCTCGAGACGACTCGCGCCAGTAGCTCGTAGCTAGTCGCTCTAACTAGTTGCCAGCTTAAACCGAGTTCTGATTAGATAGACTCGTAGTATTTAATTACTTACAGTTCAAACTCGTGGATCAACTATGTTTTTGTGGTACCACTGAATTGGGTTTGGAAAATCACTAGGTGATAACTTGGTCGTCAAAATGGCGATCGATGATAACTGCTACGTCAAAAAGCAATCATTTAAATAATTTAACATCACGTCTGCTATCCCAGAATGGTTGGATAGAGATGTACTGTAGAACCAGCCTTATAGTTGCCTTATAGAACCTACACCCACATGATCCACTTTTTGTTTTATTCCCATGTAATGAGAGAGAAAACCTATATATAGCCAATAACCGGTCACAAATACGGACTGGGGAAAAATCTCAATAATACTTTGTCTCACTCGGGATTCAAACCCAAAACATCATGTACCTAACAGTAGCGCTAACGACCAACGAGGTTGTAACATTTCAAAAACTGTTCTTGATTTAGTTAGCTTTTTGCTTACTAACTTTGCGAAGGTGCGCGGAAATAAATGTATTAACTTGAAAACATGGGGCCCCAGTCATGGTAATGTCAAAGGGCACTGTGCAATAATAAATGCATACCATGCGAGGCGGATGGAGCTTCTTATAGGGATTTAATATTTAATTCTCCTCATTTCTTCCTGCTCGCATAATAACTTGGATTGAGTTTTCAACTAGTTGCTAATTTAAAACATACACACTGCTAACGTAAACTGAAGTGTAGCGTATTTTTTGGCGCAAGTAAGTAAGACATAGTCTAGATGTCGCTGTCGGTAAACACACGCTACAAATGTTCGCTAGCACACAACAAAATACCAAAATAAAAGATAAATAATCATTGAGAATATACAGCAAAATTAAAAAATAACTCAATTAAAGCCTCCAAGCATAATGAGTGAACCCGTGTACATTTGCAATGTTGGAGTACGAATTTAAAACTCTAGATAAAAATGACAATGATTTACTAACCCCCGAATACTGAAACGTCACTCAAAATTTAAGTCCCACTTAAATTTAACAGAGACTCAGAAGTGACGTTTGACCATACAAAATCTAAAGTTTAAGAGCTGCTCAAATGTTAAGCAGCCCTCACATTTTGAGTGACGTTTCAGTATTCGGGGGTTAGACCATCATAGTATAAAATAATTAATTATTAAAATTAATAAAGCTTCTATTAAAATAATAATAATAATCAGACAACCAAGGTAAACCAGTCGACCAGTCACCACAAGCAGTAATAGTACTCCGGATTGTAAATGTGAGATAAATTCTCCTCATTTCCAATATTAAAATGTACAATCGTACGGGCGTCGCGTATCTACTTTTACATTAAAACGTGTTTCAGTTTTTCATAAATCTTGCAAACTGAATCTTGCCTGAACATTTTATAATAGAAATAAATTGAAAATGTACATCGTCTCTAGTCGGTAGCTATTTTCTTTGTAGCTTTCAGTTTGTAAACTAGCCTGGCAGTGTAAGCGGGTCTCATTAAATCTGGTTTGCCACTTTGTACGTTACCAAGTTGCGAGTACATTTATATCTCAGCGGCTATAACACTTTCTTGGATTTTATCGTGCAGTAGTTAAAAGGGAGTCGTGATTCACGATGAGAAGCGTTAAAATTTGTTCTATTAGAGTTTTTTTTTTGCAACCGGACACAATAGGCTAATGATTAGTTTAATTGCAAGACACATGGTAGGTATTATGTGCTGATGTGGATAATAAGGTAAGTATTTGTCAATGTAAGCGCAAAATAATGGATAGTTATGTAGTTGTCCAGCAGGCTAGTTACAGTACTTGTAGGCCTACCGTGACGACTTAAAGCAGAACTTATTCCACTGAGGGAAAGGGATGGTGCTGGACATCCTGTATAGCTTTGTCTCTTTCTCTCAGCGGAATAAGTTCTGCTTTAAGACGTCATGGTAGGGTAGCTGAGCCCCACAACCTAATACCATCATGACCTATACTCATAAGAATTACTTTAAGTCTCAACAGAAAATTCCTGTGATGGGTTATAAGCATGCCCATATTTTCCAATAAGTAAAAATGAGACCTACATAATTGTAAACTGTACACCAAAGCGTGAAGACGTGTCTTTACATCAACTTTTTAGGTCACTGGTATAAATATGGTGTGATTAACTCGTACCCTTATCCACATCAATAACATGAAAACTGTAAATATCCCACATACCTGAGAACCTTTCCATCGTACTGCAAGAAACGCAGCAAGCGATCGTCTTGGACCTTAGACCTCTTCGGCGGCAGCACATTCTTATATCTCTCTTTCTCGGCGAACGCGTCCACGGGGAGGTCTTCGTCCTTAGATATCTCCATACCTTGTGACTCCAGCCATTCCTGCGTCAAACAAACGCATCAAGGAAAATTCTAACTAAAGCGATAGAGTGACTAACTGAGTCAATAGAGGGCGCCTCCTACTTTTTAAAATGAGACATTTGAAGGCGACAATGTGAATGTAATGGTCGCATATCTTGTTCAACCGATCACTTTGCATGAAAGTATTTTCGGAAAGCCATGAACGTTCAGTTCTACTACCGTCTAATATATATTTTGCCGCATATTCATAGTTCTAATTACAGATCTGTCTGATGTCACCAAAATATGTATCGTGTATCTGCAACGGCCATAAGATTTTCGTTCTTTTGATGGCAGTAGCTAATACATACTCTTTGTAAACAGTATCGTTTTGTGTGTGTTTCCTTTAACCGGTCAGTAACGCGAAGGCAGGTACGTAATTTGTGTATCTTAAGATGACCTATGAGATGTGTAGGCGATTAGAGTAGATGTCGAATATATTTAGACAGATTGTTTTTTTTAAATAACAACCTTTGACCCCAAATTTTGACATTGAAATACTTTCCAAGGTTATTTGGAGGAGTTTTTACACTGTGTTTGCGGCGCATACTAAATAAAATTACTGTGCCTACAATAATAGTAAATAGCCATTATCAAATGTTTTCGTTACAACACAGAAGAATAAACATCTGTTTGATTAATTTCAAGGTTCATATTGTGTTATTTAATTTACATTGTCGCCTATATAGATAAGAAAGAGGTGTTATGTAATTTCGCATAGATGATTACTAGCCTCCGTGGCGCAATTGGTTAGCGCGTTCGGCTGTTAACCGAAAGGTTGGTGGTTCAAGCCCACCCGGGGGCGATTCTTTTGTTTCAAATTATTCCAGCCATTCCAGAATATAGAACTAGAAATCAAATCGAAAATTAATTTGTAATATTATACAGTCGTCTTTCTTTCTATTTTAGTTTTTTTTTTTTACTTTTTACTGTGTCTAGATTTACTGGAATGTTGTAATTTTTTTATTTGTTTTATTTTTTTTCAAATCTTTTTTCATTTAAAAAAAAATAGCATTCTATTCATAAAAATCTGATTTTATTTATTCGTATTGGTGATTATTCGAGTACCAACATAAGCAGTGCGGCAATTTGCTCAAAAAGAATTTTTAAAGTAGGCAGGTGAATGACCTGATTTCCTCTTAATAAAATAAAAGGATACAAAACATGTCAAGTACGTAATGGGGCCACAAATCAAATTAGGGGAAAACGCTAAGAGATATGAGCATAATAAAAGTGGGACATAAGAAATTGGAACGATTCGTTATATAGGTTGAGATTTTTCCATAGTTTTTTTTTTACTTTAATTCAGAAAGTTATAATGAAAATAAAAATTAAGGACTTATTTAAATTCATTCACTGTTAGAAGAAATTCAAGTTAGAAGAAGAAGAAGTAATTTTGTATCTTTTTTTATTTGGATAAAAAATACTTACCATTTTATCTTAAAATTAAAACAATCAAATGAATCAAATGAACAAGTTTGTGTTTTTTGGCAATGAAATACATAATTATCACCAAAAACTTGGCACAAATACGATATTGAAATACTTAATTTTATCATGATTCAGTTTTAATTAATCAGTGAGATTATCAAAGACAAAGTTGAAATAGTGTTTTTGTTTTCTACATCTACTAGAATAGAGATAAAAAAAACATAAACCATTAGTTTTACTGGGCTTTCCCTTTATCGGACAAAAAGTTTACCTAAAAATCTGTCTTTAAAGGTACCGAACAATTTTCTTGACGATCTAAAATTGTCTACGATGTCTTCACCTTTTATTTTTGTAAATTTCATGTACGCATAGTTACGATTACGATGTTATCTTTGTATCACATACACGTACCAATCGCGTGCCGTCGTCGCATTGCCATGAGAGATCGGGCAGGCACTCGTAAGTAACACTGACCTCGGTGGACATCTCGTGTTCTGTCCAGACAGTATCTGTACAAATAGCATCGAGGCTCGTTGTCAAACCAAACACGGCGTCGTCGTACTCGGCGGTAGACGACTTGTATGCACGAGGGTGATTCGACATGTAACTACAGTCTACGGTAGAATAGACCCGCCTACGTATTCAGGAGAGAATATTTTATAAGAACAAAACTACCTAAAACTAGTTATTAAGTAGGTCAGTGAGTAAATTACTACTAGTACGTATTACCTAAGTGGGAAACATACATGTGGTGGAACGGAGTTTAAAACTCTACCGTTGTAAAGTATTAGGTAGGTACTGAACTTTGGACTGGAGCAAAGGTAAATAGGTATTACTTGCTGAATAAATCGTTTTTCGTCAGATAGGAACTCGTAACAATTAGATACCTACTAAATTAGTTATTACATCAGCATTGCAAATAACACAGCTTAAAATATAAATCCACATAAAACATCGTGATTATTAAGATAACTCAGACAAGATAAACAACACTGTTTTTCCACAACTCCACGAGCCAACATTGTAGGAAAAATATTTATTAAAAAATCTTATCGTTTTAATTTCCTGCACAGGAAAGTACCTATACAATTCTTAAACGCGCTTTTACCATATTTTAACAGTTCATTGGATTCTTCGGCTAGGCAATCAAAGGTGTAGTAACGACGTCTGACGACTCCATATCTTTATAGCCTGCTAGCAATGAAACCAACCAAATAAAAAATCATCTTAGTATAAAAAGTTTATAACATTTTAAAAGACTTCCTCCATGGATCTATTCTGAAGGTTGTAAAATGTACCTACAGAGAAGATGGCTAAAAAGTCACAAGATATTCTTAAAAAACATAGTACTATGGACCATCATTCTCTGACAATAACAACGAAATATAATACCCACTTCATATCATAACTTGCATCAAAGGTGATTTTTATGTTAGATAAGTAGTAACTGACATCGATCTTTTAACTTGAAACGATAAACTGGACACTATAGAGTTGTTAACGGCGCGCATTGTGTACATTCTTCTTTTAGTTGCGTGTATCTTGCATCGTATAACAACTTCGCAGCAATGAACATCGTGCGGAAGTATAAGCCCGATAGCGATATACACCATAATACCAACGCGAAGTTGTTTGTGAGCCCAACTAGCTTGACGTCGACCGGTACCTGTTTTTGTTTATCATTCGTGCGGTGTTACCGAGCGCGCGTACGTCGTACTATATAATTATCTGTTTATCGCCTGTGTGAAACTAAGTAGTGGTCAAAATGGTTGAGTTATCTTTAGCCAACCCTTTGGTTCAAACCTACATATTGTATACTGCGATATTAGCCGTCAAAATATTGGTGCTGTCGCCATTGACCGGCGCCACGCGAGTAATGCGCGGCGTGTTCGCCAACCCGGAGGATGCCGCGACCCAGAGGGGGGCCAAAGTGAAGTACGACGACCCTGTCGTTGAAAGAATAAGGCGCGCGCATCTCAACGACTTGGAGAACATCCCAGCGTTCTGGGTAGTGTCAGCTCTGTACTTGACGACGGGTCCAGTGGTCGCCTGGGCCACGCTTCTGTTCCGGGTCTACACTCTGGGCAGGATCCTCCACACCATTGTCTACGTGGTGATCCCTCTGCCGCAGCCATCCCGGGCCATCGCCTTCTTCGTTCCCATTCTCGTCTCCTTCTACATGGGCGCTACAGTTATATTGTATTACATTACTGCCTTGTAAAAGGAAGGATATAACTGTATCTACAAGTTTGTATGGATTAGTATTTTTTTTTTTATATAAAAATAAATAATTGTGGAGTTAACATGTGTTTTATTTTGACACTATGCATTACTGTTATACATACGTACTCTCTGGTGAGAATAAGCCTTCTTTAGCTGTGAACTGGTTTATGCTATCGTACCCGGTTTCACGAAAACGGGATCAAAATCGGTGTTCTCCGCGCGTCACTCTGTTCGCGCTCACAGCAAATTTTAATAACTTTTTTATTCAATTCATAAGCATTTAATGTAATATGCCAAATTAATCATATTGAAATAAGCATTATAATTACCAGAGAACATTAATTTTATCACTTAATTTTAAATACTTAAGGGGCAATATGTCTCTGTCACACAATTTTGCTAATTTCGCGACCGCGTGACAAAACTGCACCTATCTTCTAAGAAACTTTTCGCTTCACGTTTTAGCTGTGTTGGGGCTCCATAGTATCCCGGACTGGGGTGGAGTGTGACAGTGAGGGAGACAAATACGTTTAATAATGCAGTAGATACTTGGTTTTTTTAGAATGTCAAATAACACGTTTTTATTATGTACCTGTAACTACGTAAAAAAATCTTGGAAGTTAAAAACCCACTTCCCGGTGTTCGATAAAGCTGTTATTTACGCACATATTTAGTTTGGAAAACAATGCTTGGTTAGCTAGGATACGTTATTCTAATCTATACAAAGTTTGTTTGCGTACAAAACAGTACTAGTACAAAACACATTCCAGTTATAACAACATACATGTACTATGACGTAGGGTTACCAGCATAATAAAAATATATACCAACCACTACTAAAGGACTAAAGTTGCGCGAAACGGACGCTTGCGACAGGCACTCACCACGTTTCTACGCATTTTCAACCCTTATTGACTGAGCAAACCCACGCGTGCCCTTGCGACTGCACCTTTGTATGGAACCGAAAAAAACACAAACACGCGAGCGATCATTTAACACAGTTTCTTCAGCCCTAATATGTATTAGGTTGTTCAATACATATAAACAGTAAAAACCTCACGCTCTCAATTATAATTATCAGTTTTGATAAGGAACCGCCTCATCATCGTGAAGGCGCGACTTCGCCACTATTACTGTTCTAGCTCGCCGCGCTGCGCCTACTCCGCTATTGAGCTTCAAACCAACAACAACGCGACAACATATTATTAATCATGGTGCCCTTCTTGTTAGACAACCCTCTGGTGCAAACCTACATATTGTATACTGCGATATTAGCCCTCAAATTGATGGCACTGTCGCCATTGACGGGCTACTTGCGAAGCACTCGCCGCGTGTTCGCCAACCCGGAGGATGCCCAGGTTCTAAAGGGAAGCAAAGTGAAGTTGGACGACCCCGCTATTGAGAGGGTTAGGCGTGCGCATCTCAACGACTTGGAGAACATCCCAGCGTTCTGGGTAGTGTCAGCTCTGTACTTGACGACGGGCCCAGCGGTCGCCTGGGCCACGCTTCTGTTCCGCGTCTACACTCTGGGCAGGATCCTCCACACCATCGTGTACGCGGTGGTCCCTCTGCCGCAGCCATCCCGTTTCATCGCCTTCGTCGTTCCCATTGTCGTCTCATTCTACATGGCCGCTACAGTTGTATTGTATTACATTACTGCCTTGTAAAAGGAAGGTTAAAACTGTTTCTACAAATTTATATGGTTTAGGTATTTGTAATAAAAAAAATAACCGTGGAGTTATCATGTGTGTTTTATTTTGACACTATGCATTACTATTATACATATTTGTATTCTCTAGTTATATTGATCCTTCTTTAGATGTAATAATTCACGCGTACAGAACTGGTTTATGTTATCGTATCCGGTTTCTGTTGAAAAACATGCAGAAACAAAAATAAAGCCCCAAGTAGTTAATTTGCACACATGAAACTAATAGATTGTGACACTGACAAGACTACCTACATCCTAATATTTACACTAACACCCTCAGGTTTTTGCGACAGATTAGCCGCCAATTTAACGACTATGTTTTCATGATTAAGTCACTTTATATAAATGAACATAAAAACAATATTTGTTAGGGTCGGGATTCAAATTAGAATCAACAATAAGAAAAACATAATTTCGCGGGCTAACCTGGCATATCCCCCTTAATAAAGAACTTTTCCAAGTACTTGGTTACATAGTATTTAAACACAACGAAATTACATTGGTGACGTCAGTTATTGTGAAATAAACTTGGATAATAATCTAAATCGACGATGCGGAATCGGAATTTAGGACATGATGTAAGTACGTAGCTAAATCGAAAAAATATACCTAGCTTATATGATGTAATGATGATGATGATGGTGGTTGTGGTGCGATGATGTATGGGTGAGTGTGATGTATAGTGATGTGTGTTTGTGTGTGATTAGCCTGAAACTGCAATAATACATGTGAATTCCTTGCATTATTCGCTGATAGTCCGGATTGATATCTAAGTATTTTTAGGTTGATCATTACGATGATACATAGAACCACAACCGGTCCGCTGTGGTCCGATTGTCAAGTGCACGCCTCGCGCTCTTTTTTATATCAGTTTATTAAGATAACGAGCGTCAAAACGAACGAACCGCCGCATCATCGTGACGGCGCGCCTCCGCCACTATTACCGTTCTAACTCGCCGCGCCGCCTTCACTCCGCCGCTGAGTATCGGCCCGACAACACACGACAAAATATTATTTTAAACATGGCGTCCATTTCATTAGACAACCCAGCAGTACAATCGTACTTGCTTTACTCCGGCATCCTTGGCCTCAAGGTACTGGGCATGTCCCTACTGACGGCCAAACAGAGGCACGCAAAGAAAGTGTTTGCAAACCCTGAGGATGCGAAGTTGGGAGGAAAAGTCAAATTTGATGATCCTGATGTGGAGCGAGTGCGGCGCGCCCACCTCAACGACTTGGAGAACATTCCTGTGTTCTGGGTCCTGGGGGCTCTGTACGTGACGACCGGTCCGTCCGCTGCACTGGCCACCAACCTGTTCCGTGTCTTCACAGCCGGCCGGTTCCTCCACTCGTTCGTTTACGCCATCAAGCCGCTGCCGCAGCCGTCTCGCGGCGTTGCGTTTGGTATTCCTTTGATCATCTCTATCTACATGGGTTACAAAGTGGTGCAGTTCTACTTCAGTGCGCTGTGATTTGTTAAAATGAACACTGACGAAATGTATAATTCAAATGTTTAGTTATAAAACGTGCAGTATATTTTGAATACCTGTTGTGGATCGAATGTACGAGCAACCTTGTTGTATTATCGAACTGTGTATCTGGGTGATAGATAAGTACATATTTTGTTTTTATAAAATAAAGAATGGTTTCTTATGACTTTACGTTGTTGTTTTTGTCCCAATTGATGAATGTACTTGTACCTTCGTTGAATACTTAGCGATTATATCAAACCCATTATCTGCTTCTTTATCATTATTTACCCAAGTAGAATAATAATCTGTTGTAGATATACGTGTACAAATCGATATGGATAAAGGGTACTTCACGTATAGGTATGAAGCTAAACATTATAAACATCGATTGTTGCTAGTTGTCTAACACCTAAATGTATTGCATCAGCAGGAAGTATGGCATAATAGGTCGTTAATATATACCTACACAATTGCAAATAATTTTAAGGAATGTTGTGATGTGTGTGTGAATTAAGAATATAACGAATTACGAAACGGGAAAACTAAATCGACATTTTAAAAATAAACGTCACAAAATATAAAATTGAAACCATGTTTTAAACAGTAGGAGGGAAGCTACTCTTGTAATCTCATGTATAGTATTGAAAGATAAAACATGAATTGAGATGAGGCCATCGATTTCAGATATACACATAGGTAAGGGTTGTTCGAAAGAGATATCGCGGCCCTGGAACATAAAGGGCAAAAGAGGGATCATGGATGGGTTAGAACAAGTCTGACATTCCCTGAAGTTGTTTAATGATTTCCGATCCACAAAAAAAGGATGGACCTCATATTGCTAAACACTCAGGAACCTTTCAGGAAGAGAACCTACATATAGATAGAGAACAAGTACGTAAGTACTTTTAATGAGAAACTGTCGAACCTTCAATGCACAATAAAATACAGTAAAAAAGGACTTACCTTTTTCAACAAATAGATAACCTATTTTAGTCTTTTTCTTAAACCCAGTATCTGGAGAAAGAACACGGTTCATATCTTGTATACACTATCCACATTCGACTAGGTGGGCGCAGGGGCTAAGCGTTTGACTGCTGCGCTACGTGTCGCAGGTTCGAACCCGGCACGGAACAAATATTTCTATGAACAACAGATAGTGGTTCCGGGTCTGACTGTTTGTATATGTGAGTTTAAATGTTTGTAAACGCACCCACGATACAGGAGAAATTCCTAGTAAGGGCCAACGTTCCTTTAAATAAAAATATATCAAATGCGACTTTTTAGTGAAAATTGTTTTAACTTAGAGATGAGGCTTATTTAGTTATTTTCAGTTTCTTATTATTTTTTTCGTACGCAAAATACGCGCCTCAGACGTGGAGTTGCGAAAATCAGCCCGTTATACAATACAATACAATTACGAAATAACAAATTATTTCGTAATAAAACACCATGTTTGGGAAAAACATAACAATATAGTTGGAGAAAATCGCTCTTGACATTTGGTAAGTGTATACATGATATTGCTTGTGACTGTACATGCCCCAATTAACGCCGAGAGGTCGGTCAATCCAGATATCCGAAATACAAAACTAATTATGAGCAAATAACATAAAGGAAGTGTATCACTTTACTAAACAGTCAGTGTGGCTACACGCGGGCACCCGGCAGTGGGACACGTCCACTGTTTCTGGCAACATTTTCTTTAAGCCTCCACGACCTCCCTTCGGCTTTATTCGGAAAGCCATTCGGTGGGTTTACGGCGGCCATTCGTTTCACATTATTGCTCTGTTATTGCAGGGAACCGCATTTTGAATTTTAAAATGTGGAGATAATTATGTCTCAATATTGCGGCATCGTAACTCTCAGATCGGATGGTCTGATTTAATGGTGTTTACTGAAAGGCAGCCAAGTTGGTATCGAATATTGGTAATGTATTGGCATTCTATGAAATGATTGGGTTAGTCTTGCCCTTGGGTTTGGGATTCATCTATTCAAGATGCTGGTTATATTTTTTTGAATTACCATTACAGTTCTAGACACATTTGAAAAAGTAGGGATATAGTATTTTTGACTTGTTCTTTTAACTATTCATTGTTTTATTTTTATTGTTGCAACATGTTTCATCATGGTATAGATACAGATGGACCTTGGTGAAGCACGATGACAAGGCAATTAAAAAGTTATAGGTAAGGTAGGTAATCGTTTGTAATGACTGGCAACTATGTTCATTCATATCGGAATAGCGTTTACAAAAATAAGAACGCACTCATTGGACTAAAAAAATAATTGAAAAATAAGGTTTGTCAATTTTTCCAATTTTAAAAACAAAAAACCTGACTGCGTAAACACCGCAAAGAAAAAAACACGTCTAGATAATAAATGGGCCCTGACTGTTAAGATTATTTTCAAAAACCTATTCACTGATACCATACTTGATATAATTCAACGTTTTTTTCACACAATGTTGTCTGGTTTTTTGATTACTGTCATCACCAGAATCGTCACACGCTTTCGTTTTTATAGGGTTTTTGTTCTAGAACAAACCTGAGAACTTTCTAGTTACGGAGATATTGAGAATCGAATTGCCAACTTTTTCTCGTGTATTTTTTTTAATACAAGTTTTTAATGTTATATTATAACTTAACTTAAAATATTTTTCCGACTCCCGCACTATTCAATGCACCCATCACAATGTTTTATTTTTTTATTAAAAATACAAATGATGCTTACTAGACAAAATTTTTGTTTAAAAGTTTTGAGAAAGAGCATTAATTTGAGAGATTGCACCTGGTTTGTGGGACGCAAATTTTGTATAAACATATCAAAACAAGGAAAAACCCAAGCCATTGGGTGTTAATATAATTTATGAAAACTAATGACAGCTGTTTCACGACTTTGCTTGACGATTCGTTACATAGAATCTCGGATTATATTTATCTCGGACACCAGACGTTGATCAGCGAAATTCATTGAATTATAAAGATACAAACTGTTTACGTCAAGGTATTGAGTGCGATTCATTAGTAAGATCAAACTAAAATTCAGACCGAACTGATCATGAAATAAGACACAATTTTAACTGCCTATTCTTAGATTCTTCAATACAAAAATCAGAAGGTGGCTAGTGTCAGCAGTAACTCTTATGAAAAGGGGCTTTCAGGATGTCCGATGAAACGCACCAGTGCCCACTCTCCTGTGTAACAACACCTTTGTCACATTTCGGGGAGAAAACAAGCCGACCGTCACCAGTCATTGTAGATCGTAACTAATAAGTTTTTAGGTAGTTATATTACTGTAAAATAGTATTAAAGGAGTGTTATCTCAAATTCGTAAAGTCATGTTTACATAATAAAAAATAATTATATCCTAGTTATAAAAATGGATATTGTACTTAGAATGTATTTACAAGGATACCAATTTGAAACCGCTCGAAAACTTGAACTTAACTGGGTATTTAAAACATAAAATAATATAGGACACAGATTCATCAAAGACACAATTTGTACTTTAAATCATTTGCAATAATATACTGGGGTTTCTCTTGAAAATAAGAATTTGTGTGTAAATAACCACAAATTTTATATATATTCTACCGGCTACAAAAAACAGCTATAAAATAGATGAAAAATCATTGCATCCTGATATTTTTTTTCATTATATTCCCAAAGGTAGAAAAAGCAATTTTCTAGGAACTGAAGTGAGCTTACTTTCATACCAATTGCAACTTAGCAAATATTTGCTACGGTAATATGAAGCGAATTTTCAACAATAGAGACCTACTATTTTAGAAACGTAACTACAAAATTCAGTTAAAGGTTTTCTTTTATTTTTATACTTAAATTTCTACTCTACTTGATTCCCGAGGTACCTACCTACGTTTGTGTTTCATTAAACATTGATATATTAGACCAATCAAGTGGAAGTGCAACGAATAAATAGCTCACGGTATAGGTACACTCACCCAGACAGACATTCCAAAAAAAGTCACTCATATAGCGTTACTTACTAAAATTGAACTACGCCCCTTGAAAACCACTTTACTCTGAAGCTTTGGAATTCCTCTGAGTGAAGTTCTAATCCTCGAGCAATGAATTCTATGGCTGGGAATACCGACTTTTACGGAGGTGAAAATGAAAATTTAAACGGGGCATGGTAAATATTTTATAGAGAATTACGGTTATTAGATTATTCTGAATTTAAAAATAACCAGGAGACTGGCAGAAAACAATTTGTGAGACGCGCTATTAGGAAAAAACATCGTAAAACATACACATGATACAAAAGACGACCTATGATCTTTTATAATCCGCGAGGAGTGAGTCGCCCCCTGGCCCGTGCCCGCGGCCAACGCTCAACCACGACCTTGCCGGCGCGAACACAAATTAAATAACCTAAAAATAGTTCGCTGCGTTGTTCACATCCCGATTTCCTGGCGAATTACGTTCCTGCATCGACGTTTGCCGCGTAAAAAGAGTGAGATTATTGCATTAATTTTTCATTTTGCATGTAATTAACACTACATTTTAAATGGTTTATTTTATTTCGCTAGTGCATGACTACAGCTTGCGACTTAATAAGTAGCAAAGAGACCTTGGCTGAACGAGTCGGTCTGTGCGAGGGAGACGGCATGTGGGTTATTGCCCGTCTCAGTTGCTATTGCCAATGTGTAGTGTGTGTTTGATCACTTTGTTGTGTACTATTCAATCGCATAAGCGGTCATCGTGAACAACCGTAAACAGGTAAACATTGGTACAACAGTTTGGTGTTATCGAACTTTTGAAAATATTTTGCACGAAGCGATGGAACTATTGAATTGTTTAAGTTATACAAACACATGGAAAGATTTGAATAACTTAGAACGTAGATTTCGGATTTTCAAAGCGTGTGTACTATTGTATGGAGCTTACTTTTTCTCTCGATGAGACGTGAACTGTTTTAAACGTAAACAAACTCTTTATTTTTTATCCACGTGTAGTATTACCTCATGGTATGCTGAGGTGACGTCATCCTCGTCAATAACGTTCAACTTACGGAATCATATACTTGTCGACATGTTTTTATCGAATATTTACTACTGGTTTGTTGAATAAGTGCCTACTTACCGTCAAGGCATTGGCAATTTTGTTCGAATTACATGATTGCCTATGGCCTTCAATGGACTTAATTTAATGTCATGTTCGATTAGAAAATTAAATGACCTTTTTTTTGGTCTGGATTTTTTTTCAAATTTTCGAACTGTTATTGAAAATTATTTAATGATACAATTTTTAGTTTCTGTTAGACATTTGTTTTTATTTTACCGTATTTTAAGTCTTCTTTTAGTCCGGTCAAATTAGACTAAAAAGTAGGGGTGAGGTTACATTAATTCCCACTTGGCTGAATTTTGGTAGGATTGTTCAATACACTATTATAAAGGAAATGTGAAAAGTCCTCACCGATCCAGATCGACACGTGCAAAAAAAATTACTCGGGGTCAAAAGGGACAAAGACGGGTTTTTCGCGATTTTCAGCAAAATGGTAAGTTTTATCATAAAATTAGCTCAGACAAAAATTGTAGATCAGATAATTATCTATAAAACATGCCTAAATACTTTTTTCCTAAGATTCACCGTTTTTGAGGTATAACGATTCAAAAAGTTGAAAGAGTTGTAATCGTCATAATATGCACACGTTTCTACGCCACCTTTGAGGTAGTGTACTAAGTGGGTTTTTTTAATAATCCAATTTTATGTAGGATCTTTCTCAAAGAGGGAACTTATGACCACTATTATAGCGTGCCATGCACTTGGTCACGTCAATCGCTCTCTAAATAACGCCATAAGAAACCGACGTCGGCTGGAGTCATTACTTTAACAATGAATTTCTAGCCTTTTCCCGAAAACCAACGTACCCTTTGGAACTCAAGCCATAGTAGATGACAAAAACTAGATGGTCTATCCCTCAACTAATTCAAATCAGATTAGCAGTCAGTGCTTGACAGGTGCTTAAAGTGCTTGAAGATAGATAAGCAGACCCGCAAACAGAGATACTTCCGCATTTGTCATATTGGCAAACAAAAGTACCTAAGTATGGGTTAATGGCTGTATAATAACAACTGCACGGTTCGATCGAAGGTGAAGCTACGATTGCCGAGATCAGTCCGTGGATGGGTAACCATTCATTGCATTTCGAGACACCCCAGTGCTTCGAAAAGCACGTTAAGCAGCTGTTCCCGGTTTTGATTTGTAGAACTTTGTCATTAATTGGCCCAACAGTCTGGCAACCAGTCTAACCAAGGGGTATCACATTTCTCAAATTAACTGGGTTGTGGAGGTAACTCCATGTAAAATACTGGTATTCATATTCATATTTGGGAAAAGTCTTGGTATATAGAGAAGTACCTTAGTAAACAAGTCGCAGGATACAGTGTGGAAGACCTTCCCGTAGATACAGATGTCCTTGCCGACGTCCAGGTCCTTCCAGTTCCAGTACTCGCCGGCGTCGTTCTTGGGTATCTTTTCTCTCTTCACCAGTCTGCCTTGCCATAGTCCAGAGTTCTGGGAGCAAATAGTAAAAAACTGAAGATATTTCTTGCTATTGCATTTATTTACTCACTATTGTAGATTAAATGGTTACGGGCTATGGTAAAATTGATATGAATGTCAGAAATTTGAAATTTGGTAGTTGTTGTGGTCATGTGCGCATTGGATCAACAATGTTTGGCATACCACCGAAAAACAAAATCGAATAGAATTCTCAATTTCTTGTTTCTAACAACCTGTTTTAAGAAACGACTCCTAAAGTACTCAAAATACAGCAAATATAAAAATCAACAAATGCGTCGAATTGAAAAATTTCAAATTCCATGAAGTCAGATGGTTAAGATTGTCTCGCGTAATTATAGCATAATAAATACTAAAAGGCAAAAACATCCTTCTACTTCAAAATTAACTTCAGGTTATTATTGTACCTAATTCATAATTATTTATTAAAGCGTCCTTCAAAAAACGCTTAACAACGCAATGAGTCAAACTGAAATATAACTTCATAACTATTCCACTTGCTAACAAAGAATTAGGAACAAACCTTGTAAGAGATGAAATATATCGTTTAGATAAATCTCCTGGCGTAAGGAAACTCGAGAGGAGTGTTATTACCGCAATCGTTATTAATAATAATAATCGGTTTATTACTGAAGAATGGGCGGAGTCGGTTATGAATGAAGACGGCCCTACTTTACCCTGAAGCTCGACTCGTTACCAAACTCGAATGTTCTATTAAAAGAGAACTGAGATTTTTTATTCGAAATGATTGACGTTTCTTTGTACTGGATTGACGAGACTTTTTAGCAACGTATTTTAGTAAACTAGACGAGGTATACTTTTTTTTTCAATAGGTTTTTTATAAGTTTCACCAGTAACTATGTAAAAATATCTTAGTTAAATGCCACCCACTTCCCGGTGTCCCTTTGCAAGCAAGTTTAGTTTTGATGTCTGGTTAGCTAAGTCACGTTATTCCAATCTGCCAATAATTTGCCCCACATTAGGATTTCCCCTGAATCGTGGGTGCATTTACAAACATTTAAACTCACATAACCCGGAACAACTATCTGTAGTCCATACAAATATGTGTTCCGTGCGGGGATCGAACCCACGACACGCAGCGCAGCAGTCGATCGCTCAGCCACTGCACCAACCGTGTTGTCAAATTGAGCTGTCGCACTATGATAACCGGCGAAAGAGTAAGTTTATGATATCTTCACGTACACAAACGTTTTTAACAAGTCTGGCACAAAATACACACATTCAAATTAAAAGTCCAAAGTCCATAGTCAAAGTCCATTTGATTGTACGTTGGTACAGTCAAATGGACTTTGACTATGAAATAAAATTAGCATAATTAAAATCTTAAGCGTGTTTTCTTAAAATATGTTTTTATTATACCAAATGTTAAAATAACAAAACGTGTTTCACCAGTTTTTGAAACGAGTAATTTTTAACCTTTGTTCTATTATAATTTGCCAAACTTTAAAACTACTCGTGTATATTTTTGTCTTTTAACAATTCATTATAAAATCATGGTAAAATGCCATCATCCCTAATCAATGATTTCCTCCTCATTAACAAGCCCGTTAAGTCAAGAGTGTCCTACATTAACAAGGATTTTTTTCACATTTACCCATGCTGTTGCAGTACAACAACATCCATAAAATCCTGTTTTCAAAGCAAGTTCATCAGAATACCATGATCATCACATTTACCCGCGGCCAGGTTCCAATATACGGTGTTTTTGTGCCAAGCCCCACGTTTCTGTTGTTATGTGCCACCTTATACATAGTCTGTATCACACGTCTGCGAAGATAAAATGATTTTTGTGTGAATAATAGCGGCCGGCCATTCACGGCGCGAGTCTGCGGGACAAAGCACTGCAACCGCCGCAACGCATTCATGCCGAGACAAATGCGTGCTCATTTGCTAGCTCCGTTTCAGATCCGCTCACAATTGCTACAGAATCCCATTCCCCTATTCCATACGTGAGTAAAAATAAATTTGCAAATGGATTTTCAATTTTCTTGAAATATTACGATTGTTTTCTCGTTTTAGTGGGATTTTTTGCATCACGCGTGTTAACTCCGAAGGATAGGGCAGAGATGTATCTAATAGAACACTCACACATTTTAATTACATTATATTGGACTAGCTTCCGACGCGACTTCGTCCGCGTGGCATAGTTACTTTGGGCTAACGCTAACTTTAAGCCGCGTTATGATCGAAAAAAAGAGAGGAAAGAGAAAGATATTTATCTTTCTCTCCTCTTTTCTTCTTTCTTTCTCCCTTTTTGCTTATTATTTATTAACCATCTCGGTATCAAAATCGGTTGGGCCATTTAGGCGTGAAGACGTAACAAACTCACTTTCGCTTTTAAAATATTAGTAAGGATTAATTTTGTTTTCAATTATTTGATACCATAATAGTTTATTTCTCATTTGTAAATACTTTTTTA
Source organism: Ochropleura leucogaster (assembly GCA_958449745.1). Classification (NCBI taxonomy): domain Eukaryota; kingdom Metazoa; phylum Arthropoda; class Insecta; order Lepidoptera; family Noctuidae; genus Ochropleura; species Ochropleura leucogaster. The sequence goes on along the minus strand of OY288203.1, from coordinate 10,122,205 downwards.
ATTTGTGAGCTTTGAATGAAATAGCAATTACTGATAATAATTGAGTACCGTAGATACACACCCACACAAATTACTTAATTTTGTTACGTGGTCGGTACGGCTAATCTATCGCGACGACACGATAACGCGGTGGATTCCCATTGTTCCCATTAACTCTGGCCCCATTATGAAGACAGCAGCAAGTCATAAAAACCTTTCCTGTTGTCATCATAGATGTGAGCATAGTTTATTAACATACAAACGAAACAAACAATTTAAGCAAAATAGGGTTCTAGTCGAATGAAAAAAAACCAACACGATTAATAACGCTAATGTTATAAAAGAGCAAAAATGTTGATTCTGCCATCCTAATGGATGATCGTTTTCATATAATTTATGTGAATCGCAGAATCAACATATATTATGTACGCATAAAATATTACGATCACTTATTTGAATCAAAGAAACTATGTTTACATGGATCTCACTATATCACAAAAAATTAAATATCACGAAATCAGCATATTTAGGTTTGTGTTAAAGTGCAGACAGGTATTACTTACCTATTTATTCTTTAAAGTTTCAAATAAATAAGGTAGCAAAGAAACATTTTACATTTAATATAGGTACGTATGTTTCAAAAACTAAACTTTAAAAAAAATGCTGTCAAATGATAAATATGCCAGTTTGTATGTAAGCACTCACAAAAGCATGTAGATCTAATGACAACAGGGACAACGGAAACCAAATTGTATTATTATATGTAATTATTTTATTGAGCTACGTTATCTCAATTAACAGAAATACCGTCAATAACCCATTGACTGTATTTCTGTCCCCATTGAATGGACTCAGCAGGACTGGGGACAAAAAGAATACGCCGTTAATGCTACGGCCGCGCTACGACCGCGCTACGACCGCGCTACGGCCGCGCTACGACCGCGCTACGACCGCGCTACAACCGCACTACGACCGCGCTACGACCGCGCTACGACCGCACTACGGCCACGTTACGACCGCGCTACGACCGCGCTATGACCGCGCTACGACCGCGCTATGACCGCGCTACGACCGCGCTACGACCGCACTACGACCGCGCTACGACCGCGCTACGACCGCGCTACGACCGCGCTACGACCGCGCTACGACCGCACTACGACCGCGCTACGACGGCGCTACGACCGCGCTACGACCGCGCTCTGACATTGCTACGACTGCACAACGACAATGACTACTACTACTACTACGACTTACCTAAGCAAAGAAGCGGTAGTTACGAAATCTTAAGCTTCAGGCACGGTATGATCAATATCGTACTCGTCATTATTATTTTGTAAATTGAACCTATCTGTGGTCTTTATCCCTACCGAGATACTTCGAAAGCCTTCGCGAATAATCAACCTCGAATCTAGAAGCATATAAATTAAAACGTACATTTTTTAAATATCATTTCTTTTCCCCAAAATAAAACGACCAAAAATACCTTTAAACGACTTTCCCACGTAGTATGTCATAAGCCCACGCAAACACAACTTTTCTGGAACACAATTAAATGCAGCCGGACCACAATACCGTTTTTATATAAAGTGAAATAAAGGCTTTTACTGAAAAAAAGGTCTATTTGCGAACACCACATATAAAGGTGGTGAAATACTTTAGTAGGGTCGTGTCGACAGGATTGGGCATGCTAAATATAATATTGTTCCACGAGCACGCGGCGCCTCGATGACTGTGTAGAATAGCAAATAAGAAAAACAAAATCAATACGTACAGTTACTAGCGCCAGGATGTGTACATTGGCAATTTAAAAGTTTTTTTTTTAATAGAATAACGATTGTACCTTTAAGATATAAACCACATTACCGGATTGAGAGTTATGAAACCGCACATCGCCTTCTATCGGGTTGAAAATCCGATGTTTCAGACTGGAATCAACCAGACACATCCACAAAATGCCATTTAAATCTATTGGGAGATTACCGTGTACGAACATAGTTTCAAGAGTGTTTATGAATATTATTTTAACGAGTTTTAAAATACTTTGTCCTTATTAACATAAAATACGTATAAGAAACCGTATACTTTGTTACAAAAAACACAAATTACAGATATAGGCAACACACGCCAAATTAAATTAAAATGGAACTAGACAAGTCATACATTCTGCTTTTCGTATCAGAATTAGGTGAAAACTTGTACGGATTGGGTTCCGAACAACAGAATCCGGTGACGCGGCAAACCCAGAAGGAGATGGCATGGTGAGCTGGTCTCCAACTTAAAAGACGGGGCTGTAATAGCTCTAGAGAGAAAAAAGCCGTAGCCCTGCAATGTTGTCTATTAAAAAACTTGCTATGTGTACACATCTGAATGCTCATGACTGTACATATAAGTACTTTGGTAGTATCTGCCTAGCCTTGTCCTAACAACGTTAGGGTCGACTTCCAGTCTCTCCAGATTCAGTTAAATACCAGTATTTCACATGGAGTAACTACCTATCTGACCTCCACAACCCAGTTAATAACTGGGTAATACGAAACTCCTTGGTAAAACTTGTTGTCAGATTTTCCTGTAAAGATCTACAAATCACAGTCGTGACCAACGGCTTAACATGCTTTCCGAGTCATGGAGGAAACTCTGGATGTGGTGGTCACCCATCCACAGACCAAATTAGGCAAGCACGGTTTTACCTGAACATCGACCTGATCGGCAATTACTATTTAGCCACAAGCTCCCCATATAACAATAAGTACTTCGGTATATCACGAATACATATAAGTAAAGAGAGTTGAATTACATTACCAATAGCTAGCTTTGTAGGTAGGTTTCATCCACGTGTATTGGAATAAACAGGCAGGCTTTAGGATCTAATCTACATATTTGAAGCCACCTGCGACTCTCATTTTAAAAAGTTGTCAGTGGAAAAACGTGATAATTTCTTTATAGAACAGGCCTTAATAATAGTGAAAGAAAATACGCATAGTTAGATACGACAGAATCCTTACTAATATTATAAAAGCGAAAGTGAGTTTGTTTGTTTGTTTGTTACCTCTTCACGCTTTAATGGCTGCACCGATTTTGATGTATTTTGGTACAGAGATAGTTGGGAACCAGGAGACGGACATAGGCGCTAATTTTTATTTCAAACAATTGGAATGTGAGGGAGAAAGAGGGAAGAAAAGGGAAAACTTAGCGTTGCTATTACAAATCAATGAGGCGCAAGGAGAACTGTGAACCCCAAATTTAACGCGGGCGAAAGCTAGTAATGATAATATTCCCCACAGTATTGGAATAACCAGTGTAAAAATACTGTGAACGCAACGTGGTACTGCAAGACTCCATGTCATTCAGCTGCATCCGGTTAGCCTGGAAGCCAACCTAATTATAGTTATGAGAGCCCAATCAGATGATGATGAACATGGTGCTGCCTGACTTACAATGACTAACATTATTTGCCCGCGGCTTCGCTCGCGTTAAATTCGGGGTTACACAGTTCAACTAGCGCCTTATTGATTTGTAATAGCAACGCTAATTTCTAAATTTATTAATTCTTTCGATCCAGGGCTAAGACGAGTTACTGGTCGGTAGTTCTAAACAGCTCGTCCTACCATCTTCTGCGATACAATGCGTTACGATGTTTTTAAGTGAAAACTACAAAATACATAAAAACATCCAATTCAATTATCCATCTTACCCGAATCCGAGGCTCGATGACAGTCAAAGAGTCATCTTCTAGAAAGTATATGATGTTCACGATCCTGACGCGCGACTTCTCGTCAGGGTTGTCGAATACAGGCTGTTTGAAGAACGCCTTGAAGTTAAGGCACCGCTTGTCGTAGTGCACCCAGTGCGGCACCACTGCTGGCAGCGCTGGCTGCTTCACGCGTCCGTACGTAAGGGACGGATCGTAGCTGTAATAAAAACATCATGATATTATAGCTGTACACACGGCAACAGATCAACCTATACAAAACCAGTTTATGCGGATCTCTCATTGTATTTGAAATTTATGGTGTACGATCCGTTGTTGAGAGAGCAGCATAAACTGGTTTTGTATAGGTTGATCTGTTGCCGTGTGTACTAGGAGTTTTGACGCGTGGCTATAGTCTGAACTAACGCCGTCATATTTACTTAGCTTTTTCAATACAATCTATTGTTTGTGACAGTCTGTTTTTTTATACCTATACTATCTATGTTGAACGCGACCTTCGTTCGTGGGAAATTATTAAAATAACTTCCCCCCACCTTCGTTCGTGAAAATTTAAAGCCCCATAAGAATTGGTCCCATCCGTTTCGAAGATTAGCCCGAAGAACTTATAATATGCTTTTTTTGCTATAACTACCAGTTACTCGTTTATTTTGTTCAGTAAAATACTGAAAATTACAAACAGACACTTCAATATTCATTTATTTGTTTATATGTAGCATATGTATAATGAATTTAGTTTCCTAATTTTTAGGTTGACAAATAAGTAGATAATTTTGAAATAATTTAATGCGAACCCGAAAGTTCAGTTGGCGTAAAAAAATTAAAAACATTTAAATTAGTATAACATTTAATAAAAATAAAACTGAAAATGAAGTAAATTGTCGTTTAAGTGGAAATAATATCAATTGAAAGCAAGAATTAGGTACCATTTCAAGTTCTACCCTACACTTGCATTACTCCCACTAGCTATGCATAAACACTCAGATTATGAACTAACATTCGCCAGTCATGCAAATGTTATATTCCTTATGACGTTCAGTATTGCGACTGCAGAAAGCTAAGCGCTTAGTCACTCCATCCATCAAGGTCAAAAACATCCACCTTTGTCTATCATACGTATAATTTTCTCTTTCTAATAGTCCATTATAAGGTCCCAGTGCAAGGCATAGCGAGTGAGAGCGGCAATTGCGATCTCCGCGCGATTTCAATCCCGGTCTATAATTGAAAATTTCTGACCGACCTTCGGGTTCAGGTCATAGAGGCGGAAGAGAGCGGAAGCGATGTATGGTAACGTTGGCAATATTCGTTTGGGAAAAGTACATTTCCATTGTTATAAGACTAGGTATACCTGCACACAGCTGTTGTATCAATGGAAAACGTTGTAAAATGTTAATCTAATCTCCTTGGTTAAGATAGATATTCTATTCGCTAGTTGCTTTGTTTAAATCTGTACACCAGCTTTTTAAAACGATGATTTTATATTGTTTACTACTTAGGTATGCGTAATTTAGAACGTTAGGAGGTCATCGACTTTAGCCAACTCCTAGCGTCAGGGATGACCCGCGCGGGAGTGACTCTCCATACTTGATGGATCATTGCCAAGTAATTATGTGTTATCAAAGAATTGGTGTTTGTTGGCACCGACACTGGACGGATTTTCTTCAGTTCAAACTATAAGGACAACGCCCTCTGTGTGCTTAGTCTGGATTAGTTGGCTAAGCATTTTATAAAGTTTTCTTGAAAAGTAGGTAAAAACCGTTTGATAAATGAAAAAATATTTTGCAAGTAAACATCTCATTAATAACACTTAAACGCGTGTCTGAGAGTTTCAATCTAGTTAAAATTTTGATACTTGAAGGACTCTTCAATATTATTAACCACCATTTAAAAAGTTATATCTAATCATTCTCTGTAAATCCAAAATACGTGACGCTAATGTGTGACGTCAAATGCGAAATTAGAACAGATCCACGAACAGGAAAGCGTTGTTTATCTTAGGCGTACGTAACTAGTGTTGACTTACTTAACCGAGTCATCGGGGAGAGCGAAGGCGTTGCTGTCAACATCCGTAGCGGTCCCCCCCGGACCTCGGATCACTGTGTCAGGGAACCTGTGTCCCTGGTAGTAGCGAAGAGAACTTCGTATGTGGTGTTGGATCTTGGTCGGGTCTGAGAATTGCAGACCCGGCAATTTTGGTAGGCCCCAGGCCATTGTAAGAAAAATGTATCTGAAATAAGTTTCAATAACATAATAGGTTATTCATAATTGTAGCTACAAAATATATTATAAAAGATTCTTTGGCACCTCATTCAGACTTTGATTCAAGTATGTACCATTATAAACGAATGTCGTAATAATAGTTAATTTTAATTCTACAAGTATTTCTATTCAGTAATTAAAAAATCGCTTCCCACGAACAGCAACACGCGCGATTATTCCATGTATGTCCAAGTTTAGCTATTGTCTATTAGTACTTTAAGCGGAACCAACAAAGTTGCTATTTGCTAAACATTCCGCAGGCTTAGAAACTCCCCCGCCTCTCTGCGCTAGAACTGTAAGATAAATCTACTCAGACTACCTACAGCTGCTTCGCTTGTTTTCTAACTATGTCAGTAGTTATAAAGTACGTACTTAGATATGAAATTGAACATCTAAGTAAGATTAATTATAAATTAGTCAAGAATTTGCGTTCTATTATTATAAACTGTAGGTTCAATGAAAAATAAATTAAAAGAAATCCTTTTTTATATTCCAAAACAGTCTTCCTTGATTTTCTTACGAGCTTCGGTAATGCAAAACAAACGAAAAGGTAAACCCTTTCCAAAAACATGTACAAAGATGTTTTTTAAATCGAAGTCTTTTTCTACGGATACCAAGGTACATAAATCAGAGGACAAGTACGTAACACGTAGCAAGATAAGCGATGTGCGAGCGACGTGAGCTCATCCACCACCAGCCAAGAGTATCTCGCTCAAGCATCACGCAACGCAGGAAGCGATACACGCACTAAGGAAATGAAGTAATCCCACGGTTTTGTAAGTAACCTGCGTTATCATGCCGGCACAAATCGAACCGCCTGCTTTTTATGCTAGCCTGGTACCGCGGCGAGGGTAGGGTAATGGCCAAACGTCTATGTGGCTTAATCTTACTTATTATTATAAATGCGAAAGTTTGTGAGGATGGATGGATGGATGTTTGTTACTCTTTAACTCAATTTTTGGGTGTAATTAGGCACACTGATAGTTTATAGCCTGGATTAACAGATAGGCTTTGATCCCGGTCCACAGGGGTGAACCGGCGCAGTTAAAAACAATATAAATAACATAAGGCAAATGACCAACTAGAAACTTGTATAACAACAAAAATAACAAAGCTATTCAAACGACTATGCATAATTAAATGTGATATTCTATTCGAATTCCATGAATAGTGATTAATTTAGTTTTTTTTTTTTAAACGATGTTTTTAGGTACTTAGAATTCTGACTAGTTACCATACAATTTCCACAGCGTAATAAAATATTATTTCCTAAGAAAGCCAGGTGAGGTAGGTGGTAAACGCCGGAGGCGGGTATTAAGAACAAAATAATAAATTCTTACCCAAAATAGAATACAGAAGATGATAAGTTGATGTGAATAAATAACGATGCTTTATAAAACCCGAACTAAACAGGAAAATGTTAAGAAAATACTCGCTTCGAAGAGCAAATGACAGTTTGTTGTCGGGTACACAGCTGTTATAATTATAAACAATGCGTTGCTAGGTGATAACAACCCAACTCCTTGCGGTATCCGGAAGGAAACTTTTTGGTTAAATCAATAACATCCTTGTTTTTGGTGACAGTCGGTATCGAGGACAGCGACGGTTCTAGATACTTCTACGACTGCACACGTGCAAGTGAGTCAGACTTATCCTTAGGTTTCAAAGAGTTAGTAAAATGTAATCCATTTTCCATGTCCAGTAATTTGCTAATCATAACTGATCAAACCTTTGATTGCCGTTTTGATTCTGTTACAATTTAGGTTTAGAAATCTGATTGTTCCTATTGTATGCTTAGTTGCGTCTATTGAAAAGAATTTATATATAGTTATATCTAAAGAGATTCAACTGCAAAAAATCAATTACTCTTGACGATAGACGGAATTCCGCAGAAGTCTAGTCGTGGCCATTTATTATCCAGACACTACACTTAGTGAAAGTCTGCAGCTATCTATGTAACACTACAACCGTCTAGACGTACCTGTCACGACTTGCAGCAACGGTAACGTTACAAACACGTTCGATGCGCATTAAAATTTATATTTCGATATAGCCGTGTGAAGATCTTAAACCTTATAATCTTCTAATATTATAAAAGCGAATGTGAGTTTGTTTGTTACGTCTTCACGCCTTAATGGCTTAACCGATTTTGATGAATTTTAGTACAGAGATAGTTGGGACCCAGGAGACGGACATAGGCTAACTTTTCCTCATTTCTGCATTACTATTACAATAAAAAAGGCGCAAGGGCAAAAACAAACTACAGGTACCAGGTACCTGAAAAACAGGAAAGGGGAACTGTGCTACCCCGAATTTAACGAGAGGGAAGCCGCGGGCAAAAGCGAGTTTAGCATTATATTCACAAGCATTCTGAATACACGCGCCAACTTGTATGTTTGTTAACTAATATTCTATTCTCTATTACCATGTAGCCTTACCTTTTCCCAACATACATAGCTGGGGTGAGCTGCCAGTTTCACTGGGTGCAGCTGATCGTCTGTACATTACACAGAGCACCTACCTATCTGACTCTACACCCCAGCTTCACCAACATGCTAACAGATTTTTTTATATAAAACAAAAACGTTGCCCCATACTAGGAATTTCTCCGTGTGGGGCCGTTTTTTCTGTATCGTGGGTGCGTTTACAAACATTTAAACTCACAAACACAAACAAACAGCCAGACCCGAAACAACTATCTGTAGGCCATACAAATATTTGTTCCGTGCGGGAATCGAACCCGCGATAAGCAGCGCAGCAGTCGATCGCTCAACCACTGCGCCAACCGTGTCGTCAACCAAACTAAAGCCAGAATTTAATTTATAATGTTTTTTTACTGTTTAAAATTATTATTTTTGTATGAATAACCTTATAACGAGTCCACTGTTTTATATTATATTCTTAAGAACACTGCTGCTAATTTCAAAGATGACTTAATCCATGCATTATAAAAATTATGGAAAAAAAAAATTGATTTGTCTGTCTTTCTGTTAGCATTTTTACGCTTAAATCACAGAACGACTTTAGATGTTTCGAGAGAGAAGAGAAGAGATATTACATACTAGGGCAGGGCATGGGATAACTCTCGTTAAGGGCAGGATTTAACATAATTCGCATCCATTCTAGTAGAATATTTTGCTTCCTCCGCTGCCAAAGCCACGATTAAAAGCAAGTAGATAATAACTTAGTAAAGATACCGAGTTAATAGAGTTACTGTGCCTAAATACATTGTCTAAATCCGAACGCAAAGGTGGGAGGTATAACGAAGGTGTTATTTTGGCCACAATGTCAGGCTTCACAGGTGAGCGGGGAGGATACGAGGACCCCTGTCACACGTTGATTAATGTGCGCCCGACCAGCGATAGATAGCCTTCGTCAAAAGTGTCGAACTACCCGTACATAGTTGCTACCCGACGATGCCCGCTGGTCGTCATTCGTCCGCTGTCCTGAGCCGCTGTAATTGGGCGTTCGTGTAAAAATAATTCCCTTTTGGGCCATTGAAATTGCCATTTTATTGCATACGTCATTATTTTACGTCGCGGTAGGTTCAGATGTGGCAGATCATCTAGAAAAAATACACTGTTATTATTATTAAATTTGCAAAAATAAACACGAAAAGTTAGTTGTGCATAAGCTTTGAATTTCTAAAAGCACACAAAAACAAATCGTTTTCGTTAACGATTCCTATTCGTGACACAATCGCTGTTAAGTGAACTTTGCTGAAACTACATTTAAGCATTCTACCGGTGACAGAACGCGCAAAGTCAACAAACAGCCAACGGTTCACCGGAATCGAATAATAGTTCGCTCTCGATTTATCTCGCTCGTTTCCATTTAAATACCACTCGATATATTTTTAGCGATCACTAATGAACTGAATTCTATTTTTAGGTATCGAGATGGCTTACCTAGCCAAGTACATATCGAGAGGTTCACGACTGGCTGCGCTTTATCAGAGGGGGTATGGCACAGCTTCCCCCTTCGTATTTTCTGAAGAGGTTCGCCGCGCCAAGTCAGATGGTAAACCGATTGTCGCTCTGGAATCAACGATTATTACACATGGAATGCCTTACCCGCAGAATTTAGAAACTGCTAAGGAAGTCGAGAATATTATTAGAGAAAGGGTGAGTTATAAAACGTTAAAAATATAAAGTTGTAAAAGGCATAGCTACATTTACGATGTGATATCTGAGCGCTACGCTTTCGTAGCGACGTAATTACTCTCGAGATAAAGTTTGTATTTAGATGTTTTGCAAAAAAAATGTCTGACAGATTTGTGAAATGTTTTCAAATTAGGCTGGCTTATGCAAAAAGTTACTGCTACATTTTCTTCTTTAACGTACTTTGGATTCTGAAGCACTTAGCATATAATATTCTTGTTTTTTTTCTTAGGGTGCATTACCGGCGACGATAGCAATCCTCAAGGGTCAGCTGACAATAGGTTTGTCCTCTGATCAGCTAAGCTACCTGGCTCAAGCCAAGGGTGTGGTGAAGGCTTCGCGGAGGGACCTGGCGCCTATAGCCGCCGCCAAGCTGGACGGCGCCACCACTGTCGCCGGGACCATCATAGCGGCACAGCTTGCTGACATACCAGTGTTTGTTACTGGCGGGATAGGTGACATATATGAATAATTTTGTTAACATACATTTAACTTTGACTTTAACGTAACTCAATTTTTTACTGTGGCCAGAGTCACTTTGGGAACTGGCCAGTGTACGCTGCCGGCGACGAAGAATCTAGCAAAATTAAAGTTTTGCTCAGATGACTCATTTTGTTTTGAGTTTAATGCAAACCACTTGTTTAACCAAATTCAATTAATTATGCAACGTTTACTTTTCACAAAATCGCTATCGCTACTTACTTTCTTATTAACAAACAGAAAGGCACGTTCGAGAATCTTTTCCACTAACCATTCTCAATTCCAATCTCTAGGTTGCTGCAAACTGTTTATCAGATAAAGCTTATAACACTTTAACTCACCCGGGAAATGCACCCTAGATTTAACCCGTTTTTGCAACAGCACTAGTGATCTAGTTATAGAATAAGCTTTCCACAAGCGCAATCATTTTCTTTCCTGCGTCCTCGGCGTAAAGAGCAAAGTTTTATAAATAAATTAATTTGTACTAGGAAACTGTTTCATCAACTCAACATGGAATCACTTTATTCAAAACTATATCCCGCCCGCGACTTCGTCCGCGTGGCATATAGTTACTATGGGCTAACGCTACTTTAACCTGCGTGATGATCGGTAAAAATATAATCTTTCTCTCCCCTTCTCTTCCCTCTTACTCTCCATTTGCTCACTTTAAAAAATAGCCTATAGTCCGTCTCCAGGGTCCCAACTATCTCTGTACCAAACTTCATCGAAATCGAATTGGCTATTAAGGCGTGAAGACGTAACAAACAAACTCACTTGCGCTTTTATAATATTAGTAAGGATGTTTTTTTTTTTTAAATGTATGTGTCAGCTCCGACGCACGACTGGAGTTTACTCCTTAAGTACGAGTATCTAACCAAACGCAAAAAGAGTTTATTCAACTGAAAAAAGATTAATATCATATACGAAAGGGTAAATTCACAAATTAATGAAAAACATATAGTATATAGGTATAGTCGCCTAACAGCATACCATATGTACGTCTTAATACACTCACAGCCAAATTAGAAAGTTGCGCACTAAAGGTGCGCACCAAAAACGTGACACGATTTTCGTTACTTGTTAGTAGGTTTTACCCCTCGGATTTTTCTCACACATATGAAAATCGATTCTTAAGGAGTAAACTCCAAAAAAGTAGTTAAAGCTCAAAAAGTTTAGGAGTTGAAATTTAGTGCATTTCAGGTACAAACGAAACACTTTTGTCGAGAGCATACTTCTATTTAACACATTCGCATTTAAAAACACGTAAACATTCTGATTTAATAATTTTTAATAAAACTTTGCCCCACACTAGCAATTTCTCTAGTTTTGTGGGTGCGTTCACAAACATTTAAACTCACATACACAAATAGCCAGACCCGAAACAACAACCTGCAGGTCATACAAATATTTATTCCGTGCGGGGATCGAATCCTCGACACGCAGAACAACAGTGGATCGCTCAGCTAAAGCGCTAACCGTGCAACTTTAATAAATACATCCAGTTAGAATGCCTTCACGAGCACCTTTACCGCAGTTAGTTATTCTAATCCAGTCTCCTATAACAGTGTACTCATTAACCCTAGGTATTATGTAGCTAACAAACTAATAGGCTCACACAAATAGCCACAAGCAACCACGAATAGCCTCATACACAAACGACAGACATAAAAAGACCTCGAAGTGCAGTCTCGCCCGGATAGAGGCACTTGTTAGCAGACGGCATTCCGTTGTGTTATAGCGGTCACCATTACGGGGTAGCCTTAGAATGTGGCTACAATATACGTTAATACTTACCATGTAATAGGATGCTTTTTAGGGTTCACCGATGAAAGCCATCGGAACCCGATTACTACGATTCCACTTTCATAGGGCAGTATTTTTTGAACTGTAATGAGAGACTTTGAATAATTACAGAGTGTTCAAGTTCAATATCTTTATTTATTTACTAGCTTTTGTCCGCGACTTCGCTCGCGTTAATATCGGGGTAACACAGTTCCCCTTTCTTGATTTACAGGTACCTTCTACCTGTAGTTTTTGCCCTTGCGCCTTATTTATTGTTATAGCAATGCTAAATTTTCCCTTTTTATCACTCTTTCTCCCTCACATCTCAATCTTTTAAAAAAAAAATGCCTATATCCATCTCCACGGTTCCAATTATCTCTGTACCAAAATTTATCAAAATCGGTTTAGCCATTTAGGCGGGAAGACGTAACAAACAAAATCACTTTCGCTTTTATAATATTAGTAAGGATTTATGTACACACAAAACACATATGATGGAAAAAAATACATACATACAATAGAGCACATAAGTACTGCTTATTTCATTTAGAATCTCTTCCAACAGACTTGCGATAGAACAGATTCATAAGACTCGTAGACACAGTGTCAATCAGTGACAGTCAGTGACAATCTTTATTGTGGATCACAGGTTTTTATATAATACAGGTGTTAAATAATTAAAGCGTGATCTGCGTCCCGCCGTTGCTGTATACAATAGTCACATAGGAATTTACATTAGTTTACAAATAAATAAAATGTCACATTTATGAAGATAAAATAAATTAATATGTATTGTCTCTCTCGACTTTACCAAACTATTTTACGAGTCCAGTTTATCTGCATGCAGCTGAATATTAGTAAATTATGACCGCTATAACAACTAGTAACAAGGAGGTTAAAAATTAAAGAAAATACATCCAAGAAATCCGGGTTCATAGGTACATATTTTTTTGTGCGAAATCCTTCGAGAGCTATTACGACTCACACTTGGTCGAAACATACGTGAAGCTATACTTACTGTGTAAAAGGATGCTATATCCTTTGTCTTTGTCGTACAAAAGCTGTGAGGCTAAATCCCAAGAGTTCAGAATGGAATCAAATTAGTGCCAAATCGACTACGACTATTAAGTAATTTGATTCAAAAGACTCGAGTCATCTGACATTAACTTGATTTGATTCAAACATGAAAATGTCGGGAGTGAACGAATGGGGTTGGGTAGGTAATCGGCTACAAGAAGACAAGGTGACTTTAACATATTTTAACGTTTTAAAGTATGTACAGTACAGGTCGGGCCGACATTTCTTCATTTCTCTCATGGAAGAAAGCGTGAGGTTATTGATTTATTTATTTACTAGTTTTCGCCCGCGGCTTCGCCCGCGTTAAATTTGGGGTAACACAGTTCTCCTATCGCCTTATTGATTTGTAATAGCAACGCTAAGTTTTCCCTTTTCTTCCCTCTTTCTCACTCACATCACACTTTTTTTTAATCAAAATTAGCCTATGTCCGTCTCCTGGTTCCGGTTTAGCCATTAAAGCGTGAAGAGGTAACAAACAAACAAACTCACTTTCGCTTTTATAATATTAGTAAGGATTAAAACTTCATGCACATGTAAAAAATATTGTGCAAAGGCGGACTTTCCGGGTTTGAGGGTTGTTCGAAAGGGATACCGCGGCCCCGGAACGTAAAGGGCAATAGAAGGAACATGGGTGGTTTTAGTCAGTACAAGTTTGACACACCCCCCTGCTCCGCCCAGAGTGGGGGAAGTTATTTGATGATTTTCCATCCGAAAAAAAAAGATGGAGTTAATGTACTGGGTAGTTTTTACCAGTCAACTTTAGAGTGATGCATAGTCAAAAACATAGTAGGTGCAATATAACAGAAAATTTCAAAATCAGAAATTCATAACGGTTCCATTAAAAACTACAAAACACATGACTACCAAAATGTTTATAAACCTTTAGTACCAGTATTTTGTTGTTTCTCGACACATTTCAGTTCCCATGTTCGTTCATAACACGCCTCATGTCATGTCATTGCAACCCGCTACATGAGCCCGAGGCGGCGAAGTAGCGAGGCAGCGACATTACCGCGGCTCCTACATCAGAAACTCTTTATTATAACGCGAACCGCATTATAGCACGTTTACTTCGCACCAGGCTCCGCACTTAATGAACCTGTTTACGACTACCATTTAAATGAAACGACGATCTTAAGTAAACGATCCAAAATCATATGAAACTCAACGTTAAAGTCAACGCTTGTAGTATTTTGTTTGGCCATACTACAAAGCGCCTCCAATTAACGTGTTGTTAATGAGTATTTACAAGATTATGATCATTCTACTCCCGTACAAGGCTGTGCTAAGTCACGACTTGCAAATAGTAGCAATCATCGTGAAAACACCGCAAACACTTCAATTAACTGCGCTCGTGAATTCACAAATGAATTTCAACGATATCACGGTTGTATTCAGCGCTTTGCCGGCGCATTCATTACTGCCAGTCGCATCGCAGCCGTGCCGAACTGGCGATGTAATTAACAACGAATTCCGTGAAACAGAGCGCAATTTATCACCTTCTAGATAAGCATTCGTAGTGCCTTGTAAATTATCGTGAGAAACAGTCTTATTCCGTTCCCAACGATTTGCATTAGCGGCCGCCAGGATAAGTCTTGCGAGTAAGGAACAAGCAAATGTCTGAATACACGAAAGGATAGATACAAAAGGATTACGCTATATCGGCACTTTGCAACGACAGGGGTTGGCTGGGCGAAGCCAAAAAGCCGAAATTCGATGGCCGCCGCGTCGTTATCGTGTCGTAGACGATTTATTATAAAGGCACTGCTAAACTAGGAGCTTTGCTAGCAACCTCTCGTTTGAACGGGACTGTGCTATGCATAGATTTTATTTTTAGATAAGAATGCGCAAGTTTCAGTCTACTTCGTAATAACCTGCCTTGAAACCAGTGTTTCTTTAAAAATAAAATAGTCTGCTAGAACTTCACCGAGTTCAGCACGCTTTTAAATAAAACTGAATTTTACATTTTATAATGGTTAGATACGGTATTTTCTTAGGTTTCAGTGTATACGGTATCTACAATTTTGCGAGAAGTATAATGGAACATAAATCTTATTCACGTCGCGGTTTAATAATTGCCATCTCCGTATGTTATTTGAGAATATAAAAATATGGAAATACGACGTCTCTTGATTAAATAACTCTCAAAAAGACTCTCATTGTTCACATATAAGATGTTCGATCCTCTGTTAACTCATAGAACGAAAGAAATAGAAATAACGAAGAACATATCGTTTTACTTGGAATCAAAGATTTAGGTTATTTTTCAAGTATAGGCTTCTATGATATAGAACTGTCTAAATAAATTGAACCCTAAAGCTTATCTATACGAACGGTTGCTTCTTACTTCATGTTTTGGAAGTAATCGCGAAATGGGGAACGTACCTGCGAAGTTGTGAACGTATAATATACATTGAAGGAAACTATGTCGGCGCGCGGTCTGCCCGCCGCGGCTGCCGACAGCGACCGACTTCGCCCACCAGTGATGTAATAATTCCGTTTCCCGTGCCGGCCAAAATACTTCGCCGACATTTTATTACACTCGCACAATCGAAGATATTTGTAATTTTGACTTTTCAGCGTTTTGGTCAATATCGACTCGTGTTATACGGGGAACTTTTATTTTATAGCGTTCTCACCAGCCATTCAACGCCTGAAATATTTTAGAGCTAATATTTTCGACCAGCAGTTCTTCTTTTACGAAATTTTGTTTGTTTTGAGTACAATTGAGTTTTATTTCAGTTTTCTTTTCTCGAAATCAATACCGAGTGAACGTTACAACTAGATAGTATTTTTGTGAAAAAGACGTAGTGAAACTGAATATTGAAAACGTAGAGTATTTCCCGCAGGTGGTGTGCATCGTCAGGGCGAGAGCTCGCTGGACATATCGGCGGATCTGAACGAGCTGGGACGCAGCAACACACTCGTCGTGTGCAGCGGTGTCAAGTCCATATTGGACATCGGACGAACTCTCGAGTACTTGGTAACTACATATTTGCTGTCACCAGGCTACATTATTACTTTGCCTCAGAATGCTCTCAAACTTCGTGCCCGATCAGCTTTCCAACTTAAGTTTCACAGTATCCGATCTTGCATAAAGATAAAAGATCTGCTCTCTTATGTTTAACGACGCAAGAACTTACAGTACAATGTAGATAAATAATTGGAGAACATAAAATACGTCGTCATTTTTACGTCGGCGATTCCCACTTGACTGTCCTTTTGTCGAGCGTGTGGTGCTCAAGGCGCTTTTTGATTCAAATCAGAACATACCGAACAAAGTAAATTATAGTACTTTTGTGTTATTTCAGTATTACTTAGTGAAAGAAAAACAAAGAGCGAACCAGGTCGTTAGGTTACCGTTACCGCACAAGTTCTGCGGAGCGCCCGGGGGAGCTTGGTTGCTAAGCTCGTCACTTAGCTGTTTCTAGGGAGAGGAGCTATGGTTGCAATTATTGTGTACTCAATGAGAATACGCTGACGGAAGTTCAAAGAGCGCTTTGATTACATCGGGGACCGCCGCCGACTGTTTAACAGAATTGTGACATTTCATATTTATTACATTTTGTTCGAAGAGTGTTTACTTACGTAGGTTTCGTTTAAAATAAACACCCTGTACTTCTTTATTTCACTGTACTAACGTATCTTGTTAAGAATATTTATTAGAAATAATATGCATTTTGCGTTGACTTTCTCTTTCGCATTGTCGTAGTCTATAATAAATGTTTTCGTAGCGGTCTACGAAAAGTATCTTCGTAGCAATGTCCGATAAATATCTTCGTAGCAGGACTACGAGAAAGCTGTTCTACGTAGCAGTCTACGATAAATATCACTGTAGCAAGTCTATCTACAGAACAGAGAAAACTAGTTCATCTATTTTTTAAATGCGTATATATTATTCTGATAACCGTAAAGGTTTATATTAACCTGTAATCAGTAACGAAGGGTTTAAATTAGTGGTAAGATGTAATATTGTTGAGCAGGAAACGCAAGGCGTATGCGTATGCGCATTCGGCGAGTCGTCTGATTTCCCTGCGTTCTATACGGCGCGATCGGGTTTTACTGCGCCGCACCGCGTCGGGGACGCTCTACAAGCCGCGCGGCTGCTGCATGCGGCGCGCGAGCTGCAACTGACGTCAGGCACAGTTGTCGCCGTGCCGATACCGCAGGAGTATGCTATGGATGGTGAGAAGGCGTAGATCTTTTCAGTTCGGATAAGAATATTTACCCTTGCTGCCTTGAACCGCTAATACGTCAAGAAAAATATAAAGCTCCAGCTATTCCTGTGCATGTATGAAAAAGTATGCGTTAATTATGCAATCAGCCATTTTGAGGACTGATCTAGTGCAGCCTCTGCAATATTATGCCCACTACTAATTATTACTTTTAACGACTCCAGTGGTTAAACTTTAGTATTTGAAATCCAATTGCGGTTTAGTCATTCAAATAACAAACTCAAACTCTTTTAATCCTGCAGCCCGCTCACTTCTTATCAAGATTGCTTAGTTTTCAGTACAACCATAATAATACAAAGAAAAAATCTCATGATAACTGCTGCAAGAATCACAAAGCGCTTCTTTAAACATTTGTCGAGAAATTACTTCTGCAATGTTTAAAAGATTTTATCGAGAGTATAAATATACTCTTGTTAGTTTTGCTTCTTACCGATTATGCAGTTCGGAGCTGCTTTTGAATAATCTCGATAAAATCTTTTGGCTAAGGTATTTACCTTAGCCAACGGAAAAAGGGTAACTTTTACGAATAGACTTTAATTATAAAGTTAGAGCAGATTTCAGGAATCATACATGTCATTAGTCAAGTATTTTTATTCCATGGTACGCTTTAGGTTCATACCAATAGGCAAATACCAATTAAGCATTGGAAACGAAAAATAAGATTTTTATACATATGGTACTGATACCGATTCTGGAGATATTTCTAGATTGAAAAGACTTCAACATTTGATGTTACGAGCAATCTAAACATAAGTTAGCTTTGCCCAGTAGCTAATAACATATCGTGTTTACAACTCATTCATTTTCATTTTTATGTCAGTATTTCTGATTTCTTTTACAATAATTCTGCTATGTTATTTTTGTTACAGAGGCAATAATCGAAGACGCCATATCTCATGCGTTACAAGAAGCCGAACAGAAAGGCATTTTCGGAAAAGAAGTGACGCCGTTTATTCTGTCTGCGGTCGCCAAGGCTACTAGTGGCGCATCCCTTAATGCTAGTATCCTTTTCACATATGTTTACGAACACACTATTATTTCAATAATGGCAGTACTTATAGTTCTATCTATATTGAACCATGCATATAATGTGTAATGAAGCGTATCTTCCCCTGGAGAGAACATCTGCCCAACCCAGCCGCCGCGGGAGACGCCCATGGCGCCGGGCGCCGCGAGACGACTTCCGGCCACCGTAGATGCGGGCCTGTGGGCGGTGAGCAATGGGTAGTTCACCGTCCGTCCGTCGATTGACGACAGGCCGTGTCGACGGCGCGTTCGTGTTTCACGCGCGCCTCAAAGAGAGTCAGCAAAGCAGAGGGGCTTGCCAGAGCCTCTGCCTGCCGGGGTTGCGGGTTGTTCGAAAGAGATACCGCGGCCTCGGAACGTAAAGGGCAATAGAAGAAACATGGGTGGGTTTTAGTCAGTACAAGTCTGACATGCCCCCCCGCTCCACCCAGAGCGGGGGAAGTCATTGGATGATTTCCCACCCGAAAAAAAAAAAAAAAAAAAAAAAAAAGCGTATCTTCCCCTCTATTAATCCACTCATGACCCTCGAAAGCTTGGTTCTTATCAGAATAATTACGACACCATTAAAATACTTAATAAGACTTTAGCAAAGCTTAATTCCGTCGTAAATTAAATGTGTTAGAAACGCCAACGGTCTATAAATGACAGTAGTGAAGCTAATTGCCACAATATCTTTCCTTAACGAGTCACAGACATCGCGCTCATAAAGAACAATGCGAAAGTGGGCGCCGATATTGCAGTCGAGTTTAAAAAACTAAAGAAAGCTGGCCATTCGAAGAATGCGTCTAATATTGGATTGTCGAAGGGAGCTGGGAAAAGTACGTCCAATTCTTTGGGACATTTTCACACTTCGTGCAGCCGTCGGTCTGATGAAGTGCCATTGTTCTCCGCGGGGGAGAATAGTGACGGCGACGTGTTGGTGATCGGCGGCGCGAACGTCGACCGCACTTACAGGCTGAGGGAAGATGGCGTCGAGGTGAGTCTGTGATTACCTGCACATACTAACAACAAGGACGGCTAACATTTGTAACATTCAAGGTCGTTGTATTTTATGGTACACGGAAGAATTAAGCTGCAGTTTTTGAATATACAAGAAGAAATTAACATATTTCTATTTAGAATCCATAATTTAAGTGTAATTTAAACTAAGTAAATAGTAAGCAATCAAATGTCTTTGAAAATTTTAATTGAAATGGAATAATGTAAGTTTTTGTTGCTTAGTTAACTAGCATCACATTCTAAGCCTCTAGATTCTAAGCTGTTGTTTTGAAATGATTCGTAGCCATGTAGAAACACGGTCTATTCTTGACTACGCTGGAAAGAGACTTGAGACTTTAGTTCATTTCAACAGTTGTCAGATTCAACCGTCTGGATGACTCATCACATACATGCATGTCACTGGGTCAGGTTAATCAATATCATCCTTCATAATTGTAAGACACATGTAACACAATAACAAACAAGAATCATTTGGCTGTTGTATATGCTAGAAGAGGGTAGTTTGTAATTTTTTTTTTATGAATAACCGAAATGGCGGTGTCTGATTTTGGCCCCATTCCAAAATATCCATGTAGTATATAGAATTACTGGCTTCATTTCATATTATTCAGCTGTAATCCCGAAATCTAATAAACGTTACTTAGCACATCTGTCAAACTACAAGACGTGCAATATGGAGACGCGAACTGTGGGCTCAGTAGTAAAGTACTGCTTAGTAACATTTTAAGATTTTGATTATAGATGTATTCATAAGTCATTATGATAACATCCAAGCTTTTCATCTGTAACTAAAGACTGGTGACAGACTGAATAGAATAAAATTACTATTTGAGACTGATACAAAGGTGAACAGTAATGTTATGTTATAGGATGACATTTGTATGCTAGGCTATCAAATAAAAAACCCCAACATTTTAACAAACTCTTTATTTAATGCATTTATTATGATAATATTAGCTCTCAGTCGCCTAGTGCGTACCTTCGGAAAGTTGTAACAACTCTACAATAGTAATGAAACACTCAACGAGGAAAACATCAAAAGTATAGTGACAGTAGAGAATTTAAAAGGTTACGTACAGTGTACCATCCAAAAGTTAACATTGTAGAAGATACATTAGGATATCTCACACTTATCAATGACGATGAATTGATGTTCCTTTTATTTGTATAATACTTTTTCACCTGTACATTTATTTTTCGTCAAATAGTGACATGTAGTGAAAGAGTGAACGAAACGGTAATAAAATCAGCGTAGTGTAAAGGTAAAGAAGGAAACAATACGCACATTGTTTCCTCAGAGTGGTCGAGTTGAACCACAACAGTCACAGTCGAGAGTACAGAGTACGTACGAGGACGTCGGAAGGTGTAGGCAGCACATCAGACACGAGCTCGTGTTCATTTCATATCCAATAATTTACAATAAACATAACATCAGTTATACATTTTATAAGCCAAGGCACATGTTATTTTAACCGTTTTTTTTTGGAAGAAATGCAGGATTTAGATTGGATCCTAGCTACAAATTATTCAACTTTCCGAATATAGGTACAAATTTTTATAAGATTGGTACATTCATGTGACAACAATATTAAAAAACTATTTTTCTGCATAAATTCACAAAATATTATACCTACTCTAAGCGAACATAACTTCGTACTTGTCATTACAATATATCTATAAAGTTAGTTCGTAAAAGTACAAATATGTATGAATGTAGGTAGGTGGTCGAACGTCGGCCGAGCCGCGAGCATGGTGCCGCACGAGCGTGCCGCGCACACGCGCGTCTGCTCCACTGAGCGGCTAAATCCACCGTGCACCGGCAGTATGACATCGAATAGTGACGGTTCTACACGGCATGATAGGTTTTACCTATATTTGACACAGCCATTAATACATTTTACCTAATTCCTTACACCATGAGATTATTGTAATATAATGCGCAGTCTAGATTTATAGCGCGATCTCTTTAAATGTTTAGCAAAAACGTCTGCACTCTGTCAAGATGCTGATAAATGTAGTACTTACGAAACATTTTAATTCTTCTGCCATAAAATAAAATGTTATTAAAAGTGTATTCATCCACTTTATACTGTTTACAAGCATATAATTGTAGGCACTACGTCGTTTAAGCTCATATCAGTACTATGTATTTTGTCAATCTGTTCATGCACAATTACTCGCATTCTACACATGTACAAATTTTGTTTATTATTTACATTTACCGACAACATTATGTATGATTATGAGAACTAGATAAATAGACAATGAGCGAGGAAAGTCGCGGCTCACTCTTGCCCGACTCATGTAAGGAAAGCGGTCGAAACGAACGGGTGTGTGGCGGGCATTATATCTAGCGGCGGACGAAAACCCGAGCCGTGATGTTCAGAGATTAGGTTGTGGCTAATCTACTCAAGTACTGTCGGGTCATCGTGCAAGTATGAACAAGGATAGAGGTACTTATAATAAACTAATAATTCTATGATAGAGATGTCATATCCTACGGAATAAACTCAAAGTGAAAGCAGATATCATCCGTGCAAGCGAACCATTTAATTTTTTAATCCATAACGCCTCGTTATATGAAAATGTGCGACAATCATTCATGTACAGTGACTTTTGCCATCCCTATAATCATCTATCAAATCAAATGATTAATCTACATATAATTAATTTATTAAATAATTTAATTTATAATCTAATCTTTAAAATCATGCTCATAGTTATGATGAGCTCCGGGGCAATAATCACTGTACCGCGCGCGTCGTTGGTTCATTACAGACTATGGCATTATATTTTAACATATACATACAATTTTTAATTGAAGACAATGAGTAAAATGACATGAAAATTTGTAAAATACATATTACAATAACTATTTCCGTAAATCTATTGGTATACAATCAAAAACTGTTATGTCTTAAGGCTAAACAATCATCATAATTAATCTTATATTGGTTGATTCCCGTTATTTACTGCTATAAATATTAAAATCGTATTCGAGTATACAGATACAATATTATGTAGGATGGATTGACTGTGCTCTCTTAGTAGCCAGTAGCCAGAATATGGGTCATGATAGTATGCTCTGCCGGAGACTGCGTTTCCTCACATGCTGCACGTCACGAGACAGCAGGTATCTCTCTCTTTCTTTCTCTCTTGCCACTTTCCTAGGGACCGTAAATTAAAACATATCTGTGTCC
Organism: Ochropleura leucogaster; assembly: GCA_958449745.1. Taxonomy (NCBI): domain Eukaryota; kingdom Metazoa; phylum Arthropoda; class Insecta; order Lepidoptera; family Noctuidae; genus Ochropleura; species Ochropleura leucogaster. The sequence goes on along the minus strand of OY288203.1, from coordinate 10,099,302 downwards.
TATGCACCTACGGAACCAATATTTAACGGCCAAATTTAGGAACTAAACACAAGCTTTGCTCGAAAATCGATTTCACTTTGTCTAAATTACACAATAATCCTTCGATGCACGTTCATAATATTCATAACTCACAGTTCATAACGTTTTGAACCACATCACTCAACATTTGTTTGCATATCTCGTACAGTTATCAACTCTACCACTATGAACATTACATACAGTTTAGTCCTACCGAAATATCGGTACTCGAAATTGACAGCGCCAATGAATATGATTGCCGCGACGCCCGCCGCGGCTCGTCGCGTACATGTAGCTTCTATCTTACAACTCGAATTCGGAGCGGGTCTGACGGCGGTGGTCGAGGCGCACGCGCGCGCCCGCCGGCACCCGGCGCACGAGCACGGGCGGCGCGCGCGGCGGCTCCAGCTCGCAGCCCGCGCTCGGGAACGAGCGCCAGCGCCGTCCAAACAGCCGCTCCAAGTAACATCTTAGTCAGATTCGAGTTGCTGCACTATCCGCCGCTAAAGGTCTGTAGTCTCCTCGAGCGAGCTCGCGCATCTCGCAGTTGTTGTTTCCGTTTATCGTTTTGGGACCGAGTGGTTCATCGTGTATGCTCCGCCGCGGACAGGCATCAGAGGCTCTCCCCAGCAGAGCCTCACGCTCTCCTGCGCGCTCGGGGCTCCCGCCGTGCGCTCGGACTCCTCCGTTAGCGTTCACGGCGTTCACTATAATCGTCTGTGACAGTGGTCCGCCGTGGATCGGGCTACCATCCATCAGCTCACCCGCTCCGAGCTCGCTTCGTAATATTCTAATTTTTTGAATCATCTCCTTTATTTCGTACCGGAGGATTCCGAGGAAGCACAATTTTAAAAATGCTATTACGCAATACCCTAACACGAATAACGCGTCTGCAGTTCGTCGAAGCCAAACGAGTAGTCTCTCGGAGCAGGCGGCTGTGTGCGGCGCGCAGTGCACCGGGGTGAAGGGCGCGGGGGACGTGGCGGACGTGACGGCCAGCAACGCCGGTGTCACCGATGTCGTATGCGCCGGGATACGACAGCAGCTCGCCGGCAACGTAGTTCTGTTAAATGCCGCGAAGTCTGCCGGCCCCGTCACGCCGCAGCACCGCTGTTCTCTCTGGAGCCGGTCCCAAGCTTGTGAGAAGTCTATGTCCGTGTCGTAGTCCTTTGCGAGGCGAAGTCGCAGCTGTGGCCGAAGCTCGCGACAAACGCGCTCAAACCGGAACGCCCAGTAAACGCCAATAGCTGCGTCCCCGACGAGTAGGGCCAGAAGTGCCAACCAGTAGGCGTTCAGCATCCGTTCGGAGAGTCTTAATGCCGCAAGGCAACCGAGGAGCTGCAGCAGCCCCGCTTGTGCCGGCAGCGCCGCGTACCCGTACAAGAAACCGGGTTGCGCTACGCCGAGCCCGGGCACCAGCGCGCGTCTGTAATCAGCCAGCGCGCGCCCCGCGGCCGCGCAGAACGCCAGCGCTCCCAGCAACAGCGCGCCGTTGCACGCGTAGATCCAGATGCGGTAATAGCGCATTGCGCGATGCGCGGCGGGGTGCGCGGGGCGCGCGGGCGGCGGCAGCGTCATGGTGGCGGGCGCCGCGTCATGGCGCCGCCCGCGCCCGCGCCGCCGCCACGCGCCGCGCCCCACGCCTCTGTAAACACCAAAATACACATTTTAATCATCAGATGTGTTTTTCACAAAAATACTATTACAAAACTGGCATAAGTTTACGACACAACAAGAAAAATCTAACCGCGCAACTACGGGCCCATTTCGAGTAAAGTCTAAGTTTTTTAACCTATTTTAACGTTAAGAAAAAAAAGTAACAATATCAGAAGACTACGAACCAGTGACCATGCTACTAGAATTTCCTTAATTTCATTACAGCCACAGATTTGCATTTGAGATGCGGACTCGAATCATCCAATTAGAATGAAAATATTCAATTGAAACGGCATGTTGCCTCGTAACTTAAGAACATTTTCCAAGTGGGAATTGTGAGAGTGTCTTAAATAGCTCAACGTATAACGTTAAGGAAATAAGAGTTATTTTGGCCTTATTCCCAAGTTTTCTGGGTTGTCTGCATGATAAAATACGCCAAAATGGCAACTAGAATGCGATACCATCACTGTAAACGTGCCGCGCTGGGTTTGCTCGTGGAATTTTAAATATCTCAAAGCCAATATTGAATTTCGAATCTACTTAAAATTTTCATTAGATACAAGAAAAAGTTCCGTATATTGCCAGAATCATCTGGCTGCCACGCCGTTGTTGTGTGTATAGTCTAGTGTAGGTTGCAATGTGAAGGTTTGCTTACAATCCGCCGCCCGTGCCGTGCGCTAGTACTCTGGCTAGTCACAGGAGAGGTCGCGCGACCCTCAGCAGTACGCCTACCACACCGGTGCGGGGCCTGAAACAAACAAAAATGAAGATTGTCAAAAGTGCTAAGGGGACATCATAAAATCGCGTTTGTATTATTTAAAGAGTTATGCTGCAGTGTGCCTGAAAGGTCAGTCACATTTCGCCAAATAGGTAAAATGTAATAAGGGGGCCAGCCTACTCATTTTCAATGGTAAATTAAAAAAACCGGCCAAGAGCGTGTCGGGCCACGCTCAGTGTAGGGTTCCGTAGTTTCCCGTCCGTCACAATAAGTGTTCCCAGTTATGAGGCCAACCGAACAATTCGGTAATACCCGATCCAATGTAATAAGTACCTACAGCGCCATCTCTCGGGGAATTGAGTTACTAATTAATACAAACACGTGCAATTTCGGTGGTAATTTTGGATTGCGAGAACCGATTTCAATAATTCTTTTTTTGTTTGAAAAAACATACGTTCAGGATAATAAAATATGTAAACAAAGTTACAAAAAATGCTTGCATATACGATTATAGTACAAACTTAGTACAGAAATTATTTTGTACAACTTTTCTCTTTTTTGTACAAAAACTGTTGTGTCAATCAAGTTCAAAATGATTTTCATAGAAAGTCCTTATAAAGTTCTACTTTTCAGATTTTTTTCATATTTTCTAAACTTATGGTTCAAAAGTTAGAGGGGGGGGGACACATTGTTTTTTACTTTTGGAGCGATTATTTCCGAAATTAATGACATTATCAAAAAATGATCTTAGTAAACCCCTATTCATTTTTAAATACCTTTCCAACAATATATCACACGTTAGGGTTGAAATTAAAAAAAAAATCACTTCCCCCTTTACATATAGGGTGGCTACCCTAATAAAACATTTTTTTTAAATTTTTATTTTATCACTTTGTCGGCGTGACTGATATACATATTGGTACCAAATTTCAGCTTTCTAGTGCTAACGGTCACAGAGATTAAGCGAGGACGGACGGACGGACGGACGGACAGACAGACATGGCGAAACTATAAGGGTTCCTAGTTGACTACGGAACCCTAAAAAAAGAAGATAATAAATAATTGAACAATAATAATCCAATCGCATGGATATTGAGGATTTTACCTAACAACTTTGGCGATCGACTGCGTTCTGTAAGTAAACGTTATTAGGGAAAATCTTGGGAAAACGATATTGGCACAAAAGGGTAGGAGTGAATGAAATTAAAAGATTCATTTGAAATTGCTAACGTAAGAAAAACTAATCAACTACAAATTAAATTGAGTGATAAAAAAAATATGTGAAATGGTTTTAAAAACTACAATTTTTTTATCGAACTAATATGAAACAAGCCGATTAAAATGAAAAACAATGCTGTGCTTTTGAAAAAAAAAAACAAAATACGTATTAAAAATTAAACTCTAATATCTGTACACAATTTTACAGTATTTTTGTGCAGTATTTGAAAGAAAAACACTAACCAAAAAGGTTGCTTTTAAAATCTTTGTAATTGATTTAATGATTCTTTTAAAGTTCCGGGAAAAAGAAACTAATTTATTATTAAAATGTTATATTTATATACCTAATTAGATTTAACTTTATTCTAATGTTAAAAAAACACATTAGGAACTACATAGAAAAAAAATACATTATGGATACTTTGTTTTTCATGATACAGTTATTTGTATTGTTGGACGATTCTACTCAGATAGAAAAAAAAACACAAAAATTATTATGGTTTCTGAATTCCTTCTGTGTTTATTAAAATGATTTATTATAAAAATAACATATTAACTTAAAGTTGGTATTAAGCTATATGTTACGTGTTGTGTACTTGATATAAAGTTCTAGTCAATAACACTCTAGCTATCAGTATAAACTGGCCTGTTCATTCTGCCATAATATACATCTTTATTTTTAAATATATACGTAACGTTCGGTTCCCAAATCTGTATCGTATACCATAAACAACGTTCATAGAACCTTCCGGCATCGTCGCCATTGTTGTTACTTAGTGTGATATACGAAAACATGGCCGTATTGTTGGCACCAGCCGAGCTGGCTTGTCCCAGGAACATGCCACAGCTTGCCGCCTACAATCTGTTGCAATGTACCAACATAAATAGTACGATATACGCCTGGTAGTTTATCATTACAAAAGCTGTACTGGAACCTACTTTTATATATTTGTTAAAGGCCAATGTTGGTGCATTTTTGTAGATGTGGTACCTACCTACCTACCTATATGAATAGGTGGTAATTTATGTAACCGCGGCCGCGGAACACAAAGGGCAAAAGAAGGAACATGTATTGGTTTTAGGCAGTAAAAGTCTGACACGCCTCTCCCCCCACCCCGCTTAGAGCAACGTAAGTTACTTGATGATTTCCCACATTCAAACAAAAAAGTATGACACTATATGAAAAAACATTTAAAAAAAGAGATATTCCATTTTTTTGTCATGACACTATCTGTGCTAATGTTCGCTATTCTGTTGTTAAACTGTAAAAGAACAGATGTAATTAAACGCGATTGTTGTACACTGTACCTACCTACCTACCTAACCACCCGATAAAGAAAGTGAATCTGTTCTTTTATGTTGAAAACCTTAAAAAAGTCAAAACATTACAATCTGTTCTCAGTTATGATGTTTTTATACAAAACCTAAAAGCTCATGAAAGAAAACATTACCATACTTTAACTCCCTTTTATGTACACGTAATTCTTGAAGTGTACATAAAATAGTATACGAGTAACTCGACGACTAAAAAAGACATATAGAGCGGTTTAAACTTTATTTCCTTTGAGCACTGAGTGTGATGGAAGTACAAAGGCTGAAACTGACACTCATTTCAAGCTTCGCCGACATCATTGCATAATCCACGTCATGTGTACTTAGAGGGGAAATTCCAAATATATTATATGTACAACAAACTTCTTCATAGCCCGGATAAAATGTATGATATTATTATGCCTTTGTTTTAGAACTTTGTCTTCCTCGGCATATTTGGTTTACTAATTGCTGTAGTTTCTGCCTACCTTCGTCAGTAGTAGGATATAGTTTACGTGTGAAATTGTCCACTCCACACCATGACTCAAAGTGGTACACGTTAATTCCTACGACACTTATGCAGTATGACCTACCCTGATTCAAAGGAAGGACAGACGCTTCACTAAAAATAGGTATCACCTCGACATTATACCAACATAAAAGCACCAACAACTTGACATTTCACGCCGTCACAGATAATGTAACACCTAACTAGCTAAGGCATTCACTGACCTGACCTAAGCCTTCGTTACAATGCTCAAGTCGCGAAAGGTTAACCTCATAAGATTGATAGGTAGGCATTCTTCATGCCATTCAAAATAACTGTAGCAGAAAATTCCTCGCTAAGCTTTATGAAACCTCATGTTCTTTCACTAAAAGCGATTGTTTCCGAAGTTTTACGCGACGGTAACATCAAAATTATAGTAAAATTGTTACTTCGAATTTTATTGTTAGGCGTCCATTACGATTTTGGTTTAGCTCATTGTTTCGAGTCGAGCTGGTTTGTTGAAGGCGCTCAGTTGAAGCGTGATAGTGAATTGAGTGGAACGTGCTATTCGGGTCACGTTCCTTGTAGTATGTTCTGTAGGCGGTGCAACTCTGCTGAGCATGTCTTCAACTATTACCACAAACTTAGACGTCAGTTCGGTTTTCAACTGTCTCTTGGTATCAACCGGGTATCGTGCAGAATTGAGGCATCCCAGCAGGAAATAGTATTGAAAATAAAATAGTACCACGGATTATTTTGTCTCACAAATATAAACGGCAGGAACTTCTGTTGGGTTGCGGGTTGATCGAAAGAGGTACCGCGGCCCCGGAACGTAGAAGGAACATGGGTGGGTCTTAGTCAGTACAAGTCTGACACTCCCCCCGCTCCGCCCAGAGTGGGGGAAGCTATTTGATGATTTGCCATCCGCAAATAAAACCTGTATATGTATAGAGTAGAAAAACATGTAGAACGTAAAGTCAGAATTCTGTGTGATGTAGTTTAGCGACAGTCCTTTGCTCAGTGGCTGACGTCGGGTGTCTCTATGTCGCTCCGAATGTATTTTGCCAGTTATCGCAATTTCCGTATTCCGTAACATTTAGTAGAGCTAGATCCAGAACATTTCGTTTGAAAATGTTAATTAGTTTCCTAGGGATAGAAGATGTGGTAAGCCCATTTCTGAATAAGTAGAAGCAAAAAAAGGTCGCTGAATACAATGATTAGTAAGTATGAGGCACCATATTTCTGTTTCTGAAATTATTTAAAACCAGCTTTTGCTCGCAGCTTCTCTTGCTTTAAATTCGGGGTAACACAGTTCCCCTTTCCTGATTTACCTGCTCCCTGTAAAATAGCCTATGTCCGTTCCAGGGTTCCAACTATCTCTGTACCAAAATTCATCAAAACTAGTCATTCCAGTCATTTAGGCGTGAAGACGTTACAAACTTCACATGGACGGCAATTTTTAGAAAATGAGAAAACAATACAAAAGTTTTCTTTTTAACTAATTTTGTCTTGACCTGACAATTGCAAACACAACAAAAAACGAGCGTCACTTAAGGACGACCTGTCCTTAAGTGACGCTCCGTCAAACATTTAAAAAAAAAATTGTTAATGTAGATTAATAGTGTTTACATACAAACCTATTTGAAACTATAATATAACTTTCAATCAACTCTTCACGAGCACAACAAGTCTATTTACAGATTCAACTCAGCATCAACTTTTGCTAGCACATACGTCTTATCAATTAGCTAATTTGTATACACACTTAGTTCTGAGGGTTCAACTTAAAAAGTGATTTTGTGAAGCGCGATGAATAATTCAGTTGCTGACGCAGAGTATTACCAGCCAAGCTGTGCTTACAGTCCCTTCACAGTTATTTAACCTCTGATACAATCTAATAACAGCCTTATTGTTACGAAAGTAAAGATCACTTTAATTTTAACAGACATGTCAGTGACAACAAGCGAAAAGTATCCTTATTTTTACCTAAGTAAAGATCAATTTGATTTTGACAGTGTTCCAATGTCAGAGGGAACTGTGAAAGGAATGTACGTGTGCGACGATGCGACGTTGCGACCCGTGTCACCCGACCGTTCGTCAACGATAATGTCGCGACTATAAGCAAGCTCTTTGAGATTTGGTGTTACGTTCTGTCGCATCACTGTCTATTAAGAGTCGCTTACTCCAGCTGTGATTTACGACACCCCTAACAAGTAGCAAGACGGTTGAACCGAGATATATAGCAACCTCTTCTGAAAAGACTGAACCATTTCTCGGTCATTGCCCTTTAAAAGATTTTTTACATGAAAAGTATCCTATATTTATAAATATAACATTGATTTGGCAACCTTTGAAGATATAAGACCAAATATAGAGACGAAATAATCATCCCAAATTCAATTCTGGCGTCCCATATTCTGAGTACATGGTATGAATCCGTTTGATGTCAAGCATGTACACAAATTGGCTCTCAGTGCCGTGACCTATTCAAAGAATCAATAGTCGCAATTATGAACGATCAACTGGCTCTTTTTTGAGCCGTGAAGCTCCCACGGGCTTACAGAGACTGCACACAAAGATAATGAATCTGTCAACATGCGCAGTCAAAGCGATACTAGAATAGTGATGTGATGATTATTTTACGTCTCATTGAATAGTCGATGAAAATAGATTCTATTTGATGTGTCGCATGAAATATGTGCGGGCATGAAACCTTTATGACTTTTTATAAAAATGTTTAATTAATTAAAACTATATTTCTAAATAAACATCCCACTCATTTAATTTTACATGTTATTTATTTTTATTTTTGTTAAATATAAATATCATAAAAGCAGCTTTTGCAAGTTGTATATTCAGTCCGAGCCTGAACATTATTGTCATATCTTTGCCGATTCTGATCCGATAGCTGTTTCAATACTCAGGTTATCAAGAACTGACCTGCCTTACTAACAGGTAGTTATAGGAACCTAGCTGGTCGCTGTAACAAGATAACCAGAAGTCTAAACAGCATCCGATACTAATTGCGTTATGAGGTACGCATCTACGTATATTGGTAGCCTGAATATCGTAACAGTCCAACGCCTACCTTTAGATTTCGGTGCCCCGTTATCGATAGATATCAAAACTTTTAAACCGCCTTCAGCATTCAATTGAACTACTTTTGCAGAACAGATTGATAGTTTTTTTTTGGTTACCATAAAATACAAGGCTTTTTTTATGGTAACCAAAAAAAAACTATATATAATCAATTTAAGTGTTCACCAGTCTGTTGATAACCACTTCGTGAACGAAGTGCTTGTCAACGGGCTGTGCCTTTTTTATGAATTGCCGTATTGGTTATATACCTCGCTCTAAAACCCCCGACAGCTATTTTATCAGTGCAATACATTCGCGGTGCGTTCGGCGCACAAAATAAAACAATCGACTTCGCGTATCCGCGCGTCACATCACTACTCGATCACTGCACTTCGATATACCGGCGCGCTTTGTTTTCTCACCCATTTCAACTTTTGATCTCTAGTGTCATTTTCTGTTTGTTTTTGATACAGCCAGCTCGGTTTGTGTTGTTTGCGGAAGTTTCCAATCAGACGCGACATGTTATTTTGTTAGTTTAGCTTAATAACTTTTTGGAAAATATAATAAATATTGACGGGTTGTTAAAAATTTACTGTTTTAACTTTCCGTCTGTACTGTGTTTTTTACAAACGAATGCACTATAATCTACTTTATATTAATAGACAAGAGAGCTTTCTTTACATTCAATGTAAAGAAAGACTACATTCTGTGCTCCTGCACATCTTATCAAATAAATTTGAAGCATAATGACTGCATCGATGTCTCGCTAGAATGCTCTTGTAATGTTAATCTTGTAGATTAGTAGTCTGCAGAACTTGTAGTTACATAAATTGGGTATGGCTTACACGAATTTACATAACCAGCAAACTGCATGTACTTACGTTTATCCCACCTAGAATATAAATCTGAATTAGGATTTCCGTTACGATAATTGGGTATTATGTTCGTGATGAGCTTATACGTGACGTATTCGAAGAATCAAATCATTGTTTAGAGGACGTGGAGATTATTAGAGAAAAGCTAAATTATAGAACTATTTAGACTTGCAGGCAGATTTAAATGTGAGCTAGCTCTTGCTCACAGCTTCGCATGCTTGTGAAACATGTAGTGCTAAAAATGATCCTTGCTCAGGACCTGAGCTGTGCGATATTTTAACAAGAATCGAAATTCATTCAGGTGTTCAGACAAACAGGCAGTCAGGCCGACAGATTAAGGTGCTGCAAAAACGTGGTCACTTTTGTGACTGGTGTAGGATATCAGCTACCAATCTCTACATAACCAGTATGAAATCAACCACTTCAGGACAAAGCAACTACTATAGAAATTGGTAGCTTGTATTCGATACAAGACACAAAACTGTCCACGATTGCAATGCCTCAGTGTTTTTCGCACTTATGTATTTATAGTATCGATGTTCAGTAAGTTTTAAACGAACAAAATCGAGAAAATAAGCGTAACTAGCTTTTTTTCTGGATTTTGTTCGTGTAATAGAAAAATGTTATTCTATTTCGAATTGACACGACAAACTGAACAGATCTTTAACTTTATCACAAAGCGTTTCCTTTTAAAAATAAAATTTTCCGTGTCACAAGTCACAGCGTTTGCGTTAAGTACCTCGTGCCATTCTCTTATTAAAATATTTTTATGATGTCATCTCACTTGTTCATAAAGTAGCGTTGAATTGTATTGTATATAGGGTACTTATAAAATTCTTATGTATGAGGGCACACGTATCTCCAGGAGGTTCATTCACAGTCCGCTTCTCTTGAAATTGAGTTAACTACTTTGGAAAGATTAAGCAAGTCCTACACTCCTTTAAATGCCGAGAAACGTGTCGTGAATCCTTGCGAAGAGATTAGAAATGAGATAGGAGTTCGGAAGTAGGGTTGCGCGGGTGTGTACCGTATTTCATATTACAGAAAATTCAATATGGTGTTTACATGAACATTGTATAGAGTTTTATCTTGAATAGTTTCTTTCTTTAAAGTTTAATTTTTCTTGTAATAATTGGTTGTTGATTTGGGTTTTTGCAAACGAATTTAAAACAGTTATCCCCAACCGAACACGTTTGGTTTCGATGGTACTGCATGGTTAGCTAAGTAACGTCATTCTAAATCTAATACAGACTCCTAAAAATGGTTACGCAGTTAACATCATTAAAAGCTTTGTAATTAAGAATGCAAAAAAACTTCACACCTAGGTACATTTAAAAACTTGTTGTTTTCAATTGTTCGAAATACTACATAATGATTACGACTACATGTTTAACTGAAAATTAAAAATAAAATACACGTATTTACTACCTTATATTCATGAAACCTTTATGAGCTGTTATATTCAGGAAAGCCGATAAACATTTTCATTTAACAAATTAAATTTACATTTTATGGAAAAACGGATACAGAATCCATGAAGCGATGTAATTGAAACAACGCTGATCCGTTTGTAATAATGGAACACAGTCCGGAAAGCCAATGCAGTGTGCGTTGGTACTTTAGCAGTTTAAACCTCGAAACAATGAAATGAAACTCAATAGCTTTCGTCTGGTCTTTCTAGCAACTATGAATCAAGAGCAAAGTAATGATGGAGCCCAAGAAAAACGTTGTAACAATGTGTAGGAGCAGCTGCCATTGGCGCGTCGCCAGGGCTCGTAAAGACAGCCTACAGCCTCCGTCGTGACCTTCTGCCAAGACCGCTACAGCTCAATGAAATATTTCTTATATTATATAAATACTAGTTATGCCCAGAGGTTTCGCCCGCTGCTTAGCACCTCTCCTAGAAGTATGAAAGATTACGACCGATTCTCAGACCTATCAAATATACATACAAAATCGGTCAAGCAGTTTCGGAGGAGTATGGCAACTAAAATTGTTTTGTTTCAATTTTATATATAACAAGAAGAATGATGGTATATTCTTTTTAATTATTACTACTAATTGATGCATTGACTGTATAAAACAAAAAACCTATAGGAACATTGAAAACCAGACAACTAAAATACAAAGAATTGATAAAAATCCAATACAAACAACTTCGAAATAACATTAAAACAAGCAATCTTTCAAATAAACCTTGCGAAAACCTTGCAACGATAGCTTTATTCAGAAACAATTATGTACAATTGTCCCGATACAATTATCCAATACCGTGGAAATTCCGAGAACACTCACAAAATCGATGGCGAGACCAATATGTGAACCTACTCGTTCAGGCGGACAACAGGAAAAGGTAAAGACAATGAGATAGATTATCAATAATGTATCCTATTACGAAAATTACGTTGATTCACTACAATTTCCATAATAAGATAAACAAGATCGTGCTTAGGGGTTACTCGTGAAAGTAATTCGTGATGTAGTCCACGGCAGCGGTGACGTCCACATGCGGGCTTCGCCACATGCTACGTGTAACCTAGCTCACATGTCTTGTCTGGCCATCGCCAGGGGCGCGGACCCCGGGGACGAGTATAAAATTCTTGTTATTTCACTAAAAGCATTTCAGCACAGCCGCTGTGATACGTGACCCGCTGGCGAGTTTATACGCAAATTATTTTAACAAAATGTTTCACTTCTCTCAAAAATATTTAGAGTCGGTTTACCCTTGCGTCCTCCGAGCGACCTACGTTTTATGTAATACGTCGTTAATTAAATAGTTGAACCAAAACAATTCCGTAGAAAGAATGCCAACTATTATAATAACACCAACTTTATGGTCTTCAGAAAACTGTTCGCGAGAACATTATAGATTATTGTGGATGTTAAACGACGTTTCAAAACCTATCATTAATGGAATGCCTCTCACACAATTTATCAAAGATACAAATTGTATTAGGCTGTCTTAAAATTTGATTAAATGAGCGTCACCATCCGTCGGATAACAGGGGTGGAATGATGATGGATGATGCTGCTTACCTCTCGTAGCGTAATTCACGTGTACAAATATGTATAGCTTACGAGGAGTTCTTTTGACATGTCGTTGTGTTTCCTTTGCCAGAAACAGGGACTTACACTTAACCCCTCCTCCCCCTACCCCGCCTCCTTCTGTTCGTATAACAACAGGACAGAGATTCACTGGAAACATTGATCGATTACGAAGCTTTCACAAAAAAGATCAACAAAAAGTTTATTCTGCGAATAGCACGAAGCACTGGTTTTATGTAAGTCTATTCACTGATGTGGATAGTGGGGAGAGGAGAGCTATTTATCAATGAACGAAAGGCCCGCTTGGCGGCTGAGTGTTTGTTTCGCTTTCAGGGTATTTTCCAGTTGTTTCGCGAAGGTTGTGCCAACGCACAAACAAATTTAGTGTCAACATTCTGAAAATATTTATCATTGAAGATTTGCCGTCTAACCTAAATCACGTGATACGTCGACACTCTCTCTGCTTTGAATTAATTATTTAAAAGAACTTAATTAAAGATAGAAGCGATTCAATGAGATTCAATAAACTAGGAGTATTGGGTATTTATGATTTAACATACGAGTACATCAACATACAGCCTGATACAGGCCAGAAAATTGCAAAAAAACTAAAATAGTTTGTTTTAAATTTCGCGGACATCTAAACGCACTCTCCTTAAAAAGAAAATCCAGTTATTTTTAAATTGAAATATTGTAAAGTAAAAATCACAAAGTTTTGCACAAACGTGCTATTGCAACGTCGGTGTCAGATAGAAAATAGCACATTTTCTGTTTTTACACGACGTTGCTCGCAAAGGCAACCGAATGCTATTGAATTTCCCTGTTACCTACATCGTTACTCGTTAGACTAGATCCGTTGAGGCACATACATCCGTGTAGGTACATACGCTATATGTTGCTACCTACATGAAATTGCACACTGAAATTGAACGAAATTATAAAGTCTGCTCGCCAAGTTGGCCGATACCTACTAGGTTTTCCGTAAGTTCGCATAATTCACATCTTTATAGCACGAGTAATTAAAATAATTATTTAAAAATAATTAAATTTATTAATAAAACTAAATACAGTAATTAATTTTAAAAAAATACTAAGTATTAATTTTACAAAACAATTTGTTATTTGCTGGTGTTGTTTGGTTGAAAAGTTTGCTGCTTGCTTGTTTGAAGTAAACTCAAACATTTGTATCTATTTCTTTTATCTGACAACGAATATTTTCATCTACTTACATAACGTTGTCTGAACAAAATCACAGCCTCATGACTTCTGATCCCTCATCGCATGTAGTTAACAAACATCTGTGGCATTACTACACATTATGAACATCATAGTTTACAAAGAGTTTTCATTAAAGGCTATAAATTTCACGGCTGTGGTTTAAACTCGATTTACGTGAATGGCAGTTGAAAATATTCAATTCATGATAATAATTAGGCTTTGACACATGCATTGGTCAGTAGATAATTGAAATCAAAACAAAATGACACTCAAAGGACAGTTTATTCACACTAATAAAATCATGATACGGATTTAAATTAATAATCTGCAATTCTGCATATTCCAATAGCTACAAAATGCTTTTGGCTCGATTCCAGAGGCTGTGCAACCATTGCTTTATTTCTGAATAGAGAACCGCTACCAAATATCCATTTCGGACATCGGTATCTCAATTGGAACATGAACGACTCTATTAAGCGACCTAAGCAAACTATTTGCGAGTTCGCTGCGCAAGAAGCCTTTAATAACTTGTAGTAGCAACACTTGTTTACTTGTACAATCGAATTAGTACACGGGGGAAAAAGGCTTCATCGACACCTACTTTGATAACTGCCTTTAGTTAGGTATTTCCATGTTATATTATACCGCAAAAGTTACATTTTGTGTGCCATAATTGCTTGTGTTTCGTATTCGATGAATATTTTGGCAATTTTAAATAAATCGTTTGGCACACAAAATATTAATTACCAATTTGGCATCTGTTTGTACAATCATCGTTTCCATTTGATGTTGACTAAACTGTGTTCACGTTTATTAGCGCTTTTTGGCATTTATATTTTTTACTATCACCAACTTTGTTGTGATAATAACTTTTATCTTAATACTGTAAACACATTTTAGCGACCAAGGTTTTAATACTTATGAGCCTATAGCAACGCTTTTATGACCACAACACTTACATCTAAATTGGCCCAGTTTCCCAGTTGTGAGGCTTATCGGGAAACACTTTGTTCTCATTGTATGAACTGTTGACTTCTTGACACATCTTGTGAACTATTACAGCTCTTAGATCCAATATAATTGTGATTTATATTGTTTTGCGCAATTCTCGCTCATTGGTTGTGATTAGATTAATACTTACTTATGTCTTTCTTGATAATGTAAATAGAATTAATAGTAATTAGTAATTTTGTTTGCAAGACCTGTGTTTTATAATGTTTGTAATATTCAAGATAATGCATTGTTAGAATATTGTGTGTACATAACAAAAAATAATCAAGTGCGAATCCGAAGAAGTTCCGTAATATCTAATATCTATAATGTAAATCAAAATTTTCGGGCTCTGTAACCTTATTTTTCAAACGGTTCATGCAGCAAATTCAAAAGAATCAATACGTTCAGAATATTTGACCTAAAACGTCGTAAACCGATGGAATATTTTCTTTCCGATTGTCCATTCATCAGCATCGCGTCGCGGTTAAACCCCAGTTTCAATCCAAGCCGAGTTCAGCATAAAATAAAAACTAAAATATGGAGACATTTATTTCAAACACGACTATAAACTTAACAATGAGAGGTAATAAGTTTATATTTCATATTTTTATTTTGCGAGCTATAAATGCATTCTGGTCACGTTCGAGCGTGTCCTCCGAGCCAGAAATAGCGTCCCTCGCCATTAATTACTGCCCCACCATCACGGCCCGCCCTACCGACTTCTGCTATCAATTTATTGTCTGTACGATAAGTGCTATCGATGTTTCTGATGGTTATTTATAATTAACAAACCATATAAACAAACTTCTGTTAGGTCCAAATGTCATATTTGTGTAAATTGTATTTACACTCTGCTTAGGCCATTACAATGTAAGGGAATTAAGTTAATTTATTTTAATCACAATGATCCATAATCGTTGATAACAATTGGAACTTATAGACTCTGTTATTTAGTAGGTACAAAATTCAATTAAGAAATATATTTAGAAAATACATTTACATGAATAAATATATTTAATTACATTAAGTTTTGAAACCTGTTCTTTTGAGTAATATTTCTTCATTTAAGAAGCTAAGTTCAAATTACTCAATATCAATCGGAAAAATATGTATGAGACAAATAAAAAAAAATTGTGTTCACCAAAAATACTGATCGTGCACCAAATATTCTTTCCTGAAAGCTAAAAAAATGCGTAGGTTAAGTTAGGTTAAAACTGCGACCCCCTACGCCAGCCCCCTATGCCAGTAACGACTTGCATTAATAGAAAATGGATAAAGATATAACACTTTTTTATTGTAGTCCTGTCTTTTTCCTGATGCTCGTTATGACATATTTTAATTAACATATTTTGGTGCACATTCAGGATATTTGGTGCAACACAGGCAAAATTAGGTAAACGAAATGGGAATAAATTGAAGTACTTTTAAATACCATCCTTTAATAACCACAGAAATACTGGATATTTAAACTAAGATTTTGAAATTACAATATTCTACGTAGACTTCATCTGCAGTATCACGTTTTTGAATAAATCTCGCTCTTTCAAGCGATGTGGGTTGTATATCAAAGTGATATTAATTAAAGCTAGTATCTAATTACGCGGAACCCTTCGTCTGTGAGGTTTATTGGACAAAGAGGCAGACAGTGACTCTGGAAAGGGTTGTGGTCGGCTTAGCAAAGGGACCGAGAGGCCGGTTATACTGCGCTGCCTACATTTTTACTATGTATGTTTACATTTAAATTTTTAAAGGACTGGTATCTTACTCAGAAAGGAGACCATTGACTGACATAGGTGTATTTTCTTTAAAAAAAGCTATAGATACTTACTTACAAGGGAAAGCCCTGTATACAGTATGGCGTACCGTGGCGCAGAACAGAAATTCACCACCCACTCTATTTTCATCATTAATCAAAAGGTAGCAAAAAGTCAAAAAATGCTAAAATTTGAAATAACTTTTACACCAAATAAATTATTTCTCTGCAAATAAACCAAATGTTTAACAAAAGTAATACTGTATTTATTGTTAGTACTTTTTCTTTAAATGCGCTACAAAAAAAAATTATTTGCAAAAAATATCATTTTCATATAAAATATACTTACTGATTGCACAGCAAATTGACTCGAGCGTACGTACCATATACTTACACTCGTAAAAATATAACTATTCACATAGTTATCTTGTTTCGAGTTAGTAGCTACTTAGAATTGGTTTTACTATGTATATTGCCCGGTTGCTCACTGCAGCGCAGCGTCAAATACAATTTTTTAAAAAAAAACAAATTTTATAAGGAAATTCTATAGGTTACTAGCTGTGCCCAGCGGTTTCACTCGCTGCCCACTTAAGGCTATGAAAAATAGATGTTGGCCGATTCTCAGACCTACCCGATATGTACACAAAATATCGTTTAAATCGGTCCAGCCGTTTCGGAGGAGTATGGGAACGAAAACAGTGACACGAAAATTTTATATATTAGATGTAAGTTTACATTGTGACCTTTTCAACGCGAGCGAAGAGAAATGCCCATGGGAAACAACACTTTCTATTTTTAGAAATTGTAACGCAATTAAAACATATATATATATATATATTATTAGATATGCATTCGTAAAAAGGTCCTCTTTTAAAAATATTGCAATGCGTCAGGAACATAAATAGTTTTTTTTATAAGTACAAAAGGATTTTTTTATTTGACTCAAAACTACACTTTGTTTGTTTTGGAAAACATAAACAAAATATAGTTTTCAATTAATTTATGGCGTACTAAAATTAACAAAGTATTGTACTATATTTACAGATACCTACGGAGGAACTTTAGTAAAGACGATTAATAATAATATGAATATATGAATAGTGTGGGAAATGTAAACAGCTGAACGAGTTGCTGAACAAAACAACGAGTTGATTGTGTATGTATTCTAACTAGAAGTTCCCCCGGCTTCGTTCGCATACAAACTTCAACTTCTCCTTTGATCCCCTTAAGGGCTGAATTTGTACAAAATCTTGCGAACAGGATCGTATCAGTATAACTTAAAAGGGTGTTTTACAAAGTGGCGTCATTCCACTCCAAAACTCATAAACTTTGTTAATTTTGTGATTTCATTATTGTCTTTAGAAATAAATGGTCCCAAAATATCTGCCCAACGTAATGTTAGACCGTTCATTATAGAATACAGATAGTCAAACACACTTGTGAAGAAAGGAAACCTTAATATTATACGCGTGCCCTTGACCGATTTTTCGTCTAGTACGTCGGTATTTCAAGGGTCGCCCTCGAAAAGTACTGACGAGGCGCGTTCATAGATAAGAAAATAATGAACGCAACTTTCAAAATGTGTCTTTACTAAACATCGTTGAAAAGTTTGTCGATCGAGGGGCGTGATGTTAGTCTATAAATATTTAGTACTGAACACAAAAATTTGCAGTATATATGTGAAAGAATATTATAACGAAGATAAAAATTGAAATCCTTACTATAATATTATTTTATCAAAAGAGAGTTTGTTTGTTACGTCTTCACGCCTAAATGGCCAAACCGATTTTGATGAATTTTGGTACAGAGATAGTTCGAACCCTGGAGAAGGACATAGGCTAAAAAAGGTGAGAAAAGGGGGACAAAAAGGTCGGGAAAGGAGAAAGAAAGATATTTTTTTAGATCATCACGCGGTTTAAAGTTAGCGTTAGCCCAAAGTAACTATGCCACGCGGATGCTAGTAGAATGATAAATAAGATTAGGTACATCATTCTTAATTGCATGGATATAGTTAGGCATTCTACTAATAACATTAAAGTGATTTCAGACATAATCGGTGCACTGTGCACTAACGTAATTAATGTGCAGAGTCATAAAGTTATGAGAGCTCAAAAGCAGCTGCCGCCATGTCATAATCTCCTGGTAGCCCATTAGGATATCCCGGTAAGAGATGGGATCATACTTAGCCGTTAACAACATGGCCGAATTACCTTAATTACTGTTATTTATCATGAGGATTAATTTTAACAGTCGCGTAGGTGTGGCGGTCTGGAGCGCGGCTAATGAGCGTGAAGTCCTGGGTTTTATCCTCGGGGTGGTGAGAATGTCATGTGGTTTTCCGTTAGCGACTTCTCATTAGTTATGTAAGGTCTATAGGCAGAGGACACAAAATAGACTACAAAAAAAATTGCGGTGTGTTACTGGCTTGGCTAACCTAACCTAACCAAATTTGACTAGTTAGGTTATGGTTAATTTCCATGCTTCAAAATACATTTTGAAACAACACGACTAACTTTCATGTGGTGTTGGACGAGCGAGGCCGATCAATCAGTCTTGTAACTAAAACATGTCGCTAACATTTTTACCTAAGCTCGTTGCCCGTCCACCTAGCCCGCGAACACCGACTGTTTCTTGTTTACTCACAAGAACTTAAAAATTGAAATAAACGAACAAGCTTTCCTTTTCCGTCGCCTCATTTGTTATACAATCCGTCTTTGTTTGTAAATGAAAACTTTTCACATAAATTCTCTTTTATATTTCACGAGTTACGATTTTTCGTTGTTACCTTTCATTGGCCGCATTACTATGGTATTTTATCAAGTGACGTTGACTTGTAAATTCGGTGTTTTGATCGCGAATGTCTCTTCTGAGTATCATGCTGCAGTTAATAGTAGGTTTCGAATGTTTGTGGCGTGGCAATGCTGCCAGACTGTTGGGCACTTTCCTTATTGACAGCAACATAGACGAACTTTTATTTTAAACTAGCTGGCGTGCGCGACTTCGCCCGCGTGTTATCGAAAAAAAAGTATCCTAAGTATTATTTCAGACTATAATCTCTGTGCCAGATTTCATCAATATCCGTTCAGCCGTTTTGACGTAAAAGAGTAACAAACATCCATACATCCATCCTCAAAAATCGCATTTATAATTTTAAGTAGGATTTATTTATGGTTTGTAAAAAAAATATATTTTACATCACTCACAAAAAAATAATCCGTAATATGTTAAGGTTGATTTACAGCCCAGTCAAAATATTATAATACCATGACAACTGAAACCGTATAAACAATAATTAATATTTGAAACCTCCAAACAATACATGTCTAAAATAGAGAGGTACCATAGAGCCATGTCAAAATATCCTCAATCAATTGTAAGATACTAATGAACCGAGGCCCTTTACCGCAGGACTGACAGCACAGGGTGTACTATTAATTATTATCGATGTTACTACGACTTACTAAAACCAAGTCTTATGTAAAGTCAGACTAATTAATTACTACAATTCGCTTTGAAATTAAATTACCTAGAGCACAATTTGTGTGTGTGTATTCAGTATATAATCGTAATTAATGTTTTTAATACAACGAAAGAATTTAGTACGCATTATGAAAAAATAAACTATTTACAAATATTATAATTAGCCACATAGGCATTCTTTACTATATTGGGCGACGACACGGTTGGCTCAGTGGCTGAGCGATCGACTGTTGCGCTGCGTGTCGCGGTTTCGATTCCCGCACGCAACAAATATTTGTATGACCTGCAGATAGATGTCTGGCTGTTTTTGCACCCACAATACAGGAGAAATCATAGTGTGGGGCAACGTTTTAAAAAAAGTTCCAAAAGCCTTCAAACAACAAAAAAATCCCGTTCAACCTAAAAGCCTACAACGGGGTTCGCCACGTGACTTGATGCTTGGGTGCGTTACTAAGGGGCCATAGTGATCATAACTACTTCCTAAGAGAATCATATGATTGGTTGATAGATGGGTCTAGCCATTGTCGAGCTAACTAACTGTGCCCAGCGGCTTCACCCGCTACTAAACTCTTTAGTATCATAGCGTGATGATAGTGGTAAAAAACCATAACCTCTTTGAGGCACATCGGTTTAATGGATTCAAATTCAATAGCGAATATAGGAAGTTTGTGTGTGTTTTATATTGATAACTAGCTTTTGCCCGCGGCTTCGCCCGCGTTAAAGTCGGGGTAACGCAGTTCCCCTTTCCTGATTTGCAGGTCCCTGCTACCTGTTGTTTTTGCCCTAGCGCCTTATTAATTGTAATAGCAATGCTACGTTCTCCCTTTTCTTCCCTCTTTCTCCCTTATTTTTCATATATATATGTCCGTTTCCAGGGTCCCAACAATCTTTGTACCAAAATTCATCAAAATCGGTTTGGCCATTTAGCCGTGAAGACGTAACAAACGAACTCACTTTCGCGTTTATAATATTAGTAAGGATAATAAATTGATAAAATCCTATCAATTATAATTATAATGCAAACAAATAGCACTTCTTAATTGCGAATTCTCCACGGCCTTTCCTTTGTTGTTATTTCCAAAGAATTAGTGTATCTTATCTTAAGCTGGCTAGTTGGCGTCTAGCACTTTCCACAGAAATATTTTCATATAAGTACGGCAACACTAATATTATTTACGACGGGCACTATGGCAACTCCTGTTTATAATGTTCATTAAGGATATCGTAAAACTTTCCTCTCTACCTAATTAAGTGTATAAATAATTGTAACTACTGGAAATGGAGGCAGAGTTATGTTTTCTTAATTTATCAAAGTTTTTTTGTAATAAAGATAGTTATAAATAAATCTGGAAGCTTACTCCAAAATTCTTGAGACAAAGATTTGTATAAAATGGAAAAGAATATACTTATACAAAGGTTTGATAAAGATATAAAAATGGTTGGTTGTGTGACGGCAAACGATTACCAAAAATATAAACAAAGAACAAATAAAATGCCGTCCCCTGACCACAGACCACGACTCCCGAGACACAAGACACACGTTATTTTTTACTGCACACATAAAAAACAACACAAAAAAGTTGTTTCATGTCTGTGTTGATTGCAATGAATTTGCTAAATTAATAAAATAAAAAAACTCCAAAAATGTTGACGGTCCCTATGGGAAACGTGATGCTACATTGTTTTTATGTTTCGGGAAAAGTTCTTCAGGATATTACCACACGTTCCGTGTGTATAGTAAAAGTTTCAGCGTAACAAATAAAATGAAAAGGTAGCAACGTTTGGAACAGCGAACCAGGTAAAAATAACGGGAAACGTTGAATAACCTCTGTTCTTGTTTGCCTATTCTTTAAAAAAAAACACTGAGTCATGAATATTGTAGTATTTGGTAGATAACAAAGATAGAAAATAACATGCGAGGCTTTTGTTTTTTTATAGAGACGTTAAAACTTGAGCAAAACAAACACTTTTGTTCAATGCAGAGTCGAACCTGCGACATAAACGAAACTGAAGTTTCCGCCCATCCGCTTACCGAGTCATCAATTTTTGATTGGTTTAGACCACAGAACTGGAGAATTGTTCGGTACGTTTCCACCAATTAAACTGAAGGTGGGTAGTAAAAATCAATCAGATGGATGAGCCACGTGACCGTCAATCAGACACACGTCCAGCGGGGCGCACGTCGCCGGCGATTGCCTTGTGCCGCAGGAAATTAGTTTGGAACTTGTGAGTGAGTGTTGAACACATGAACGTAAGAATGAGTTGTATAGGATGTTGAGTTACTATACGTATAACGTACATATGTATGTGTGAGTAGAGGCGGTTGCACCCGCCGCTTAAAGATTTAACCAGTCGCAAATACTGTAGCACGTCTAATTAATTATACTCTGGTACTAACTGAAATAAGCCACCATATAACCTAAATGTTATATGAAGTGTGGTTCTTGGGTAAATAATAACAACAGCACGGTTAAGTAGTACTCGCCGAGGTCGGTTTTAGCATAAGTGACCAGAATGTTCTTGGTAACTAGTTTCATTTGTCGATCTTTGACAATTGTTGCGAGTAGTCAGAAACCCGCAAGGCTGACAAATAATGGTGGGACCAACGGATATCCTTAATACGATACTGGTAATCTTGTAAAATACTATTATTTAGCGGTATCGAGTTAGACCAGAAGCCGATGACATGAATATAGTCAACACGCTTTCAAGTTCTATTTTCACCTGAAATTGAGGAGATTGTTTCTCAGTATTACTTCAATACATTAAACTAGATATTGCAAAACCATACCATTCAGTATCGAATTTAAGTAATCAAAACTCATCGTTATCTGTTAATATTGGGTCCACCCTTTATAGCAGAACTTTTTATGTCATAATTTTATTTTGCATAACAACGGATGGCATAAACTTCACTTCGCAGAAAATAGTTTAGCAGACACTCATTTATCATACATTCTAAACTCATAATTTTGTAAGTCAGAATCATCTCTAGGCATAAACTTCATATGCATAATATTTAAAAAGTAGAAACATCATATCGCAGAAAGTTCACAGTCAGAATCGACTTTTGGCATAATATATTTTATATCGATGATCATTAAACGGCAGAATTGTCATATCGTAGAAAGTTTATAGTTAGGGTCATCTTTGTCATTATAAGTTGTCATTTATTTTGATTAATTATTTCTTTAAAATAATGTCATTTATTTTAGTTATTGTTTAATTGAATTTGAGATTATGTCATTGAATTCACTAACTAATTAGGTATCCTAATCTAAATAGTTCAGTTCCGGGTAACCTACTTAAAACAATCTCTTTTTTCTATTAACGCAAGTCGTTTCTGGCACCCGCCGGCCGCAGCCGCGGCACCGCTCGCTACGCTCGCTCGGCTCGTGCGTAAAGAGGTCACAGTTTTAACCTAACCTAACCTAGCCATTACTACCGTCTGCACAGTATGCCAAATGAAATTATACCAAATAATATATTATGCGAAATTTGAACTCTGCAAATCGTAATTATACTAAATGTAATTCTGCAATCTTAAAAGTAAGCCATTGTTAAGGGTCCACCCTTTATAGCAGAACTTTTTATGTCATAATTTTATTTTGCATAACAACGGATGGCATAAACTTCACTTCGCAGAAAATAGTTTAGCAGACACTCGTTTATCATACATTCTAAACTCATAATTTTGTAAGTCAGAATCATCTCTAGGCATAAACTTCATATCCATAATATTTAAAAAGTAGAAACATCATATCGCAGAAAGTTCACAGTCAGAATCGTCTTTTGGCATAATATATTTTATATCGATGATCATTAAACGGCATTTTAAGTTGTCATTTATTTTGATTAATTATTTCTTTAAAATAATGTAATTTATTTTAGTTATTGTTTAATTGAATTTGAGATAATGTCATTGAATTCAATAAGTATTTGATACCTAATCTAAATAGTTCAGTTGCGGGTAACCTACTTAAAACAATCTCTTTTTTCTATTAACGCAAGTCGTATCTGGCGACAGGGGGGTCACAGTATCATGAGTATCATACAGACATCGTAGGGGGTCACAGTTTTAACCTAACCTAACCTAGCCATTACTGCCGTCTGCATAGTATGCCAAGTGAAATTATACCAAATAATATGTTATGCGAAATTTTAACTCTGCGAATCGTAATTATAGTAAATGTAATTCTGCCATCTTAAAAGTATGCCATTGTTAATTCGAAGTTTAAAACATTATGCTAAACGATAATTATACCAAATAATTTTTATGCCTTAAAAATGTTCGTTTAAAGAAAATTATGCTAAGTGTGTTATGCCAAATAAATTTCGGAACATCAAGTTTCTGCCAGATAGAGGGAACCCCCATTGTTAATTCAAAGTTTTAAACATTATGCCAAATGATAATTATACCAAATAATTTTTATGCCTTTAAAATGTTCGTTTAAAGAAAATTATGTGTTATGCCAAATAAATTTCGGAGCATCAAGATTCTGCCAGATAGAGGGAACCCGTTAATATTACGTGCCTAGTGTGAATCTAGAGATCTAGTGTGTATCTAGAGCAAGAGACGAAAATTTGTTCTGATGAGCATGGTTCGAAATTAGCGTAAGAATAAAGGGCCAGTGACTGTAATTATAGTAAGTAATTATGGCAATTTGCACACAAGGTGGCTTGTTATCAGATAGATCGCTGATCGCTGTTCATTTTAGCACAGACACGTTATATGACTTTCACATGTTCCCTCACTTTAATTACCGACTTCGTTTCCTCGTAACAACTTGTGCTCATATTAAGTTATTAAAACCATCAGCAATTACTTCCACAATTTCCCTTTTACATCATAATTTATGCCTTTGGAAGTTTAATTACTATAAAACATCGCAACTAATTAAAGTAAATTCGTAGCATAACGTAGCACAAACATTGTAGCGGGCTGCTACGCCGCTACGCCGATTGCTACGCGTTACAAATCACTAGAGAATTAGTTAATTGGCACGTTGTTACTGGCCCGAATCCATTTTCGGAGCACCAAATCCGTCTACTAACTACATTATACAGTTATACTGTGTTATAAGTAAGATTATCTAGTGGGTACTTGAAATCACGTGTATTTTACAAGCATATTTTTCCAAAATCTGTGATGTAAAATCGTAAAGGGTGCTTGTTT
This sequence comes from Ochropleura leucogaster, assembly GCA_958449745.1. NCBI lineage: Eukaryota > Metazoa > Arthropoda > Insecta > Lepidoptera > Noctuidae > Ochropleura > Ochropleura leucogaster. Next base: position 10,074,276 of record OY288203.1, on the reverse strand, counting down.
AGTATCAGTGCATTTTATGAGCGCCATAAAAAGTCGTCTGCACCAACAACGTCGGAATCTGATAAGAAGTCATAAAAAATACTTACTTATACCGTTAGTATTGTGTTGTTATTCAGTGAATCCGTTTAACTTTCGTTATAACATAATTAATAATGTTTATATAATAAATTATTTGTGTATAAAGGATACAGTTAACGTATATATTAAAAAAAAATACAAATCAATAACCCACTGAAATCTAATACAAACACGTTGCATAGCTATAGTTAAAGCAAGTTTAAGTGCACACCACTTTACCGCGTCTTCGCTAACTCGTCTCATGTATAAAACATGTTGATTGCACAACTCCACGTCGTTTGCACGCGTCATAGACTATCACAGTGCATTATTGACGTTTCTGACATTTCAGCAATGCAATGCACCTCGTCCTATTTGCGCCAAGCACTGGCTTGCACCGCCACATGCATACCAAAAATTTATGGAAGAAACTTCCTCATGCAATCAATACATCGACATATTAAAAGTCAAAAGTTTCTGAGTGTCTATAACAGTTTTATATCGTAGCTGCGGCCATGTTTGTGCTCAAAATATATCACATATCCGGGTCACTGGCAAATTAATGAAGCTGTCGCGTTAAATTCACTTATCAGTTCATCTCGCTGGAAGTGTGTTGTTGTGTTGTATTGTGTGTGCTTACACGGGCTTCAGATAAGAAATAATATCAACAAAACTAGACAATACCTATTTAATTAGGCAGAACGTTTTAGTTAAGCTACTAAAAGGCTCTTATATAAATCATAATTTTGTTTAACATAAGCGTGATAGTCAAAACACTATGCGTGATACCTCGAAACAGAAATGTCTATTTAAAACAAAATTAAATACAGTAAAGTTCCTAAGCGCCAAAACCAAAGCAGATAAAAATAATTAGGCACCATCAATTCCCAATTCATTCAGTTGAAAAATAAGATCTACTTAAACGTTATTAGCGAAATAAATAGAAAATGGAAGCCAAGTCCAACAGTCCAATACACACCTTACCGAAGAGACCAGTTAGTTCCGCTCGATTAATAGTGATAATAAATCGTAGCTGATACCCTCGGCCCCGCGGGCCCCAGCCGTTCTATCGCACATTTTTAACATTTAAAACTGAATAAGGTTAAATGTGAAGTGATAAAACTTTCAGGAAACTTAATGATCGGCGACACGGAACTAAGCAATCTACAAAATCTGTTTAACTACGTTTTTAAAAGTTAAACTGGGTCGACGTATACGTATCTGTTTGGTTTCGCTATGTATTTATGTATTTGTATCAAGTATTACCATGGACTATGCCAAATTGCTTCTTATATTGAGCAAGGCCAGGGGCTTGGTAAAATAGGTTCCCGGTAATCCTATCATGTGTTTATGTTTCAATGTATAGGTATACTCCGGTGTTTACCTACCTCGGGTGTATTTGTTTATTTTGCTTGTGTCTTAATCCACAAACGCGTGTTTCAGCGTTCTACTTAAAAGAATAAATGACTTCTTTCGAGGTAGCACCACAAAAAAAGTTTATGTGTGAATAGATCGTTTTCAATGTTTGCTGGATATGTTTGAGAACTTGCACTACTTAACCAACTTTTGCAATAACTTGAAGAAAAGATGTTAATTTGCGGAAATAGCGCAACTTTAAAAATAACCATAAAACAGCGAAGTAAAAGCTAAAAGCGCCAATTATAGGTACCACAAAATTGCCAAAACAATATATTATATGGTGTGTTTACTTTGCTGGCAACAAAATAATTGTATAAAGTGCACACAGTTATAAAAGTAACAACTCTAGGAACGGCTTACTTAGGTGGCATGGTGTTGTAGGTACTCCTACACCTTGGAAAATTCCTGTAACGAAAGAAAACCCAATTACGAGCCATTCTGTTTAACGGCATCCAATTTAAATTAACGACAATGTTTGAACAATTAACTACATGACCTCAATGTTTTCTGATTGGTGGACGAAAATGATGATAAGAATCGACTGATAGAATGTAGAAACAGCTGAAAATAAAACGCAGCGAAATGGAATAAATAATATCGATGATATAAATATCAGTGGAAGGCATTTAGGTAATGATATAATAGACAGTAATCTATCTGGAGAGGCGGTGTCATCGACGTGGTCGTACGTAGAATCAATGAGTGTCGGATGACGCATTCGCGCCGCACGCCGCGCGTAGCACGCCGCATGCCGCACGTCTCGTTTATGTAACGTTATCGTCATAACCGCCGCTGAATTATGTACAACTTGTCGCTATCTGTCATTTGCAATGTTTCCACGAAATCGACAAAGTTCCCGCTCTCGCCGAGTGTTGGGAATGTACAAATGCCAGATTTGTTCGCGACCCATTGTTTCATTTCAGCGCATGTTGCCAACATCACAGCAGGAAATACGTAATAGATTAAGTAGAAGTTTCTTTTGAATATTTTATCTCCGCATCGTCGGACCGCAGTCAAACGAAAATCGTTTAATTACGATTCCTGCTTGGACGTTTCGTCGTTATCAGAAAGCCTAATCTTTTTTCGAGAACCTTTCATCATTTTCGTAGCAGCTCTTCGATATCATAATGGAATCTCAGTTTTAAAATCGAAATCAATAATAGCCTAGAAAAAGTGCCCATACTTTTGTATTATTGTTGAAGGTCACGGGGTCCAAAGAGGTCGTTTACATAAAAGGGAGCGTTATAGTTTATTGTGTTTACAAAGTATTAAATAAAGGTGTAAAATTAGGAAAATTAATTCAGGAGGGCACGTTCTCGCCCGCACCTCTCCCTCTTCGGTGAAGCACCTCACTTTCTTGAAGGTCACGCTCTCGTAAATCCTGGCACTCATACAGATTGTTTACTTTGGAATTTATAAAAAATGCAACTCCCTCACTTATTTATGTAAGATAGGCAACTCGACTAGTAAGATGTATTGCCTCGCAGACCCGAAAAACAACACTGTTTCTGAGAAATATTTAACAGTGGCAACATTGCCTCGGCGAATATTGGAAACTGGTTATTAACAAGACAGCTGACGGTTTTCATATGACGCTGAGTTCAGGTTAAGTGAGAGGTTCAGCGAGCGAGGTAAGCCAGCTGCCTCACGTAATATAATTACCTACCTGTTATAAGTATATTAGACGTCACTCGAATGGAAATTATTTGGGATTAAAATCTACAGTTTCCAAGATAAAAGAAAGTAAGAATACAAGTAGATTTTTTCAGGGAGTTTAACGAGATTATTGAATGACCAAATGATTGTTTCATTTAAATTTACATTAAACCACCTTTCGCCCGCGTTAAATTCAGGATAAGACAGTTCCCTTTTCCTGATTTGCAGGTACCTGCCACCTGTAGTTTTTGCCCTAGCGCCTTATTTATTGTAATAGCAATGCTAAGTTTTCCCTCTTTTTCTCTTTTTTTCCAAAAAAAAACCTATGTCCGTCTCCAGGGTCCCAACTATCTCTGCACCAAAATTTATCAAAATCGTTTTAAGGTACATAAAAAATACTTGTTTTTAATTAAATCTAATTACCATCATTTTGTAGTTACTTGGTCGAGTAGTTATATACTTCATTGGATAGGTGTATATCCTACATGGATATAAGCAGTATATAATTATGATAGGAACGCTGGTAAACTAACGTGTTATTTAAAGAATTTTGCCGTTATCGTAAGAATTAACAGTATTTATTCCGTCCTACAAAAAAGGAGGTATGTACATTACCAATACGAGCTTCCAATATGCTTAATTGCACAAACTGTAACCACGGGCCTAATACTGCTGGCGGCTGGTTCGGAATATAGATAACTAGCTTCCGCCCACGACTTCGTCCACGTGGCATAGTCACTTTAGGCTAACGTTAACTTTACCCCGTGATGATCGAAAAAAAAATGTCTTTCTCTCCCCTTTTCCTCCCTCTTTCTCTCCCTTTTCTCACTTTTTTAGCCTATGTCCATCTCCAGGGTCCCAACTATCTCTGTACCAAAATTCATCTAAATCGTTTTGACCATCACTTTCGCTTTTATAATATTAGTAAGGATGATACATACAAAATACATGGTGACAGTGCATCGACGTGCCTTCCACCTTGTATAGCTCACAAATTGGTTTGTGGAATGTCAATGTAGATTGACAGTGTTATTAATTGGTTCGTGTTATATTGTAACATTTGTCGTGCGGCACAAACAACACACTCGCCCGGGCGCCGGCGCTCGTCAGCTCGGATGAGCTATAAACTGAGCCTACTACTCGTATGTTCATGATCGATACTCGTATAACATTATATTACCTCCAAAACTTGCTACTTAACTCGCACAATCCCACTTGGACGTCTTTTAAAGCCGTATTTCGAATGCTCGTAAAACACGGGCTATCCAACAAAGCAATTGTACGAGTATTAATCTTATTCCAATAAATATTTGTTTGGAGAAATCAATTTGTATTCGTGATGTTTCTCCATTTATCTATATTACGTGAAAGGAGAATTTTCGTAGAACTTTCTACCTATACAAATATACATTGAGTGTTTGTTGTACACAAATAATGTTACTCTTTACTACGTAGTCAATATTATTGCCGACGTCAATCTGTTCATCCGAGGTACAAGTGATGACGTACAATGAATCGGCAAAACTTTGAATGACTGCCATCCGTGCCTTGCTACTTGAGGATCACAATGTCATATCAATTTACTGAACATTCATATTATACGATTTTGAATCACCTTATGTTGGACTCGTACAGTAAAACTCACTTTTAAATTCAACTAAATACTTTATTCCACTGACTTGCTAGTGCACGGTTCGGGTTGGTTGTTTCCATGGAGAAGAACCGGCAAGAAACTCCATGGTTACTCTTTTAAATCATTTGGTTTTACAATGTCGTTGTTACAGCGTTAATACTTAAGTATAACAGGCTAGCGCAGGCCCGACAATATGTCCTTGCTTACTTATTTTTTTTTTTTTTTATGTATAGCATCTCGCAGTTCAACCAAGGAGGTTGTCGTCTGCTTAACCGGGCGAATCCTGTGGGTGCCTTAAAAATTAAGACCTCCAGCCAGGGTAAAAACTTACAAACTAAGCGACTACACGCTAAGGGCACCCCCTGTGGGGTACGAGCCTCGGCTTAGGGCGTCGCTGAGGGACAGCAAGGGACAGGCTGGATCTGAGTGATATTATTTATGGACTATTTTGACTTACTGGCTCTTGCAAGGGACGGGTGGGGCAGTTACCGGGATGTCGCGACGGGCCTCGTCGGCGAGGACGGAATGACGGCGCTTTGCGTCTGAATTTTCGAAGAGTGCTAGTCTCCCTGCTGCTCTCCTGGAGCAGGGTTATAGCATCGTCCGGAGTGACGAGGGTATGACGGGGACGACGAATTTTACTTATTCGCGAGGGATCGTATCGAGCGGCCGATGCGATAAGGGGGTTGCGATGTTTTAACGCGGAGTCAAAGAAGCGCTTGGTAAGGCGCTTCATGAATTGAACGACGGTGGGGATTCTTAAGTCTAAGTGAAGACTATCGTTACGGACGTAAAAAGGGGCTCCCGTGATTTTACGAAGGAATCGGTTTTGCAAGGTCTGCATCTTATGAAGGAAACGCGGGTTGGCGTGGGCGAACACGACACATGCGTATGTCATGATGGGACGAATGACCGCGGTGTATAAACGCAATTTACACTTAAGGGACAATTTGCTTTTAGCCTGAATTAAAAAGTGAAGCCTACCCATAGCAAAGGCGGCGCGCGAACGAGCCGCTTTGATATGTGCCGCGAAGGACAAGTGACTGTCGAGAATGACACCTAGGTATTTGGCTTGCTTCTCCCAGGGGATAGGCTTGCCGTACATAGTGATCGGACTGGGGATCGGGGGATTAAAGCGCGGTTTGGAGTAGATAACCGCCTGACTTTTACCGGGATTCACCTCGATTCTCCATTTCCTGAACCAAGCGCCTAGGACGTCGGCTGAGGTCTGGAGGGTACGGGCGATAGCGTTTGTACAGCGGCCAGTGTAATAAATGGCCGTGTCATCCGCGAACAGAGCTAACTGAGCTTTTTTGCTCTTGGGAATATCGCTAGTGAACAGCGTGAAGACGAGGGGGGATAAGACGGAACCCTGAGGGACACCGGCCCTAATAGGATGAGGGGAAGAAAATGAGGCCCCTATGCGATAGCGGAAGGTGCGGTTCGACAAAAAGTCCCGTAAGATGAGCACGAGACGATCCGGCACTCCTAGTGAGTACAGCTTGTATAATAAGCCGTTGTGCCAGACTTTGTCAAAAGCTTTCGCTATGTCGAAGAATAGTACGCCCGTCATCGCCCCGCGCTGGAAACCGGCGCTCATGTGTTCGACGATGCGGTGGACCTGTTGGATACACGAATGTTCGGTCCTGAAACCGAATTGCTCGTTGGGAATGAGACTCTTAGTCTCGGCGAAATCTCTAAGTCGCTTATAAATAAGTCTCTCATAGATTTTGCCGAGTGCGTTCAGGAGACTGATGGGTCGGTAGCTCGAGGGCTCAGACTTGGGCTTGCCTGGCTTGGGGATACCGATAACAGTAGCCTCTTTCCATATCTGGGGGAAGAAGTTGTTGCTCAAGGCGCCATTGAAGATGGCCGCCAAAAGGATGATGAGCTGAGCGGGGAGGAGTTTAATGACCCTATTGGTGATACCGTCGGAGCCGGGAGCTTTCCGTGGTTGAAGCCTTTTGATGATGTCTTGCACTTCGTCGGGCGTGACGAGGGGCAGAGGGTCATCGGGGTCTTCTACGGGAGGTAGGGCAGTTCTACGTTCTACTTCTGCGTTCACCTCGTCGAGGTGACGCTTGATGACCGGTTGTGAGCTAGGGGAGCACTGGGACTCCAGACTGTCGGCTAGGCATTCTGCCTTTTCAGAGTCATCGAATGCGACGCTTTTGTCCGGACGAATGAGCGGGGGCATCGAAGCCTCCTCGGTGGCGCGCATCCTTCTCTGTAGCTGCCAAAAGGCATGATGAGTGGGTTCCAGTTCACTGAGCTCATTGTCCCAGCGATTCGAACGATGCTCACTAGTGCGTTTCCTTACAGCACGCTGTAATGATCGCATGTAAGCCTTGTTCGCGTCGCAGGGAAAATGGCTGTAGGCACGAATGGCCGCGTTCTTCTCGGTTATCAGATCACGTACGTCAGCGGGTAGACGCCAGCGATGATCACTCATTGCTGGGACTTCCCGTGAACAATCCTTTAGTATGGATTGAACGTGCTCTGTAAACGAGTCGATAGCGGCCGTCGTGTCTGCGACCGAAACTATGTGATCGGGGATGGCGTCCAGGTGAGGTGACGTGGCGGAGTTCAGCTTTTCGCTGACTTTCCTCCAGTCAGTTATCACTTGGACAGGTTTGGGCTGGCTGGGGTCAGAAGGGCCCGAGCGAGGAACTAAGTAAAGAAAAACTGGGCGGTGATCGGAGTCTAACTCATGAATCGTCTCAATAGTATGCAACCTAAGGTTGATATTTTTGAGAAGCGCTAAGTCGAGAACGTCGGCGCGGTGCGCGGGGTCGTGCGGAAAGTGCGTGGGTTCCATAGGCGCGATGGGGTCAAAGTCGAGTCTGTCACCTAAGTTGAAGAGGGCTCTCCCCCTGGGATTGGTCGACGAACTATTCCAGGCGGGGTGCTTAGCGTTGAGATCACCCGCTATGATAACGGAGTCACTCAAGCCGAATAGGGAAGTCAGATCGTCCATGAGAGGTGTAAGATCCTCTGATGAACTAGCGGGAGGAATATACGCGGAAACGATGGAGATAGGCTGGTGACCGGTCATACCAAGCCGACAAATGGATACTTCGAGGAGAGACTTTAAGGGAGGAGGATCTAGAGGGATGCAGTGCAATTCCTTCTTGAAATAAATTAACGTACCGCCTTTGTGACAGCGCGACCGATCGTTGCGAACTACGCGATAGTTGGCAATTTTCGGGTCGCGATGATAAGGCTTGAGAAAGGTTTCCTGGATGAGGAGAATGTCAATTTGATGGTCGCGCAAAAATGAGGCGATCTCATCACGTTGGTCTCTAATGCCGTTGGCGTTAAAATAACCTAACTTGAGGGAACGGGGTTTGAAGCTACTTAAATTTGTGTTAGCCATTGGAAAGTTTTTAGTTATGATCAAGCTGACGGAGATTGTGCAGGATCGTGGGATATGAATCCCAGATGTGCCTCAGTATTTCGGCGTTACCTTTGGCAGCTTTGATTTCGGCTGCCATACGGTCGGCTTCTGCGGTGACAAAAGCACCAAAGGCCTTGGTGATGATCTCGTAATTCCTTCTGCCATTATCATTATCGGCCGCGGGGCCGGAGGCCACGGGATGATGGGGCGCGGGTTGAGAAGGCGCGGGTTTAGAGAGCGCGGGTTGAGAGGGCGCGGAGACGATTTCGCGAGTAATGGGCGGAGGGACGGGGGCATCTAAGAGCCCGGGGATGGGGTTGGACTTAGCCTGCGCGAGAGCTGGGAAAGCTCGCTGGTGGCTCTGTTGAGTCCATGGGATAGGCCTCTGTGGACTGAGGCGCTCGGGCATCTGCGAGGAGGGAATCCTCACAGAGGGGCTTTCTCGCTGCTGGCGGGCGTGGGCACGCTTCGCCAACTTCGAGGAGGACGCTTTGGGCGCTTTGGGGCAGCCTCGGTAGTTAGCCGGGTGCCCGGACTGGCCGCATAGCACGCAGCTGGGTGGCTCTGTGCAGAGAGCGATGTCCTTCGGGCGTGGGCAGTCAGCAGTGCCATGGTCGCCCAGGCACTTGACGCACCTGTGAGGCGCGTAGCAGTTCCTTTGACTGTGCCCGTAGAGCTGGCATCGGTGACATTGCCCGATGACGTGGGACCTGTACGGTTTCTCGACTGCTATGCCTGTAAGGGAGCAGACGGATTTGATTTTAAAAATGGGGTGGTGACCCTCCACTGGGTCGCAGACGACCAGTACCATATCGTACTGTTCGCCTCCTCTCGCTTTGTGAAGGCGGTGGACGGCTGTGGCTGGAATGTCCTGGGCCTTGAGGTCGTCCAGGATGTCGGATGCAGCGATCTCCTTCGGGACGCGCCTGATCACCACACGGGTGGGCGCTTCCTCTGGGAGAGTGTAGGTGTGGAAGGCGATGTTCCTTCCACGCAGTTGTCGGATCAGCTCCCTGAAGTCAGAAGCAGACGAGACGGTTATTTTAATACCCTGCTGGGTGTTGGTGGCCTTTGTGTACTGGATCTTGTGAGCCAGACACAACTTGGACACGTCAGTCCATTTGGCTTTCTCTTGAAGAAAGACCGGAGGAGGGGGTTTCAGCTTTTTAGCTGAAGTCGCAGCGGGGGTAGCGCTAGGGCTAGCTGGCCGGCTGGTATGAGCAGCGGCGGCGGAGGTCGATGGGAGGGGAGAGGGAGGGCAGGTGGGCGCATCGGCAGCTTTTTTGGCCTTGGTGGCCTGAGAGCTTTTGCCCTTCTTCCTCTTTCCCTTTCCGACGAGTTGATACTCGTCTTCCGATGTCGACGAGGTGGCCGAGAAATCGGCATTCTCGGAGTCGGAGATCGGGCATGACGTGTCCATGTTTTCAGGTGCGGACGACACCTGTGTCGGTACCATTGCTTACTTATCGATCATAACCGACTAAATTTAAAACTAACGCGCCACACTGACAACTCGAATGTTGCGCGCCACTTTGGTTGGTACAACCGGGTAATATGAATATAAGACAAACAATTATAGATTAAGTTTTACGTATTCGATTTATCGTAATATAATATTTCAGGAATTAATTAAACATTATTATGAATATAAATTCTATTTTAAAATGAATTGATAAAATGAAAACATATCAAACAAAAGAAGCGCCATCTAGTGGTCAATGGTTTATGATGACAGTCGTACCAACTTAAAAGGCATCATCGCAACTACTTATACTATTGACCACAAATTACTAACAAAATACAAAAGTAATATTAACTTATTTTCTACATTATTCTAACATTCGGCCATCCGCATAACTTACGCGTCCTCGCGTATGTATACGAATAGCATTATATACAATAATCAATATTGCGTATCTAAATCAACTGTTCCAGTTACAATGCAACTATTGAAGCCATAGTGGATATCTTAATTAATCATGACTAACACATCCAACTGTACGAAATAGTTTGTTACTCGTCGCTACTACTTTGCACCCTATTCCAACATTCGGCCATCCATGTAACTTACGCGTCCTCGCGTATTTAGGTAAATGGTTTTTTATTTGAAAATATTGCAATTGTATTCAGTTATACAGGTAATATTCAAATCAACAACACAAAGCAATTACAACTGTATGTACCTAACCATAATACACTAAGAATCAACTTTAAATATTATAAATTGGTGTAAATATATGAATGGTGCAAGTCGCTATAACCTTAAAACCACAAAACCGTTTTATTTACTAGTGGTACAAGTCGCTACTAGTACTACCTTGAACTACCAAGCCGTCTTATTTATAGTGGTACAAGTCGCTACTACCTTGAAACTACCAAGCCGTCTTATTTACTAGTGGTACCTACAAGTCGCTACTACCTTGAAACTACCAAGCCGTCTTATTTACTAGTGGTACCTACAAGTCGCTACTACCTTGAAACTACCAAGCCGTCTTATTTACTAGTGGTACCTACAAGTCGCTACTACCTTGAAACTACCAAGCCGTCTTATTTACTAGTGGTACAAGTCGCTACTACCTTGAAACTACCAAACCATTTTATTCACATGTTTTAAATTATAATTAGATCAATCAAATAAAATAATGACAATAGCTAACAGTCGGCCTTTCCTGACAAATTCACGTCTCGGGAATTTAATCCTTACTAATATTATAAAAGCGAAAATGAGTTTTTTACGTCTTCGACATTGATAAATGTTGGTGCAGAAATAGTTGGGACCCCGGATACGGATAAAGACTATTTAAAAAAAAGATTGAAATATAAGGAAGAAAATGGAAAACTTAGCATTGCTATTACAAGGCACAAGGGCAAAAACTACAGATAACAGGCACCTGTATGTCATGAAAGGGAAACCGTGATAACCCGAATTTAACACGAGCGAAGCCACGGGCGAAAGCTAGTATATGTAATAAGCTTTTACAAGATTTAATAATTCATCATACTGAACACTAAAGCCCCTTTATGTCTTCAGTACTGCTGAGCCATTCTTCTGGAACCTCTACACATTTCCGAAGGTTTGACAACAATTACTATAAACTATCAATACTGAAGCCCCTTCATGTCTTCAATACTGCTAAGTCATTTCACTGGAACCTCAACACATTTTCAGTGGTTTGACAACAACTACAATAAACTATCAATACTGAAGGCCATTCATGTCCTCAGTACTGCTAAGTCATTTCACTGGGACCTCTACACAATGTCCAGTGGTTTGACAACAACTACAATAAACTATTAATACTGAAGGCCATTCATGTCTTCAGTACTGCTAAGTCATTTCACTGGGACCTCTACACATGTCCAGTGATTTGACAACAACTACTATAAACTGTCAATACTGAAGGCCATTCATGTCTTCAGTACTGCTAAGTCATTTCACTGGGACCTCTACACATGTCCAGTGATTTGACAACAACTACTATAAACTGTCAATACTGAAGGCCATTCATGTCTTCAGTACTGCTAAGTCATTTCACTGGGACCTCTACACATGTCCAGTGATTTGACAACAACTACTATAAACTATCAATACTGAAGTCCCTTCATGTCATCAGTACTGCTAAGTCATTTCACTGGGACCTCTACACATGTCCAGTGATTTGACAACAACTACTATAAATTATCAATACTGAAGTCCCTTCATGTCTTCAGTACTGCCAAGTCATTTCACTGGGACCTCTACACATGTCCAGTGGTTTGACAACAACTGCAATAAACTATCAATACTGAAGGCCATTCATGTCTTCAGTAATGCTAAGTCATTTCACTGGAACCTCTACAAATGTCCAGTGATTTGACAACAACTACTATAAACGATCAATACTGAAGCTCCTTCACGTTTTCGGTACTGCTAAGTCATTTGACTGGAACCTCTATAAATGTCCAGTGATTTGACAACAACTACTATAAACGATCAATACTGAAGCTCCTTCACGTTTTCGGTACTGCTAAGTCATTTCACTGGAACCTCTACAAATGTCCAGTGATTTGACAACAACTACTATAAACGATCAATACTGAAGCTCCTTCACGTCTTCGGTACTGCTAAGTCATTTCACTGGAACCTCTACAAATGTCCAGTGATTTGACAACAACTACTATAAACGATCAATACTGAAGCTCCTTCACGTCTTCGGTACTGCTAAGTCATTTCACTGGGACCTCTACACATGTCCAGTGATTTGACAACTACCCAAAGTTCATCTTTAAGAGGTTCATTAACTCTTTTGATCAGTTTACTTCTCAGTACTTAATCTCATTACCACATTTACAATCAAATCAATCAAACAGGTACTTCATGAGAAACCCCTTTATAAAACGGCGTAAGAGACTTGATAGGCCAATAAATTGCCTAAAACCTTGTTGTCCTCCTTTCTAGCAGGGCAATCGTCAACTAAATGTCCTGTTTTATTATGTAACCACAGCAAACTCAGCCAACCGCTGAGAACCAGATATTGAGAAGACAACCATTATAACGCCATTCGGATTATTCGAATACCCTCATAAAGATAACATGACCATAGAATCACAACTAACCATCAAAATGTATTTTTGAAAAACCAAGCGTTAACTTTCTCGGCTATGACACACCGTCCGAAGGAATCAAACCACCGAAAGATACAAGTTAAAATCATCACTGGCTACACTAGGCCTGAAACCATTGAAGATCTTATTATATCTTATTTAGTTTCCTGGGAATGGTGAACTTGTATCGCGACAACATTCCAAATGCCGCGCATGTACAACACCTCTCAATGCATATCTACACAACTGTAAGAATCGTGACAAGACAAAGATAGCTGGACAGCGGAAGCATCAACAGCTTTTGAGTCATGTAAGGCTAGCATACAAACCGCAACCTTACTTGTTCACCCATCACCAACCGCAGCTATGTCACTAATGTGCGATGCGTCTAACAACTGTGCTGGAGCCGTACTACAACAGCGCATAAACAACAAGTGGGTTCCTCTTAGCTATCCCTCAAAGAAATTCTCAGAAACTCAGCTCAGTACGTTTGACGGACAATTTTGTCTATTTATAAGGCCGTCAGACGCGTCAGAAATACTTTCGAAGGAAGAGAATTGATAGTGTTTATCGACCACAAGACGCTGACCTACGCAATACACAAGCCATCGTCTAAGAATCAAATCTGACAGACTCGTGAAGACGCCTGTACGCTTCGCTAGACTGGGAGCACTGTAGCTGAAAGGCGCGCTGCCGCCACCTATATTTGTAAACTTCGTCCATTTTGTTTCTCCGTTAAGAATATTCCATTTTTATGTAAAGCTTTGTGATTGGACAAATTAATAAAACTAAGAGGCAGATCGACCACTACATGCCAGTTCCAAGAAAATAGTAGAAATAAATCGAAACATATACAAGTTGCAACATAGTGTTATCATTCATTATCTTTCCCTACGATACACTACAATTACAAGCAGCACACCGTTTGATTGCTTGTTTACACATAATATGGGTGACTTCTTCGCCACAATTATAGCATTTAGCTGTGGTTCCTGACATATTGGTTTCATTATCAATTAACCTGCTGCACCGTTTTGTGAATTTCTTTGTTAGTTTTAACCCCCTTCAAATAAACTAGTAATTTATCGAGATCAGAATACTGGACTGCTTCCGCAAAAGTTCTCATAGAACGATCTTCGATACCCAAAAGTATGCAATCAATGGCATTCTTGCACGTAATTGTATATCGATTAAGTAAAACTGTTTAGTCACGAAAATATCCCTCTAATGTATCTCCTAAACGCGATTTACAAGCAAGCATGTGTAGTTTGTTTTGCCATTCAGACTAGGAGGCCTACCATGAACTGTTATTGCGATTCAATTGATGTTCTACAATAAACTGTTTTGCCATTTCATGCCACAATATCCTTAATACGATCCAGTCTAAGCAACGCCAAATCAAGTCGGCAATTGGATCGCAAACTGTTTTCATTCATTCTTTTTTCATACCATAACGTGACCTATCAACCTAAATTGGATAGCTTATGTGTCAAATTAAGCAATTCATATAAGTTGCTATTTCGTGGCGTGAAGTGAGTCGTTTTGTTAATAACTTTATAAAAATTTTGATAGTTTACGTAATTCAAAGTATTTCAGTTGAATACTGCCCAATTTCCTGATTACCGTAAACTCCAAAAGAATACTTATGCCATTATTCGTAATACTAATTAATATAACTTCAAATAATACTAATAAAATTTAGTAATTAAGCAACAACAATTTCAACTTTCAAAACAGCTGTCAAATCTGACATAAGTGAAGGTGCGTTCCTAACTCGTCTTAATCAATTTATTTTAATAACTACTAAAATTATACTAACTAATAAGTATATAATCTGACGCTAGAAAACGTAATTTAAAAATGTTTTTTGTAATTTTTATACAGATGAAGTCTCGAAACGCAACGCATATGGTGCGAGTAAAAGAGACAGACTTATGTTACGACTCTACAGCGTCAGCTCTTTCTCACACCGCGGACCACAGACAAATTTCGATCTTTCATTTAGTCCGTGAGCGATTCAAACGCCTGTCAGCTAAAGGCACTTCATGGTACGCTCTGCATGATTTAGTTTAGGTACTTATACTGGATTGCATCGGAAGTGAATGGCAACTAAAAAAGTCGATGGTAGGTCTACAGGAAAACATTACACTGGGAAGCTCTTGGTACCATTTTTGCATCGAACCTACAAGTTTTGGCAGTTTGTACTAGTTCGTAGCGACTTGTTCACCTGTCTGACATGTTGTAAATTTGTGCACACTCGTTTACTTTGCATATCCACATTGTTTGATTTCATTTTGATGGATCCAATTCTAAAATAACATTAACAACAGGAAAGCATTCATTGCTTCCATAAGTTTACATGGTCTGAATGACGTCTCTTAACATTTGCGCCAGTAAAAACTGATTACTGACCTATTCGGCAATGTTACCTACACCTTGAGAAAGCCTCGAGTTGCCACAGCTGCGCCTCGAACAGCTCCAGCTGCGTCTCGAACAGCTCTGGCTGCGTCTTGAACAGCTCCGGCTGCGCCTCGCACCGTTCCGGCTGCGTCTCGAACCGCTCCGGCTGCGCCTCGTACCGTTTCGGCTGCGCCTCGTACCGTTCCGGCCGCGCCTCGAACCGCTCCGGCTGGGCCTCGTACCGTTCCGGCTGCGCCTCGAACCGCTCCGGCTGTGCTTCGAACCTCTGCGGCTGTGCCTCGCACCGTTCTGGCTGCGCCTCGAAACGCTCCGAAAAACAAATCATACAAGTATTCATTACAATTATGGAATAAAAATAAACACACGCACACACCCAATTATCTGTGTTTTATTTATAAAAACAAATCATACAAGTATTCATTCCAAAAGTTAACCAGTGGGAAAAATATTAATTAATGCTCTGACCAACTTTTTATAAATACCCCACATTGTTTTTTTTTTTTTAAATATTTTCGTTTAAGATATCACTCCATGTTATTAGCATTATTATTACCATTCCATTTATTATACCTACGTATAATAAGATATCAAGCGAGTTACACTATTTATCTAACTGCTGGTCATTTGATTGAATTTATAAACGGATAAAAGAAACTGTACCTTAATATTGCGCTTTGCTGGGCGTTCGGTAACACTGAGATACTTAATTGTATCTAGTGCTATCCCACTTCTGATATGTTGGACTCGTACAGTAAAACTCACTTTTAAATTCAACTAAATACTTTATTCCACTGACTTGCTAGTGCACGGTTCGGGTTGGTTGTTTCCATGGAGAAGAACCGGCAAGAAACTCCATGGTTACTCTTTTAAATCATTTGGTTTTACAATGTCGTTGTTACAGCGTTAATACTTAAGTATAACAGGCTAGCGCAGGCCCGACAATATGTCCTTGCTTACTTATCGATCATAACCGACTAAATTTAAAACTAACGCGCCACACTGACAACTCGAATGTTGCGCGCCACTTTGGTTGGTACAACCGGGTAATATGAATATAAGACAAACAATTATAGATTAAGTTTTACGTATTCGATTTATCGTAATATAATATTTCAGGAATTAATTAAACATTATTATGAATATAAATTCTATTTTAAAATGAATTGATAAAATGAAAACATATCAAACAAAAGAAGCGCCATCTAGTGGTCAATGGTTTATGATGACAGTCGTACCAACTTAAAAGGCATCATCGCAACTACTTATACTATTGACCACAAATTACTAACAAAATACAAAAGTAATATTAACTTATTTTCTACATTATTCTAACACTTATTTCTAATACACGAGATGGGTATGTGAGGCTACAATACATACGACATCCCAACGCTCGAGCATTCGCGCGTGTTTCAAAGAATTTGGGAAGCAGAGCGGAACTAATCCAGATATGAAACAGAATATATACCGTATTCATGGTACCTAATTCCGGATCAGAGATAAAAAACCTAATGAAGTGTTTGTAAGCGAAGGAATATGACGTTTATTATAACTGAAAATAATCCCAGTTTGTTTGCTTTAATGGCCCAAATTGTTGGATCACGTTTTAAAATTATTTTATCAGTAAGTTACTTTGAATCCATAGACTTTTGATGAATAATGCAGTTTTCAATTCATAAATATCCTTAAAAACTGTGCGGTAATGAATTAGTTCTTAAAATACTCACCTTGAATTGAATTTTTATATTCACCTAATTTAAGCTATAAATAAACTTTTATATTCTCATATACAAAATGATGCGAAGTGCATTATACATATTGTATAAAATAGAAAATCATATAAAAAGGAAAACCATTGATCGGGTTTTGACAGGGGTAAGAAAATATTGAGATAGTGATAGCTTACTTTACTTATCGAAGGATGTGGGGTTTGGACCCAAGGCTTTTTGCTGTTATATTAAGATAAGTAGGTTTCCAAGAAATTATTATTTTCCTGTTGCAGTATCTGAAATTCAAAAAAGAGTACGTCGGTCCTTAGCAAACGTACCCGCCTCCTAAGCGACTTTGCGTCCATTAAAACACAATTCATTTTCTTTTTCCAGCGTTATCTGCACAAGCCTGCACTTTATAAAAGCTCATATATGCTGAAAATACTTTTTCATAGAACGTATTACGTAAATGTAATAAAGTTTTCAGCAGATAGAATCTTGTTCATGAACTAGCTCCGAGTATAAAACTGTTCGTCGTTATGCAAGTTTTGATAAATTCATTAATAACATTTGAAGCACCGTGTTCGCTGGGTTGTCGCAATAAACGCAAATAAACTGAGTAATTAAATTCATTCCCTCTGTTGCACTACAGTTGCATATTACAGGCACTTAGTAATTTGTTAACATTGTTCACTGTTTTATTACTGCTTCATAGAATTCAACGACTTTAAATTAAAAGCAGTAAAGTTATGTATTGTTTCAACAACTCAATTCCACATTCAGCTAGATGATTAAAATGCTGTTTGGATAGAAATGATTAAAATACTGTTATTCCAAAGTACACTCTTCTTCTAGAAAGTAGTAACTATTTTTGGTAAGTTACGAGAAAAGTAAAGTATGTTTTTGTTCAACATATCCATAACACGGCATTTCGACCAGACCACTCAGTTTGATTGAATCACTTAAGTGATTAATTAGTTTTGGCAACACCAGTTTAGAAATTGGGTGGAGCCCGCGACACGTGTATAGAGACTTTGTGCTAAAAACTACCTTCATCTGTGCCCTTACTAGTGTTTACAAACTTAAGGTTCGCGTGCGCGTTTAGAATTGACTAACACACTCCTTGCGGTATAGTTCTTCGTTAGACATGTTCAAGAAAGCAATAAAGAAACATTTTCTGTCAACATGTTAAATATGTATTTTTACAGATTTGATGTGTATCAGTGTATGTATCGTTTTATTCTATATATTACGTTTATAGTATGTATTAGTTTAAAAATATAATTATTATTTTAACTTAATTATATCTTCATTAGCAAATTTTTCAATTTGAGTAAGGTTTGCTGTAAAAAAACCCAATTCCGGGTTACAATCGGCATTGCAAATAGGCTTTAGTATTATGGTTTGTGTGTATTTTTATAAAAAGGGGAAGGAAAGAAGGAATCCCGGAGGGCTTTGCCCTGCATTGCACTTCTGGCTCATAATCCAAAAAACACAATTCTTAACACCTGCTGCATTACTCGTAAATTCCTGACTTCCTCCACGTTATCATCCACCTTCTAAATTCAAATTTCGAAAGAGAAGAATAAGAAAAACAAATGTAAATAATAATGGAAATCACGAAGGAGTTGTGTCATTAACTACATTAATGTATGTATGGCTTCATTAGTGTTTACTTTAGAACATTCCTCCCACAACATGTGTGCCGTTTCCAGTACTTTGAATATTATAGTTGCTACCTAGAATTGGCCTTTGGCTGTAGTCAATGGGTGGGAGGTCCATTCATACGCGGCGCAAGGCAATGCAGTCGATTCACACGGCGTACTCAAAGGGGGATCTGCTGGCGGATTAGTATATATGTTCGTATGTTGAACTGCTGCACTTGTCTTTTCAGCAATCCTGGTAAGTCAGTAAGGGTAACCACTATAAGGATCACTGATTGCCTCAACTGTTTGTGAAAATAGGAAAGTATACAAAATCACAAAAAGGATAAAAAAGACACAACATAATCAAAATCAAAATCCAAAAGTTATTGATTCATATAAAGCTGATAATCAGTATTGTTAAACGTTAACAAACATTTACAAGAAACTGACCCTTATAACACCCGTCCTTTGCAATATTGACCTCAACAATATAGTGACTACTTATCCATAAAAAATATGATAGCAATCACTCATAAATTTATCACTACGAAGGGGATAGATACCGGAATAACACAGACCACATACTTATACCGAGTTCCTATAAACAAAACTACAAGTATTCTGTGATGGAAACAAAAGGAAAAACAAAATAAATCAGGTGCTTATCGCTCCGTGCAAGTTGTGTAGTGCTCACGGGTTGTTCTGCTAAGCGAGCGGCTATCAACCTATCAGTGCTAGCATTACGACCTCACCCCTTACCCCTAGACACGCGTCGTGAGTACCTAGTGTTGCTTGTGGGTGTCTGTAAGACCCCACCTCATTGTTAAAGCAAAAGAAAATATCAACACATTATAAACAATTCTCAATGGCATTATGCAGAGTGAATGGTCGTAAAAAACTACGAAATTCATAACAGACGCTTTTTATGAGCAAATCTTTCTACAAGGAAGCCATAACCGTGCGAAATTGCGGATGGACCGCTGTAAAGAATTTAATCCGGACATTATAAACATTGCCCTAATTACCCATAACATGTATAGTATTTCTGACCTTATTAAATATTTTCCTGTGGAAACGATCTTCACGGGAATAAATCATGTCTATGGGTGTGTGGGGCACCAGCACCCCTACTCCGCGCCCCGCCCGCTCCTCCACCCGCGCCCCCTGGGATCGAGTAGCTATTGCTTGGAAGGCCACACAAACGGACCAGATCTATTTTTAACCTAAAACGCCTGTTTATTGAGTCTTACCGGATATTTCGTTAAGCTTTTTTATATATTTTCTTTTATTATAGCCTTACTGGAATTGTTTAATAAATCGTTACAGAACGATAAAAATATATATAACTATCGGGCTCATCTCTTGTTATAGTGCCGACTGTCGATATTACTTCTATTGATACGTTCTCATTCTTAATAAAATTCTGCGATAAAATATTCATTGGGAGGCTTCTCCCGGTCGATATCGCTATGAAACTGATTACCGATTCCGTTCCGAAAAGGTGTTGGAGAGCGAATATAATGAGATCACGCCAGTATATAGTGAAATGTAACTTTCCCACCGACGGAAACGTTTCCGTGATCATTTTGTGGGAGCGGACGGTAAAATGATAAGTGCCTACCAATTCAGTTAGCAACTGATATCTGAAATTAATGAAAAGATGGTACTATGCTCAGTCATTGCCACATCGGCCTACTCGCTCATCGGGGACAGCCTTGAACTTAATAACTATGACTTCTGCCTGAATTATGAATACACATTTCTGATTATTCTTGTCAGGTTAATATTTCGATGAAGTAATAAGTCCTGGGCCTGCGTGTCCTAACCTCTTTAGAGATCTTTAGTCTAAATTAATTCCGAATCGCTTGAAACCACTGTTTTTCGAAGGTTACATCTCTGAATAGTAAGAGACATTCCATCCCCTTATCCGGCCCCGCTGCCTTCCGCTCTCTAAGCATAATTTCCTAATAAATAACTTGTAAGACAATGTACGGCGGTCCTAATACATACATCATCTTACGTACACCGTAACTTGGAACACGAAGTTTGTATGAACGTAACATTTGTAGCACGCCAATGAATGGCTCGTTCATTGCGGAAACTATTTAAGTAATGCCGAACATGCCCCCGCTACCGTTTGGTGACTAAACTATTTTTAATTTATACAATAGTTGGACCCGCCTAACATTGTTGGAATGGTGACATGGATAGCGTACCTAGTTCTAAAGTTTGCTCCGTAACGTGCTTTCTATAGCCGTGTAGAAGACATATCCAGACAACTTAGAGTTCTGGGGTAAATACAATCTGTTTCCAATTATACATTCGATTGATACAAATAAGAGTCAACATTTGGGAAGGTCGCAATGGACCTCATCCTTACTAATATTATAAAAGCGATAATGAATTTGGTTTGGTACGTCTTCGAATTTTAGTACAGTTTTTTTTGAAAGTCGGTAATGAAAAAAGGGGAAAACTTAGCATTGCTATTACAATCAAAAAGGCGCAAGGGCAAACACTACAGCTAGCAGGTACCAGCAAATCAGGAAAGGGGAACTGTATTACCCCGAATTCAACGCAAGCGAAGCCCCGGCAAAAGATAGTTTAATATAATTATACAGTCACGTAGTCCAAATAATACCAGCTCTAATGACATGTCCGAATAAGTAAACACCAATTCCCAAATCGGCCTAGACGACAGCTTCGGTCTAAACATAAAACTTTCGGGCCCACTTTTATCCCGCGGCGCTATTTTTAGTATATTCATCTATAACCACCAGAAGAGCTCAATGGAATGTAATATGAAGACCTTCGTCGGTAAGTCCCGCGGGATTATTGTGCCATCTCCACGAGAGAGCACTGGTGAGAAAAATTGCGATATCTCGACAAACGACGAAACGGTAGCAGTTAAGTGTTAGTGCTAAAAATAGCGAGATCCAATTACGAAGTCCCTCTTCGGCTCCGGTATCGCAGAGCAGTTAGTGGGCTCTCGTTAAATATGCAATTGAGAGCCGCGCTGAACTTCGACACTCTGTGACGGTCCAACCATCTACCTTTGTCAACATCAAACATTATAGGCGACCCTTCCGAGAGCTCGGCCGAAGATTTAGCCAATTTACGAGCACATCACAGACCCTGTTAGACGTGCAGTTATGTAACCTTTTTATTTGATGGATAATAAAATATAATAAAGCCTGTCAACCCTTTATTTTGTCGTTGTCTTTAGTTTTTATACCTTTATTAAGGGCTTTTATTTTTAGATTCTACTTTGGTTTCATTGAACTCTTATTCTTAGAACGAATACCATTCGCTAGATCGTGGAATAAACTAACAAGATTGATAACGATCATCAGCACTGAGGCGTCAAGTACTATGAAAAAGAATATTCATTAAAAATGTTTTGTAAAAGCAACGGAAACCAAAAAATGACATCATCTCATCGTATTTTAAATATGGTAGTGCTTAGGTCACACAATTACCTTTTTCGTCACTGTTATTTACAAAAAGCTTCTCCTAATAAACACAACTTTACCTACAGTGAACAAAAGTCTGATAAAAAGAGGCTATATTCTACTTAAATAGCTAAGGGCCGGTCCCAAACAGGGGCTTTTTACTTGGTGGCTTGCGATGTGACATATTTTTATTATCTCCCTTTTCTCGGGAATATGAAGGGCTATGGAAACCCAAAGTTAAAGTGTCAAGCATTTACTTTATTATGTTGATAACTGTACTTGCCTTATTCTGGCATGCAAGGATTGTGAACTTTTAGTTCAATATGGTTCATATTTCTATAACGGTATAGAAAATGATATTGGGAATGTATACGTGTTCCATTACTTTTTATTTGAAAGTTTCATATCTTGAGCTTCTTTCACGAAACGTGTATGTTCCCTTTGATTTTTTATTGTTATTCTTATAATAGACTTTATTATGCTTGTATAGCCTTCGAGACATTTCTAAATCTCGGAATTTTCATTATATTTTTATATTAGGTACACCTACCGGCCGATCAGCCGATTGTGTCTTTGAAAGTGCAAACGATGATAGCTTGTAAAAAACAAAGATGATTTTTTGTAATGTTACCCAATATATAGCGTTCTCGTAAAAGTGCCAATGCCTTACACATGCATTTTATATTTTAACATGGATACCTATATTTATAGTATAGCGACATTATCTTGGAGTAGCCACAGAAAAATCCATTTTAAAATGCAATTTGCAACCGGTTGGTACCCGGTTTAACCTCGCTCCTGAGAGCTGCAGGTCGGGATGAAAAACATTTGCATTTCCTATGCTAAAGCAAAACCTTGATGATAATCAAGTTGAAAAAAGTACTTGGAAACAACAAGCCTTACTAAACCATTTTACCAAAGCTTCAGATTAAAGGTAACCTCAAAATAATTGATTCAACGTCTACTTCGAGAGAATTACATCAAAGAAACTCAACGCAATCAGGCCATCCAAACCGCTTTCAAGAGCTGACAGCATCAATATTTCATAGCAATGATGACAGTTGACTGCTCTTGAACAAATTTAAATTCAAACTTAGTGCTTTATAATATGGTCTTTCAATTCACGTCTACCTAACTAGCGTTTAAACAACTATCTGGCAATTCATAAGAGAGAATTGAAAAAAAAACGTGTTGAAAGATTCACGCGCGACTCAAAGAGATGTCAGCAAAACAGAGAGGCCTACCAGACCCACCGCCTACCGGGGTTGCAGATTGTTCGAAAGTACCGCGGCCCCGACACAGAAGGAACATGAGTGGGTTTTAGTTAGTAAAAGTCTGACACTCCCCGGCTCCTAGCAAGGGAAGTTATTTGATGATTGCCAAACCGAAAAAAAGGGGCAGGAAGATTTGACATGAAGCAAGTCCTTCGTTTCGACAAAACTGTGTTCATTTTATTAGCTGTCCCAGGAATACGAAAACTAACTATTCGTCAGTGCACCACGCGGTGAAACAACGTACATACATAATCAGAAACGACTGGAACCATTTCCGTGACATCGTCCGTGTGGACGGAATATACACAAATTTTATTTTCCGGTGTGAATTTAGTAACGAACCGTGTTACATTGTAAATTTCCAACAGTTTAAATACGAGTTGTTGCGAACAGTTTTTAAATTGAAAACGTTTACTGATTGTTTTTTATTTTGAAACATCGTTTTCGTAGTACCGGAGTCATTTCGTAGATATATGTATCTATAGGTATTTACGTAAGGAAAAAGCACGTTCGCAGGCTTTGATCGTGCGACGTTAATACATAGGGACTTGTCAATATTTAGTTATGCGAATGAAGGTTTCTACGCGGATGTAAACAAAACATGAGTTGTATGTTCTACAGCTACTACTATATACTACTGTTTGATATCGTGTGTGTTACCTAAACAACAGGTAATAAGTGTGCGTGTCAGTTCTATTCTACCGGCTCTAAATATTTTCTTAAGGAATACATAACAGCCTAAAATACTTTATATTGTTTGTACTTCGTCCCAATTATTAACATTAGGTATTATTAGAATTATATGTAATTTTAGTCCCTCCCCAGTTCTATTTCCGGAACAATAAATGGCCCAAATTATCCATCTCACAAATAACTGCTTCCCGCAAACACAAGATTCGTTTAATATATTTGTGTATGACGTCAGAGAACCCTTCATGACGTCACAGGACAGCCGGCGTCATGGCGCTGATGTAGCCTTCGCACAAAAAACGAGGACTTTGCCAAGTCAGAGACATCGCTCAACAAAAAGAAAGAATAAAAGCTTATCTTTCGTAATCACATTGATCCTTGGCTAACTCTTTTTGTACAGTAGACAAACCGTTATGGAAATGATGCATGCTTTACTTACGCTTCAATTTTGATTAAGCAATAAAATTCAATCGTGTAGACGTAAAAGGAATGATTGTATGTCGATTAAATCTATTCATTTCCTTTCTGCAAATTTAAATCACGTTAAATACATTTAATAGAGTTGTGACCAAAGACTTTCACTAAATCCATACTATATTAATGAAAAAGAAAAAAAAGAATGTGTTGATTTTATGAAACCACGGTAAAGTGAAACTTTTTTCACATTATGGACATTTAGACGTCCCTACTCCGCGGCCGACCGTCACGCCACATGCAACACACGGACGAAATTATGTTTAAGACGATGTAATAAAAGTTTCACTTTATAAGATTTGTTTGTTTGTATCGATAAGCTCCAAAACTATTGGAAAGGAAGCTACATTATCAGAAAGTAACAAAGGCTACACATCACGCTACAACCCGTGGGAGCGGGGCAGCATCGAAAGACGCGGGTAAAGTGCGCAAGACAGCTAGTAAATAATGATAAGACGCTTAAGTTAATAGGTCCACACTATGACTAGTCACAGTACACATGAAGCCTTCATATTAGGAAGTTCGTAAAGTAATCTAAGGAAATACGAAGCAATCACGAGTTGCCCAAGTCGCACTTAGCTGGCTTTGGAAACACCTCTCTAGATATATTTACTTTGTTTTTATGGTGATCTTGATAGGGAAGTAAATAAACAAGTGTACCAGCTGTGTGGGTAATCCGTGTAAGGTCACTGAAATAATAAACAGAGGTCAGTTACAGTCATTCTTTCACTGTCGTGAAGTTAATGTCTGGCCTGCTGTCAGAGTTTTTTTGCCCGTCATGGACCTTTAGCTGGGTTTGAAATGCCGTCGAGAAATATGCCTCAGGCATACTGGTCGTTACGAAGATGGTGATAATTATGCAATATGCACCTGACTACGAACAATAAGAGCTGCGTGACTTGAGTTCAAACTCAAGAACTATGATTTGAACCATTCACTCATATCAAGCTTCAAATTACCTTGACCTTATAGTAAGTGAAATTGTAACAGTAGTTTTGTAAAACAATTTCGAGAACGTATGTTGTAGAAGACTGGGAACTCGCCACACTAGAAATTTCTTCTAAAACTCACATTGTGTATTTTAGAAGAAACAATCAGACCGGGAACTATCTATAGGTCATACAAATACTTGTTCCGTTTACAAAATTCATGTCATACATATCTTACGTAACGGTATGCTAGCAATCAATTAGTCATCCGTAATGTAATTATGCGCGTATCCTATTATTATATTAAGTGAAAAATCGTAAACCTAGGCTTATGCTTATGGCCTAGATTTCCACTGTATACAAGTTCTTCTGTTTTACAACTAATGTAGTTTAGAATAGTGTAGACGAACTGTTTTTGCTCATAAATTACTATGTTTAAATAAACAGTTGCAGTATTTACACAATAAATTGAAGAAAACAAATAAACATTAGGCTGACTAGTCACATAAACCTGATACCTGTATTTTCTATACTGTCAATAAATCCCGATTTAGCTAGTGGAAATAATGTACATGCCGGCTATTGGAACTTTGTAACTGTGTACAAAACAAATGCGGGACTTTGAATAATAAACTACACCTACGATATTGCAATTCAATAGTTAAGCAAAACAAGTAAGTTTACTGTAATGAAAACCTCGTTAGTATAGTATTTTTCTTAATTAATGCATATTTAAATATATTCCAACTACGTCCTCCGTTGTTGCAAATAATATATAAATCCACATTCATTCTCAATTCACAAAGAATTAATCTTTTACGTATTATTTGTTCATATTGAAAACGAAATAATTAAATGTACCTGCAAAGCTGAAGGATTTATCGCCAACATGTGTACTGAAAATCCTGAAAACTGTTCAACAATAAATGTACTGCATGCCATCCGTTATGAACTGCACCCCTATTTATTACGACTCGCAGAACTGCACAAGTACATACTCTCAATTTTCGATTCCATGAAATCGGAATCAGGATTATTAACAAATTAAAATTTCCCGCTATTTTGCAACATGCTTTTGAGATAGGTATAATTAAAAGCCAATGCAACGTCATCATTAGTTCTATAATAATAACTATCTATTACACAGTTAATGACAAAGAATTTTGGACTTCTTCTCTTCTGTCATTTGTACTAAGTTAACATTAAAAAAGACGATTATAATTAGTGTATTACTTACTAGTTGGATACCACTACTTAAATGCCATTAATAAGGAATGCCAATTTAAGAATACTTCCTAGAACAGTCTCATAAAGAGAGAAATCATGTTCTTGACAACACACTTTACATTTTCATAAAATTTTCAGACAGCATACTCATTGATCAGATCAGATAACAACTAACCTATTGACCATTAACATCGAAGATAAATGGAGCGTCCCTCACACTAGATGTTAATTAAATTTCAATTACCATTTACAACAGTTTCCTGCAAATAAATTCGGTAAAAAGGCAATGTTGAGTATTATGTGGCGATGAGTGTCATCAAAGGCTCGTTACACACGTCATGGAAATGTGAGTGCGTCCGGCCTCGCGCCTCGCCGCTCTCATTAGTCGCAGGGCTCAAATAAACGTTGGTGTGCGCTGTACCTACTCGTACATCTGCCTGATAAAGGCCACCGCATGGGGACAGGGTTAAAAATGGAATTTCGGATGCGTTACGTAATTATTTAGTAGCAATACGGTAAATCTGTGTTGATGTAAAGATAGGTATGTTTATTTTGGCGAAAATTCACAAACAGATGTTATGTTTCTGCTTACTTTTGTGTTGTATAAGTACTTAATGGAGAACCGTTGCGGACTGTTAACAGTCTTCAGCTTGTTCACTGCGAAGACTAAAAGACAATATCTTCAAATTTCGAGTGAATCGGTTTCTTTTCGGCAAGCGTACCTTAACACCTTTGCCGGAATCATCGCATCACATCAGAAGTTGCGCGATCTTGAAAACAACAAAAAAAAAACAAATGTCACCCGTCCGTTTTAACACGAGATCGAGAGAATAGTTGATGTCGGCCAAGTTGCCAAAAACAGCCATCGCTTACTTACGTTTGTTAAGAGTATACTGAATTTCTTTTCGCCATAGACTGTGGAAGCTTTTAAAGTAAGTCTGGCTAAAAATATTCTTAGATTGCCAAAAGTTTGGGCGGCCTTACACATTTTTGGCTGAAACTGGTACTTTTCCAAATTATGAAATACTACTACTGAGTTATTACTTGTAATTTATGGAACCTTTTTGTTCAGATTGTGAAACAGCGAAGCCTATTCAAAATGTGAAAATAACTACCAACTTAAATCGTTAACCTTTATCTCTGTTTATTAGAAACGGAGAGACTGATAACATATTGTATTATCAGTCTATCTTCGAGGTGCTGTCACAAGCAGTAACTAAAACGTGAAGTTTCTATTTTTATTTATAATTCCGAAACGTCGATTGGTAACTCAACTTTTTCCAAAGTTCATACAAGATTAATTAACTTCGGACACATCTTGAATATTTCCCGCGCCATTGAACGCCAGTTGCTACATTTTTCCTGAACCTTTTAACGTTATTTTTAATTTTGTCTTATGAATGGAATAAGCCCACATTTGACATTGGAATGTGGAATATGAATACAGGCTTTTTCCCATAAAGATACGCAGGAACTAAATAACCTCACCTGCTAGAACTTAACTTATATTTTAAACCATTCTAAACACGTGTCACGTCATATTTATATATATACTAGCTGTGGTGCTCAGCTCCTTTTCTAGAGAAGGATATGAAAAAAAGATGTTGGCCGATTCTCAGACCTACCCGATATGTAAACAAAATTTCGTTTAAATCGGTCCAGCCGTTTCGGAGGAGTATGGGAACGAAAACTGTGACACGAGAATTTTATATATTAGATTAGATTTACCTTACAACAAAAGGGAACTCAGTGAAGCGTTCAAAACTTAAGACTGGCGTCTACGAACTACAGCTCTTCAAAATCTCTTAACTACTGCAGTTTTACGTATTTCGGTGTCACTCATTCCTGTAAAGTAATAAACATTCTCTTCGCGCGAATTCCAGAATCTAGTCTAGAATTAGTTCAACAACATGCAACTATCTAGTACTAAGAGTACCTTAAGTGACGTTTGTTGGCGACGGTACGACTTGGTAACTTTAACGGCAGTCGTTTGAAGGCACTTGCAGTACAGTAAATTGAGTTTAGCTTCGCGTACGTGCACTCTTGTCTTATTAAGATTGTAGTTACAACCTCTGTGCTGTCTGTTGTGATGTAAAGCTTTAGGTGGGATTTGGTACAGGTAGAGACATTTTGTGTTGTGGCAGAGATACGTGAGGGTTCCTTGACTTAATAATAACAGCTGCACGGGATCAATGGTTGACGATGTCGTTCCATGAATGGCTTGGTCCCAGCTGTCATTCGTATTTCTTTGACATTTGTTATGGGTAATCATACGCCTAAAAGTCTGACAACGACGAAAATAAAAGGTTATCAGCAAATATATATATATATATATATATATATATATACCCGCGGCTTCGCTGGCGTTAAATTCGGGGTAACACAGTTCTCCTTTCCTGATTTGCAGGTACCTGTTACCCGTAGTGTTTATCCTTGCGCCTTATTTATTGTAATAGCAAAGATAAGTTTTTCCCTAGTTCTTCCTCATTTCTCACTTTAAAAAAATAGCCTATGGCCATCTCCAGGGTCTCAACTATCTCTGTACCAAATCCATCAAATTCGATTTAGCCATTTAGGCGTGAAGACGTAACAAACTCACTTTCGCTTTTCTAATATTAGTAAGGATATTTTATATATCAGGGATAAACATAGTTGAGATAAAGCAGATCATGAAGCCATGAATGTTTTCGAAAAAACTTGAATGTATTTGGTAGAAAACAAACAGTTAATTAAGTTAAAACTAAATTTCTAAGATAAAGATATTTTTATTTCGTAAAACATGAGTGTGTATAAAGATGATAAAATTTGCAAAGTTGCTACATGTTTAGCCATCCAGGAATGAGCTTGGTTTCTTTTGATTCTATTTTGCTGACTGTACTATACATAATACCCGACTTTTCTCAGATCCTTACAAGGAAAAGTACTCCAAACAGCGTATGCAAATAAGAAACAGTTAAGGATAAATAATGGGTCAACACATTTCACACTATTGTTGCATTGTTAAGACTCTGTTTAGCACAGTTTCAACTTGTAGGTTTAGTACCCGTTAGCAAGTAGAGTAATTGATAAAGTTTAATCCTCTATTAAACTATTAATGCCCTTAGTAGGTGACACGGTCGGCTTAATAGACTGGTTCGAATATCTCCCTTTTCATTATAACTGAGGTGAGCCTCTCTTGTCGAACCTAGGGTATGTACTATCTCTAGATAACTGTGCGGGCCCTATGATGTCTATAGAGAATTTTCAAACTTGGTCCATATTAACATTATAGGTAGCTATGACATGATGGCGTAGATATAAAATTACTATCTAATTGAATTTTCAATTGTTTTAGTAGTGGCATTAGCAAACAATCTTTCAATTTTTCTTTTTCACATTACAAAAAAATCTTATAGAGAAATACGAAAGCAGCTTTGTTTTAAACATTCAAGCTTTCAACTAGAAGCTGAATAATTTATTCACTTGCACTACTCTATAAACACGGCATTATTCACTTCCGACATCATACCGTAACACGTCCTTCATTAGTCAATACGGTAAACCTTTCATCCCTAGAACACAATATAACATCGATACTGTACGTGTAGATAAACACGTGCGTCACGTCCATGTCCCACCATGTAACGTAACACTACGGTATTGACGCTAACACGCACACTTTACTACTAATTATCACGACAAACCCGCTTATCGCTACTAATTAATTTTCCGCTTGTTAACCCAAGATTAGGATCATTTGCATTTTAATAAAAAGGATATATGACTAAGCTATGTTATATCTACGTTTTTTAAGCATCCTAATTTGTTTTGGTCCAACAGAAACAATTTACGTCATACATTTCAAATGTTGCCATAAAAAATGCAAAACACAGTTTTGAATTAAAAATGCATCGCTATAATGTTCTGCAAATTTTGTTTTTTTGTAAAACACGGGTTAAAAAGGTTAACAATGAATGTTGTAACACAAAGAGCATCTTTGTTGTAAGTGAAAATTTAAACAACGAGTATCTGTGTAAAACAGTTTCAGTTCAAGTTTATATTATAAAGTATAAACATCTCGCTGACACGTTACAATGGATACAATCTAGCTATATATCGTACATCTGTGTGTGTGTGCGCCGAGCCCCGCTTCGTGACAACAAGCGAACATCGAGTAAAGGCTCACAATCGACGGAGATACCACGTAACCCCTTCCCCACTGAATAGTGTCAACTTATGCCGTACAATATATCACACAAACCCTCCTAGAACTTCATTTGAATACACATATTTTATGTTTGCTTTACCTACTTTCCGTAAAAGAATAATAAACTCGTATCAGACGCTATAAATATCTTAGTATGGAGTGACGAAAAAGGTTGAATCAAGTTTATGTTCTCAAATAGCCGTCGCGACCTCCAAACAAACTTTAAAAAGTCAACAAAACTAATTGTATATTTACTATTCATGTAGGTCATTCCATTCCAATTTCACGTGATTAAAATCAATTACAATGTGAAAAGCGAATTCGTTAGCTATTTGTTATTGCGAAGTCGATGGAGTGTAAACAAATATGTAAATTAGTGAAAGATTGAATCTGGGAGCACAATTGTTTCGGCGGATTCCTTTGTTAAAATTCAATAGATGTCTAAAACACGGCTGTAATTGTGTGACGCTGTCGGCACTTGGGAGGCACTCCATGCCGATTGTGCCGCAACTTACGTTTTAAGTGGATCTGAATGCTAAACAGTGAGGTTCGTTTACCTCGCCAGTTTGCATAGATTATTCTTGTATAAAATGGTATTGCTGCACACGCCACCGGAAACCCGATAACGGAGGCAGTGACGTATGAACATGAATTAGTGGAACGGAGTGCGGCGGCGCAGTGCACCGTGCACCGGTATCGCGGCCGCAGCCCGGAGCTCCGGAGCGCGGCGCGGCGCTGCAGCACGCCACACACACGCCACCACCGTACACCACACCACCCACTTACACCATCTGACACGCGATCCAACACCCACACTTTACATAAAACACTCGTAAATAGACTACATAAAACTTTTTTATCTGACTCACACCTAGTTCCAAATGGTAATGTAGAAAATGCGGTCGTCGTGATTTTCATACAAATGGTAGAAACAGCCAAACAATGCAATATTGAGATGTTACGTAAGAACTAAGTTTTTACTTACCGGGGAAGAAAGAATCAAGTCCGACAGTTATTTTAGTAAAGAGAAAATCGATAGTAATATCTACATCCAACGGCCGCACGGTCACGCGCGCGTTCGCCGCCGCCGGGGACATGATTGAATGCTGTTTGAACTGCACTGATAGAATATTTTACATCACTATTATCTCACCTAATCTCTGCTTTAAATATTCAGATAGTTTCTTGTTTGTGTTTTATGAACCGAAACTTGTATATAACCTTTTTTTAACAATAATGCTATAGAGTGAATCAAATCAACAGCGTGGTTCCGCCTCACATAACTTCTCGAACGTGACATAGTTCCCGGAATCAGTAAAAGCCTTGGTTAAGTAGTGAGGCACTTTTAAGATTTGAACCGAGCGTCATAGCAGCATATCGTAGCGGCGTAGCGCGCTCGTAGCGTGTGCCTACGAATCGCGGAAATCGGCTATATTTAGTGCTACGAATGATTTGCAGTTAAACGCTTTTGCATGTTTATTTCTTGGGAAAAAATGCCTTCACTGCCATTAGCGGTACTTATGAACGCTATTTACGAGTTTTTAAGATTGCGAGCGTAACGTCATGAACAATATATTAATAAATCCTTTTATTACTCCGTCTAAAGAAAATTATAAAATATGCATTCAATCTGCAGCTTTAACTTCCCACCTCAATCAAAAGATGAAGTCGAAAGTATTATTACGAACTAGTTAAAGTGAGATACTTCATAATCCGCAAAGTTGCAATCTCTCAGATCGTAAGAGTAATAATTTCGGATCTAGTACAATATTTCTGCGCATCAAAGTGTCGTGCAACTGTCGACAGCCTGCTTGTGTACAAATCTAGTTAAAATAACGTCTTCTTGTTTTAAAAAGTTTGCCTTGCAATAAGACTGAAGATAGACAGAACGAAGTTGTACGATACCTCGGTCTTAGGGTGCGTCCACATCTGGCGAATGTGCCGCAAATGTGCAGCACGCGAGCCGATTGCGAGCTGCCCGCAAGCTGCGCGCGTGCAGTCACTGCAATGGTTTGGTGCGCCTCTTTAGCGCAACTCATACAAGGCTCGTATAGAGCGCGCGAGCGGCGCGCGATCTGCGCGCGCTCAGTTCTCGCCCCTATTTCTTTCCACGCATCATTTTTTAGATTTTTTCTATAGTAATCTTCAAATAATCGATCTTTAGGATCCCATAATACTGGAAATCTTTTATATGTTTCAATGAAGCGTAAACAATTCTCCTCCGTCCACTCCATGACAACACGTACTTAGCCTCCAGTAATCAGAAATGAACTGAGCGAAATAACTAGCGCGCCGCCCGCGCGCTGATCGCGTACGGCGCTTAGGTCGCGCGCGAACTGCGCGCGGGCGGCGCAGAAGCGGCGCACGAATAAAAATGCACGCGCGCAGCTCGCGGGCAGATCGCAAACGGCTCGCGAGCTGCACATTCGCGGCACATTCGCCAGATGTGGACGCACCCTTAAGGCTGCTCTTGTGGAACAACAGTTACGCCTGGGTGCTGCGCCCCGACCTCTAGCGGCGCCGGCGTAGTTTGCTACGCTGACGATACGCATGTTCTGGTACAGAGGAGTCGCACCTGGCGGTGGTCTAAGTATTGACACGAAGGGTGGCGATGGTCGTGGAGAGAATCCGGCGAATAGGTTTCGAGATGGCTTAGTAATAATCAGAGGCAATGTGATTACATAGCCTTTGGAATGCGCCACTGTCGGAATCCCAAATTACGGTAAGAGGGGTTCCCATCGGAGGCAACCGACCTCGACAGCCGGTGGAACTTCGTGGAGCATTTCCTGACTCTTGCCCAATCTGAAGGGGCTAAATGCTTCCTGACTTAGGCTCTACGATGGAGTCGTGCGGTCCATGCTCCTTTACGGGGCCCTGGTATGGGCGCGTTCCTTAGGGTGGCGTGCCTCCTTTCCGGATTGCTACCGTGGGATCTGGAAGCGACAGTCTTCACGTGCCTGTATGAGTGGCGTGGAGGCACAACACTCGGGTGAAACTGCGCTGCCACGGCAGATCGGACCTTAGCGATCATACCTCCGCTCCGGTGCGATCTCTTGGTGGCATAGAGAGAGCGACTGTCGCAACCCCGTGCAAAGTATCCGAAAAAAACAGTCATGTTTAAATATATAATTTCGGATAACGGTAGTATTTTATGATAATATGTAACGTTAGATCCTATCATCATTTGTACATATGTATAATAGCAATGAAAGCCTACCGCAGTTAATCCTTTCCATTCCATATTCATATGAAAATATTATTCAGACTTCCAAACACTAGCACTTATTATGTTCCTACGCATGTGAATTTCTAAAATCTGTATTTTAAAAGTAGATAGGTTAACGTCAAAGGAGCTTACCGAGGCGCGGCATAACGTAGGTATGCGAGCATGACCGGACCTTTCGATAAAAAGCAATCTCACCGATAGAGGGGTACCGTGTCTTATCGACATCGTAACCCGCACTCGACCTGAGTTTAGGGTAAACGACGCACCTCTACAAAGCTCGAACTCTCTCGAAGTGCACGCAATTACTGGATCCAAAAAAATCCTCCAAAGGCAGTCGATACCATCAGTATTGTCTGTAATGATAAACCCACTCGTACGTGCCAACGAGAAATCGATCAACAATGTTTTACGAATTTCGAAGAATATGGAAATTGGAATCGAAATAGAAATTTAGGTTGTTTTGTATGCAAGACTTTCAATGTCTCCAAATCGCTTTCCGTCGTACCAAATAAATTTGTCAAATGCAACCATTGACCTATATTGCAGCGTTGACTTTCGAGACACATTCAAATAGTCGCAACATTACCGATTTAATGTACTCGATTGGTTTCAGTTCTCGTTAGAATGGAACTAGTAAATACATCGTACGGTTGATTAATTCTCATAAAATGGGTCCGAGTATCTATTAAGTAGAGTTCGATGCTCGATACGTATTATCAGTCCATCGAGCGCTAATACCAGATAATCCGGTACGTCAGCACGAGCTAGACGTCGCGGACGTAAGCTAAGGAAGCAATACTCTGCTAATCCCTGACACGCTGATGGAAAAACCCCTAAGTCCGTCTAATGAATCGATCGCACAGTAACAGGAAACTCCTACATAATATCGTACTTTAACGATCTTCGCAACAAAGTTTATTAATCTACTTAATATTGCCCAACAGGCGCGGAGGCCGTTTTGCCTTTAATTTGCCAAGAATTATGTATTTTGTTTAGGTTCTTAGTGTGACATAATAAAATTGAGATCGCAAATAGGGTGGCGAAATAATGAAATGCTGTTCGGAAAAAAAAAATGTGCACGTATTTTGTTTTTGCGAAGTTGTAAGATGTAACTGATAATGTTTCTGAAAAAACATACATTTTCTTGCTGCCTTTAACAAAGTTCATATATTTTAAACGAATCATAATTATTGTCTTACATAATAACGTAGGGACGAAACGACGAATGTCTTTAGTCGCCTACAAAGGAGCGTTACAGCATAGCGTCTATTCCCAAACTATCGATCTCAAGAGGCCGCCAGAGACACGCATCAACCGACGTCTGGAACAGTACTACCACAGCACCAAAAGTCAACACGAACTGTCCTTACACAATCCATTGCTTTATTTTTAGAACTAACTTACTTAGCCTGCCGGTATAAACCTCAATGGAAAGGTGTTTCGTAATAGAGCGATAGTGACGTAGGTTTATTTGGAGCGAAGTTTCATTGATGTGGGGGGGTCATTTGCATGGAGCGTGTGGTGTGTAATGTGAAAATAGTTGGCATTAGGGTGCGGTACCTTTCAGTTGGGTGAGTCGGAGCCGGCGCAAGATAATGACCTCCATTGTGGCGAGCTGCGGGTCCGGTGGGGACAGCTGCTGTCTGGAAAAATGAATAGAGAGAGACTTTACCAACTAGACATGCAGACAAATGGAACAGGGAATTGTAGCAATACAGATGTCTATACACGTTATGTGACATCCCAGAATATGCTTTATTTTAGATTGAAAGGTATGGTCATGAGTATGGGTCTCAGGTAATATCATTATCAAACTACGAGAATACTTGACTGTCCCATACATTTGGATCGAGTAAGTGTGAAAGTTTTGTTTGCATAGAGCATTTGATTTTTTACGATTGTGGTGTTAGATAAAAATTGCTCAGTTTGAAGATCCACATCGTTAAATAAAATTACAGACGAGAGATTAAAATACAAATCAAAATCTACAAAAATATTACTTTAAAACAGGTTTTGATATAGTTAGAATCAAAGCTGGAACTAATAAGGTTAGCCAACCAGAACAGCGACGGTGATCGCACAGAGTGCCCGTCTAAGTTAATGAATAATTTGAGAGTAGGAAAGCGCCCTCCCTCCCCCGATACTCTCCCGAGACTCAGTCACTGGTTAGACTCGGAACTTTCTCCTCCTATTTGTTCTGCTCCTATAACACAAATTTCGAGTTGCAATGGAATGTTTATACAAATACTGTCTTAATTGTTCTATGATATCAAGCGAGACCAGCGAGTTGAAGTCATCAGAGAAAGAGGGTGTTTGTTTTTTCTCAGTTAATGGGCATATCAGCCAGCAGTTATGGGTCCAGTTACATATTTTTAAGTAAGTAATTGTGGCCATAATGTACAAACTTAAATCTTTACTGACTACATTTTGGCTCATAAACTTCTGCTGAGCAGTTTTCTTGCGACAATTTTGAATGGTTACGAAACACGTAAAAACTATCCTACTTAAGTCAAAGCTTTCACCACTATGATTGATATTTCTATAATAATACATTAACCTACTCAAAAGTCATAAAATGACGACACGCGCGTCGCTCCAGATAGCTTACTGGAGCGACCCATAAACTGAGGTACCTACTCAAAATTCTAGCGATCGGGGTTTCATCTGGGTAAGAATATTTATATCGAAAAGAATCTGAAGTATTTGAAAAGAAAACCTTACTGATTTATGGCAACTTTTACGTTTAAGAGCTAACTTAATGTCAACATAGTGTAATTTTAACACAAACAGTTTTTGAAATGTAACAACGTTACAATTTTTTTTTAAATAGACCCATGTTATAGCTAACTTTAATAAGAAGTATGTATAGGTTCCAATAGAAATTAAGAGTCTTTAAACATAATGTAATAAATTGATATCTGGCAACAAATATAGGTAATAACAGTTTGTAAATGTCGTTAATTGTCATTGACTAGTCATTATTTGAATATAGAGCATGGCATTGATTTCATGTAAGAACTACAATATCTAGTTTTAGTTGTCGCATTAATCATGGCAATCTCAGAGCGGATGGTAATCGCATTCAGAATCCGCTGCGGTAATCAACTGTCATGATTACACTAATCTGATTGTTACCAATTGCTGTGATTATCACATCCAGGGAAATTCTCCTAGGATTGTTTGAATAAAGTGATAAACGGGTCATTGTTCTTTGACAATCAACTGCCAAGTAAGCACATAAATGTGACATAAAACCATGAGTGTTTTACCACGTGTTACAACGTAACTTCTTAATTTGTCAGTATTAAGTCATCAACGGCTGCAGTTAAGTAACGGATGACGTAACTAAACACCCTTTCATTAAACTATTTGTACACAGGTAGAGGTTTATGTTTGTAATTACAGGTGGCGGGTCACGGGTCTGGGTGCCAGACACACGCAATATGGCCGCTCTGTCCCACAGAGTAATGAGTAAATGGAATGCGCATATTTGTCTCTGGAATAAGGGATCGTAGGGTGCGGAAAAAGAAATGTCTGTCATTTGACGGTGGTCGCGCTTCGTATGACATATTCAAGATGATGTCGC
Source organism: Ochropleura leucogaster (assembly GCA_958449745.1). Lineage (NCBI taxonomy): Eukaryota > Metazoa > Arthropoda > Insecta > Lepidoptera > Noctuidae > Ochropleura > Ochropleura leucogaster. Next base: position 10,036,713 of record OY288203.1, on the reverse strand, counting down.
GCAACCCTTATCGAATAAAATAAAAGCAAAATAGATTTTGGTAACTCTAGCAATTCGCTTAAGGAAAATCAATGATGTTTAAGCTATATATTTTATTGCTATTGTAAGCTTCCAGTACGTGTAGGAAGACTGGTGACTATGGGCGTTTTTATATAGGTGACAACACTATGTAAAACGCTCTATTTACTGCCCACTCCGTGCCTTGCCTTACCGCCCACAAAATATATTTTACGGCGAAACCGGAGCTACCCTCATAAATTTACAACGATACCATGGTCCCAATAAAAGTTTCTTGACACTTTCTTTTCAATTTTATGTCGGTGTGAATTATGCAGATTTATTATAGGGACACATTAGTATGCACCGACTTTTTTACGTAAGGACAAACCTTATCGTGCCATGCGTAAATGAAGGGCAGTATATACATTTAATACACCTATTAGTTCTAATTATGTGTGTTAATTGTTTTCGTGTGCCACATTTTATTGTTTACAGTCCGGTACTATAGTATGTGTAGTAGTTTTTTTTATAACGGTAATACGTTTTACTGGTCGAAAGAATTATTTTCAAATTAAGATTCTCAATGGCATACCAACTTTTATGTGTTTAAACTAACTTTCACATCTTTGACTATAATAAAGTTAAGTATTCATAGTATAGCAAAGTGGGATTCCCTGTGATATTTAAATAAAAAGCGCCGACAGGAACGTTTAAATATAAACAGGCGGCTAAATCTTTACGAAGAACCAGTCAAGCAAATCATAATTTTACAATTGGTAAGAAAACCGATTTGTTACTGAACTAAGAAACTGGCCAATACCTAAACAGTTAAAAAGTCTTGCTCCTTTTCTTTGTTATTGTTCGATCCCACAGAGGTTCGCTGTAATATCAATAATATGTCGGGTCTCCTTCTTTTCTCAGGAGAGAAACATTGTTCAAATACTTAATAATTCACAAAGGAACAGCTATGGAGGCAACTTCGATATGAAACACTCCAAACAGACGTGAACAAAAATAGTTGGAGTGAAAGCGAACTGCGAGTTGAGCGCGTGCTGTGAGCTGAGCGCGTGCAGCGACGAGTTTACTAGCCTGACCTTATTGCTTTATTAACTTTTATGACAACGCCCCCAATTGTTTCTATCTGGCACACAACTAAACTCAATAACAAACTATCAGCTTTATACTGATCTGGGATTCGATTTGTATGCTTTTTCTGTAGACAAGGCTCCTATTTGAGATCATAGAGATCACCATTAAATATGTACAATATTGTGTGGATTTGTATTGTAGAGATTGTTCTCTACAGAAGATGCCTACTCTATAAGGAAGCCTATCTCATTGGAAAGATACGGGTCTGAACCTTTCATATTTTCTTTCTTCACAAAGTAATAAAAAAAGAAATAAGAAAAATATTAACGAGCTGCCTTGACCGGAAGTAAGGTTTCGCCTTTTCCGCTACTCAGTCCACGCAACATGGCGGAGTTTCCGGTGCTGAAAATCACGTCGCCGTAAATGTGGCTGTCCCCGAGAATTACAGTTTGTTACACAGGAAATCTTATAAACGTAGTACTTGTTGTGGCTGTTATTACCGCTCAAGACAAGTTGAGTTTGCCCACTTTGTGAATTCTGAGCCTTTACGTCAATTAACAATTTAATAAATGCAAGCTCCCTTTTGTAAATAAAATGTTATTTTTCTTCTGATTTCTGACTTCAGATAAACTAACGTTTTTTTTTTTGCAATTTGCTACGATGACGGGGCTTTGTTGGTTTTCATCATAATATTATTCATACTTTACCAACGAATACAGTGTGTCCTACAATTTGAGCAAGAAATATTTTAATCTACCATCTATAAATCAATTTAAAATTGTAAAAGGTCGAACTGAAAATAGTTCGGCCTTTTACAATCAACATTATGACTAATGTTACGTAAAAATGCTAGCTTACTGATTGCAAAAATCATTATATCTATTGAGAGAATATGAAATAAGACACTTTGTAAACTCAACATCAAAGTGAGTGAGTGCAGTTTTAGTAGTTACTGGTTTAACAAAAAAATATTCGTAGCTATTTTAAAATGATAAATAACATTTTGTATTTACAATAAAACTTCGAAAACAAAATCTCGAAAAAAATTGTGTATTGATACATTGGGGCTTGTTAATGGTTACACTGAAAACATAATTGATGGAGTGGAATTGACCGCACCAAAAACCGGTCGTAGCAAAGGAGCTACGCCGTAGCCTAGCGCGTAGCGAAGTCATCTGCGTAGCAAAACGCTCAGAATGCCAAATGAGAGTTGCTTTATTATGTGTTACTTATCAAAACCTCGTGAGTATAATGTGCATAGTAGTTATACATCTCACAACTTGCAAGTTATAACTCGTAAATATGTAACTCTAAAGACCACATTTACATTTCTGTATCACCTTCTTTTTCGATTTCAAAGTTATATTTACTACATTGTAGCTTTATATTGAAAAGCTCAGTTCTGACATCGACATAGACGCCATCAAACCATTATGTAAAAAGCGAGGCAATAAAAAAGTCACACCTCGTGAGTGACGGCGCCGGCAAACCTCGTTCGGAATAAAACCAAGTATCTGGCTGCAGTCGACTTTACATTCATCGCCACATTTTCTAATCCAGCCGCTTGCAACCGCTGACAGCGCTTTTTCATTCTGACTTTTGAAATGAACTATTTCGCAGTATTTCGCCTTTGGGGTTTTTATTGTATTTTACTGCAATCTGCGAAGCGCCGTCATAAAACTTTCATCATTCAATATTTTTACGACTTGTAGTATGTTTTATTGGATTGTTGCTAAGAGATAGCGCATAAAAGTGTGACGTCACTGGTATTACTGAATTATCCCGCTCTTTTATAACATTCTGTAGCCTCCAAACAACCACCCGGAAGTTGAAAGTTATCCTGATTCATAGGTAAATATTAATAATGAATTATTGACATTAACGAGTATATCGGTAGTTAAAATAAACTTTTAATTTGGAATGTACGTATTTATCTATCAGCTCCACACGTTGCCATGATTCAAAAAACAATGATTTCTAATGTGTTCTTAATGTACGAATGTCGTGACTGACAATATTGTCTATATTCATCCGTATTTCACAAATTAATGCATTTATAAATCATATTTCAATACAAGTTCACCACGATCGTATCATCATGAAGAGTAGAAAAAATTTACTGCACAATATTTCGCATTGGAATTACATTTCAGTGATATTTTCACTAAGTTAGGTACAAATAACGATTATGAGATTTCGTAAACTGAGTAGTTTTTAATTCAACAAGTAATTAGTATTGATAGTAGTCGTTGACATGCAGCACGGCGACATGACATGTAGTCAAATAGCCTACAATTATACGTTGTTTTACGTACAGCACTCATCAGTAGACTATGTTTCCTCGTACGTGAAATATAATTCCAACAAAGACACTCATTATTCACAGTACAAAACTAATTTCCAAAGTGTCACTGCGAAGTCTGACGGTAGATCGAAAAAATTAAATAAAAGATGCGAAACCCGCCATTTGTCATACGACTGACTCCAACACAACTGTCTGGCTCCTTACACGTTACAATTTCAAATACTTTTACAGAAAATATGTTTTGGGAATCGGCCTTTTGCCCGCGGCTTCGCTCGCGTTAAATTCGGGGTAACACAGTTCCCCTTTCCTGATTAGCAGGTACTTACTTGTAGTTTTTGCCTCTACGCCTTATTAATTGTAATAGCAAAGCTAAGTTTTCCCTTTTTTCCCTCTTTCTCCCTCATTTCTCACTCTCTTTTTAAAAAAAGATAGCCTATGTCCGTCTCCAGGGTCCCAATAAAATTCATCAAAATCGGTTTAGCCATTTAGGCGTGGAAACGTAACCAACTTTGGCTTTTACAATATTAGTAAGGATTACTATGCGTATTTCCTGCCTTACAAGAAACATTCACGTCAAAAGTTATCCTGGGAGGTTTGTTGTGTTGTTGATACAGATGATATGATGTTATCAATGTTGCTATGTCATAAAGAAGGCTTCCTTCTTATGTAAATGTAATTTTGCTGACATCTGTACCCGCCGTAACATAATAATACATCCAATTTTCAGTCCATGCTTGCACCTGTGTCAGTTGCGGATATGCCAGTGGCATTTACGCTGTGCTATGTCTGAATTTAAATAAACTACACAACACAAGAAAGCTCATACCTATAAATGTGTACAATATTTTCTAGACCATTATGCAGATACTGTTAAACAGATTATCTCTGCAATTTGAAAGCATACACAGCACGGAAAATACATTAAAAAGGCGCCCTTCTTATTGGCGCAGATAGCGAGTAAACAGTACATGAACGAAGTAGTTAATCAACATAAAACGCAAGGAGAGCCTGTAAACCCTTTTACTAAGGGAGCGTGAAACATTCGTTAAAAAGTGTAAACTTCATCAGCCGATGGAGGCTACCACAGGGTCCAAGTGAGCCATTGAGCGGGCGCCGGCGCTAGCCGAGAATTAAATATACTATAACACCGAGCTCAGAGACCTGCGTAACAGGGCGGTTTCACGCTTTACTATAATTGTTATTTTTTGTTTACATCCCTTTTTACTGCCCATTTTCTCGGCTTTTACTTTCTGCTCGCTAAAATCCACATCGCGCACATTACTACGTACGGATAAATACTGAGTATTTCTCTTACACTGCCTGCTACATTTTATTTTTGTACAAGTTTAGGAGCAAGCGTAAGGGTAGTTCCATGTAGCTCACCGTCCGTTAGAGCAGGGGAAGTTGTTTGATGAAATTCTATGCGCAAAAAAAGGGTGGTTCCATATGCTGTGTCGACGGCGCGTTAGTGTTGCACGCGCGCCTCAAAGAGATGTCAGCAATGCAGAGCGGCCACCAGAGCAACTACCTGCCGGGGTTGCGGATTGTTCGAAAGTGATGCCCCGGCCCCGAAACACAAAGTGCAAAATAAGGAACAAGGATGGGTTTTAGTCAGTAAAAGTCTGACTCTCACTCATTCCCGCTACGCCCAAAGAAGTTATTTGATAATATTCCGTCCAAAATAAAAGGGTGGTTCCATATTCTGCAAATTACTGGCTGTTGGCAGAACAATGCCATCGGTTGACCTTCTAAGGATCTTGAGTGCCCATTTTATCGGAGCAGGTAAAAGCTCTATTACAACGTTCAAGCCCTCAACATAAGTACACGAAGAATGAACGAAGACGGTCTGTTCAATAAGATTGTAAATGAATCTTTTGTTTTTGCAAAAAGCGTGGGTTACGAAGTGAGCTGTTGTCATTGATTTAGTGAGGTGGACGGCTTATTTCCGGGTGCAAGCTGGCCGCGGCTAGATTGATAGCACGTAAAGCGTTGCGGCAGTTTTTCATTGTCAAGCTGTTGTGATTGATCACCACAAGAAGCGAAACGTGGGACTGCGCTTTATGTCATTTTCCACAACTTGGTTTGGACGATTTTGTTTGTAATAAAATCCGTTATTTACCTGATGAATTCCCCGAATCTTTTTAAATTTATGCATAGTGTGGTCAGAAAAACAATCATGACAGCGATATCTTTTTCGAGACTTAACTTACTGTGCTTAACGCGCTTCTGACAACTCGTAACGATTGTCTTATCAGGTATTTCAGGATTTGATTGCACCGACAAACATTTATTGCTTTTTATATATTATGTTCGTGAGTTGCGTCATTAAGCCAGGCTTTATTACAAATACGATAAGGTTAGTCTTTGTGCAAAAAAAAGGATTTTAAATTGGAACTTTGTGGCTCTTCAATGTGGTAATTGAATTTCCGGCTCAATTATTTCAGGAATATTAAAGTGCAATTTGGTATTTTTAATTATCGCAGCCTCTGGCACCTTGGTTAATTTAATGGTCATGGCCTGCTGTGTTACTCCTGGTGTACAATGCATATAGTAAGGGTTTGTTACATATTTTCGAGTTTAAAAGCGATTGTTAATCATTTTGTTACAAAGTAACTCAACGTCATCTCTTTTCGTTTTACTATCTTGTCTTTCGTTTCTTCGAACCTAAGATATCTGAAGACTTGCCAGAAAGGAACACGATTCTAACTACCGCCACAGATAACATGACGCTGGTGTACTCCGTACAATATGTCTACCAGTAATGTATCACCGAACATTAACAATCCACCGTAGTTTTTTAGTACATTGACTTCCTGAACAGCTAATATCTATGATATAAATTCATTACGTTATGATTCTGGTTAATAATTAAAGCTGTAAAACTAATATTTTGTGTGACGCAGACGAAAACGCGCCGTGTGATAAATATCGCGATTAAATTATATCCTAAAACGCGTCCATTTTAGTAAATTGTGCTTATTATGTCCTTCAATAAATCTCGAATGTGAAATCGTTATGCGAGATTTCTGAATCATATCACATGCGAATGAAATAATTTACTGATTCTAACCTATTCTAACTTCATCTATTCTCAGTTTTGATAAACGATCTACGTACGATCGTCGCAAATATTTTCGATAAATAAAATTCTTGTTAATACCACATTGTAATACGTCTTTATAGATCTATTTTTGGTCTAATAGTTGTTTTTAAATTGGGGTTTTTATATGATACATTCAGAAAATTTAGCGTCTTTTTTTAAGTAACTGGGTATTATTGACAATAGTGGTAAAGCAATTACAAACTCAACTATAGCTACACGCACACAACACACACGTTTGGTATAATATTTGCGGTTTCCCAATATGAATCGTCCGTTCGCGGGTAAGTTGATTTCCCGTGGGCAATTCGTGATTTATTAGAACTCGAATGTAGCCTTCAATCCAAAATCAACTTAAAGACATAGCGGTAGGTACCACAAACGTGGCTATATAGAGTTTTAAATTGTTTATTTGTTCCTGAATTTTAACTGCATATCTTTATAGGTAAGGTAAATTAGAAACCTCTTTTTTTCTGAAATTATCAAATAATATTAAAAACACAATTGCCCTTTGTTTTCCGGGGCCGCGGTATCTCTTTCAAACAACCAGCAACTTCGGCAGGAGGCTGGCCCTGGTGGCCGCTCTGCTTTGCTAACATCTCTTTGAGGCGCGCGTAGAAAACGAACGCGCTGTCGAGGTCGAACGACCTTCATTTGGAAAATCATCAAATAACTTCCATCGCTCTGAACGGAACAAGAAAACTCACCCATGTACTTTACATGGGTGGGTTTTCTTTTGTCTTTTATGTTCCGGGGCCGCGGTATCTCTTTTGAACAACCTGCGGATACCGCGGCAAGCCCCTCGCTCAGTTTTAGTGATATCTCTTAAAGGCGTGCGTGGAACACGAAGCGCGCGCCCCAACGCCCGGAGCGTCTCGGTCGGAAACAACCCGTTTCGAAGTTTTCTTCCTCTAACATCCAACCTCCTTCTTCGTTAGCTTAACTGCTTCGAAGCAGGTGACCGCTTCCCAAATCCTCTCGCTTCGGACCATGGACTGAACCAAGGCCGGGCGCGCGAATTCGTCGCCACCGATCGTCTCTATGACGACACAGCGGTGCTCCGCCCAAGCGAGGCAACCACCACAGATTGCTCCGCCGTGTCCTTCGCCGTTACAGTGGTAACACCCGGGAGTTTGCTCCCGCCCGACTATGTGCAGCAACTGCCTGAAACTTCCATGTCCAGTGAAAACCTGCGTCAGGCGAAAGGTTACACGGGGTTGCGACAGTCGATCCATGAGATCGCACCGGAGGTCTATCCGCTGAGTGATTTGCCTCGGCAGCGCAATTCATGCCCGGTGTAGTCACTCCGTGCGCTACTCGTACAGACACGCGAGGACTTTTGCCTACAGAACCCACACTGGCAGTCTGGCAAGGAGACTCGCCGCTTTGCCGGAGATCGTGCGATAGCCCAGGATTAACCTTATGAGTACCACATTTTGGGGCGCCCTTAGAGGGCCAGCGTAAAGCCTACGGCAGGAGGCGTTTGGCACCCTCAGATTGGGCAAGAGCCGTTTCAAAGCAACCTCGGCTCGCTCGAGCTTGGGATCCAAATACGCTCACATAAATATAAACGCCAAAAACCTGCCACAAAAAGGTAATAACATTTCTTTCCGGAACAATTTTGACAGAAAACAACCATTTTCTAAAATAAAGTTTTTCTGTAATAATCAACCAGCCGTGTTATTTTTATCAACATTTCTATTTTGAAGGTATAAAATGTGATCCTTTTGTTTTTATCTGTCGTCATTACACCTTGGGTTACGTTTTATCGTTGCTAATGATAAGGTCGTCCTTTCAGAGGTCGCGGGTTCTAATCCCAACCCGCTGTATCTCATCATTTATCTCGTAAAGCGCACCGACCTTTGTTTTAACAAAATATAGTGATCCAGAGCGATACGAATATTTATTCAGTTTGATATTCAAAACCTAGGAAAATTGTTATAACGTGTTGTGTTTCCATTGTATAGAAATGCTAGCACATATTGTCCCACTGCTGGGCAAAGGCCTGCCTACATTCCTTTCTTTGGTCATGATTTATTACTTACCCTAATTATATTATCACAAAGTGTCCTTTAGGTATGTGTTTCTAATAGCTAGTGTGTGCAACTCGTGTAGCAAATATAACTCTTTTAATAACGTTGAATTAATCCAAAGCCACGCACCGTGGAAATCTAGAAACATCTAAAAATACGCAATATGACTGCATTCCAAATATCACGACGAAACACTAAACAGAAATATGTGCGCTAATAAAATACGTTAGCGTTTAAATTGTTGGCAGCCATACTGATATTTTTTATGTTTCCAAAATTTTGATTTGACAATTTTAAACACGGTAAGAATACATAGTAAATGAATATCTCAAACTTTATATCGCATTTTACCTAAAAACTCACGTTTCTATCGAAAGTACGGTGTAAAAGTCCAAAAGCTGATTATGGAATTAAGTCGCAACGCATTATCAGAGAAATTCACCTGAGACATTGATTGCCGGAACCAGACCACTCGCTATCGAAACTTGCCAACTCCTAATAAGATTGGATCCAAACTATTCCCGATGAGAACCCCTCTCTATATTAATTTTATTTGCGTACATTTTAATCTTTTATTTCCAAACTTTTCCCATTACAAGACTTGTTTAAGTTTTGCACAGTTCAGTTGAAAAGTACGTGAATAATTTAAGTAAACTGTTTTTCTTTAACAACTAGCGGTCGGTGTCGTGTCACAGTGAATATCGATTGCTACTCATTAAATTCGCTTTTGTCGACTCGATTTTAATGCACGCCACCCTTTTTGTAGTGTCATTGGATTACAAAGGGTGTCAACTCACATTGATTGGCGTTGCGGATTACAAAACCTTTAAAGGTGTAGAATGCAGGCAGGTGAACTATGAAAGTTAGTTAACGCCAAAATATTTATTAATTACTGTATAAAAACACGAGGCTTTTTAGAAGTGATGACGCTATCGCAACATCGCGCTATAGAAAAAAGAAACCTTATCTACAACGTATTGCGTGCGCTTCGTGGTTAGAATAGCTATGGAAATATTGCTATTGTATTTTATAAATCAAAATTTAACAGAATGAAAACTAAGAGGAAAAAAACATCCACTGTTTTTTCATAAAATTTTCCTCTTGGTTGTGAATCCTTTGACCGTTCACGATCCATCACCTATCTGTTGATGTGATTGTGAGACGATACTGGGGCGGTTGCCTGGTCGTATCCTCAAAACTTTAAATATATATTAAACTGTGAATTTATTTTCCCTGAGGCCTCTGCCGAAGCCATCATTCTAGGTAACATGCCTTTTATGCGAATGAACCCATAACAGTAATATTGTTAAAAAAGATTGGGAAAAAAACAATCAGCTTTGTAGAAGAAATTAAAAAGTTTTTTTTTTTAATTACTAGTCTTTCTTCACAGTTTTGCTCAGTCCTCAGAGCTCAGTATTAGTTAATTTTTGTGACCAGTCACATACGTTAGGCTAATTAAAAATGATTAAACTTACAAACACTGTTCTAAGACCTCTTTTCATCGATACTGGAAAAAGCTGACAACTCGCAAACTAATTTTCCTTTGTGAATCCCTCGATTATCGCGCTTTGCATGTCCGCCGTTCAAAGAGCTTTAAAAGCCTAGCTAAGAAAACTTTTCCCGTCTACTCGACTTCAACGTTTTTAATAAGAGCCGTGAAACCTTTACAGACTTCTTTAAAGTCCTTCTGTTTTTTTTTTCTTTTTTTTAAACTGCCAATATCTTTATCTCGTAATAAGCTTTATAGTAAGAGGAAAGAGGACATATATATAAAGATGCTGAAATTGAATTGAATTTATGAAAGAACATCAATTAGACCAATTAATTGATTTATTAAATAACGTCGCATCGATGTTAGTCTTCCACCCATAAATAAAAATCGCAATATAATTTACTCGAATCAAACAAACAAAATCATTAAACTTGCTTGTTTGGTATCTTCGTTCTTCAAACAACCCTGAAAGGGTTTGTTTTAGTGACTCAACATAAAACCATTATTCACTTCCCGGAACTTTATATCATCGACTTCCCCTATTAAACACAGCAAGCTGTTAACGACTACAAACTGTTTTCAGGGAAAATCTAGCTGGCTGCTTAAAACTAAATCAGCTTAAAACGTTGAAGCTCCGACAAGCGTTAAAATCTCATCAGTAACGTTCACAATCAGGTTCCACTCAGCGGCTGAGTGGCGGCGATTCAACTGACAAGAAGCTAAATGACGGGCGGTTTTTTGCGCGATTCGGGGGCATGGGGAGCAGCGGAACAGCGCGTCATCGCAGCGCCCCTAACCCACTTCCGCGTTGACAGCAGGTCAATGCCGGTTATCAGAGCCGCGGGCCGCTGCAAGACGATCGCCTTTTGTTCAGGCGTGCGCCCTCCGACTCGTCCGAGTCAATCACGATAATGTCATATCGATTGGAGCGCTGCCGCCGTCTGCACCCGATCGACACTTCGTTAACCGCAAAGCGTGCATAGAACGTGGCGTGCCTCATTATTGTGTTACGGGTTGTATAGGTACTCGTCTTACACATCGACACGTGGCTCGTGTTCCAGCTTGTGTGTTGCGCCGGCTCAGGTTTATATTGACGGTAAAACGAGCCAGCAACTAGTAGCAATTAATACTTGTAACCTTAGGCTGACGGCTCTGTTCTGTGGTTTGCATCTTAAAACATGAATGTACCTTATCAGAACTTAATTATGAGATAGTGCTCACATGAACAAGTGCGTTTTAAGACCCAAGTTACGTCCTATAACTAACACCAGACACAGCAAGAAATCTTTAAAAAAAAGGCATCTACAGTAACATTTTATTGTGAAAGTCAAAGAAACTCGTTATTATAAAATATTGTGCTTTAAATAACTTTTACGTTATGTTGAAGTTCTTAGTACCTTTGCTACGCAGTTTATAATTGCAAAAGTTGAGCGAACGATGATGCAGCATTCTCTTTTTAAATTTTCTCATAGCAAAGATGCCTTTAGCGCATTATTGTACGGGATTAACAAGACTGTAGAGTATGTTCTGCTAAAGGTTGAATGTGAAACTCCAACGTATAGGAATGTCTGTTACAAAGTTTGCAGTTATGTGCGCTCACATAATAAACGAACATGTACCATTAAGCATACTGAAGGAAGTTAGCTAAGTGGATAATTTAATTAAAGCATTCGACGACGCACTTAAAAAGAACATAGAATTAATGGTAATATTATGTCTGTATTTTTCAAGAAACCAGGCAGAGATGTCGGTACTTTTCTTAACGGATACTATGGGTATTCCGCTAGATAAGATAGAAGTAGACAAAAATACTCCCATCAGAAAAGCAACTCCCGTTAGATACAACCTGTGAAATAAATAAATATGCCCCATAACATAAATTACGTGCTCAAAGTAAATGAACCGCGAAATCTTAGCACATTTACCTTTCATTCATAACCTGTCAGGGCTTAATGAAGCAATTATTACGTTATGTTACAAGCGAATATGAGCTATTGAGCCAATAGAGAAGGTTCATATTATCGGAATCCCGCATCGGTCCGCGTTCTATGCAATTTCCTACTTCAAACGTTAGAAGCTATTACATGAAAGCAATCTATTAAATTTTGTTCCGGCTCAGTGTTGCAGGTTATGTGGAAGCATGAATTGCGAATTACTGGAATCCATTTCCATTGTAGCTTAACTACTAGGTATTACTTGTAGTTATGTTCAGGTCTGCCAATTTAATGCACTTATGTTATAAGCTACTACTTAATCCAATTTGCAAGTAGGTAAGGCTTATCATCTATTCACAAAATCGTTAAATAACTTTACTGCTAGAAGGAATGTGTAAAAATAATATAATATACACTAACGCTGTTTTCCATAAGTATGACATTTTCCTGACATTATAAAAGTTTGCATTTCCAGTAGTGGATACCCATCTCAGGTGATATTACTGACTTATCTTTAAAGTAAAATATAGTCTCTAACCAAGTATCCAGTTCAAAGAAAATGAAAAAGAGGTTAAGTACAAGCAGATATCGCTACCAAGGATAAAGCCATTTCCCCCCATATTTAAATTAGGACAAACTAGTTTTTACAGCGAACAATAGTATGTAAGCATTTGGATGGAGCGGTGAAGTGGCAGCGAGTGCAGATTCAGCGGGACGAGGTGGCAGCGTGCCAGGCGGCCGCCACGTCTCCCGCTCCGCCAATCATGGCGCACTTTACCGCGGCTTGATAACGACCCGCCGTGTTTACTACGAGCCTACACACATAAATCATTTGGTTCAGCTTTCTTTTCCTGGATGTTTATGACCAGGACATAAAATATGAATCGTCAAGGTTAAGAGTTTTGTCCCTGATATCATGATGGCTGGATAGAACAGAGCATAGACGTTTGTAGCAATTATCATCTGATAGTGATAGCGACGGAGTTTTACAAATAATAAATACATACATAGACTGATGAACACATTACCCTCCTTTGCGGCGCGCAGTCGGGTAAAACAGTTGTCAATCAGAAACAGTATCAGATCTCTACTGTACTAAGCCATGCTTGGTTACCAAACATTCTAATCAAAACGGGTGAAAATAAACAGTTAATCTGAGTAACCTCTGACGTCATCCCCGACCTTCTCATTTGACCATTACAGAATTTTATCGCAGCCGTGCTTCAATTGTTAAACCAACAATACCCGAGAGCAAATATTGTAATGGAATTTATTAAGTAAGTAGTACTCCCCGGCGTAATGTACGAACGACCATCGAGATTTGTTTATTGTTCTGTCAGAATAACAGCTAGTGATGATCGTTGTTTGAATAATTCGGCTTACGAAATGAACTTTGTTCATTAAGGAACAATGCACTGTAATACCATTATCCCTTTGCCAAACAACGTCAGCTTTACACCACAAATCACTGAACACAGTTCACGCTAAACGAATTTAACCCTTCGTTCTGTCTCTTTGACGATTCAAAATTATATTACACTTATATATGTTTACTAGAAATATATTTAGTGTTTACGTCACTGATTTATTTATTAAGCAAATAAAGCAAAAACTGACTTTTTTAAAATATCGATGAAGTTCACAGCTACAACTAAAAGATAACGATATAGAACATTAACAATCAGTCCTAAGCAGGGCCAACTTTGGCAATTAATAAATAGTTGCGATGGCACATGGCGGCTAAGCGATTGTATCTTGAATAAATTCGGCATTATTTGCATAAGAAAAAAGGACTTAAACTATGGTGTGGTAGTATTGGAACGTGCATTTGATAAGTTAGCATCTGAAAATAATACCCGCATCGCTTCGACATGGAGCTATGGCGAACGGCCAAAACTACGACGGACTTAATGTGGTGTGAACTTTTTACGTTGCCAAATCAACTCCAGGAATATTGCCAGGGGCCCAGCAGGCTTTATTGTAAATCCGGGCAAAAGTAATCAGGGTGAATTTTCCAAGTGGGCGTGGTTAGCCAAATCCGAAACTATAGGGAATAGCGAAAAATACATAAAGGTGTCTCGAGCGAGCCCAATATTGATAAAAAAAAAACTAAAACTTCATCGTTGTTTTTTTATCAATATTTCTTGCACGGAATTAATTGAACTTGAAGATTTGAGAAATAAATCAATACACATTCCACCACTACATGCTATAGTGTATACTTATAACACCAATGTCAAGTAAAAGGATCAAGTTCTGGGGATTGATGACATACGGCAAAATTTATAAAAATGTAATTTTTTTACTAACTGATTCATTTTAGATTAATATTCTCGATTGACGACACCTGCAGTTCAGTAATCTTCATACCACATTGTGTTCTTATTTCATTTTATTACTGGTTACTTTATGATACGTGTCTATTATTATCAACAAATATCCCTTTCCTTTAGTTTGTCATTACTTCCCAGAAATTTATCCTTGTCGACACTATCTTACGTCATAATACAAGACGTGTTTTTGGAGTTTATTGGACTTTACTATATATATAAGGCGCCCGGTATAAGAAAAATTCGAGGGGTAAAACCTACTAAAGTAACGAAAATGCGTCACGTTTTTGGTGCGCACCTTTAGTGCGCGACTTTCTAATTTGGCTGTGAAAGACGTACATATGGTATGCTGTATAGGCGACTATACCTATATACTATATGTTATTGGGCTTGTTTGTTTCTATCAGTGTCGATGTATTTATATTGCTATTTTTTTTCATTAATTTGTGAATTTACCCTTTCATATGATATTAATCTTTTTTCAGTTGAATAAACTCTTTTTGCGTATGGTTAGATACTCGTACTTAAAGAGTAAACTCCAGTCGTGCGTCGGAGCTGACACACACTTTTTTATTTTATGACTAGCTTTCGCCCGCGGCTTCGCCCGCGTTAAATTTGGGGTAACACAGTACTCCTTGCGCCTTATTGATTTGTAATAGCAACGCTAACTTTTCCCTTTTCTTCCCTCTTTCTCCCTGACATCCCACTTTTTTTAAATAAAAATTAGCCTATGTCCGTCTCCTGGTTCCCAACTATCTATGTACCAAAATTCATCACAATCGGTTTAGCCATTAAAGCGTGAAGAGGTAACAAACAAATAAACAAACAAACTCACTTTCGCTTTTATAATATTAGTAAGGATTTAGTTTTAGTCTCCAACTAAATCGTGCTCGAGAGAACTTTGAGTTTTTCTCGTAGTTTCGGATTTAGCCACCCACGCGCTCTAGAAAATAACTCTAAAAAATTTTGGAAAAGACAGAAAGAAAATAGCAAATAATGAAAACTTGTTCAATATTATAACATAGATACACCGATACACCATATTTCAAACATTAGGTACTTTCAATATAATATTTTCAAATGCCAACATAGATTACCGAAGTCCTTTTATTTTTGCTCTCATTTGGAAACAGTGTTCACATGAGAACTCTACTATAAGTAAATTAATAAACAACTGACTAATTTAATAATCGTAGCCCATTTACCATAAATATCAAAGAGTTAAACTAACCTTACGTGACACGCATAAGTTTACTCGATAAACATTCAGAACGTATAAATCTGTTTTAAAATCGGTACCTGCCTACATAAAATAACTTCTTACTAAGAAACACGGCTTCAAATACTTAATCTAGAAGGCGTATAAAACAGAAAATATCAATACTGGATACCAATAATAGATACACCATGAATAAATGATGAATTAATAAGTAACCATGGAGTTTCATGCTGGTTTTTCCATAGAAAGCGACAAACGCGAACCGTGCAATTATTTATCTTTTAATGTTTTATGAGTGGCCATGTGTATGGGAATATTTTGATTTTCATGATTTCACAAGTCCCAAAATGGTTTCTCCATTTGTATAGATACCTAAAGTAAAGTAACACGCCTATGTATTTCAAGTTTGCTGTTACAATATTAAAGATGACAGAACTTCAGCACTCAACCAACAGATTCGTTCACACATCTATAGACACGACAGATTTATTTACCCAGCTGAAACAGTGTTTTCTTTCCATCTCAGAACGTTTCTATATTCAATAGATAATAATAGACTGTTGTTAGTGAGGAACCTCTGGGACCTGCTCGCTTCCATCGCGAGGAATCATGGCTGAATAAGTAAAGTGGAGAAGGCTTCGGCAGCAGGCTTCGCAACATAATGCCGTTACGTAACAGACACATAAATGTACTCTCTGCACCGCAAATAACTATACATTATCTAGGTATGGTAAGATCTATTTGTCATGTTATCATGTTCCACCTTCGTAGGTTTTTCATGCAATAGTGTATTTCGTTATTACATTAGGTTATCCAGGACAAAACTACTACAACTAAAAGAAAAGAAAAGTTATTTAATTTTAGTAGTTTAATGGTCTGAATCATAAACTGAAATATGACCTTTCTGTTACACGCTGATCAAAGCAAACGTCTTCCAAGCATTATTACTTAGTTTACTTAGTCAATAAATTGAAAGAATCCCAACACTAATGGATATATTTGGTAGCACACAGTCCAAACACTACACATAATCCCCAGGTCCCGCCGGGATACCCTCAAGAGAGCCAATGGTCTATTTGTAGCCGAGACTATACATTTTCGAACACCATTTGGTTTTGTTAGTTGGGAAAGGGTCATATTATAATTATAACTGCTGTAATTATTTACAAAGTAACGCACATTCTCCTCAAATCTGTCTAATATTAGCTGACCCGACAGACGTGCTCCTGAATAAAATAAAATATCTTATGGAAAAAGCAGTCAATTTCTTCCGAAAATTCCTGGCCACGTTTCATCTTTTTCATTCATCAAAATTATTTTCCTTATTCGGACAACTACGAATGTATTCAAATAAAAATTAAACGAAGAAGTTCAGCCATTCTCAAGATATGTCACCCAACACAACGAACAGTTTTTGAACTGATTTACACAGATTATAAATATGAATTCTGCCGGTGTATTATGCCGCTAAATAAAAACTCATTTGAGTAGATACTCATTAGGTATTTACTTTACTCACAGATTAGACTTACGCCTTAAAAAAAATAAAGAAATAATGTATACACAGTGTCTACACAGTATCTAATAATATCTTCGTACACAATTACGGATAATTGATGTGTAAAAACAAAAGAATGAACAAAATTAACGTACGCACGAAACTACTAAAAATACAAACAAAAACGAGTTTAACAGTTTTCAATAACAGTTGAGTTTATTTTGAGCCTCCATGAAGAACCATTTATTATGTACCTATATACTGAATAGAGTAATTTTTAGTTACTTCAAATTCAAAATTATTATAGACACATTAATCATGACCGTAGAGTAAGCATATAAATTAACAGAATGGCTAACATCGACTCTCATAAACAAATACACCGTGATTAGAAGTTCCTGCGTGTTTTTTCCACCAAAACATTGTGGTATGTAGGTTCTAACAAATGTGTTTCAAATCATGACACAATTTTTTTAATCCTTATTCCTTACTAATATTATAAAAGTGAAAGTGGGTTTGTTAGGTCTTCACGCCTAAATGGTTAAACCGATTTTGATGATTTTTGGTACAGAGATATACCCTGGAGACAGACATAGGTAACTAACTTTTTTGGAAAAAAAAAAGTAAGAAATGAAGGAGAAAGAGGGAAGAAAATGGAAATACAATTAATAAGGCGCAAGGGCATAAACTACAGGTAGCAGGTACCTGCAAATCAGGCTTCCCTCGCGTTAATTTTGGGGTAGTTCCCCTTCCTAATTTGCTGGTACCTGCTACCTGTAGTTTTTGCCTTTGCGCCTCATTTATTGTAATAACAATGCTTAGTTTTCCCTTTTCTTCCCTCTTTCTCCCCATTACTCACTTTAAAAAAAAAGTTAGCCTATGCCCGTCTTCAGGGTCCCAACTATCTGTTTACCAAAAGTTCATCAAAATCGGTTTAGCTATTAAGGTGTGAAGACGTAACAAACAAACTCACTTTCGCTTTTATAATATTAGTAAGGATGTATCATTAAAAAATAAACAAAACTTGCTTGCCACTATTACATGCGTATCTGTAATTTCAGTGGCAGTGTTGTAATTGTATTTTTAATGCATCTACAGCAGAACCTGTTTATATTTGTAAGATAAAACACAAAAATGGACGTTTAAAATTGCATGCTTCTGTGCCTATCAATTGATTGGTTCCAGAACCCACACTACCACAGATATAGGTACATCCTACCATATCCACAGGAAAGATTAAGACATTAACAACAACATAAATTCTGTAAAATCCGTATTTAGACAGCAATTTATCTACTTCATTACAACATAAAATGCTCTGTTTCTTGTCAGTGGTTTTAACAAAAATAATGGTTATTTTATGTACGCCTTGAAACAACGCCATTAACACCTGTCTTACATGCACTTAATATGTGATTAATTGTTGTTCAATAACTACAAACAAGGCGGTTCTTACTAAATGTTTTCTTGTTGAACGGCGATGTTATCCATACATTATAGAACGATTGACGTACTACTGTGTACCGTGCTAGCTGTAAACTTTAAACGTCAATAGAGCCCTGATCAGGGGCGTTTCCATTGATAGTTACCGCGGAAGTCTTGACTGAATTTGTTCCACCCCCATTGATTGATGATGTAATCTATGTAGCAGGAACCTTATTGTACTATCTTAAGATTGGTATACCTAGGTATACGTACCATTTTATTGGTTTACGTTTTATTCAAAAATATTTGTTTTGAGCTATTTTATTTATCAGAGATAACCTACATGGTGGCATGTAGCTTAGGATACTTGATATGAATCTAGCTTTAATTAAAAACCCTTATAGCCTTTATAAAACATATTTGGGTTGGACATTATATCACCTACAGGTCCCTTATATAATTTTATAATGAAATAAGACCTCTGGCGTAAAGCCTCTAATTTATGGAAAGGAGCATCCGAGCGAGGGACATCGTAAATAAATCATTCGAATTATTTGCCCATACCTGCACCCTCAGGGTTCATTTGAAGGCCAGCTTCGAGTGGCTATTTATCTAAAAAAGCTTCATATAAAATGAATAAAACTGTTTAACTTGTTTGGTTAGTAAAGTATCAAATTATGCCAATCACAATTAATTATATTTGAATTAATAAAGAAACGTTATTTCTTATTGTATTTTGAATGAGCTAGCTTATCACACCAGCTTTTAAATTTCATCATCTTTCTACCCTGAGCTACAATCAACAATGCTCCAATGAACTACCGTTCGGGACACTTGGCAGACATTTTGGGAGAGTTAATTAGAATTTAACTCAATTTTGGTTCCGTATAGTTCGGCCAAAGTTATCTTAAACTTACTTTAGAATGTTTGTCACCTTTAACACCCATTAAAAGGCGAACTATGAACGGCGACAAATGCGCTGAACTTTAAGTGTTTCCGAGTCACGTTTACTACGTAAAAAACAGCTCAGAGTCCGATTGAATGGTATAAATAATGTGACAGGATACGGCAGGCTATTGTGTCCGAGAAAGGAGACGTAGTCCCGGTGGCTCGCAGTAAACCGTATCCTTTTTGTAGAAGACAGGTTTACCGGATTTTCCTTAATACCCATGAGTTTTATTTTTCATATGAATGTTGTTTGCTACGAGAGTCGCACTTAAATCGTTCGTTTCAACATATATCATGTGTCATCCCAGAATTTTAAGATTATCGACAGTGAAATGTTTAAACGCTTACAAATGTTTCCATTCCAATAGGTCCGGACGGGAATCTGAAAACCTTTTATTTTGATCGTTGTTTCGGAACCTGTCCCCGAGGCATATTCAAGTTAAACTGCGCCCGCTACTTCAACAGCACATTGTTTCCCATAGCTGTCAAGATCGTCAATATAGTTAAGTATTATTTCCATAGAAGCGTGTTATCAGCTAATAACTGATACTTGTACTGTAATGACTCCTATTATAAGGCGGTACCGGTAAAACATTATTTTCTTGTGTACAATTCATGACGATTACGCCTAGTCGTAGCGCGTGTAGCTAGCAATTGTTATCCATTTTAAATCAATTACTAGAGCCTTCGCGTTGTTTAATGTATTCATGTTTGCATTACCATAAATACTGTAAGGTATTTCGGTGTTATTCAGTTAATACATATATTTTTTATAAATTACATAAAGAACGTTGTAAGCAGTAGGTACTAATCCTAGCGAAATAGACAGATAGCCGATGAAAACCTAACACAATTAACTCATTAGTCGCATTAACGCCCTCTTAAGATTGACAATTGAGATCAACTTGTCAACTATAAAATATCAATATGTCTATTTAAAAAATAACAAATCTCACAATAAATAAAATGTATCTAATGTTAGTTACCTCGTAGCATGACGTAGACGTTTCGCCGCCGCCGCCCAAATTATACGATAAACACTATTTTTCTGACACGTATCATGTTATTTAATGTCACACTTAAATATATTTTTTTCGAGGAGCTAATTATTATTATAGAAAACGAAGGTTACACGTGACGTTTATTCAACAAGGTTTGTATCTATGAGCACGAATGCGGTTTGTCGGCGCGGCGATGCATACACGTGCAGCGGGCGCGGGCCGGTGTGTGTGCGTGCACGGGGCACAGTGGGCCGGCTGGCATGTGCAGCGTGGCGTGCGCGGTGCGAGCGGCGAGAGCGGCGGGAGCGGTGTCGGGCGTGCGCGCTCGGCCTCTCCGCGGACTCAACTGTAGGGCTTCTGTCCCGCTAGGGCGGCGCGCCCACGCTCGATACCGCCGCCTTCCCAGCGCCCTCCCACATCGCAAAATCGTTTATAAAAATTTAACAGATTATTGCAAAAACACAGATTATTTCCAATACGTTTCCAGCCACGTCTCGGGACTCGACAAACTCTTGATTTGCGACGCGTTTATTCTCCTTTCATCTTTTTGTGGGAATAATAAAGTGCGGCCTGAGTGAGTGTAATCATAACGAGCCAAGCGGGAGGCGTGGCTGTCCAACTAAATGAACGCTTTGACAGCACTTCATCAAGGGTTTATTCATATTTTATTCAAGCATAATATCTTAATCGATTCAGACGCTTACTTAACTTTCTAATTAAGTCTCCGCAATTTTTATATGTAATAACCACAATTAATTACCAATGCATAAATTATGATTATATATTTTCGAAAATACATAGACCCATGGAATGCCTTACAAGAAAAATTAAAGCATACCTTTCATTTATTCCACGTAGGTACATAAATGACACATCGCAGTTATTAACATGTTGATAAAATATTGAACTTTAATGTATGTACAGAAAGCCCTAGGTTAACAAAGGATTGACACAATAATTGTGAATGATGGTTCTGAAAAAAGTGATAACAGATCTATCGCATTCATTGACGCCGCTATCTCTATGGTTAAGTAATCGTAAGCTCGGCTTAGCCGTGGCTGGATTGGGCCTTCACTTCCATGTTCGGGGTAAAAGCTAATTGCATTTTTTGTGGTTTTTTACCGCACTTTTTACTTCTGATGATTTATGAAGAAAGGTGGGTGCCAATGAGTGATTGCCAAATCATATATCTACATTCATTTATTAAAAGTAAAGTTTGTATCCTCGGAATTACTAATTCACGAACTTTATTTTAATAACTATTTAAAGCAGCTACATTATCTCCAAGTGTCATTGCTAACGCAAATGAAATCGCGGGCAAAAGCTAGTCATTAATGCAGCTCAAGTACAGTCTCATCAATTAAAATAGGGCTTTAAACGTTGTCAATACGATCAGCCGGGTTAATTAGTGTCCATGAAGGCATAACCGATATTAGGCTGTAAGCTGTAAATATGTATTACTTCATCAAAATATACTTAGTTATGACCACACTAGTGAAATCCCCCACAAATGAGAAATGATAATTGCCATGATTATTTTGTGAATCAATTTCTCTAAATGGAAAACGGGACTAAAAATCGTATCTATAATTTCTAAATTCACCGTAGGTATACCTCTATGAAAAATTAACAATAGTCTATAACCAACAAAAGGAAACACATAGACAAGTTAATAGAGATTGCAGATTTTAGAGAAGTTTCCTGTATAAATTGTGTGTTTTAACAGCGATAACTATACAAAAATTTAAAAATCAAAGAAACTTTCTAAGGAATTAACACCACCAGGGACTCAGGAATGCAATGGTGCATTACGTTCTACCTATTTTATTTTCCATTTTTTCTGGAATATCGTCGGTCTGTGCGGTTGCTGCAATTTGTCGCAACCACGACTGTAAAGTGTTATTGGGTTTTTCCATTTAATGGAAAGCCCCAATAATGCGTAACACTTCACTGTGGCAGCTACTGCCTCAGAGGATTTGTGTCTAGTAGTTATTACGCGATACTTAAAATATAATTGGCGAAATGTGGGATTCCTATTAGGTGCACCTCTACCCCACCCTTCAGAGATACAGAAATAATTGTATGTTATCAGTAATGTGGGCAAGTCAACCCTAACAGAATAAAACTCTAACTTAAACTCATTAATCAATGTATGAACATGGACATTGACGTCACTGAGCTCATCAATTTATTGCTTTCATCCATGAGTAATTTGAAGCTTGTACAATGTGGGCGGCGCTTGTGTGTTTACCTCCAGTATAACTGTGATTTACATGGCACCATTTATTATGTACCTACATTATCTAGAAAAGGACTATTATTGAGTTGGTTAAGTCTACACGTAATGATTAGGTGCTTGGCTGACCGCACACATAACTTCGCGTTCATTTTAAAAGAAGGGTTAGGCAGAAGTCACTCACGTGCCAGTTAAGTGCAATGAATTGTGATCATTACTATCAGTCGAGCACAATTTTAGCGTCCGAGTCGCTACTGGAAATTGTTGATGAAAATTTCCAATAACACTTTGCCTGCACCTGGCAAAGGAATCCAGGACCACATGGTCAGTAGCAGCGCTTGCAACCACTGGACTAATGGGCACTCGCACTCCGAAGTAACCCACCTAAAAGGGTGCTCTATTAACTTCGCAGATTTTTTGTTTTGAATGTCGAAAACCAATAAAAGAGCAGAACGATTTCTTCAAGTTCACCCATATAGGCAGCGGCCCTATATGGGTGAACTTGAAGATAGCGTTCTGTTAAAATATATAATAGCATCAATGTAGATTCCATATAAATCTAAACAGTAACTAGCTCTGACATCCATCCACCTATCTCGCTTCTAAAAAACATTCAAAACCATTTGCCTCACAGTTCACACGAAACAACGTCAGTCAAGGAAATAAACGAGCCACGGAAAGCTGAAAATTCCGCAGCAACAAATATAATTGAATAATTTTGAATGTAAAAACATTGGCGTAACATAAATCTGTGCGGAAAAACAAATGGATCACATAATGCAGTGGCGTACTGCGGGTAGTGGCTGGTGGTGGTCGCTGATAGCATCGGTGCGGTCAACGGCATGCGCCCGGGGCCCGCGGCCCGCTGACCGGAGCACCGGCCGGCGCACCTCCTACCCACCGACATGCACTGCTATAGTGACGTGCCGTCCTGCACATGATAAAACTAATGAAGAGGTTTTTGTTAATGGTTTGCAAAAACAAACCGGAAAAAAAAACTATAAACTGCTCAATGCCATTAAATTTAATCATATAGTTGGTATAATTTATCGTAAAAACATGACCAACAAAAATAGTGGAGACCCCGTAGCTCTCAGTTGACTTTAAAAGGCCAGACGAGACAAGGTGTTGAATAGCTAGAGCGATTTGGTGTAGCTTGAGAGAGGACTATGTCTATCGCGCTAAAAGCATTCGTGCTGCCATGTTTTGTTTCCTTTTACTCCCGATAGGGGCGCTGTACAATTTTCATACAAATGTTACTCGATTACGATACGAATAATTTTTCGCAAATATTCGTGCTTGGGCTACTGTTGTGTGCTACGTCGATAGAATTAGGCAAGCAGAAGTAGAGACCAGGCTCTCATAGCTACATTATTTTGTTACAGACTGACATGCAGCCGTAGTAGGTGATAACTAGATTAGACTAGCAGACATAGTCTTCCTTTTTCATAAAATAAAGCCCGTTCCATGCTATCTAGGATGCAGCTTGATAGATTGTTTCCTTTTCAATCCACATGATCTTTGTTACTAAATCATTTTAGAACCTCTGTAATTTTACCATGTCTTGCAGTTCATAAATGGCCACTTACCACTTCACTAGCCAGTTGCCACTACCCACGTGATTCACCATGCTTTCCCGCCATGAAATGCCTTATAATTAAAATTCACATGCAATAAAGCACTTCCTTTTGGAGCATATTATACAGAAATGTGCATAGCAACGGAATTATGAATACTGGAATAAGTAGGCTGCATTTTGTTGAATTGGTAATGAAAATTATCATTTTTTTTCTTTGATACGTAGCGCATAGTTCGACGCAATGCTTTGACTTTTAGGTACTAGTTTGCTGTTTTTAGTAAATTACCCTAGATATCAGGAAAATTTGCATATGCACGTACTTCCCCCTAAATACAGGCGTAATGAATGTGATGGTATCTACCTACCTATGTTAAGTTTTAACAGATTTATATGGTTTAAGTCGTAGGTCCAGAACATATGACTAGCAGTTCTGAAATTTAATCAAACGACAAAGGACATCAGCTTCGTAAAATGATGATGTTATACAGGTATTGTATTCTCTATCATTAGTAAACTCCTTTTTGATCTTATTTTGAAAGTGGACTATCTGCAGAATACATTTATTTAAGATAATGTATTAAGTTTAGAGGTTATAATCGAAACTAACAACGAATATTAGGTAAGTATGATGTTTTATTTATAGCTCCGAGTGATTTTTAAGAAATTGAAAGAAATCATAATATATTTAGCCAATTTAATACCTACCTAGACAATTGAGTAGCGTTAGAAAAAAAACCATAAGGTACGCATATTTTTAACGCCAAAGTTGATGTAAATCTACTTAGGCTTACCTATGGTTTTTTTTTTTGCGAAACATTAAAATGTGAACATAGGTATCTATTTATTTATTTTTTTATTTAAAAAAGACGTTGACCCACACGGCCACACCAGGAATTTCTCCTGTATCGTGGGTGCATTTACAAACATTTAAATTCACATACACAAATAGCCAGACCCGAAACAACTACCTGTAGGTCATACAAATATTTGTTTCGTGCGGGGATCGAACCCGCAACACACAGCGCAGCAGGCGATCGCTCGGCCCACTGCGCCAACCGTGCCGTCACTTTATGAGTATTCTTAACATTATGCGTAGATGGCGGCTGGCGCATGTTATTAGATGGGTAAAATATTATAAAATGAACACTTTGGCATACAGCTAGTCCGTGTTATAAAAGTATTTGCACTTACATAATAAAAAAGAAATGAATTCCGTGTATTCCGATAGGTACTCTGTCAAACTCATTTATTTCAATTAGACCATTACAGGCACTTTTGAATGAAACAAAAATACTCTGTAGGTACCCACAGTCACAAGTCACAAGACATAATAACTTGTGAAAATACTATAGATAGTTGTCCTTTCTAAAGCGTGGATCTCTATGGAGAAGAATGGGCAAGAACAGGGCACAGGGCCATTTTGGACATTGGTTATTACATATAATTTGCCCGTTTTGATCCTACTTTCTAAAAGTTTTGAATTAAGTAGTTAGGGTAGACTAGTACGATTTTCATAAAAGTAAAATATAAAAATATCCCACCAATTCTGAAATAGCAGACTTGACTAGCGCAGTAGCTGTCCTCTTGAATATTCGCTGCAAATTTGGGGATTAATTCTCCGCTCCGCTAACCGATAACATCGTTCTACAGACAATAGTGTCGTTACTAAGCTGTTGGGGCCTGTCCCGCTTAGGTCCCATACAAAATAGCGAAAAAGTGGGTTCGTGACGTAATTATAGTTACACGAGTCGATCAAAGATTAATCTGATCTAAGCTTACTGGGGTCGACCCGTGGTCGGGTATCCATTTATTTCCCAAAGAGACCCCACCGAAAGCACGTATTTGGCCCCGGCTGTCATTTATAGGTGAATCTGGTTCCATGTACCTAAAATACGATTCAGCAGCATCCGGTTGGACAAAATCCTGATTACAACGTACTTAGGAAAAGGCAAGGCTGATGATGATGCCTATTTGCACTACCACGGGACGAAACATAATGACACACTGATTTAACTGGTGAGTTTGCGTGAACTATTAGGTTCACCTCTACCAAACCCTTCGCGGATCACTGGCTTGCTGTTATGTTATGAAACTTAAATGAATGCCTGAATAAAGTGTGCTGATGTATTTTCTTTACTTCCTACTTACACTTATGCATTCAGCTACCTTGGGGCTGGTGTACTGTGAAAACAGCCATCAATTTGATTGTTTAATTTCAGTTGGACGGCAGCACACACCGGTGTGCAACGGAGCAGGGTGCCGGCGGAGTTGCTCGCAATATGGCCGAGGCGCTGTGGAGACTGCGCGGGGGGCGCACTAAACTCCTCACCGCTGTTGGAAACGACGCCGATGCAGAATATCTGACTAATATAGCACCGGGCCTGTTACTGCATGGTATAGACGCACTAACTTACAATAGTCTTGCATAGTCAGTTTTTGAGTAAGCTTGCGAAAATCGTGACACGTTCCGTTAACTTACCCACTCCAGGGCAAAAGTATTTCTGTCTCTTGTCTCGTAACATCACCTAAAACTAATACTGATGTCATGCTACGTATTTTGAGCAGTTACTCTCTCAATTGCTTTGTCATGCGCACTCCTACAATGGATGTCGTATCATTGCCTTGGCCCTGGCATTCAGGGGTTTCAAGCAAAGCACTTCCACATGAAATCGAGGCACTGGTAGCATTTCGAAGCCCTACGAAGTTTGGAAAACTGCAATTTTATTTTAAAGTCATAGCCGTCCACTGAAACACGTACAACAAACAAGCAGCAACAGCATTGCGAGGCCATAACCATGCAACGAACTTTACCAGTTTCACTAAAATTGTGAAGTTATTGTTAGTCCTTCTCCTTTTACGGATCTAAGGCAGTTGTAGCATTTCATAAACCGTAGGTACGTCATGTAACCTCAGAGAAGACCAGCTGCACTGTAGTCACGTGCTTCCGTGCACATTTGCACAGCGAGGCTCAGGGGAGACCTATAGTCGCCCCAGGGATGTGCCTTAACAGGCGTTGTACTAAGGCGGCTCCGGACAGGTACCTATATTAAGAGGAAACGGTGCCTCTTCTAATGGGCGGATTGTGACTACCTACTCACTACCGTGATGGTTTTAGTGTGGTAAAAGTCCCACACTCCCCAGTCTAATTCCCAATGACCGATCGCCTTATGAAGGTTTCCAAGCGAAAACGAAAAAAAAAATTACGGCATGTAACGACTTACTTGTTGCATCATCTCTTCCACTTGAAATGAATTGCATAGACCAGAACTTCGCCATGCAGTGAGTAGCATAGCCATTTGGAAATGCTCAAATGTAACGTTACTATGTACACTTCCATATGAAATGTTCTGTTTGAAATTTCTGTTCTATCGAAGCAGTCCTAGCCAAACCGTGGATACGCCATGATACGAGGTTTTTGTTTTTGAGTCATGTCATGGTCAGTTGATCAGTCTCACCGCAGCCGAGTCGTACCACAGCATGAAACATTACTAGGTACCATATGCTACGAGTGCAGTTACAGTAGTAGTTGTATACAGTTTGAACATTGTATAAGCCGTAGCTAACCTACGGTACAAATTTTTATTCTTCTTTCACAGATTGTGTAGTACAAAATGCTCGCACGCCTTCGTATGCGGCGGTGATGGACTCCCGAGGTGAATGTCTTTTGGGCCTGGGCGACATGGCTCTGCACGACAACATCACTATTGATCTTGTACGTAGAAATCCATTTAATAAGATTTAATGACCGTGTGTGTGTCCTAATTAGAAGCCTTGGAACAGCAGGTAACGGTATACGGTTAGATTCGCATAGGGATGGGATAGTCGTGAAAGTACAATTGTATAACCAGGGATACAAAATAACTGTGTTTAAACCTGTAATGGATTAACTTAGGGTAGCAACGGGTAGAGATAACGGTTACCTACTCAAGTATTCACTGCTTCTATGGGTAGATATACCAACAATTTGAATATTGACTCTGAGTATATAATTTTATGGAGTAATATAAACCCAAACTAGGGCTACGTTTGCGAAATTTCATGGTTATAAAATGATATTGTGTGCATATAAAGTAGGTAGTCGAGACGCCTACAATGACACAAAACCCCATCAAGCGAACAGCTATGCTATAATTAATAACTGACACTTAAAGCAGTTTGCTACCTGCCGCGGTTGCGCGTTGTTCGGAAGAGATACCGCGGCTCCGGAATGCAAAAGGGCAAAAGAAGAAACATGGATGGGTTTTAGTCAGTAAAAGTCTGACTCTCGCTCCCGTTTCAAACAGAGCGAGGGAAGTTATTTGATGATTTCCAGTGAAAAAAAAGCTGTTTGCTAGACTTGTAGCGCCGCGGCATCGACTGTCGCATGAAACAAAAGTGTTTAATCCACTCACTTTGTAGTAGCTTTGAATGCCACTTTCCTTTATACCATATTTTATTATTATTTACAGGTAAATAAGCACATGAATGTCCTTGAAGAAGCTCCGTTAGTCATTCTTGATGGCAACGTTCCTCAATCTACTATTGACCACATCTTAGAGGTCTGTCAGCGTCTTCAAAAACCTGGTAAGTTAACCGATTGTTATTAAAAAGCGGATAAGCCCAGTTTTCAATTTATTTGGGAACTAGGAGAAGAACGTTCGTTACGCCCTGGCCAACTTGACAGCTTATGTTTGTCTTGATTGCTTTAATCTAAAGAGAATTTACGAGTTCCAAGTCTCGACATTAAAAGTCACGCGTCATCGTTTGCACTTTTATAATTACCGCGAGAAAAAAGGTCAGATTTAAAATAAAATGTTGTCAGTAAAATACAATTATATTTAAATTTATCAGTACAATCAGTGCTCATCCTTGGAATGGCTTTTAAATGAGATTATTTATCGGACGGATATGTTTTTAACAATAATTAACGAATATATTGTTTAATATGAGATTACTTTTTTCAAGGCACTAAGGTACTTCATTAGGTACAATCATTTAGTCAATTGATAGTCTTAATAATATGCCATTTGTTATACAAACAAAATTATGATTAAAGTAAATTAAAACATATACAAACTTACTCTAAAGTTATAAAAAATACGAACTCATCATCATAATAAAAAAATACAAACTATTATTATAAGAATTAAGACAGTACATATTATTCTTGTACATTTTATTGAGAAGTACATTATTTACTTTTTGATTGAAATACTAAATAAACTTAATCATAGTAAACACACATCATTAAAATGGCCAGACAAGAAGAATAATACGATATTCAGTCACTAAATAAAATCGCAGACAGAACAACCAAAATAAGGTGTTCAAAAGAATACAAATATTAATCACATAACTATTATATGCAATTATTGCAAAAAAGTATTAGTTGAAATGGAAGGCACAAATCATGGAGCTGCTTCTGACATACACATCAATAAGTACATACAACAATTTGGAATGAAACCAATTAACCTAAACATTATACAATACACACATCTACATAAAAAATATTGATCAAGAATAAGCAGTCCAAAGTAAAGAATATTCTATCTAAATTATAATTTTGTAGAGATTCAATCACCATCATTTTTCAATTTGGAATTAAATGCAGGAGATAAAAGATTGCCTGTTGCCCCTTTTTACCAAATGCTTAAGCTTTTGCTTTTGTGTGCTCTTTGCAAGACAATACAATATGATTGATTATGCACAATAGTCCATCGTGAACAAGTGCAGAAACCGGACCTCCGTAAAAGCGGGTTTACATTAAAAAGGATAAGAAGATACAATATTAATCGTAATTCGAGTGTTTAAAGTACATTAAATTTAAAATAATCATTAATGGACCAGGCTATCCTTACATATAACCCAACTGGCGTTGTTGCTGCAGTTGGTCGCGAAGCTGATGCAATGCATGTTCTGGCTGGCTGTGATGCATTTGAACCACCAAGTTCTTTGCTACCGAGCGAAGTTCATAAAGTTTACGGGATTCCAAATACAATAGGATTGCTGCTGCTCCTGTTAACAAATGAAATATGTTTTCTCCTTTTATTAACCTGTCAAATGTTGTATTAACTGGTCTAGCCTATAAGAAAAACCAGCCTGGAGCAAATACTTCATCAAGCTTAAGAATAAAAAGGGTGTAAGATTTTCAACCCCTATTTTTTTTTATTTTCATAATTTGACATCAATTAGCGGTTCCTAGAGGACTCGCTGGAGTGGGTAAATTTTATGCAATCAGTAGAAAAGTTGAGTCTTTGTACGAACAGTATGACTAATGCAATAAAATTAAAGCCTGAACTGCCATTATAATAACTAGCATGCTTTGCTTTACATTAACTATGCTATGCTCACCCAACTGATGTATACTTACCAAACAACAAGAAGGCAACCACAGCAAAAGCATATGACCATGACAGCACATTGAATGAAGGATATAATAGCCAATCACGGCGATAGCAGTTACCACCAAATATAGCTACTGCCAAGAACAAAAACACACCTGCAACCAAAGAATGACATTACATCACATTTTTTTTTTTTACACCTTTTTTTGTTTGTTTATTTTCAAAGTTTGACTAGGAGTTTGAGCTTAAAATAGTTAATTTTAGTTCATCTTCAACTGCCTTTTTCTTAACTAAGTTAAGAATAGTTTCTTATATAGCCAGCTGAATACAAAGTACAGTTGAAAAATAAAGTACTACTTTACATGGATTGACTGCCCATGATGCCAATTTAAATTCCACAACACAGTTACTCGGTATTATATGATACAAGCTGTGCCCAGTGGTTTCACCTACTGTTCACTCTTATCACTAAAGTTATGAAAAATTTATTATGACCGATTCTCAGACCAACCAAATAAATAAAATTTCATAAAAATTGCTCAAGCTGTTTCCAAGGGGTATGCAACTAAAACTGGGACAAAAGAATTTTATAAATACAATTTATAATGTTTTTATAAAACAGAACAGTTATAAATCTTATTGGTTTTAAACTTACTTGCCACAGAGACCATTACAAAGGTGCAGCTAACATATATCCATTCATATCTCAGTATGGTGCGCAGTGGCCATCGCACAATAACACAGGCTAATATCACTTGCGATGCAAATGACAATATCAGACCCATAGTCACAAATGACTGCACTGCCATCAACCATCCAGGTAGCAACCATTCACGGATCACATAGAACTCCTAGGATAAATTATAAAGAATTAAAACATATTATTGCCCATTCATGTTTGTTTGGTCATACTATAATTTCTTTTATCATAATTTTTTACTGTAGAAACTTTTGATAATAAACATAACTAATTTATTAGGCATACTACATTTCATAATTTATTATTTCAATCATCCTGCCATAGGTAATCTGTTGTCAATCAGTACAAAATCATAACAAAAGTAACTGCTCTTACCTCACTAAAGATGTAGTGGCACCCATGAAACAGCTTGTCAAACTGATAAGATGGAAAGCGGAAACGATCAAAACAATATTCCCACAAGCCCATGTGTTTGAAGCTTGAAAACATCTCGGGGTAAGATTCGATCCAGTACGGGCCGGCAAACGATAGGAGAAGAAATAGGCCACCAATGTACGTTAGGCTGGCTCCGATGAGAGTGGCATCTGTAAATAAGGTTTAGCACCATTCATTACTTAAGAATCGTTTCTCTATTATCCTCTCATGAGAGTCTTCCATTACTATTAGAATAAATCATAAACTCGAAGAAACGTACAGATTCAAAATAGATGGGCGTGCCCAAATTAAATTACTTACATGAAGCCTTCGGATACTCATTGTTAGCGACTGTCATATTGTCTGTTTAATTTAATCAGTAATTGTAGGTTTTCTTTAATACAGCACTTTGAAGAGCAAGTTTACAGTAATAAATTAATGAAAACAAGCTTCCACAACTGCTAACAAAATCTGACACTAATGACGTCTGTCGTTTACGTTCGTTTCGAAAATGACATTACGTTTTCGTCTAAAAATTAACTTTAATTTTTAGTAACTGTTATTGTCTTTGACAAAATGTTTTTTTTTTCAACCCATTATTATAATATGTTATGTTTAGTTTTGTTATTATGTTTTTATTGATATAGTTAAATGCTCTCAGTATTAGCCAGGTTTAGAAAAATACGTTAAATGAATTTTTGACCCACGTCACTGTCGCGAAAACATCCACATGTTGCCCGTAAATTCTCTCTAATGTGTAGCCGGATCCTGGGGTTTGAACTTGCCCTAGTCGATGTGTCCAATAGTGGATAAATGATTCCTCGGAGGCCAAGATGTATGTATTCCCAAACAATTCTTAGGCTTGGTTGGGCATTTCTGCAATCATTTTATCAGAGAACAGGGTTAAAGTTTGTTGCAGACTGCGGCTCGGCTTCCACTTCTCTAACATGAAGGCTGAAATTTATCCCACAGGGACAAGAATAGACCTAGTCATGGTTTACCAGTATGCCAAATTTCATTGAAATCTATTTAAATGCTAAAGTATAAAGGCAAACCTTAGAACACCCGGTGCCCTTCTTGTATAAGTTGGTGGATAACTTGGATCGCCAAGATTTGAGTGTTTTATTTGAGTAGATAGATTTGTATCCCAGGGTATGGACAACACTGAGACTTCTGTAAGAATTAAATCTTCTGTAAATGCTAATTCTATAAAACAACTTTACGCAAATAAATAAAATATGGCTATAAAATAAACATTTTATTTTTAAGGCAGTTAAGGTGGTCCATACATAGAAAAATTACATAAGTTTTATTACACTACACTTATTTTATACTTATGACTACTTAAAATAATAAACGACAATGTATATAAATTGGACGGTAATAAGAAAGGTACATCATTGATAAATTGTGTCTTTTTTATTAAAACTTTATGAAATAGATACTTTACAGATAAAATACCTAAGTGTTCACTAACCAAGCTGCTCTCGAAATTACTGCGAAGATTTAATTGGAATTATCTTATAAAACTGTTATATATGTAGTAGGTATAATATTTATAACAATCGATATAGGTAACCAACTTCAACCTTCTTGGTTACTCATAGTTTATTTCTAATTATACCTTAGATAGATTGTTCATAAAATAAAGAGTCATAACCACAATCAAATTAAAATTAGAGACAGAAGATGTTTAGAAAAGACGATGAATACCATATAAAAAGAAAAAAACAAGCGACAGTTATGTTTATACTAAATCTGTCATGTTAAATAAGCAGTACTCTTACAATAACAATGAAAAAAAAAAGTCTACAATTTATTTTTGAATTAAAAGGATTAAATGCACACATACCACATGTATGGGCCGTTCATAAAAACTTCTTTATAATAGCTAAAGCTAAAAAAACATTCAAAATTTCCGGCATCGTATAACAGTCCATTAAATTATTATATCTGGCACTCACTCATACCTCATCAAACCCTAGTGTATAATACGCTATTTGGTTAACTTAGAAATACGTGTAAAAATCAACTAGAAAATAAACTATGACATAGTCAAAATACTATGTAAGAAATAAATACATAAAAACGTGTGTACTGGTAATAAAAATGTATTCATTCGAATACTGGAATTTGCGGAGATTCTTTTGGACGGAACTGGTTTATAAGATCTAAAGCTTATTTAACTAACTCTATTTAATCGTGATGTGCGTTTAATGTTATGCTTTCGATTCGTACTCTAATTCAAATCGAGCTTGTGATTCTTTTAACTTGTCACGCTTCTTTGTTTGAATGTTAAACTCGGTCAGGAAAAGAGCAGCTGTCACTAAGCACGCGACAGAACCCACGACACCCAAACCGAATGACCAGCCTGTGAAAAAAATACGTTAATATCAATGAAGATACAAACATGAATATGATAGGAGTAATAAATCATGAAATATTTGTTTACCTAAGTAATTGTTCGGGTGGTCTGGCATCCAACCGTCTGTGTTTCCCAAAGACGCAAAAACTATAACTGCAATAACTCCACAGATACCTGAAATAAAATAAACAAATAGTTTTATTTTATGAAATCAATAAT